>OY728123.1:1484764710-1489764710 GCA_963277665.1 Viscum album
ATCCAAAATGGTCATAAAAATAAATAGAAATAATAAGGATGGTAAAAATAAAAAATATACCCATTGGAGAAAAATAATGGTATTTTATCATTGAAGAACATAAATACTGTAATAAGTTATCTACAAAACAACCAGAGAAAAATATTATTTTTATTTTGACCTTTCATTAAAACTAAAAGTGAAAAATAAAGAAAATAAGTTTATTTCATTTTTAAAATATAAAGTAATATTTAAAATAATTTTTTGGTCATGATGGCCTGAAATTATTTTCAAGTGTATAGATTAAAATGAAGATTCCTTACACTTTTTTGATAAAATCCAAACATTAATTATTTATAAAATAATATTAGTTTTCAATTGAAAACATTTTAAAAAAAATTTATTAATGGGTATGAATTATTAAATAATTTTTTTAAAAATTTTTAAAAATTGTAAATATTTTATAAAACATGGTTTTGGAATGAAATAAGAAATCTGATCGAAGATAGAAATGATGTATGACTTTACTAAATCATTTTTTCAAATACATTATGTTCTATCTAGTGGAAAAATAGTACTATTTCTGGAATATTATCAGGAATAAAGAAATTAGAATGAGATTAAATGTTTTCATATCCAATTTTAATATATATTACTTCAATGTAAGTTCATGAATAAATAATCCTGCAAAAAAGATATTGTTAAATAAATCAGTACAATGTTCATAACATTGTAGTGAGAATAAGTCAGTGAATAAATTATGTGTACCAACTATAAATTAACATAAAACAATTGAAAATACAATATTAAATAATTAGAATTTATTACACATATAATCATAGAATATCAATGATGATGAAGAAATAATAAACCACAATGATAATAAATTGAGTTATGAAATTCATTTCAATATAATAACTCATGAGTCAAATACCCATTGGTGTAATAAATTAAATTGAAACATAAAATATAAATAATTATTATGTAATTAATATTTTACATTTCAATTTTGTTGTATATACACCGTATATAACAAATTGGTTCATAGGATAAAAATGTGTCTCAATGAAATAAAAGTGAGTCTGAATATTTTACCTAACACATCCTTTTGGTTTAACATTATTTAAATTCATGTAAAGTGATTTTAAACATGTTATTAACTTATACTAGATCCATATTAATTTTTATAATATCATATATGATCCTTTTATAACATCTTATTACCCTTTGTTAATAATAATTCATTATTTTTATTGTTTTGGGTTTTAGTTTCCTTATTTTCCAATGCATATTTCATCCCAAAAAATCCATTTCATACTCATATTATATAATTATATAATATATATAATAAGTAAATTAAATATTTATAAAACATTTTCATTAATTAAAATTTTAATACCAACCATGAAAGATTATTTTTAAAAATGAAGTATGTTACACTAATAGAGATAGTAGACCATATATACACATGAAATTTATTTTTATTTAAATAAAATTTCATCCTGTAAATATACTAATATATATCATCCATGGATTTTGGTGATGAAAAGATAGACACATTGCTTCGTGAAGGTGGTAAACCACATGTACATCAATTATGTTATCATATACAAGTGAGTGAAAAGGTAATAAATTAAATGATATATTATCTTTCTAGAATTATAAATATATAACGAATATAATAATGATTTAATTTATATCACATTAATTTATTAACTTTATCTTTATTACCTTCAATATAAAGCAATATTTAATAATGATACAAATTGCATCATGAGGCGATAGTCCGTTGTACACAAAAGCATGGTTATCTTATCCCCAATGGAGGAGAATAAAAAAAATTATAATGATATTATATATATATTTATAATTTTGTTATAAATATCAGATATATATATATACACTTTATATCTATCATCACACTCACCAATCAAATGGCATCAGTTCGCAAGGTGGTAAAACTCTTTGCACACAATCGATCGTTTTGTAACCCATTTTATGGTAATGAGGATGGTTGAAGTCCATGAAAGTATCATAGAAACATATTCTTATATTAAAGATAATATGGTTAATAATTCATCATGTTTTAAAAAAAATTAGGGAGATGTAGGAAGAAAGAAAAAATGCCCATTGATGAACGTTTCATTTTTCATGTAAACTTATTATACTTTCAAGAATATACATCATTGTTTTTATTTATTCCAAAAAAATGCATTATAGGATGAGGGGATATAATTTTTGATGTTATTTTGGAACATATTTTCTAAACCAAAAAGGTTTTGACTGTGTGAAAAAATGATGATACAAGGAGGCCTTTTATTTGTGAGGTGAGTGGAACACTTATAATTATTGAAAACAAAAAGCGGGATATAAATTTTCCTTGGGCCAAAGGAGTCCAAAATAGATTATTCTTGATAAATAGTAATTATAAATTTTTAATAAGTCTATAAAATATATTTTATACAAGTTTTTATTTCATTCTAACCTGTATATTTTTAGTTTGACCCCATAGTAAAAACATTTTTTCCTTAACAATGGAAAATATGTTTTATTATTTTCAATTTTCATTTTGGTAAAAATAAATTTTATATAATTAGATAATATAAATTATTCAAAATCAAAATATGGTAAATATTTTTCATTATTTTAGTTAATAAATTAGAAATTTTTTATTTTAAATTAATCATAATGACCCAACGAAAATATGGGTTTTCAAAGAGAAAATATTAAAATATTTTCACTGATATTTCATGAAAATGAAATATGAAAATGCATCAAATAAGATAATTTATATTAATAGATATATAATTGAACAGATTTATATTTTATACCAATTAAAAATGTATTTATTATTATTAAAATAGTTAATTGAAAATTAGGATTTCAATTAAAATTTAATATTTAACGTTATTTATCAATAAATAAAAATATTTTATTCTAATACTAACTGAATGGCCCAATGGTCTCAATTTTTATTTATTTTGGATAAACCCCACTTTATGGAAAAAAGGGGGAAACCTAACATTACTTCAATGACATGGATACATAAACAAAACCCAGTACCAAAACAATACTACTAGAAATTCCCCTCCCCAGCATCGACATAGTTATGGCATGCCTCCACCAATGCATGACTACTCAACAAACTGTCTTGTCCAACGATATGTTGGCCTAGTAGCTATGGCTGGGCCATACACTCTAAATCATCCAAATCTGAAAAGCCACGTATTGCGGAAGATACATACTTTGTGTCCTCATCTGAATCATTTCTTTGTAGAATGTTAGGACCAAGCCATCATTAAAAATAAAAAACCATATAATGCTAAAATGATTCAACATTACCAACTGTAATGTCCTTACTCCAAACATAACCATAGAACCAAAGAACCACCATCACCAAGATGTGGCTCTACTACCTATGGATCTCATTCTCATCATCATCCAGTAGTAAGAATAATCAACAATCCAATTTCATCATCCATATTTTGAAGCCAAATGCAACCAGACCTAAGAAAACTGTGAGGAAAAATCCACACAGCACACCTCAACCCCCACTTCCTTGTTTGGAAATGCCACATTTGAGAATCGCCTCTATTAAATCCAAAACCATAACCTCAATGCCAAATTGGTGACCGAAAGCTGCTGAACCCTCCACTGTAGAACACCAAGATCATAAAAAATCGTAGATTCTCTCACATAAAAATCAACACCAATGTACGAATACATGGAACCACGAATTCTTCCACAGATCAGGACCACCATCCTGAAAACTTCTTCGCTGCTTCACCATCACTTTAAGATGCTCTGCAAAAACTCTAGAAAACCAAACACCGCCATGAGAAAAAACCCAACTCCATCAACAATTGGCCACGAGTCGAACCGAAACAGCATCTAAATCAACCTTAAGATAAAATGAAACCCAAGATATGGGAAAAACATGGTCTAAAACAAAAATTAGAAGAAAAAAAAGGAAGAATCAGAAACCATTAGCTACACGCCTGACGAAAAACCCTGTCATAATCCAAACCCAACAACATTGCCGCCTGCCAGGTCGCCCGCGAAGACCCCGACACCATCCAATTCACATCCGGAGACGCAGCAGCACCCTCAAAATGCGGTAGCAGGATCTCGACCATTGGACCAACACCACACTACCACAGATGCCCTATACAACAAAATGGAGTTGAGCGAGAAGTAGGCCAGCATCAATGTAAAATACTGAGATTGCCGAGTCCATAAATGTATGCATTTAGAAACAATTTTTTTCTTTTAAAATATTGTGTTTTTATATTCACCCACTTTAAATCAATTTAATTACCATAATTTATAGTTTAACTTTGTAATCAATGATCTAGATTATTGAAAGTTACTTTTTTATTAGAAATTGAAAAAATATATAAGAGACCAATGCCATAAGATTCCTGCAAAGGACTTCGGAGGTCTAAAGTGATACAGGCCATGTGAAGCACATAAAATAATCTGGTTGAAACTCGTTGCAATGGAACCAATGCAACTATAAACAATAATCTCATTCTCTGATCTTCCCTCTTATGCTAAGAAGTCTGCAGCATAGTTCCCTTCATGACATGTATTCTTGAGATACATGCCTTTCATGATTTTTCTTCTGCAATGACGAACCAGAAAGAAATGGAACCAGGGGGATCATCCCTTCCTTATAGAAACTGGACAGAAATAACTGCATCTGACACAAGCTCTTCACCCTTGATATTAAAGCACTCACACAAGGCAAGTCCGGTGTGTATGGGAAAAAACTCAGCACCTTAGGATGTGCCCTTTCCAATGATGTAACTAACACTAATAATGAGCGACCCATATGTGTTGTGAACCAAGGAACTATCTCTTATATTACCATCAATAAGACATCCATCAGCATTAAGTATCAGTCCCCATTGAGGGGGAGTGCACCTAACCCACTTAACATGGCTTCTGGGTTATAGACCATGTGGAGGGTGAGCTCTAGGCGTATGCAAGAAAAAAGTGAATGAACTGGCACTTTCTCTTATGAAGTAACTGAGCTCCACCACCAATGCTCATATATGAGCATGCAGGAGGACTGAAGAGGGGGACACACCTTCTCTTTCTTTGTTCTGGTCCTCCTAGAGCATCCAACAAATAGTCAACGTTGTGACAGCACATCCCTTTCATTCCAAATCAGAGAACCTATAGTCATGAAACCTCCTCTTGAGCACCACCTAGAAAGAGTCCCCTCTACAGGAAATGTTCACGTCCGCCAACATTTCTCCAAGATTTTTTTCACCCAATCTCCATGAAAAAAGGCATTCTATCATGTTTTGACCTGAGGGGAAATACAAGAACAACAACAGGACACCGTAATAACCCCTCATCTCTTTATATTTTCATCTGTCAGGAGAGCATGATGTTGGTTACACAAAATGAGGAAGATGAGTTTCATCGAAATCTCCTTTCACCAAAGAGTAACATACATCTCATACCTCACACCATGGCCACCGAAAATATCCCAATAGTTGTTACATGATAACATTCCTGAGGGCGTGCTAGTGAAGAATCAATGGTTTTCCTTGACATTGATTATGATGCTAGAGAAAATGTTCATATGATCATCATTTAAGACAACCTTATTCAGAACTCGATGGATACATTACTCTTTAAAAGAAATATACGACGTTGGACTCCCCGGGAATAAAATATTAACACAGGCTCAATCCTCCTACCAAAATTTTATATCACCCCTCTTGACTAGCCAGTGGGTATGCCTTTGAATATCACTCAAATGAGAAAATATGCATTTGGAAAGGTTCTAAAGTATCCTCCTACTTCCTATCCTGTCTTCCCATCTGTCCCCGTACCTGTCTCTGATGAACCTCACCTAGAGGGATGACCCTTAGATAATCTCCCAGGCAAGCCAAGCTTTCATGGAACACATTTCCTCCGAGATATTTTTGATTCCCCATCCACCCTTCTACACTGGTTTGGCCATGCACTTCTAAGAGGCCCAGTGGCACCGCCCCACCTAGCTGGCATCCCACAAGAAGGCCGACATCATATTATCAATTCTTGTAATGGTTCCCTTTGGAGGGTTGATGATTGAGAGCACATGCATAGGAATCAATGTAAGGAAACTATTGATGAGAAGGAACTTTCCCCAAAAGGAAATTAATTTGTTCTTCCACTTGTAGATTATACCTGGGATACGGTTGATAATATATTTAAAGAGAAATTTCATGATTCTTATATTTTAAATGTTTGTTCCCAGGTATGACATTGGAAGATAAGTCATGTGCATTCCTAAAATCTCTTGGATGGTTTGACTTCTCCTCTCCAAACACTTATTCAAGATGAAAACCATGCTCTTCCTAGCATTAATAATCTTCCCACTTTCATCCTCATATGCTTCCAAGTTATTCATGGGGTCTTGGAGGGATATATAATTTTTAAGGTAATTAGAACAATAAGGTAATGTTAAGGGCCTTTGAAAAATAATACTATGTTTGTTTAAAATACCATTTGATTCATCAGTTATGAATTTAATCTGTTTTTTTTTCAATATCCTATTCTTAAATCAATGTAATCATTTTAGAATATAAGAATATAAAGAATATACCTACTTCATATGTTTCTATTTGAAAATCATTATTTCATCATTTGGTTATGCTTCAATAAATTCCCAATTCAACCCTTAATCTTTAATATAAATATCCAAAAATTAATTTTATATTCTTGAAGCACTAAAATTCACTTTTAATAGATCTTAAGATCTCTATAATAGTGAAATGTCTTTCTTTATGTCCTTATCTATTTTCCAAAACTATCATGGTCTGAATTTTTTTTCCAAATAATTAATCTATAAATCATAAAAGTAATACCACAGGTTCATAAATAATATTTATTTTTCAAAAAATTTCAAAATAAAATTGAAATATTAAATAGGATATTGTGTAGGATTGTGTTTAGCACTAAACCCATATCATCCTTCGGTTGCGGATTCACTGCCCACAATATTTCTAGAGCTGATAAGATTTCACCCTACATGTGGGTTTTGTAAAACTGTACTAATTTAATTCCTATAATGTTACAAAAATAATATGATGTAAATCCATAAATTTGAATTAGTCATTAAATTACATTTTTAATAATGTTTTCAATAGGGATTAGTTTTCCAAAATTTTATTAATTTTGTTTGAATATAACTAAAATTTCATCAATGATAATATTAACCCAAATGGTTTTAAATACCTTTAAAATTAAATCTATAAAATGTAAAATAATAATTACTAAAAGACATTTACATTAAAACATATAATTTATATAAATTTATCCCAAAATATTATTAATGTTGGTAGAATCAAATCACAGAAAAACCAAATTGTATAATTTAATACATTGAAATTATGATCAACCATAAAATCAAAAACCCATGAATAAATCCAAAACTCTTATGTTTATGAATACAAATTTGATTAAAAAATATTACACAATCCATATTTGATTAATAAATCTTATAAAAAAGATATCATTTGTAAAAAAAAATTTCTTCAATTTTATTCTTCAATCGTAATATATAAATGTTGAATACATTTTATTTACACATAGTTCTTTCCATGGTCCACGGTTTAATATATAAATGGGGAATTTACTAAAATAATTTCCAATTTCCACAAATTTAACACAACAATCTATAAATGTATCCATTCAATGAGATTTTTCATTTATACTACTCATTTTTCTATAGAATTAATTATTTTATTACTTTCATATTCACAAATAAAATAAGTTAGAATTTCACGGGAAAACTTTTTTTCAATCTAACACACCTCATGATTATCATTGGTTATTTGTTATCATCATATGTTTAAATATTTCATTATTATTTGTAAACAAAATTTTAATTATATTAAGTATATCCCCTATGATTTTTAAACCATGTGAACCGCAAGGCCCCGTTTTTGTGAACCATATAACAATAGGGTCAAACCTAATTCACCCTTATTGGATTTATTACTCCTATGTACATCTATTCAAAAACAACATACAGATGTAGTATCTAGTTGTGGATGTGTTACAATGAAAAGAAATTAAATTAAAAACATTATGATGTTCTTATATAATTTTCCATAAGCTCTATATTAGGGTTATAATATCTAATATTTTTCCCTAAATATAGTTATTAAGGATTCAACCTATATTATTATAATACCAACTACATCGAACTTGATCCATGTAGTGTGTGTCTGGGGTTTTATTTTATTAATTGAAATATGATATAAGTAATCACAACCTAAAGAATAAAATATTTTATTTTTCTTGTTATACTATATTCATACTTGAGTCATACATTAAATTTAGGGACACAAATTATAACATAATTTTTTTGACAATAAAATTAGTAACATTCATTTATCCTTACACACTAACCTAATTAACCTTCATGTATTCTTGATAATGGATAAAAAATTATCGTTATCTAAAACTATCAATATGTATTAAGTACTAGGGAGTTAACCATGAATCAGTAAAAATAATCAATATGGTAAGGAAAATAAATGAACACACATGATTCAATTAACATGAATATGATGATAAGATAAGGAATAATCAATATGGAATGGTAAATAACTACAAACATGCCATTATATCAAAAATTGAGAATGAAATGCCTCCATATAATGTTATATTTTTAAAATATCATGGATAATAATAATTAAAAAATTCCCAATGAAAGAAATTCTTAAATATTATTTGTTATGATCTTAGGAATCATGATACCTCTACTATTAAGACCATTCAGAATAAAATTTAAACTATAGGTAGAAACACATTAAATTCTAGCTTACTTATTTGTCTCAAAAGGCCAATGATGCATTGAGCCCTACATTATTTCGGGGTCCACTTATCACTGTAGACCCAATTCATTCTTCATATATTGAATAATTGACTTAATTCAAAACCAAATGTGTCTAATACTCAAATGTCCATATTGTGTATAGAATACATATTTATCAATATTTCTTGGTATACATAAATAACATTCAACATTTACAACTGTTTGTAAGAATGATACATGGGTTATTTAATTAATATATGCATGGTAAAAAATATTGATATTTAGGGAAATTTAATGTCCAATGCATACAGGAAAGTGAATATTTCAGGGGATAGAAAGTAACAAAACATGAATCAGGATATTTAATTTCAATATTTTAATTGGTCAAAATGAACATAAATTATCCATAGAAATAATAAAAATTGTATCAATACAACACATTACAATATGAGTATGTATAAATGTTTTTCCTTGATGAATATAAATACAATAAATAGATCTTAAAAAATGTTATTAAAGAAAATATAATTTTAATTTTAAAAATCACTTTAAAAAATTTAAATTATTTTTTAAAATACATTATATTTGAAATATTTTTGAAAATTAAAAATTAAAATTTGTAGAATTTTAGTTTCCCTAATAACCCGAAATTCCATTAATAGAATACATGTTTAAAAAAACATTCCTTTCACTTCTTGGATAATATGAAACACGCACTCTTTCGGAATGTCATGACGATTCATGCCGAAAAAATTCATAAAATGTAATATTGGATAAAATTATTTTAATATATTATTTTAAAATTGAAAAATTTTATTGGATACATGATTTTTTATGAAATCAAATTTTTTACCAAGGATAGAATAGAATTACAAAATTGTTGTAAATATTTTCTAAATTATTTTAATTACCAAAGAATTTAAAAATAGAACTATTAAATAAATAATATCATAAATAATGTTGGAGAATAAAATTATATAGTTTTCTAATAAATGATAAAATAATATACTTCAATTAAAATTCATGTATAAACAAGTACTTTTAAAATTATATTTTAAAATAAACCCTTACAATGATCATAATATTTATGTGAGAATTGTTCAATTAATAAATTATTTGTATCAACTGTAAATAAACATTACTAAGTGGAAATATGAAATATATATTTAAAATTCATTATACATTTAATCTAAGAATATCAAAGATGATGATAAATTTATATAACCTAATGATATAAAATTGAGTTATGAAATTATATATTACATGGTAACTCTTAATTAAAATACCCTTTGGTTGAAAAAAATCAAAAGGAAACTTGTAGTTCAAAAAAATAATATGTAATCATGATATTACATGTAATATGAGAATTATATAATTCATATAATATAAATTTGTGTATGAAAAAAAATGTTCCTCAATGAATAGAAATTAATATTGAATCCATAATATCATGATTCAATTTGGTTGAACATCCATTAACCTCCAATATATTGGCTTTAAAATGTTGTTATATTATTAAATTGTCATTTTAATATTTATAATATAATATTTTATCTCTTTATAACATCTTATCAACCTTCTGATAATAATATTTCATCATTTTCATTGATTGGGGTGATAATTTCCTTATTATCTCATATATGTTTTTTCATGAAAGACCTAGTTCTTGAGAACATTATATGGTTCTATAATATAAAGAAAAATATTAAATAAATTATATATATGTATATATATAAATTATACTTTTATATCAAATCATGATTGAAGGTTTTGAGAAATAAACTGTGTTATGATGTTGGAGATAGTATGCCATATGTACACATCAATATTGTATATATTTTTTGAACAAAATATTTGGAGTAATTAATATTTTATCTATAAATATTGATCATAATACATTATATATATCACTTCTTATTTAAATATTCTTATTTATATCATCCATTTTTGTGGTGACAAAAATTGAGTCACTTCACTTACTGAAGCTGCTTGTCCACACATACACGAACAATGTCATCATCATTAAGTGACTTAAAATGTAAGAAATAAAATTCATTATTATCATAAAATAATGATTAATATGTCATTAATACCATAATTATAGAATTTCTATCACATATATTAATTTAAATTGTACTTATTACCTTTGATGTCGAGTGTTAGTGAAAAATTATTTACAACACTTAACATGGTGGTAGTCTGTCGTTCACTTGAGTGATTTTATCGTATCACATTAAAAATGGAATTTATATTTGTATATATGATTAAATGACTCCATAGTTATAATTTAGTTGTAAATATCATATATATATATATATATATACTTTCTATCCATCTTAACAACCATCTGTGAGAGGTGGTAGTTGTAAAACAATTACCATTATTTTGCAAGGTGGTAGTCCGTCGTAAACACAGATGATGATTTAATATCTATTATAATGGAATTGGGTATGGTTTTAGGCCATTATCTTGTTATATAATCACCTAATTACTTATAATGTACTTATTTACATATATTATTGAATCTAAATAATTATTTAAGGATTTTTAAAAAGAAATAAAATAAAAACACTTGTTGAATAATATTATCTATTCATTGGGGAAAATACTTATATTTTAAACAAAATCCTTCCTAGGATGGTTTTTTCTAAAAAATATATAATCTTGGATGATTGTATAGAATTTGGAATTTCATTTGTTTAGGTATCGACAAATTCCAAATGGTTTGACGGTGACAAGCTTAGAGGAGCGGGGTGGCCTTTTATAAGTGATGTGAGTGGCAGATATGTAAATTTTTGAAGATAAAAATATAATATCCATGTTTCTATCATAAATAAGGGGTATAAATTTTTTAATTGTCAATTATTATTCATTATACGGTCAAAATATGTCCATATTATTTATTTTATACAAATTTTGATTTATTTTAAACCATTTTTCTTTCAATTTAACCCCCAGAAAATCCACTTTTAGATCAAAAATCAATATTATAATGATTTAAATGATTTAAATTGGACTATTAGAAATATAATTTAACTAATTTTACATTAAAAAAAATTAAATGTATAATTTAAAATTATAAATCTTTTAAAGTTAAATGTAGTTTTAAATTAAAATCATTATTTTTCACCATTCATCAAAAAATGAAATATTTCAGAAAATCCCAAAAAAAGTTACCATGTAAATTATAATATAATGGCTACAAAAATAATTTTTATATTTTCAAAAAAAAAATCTTAATGTTGAAAAAATTAATTTAAAATTATATTAAAAAACCATAACTTATTTTTTTTAGAAAAAATACAATTTCTCAGATAATATTTCTTTTTTTCCATTAAATGATTTATATTTTATTTATAATCAATATATAACCTTAATTTCATAATATAGTTGGTATTATTAATTCCTCCAATTGAAGAGTTAGGTTATAATGATATAATATGTTCCGATTTACATTGACTCGGGGGTGAGTGTTCTGTCACCTATAAAATATATTATAGTTAGAAAAATATACTTCCGGGGTTGTTTAAGCTCTATATTCCGTGTCATGTAATATATCAAAAATATATTGATCTTTTAAAATATTATTGTGTTATAGGAGTTAAACGTGATTTTTTTTAAAAAATTATTTTCACTCAAAAAACATTTTCATTCCAAAACCATGTTTTCTAAAAATGTTTTCAAAAATGTTATTTTACATTCATAATATAAATTTTTAATCACTCTTATAGACATGATTTAAATTTTAAAATTTATTTTCAAATAAATATACTTATAATTTTCCCTATAATTAGTTATTTTAATTTTACCAAATATATAAATATAATCGAATTTTTTTAATATGAACTCAATGAATATTATTTTCCAATATCATGGAATATCAATTATTTTAAGCATCCAATAAATGTTTTAAAAGAATATCTCAAATAAAACTATATCCTTTATAATTTGGGAAAAGTTTGTTTATTTTAAATAAATTATTTCAATGTTAAAATTATTTGGAAAATGATTCAGGTTTTAAGGTTTTTTTAAAAATATTTTCCTTAAAAATGTTAATTATTTTTGAACAATCCTTTATAAGTTGTCAGGTTTATTTTAATATTATAAATTTCCTCAAAATATATTAATTTTCATTAACTGATTTGAGAAGATAATTTTTCATCATAATGAAAAATTCCAAGTGATTTACCTTTATAAATAATTTTATATCTAAAATTACATCCTTAGGTGTAACAAATGATTTACTAGGGATATGATCTATATATACAATTATTGTATTTTATATAAATTGTTTTAAATAAAAATATGTTCATGAAACCAATTACTTTTCCACGATATATACATTGAATGAATTCTTATCAATGTAATTTCATTTTTTCCAGAGGTCATGCTTTAATGATATGATGAAATTATTATAAAACATATCAATTTTATATAATTTATGATATTATTAAATGTTTATGAGACTCATTACATGGGTTATGATACGATGAATTTTTTATGATATTTTGAACGAGTAAATGTTTTTTTCATTATGAGATGGTTGGGAATTATATCTCCATCTAATGTATTGGGTAATGATTTATATCTAATGGTATAGGAATGAATTAAATGAGGAGTAAACCCAGTTTAGTAATTAAAATTGTCTACTACATTGGTCTTGCGATTAAAAATATATTACGATGATGATTTAGGGAGTGAACCCATTCAACTATTATAGCCTTTGGAGTGACTGTTAACAAGTTTGAAAACAATTTTTTTCTTCTGTGTATTTCTAAAATTTATGTACTTTGAGATTTTTGTGCCATGATAGCTCATTTTATACGATTATATTGCAACTAATGTCTTATGAAAGTATAAACTTTATGAAATGTCTAAATATTTCTATATTTGACCAATAAGGAATGATTTTCAAATTTTATTCTCATGTTCTCAATCTCTTATTGTCTTTTTTCTGGAAATATCTCTCACTGTTACGATTAGTGAGCATATTATTTGACCCTTTTTTGTGTTTATATTCCACAGGTTATGGAGAAATATTTTTAGTCAGTTATGTCAATAAAGATTACATAATTCAATGTTATTTATGGGATACATTGAATATCTTTCACTAATTACATTATTAAGTGTATAATATCCAAATACAGAAAAATATTATGGTCCCCATGTGTGCGTTTGTAATGTATTGAATATTCATCTAAAAAGAAAAAATATGCATATATGAGAATCATAGGTCTCTATAGCTGGTATAATAATAAATTATTATTTAACTGGTAGATATTCGAATGAGAAACTTTTAGTGAGATCCCAATGGATATATCCCGGCATGTTTCCAAGAATAAGTCTAAGGATGAGTCAAAGTATTCGAAGATGACGTGGAATTTTGGTAAAAGGTGTATTTGTTGGTTTCTAATAAATTAAATCCCTATTTGTATACAATATTTGGATGCGACTACGGTATAGAGGTACTTGTTGGAAATAACTCCAAAATGGGTTCCTTGAGATGGACTTGATCAACACTATTATCATGAAAATTTTACATCCTGCACACTTGGTTTGACACCCCTTGGGTATATGCTTTTTAAATCCATAGAATCATTAAAACCACAGTCAATTATATAAATAGATGATGACTATGAATTAATTGGGACAAAAATTAGGTTTCATATATTAAAAATTAGGTGTAATTATTTAATCATACAATAATTTATTTCTTATTATTATGTGGTTTTCCACTCTGAAAATTATTACTTAATGTATGATTTTTGGTTTTAGATAATCAAGGGACTCATCAGAAATCGAGTTAACATTAAATATGATGTAAAATTTCATATTGAGTATCCAAATGGGAAGATAACTTGAGTAAATAATTTTTTTGACTATGACTAATCAGTTATCATTAAATATGATTAAAAATATACCCATTGACCAATAATTAAATTCACCAATGGATAAAAGGATAGAGTTATCTTAGAAATAGTTTACTATATAAAATGATGGAATGAAGATTTAGTTTTTAATGTGTTGATAATTTTGGAAGATTAACACAAAGAAATGTCTCAATGGGATGATAATATGTTGTCATGTGAAAATAAATGAAATAAATAGTGTAGCTACAAATGAAAAATTAAATGTTTAGTGATTTCAATTATAAGGATTATTTGTATCCAGAAGGTATTATAATTGGATAAATATTTTAAATCGTTAAGTTATCTGAATTATGAAAATTGATTTCTTGTATGGAAATCTCGTGAACAGAATCTGCATGGTTGTATGAGTAATGTTATTGTTTTGGATGATGAATATACTATGAATGAAACATGAAAAGAATTATGTTTTTTGGAATAAGATGTTGAATACTAGTTAATTGTTTATGAAATAAGTAGAATTGTTTTAGGGTTTATGTATTAGAAGTCATGAACTATGATATATATGAAAACTATACTATATATTTTTTTCATAATGGATTTTAACAATTTTTTTAATATTACTAATGAACTACAAATGTTATTTAAAGATAATGTAAAATTTTATAAAAAAACCATTAATAATTGGATGAAATTATTATTATTTCTTAATGTAGAGAAAATGGTGTATTATTTTGATAAATAGATGATAGATATGGATAATGTAAATTTTATTGTATTAGTTATCTTGAAAAATTTTAATGTGTTTTTGAAAAAGGGTTTTATACTATCATTGAGGGAGTTTGTAAAATTTTTAGATTTTAGGGATGTCTATAAAAATCTATGTTTTATTTATTGAATAAAAACACTTGTAAGATTTAAATAAGGGTTTTTTTTGAAATTAATTTTATTATCATGTTACTAGGGAATAAATAATGGAAATATATGTTTGGTATGGGACAATCATGATTCAGTTGATGATATTTGGGGGATTAATGTTATCATTATTTTGAGAAATTTAGTGGACATATTTATAAATGTATTTTTTTTAAAGGGTTATATTGTTAAGTATTTATCGAATATATTATGTTGAAATTTGGATGAGGTTATAGACATTAGAATATGACTTTAACATATAAATATTTATCCACATTGAACACCCAGTGTTATCATTTTTAACTAGAGATAAATGGAATAAATTTTTCTTATTATGTGGATCTTATGATCCTTTAATGCATTAGGCCAAAACAATCCATTTTAATTTCTTGGAGTTATAGGTAATGTGGATTTTTTTTGAAGCACAAAAAATGGATTAAATTGGGATATTTATTCAAAGGAAATCTAGGCCCTAGGTATATTGGTCCCTTTGAAATTTTAGACTATATCGTGATGGTTCCATATCTTTTGGTGAATCCAAAAAACCTGTATTAGGTTCATGATTTATTCCATGTATCCTTCACAAGGATTTTACCTACCTGATCTATCACATATAATGAACTCATAGTTCATACCACCATATCATGATATTCTATACAAGGAATAAACAAACGTGAATTTTGATCAGTGGAAATTTTATGAAATAAGGCAACTCACCTAGTAAACATTTTGTGGAAAAACGACCACCTTCAAAAGTTATGTGGGAACCTTATGATGTGATGAGGAAAAATTATTCTAATTTTTTGTACAAAATGTGACATATTTCAAGGTAGATATTAATATTAAGTGGTGTATAATGTAACACCATGAGATTTAGTGAACTATATTTCTTCCAAATAAATTTTAAGTTTTAGACATATGTCAATAAAATCCGTAAAGTGTGTATCATATATTATAATCAATAATGAGTTTATGATTTGTTACAAACAACACTTATTTTAGTTTTCATTATACACAATAATTATTTTCATCATTAACATATTTGACACACGATATTTTGTTTTAGTAAACCATGAAATGATCATTTAAAAAATATGATAATTATAACCTAGCTATGAAATATGAAGGTAAGAATATTAATAACTAGTTTATGAAATATACATATAAATTTCTTACTCAATATAAAATTTTAATTTAATAGTAAATAATCAAGAAATATTTTGTAATGTAATTAAATTCATCAAAAATATGTTTTCTTCATACATGTTATTTCATATATTTTTTTAAAAAATTTTAATTTTTTTTGGAAATTTTTTTGATAAAATTAAATTAATTATATAATTAATAATATTGAAATTGAATTATGGTGAAATTTTTGGACATTTAGAAAATATTTATTTTGCAGTGAATAGTGCAAAACCCAATTTTAGTGAAAATATCATTTCATTTCAATAAATTATTAAATTTAACAATCATGTTTTAAAGTAATATAGTTAATTTTTAATCTTATTAATAAAAATTAATAACTTTTTTTTCAAATTTATATTTTCTTTTAGTATACATTTATTTTTGGGTCTATAAAAGAGTTTTTCTGAACACTTTTTAAACTGTATAATCTTTCTCAATTTTAATTAATTTACAAAATTCCTTGTGAGTATTTTTTTAAATGAAATACATAAATTGTGTATAAATATATTTTATATTGTATTTAAAAAATTATTATTATTACATATAGAGAAAATAAAAAATCATCTTCTGCTAAAAAAATATAATTCTTCACAAACCTATTTTTCTTCGTATCTACAGGTTTTGATTTAAATATTATTTTTTTACTTTTCAAAAATTTAGTTGAAAAAATAAAATTAATTTATTTAATTCATTATGTAAAAATTTTATCAGGTTAAAATTTGGTGATTTCTCTAAAAAGCAAATTTTTTTTAATAATTGTGGAAAATACTGAAATTTAATTAAAAAGATCATTTTCGTTTATATTATTTATTAAATTAAATTATATATTAAATTTTTTAGAAATTAATATTACTTCAATTATATATCTATTAATAAAATTTATTTTATTTTAATCATTTTTATATGGAATAATGATATAAAAACCTTGTAAACTATTATACATTTTCTCCTTCAAAACCTCATTTCTCATCACATATATGGTGTTAGATTTAAATTTAAATTTTCAACATATATATATGGAATATGGAAAAAATTATTTCATATTTGGAATCCTAATAATATATATTTTATAATAAGTTCAACTTTATTTTTGACCAAAATTAATAGAGAATGTTTTAAAAATTGATTATCGATGTTATGTTAAAAATGGGTTCACTATGAGTTAACTGGAAAAGATAAGGGTTAAATAAAGTAAAAATAATCTAAAATAAATTTTATCTGAATATTTAGACCATATAATATCTTTTTCATGTTATTAATCCATTTTTCATGTCGGTGGAATGAGAAAAATGTGGGTATACCTTATTCTTTTCCAAACATTCAAGTGTTCCACTCACCTCACTTATAAAAGGACACCCCCTATTATCTCTTCTTCACACCTTGAACCAATTTTGTTTCATCCAATAAATACCCAAGTCATTTATATAATTTCCTAAATCTTTATAGAATTTTTATTTTTCAGATAATTATACTACAGGAAGGAAATCTGTGAAAATATAATGAGGTTACCCAAAGAAGAAGTAATAATATTCAACAAAAAAATTAATATTCATTATTCATAATCCCCCATAGTTATTATTAAAATATAGTTATATAATATCCATAGTACATTAAATATACATAAAGGTTGTTATTTTATGTTGAAATCCTACAACCATTTCCATATCCATCAAATGGGTAACAAAATCACAATTCCTTGTACAGAGTACTACAACCTAACAAACTCATATCATTTTTTTATGTTACCCCATCACACGGTTGGTTATGATATATATATATATATTATATATGATATTTATAACATAATTATATCTTTTTTTATCATTATATAATATATAAATTATTTACATTCAATTACATAGGGGATATGGTAACGTCGTTCTTGTGTATGACAGACTACTCCCTTAAATAATAATGAGATTCATTTTCACTGACTCTTTAAATGGAAGATAAAAAGGATATATTTAATAAATAATTATGATATAAGTTAAATAATTATGATAAGAAAGTAATTATTATCATTATGAAATTATAATATATCAGTTCCATTCTTAACATCTCACTCATTAGATGATGATAACTTCATTTGTGTACATTTGGATTGTCACCTTCATGGAGCAATGAGACTCTTTTCATCATAATACCACATGGATGATATTTATATGTATATAAATATTATTTTATTTATAATATTATAATTTTTTTTAAATATAATAAATTAGTTACCTATTTACCATAATGGTTTTTGATAAATTGAAGCGTTTTTAATGCGTATATACAACCTACCCCCTCCATGATCATAATTAAGTACAATTCCTGAAATATAATTTCGGGATTGGTAGTTAAAATATAAAAAATTTATAATTTATAATTATTTCATTATTCTTATTAGGGATTTAATTGAACCATTAACATGGTAATTGGAATGAAAATATCAAATCGAAGAATATATGAAAAAAGGAGTATTTTCCGAGAGAGTGGCTTTATCATGGAACTGTTTATAAATGGGTAGTAAAAGGAAATAAATATATGATATGTGGTATGATATATTTATTATAGTTAAATAACATATTTATAATAAACATATGTTTATTATACATGGAGTTTGAAAATATAAAAATACTGTCGAGACTTTAGGTAAGCCATTTTCGGCTCACTTTTATTTCCAGAGAGATAAATTCCATATTAACCACATGTTTATTTTATGTGGTGTATATTATTCCAATGTATTTAATTTATGATGATTATTATTATAATTATTGATATCAACATATTAATTTTTGGATCTCTATTTTTTTGGTTTCATAGATCAAAATATACCAAATCGGTAAGGGATTTTTTCCTCAATTTTCTTTCTTACAGACATATGATTACGTTATGAAACTATCCTATTTTATTATTTGAAAAAATATACTCCTTATAATATAATTTATTAAACTTATTTCTACTCAAGATATTTTATGTTTCAATCAATCATATTATTCAATGAGAATATTTGTTTTTCATCATATTCATATCTTTATGAACTCCATTGTTCAAAAATAATTTTAAAAGAAAATTTGTGTTTTATGTTAAAAACCATTTTTATTCAAAATCCTAGTCTTCGAAAATGTTTTAAAAAATGTTTTAAAAATTCAACGAATTATTTATTAAATTTATTCCCACCCATGATTAAATTTTTACAAAAAAATAATAATGAAATCCTCATTTCAATTTCTATACAATGCATGTTTCTCTCTTACCTAAAACATGAAAAGAATAATTATTTTTGACATGCATGGATGGAATTTTATATTTCACTTTTACAAACACTCATTGATTTCAATATTACCATAAATTTTTTCGAATCGAATTTTATAGTAATTTTCCAATATTAATTTTTATTTTCTAAATATTAAATAATTTATATATAAGGGATGATGATATTGAAAAAAAATTAAGTTTTAAAAGGTGTTTTAAAAAGTAGAAAAGTTATTTTCCTAAACAATTTATTTTATAAAAATTTAAATTAATCCTCTATAATTTTAATGTTTTTTTAAATAAGGATTTCCAAATTGTTTCATTTTTAAAAATCGTTGTTTTAAGAAAAGTTACCTTCCTCAACAAAAATTCTCAGCGGTTAACCATTCAATTTTTTTACATAAATTTATGTATAATAATATTTACAGGGGTTGTGAACCAAGGATAACATTCATATTATTACTAGGATTTTTTATGATTGAAATATGTTTATAAAACCTATTTTTATTCCATGGGTTATATCATGAAAATATTACTATGAGACCCATTTCATTTGTTCCATAGGTTATTACACTACAAAAAAAACGAGTAAGGGAAGCACCACCTTTTATCAGTTCTAAGGAAAAAGTGCTGATAAAGGAACCCTTTATGAGTGCTAAAATTTTAACACTAATAATGTTATTCTTTATCAGCGCTTTTTTCTTAGCATTTATAATAAGTACAATTTATAATTCCCAAAAATGTGATTATAAAGCATTCCTTTATTAGTGCCTTTTTAGCACTGAAAAAATCATAGTCCCATATTTTATAAAATTTGGTGCACAGTTTCCTCTATTTATTGCGCCCTCAAGCCTTCGGGGTGCAGTACCACTGCAACAACTCCCCTTCTCCAGTGATCTTATCTTTTCTGAAACTCTCCCGCAAGACCTACTCCTTCTCCTCGCACTCAAACCCCTTCCGTAGATCCTCCACCACGCAAACCCTACTTCCTCCTCTCTGATGGACTCCCTGTGAACCCTGCTCCTCCATTTTCCAACAATGTCAGCTCCTCCCATGCTCCTCCCCCTTTCAGTCATTCCTTCCCCTCCTGACGTAGCGCATAAGGATCCATGACCGCTCAATGCTTATTCTCTCCCTCTATCACGGTAGCGATCTACTCTAGGTAAGTCTCCCACAACCCCTTTTAGGTTTATTTTTGGTGGATAGGTTTTGTGAGAGTAATTTTCATTAGGGTGATGTTTTGATTCTTTCCCATGATCACAACCCTCAGATTAGATGCTGACTAACATAGTTTTATAACAATATATGTCACGAAATAACACACGTAGTGGATTCTTACACTTGGTTTGCAGATGATTTAAACTAAAGTATGTCTTTTTTATGATTCCCCATGGGTCCTTATGATGTTTGGAACTAGAATTTATTTTTTAACAACATTCATATGTATGAGGGTTTGATATTCTCATGCAACCTCAAGCTTTACCTTGTTATACATGAATATTCTATTAATGTTGATTGTCTTTTCCTCATCCTTCTGGAAGAGTGGGTTTATCTATACTGGGGAATGTGGTCTTTTTGTAAACCCCTTCATGAAAAAATGAGTTTTGATAGTACCCACCTCATTATTAATTAGTTACACTTTGTGGGTATCATGATGTGCTGATGATTGTGTTTATGCGGAAGGTTGTATTTATGATAGTGATTAGGACCCATCAAATACAGAAAGTGTATCCAACCCTGTGGATGTTACTTTATATTTCCCTTACTTGGTGAGTAGTGTTTTATGTGATGTGTGAAAGAAGAATAATTTTCTTCCCTATGAAAGTTGAGGAATTATAGAATGCTTAATAAGGGAGACTCATGGTTATTTCTTACTAAGTATACGGTGTATGAATCAACCCATATAACATTGATGATGAGGGTCTTTGTGAATTTATAGTGTTCTAAATTGAATCTCTCATTGAGATGGTTCATAGTAGAGCCTATAAGCCATTTATGGTCATATATTATTAAACCAAGATTCATGGAGTGACCTCCATTCTTCATGCACTAGGGCCACATAAGATGAGGAAATCAGAGTAGCGCCTCCATGTAAAGGTAAATGGTATTCATTGGAAAAGGACTTTGGGTTTAGACAGTGGTAAAAACATGTGAGCAGTTGTATTCGGAAGGTTAATTTTTTTAGGATTGTGGGATGTTTCTTACCGTCGATCAATGGTAAATTCCGCACATCTTTCTATTATGTCAAGGATAATTTAAGGGTGGTGTCAACATAGTGAACCTATATGATTAGTTGTTCCTAAGTGCTAGTCTATAAGGGTTTTTCTTAAAAATGTGGAGACACCATGCAATTCATTGAGTAGATAGTTATTTTTCTCTGATACATATTATGGGTATCAAAATTGTTATTTTGAATGGAAACTGGTCTATTAAAGAACAACCCTTATTGTGTCAGTCTAAGTGATTTTGGAATAGTACACCTACACAATAGGGTACCAGATTATGTGATGGGGGATGAATTTATTCTCAGAAGATTGTAAATGTCTTTCACTTAGTTTCATTAGATTTCATCTCATTTTATTAAATCCAATAATTTATGATCATCAATTCATAAACTAAACTCTACTATATTGGGTTAATTAAAGATGTAATACCAATATATGGAAGGATATATTAGTGTTCTATGATTATGCCTATGTTTTTAGTTGATATCATAATCTATTAATGTAATGATATTCTAATATGTATGCTTACCAGCACCCCCCCATAGTAGGTGTGTGATGCAAGTCTCATCCCATGAGGCACTATAATTCATATGTACCTAAAGGATAACCCATTAATCTATGGAATTTAATATGATTTTGATGGGTATAGACAAATCACATTGAATTTTCATAACATCTATGCTATAGTTACAGAGGCAGTCAACGAATAGCCTAGGGAGAGGAAGGAACATGAGAAAAGATGTATGTACAGCTCTAAAGCGATGGAGGAGATCATGGAGTAGCATGAGGTGGATGGAACATTAGTTTGATTCTACTAATAATACCCCTAATTAGACCACTCTTATATTGGGAAGATAGTGGTTAGAGTCTCGGATATATTTAGTCAATAGAGTCTTTTTACCAGGAGGCTCGGGGAGTGATTGGAGGTACGATCTCTGTTCCTTAAACTTTTCATGTAGTTCTATTAGAAATTGGTACAAGAAAATATTTTTCTTAATTTTTTCAAATATTTTCTAGTTATATGGTAGTTGTTGGTAGAGCCCCGTGTTAGTGAGGTAGACTTATTGCATATTATTTAGATGTTCATGATATAATTTTTGTTCACTAACCTTAATTTTCTATTTCTTATGTTAAATTGGGTAAAAAAAACCTATCATATTCCATAGTAATATTAGATAAACCTAGGTTATTTGTTTCGATCATGAACCCCTTTGTTTTTGGAAATGTGTCCACTATATTAGTTTTCTCAAAACAATTGTATCATTGTTTTCATTTTTTTTGAATTTGGTCACTAGTTTTCGGCTGTTTAATGTGATTATTTTATTATGAATGTGGTGGATTGTAGGGGTGGTTAAGAGGTTGTTTTATTTTTTTTCTGCAAGGTTGGGGGTGCTAGAATTATTAGTAAGGGGGTTGGAAAGTGTTTTGATTTTGATGCGTGGTCTATCATGGTTCTGTTGATTTCCAAATCATTATTGGAAAAGGTTAGGCTCCCTTAATCTATATTTTTATAAGGTTGTTGTTTTATTATACTATATTCAGAAGTCTTGTATTGTGCATTTGAATCATAAATACTAATATTTTATATTCAAATATGAATGGGATAAATATATATTGGATGGATGTTAATTGTTTGAAAATAGAGTCTGATAACGGAGTGAAAGAGTTCATCAAGTTTTTCAAGGATCACGCAATGGATTATTATCAAATCATTTTCCATGTTTACGTTGCTTTTATTCTAGACTAATTACTCCAGATGAGTTGAAAGAACATTTGATATGTCATAGAATAGATCAGAGATATAAATGTTGGAATAAACACGGAGAAAAAGGAATGTAGCTACTAGCTGGGATAAAACTTCATTTTATGGATCATCAGATATCAATAAAAATATGTATAATAAAGAAGAATGTATGGAATAATTTATTACAGATTTCAATTATAATGAAGATCGTATTGAAGAAATAACAAGGGAAGTTGAAGATAAACTCCGTGATTGCCCAAAATTGTTTGAGAAGTTAAAGAGTTGTGCAAAGACTCCATTGTATGTTGTTTGCACTAAATATTAAGCATTGTAAGCTATACTGAAGTTGTATAAATTTATTGTAGGAAATGAATTTAGTGACGCCAGTTTTAGGAAATTACTTTCTCTATTGAATGATATTCTCCTGGTAGATAATGAGATCCAAAATCATACTTATGAAGCTAAATGAATGTTGCGCTTAATGGGTATGATTTCTGGTAAAATTCACGCTTGCTTGAAAGACTGTATACATCTTCTCAAGGAGAAACAATCAGTTACAGAATTCCCAAAGAGTGGTTCTTCTTTATACAAGAAAGATGAATCCAGTCCTATGAGAGTGGTATGGTACTTTCGAATCATTCCATGGTTTAGGAGTCTATATGGAAGTGAAGCAACTTTAAGAGAATTGTCATGTCATGAAGATAAAAGAAATAAAGATGGGAAGTTATGTCACCTTGATGACTCTCCTCAATGGAAGATAATTGATCATAAGTATCATGAATTTGGAAAAGAGATGAGAAACCTTTGTCTTGTGTTATCTACAGATGGTATGAATTCTTTTTTGTTTTCAAATCATCACTCACAGAACATGGCCTGTTATGTTGTTAAATTATATTTTTCCACCCTGGTTATGCATCAAGTGGTAATTCAACATGTTATCTATGCTTATAATAGGACTAAAACTACCAGGTAACGATGTTGATGTTTATTTGTCTCCTTTTATCAAGGATTTGAAGTAATTGTGGGTTACATGGGTTATGTAGTATGATGATTATAAAAGTGAATACTTCACATTGAGATCGATGTTGTATGGGATGATAAATGATTTCCCTTCTTATGGAAATTTTTCAGTATGTAGCACTAAAGAAACTCAAGGGAGTCCCGTGGGAGAAGAATATATATAATCAATTAGGTTGAAAATTTCATTAAAAGCTTTGTTTTTATGATATCATATACTTCTACCTCGTCGGAATATGTACCGATCATGCATGACATCATTCAATGGAAGTTCAGAACAACAAAAAACACGATATCCACTAAAAGGTGATCAGCTGTTTGAGAAAGTAAAAGATATGAACACTATTTTGGATAAATTATTTTCGAAAAACCGTAAGAAAAATGGTTGGAAAATGATATTAGTTTTTTTTTGAATTACCGTATTGGAATTTATTGTATGTCAAACATTTTCTTGATGTGATGCATGTGGAAAAAATGAATGTGACGGTGTTATCAGAACGTTGCTAAACTCCACTGAAAAAATGATGGTATTGAGGCAATGTTGGACATGGTTGACATTGGAATACGAGAACAGTTGTCTCCCGTGAAGGGGGAAAATCAAATGTTATTTCTTTTAGCTGCATACACTCTTTCTAGGGAGGAGAGATATTATTTTTGCAACTTATTCAATGATTTAATGGTTCTAGAGGGGTATTCATCAAATATCATGAAAATTGTGTCAATGAATTATTTGAATTTAAAAAGTTTGAAATCACATGACTACCATGTTTTGATGCAATATTTAATTTCTATAGCTTTACGTTGCATTTTTTCAAATAACTTTCATCTTAAGTTAACCAAACTTTGTTTCTTTTTCAAAGCATTATATAGCAATGTTTTAGACCCAACAAAATTCCCATCTACGGAAAGAGAAATTGACATCATATTATGTGAATTAGAAATGTTATTCTGGCCAACATTCTTTGATATGATAGTTCATTTTATGATTCCCTTGGTGAGAGATATTGGACTTTGTGGACCTATTCACTATAGATTGATGTACCCCATTGAAAAGTATATGAAAATTTCAAAAGGGAATGTCAAAAATCGAAGTCATCTAGAGGGTTGTATATTGGAGTGATATATTTTTGAGGAAGCCAGTAAATTATGTAAAATATACTTATCTGATGTGGAAAGAATTAGCCTCCCAAAATCTCGTCACACTGGACGCATTTATGGTGAGGGAATTTCTGGAAGAGATGTTGTGACAAAAAATATTACAGATCAGTTGCAGGACCACCAATTTGTTTTTCATAACAGTTGGGAGGTTTATCAATATATTGAAACCCAAAAAGAAATTCTTAGGAAGTTGAATCCATCAAGGGCAGAAAAATGGATACTAAATACACATAATCACCAGTTTATAGGATGGTTTCATGGCCATATTTTTAAACAGTTAGAGAAAAATCTGAATTCAATTTCAGAATGACTTCGATGTATAGTTGTCTGACAAAGTGTGTATGTTTTCTCTTACATTGGTTATGTAATTAATGTATATACATTCTATATATATTTAAATTATAAAGATTTTTCCATTAAAAATAGTGGAGTTACACTTGTGGATGAAGTGATGCATGTTTCTGGTAGTATGGACAGAAATCCAATTTATGCAAATATGTCATACATTGGAATTATCAAACATTATGGGAGTTCGATTATATGACCTTCCAATTGCCGATTTGTTAATAGAAATGGGTTGATAACAATAGTATTGTTAAAATAGATGAATTTGGATTTGTAAAAGTTGATTTTAGTAAATAAGGGTAAAAAAGGCGAACAATTTATAATGGCATCACATGTGGTACAAGTATTGTATGTTCCAGATCCTGCAAATAGAAAGTGGTCGATTGTTCTGTTATCATCAAAAACTACTGAAGGGTTCGATAAAAATTCTGTTGAGGATGATCCCTTTAGTGGTACATCACAATCATTTCTCATCGTTCCCAATGTTGAGGATGTTTTATAAGATATAAAAGACCACAATGACGGGATTTGGATAATCGATAGAGGGGTCAAATCCCTTCAGCCTTTGAAAAAAATTAAGAGAGTTTAATAAACAGGTAATATATTGTTTGTAGTATAGATCTTGTTATCTCGTGTTATTATATTATCATTACTGAATTTATTTAATCTAAATTAACTGTTCAACCACTTTTGTAGATAATGACATCTCCACATTCTGGTGCTCCTAACCTCGTGGCTGAACAAGTCTCTCAAGCTGTTGCTGCTACTACTGATGTTGCGGCTCCTCACAGTTTAGAGAAACAATAAGTTTCTGAACCTGTTACTACTCCAAGTGTTGAGGTCCAACAACCATCATCACATGGAATTTCTATCATTTCAGATGGACATATATATGATGTTTTTATTGATGAAATGTTGGGGGATGAAGGACCGACATCATAGAAAACACAGTCGCATCATAGTTTGATGGTGTCATCCAACGTTCTTAAGGAGAAAAGAAAAGGAATCAAATTTGATGTTGGATGGAATGCACAAGGCCAACATGTGAATCCCAACAAGGATATGTTTAGTAGTTACATTAGAATTGTCACTCGGAAATGCGTGCCGATTGACATAGATTAATGGCACCATGTTGTGTTTGGGATGAAGGTTGTGATCTGGGATGAAATTAAGGTAACACTATGATATAATTTATTTAATTTACTAGAAAATAAAATAATGAAATAGTGACTTACTCTTCTCAATATTTTGCAGAGTACATTTATAGTAGATGATTCACACAAGAAATATGTACAAAGGCTTGAAGGAAGGTTTCATCGTGGTTTTGAACTATTTTATCAAAATATCACCTAAAAGATTCCAAAGGTAAAGTAAAGTCGCACCCACCCCTTTTCTATGCTCACCAGATATTCCACGAAGGATGGGATGAATTTATTTGCCGCTATGGGGTTGACAGGTTTCAGGTACGTTGTGGTTGATAATAGGTTATTTTTGGTTACATGTATTCATCACATTGATTTTCAATATTTCATTTATGAAACATTAACTCCGTATAGAAAATAAGGAACGTGAATCAAAACCAACATACCCTTATCATACAGCAAGGATGGGGTACGCTTCACTAGAAATGAAAATGGTACGTATTTTAAATTTACCATAATATTGTTAGGTTCCAAGGAACAACATCATAATTATCTTTTTATATTTATATGTAGATTAATGAGTCTAAAACAAAAGACACTTTTTTCCCAAGACATGTGATATATAAGGAGGCATGTGTGAATAAGGAAGGGAAGCTAGTAGTTGAAAACCCAATAAAAGTGTTGGAAATATATATAAGTATGACACGATAAAAAGATTTGTTTTAAATTACTATTACATAAAAATAATTAGTTATTTTCCTATATTTGACAGTCATAGGGTTCAGCTACACCTTTAGCAGATGCAGAACTATTATCAAGGGCTTTGAAGTGGATAGAACAATATGGTCATGTCAGAGGTGCGGGGTTAGGGGTGACACCCTGAGTATATTATGAGAAAAAAAACAAATGAATGATATAGATGAAAAGATGAAACAAATGTGTGAAATACTAGAAACTCTTGAATAATGCTTTCAATGGAAGGGAGAGTTGCTAGAAACATTTGTGGTTGGGAAGCAAGGAGAAGACACAACTCAGTAACAACCAGCGCATGATGATCTCGCCCCACCCACACAAGCATTGAGGTGAACCATTCCCCTCAATGAACTGCCTACACCCTGGTAATTAATATTCTAATAATTGTTCCCATGAAATGTAAATCATACAAATACAAATACTTTTCGTAAATTGATCCTCTGCAGGGGTGATAATTACTGTGATTTATATATGTCAACAACCACCTATCACATTGTAGTGGGGGCTACGATGTTCAACATCCCAAAGGAAAAGCTATAAATTATACCACTTCCGAAAGATGATATGAAAGTGAAAATTATTGTAGATCATGAGCCAAATGCAGAGCTACCTATTAAACTTGATGACGATGATATTCATATGGTTGAAAAGGCTATTGGGATATTCATTACATGGTCGTCACAACCTATAAGAGTACAAGTGGACAAAGCGGTATTTATTTCCATTTTTTTCAAGACAAACCTTTAACAATTAATGAAAAAAGGGTATAAAACAATGAATGTTATTATAGACGTAGAAAGGGAAGCGGATGATAAGAAACATCAGCTCAAAATCCTCTAATGGATCGCCCAACCGATCCCAAAGAGCTACTAAATTCACAATAACACCACATGTTGTCTTTCGACATTTACAAGCACTGAAGACTCATGTGGATACAATGCTAAGAGGTGGTAGTAGTCATATAGTGGTATTTCAAAAGAATATATTCATAGAGGAAATTCATGATTTCGTTGCTGCTGAAAATGTAAATGAGATCCTTGAATATGGTTATCTAGGAATCAGTGTTGTAAATTTATATATGAGGTATGTTTTCGTGAATTAATTTTTCTAAAAGCTGATATAATGTAAAAATTATGACTAAATGCATTTTATAATATTTATAGACGTATATATGAGAAATAATTGAAGGAATATTCCCATGAGCCAAAATTAAGACTCATTAGTGCTAATACCACATCAACACAACTAACGAAATTAGAGCCATCAAAAAGGATGAAATAGTGCACGGCATAGTGAAAACATTTGAAAGAAAGATTACGGATGACAGACTCTTCCTAATATCGACCATGAAGGGGTAAAACTCTTCAACTAAAGCATTTCAATTATATTTTTAGATCTTTTTTTACTTATTCCTTTCTTTTTTTTAGGAATCATTGGTTTCTAATTTCGGTGAACATGGATACTCCAAAGATTTATTTTCTGGATTCAATGTAAAGATATCCAACAAAACGACCACACATGATAGAGTTTGTGAATCTGCAAGACACTACATACTACGTTTCAGGTGTAAACATCATGTAATATAATTTATATTTTCTTTTACTGAGGATTATATTACGATAGGGTGATGTATAATCATTGTCCAAAAAAGGAATGAGGACAGGGACTAAGAATAAGGAGGCAAGCAAGTACTACGTTTGGACAAATATCAGGGTATATATAATAAAATTACACTATCAAAAACACATATCAACACAATATACTTATTCTCCTAAGGATGAAATTTTTTTCAGTGACAAAAACAAACAAACTATATGCATTGCAGTTATTATGTTTGTAAATTTATGAAAGAGTTCATTTTTCATCAACAAAGTAGCATCCCTAAAGTGGTATTTTCAAAAACAACTACTATTTCATTTAATTTATATATTATTTCTTTATTTATATATATTTATGTACTACTATGACTATCAATAAGCCTCATATTCACAAGAAGATATTGATTTTTTTAGAAATGAGTGGTTCTTATACCTGATGGAATATTGTACACAAATATTATGAAGATCCGACTTGCAGACGCGTACAATTGGTGGTCATTTTTGAGAGGGGTTAAGGGGATCAAAAGATGAAGCATTTTTTAAGTAAATGTTTGTAGGAAAATTTTAATTTTTATTAAATAAAATTTTCTTTTCTCTAATGATTCATTTTCCAATTTTCACAGATGAAATGAACCAGCAACATAAAAAAATGATGAAGCACTTTTCTTTTGGCTTTTCATAAGAAAACCATATAAATTATAAAAAATAACTTTGTATCCAACAATGTGAATTTTAATTGTGTTGGTTCTTTTGTATAACAATCCATGGGTCATTTTTTAGTATATGAGTCAACCCCGCCTCAATCTGAGGAACGGTGTGCCCGGTATAACTCAAAGTGTCTCTCTTTTGTTTAAAATAGAGAGAATTTTAAGGGAAAACAAAAAATGACTAGCGAAAATCCGACCGAATGCATTCAGATTGTGTTGATACTTTAGGTGAATGATCCATGAGTCATTTGTGACGTGTACAAGTAAACCCCGCCTCAATCTGAGGCATGATGTCGCCGATATCTCTCAATGTGTCTCTTTTTTTTAAATGGACATAATTTTAAGTGAAAACAAAACCTAACGTACATAAATATGACCAAACACATTCGTATTCTATTGATACATTAGGGGAACAATCCATGGTTCATTGTTGACGTGTACGAGTTAACCCTGCCACAATCCAAGTCACTATGTGGCTGGTATCACTCAAGGTGTCTATTTTTTTGTTTAAAATGGACTGAATTTAAAGCGATAACAAAAAATTGTGTACGAATATCTGACCAAAATCCTTAAAATTGTGTTGATACATTAGGGTAACTATAAATGGGTCATTTTTTATGTTTACTAGTCAACCATGCCATAATATAAGGCACGGTCTGGCTGGTATCACACAAATTGTCTCTCTTTTTTTAAAATGAACAAAATTTTAAGTGAAAAAACAACAACTGACGTACAGAAATCCGAACAAACACTTTCATATTGTGTTGATACATTATGGGAACGATTCAAATGTCAATATTAACTTTTAAGAGTCAACCCTACCTTAATCTGAGACACAATGTGGCTAGTATCACTCAATGTGTCTCTCTTTTGTTTAAAATTGATAGAATTTTAAGTGAAAACAACAACTGGCATACGAAAATCTGACCAAATGCCTCGATATTGTGTTGATAATTTGGGGGAACGATCCATGGGTCATTTTTGACAGGTATGAGTCAACCACACCTCAATCTGAGGCACGGTAGGGCCGGTATCACTCAAAGGGTCCCTCATTTGATTAAAATGGACAAGAATTATAAGTGAAAACAACAAATAACGTAACGAAATCTGACAAAAAACATTCTTATTTTGTTGATACTATATGGGAACAATTCATGGGTCATTGTTTACATTAATTTGTAAACCCCACTTTAATCTGAGGCATGGTGTGACCGGTGTCACTCGAAGTATCTCTCTTTTGTTTAAAATGGATAGAATTTTAAGTGAAAATAATTACTGAGGTACAAAAATATGAAAAAAATAATTAGGATACTATTGATACTTTAGGGGAATGATACAAGGGTCATCTGTGACATGAATGATTCAACCCCTCCTCAATATGAGGCACGGTGTGTCCAGAATCAGTCAAAGTCTTTCTTTTGTTTGAAATGGACAAAATTTTAAGTGAAAACAACTCTAGACATATGGAATTTCAACCAAACGCAATAGGATTGTGTTGATACCTTATGGGAAAGGTCCATGGGTCAATTTAAATTTTAAAGAGTCAGCCCCATGTCAATCTGAGGCATGCTGTGTCCAGTATCAATCAATGTTTCTCTGTTTTGTTTAAAATGGACCGAATTTTAAGTAAAAACAAAAAATGACGTATGAAAGTTGAACCAAACGCAATTGGATTGTGTTGATACTTTAGTGGAACGATCCATGGGTCATTTTTGACAAGTACGAGTCATCCCCCCCTCAATCCAAAGCACAGTGTGGCTGGTATAACTCAAAATGTACTTCTTTTGTTTAAAATGGACATAATTTTAAGTGAAATCAATAACCAATGTACGGAAATCTGACCAAATGAATTTGGATTATGTTTATACTATATAGGAACTATCGATGGTTCATTTGGGATGTGTATGAGTCAACCACACACCAATTCAAGGCAAATAGTGTCCATTCTGACTCAAAGTGTCTCTCTTTTGTTTAAAATGGACATAATTTTAAGTGAAATCAACAACTGACGTATCGAAATCAGACAAACGCATTGAGATTGTTTTGATACATTTGGGGAACGATCAATGGGTCATTTGGGATGTGTACAGGTCCACCCATCATCAATCTGAGACACAGTGTGGCCATTATCACTCAAAGTGTCTCTCTTTTGTATAAAATGGTCATAATTTTACATGAAAACAACAACTAACATACGAAAATCTAACCAAACACATTCAAATTGTGTAGATACTTTTGGGAAAGAATCCATGGGTTGTTTTTTGACGTTTACAAGTCAACCCCGCTCAATCTAAGGCATGGAGTAGCTAGTATCCCTCAAAGTGTCTTACTTTTCTTTCAAATGGAAATAATTTTAACTGAAAACAACAACAAACGTACAAAAATATGAAAAAATGCATTTAGATTGTGTTGATAGTTTAGGGGAATGATACATGGTTCATTTTTTGATGTGTATGTGTCAACCTCACCTCAATCCAAGGCACGATGTGGCCGATATCTCTCAAAGTGTCTCTCTTTTGTTTAAAATGGATAGAATTTTAAGTGAAAACAATAACTGACGTAAGGAAATCCGACCAAACGCATTCAGATTATGTTGATAATTTTGGGGAATGATCCATGGTTCATTTTTGATGTGTACGAGTCATCCCAACCTCAATATATGGCACAATGTGGCTAGTATCACACAAAGTGTGTCTCTTTTGTGTAAAATGGACACCCCCAACCCCTGGATGCCCCCAACCCCCTAGACACCCCACCCCCTAGATTCCACCACCCCTCCTAGACACCAACCCACCACCTGGACACCCCCCAAACACCCATGGACACCCCTAAAACCCTTGTACAACCACCCCCACCCCCTGAACCGAACCCCACCCACTTAGACTACCCCAGCACCCTTTAGACCACCCCACCCTCGGGACACCACCCCACCCCATGGACACCCCCACCCATATGGACACCCCCACCTCTACAAACCCACCTCCCCTGGACACCACCCCACCCCACTGAGCACCCTCAACCCCTGGACACCACCCATCCACCTGGAAGGCACCCCCACCTCTCATAGACACGACCCCACCACCTAGACACCCCCACACCCTTAGACCACCACCCCACCCCATTAGACAACCACCCCACCCCCCTTGGACAACACCACAAAACCCCTGAACCTCCCCCTCCCCACCTCGACACCACCCCACACTCTGGACAACCCCACCACTCTAGAACCCCACCCCTAGAAATTCCCTCACCCCTGGAAACCACCCCATCTGCCCTGGATAACCCTATGGACAGCACCCCTTACCCCCTACACAGCCCCCACCCCCTCGACACCCCCACCCCCTGAACACCCTCCACCCCTCGGGATGGCACCCCACCCCTCATACACACAACCCCAACACCTGGACACCCCCACCCCTATACACCCCACCCCCTTGGACAACCACCCTCACCCCCAAGACACCCCCACCAATTGGACTGCCCCACCAATCCCCTGGACAGCCCCCCTCCCCCTAACACCACCCCACCCAGTGGACACCCCCAACCCTCTGGACCCCCACCCCTGGAAATCCCCCCAACCCCCTAAACACCACCCACCCCCTGGACACCCCGATGGACAGCCCCCCCCCACCCCCTGGACACCCCCACCCCCCTGAACACCCACTAACCCACCGGATGACACCCCCACCCCTCCGAGACACAACCCACCACATAGACACCCCCACTCCCTAGACACCCCACCCCCTTGGACAACCACCTCCACCCCGAGACACCACCCCCACCCCCATTGGAGAACCCCCCCCCCCCCCCCCACACCCTGGACCGCCCCCACCCCCTAGACACAACCCGTACCCCTGGACACCCCACCCCTGGAAATCCCCCCAACACCCTAGACACCTCCCCACCCCCCTTGACACCCCCATGGAAAGACCCCCCCCCCCCACAAACACACACACAAACTAGGGACAACCCCCCTCCCCCACCCCCACCCCCCCGGACACCGCACCATCCCCCTGGATGGCCCCCACCCCTCCTCGACACCACCCCACCACCTGGACACCCCCACCCCCTTAACAACTCCTACCCCATGGATATCCCCCACCACCCCTGGACACCACCCCACCCCTCTAGGACATCCCTATCCCCCCAGACAACTCCCCCCCCGGACACCCCCCCTGGAAACCCCCTACCCCCTTGGACACCCACCCCAAACCCCTGAACAGCCCCCCAACCTATTGTATTTGGAATTTATTTTATTATGTAGATAATTAACTTATGAATTATTTGTTAATGATGTATGAGTATACTTGTTGTTTTGGTAGACTTGCTAAAATTACATTATGAATTATGTGTTAATTATGTATGGGTATACATGTTGATATGTAGATTTTTTTGCAGGTCTTATTAGAGTATACTGCTGCAGAATTTTATATTACAGCTGTCAGGGTATTTATCAACACTTTTTTAGTGCTAATAAAGTGAGCCTTTATAAGTGCTGAAAGGCACTGATAAAGAAACCCTTTAACAACGTTTTTTCAGCACTGATAGAGAAACGCTTCTGATGAGGATGTTTTTTCATACTCTTTGCTACATATTTTTTCAATTTTTATTGACTTTTTCTTATCAAAATGTTTTTTATTAAATAATTGATAAGTGTTGTGTCTTTGTACTTTCTGTATAGATTAATGTGTTTTTAGTTTAAAACACGCATTTTAATATTCATTATAGTCTTTTTAAATAATTATTAAAATAATTTAGCCTTGCGAATTAGACTTCTATTTTCTTATTCTTTTATTTTTTATTCTAGTTATTTTATTAATAAATTTATTCATTATTAATTTAATTGTAAATAAATAACTCAGTTTAGTTATTTGTATTTCTATAATTAAAACAATTTTAACAATTTAATTTTATTCAATTCATTTTTCATATTCTTTTATTTACTTTAATTAATTCTTTAATTGGTTAATAAATTTATGCTAGTAATTGTAAGTATTTTAATTTTTTCTTTACTTATGTATGTTTATAATTTATAATAAAAAAATTCATTCTTTTAAATAAAGTATTATTAATTTTATTATTAAACTTTGTATTATTTATTTATTTCCGTTCTATTTAATTTAATTTATTAACTGATTAATCATTTTTTAGTTATGTTTAAATTATCAATTTATTTAATATTTTATTTTTATTTTGTAGGTACTCACGGTGGCACTGTTTCCGCTCTTCACGGTCTCACCGTGAGCATCACTCACGGTGCCACCATATCACACCTACTGTCTCACCATTCCACCTCCAGCCACCGTTACCCATTTTTGTTGTCTCACCATTGTAACCATTCACCGTTTCACACCCACTATATCCCCACTCACTGTGAGATCGTGAGAAATCTTCATGGTGGCACATCTCACCCTTTCCCCAACCACTGTTTCTCCTCATTTCTCGATTTTTCTTCACGGTGCCTCCTTACTTCACAGTGTATCTCATCACCCCAATTAATACAATGCCTCCTCATTCACGCAGCCACCACATCCAGCTACATAGAAAAAAATCTCTTTCCTCAACCACACAGCATCAACACATCATCGACACAACAATTTACACACAACAGACACAACAAAGCCGAATAATCATGAAATTTCAATAAAATGGAAGGTGAACAATTTGGAACTCAAGATTCTAAACCCACGTCCCCTCCAAACCAAATTTTAATCTAGTCTCAACTTGAAATTTCATATCCGAAGTTGGCCCCTCCTGAAATAGCCACGACCCCGCATGACCGCCGGCTGACCTCTCCTGATCCGACCCAAAATCACCTCTCCCATGACCACGTGAACACCTTTCTTCACCGCATCCCCACTGCTGCATCACCTAATCAGCCAACAAATCCCCAGAACCTCACCATTCTGCTTGAACTCACCCCCAATCCTCACCTCCTATTAAGCCGCTCTCCTATCACCTCCTCCCCATCGCTAAACCCTCAACAACCCCTCACCACCAGGGAACCAACCGCACCTAATCCATGTCCGCCTTTCTTGCGCTGCTGTCTGAGCTTTCCTGAATACCATAGCCCTTTCCGTGATTCCACCATGAAGCCGCAACCACAGCATCGTGCCGTCGCGGCCTGACACGCAATCCTCTATCCCCTTCCCCGAAGCCTCCACCGCACGAACTAGATTCCCCCCCCCCTCATTTCAGCTTTTATTTTCATTTCTCTTTAATATAATTATAATATTATACTAATTATAATAATAACATCATAATACACTATATAAATAACATATAATAATTATATATATCAATTACTTTAGTTTTATTGTAAGTAAAATATTAATAAATATAATAATTATATTTATATATAATAGTAATAATAATATTATGTATTATATATATTTATATATATATTAATAAGTATTTTCATTGACGTGATCGTATCTTTTTCTTTCGGTTAAAAGAAACTGCTCCAGTGACAGGAGGCGAGAGGAGCAACACAGTGAAAGCTACACGTGGAGGCCCGAGAACTCCTCAGGGGAGATTCCAGAAACATCGATTGGGTGATGAATGCATGATAGGTGGGGAGAGGCATTGAGTAATCCAGCAGAGATAGTTTTGAACATTGGAGAAGATCATTCGGGAAAAGAGGTAACTGGAGACAATCAACTAGGCTTTGATCCAGACGAAATGGAGCAGAGAAAGAGGAAAAAACATCTTCAATCAGGACAATATTGCAGTACCAAGATCTGCAGATCAGTTCATTTCACACCTCGATTCCGAGGGCAGGACATCAAGTGTACTCTAGCATCGTTTCCACCATTGAGGAGTAGAAATTAGTACTTATAGGAGAATGAGCCGGCAGTTCGTACTTATTAGTTTTCCCTGCACTCTATTTGTTCTGAAAGTTATTTCAATATGAATTTCATATCTCTTAACTCTATTGTTGCATTAAATCCATCCATTATGTTTGGATAATTTTCAGTTGTGCTCGAATGAGATAGACACACCGAACTCAACTGACAATTTAATCTCAGTGACTTCTGACTTATTATCAACATTGGATGGAATGACTTTTACAGTCAAAGGACTGTAAGATTGATTTCATCACAAACTGACCAGATGACAAATCTGGCTTGTTACTTCTAGTCAGATCCATATTTTCAAAACTCTAGTGCAAGAAATAGGCTAATAAACATCAAATCGGCCAGTGGACTTTCCCCCTTCCTCATCTATTGATTGTTTACACCAAACATTTTCTTGTTGGTCTTTCTACTCTCCTAGAAATCACTAGATTACTATCATTTATTCAAACACTAAAATTTCATTCACTCTTCGTCACCACCACCAAGTGTTTTTTCTTGTTTTTTTGCTTTTGAGTTTTTTTTGTTTATTTTTTTAGAACACCCAAAAAACATGAGGCCTCCATGTGGTTCGACCCTGTCTTGCCATTATCCTAAATAGTAAGTAGATTATAAATTTTTGTTTTTTACCTGTTCCCAATGACGTGAGAGCATACAAATTTTGGAATCGTTTTCTGGGATTCTAGGTGCATAAAAAAACAAAAAAAAATCTCATAAAAAATCACAAAAAAATCACAAAAAATCACAAGAAATCACTAAAAAAATGCAACAAAAAAAGAAAAAAAATTGAAATTAAAAAAAAACAATTATGAACCTGCTGCATAAAAATCAGCTCTAAGACTAAACACATAGTACCTGGTAACCCTGCAATTGATAAGAACCTTAAGGATGTGAAAAGTATCAATGAAAAAGTCAAAATGGAAGATAACAGAAATGAATAATTGAACAACCCACTTCCTGAGAATTTGAACCAAACTAGAATGATGAACATACCATGGAATGTGTTAGCTGTGAGGCAGAGTTTGAGAGTGTTCTTGTTACATTAAGTACCTAGAAACCCTTCATGAATTAGACTCTCTAATAGGTCCATGAATTATGAGATCAAGAAATCCATGCTTAGTCAGCTACCCACCTTCAATGGAATTCCTAGTGAAGACTCTCTTGACTTCATTAGAGCCTTATATTGTAGTGTTCAGAAGAAACCACTTAGGGGTCTCACTGAGGAAGATCATACACTAAGAGTTTTCCTCTTCTGCCTCAAGGGAAATGCTAGGTCTTTGTTTCACCAGTTAGAAGAAGAGATATTTTCCACCTGGGATCTGGTTTACAAAGCCTTCACGATGAAATTTTATCCTTTGAGGATGACATCTGAGATTAGGCACAAGACCAGTGGGTTAATTTAGGATGAAGGAGAACTATTTCATGAAGCTTGGGATAGGTTTAGAGGGTTACTTAGCCAGTTTTCAAACCATCAATTTACACCTCAATTCCTCATGGACACCTTCTGCAATAGTCTCACCCCTTACCACCAAACCTTGGTGGATCAGTATTCTGGAGGAGACAATAGTGATAGGACTACTGAGGAGCTCAAATAGATATTTAACACATTCGCTCAGAATCCCCAGCACAAATGCTCTTGGAGGAGAACCATTGCGGCAAAGGAAACTGCCCTACTCCTAAAGATGAATCCCAAGCTGTAGGGTTCTTTAATTAGAACCCACATAAAATCCTTATGTATCATTGTCACCATTGTGGCATGTATGGCCATTCTCAAACATGGTGTCCAAACATTGATATGCCTGTCCAACCTCATGATAGTTTCATCTTTTCTGGCTATGGATCTCAGATGAAGCCTAGGGATGATCTTTTATCCAAAACCTACAATCAGGGGTATAGGAACCATCCAAACATATAATAGAGGGAGTATGGTGTCCTCTGAACTACTACCCCTCCTGGATTCCAGCAGACTCCTAAGTAGCTATTGAAACCCCAATCCCATCCAAAGGCTGAGTCATCCAACTCAAAAGATTAGGTGACAGACATGATTCATAAATTGATAGGGAGGTTTGATGAACAAAAGACCAAAAATAATTTTCATAATGTTAAAATGGATTCTATAATAAGGAACTTGGAAATTCAAATGGGGTGGTTGGCTAGGGATACTAGTAATAAAAAAAGGGTAGGCTTCCTGAAACCACTGAAGCCAATCCTAGGGAGAATGCCATGGTTGTGACCACCAGAAGTGGTCTCCAAACTCACAATGAGCCCAGGACAGAACCCCAAAATGCTGAAAATGAAAAGGTGGATGAAGCAGGAAACTCAAATCTGAAAGAACCTGAATCTGGGAAACGGGATAGCACCACTGGAATACCTCCATTCCCTGTTGTTCCAACTCAAAAATCCAATGAAATGTTCTTGAAAAAAAAGAAAAAATGGGAAGAAACTTGTTGAATAATAATCTATAGAAATTAGCCCAATTTTGAGGAATTTTGCCCCTACAATCCCCTTCCCACAAAGAATTAAGAATCCAATTCATGACTCTTAATAGTTGAAATTTTTGAAAGTTGTTAAAAAGCTGAACATTGATATCCCAATCATGGAATCATTGATTCAAATCCCATCATATCTGAAATCAATCAAGAAAATTTCTTCAAACAAAAATAAATTGGAAGAATTTGGCACCTATATCTTAACAGTGGAGTGTAGTGTAGTCTTGAAAAATAGGATACCTCCTATGATTCCGGACCCTGGAAGCTTTGTCATCCCATGCAAATTTGGGGATATAAGTGGTATGTTCAACTTTTTGTGCGATCTGGGTGATAGTATTAATCTGATTCCACTATCATTTTTTCAGCACCTAAGATTATGAGTTCCCCAACCCACAACTATTTTGTTACAGCTTGATGATATGTCCATTACCCATCAAGTGGGTAGGATCAATGATCTGTTAGTGGGAGTAGGCAAACTCTTTTTGCCTGCTGACTTTCTTATCCTTGGTATAGAGTGTGACCAAGAGGTTCCTATCATTCTTGTTAGGAACTTTTTGGCCACAGAGGGACCTGTGATAGATGTGTATAAGGGGAAACTGATTTTCAAATTGGGTGAACAGAATGAAGAATTTAATTTGATTAAGAAAATCCAAGAAACCAGCTACCCATTTTTTCCAAAATATGAGTTGTTATTTGCTGATAGTAGTGTTGATAAGGAGGAAGAAGAGTTTCAGATAATGATAGCTGGAATCAACTATGAACCTGAAATCCATGTTGCCTCTTGCATGGGGATCAACTCAAGTAAGGATATAGAATCTATTGATGAGTATAAGGGATGATTCTTAGAGATCCTCGATGATTTTTTAGAGCACATTATTACCCTGAGAGAGGAGTCTGAGTTTAAGAAGATATTATTTGGATTCTCTTGCACTAAGGAAGCCTTTTATGTTTCCTTCATCAAGAGGAATCATGATGACCTTGGGCCACTAGGCCCAAGTTTCTTCCCCCAAGTTAGTCACCACCAACCCTTGAACTCACGCCCCTCCCTACCCAGCTCAAATATTCCTTTTTAGGAGACAATTTCACCCTTCCTTTGATCATTTCATCCAACCTGGAGGTAGGTTAGGTAAAAAATCTACTTACTGTTTTGAGGAAGTAGACATCTGTCATAGGCTGGTCAATTTCTGATATCAAAGGGATATATCTAGCCTTCTATATGCATAATATTCCAATTCAACCTGAGTTTAATCCCAGAGTAGAAGCCTAAAGAGGACTCAACCCCAACATGAAGGAATTTTATAGAAAAGAAGTGTTTAGTTTTCTTGATGCTGGAATAGTTTTTACAATTTCTGATAGCCCCTAGGTCAGTCCTTTCCACGTGGTACCCAATAAAAGTGGAGTGATCGTGGTAACTAATGAAAGGAATCAAGAAATCCATCAAGAGATGTGAATAAATGGAGTCTATAGACTACAGAAAATTGAATTCCACCACAAGAAAGGATCACTTTATCAATCCATTTTTGGATCAAATTTTAGAGAGATAGGAAGGCAATGAATTTTTCTAATTTCTTGATTGTTATTCTGGTTACAACCATATTTCCATTACACCAGGGGCCCAAGATAAAACCACCTTCACCTGTCCATTTGATACATTTTCCTTCCAGCGGATGCCCTTTGTCTTGGGTGGAGCTCCTCCAACTTTCCAGAGGTGTATGATGGAAATATTTTTAGACATTCTGGATAGGATTAATGAAGTGTTCATGGATGATTTTTCTATTGTGGGAGATATCTTTGAGAACTGCATGAAAAACATAGAAGTTGTGTTAGAAAGATTCCAAGAGAACAACATAGTCTTAAACATGGAAAAGTTCCAATTCATGGACATTTAAGGAATAGTTTTGGGACACAATGTTTTTAAGGAGGGGTTGGAGGTCGATAATGCTAAAATTGGTGTCATACAAAATTTTCCCCCACATGAAAATGTCAAAGTAATTATAAGTTTTTTTCGTCATGTTGGGTTCTATAGGAGGTTCATTAAGGACATTTCAAAGATTACTAGACCCATGTCCTCCCTGTTAGTTAAATACACACCCTTTGTCTTTGATGAGACATTTCTATAGGCCTTTATTTTTCTCAAGGAGAAGTTAAATACTTTACCTTTAATCACTACTCCTAGAAGCATATGCTAACTAACTTTATCCCAACCTGCTGGTGTTCATCTCCTTTTACCTATAAAGGGATTCATAAAGATCCATTTGGATGCTATAATGGAAACTGTTATTGTATGAGAACTCAACAAGAGGAATATATGGATCCTATCCTCCTTTGAAGTCGATTGAGAATGGTATTAACATGTCTTGAAGTGAATGTATTGTCCACTAAGATTAGACATCAGTTTGAGGATGATAAGTTTCACTGATCTTCATCTTAGTATCCAAATCATGTTGAAGACTCTTCCAAAATTAAGAGATGAATCTTTGATCCAATGAGATACAATAGATAGTGGTGCTCCATGTGACCTTACCACATCCCTGATATATATTTGTGCCATTTGAACGAATGAGAAATCCTCCTGAATAGAAATAAAGTGTGAATCCTTTGTAAGATGATCCAAAAAAACCCAAATAGCACTATTCTTTTGGATGTATTTGGAAGTTATGTGACAAATTCCATGGTTATGTTCTCCCATTTCCATGATGGTATGGGTTATGGTTGCATCATCCCCTGAAACTTCTACCTCTCAGCCTTCACGTACTAATACACCATACACTTTGATGTATACTTAGTGATCTCATACTTCATGTTATCCCGCCAAAAATTCTCTCATAGATCTCGGTACATCATTGTATTTCTTGGGTGAATAGAGAAATTCAAAAAATGGGCATCATCCAAAAGTTCCTTATTTAGTTCCGGACTTGGTGGAACACATAGTCTTATCCCAAATATGACAATTCATTATTCATTAACATTGAACTCCGAGGATTTCCCTTTTTGATAGATTTCACTTTTTTCTTAATTCCCACATCATCTTTTTGAGAAACTAATACACACTTGAAATTACCTAAGAGATGAAGGTACAATAATTCTTGTAGTCTAGCTTGGGTTATTGAATCTACTATGACCTAAGAAGATACCTAAGATACACAACCTACGAGATAGATTTTTGGATATGAAGTGGACAACATGGTTTTTATTTTAGATATTTTTAAAGAACACTAGAAAACCCAGTGAATTAAATTCAATAAAAATGGGTTTATCTTAGGATTATGCTCAGGGTGGATTGAATGAATTTTAATTGTTTAGACAATCTTGATTTTATTAATTCTTGATGAATCCAATCTTCAAAATAACAATAACTACATAATCATCTGGTTTTATGCTAACTAAACTCAATTAAAAATCACATACACACTTAGAGTACAAAATTCACAGTCTCTCCAACATATATGGTCATTTTAGTCCATGGATTTAGCTTCCTCCAACATAGTGAAGATAATGAGTGGAAATAAATGATGAATGGAAGTATTAAATTAGATATCAAATTAACAACAATTAGTTCTTAAAATAACATTCAATCTAGAATTTTTATCTTACTATGATCAACCCCTTAAAGGTTTATCCGTACATTGAGGATATACTCTCAACTGTGGGAGGAATATATCTTACAAGAATTGGATTGAATAAATTAAAACCACAGAAATAACGAGCACTCTTCATTGTGGGTGAATGAAATTCAAATCTATGTGTGAACTAATTCACCACAACACAGAGATATCACTGTGCTTTGTGATTAAATAGTTTTAATTAATGAAATGGTACTAATAGAAGAGAAATATGTTTATTATGAATATAAAAATATAAAAAAATAAACCTACATGGAAATTGAAGACAATGCAAAGGAACATTGGCATAATAAAATTACAAAAAAAAGAGATATCTTCCCCCTCACCACCAGTTTTTTAAATAGGAAATTTGGAAGCCATAGTACAAGCCTCAATAAATGTATGTTTAATTATTTAATTAATTTAGGCCTTAGGGTGGTGGAAAGTATTGGATAAATTGATTCCCTCCTTTGCTTTTTATTCTCATTCTCTCCTCTGGAATGATCATCTTGTATGGGAAAGCATATTACAGAATATAGGTGGTCCATATAATATTATTTTGTGTGCCAAGTTATATTACAGAAGTATATAATATTGGGACCCATTTGGAGTTTGGATCAGGAGTTATGGCATATTTAGTGGGCTAACATTCTAGAATACAGATTCTGGCCCAGATTTTGATATTCTATTTGGGATTCTTTAATTACCACCAAGGTTTCCGAATTAGAACTACCACTTGGATAAGTATTTTTTCCTTTATATGTATTCTAGAATCCAATGAAATATGGGATTTAGTGAACCTATATTGTGGGCCTCACATTCTCATTAGTGGGCTGCTGCCCAATATCCCTTCTCCAGAATTGTTTCGTTTCGTCTCCAAATATCCCCATCATCCTATATGAATCACCCATTGACCCCTGAATGAAAAATGTTCATATTGAAGTGTAGATCCACTTACCAAAATATCTAATTTAAATATGGACAATTACATTCATTACAATCATATTAATCATCAGAACTAAATTGTTGTACATTACTCATGAAGTGCACAAATGATGAGAATGGATGTTCAAAATTAAAATCCACTAACATCGGCCAATAAGATCAAAAATAATCATTTAATAACATTAAAATTTAAATAAAATATGTGTTTTATTGGTTAATAAAACAACCCATCTTGAGATTTTCTAGTCCCGAGGAAATAATTCAACGATTTTATTTGAATTCATCTTTCTAAACACATTATAACAAACAGTGCTCAAAATGTAAACTACACACAAATATATCATTACAAAAAATAAAAATAATTTCAAACAAGATAAATTTAAAATCATATCCCAATAAAATACCATTCCTTTGAATAAATCCATCATCATACTTCATCCAACTCAATTGGGTGAAATGATGTGTTGTGAATCACAATAGTTATGGGGGTTCCTTTTAATTCAAGTGGGAAATCATAGAATCTCTAGGTGGAATCACATTTAATCCTAATATGAGAGTTCATTTTTTTTATTTTATTTTTTATTTTTTCACAAATAATTGAGATTTTTGTTAATCAAATTAACCCATATAGCAAGACATTGCCGATGACTCCCATGCTCAAAGGCTTTAGGGCACCAAGTAAAGGCCAAATACTTGGGCATCATCTAAATTTAAATTTACCAATTACAAAGTCATATTACCATAAATAGGGATTGTGTGAAAACATCAGGGCTACAAAACTCTGCAGTCATGATCCCCAAGTTCCAAAAGCCTCGAGTTTTATCAATCCATTTCTCTACACACATTTTTTATTTTTTTTATTTTTTTTATTATTTTTTTGAATAATTATATTATTACATCCATGATCTTTATTATACACTTAAACATGATTTATTACATAAAATTAACTTGATACAACATAGATGATTGAGTAGTATACTGTCATTAGGGATTAGGATCATTACATAAAAACATAAAACATAAAACATGCAACACCTTTATTGAAAAATTCCTTTACATGACCACTACATTCCCTCGTTGTTATCATTTCATGTGATAACCTGAGGACATGCATAAGAAAAGGGTGAGCTACAAAGCCCAATAAGGGAATAAACATGGAATAACATGAGAAATACAATACATATCAGAAAATAGGCATATCAATAGATCATAAGAGAAGCATAAAAATAAAGGCATGATAGAGCATGATAATCATAACATGGAAAAGTGGCAACAACACATAACATGGAATTAGCATGAGCCAAGGATCATTGCATATGGAGCCTGAGTAAATCCTAATTACACATGAAGAACGAGTTGAACATTTTTGAACATGAATTAGAATTAGTAAACACCCATTTCACATGATGTATCATGATACTATACTTAACCTAATGTATTGGAGCGCTATAACGACACACCCTTCTTAAAAATTTTATTTCATGCATAAGTGTGCCACATGGATCACATAACATGGATTCATTAAACATCATCATTTATTCCACAAAAAAGGAATGTGGAATTAATACATGATAAATTATAATAAACATGAAAATTTGCATAATGTTTAATACCCTTGATTGATAAATGGGCATGGTATTCAATACAGAATTTCATTGGCTTGGAAAATCGGTGTAATTTTGGCAGCATAACGGTGTGATGTAATAATTCATAAAAATGGTTGATGAGAGAGAAGGTGGTGTCTTATCATATATAAATGAAGTGGGTAATAAGGGGTTAATATAGATACATGTCCCGAAAATTGTAATGTAATTCAGATTCATGATACAAAAGAATTTCATGAGTGTAAATGAGGAGAGAGAAATTCCTTTCAAAATTTTGGCATAGTAACGGGTGTACATGGGAGGAATTTAATGAGAGGTAAAGGGGTCTACCATAATTAAAACATAAAAAAGGAAATTATGGGGGAGGTGTGAAACCATAAATCAAAATTTATGATTTAAATTAAATGGGCATTACAACATTCAAAAAATTAGACACAAATGAGAAAGGAAGAAAAACCACATACATGGAAGTGTGCTACAAAAGGCTTGATATAGTATTGATAGAGGCTTATTGGGAGATTAGGGCACATTGGGAGGATTATATAGAGAGTAGGTAAGTGGTTATGCGAACTCCAAAAGATTTTAGTGAGGAGAATGTTGGAGCATGGTTGGGTTTATATAGAAAAGGTGAGGGAATTTTTTATTATTTAGGTTTGGGACACCTCACATTAAACTAATCCAAACCACAATCCAGCTCATGGTTTTTATCCACTTTTTTGGTAAAAGGTAAGCGGATAAAAATATTCTATAAGGCCAAAGTCCTAACTTCTAAAAACAATGGGGTTTCTTATGTGGAGGTGACTCACACTCATAAGAAAAAAAATTTAAAAAGACAAGTTGTTTAATAAGCCATCAAGGGTCTGTTAATGCTTTGTAAAATAAATAGTACAAACCCAAATTCACATTATTTTAATGGTAAAACGTATATTGGACAAATATAAGGCTTATTGTATTTTATTATATCACTACTGGGTCATTAGGATGTCATAAAACACATTATATATTTAATTTTTACCCAAAAATTTGACTATCTCAGAAAATTAGGAAAAATACACCATTGGATAATTTCAACTTCCTAATTCCCGAAATAATATTTATCTTATCTAAATAATTTTCTAAATGTGTTAATTTTCACTTTAAAAATAAAAACTGACATTTATTGATATTTCATGGGTTTTGAAAAAATGGCTTTCAAACCTTAATAAAAATTACGATTGCATTCAAAAAATTATACAATCATTTATATTTAATAAAAATTTATTGAATAATAATAATAAAACATTAATAAAATATTATTTAATTCAAAAATCCATTATTTCATCAAAATATATTTCTTTGTTGAATGTTAACTAAAAATACAATTTGTGCTTTAAAAATGTTTACAAGGTAACAAAAATAACATGAAAGTATATTCATTATTATATACAAAAATAATGTACATAACCATAGTGATAAGGTCTTGTTACATAACCCCTTATACCACCTGCATAAGACCGGAGTGTGAGGTGTGTGATGGTGATTGAATCTTACTGTGGCTCGGATAACATTGCTCGATTGGTAATCTCCATCAACTTCCATTTCTCTCTTAGGTGGTCCCACTCGAGCTAAACATATTCAAGCTGGGATTGGTCTTGATCAAGATCGAAGCCCAATGATGACACCTCCATTTCAAGATCTGACAAATGGGCTTCAAATGGGGAACATATATTAGATCAGGACATCGCTTCCATTTTTTGAGTAAATTGTATATGTTAATGCCCTATATTTATACTTATCATGTGATCACAGATCAACGACTATATTAGAAATGATCACAATTTTTTACATAAAACCATAGAGGTTGACATTTTATATAGACATTTTACATAAATAGGAATTTAATTAGATCAAGAAGGATTTATATTAATAAATGTTTGGGTCATTAAAATCTTCCCCCTTAAAAATTTTCGCCCTCGAAATTTTCTTTTCCCACACTAAAAAACATGTGGGTTACTGTGCTTCAACATTTCATCTTATTCGCACATCTCTTCTTCAAAATTGTTATTTCCCCACAACACCTTGACGAGGGGCATTGTCGTATTTTGTAGAAAATTTTCTCTAGGACCTAAGATCTTCACTTGGTGCCCCTTATAAGAAAAATCATCCTCTAATTGTACCACCTCTAAAGAGAGTAAATGTGTAGGGTCCGGTATGTAATTCTTTAGGAGCGATACATGAAAGACATCATGTACATTTTCCATGGTATGTGGAAGTTCTAGTTGATAGGCCACGACCCCAAAACGATCAAGAATCTAGAAGGGGATGATGTTCCATGGACATAACATCCCTTTCTTTCCAAACCACATGACCTACTTCAACGGAGATATGCATAGAAATACCATGTCTCCCACGTTAAAATCAAGGTCTTGTTGACGGTTATCTGAATAACTCTTCTATCGACTCTAGGATACCTTGATATGTCACTGAATGGTTTTCACCTTCTCCACCATTTCTTCGACCATTTCTGGTATAAGCAGCTTACGCTCACAGACCTCACCCCAATATGCCAATGTTCTACACCTTTTCCCATAAAGGGATTCATATGGCGTCATTTGGATGATTGAGTGGAAACTGTTATTATTATAGAACTCAAGTAGAGGATGATGTTTATATAATCCTCCTCTATTGTCCAATGATCCCGCTATCAACTTGTCCTCAAGTGTTTGGATAGTCCACTCAGATTTTCCATCAGTTTAAAGATGATAGGCCGTACTGAAGTTCAGTTCAGTATTCAAGAAATGTTGAAGATTTTTCCAATTCATAGAGGTAAATCTTGGATCTCTATCAGACACAATAGATAGTGTTACTCCATACAATCTTACCACTTCCCTGATATATATCTGTTCCAGTTGATCTATTGAGAATTCCTCCAAAATAGCAATGATGTGTGCAGCATTTAGATGACGATCCACAATAACCCAGATTGAATTTTTTCCATTGGATGTCTTCTAAAGTCTAGTGACAAAGTCCATCATGATGTTCTCCCATTTACATTCTGGTATGGGCAATGGATGCATCATCTCCATGGACTTCTACCTATCTTCCTTCACTTGCTAACACACCAGTCACTCTGTTGTATATTCAGCGATTTGGTTATTCATATTATCTCACCAATAATTCTCTCGGAGATCTCAATACATCATTGTATTTCCTGGCTGAACAGAGAAATTTGAACTATGTGCATCATGAAAATGTTCCTTCTTCTGCTCTGGACTTGATGGAACACATAGTCATTTCCCAAATATCACAATTCATTCTTCATTAAAATTAGACTCCAAGGATCTACCTTTTCTGATGTCTTCCACTTTTTTTTGAATTCCTACATTATCCTTTTGATCAACCATTTTCCATTACAAAAGTAATGGTTCATCAATAATATTTGAAAGGATTGATGATGTTCCATTATTTATTATTCTCATATCCATCCTCGTCAAATCTACGAAGATTGGGTCCTTTTTAATTCTCATCAATGATATAATCACTGGATCCTTTCTACATAGGGAATCTGCCGACTTGTTTGCTTTCCCAGGGTGGTAATGGATTGAGCAGTCATAGTCTTTGATCAGCTCTTACCATCTTCATTGGAGAATAATAATCTCTTTATGTGTGAATATATATTTGAGACTCTTGTGGTCAATATATATCTCACATGTCTCCCCATAGAGATAATGCCTCCAGATTTTCAAGGGAAATATCATAGCTTCCAACTCTAGATCATGCATTGAATAGATCTATTCATGAACATTCAATTTCCTTGATGAATATTCAATGACATTATAATTATTCATCAACACACATCCTGGCCCCTTCTTTGAATCATCATGGAATACCACAAAAAGTTCTCAACTCGTGGGTAAAGTGAGCATGGGCGTAGTGATAAGCCTCCTTTTCAACTCCTTAAAGATTTCTTCGAATTCATCACTCCAGGAAAACATTACTCCTTTCCATGTTAGCTAGGTAAGAGGGTTGAAAATCATGGTAAATATATCAAATGTTGTCAATAATATTTAGGTAACCCCAAGAAGCTACATATATCCATTATTGATGCTGGCCTCAGCCATCTCTCTATTGCATCTATCATGGTGGGATCCATAGATATCCCATTGCTTGTGATGATATCACCCAAGAATGAGACCTCCTTCAACCATAACTCACACTTGTTGTACTTGTCATAGAGCATCTCCTTCCGAAAGGTCTCTAGTACAGTTCTTATATTCTCCTCATGATCCTCCATGGTTTTGAGGTATATCAAAATATCATTTATAATTACTGCAACAAATTTTTGAACGTAATCTATAAATACTATATTCATCATGTCCATGAAGATTTCTAGAGCATTAGGGTGTCTGAAAGGGGTTACTATGTATTCATAGTGATCGTATATTGTATGAAAAGTATATTTGGGAATATCTTCCTTCTTCACCCTTACTTGATAATATCCCAACTGTAAATCATCCATGGAGAAGTAATGTGCTCCACACAGCTGATCCAACAGGTAATCAATTTGTGGTAGAGGATACTTTTTATTTATCATGATTTTGTTGAAATCACAATAATTGATTAAATGGTGCATTGACCCATAGTTATTCTTGATGAAGAATAGTGGTGCTCCCCATGGTGAATCACTTGGGCGTATAAACCCTTTATCCAAATTATCTTGTAGTTGTTTCTTCATCTCTTCAATATTTACAATCTACATTCTATACAGATTCATGGATATTGGTAATGCCCTAGGTATAAGATCAATTGAGTAATCAACACCTCTTCTAGGAGGAAGAACATGTAATTCCTCAAGAAACACTTCAGCGAATTTCCTAACAATAAGCATGTACTCTAGAATGTCTTCCTCCTTAGACACAATCATCTAATCTAGATATGCATGATCATAGGCTAGTAATATCCACGCTTGAGATGATGGAGCTAAAGAAGATTTATCTTACTCCTTGCACTTGTAAAGAATCGGGGGTCGATTATCCACATGGAGTGTGATTTCCCTCTCATTTAAATTTATGTTGGATCTGTATAAGGAAAGACAATCTTTTCCAATAAATGCATCAAATTCCACCTGAGGGAGTACGAAAAGGTTCTCTGGGAAGTTTAATCCACATATTATGACATGGGAGGAGTTATATTCAAGGGATGCAATGATTTCCCGATTTTTTGTACTCACCGAAATCTTCAATTCCATGAATTGTGGTGGTGTTTGGATTTTTCTACTAAACCATCGAGATATAATAGAATTCCTTGAACCTGAATAAAAAATGTTGTTCACTATTATTGACCGAATAACTATCGTACCTATCACCACTTCATTTTCGGTGTTCACTTTGGCAGTAGTGATGGAAAATGATCTCCCTTGCTGCCATGGAGGATGTTGGTTGTCGGTGAAACCCCTTGGCTTAGGGAACAGATTTGCAAGATGCCTTGGTTCTTTGCAGTTGTAGAAATGAACAACACATTGATGTTCGAATAGAGCATTACTCGCCTAGGTAGAAGACGCATGTCTTTTGTTACAATAGTTTACAGCTAGGTGCCATTCTCTTCCACACCTAAATCATTTCCTTGTCCCCTTCAGAAAATTTTTGGGGTTCTTCGTTCCGCACCATTGGAAAGTGGGGTCCTAGGTCTTCTTAGCACTGATAGATTTATCCATCGGTCTAGCAGCATTGAATTCCACCTTAAGCTTCTTATCCCCATGATACCCCTGAGATTATCTGATCTCCATTTCAACCTTGAGGGAACATCAGACAATTTCTTCATAGCTATCGATGTCACGGATCTCCAGTGCTTTCCTTAGGCAAGGCTTTAGCCCACCAAAGAAGTGGCCCACCTTGCATTTTATGGTAATGACAATGCTGGAAGTGTATCATTCAAGCCTTGTGATTTTTTATCATATGCTCCAATAGATTCGTCATCTTTTTTCTTAATGGCATGGAAGACCCTTTCCATCTTAAGCCAGAGGGTGCGCGAAAATTATTTATCGAAAAACATTTTCTAGAAATCCTTCAATTCCAACACCTCGATATCCTCCTCGGACATTGAATTTTTGATCAACATCCACCATTGAGCAGCTTCACCCTCCATACGATAAGCAACCATGAGAACATTATCTTGTTTAGAACATTGAAGGATGGTGAAGATCTTTTCAATGGAGTTGATCCATCGACCAACGATTAAGGGATCAAATGATCTATTAAAAGTAGGAGGCCTTTGTTTCATGTTTCTCTCGATAGCGAATTGTTCTTTCTTGGGGGGGGGGTTTAATGTTCCACTTGACCCACATTTCTATTAAAATCATGAGTTATATGAGAGAGATGCATGACAAAGTTCGAGATTCCTTCTCCCATTGGATTGGGAATCTCATTAGTACAGTCATCACATTGATCTTCACATCGGTTGTTTTCCCGAGTCCTCCTATTACCGGCCATTGGCTAGAATAAAAATAAAGTTAGGGGTAACACATAAATAAAAATATAAGGACAAAAATTATGACTTATAAATAACTCTTATTTCTTAACATATGAATCTATTGGCTTTAGTCTATGATATCCATGATCTACTTTCTAACAAATATTCTTAGGGATTTTTTTGCCCATTAATAATGGTTTATACTAAACTTATGAATTTACCAAAGCATATCCCCTGGGAGTGCCATAACCAAGAGTGCAGCAATGTCTGTTTTCATGCACTAGTTCTTGTTTGATTCTAGCTCAAAGTAGTTTTTTCTGGTTTTCCCCTAGGATACATATGTGCTAAAACCACCTCTACCTACTCCTATCCTTACATGGATGTATTTTCATGATAAACCAATTACTAAATACTCCCCAAAACATAGGGATTTTTTTATTATTCATAGTCTTATCTCTAAGGATTTACTAGAGTTTTCTAATCCCATTACAAAAAATAGATAAACTTTTCCCTTGATACCAACTATGACAACCTTGTTCTTTATTATACAATTAAACATGATTTATTACATAAAATTCACTTGATACAACATAAAATATCGAGAGGTATTGTATATTTGGGGCTTAGGATCATTAAATAACAACTTAAAACATGAAACATGCATCAAATTTATTGACAACTTCCTTTACAAGACCACTACATTCCCTTATACTTAGCAATGCATGGGATAACCTGAGGACATGTATGAGAAAAGGGTAAGCTACAAAGCCCAGTAAGGGAATAAACATGAAATAACATGAGGTATAAAATACATGTTATACAATAGGAATATAAATAGATAAGTAGAGAAGCATAATAATATAGTAATGATATATCATGATAGTCATAACATGGAAATGTTGAAAGAACACTTAACATTGAATTAGCATGAGCTAAGACTCATTGCACATAGAGCATTAGTAAATCCTTATTGCACATGAAGCATGAGTAAAACCCCATTTAACTTGAATTATCATGATTAAACATCCATTTCACATAACTTATCATGATACTATACATATCCCAATGCATTGGAGTGCTATAAGTGTTCACCCTTCTTAAACATTTCACTTCATGCATAAGTGTGCCACCTGGATCATATAACATGGATTCATAAGACATCATAATTTATTCCACGATAAATGAATGTGTAATTAATTCATGAGACTTTATAATAAATAAGTAAATGTTCATAAAGGTAAATACCCTTGACAGGGAAATGGGAATGGTATTCAATACAAAATGACATTGGCTTGGAAAATCGGTGCAATTTCGGCAGCGTAACGGAGTGACGTAAGAATTAATAAAAATGGTTGATGAGAGGGAAGGGGTTTTATTGTCATATGTACATGAAATGGAATGTAATGGGGTAATATAGATACATGTCCCAACAAATTTAATGGAATTTAGATTAATGATACAAAAGATTTACTTGAACGTAAATGAGGAGAGAGAAATTCCTTTAGAAATTTTGGCATAGTAACGGGTGTTCATGGGAGACATTTAATTGGAGATAAAGGGGTCTCCCATAATACAAAATTAAAAAGCGTAGTATGGGGGATGTTTGAAACAATACCTCAATATTTATAATTGAAATTAAATGGGCATCACAACATTAAAAAAATTGGACAAAAATGAGAAAGGCAGAAAAACCCATTACTTGGAAGTGTTCTTTGAATGGCTTGAGAGAGGCTTTAGAGATGCTTCATGGGCACTTGGGGAACCATGGGAGGATTATAGAGAGTAGGGTAGAGGTTGTACGAACTCCAACAGCTTTGATGGAGTAGAAAGTGGGAGATTGGGTGGGTTTGTATTGGAAATGTGAGGGAATTCTTTATTATTTAGTTTGGGACACCTCACATTAAACTAATCCAAACCACGAACCAGCCAATGGTTTTTACCCATGGTTTTTGGAAAAGAGAATTGGAAAAAAAATATTTTATAAGGACAAGGTACTAACTTTTAAAGATAATTGGGATGCTTATGTGAAGGTGAGTCACACTCCAAAGGAAAACAATTTAAGAAGACAAGGTGTTTATAAGCCATGAAGGGTCCATTAATGCTTTGTAAAATAAGTCCAAAAAACCAAAAATCACATTTTTTAATGGTAAAACATATATTTTCCTAAAATATGGTTTATAGTATTTTATTACTTCACTATTGGGTCATTATGATGTCATAAACCAAATTATTTATTAAAACGGTATTTAATTATTACCCAAAAATTTGACTATTTCAGAAAATTATGAAAAATTCACCGCTTGATAATTTTGATTTCATGATTCGATAAATAATATTTATTTTATCTAAATAATTTTATTTTATGTTAATTATCACTTTTAAAATAAAAACTGACATTTATCGATAATTCACGTTTTTGGGAAAAAATGGATTTCAAACATTAATAAAAATTACGATTTCATTCATAAAATTATACAATAATTTATATTTAATAAAAATTAATTTTATAATATTATGCTTATTATATTAAAATATTATTTAATTCAAAAATCCATTAATTCATCAAAATAGATTTCTTAGTTGAATATTACCTAAATATACTATTTGTGCTTTAAAAACTATTTATAAGGTTAAAATAATAACCTGAAAGTATATTCATTATTATATACAAAAATAATGTACATAAGCATAGTGTATGGTCTTGTTACATAAACCCCTATAATACCCGCATAAGACCGAAGAGTAAGGTGTGCGATGGTGACAGACACATGAGGTGGCTCAGATAACATATCTCGGGTGGTAATCACTGTCAACTTCCATTGCTCTCATAGGTGGTCCCAGTCAAGATTAAAATATTCAAGTTCAGCTTGGGCATGGTCAAGAGTGAAGCCCAATGATGACACCTATTTTCCGAGCTCTGAAAAATGGTCTTCGTCTGGGGCATGTCTACTGGATGAGGACATCACTTCCTTTGTCTGAGTAAATTTGATTTGTTAAAGCCCTATATTTATACTAATAATGTGATAACTATTCAACGACGATATTTTCTACGGTCACAATTTTTAACATAACACTAATGTGGGTGTCATTTTATACAATCAATTTACATAAATATTCCCATTAATGAAATTTTGGGTTGTTACACATATTATTCATAAAAATCAAACCAGTTTATTCTATTTATTATAGGACCTCAAGAATTAAATTAGCACCCCACAGTCTAGATGACATGCATTGTTGAATTTTAATTTAATAAATGAAAAAAATGACAAATATTCTCACTGGACTACCAAACTTCCAAAATCAATGCCTTTAAATTTAAACTGGAATTAAATTAAGATTCAAGGAAATAATTTTTTTGCTATATTGTTTTAATGTGAGAAATGATGTTATTATATTAATGATTAAGTAATTTTTTTGTATTTTTTCACATTGTTTTTTTAACAAAAATTTTGTTTCCACACAACCCAAAATTGAATGAAACAATCCATAGTTTCTTAAAAATAAAAGTGAGGGGAATGAAGGTGGGGGGAAGAGTTGGAATGGGAATAGAAACAGTTCACCCAGTGGATTCATAATGATGATTGTGGTGCTCCCAAATCACTCTTTGTTTTCATGGGAGATATAGGAACCTCCATGATTGTCCCCAAAATAGTCCTTGAAGCATAGAAACAATAACAAAACCGATAAAACAAACAACACAACAATTTATTTAATACCAAGTCTCATCATATTTATGGTTTTAATTTTTATAGTTTTCTTTAAATCAACATTTTGATACATTGTCTATTTTTTTAATTTCTTAGTAAGCTAGTATTCATGGATCACACTACATGACACAAATGAATACAGCGCTCCCCTTTCACACCCATCAATACACATAAGAGATTAAAAAGAAAATAGTATGAGGTAGAATAAAATTATATCAAACTAATCCACTAATCCTATTTGAAATATAGTGTTGATTAAAACAACAAACTGTTTGGAAACATGACAACCACAGGTTGCCTCATAGGAAGTGATTTTTTAAATGTCTTTGTCTTGAATTGGACCCCTAATTGATTAAATATTTTTGTCCTCTAAGGTAGGCACAAACAATTCTTCATCAACTTCTTTTTTTTGGAATATTTCTATTAATGGTTTGACTGTATGACCATTTAAGGATTAAATCTTATACCATTGGTGGGATATTGAATTTCAACTGCCCCATGGGGGAACACCTTATGCACTATGTATGGACCTGACCATCTAGACCTTAATTTTACCTGTTGTAAGTGGTGTTTAGAATTATACAAAAGATAGGGTTTTTCTGGTTCAATGTGTTTGGTTTTAAGGTTTTGAGATTGGTATGCTCGTACGTTTTCATTATTGAGCCTTGAATTTTCATAATCCTCCATCCTAAGTTCTTCATGTTCATTTAGATCTAATTTCCTTTTTTCATCAGCCAATGATAGGTCATAATTCATTTTCATAATTGCCTAAAAGGCCTTATGTTCAATCTCTACTAGAAAATGGTATTATTTACCATATACCAACCTATATGGGGAAATTCTTAAAATGGATTTAAATGCAGTTCGATAGTCCCAAAGGGAATTTAAGAGTGTGTTTGACCAATCTTTCCTAAATGGATTAATAGTTTTCTCAATAATTGTTTAATTTCTCGATTTTCTAGATCAGTTTGACCATTTTTTTGTGGGTGGTAAACAAAGGACACTTTGTGAGAAATTCCATACTTATCCATGACTTATGAAAATGGAAGATTTCAAAAATGAGTTCCATGATCACTAATAATAGCCCTAGAAATTCCTAATCTAGAGAAGATGTGTTCTTTTAGTAATCTAATCATAGTTTGATTATCATTGGTTTTTTTTTGAAATGGACTCAACCAATTTTGAGACATAATCAACAACTAAGAAAATGTAATGATATCCCCTAGAGTTTAGGATTGGACCCATGAAATCAATTCCCCAATAGTCAAATATTTCAACCAATAATATGGGAGTGAGTGGAATTCGATCCTTTTTATGATGGAACCCACTTCTTATTAGTTAGGAAAACATTGAAAAAATATGTAGGAGTCCCATGAGAGGGTGGTCTAGGATAAACCACACTTAAGAATATTAGACGATGTTTTCTTAAAGGAAATGTTACCCCCACATTCCTCGCTATGACAAAATATAAGGATGGAATATTATTTAGATTCTAGGACACACCTATTAATGACTTGGTGAGAACAGAACTTATAGAGGTATGGACCATCAAACACATATGTCTTGAAATCATAAAGAATATTCCTTCTAGATTGAGTCCCTATGAATTTTGGAATTACCCCTGTAACTAAGAAGATGGATATGTTGGAATACTAAGGGAAGGTACTCATTTATGTATGGATGTTCATTAGAGAATTAAGAATACACAGAGAGTTGTGAATGAAGCATACACCTTTTTTCCTTGATTTTGAAGTCAAATTATTGTAATATATGGACCTTCCAAATCAGGCTATCCTTAGCATCTTGTTTTTGGAAGAGGTGATTCAGTGAAAAATGGTCAGTGAACACAGTGATGGGGGCTCCTAATAGGTAAGATATAAATATATCTAAATCAAACACAATAGAATGTAACTCCTTTTCAGTGGTGGTGTAGTTTATTTGTGTTAGGTCCACAAGGCTGAATACCCTGAGAGGGGGGTGAGTCAGGGTATCACTAATTTAAAATGAACGCCCATTCTGACCTTGTTTCGCTGTTAAGCAAAACACTCTTCTCTCTATTTCCTGTTACACAATATAAACTGAAAGTAAAGAAAGCACATGACACATCAATTTTACTTGGTTCACCGCTAAGGGCTACGTCCAAGGAGCATACGCCGACATGTTTTAGGTCATACCAAATTCCCCTATTCATCACTAGATGTGGATTACAATGTTCGGGATAGATCACTTCTATGCCCAGGCTCACTGCCTTTATGAGGTTTAGGGTTAGCTCACTACTTTCCCAAGGGTCACTCCCTGTTTCTCTCTCTCTCTCTGGCTAACTGCCGATGGAGAGGATCACCTTTTTCCTCTTCCTAAGCTCTCTACTCTGGAAGGGATCCACTAACAGTTTATAGACCTGTAGGTCTCTTCATTTTCATTATGGAATGCATCCTCAACTATTGATAGATTCTCTGTTAAAGTTCAACTTTCATCCACTGATGAATACCACTTTGCCTCTGAACACTAGGAAACTACCTTTGGAAACACCTTCGCAATGCACCCTACATCGCGAGGCTCCCAATTTCGTGAAGCTCAAACAAGACTTCGTGAAGCTCCTTCCTTTTCGTGAAGCACTGTCACGAAGAACTATCGTGAAGCACTACCTCGAAGCACTACCACGAAGCTGAAGTCGTTGCAGCGCAACATCCCTCTTGAAGCTAATTGAGCCAACGTAGAGCTCGCAACTTTCGCGAAGCTACAATAGCCTCCGCGAAGATCCTCTTTAGCGAAGCACACTACCTTCGTGAACTTCCTTTGTGAACTAAGAGTAAATGATTTTCTCTGAAAATTCTCTCTACTTCCCTCGAGGGGGTCGGCCTCTATTTATAGGCGATTCCACCGATCCTCAACCCTTCTGCATGAAGTCAACACCACGTCATCTCAAATCTCGAAGCTCCGAAGTTTCAGTCGGAATTCTATCCAAATCACGAAGCACCAGGGAAATTTTCCATTCGCGGAGTTCATCGTAATCGTGGAGCATCCCGTCAACATTCTTTCGCGCCTTCGCCGCGAAGATCCCTTGAAATTCCTTTCACCGCCGCGATTCACTTCGACTCTTCCATTTGCGAAGCTTTGATGTAATTTCGAAACATCACCGCCTCCATTTTTATGGTCGTTGTGAAATCCAATCCATGCATCCTATCTTCGCGATATTCAAGCCTTTGACATATTAAAATAAGATCTTCAAGGATATCCTATTTTCACGATGCTCACCAAACATCCAAATTTTGGACCACTAAAATTTGGCAAACATAGGGAAATGATTCCACCTTGTACTGCTCTTTTGTACCGCCTCTAGATCATCCATTTCTTTTTCATTGCTCTTTGTCAACATGGATTGTCAACAACTTCTCGGGAACTCGAAAATTCTCCGTGGAAACCTACTTTGTCAACAAACACAATCAACCCAAAAATACTGCAATGTTTCTTTGAGAGATTTTTCCCAACAATCTCCCACATTGGGTTTGTTGAAAATTCTTCATAACTCTTCTCAGAATGATTTTCTACACATTGATACCTCACTGAGTCATCTTATATCCACTACCACTATTCACCTCTTGCGATTTCATAGCGTTCAAGGATTCACATAACACATACTCTAAGACCACATGAGCAATGCTCGGCGTGAGAAACAAGAGTAGTATGAAAAGTTCATCAATGAATCACTTCATGTCAAATAGCAATTTTCAATTCCAACCTTATATCAATTCTTAAATTGATACCAATTGTTGAACCACACTGATCCCAATTGGTGATTGCTGGAAAACTTCTCTCACCATTCCAACAACAATTTTCTTCTTTTATCACTATCCTCAGTTGTCGTGATTTCTATTCTTTGATCGATCACTTCTAGCATCGTCAGATTTAATACTCTCCCCCTATCTCATTACACTCCCCCTATCTGGCTGCTCCACCTATCAGCTTATCCCTGTATCTGTCATGATTTCTCAAATATCCACATTGTCTCCGTCTTCAACAATCACTATTTTCTTCCCCTTTTTCAACGAACCCAAAGGTCACTCCTTTGTAGTTTGCAACATAGTAGAGAACACATATCATCACAATAGGGAAAAATACATCATACCTCGGGGAGAGGGGGGAGGCTGAACATCCACACTCTTTTAAGTGCGGGGAGTAGATTGAACTCCCAGATCCAGTAGATGCCTCTCAAAAGTTTCCATGGGTAAGGCCTTTGTCAGGATGTCTACAACCTCTAGTTCTGTAGGCACATACTCCAACTTCATGATCCCCTACTCGACCTTCTCCTTTACGAAATGATATTTGATCTCAATGTGCATTGTCCTTTAGTGATGAACTGGATTTTTTCTATGATTGATAGCACTTGAGTTATCACATTGGATTCCAATCGGAGACTTCACTTCAACTCCCATATCTTCAATATACTGTTTCATCCATAATAACTGTGTGCATGCTTGAGTGGCCGCAATATACTCAGCTTCTGCGGTGCTTACTAAAATGCAATCATGCTACTTGCTTAACCAAGAAATACATAGTCCGCCAAGATAGAATTCACCTCCAGATGTTGATTTCCTATCATCCACTGAACCGGCCCAGTCTGCATCTGTATATCTCAATAAATCTGTCTGATATTTTTCATTATATGTCAAGCCGAAGTCCACCTTCCCCTTGATATACCGAAGTTATCTTTTCACTGCGAGCATGTGACTTTCCTTGGGATGACTCTAATATCTCGCTGCTTGGCATGTGGTGAAAACAATATCAGGCCTTGTCGTGGTCAAGTACAACAATCTTCCAATAATTTTCCTGTATTCTATGATATTAACTACCTTTCCATCCTCATATTTTGATAATTTCATTCGGGTAGCAACTGGAGTTTTCATCTCCTTGGAATTTTCCATGACAAAACTTATTAACACATCCTTGGAATATTTAGATTGAGAAATTAATGTTCCATTCCTTCCTTGTGTCACTTGTAGACCAAGGAAAAACGTTATCTCTCCAATCATTGACATTTCAAACTCATTTTTCATGAATTCAGAAAACTGTCTGCATTGAGCTTCATCTGATCCAAAAAATATTATGTCATCGACATAGACCAGCACCATCATCCTTTGATTACTATTTTTGTTGAAATAAATATTTTAATTAACTCCCCCACATTGACAACCAAGCTTCTTTAAGAACTGATCAAGTCTTTAGTACCATGACCTTGGTGCTTGTTTCATCCCATACAACGCCTTCTTCAGCCTGCAAACTTTGTTCTCATCCTCATGAATGAGAAAGCCATATGGCTGCTCAGTATACACCTCCTCTTCCATAAATCCATTCAGGAATGCAGATTTCACATCCATCTGGAACACTTTGAACTTTCTTGGCACTGCTATGGCCAAAAATAACTTGATTGTCTCTATCCTTTCAACTGTCGCAAATGTTTCATCAACATCTATTCCCTATATCTGGGAGTATCTCTTGCACCCTAGTCGTTCTTTGTTCTGAATCATTGTTCTATCTTCCTTAATCTTGTTACGATAGACCCATTTAGTCCCAATTAAATTCTTATCTACTGGCCTTGAAACAATCTCCCATGTATGGTTCTTCTCAATCTTATCAAGCTCTTCATTTATAGCCCAAACCCAGTTTTCATCTACAGCTACATTGGAAAAACATTTCGGCTCCACCTAAGACAAAAATGGTGTTTGTTGTAACGATTTCATTCTTCGAGTTTGAACTAGAGCTGTCTGATCACCAATGATATTCTGCCTATCAATTTCAGCTCGACTCTTTGACTTCCTTGTAGTCACAGACTTGACACATTCTTTTTCATCATCAGTATCTTCTTCTGAGTCAGCCTCTTCTATTTCTACCCCTCGTGTGTTACTTATATCCTCATCACTTTCATCCAGAAACTAGTCACTGGGTCGTTGAGTATTCTGTTCATTTTCAACTATGGTGACATCATTGCTCTCAACAATTTTTCCCAGCCTTTTGTTGAAGCATTTATACTCTTTATTTTTCCCTGAGTAGCCAAGGAATATCCCCTCATCTCCTCGTGCCTCTAACTTCCTGTGATTTTCTTTATTGATAATGAAACACTAAATTCAAAAGATTCGAAATTTTTTTAACATTGCCTTCTTTCCATACCATAGTTCATATGGAGTCTTTCCTTGCATCGGACACAACAGAGACCTGTTCGAAACATAGACCGATGTCAAGACTACTTCCTTCCAAAATTTCTATAGTAGGTCATTATCAATAAGCATTGTTCTGGCCATGTTGTTGATGATCCGATTTCTCCTTTCAACCACTCCATTTTGTTGGGGAGTCCTCACTGATGAAACTTGATGCCTTGTCCAATGTTTCTTGAGATAGTCTTCAACTTGACTGTTTGTGAATTCTGTACCATTGTCAGTATGAAACATCATCATTTTCTGCCCAAGCATCCTTTCTGATTCCCTCATATACTGCTTTATGCAACGTAACACCTCTGTCTTATGGGTATTGACAAACACCTAAGTCGTTCTTCTAAAATCATCAATGAAAAGAATATAGTGCCTTTTCCCATTTATAGAGAGTGGTGAGATAGGTCCACATACATCAGCATGCACCAATTCAAGAACTCTAGATGATTTTTGTTCCTTTGGCCAATATGTGTTTCTGATGATCTTCCCTTGTTGGCAAGCATCATACGTATGAGTGTGATCACATGAGATTTTGGGAAGGTCTCTAGCAGCATCTCACTTTACCAAATATTCCATTGATGGTTGGCATAGATGACCAAGTCTCTTATGCCACAGCTGGTTCTCTTCTTCTCTGGATAAAAATCATGAATATTCTTCCCCACCTACTAGGTAAAGATTTCACTTTATTCATTTTCCCTATAGAATGATTTCTTTATCTTTTCCTTTAACAATACATATCCTCACGGTAAATCGGATAGAGTGCCCAGAGTCACATAGTTGACAAACACTGAGTAAGTTATGACTGAGACCCTCTACTACAAAGACATCAGCATGTCTCATTTCATTGCCCCCAAACTTTGCTTTCCCTGAGCCAACAATCTCCAGGCCTTCATCATTTCAAAATTATACAACTCCTTCATTGTCATATTTTATTCCTGTAACAAGATCCTTATTACCCATCATGTGAGATGTGCAACCACTATCAAGGATCCACACACCAGAGAGATTTGATGCTTTAAGGGAAATATCTGCCACCACAGCCTTCTCAATTTTCATCTTCTTGGTCCATAATTTTTATTTTACACTCGGCATGGATTGAGGCTTCTGTTCTTTCTCAAAATATGATGGACCAGTTTCATCTTGCAAAGCCGCAAATCCATTCTGTATTTTTAACTCAATTGTTGATTTATCGATTTTCTCATTGAAAAGGTTTTGATTCTGCTTTGGCACATTTCTCTGAATGGTCGAAGTGAAATACCTATCCATGTACCCAAATCCTCCACACCAAAAATAGTTTCCTTAGAAATATGTTCTATAAACTCGTTCTCTGTTTGGTTGACACCTCTGTTCTTGTTCTATTCGATATCTCTTGGCTATGGAACACACATACTGTGAATGTCCCATCTTCCCACAACAATAACACCAGGTGTAAGGCGCATTCCTTCGTGTTACTTTAGCACACCATGTTTTCCCTTTGGATCTATGAATATTCTGATTCATCTTTGTGCCCAAATCAACCTTCAATTTTGCGACGGGTGCTTGTGGTCTGATTTCAATTGCCACAGATTTTTGATTCTTATCAAGCCCTGAATCAGCCTTAACGTCTGAGCTCAAATGCTGCTTCTTTACTTCTAAACATGTAGGCTCCTATTTCACCTTTTCAGTCTATGGAATGACCTATTTTATTGAAATCACATTGGAGGTCGTGAGTTTATCTTGATTCTTCATTTTTCATCACAGACTAACCACTTCTTCTTCTAGCTCTATAATACGTCTGACCTGCTCTTTTCCTGTATTAGTCAAACAATCAATCTCCTTCATTTGTTCTTAAATTTTATGTTTATACTGAACAATATTTTTTGAGATCTCTGATGTTGAGGATTTTAGTCTTTCAATTTCTTCTAACAGCTTAGAATTTTCTTCATCCTGCTGTTGCATATAGAGTTTGGAATCACGAACAACATTATTAGCTTTCTTTGTTTTGGATCTACAAACATTTATCTCCTCAAGATCTGCTTCCAATTAGGATTCCATATCAACTCTTCCTTCAACTTCTTCTTCTTCTTCTGAATCAATATCTTCCTATTGATGAGCACTACCGACAATAGCCACCATTGCATTTTGTCCATGATATTTTCAGTTTTCTATCTCTTCAATTTCTTCACCCTCAGACTCATCGGAACTGTCAATTTCTTTTGAAAGAACATTCTTCCTCTTGAAGAAATTTCGCATGAACTGCTTCTTCCCTTTCACATAGGCTGAAGATTTTTTCATGGGAATTTCAATTTCATCTTCATCGTTTTCTTCTTGAAACTTTTGGGGCACCTTGCAGCAAGATGACAAACTTTTCCACATCTAAAGCAAGCAAGTGGAAGTTTCCCTTTGAACATTCCTTTTCCCCTTTGAATATTTGAGGAGAGGAATGCCAATACCTCATCTGTCCCTTCTTCTTCCTGAGAATATTCAATGGTGAGCTTCTTCATTTCCTTAAATTCCACCTCTTTGGACTTCCCCATTTCCACAGCCTCATTATCATCGTTCCTCATTTCATATGCAACCAAGGTACTGTGCAAGTTGTCTAGTGCCAGCTCTTTTGGATATTTATCTTCTAGTATTGAAACATTCAGATTGAACCGAGGTGGAAGTTTCCTCAATATGCGCTTTACGATCATTATGTCTTCAATGACTTCTCCAAGACCTCGCATTTATTCCACAACAATGTTTACCCTGTCAAATAATACATCAACAGACTCAATCAGGTTCATTTTCAGATCTTCATATTTGTTCCACAACACCTGCAGCTTTGCCTCTCTGACCTTTTTATCCCCTTCATATATAGAAGATCGAAATACCTCTATGATTAGTGACTTAAATTGAGAGAAAAACAAATATCAACCTCTCCCTGTGATACGAATTGTTAGGTCCACAAGGCTGAATACCCTGAGAGGGGGGGGTGAATCAGGGTATGACTAATTTGTAATGAATGCCCGTTTTGATCTTGATTCGCTATTAAGAAAAACACTCTTCTCTCTCTTTCCTATTGCACAATATAAAAAGAAAGTAAATAAAGCCCCTGACACTACAATTTTATATAGTTCACTGCTAAGGGCTACGTCCAAAGAGCATATGCCGACAAGTTTCCTGTCGTACCAAATTCCACTATTCTTCACTAGATGTGGATTACAATTTTCGGGCTAGATCACTTATATGCCCAGGATCACTACCTTTACAAGGTTTATTGTTAGCTCACTTCTTTCCCACGGGTCACTCCCAGTTTCTCTCTCTCTGGCTCAATATCGGTGGAGAGGATCACCTTTTTCCTCTTCCTAATCTCACTGCTTTGGAAGGGATCAACTCACAGTTTATAGACCTGTAGGTCTCTTCATTTGCATGAAGGAATGCATCCAAAACTGTTGACAGATTCTATGTTAATATCTAACATTCATCCACTGATGAATACCACTTTACCTCTGAACACTAGGAAACTACCTTTGGAAACACATTTTCAAAGAAACCTACTTCGCGAGGCTCCCAATTTCGTGAAGCTCAAACAAGCATGTGCGATTCTCCTGCCTTTTCGTGAAGCACTCTCGTGAAGCACTACCGCGAAGCACTACCGTGAAGCAGAAGCCATTGTCAAGCAACTTCCCTCACGAAGCTCACTGATCCAACGCGGAGCTCGTAACTTTCATGGAGCTACAATAGCCACCGCGAAGATCCTCTTTCGCGAAGCACACTGCCTTCGTGAACTTCCTTCGCGAACCGAGAGCAAATGATTTTCTCTGAAAATTATCTCTACTTCTCTAGAGGGGTTCAGCCTCTATTTTTAGGTGATTCCACCAACCCTCGACCCTTCCACATGAACTTAATGCCACGTCATCTCAAATCGTGAAGCTCCGAAGTTTCAGCCAGAATTCTGTGCAAATCACGAAGCACCAAAGCAATTTTCCATTCGCGGAGCTCATCGTAATCACGGAGCATCCCGTCAACATTCCTTCATGCCTTCGCCGTGAGGCTCCCTCACAAAGCCCTTCACCACCATGATGCGCTTCAACTCTGCCGTTCGCGAAGATTTGACATAATTGCGAAGCATCACCACCTCAATTTTTCTGGTCTTCGCGAAATACAATCCATGCATCCTCTATTTGCGAAATTCATTCCTTTTCAATATTAAAATATGATCTTCAAGGATATCCTATTTTCGCAATGCTCACTAAACTTCCAAATTTTGGACCCCAAAAATTTGGTAAACACTGGGAAATGGTGCCACCTTGTACTGCTCTTTTGTACCGCCTCCAGATCATCCATTCCTTTTTCATCGCTCATTGTCAGCATGGATTGTCAACAAGTTCCATGGAACTCGACAATTCTCCATGGAAACCTTCTTTGTCAACAAACACAATCCACCCAAAAATACTGCATTGTTATCTTGAGGGATTTTTTCCTAACAATTTTGGCATCATTTAAGGATTATATTGCATAATAAATGACATAATGTGTTTTATCACAATGTTTTCCTAACATAGATCCTACAACAATGTCACTATCATCACACATAAGTTCTAAAAAAAGGTTCCAATTTAGAGATTTCATAATTGGAGGAGAGGTGAGAGGCGATTTGAGGGTTGATAATGAACCCTCATAGCTTCCTGTCTAAACAAATGGATCATCCTTTACAAAGAGATCACAAAGGGGACAAGATATTTAACTAATGTCCTTGATGAATCATCTATAGAAACTATCATGTCCTAAGAAAGACCTCACATACTTAACTATTCTGGGTGATGGAAGGTTACGCATGATGTCATCCTTTTCATTATCAACTTCAATCCCCCTACCCAAGATTATATGGACATGGAATAATCCTTGTTTAACCATGAAATGGAAATATTCCTATTTGAGGAAATGATTCATTTAATCCCATCTGGAAAAAAAATCTCCACATTCCTAAGACATCCCTGAAATGTTTCCCCAAAGATAGAAAATTCATCCATGAAGACCTCAAAAAATTCCCCTACCATGTCTGAGATGATTCCCATCATGCACCCTTGGAAGGTTCTAGGGGAATTTCAGAACCCGAATGACATGTGTTTGAAGGAAAAGGTTCTGAATAGATAGGTAAATGTAGTCTTCCCTTGATCCTCTAGGGAGACCTCAATCTGATTGTACCCCGAGTACCCATCTAAGAAACAATAGAACTCATGACCATTCACTATCTCAAGGACGGGGTCAATGAATGGTATGGGGAAATGGTCCATCATGGTGATTTATTTTATCTTAATATAGTCAATGCAGACCCTCCATCCACAACTCACCCTAGTTGGAAGAATCACTCCATCCTTATTGTTTATCACTATGATTCATGCCTTCTTGGAAACCACTTGGATTGATCTCACCCACTCACTCTCAGCTATGGGATAGATGATACAAGCTTTTAACAATTTCAAATATTCCTTTCTTACTAACTCCCGGAAATTAGTATTAAGTCTCCGTTGAGGATGATGACATGGCTTTGAATCAGATTCAAGAACAATCCTGGGAGTCCCGATTAGTGGGATAATCCAAGGAATATCAGACTAGGTCCTACCAATGCATTTCGTATGTTTCCCAAGAATATCTAGAAAATTTATATATTGATTGCCTTCAAGAGAAGGAAAAATGACAATAGAATCTATTTTATTATCCCATAAGAAGAGATACTTGAGTACAACAGGAAGTTCACTCAATTCAATATCAGTTTGGTTCCGAATTTCAGAAGAATATTGGGATATTGGATCAAGATCATTGTTGTTTACTAGAGTTTTAGATTGAATCAAATCACCATGTGTAGATGTTTCTACTACAATATTGGTTTGGTCACATTTAGGGAAGGATGTTTGATTGGCCTCCATGAATGTGGTTTTCAAAAAGGTTTCACTAATTTTTTGACCTAATACTTTATCATAAGAACAATTTCAAAATGATTCAAGCCAAGGATATTAACTTCCTTCATGTGAACACTGAAAATTGATCACATCCTAACTTAAATATCCATAAAATATTCCTTTATGTTCTATGTATTCATTTTCAATGCTTCCTATCATATTGACAACATGAATTTCCTCATCATCCCTTATTTTTGAGCATTCATTATAGATGTTCAAGTCTAGACTCATGTATCCAAAGGTGATGGTCATGTTTTCATTTCAATCTCGGATAACAAAGTTGATTGTTGCAAGGAAATGACGAACAAGGATGATTGAGTTTTGTTCTTAATTCCCCATGTTTGGATGATTTTCTAGGAAAATGAATTTAAAAGGGTAGATGAATTTTTCAACCCCTACCAAAAATTACTTTAAAATCCCCTTTGGAACCCTAATGCAATGATCATCAAGATGAAGTGTGATAGATGTGGGTTGGAGCTCTTCTAGGCATAACTGGAAGTACACGGTATTGGGGATGAGATTAACAAAGCACCTTGGTCACATGAGGCCTTGACCACATTGCTCTCTCCTAGTTCAACATTGATGTAAGGGAATCCTGGGTCTTTCAACATAGGAGGAATGGTCCCTTGAATGGTGGTACTCATATAAGCAACCAAAATGACATGATTTTTATGTGAAAATTTTAGCTTAAAATTACACATGTCCTTATGGAAATTTGATTAGGCAGGTATGGTTTGGATTGCATCAAGAAGGGGAATGTTCAACTAGACTCGTGAGAAGATTTCCATCAATGTTTCACTCAATTATGGCTTGATTTTCTCCCTTATGCATTTAAGAAATAGTGAAATTAGTGGGGTTTTTTATTAAAGGGTTGTTTCTTTGACAATGTTATCATGTTTTTCAGTTTCATTATTTAGTTCATTTGAATTTTCATTCAAGTTTTAATCTTCATATGGGTTCTGAATTTGTTGTTATGGTTTCTCATTTGATTTCCCACTTCTTAAAATAGTCACAACCTTTAGTTGATCATGAGTTTTTTGAGTTTAACTTTACTCTACCCTTATTGTTTTTTGTAGAATGGATTTTGTAGGAATGGGTGCCTTTCTAGTTTTGATGGTTTGATGTTCTTTTTTTATAGAAGGGACATCTGAGTTCTTCCTTTCCATTTGTTCACATAGTTGTTCCAGTTGGATTTGTTGAACAGACTGGGTTGGTTCTTGAGAAGATTGGTTTATCCCAATGGGATATTTTGTAGATGGTATTTTTTTGAATATGGACTGCTGGAAGTTGGTATTATATTGTTTAGGTTTGGAACTGGTTATGGGTTTGGTAGTTCTGATGGGGGTAAGGATTTTTTCCCCGTTGTTGGTTAGGGTGTAGGTTATCTTTCCATTGGATGCCTAGGTGGTCATTATAACTTGGGTGGAATTTGTTTTGGTATTAAGGATTTTGATTGATCAATTCATTTACATCCATTGGGGGTCCTCCTAAAAAAATCCTCCACGAATGAAATAGTTGGGCTATTGTCAGTTTTATGGTCATGTTTGTCAAAAATTGTGCTAACAGGGTCTACAGTTTGGAATTCATGGACTTTTCAATGGTCTATCTCTTCAAACATCCTAGAGACTAAAGTGAGTTAACCCTATGTATTTCCTATTCTATATGTGTATTAATTCAAGTAGTCATTTGTGGCTTTTTAGAATAAGCTGAAGTTCCCCATGTTTGGTTTTTTTTCCTAAGGCTTTCCTGATACATGTAAGAATCATTTGGGGCTTTGTTTTTAAAAGTTCCATTACACATCATGTCAATGAATTTTTTGTTCCCCGGGCCCAACACTTCATAAAAAATTATCACTTGTTCAGGTATATAAAAACAAGGATGTGGAACCATGTTTTGGGTGTCTTTGAACCTCTCGCTTGTTACATAAAATGACTCTCTCTTTTTTTCAAAAAATTATTGAATACACTTTTTAAGTGAAATTGGTTTGTGATGAGGGAAGTATTTTTTTAGAGTTCTCTTTACCATTTTTCCCATGAATTGATTGATGTAGGTCTCAATTTTTTAGCTAATTTTTAGCTCAATCCTTCAGTGAAGAAGGAAATATTCTCATCTTAGCTGATTTTAGTGTATATGGGGGACACATGGTTTCTAAAATGTCAATGAACTCTTTAACATGAGGGTAGGGAATCTCAGACTCCATCCCTTGAAAGGTTTGAAGGTGGTTTAAGATATGGGGTTTAATGATGTCATTGTTATCTCTTAGGGAATTGTTTCTAATCCATGAAGAGGCATTGGTCCACGATTTAGTGAGGTATTTATTCATTGTTTGATCAACTACATTCCCTACGGTTGGAGATTGTTGATTTTGGTTTCCCATTTGATTTCCCCCAATATTTAAAATTTTATTTCATGGAAGACCTTCCAATATAATAGAATAAATTATTAATTCAAAAGTATCATGAAGATTAGGATCTAATGGTAACAATAACCTGGGTTCACTTGACTCCCCAATCCTCAGACATTCCACCCTAACTAGTCTGTTTGAATTATTGCAGGTGTAGGCGGACATGCGCGAAAAGGAAAAAAGTGAGAAAGAGACAAGATAAGAGATCTTGTGTGATAATAGAATAATTGGGGTGAGGAAAGAAGGTTTTGGTCTAAGGTACATACTTGGTTCCTGGTAAAAGTTCCAAAATTTGATTCGTGCTGAAATTTACCCATGAGATGAAGGTATAACTATCCTTGTAGTCTAGCTTGGGTTGCTGAATCCACTGAGACCTTCAAAGAAACCTAACATATAGAACCTATGAGTTGGATTTTTGTCTATAAAGTGTAAAACATGGTTTCAATTTTATATGGTTTTAACGAACACTAATAAACCTAAGTGAATTCAATTTAATGAAAATGGGTGGTTCTTAGGATTATTCTTGGGGTGGACTGAAGGAATTTTACTTCTATAGACAATTTTGGTTTGATTAATACTTGATGAATCCATTCATCAAAATAACAATATCATCATAATTTATTTCTTGAGTCTATATAAACTCCATTACTAATACCCTACACACATATAGAACCAAATTCATGATCTCTACATGGTATATGGTCATTTTAGTACTCAGATTTAGCTTCCTCAAACCCAATGAAGATGAAGAGGGGAAATAACTGAAGAATGCAAGTCTTAAATTAGTTACCATTTTTACAATAGTTCATTCATAAAATAATATTAGTTCCAGTATTTGCAACTTTATATGATCAACGCATTAATGGGTTAGCCCTCCATTGATGTTATACTCTAAATTTTGGGTGGAAGATGACTTACAAGAATTGGATTGAAGAAATTAAAACCGCGTAAATAACAAGAACTCCTTCATGTGTGAGAAAACAAATCACACCTATGTTTGAACTAATTCACCTCAACATATAGATATCATTTTGTGTTGTGATTATATAGTTTTAATGAAATTAATTGTATGAATTGATGATAAATATTCTGTTTAAGAACATAGATATAAAAAAAAGATACTTACATGGCAATTGAAAACATTACAATGGAACTTTGGCATAATAAAATTACATAAAAAACATGATATATCATCCCTCTAACCCCCAATGCCTTAAAAAGTCCATTTGGAATCCTTAGGACGAGCCTCAATCAATTTATGCCCAATTATTAAATTAATTTAGGCCTTACAGTGGTGGAAAGTAGTGAAAAAATGATCCCCTCCTCTACTTTTTATACTCCTTGTATCATCTCGGAAGAGAATTCTATATGTGCAAGAATACCGCCAAATATAGGTAGGCCATATAAGAGTCTTTTGCGTCCACAGATGTATTCTAGACGTCATTAAAATTTGGGCCCATTTGGCATTGTGTATTTGGAGTTGTGTCCAATTTGGTGGGTTAACATTCTAGGCTCCAGATTCTGTCCAAGATTTTAATATTCTATTTTGGATGCCTTAATTACCACAATGGATGCTAAAGTATCACATGCTCTTAAATATTGTTTTTTCCTATATATTTATTCTAGTATACCCATAAATTTGGCTTCATTGGGCCTCTATTGTGGTCCCCACATTCTTATCAGTGGGCTGGTGTCCAGTCTACCTTCTCAAAAAGTGATTCCTTTCATTGCCAAATATCCCCACCATCCTTTATGAATCCTCCAATGATCCTTCAATGAAAAATGGTAATATTGAAGTGTAGATCCATTTACCAAAGTATAAAATTAAAATATAGATAATTAGATTCCGTAAAATTAGATGAATCATTGGGCCTAATTTGTTGTACATTAGCCATGAAGTGCACAAATGATGAGAATGGATGTTCAAAATTAAAATCCGCTAAATCTGGCCTATAAGATAAAAATGAACATTTAATTCCATTAAAATGAAATTATCATATGTGTTTTTATTGGATAATCATAATCCTTTAACTCTTCCCAAAGAGATGGTTGAGTAATCATTTTTCAAATGGTTGATGATGTTCTTCCCTTATTGATTCCCATGCCCATCCACTCCAAATCTTGGAAGATTGGATCCTCCTCAATTCTCATCAATGATAGAATCGATGGATCCTTTTTACATAGAACATCCGACACCTTATTCTCTTTCCCAGGATGGTAATGGATTGAGAAGTCATAAACCTTGATGAGTTTTATCCATATTCATTGGGGCATATTAATCTCTTTTTATGTGAATATATATTTGGGGCTCTTTTGATAAGTATATATCCTACACTTCTCCCCAAGATATAATTCCACCAAATTTTCAATTCAAATATCAGAGATTCTAACTCCACATCATTCATGGGATAGTTTTTCTCATGGTTTTTTAGCTACCATGAGGCGTAGGCTCTCACTTTATCATTCTACATCAACACACAACCCATGACCTTCTTCGAAGCATCATTAAATACCACAAAACGTTCTCCACTAATGGATAATGTGAGAACGAGCACAGTGATACTCCACCTTTTCAACTCCTTGAAGCTCTCCTCATATTCATCACTTCAAGAAAACATTACTCTCTTTCGAGTTATCTCGTTAAGAGGGTTGGAGAATCGTGAGAAATTTCTCAGAAATCATCGATAATATCGACTAACCCCAAGAAGCTAAGAATATTTGTTACCGATGTGGGCCTTGGCCATCCCTCAATTGCAGTTTTCAGGGTGGGATCCTCATATATCCCATTGCTTGTGATGATATTACCCAATAATGATACCTCCTTCAATAATAACTCACACCTGTTGTAATTTTCATAGAGCTTCTCCTTTCCCAAGGTCTCCAATACTGTTCTTAGATGCTTCTCATGATCCTCCTTTGTTTTGGAGTATATTAGAATATAATATATGAAGACTACCACAATGTTGTCGATGTAATATCTAAATACTGTATTCTTCATGTCCATGAAGATTTCTAGAGCATTAGTGAGTTCGAAAGGCATTAATATGAATTAATAGTGCTTGTATCTTGTACGAAAATTAGTCTTGTTGATATCTTCCTTCTTCACCCTTGATAATATCCCAACCGCAAATCTACCTTGGAGAAGTATTGTGCTTCACGTAGCTGATTGAACAAGTCATCAATTCGATGAAGAAGATACTTGTTCTTTATTGTTTTTTTTCTAAGCTAATGATAATCGATGTAAAGGCGCATTGACCCATCCTTCTTCTTGATTAAGAGGACTGGTGCACCCCATTGGGAAGCACTTGGGTGTATAAAACCTTTATCCATATTCTCTTATAGTTGTTTCTTTAACTCCTCAAGCTCTAAAACAGCCATTTTATATGATTTCTTTGATATTTTCAACACCCCATGTAAAATCTCAATTGAGAATTCAAAATTTCTTCTTAGAGGAAGACTATCCAATTCCTCGAGAAACACTTTATTAAATTCCCTCACAATAGGCATGTATTCAAGGATGTTTGCCTCCTTAGAATCTATCATCTGTTCTAGATATTCGTTCTCATATGATTGTAATAACCACACTTGATATGATGGTTCTAAAGAAGATTCATCTTTCTCCATGCACTTTTATATAACCGGGTGGTTCGATTCTCCGTATAGAGAGTGATTTCCCTCTCACGGAAATTTATGTTGACTCTATATAAGGAAATCCAATCCATTCCTATAATTTCATCAAATTCCACTAGGGTGAGTATGATGAAGTTTTTTGGGAAGTTCAATCAACCGATTATGACAAGAGAGGAGTTATATTCATGGGATGCAATGATTTTACCATTTTTCATACTCACTGACATCATTACTTCTATGATTTGATGTGGTGTTAGGATTGTTTGACTAAACATTCAGGATACAAAAGTATGCATAGAAATAGAACAAAAAAGTATGTTTTCTATTATTAAATGAATAACTATCGTACCTGTCATCACTTCGTTGTTAGGATTTACTATGGAAATAGTTATGGAAAAAGATTTACGTAGCTTCCTTAAAGGTTGTTGGTTGCCTTCGAAAACCCTTGTCTCAGGGAACTAATTTTCAAGGTGCCCTAGAACATTTCAGTTGAAGTAATGAACAACACGTACATGTTAGAATGGATCATTCTTCTCCTCTCTTGTAGATGATGTTTTTTATTGTCCTTACCTAACAGCTAGTTGCCCTTATCTTCTACACCTAATGCATTTCCTCATACCCTTCCTGAAATTTTTGGGGTGCCTCTTTCCACACCTTTGGCATGTGGGCTACTTGATTTTCTTAGAACCATTGGATTTATCTATTAGACACCCAGAATTAAATTCCACCTTATTCTTCTTATCCCCATGATACTCCTGAGATTTTGACGATCTCTATTTCATCCTTGATGGAAAATCGAAAAATTTCTTCATAGTTATCGAAGTCATGGATTCCTCGGGCTTTCTGCATGCTAGGTTTCAGCCCAACAAAGAAGCAGTAAACCATCAATTCAATGGTAAAGACAAAGGAAGAGGCATATCAGGCATTTCATGTGATGTTTCACTCATACGATCTTATTGATTCATTGTCATTTTCTTGAGGGAAAATAAGACCCTTTTTTCTCTAAGCTGGAGGTTGAAAAGAAAATATTAATCAAATTTTTTTCCAGAAATCCTTCAATTCCAACACCACAATCTCATACTCAGAATTAATATTTTTGATCAATGTACACCATTGATCAGCTTCACCCACTATATGATAATCATCCAGAAGAACGTTATCTTATTCAGAACATCGAATTATGGAGACAATCTTTTCAATGGAGTTGATCCATTGTTTGGCGATTGAGGGATCTGATGATCCATTAAAATTAGGATCCCTTTGTCTCATGAAGCTCCCAATAGTGACTTGACCTTTCTTGGGGGGGGGGTAATGTTACTCTTGACCGATGTTTCTTTTGAAATCATGAGTTAACTGAGAGAGTATCGTGACAAGGTTCATGATTCCACCTCCAATCAGATTGTGCAAATCATTAAAACAATCATCAAATAGATCATCGCATCAGTTGTTAGCCCAAGTCCTCCTATTACAAGACATTGGCTGGAATAAAAGTAATGTTAGGGGTAACACATAATGGGTAATCCAAGTGAAAAATGGATGAATTATAAATAACTTTTATTTCCATTACTTATGAATTTATGGGCCTCAATCTATGTTGTACATGATCTACATTCTAAAATATATTCTTAAGGGATTTTTTATTCATTTATAATGGTTCATACTATGCTTGTGAATTTACCAAATCATATCCCCAAGGAGTGTCACAACCAAGAGTCCAGCATGGACCATTTTCATGTACCAAGATACCATGGGTCAAGTCTGAAACTCCTTGTCAGAGTTTTCACTAATATGTACATATGTGTGAGATCCACCTCTAACTACTGATATCCAGACAAGGATTTATTTTCATGATAAACCACTTACTCAATACTCACAAAACATTAGGGATATTTTTATTAAACTTTGTCTTTTCTCTAAGGCTTCACTAGGATTGTTTTATCCTATTCCCAAAAAGAACTGAACCTATCCATTGATACCAACTATAACAACCCTTCTTTTTTTCACACATAAACATAATTTATTGCATAATACCATCACTTCATACAACATAGAAGATCAAGAGGTATAGTGTATTTGGGGCTTAGGAACATTACATAACAATATAAAACATAAAACGCAACATCTTATTGAAAACATCCTTTACGTGACTACTAAATTACCTCATACTTAGCATTACATTGGATAACCAGAGGACATGCATTCGAAAAGGATGAGTTGTAAGTCCCAGTAAGGGAACAAACATGAGGAATACAATAAATTTTATACAATAGGCATATCAATGGATCACAAGATAAACATGAACAAAAAGGCATGATAAATCATGATAATCATAACATGGAGATGTGGAAACAACATTTAACATGATATTAGCATGAGCCAAGTCTCATTGCACATGGAGCATGAGTAAACCATCATTGCACCTGAATCATGACTAAACCCTTATTATAGTTGAAATAGAATTAGTCAACACTCGTTTCACATGACGAATCATGATACTATAACTTACCCAATGTAGTGGAGAGATATCAGGGCACACCCTTCTTAATCATTTCATTTCATGCATAAGGGTGCAACATGGATCATAAAACATGGATTCATTAAACATCATGATTTATTCCATGACAATGGTTTGTGTAATTCATAAATGAAAATATTTAATCAATAATTAAATGTGCATAATGGTTAATACCCTTGATAGAGAAATGGGCATAGTATTTAGAACACAGTGACATTGGCTAAGAAAATCGGTGGAATTTTGGCAGCATGAAATAAGAATTAATAAAAATGTTTGATGAGAGAGAAAAGGGTGTCCCATTATATTTACGTAAAATTAAAAGTAAGGGGTTCATATAGATACATTTCACAATATATTTAATGGAACATAGATTCATAATATAAAATAATTTCATGAATGAAAATGAGGAGAGGGAAAATTCCTTATGGAATTGCGGCATAGTAATGGGTGTACATGGAAGGAATTAATGAGATAGAATGGGATCTCCAATCATTCACACATAAAGAGGGAATTATGGGGGTGTTGTGAAATAATACCACAATATTTATAATTTAATGTAAAAGGGTATAACAACATAATGAAATTAAGACAAAAATGAAAAGGAATAAATCCCTTACTTGGATGTATGGTCCCAAAGGCATGTGGGAGGCTTGAGAGAGGGTACATAAGATATTGGGGTACCTTGTGAGGATTATAGAGAGAGGAGGGTAGAGATTTTATGAACATAAAAGGCTTTGAGTAAAGAGGATGTGGGATCTTGTGCAGGTTTATATAGGAATGAAGAGGGAATTCTTTAATATTTATGTTTGGGACACCACACATTAATATAATCAAAAACACAAACTAGACCATGGTTTATACCCATTGTTTTTTAAAAAGGAGTGTGGAAACAATATTTTATAAGTCCAATGTCAAAAATTCATAAAATAATAGGGTTGGTCACGCGGAGGTGAGTCACACTCTCAATGAAATCAATTTTAAAATATAAAATGTATTATAATTCTCAGAGGTTCCACTAAAGCCTTTTAAAATAAATAAAATTAACTTAAAATAAAATTATTTTAATGGTAAAAATTTAATTTCTGAACATAGTGTTTATAGTATTTTTTTAATTTACAATTGGGTCATTATTATGTCAAAAAACACATTATATAATTAAATGGTATTTAATTTTGAACCAATAATTCAACTGTCACAGAAAATTATGAAAAATTATTCATTGGATAATTTAAACATCCTTATTCCAAAAATAATATTCATTTTATCTAATTAATTTTCAAAATATGTGAGTTTTTTTACTTTTAAAATAAAAAACCAACATTTATCGAAAATTCATGGGTTTTGACAAAAACAACATTCAATGCTTAATACATATTACAATTGTATTTCTAAAAATTAAATGGTCATTTATAAAAAATAAAATAAAATTTAATATTAATAATATTTTATTAAAATATTATTTAATTCAAAAGTCCATTAATTTATCAAAATAGATTTCTTAGATTAATATTAACTAAAAATACAATTTGTACTTTAAAAACTATTTATAAGGTAACAACAATAAAATGAATTTATTTTATTCATTATATACAAAAATAATTTACATAAACATTGTGATATGGTCTTGTTACATTAACCCTTATAAAACCACATAGGACTGAAGGGTAATGTGTCTGATGGTGACAGACTCTTGGGGTGCCTCATATAACATCGCTCGGGTGGTAATATTGATCAACATCCACTACTCCCATAGGAAATTCCATTCAAGCTTAAAATGATGAAGCTCAGATTAGGATTGATCAAGAATGAAACCCAATGATGCAACCTCCTTTCTATGCTCCAAAAAAAGGTCTTTGTATGGGGAAAGTCTACTGGATGAGTTAATCTCTTCCATTGTTTGAGTAAATTGGTTTTGTTAAAGCCATATATTTATACTAATCATGTGATCACTGTTAAATGGCTATATTAGAAACGGTCACAATTATTAATGGTATTTTAAAATAAAAAAACATAAAACCAAATAAGTGCATATGTTCTATAACCATTTCACATAATATGACATTTATTTAGATCAAGAGGAATTTATATTATTAAAAGTTTGGGTGGTTATAATTAATCGTTTTTATAAAACATTGATCATTGGGAAACCTTGTTTGTGTTAGTAGTATACATGTCACTAGTAGTGTGTATAAATCAACTTGAGGGATTATTCCACATTTTTTTGTGTAATGAAACAAGAGGTTATACTATTTGGATCCACCGTAGGTTTGTAATTGGGATTTTTTTGTATAGAACATATACCCACTGGATAGACCCCAAATGGCTTTCTTTTCCACTTAGTGTTGTATTATCAGTTGATGAATTATGTAATGGTTATCTTATCACATGCTTTCACATGATGTATTTTTTCATGTTTATATTGTTTACATGATTATATTATGGTTTAAAAATGGATTTTATAAATTATTCACTCATGATTATCAGATGAAATTTTCATATCCCATGTCCTATGCATATGAAAGGATTTTATAAAAATCAGTTAATGGTTTAAAATTGAGTTTTATTAATGAAAATGATTTGTAGAATAATATTTATTTTTAAGATAGAAATATTGAATTCTTGATATTTTACATTGTAAATATTTTGCGGTGGAATCCTATTATGATTTGTTCTCACACACTATTTTTTCCATTGGGTGGATGTATATATTGTCTTTTAGGATTCTGGTAAAGGGAATTGTATCATGTTTTATGAAAACTTCTCGTATAGTCTTTTCCTTAATAGCGGGATGGTTAGGAGGAGATAGTTGGTCACATATAGACTTGTTGATCTTTTATATGCATATTTTTATAATTTATCCAATTTTTTGTGGATTATATATCTCTTATATGTTTGATCTATTCTAATATGATATGATCTAAGTTTCTTTCCTTTTTTTATTCACAATACCTATTATTTGTTACCTTGTTTCAGCTCACAACATTGTGATGGGATGGTTTTGGTGGCATGACTGGTTGATTTGGGAAGTATTTTTACAGAATGGAGTTAGAGGGGAATTCTAAGACTACTGTTTCATAAAATTTAATTTTATTGGTTTTTTGTATTGGTTGTACACAAGTTAGGACCGTCGATATATGTGTATTATGAGGGGGATATCCATCTCACTTATGTGTGTGTACATGTGGTACCATGGGTGGTTGGAAAAGTTTTACCATCTTTGAGACATGGATTTAATTGTTATTTAAATTAATTGTATGGTTATTTTATTTAAATATACATATTACTTTTAAATGTATTAATATTTTTCTGTAGAATTCATATTTAATATAATTCATATTATTTTATGGAATTTTCATGAAAATTTGATGTTGGCCCTTTTATTTTGGGATTTTATCTAATGAAGATAGGTTATTTTCTTGCAATTATTAGATGATGTCTCCTAGAAGAGCTATTCTGAATTCTGGGGGGATGCAGGAATGCAATTTCTATAGGAAAATCATTCAGTGATACCTATTTTAGTTGAAACTATAATCTATATAGTTGATACTCCTGGTAATGTGGGTGTTGTGGATGTTGTACATGTTATGGAATAATGTGCATAATTCACTAAGGATCATACACACATATTTGAAGGTGATAATAGGTCCCCTATATCCAAGGAGTGGATTGTTCATATCGAGGGGATCCTAAAATTATTGAAGACTCTTATGTACTATTCAATGGGGTTTTAAAGGTACATGATCATGGGACTCAAAAGGAGATAGTGGTACTCTATTGTAAAAACATATTTTCATCAGGGTCAAACATAGAAAATTGTCAAGAAGATCATAAACCTTAATTTTAACCTGATACGATACCTATGGAAAGGAACAACAATTATTTGGCCCTAGAGAATGTAGATCTTACCATTATGGTGTATTTGAATAGTATTTCTAAGACTGTGCATTTATTAATAGAGATAATCACTAATGCGTACATAAAGGATAGAAGGTTTGAGTTTGTACTATGGTATGAAATTAGGTTAATGTTGATTATCATATTCCCTTAAATTTTTTAGAAGGATATCGATGATGAATATTTTGATAAGGTAAAGATAGATATAAATATTGGTTTGAGTTGATCTTCAATTACTCAACCTATTATCCAGTGTGTCTCTTTTGGATATATGTAGAATCACAAGGGTCATCATTTTTCTTTGAGACCAATTTTCAAAGAATCATTATGATAATATTATGTTGGCTTTTATCAATGTTTAATTCATTGTTATACCAAAACCAACTGCATGAAAAATAATTTAATTATCAAAATTTTCAACTAATAAGTCATTTAAGGAATTGTTATGAAAGGATTTCCAAGAGAAGTAAGGCTGAATCCACTATCACAAAGGGTTCACTGATTCTTATCGATGCTTCCAAGGGGTATGGGTCTTATTCATAGGCCATGGGGTGTTCACATGTCTAAAAAAACCCATGTATGATCTAATATAAAAAGTGTTTATGTAGTGGAGTATGTTCCAGAGCAATCTGATATAGGGCCAACTACTGTTAGATGTGTAACACTTATTTCATATTATATAGTTCTATATTGCATTGATACATGTGCTATGAATTATTTTATATAATCAATGTCTGTTTATTTTTTAGTATTGAATTATTCTTTAATTTTATTCTTGTTGGATCATTACTTGACTTTGGGAATGATGTTTGAACAAGGTTTCAACTTTCCCACGTGTTGGGTGATGATAGTTTATTCCAAGATGGCATGGGACTTCTAAATTATTGGTCAAGAAATATTCAACACAATCAATGGAATGAATTTAATAATCATTTTGGGAATCATAGAGGATGTTACTATCATTGAATTTAGTTTTTATCTTTTTATGGAGTCACAAAATTTTTTTGAGGTGTGTGGGACTCTAGATCTATTAGGGTTAGTAAAGTTGTTTCTTATAATGGTGTAATCTTATGCAAATTGTCTGTGTTATTTTTTAATGTTGTGAACTCCTATTTTGGTAATCTTATTACCACAGTAGTTTCATCATACCTCAAGGTATTTTCACATGATTTTCAAGTTTACCACCCCAGGGAGAGGTCTGATTTACCCTTGATCTTCTCCTATGTATGAAACCCAATTTTATTTCATCTGATCATAGGGGTCCCTCCTATTTAATAGAACCTAATTTCAGGATTTCATATCTCATAGCTAATGGATATATTTATCCTAGAATATCTCCATGGGAATCACTTATCCTATTTTCTAAAAATTTGAAATGAATCCTTATAAATTTTTTAGATTATTAAATGTTAAATAAAGTGACCACCAAGAAAAAAGATAAATTTCCTAGGATTGATGGTCTCTTTGATCATCATAGAGAAGGTCATTGTTTTTCAATGGTTGAACATTTGGTAGGGAACCACTAGTTCAGATTCCAATATGAGGATATTCATAAGACACTGATTAAGAGACAGTATAGTCATTCTCAGTTTCTTGTCAGGTCATTCTACATAACTAACTATCAATTGTTATTCATTATGTTAATAATCTATATCGTTAATTAGTTCATGGATTTTTTTTATGATCATGTATGATATTTGGGTGTACACAATTTCGTAGTAGGAGAACATATGCTATTTTGATATCATTCTTTGAACCTCAAGGGAGAATCATCTATATGGTAATATTTCCACATGTAGTTTGTGGATTTGTCGAGTGATATTTTAAGGGCATGTCATGTTTATGTGGGGAATATTAGTGTATAATTTGAAGATATAGGCCTATATGTCTTCAGAAAATCCCAAAAATGTCTTTCAATTCCGGTGATTATTTGGATTTATTAGTTAGTATTGATGTGGGTTTTCTAGATTTATCCAAGATCACATCTCATTTGAAATTTATAACACATAAGGGTGTAATGTGTGAGTGGACAGAAGGATGTTAGAGATATTTTGGTGAAATTAATTTGAGGTTGAATTGACAACATATTATGATTCTTCCAGAACATGGTTTGGGGTTTGATGTTGTTAGTGATGATTCTATAATGGTATTGGGATGTGTCATGATGATAGGGAAATAAGTAGTTGGCTATGTCCCATTCCAATCACCCCAACATGAGGAGAAATACCCTTCCCATGATGGTGAGTTGTCAATGGTTATTAATTCAATCAAAATGTGGCATCACTATCACCTGGGGGAGTTTTTTATAATGTATTCTAATCATAAGAGCTTGAAATATAATTTTAAACTGTGGGATATGAATTTGTAATATATATGATGTAATAAGAATTTTTATACCATTCAATTTGATATTTCATATAATTTATTAAAAAAAATGTGGTATTTGTTACCTTGAGTATAAAATTGATGACCCAAGCCGTAATTTTATAAGCTGAGGAGTGGTATTCGATGAGTTAGTTCATTGATATGATCATTGGTGTGAATGATGGTTGTGGATACATGTTCTTGGATTTAATGATATATAACTAATCTTTTTATGAGAAATTTAATATTGAAAAGGTGACATGCACCATGTGAAAATGATATGGTAAAATTATTCATGGTGGGGAGAGATAGGGTAAGTGGTATTAGTCTCCCAAAGGATATTTTTCATTCTATATTAGGTTGGTTGGTTTTTTATTTGAGGGAGGATTTAACGGAATGCGGAAAATGGTCTTTTTGGTTCATAATCTTTTGGAATTCCAAGATGCATCATGAATTGAGATTCATATATTTGTATCATTGGATGAGGTAGTTACATGCAAATTTCATATCACGATGTGTCACTTGTATGAAAATTAAGGTATAAACCTACTAGTATATTTCATCCTTTACTCATTGTTATATGAATGTGGGATGATATTTCCCTAGAATTAATCATTGGTTTTTAATTGAATCATTGGGTGAAGGTTTTGATTTGGGTGATGGTGGATTAAAATATTAAATCACCACATTTCATACTTATCAAGGAGTTGATGAATATTGAACTGTTGGATGGGTTGTATGTCAAAAATAATGTGAGAATTTATAGGTATCCCTATGTGATTTTTTCAAATAGGGGTATGAAGTTCACATCTAGATTTTGGAATGTTTTTAAAGAGGTGATGGGTTTCTAGTTGAAATTGAGTACAATATATCATCTTTAAAAATATGGTGTAATGTCCCAACATTAATCAAGGTATATACTATTTAAATGTTTACTCCAAGTCCTTAAATTGACCCAGATCATTCCCCTTTTCACCTTTTTGCAGGTCCCATGCTGCTATTAAAATTATTTAAATAATTTCATGGGTTTTATGTAAAATATTACTTCATGCCCTATCAAAACATTCAAGTGAAAAATAATAAAAAAAATTAAAAAGGAATAAAAATAAATGTAAAGGATATTAAAATTAAGTAATAAGGGATAAAAATAAATTTTAAATTAAATTAAGATGGGGCTTGTGAGAAAAATAAAAATAACTAAAATTGACATTATCTGATATTTATTATTAGTATTTCCATTTTTTCCAACAAAAATATTTTATTTTTATTTAATTAATTTTTATTATATTTTCTTTATTTTATTTTTATTCTTTCCTTTTTTCCTTTTTTCATTTTTATTTTCTTCCATCCTCTCCCTTGGTGTGTTTCCCCCTATAGAGGCTGTTGTAGTGCCCCGAACTCCTCCTCCTTGGGAAGACGCAGTGACTTCATTCATCCATTATTTTCTTCGCAGTTAGGTGTGAAATAAATATCTTGGTTAGAATAACCTCATTAATAAAAAATTGTAGGATTTTAGACCCTATCTATCACACAATCGACCACAAAATTTTTTTACCCTATATTTGGGTGTTTCTAAAATCATGTGATTTATTTAATTTTAGGTCAAATCGAAGATCTTTATGAAGCGTATGATCATCTATAGTTATGAGGTAGGTAATCTACTCTTTTTCCCATAATTTCTTTGTGTATTTTAGATCACAGATTGTGCCATTGATCGGTGCCTATAAGTGATATTCAATTTTTTATATTTTAATTTAATTAAATTACTTGGCTTGACTATTTCATCCTTGATTGAGATTAACATTCATGTTTATTTTTTTACAAAATCATTATATACCCCTTTGGGTGTGCTGACATAATTTTTATAGGTTTTATTATCCCATATTAATTAATTTATTAATTCTATGTGTTGCACAACCCCTCATTGGTAGTGTTTTAGATCAAATAAATTATTTTGAATACTTATGATCCACAAATTTTGGAGTTCTATTGGTTTTGTATGCAAAAAAACATCATTTTTTAGAATCCCTAAAATCCTATGCTATTATAAGAGATAAAAGTTCATTTTTTGTATTTTTACTGATAATGTGTGTTGACTATGACTGTTTATCTTCAATGATAAGGATATACATGGCCCTTGTTGTTTAAATTGGTATTTTTCAATTATAAATACAGACTTGGTGATATCTACTTCCTTGAAATATAATTATATTCAGGGTAGTGAGATAATGTGGGTTCTGTATTAATGACCACATATAGACTCTCCATTCTTGATTCGTTACAACCCTATGTGCCAGGGAGGCGATGACTTAGGATTTTCAAGATGAGGCTATCCCTGGGATCTCTATATAATAATTATTGATACTAGTTCTCTAAGGGACAATAGTTTATGGACCTGTTTTCAATGTTCCTATACAATACCTTGGGTGATACTTGACCACTTTTGTGTGATACCCGAGATAGACTCATGATAATGCCTTGCCTTGTGTGATACAATGTATTTCAGAAGATTTCCTTGAATGGGCTTAGTGGTATTGGATAAATTGAATTATGTACCATAACGATACATTAAGGATGACCTAAAAATACAACTTTAAACTTTATTATAACATTACTGATAAGATATTTAAGGTTTTATATGATGTTGCATTGGGTTACATGTGACTTTTGATACTTTTCTGGTTCCTTGAATCACTCTTTGTTGACACATAAATCAGACCCAAGATAAAGCATAAACTTGGGGTGTGTTACTGTTGGCCTTCAATTTGTTTTTATATCCTTTATATATATATATATATCTCTGAATTATTATTGGTACTTTATTCACATTCATCTTATGCTTATGCAGTTTTTATGGGCTGGTCCTATTAAGAACCCTGACCAATTTTTTTGTTATTTTATTTTCTTTGTTTCAATGATTCCATCTACCATATATTGGAAAACTACATTTGTTTATAGCATGAAATGGAAAGGTTTAGACACTAGGGGTGTTGGAATGTTAGGATTTTATCTCACACCATACTTGAGAACTGTTTGGTACCTATGTAGACTTTATGTATATGAGTATGGATACAGGGAAGTGTGCCACTCCCAATGCTTTATTTCTTTTCTCTTTCCAATGATTCTTGGGGGAAGAGGACCGAGACAATTCAGAAGATTATTTCATTGTAATTTGTTTTGTTTTAGTTACAATCTGAAAGCATGATTGTATTCTTTATTTCTATACTGTTATTTTAGTACAAACATTATACCATGGAAATATTGTGTAAATGGTTTGATTTATCATCTTCCTCATTTTTCATTTATTTGTTTTGATTATTTAATTTCTTCTACCACATCATGATTACTAAATGCTTCCTCTAATTGTTATAAATTACTTTCCTTCCACTATTAATTATCTATTACCTATGGGTTCATATTCTCCAATATTACCATGTTAAAAATTCCATCGCTATTAGTCGGTAGCCTCTGGAATTTGGGGAGATGATCTTGACGTCTTCTGGACCACCCACCTCAGAGCACCCTTCCAGTGTCTATCGGGCTGGGGATGTTACAAAGTGGTATCAAATGTGGTTATTTTGTTTCCATTTTTATTACTTTTTGGGTTATATAGGAGACTTAGATATAGTAATTTCTAATGAACAATGTGGTTTGACATTGATATCCCATTTATAGTGAAACCCCAAATTCATGGTTTGTGATTATAGATATTGATTAGGCCAAGTATTTTTTATATTATTACACCATTAGGTGAAAAACTTGTTTTGTTTTGTTATTGACATTGGTATTTTTGAGATAATGGCTATTACCATTACAACCTGATGATACGAGAGAAATTCATTTACATGCATCATAATAGGCACCATATAAATTAAACTGACATGCATATTTCCATGCCATATCTACTTTTAGTGTGCAACTTCTTGTTTTCATGTGAGTGTTGTTGTGCATAGTTGTAAAAATTTATAGTGAGTTTTTTTTAATATATTTTTGTGATACTTATTATATGTTTACTAGAATTTACCCAGGAAATAGTTGGTAGACATCATTTTAGTGAGCCATATAAGTTTTCTCTTCCTTTTCTAGACTCGGATCATGGAGCGGGCTATCTATTATGTAGTGCTCAGAGGTAGCTATGTACCTACCCTCTTTATTGATCCTTTACCAGTCTTCCTTGTCTTCTATGAAATTCTATTTAAAGCTATGTGATTGGATATTGTAGACCAATGCCTACTCAACATCATCATGTCAAACCTCAGGAGAGTGGTGATGAGATCATTTCAGAGATGGTGGGTACTGAACCACAAGAAGTTCCTCTTATAATGCCTCTTGTAGTATTACCTATTATAACAGCCATATTTCCTCATATGGAACCCCTTCCTACTGATCTTCCAAGGGGCCCTGACATTTAGTTCAGTGATAGTCTCCTCAGGTTTATATAGTCTATTAAAAATGTTCCCTGACCTGCCCCACCTATGGAAGATATTAAACATGACTTTCCATAGTAGCACCATCCCACATTCTTGGGGAGTGGAGGGACGCAATATTTATAGTCGTGGATAGAATCCATGAACTCAATCTTCAACCATCTCGAGATTATTCCAGAGATGATCATGCTTATAGTTAACATGCTTTGTGATTCCACTATGTGTTGATGGGAAGTTATTTCTCGAGAGGAGTAGACGAGAGACATGGTATTGGAAGAATTCCAAACAGGTTTCTATGATATATACTTTCCACAGACTCTAAGATATTATCATGCTAGATAATTTTTTTATCTTAAGCAAGTCACTAAGACAGTGTCAAATTATTCTCCTTATTTCATAGAACTTCATTTTTTACTCCATCTCTAATTGGTGACACACAGAAAACTGCGAGATGCTTTGTTGATGGACATAGATATACCATATTCTCATTGGTGAATATCATTCATTTAGAAACTACTATAAATATCATGAATCAGACACTAATTTTGGAACAAAATGTCATGGAAGCTAAACTTGTGAGCTAGGCAGTTCAATTTCGAGACATAGTGATATTTCTTTAGGTAGTAAGAAGCGTCTCTTTTAGGGTGGACAAGGGGAAAATTCCATCCAGATGACACTTACTGACTACACTATCATAATTCATCAGTACATCATGATTTTCAGTAATAAATCCTATTGCATGATGAACCCAATGGAGTTTTGATCCTACAGCTAGATGGGTCACCTTCAACATTTTGTCCATTCTTTCTCATCAACATCTAGTGAAATATGATTTGTACTAGAAACTCTATCCAGCATGGGATATATGACTCCATAGTTGGATGGAAGTTTTTTTTCAACGGGAATATCAAGTCGAGGTAATGGTGGATTTTGTGATCGATGAAATGAAGTTCTAGACTATCTTTGTTAGTAGAGAAAACCTAATCAAGCCATTCAAGTAGCATCTTAACTATTTGGTTCTAGTCTTATATACACAGTGCAACCAGCACTAGGGGAGTAGAGTGGAGAACCATCTACGGTTAGGTGTACTATTTTGGTAGCCTTTACATTAGTTTCTAACCTTTTGATACTGGTGATTCACAATTCTTTTTATCTCCTACTATTATTGAAAGTATTGGTTTTAAAATTGAGTAGCATTATGGAATTATGTCTTTCGACACTCCACTAGGTGTTAGGACAGAGGGAATATGAAAATTTCAAGAGAGTTACCATGAAATAGGTGGGTACTATTTCCTTGGTAATTTTTATATCCTTGATAGCATCGATGTCATTCTTAGAATGAACGATATCACTCCTTATCATGCTCAACTTGATTGATATTGACATCTGGTGTCCTTCACATCGAATAAGGGTGAATCATATCTCTATAAAGGAGAATGGGATATACAGGAAGATCGAGATGGAATTAAACATGAAGGACTAGAAATAGTGGAAGATCAATTAGCAAGTCTATTCATAAGTGATCAGGGAAAGTATCTAGTGCAATTACCTCATGTTGGGGATAGTTTTAGGCACATATTCCACGATTATTTCTATACCTTACCCCCCATGAGGGATGTGGATTTCACCATCGATCTAGTACCAGGTGCAGCAACCATGTCTATCCCTCATTATTGAATGGTACCTAAAGAGATAAATGATCTAAATAATCATCTAGAATACCTCAAGGCTAAGGGTTTTATCAGAACTAGCACATCCCCATGGTGTTCACCAGTTCTTTTTTCCATGATGGTGGATGGTACCTTTATATTGTGCATGGATTATCATCGAATCAACTAGATTAAAGTAAATAATTGATATTTGTTGCTTCATATATATGACCTCTTAGACAATATCTTAGGATAAACAGTTTTCTAAAATATTTAATTGAGGATAGGATATCACCACGTGTATGCGAAACCATCTTACATACTATGTACGACATTCAAGAGCAGGTATTTCTTGTATAGGTATTTGGTTATGCCATTCAGCCTCACGAATGCACCGATAGTCTTCATGGATCTGATGAATTGAGGTTTTCACACATACCTTGATTATCGTGTGGTGGTTTATGTTGAATAAATATTGGTGAATTCGTTTTCCAAACATGAACACAAAACCAATCTTGAGATTGTGCTCGGTACACTAAGAGAAAACCATCAATATGTAAAGATTATAAAATTCTACTTCTGGATCGATAAGGTTCACTTATTAGGACATATAATATTTAATCATACATATCAGTTGACCCATAAAAGGTGATCACTATAGTTTAATGAGTGAAATCAAATAATATTTTCGGTACACACATTTTCTTGGGAATTTCAGGATATTACATACGTTTCATCTCGGATTTCTCCCACATACCAGTGCCTCTTATAACCCAGACAAAGAAGGGTGTACCATTAATCTGGTCAAAATCTGGTTAAAAATATTTTCAAGAGTTTAAGGGAAGACTAAACTCAGCTCTAATCCTAATTTTGATCAAGCCAGGTAGAAGATATGCTATTTACTATGATTATTTATGAATTGAACGTGGTGTAGTTTTGATGTAGGGAGATCAAGTCATGCCTTATAGACCCCTCCAGCTAAGAAATCATGAGCAGAACTATCCTACATATGAACTTGACATAGTAGTTGTGGTTCATTAATTATTCTGTTATAGATAATACTTTTTGGGTGAGAATGTTTTTTAATCTGATCATAAAATATTGAAATTTATCTCCACACAGTGAGACTTGAATTTGGTGCAACATAGGTGGGTCGAATACCCGCTGTCGTTTGATTTTGATCTTTCTTATATCTATGGAAATGAAAATGTTATAGCTGATGGATTGAGCCACAATATGCTGATACAAGTCATCCAGGCAGCCAGTAGTGAGTTGTAGATGATGGATCTTTTTTCTGAAATGTATATTGTGATTCAGGAATAATACTTGTAAACATTTATAAAAGCTCTTACAATGACATCCTCTCTTATAGGGAAAGCCTATATGTGACATTTACCTATGTCAAGGGACTCTTATTGAGGGAAAGTGTCATAGGAGAGAACCCTCCTCAAGTTTGGGTTGATGATAGTAGTGAAACACTACATTACTAGGGATGTGCCTGTGTACCATGTGATATATGAGAATAATTGAAGATGGAATCTCATACCTTAGTCTGGGTAGTTCATCCTAGACAAACCAAGATGTACATATACATTTTTCATCAGTACTAGTGGCCGAGTATGAATAAGTAGATATCATGTTTCACCACTCTGTACTCCACTATCATCATGTGAAGGAAGAGCACCAACGTCCTGATGGACTTCTATATCCTCTATCAATTCTCGAGTGGAAATAGAATTACATCACCATGGATTTCATTATATGATTTCCATGATCTCCTCAAAGTAGTGCTGTAGTATGGGTGATTGTCAATAGATTGACCGAGGTCGTGCACTTCCAACCTATCTGGGACACCATATATGATAATGAGTTGGAAAGGATGTATATCTGAGATATAGCATGATATAATGGCGTACATCAATATATTCTATCAGATAGAGATTCCTTCTTTACTTCACAGTTCTAGAAGGGTTGCATAAATTGCTGGTTTTGCCAGTACTCTTAGGTAGTGAATATCACCCTTCAGACCGATGGGTAGTATGAGTAGACTATATGAGTGTTAGAGGATATGCTATAGGTATGTATCCTATATTTTGGAGTTTATTCATAGAAACATATTACTCTTGTGGAGTTTTCCAATAATAACATATTTGAAGATACAATTCAAATGTCTCCATACGAGGCCCTCTATGGTAGATCGTTCTGTTAACCTTTATACTAGTTGATGGTGGCGAGGCATCTCTGTTGGTTCCTCGCCTCATTTAGGATACTTTTAAGAATTTTCTACTAATTTAAAAGAATATGAGTAAAGATCAGTCCAAATAGAAATCCTATACTGATTATTGCAATAGACATATTGAGATTGAGGTGGGACATCATTTCTTTCTACATGAATTTCCTAGATTGGGTCATAGGTGAATCAGGAGATAAGGGAAGTTATCATTGAGATATATCAGGCAATTCGAGACTATGGAATGTGTTGGGCTGGTTGCCTATCAATTATTATTACCTCAGTAGTACTGTGCCATGCACAACATCATCCATGTATCTTAGCTTCAACAGTATCATCTAGAACCATCTCATTCACTTGAAGAAAATGGAATCGACCTAAAAAAGGATGCATCCATTGAGGAGTGCCCGATCTGTGTCACCGACCATAGAATGAAGGTTCTCTAGGGTTGGTTAGTTCCTCTGTTTCAGGTGCTATGGTGGTATGGTTGTGTTCGGGATAAGACATGGGAGTGGGAGATAAAAGTGTGTGCTCATTGACCAGATCTTTTCATATATGACATTCAACTACCCTCAAAAGGGAAACTCAGGGACTTGTTTTATTAAAGAGGTGTGGTTTTAACATCCCTAATTAAATAAATGTACAAATAATTTATTTTTTTGGTCAATTTATTTAAAGGGAACAAAGGATTCCCCTTGTGCAACCTGTTACAGGTCATGGGTAGCTGTTCTTGGGTAGCTATTAATATTATTTAAGCAATTTCATGGGTTTTATATAATATATTACATCACATCCAAGTGAAACATTCATGTCAAAAATAATAAAAACTAATAAAAAGGAATACAAATAAATTAAAAGGAAACTAAAAGTAATTACTAAGGCATAAAAAGGATTTTTAAACTAAAATCAATAGGGGTTATGAGAAAAATAAAAATAAATAAAATATCCATTGACATATTTTAGTTATTTTTCCCTCTTTTTCCCATCATTTTTATAATATTTTATTATTATTTATTTACTTTTGTAATGTTTTCATTATTTTCCTATTTTCATTTACTTTCTTCTCTTTCATTTTTTTATTAATTTTATTCTATCCTCTCCCTTGGTTTGTCTCCCCCCTGTAGTTCCCCTTACAATACCCCAACATCCTCCTCATTCGGAAACCCACTGCGACTCTATTCCTCCTTCATTTTATTCATCATAAGGTGTAGAGTAAATCTATAAATAATTATAACCTCATTTAACAAGAGTTGTTGAATCTCATCCACTATTTATCGCTCAATCTACTGTGGAATGTTTTTAATCGAAATTGAGATTTCTCTAAATTCAACTAATTTCTTCCATTTTAGTTCAAATAAAAGATCGTTGATGAGAGTAAGATCCTCTATGATTTAGAGGTAGGTTGTCTAATATCTTTCCCATCATTTCATATTTATCTTTTAGAATGAACATTGTGCCGCATGTCAGTGAACTAGATTTTTTAATTTGTTGTAACATCGTTGGATACCTTTTTGGTAGCATCTAAATAATTGGTTTAGATTCCATTATCCTAGAATAATTAATTTTGTAATTTCATGTGTGGCGCCAACCCTCTTTAGTTGAGATTTTAATAAAATAAATTATTTAAGATAATTATCAACAATGAATTCTAGAGTTTTTTTGTTGTTTATGGCTAATTATTTTCTTGTTAGTAATTCTTATTGTGCTATGCTATTATAAGAGAGATAAGTTCAATTTTTTATACTTTTACTAATAAAGTGTTTTAACTGTGACATTTTGGCTTGAATTATTACGATGTACGTGCCTCTTTGTTGCTTAAATTGTTTTTTAGAATTATATATTCATACTCTATGATATATGATTCCTTGAAATATAATTAAATTCCATGAAGTGAGACAAGGTGGGTTCTATATTAAGGACCACACATAGACCCTATGTTAATTATTGGTTACCACACTATGAAATGGGGAGTTGATGTCGTAAGCTTTCCAGATGAGGGTTTAACAGGGATCGATATATACTCATGATTGATACTGGTTACCTAAGGGAAAATCAAGGCTGAACTAGTTGTAAAAGTAGCTATGACATGCCTCTGATGATACTTGACCCCTTATGTGTGATACCTAGGATAAAATCATGATAAAGTCATGCCTCAAGTGATACTTGGTCTTTAAAAATATTTTATTGGATGGTCTTGGTGGTATTGGATAAATTGGCGGATGTACCATAGTGATACCATTGGTATTATCTCATAATCTAACTATAAAAATTAATATAATAATAATGATAATATATGGAAGGTTTTATTTGAAGCATATTTTGGTTACTTGTGAATTTTGATACCTTTCTAATGCCATGAAGCCCAATTTTTGGACACATATATTAGGGCCAAGATAAATAACAATCTTGTGGGTATGTTACATTTTGTATAACTTATATTTTTCTAGCATTTAAATATATACATACATCCTTCTTATTACATGAACTTTATTCAAATTCCCAGCTTAGACTGAAGAAGGTGTTATAGATGGGTGCCATTGAAAACCCATAGAATATTATAATTATTTAGTTTTGTTTATTTAAATTCTTTCACTTATCGTTATTCACACAATAATTTTTTTTACTACAGGAAATGGAATGTTTTATACACTGTGGGTGTTGGCCTGTGGTGATTTAATAACACACCATGATCGGCCACCATTTTTTACCCCAGTAGACATTATGTCTGCATGTATGGATACAGAGAAGCATGCTGCTCTCAATGATTGATTGCTTTGTTGTTTGAGATGAAACTTGGTGTCATAGGACCATGAATTTACTTCAAATTCAATTTTTTCCCTTTGTTTAATTTTAATTATTGTTTTATATAATGATTATATTCTTTATTTTGATACATTTGTTTTAGTAGAGGCATCATATCATGACATCATTGTGTAGCTAGTTTGATTTATCAGATTCTATATTTTTAATTTATTATGTTCTGATTAATTAATTTCTTCTAATATTGTTTGATTATATATATGATTACTATACTTGTTATATATTTTTCCCCTTCATCTATGTATTACCTATGAACTATGAGGGAATATACCTCCCCACTGACATGTTAAAAAGTCCATCGCTAGTAGTTCACATCCTCTGGTATTTAGGGATCTGTGCTTGAGGAAATGTAGACAACATGGCTTTGAGAACCCTTATAGTGGATACTAGGTTAGGGAATTTACATATGGACATATCGATATGGATATATAGATTTTATAGGATACTCTATGAGCTTTCATGCTTGATTATTGTGGATATTGGAAAAAATAATTTTCCTCTAGAATAATTTTCCAACAAAGAAGTATTCATACATAAATAAATATGGGTCCCTTTGATTTATTATATGGGTTTTCTATCTAGATATACCTTTTTTGGTAGATTTGTGATTATAGTTGTCTTCTGGGTCAATATTGAGGTTTCTGATCAGGTGTTTCTTAACATTTCACCTTTTATGGAAGAAAATTGGTTTTGTAAGAATGGTATGTTTTCCACATGGTTTGTGGGAAACTTTATGATAAAAAAGAAACTAATAAAAATTTTGTTTCGGATAGAATACTATTCCATTTTACTTCATTCCATGACATGTTTCATGTTTCCCTGCTGATGAGTTATCAACCAGATCCTTCCATAAGATTTAATGGGAGGATGTTGAACTTGAGTTTGATATAATCATTTTGGAGAAACAGTTTATATTATAAATTTCTAGGATAATATACATCATAGTAAAATCATTACATTGGCCCAATTATAATGAATTTGAGGACATGATAACCATGATATATTGTATTGGGATTAGTTGATGAGGATGCAATGACCATGTTTTTTTTAGTACATGAACTTGAAGAATTCATTTGGAAAGAAATTTTTTATTGTTGTGATAATTGTAATGCACAAGATATATTAGGTAAAAATTAATATAATCATGGGTTCTAATTCAAATTTAGTCTAGATGATTAGGAGAATACGGGTCAAATGGATATTTTTTGAGAAGTAAGTCCATATTCATGGTTGACGCATGGATATTATTAATCATGTTGTAACCATGTTGTATGGACGTGTGTTTTAACCCTGGGGTCTTTATTATTTTACTATTATTAAATAAAATGTGAATCTCAATAGGGAAATCCATGTGGGGTTTAGTTTTTATAAAATGGGGTTACACGATTTAACTAAACAATGTGGACTTTTCTAGAAAACCATATGTCCTTTATTTTTAATGAAATAATATTCACAAATGGTTGTAACACAGTATTTAAAACAATGTAGACTAACTGTGCCCATCACTCTGACCCTTTATTTTTTTCACTTTTTCCATTTTTAGTTTTTATGACTCGTCACCCATAATCTCATTTTTGGTTCGACCTTATCTTTCCTAAGTTCTATAAATACTTCTTCTGAAGTATTTTTTGTGATTTCCCTTTGCCCCTGATGGGTCTCATCAAAGTGTGTCGTGTTATTGTTCTATATTTTTCATTCAATAATACATCAGAACAAGATCTATTATCCAATCATCATGGAGAACACAATGAGGAAATTTATGTATAATATAATGGGTTTGAAAAACGCTTTATGTGTTTCTTATGCATCATAGATTGTGAGGACCTGATCTACTCTTTCGGTTCTCTATTTTTAAAGGTGTTTTGTTCTACCATCATTATTGAGGTAGTTGTATCCTTATAAATGGTTAATTATATGAATTTATCATTATTCATATAAATTCCTTTGGTGTAATCATTGAATTGAAGTTATTTTAAATAACAATGTATTTTAGGGATATAAATAATTTTTTAAAGGTGTTTTTCATTACTAATGTTTTGAGCACCCCAAGTGTTTAATAAAATGTTGGAATGGAATTTTTAGTTTAATAATGGGGGTTCAAGCACCAAATAAGTCTTTTTCATTGAAATTGTCTTATATATTTTGAGTATTTATTTTCAAATGGTTTTGGACAATATTTCTACATTGGGAAACCTTGGGTCGATAGGGATGGATTTGTCACTTGTAGTGTGTGTAATGCCACTTGAGGTTTTTATTAACTTTAATCTATGATATAACATGAGTGGTTATACCTATTTGATCCATCATATAACTATATTGGGGATTTTATTTATGTCTAGAACATATAACCATAGGATAGAGCCTAGACTATGTTTTTATCCATTTTTTTACTTTTATATGAATGATTGTGTCACATGTATTTTATCACATGTTTTCACTAGATGAATTATATCTAGCTATAATTATTAATTTTATATATAATGTCATACCAAAGTATTGTATATTTTTATTTCATGATTATCATATGTACATTCCATTTTCCTCACCTTGTGAATATTACTGGATTTTATGAAAATAAGTGGATGATTTACAGATTGTTTTGATTTATGGAATTGTTTTATAATTATATTTTATAATCATTAACTAATTAATTCATGAAATTAGATGTTATATTGATTTTCTATTGGAATCATAATATGATTTTTTTCTCACACATTACATTTTACTTTTGTTGTTTTAGATGATATTTTTCTGGATTTCGGTAATGGGAAGGGAATCTTGTTGCATGTTGGATTCTCATGTTGTCTTTTCCTTTATAGAAGTAATGTTCTGATGTGATATTTTTTTTCACATGTACACTTGATGGTATCTTATAGACATATTTTTACAGTGTATCTTATTTTCAAAGGAATTTATATATCTTTAATGATTGATCAATTATTTAGTATTATTCCTTTGTTTTTGGTATTGTTTGAATTGTGGCGGGCTTGATTTCTATTATCCTACTTCACCTCACCACATTGTGATTGGATAGTTCAGGTGGGTAATCATGTTTTCCCAAGATGATTCATTACACTATGCAGGGACACACATTGATGTCCAAGGCATATCACATTCTATGTGACACTATGTATGTGCAATGTACTTTTTTCCTGGGGCTTTCTACCTTCTATATCTTATTTCTATTGAACTCATATTTTGTTCTGTGAGAAAAATATCATGAGTCATATTCTATATGGGATGTTTTAATATCCATTATTTGGGTAAAAGGATATAAAACAAAGTTTAATAAGTAATAAAACCTCTATCAATTTTTCTTAGTCAGTGGCAGTGATCAGGTGTGATCATTATTTTGTTACCAGGGGAAATACTCAATGGTCTCTCGAGGTGGCGACACCACCATATCCTTTATAGAGGTAGGTGCCAAAATCAATAAATTATAGTAGAAATGGGTCCTCAAACTTCAGAGTTGGATCCCTATCATTCTGATATGGTGGTTGTATGGTTTTCAATACGATATAATTCTCCCTAAGTTTTTCTCTATAATAACGAGGTGTGGGACCACTATGCTCATTCTATAGAGGTTATATGAAATTATGGGCTCGTATTGACTCATCCCTTAACTTTTATAGATAACAGTGAAGAAATATCTATAAAATTGTATCATATTAGGTTATATTGGTATTTTGGAATTAACGATGGGACCTTAGGAGAAATGGGAAGTCTCTTCAATAATTACTACTTATCTAGATAGTGTTATCATTCTCCTATTATCTTGAGTTTCATATAGTCATACCCTATATTGTTTTATTTTCCACATTGGGTTATGGGTTGAGATAAATTTATTTTATTTCTCTCACATTACATTCTTGGTTTTCAGGTCATCCTACAAGGAATTATTAACCAACCCCTACATGCTACTTTCATACAAATGTTTTGTCTTATATAAATGATATGCTAATCAATAGTGACCATAGTAGACTTTGTGTTAGTGGATAATAGTAGTTATTAGTGCCAACTGTGTTCTATGTTATACCTTATATATTGTGAGCTGTACTCTCTTTATTTTACATTTTTCTATATGTTTATTTAGGGTCCCTTTTTATTTCGGGTTAGGTGTTTACTTTTTCTCTTATGATTTTGAATAATTTTTGTACTCTAATAAGTATCATAGAGGCAGTCTCATGTATTGATTACTCTCTATAGGATACTTCTATATTATATATATTAAATTTTTTATGTTTATTATTGTGTGTGTATTGGTACTTTAGAATAATTATATTTTAGTTATATTCATATTATGTGATTCTCACCCGCCCCTAGCCCAGAGGATATGGGATTGGGAAATCACCCTTGGCTTACATTAGGGCCATGATGGGTCATAGTGGGTTAGGATGAGACATGTTGTTATCAATGGTGGTAAGGTCCTATTGACAATTTTTAGAGTTATACATTTTATGGTGTTTGGATTCAGAACATAAGGATAGTATGTCATAGTTTATTGACATCATCTCTTAGGCTAGGGGACCTAGTGTTGGTGTGGAAGCTGAGATATACATTCACCATGACTCAAACTAATTTCTTATTGATTCCATATACCATGTAACTGGTTACATGGATACCAATGATGCTTATATCAAATAGTACTGAGTCTCTTGGATTCCATGTACTTGAGTCCACTCCAAATAAATAATATATGACTATGGTATGTCTTGATAATTTTCATGATTTTTACAGAACAATATCTTACTATGATACTGAGATATTATCATGATGATGACTCTTTGATCGATAAGACCTCATTGTAGCGACTAATTCTTGTAGAATTCCAACTATTAAGGAATAGATTAGTGATTCCACCTGATGAACACCACAAGGACCCACCTCTAATTGTCCAATTATATGATCCTCTTCGTGATGAATAGTAAAACCATCTAATAGGATAGGGTGATGTTTCATGTGGTAATAGGTAATTTTATTACTTACAATGATTGAGACTACAAAGGTTTTATTGTTAGACAGAACATCAGCAGTGGAGATTTATTTGGAGGTAGTGGTCTATTATTTTTAATGATGGTACCCTGACTGAGGAGATAGTTGTTCTTACAATCACCCCCTCAAATAGTATCATGTTTCTAGTGTCTTATGTTCACTATGATCCATGATGAGGTGACCCTCTCTTTGGATAGATACATGTGTCTCTTATGAGATAAGTACCATCCTCTAACCCCATGGGTGGATATGATTTAACTAATAGTTTGGGTTTTGTTTTTACACATTGAATATGAAACTAAAAAGTTAAATAATGGTCCAAACAAATAGAATTATTTACAAATATGTGGGGGACTAGTTGATCCTTTTGTTGTTGATGTATGATCTAGCATCAAGAATTCAAGGAATAGGGAAACTTCCCCAAACATGATTCTCTCTATTGTGACATTATTTAATGTCCTATGCAATATTAAATAATTCCCATATTGTATATTATCATGGTGTACTGGTTTATTTCATTTTAAATATATGTTCAATTTTATTTTCACAGTGTAAGGGTGTCATTTCAAACCCTAGTTGTGAGGATCCAGTGGTCATGTGGAATGATATCAGTGGGTAGTGGAAGCTTATAACATACTTGTACTGAGAGTTATTCGTGTTATGTTTCATAAATTCTCTAAATTAGTTATAATTTTATTATCCATAGGTGTAGGTAACTTTTTCTTTGTTGTACGCCTTGATTGAGACCTGGATATTCCAATAGAGATTTTAATATGACACATACATCTAGATACATCGTCTATGGAAGCATTGAATATCTCAATTCTTATATAGGGGTGCTACATGACTATTTGGGGAGATAGGACTTATAGTGGGGCCTTTCTATATAGATAATGAGTCCCTATGATGTTTTACAGCTTGTCATAGTGATATTATTTTATTTCCCTTAATTTGTGAGAGATAGTCATAGGAAGAGAAATATTGGCTTATATTCATGAGAATACATCTAGCTTCTCTTTAGTTAGCTATTATGTCTATTGGATTTGTATAAAATTTGATCTTCTAGTACTTTATTTGGTGGAGTATTATGAAGAAAATATCCAAAGAGATGTTTCAGGATTACATCATCAACAGGAGAACGGTGTCTTCTTTTACTTTAAACCGAGTACCACATTATACCCCTATGGAATATCTGATAGTACATTAAATGATCTAGGTGTATAGTGTACCATCACAATACCTTCATGAGAAATGTTTTATCAGGCCTAGTGTGTTCACAAGGTATGAAACAATGTTTTTCATGATAAAAATGGATAAGAAAATAAAGATTTTCCTTGTTTTCCATTTCCTAATTAAGGAGATGATCATTGAAAAGTAATCTTTTATAAATGATTGATAACATATATGGACACATGATTTTTTATTTGGTTTTAAAATATTGTTATTATTTCTAACTAATATGAGTTGTGGGCTCAAGAGGATAATATTCTGAAGAAGCAATTTTGATGTCACTATATACACAATGGGTTCATGGTGATGCTATTTGGTTTATCTAATTAAAATGTTGTGTTCATGGATCGTATTAAATAGATATTCCTTTCTTACATACTAATTAATTATTTTAATCATTGATGACATTCTCATATAAACCATGTTAAAGGAGGATTGGGAAAATTAATTGTGGTTGTTCTTAAACATACACATGTATTACTAAAAATATGCTATGTTCTAAAAGTATTATATTTAGGTCAAATAGGTTAAATTTATTTAAAATTCAACTCTTTTCGTGCTTTAGTTGTAGATATAGTACTTTTTAATGTATTTATTACATGGGACCCACCCAAGATCATGTTAAATGTGTTGATTTTTCCTATTTCGCTAGAATACTATTATGGGGTAGTGGAAGAATATTCTAACATAGTAGTCACTTTGAATGTCGTGATGCAGGAATATATGTTTATTGTAGGATACATTAGTTCTATGAAGAATTTTAGGAGTGAAGACATAGATTTACATGAGATCATATAAAGAGAATATTGAAGGTGGGTGTTCAGTATGTTGTGTTTGAGGTTCCACTGGAGTTGGAATTGGATACACATTGATATAGAGTTGGGTAGTGATTACTTATAGAATGAAGAATTTGAGATCACATAAAATGAACAATGTGGCCTAAAATTGTTTTTTGGAGATTGTATTATTCACCCTGATGATGTGGTGGCATTATTATCTAGGGTAGTTTTTCATAGGTTTGTAAAACTGCCAGAGTCTCTAGTATAATATCACATAGAGAGACATCGACCTCCGAATTAGGTATTGGTTGATGTTCCAAAAATACTATAACTATAGATAGATTTCATTCTAAGAATGGGAAATGTGGTGGTAGATTTCCTCATTAGTAAATCATTTTCTTTTTGTGTGGAGGAGACATCATATTACATGGAATGAATTCCACTATCCTTGGTAGGGTAGAGGGGTGTCACTTATCATTAATCAGGGGTAGTTAATCCATTACATTTTCAGTTTGTGTGGGAATATCACATGTGATATTTTTAATTTAATTTCATTTAAAACCAAGTACATTAAGAAAATGAACAATATGGGTTTCTTAAAAGTAGGAATCATATAATTTTTAATTCAAGTATAGACATTGGTTCTAATCATATTACATGAAAGGCGTTGAGTAATATTATATGTCCTCATTTAGAGTACATACATGAGTGCTGATCGTGTCCTAGGAAATTTTGTAGTAGTTTTGGTATGATGGTATGAGGTGGATTGTTTTCTAGTTCATTTCACAATGAATCCTAGGGATGTTGGTAATATATGAACATCAAATTTTCAATGATCTGAATCATCATGTTGAGTTCTCTAAGAAGAAGTGGAATGGAAGATAGGTGAATTATGTTTTGGGAGTTCTAGAGAGAGTGAGTTAACACAATGTTATTGGGGTGATTTTTCATTGATTTCCAATGCTTTCACACTTCCTTTCTATCCATGCAGTGATTTGTTATGAATTTTTATCATTTTCTACATGTAAGAGATCATCTATAGTTTTGGGATTCCCTTGATGATCTTCTCCAACCATAATTCTCATTATATTTCATGGTTGTGGGAGGTAAATAAGAGGCTTTCAGTACCTTGTTATAGATGAACACAATGTTACACTCTTATGTGAATGGCTTGATCAATTAGACAATCAATGTTTTGGAAAAAAGTATCATGATTCATTGTGTCAGTTTTTAGATAAAACAATGTATCAAAATTAAAATTGTTGTGGATCACTTATAATAGAAACTGTCATTAGATTATTTCCTTTAATATATGGGAGGAACTATATGGGCGACACTAAAAGTCACCCTTATGTTGGAATGAGGTTGGTGGGACATCCCTTATTAAGCCATAAATGGTGGTGGGAATGTTAGAGAAGGTTCAAGTGATATGTGACTAATATGGCTGATATTTTAAATATTTTCCATTTACATTTAAATTATTGAAACCCCAATAATTTTTCATTTCATTTGAAATTGAATCATTTATTGACTTTTGATGTGTTTTGAGATAAATTTTTAAAATTCACTATTTTTTAATTTTTAATTGATTTAAATAACTTCAGTATTTCTGGTATATATTTTTCAATTTGGATGAAGATCTAATGATTCTATTTTTTCAGGAGCCAATTACTAATGGGATAAAAACATTTGAACTAGAACAGATCTTGATTTTGTCTTCTAGAGTCCAAGAAAACAATCTTAATTTAAATTTGATCAAGCTAGCAGAGTAGACCCCACCTCATTCTATGGGGTATAAATCTAGATACATGATTCAAAATTAGCGGATTAAAAATATTGATGTATGTGGACTCAATTATTATAGTTTATGATGAGTTTCAAGGAAAACTTATTTCATTGGGTCTATGTTTGAGTCAAAGAGAAGGAAGATAAAGAGTCACTTTGAGAAGAAAATGGTGTTGTCCGTAATTAAATAATATCATTTTTTACCCAATTCCAAATAATCATAATATTGCAGAGTTTAAAGAAATTTCCATTTATAAATCCATTTAAGAAGATTTTAAAATGGTTATTTGGTAGGGAATAGGTTGTAAACAAAGTAAACGTTCCGGGAAACAGAGTCTGGATAGATGATTTCTAGCCCTCCTCTCTTTATATTCTCATCTTCATTTCATTTTAAGATGGGGATTAGGTTGAATTAAGGTATTGTGATATTAAATACATGATGTATATTCTTTTTTTCTAATTAATATAATCAATCCACAAAGGGATACACTCAATGTGGTGGTGGGTAGTTGTGTTCTGAGGGCATATCCCTTTTTGATTTTGTGCTTTTCATTATTTTCAAATGTATTTTTATGGAAACTGATTTCTTGAATAAAAGAGGTATCTTTAATTTTTCAAATCAATTTATTTTTAAATTTTTTCTTCTTTTATGTTCATCTTTTGGTTTTAAATTTTATATTCTCATTTTTTAAATTTATGTGGGTGAGGTCTCCCTATTGAGCACAATGAGTGTAATTTGATTTGGTTTCTCAGAGGCATTTGAGTAATCAGACCACACTCTTAATGGGATAAGCACCCATGTTTGAGGTATCACTATGGTGTCTTGTTTATTTACCATTATCCTTTAATGTATTGAGGTATACACTAATAAATTTAATTGCAAAATTCATTTAGACAATGATAAAGGTATTGTTTAAAATCAATGATTATCCACTGCTGCCTTATTTAGTTTGATCATTTCTATTAGATAATATTCTTATTTCTAATATATATTTGTAACATTACTTTTAATATATTTATTATTAATTTAACATAATTTAACTCATTTCAAATACTAAATTTTCGTTTTATTATGAAAAAACATGTTAAAAAGTAACAGTTTGATAGATTACATTACAACCTCATCATGACACAAATATGTAGTCACCACTGTGCAACATTTTAAATGGAAATTATTTATTACAGTTTCATTAAAAAAATCCATTTTCAATTTGGTTCCATTTATAGGGAGTTTTCATATGTTTTTTTTTCATTTCTCAGATTTTAGATACTAATTTAGTTTTTAAATAAAACCAAAAAAATAGATTTTCATGATGACTACTCTTATGTTTGGACTGATTATCAAACATATATGCAACCCAAAAATGATTAATTTTTAAAAATACAACAAAATACTCCTAAAATAAAATAATGGAAATTGTTGATTCAAAAAATTATTCATAATGTAATCAAACAAATAAGAATTATTTCTAATGAATTAAAATAATTGAATGATTGAAAGAATAAAAATATTTTCAAGAATTGTAAAATCACGTCCCAATCCCTTTTGATGTTGATGAGACCTTTTTGGATGATCTAAAAACAGATTTTGTATATTATTTTTCAAACTCTAAGTAATAAATTGTCATTGATTCACCAATTTACATGTATTTTGGAAATAAATATACCTTTGATAATTATTGGGTTGAATTTTTGTAAAAATGAAAATTTATGTGAAGCCTCTATTTTTCAAAATAAAAATTTAGAGCCATAATATGATACATTAGTTAAATAGGAAGATAAATATGAGTAATTAATTTTTGAATAGTATATGGAAGAACCTGAGTTATTGCCCACATTTAATACCACTTATTTTGACTTATATAAAGAGTTGGGTCCTGAGAATCTGTAGGTATATGTCTCAATCCATGATCTAATTATTCCTAATTATTTTGATTTCAATTCTATAACTACTTTTCCATACTTTTAATTAGTTACCATTTCATCTATGTGGGTTGATTTTTAAAATGGAGAAGATGTTAAGGAACAAATTGAAGAAATAATTGTTTTCACTTTTGAGTATACTAGTACACGTGATGATGGGGGTTTCAAAATGATATTAAATGAAAAAATGATTTTTAATGACGAAGATAACCACGAACCACATCCTATGATTAAAATTTGAAAACCAGTGGAGGATTTTTGTGAGGATAAATTCATAGAAAATTTCCATTAATTTTTTTCACCCTTCCAATACATCATCAAAACCTCAAATTCATGGAGGTTAATATAAAGACATTTTATTTTGGGATATTCTACAAGATGTGTGAGATAAATAAGATTGAATAAAATTCATTTTGTGGGTTCATGAAGAAGATACTACGCCAACATTCATATTGGGGATGATATGTTAGAACTTCCAAACTAGGGGAACTAAAATCCTTACATCCACATTGGGTTTCATACCAAGTCTCAATTACCATCTATTTCTTTTTATTTTTATAAGTTCAATAAGTTGTTATGCTTTTCTTCATGTAGGTTATCTAGTTGCGTCTTTTAGGAAGCTTTCTCAACGGAGCTAGTACGCAATAAAAAAAATGTTATGTCTTTCCTTCCTACATTTTTTTCATATCATATTTTATTATTACCATTTCTCATAGAATTTATTCATAATGAGGACATTATACAAAATAAGTGTGGGGGGAGGATCATGCTGTGTAGTTTTGTATTTTGTTTTTTTGTTTTCAATATATGTGTGTTTTATTTCATATTTTTAGTTTAAAAAAAATTAAACTTCAATGTAATATTCTTTATGAATTGAACATTATTTTCAACGGAAGGAATGAGCTTGATTAAAGGAAGTGAACCCAATTTATTTATGAAATGTTCTTTTTCGGGATTCTTGTTAGGGAAATTCATGAAAGGACCCTCGAATTTTGGATTCAATAACATAAATGTAGTCCAATATTGAATATCACTTTATTGTGAGGATTATGAACCAATTTTTATTCTTCTTCACATTCACCTCCCTTCTTGAGTAAATAATAGAATTATTTTTTTAACAAGAACAATCTTTTCTATGAAAAAACCTATGATATTTAAAAGAGTTTGTTCAAAATGTTACGCCATTCATTTGATATTGAAGTCCCCTATTTTCATGATAATAATTGTATATTATAGACTACCATGTACATTTGATATTTCTGTGACCTTATTATTCATGTAATACTTATTAGATATCCACATTCCAATCCAGTTTACCAATTCATCCCACTATTGAAGTACATTGCAAGATTTTAGTAAATCATATGCGTGGGGGAGATTCTCAATGGTGTGCTACATCATTTGGTTCTATGTTGAGTGGAAATTCATGTATTTAATATATTTTATTGATGATAAAAATATTTTCATGAATTGTTTTCCCTTTCTATAAATTTCAATGAAATTAGAGTTATTATTTTATGGAGAACCCAAAGAACTAAAGATGTTTATTTTTAGAGTTTTGAATAAAATCTAAAATTTTGAGAAAAAATGGTTTTTCCGTTTTTACTCTTAGGTCCACTAGGATAGATACCATGAGTGGGGGGATAATTAGGATATAATTGTGTTAAAGAATTTCCATTTTTGATATTGTTTCATAGTTAAGAAAAATTATATTCTCTCTCATTCTTGTTGTAGAGTTTGAAAAAATATTAATTCATTCACATGACAGAACAATTTTACGTGGTTCAACCTAAATTGGGAATGTTCAAGATGAATACACTGGTGATGTGCCGATGTACAAAATACACTATAAGTTCACTGCTTTTTAAAATGTTTGTAGTGAACTCACTATCGCTCATGGTTTAAAACCAATCACAATTTGAAAGATCACTACTCTTGACTGAAGTGTTCTCGCTACTTGTTCTGAATATCCACTCACAATTTATAGAATATTAGGTATCTACATTATCTCTAATAAATGCATCATCCACTGTATATAGATTCTTTGATGAAGTTCCACTTTCATCCATTGATGAAAACAACTTTACTGTAGGTGTATTGGGAAATATTCCAACTTTCATGGATCCCTTGGCACACCTATGTGCTTCTTTAATCCTGGAGAACAAGTTCCACACAAACACTTTCACAACACTCCCTTATCCAACTAAAAACATGGGCGACTCACACACTTTAATTACCAAACCAATATTGGCACGCAAATATCAACTTGCACACTAATTATGAATAATTTTATACTTTTACACCCAAAGCACTTGCGTGACCAGATCCTTGATGATCTCTACGTGCTGAGATTTTTAAAAAATGAGGCGGGGTATCCATCTATTTATAAGAATTTTGGAGACCCCGAGTTCCAATCATTCAACTTTCTTCAGGCGTGCATTTCTAGCTGCCCAGGCCTCTAACACCCATGTCACATTGTGCATCCAAACCAAAACATGGGTACCATTCTTTCATTTTCTATATTTTGATATTCTGATCAAAAATAACTTATGCCAAATACATTTTAAATCCCTTAAATAATCCTTTCCTTTTTTATGGTCCTTTTCTCAACCTAAATTGTCAATAAAACTCTTGAACTTAAAAATCTCTATGAAAACCATCTTTTCCAACAAACCGAACATCTAGGCCTAATTTTTCAACAAATACAATCACCCCAAAATTGCATCAATGAAACCTTGATGGATTTTTCCCAATTATATCCCCTTATGGGTTCTCTTACAACACTTTCATAATTTGATACCCCATTAAAGCTTCTTCCACCATCTTCCACATTTCGCCTCTTGTGATTTAGATAAATTTCAATGATTTACTCAATACATACTATAATCCAACATGATAAATTCTTGACATGAGATACAAGAGATGTATAAAAAGTTCATCAATTAATCACTTCACTCCCAACACCGATTGTTAATATCAAACAAATTCATTCACTATGAACCTCTAATGTCATGATATGTAAACTTTGATTAATCTCTTAAAGCATAGTAAAATTAAAAACAAATCCTTCTCCAATTATTGGGTTCTTGTGTTGTCCAATATAAGCTCTGGCTGATCACATTGAACATTGAAGATAAATATAATCTCATACATTTTCTCCCCTATCCCTATGCTCTACATGCCTCCTTCACCCCATGTCTCGATAGTGACATTTTCTCCCATATTTAGCCACAGTTTCAACCCTTTAGAGTCACAATTTCTCCCCCTTTTCCAATGAAACTAAAGGTCACTCCTTTATAGTTTTCAATAGAGAAGAGATAACAGATTAGCACATTAGGGAAAACCCAACAAATCTCTGGGAGAGGGGGGCCAACATCTACACTTTTTCAAGTGAGGGGAGTTTAATGAACTCCCAGAGCTAGTCGATGCCTCAAAAATGCTTCTTTGGTTAAGACCTTGGTCAAAATGTCCATAACCAGAAGCTCTGTATGAAAATACTTCAAATTCAAAATCCCTTACTATACCTTATCCATGATAATATGATATTTTTTCTCAATGTTCATTGTCCTTGAGTGATGTAATTGATATTTTCTTTTATTGATATCACTTGAATTATCACACCAGATTCCAATCTAAGAATTCAATTCAACTCCCATATCATCAAGCTGATGCTTTATCCACAATATCTATGTGCATACTTGAGTTGCAGAAATATACTCAACCCCTGCGGTGCTCAATGAAATGAAATTTTTCTTCTGGCACATCCAAGATATAAACAAACTACTAAGATAGAAAGCACCCCCTAACATTGATTTTCTATCATCTAATTATCTTACCATGTCTACATCTATATATCTCAATTTCTCTTCCTAAGATTTATTAAAATACTTCAAACAAAAATCCACAATTCCTTTGATATACCAAAGTATTCTATTCACTGTAATCATGTGGATTTCCTTGAGATTTCTTTAATATCATGTTGCATGGAATGTGGTGAAAACCATATCACATCTTTTCACTATCCGGTACTTCAAATTTAAAATAATTTGCCTATATTATGTGATATTAACTACCCTTCCATCTCCATCGTACTATAATTTCATTCGGTTAGCAACCATAGTCTTCATCCTCCTATAATTTTCCATTCCAAGTATTTTGAGAACCTCTTGGGAATATGTGGAGTGATAAATGAAGGTTACAATACTTCCTTCTGTCACCTGTAAACTAAGGAAAAATATCATCTCACCCATAATTTATATTTTAAACTCACTTTTCATGAATTCAAAAAATTATCTACACTGAGCTTAATATTATCCACCAAATATTATGTCATCTATATAAACTAGCCTGATCATTCATTACTATTTTTTTAAATAGATGATTTAATCAACTCCAACATGCTGAAATCCAAGCTTCTTCAAATATAGATCAAGCCTCGAGTATCATGATCTTAGTGCTTGATTCATCCCATATATTTCATTCTTAAACCAATTTTTTTTAATTATATACATGAATGATAAAACCATTTAGATGGTCATTATAAATTTCTTCTTCTAGAACCCCATTATAAAATGAAGATTTTATTTCCATTTGGAAAATCATGAACATCTACTTCACTACAATGGACAAGAATAATATGATTGTTTCCCACCTTCAAACAGGTACAAATGTCCCATAGACATCAATAATGTCTATCTGGGGGTAGCCTTTACAAACTAGTCATTCTTTATTTCGAATCACTATTCCATATTAATTCATCTTGTTTGAAAATAATCATTTAGTGCTGATGACATTATTATCTATTGGCCCTAAAAAATTCTCCCTCATCTAATTCTTCTCAATATGATCCATCTCTTCAGTTATATCTTGATCCTAGAATTATTCATTAGTTGTATCGGAAAATTATTTAGGCTCTACATGAGAAAGGAACGATGTCTACTGCATCGACTTCATTAATCTTGTATGAATTGGCATTGTATGATCACTAATGATTTTTTTCTTTTGAATCTCATCTCGACTCTTTAGCTTATTTGCAAATACATATTTTACTTCCTCATACTCAGAATCCATGTCCTCTTCTAAATCAACATCTTCAACATCAGTTTCATGTGTGTTACTTTCCTCCTCATCAATTTCATCATGAAATTGTTCACTGTGATATTGAATGCTCTTATTATTTTCCATTACAGTGATATCGTTTCTCTCAAATACTTTTCCTAACCTCTTATTAATGAATTTATATGCTTTGTTTTTTCTTTACTTGCCAAGTAATATCCCCTCATCTCTATGTGACTCGAATTTCCAATGGTTTTCATCATTGATAATAATGCACTTCCAAATATTCGGAAGTATTTTATTATTGGCTTATTTACATACCACATCTCATACAGAGTCCTTCCTTTCATTGAAAATAACATAGACTTGATATAAATGTAGACCGATGTCAATACTACTTCCTTCCAAAACATCTCACATAGATCTTTTTCAGTAAGCATTACTCTAGACATGTTGTTGATAATCTGATTTCTATTTTCATGCAATCAATTCTGCTGATGAGTTCTCACTAATGAAACATGATGAAATATTCTATGTTTCAGAATTTAGTCTTCCACTTGACATTTTGGAATTTCATACAATTATCAGTATGAAACATTAGAATTTTTATTCACATTCACCAATTAAGAATCTCTCCGAAACTATTTTATGAAACTGAACACATTAGACTTATGGGAGGTGGCAATTACCCATGCCATTATACTAAGTCATCCTTGTAGAGAACCTAATATCTCTTCTGGTTAATGTCTCTTAGTGAGATTGGTCCACAAACACCATCATGCCCAAACTCAATCAATCTTGTTGGCTTCTTTTACATTCCCTTATATTTCATTATGATGATATTACCTTGTTGAAAAGAATCACATGTATGTGTACGATAACAGGATGTCATGGGGAGGGCTCTAGATGCATCACACTTCACCATATCTTCTAGGTATGGTAAGCATAGATGGCCCAGTCATTAGTTCCACAACTTGTTCTCTTTTATCTAGACAAAAAACACATATCTTTTTCTCCACTTACAAGGTTGATATTTCCCTTTTTCCTTTTTCCCTCTAGAAAAAATTCACCAGCTCTTCTTTTAATGATGAAAATAACCTTAGTAAATCTTTTATAATTTCATGAGTCACATAGTTTTCTAACACTACGAAAATTGTCACTTGGACCTTCAATTACTAAGACATCTGCACATCTCATTTATTTTCTCCAAAACATGGCCTTTCCCGAGCCAATAATCTTCAAGCCTTCATCATTTACAAACATTAAAACTCATTATTTTTTATATATTATTCTTGTAATAAGATCCATGTTACTTGTCATGTTAGATGTCTAACCATTGTCAAGGATCCATACAGTAGAACATTCTGATGCATTAATATCATTTTCTGGAAAAACTGCCTTATCGAGTTTGTTATTCTTATTCCACTTTTTTGACATCACAGTCATAATGGATTGGAAATAATGAGAATAATCTGAGTATGATGGACTATATTTATCCTATAGAGATTGAAACCGATTTTTTGTTTTCAGATCTTTTGTTGATTATCTGAATTTCTTCTTGTGACATCTCTTGTTATGTTTTTCCACATTCCTCTGCATGATTGATGTACAATATCTTTCATTGTTCCCAATTCCTCTACACCAAAAAAATTACCTCATAAGATGTTCTAAAATATTGTACTCTGTTTGGCTGTTACAATTCCCCTTGTTCACTTCAGTATCTATTGGTTATGTAATAAACCTTATGTGAATGTCATATCTTTCAACAACAATAACACCTAATATAGTGTGTATCCCGGTGTGTCAATTTTGACCTTATAATTTCCCCTTAGGTTCTCTAAATCTTCTGAATTTTTGTTGTATCCAAATCAATCTTTAATTTGGGAGTAGTCGATTTCTATCTAACATCAACAGTCACTATTTTATTGTTTTTGGTCAAGTCTCATATCACCCTTTACATATGAACACAATTGTTGCTTCTTTTCTAATTGGATAATATGATCCACTTTCAACTTTTAAGTATTCTAAATGATTTTATTTTCATGTATCATACTAGGAGTATGTTTTTTTTCAATATCCTTTGCTTTTCATCGTATACTGACAAATTATTATCTATGTTATTCAATATGATTGATTTGATCTTTCACTATATTATTCAATCCATCAATCTAACTTTTCTATTATTCAACTATAAGTTTATGTTCATAAAACTTTTCTAAGCTCTTTGTCCTAGAGTAAATTAGTTTTCCAATTTAAATTTCCACCATAAACATCTCTGATTCCTGATGTTTTATATAGATTTTGGAATCATGAACCACTTTGTTTGATTTCATTGTTTTTGATATCTAAATGACTATCACCTCAAGGGATTCTTCTAATTAATCCTCCATATTAACTCTTCATTCAATTTCTTCTTCTTCTTAATCAATGGTAGTTTCTTTATTTTTCTGAATAATAACAACAACATCAACGATAACATTTTCTCCATGATCATTCAAGTTCTCTATCTCTTCATCTTCATCAGCTTCTGTTTCATACGAACTATCAAATTCTTGTGAAAGAATGTTATTTTTCTAAAGAAAGTTCTATTGAAATATTTATTGCCATTAACCTAGGATAAAGAATTATTCTTCGGAATTTAAAACTACATCCTCATCATCTTTTTGGAACATTGTAGGGAATCATTCCGCAAGATGACCAACCTGTCCACATAGAAAGAAAGTAAGCAGATGTTTCCCTTTGAACATTACTTTTCCACATTATAGATTTTAATAATGGAATTACTTCACCTCATTTGTCTCTTCTTCTTCTAGTGAATATTCAATGGCAAACATCCTCATGGCCTTGAATGCAACCTTTTTAGATTTCCCTTTTCCCACAAAATCATTATCATCATTTCTCATTTCATATTCTACGAGGGTTCTATGCATGTTATCAAGTGTCATTTCATTCAAATCATTATATTTTTATAATGAAACATTCAGATTAAACCGATATGGATGTTTCCTCAAGATACACTTCTCAATATTTAATTCTTCAATGAGTTCTCCAAGTCCTCTCATGTCTTTCACTATAATATTTTACCTATAAAAGAATACATCAATGAACTCATTCAGTTTCATTCTCTGGTTTTCATACTTTTTCCAAATAACTTTCATCTATTCCTCTCTAACCTTGGATTCTATTTCATATATATTTGATAGCTCCTCCAAGATGGCTTGTGCTTTTTTGCATGTTATCACTATAATATTGAAATAATTGGATAGGGACCCCCTAAGGCAATGATTCCCTTGGTGTCAACATCCAATTACCTAATCTCAGCATCTAATAAAGCACCAAAATTGATGATGGATGAGAAACCATTAATTATTACTATAAACATGTCCATTCCAAAATATCAGAAGTAGTGTTGAATCTAATTCTCCATAGTTGAAAATTAATCCCATCAAAAACTGGAACCCCATTTTATTGGTGACATCCATTGAGAGAGGAAAACTGATATCACCCTTTCCCTCTAATACCAATTGTTAGATTTACTAGGCCTGATTGAATGAGTGGGAGGGGGTTAAAAAGGGTATAATAGATTAAAACTTTTCCCCTTTTGATATTATTTCATTATTATACAAAACTGTATTCTCTCTCCTTCCTGTTTTAGAGTATGCACAAATCATAAATCATGCACATGGAACAAAAATTTTACATGCTACACACCCACTAGGCTACATCAAAGGTGAATACACCGAAAATGTTCCAATATACCAAATCCAGTATTAGCACACTATTTTTTACAATTTTTAGACAAAACTCACTATCCCTCTCGATTTACATCCCAACAAAATTTGTAAGATCACTGCTCTTTCAACTGATGTGTTCCCACTACACCATTAGAATATTCACTCACAATTTATAGACATGTAGTTCCCTTAATTATATATAATTAATATATCCTACAATATATATATATTCTATATTGAATTTACACTTTCATCCACTGATGAATACAACTTTATTACATTTGTACTGGGAATATTCTATATTTCATGCAACCTTGGGAAAACCTACGTGATTTTTTAAGCCTGATGAAAAAGTGTCGTAAAACCAATTGCTTGAAACTTTGTTCTACAACTCAAAACATGAGAGACTCACACAATTTTATGCCCAAACCAATATTTTCAACCAAATATCAACTAGCGCGCAACTTATAAATAACTATATACTTGCACACCCAAACCACTTGCGTGATGATAGATTGAATGTTCTCTAAGTGTTGAGATTCGTGACAAATGATTAGGGGTAGAAATAAATTTATAGTCATTTTGAATACCCTAATCACCTATCATAGAATATCCCCTCGGCACGTAGGTCCAGCTACCCATGCCTATATCACCCTAGTCACCTTGTGAATCAGAAAAAAACACGGGTTCCCATCTTTCCTTTTCCATATTTTATATATTCTATTCTTTAAAAAAAATATGTTTTGTAACTTTTATATCCTCCAAGATACTGGAATGAAATTTCCTTTTCCAAAAACACTTTTCTCCACTTGCCTATTTTCAGGCCCAAAAATTTGTCAAACTCTGGAAAACGACACCACCTTATATCTGTTCTTTTTTCCACCGTCTCCAGATCATCCATTCCATTTTTATAGACCATTGCTCAACATTAATTTTATATGAACACTCTTAAACTCTAAAATTATCTATAGAAACAACTTTTGTCAACAAACTGAACATCGATGCCTGCTTTTTCAACAAACACAATCACCTAAAAAATGCTTCAATGATACCTTGTGGGAGTTTTTACCAACAGTTTATGATTTCGAGAATTTTTTTGACATCCATGGAATAAATATTAATGACTTTTGGGATATTATTTTTTTCCATGAATTAATATGAGAATAACATTCTTGAGTAGTAATTGAAATCTTATAATTTTTCCTCTATAAATATCCAAGCCATCTAATTCAGCAAGATAATTTTTCACATTGGAAAACCAACTATCCTTGAAACAATAGAACAACTCATTCTATGAACTCATTCATGATTATTATTCTATAACTCAATTGGTTGGGGATTTATATATTATTTAATCCTATGGATACCTATTCATTTTTTTGGATGATAAAATCTATTCTCAAAATCACAATATTATGTTACGAGATAGAAAAAAATGATGTAGGAAAAGATGTGCATGATTGAATGATTGAAATGGTAAGGAAATTAATTATCAAAATAAAAAAAATGGAATTGAATCTGTTGAATAGGCATTATAAGACTGGTGAATTCAACATCAGATTGTGAATTTCATTGACATATGTTTTGAATTTTCATTATTAATTCATTTTGAGGTGCTCACTTGTTAGGGAGACCTACTGTTAAGTGTCGGGGATTTATAGAGATGATATTGTATATATATATTTCATCCTTATTTTAATTATTTTTACAGAAAAAATTTCTCATTATATATGAAATTTCATCATATTTTTTAATTTTGATGTGTTTTGAACTAAATTGGGGAAATACACAAATTCTATAATTTTAACTATTTTTAATACTTCTGTATTTAGGAATATCCTTTTCAATTTTGATCCAAATCAAATTAATTTTTTATATTAACCAATTATTTATAGGATACATATTCTGAATAGGACTAGTTCTTGGTTCATCCTTTTAGAGGCCCGAAAAATTTAATCATTCTAGAAAATTATTCTAGCTCATGTAGTGGACCCCACATCATTCCAAGAGGTATAAATTGGGATACAAGTGTAAAAATGATATGATTAAAAGTGTAGATGGAATGTGACTCAAATTCAATAATTTATGATTAGTTTAAAGGGAGAATTCTCTCATTAAGCAGTACATGTTTTAGTCAATTAGAGGGAATATGAAGAGTAACTTCGAGATAAATATTTTTTCTTCGGTAAATAAATCATATCATTTTTTACACAATTACTAATAATATAAAAATATTAGGTTATATGGAATGTTTCATTAAGAAAAACACTTTATAAGTGTTCAGAGGGTGATTCAGATGAGAAGAGTCCAAAAATCGGGGGAATCTTTTGGGGAAATAGAATCGAGACAAAATATTTACATCCCTCCTATCTTTATATTATCATCTTAATTTAATTTTCAAAGGGGTTTTGGATTGAAGTATGTTTTGTGGTAATAATGAGATGTTTTATAAGTTTAATATTTTGGAATATAATCAATACATTAAGGGATCGACCCAATGTGGTGTGTGGATATAGATATCTGAGGATATATCCACTTTTGAGTTTGTGATTTTCTTGGTGTTCAATTGTATTTATCTGGAAATTATTTTTCTTGAATGAAGGATGTCTGTTTCTTTCTTGAAATAAATTTATTCTAAATTATAATAGATTTTTTTTCAAATTATGATTTTAAATTGGCTATTCTCAATCGTTAAATTTCTATGGGTGTGGAATTATCATTGATAAAAAAATTTGTAATCTATTTTGGTTGCTCAGAGGTCTTTAGGTAATCATTTCACATTCATAAGAGGATCAACACCCATTTTTATGGTATCAATACGATGTATAGTTGATTTAGGTGTATACCTTGAGGTATATATGTATAAAATGGGAAATTTATTTTGATAATTCATCTGTACAATGATAAATGGATTTCTGAATATCAATGTTTGTCCACCGCTTTCTTCTTTATCTTATTCTTTTCGATTCAGGTTTCTTATTATTTCTAGTCTATAACTATAACATTTTTTTAAATCTATTGTCTATTCAATTAACTTACCATAAATCATTTAAAATCCTGCAATTTAGTTTTATCATGAACAAAAAAAAATTATCATTGTGAATTTTTGGCATCATAGATTGCAACCTCCTTGTGAGACTACCCAGTGGTCACCAATGTGCATCATTCTAAGTGGAAACTATTGAATAGAATTTCTCAACAAAACCATAGAATTAGTGAGCATATGATATCTTCCCGTAGTTAATTAAAATATTACATAGATGAATATCATAGGAAATTGGATTTCATGAAAGGGGATAATAATTTATTTATAGTCTCCCCATGATAAGGATTGTAGGGATATGGTTGGAGAATCAAGAGTTCCCCTATGTTCATCGGGCTACTCTTGATCTTATGGATTCTTAGAGAGGTTTCTTACTATAAGTATTTATATCCATAGTTTTAATTAGTTCATGATGTCTTCCAAGTGTCATATCTAAGTATATATGTGAATGAACCATCACACATTATCTATTGTGTAAAATATATAAATTGAGAATGAATTAGCCTTCATATTGTATGTGTTGGATGAAAGGATTAGAATGATAAAATCAGACATGGTTGGATCATTCCTCTGATTCAACTGATTTGGTAGCAAGAATGTGTGTAGGAGTTAACTTGATATCATGAGAACCAAATGTATGATTTATACCCCAACCATATATATATTTTTTATTTTTGGTTTGAAATGGAAAAAAATAGGGGAGAATGAAAACAATTCTATTTTAGAGTGATGATTTGTGGAAAAATTTTATTACTATCTATATATATTTCCTCCGAGTAAAAACTATGTTTTGGTTATAACATGATGAAAAAAATAATATATTAAAAATACTAATTATCTCAAATATAATGTGAAAATAATTGTTGAATAAATTGTTTCCCATTGACTAGGAACTCATATTGGAAATTTCATATCGCAAATGTTTTTTAAACAAATAATTTACCCTCAGCATAATAAAATGTTACTTGGTTTCATGAGTTTTTTTGAAAGAGGATTTGGATGGTCAATTATCTAAATAAAATAATTTATTTACATTATTTACCTTATAGAAAATTGGTAATAATTATTTTTATATATTCCATATGGTAAAATCTACATGGATATGCACATAACCTAAAAGATTGGAATGGAGGAGGAGAGAGGTAGATTCTTTGGTGCCAGAAAACCAGTATCATTGATCAAACAAATGGTATTGGATAATCATTCAGTGAATGAAGAATGGAGTGAGATATTGACATTCATCATTACAAGATATTTTTGTCACAAATTATCGTTCTATTATTGATGTACATATCATAATATGTTTTTCATCCTTTCAATAATTTAACAACCATGTATTTTCTTATCCATATTATTTATTTTTGATATACATTATTCACATGATCACAATATCAATTAGTGTTCCACAACCAAATTATTTATCTAATCCCCAATTTCACCTATAATTAAAATATTTTTTTCTGACCATGACTATATTTTCTAATAGATGTTTTAGCTACTTCTTGTTCTTTTCCCCCATTATTCATCGTGTTCTTTATCATTGGCCCAAGGCGTAATCATTTGACAATGTTTGGATGGATTCGGGCATGATCGAACCCTAATATTAATGGATAATTCGTGAATGATGTATATATTGATGTTTTTTAGTTGTATTAAGGTGTGTTATAGGATATAGGTGATGGATTCATGGATTAAGTCCACCGAAAAGTGTCAGGAGGTCCGAATGTTACCCCATAGGCAAACAAACTTCTGATTTCTATCCACCATAAGCTAGGAATTGATCATCAGAGGGTACCCCCCACTGATTTCAGAGGATTTATAGGGGTAAAAAAAGGAATAAGTGGAGGATGTTTAATATTTGGTCATCCAAATTATTATTATTGGATATCGGAAAATCTCGAGTTAAACTATGTGAAATCAAGATGAACACATGTCATTTGGAACCTTTATCTGGTGGAAATGGATTCACAGAAAATTAAATGTCATACATTTTGTGGTCTATCCACATACCATGTCACTCTAATCTAGAGGTCAAGATAGTATTTATAGGGTAAAATGCTATGATCATGACATTGTAATCAGGAAGATATACGTATATGGTTATAAGCACAACCAGTGTACCCAGACACTGCCAGAGTTTCTAGAAACGACTAGAGTACATGATCACAATCCATAGTACATGGGCATGGTCCAGATGACATGAGAATACATAATATTCAAATAAATTATCTTTTCAATATATTGAGGATGTGTAGATAAAATTTAATCTATGTTTGTACATTCATATATGTCTAGGTCAGGTCATGCACCATGTAACCATATGTATCATCTCAATGTAGGAGCCACATCATAGTGCACCGATCTAGTTGGTCACATGAACTCAGGAACATCTCATCCTATTATAGAGGCTTCTAAATAGTAGTGAGGTACTTATAAGTCAGTCATGGGGTAAGTATACCCTCTTTTATTAGAGAAAAATACTAGTGGAAGAATATAAGCAATTATAAAAGCATATATAAACTTAAGAATACAAATTTCAAAAGATAACAATAACAGAAAATACAATATTCAATTGAATGGGAAAACATACTATGCGAATATAAGTGTCAACGTTCCCAAAAATGAAACTGAATATCAAAAGATTAACGACTCCTAAGAGGGTCCCAATATTTATTTGGATCCCTCATCCAAGCTCCAACCCAATCAGAAATATAACATAGGCGCATTTCCTTTAACCTATCATTCAATAGTAAAGTCTATTTAGGTGCCGATCAGGCATCCAGAGTAGGGTGTGAGTACAACATAGTAGGACACCACCAATGCTGTCAAAAACAATTCCAGTCAAAAGATTGTGTAAGCAATTCTATAATCAAAATAAGACTATGTATACATAAATAGATTTCACATTATCATTCATTATCTATTTAATCATATAAACTTCATGGTTCCCAAGGATCCTCATACCTCTATACTAGATTCAGCTCATTCCAGATCCTAATGTGTTCCCTAGGTAATATCATATCTTAATACCTATGTTGACTCTTTCCAGAGTTCAAAGTATTCAAAGGTGATAAGATATCACAGTACCTTATTCAACTCATGATAGAGTTCGATGTTTTATCATATTAGGACATATATTAGAGTTACTTTATTACCATTATTTAAATTCAAACATAAATTGCAATGTTACCAATAAAAAATCCATAAGTAAGATAACCAAGATACCTTTATTACTTCTCAGTAGAATAACCATGTTCTCATTCCTTTACACCCATGAGTAAAATGACCATTTTTCTATTTATACTCCATAATTTAGAATGACCATGTTCCCATTATTCCTTAAATAATTAAATCTTAATTAATTATCCACCCCAATTCCATTAATAATTCAATAATTAGTAAAATAAAACAATTTCCTTAAGCAACATTTCATTTGATTAGGTACACCAATCCAATTAATTAATTAATAATTAACACAATTAATATCCTTTAATTAATATTTTTAGAATTAATTATCTCATTATATATCTCAACTCTTCATAATTAATTACAAAATTAATTATCTAGATCATAATATTAAAGAACACAATTAATTAATGATTAATTATCTCAATCTCACAAATTCAATATCTCATAATTTTTCCCCAAATTAATTATCTCAGTTACTACCATTAATTACCATAATCTTCCCCCAAATTAATTATATAATTTGAAATCCCCTTTGTCTCATGAATAATTACCCAATTAATCATCTATTCCCACAATGCATCGATAAATCAATGGTAAACAAAATCATCCCAATTTATGAATTAAATTGCTAAATAATGCTAGTAATTTTACTATTTTTCATACACGCAATAAATTCATGACTATGGGTATTAGATTTTAGACCACCTACCTCAAAAAATTGAATGATGTTCGTTCAACGGATATCCCCAAAATATGAGTAGAACAAAAACATAGAACGAAGATCCATATCTGAACCCTTAATCCAATATCATGGATATCAAGATCTAATATATCTATATCTTGATCTTCACTCTGAGATATATATATCAAAAAAACGTTTTAGAAATAAATAAAATGAGGATAAATTCAAGAAAAATATCATGAAAATTGAGATGAATGAATTGGATAAGCATTAGGATGAGATCCACTTACAGGAAGAAGATCATATCATCGATTCACGATTTGAATCCTAATGAATAGAGGTCAGAAGATGTTAGAACCCATCTAGAAATCCCGAAAATCATTCAATGACATCTACTCCAGAGCCAAGGTTGAATATAAGGTGTTTCAGGGTTTTTTGGCACTTTAAAACAAATTTTTTGGTTATTAATAACTTCACACATGGTTTTCTAGGTAGGGGTGCATGGTTAGGTAAACAATGCGCTAACACTATGACCCTCACTATCTAGGGCCACACAGTTACTTGTGTTTTGGTTCATGGTATTCTCTAACTGTGAACCAACCAGGCATATTTCCTTTTCTTAAAAGTTTCTCAAACCTCCCCCAAAGGCACCCAAAGTAATAACTATAATGAAATTTAATTAAAACCAAAAAAGGTACCTGAAATTTCACCCGAGATAACACCAGAAATGTTCATTATATTACACCCCATGTCCATGTCATGTATATTTCACTAGGAACTTCTTTGTTACATATATGCTTCTTTAATACATGTATTTGTGACTATGGGAAAAATATCTTATGTATTTTTCCCTATTGTATGAATTGTAATCCATTTTTTTAGTCAAAGATATGACCTGAGGTTCTATGAGTGATAAGAATCTCTTAGTGACACATAACCAGTGGTTGTGATCGAATCTATTCATCCAAGTATTATTGGGGTTTGTAGTTACTAATTTATAAAGGTGGAAAATCCCCTATATACTTTATCTAGATAGTTATGGAATTATCCCATATTATATAGGGAACATGTCCTCAATTTTTGTAGTGAAATCCTCATTATTGAGCTTTAGTAGTGGGAAGGTCCTCCAAATAATATAGTTATCTCTTTGATGTAATCCAGAGTGGTGACGTGCTAGACCTACAAACTAATTATACAGATGTTACATAAGATTCTATAAATCATATAGTTCTCCCACATCAATGATACATTGTATAATGGTGTAGTAACTGTAATTAAATCTTATATGGTTTTATCGGGTGTTTCAAATCAGTGACAGGATATTTTGAGCTTTAGGAAGACTGTTCATTCTTCGTCAGTTTTGGAGATGTATATCCCCTATCTCTCTTCTATTGGATCTATTTTTAGATTATTTTTTGTTGGTTTTCATTACCAAATTATGGTTTCGGTTGATATAACTATTGTTTAATCCAATTTCTTCCGATTTTTGGTTTTATGGGTGTCTTACTATGTATTTATATACTCACCCCTATATGAGATATTCCAATATGTTTTTGTGTCAAGAAGATGGAAGGTTTAATGATGGTGACCTTGGTGGACATTGTTTTAGTGGAGAATATATGTTCTTGGTTCAAACCATGGTCGGTGGAAATTCTTCTCTATTGTGATTTAGGCTTTATTTTTATCCCTATTTTCTAGAAATTTTCAGTTTTCATTCCCCCATTTATTTTTTTTAACCATTTATTTTTTCCATTATAGTGTTACGTACTTATTATATTCTGATATGTATCCTAGAGGTTGATGCAGGAATTATTTTCACTCTAATGTCTATTTATTTTTTATAACATTTCATATTTTTCATGGAGTAGTGTCTTTGAGTCTGTAAAGGGACATTAGGATATGACCTACCATTTCAGTAATATTTCTACCTAATTCTAAAGGTTATCACCTAACCTATTAATTGCAGGCCGAGGGTGTCACCTACAGCTTATAGCTAGACCAGTCGGGGTCTCATAGGGTCATATTTTGACACTTAAATTATCCTCAATAGATAACATCTTATCCATTAAAGTTAAGTAATACATATTATATTAGAAATCATAAATTACCAAACACCTAAAGTTTCTTAAATTTAAAAATTTAAACTATCGAATCATGTACATATTGATGTCCATTTACGATCAATGAATTAGATACTTTTGGCCCTAAAACATAAACTCAAAAAGCACATATATTTTCCAATCTAATGAAAAATTTTGGACAATATTATGTGTATATATATTTTTAAATTGATCTTAATAATATTCGATTAGTTATACCATAAGGATACCCATGAGGAATTGTTAGATATGTTACATTCTGAATAAATTTTTGAAATTGAATCATAAGAAGGGTTGCGGTGAAATTCTTAGTAAGGGAATAATTAAAGTAATAATATTGGTGGGTAATTTTTATTTTGGATTGAAGGATTAAATTATTCTTGTATAGAAAATTAATCATTATTTATATGGATTACAATCGTGGTTTATTTTTTGAAATGGAAACCCACAATGAATCCCACATCTATGAAAAGCTTCAGAACTACATTCTGAAGAAAACCAGTCACTAGAGTATTTTACATGTAATGGTTTGGAAGTGACATTGGTCAATATGATGGGAGGTTAGAATTATGCCACATTGTTTGGGGGAATTAATTCATGTATTGGGACTCTATTAATGATTTGTTCCATTCTTTTAAATACATGTCAAATTAAATTTTTGGTCTTTCTTACTCCATTATATTAATTAGTTATTAACATATGTCGGTGTAAAAATATGTATGTGTTAGAGGAACCTCATTAATGTTGAAATTTTTATGTGTTAGTGGTTCTTAATTAATTAACTCATATTTATGTATAAGTGGTTCCTAATATTTTTTAACCACTTGGTGAAACCTGTTTTTAATGAATTTTGGGTTAAATCCACAGTTGGAAAATCAAAAAATTAAAACCATATGGTAAAGTAATGATCTATTTTTGTTGGGGATGAGTACCATCATGGGACTTCAATCATATACTTGTGAGAGGAATTGGAACCCATGTAGTCCAATGAAAGATAATGGGTGGCATCATATATTTATGTTCATATGATAAGGGATTATCCATGAAATTTAATGTTATACATTAAGGAATAATTTGTGAATGGTTCCTAGAATTTTCCAAAATATAGACTAGGAATGAGTGGTTCTATACAGTTAGAATCAAAGATAGTATTTCCCTACAATATTGGGATGATGTTATAAGGAACACTTCATTATGAAGATAAATCCCACTAGTTTTATGTATTGAAGAGTATGAGATGATTGGACCAGGATGTAATATAGACCACTAAGTGAGTGCATGATTATTACTTGGAATATCACCCAATAAGGTCAATAATGGGAGGATATGATATTGGCTATGAACATCAGGGATCCTACATATTAATTACTTTGAGAAAGAAAAAAATTCTATGTATTACTACTCTATTATATTAATATATTAGGATAGGGCCTTTGGACACATAGTTAAAAATCACATTTTGGGGATATCTTTTTCATGAATAGTATGAAAATAGAGAACAGAGTAGGGATTATACATTATAGTTATCCATTTTGATGTACATGTGGAATTAACTTGAGGAAGACTCATATGGGTAGGAATTTTCATAATGATTTTGTAATTATCAAAACAAATCTCTAAACCCACAAGATTTCTAATTACTGTTACATACAATGGATAAGAGAAGATCAATCACATCACATAAATAGGATTGTATGGGACCTGTACCTAAAAAGTATGATTGAAAAAATTTACACCCTCATTCAATGATGATGAGTGGGAGATAAAAGTATTGATGGATATGTCATCCTTTAATAAATGATATGGGGACACTCATTAGAGAAATTAATTCTCTCTCATTATGCATATTTCTAAACATCTTATTTTGGCATACACATTTTAAGATTACAAAAAATATTTGGATTATACCAAATATGCTTCATGTTTTAGGATACATGAAGGAATTTTGATTTTACCTATTAAATAAGTAGGAATCCAATCACTACTTCTAGAATCAAAGTCATCATTATAATGAGAATGCACGGTAAAAAATGATTTCATGATCCCATTAGTAATGTAGTACATGTGGTGGGAAAACCTCTACCATGGGAATTTATAATCATAAAAGGGCACGATGGTGCAACCCATACCCTGGACATGTGAATCTAGTGTCCAAGGGGCTATCCTCATTGAAACAAATTCTCATATGGGAGATATGGGTAATTAAATTTAGATTTTTATTGAAAATAATACAAAGTAAAAATGTTCTATTAAATTGGAAGCAAGGGGAGATTGGTCTCTAGGTGTAGGGCCCATGAGAAGGCTCCCACTTGTAAATTCAATGGGTAATGGGTTTCTCAAGTGAAGGCCTCATGTATTGGGTTACCTTGGTGGATTCACCATGCAATGGATTTCCTAGGTATATGCCTTAGGTTCAGGCCCACCCAATTGGAGGCCCTATGAGATGGGACACCTAGGAGAAGGCCCCATGAGATGGGTAAAATGGTTAAGGTTAAAAAACCATACGAAGGTTCCCGCCATGTGAAGGCCTAAGGTTATGGGTTATATATGTGGAGGCCCAAGGAAATGGTTTTCCTAGGTAATGGCCCCTAGAGGTAGAGTATATAGGCGGTGGGCATAGTTTATGGATCTCCTAGTTAATGTCCTTGGATAATGAGTCATCTAGGTGAAGTCTTTGGACAATCTCTTAAAACTACTAATGTTAGTTTTATAACGTACTAGAGTTCCATAGTCTACATAGTATATGTGATGAGTAATTGAGTTAACTAACTTATATGGACTTTCTATATCTTCTAGAAGTGATAATATTGTTCACTAAACAATAAACAAGTGAATCAATTGATTGGAGAAAATAGGGTTGTAGGAAAATAAAGCTAGATTTTGTAAATAGGTGACCATAAATGATGAAATCTAGGGATTTGAGAATACAAATACAATACAACACTAGTGACCTTGTTGACCTATGTGAGGTTGTCAAAGTTACTAATGGGTACTATAACAACCATGCTTTTACTTCACACATAATCATAATTTATTACATAAAACCATCAGATGATTCGACATAGAAGATTGAGAGGTCTAGTGTCTTTGGGTATTAGGAACATTACATAATAGCTTAAAACCGAAAACACAACATCTTATTGAAAACATCATTTACATGACCGCTAAATGCTCTCGTACTTGGCATTGCATTGGATAAGCTGAGGACAAGCATAAGAAAAGGGTGAGATATAAATAATAGTTAAGGAATAAAAATAGAATAACATGAGGAATACAGTACATTATAGACAATATAAATATAAATATATCATAAGATAAACATGAACATAAAGGCATGATAAAGCATTAAAATCATAACATGGAGACGTGGAAACAAAAATTAACATGATATTAGCATGATCCAATACTCATTGCACATGGAGCATGAGTAAACCATCATTTCACATATATCATGAGTAAAACATCATTTCACTTGAATTATCATGAGTCAACACCCATTGCACATAACGTATCATGATACAATACTATATCCAATTGATTGGAGCGCTATCAGGGCACACCCTTCTTAAACATTTCATTTCATGCATAATAGTGCCACAAAGATCATACAACATGGATCAATAATCATAATTTATTCCAAAATAAAGGGATTTATAATACATACATTAATATTTATAATCAACATGTAAATGTTAAAAAGGGTTAATACACTTGATAGAGAAATGAGCTGGTATTCACTGCACAATGACATTGGCTTGGAAAATCGATGCAATTTCAGAAGCGTAACTGCGTGACGTAGGAATTCATAAAAATAGATGATTAGAGAGATAAGGGTGTCTAATAATACGTACATGAAATGGATAGTAAGGGGTCCATGTAGATACATGTCCCAACATATGTAATGGAATTTAGATTCATAATACAAAATAATAGCTTGAATGTAAATGAGGAGAGAGAAATTTCCTTATAGAATTTCGGCATAGTTACCTGTGTACATGGAAGGAATTAATGAGAGAGAAATGGGTATCCCATCATTCAAAAATAAATATGTAAGTATGGGGGAGGTGTTAAGTCATTCCACAACATTTTCAATTGAACGTAAATGGGTATAACAACATAATGAAATTGAGACAAAATATGAAAAGGATGAAATCTCTTACTTAGGATGTGTAACCCCAAAGGCTTTCTAGGGGATTGAGAGAGGATTCATGGAAGATTGGGGCACCATGTGAGTATTATAGATAGAGGAGGGAATATTTTGGATGAACTCCAAATACTTTTAGTGAAGAGGAAGTGGGAGCTTGGGTGGGTTTATATAGGAAATGAGAGGGAATTATTTATTATTTAGGTTTGGGACGCCACACATTAAACTAATCAAAATCACAAAAAAGACCATGGTTTTTTCCCATGGTTTTTTACTAAGGGGAGTGGAAAAATATTTTATAATTCAAATGGCCAAACTTCTAAGAATAATAGCGTTTCTTAGGAGGATGTGAGTCACACTGTCAATGAAAACAATTTAAAAATCTAAAATGTTTTATAAGTATTGAAGGGTCCACTAAGGCATTGAAAAAAAATCAAAAAACCTAAAATCACATTATTTTAATGGTAAAACATATATTGGACGAAAATGGTATTTTATTACAATGGAATTGGTTCATTATTATGTCATAAATCACATTATTTATGTAAACGGAATTTAATTTTTACCCAAAAATTTGATTGTCTCAGAATATTTTTAAATATTTAGTGATGGATAATTTTGAAGTCCTGATTCCAAAAATAATATTAATTTTATCCAAATAATGTTCTAAATATGTGAATTTTAACTTTTAAAATAAAAACACACATTTATCGAAATATCATGGGTTTTGACCAAAAAACATTCAAACCATACTAAAAATTACAAATGCATTCATAAAATTTATACGATCACTTATACAAAATAAAAATTAATTTAATAATTATAATATTTTATTATAATATTATTTAAATAAAAAAATCCATTAATTTATCAAAATAGATAACTTACTTTAAAATTAAATAAAAATACTTTTGGGCCATAGTTTTTTTTACAAAGTAACAATATTAAAATGAATGTATATTATTTATTATATACAAAAATAATGATCATAATCTTAGTGTCATGGTATGGTTACATAACCCATTATAACACCTGCATAGAACCAAAGGGTAAGGTGTGTGATGGTGATTGACCCTTGGGGTGGCTCGCATAACATTTCTCATGTGGTAATCTCTATCAACTTCCACTTCTCCGGTAGGCGGTTCTACTCGAGCATAATGTGTTAAAGCATGGATGGGGCTTAGTCAAGAGAGAAGCCAAATGATTCCACCTCATTTTCATGCTATGAAAAATGGGATTCATACGTAGAAAGTATACTAGATGAGGTCATTACTTCTTTTTTATAATTAAATTGGATTTGTTAAAGCCCAATATTTATACTAATCACGTGATCACTATTCGACGACTATATTAGCAATATTAACAATACATAATGGTATTTTGAAATAAAAAAATAGTAAATAAAGGTATTTCATATTTTATATAACCATTTTTTCATAATAAGACAATTAATTAGATCAAGAGGAATTTCAATTTATAAAATTTTGGGTCATTACAATCTTCCCCCCTTTAGAAATTTGTCCCTTGAAATTTTCTTTTCCCAAAATAAAACAAATGTGGGTGTCTCTTCTTCATCACTTCATCTAATTACCATTTTTATTCTTCAAACATGTGGTTTCACCACAACACATTGGCTAGGGGGATTGTCTTATTTCATAGAACTTTTTCTCTACGATCTAAAATAATCAAAGGTTTCTCCTCATAATAAAGACCATCCTCTAACTGTACCACCTATGAAGAGAGTACCTGTGAAGGGTCTTGTATATACTTTGTTAAGAGGGATACATTAAATAAATAATGTTCTTTTTCCATGGTAGGTTTAAGTTCTAGTCGATAGGCCACAACCCCGACACGATCAAGAATCTCGACGGGGATGATGTACCTAGGAGTTAAATTTACTTCCTTTCCAAACCTCATGAACTTCTTCTATATAGATATGCATATAAATACCATGTATCCATCTTTGATATCAAGGTCTATTCATCGTTTATCTTCATAACTCATCTATCGACCTTGGGCTGCCTTGATATGCTACTAAATGGTATTCACTTTCTCCACAATTTCTTTGACCATTTATTGTCCTAGCAGCTTACGCTCACTAACGTCATCCCAATATAATGTTGTTTTGAACTTTTTCCCATTAAGGTCTTTATATAGAGCCTTTTGCATTCCTGAGTGTAAAATGTTATTAAATAAGAAATCAACAAGAGGAAGATGTTAATCCCATACTTCTTTTATGTCAATTGATTCTTATCTAAACTTGTCACAAAGTGTTTGGATCTTCTTCTAAGATTGGACATCATTTTGAGGATGATAAGTCATACTGAAGTTCATCTTAGTATACAGATCATGATGAAGACTCTTCCGAAAAATATAGGTGAATCATGGATCTCCATCAGATACAATAGAAAGTGGTACTCAATGTAGCCTTACCACATCCCATATATATATTTTTTCTTGTTTATCCAATGAGAAATAATCTTGAATAGAAATGATGTGGGAAGCCTTTATAAGAAAATCCAAATCAACCCAGATAGCATTGTTTCCTTTGGATGTCTTTAGAATTCTAGTGATAATGTACATGGTGATTTTATTTCTTTTATATGATGGTATGGGAAATGGTTGCATCATCCCATTAGACTTTTTCCTCTCAGCCTTCACTTTCTGACACATCAGGAACATTGATGTATACTCAGAAATCTCTTTCTTCATGTTATCCCACCAATAATGCTCTCAGATATCTCGTTACAATTCACGTTTCCCAGGTGAATAAATAAATTTGATCTATATGTATCATCCAAAAGTCCCTTCTTCAGATCTAGACTTGATGGAACACATAGGCTTTTCCCATATCTCACTATTACATCTTCATTAACATTGAACTATGAGGATTTCCCCTATTTGATAGCTTCCACTTTCTTCTGAATTCCCACATCATACTTTTTAGAATCCTTTATCTTTTCCAAAAGAGACTATTGAGAAATTATTTATGAAAGGATTGATGTTGTTCCTCCCTTAATTATTCCAATTTCCATGCTTTGCAAATATAAGAAGATTGGATCCTTATCAATTATCTTCAATGACATAATCGTTGGATCCTTTCTACATCGATAATATGCCACCTTGTTCGCTATCCTAGGGTGGTAATGGATTGAGAAGTCATAATCCACGATGAGTTCTATCTGTCATAGTTGGTGCATATTAATATATTTCTATGAGAATATATATTTGAGGCTCTTGTGATCAATATATATCTCAAACTTCTCCCCATAGAGATAATGACGCCAGATTTTCAATGCAATGATCACAGCCACCAACTCCAGATCAGGCTTGGGATAGTTTTGATCATGGATTTTCAGCAACCATGAGGCATAAACTATCAATTTATCATTCATTATCAACACACAACCCATGAAATTCTTAGAAGCGTCACTAAATTCCACCAAAATTTCTCCACACGTGGGTTATATGAGAATGGGTGTAGTGACAAGCCTATTTTTCCACTCCACGAATATCTCTTCGCATTCATTAATCCATGAAAACGTGACTCCCATCTGTGTTAGCTTAGTAGGTGGACTGGACAATCATGGGAAATTTCTCTCAAATTAGTTATAATATCTAGCTAACCCCAAGAAGCAACAATTATCCATTACCGATATTTTCCCAGACAATCCCTCAACTGTAGTTGCCTTGGAGGGATCCACAAATATCCAATTTATTATGATGATATAAACTAAGAATGAGACCTCATTCATTTAGAACTCACATTTTTTGTACTTTTCATTGAGCTTCTCATTTCGAAAGGTCTTCAATACAGTTCTTAGATGCTCCTCATGATCCTGCATTGTATTGGAGTATATTATAATATCATCTATGAATACTACCAAAACATTGTCGTGGTAATCTATAAAGAGTATATCCATCAAGTCCATGAAGATTACTGGAGCATTAGTGTGACTAAATTCCTTACTATCAATTCATAGTGTCTGTGTCTTGTACGAAAAGTAGTATTGGGGTTATCATCCTTATTCACCCCTACTTGATAATATCCTGACATAAAATCTACCTTGGAGATGCATTTCACTCTACAAATCCGATCAAACAAGTCATCAATTTGAGGAAGAGTATACTTGTTCTTTGTTGTGAATTTTTAAGCTCACAATAATCGATGCAAACACACATTGACCCATCCTTCTTCTGGACGAAGAGGACTAGTGAACCACATAGTGAAGCACATGGGCGTATAAACCCATTACCTATGTTCTCCTATAGTTTTTTCTTCAACTCCTCATGATCCACAATAGCCAATATAAAATGAGTCATGGATTTTGGAAACACACTAGTTATAAGCTCAATTGATAATTCAACATCTCTTCTTGGAGGAAGACATCAAAATTCCTCCGGAAAGACTTCTATAAATTCCCTCACAATAGGCATGTCCTTAATGATGGTTGCCTCCTTATAATCAATCATCTGAGCTAGATACGTGTGCTCATGGGGAATTTGTATCCACTCTTGATATGATAGTGATATGGAAGATTCATCTTCCTCCTTGTATTTGTATAGAATCAGGGTTCGATTCTCCATTTGGAGAGTGGTTTCCCTGTCCCAGAAATTTATGTAGGCTCTATATAAGGAATTCCAATCCAAGCCTAGAATTTCATAAAATTCTACCAGAGATAGTCTTATAAGTATTGAATAGAAGTTCAATCCACTGACTATGATAAGGGAGGATTTATATTCATGGGATGCAAGGATTTTCCCACTTTCTGTACTCACCCACATCTTTACTTCCATGATTTTTGGTGGTGTTGTGATTGTTCTATTAAACATCCGGGATACAAAAGACAGCGTAGAACCCGAATAAAAAAGTACATTCGCTATTCTTGAATGAATAACTAGCGTACCTATCACCACATCATTGTATGGGTTCACTTCGGCTGTAGGGATGGGTAATGATATCCCTTGTCACCTTGGAAGTTATTGGTCTCCTCCGAAAACCCTTGGCATAGGGAACTATTTTTAAGGTGACTTGGTTATTTGTAGTTGAAGCAATGAACAATTCTTTAAGGTTCAAACAGAGCATTACTCTCCTCTATAGCAGCTGGGTGTTTTTCTATTCGGCAGTTAACAGCTAGGTGCCCTTCTCTTCCACACATAAAGAATTTCTACATCCCTTAAGGAAATTTATGGGGTTCTTCTTTCCACACAATTGGAAAGTGGGGTTCTAGATTTTGTTTTCAACATTGGATTTATCCATTGGACCGAAAGAATTAAAGTCCACCTTAATTTTAGTATTCCCATGATACCCCTGAGATTCACCAATCTCCATTTCTTCTTTGAGGACACATAATTTTTTTTTCATAGGTGTCGATGTTAGGGATCCCTAGGGCTTTGCGAAAACTAGGTTTTATCCCACCAAAGAAGTGTTTATCCTTACATTCGGGGTAACGACAATGCCCGAGGTGTATCTTGCATGACTTGTGATGTTTGCGTCATACACTATAATTGGTTTGTCATATTTTTTCATTAGTTAAAAGAAGTCCCTTTCCATCTTATGTTGGAGGGTGTGAGGAAAATATTTTTCTAAAAACATTTTTCAAAAAAAATTTCATTACAATGCCTCGATATCTTTTTCAGGCTTCATATTTTTTATCAATGTCCACCATTGATCAGCTTCACCATCCATACGATAAGCATCCAGGAGAACCTTCCCCAGTTCAGAACATTGAATGGTGTAGAAGATCATTTCAATGGAGTTGATCCATTGTTTGGTGATTGAGGGATTAGATTATCCATTAAAATTAGGGGTCATTGTCTCATGAAGCTCTCGATAGAGACATGTTCTTTCTTTGGGGGGTGACTGTTCCTCTTGACCCATGTTTCTATTCAAATCATGAGTTAACTGAGAGAGTATCATGACAATGTTTTTGATTCCTACTCCCATCGAATTGAGAATCTCATTAGAACAATCATAACATTGATCTTCACATCGGTTGTTAGACCGAGTCCACCTATTCCTGGACATTGGCTGGAATAAAAGGAATGTCAGGGTTAACACATAAAGGGTAATACTAGTACAAAATGTATGACTTATAAATAACTTTTATTTCCATAACATATATATCTATAGGCTTCAATCTATGTTTTCCATGACCTATATTCCAACACATATTCTTATGGGATTTTTTAACTCCCTTAATAATGGTTCACACTATGCTTGTGAATTTACCAAATCATATCCCCCCAGGATTTTCATAACCAAGAGTTTAGTAAGGCATGTTGTCATGTACCAGGATACCATGGGTCAAGCCTGAAACTCCTTGTCGATGTTTCCACTCCTTCGTACATATGTGCCTCAACCTCCTCTACCTACTCATATCTAGACAAGGATATAGTTGTGTGACAAATCACATACTCAATAATCAAAAAAATCTGGGGATATTTTTATTATACCTAGTATTTACTCTAATTCTTCACTAGGATTTTTTAATCGTAGTCCCATAAATAACTAATCCTATAATTTAATACCAACTACAAAAAACGGGCATTTATTTCACAGTTAAACATAATTTATTTAAAAAAAACTGCAATTGATACAACACAGAATATCTATAGGTGTAGTGTCTTTGGGGATTTGGAACGTTACATAATAGCATAAGACATAAAACACAACATCTTATAGAAAACATCCTTTACATGACCACTACATTCCTTCATACTTAGTCTTTCTTTGGATAACCTGAAGACATGCATAAGAAAAGGGTGAGCTATAAAGCCCAGTAAGGGATGAAACATGAAATAACCTGAGGAATATAATACATGTTAGAAAATAGGCATATAAATGGATCATAAGAGAAACATGAACATAAAATGATGGAAAATCATGATAATAATAACATGGACACTTGGAAACAACACTTAACATGATATTAGCATGATACCTGGCTCATTTCACCGGGATAATCAGTAATCCATCATTGAAAATAAATATTGAGTAAACCCTAGTTTCAATTGAATTAGCATGAGTAAATACTCATTACACAGAACGTATCATGATACCATACTTTATCCAATTCATTGGAATGCTATCTAGGCACACCCTTCTTAAACATTTCATTTCATGCATAAGTGTGAAACATGGATCATAAGACATGGAATCAATCATCATAATTTATTAAAAGATAAAGGGACGTGGAATAAATACACGAGGATTTATAATAAATAAGTAAATATTCATAATGTTTAATACCCTTGATAGATAAATGAGCAAGATATTCACTACACAATGACATTGTCTTGGAAAATCAGTGCAATATCGACAGCCTAACAGTGTGACGTAAGAATTCATAAAACCGGTTGATGACATAGAAAGGGATGTCTCATCATATGTAAATAAAATGGACAGTAAGGGGTCATATATATACATGTCCCAACATATTTAATTGAATATAGATTCATAATAAAAAATAATTTCTTGAATATAAATGAAGAGAGAGAAAATACCTTGTAGAATTTTGTCAAAGTAATGAGTCTACATAGAAGGAGAAAAGGAGAGAGAAAGGGGTCTCAAATCATTCAAACAAAAAGAGGGAAGTATGTGGGAGGAGAAAAATCATACCCCAACATTTGTAATTGAATGTAAAATGGTATAACAACACAATGAAATTGAGACAAAAAATGGAAAGGAAGAAATCCCTTTCATGGAATTGTGATCCCAAAGGCATGTGTAGGGATTAAGAGAGGCTTATTGGGAGCTTGGGGAGCCTTGGGAGTATTATAGATAGAGGAAGGATGTGTTTGGAGGAAATCCAAAGGCATTGAGTGAATAGGAAGTGGGAGCTTGGGTGAGTTTATATAGGTAATGAAAGGGAATTCTTTATTATTTATGTTTGGGTCACTACATATTAAACTAATCAAAAAAAAAGAATGAATGTTTCCCATGGTTTCTGTGAATGAAGAGAGGAAAAAAATATTTTATAAGGCCAATTACCGAACACCATAAAATAATTGTGTTGCTTATGTGGAGGTGAGTCACACTTTCAAGGAAAACAATTTAAAAAGCTAAAATGTTTTATAAGTCATGAAGGGTCCACTATGGCTTTGTAAAATAAATTAAAAAAACCTAAAATACCATTATCATAATGGTAAAACATACATTGGCCAGAAATAGTATTTTATTACATCATCATTAGGTCTTTATGATGTCATAAAACACATTATATATATTAAAATGGTATTTAATTTTTACCCAAAAATTGGACTATCTGAGAAAATTATATAAACTTTACAGTTGGATAATTTCAAAATCCTAATTCCAAAAATAATATTAATTTTATCCCAATAATTTTCTAAATATTTTAAAGTTCACCTCTATAAAAAACCAAAATGTATCGAAAATTCATGGGTTTTGATAGAAGCAACATTCTAACCTTAATAAAAATTACAATTGTATTCATAAAACTTATACGATCATTTATACATAATAGAAAGTAAAATAATAATAATAATATTTTATAAAAATATTATTTAATTCAGAAAATCCATTAATTTATCAAAATAAATTTATTAGTGGAATATCAACTAAAAATACAATTTGTTCCTTAAAATACTATTTACAAAGTAACAATAATAAAATGAATGTGTATTCTTTATTATATAAAAATGATAATTCACTTAATCACAGTTCTAAGGCCTTGTTATGGAACCCCTTATAACACCTACATAAGACTGAAGGGTAAGGTGTACGATGGTGACAGACTCTTTGGGTGGCTCAGATAACATCACCCGAGTGGTAATCTCTATCAACATCAACTTCTCTAGTAAATGGTTCCGCTCGAGCGTAATGTATTCAAGCTCGACATGAGATTGTTTAAAAGAGAATCCCAATGACAACACCTCCTTGACAAGAACTGAAAAATGGGATTCATATAAGGAATGTCTAATGGATGAGTCCATTGCTTCCTTTATCAAAGTATATTAGATTTGTTAAAGCCATATATTTATACTAATCATGTGATCACTGTTCAGCTGATATATTAGCAACAATAACAATACTTAATGATACTTGGAAATCAAAAAAACATAAAACCAACAGAGTGTAAATTTCTTATGACCATTTTCCATAATAATAAATTTAATTAGATCAAGATTACTTTTCATTGATAAGAGTTTGGGTCGTTACAGGTACCTAGGAGATACAATTATTCATCCTCCATGGGTTTCTTGGTCTTCATTTCCCTTTCTTATTGACTTACAAATGGTGCTCCAAAAAATTCCCCATAGAATATTGAGATATGAGTGGAATTATGAGGATTGGATTATGAGTCATCACCATATAGTGTGACCATTAGGAAATGGTACAATAGCCTATTATTTGTGGATCTTGGGGAGAGAAACATTTTTTAGTTAGAGTGTGATGTACATTCCTTTCTGAGAGATTTTTACTGATAGGGATAATCGAGGAAACCAAATTTCCAAAAAATAATGACATTCCCACCATCACCTAAGAAAAAATAGCTTTACTGCTTTTCCCTTAATTATTTCATTGGTAAAGAGTGATAATTGGTTCCCTCCCCCTTAGTGTAGCCACAAAATATTGGGGGACTTAGGTTGTCCATTATTGTGAGGGGACCATATCGGGTCAAGCCTAGATAGGGCATTTGGAGGGTCCACCATATAAATGGTCCCTCTATATGGTTACCTTATCATGGATTCCTTGGAGTTTAATCTCTTATATAGAGGCCTTGGTGGGTACACCCTAGTTTGGAGGCCTTATAGGCCCTCCCTAGTGAGGATCTATGGAAATTTCCACATATTATTTTTTCCCTTTTCATATTCAGACATTGTTTCATTCACACCTATATCATCCTAATTTTTGGGTACCCATTATTCTTTCATGTTTTTTATAAAATATCTGTGAAAATACATTATAGTTTTAAAATTTCTTCATATTATATCAACATCTTAAATTCTAAAGAGACAACTTGTATTAAGCTTATAGTTCATATGATCGACACAAGAAGATATAGATGGAAATGTCCATCCTCATCGGACTTATTTAAGGTCGTGAAGAAGAATTGTGAGGAGTACTCATGTTCAACATTTATTCCATTATATGAGAATAGATTATTAAAATACAGATATTTTATTCACCCACATACCATTATCTTAATTTTTTGGATCTCTTGGTACAAAAACATTGGCAGGTTGAACATATCTATAAAGGGAACATAAATTCATAAATGAAATAATATCATATATAGTTTACTTTAGCACAACAAGATAATCTAGATAATAGTAATCTAATTAATGAATTTGAATCACACAACACTCCGACTTATTTCACTATAATCTTGATCAAACCAAGGGAATGAATGAATAGTTATTCTTCAATACAGAGGGAGGCATTGAAGATAAGTTGATGTTGTCCAAATAGGTCTGGGTAATATCTGTAGAGTTCAAGATTCGGGTAAGAAATTCTATTATTTATGAATGTTTTTTTATTTCAAAACAATATGTATATAAGAACATAATGATAATTTATAAGCATTCAATCCACTAGTGCACTCTAACCAACGCTTTTAATCACACAATTGATGAATTGCGAATTAATTTGTGGGACATATACATGGTTTCTATGGATTGAATCCTAGGGGAAGTGTATGAAGAGTTATCCCCCTTGGGATCCATGTGGGGATGTCTAAGGAGTAATGTATTAGTAAGGGGTTAATGAGAATATCTTGGGATATCAATAAGAAATATCTCAATCCCTGAGTTGATAATGATATTAGGATTGGATGAATTTTTTTTTGGCCCCATGTGAACACAAGATTAAATGAAAGAAACCAAAAGAATAACCTTCCATAAAATAAGAGGAATATCATTAATAAATAAACAGATCATGAGTGGGTGTGTATGATAAAAATTTATATGATATTATCTCAGCAATATTTGTAGTGACTTTTCTGATAGGGTTCATAGTCATGGGGAAAAGTAGGCATCTCCTCTGAGTTTTCGGAATCCATTAACAACATTATTCCAACAAATTTAGTTTTGGTAGTCAAAGAGTTAATGGTGAGTTTATGGGTTTGGAATCACTAGTATTAGTGGATATACATCTTTAATATTTTTTCACTAAGATAGTCCCTCCTTTTGAATCTTAGGGACATATGTTATGTGGGGCTAGATAGTGACCCGCTATATTTCTTGTTATATCTTCAGTACTATGGGGATCCCCGTATATACGTTCAGAAAATTTTTCTAGAGTTTTTCTTGGATTAGGACATTATCTCTAATCCTTGTGGTGGACCATGATATATAATGTATCCATATAGAATTCATATTCCTTCAATATGGGTCACCGCCTATTTTCATATTAACAAATAATGGAAATACCTTGTATTAGTTGTTGTAACACCCATGATTTAGTGATTTTTTAATTAATTTAAACTATGTGATATTTTTCATTTGACACAACACTAAAAATAGTTTATTTTATATTGTATCACTACATTTTTCTTGAGTTATATAAAACATGAAGTTAAAAGTGCGATGCACACAACACTGACACAGCGTACATTTCATACAACACTGAGTTTCCAAGAAACAAAATTTCATTATTATTTAGTAAGGATAGATATAACCTAGACATTAAACATATTAAAATAAATTTAAATAAATAATATTCAAATATAATTTATAATGGATTTATATAAACAAAACATATTTATAATGAAAATTATAATTTTTGGTAAAGTCTATATGTTTTAGAATAATTTTTTCTCAAATTAACGTCATTTTATGTCCTTCTATGAATATACATATAATTAATATTATAAAAGTTAATATATTTAATTTCACAATATATACTTTGTTTTTTAATTGATAATATAAAAATTCAATTAGGGTGGATTTTTTATATTTTTTTTTCAGAAACATCATTTTCTAATGCATAGTGAATAATATTTTTTTTAATTCAAAACAACAATCTTTTTCTAATTATTTTTTTTAAATTATATTTTAATATGTTTTCTAGTTTAATTACATCAATAATTTATAAATTCACCCAATTTTGGTTTTTGGATTCAATTTCCCATTGAAAATGAACATATAAACATATCAAGCTTTTGAATGTGTTTACTTTAAATGTATGCATTGTTCTCCCATCTACGAGATGAATTTTAACATAATTTATAAGACTTAGTTGTTTAGAATAGGTAAAAATGTATTTTTTATTTGAAATTATGACACTTTAAAATTTATAATAAGGTAAAATTAGTTTTGTTAACAAAAATTTTAGTGAATTTAATTACAATTAATTACAATGATTAAAGTGAAATTAAGCCTATCAAGCAAATAAACTTTAAACATGAGGGCCCCAATGACCTAGAAACTTATCTAGAACCCATTTTATAACCATAATTATTCCTAAAAACATCCATTATTGAGTTTTGTTGGTTTTCCATTGCTTTTGTTTTGTAAAAATTGGGGTACACTTAACTAGGCTTCAAAAATACAAAGTGAGTCATTTCCCTCCCCTATAAAGGGCCACCGCATATCCCACATCCTGAAACCAATAAAACCACATATGATTAGAAAATATCTTCCCAATATAATTATCAAAATCAATACCTTACTCTTTGAATCCTGTATCTGGGAACAAATCAATTTAATTAAGTCATTTGGTGAACACCAAGCCAGTTATCCAAATAATATGTAACTTCCTTCCTCAAGACTGTTTTTCTTATTTTCATTATCCACCCCTCCACTACCCTAATTCCATTATTATAAAAAAATCTCCTAAATATTTTGATATTTCTACGCCACATTTTTTACCTACGCATAAACACACGTCTATCAAATGGGTAACGATCATAGTGTTTATGTGTACAATGAACTACTGCCTAACGAAACCATGATTGTTTTTTTTCATTACCACCAATAATGGTTATGAATTATGATGTAAAAATTGTTTTCATAAGGTATAAATGATACATATTAGGTCTTTAATATTCTTATATTCTTTTACAACACACATATATATAATTTCTATTTTGTGTAAACACGATAATTTTATTATTAAAAGTGTCGAATACCGCCCCCTCAAAGCGAAGTGATTCGTTCACACACTACATGGTATATATTAATGATGTTTTTTTGAAATTAAATGATATATATTACATATTAATTATAATATAATTATATTATATTCATATATTCATATATTTTAATTATTTCATTATTTCAATACTATCATAAAATAGAAACAACATTCATGCATATGCACGACCTACCATCTCCCTGAATAGTGTGTTCCATTTCATAATTCTATATTCAATAGATTATTATCATTAAAATATATTTAATAAAAATAATATTTATATAATGGGTAAAATTGTTTAAACGTTATATATTTATAAGGACTAATGATATAAAAATTAAGACACATGAAAAACATAATACAAATATTACCCAAAGCGTAAACTTAACATAAAATTGTTCAAAAGTTTCTAATATAAAGTCAAAATAAAAAAAATATGGTATTAGATATAAGAATATTTTTTGTGATATATTTTTAATAAAATTATATTTAATATACATGAGGTTTGTGAGCGTACAATGAGAGGCAAGCCGCATGATAATAGAATTTAATCTCACATCTTATTTCCTTGAGACACATGCTTTATGAACCACCAATTCTGTTTATAAACTATGTATACTTCCAATGTATGAACTAAAATAATATTATACCGAAATTAATAAATATTTAGATATCCATTTTATGATATTCCTTTCATGGGTTTAGGTTTCAGAAGTTTCAAAATCAGTAAAGTAATTTGGTTGCACATTCTCATTATTGAGACACATGACATGTTATGAAACTATATTTTACCAGGAGGTATATATACTGCCTTTGAAATGTTAAGTCTTGAATTTAATTATTTTTTAGATATTTTAAGCATAATTTAATTTCATATTCAAAAATGTAGAGTATGTTTCAATGTTATCTTGTGGTAAGTGTTTATTGAAAAAAACTCATTCACTTTTGAAATTGTTTATGTTTATTAATCCGTTAATAAAATATTTAGATTTAATCTTAAGAAAAATCATTTTTTTATTCTCCAATTATTATTCATGATGTATTGGAACAATATTTCCACTACTTGGTACTGAAGTTAGTTTATAATGTTTTTAAGGGAGCCCGAAATTACCATATCCTCGGTTGGAAATATGAGTTCTTTCATACCATGTTTTCTAAAAATAATTGTTTCCAAAAGTATTCTAATATTCTCCCATGATCATTAAAATAAAATTCATCTCATGTTGACCATTTAAACAAATGTGGTTTTAAAAATTGGAATATTCTTCTCATTTTCCAGTCGAGGCACTTTTCTAATAATTTTATGATACAAAAAAATATACGCCATGTATGGATTTACCCACCATCATGCACATACTTCCACTGAATCATCCATTATATACCTAAATAGTTATTTATTTAAAAATAAAAATTCGTATTATTCAGTAAATAAATTATTTTAAAGTTATTCTTAATGAAAATATATTTACAAAATGTTTTATGGTTAATTTTGTTAAATGATTTTAAATATCCATTTATATGTTTTTAAATTATTATCAATAAAATGTTTTTAAAAATGTTTTCATACTATGATTTTATGTTTTCAAGAAGTTTTAAACTGAATACATTTTGAAAATATATTCAACAGTTAATTTATAAGTTTTCAAGTTTAGTTTCATGTAAATGGTTTTTAAAATATTTTAAATATTATATGGAATTTTATAAGGAAGAAGATATACTTTCCTAAAGAATGGTTTTTAAAAGGTAATAAAAAATTATTTTTTATCTAAGATTACATCATTTGGTTTTACTCATTCCTTTCACAGAAATTATCCAAAGGTTCTAACCATATTATTTGTCTGAATTTTTTATGTTTTAATGGAATAATGTTTTTGAAAAATAATTTCACTTTCATGTGTTATTTTTTTTATGAAACATGTTCCTCTTCCATGGGTTATATTATTATGAAACATTTTCCACTTCAACTGGTTATACCATGATAAATTATAATGAACCCTAATTCCTTTTATATGTTATTGTAGGATGAAATGAATATGAAAAAATATATTTTTTCCATCCGTTAGTATTGGATTAAATTTTTATGATACCTACTTAATTTCATGTATTGTGATATAAATTTAATGAAACCATTCAGTTTTTATGGGTCATGGTATGATGAATGTTTAATTATTAACATACCTCTCTGGTTTACCCTTTCTGATAATATGAGCTCACCAGTTTTTATATTTCCTTCCCCCAAAATATAAAGATATATTTAATATAAAATATGTATAAATGTGGTCCCAGTCCTTAATAACCTAGTGAGAGATAATGTATTCTACTTATGGTCCAGTTTTTATGTTTCTATTTTTTAAAAGGCACTAAACTAACACGGTTTGGGGTGTCTGTTTGTGTAATTTTTTAAGTATTTCAAAAAAATTATGTAATGTCTATTTATGTTGTTATAGCTAGAATCTGATAAATTATTTTTTCAAACATTTAATTGTTGGGTGAGAATATTTTAGTGATATAATGAGGTATATTTCTATGTATATGTCTAGGTATGTCTCTAAGATTGAGTATAAGTACAAGTTAATAATTATGAAATATCTGAGAATTTTATTAAAGGTTAGAGTTAGTGTTTTCCTAGATATAAATCCTTGTATAAATAATATAAGTTTAAATGGAACTTCTAGAGATGTACCTCAGTGTAAAAAATCATACATGGTGTGTCGAACCTAACTCGGTGTAACCTGATACATGAAAACATTCCCTACTCTTCACCTGCTTTGACACACTAGTGGGGTATACTTTGGAAATTTACAAACTCATCACGAACAAACATGAATGATGTAAATGGAAACTCTCAATGAATATCATAGGATTGACCTATGGTTTTATTTATTTAATTAGGTGTCATAATTTAGTCATCCTATAATTGGTTTTTCAGGATTATATTTTTCCTTAATATGATAACTATTTCTTCCTCTATTATTCTAGTATTATTCAACGGATGGGACCCGAAGGGACCATGTTAATGGTGACTAAAATTAAAACTCTAATGTTTTTCATCATTATAAATGAAATTATATTGGATCTAGAATTAAAAATCTTGGTTCTATGGTCACAAAAAAAATTTAGGATGTGAACCATTATAGACTCCCAAATGAAAAAATAGATAATAAAATTTTGTTATGTTTTTTATGAGGCAACATACAACTTATTTAAGTGGATCAACTAATTCCATTATTACTGAACAATGGATAAATATCACTGAAAATATTTTCTCTATTCTAGAATTTTCGAAACATTATAAAGTCATTCTAGATATTTATCTCTTATAAGGTGAACCAGATTAGTGGTGGAATCTAATCAAGAATACAAGGAAGAAAGATTTAATTTAATCAAGATATTTGGACATGTTTAATTGTTTTTTTTCAAATATGAACCTTTCTTAAATTCTTAGTATGATTATGGAAAACAATTCCTAAAGCTTAAGCATCAGGATGATAAATCTATTCAAGCCTATAATGAAATTTTTTTATAGGCTTGAGAGGTACTCTTTTGGTATTATAAACCAACTAGAAATAAAAATCAATCAAATATTTGGTTCCTTGAAGAATTTTCATGGAAAGGTCTTTACCATAAGTGAATTCAGAAGCTATGAAGAAGTTGTTAGATAAGTAATAAACATGTAAATATAGGTTGGACTTGTGTATGGATCTCCTAGTTTTTACATGAAATGGAATATGGAGTTCAATAGAAAATCTCAAAACCTTCAATAATATAAAATGATCCTTCCATTAAGCATTGAGTGTAGGAATACATATGGAGGGAATTTTCTTAAAGGTACTACGAAATGTTTTATGTGTAAAAGGGATAGTCATCCAGTGCCTAAAAATTAATGTGATGAGTGTAAGTTAGCTAATGATGTGAACAATTGGAAATATATACAGAATGCACCAACCAAAAATAAGTTTTTTTTATTGTATGGAGGTTATCCATTATGTTAATAGGTTCCCCAATCCAAGGACTAATACGAAAGATAATTATCAAAAACTTATGAAGAAAAGGGATAAAGAGAAATCATATTCTATCCTGATGGATGAGGATAACCAAGATAATTAAGAAATTCTTATTCTCCCTTCATTAGTTTGAAATTTCATATCTTGTTTTGTATGAATAAACCCTATTAACATTTTATTATTCATCCTTTTATGATATTTCATGTGATTTTCTTCCCATTCATGAATTATGAAATAATAAAATCACATTTGATATTCTATCAGTATAAGGATGGGCCCAATATTCAAATGAAAATGATTTTGGTAAAGGATAAGAGCTTATTTAAGGAATAAATGGTGAATTATATTTTGGAAGGGTTACATTCTTAACAATTTTTGGGAAGTTTAGGTTAAACATCATATGAAGTTTCTGAGATTAATGTATTATCTTACTATATGTGGATTTATGCATATTGGATAAATTCTTCTAACCTTATCTTATAATAATGATATATGGAATGACATATCATTAAATATTTTGATCTCATGACCTTTTAGGGATTCATGAATTATGAATTCACCTTTATTTCATGTAATAAGAGATAAAGTGTAAATTAATATAGTCTAAACAAAGGGTGATATTGTGGTGAAATCAAGTAATTATATCTCCTTCAAAAAAATATTTAAATTTATGAATGGATCATGAAATAAAAGGTTTTCGTGTTATCTTCATTTATATCATTATCAATGACCTTCTTCAAGCCTTTTCACTTAATTTCTTTTTGATTGTTAAATTTCTCCTAACCATGTTCTATATCACTTTCCATAAGAACTTTATGGTTTGATATCTCTTCATGGTCGATGTTTTATATTCCCACCTATGTTATCATATGTGGAAAGTAAATTGTGAGTTATTTTGGGTAATCATTTGGATTTCAAAATTATTTTTCAAATGAAATTTTATTTCTTATATTTAATATGTCTGTTTCTATGAAAGTAACTTTCAAGTATTAAATGATTAATAAAATGGATGAATTTCAAGGGAGAACGTAATTTTAAGGGGTGTGGAATGTACAACCATGATATTTTGTGACTTTTTTTTCAAATTAATTTATTATCTGTGATATTTTTATTTCAAAACAAACTAAAAAGAGTTTATATTATATTAAATCAGTGTGTTTTGCTTGAGTTTTATGAAGCATATAGTTAATCATTTGATACAGACAACACCTACATGGTGTATGATATATGCAACATTGAGTTTCTACAAAATAGAATTTTATATTTATTTATACAAGATAGTTATAACGGAGATATTAAAAATTTTAATATGAATAATAATAAATAATTTTAAAATATTAATTATAATTTATTTATATAAAAAACATATTGATAATGAAAACAATAATTTTGGTAAATTCATAATACTTTTAAAAATAAAATTTTCCCAAATTAATTATTTTTCATGTCCATTTATAAGAAAAAATAAAATTAATTTTAGAAAACATTAAAATTTTAATTCGATAAAATAAACTACTTTAATGAATTATGATTATTGAAATTAACATTGGGTGACTTTTTTTATATTTTTCAATAAAACATCAATTTTAATGAATAGTGAAGATTCTAGATTTTAATTCAAAATTTATTTTTTTATAATTTATTTCTAGTGTTAAATTAGATTATAATTTGGTTTTAAGGTCACATTATAAAAATTATTTTTCAATTAATTCTATTTCAGTCTATGGAATCAAGTTTACATTAAAATGGAATATAAAAACATAGCAAACTTTTGACCATTTTATCTTTTAAAACCAACATTTTTGTCATGTATGACAGTTTAATTTTAAAATAATTTATTCCATTTTGGTTATTTTTATTTCGAAAATTGTATTCTATAATTGGTATCAGAATAATTTATAGTAATTAATATGTTTATATGATATCTTTACCATAAATATTATTGAATGTTATTCAAATTAATTACGACTATTAGAGTTAAATTAATCTCAATAGGGGAATAAATCTTAAACTTAAGGTCCCAAATAACCTAGAAACATGTTGGAAACCAGTTGGACGTTCATTATTAGGACAAAAACTTTCAATTAATGGGTTCTATTTTTTTTTATAACTTTTATTAAGAAAAATGTGGGTGCACAAAACTTGTTTTCAAATATACCAAGTGAGTCCATTCCCTCCCCAATAAAAAACCACCACCTCTCCCACTTCCTCAAACCTATGAAACAACATAGTTTTGGCCAATTTATTCCCAATAAAATTCTAGAAATACCTCCATTCCTCTTTTAATACCTTCTTTTGAAATAATTAAACCCATGGAATCCCTTTTTCGAAAACCAAAAGGAGTTACCAAAAGAAGTGGTAACATCCTAACTCAAGAACCATTATCTAATTTCAATTTTCCACCCCTACACTAGTTATTGAATTATTATACAGAAATAATAGTATTGTAAATATATTGTGTTTTTCTATTATAATGGTTATTTCTACACTTACACACACTTCTATCTAATGGGTAAAAAACATCATGTTTATGTGTATGGTGAACTACCGCGTCACGAAACGATAAATGTTTATTTTTTATTTAATACATTTCATGGTTTGAAATTTTGATGGAAAAACTATTGATATATTATATATATGATACATATTATTTATTTCATCTGATATTATTTTTTAAAAAAACATCTCGTTATACATTCCATTTTGTGTAAATAGTATAATTTTGTTTGAGGAAATATGGACTACGACCCCCTCAAAGTGATTTGATTCATTCACACTCTACAGGGAATTTACTACGGATGTGTTTATTAATATTATAAAATATATAGACCATTATAAATATCCTTTACTTTTATTATATATATATATTCATATATGACATTTTATTTCTTTCCCTCCTTACGAAAATAAAATGGAAACATTGTTTATGTGTACGTACGGCCTACCGTCCCCATGAATGGTGTATTCCACTTCATAATTTTGTATTATATATATTACTATAATAAAAATAAAATCAATTTAAATGAAATTTATAGAAGTTTTTACATTAATTAAATCATTATTTATTTATAAGGTCTAATGATATATCAAATTAATACATATACAAAAAACAAAGCGAATACTACCCAAAGTGTAACATTAACCTTAAATTGTTTACTAGTGGGTATTATAGAGTAAAAAAACCACATATTTTATTATATATTTGAATATGGTTATAAGATATAGGTATAATAAAATTCAATTTATTATACATGAATTTTGTATGATTACAAAGAGTGTCAAGACAAAAAGTGATGGAATTTCATCTAAATATTTATTTCCATGAGATACATGATTTATTCACCACCCATTACTCATTTTTGGTGTGTATACATGCCATGTATTAGTAATATGATTATTATAAATAAATTAATGTTTATTTATATATACATTTTTTGAACATTCATTCATTGGGTTTATGTTTCAAAAGTTACCAAATTTGTAATGTCTTTTTTTCATTTATATTTCTTTGAGACACTTGGCATGTTATGCACTTATATTTTTTCCTAAGGTATATATAATGAAAATGAAATGTTATTTCCTAAATTTAAATTTTATTATGATATTTTAAGCATCATTTAATTTTATTTTCATAAATGGGGATAATGGTTCAAATATATCATGTTGTAAGAGTTTATTTAAACAATTTCATTACTTATCGAGATTGTTTATGTTTATACTTTTTTTGAAGAAATATTACGGTAAATATCTCAATAAAAACTAATTAATTATATTATTTTTTGGTTATTATTGATATATATGTACCATTCGTCCACTCTTTAGAACATAACATAGTCAATAAAGTGTTTTTAAGAGATTCTTACATTACCCTCTCCTTGGTCAGAAATCGTTGTTCCTCTAAAAAAATGTATTGAGAAGAGAAAAGTTCCAAAAATATTATAATATTATCAAACGATCTTTAAAAAAAATTCTAACCATGGTTTACCTTTTAATTTGTGTTTAAAAAAATTGAATATTCATCTTATTTTCTGGGCATTTTACATTTCTAAACATTTGTTTGTATAAATGGAATGTTCAGCATTTTTGGATTTACCTACCTTCAAGAATTTCATTACATTGAAGCTTCAGTTACAATATTTCAATGTTATTTCTTTAAATAAAATATTATGCAATTATTCTATAAATTAATGGTTTTAAACTCCTTTTTCATGAAAAAAGATTCTAAAAAATATTTTAGGTTTTGAAATTATTTTAATTGATTATCAAATATTATAATCTATGTTATCAAAGTTTTTCAATGAAATGGGTTTCAAAACATTTTCTTACCTTATTTATAGGGTTGAAAAATCATTTCAAATGAAGATGGTTTAATATTATTTTCAAACCATCCTTTTTATTTTTTCAAGTTTATTTTAATGAAAATAATTTTTAAAATTTTTATGTTTTAAAAATAATTTTCTAAAGAATACAAAATATTGTTTTCATGAAATGTCTCTAAAAGATACAAAATATTTATTTTTCCTATAAGAGGGCATAATTTGGTTTTAATCATGCCTTTATGGGAAATGATCCAAATGTTCCATTTATATTATTTCTCTAAATATTTTATGTTTTTGTAGAATAATGTTTATGAAAATTGTTTTATATTTCATAGGTTATATGAATTTGAAACTCTTTCCTATACCATGGGTTACATTCTTATGAAACCTATTTCACTTCAATGGGTTATACCATGATAAATTTTTATAATAACCAATTACTTTCATGGTTTATTCTAGGATTAAATTATTATGGAAACTATATATTTTCTATTGTATATGAGATGATTAAATGATTATGATACCAATTTAATTTAATAGATTATGATATATTGTTTATGAAACACGTCTGTTTATTTGAGTTTTGGAATAATGCATGTTTTATTACATTATGGAACAAGTATGTATGATTTTGTCATGTGAAGGGAGATAACCATATCTACCCCATTGAATTATGTAATGATAATGGTTTTATGAGCCCAAGAGGGTACAAATGAGGGAATCCCAATCCTTAAAAAAGAGGGTAAATGGGAGGGAAACCCACAACCTAAAACAACAGGGAATATTAAACCCAAAACAAGGGGGTACATGAGTGGAAATCACAATACTGAAACAAGAGTGTACATGGGAGGGCATCCAAATACATAAGAAGGTACACATGTGATTATCCCAAGCCTAACCTCTTATGAAGGTCTTGGAATGAAGACAAGCCATATGTTGTTTATAAAACAATATGTATTCCACTAATTATTTGTCGTATGACTATGTTATTGTCTCACAAGTTATTCTGTTTTTTCCTTAGGATTCATGTATTATGACCTACCAACACTTATTACATGATTCATGATTATGATATTTAATATTAAGGGTATGATATTCTAATGATCATGATCAAATTATCATACCCTTATAATAATGATTATCTTTATATATCTCCCTTGTTTACATTTACTGATCATCTAAGCTCACCCCTTTTTATGTTTCCTTCCCAATGTTATGAATATATTTGTCATGAAAAATGTTTCTAAAAGGGTTGATAGTATTGGAGAACATAGTGGGACATAATTTACCGCAGTTATGTACTAGTGTTTATGTTTCCATGTTTCTAAATGCACTAAAATAACAAGGAATTTGAGATTATATTTCTATAATGTTTTAAGTACTCCACAAAATTTATATAATGTCTATGTATATTAATACAAGTTTGTTATAATTATGATCGTATATGATATCTCTAATATCTAGTTTGTTTTTATCATTGATATATTGGGACTCTATTTTCAAGGTTTATGCACTATATCAATTTTTAATATAGTTCTAATGAATTTAATAAAAATTGTGTTTCCTTCGATAGATATTAATATAGATCAATACAAAGTAGTAATATAAAAACCTTTGTGATTATTATCCATGATAAGATATGTTCTACAATCAACCTCTTCCCCACCACCTTAAGGGATCATTCATTGGGTTTTTATCTAATTATGATCAAAAATGGATTTTATTATACCCATAGAATTTACTATCAAATATCACTACTAAATTCCCCATTGAATATGCCTCAGTGAAGGTGAATGTGTGGATGACAGGACCTCTAAGCGGCATTCCATGATTGAGGTACACATATCTTCAAGTAATCATGAGCACCAAATATCCTCCCACCAAGAGTTGAGCATATTCATTGGGATTTCATGCCAAGGGTGTCAATCTATCATTTATAGGAATAGGTATCCAATATAGTTTAATGACTAAAAAAGTGTTTTAAATTGAAGGGTCTTGAATATTTATCCAGTAAACAAGATAAATTTTTAGATTATTCAATAGTGATATATTTAGAGGTTCACATATTTTATAATGTCAGTTCCTCCTTGGAATGTAAAGAGGATTTATACTCCCTTTTACAAATTGGAATTCTTATTCCATGGATTAGAATAATCCATCATGGATCGCGTAATTATTGAAGGAATACTCAATTAATCTGTTGATGAGAAGCATGTTCCATTAATTGACCCTAAGGATGTATGTTTTCATCCTCGAGATTCACACAAATTTCTTACGAAGTATATTTATTATTTTTCACTAAATATAGATTAGTTTATGTGTTGGAAAGTAAATATTTGATGATGATAGGAGTTGTAATATCCCATAAGGAAGTGGTTTGGGATACTTATAGAGATGAACATAAAGAGAACATTGAGGAGGGGGAATAATTTCCAAGAAAACTGACCGTATATATGGTATAATGTGATAGAATTATTCTATTTTCCCTGTACTACTATTTTCCTAAATATTTGTGGAGACACCACCTTATTAGTTTTAAATATAAGTCCATTAGAGGGAAAAATAACATTCCAATTTTACATTTCCCTAATAGAGTGGTATGCTTCCAATTTTTCTCCATCTTATATACATGTAGGTGTTTATGTATACATGGAGAACAACACCATGGTTTCATGACTTCTTTATCATACACATAAATGATGTCTGAGGAACAACATTAGTATTCTTATAAAGGTTCCCTAGATGAGGAATAAATCATACTATTATAACAATAATAATTTCTATAAAGGATATAATGTTTTTAGAAGGAATATTATTAGATAAAAATTTATCTTTAGAAAATAGGAAAATGTAAATAGATGTGATTTTGTTCATGTCTTGTTTATTCTATGAGTCCCTACATATCATGTAGGACCTATGGGGAATGTTTGAAACCCTAAATATATTATCAAATATTGGGTTGGTAAATCATAAGTAGGAGTGTGAAGTGGATGAATCTACACATCATCTTAGTGGTTCATCCCTTCAATAGGTTCATTTTTTGTCTTACCAAGTTCTAGCCACGTTTTATGGTATTTAGGATCCAATATATTACCAATAAATTGCGGGATATTAATGTTCCCCAACAGTACCTGTATTTGGGTATGCATTGGTGGTAGATTCATCCATTAGCATTGATATGGGGGAGCCATCTAGAGGTAATGCCCATAATAATTCTTCCACTGAGGCATCCCATGCAATAAAATAAAATTCTTCTTATGATAAGTGAGAGATCATATATTTATCTAGGAATCCATAAAAATTTACTAGATATATATTTCTTATTCATTTTTGAAGCATTACCTTCACAAACAGCTGCTCAAATTATTGATGATATGGTCCCCATGTCTACATCCCTAGATGATGATATTATGGTCGATCTATGTGAACATATGAATAATTATATAAAAATTTATAGGATTGAATAAGATCCTGATCTTGAGACCCTGGATTTCTACTTTTATATTAATCGGTATGTTTAGAATAGTATATGGATACTCATATTCAATAACCCTAAGGATAAAATGAATGAAAACCTACTACGAATTTAGGTTTAATTCATTCCATTGTGTTTTATAGGATTCAGTAATCGGTAACTCCATGATATTATAATAGTTTTATATCATGCTCCACATTGAAGGAGGTAGTCAAGGGATTACTTTTGTATTAGTATCTAAAATCATAGTTCACAAAATATAATTCTATAATTCATCAACTGGTTTCCCATTAAAATAAAATTAAACTAGAGAAAAATATAATTAGTAATATAGATACATCATGAATAAATTGATAATAACATGGTATAGAAAGTTTAATAGTGATGTTTGGTGGGATATCAAAGACTCATAGAGGACATCAGGGATGACATGGAAAAGGTAGCTAATGAGGTAGAGTGCAATTCCCTTGATGAATACATCAACCCCAAAATAATATTAAAGTTCTATCATATAATTTTTGAGGCTCGTTATTATTTTGGTGAGATTTAGGTCTCAATTGATGAAATTCATGTCAATAAAAATTCCTTTTGGGCGTGGATCAGGGAGAAAAACAATGATCATCACTATCACACTATATCATGAAAAAAATTATGAAATATTTTTAACAAAGGAATGAAATTGTTTAACATGTTAAGAAAATGTGACTGATCCAACATTATTAAACATCCAGTCATAGTAAGGATAACATTTCTAATGTTGGGGGAATTTGGTGTGGCCCATAATCTAAATTACATTACTGTATATATTCTTTAAATTTTTTTCTAATATTCTCATAAGTATGGATTAGTTGAAGGTACTTGGATTTTTTTTAGGATATCCATTATATGATTTCTACCAAATATGGTTTTAAATATTTAATTTCTATTACTGCATTTTTCTTAGATCACATGTACCATTAATCTTGAATGAAATTTCATGACTTTTTCCCCAAATTCTCTATGATGTATTTCATTCTAGTGAATCACATCTATCTTTCACTATACACATTAAAGCAATTCATGTTAGACCACAATAACGAATATTTAATGTCCAAAAAAGTTCACTAATAGTTGTTGTAATACATGGTCATACAAATTAGCTAGTTTTTTCAGGTGGATTTTGCAATGGAAGTTTTATAGTAGACTCGGAGATAATTTATAATGTTTTAGAAATCCAAAAATTCGATACCATAAAGATTTAGAGATAAAATTTATGGAATGTTTTTAAAATCAAAGTGTCCATCACCATTGAGAATGATGAACATGTATTCTATATGTGTATCCTTGATTTTGATTATTTGGATTATTTGATAGACATGATCTGGTGATTTTAATCGAAATAGAATGATTCATTATGTTTTTTATTGATATGATTAGACCGCTTTACAATATGTTTTACTTTCACATAGAAATTAGTGATCCTAATATGGAATGTGTATATTACCCAAGTGTGTAACATTATGGTTACTGAATATACATTAATAGTTGTTCTGTGGATATGGTGAATCAATTTTTTTTTTTTGAATTAGAAATTATGGGGAGGGACATGTATGTTGGGGATGACGAAATACCATTTAATTAAAATATGGTTCCTACGTAAATCGTTTTAATGTGTATGAAGATGATAATATTGTCTCATAATGATGTATACTCCTCTATTAAAAAGACACATCAGGGGGGAAATATATAGAGGTAGGTTAGGGGACTACTATCCATAGTCATAATTTATGTGTCTATTTCAAGAAGATATTCTTGTCACCATTTTCCATTAATGGTTTTGGAGGAATTAAATACTTCTTTCATGATGTTGGTGTATGGATAAATGATTATTTAGTAAGATTTCCATAACCCAGATAATTTCATCAATATGTTTGGATCAAATATTCAATGTGGGCTTATGTTTTATAGGGCAAGCCATAAGAATTTATTCATATATTTTAATGTCTTTGAACATGAATGAATGCGATCTGAATAATTACCGAAATTAGTTCTTAATGAAAAATAATGCTCTAAAACCTTTTGAAAATATGGAAATATGATGTATTTTATAACATTAGTCTCACAGACTGGGGAAGATAGTATATAAAATTTACACAAGGGATGAACATATGCCTTATTTAAAAAACTTGTTTCATTATAATGTTGTTAAGAAACATAAAGATTAGTGGTCCTTCTATACAAGAAGGAGAATTCTCTACTCAACAATCCATTTTGGGGAATCATGTGCAGAACCATGTAGGTAGAACAGTATGGAAATTAAAAATAGGAATCTATTTTAGTGTTATATTCTCTTAAAACTAAAATTCAGGTAATAATTTTGACAATCAGATTTTTTCATGGAACAACCTTTGTCTTATGAAAAGAAGATGTCTAAAAATCTGGATGGATGAATTTTTACATGATATTAACAACATATGGTGGTTTTATTCTTATATAGATTTAGGGACAACCCCCCAAAAAGATCTCATAAGTTATTATTTTCATGTATCTAGTTCATATTTATAAAAAAACTATATAAAAATGTGACTTATTTTAGTATAAGTGATCCAGGAATCACTATAGAACTCAACGAAATGATAATCAAGAAATACCGTGATTGTTATAAGAAATCCCCTACATTGACCCAACTCGTGTATAGATGGTGTGTAATTTTTTAGATATTGTAGTTAGTCTAAGGATAAGGGATATGATCATCACTATATATCCAATATTGATAAAAATAAACACACACAATAAATTTTTAGAAGGCACACTTTACATCACATTCTTATAAAAAGAATTGTCATTAATGCTTAGCGGGACATATGGGTTGTCTGAGAAATTTTTTTACATAGATTGAGCTCTCATTTTAGGTAGAAATATACCACAAGTAATTTTACACTTTGGGACGTTTAATGTCTTATAGGATGGACTTACACAACCTAGTTTAATGTCATGCCACATCGATCAAAACAATTTAGTTTAATGACCTATGATAATGGTTTGTTCATTTATATTAACAGTATGTAACTTGAAAATTTGAAATAATAGGTAAATTCATTCTATGTGGTCTGTTATTCTATGTAACATTAATTTATTATTTCCAAGACTTATTCTCATCTTTCTAATTTCATAAACTCATACTTCCACCTAACAGTTTAGTATTTTGGTGACCATATGGTAACCATATAGTTAACCTACATATAGTGATGATGTTTTCTTTATAGTTAACAACATTCTGCTATGAAAATATATTTATTGCTTAATATAAATAAATATAGAGTTTGTTACTATGGAGTTTTATAGAATTTCCACCGTGACTTAATCTATATGGTTTTATGTTATGAAACTCAGACACATGGTATGTAATTTCTACAATCTATTTATAAAGAAATATTTCCTTGGTGACTAGTATACTGTCCTGATAATATATTCTTTCAACGGAATATAATCTATTTAAATAGATTTATTATATTATATATAGACCTTCCCATTTTTTATATTGGGGAGGATTCATTCATAGTATTATTAGGGCATTATGAACCTATACCAGATCTCCTTGGAAGAATGAATATATGAAAAATTTCTTATTATAGATCATGAAATTCAGATTAGGTGAACCGTAATGTGGTGTAGGTTATACAAATTTTTATCATCAATCTATTATAACTCATCTAAATAATTCAATAATTCCTCATCTATGGTAAACTAGTTAAAAATGGAAATGTGGAATGTAGGTAATTGGTCCTCAATGGGTAGAACCCTTATATCCTATTTAACATATAATTTTTCGTTTCTTGTGTGGTTATAAAGGTTTTTTTGGGATTATATAAATTTGTTTATAGATCTTTTTATGACCATGAGTTTCTTTATTTTCCCACCATAATTTGGAGTATGTAGTTTATGGTTTTATTAACATCCTCTATTTTTCTATTATCCATTTCATAGTAGTGTGATGATTGGAGAGAAAAAATACCATATTGTTGATATAACCTTTTTAGATTATATGAATAAAAATTCCCGTACAATTTCCATCAATATTATATGAGGGATACCAATTATTGAAATGATGGTTTTATTCAAAATCAGATAATAGGAAATATCCTTATATTATTGAGGGATATTTCCTTATCTCACATGGAGAAGAATTCATTGGCAGTAATTATTTACTTGAAATACAGAGCTATTATTGGTTGACATATCCAAATGACATCTATTCAAAATATATCAAACAACTATGAGCTTTTGGATGCATGAAACAATTATATAGGTTTTCTAATTATTTTGTAATATACCTTACAATGATGAAATCTCGTAATGAACTCCATATAATCATAGATCATTGATGGATTGAAATATCTAATGTGAATACATGGTCTTGTATTTTTGAGAACCACATGCATCTGCAAGGTCATCTTTCTTGATGGTGAGGTTTTCCCATCCTCAAAATCTATATATGGTATGTTTACCAATGCCTCATTAATAAGAGACATTATAATAATTTTTTTCTATTATAATGGTTTCATTTTAATATCCATTCTCAGTTTATCACTTAAGGTAATAAATATAATGGAATAATCCCATTTTGGAGGTTATAAAATATGGGGATATCCATTTGTTACTAAAGTCAACTCATTCTATGATGTTATTGACCTCATTGATCTCATACACATAGTTTACCATGAATAGTGAAACCATCATGTGATGTTCAATACTGATGAATTTTTTATCCTATTATATTTCTACCAAGCATATATCCACATTGTCCAAAATATCTTCATATGTTTTTGTGATTGCGGGAAATTGGTTTGTGTTTGATATAAATGAAATTATTCCATAAAAACTGATGAATAGTATACTAGGGGAAACAATTATTTCTTTTTGGATGGGATTCCCCCATTAATCATCTTGATTATAGAGTCACTTTTTATTTTTAGGTCCGAAACTAGTATATATAGTGATAATTCTAAGCTAGAAATGAGGGCATGATATGAATTCTCATTATTTATATTTATGTGATACATAAATAAATAATATGGAATAATTTAATTAGCCAGGGATATAAGGATGATTCTAAAAACTGGATTTTTTTTGTTTTGGGTCATCCATTAATTTCCCTATTGAGAATTGGGATGTGGGTTCCAAGTATATCTATAATGTTCGGGGGATTTATTGAACATAGATAAATTATTCACTTGGAAACAAAATGTCATATATTGTTTTTTATATATATGAATGTACCAAAGGGAAATTTCCGAACGTCAGGTCTATTTAATGCCTTCTTAGTATTAATTGAATTTCAAATTGCTACAAGATGACCACACAGTATAAAAATTGTATAGTTAGGATGGGACAATTGGATATATATTGATCATGTTAAAATGTGATGATTGGGAATATATTTGAACTATTTATTATAACTGACCAAGTGGACCTCGTGATTCTATATGTAGTCAATCAACTTCTAGAAAGTGATTATTAACACACATAAATATTTTAATATATTAGAATATCACCTCTCATTACATATAATGGTTCCTATGAGATAATAAAGACTATTTTACAACATTTTTCTTTATTTATATGAAAGAAAATATCTTATTAATTTATCAAAGGGTATCACGTATAAATTAATTATATTTCTATTAATGGGGTAATTCATACCAATGGGATCAATAGGAATTTATTAAGGCTATCATGAGAATCATTAAAATCATGATTCCACAAAGAGGTTGCTCCATTGTACATCAATTTAGTGAATGTTTAATATTATCACGTGACATTCCATTTAGTGTGTCAGATGTAAGTGACTAGCCCATGAGACCCTTTATACTTTTCTAGCTCTTGTGGTGGATAAATTTTCTGGATAACCTTGATTTTATGATCAAATACAATATCAAGATTTTACAATATGAATTCATGGAACATTCCCCAGGTAACCCAAAAACACATTTCAATGGGTTAATCATCAATATATATCATAGTATTATTTTTAAAATAGTCTCACGAAAAGAAATATGATCCTAGAACTATTGGGATTTTTCCACCATATCATTGGAATAAGATTCCATGGTATTTCCCAATATGGGGATGATAATATAGTATATTTAAGGTTAAAAATTAGTACCAATGTTATTGAAACAGAATCGAATTTATGGATAAAAATATATTCCAAGGGGTTTCCGGAAAAAAATTCCATATAATATTCTTGGGACATTTTAATTTTTTAATATCATGAATTTACATTGACTAATAAAAGGTCTAGTTAGTCAGTAGTTCCATTTATTAGAAGCTCTATATTGGGGACTAGGAAATTACCTTTTAGAAAATGCTAGTTGAGAACCTGGAATTCATTGAAATATATGCTCATTCCATTCTTCTCTTTAACAAAAATGATATTGGTAATCTATTTTAGGATTTGAACCACTAGAATGAATTATTGTTTTATAGGCATATAATAACTAGTTTTTACCAATGTATCATGAGTTCGACAAATTATTCTAGATGAATTCTTGTATATATGGCGATCCACTCGAAAACTCATTTTGTGGGTGGATTCGTTGGTATCAAGGCCATCCATTTCTATAAAATTATAAGTGATCACATCTTGGTGTTTTTTCAGAAAATATATTTACACCTCTTTTCTTCAAAATACATAACAACAATGAAAAATTAATTTAGTTCATATTTCTAAGTTACATGATTTATATTCTTATAATAATAAGTAATAGTGAAGTCACCTTCTTCAAATTATGGAGGGATTTCTCTCAGATCATCCTCATATTAATTATCTTCTAGACCAACCAGAGAAATTGTATATGGACAGACGTCATCAGAGCTAAAAAAAAGGTGATGTTACCTCGTTCATTATAGATGTCAGAGGGTGTCCATCAGATTCAATGGGTTTCAAAGTAAAAGCAGGATTCATAGTGATATTATGGCCAAGCCCTAACTTATCATTTCCTTTAGTGTGATTAGTGGTATAATTTGCATCAACATCATGGGTTTATGCTAATAAAATATTGAAATTATTATTCTCTCTTAGTTATTTGAGAATATTTTCTTATTTAGAAGATTGATAAAATATGATTTCAAACTATTGGGAATATGGGAGGGAATTATCGTTGTGGTTGTTATTTCTATAGTAAATATCAGACACATATTTGATGTTTTTAGGATCAATTTATGTGTTTGATATCATGATGGTTTATGAATAGTTTCCAAAATCGAAACCTATAACCTATATTTTATTGATGAGAAATAAATATTCTTCTCCATGATCTTTAAATGTGTTGATCAAAGTTTTTTAAAAACATTTTTTAGTAGTGACATGAGGTACCACATGAATCATGGGATATTTTATTCTCTTCAATAGACCCTCGGGTTGATGTATTTTGACACACATAATTCAGATAGAACACTTTAACTATTCAACATCCCATATTTTCCACCCACATATTATTTAAGACTCTGATTGTATGTTTAGGGAACTTCCATATGATAATGTAACAATGGGATCCCAAATAATACATTAAATTTGTATCCTATCAGGAAAGCATTACTAAAAAATAAATGATATGGTCCCCAAATTGATCCATACTCTTGATTCATTAAGGAGAATTTTTCTATATTTTGGAAACCTCGAAGTGTTATAGTAGATGAAGGAAAATTAGTTTCATAGTAACCCAAGAAATGGATTATGCAGACTAGAAATCGATAGATTCCTAGTCCATTTCCCATGAAAACCCATCTGATGATAGTGTCAGCTACGTTTCTAGATACATATAATGGAATGATGTGTCCCTATATGATAGGTTCCCTACCACTATTTATGAAGAGGATGAATCTGTGAAATTTCATTTGCTCAGTTTTCGAACAATACACTTTATCTATAATGACCTCTCCAAAGAAATATTGATGAATTAACAAGGCCTCTATAAGTCCCTCATAGTGATATTTTGATTAATTAAGGAAATAATGGATTAAATGTATTAATGGAACCACAACCAATTATTTTACATTTTCTTATTTCTAGTAAAGTGGCTTGTGTTACCCAATATTGGAGAAAAGATCCCCATTAACATAAAATATTGGGTTTGAAGTGTTTGATGTATAAAAGAGGTGATCATATATAGAAGGAGAAATAACAACTTCCACTGACGGATTATGCCCAATTTCACTTCCCATTCATTTGTTCTAATTAGAATTTTGTATACTCTTATTCTAGTAATCTACAATAATATATTAGGAAGATTCTTCAAAAATTAAAGGGAGCATCCATTTTCATTTCAATCATACGGAAGTGTGTGTCCAAGGGTCTCAGTAGTTTATTTTCCTCTGGTGTGGATGCGTCTAGTATATTAAGCTCAATCATTACTATGCCTTTCCCGATTACCTCAGTATATAAATGCTTTTCCTCTAGATCTTGGATCATGTATGGGGAACATAAGTTAATTTTCATAATAATCATTTAATAATGGTTATCTTAAATGAATATCATTAACAAAACTAAATTGTATATCTACATTTAATGATGGGTTAGTTTGGAAGGATTATACATGTTCTCCGTGAATAGAGGTTATAAAATATTAATGGGTTTAGAACATAATTGGAATTGATATGGATTAATATTTTAATACATTACCCTCATCATTATGTTAAGTTGGTTTCTAGAAGGCTAGTTATTGTAATATTGAGGTGATTAAGAATATGGTCATACCTTTTCAGAAGAAACAAGGGACACCATAATATTTTTTCCATCTAGTTTTCAAACAATTTTGTACCATTAATTTGTGATTCTTTCAAAATTATATCATCCTCTATGGTGGCCAAACACATGATATTTGTATCTGTGAATTTCATAATTTTACTTTTACATAATCAACTATCTCCTAACAGATATATTTAAGAAAGTAACCACTGGATGGTGTAGTATAATGTTTAGTGGAAGGGTAAATTTTTCAAGAAATCACTTAGGATGTCTTGTTCATGTATTTTGGGATTTTAAAATTTCAATAAAACATTCTCCATGGATTCAACGAATTATAAAGGCACGTAGTCATTTCATAATTATGAAACTTTCTTCTTCTAATTATTGTACTATGGGGGGGGGGTTGTTCTATTCTATCATCCTAATCGGGATGAAACAATGTTTTTGTGTTGTTTTGTGGGAGGACTCCTACAGTATTCTATAGGATGCGTAGTGGGATATGGGTTTATAGATGGATTATGTATGACATTTTTGGTTTAAACATTACAAATTATTTTCCATTGTCCTACCTACATTGGGTTAGAATTTCATTTTTCTCTCCCAATATAATCAACCAATATTTGTGTAACCATTACAACCTCATAGAACACAACTAAATATTTCATTGGAATTATTGATTGTTCCAAAACATCAATGGTGTTCTTCATATTGAGGATCAATATCTATTCTAAGGGGATCTATAGATAAAATAAGATTGTAAATCCATCCACATAGAAATATTGTTTGAGGCCTACTAAATCTCACATTGTTTTTAATTTTAGATAATAATAATGATTTTGAAATGTTTTAATGTGAATGTGAATTGATAATGAAATTTCTAACTAATTTCATCATATACCATGAATGGAAAGAATGGAAAACCAGTTTACTATACAAAATATAGTGCATCCAGAGTCAGTATGGAGCACATGAGTATGGTTGGTTACTAGTACTATAGGGTGAACAACATTGGGGCACAACTAGATAAGACATAACTCTGGTTATACTTTGTGTCCCTAGTTATATTGAATGTTCGAAATGTTCTATTCCCAATGTTGGGAGGGTGAATTTCTATATCAACCCATTCTGGGTATGTCTCTCTATTAGGATGTTCTATTTCACACCACCCTTCTATATATTTAGTCAATATTTTAGTGAATTAGTGGGGATAATAAGATTTCATGGGATAGATGGTAGGGTATGTATTTGTGTTGGGGTGGTGATGGGCAGAGCGAGACATGGTCGGAAGACATACATTAACAATTGAAATCATGTAAGATTAGTACTAGAAAATTTCACCTAACATGGTCCAAGATAGGGATTTAATGGAGAGATATATATAAATACATAAACCATTAGATCGTAATAAATTGGATGTTTAAATCTTATACTATTCTTATTAACAAGATCCACTTTTATTGGTAAAACAAGCACTTCTTCTTGATCGATTTGTGTTGAAAGAGTAACGTGTGTTTCTCCATGAAGAACATACATAACAATGAAATTTTATTTTAATAAATCAAAATTTATTTTTGATATATTCTTCATTTCTATTTTATATTGGGTGAAAATTTCCTCAACCATAGGTGGTTTAATTTATTATGGTAGCGAGTGGGATATAACCAAACATATTCCCTTTTCCTTGTTTGAAGCCCACTAGAGATGTGGTAGTTGAGAATTTCCAGAAAAACCATTATTTTTAGCTTCCATTTGAATTAGAGTACTTAAAAATCATTATCAATATATGTTTGGATAATATTACTAATAGAAACATCCTCATCGTATTCTCAAGAACATCCCCCGTGCTCCCCATCATCTAGAGGCCCAGTGTCGAAAAATATTTCTGAAACATTGTTTTCCTTCTTTTTCACATCATCATCATGAGGATAATAAGATTTATATCTCTCTAAGTATAAATTTGGTGATGAGTCAAAATATTTCAGAGTTTTCTTCCTCTTGAAGATTCAATATGGCATACTACCTATATGTGGAATCATTATTTCCTTCAACGATTCTCCAAGGAATTATTTTTGAAGTGTGATATAAGGAGTGTTTACAATGAAATGTTTCGAATTAATTTCCAAGGAAATATTTTGGGAATAATATGAGAAAAATCATGGAGACATGTCTTTTAAAATTACACATAACAAAGAAAAGATCAACTTCTATGGGTTAGTGGGATATTGAGGTAAAATATCCCCCCAATAATGTTGTTTTTTTCTAATCATGTCCCACATTAGCAATTATTTATAACCATAGTAGAATTTACGACCATTATGGGTGATATAGGTAAAAACAATTCCCTATATATTACAAGATATGTATTCTCTTTGACTAGAATAATTTCATCTATGATTTTTTTGTTCGTGATCTTGTGCATTTTCATCTATTCATGAGATGTATGCAATTCATTTTAAAAATATGTGATTCTTACTTGCATAGAAAATTATACCACATGAGATATAGACTTACAAAATATTATAACATATCCCAATATTTCTAGCAACTATACGTGTGATTCATATGATGGATATATCTTATAATGTCTGATATTTTGGGGTATAGTAATTTCTAATCCATATTTAGTAGACTTAATATTGTGTAAAAGACTAATTCCATTAGTCGGCAAAATGAAATGAAATTACATGATTTCACTTTTTGATGGTTATTATGATTATGGGGACAAGTTAAATACAATACACCATGATCACCTTGTCCTCTAATATATACATTTGACAGAGTTAAAAAATGAACTGATGAATATTTTTAAAGAATCATTGTATGAACATTGGTTTTTCTTATGTTCCTTTCCAAATTTCTAAAATCATATAAACGAGAGTGAATCAAAGATAATTATTCATCTACATTATATTATTTTATTAACATTGATTTCTTCCCACATCATTAAGTTAAGGAACATCCTCCCTATTTAGCCATCTATTCTAAAGAGATTTATTACATGAAGAAGGTGAGGATTGTCTGTGAAACCTCTCTTATTCTTCAACAATTCCCTAACCCTAATGCCGCAAAACCTTTCTCCCCCTCTCGATCGGAGGGGGGAGGCTTACAAGCTCATGCACGACATAGAGCCTTCACACCGTTCACAAATCCTGAATTTTTTCCATCTTTTCCGAGGATTAAAATCTCACCAAAAGTCCCAGATTTGTTTCAAGGAGCTCCTCAGCTAAATCTTTCCTCGGTGGAGCTTAATGGTGCATCAGACCTCTGATATCTTATGCTGGTGTCTAGGTTTCACCATCAGCGCCCTTCAGTTGATGATTTCGATTGTTTTATTTTCAATTCATGGGATCTTCAAGAGTGCGTGATTGTTGGTTTTCTTGACAAGAAGCATTTGATGGTTCGGTTTGAGAGGGAAGAAGACCTGATTACTGCCAAGTCTTGTTCCCCACAAAACTGCAATGGCGACTCATTTTTTCTTCTTCAGTGGAGCTTCGATTTTCACATGAGGGGTGACCACTCGATGATGGTGATTTGGGTGAGTCGGCCTGGTCTCCCTCTTTCATTTCAAAACCCATCTATCTTGTGCTCCATTGGAAATTTTATTGGTCGGTACCTATGTTCGGATTGTCAGATGGAGGTTGTCTGTCACCCCATTTGACCACGAATCTGTGTAGAAGTTTATGTCACGAGGTCTTCTGTTAATTGGGTATGGATTACAGATGGTGAGGATTTTCGGTTGAAGCAAGATGTTATGTTTGAGTCTTGGATGCGCTTCTGTGTTTCATGTAGGCGTCTTGGACATGTTGTTTCATTTTGTCAAGGTACTGGTATGGATGGGGCTTAATTGATGGTCTTGAGAATGGACAGTGCAGGTCCAGGCTCGCTAATGATGAAAGAGATGTCTAGCAGTATTGGGTCGCATCGAGGGGAGGACACTCAGGATCTGGTTACATCCTCTGCACAGGCTGTAAATGGTCCATGGGTTGTTTTGGTTCAGGCTGTAGGTTCTGGTCCTGAGTCCACAATACAGGGGCAATTTCAGAAGGTGGTGGAGGAGCGGCGGCATGACCTGACAGTGAGGCAGGTTTTTGAACATCTAAAGAGGGATCGTGGTATTCCAATGTAAGTGCACAACCGAGATTCATGTGATTGGAATAAGGATTTAGTTCCCGAGCAGTGGGTGGATTCAGTTGTTTCTGAAATAAAGGCAGCATATACATGTGATGAGCAGTGGGCAGGGCAGGAAGATGCTAATGGAGGGATGTCAATCATGGTGTCCACTGGCAATCATTTTCTGGATTTGTCTCAAGAAGAAGAAGATGATACAAGGCAAGAGGTGGGTCTAGTGAAGGATGATCTCTCCCATACAGGGATAGTAATTGGGAATTCTACTATGCAAGATGTTGTGGAGCAGCCATAATGTCTTTCCATGATTGAGTATAATAATCAAGATCAGTAGGAGCGGGGAATGTTGTATCAAGAAGATCAAATCCCGAGAAAGTGGGGTGATATTTCTGATAGAGATAAGGAAAATGTGAATGGTATAGTCCATATGTCTAACAGTGATGTGTCTTAGGGTGTTGTAATGAAGATATCTGAGAATGTGGATGATACGACTTCCCCACTATGGTGAATGTCAAGAAAATATTACTCCTATCTTCCATGACCGGTGCCTACTAGATCTTTTTTTGCGAAGGAAAGTGGATTCATGCTGTCTTAAAAGGAATTTTTGTCTCTGGAAAAGCTGAATCTAAGAAGGAAATATGCTAAGTTCCTTAAACATTATGAAATCTCTGAGTGGGAAACTGTTACTGCAGAGGATGGGTGATATAATGGATGTTGTGATGGGTGTGATTTGTATGATCTGTAGTTATCTTTTATCCCATACTATACTTGGTTGATGTTTTCTTTTTTTTAATAAATGGTCAGAGGTTTGCCTCTGAGTAAACTTTCCTGGTATTAACATTGATTTTAAATCATTCACAATGTAGGAATTTAAATTATCTATTGCGAAGAATCATAGATATATCTAAAATTCTACAATATACACATTCCTTTGTTAGAAATCTCATACGAAAATAGTAATGACTATCCTGAGGCCTTAATATGACTAGTATACAATCATTGGATATTTTTTGTCACATAATTAATATATTATATTCATATTTTTTAGATAATATTTCACTTATTCCATATGATGTAGCCAATTCTGGGGTTTCTTGTCATTGTGAGCAGAGTTTGATATAATCAATATTGTCCTAGTGGAGGGTAAGAAGATAGTGGTTGGGTTAGAGCATGACCTTTAACATGAGCTACAAAACACCTGAAAAGGGATATATATTTTCAATGATAAATAATCTTGTGTATCTTTCTCTATACTTTCAAATGCCTCATGATAGGAGGGATATATGACATCTAATTCGGTATGGGGATAAATTCCATAGTGAAATGAAAAATCAATTTAGGGTTGAACATCATACAAAATTCCAACACCCAGGATACTAACATAATGTCTCAATATTAATCATCATGGTGTAATCCAACCATCTATTTCTTGGGGATGAACTTTGGGGTAGACCATGGAAGATGGGATCACCATTCTGTCTGATCCTCATACTGCGATGAGGGTTTACATGGTTCTCTTTATATGAAATGTTCATATGATTGATATTGATATAACACATGGGTTGAATTTTATAGAAAACACTATTGGGTCGACTTATAGAGATATGGGTAGAAATCTTTTAAAAAGTACTAATTATACAACTAGAAATAATACTTTAGTAAATGAAAATACAATTAAATATAATCATGGACCACCATTAACGATTGTTTGACAGCCTTGTGTACAAAAACATCTACTAGCACATGGATGTAAGACATTATCTTGACATTATATTTCCCATGTTTAGTATTTTAAATATATATTATTTTCCACAAAATTTGATTTTCATTTTGAAAACATCATCATTCATCTATATAGGACAACCTAAGTGACCCATCTACTATTTCCAAGATATTAAAAAAAATATTACATAATATTGATAGGAATGTGTTCCAACATAGAAATTAATGTTATGGGTGGTTAATGAACTATTACCAGAATAGGAGTTTGATCCATATTCTATTTTTAATTTCTCATTAGGATATGCCGATGACTATACTGATAGGTAGAAGGAATTCATTATTTCCCTTGAGTATAACAAAAATTTCACTAAAGAGCTTCTATGTCAATGGTGTTGTGGGGGGGGGGGACATATGAATTCCCATGACTGCTTCAACTACCCATATATTTTGGATTTTTTTTAAATATGGTATTGTATGTATGATTTACCATTCACCATTGAAGGAGGAGTTGATAGACTTCTAGAGCAGACATATGAATGTTCACCCATTCCTTTGCAAGAGTGAGGATGCATGTCTAAATTTTTTCTACATCCCCACAACAAAACATTAGAAGGATTATTTTTTGGGAAAATTAGTGTATAGAATCCCCATTTCCCTTGGTAGAATATTATGATAGGATCCTCATGATGATCCGATTGTATGCTACTAGGCATGGCATGTATGAGAAATAATGTGTGTATAATCACTATTTTCACCTGTAGAATGCTGGAGAGATACCTTTTGGGATATTGGGATGTGGGACCATTCATATTCTTTGTTTTACTTCCAAGAATAATAATAATCTTGGGATCTTCATTCATAGGGACATGAGAAAGGAACAATGTTGTGGAATCCTCAATGGAAAGACCATGGATTTGGTCTATATGGAGCTGAAAATGATGATAGTGGTCAGAATCCAGTTGATTACACTGTTATGTTTTGGTAAGGATACTATAATGTTCTCATTCAATATATCTAATTATTTTATTCCAGGGAGATTCTCCTTAAATGCCTTGAAATTTAGATAGGTTTCATTTATATCCTTACCACCACTCATAAATGGGATGATGGTTAGTGAGAATTTATATCCTGTAAGGATTCACTTTCAACCACCAATTTCACGATATTACTACTCAAGTTATACTCTTTAATTTACTCAATTTCTACCTGACATATAATATTGTTGTTGGGTGACATCTATATCATATTTAATGAGTTCTATTCTTTCACAACTATTGATTCCCATGTTCACCATGATTGAAAATTTTCATTTTTATCAAAGAGAGTTCTGTAGATATTGCAGAAGTAATAAACTCCAATAAGGAATCATATCAATGTATCATCACAGGTAAAATAATTTCATGAATTTTTAATTTAATTCATAATTATAAGTTTCAAATCAGGTGAATGATATTTTCAATATAATATTCATATAAATATTTCTTAGCTTAGGGGGAACACAGTTGTTTTTGTTATTATAGAATTTCATGTTGGTATCACCAATTTTTCAATTTGATAGATACAATTATTCAACATTAGGGAGTCTCCAAAATTTTTTATTGTTTCCAATAAAATTTATTCATGACACTTGAAACAAAAAATTTATCCAACTTCTATAAAAAGATACAAAAAATTTGTAAAATGGAATGTGATCACTAGTTTGTCTTAACAGTGACACTTAATAATTCACATTGGTCAATAGGATGGTAATTTACACTCATATAACTCTGTTCATGGAATTATTTTCTACACATTGTGTAATGACCTAGGTATTAATAGAATAAAAAATATTCATATCTATTAATATTTATGAATGATATATTAATTTTACATTAAATATGACTCTTTGTTTGATATCGTACTCGAAACAAAACAATGGGTTTTGTTGGATCTGAATGTACAGATTATACAGAGGAGGGGGTGAATTGTGTCTTTTGAAATTTTTAGGTAACACTTTGATTGAACGAGTTCTGTCCTCTATACATTATCAGATTTGATTGCGCGTCGGAATAAGTAAAAACAAGAACACAATGATGTATAGTGGTTCGGGGAACAGAAGGCACCTAGTCCACTCCACCAATGCTCTACTCCATGAGCTTGGTGATTTTCACTATCTGGTCCTTTTTTTCCACAGACCTGTTCACAACTGAGTACAGGCAGTTGACACCTTTACAATCATCAGGGTAACAATGCCTTTTAGTTCAAACACAAACCTACATATCATAGTACAAGATGCTGGTTACTCATGATAAAAATAATTTTTAACAAAAACATTTCCAGTCGATTATCACAATTGCAACAGAAATAAATTGACAGCAGATGGATCATATTCCCAAGAAATATTGATTTTTAAGTCGAATTAGTTCTAAGTTGATCTGGTTGCAATAGATATAGAGATATATGTCATAACTTCAGTAGTAGTAGATCCATAGTAGATATTCAATGTAGAACATGTGAATCTCTTATCGAGTTCATTCTTCTTAAACAAACAGAGCTTTGATGCTCCTATTGAATCAGCCGAACTGGGTGCTTTGTGCAGTCACTATTTTCCACGTTTTTGATAATATATTGATTACCATACATGCTTCTACCTGTTGTTTCAGAGAAAACATACATAATAAATCTGAGCATATCTCATGTACATTTAAATCCATAAAAGTCAACTTTTTATTCGTGATATTCAAACATTTGAATTTACATAGAAGTTGTAAATTCCATTAAGACTTGGCATAAAAAGATCCTTTTAATTCGATCTTAAATCCATTGATAAAATGGATTTGAATCAGTCAAAGCCTTATTTTAATAAACGACTTTAAATCCGGCTTGAAATCTGCCCAATAATCAGCTTGCTGACCGCTGCATAAAAATATCGTCTGTCAAAATTTCTGACGCTAAACGTAAGGTTGATGACGTGGCCTCCAAACGTAGGGTTGAAAACGTAAGTTTGACCATAAATGTAGGGTTGATTCTACTTTATCCAAACATAAGGTTGATCATAAATGTAGGGTTGATCATCGATACTTTTTCTTCAACTCTCAAACATACGGTAAAAGATCCATACTTTTACTTGATCCATACTTTTCCTAGAACGTATGGTTGTTCGCAAAAGTAATGTTGATGAATCATACTTTTGAGAAACCAATTTAACATTTAATACTTATGTATAGTTCTCCCTCCATACTTTGTTGATAATGTATGGTTGTTTAACCATACTTTTCTTTTATCTCAAAAAGTATACGTTCTTTTCATCCATATGCTACGTTTATCCACGTAGGGTATGAAATGTATTTCCAAAATGAACTAAAGCAGATTCCACACTACATTTATCCACATAAGGTATGAACAATGATTTTAGAACACGCTAAAGCAGATACCACGCTTAAGTAATTATTTCTAGTTTTTTCAATTGTAATATAAATTAATAAATTCCTTCAAAATAATAAATGAAAACATTAGAAAATAATTAAGGGTATTTGTGAGCATCAAAATTATCATAAAAAGACAGAGTATTATATTCAATAATCTCCCCCTTTAAATAACATTTTTATGTATTGTTGAAAACAATACTTTTCTCAACAATCTCCCCCTTTTTGATGATGACAAAACCCAAAAAATAATTAATCAAATCTACTTCACCATATTAATTACATATAGATTTTTCATTTAATTCTACCCCTAAATAAAAATATAATGTTTTATGTATCAACATTCTCCCCCATTTGTGATATCACAAAGAATAAAAAATCAGGGATTTTAACACTTTTAATATTTCACTAAACTGTTAGTAAATGCTATAATGAACAATTTAATAGTAAATTTATCTGATATACTGGCATATGTTATCTTAAAATAGTAATAAAAAAATAGAGAAAGAAACAAATAAACAATGAAGGAAATTTTCATTCAAAAACAGCAGTATATACATGAAAATGATATACACAGGAATCAAGGTTTGGGTAAGATAGGCAACAAGTTCCATCTCCTCTGGATTGCAGACTTGAAATCATTAAATTGTTCCTGAAGTCACTTCATCATCCCAACTCCAAGTTTGATAATGAGCTCTCTATTCTCTTGAGTCATATGAATATTCTCGATTAAATTGACTTTGAAAAACTCATGCATCCTTTCCTCTTTTCAATAAACACTGAAAGCTTCTCTGATAACTGATTTAATAGGATTTTGATCGATGGCTCACTAGATGATAGATTATCCACTAAAAACATTGGATTGTCCAGCAAAACTTATAAAGGAGAACTGTTACATTGATGATCTTGTAACATGTCATTCATGTTTCTCTTCGTAGTTGTGATCGCTTGAAACCTTATGATAAAATCAGGTGAAGTACCTGATCCAGTAATAGCATTATTTGCAACTGAAGAAAATTTGTTCTCCAAAAATGACTTCAGATATGATAAATCTAACTTCATAACCATTTCAGATTTCAATTTTGCAACTGTAGTCGGCATATCCTCTTTAATCATTTCAACTTCTTTCCTTGAGACTGTACACGCCTTCAGCTTTGGAAATTTAAAATGTTCTTAGTCTAAGGCATTTCTCATAGTGACATTCTCAGATTCTAACTGAGACACCATTTTGTACAACTTTTCAACATCTTTCTTCATTGAATCAGAGGCACCCTATGTTTTATTTGCATTCTCAGGCTCTGGATGATGCAGCAGTACCAAAGGTAATGATTCAACATCATATTTCTCTTTTTCTTTGTCTTGAGTAGGTTGGTCCACAGATTTTTTCATAGAGTCCGCAGACTCCTCCACAGAAAAATCCTCTTGAATTAATTTTGTGTGAGCTTCATAAGCATGCTCACCACAAACATCAGCATCTTGTCCTTCCACTGGATTTTCGAGAACAACATTTTCAGAAGTTTCTTGAGGTCTGGCCACTTCCCCACTAGGCACTGCCTCCTTATCTTGGTTCTATTGAAGTGTAACTTCAACATCAGCTACAATCTGTTCCTGATTCTCCCTTTGATCTTCTTCTTACGATCCTGATCCTTGTACCGGTGTTGTCCTTTCACTAACAACTTCCATGGTTTTATCAATAAAAGTTACTCTTACAAAAGAATAAGAAAATAATTCTTATGTTATTGTTTCCAATTTAGGGGAAGTAATTTCCTCATTATCATGTCTCTTTCTTTTTGATTGAAGTCCCTCTTAACTTCTGTCTTCCTCAACATCTTCCACTTCAATGTGAATCCTTAATGCTGAATTGCTGAGTCTTGATTCAGATTGTCCCTCCTTGGACTTAGAAGGTTGATCATGAGCACTCTCTAAGTTTTCCTCAGCTCATACAGGCAAAAATTTTCCTTTAATGGTGCTCCAGAAATATCCAATCTTCCTTAAATTTACAGCATTAAACACATTACTATGATGACAGTTTACTCAGGCATCCAATAATCTCACCATGTCTTTCATAAGCAGCAGATTAGAAATAAATCGTCCGAAAGGATAGAAGTTCATCCGGGCATCGCTTTGACAGCATTAGTTGAGAGACCTTATCATTTACATTGGGATGTTTAACATGATATCACTTAAGATACATTATGTACATATCAGGGTACAAAATATTTTCCATTTCTGCAATTGTTGGATTTATTTTAGTCTGAATAAATTTGACCAAAAGTTTCTGATTGGGCTCCAAATCCTTGATAAACATTTTCTTTATAGTTCTAGTACCAAAAATAAAAGACATGATGTCCTCGGATTTATGAACATAATCTCCAATATTTTTCAAATCGAAATGAAAAACTCCTTCACGAGGGAAGTTGAGAATCTGACCAATCTCTAATGATGAGATTGAGAAATCTCTATCCTCTATCTTAGCCATCATACTATCCTCTGTATCTCCCAGACTAAACTGTACAGATTTCAAGAAATATCTAAGTTCTACTTCATATAGAAATTCCTTATTTTCACTATTAAACATATTTTAATGATTCTGAAACGACAGTGCTTGATTCAACATCAGATTTTTCTGAAATAACCAATCGAGATCGACTACCTTGCCCTGTAAGATTTTTCTTCCCTCGGAGCATTGTCTCTTGGAATTTCATGGCTCGGCTTCACTGGATATTTTAATTTTTACCATCTCTCTGAGAATCTCTGAAGGTTTGAAGGTTAGGGTTTCAGAGGTTCGATGATTAGGGTTTAGGAGCAGAAGTGAAATTTTTGGATTTCGAATGGGTTTCAATAGAAGTGAAATAGTTTAGAAGTTGAAAATGATCTGATAGCATTGATTCCTATGTAATCACTAATCATTAAATATATTTAAATCAAATAAAATTTCCATAGGGTGAAATAAAAAAATCATAAAAAATATTTAAAAACCAAAATAAAATTTTCAAAAATAAAAAAAAGTAAATAAAAATAAAAATTATTTAAAATTAAATAAACTTAGCTCCACCTTAATAAAATCAAACCATGCAGTGGGAAGTGGTTTAGTAAAAATATCTTCTAATTGAATTTCAGTATTTATAAAATCTAGAAATATATCTTTTTTTAATAACATTATCTCTTAAAAATTGATGCCTTATATCAATGTTCTTAGTTCTAGAATGACTAATAAGATTTTTTGAAATATTAATTAAACTTTTTTTATCCCATAAAATAGGTGTATTATTAAAATTCAATCCACAGTCTATAAGAGTGTTTTTCATCCACAACACTTATGCACAACAACTTCCAGCCGAAAATATTCTGCCTCAACTGTTGACAGGGCAACTGAATGGTGATTCTTACTAGAACATTATACTAAAAAAATCCTAAAAAGTGACATGTTCCTGATGTACTTTTTATATCTATTCTACAACTTCCAAAGTCATCATCTGAATATGAAATAAAATTTAATTCAAAAGATTTAGGATAAAGAAGAGGTTGAAAAATAGTTCCTTTTAAATATCTAAAAATTCATTTAACATCAGTTAGATGAGATTCTTTAGGATTTGATTGAAATCTAGCACAAAGACATAATGAATACATTATATCTGGACTTCTAATATTAAGATATAAAAAACTACCAATCATACCACTATATAACTTGTTGTCAACGGATTTCCCAGTTTCATCCAAATCAAGTTTTATATTCGTACACATAGGAGTTGTAAATGGCTTGTTGTTTTCATGTCCAAATTTCTTAAGTAATTTGGTAATGTATTTTCTTTGATTTATAACATTTCCAAAATATTTTTGAAATATTTTTTGACCCAAAAAGGATTTTAATTATCCCATCATACTCATTTAAAATTCTTCTTTCATTAATTTTGAAAATTAATGACAAATATTTTTATTAGTTGATCCAAATATTACATCATCAACATAAATTTGAACCAATAAAACATTATTTTTCAAAGATTACTTAAATATTGTTGGATTTTCCAATCCAATAGTAAATTAATTTTTCAAAAGAAAAGTACTAAATATTTCATTCAAAGATCTAGGTGCTTGTTTAAGGCCATAAAGTGCTTTAGTAAGTTTAAAAATAGAATCAGGTTTTTGAGAGTTTTCAAAACCAGGAGGTTTCTTAACATAAACATCCTCCAGTAAATAACCATTTGAAAGGGCAGATTTAACATCCATATGAAATAATTTAAAATTAATATATGATGCTTAGGCTAATAAGATTCTAATGGCTTCTAACAATGATATATGTGCAGAAGTATCATCATAATCTATTCCTTCTTCTTGATTATATCCTTTAGCTACTAATCTTGATTTATTTGTAGTTATTGTCCCTTGTTCATATTTTTTATTTCTAAAGACTCATTTGGTTCCAATTACAGGATTATTCTTAGGTCTTTCCACTAATTCTCAAACATCATTTCTTTTAAACTAGTTTAATTCATCTTACATTGCTATTACCCAGCTTTAATCATCTAAAGCATCTTCTATAGTCTTGGGTTCTTGTTGAGATAGAAAGGCACAGATTTCCACTAGGTTTCCTAAGTTTCTTCTAGTTTGAACACCAGTTTCTAGGTAACCTATTTCTGTTTCTAAAGGGTGATTCTTTAGGGTTCTAGACTGACTAGGTAATATATTTAAAGGTTCTTTAGTATAATGTTCCTCTGAACTGGACTAAATTTCTTTTATATCATTTTCAAAATCATTCTTTAAGTTCTCAAGTCTTATGTTATCATTAGAGACATGTTCATCCATTTGATCTGTCCTTTTCTCAGAAGGATCAGATTCATCAAATTTCACATTAACAGATTCTTCAAGAATCCATGACTTCTTATTATAAACTCTATAAGATTAGGAGGTAGTAGAATATCCTAAGAAAATACATTCATCAGATTTTGGATCGAACTTACCAAGATTATCCTTGTTGTTTAAGATGTAAACCTTGCATCCAAATACATTAAAGTAGTTAACTTTAAGTTTTCATTTATTCCATAGTTCATAGGGTGTCTTTTTCCAAATAGGTCTAATTAAAACTCTATTAATTATATAGCAAGTTGTATTTACAGCTTCTGCCCAGAAATATATATGTAGGATATAATCATTTAACATAGTCCTAGCCATTTCTTGAATTGTTCTATTTATTCTTTCTACAATCCCATCCTGTTGAGGTGTTCTTGGTGTAGAAAAGGTGTGTTTAATAACCATATTTGAGCAGAAGGAATTAAATTCCTGATTTTCAATTTCTCCACCATGATTACTTCTTAATGAAATTATTTTAAAACCTTTTTCATTTTGAACAGCTTTACATAAACTTTCAAATAAGGTAAAATCTTCATTTTTAAATTTCAAAAAGAAAATCCTTGAAAATCTAGAATAGTCATCAACTTAAACATATACATATAATTTACCAGCCAAGATTTCTACTCTGGAAGTTCCAAACAAATCCATATATATTTTCTACTCTACTGGCCTGCTACCTGCAAAGGCATTCAAACAAATAGCTTTGGTACCCATATTATGTTGGGTCCAGGGGTGTTAACTAGCAATGATCTAGGTATCCAGATTTACTTTGTTCTTTTAAAATCAGCTGAATCATATATGTCTTTTGAATGATAAGCTTTCTCAATACCACAAATTTGAGGTTGTCTTAAGAAGCAGTTTTTAGCTATATGTGCCTTTGTCTCACAAAAGTTACAATTAACCCTTTTAGAGCTAGGAACAAAATAATTTTTATATAATTTAGGTTTTTCTTCTTTACTCCCAATTCCAAATTTTTTCTTTCTAAGGACAGTTTTCCAAGAATTTCATTTAAATATTTCTCTCCTTTTGTAATAACCAATAAAGCCTATTTGTAAGATTCTAATTCATTCTTCAGTGTTCTTATTCATGATTGAAAATTAATATAGGTAGTGTTAATATAATTGTATTTATCTTTTAATTACTTATGTTGTTTCATTAGTGTATCTCTTTCATCTGAAACAGCTTTATGTATGTTCTTTAGTGAGTTATGTTTTTAAATAGCGAGTCATATATTTCATCAAGCATATTGCAGTAGGTTTCATGTTTTTCATTTTTTTATGTTGATTAAGAATTTTTTTAACTGTTTGAGTCAGAGGAGTAATATAAGTGTACCTCATCAATTTATTCCATGAAACAAATGTTTGCCTTTAGATTGAATTCTTCTTTTTCTAGGATTGATTCAGGAGAGCTTCTGGAGTCTTCAGATACACTCCATGTGGCTTTCATAGCTTTCTTTTCTATCTACTCAATGTCAATTATTTTGAAGAATTTATTCCTCTTTGCATCTTTCAATTATTGGAAATCTGGTCTGATATGCACCATCTTCTGGCATTCATAACATCTTACTTCATTATTATCTCCCATAATGGATTTTTTGAAGCCTCTTTTCTTGCTGTAGAATTTTCAAAATTTTCTGTCTAGCTGAGCCAGTTCTCCATCTGAGTTAGATGTGTCAGAGCTTTTTGATTTAGCATGACATCTCTGTTCTTCATCATTCTATTCTTTTGTTGTGAAGTTACCTTCAAGGTAGTATCTTATCTTTTGACGTAGACCTTATGTTCATTTGCCTCATCTTTCATGTCAGCTTCATTCATCATCAGTGTACCAATCAGCTCTCTCATGGTCAGATCTTTGATAGGAGTTGATTTTCTGATTGATGCAGATATACCATTCCCTAGAGTAGGAAGTACCCTTAGAAATTTTAATTCTTGATCAGCCTACATGATAGGTTCTCCTAGAGCTGTTATATTATTTCAAATTTCTGTCAATCTCCCATCCATTTGGGTGATGCTTTCATCTTCAAACAATCTGAATGTATCATATTTCAACTTGGAAGTTGCATATCTCAATTGTTTCACATTATATGTTCCTTCATATGCCATGGCTATTGTTTTCCACATCTCATATGTTGTGGGGAACTGAGATACTCTATTAAATTCATCTGGTCCAAGACCGCAAATAATTGCATTCATAGCCTTTGAGTTCATATCGTACTCTGCCTCTATAGCAGCACTCCATGTCTCAGGATTTTTAGGAATACCATAAGGAGTCAGAATCATTGAATAGACTTTATATCCGAGGTTTTTCACATATATTATCATGCGGGATTTCCAGCAGCCATAGTTGTCTCCATTAAAATATGGTGCTCTGACCATTGACATCCCTTCTCTTCTTTCAGTCATGATGCTCTGTTGTGTAATCTTTAAATGCTTCTAGATTTCTAAGGCTCGATCAGAAGCTCCTCCTCTGATACCAATTGTTGGATCTGAATCTACAGATTATACACAAGAGGGGGGGGGGTGAATTGTGCCTTTTGCAATTTTTCGGTAACACTTTGATTGAACAAGTTATGTCCTCTATACATTATCAGATTTGATCGTGTAGCGGAATAATAAAAAACAATAACACAAAGATGTATAGTGGTTTAGGGAACAAAATTCCCCTTGTCCACTCCACCAACGCTCAACTCCACGACAATGGTGATTTTCACTATTTGGTTCTCTTTTCCACAGACCGATTCACAACTGAGTACATGCAGTTGACACCTTTACAATATTCATGCTAACAAAGCCTTATAGTTCAAACATCAACCTACACAGCTTAGTACAAGAAGCTGGTTACTCAAGATAAAAATAATTTTTAACAAAAAATTTTCCAGTTGACCTTCACAATTCCAACGGAAAATAATTGACAGCAGATAGATCGTAGTCTCTATAAATATTGATTTTCAAGTCGAAGTAGTTCTGAGTTTATCTGTTTTCAATAGATATAGAGATATAGTTCACAACATCAGGATTAGTAGATCCAAAATAGATATTCCATGTAGAATAGGTGAATCTTCTATCGAGTTCTTTCTTCTTAAACAAACAGTGCTTTGATGCTCCTATTGAATCAGCAGAACTGGGTGCTTTTTGCAGTCTCTATTTTCCAACTTTTTTATAATAGATTGATTACCATACATGCTGGTACCTGGTGTTTCAGATAAAACATATATAATAAAGCTGAGCATATCCCCTGCACATTTAGATCCATAAAATTTGCCTTTTTATTCACGATCTTCAAAAATTTGAATTTATAGAGAAGTCATAACTTCCCTTAAGACTCGGTATAAAAATATTTTTTTAATTCGATCTTAAATCCATTGATAAAATGGCTATGAATCAGTCAAAGTTGTATTTTAAAAACGACTTTAAAATCAGCTTGAAATCTGCCCAATTATCAGCTTGCTGACCACTGCATAAAAATATCATCTGTCAAAATTTCCGACGCCAAACGTAAGGTTGATGACTTGGCCTCCAAACTTAGGGTTGACAATGTATGTTTGGACATAAACGTAGGGTTGATGCTACATTCACAAAACATAAGGTTGATCATAAACATAGGGTTGATCATCCATACTTCTTCTTCAACTCTCAAACGTACGGTAAAAGATCCATACTTTTACTTGATCCATACTTTTCCACGAACGTATGGTTATTCACAAAATTAAGGTTGATGTACCATACTTTTAATAAACAAATGTAACGTTTAATACTGACGTACAGTTCTCCTTCCATAATTTGTTGATAACGTATGGTTGTCTAACCATACTTTTCTCTTATCTCATAAAGTATACACACTTTTCATCCTTACACTACGTTTATCCACGTAGGTTATGGATAGTGATTCCAGAACACACTAAATGATATTCCGTGCTACATTTATCCACGTAAGGTATGAAAAGTTATTCCAGAACGCCCTAAAGAATATTCTGTGCATAAGTAATTAATTCTTGTTATTTCAATAGTAAAATAAATTAATAAATTCCTGCAAAATACTAAATGAAAGCATCAGAAAATAATTTTGTGTATTTTTGAGCATCACAATTATCATAAAAATATAGAGTATTATATTCAATAATCTCCCCCTTTAAATAACATTTTTATGTATTGTTTAAAACAATACTTTTCTCAACAGTCTCCACCTTTTTGATGATCACAAAACCCATAAAATAATTAATGAAATCAACTTTACAAAAATAATTACATATTAATTTTTCATTTAATTCTCCCCCTAAATAAAAAGATGATGTTGTATGTATCCAAATTCTCCCCCTTTTTGTGATTTCAAAAAGAATAAAAAATCATGGATTTTAACACTTTTAATATTGCACTGAACTATTAGTAAATGTTATAGTGAACTGTTTAATAGTAAATTTATCTGATATACTGGAATATGTTAACTTAAAACAGTAATAAACAAATAGAGAAAGAAACAAATAAAAAATTAAGGAAATTTTCATTCAAAAATATCAGCATATACATGACAATGATATACACAAGAATCATGGTTTGGGTAAGATAGGTAATAGGTTCTATCTCCTCTAGATTGCAGACTTGATTTCTGTAACTGTTCTAGAAGTCTCTTCATCATACCATATCCATGTTTGATAATGAGCTCTCTGTTCTCTTGATTCTTAGGAATATCTTCGATTAAATTGACTCTGAATAACTCATGCATCCTTTCCTCTTTTTCAATAAACACTTTTAGCTTCTCTGATAACTAATTTAACAGGATTCCGATCGATGGCTCACTAGATGTCAGTTGATCCACTAAAATCATCTGATTTTCTAGGAACACTGATAAAGGAGCAATGTTACATTGAATATCTTGTATCCTGTCATTCATGTTTCTCATCGCAGCTGTGATCTCTTGAATCCTTCTGATTAAATCAGGTAATGTACCTGATCCACTAACAGTATTATTTTCAACTGATACAAAACAGTTCTCCATAAATGACTTCAGATCGGATAAATATGACTTCATATCCATTTCAGATTTCAATTGTTCAACTACCGTCAGTATATCCTCCTTAAACATTTCAACTTCATTCCTTAAGACTGTACATACCTAATATTTTGAAATTTAAAATGATCTAAGTCTAAGGCATTTATCATACTAACATTCTTATATTCTAACTGAGACACCTTTTTTTTATAATTTTTCAACATCTTTCTTCCATGAATCAGAGTCACACTGTGCTTGATTTTCATTCTCAGGCTCTGGATGATGCAGAAGTACCAAAAGTAATGATTTAGTATCAGATTTCTCTTTTTCTTTGTCCTGAGTAGGTTGGTCCACAGATTTTTCCTTAGAGTATGCATACTCCTCCAAAGAAAAATCCTCTTGAATTACATCTGTGTGAGCTTCAGAAGCATGATCACCAAAAACATCAGAATCTTGGCCTTCCACTGGATTTTTGATAACAATATTTTCATGAGTTTCTTGAGGTATGGCCACTTCCCCACCAGGCACTGCATCCTTATCTTGGTTATATTGAAGTGTAACTTCAACATCTTATACAATATGTTCTTGTTTCTCCCTTTGAGCTTCTTCTTGAGATCCTGATCCCTCAACTAGTGTCGTCATTTCACTAACAACTTCTATGGTTTTATTAATAATAGCTTCTCTTACAAAAGAATAAGAAAATAAAGCTTCTGTTGTTGTTTCCAATGGAGGGGAAGTAATTTCCTCATTAACAGATCTCTTTCTTTTTTATTGAAGTCCCTCTTGACTTCTCTATTCCTCAACATCTTCCACTTCAAAGAGAATCCTTCTTGATGCATTGCTGACTCTTGATTCAGCTTGTCCCTCCTTGGACTTTTTAGGTTGAGCCTGAGCACTCTCTGAGTCTTCCTTAGCTTCCACTAGAAAATGTTTTCCTTTAATGGTGCTCCAGAAATATCCAATCTTCTTTAAAGTTCCAGCATTAAACACATTACTATGATGACAGTTTACTTGGGCATCCACTAATCTCACCATGTCTTTCTTATGAAGCAGTTTAGAAATAAATCAATCGAATGGATAGAAGTTCATCCGGGAATCACATTGACAGCAGTAGTTGAGATACCTTATCATATACCTTGGGAAGTTTAACTTGATACCACTTAACAGAAGATACATTATGTACATATCAGGGTAAAAAATCTTTTCAATTTCTTCCATTCTTGGATCTATTCGAGTCTGAATAAATTGGACCGAAATGTTCTGATCAGGCTCCAAATCCTTGATAAAATTTTCTTTATATTTTTAGTACAAAAAAGAAAAGACATGATGTCCTCGGATTTATGAACAGAATCTCCAATATTCTTCAAATAGAAATGAAAAACTCCCTCAGGAGGGCAGTTGGGAATCTGACCAATCTCTATTGATGAGATTGAGAAATCCATATCATCTATCATAGTCATCATACTATCCTCGGTATCTCCCAGACTAAACTATACAGATTTGAAGAAGTATATATGTTCTACTTCGTACAAAAATTCCTTATTTTAATTGTTGAACATCTGTTCAATATTATGAAATGACAGTGCTTGCTTCAACATAATATTTGTATGAAATAACCAGTCGAGATCGATTACCTTTCCCTGTGTGATTTTTCTTCCCTCGGAGCGTTGTCTATTGGAATTGCTTGTCTCAAATTCACTAGCTCTTTTAGTTCTTACCATCTCTGTGATAATCTCTAAATGTTTTATGGTTAGGGTTTTAGAGGTTCGAATATTAGGGTTTATGAGTAGAAGTGTGATTTCAGATTTTGAAAGGGTTTCAATAGAAGTGAAATGGGATAGAAGTCGAAAAGGCTCTAACATCCTTGATTCCTATCTAATCACTAATCATTACATATATTTAAAACAAATAAAATATTTATATGGAAAAATAAAAAAACTTCAAAAATGTTCAAAAAAAAATTAAAATTTACAAAAATAAATAAAAATAAATAAAAATAAAATTTATTTAAAATTAAATAAACCATGCTCCCCCTTAATAAAATCAAACCATGCAGTGGGAAGTGGTTTAGTAAAAATATCTACTAATTAAATTTCAATATTTATAAATTCTATAAATATATCTTTTTTAATAACATGTTCTCTTAAAAAGTGATGCCTTATATGAATGTGCTTAGTTCTAGAATGACTAATAGGATTTTTTTAAATATTAATTGCACTTGTATTATCAAATAAAATAGGTGTATTATTAAAATTCAATCCAAATTCCATAAAGGTGTTTTTCATCCACAACACTTGTACACTTCAACTTCCAGAAGAAACATATTCTGCCTCAGCTGTTGACAGGGAAACTGAATGTTGTTTCGTACTAGACCAATATACTAATGACTTTCCAGTAAAATAAAATGTTCCTGATGTACTTTTTCTATATAATCTACAACTTCCAAAGTTAGCATATAAATATGAAATCTAATTGAAATCATAAGTTTTAGGATAAAGAAGAGATTGAAAAAAAGTTTCTTTTAAATATCCAAAAATTCTTTTAATGACATTTAGATGACATTTCTTAGTATTTGATTAAAATCTTGCACAAAGACATTCTCAATACATTATATCTGGACTTCTAGCAGAAAGATATAACAAACTACCAATCATATCTCTATGTAACTTGTTGTCAACTGATTTCCCAGTTTCATCAAAATCATGATTTATATTAGTACACATAGGAGTTTTAAATGTCTTGTTGTTTTCAAAAGTAAATCAATAATGTATTTTTTTTATTTAAAAAATTTACAAAATCGTTTTGATATATTTGAAGACCCAAAAAGAAATGTAATTCTCCCATCAAACTCATTTCAAATTTTTCTTGCATTAATTTTGAAAATTCATGACAAAGAGTTTTATTAGTTGATCTAAAGATTACATCATCAACATAAATTTGAACCAATAAAACATTATTTTTCACAGTTTTCTTGAAGAGTGTTGGATCTACCAATCCAATAGTAAAGTCATTTTCAAAAGAAAAGAACGTAATCTTTCATACCAAGATCTAGGTGCTTGTTTAAGGCCATAAAGAGATTTAGTATGTTTAAAAATAGAATCAGGGTTTTGAGAGTTTTCAAAACCAGGAGGTTGCTCAACATAAACTTCCTCCATTAAATAACGATTTAAAAAGGTAGATTTAACATCCATATGAATTAATTTAAAATTAATATAAGATATATAGGCTAAAATTATTATAATGGATTCTAACATAGAAACATGTGAAAAAGTCTCATCATAATCTATTCCTTCTTCTTGATTATATCCTTTAGCTACTAATCTTTCTTTATTTATAGTTATTGTGCCTTGGTCATCTTGTTTATTTCTAAAGACCCATTTGGTTCATATTACAGGATTATTCTTAGGTCATTCCACTAATTCGCAAACATCATTTATTTTAAACTAGTTTAATTCATCTTGCATTTCTATTACCCAACATTCATCATCTAAAGCTTCTTCTATAGTCATGGGTTCTTATTGAGATTAGAAGGCAGAGAATTCCACTAGGTTTCCTATGTTTATTATAGTTTGAACACCAGTTTCTAGGTCACCTATTAAAGTTTCTAATGGGTGATTATTTAAGGTTCTAGACTGTCTAGGTAATATATTTAAAGGTTATTTAGTACCATGTTTCTCTGAAATGGATTGAATTTCTTTTATATTATTTTCAAAATCATTCTTTATGTTCTAAAGTCTCGTGTTATCATTAGATTCCCGTTCATCCATTTGATATTTCCTTTTCTCAAAGGTATTAGATTCATCAAATTTCACATGAACTAATTCTTCAACAATCCTTGACTTCTTATTATAAACTCATTATGATTTGGAGGTAGCAGAATATCCTAAGAAAACAACTTCATCATATTTTGGATCGAACATACCAAGATTATCCTTGGTATTTAAGATGTAAACCTTGCATCCAAAAACATTAAAGTAGTTAACTTTAGGTTTTCTGTTATTCCATAGTTCATAGGGTGTCTTTTGCAAAATAGGTCTAATTAAAACTCTATTAATTATAAAGCAAGTTGTATTTACACCTTCTGCCCAGAAATATATCGGTAGGATATATTCATTTAACATATTACAAGACATTTGTTGAATTTTTCTATTTATTCTTTCTATAATCCCATTATGTTAAGGAATTCTTTGTGCAGAGAAGGTGTATTTAATTCCCATATTTGAGAATAAGGAATTAAATTCCTAGTTTTTAAATTCTCCACCATGATCACTTCTTAATGAATATATTTTAAAACCTTTTTCATTTTGAACAGCATTACAAAAAATTTCAAATAAGGTAAAAGCTTCATTTTTAAATTTCAAAAAGAAAATCCATGTAAATCTAGAATAGTCATCAAATAAAACATATACATATAATTTACCATCACATCTTGATAATCTGTAGGTCCAAACAAATCCATATATCTTTTTTACTCTGCTGGCCTGCTACCTGCAAAGACATTCAAAAAAATTGCTTTGGTACCCATATTTTGTTGGGTCTAGGGGTGTTAGTTAGGAATGATCTGGGTATTCATATTTTCTTTGTACTTTTAAAATCAACTGAATCATATAAGTATTTTGAAACATAGGATTTCTTAATACCAAAAATTTGAAGTTGTCTTAAGAAACAGTTTTTAGCAATATGTCCCTTTGTCCCACAAAAGTTACAGTTAACCCTTTTAGAGCTAGGAACAAAATATTTTTTATATAATTTAGGTTTTCCTCCTTTACTATTAATTACAAATCATTCCTTTTTAATGAATGTTTTTCCAAGAATTTCATTTAAAAAATTATCTCCTTTGGTAAAAACCAATGCAGCCTGTTTGTATGATTCTACATCATTATTCAGTGTTTTTATCCTTGATTCAAAATTAATATAGTTAGTGTTAATAGAATTGTATTTATCTGTTAATTCATTATGCTGTTTTAGCAGTGTATCTCTTTCATCTGAAACATCTTTATGTATATTATTTTGTGACTTATGTATTTTAAATAGCGAGTCATATCTTTCTTCAAGCATATTGCAGTAGGCTTCAAGTTTTTCATTTTTGTATCTTGATTCATAATTTGAATCATTTTTTGAGTTAGAGGAGTAATATGAGTGTACCTCATCGGTTTCTACCATGAAACAAATTTTTTCCTTTACATTGACTTCTTATTTTTTTTGTGCTTGATTCCGTTGAGTTACTGGAGTCTTCAGATACACTCCAAGTGGATTTCATAGCTTTCTTGTCTTTCTGCTCAAAGACATTTCTTTTTTAGAATTTATTCGTCTTTGCATATTTCAATTATGGGAAATCTAGTCTGATATTCCCCATATTCATGCATTCATAACATCATTCTTCCTTATTACCTCCCTTAAAAGATTTTTTGAAGCCTATTTTCTTGCTGTAGAATTTTCTAAATTTTCTGGCTAGATGAGCCAGTTCTACATCTGAGTTAGATGCATCAGAGCTTTCTGATTTATCTTTGACTTCTCTGTTATTCATCTTTCTATTCTTTTCTTTTGAAGTTACCTTCAAGGAAGTATCTTCTCTTTTGATGTAGACCTTATATTCATTTTCCTCATCTTGCATTTCAGCTTCATACATAATTAGTGTACGAATCATCTCTCTAATGGCTAGATCATTGACAAGAGATTATTGTCTGATTGCAGCGGAGATACCATTCCATCAAGAAAGAAGTACCCATAGAACTTTTAATGCTTGATCAGCCTACATGATAGGTTCTCCTAGAGCTGTTATATTATTGACAATATCTATCAATCTCTCATTCATTTGGGGAATGCTTTCACCATCAAACATTCTTAAAGTATCAAATTTCAATTAGGCAGTTGTATATCTCATTTGTCTCACATTATCTATTCCTTTATATGCCATGACTATTGTCTGTCACATCTCATATGTTGTGGGTCACTGAGATACTCTATTAAATTCATTTTGTCCTAAACCACAGATAATTGCATTCATATCCATCGAGTTCATATCGTACTCTTCCTCTATAGCAGCACTCCATGTCTCAGGATTTTAAAAACTTTCATAAGGAGTTAGAATCTTTGAATAGAATTTATATCTGAGGTCTTTCAGATATATTATCATGCTCAATTTCTAGCAGCCATAACTGTCTTTATTAAAATATGGTGCCCTGACCATTGACATCCATTCTCTTGTATCAGTCATGATGCTCTATTGTATAATCTGTAAATGCTATTATTTTTCTAAGGCTCTATCAGAAGATCCTCCTCTGATAACAATTGTTGGATCTGAATCTACAAATTATACAGAAGGGGGGGGGGGATGAATTGTGTCTTTTGCAATTTTTCGGTAACTCTTTGATTGAACGAGTTATGAACTCTATACTTTATCATATTTGATCATGAAGAGGAATATGTAAAAACAAGAACACAATGATGTATATTGGTTTGGGGAACAGAAGGCCCCTAGTCCACTACACCAACGCTCAACTCCACGAGCATGGCGATTTTCACTATCTGGTCCTCTTTTCCACAGACTGGTTCACAAATTAGTACAGGATGTTGACACCTTTACAATCTTCAGGCTAAAAAACCCTTCTAGTTTAAACAAAAACCTACATATCTTAGTACAAGAAGCTGGTTACTCAAGATAAAAACAATTTTTAACAAAAACTTTTCCAGTTGATCTTCACAATTGCAACAGAAATAAATTGACAGCAGATGGATCATAGTCTCTAGAAATATTGATTTTCAAGTCGAAACAGTTCTATGTTGATTCAGTTGTAATAGATATAGAGATATAGTTCACAACATCAGCATTACTAGATCCAATGTAGATATTCTTTGTAGAACAGGTGAATCTTCTATCGAGTTCTTTCTTCTTAAACAAACAGACCTTTGATGCTCCTATTGAATCAGCAGAACTGGGTGCTTTTTGGAGTCTCTATTTTCCACATTTTTGATAATAGATTGATTACCATACATTCTTATACTAGGTGTTTTAGAGAAAAAATATATAATAAAGCTTAGATTATCTCCTACACATTTAGATCCATAAAAGTCCCCTTTTATTTGCGATATTTGAAATTTTGAATTTACACAGAAGTCGTAACTTCCCTTAAGACTCGACATAAAAATCTCCTTTTAATTCGATCATAAATCCATTGATAAAACGGATTTGAATCTTTCAAAGTCAATTTTTAAAAATGACTTTAAATCTGACATGAAATCTACCCAATAATCACCTTGCTGACCGCTGCATAAAAATATCGTCTGTCAAAATTTATGATGCCAAACATAAGGTTAATGACGTGGCCTCAAAACTTAGGGTTAACAACGTAAGGTTGAACATAAACGTAGGTTTGATGCTACTTTCTCAAAACGTGTGGTTGATCATAAATGTAGGGTTGATCATCCATACTTTTTCTTCAACTCTAAAACGTACGGTAAAATATCCATTCTTTTACATGATCCATACTTTTCCAAGAACATATGGTTGTTCAAAAAAGTAACGTTGATGAAAAATACTTTTGAGAAACAAATTTAATTTTTAATACTTACATATAGTTCTCCTTCCATACTTTGTTGATTACATATGGTTGTTTAACCATACTTTTCTCTTATCTCAAAAAGCATACATGCTTTTCGTCCTTAGGCTACGTTTATCCACGTAGGGTATGAACAGTGATTCCAGAACACGCTAAAGCAGATTTCGCTCTACATTTATCCACGTAAGGTATGAACAATGATTCCAGAACGCGCTAAAGCAGATTCCGCACATAAGTAAATAATTCTCATTATTTCAAGAGTAAAATAAATTAAGAAATTCAAGCAAAATACTAAATGAAAACATTATAAAATAATTAAGGGTATTTGTGAGCATCAAAATTATCATAAAAAGACAGAGTATAATATTCAATAATCTCCCCCTTTAAATAACATTTTTATTTATTGTTGAAAACAACACATTTCTCAACAGGTTTCTCCGAAATCTTAAGTTGCACAAAATATTGATTTATACCAAAAAATAGTACAATATTATTATTACTATTATTATTATTATAAATGGTAGTTAACGCTTAGATATCATATTGGAGGTAATGAGATTAATTAACTATATTTTGATTTTACATTTTTTTAAATGTTTTTACATTTACCAAATGAATTTTTGGGGCGTAAAGGGAGAATAAATCTAATTTTAAGCATAAAATGCTCTAATATTTTTAAAAGGTCGGTTTACTTCTTTTTATAGAGGACCCATTTTAAAAATAGTTTTTTTCACATTTATATGTTCTATTTTGCAAAATAAACTTCTTATTTAAAAATGGGACATCAAATGTTACTTCGGTAAAAATTTTAGTGATTTTATGATAATGTTCATTTGTTATTGAATAGTGAAAAATACTACATTTTAATTTGAAATAGCATTCTCTTATAATAAATTTATATAGTTATATTTTCATTTTAATTAGTTATAAAGTGTAATTAGATTACTTTTTTATAATTAAATTGAATTTTGGTCATTTTATGTAATTTTGCATTGAAATTGAACATAAACACATGCCAATATTTTGATAGTTTGTACTTCTTAAAACCATGGTTTTTGGTTTTGAAAATGGAAATTAATTTTAACTTATTTTCTTCAAATTATATTTTTTTTAATTTAGAAAAATTAAATCCATAATTGGAATCATAGGGTCCAAATTATGTAAAGATGTAACTTTTAGTTTTGGACATTATGAATAGTTACTTTAGTAATTATTTTAATTTACCATGTTTAAATCATAAATCAAGTAAGGGTAAGAAAATAATTTTATAACAATATAAAACTACCCTAAAACATGTTGTATTCATATTGGATGATATATTTACGACCCTTAGAATCCTTGGGTTTATTTTAGGACCCCATAGAGACACATGGCTATGATGATGTAATGTTATATGAATTGATTTAATGTAAAGAGAAATATAATGTATACATGTATCTTTTAACAAAGAAACTAATATAGAGATATATAACTTATATAATAGAATAACAATATTAATTAGAAAGAAAAAAATGTATCATAAATAATAGTATTTTATTTAAAAAAATTATGGATTAAATATTTAAATTTTCTATGACACCATGATGACGAGGTGATTTCGTTATTAATGAAATATTCAAATAAATGATAATATAAAAATTAAAATAAATATAAATTTATCTTTTTTATGACATTAAAGTATTCTATAGATTATTATGACAACTAATCCTTGATTTAATGCATTTTTTTTAAATAAACACGTTGTTATTTCTAACAAAAATAAATTACCAAATACTGTCAAAATTGAAATAATTGATTTGTTAAAACAAATACTATTTTATTAAATGATATAATAGTCCTAAAAATATAATAATCATAAAAATTAATTAAATAATGTTAGAAATTTGTGTTAATTATCCACATGGATTTCACTTAGAAATTTTTAGTAACTATAATATCCATATATTATGTACATAAAAGAAGGCATGGTAAAAGTTAGTGTTTTTAACCAATGGTTAATGGTGAGAAATAACGTTACATTTGTAACCAAAACTTGACTAATTTTCATTGGATGATCGGAATATGGCCCAAAATAATCAAATATTTTAAATAAACATATTTATGACATTTAAAAATCGAAAATATCTTTATAATAAAATGATTGTTCAAGACATTCCTAGAGTGCCCTTCCTCCATCATATGAAAGGCCACCACCACTAACCACTTACTCACACCTCGAAAACCACATGGATCATCCAAAATCTGTCGAAATAATCATAAAAATCCATAAAATCATCATATAATCCTTATATTTGGAATTAGGCAATTCAGGAAAGCCAATTGGCTCAAATCAAATGGAGTTATACATTTTAGAGGCAACATATTCTCTAAAGTTTCTTACCTTTATTTTCCATATCTATACCAAATGATCTTCTTATTTTATTATTAAATAAATAATTTATAATAAATATACTAGTATTCTTTATGAGATGTATTATAACTACACTTACACACACCACCATCTAATTGATACGAACATATTGTTTCTGTGTACGGCGAACTACTACCTCAAGAAACGATGACTGTTCAATTTTGTCCCTCAACATTTCATGGTGTCCATTATTATGGAACTATATTTATATATTATATTTATTATATTTATTTTTTCTCTAGTACTCTATAATTTTTATTTAAATGTTACCTTTATGTTTTCCATAATGGGTAAATATAATGATTTCATGTGAAAAAGTGTGGACTACTGCCCCCCTAAGTGATATGACTCATTCATTCCATACATGTAATGTGTAAAGGATGATGTAAATGAACATATGTAAAATAAATAATATAGATATTATATTGGAATTATAATATACTGATGAATCATTTAGTTTTCATTTCTTTAATATGAAAAGAAATTAATGTAGCATTCATGCGTACGTACGACCTACCGTCTCCATTAATGGTGCATTTCATTTCATATCTCCAAATATTATGGAAATAATAAATATGTATATAGATGATATATATCATATTTAAATCAGTAATAATATTCCATAGATTATGGAATTTTACCACATGGGCAATTTTCATCAAAACAAGTTCATTTTTTCCCAAGTACCAAACATCTACAAAACGTCTCATATGAACTCAAATAATTATCTAAATTCAAAAAATAGAAATATATAATATAAAATGAATAATAAACATTAAAAAGTATATAAATCCTTTTTAAATTAATCTTATTTTATTATTTGGTAAATTTAATAATGAACGGGAGGAGTCGTATTCCAAGTAAGGGAACTTCTTAACCCAATTTCTATTTATTGGGTAAATCTTCTAGTTATTGATTATGTCGTTTCATGATTACATGAGAAATAAATTTTGATATCCTAACATTTATTTATACATTATTTATGGTTATTTCTAGTGAATACACCAAATTGGCCTTTTTTAATAACAGAATGATCTTTGTACAAGAATTTCTAAACTAAATTTCCACTCGGCGAGTTGTACGCTTACATCATTGATTATATTATTCCCAAATTATGATTAGTATAACTTTTTATGAATTTGTGTTTTAATTTCCACTTACCTTTGGAAGGATATACTATTTTTACAAATAATCACCTTAATTATAAATTGTTACTTCATTTTTACAAACGCTGTAAGGGAAATCATAACTCAATCTCTTTTCATTGAGTTAAATATCCATGTCATTGGTTTTTTTATTCTAATAATATGTGTGAATTACCTATTATTTTTTTACTCAAATTTTCCAATTATATTGGGTGTATTTATGTTTTTCGCACATAATTATTTCATTTATTTATCATAAATCTATGGGTACGATCACTGTAAATGATTTCTTCTCAATTTACATTCAATTTTGAATTATTTTTTGTTATAAATGGATTCACTTTTATATAGTGTATATACTACCATTCAAAATATGATATCTTTAATCTCTTTATTCTCATGAAATTATAAAATTTTTTTATTTAATTATTTAATTATTTTAATTCATGTATATTCTCATGTGGTAATGGACTCTTTCACAGAAACATCATTTTAAATATTTTAATGATTTATTCTTCCAAATCGTTCTCATTAATGTCCATGTTTTTAAAATTGTTTTTAAGGATTTATTTATATCAACATTAATATTTTAAAATGTTAATTCCTTTAAAATTTTCCAAGTGGTATGGGTCTCATTGATTCAAAAATATTTCTTTTAAAATTTTGTAATGTGTGTTTTTAAATAGGGATTATTATGTCAATATATTGAATTGATATTTTTGATTGAAAATGTGGAAATGTTATTTTTTATTTATGATTGTTTTATATGTTATGCTTATGTTATGGTTCATGGGAATTATGTATGTAGATACCCATGCTTGACGTACATGGAAATTACATTTCATTTGAGGAATACTTAATAAATTACACAAAATATATGCCCAAATATCTTATATGTTTAGTGTCTTTGGAAACTCAGAACATAATCTTTTAAAGTGGTGAAAGATATTCAAAATCACTCATAATGATCTTCCATTTTTTCCTACCTGAACTCATTTTTTACATCTTGGGGAAAAGGATACATAAAAAGGGTGAGCTAAAATTCTTAATAAGGGTAAAAATTAAATAACCATAAAAATTTGAACGTAAAATCATTTACATAAAGTTTAAACATCATAATAATGATACATGAAATATATCATGGTAGTTCGTAAGGAATAGATCATAAAGAAACTTTAGCCATGATAAAATAGCATTGGTATAAAACATGAAATTTTGGAAAATAAATAAGCACCTAATATGATTTCTATAGCAGCCAAGGCATTGTTTCCCAGACCATCGTGGTGGAAAAAGTCCATTACGGAACCTGTTTTACATGTCTTTCTAGCCATGTATTACTAAACTGGATTTACTTGTCGCCCTTCCCTATAGTACTGAACCATATTTACTTTCCATTCAATTCATGTCTATCTCATGAGATATAAATATTTTCCCATTGAAATGGAGGGATATATACGTCCCACCAATCATATAAGGAAATAATTATTACATGTGCCAAAAAAACATAAATTATTCATTTTAGCATAAACCAACAAATAATATAGGTCTTTGAAATATCATTCCAACATGACATAATCCATAAAAGATTATTCCATCATCAAAGAAATCAAATAATTGTAATAATAGGGATAGAACCATAAAAATATTTAATAGCATCATCTTCGATGTAAAATAATTCTAGTAAAATTCTTGAAATTAGTTATTGAGGAAAATATCTTTTCTTATTCAAAAATGTTTTCTTTTCTCAAAATGACATTTAATTTTAAAATTTTTTTTTTTGATGAAAATACATTTGAAAACGTGTATCGGAAGCTTCATAGAAATTAGGAAATATGAAAAATTTAATATTTGTTCATTCCATATAAGTTTAAAAAATATTCTACTCATACGTTTTCATGAAATTCCAAAAATTACCTCATATGGTAAATAAAAGAAAGATTCCTTGCATAGAATTTAGTAACAGTAAAAATGGATAAAACATAATTTAGACATACATATAATAATTGTAAACATTTTATGAAAACATTTTTATAAAACATGGACATGGATAATAAATATATCCCTAGTAAATATTTAAGTATAAACACCATCAGATAAAAATGAGATTGGAAAATTAATCGTTACCTTAGGTTTAATTTCATCCGTATGTCTCTGAAACCCCCGTATAGTGGGATTAAACATATTATTAACTATAAATAGAACCATAATAGTTTTTATGATATCATATGTGATTCACTTAGTACTTTATATTATTCGTTCATTTTTCAATTCCATGTTGAATTGAATTTTTGTGTAATAATCCTTTTATTTATCATATGTGTTTTGAATTGTTATTATTTATATTATTAAATATTATTAACTTAATTTCAGAACTTAAAACACAATTTATATATTATATATATTATTTATATATAATATATATTTATATAATTTAAAATCAATACACCTTCTATGTAGATTGTAGGTTGTATGTACACATGCACGCTATTTTCATTTCCTTGTTAAATTGAATAGAAGTAAGTAAATGACATATATATATATATATTCCTAAATTTAGTGGAATTGTTATCTCATATATATAATTATTATTTATTATATATAATTTATAATCATTTTTTAATGGTTAAAGTGGAGAATGAATCTCATCGCGTCGTGGAGATGATAGGCCGTGCGTACGCACGAGGGGCGATATCATTCCCATAATTATTGAATGGTAGTGAATTGTTTGGTTTACTATATTTCAAAATAATAATAACTTTATAATAATAATATATTGTAATTACATCCATTTTTATACCCATCTAGTTAAGGTGGTAGTGAAAACAGTTTACACCACAGCGTGGAGACGGTAAGTTGTATGTACAAACACGCGTTGATTTTGTTTTTGTTAAGATTGATATAAAGTGGAATGTCATTGTTTAATAATTACAATAATATATATGTATGTATAATATATTGGATGTTTTATTTTATTATATAATCAACATAGAAAGAGGAACTATAAATGAAACGAAATTGAATTGAATTAGTAAATCAATTACATCTTCTTCGTTGGACTTCCTATGGATATATTCTTCTGGAAACTCGGGATGGAAATTTTCGAAAACCAAGACCACAAGAATTTAACTAAGAATGTTTATAGGAGAATTGGTCTGGGTTTGGTTGAGATACAAGGCTCAAGGTGGTTTGAGGAAATGTGGGAAGATATGCATTTTTATAAGAGGTAAGGAGGGGAACTTTAGAAAGGTATTGAAATATTATGTAATTATAAAATTAATTTCATTTTCAAAAGGACCAAAAAAACGTTCAATTATAATATATGTTGAGCATTATTGGAGATATTCCCTAACAATAGGTCTTTTATGGGTTTAGGTCTCAAATTTAACCTTATATTTTAGCTTTAACCCTTAGTTAACTAATTAAACGTGTACCATGTATTCTTGTATATTCATACTATATAGTTAATGTAGTGACTATAAAATTAAAATATAACATAAGGTGGTCGATTAATGACATTTTAGAAATTATATAAGTATTTTTTTCTAATCTTATATTTCTAGAACTATTATATAATATAATATAATAGTATTTTTTTAAAATCATTTATGTCAATTTTTATACAATTTATATCGTGAATTTTTAGATATTCATAACAAAACTATTATTTAGAAAAAAAAACATTAATTAAAAGATAAAAACTAATGAGCTTCCATAAATTTCATGGATGGAACAAAAAAATTTGAAATAAATTTATTTTAATATTTATAATCTCATTTATTAAAGTCATTCATTAATAAGGTAACTGGTACATCTTCATTATGTCAAAAATAAATTTATTTATTTGGTGTCTAAAAATTCTAAATAAAATACCATTATGAAATAAATTTTTTTATACTTCAAATTAATATTTATAGTATAATTTATATTATTTTTAACGACATATTAATATTGTTTTGTTATGAAGATACATGATTATTTCATATTTATCTTTACATTAAATTAATTATTATGAAAGGCTATTTTCCTATCCAAGTAGTTCCATGGGGTTCCAAAATAGACCCAAGGATGACCATAATCAGATATATCTCATCCAATATTATTAAGAAATGTTTTATGGTAGTTTAAAATTATTATAGTATTATTTTTACCCTTATTTTCCATATTTACCTTTTAACCATGGTAAATAAAATAACTACAAAAGTTACTATTCATAATGACCAAAAATAAAATTTTCCCATTTATAAAATTTGAGCCTTTTAAAAAAAATGGAATCCATTTTTTCAAATTCAAAACATAGGATAATGAGTAACTAATTTAAAATTAATTCCTATGGACAAACCCAAAAAACATGTATTTAATAAGTAATTACTATCAAAAAGTTGACATGTGTTTATGTCCAATTTAATAGTGATAATAATTCCAAAAACACAAAATTTATTTAATGATAAAACATTAATCCAATTACACTGAAAAATCAATTAAATATGAATCTATATATATAAATAAATTAGTGGAAAAGGCAGTTTTAAATTAAAATGTAGTATTTTTCACAATTCATTAAAATTCTAATTTTATCAAAAACATAACAAAAAATCAATAGAAGTAAATTTATATATCCTTATTCCCAAGAAGAAGTTTCTTTTATCATATTAAACTTATAAAAGTGTCAAAAACTATATTTTAAAGGTTGTTCCATCAAAAGGCCTCAAAATGCATTTTTGAAAAAAACTTATTTTACTTGAACAATGATTTTCTTCTCATATAATGTTATATAAAATGAATAATATGAATGAAATTATTATATAAAATAAAAAATTTGGTTAATAATTTTCATAAATTCAAGTTTATATCTAGTAAAAAAATATTTTAATAATATATCGTTGTTTATTGAAGCATGGTATAGGGTGTAGTGCATGATATTTAGGAAGGTCAATCTTACGTGTAATGCATGCCAAGTCTGTGTTTCATGTACTAAAATCTTTATTTGGTGTTTTTTATAACATAATCCATAATTATTTCACTTATTCATTGAAAAAAATTTATATTAAGGGTTTCATGAAATGAATTCATCAAATAAAAAGTTAACGTGGGTGTAACATAAGCACTGAATAGTGTTGCAAATACTGAAAGACAATACAGGGTTGGGTATAGAAAAAATTAAACTTTTTTCTAAAATAAACACAATAAATAAAAGAAATTAATAGGAATCTATCTCATCAAATATCATGGTGTTACATTCTACCCCCTTGAAATGAATTTGTTCCTCAAAAATTGTCAGGGTTATAAATGGTTTAATAAATTAATGTTTCATTTATGGAAACCCAGATCATAAAAAGGGATACTAAAACATCATTTTAAAAATGATTTTTAGAAACATAATAGTTACCCAAAGTAACTCATCATTGGGTTTCCACATAGGAGAACACAGGTGGCAAGTGAAAACATGGATATGTAAGAGAAATATAACCATCATATTCTAAGAATAAGTGATAGAGAACCTGGTTAGGAGAAACATAACAATAAGAAATCCATAAATATGTGATGATTTACGGGACAATCTAATTCATTGAATAACAAGGTACTAGGATAAAATGTTTTGTTTTCAACATTCTTTTCATAATGATGAATAACATGAGAATATATATGTAGATTATTTTAATAAAATCTCATCGTTGGTCATGCCTTGAACAATATCAACTTCATGTATTATTTAAAAAATGAATATGAATTTTTTATTCATGAAGTATTATCTGATATTGTTACCGGATGATATGTCATTCCACCTATCTCAACAAAAAGGTTATAACTGTTTATCCAATATGCATAAGTCAACATATATTGTGATTAATCGTATATGGTTCCAAAAATAACACTAATTTATACTAACCCGGGAATTCATGTAGGACATTGGTATGTGATAATGGTCTTTCATAGTTTGTTTGTTGGTTTGATTCTCGCAACCATGTCCAACGCGACGGGTTGTCGCTTGTCCTATGGGATGTCATTTTTCAAAAAAAAAAACTGTTATAACATTCCAAAAAAATTTATCCCTCAAATATAATATCCAATATCAAAAACAATTCATTCCAACCTTTAGGTTCATACAAAATAATTCTATCCAAACTCACAGTACAAATTTTTTTTAAAATTAATCTCATATAACAAGCATGTGAATACCATCAAATTTCCACCATATATCATAATACATATCTGGTTGGTCACAATCCAATCATTTGAATGGATTTTTCTTGTATTCTCCGGATTCATGGTAAAAACATAAATTACTATATATCCTTATTGAAATCATGCATGCTTCATTATTTCCAAAACTTATTGGAAATATTCGTTAAGTCTTGAAAAGTTGTATAATTTATCCATGACAACATAAACCACATGTAAAAAAATCCATAACCAGTTTCAAGGTAACTGATATCGTCCAACTTATCTGTATCCAAATATCATATCACATCATCATTCTCATATTAATAGTTATGCTTCCCTTAATCATGTGTTTCTTATGAGTATCAACTTTTTGTTAAATCACTTTTCTTATCCATTATAACTATTCGACATATTCTTGAAAATCATTATAGAAAAACAATAACTGTTAATTCTTATATAATTCACCATTCATAATTGTTTGTTTCAAATACAAAAATAATTAAATCCTTCCAATTTAATGGTAGGCAAGAAATAAATCATTCTTTTACTTATAATTATTTTATTTGTATGGGCATTGAGTTGGGTAGTTCCCATGTTTTCCATAGACAAGACATTTAACTCCATAATAATTCATCACTCTATGACCCTTTTCCCCACAAATATAACATCTTCCCCTTCATTTGAATTATTTCTCAAGGTTCTTCTTCCTTTATTCTTGGCATATATGAAGGTGAATATTACTTCATATGTGCTTCAAAAGGTTCATCTTCATCCTATTCCATGTGTTATGAATTTCACTAAAGATCGCATTGATAACCATATATCGTGATTGGAAAGTTAGCATAATCACAATATATTTCCCTCCTATTGTTATCCAGTTTTATTGATAAAAATCACTATATTGTTGATCAGTCTCAATGTTCATTCAATTACTTCAGGCTTCATCCATTCACTACATCCAAAAAGCATGGGATGAGAATAACATATTATAGAGGAAAAAAACATAATCAGGGGGTACATTCAATCTCTAACAACTTAGGTTTAATCCTATTTTATTCATGATCGTGAACATAATTCTAGGATAGTAACCTATAGTTAGACTTACTCATAGGGACATCCCTAGAGATACCTTAGAAATATTTCTAGGGATCACATTAATGTTTTTTCATCCTAGTTTCTAAAGGTTAACTAAACCTGGATCTGATACCAACTCTAACAACCAAATCTTGACACACATGGACATTGAATTTCTTTTGTGGAATACTAAACACATTAAAAAAATACATTCCCAATGACCAAATTAGTTTAGTGTCTTTGAAAAATCATAACATAATCATCTAACATGGTGAATGATCTTTAACATCTCTCATAAAGATCTTCCCCTCTCTTCCTACCTAAAACATTTATTTACATCTTGTGGAAATGAAAAGATAAAAAGTATGAGCTCAAATTCTCAATAATGGTACCCATAAAAAACATAAACATTTCAACGTAAAAACATGAACATAATGATTAAACATCCAAATCATGAATCATGAAATAAATCATTGCAGTTTATAAGGCATAGATCATAAGGGAACATTAACCATGATGAAATAGCATTGGTATAAAACATGGAACTGTGGAAAAAAAATAAGAACATTATATGATTTCTATAGTAGCCAAGGAATTGATTCCAATACCATCATATTGGACAAAGCCCATTATAAACAAGGATTACATGCCTTTCTAGCCTTATATTACCGAACCCGAATTACAGGTCATTCTATCCCTGTATTACTGAACCTGAATTACGTGGCATTCCAGCCATGTATATATAATGAGATATAAATCATTCACCAATTCATTTTAGGGATATATAGGTCCCACCCATATTATAATTAATTCATTCTTACATATGCCCCAAAAACATAAATCTTTCATCAAAGCATAACACATGATATCAATAGCATTTCTTAAATATCATTCCATAATAATATAATTTATAAAAAGATCATTCCATAATTAAAGTATTAATATCATATTAATAATAGGTATATAAACATAACCTTATTTTATATTTTCATCTTAGAAGGAAAATAATTTTGATAAAACACTTTATCTTAGTTCTTGAGGAAAATATCGTTTCTTCTTCAAAAATGATTTCTTTTCTAAAAATGTAGTGAAATTTTAAATGAAAATAAATTAGTTGAAAATACACTTGAAAACATGTAGAGGAAGATTCATTGAAATAAGGTGTTAAAAATATGTAAAAATCACTTCATGCCATATATGTTAAAAACTATTCATCTCGTACATTTTTCAAGAAAAAGTTAAAAAAATCCTTTTATGGAAATTAAAAGAAATATTCCTTCCATAACATCTAGTAATAGTAAAAAAAATTCGTAAAAATGAATTTAAACATACATATAATAATATTCAACATTTTATTATTTTAAATAAAAAACAGACATGGATAATAAATATAGCCCCTATAAATACTTACGTATAAACAATCTTGGATAAAAATGAGATTGCAAAATTATCCCTTAAATTAGGTTTGATTTCATCTATATGTGTCCGAAACTTCTATATAGGGTGTCTAAACACATTATTAACTTGTAAAAAACCATAATAATATATACAACTTCATATATGATTCATTTATTAATTTATATTACTCGTTCATTTGTCAATTCCATGTTAAATAAATGGTTGTGGAAATAATCATTTTATTTGTCGTATGTGTTTTGAATTTTTATTCCTGATATTATTACTTATGATTTACATACTTCCATGTTGGTAGGAGTGGATACTCAAGTTGGGGGGTGAATTGAGTTCAAATTAAAATTTCTGTTAAAAAATGTTATGATATAAATCCCCCAATTCACGAAGCCCAGTCAATTAATGCAGTAGAGATATAAATGTTTAATTACTCAACATGTTTCCCTACGTTAGATTAGTCCTCAGTTGAATCAATGCATTCACTAATTCAACTTTTGAAACATGTTTATTGAATTATGCATATATACACACTATCCAAAACTAACTATCATAGTGAATGTAAAAATAGTGATCTATCTTTGAAAAATATAAGCAGTGGATAAAATAAAACAGTGTATATAAAGATTAGAACAACATTATAAACAAGAGGTTCAGTATCATGTCGAGACCTAATCCTATCCACTTGGTAATCACCTTCCACCAAGTAGTTTGTACAAATAAACTTGTTACAGAACATATATCGGGTTTTACAACAGTTTTTACAAACTTTCCTAGTTCTACAACCACTACCACATATCTACATGGGAAAACAAGAAACCAAGCCACACATGGATCTTTCCACAGTTATGAATGGGAAAAGGTGAGAGAGTGTTGAGTGGGTATTTTCAGTATCCCCAAGTTAATGCATCAGAGACAGTGTGTGTAACAAATACACACTTCTCAGAAATGTAAAATAAGAAACACATTAGAGTCATAGAAATTAGGATGATGTTCAGAATGCTCTACGTGTTTGAAGAACAATTCTGGAGTTCTTGGAGTTGAAAAAATGAACGTTTTGTCCTTATCTACAAATTGCCTCCAAGAACAGAGTGTCACAACTTTCACGTACTGGCTTCTAGGTACTGAGATGTTCAACATTCTGGTACAAGGGTTCTTTGAACCATAACAATACAGCCTTGAATATGTTTTTCAAAAATATATTCGTGAAGCTTTTGGATTTTCAGTATATGCACTGCAGTGTTCTTCTTCTTGTTCATTAGTAATGCATTTATATTCTAAACTCCCCATTATTCTTCTCTATGCCTTAGTATATATATATATATATATATATATCTTCCTCTGTATTTTTCATTCATATTTGAGGTCCGAAAAAAGGAGTATGTACATCATGTACAATCATTCTCGTACCTCGTACTATCAAGATATGGTCTCCTTATATGTCTAAAAATAGTATTAATTAATGTCGGATGCATTAAATCAATCAAATATGACCATTATGATAATATTAAAAAAATGGATAAAGTATAGAATATGTTATTAGTAGACCGGTAACAGTATCCTATCAATCAATAGCATCTTCAATAGCAAGCTTGATCAGCAGTAGACTTCTAATAATAGGCATGTCTAGAGGTAGACTTGTCATGCGGTACACATTACCAACGGTAGACTTAACCAATGATAGACTTCATTAATTGTAGACTTCACCAATGGTAGACTTCACCAACAGTAGACTTCACCAATGGTAGACTTCACGAACGGTAGACTTGACCAATGGTAGACTTCACCAACGGTAGACTTCACCAACGGTAGACTTCACCAACGGTAGACTTCACCAATGGTAGACTTCACCAAAGGTATACTTTACCAACTGTAGACTTCACCAGTGATCTCTTCTGCAGTAGACTTCATAATAGAAAACTTATAGAAATAAGTATGATAATGGACTTCTAATAGAAAATCATTGTAGCAGCAACCTTGTCACAATAGTGACCTATCAGATTGACTCAGAATCTGTATGGTTCGGTAAGTACTTCAACAGTAGGATTTAAAACAGTGACCTTGTACAGGTGACTTCCAACAGTAACATTGTAACGGTATCTCTTATAATGGTAACCATCATTAGTAAGGTCTTCAACGGTGACCTTTTCACTGAGGAATTCAAGCGGTATGTTTCAGTTTTACGTTTTTCAATGGTGACCGTGATAGTGGCCAAGAACAGTGACCTCTTACTAGTATCCTTCAACAGTGACCTTTGACATAGATACTTTTTATACTATATACTAATTTTAGAAAAGTCCTGAGATAAAAATATATTGAAATAGATTATCAAACAAATAAAAAATTAAACAATTAAATATTATTTGGGATTATCAAAATATGTGACTCCAATATTCTCCCCCTTTTTGATAATCACATATTGTTCCATTAAACTTTAGAATAATTATTAGATTATCAGATATGATTAAAATCAAAGATATGTTAATAGAATAAATAGGTGTTACAGATAATCTTATCAAAGATGTAGTAGCACAGATTAATGTGATATGGATATTGAATTACGTGTGTTGTATTTTCACCCACATTGTGAATAGAAAAAATAAATACAATAAGAGACAAAAGCGAATATTTGTATTAATTAAATATCCTTTACATGATTCAAATAGAATTATAAAATCCCTATCAAAATATACAAACACACTCAATCCACATCAGAAATAGGTAATGAATCATTCCCTTTGGAAGAGGAAGTCAGAGGGTTTGTAGGTGGTTGAAGAGACTGAGGCTGAGGGATAACATCAAGGATGATAGGAGAAGCTGCAATAGAAGCTTTAGTGTCTCTGGAGGGAGTGACTCTTTGAGGAGTCAAGAGATTCACTCTTTTGATGTCTTGAGTAGGAGGCATTAATGGAGAAGCACTGGTCGAGGCTGAGGTAGTGGAGGTAGAAGGTAATGCTGGAGGAACAACAATGGGTATACGGTCCACATTGTGGAAGGGTAACAAAAGATTCTTGAAGTCCATGATCATGCTTCCACCTCACTCCATGTGTGAGATAAATTCATCTTTATTTTCCATAAATATCACTAAGGTGGGAGTCAGCTCCCGAAGCTTGCTCACATGATCCTTAAATGCCTGAGTGACAAGTGAAACCCTCATGTTCTCTAACAACAACTTGAAGTGGCCATCAATTTGATGCTTATTGTAAACCCTTTTGTAATAAAAATAAACTTATTTCTTGATGGCCTTTTGATCTTGAGCATCTTCCCTTAAATAAATTCCCACAAGAGTATGAATTTCCCTGGTAGTAGAAATGAATTGAGAGTTTGAAGTTCTAGAACCATATATCTTTTCCACTTATTCTCTAACAATGAATATAAATGCTTCAATGTCAACTAGAGGAGAGGCTGAAGTGGAAGCAGATGCACCTAGAGGTTCCAGAAAGAAATCAACTTTCTCTTTAAAGGATTTAGTCAGACCACTAATCATCCTCTTCACATCATCATCTTGACCTTTAACATGTGTTTCCATGGACTTATTAAAACCCTCAAACATAGTTACCAGCTATTACACTACACTTTTGAAATATGGAATATCCTTGTCCACCTGAAATCTAGAGGTCAGAAGAGAATTTAAGATCACCAGTGATTGTTTCATAAGCTCCAAATATTCTGAAAACTCACACATTTGACTCTAACACTTCATTACTTCCTGATGTTGATCAGAGTGAATACTGGAGAGTATTTTGGTTAACTCAAAAGCTAAATGCTCCTGAACTAGAGAAACATCCTTGTCCATCTAAGAGGATCTATACTTCTACACTCTCTGTAGGTTGGATTTTAAGGATTCAAGGTCCTCCTTTCTTACATAGTCTTGAGGGAAATATTTTTCTTGAGGTATGAAAATGAGCTTTGGAATTGAAGGTCTTTTGTTGGGCCTTTCATCTTCTCAGTCATCATAATAAAGTCCCAACACCAGAAACCCAGGGTCCTCATTCCACCCTTCAATTTCATGTACAACAGATATTGATCCTTTGGAAATATGATGCTCCCCCCAATTTTAACTACCTCTTGGACGACAATTTTAGCTTCTTTAATCCTTTAATCCTTGGATACTTTTGTTGTTTGATCAACTGACTCACTATTAGAGTGATCCACTACTTTTACTGAGTCATCCACAATTTCCATATCAAGGGAAGTGGATACAACTTCTTCTTCCGATTCACTCATTGTCGTTTCAGTGACTCCTATAAGAGGACACAAACTGAGTTCCTCTCCTTCATTATCATTATCATCAGCATCCTCATGTTCTTCATGTAATTAATGACCAGATTTATTAGCTTATTCTTCTTCCGGGGTATCTCTAACAGTGATATGAGCCTCATCGTACTCTTATTCAATGGTTTCATCAACCTCATTGTCCCTTGTGACAGATTCTCTCCTCGGTAACTCTCTTGGTGGACTGGGATCTCCAAAAGATATCATTCCAACTGGAGGATTGGATGGTAGATTAGGGTCACTCCTATATTCTATAGGAGTAACTTCTTTCTCAAATTCCACAACCTCCTCTAATTATTCATCAGAATATTCAGGTTCTACATCATCAGGCTTCATACCTAGATCCATCTTATCATTTAGCCTAGAAGGATCATTTACAGGGTCAAACTTCTCATTTATCTTCTCTTCATAATTTAACCATTCTCTTCTCTAGGGATTTCAGCTGATCTTCATGAACATGAATATTATCTTGAAAATACAAAAATTTCCATGGCTACAATTGTTTCCTCTTTATCTTCATCAATTCCCTTAACCATCAGCATCACAGAAATCAGTTTTTCATGAAATAGATCATTTGATTTATAACTTGTCTTAGTCATGTCTTCCAACTAAACCGTCAAAAACCTACACAGGTTGATCTTATTTCCATGCTTCAGTAAATACAATAAAAATATTTCCTGATACATCAACATAAAGACGTCCCCTCTCCTAGGAATTATCACATGTTGGATAAACTTGAACAAAATTTTATCCTCTCAATTTATTTCAATAGTAATAACATTCTTTGAGGTCCCATTTCCTGTCTGTTCTTCCAAAGCATTATCATACCTAAAAATCTCACTGTCTAGATAAGTCACTCTAGAGTAGTAGTCACATACACCCTCATGATGTACCCTTAGAAATTCATAACATACAGTAGATGAAAATCATACATCAGTTTTATTTACTCTTGACACCAGTCGGTTCTCATCATCTGACTTCTCAAATTTCAGATAATCGTAGAATTCTTTTACGATCCTAAGGTCATACGGCCCATTATTGTTCGCAAGGCACTACACCCTTCCTTGAACATCTAGTACCTCAATTACTATGGAATTTCTCAAGAGTAACCAATCTTCACTTAACTCCTTTTCGGCTACAATTTTCCTATTTGACAGATGCGGGTTAATAGGCTCTGTTGAAATATTACTGCCACCACTGGACTCGGATTGGGGTATCTTAGGCCTTTGCACATCTCCATCATCCGACGAAGGTCACCTATCTCTGTCCATTGAGGTTAAAAGTGATTTGAGGGTTCATTGGAAAGATAGGGTTTAAGGATTTTAAGATTAGGGATTATAGATTGAGGGAGAGAGTGGATCGAAATGTGTTTGTAATCTAAAATTTTCATTTAGGAATTGAAAAAAAAACAAATAATAAAATACTAATAAAATGGTTTAGATTCTCACATAATATAGTAAGTAACGGTAAGGTCTAGTAGTGAGGTACAACGGTGAGGTTCCAATGGTGAGGTGAAATTGTGAGGTTCTAATAGTGAGGTGCAATAGTGAGGTTCTAAGAGTGAGGTGCAACGGTGAGGTTCTAACAATGAGGTGCAATGGTGAGGTTCTAATAGTGAGGTACAATGGTGAGGTTCTAACATTGAGGTGCAATGGTGAGGTTCTAACAGTGAGGTTAAATAGTGGGGTTTTAATACTGAGGTGCAACAGTGAAGTTCTAATAGTGAGGTGCAATGATGAGGTTCTCTATACCGAAATTAATCATCCCTAATTCAGGTTTGATGTAGTTTAACCTCTCTGAATAAAAAGGCTTTGTGAATATATCAGCCAATTGATGTTCAGTGCAAATGAATTCAAGAGTGATATCACCTCTTTTATAATGATATCTCAAGAAGTGATGTATTACATCAATATTATTTGTCCTAGCATGAGATACTGGATTCTTAGAAATTCTAATAGCACTTGTGTTTTCAAATTTTAGAGGGAAATTTTTGAATTGATATCCATACTCAAGAAAAGTGTGATTCATCCACAGAATATGAGCACAACAACTACCAGTAGCTATATATTCAGCTTCAGTAGTAGATAATTCAGAAATTTTTTATTTCATACTACACTATAATACTAGTGACCTTCCTAAAAGGTGACATGTTCCAGAGTTGCTTTTTCTATCTAACATACAACCAGTAAAGTCAGCATCGTAATAACTTACCAGATCAAATGTATGTATTCTTGGATAAAATAGTCTTATGTTGGGTGTATATTTGATATATTTGAAAATAATTTTAACAGCATTTAAATGAGATTATTCGGGACTATCTTGAAAGTGAGCACACATGCACAAACATAACCTAATTCCAGGTCTACGATCTGTAAGGTAGAGCAGACTCTCTATCATACCTCTATAGTTGGTTTGATCCCCTAGTTCAATGGAATCATCTAAATCCAACTTACAAGTGGTTCACATTGGTGTATCACTACATTTACTACCATCCAAACCAAAACGTTTTAAAAGATCCTTAACATATTTACTTTGATTTAAAACAATACCATATTTATTTTGAAAAATCTGAAATCTAAGAAAAAAATTATGTTCTCCCATTAAACTCATTTCAAATTCATTTAGCAATATTTTTGATAAATCACTACATAAAGAATATTTAGAATATCCAAAAATTATATCATTTATATAAATATTGTTCTATCAAAACATCTTTGGTATTTATTTTAATGAAGAGAGTAGGATCAGTTATTCCTTTAGTAAAACTTTTTGAAATAATAAATGAGTTGAGCATGTAATACCAAGCTCTTGGAGGTTGCATTAAACTATATAAAGCTTTTGAATGTTTAAAAATGTGATTTGGAAAATGGGGATTTTTAAAACTAGGGGTTGTTTAACATACACATCCTCAACTATGTTCCCATTTAGAAAAGAACATTTAACATCCATTTGATAAAGTTTAATATTCAGATAACCTGCATAAGAAAGTAGTATCCTAATGGCCTCTAACCTAGGTACAGATGAAAAGGTCTCCTCATAGTCTATTCCTTATTCTTGATTATATATTTTTGCAACTAACCTATATTTGTTTCTAACTATATCTCCAGAATCATCAACTTTGTTCCAAAAAACCCATTTAGTTCCTATTTTAAAAGCATCCTTAGGTCTTTCAACCAGTTCCCATACTTTGTTTCGTTCAAATTGATTCAATTATTCTTACATATCCATCACCCAAAATTCTTCATTTATAGCATCATTAATATTATTTGGTTCATTCTGTGAAAGAAAAGCTTGGTGTTCAACCTGGTTTCTCATAGAATCTCTGGTGTGTGTCCCTCTATTTATATCACCTACTACAACATCTAAAGGTTGATTCTTGAGAGTTGCAATACCTCTATAAAGAGTTTAACTAGACTCCTCGTGGTTGTTTTTAGGTTCAGACATAACATGTGTAAATTTTGGAAGATTCCCAGAATTGGTTACTTTTACAGGGGATTCACTATCATTATCATTAAGGTCTAGAATTGACATATCTTCCTCAAGATATTCAAGAGAAGTTTTGGGTTCATGTGGATCAGTCTCTTCAAATTTGATATGAACTCAATCTTGCACACATTAGGTTTTCTTATTGAATACTCTATAGGATTTACTCGAGATTGAGTAACCTAAAAAAATTCCTTCATCACTTTTGGAGGAAAACTTGTCACGATTTTCCATAGTGTAAAGAATAAAGAAATTGTATCCAAAAACTATAAAATAGTTAACCTTAGTCTTCCTATTGTTCCAAAGCTCATAAGGGGTATTCTTAAGAACAGGTATAATTAAGACTCTATTGATGGTATAACAACTGGTATTTACAAATTCAACCCAAAAATAAATAGGTAGATTATACTAACTAAGCATAGTTTGTGAAATCTCTTGAAGTTTTATATTTATTCTTTCTTCGAATCCATTCTGTTAAGGTGTTCTAGGAGTAGGGAAATTGTGACTATAGACATTGTGTGAGTAATAAGATTCAAACTCCTGATTTTCAAACACACAACCATGATCACTTCTTAAGGTCTTAATTCTAAGTCCACTATGATTTTCTATAAACATAGAGTATTTTATAAAATAAGAACAGTCTTCACTTTAATGATCCAAAAATTATACCCAAGTATACCTAGAAAAATCATCTATAATAACATAAACATAGTGCTTCAGATTTAAACATGAAACTCTTGATGTTCCAAAAAATTCCATGTGAACTAAATCAAGCGGTTGAGAAGTAGATAATTCTTTCGTTGGTTTGAAAGAATATTTGTGTTGCATACAATTTGGAGACGGATTTCACACTTTTTTAAGATGGAATTACAATATAGGTAAGTCTCTATCTAAAAATTTCGTATTCATTTTCCTAATTGAGTTCACATTGCAGTGTTGCAATCTTAAGATCCATATCCAGGATTCCTTATGAAAAGTATTTAAGTAATAAACATTTTTCTTGACTAAGGAATTTAAATCAACAACATATAAATTTTCATTTCTATAGGCAGTGAATACTAAATCATTTTTGGAATTAAAAACTTTACATGAATCATTTTTAAATTTGGCAGGAAATCCATTATCACACAACTGAGATATAGTAATTAAATTGTTCATTAATCCATCAACAAAAAGTAATTTGGAAATTAATATTAAATTAGGTTTACCAATCTGACTTAAGCCGATGATTTTTCCCTTTACATTGTCCCCAAAAGTTTTATGTCCACCATCAACTGTTATTAGGATCTTGAAGGAAGAAAAATATACTATCACATGTCTTGAACATCCACAATCCAAGTACCACATGGTCTGACAAGAACACATTCGGCAACTTCCATGCAAAACAGATTAGTCATGGTGTAACATTGGTACCCAGATTTTCTTGTGTCCAGAGAGGTTAGCATGTAAAAAATTGGGAACCTATATTTTCTTTATAGGTTTCCTAACATAATCATACAAATTGGGAGGAATAATTACTTTGTTAGGTCCTTTAGAAAATTGTATCTCAAAATATTGTCTAGAACTAGAACTATTATTGAACTATCATGATTTTGGAACCAATTTGGTTATGCTAATTTTTCTCTATCTTGGTTGATATCCTTGACCAGTTGTACATTTTGTGGCAATCTGTTATCATAGAAACTGAGTTAAGGTATCTCTACCTAAAATAAACATCTCATGATCTCTGTTTAGTTGTTCATTGGATAATTTATGTTCAGTGTTTTCTTTTAGTATCTGTGATAATTTCTCTTTTTCGATATCCAGATTTGACATATAATTTACATTTAAAGCATGTTGTCTCTTTAATGATTTATATTTTTCTTTGAGATCATTAAAGGTATCCTCAAGCATTTTATAGTATTCAAATAGTTCATCCTCAGTCATATATTTATCATTATGTGACTCACTCTTATTCCCAGAATAATAGGCATTATGTATAGGAGAATTAAGTGTTACCTCAGATGTTTCTGTCATGAAACATAAGTTAGCATGATTGTTATGTTCACTATAAGAAGCATAAGATCCACTGGAGCTATATTCTAAATCACTTCAAGTATCTCTCATATCTTTTTCATATCCCTTTCCCTTATCTTCATATTTCTTCTTAAATTTCAACTTGGGGCAGTCTGCCTTCAGATGACCTTTCTGTTTGCACTCATAGAATATTATTTCAATTATGTTGTCATCCCATTTTCTGTATTTCTTCCATTGTCCGTTACAATCATACTTTCCCATGTAGTTTGACTTCCTAAATAATTTATTCTTTCGGTATATCTTTTTTAACCTTCTAGCATGACGAGCCATCTCATCATCACTGTTTGAATCTGACTCTTCACTAGTGGAACTGTCTACAGGAACATGAACGTTTTCTTTGTCTTTGCTCTTTGAGGTTGAAGTCTTGAAAGCTATTTACTTCTTCCTTGATTATTCTCTTACTTCTTGATTCACTTTATGTTCTTCTTCATACATCATAATATTTCCAATTATTTCCTTCACTGGAATTTTGCTTATGTCCCAAGGTTCTAGGATAGAAACAAAAGTTCCTCTCCGTCTGTTAAGTAGGCATCAAAGCAGTCTCATAATCTATTCCTTGTTGTCCACTGGTTTTCCAAGAAGACTCATAGTATTCACTATTATATTGAACCTAAGATACATTTCATAAATACGTTCATCATGCATAATTTGAAAATTATCATATTTAATAGTATATGTATTTAATCTCATTCCCTTAACATTAGTTGTTCCCTCCTGAGAGATAGCTAAAGTATCCCAAATTTCATATGCATTTTTGCTAGCAGGTATTCTGTTAAATTCCTCATCACCTAGGGAATATTACAAAGCATTCATTGCTTTACAGTTATTATTATATGTAGCTTTTGTCAACTAATACTATGTGTCCCTAGAAGTAGTAGGCAATACATGTTGTTTTTCAATTGTATCTCAGATTTCAGGTTTCATTCTCTCTATATAAATTTTCATTTTTAATTTCCACCGAGCGTAGTTGTTACCATTAAGGAAAGGTGTCTTGTTAGTAGAATCATACTAAACTCTAGTTTCCATAGTTACATAGAATTTAAAGAACATAAAATTTAGATATGACAGAAATTTTAAAATAATTAAGATACAACTAAAATCACAGTTGAAAAAACATTGAACATTTGAGAATAAAACCCTTTGATAACAAATGTTGTTCAGAGTGGATACTCAAGAGGGGTTTGAATTGAGTTACAATTTAAATTTCTGTTAAAATACATTGTGATAAAAATCCAACAATTCAGACAACCCAGCCAATTAAGGCAGTATAGATATAAATGATTAATATCTCAACAAGTTTATATATGGTTTATTAGTCCACAATTGATTCATTACGATCACTAATTCAAATTTTGAAACAGGTTTACTAAATTATTCATATATACAAACTAAAAAAACTAACTATCATAATGAATGTAAAAATAGTTTTCTGTCTTTGAAAAATATAATCAACCGATAAAATAAAATAGAGTATATGAGGATTAGCACAACAATATATATAAGAGGTTCAGTCTCAAGGAGAGACCTAATCTTCACCAAATAATGATCACCTTCTTCCAAGCAGTTTGTATAAATAAACTTGATACACAACCTATATCGGGGTTTACAATAGTTTTTACAAACTATCCAGGTTCTACAAACTCTACCACAGTTCTACGTGGGAACAAAAGTAACCAAGCCACACAAGGAATCTTCCACAGTTATGCGTGGGAAAAAATTTGAGAGAGTATTGAGTGGGGCTCTTTAGTATCCCCCCAGTTAAATCACAAGACATAGTGTGTGTAACAATCACACACTGCTCAGAAATGTTAAATAAGAAACACAGTAGAGTCAGAGAAATTAAGATGCAATTTATAAACCTCTGTGTGTCTGAAGATCAATTCTGGTCTTCTTCGAGTTGAGGAAATGAAAGTTTTGTTCTTCTCTGCAAGTTGCCTCCAAAAATATAGTGTCACAACATTCAAGTACTAGCTTCTAGGTACTGAGACGTTCACCTTCTTCGTACAAGGGTTCTTTTAATCATAGTTGTACATCCTTGAATATGTTCTTCAAAAATATGTTTTTAAGCTTTTGGGTTTTATTATATGCACTGGAGTGTTCCTCTTCTTATTCTTTAGTAATTCATTTAACTTCTAAACTTCCCTTTATATTTTCCTTATGCCTCTGTGTGTATATATATATATATATATCTTCCATGGTTTTTTTCTTTCATATTTAAGGTCCGACAAAATGAGTAAGAACATCAATTTCAATCATTCTTGTACCTCGTACATTCAAGATATGTTCTCCTAATATGATTACAAATAATATTAATTAATTTTAGATGAATTAATTCAATCAAATATGATCGTTATGATAATATTATGAAAATGGATAATGTGTAGAATATGTTATTAGTTGATTGGTAATAGTACCATGTCAATCGATAACATCTTCAACAACTAGATAGATCAGCAGTATACTTCCAACAGTAGGCATGTCTAGTTTTAGACTTGTCCGACAGTATGGTTCACCAATGTTATACTTTTCCAGTGGTAGACTTCACCATTGGTAGACTTCATCAGTGGTAGAATTCACCTATAGAAGAATTCGCCAATATTATACTTGACAAATGATATACATCATGAATGGTAGTATTCACCAATAGTGGACTTCACCTATGGTAGACTTCACCAATGGAAGACTTTACCCATGATAGACTTCACCAGTGAGCTCTTCCACAGTAAAATAATTAACTGTAGACTTCTAGAAAATTGTCTGATAGTGGACTTCTAACAGAAACTCTTTGTAGAAGAAACCTTCTCACAGTAGTGACCTATCACATTGAATCAACATCGTTATGCTTCGGTATGTACTTCAACATCAGGATTTTCGACAGTGACCTTGTACTGGTGACTTCCAATAGTAACTTTGTAAAAGTATCTCTTATAATGGTAACCTTCATCAGTAAGGTCTTCAATGGTGAAGTTTTCACCAACGACTTCAAGTAGTATGGTTCATCTGTATGTTTTTAAATGGTGACCATGACAGTGGCCTAGAATAATGACCTCTTACCAATAACCTTCAACAATGACCTTTAACATATATACTTTTTATATTGTAAACTGATTTTAGAAACGTCATGAGATAAAAATTTATTGAAACAGATTGTCAAACAACCAACCCATTATATAATTAAACATGATTTGGGATTATCAAAATAGGAGATTACAACATTCCAGAATGTAAAAAACGATTTATATATTATATATATATTTCATATATATTTATATATATAATAGACAGATAATTGAAATGTAATACACTATTTTCGGAGATGGTAGGTCATTCGTACGCATGAGCATTGTTCACATTTCCTTTTTTAATTGAATTATAATAAGTAAATGACATATATATATACACACAAATACAGAAGAATTATTATTTCATATACTTTAAGATTATTTATTATATATACTTTATAATATTTTTTGAATGGTTAACATGAAGAATGAATCCCATCATTTCATGGAGATGGTAGGTCATATGTACGCACAAGTGATGATATAATTATCACAATTCATGAATGGTATTGAATTTTATGGTGTACTATATTTTTGAATAAATATAATTTTATAATGTTCATATATTGTTACTTCACCCATTTTTATACACATCCAAGTAAGGTGGTGGTGAAAAACAGTTTACAGCACAACGTGGTGATGGTATGTCGTATGTATGCACATGCGCTGATTTCATTTTCATTAAGATGAATAGAAAGATGCGTATATTTTATTCATAATTATAATTGCATCAAAATAATCATAACATATTGTATTTATTACTTTATTATATACTCAACATAGAATGAGGAAGTAGAAGAAGAACTGAAATTGAATTCTAGTTGTAAATTAATTACATATTCTTCATTGGACTTTATTTGGATCTCTTCTTAGGGACACTATGGATGGAATTTTTGGAAAACCAGGACCTCAATAATTTAACAAATAATATTTATGGGATAAATGGGAATGGTTTTTTCGATATAGGTGGATCAAGTCAGTGTGAAAAAATGTGGGAGGAGATGCTTTTTTATAAGATAGGAGGAGGGGTACTTTATAAATGTATTGAGATATTATTTTATTATAAAATGATTTTCTTTTTTAAAAGTTCAAAATCTCATTTAATTAAAATATAAGACGATTATTGTTCGAAATCCTCTCAACAAATAGGTTTTATACAATTTTAGGCCTCAAATATAACCTTATCTTTTAGCATTAATCCTTAGTTAACTAATTTAACTCTTACCATATCTTCTTGTATATTAATACTATATGGTTAATATTGTTACTATAAAATGCCAATAGAAAATCAAGTGTATAATTAATAAAATTTTCAACATTATTTAAGTCATTTTAATTAATCTTAGATTTTAGGAAAATTGCATCATTTAATAAAATTGTATTTGTTTTAAATACTCATTTTTGTCAATTTTTATACTATTCATATCATCACTTTTAAAAAATCCATAACAACTTCATTCATTCGAAAAAATTAATTAATTCCTAGGAAAAAAGTCATAATCATCTTTAAAATTCATTAATATCCGAAAACGTTTCGAAATAAATTTATTTTAAAATTTATAATCTCATTTATTGAAATCATTCATTAACAAGGTAATCAATACAACATCATTGTTTCATAAATAAATTTATTTATTTGGTTTCCTAAAATTATAAATAAAATAACATGATGTGTGGAAGTTTTTTATCTTTCCAATAAATATTTATAGTCTAATTTATCTTATATATGAACCCATATTGAAATTGTTTTATGAAAAAGATACAAGTTCTTGTCACATTTCACTTTAAGTTAAATTAATTATTAGAAAATGTAATTTTCATATCCAAGTGGTTCCATAGGGTCCCAGAATCAACCCATTATTTAAAATGGTCAAAAAGGTCTCTTCCAATAAGATTATGACATGTTTTTTGGTATTTTAGTACTATTATAATGTTATTTTTAACCCTTAATCAGCAGATTTACCTTTTAACCACGGTAAATAAAATAAGTACTGAAATTACTATTCCTAAATTCAAAAAATAAAATGTACCTATTCACAAAATTGTCAAATTATGATTCCAAATATAGAATCCATTTGTATAAATTTTAAACACAAAATTTTTAGTAAATAATTTAAAATTAATTCCAGTTGAAAAACCCAAAATGTGGGTTTTTAAGAAGTAATAACTATTAAAAGATTGACTTCTGTGTATGTCTAATTTGAAATTAAAATTACAACTAATGACAAAAATTGGACTAAATGTTGAAAATATAATCCAATTAAATATTAATATCAATTAAAAATATAATCTAACTATATAAATAAATTAGTTGAAAAAGAATTTTCGAATTTAAATAGAGTATTTTTTCACTATTCATTAAAATTTGAATTTTATCATAAAATACAAAGAATTCAATAAAATTAAATTTATATGTCCCACTTATAAATAATAAGTTTATATTGTCAATTTTAACATATAAAAGTGTCAAAAACTATATATAAAATCGGTCCACTATCAAAAGGCGGTAAAACTGCATTTTGGTAAAAATACATCTTTTTTCTGAAAAAACATAATTTTGTTCTAATATTATGTTCTAGAAAATTTTTATGATTAATTATAATGTTATATAAAATTAAAAATGTTGTTAATAAGTTTCATAAAGACTTTTTTATATCCCATTAAATAATAATATTTTGATAACATATCGTTGTTTAGTGAAACTCAGTATCATGCACAACACATGCTATAGAGGAAGGTATCTCTTGTGTGTAATTAAAGCCAAATCTATATTACAGGTAGTAAAAGATTCATTTGGCGATTAATAAAACATAATCCAAACTAATTCCATTTATACTTTGAAAAAAATCTATACCCAGGTTTGGGTGAAATGAATTCTATCAAAAGAACATGAAATTATGTGTAACACAAGCCAAGAATATTGTTTCATATATAGAAAGATCATATGTTGTTCTGTACAGTGAAAATAAATTTTTTGTGTAATATATAACCCAAGATATGAATGAAATAAAAAATAATCTATCTCATAATATATCAGGGTGTTTCATTCTACCCCACTTGAAATGAATTTCTCCATCAAAATTTGTTGGGGTTAGAAATGTTTTACTACTTAAAAGTTTATTTCATGGACACCCAAATCGTAAAAAGGGATAAAGAAACTTCATTTTAAAAAGGAAATTTATAAGAATAATGGTTACCCAAAGTAACTCATCACTGGGTTTCCACATTGGAGAAGTAAGGTGGGAAGTGAAAACATGGATATAGAAGAGAAATCTAACCATCATGTTCTGATGGCGAGTGATAGAGAACATTGTTAGGAGAAAGATAACAATTAGAAAGCCATAAATATATTATTATTTAAAGGACCACTCGATTAATTGAATAATAATTTACAAGGATAACATTTTTATTTTTCACGATTGTTTTCTTAAATTTGAATAACATGAGAATAAATACTTACTAGATTTTACTAGAATATCATAGTTGGTCCTTCCGTGAACAATTTACTCTTCATATCTTATTTAAATAAATGATGTTGACTTTTTCTTTCATGATGTTTTAGCAGATGATGCCACAGAATGATATGTCATTACATCTATCTCAGAAAAATTATTAGAACATGTTATCAAATATGCAGAAGTCCACCTATTGTGAGATTAATTGTATATGGTTCCAAAAATGGACACATACTTCATAAATCCTACATATTAAATAAAATAAAACTAATTTATACTAACTAGGGGATTTATATTGGCTATTTGTATGATATAAAGGTCATTAGCACATAGGTTGTGGGTTTTATTCCCACAACCTTTTTCGACACAACATGTTGTTTCCCATCATGTGTGTTTTCCTTTTTCAGAAAATATAATATTTTTAAATTCTAGAAAAAAAAAGTTTTCTCCATAAAAAATACAATCTCATATACAACTTAATCCATTCCAACTTTTTATCTTATAAAAAATACTTCTACCCAAACTCATATTACAAAAAAAATTATAGTAAAGTTCAAGTAACAAGCATGTGAATACCATCATTTATCCCCCATATATCATGAAATATATCTTGTTGGTCACATTCCAAAAATTTGAATGGATTCATAATGAATTATTTTGAGTCATGGTAGTATTATAAATTACCATATTTCCTTATTGAAAACATGCATTTTTTCTTATTCAAAATCCTATTGGATATATTACTTAGGTCATTAAACGTTTTATACTTGATTTGTGATAATAAAACCCACATCTAATAAAATACTTAACCGGTTCCAAGGTTACTAGTATCCTATAACATATATTTATCTCAATATCATTATATCAACATCATGCTCATATTAATGGTTATTCTTTCCTTAATCATGTGATTTATATGAATATCACTTTTTCATTAAATAACTTTTCTTATCCATTATAATAATTCATAATATTCTTGAAAATATTTTCCAAAACAATATACTCATAATTCTTATATAATTCAACATTCATCATTTGTGGATTCAAATACAAAAATAATTCCATCCTTCCACCTTAATGGTAGTCATGGAATATGTCCTTCCTTTTCTTAGAAGTGGATTCTTATGTCTGGGAATTGAGTTGGGTAATTCCAATGTTTTCCATAGATTAGACATTGAACTCCATAATGATTCACCACTCTATGACCCTTTTTCCCACATATGTAACATCTTCCCCACCATTTAAGGTATTCCTCATGGTTCTTTTTACTTTCTTTTTGACATGTAAGAAAGTGAATCTTTCTACCTCTATGCATCAAATATTCCATCTTCCACTTATTCAATGTGTTAGTAATTTCACCAAACCCCGCATTGTTAATCAATTATCGTGATAGCTTAGATGACATAATCTCGATATCATTCTCTCCTATTGTTATCCACTTTTTTTCTCATAATCACTATATTGTCCATTATAGTCAATGTTATTATAATGCTTTATAGATTCCTCCATTGAATAAGACCAAAAATCACTAGGTGAGAATAACATATCATAGAAGAAAACAACATAATCAAGGGGGAGTACTTTCTATCTCTAAAATCTTAAGATTAATCCTTGGTTATTCATGAACATTACCATAATTCAAGGATAGTTACATATGGTTTGAATAATCCATAGGAACATCCCTAGACATACATTACAAATACATCTTGGGATCTCATTAAAGTTTTCGCATCCGAGTATACAAAGGTTAAATAGAACTTGCTTTAATACCAACTATAATAACCCATACTTGATATACATGGACATCGTATTTTTTTGTTGAATAATTAAAACATTTCAAAAAATATATTCCCAAAGACTATATTATATTAATTCCTTTTGAATCTCAGAACATAATATTTTTACTTGGAGAAAGATATTCAACATCTCCCACAAAGATCATCCCCTTTTAACCTACCTAAAACCATTCTTTATATCCTACTGAAAATAAAACATAACACATGTGAGATCAAAATCTCAGTAAGGGAAAACATATAACAAACCATAAAAATTTGAACGTAAAAAAAATGAACATAATGTTTAAACATCAAAATCGTGAGTCATGAAATAAATCCTGGCGGTTCTGTAAGGATTAAGTCATAGTGGATCATTTAGCATGATAAAATTGCATTGGTATAAAACATGGAATTGTGTAAAAATAATAATCATATTATATGATATCCATAGTATCCAAATAAATGTTTCCAATACCATCATAGTGGACAAATACCATTAATAAACTACGTTTACTTGTCGTTCGAGCCATGTATTACTAAACTAGATTTACTTGCCATTCCAGCCCTATATTACTAAACTAGATTTACATTCCATTCTAGTAATTTCTATATAATGAGATATAAATATTTTCCCAATGAATTTTAGGGGGAAATAGGTCCCACCATTCTCATAATGAAATAGTTTTTACATGTTCCAGAAAAACATAAATAAATCATCATAACATCACCCAGGAAATAAAATGGTTTTATTAAATATCATTCCATCATAACATAATCCATTGAAGGATAATTCCATCATTAAATTAGTAAAATCATCCTAATAATATGGATATAAACATAACCATATTTAAGAGCATTAAAGCTTATGGAAAATAATATTGATAAAACACTTGAATTTAGATCTTGAGTAAAATATCATTTCTTCTTCAAAAACATTTTCATTTCTCAAAATTCCATTAAATTTTAAAAGATTACAATTTAGTAGAAAATAAACTTCAAAACTATATAAGATTATTAATGTAAATAAGCTGTTATAAATATTTAAAAATACATTCATGTAGTATAGGTTATGAAAAATATTCTTCTCACACTTTTTTAGAAAATCCAAAAAGTACCTTGTATGGTAAACAAAAGAAAGATTTATTCAATACCATGTTGTAACACAAAAAAAATGGTTAAAATGAATTTATAAATACATACAAGAATATTAAACATTTTATTAAAACATTTTTAGAAAACATGGACGTGTATAATAAATATATCCCCGGTAAATACTTACCTATAAATAATCCCATATAAAAATTAGAATGCAAAATTATCCCTTACCTTATGTCTGATTTCTTCTATATGTGTCCAAAAAACTTGTATAGTGGGATTAAATGTACTATTAATTTATAACATAATTAAAATAATATTTTTGATATCATATATGATTCACTTATGACTTTATATTACCCGTTCATTGGTAAATTCCATGTTAAACCAACATTTTGTGTAATAATTGTTTCATTTATCATTCTTGTTTTGAAATATTATTCTTGATATTATTACTAATGAATAACTAACTTAAAAAATTTTATAAATGATATATATATATATTTATTATTTAAATAAATATATAATAGATAGATAATTTAAATGGAATAGACCATTCATGTAGAGGTTAAGTCGCACGTACGCATTAACGTTGTTTTCATTTGACTATCAAATTGAATAAAAGTAAGTTAATGAAATATATATATAAATAAATCCAATAGAATTATTATTTTATATATTTCATGATTTTCTATTATATACACTTTATAATCATTCTGGAATGGTTAACGTAAAAAATGAATCTCATCGCATTGTGAAGACGTGGTAGGTCGTACGTACGCATGAGCGAAGATATCATTCCAATAATTCTTGAATGGTATTGAATTGTATGGTGTACTATATTTCAGAATAAATATCATTTTGTAATTATCAAATATATTTATTACATCTATTTTTATACCCATCCATGTAAGGTGGTGGTCCAAAACAGTTTACACCGTGATGTGGAGACGATAAGCTATATATACACACACTTGGTAATTTCAATTTTCATAAGATGTATAGAAAGTGGAATATGGTTGTTTCATAATTATAATAAAATATAATTATGTAAAATATACTATATTTATTACTTTATTATGTTATAAACATAGAACAATGAAATAGAGGAATTAAATAAATTTAATGGAATTGGTAAATCAATTACCTATTCTCCGTTGGACTTCAAATGGATCTCTTCTTAGGGACACTAGGGATGGACTTTTTAGGAAAACCAGGATGGCCATAAGGTAAATAAGACATATTATTGGATAAATTTTCATGGTTTGGTAGATCTATAAGGCTCAATTTGGTGTGAGGAATTGTGGGAGGAGATTCTTTTTTATAAGAGAGTAAGTGGGGTGCTTTAAGAAGGTATTGAAATATTTTTATATTACAAAATTATTTTTCGGTTTCAAAAGGTCCAATTTTTTTTTAATTCAAATATAAGATATGTATTGTTCTAAATAATCTCAACAAAAAGTTTTTGAAAATTTTATAACTCATAATTAACCTTATCTTTTAGCTTTAACCATTGGTTAACAAATTTAACTCTTACCATCTCTTCTTGTATATTCATACTACAAGGTTAATGTAATTTCTATAAAATGCCAATAGAACCTAATGTTGTTAATAAATGACATGTTAAACATTATCTATGCCATTTTTCCTAATATTATTTTTTAGGACTAATATATCATATAATAAAATAGTATTTGTTTTAAAACTTATTTATTTCGATTTCTATACTATTCACATAATGACTTTAAGAATCCATAACATCTTTCATCTTTCAAAATAAATTAATTAATTCATATATAAAATGTCATAATAATTCATAAAATTCAGTGAGGTCATAAAGAGATACAGAATACATTTATTTTTATATTTTTAATCTCATTTATTTAAATTAGTCATTACTACGGTAATAAATACATCATCATTGTTTCGTAAATAAATTTATTTATATGGTGTCTAAAAATTATAAATAAAATATCATGATGTAGGATATAGTTTTAATTTTCCATTAAAAATTTATAGTCTAATTTATCTTATGTATAAACCCATATTAATATTGTTTTATTAGGAAGATACAAGTTTATGTTATATTTCTATTTACTTTAAATTAATTGGTATAAAATGACATTTTCACATCCAATTGCTTCCATGGGGTCCCAAATTCCACGCAATGATTTCCATGGTCGGAAATATCATGTGAAATAGGATTAGGACCAGTTTTAGTGAATTTTAATACTATTATAATATTATTTTTACCCTTATTTACCAGATTTACCCTTTAACCATCGTAAATAAAATTAGTACTGCAGTTACTATTCATAATATCCAAAAATAAAAGGTACATATTTAAAAAAATTGAACCATATTATTCCAAATATGGACCCCATTTTTCCAAATTCAGATCACATAGGTTACAGTAATTAATTTAAAATTAAATCTTGTTGTCAAAACCAAAAATCCTGTTTATAAGAAGTTTTAACAATGAAAAGATTAAAATGTGCTTTTGTACAATTTAAAAGTGAAATTACATACAATGACCAAAATTGGATAAAATGAAAAAATATAATCCAATTAAATTTGAACAAATTAAAAATATAATCTAACAATATAAATAAATTAATTTAAAAGGCAGTTTCAAATTAGAATGTTGTATTGTTCACTATTCATTAAAATTAAATATTTTCAGAAAAATAACAAAAATTTAACAAAATAACTTTTCATATATCTATGTTACAAATAAGAAGTTAATTTTTTCTAATTTTATTTATTAAAGTGTCAAAAATAAGATTTAAAAAGGGTTCTCTGTCAAAAGGTTTAAAAACTGGGTGTTATGAAAAATGCTTCTTTTTTCTAAAATATTTATTTTATTCTCAATTCATTTTCTAGAAAATGTGTAAGATGAATGCTAATATTATATAAAATTTATAATTTGGTAAAAAAAATTCATAACTAATTTTTTATATATAATTAAATAATAATATTTTATTAATATATCACTGCTTAGTGAAACTCAGTATCACATACAACGCAAGCAGTTAACGAAGGTCTCTCTTGCAAGTAACACATGCCATGTTAGTGTGTCATGTAGTGAAATATTCCTTTGGTGTTTTTTTATGACAAAATACAAACATTTTTCATTCACACATTGAAAAATATATATACTCAGGGTTGCGTGAAATTAATTATATCAAAATATATATAAATTGTGGGTAATTGAAGCTAAGAATAGTGTTGCGTATACTAGAAGCCAATACAATATTGGGGTGTTACAATATATGTCTAGAGGTTTTTATGTGGTGAACCTAGTGTAGGTGAGACCGTGATATCTCTCTAATGCATTGAGTAACACGACCAAGGTAAATGATGAATTTTATCCTAATAGATTTAGGTAATATATTATCATGGGTATTCCAAACATAACCATGAAGGATACCCCTTAGGTGGATGTGAAAAATATAAAGTAATTAAGATACATATTTCATAAGTTAATGTTATGTTTTATGATTTTTATGATATTTTCAATGCATTTTATGATTAAATTATGTAAGCTCAGTAGATTATTTTTTTGGGTGAAAAGTATGATTTTGTTAAAATGTTTTCATGTGCTTTAAATATTGATGGAATAGTGGTTTTATTCCTTACTTTATATTCCTTACTCTGATTTTTATGCTCTTCCCATGTTTGTGAATTGTTTTTCAGAGGGAATAAGGAAGTATAAGAGATATGAATAATTCAAGAATATTTTTTTCAAAAAAGTAATTCTTGTCTTATTTAAGGTGTTTTATTATTGTAAGAAAAATTTGGATAGATTATCATTGTATACATAATTTTTTTTGAGATGTAATATAATTTTTATGGAGAATTTCTCTAATAATTTAAACCTAAAAAGACAATAAATGTGAAAGAAATCAAATTATTGATCAAAACATAATAATATATATGGTTTAAGGCTGGAGACTTATTGTTGTTATTAGCGGTCAGTTTATAAAAATTTATGGATTAGGTGTTTGGATAACCACAAGGTAATTCTCTATGTCTATTAATTCAGTTCATTCCTTATTTAATACCTTTTCCAGGTCATTTATATTAATATATAAATGGAAGAGGTGGATCTCAAACAATATTCATATCTTTTCCTGATGGCATTCTTGCAATAAATATTGCAATTTCAAGTTTAGATGATTGTGAAACTTTTTCTAACATATAACTCAATTCCAGTAGTTGTTCGAGATATCAAACAACTCCACTATACCTCGATACCATTGTGGACCATTTTTTATATTTAATCAAATCCTATTTTACTCAATATTCTTAAATATTCAAGAAATGTAAATATTAACAAGTCCTTTACAAATATTTTACCATATAATAAGATTTTGAAGAATATTAAGATTTTGAAAAATGTGCTGAAGATGGAGACCGTTGTGCAACTTATTTAAATTTTCTTTTAAAAAATAGTCTTTCAATACATACTTATGGTATTTTAAAAACACAATTGACTGAATGTTTCAACTGAATCTCAATCCGACTATTTTAGGAGAATCTTGTTTTATAAGTTGTTTTGAAATTATATGTCTTACTTGATTATTTTCTAAAACTGTTTTTATATGAACATCCATATGACCCAATTTTTACAAGGTTTATTTGTATAAAGGATGAAAATTATCTTAAAGGATCTAAAAATCATTATTAAAATTCATGGACATTCTTTTTACATGAAAAATGACAATAAAAATAGATGGACACCACGATCAGTGTATGATGTTCTTTCTGTTGGGTATAGTGTTATTTTATCATATCGAGGTGAGAAAAATGTCAATATATATAAATAATCATGAATTATGATGTTGAGGACATTATTAGTTATGATGAAAATGATAGGTATAATACAACCATTGAAATTAAAATATTTTTGGGTTATTTTTTAGATTTATAAAAGGTACAACCCATAAGATGAGTGATATCCTGTCGTGTCCATCAAGGCCATGGAATTAAAACCCACAAATGAATGGGGATAAGGTAACATTACCTACTACTAGAATATGTCAATTACCTAGTTAGTATGACTTATTCTATCTGGTTAATTTATTTTATGGATCAGGAATAAGTTTGTTTTGAGAAAACATGTTTTACCAAATGGATAAACTTAGTATATGAAAATAATTTTGTGATTAAGTTATACATGTTATTTTGGAAGATATTATATCTTTTGGGAAAACTATATACCTATTGAAAATTGTATACTAAAGAATTTTATTATAGGTGTAATGGTTGAATTTTATTTTGAAATAATCTATTTGTTTTATTATGGACATATTGATATTTGAGTTATTAATAGAAATTATTAAACTAAAATAGAGAATATGTGACTACGATAATTAATCGTAGGTATGAGTCTTTAAGATCAGTATATGTTAGAATAATATGTGATCAAATCCTTCTGAATTTCGTGTTTCAATATTTGGTTGGATTATTATTTTTGCGGAATTATTTGGAAAAGTATTTATTGAATAGTCTTTGTTGAACATTGGGGCATTGTATGTTGAAATATTAGAGATTAAGAGTAGTATTTAATTTTATAAAGGATTATTATTTTTGTGGGATTATCTGATCTTATACTAAACATTTTTGTTTTGGTTAATGTCAATGGAAATGAAAATACATTGTTCAAATTTTTTGGATTATGTGATTCCCTATAAGTTAGTTCTATCACATCTGGTGTGAACAAGACATTTGGAATACTCACCATTTGAAGAAAATATGAGTTTTTGTTTGACATTTATTAAAGAATGGAACTATACTTGACAAGTAAGTGTGTTTCGATATGTTCTTATTAAAATTAATAAATATAATTAATCAACATTATAAAAAGGATATTAAAACAATATATTTTTCCATTTACTTTTCCTACTAGTAAATCAAATACCCTTTAACCCATCACAAGTTTATAATTTTATGGTTGTTAACATTCTCTTGATCATGTTTTCTATCTCCCCCCATCAGAACATGACAGTTAGTTTTTCTTCCATATCCATTTTTACCTACATGTAATCCTAGTATTTTTTATATCATGTGACCTTTTTTACTTCTATTTATTTATTTTAATTTTATTGTTTTATTAACTATTTCTCTAATGTGGTATTTTCAATGATGTTTCCAAACAAAATTCAAAAATTATGAGGTCACAATTTCTCAAAGGGGGGAATGATGTAACGACCCAGTAATTTATAGATTAATAATTTTTAATATATATTAATATTTATGAATAAGATATTAATTTTACATTAAAGTTGGCACTTTGTTCGATAGCGCGTGCAACACAAAACAATAGGTTTCTCCAATATCGTACATTGCACAAAATATTGAGTTATAATTAAAATTAATACAATAAAAATATTACTATTTTAAATGGTAGTTAACGCATAGTCGTTTTTTTGGCCGGAATTCATGTAATTAACGATAGTATTTATTTTCATATTTTTTAACTCTTTTTACATTTATCCAATGAATTTTAGAGGGTTAAAATTAGAATGGATCCAATTTTAAGAAAAAAAATACTTTGATATTTTAAAAAGGTTGGTTTACCGCCTTTTGAGGGAGGAACCTTTTTTAAAATAGTTTTTATAAATTTAATATGTGTTATTTAACTAAATAATATTTTTATTTAGTAGTCAGACATCAGAATTGAATTTCTATAAATTTTTGGAAATTTTATGATAAAATTTATTTTTAATGAATAATGAGTAATACTACATTTCAATTCAAATAAATCTTTTAATATAATTTATTTATATATTTATATGGTTTTTTAATTTGTTTTAAAGTTTAATTGGATTAATTTTTTATAATTTAATACAATGTTGGTAATTGGATGTAATTTAACATTGATATTGGACAAAAACACATGTCAATCTTTTGGTAGTTTTTATTTCTTCAAAACATTGTTTCTCGTTTTGACAACAGGAATTAATTTTAAATTAATTTTTTCTAATTATGTGGGTTTAATTTCAAAAAATGTATCCATATTTGGAATCATATGGTCCAAATTGTGTAAATACGTACCTTTTAGTTTTGAAAGTTTAGAATAGTAACTTCAGTAATTATTTTTAGTTACCATGGTTAAAGGGAAAATAATGGTAAAACAAATAATATTATAAAAAATAAAACTACCCTAAAACATTTCATAATGATATTTTATGATATATTTATAACCATGTAAATCTATTGGTATTTTTTATGACCCCATTGATCCACTTGGGTTTGATGATGACATGTTATAAGAATTAAGTTAAAGTAATGAGAAAATAAAACATAAATATGTATCTTTTAATAAAAAACTTTCCATATAAGAATATATAACCAATACATTTAAATATAAATGATATTTAAAAATCTAAAATATTTCCTACATAAAGGTATGTTATTTATAATTTTTATATAGTAAATAAATAATTTTATTAATGACACAATGGTGAGGCACTGATTACCTTGTTAATGAAATATTCAAATAAATAATATTATGAGTATTAAAATACATATAATTTGAATTTTTTAATGTCATAAACCAATTTTATGTATGTTTTTGACATATTAGGTTTTATTTAATTCAATTTTTTATAGTTATTAATTTTTTTATGACTTAAAAAATCAATTACAAAACAGTTTCAAAATTGAGATAAATGAGTTTTGAAAAAAAATATTTTATTAAATGATATAATAGTCTTAAAATTATATGATTATATCAAATGACTTATACATTTTAAAAAAATTATTAATTATACACTTGTGAATCTAATTGTATTTTATAGTAACAATAGTAACTATATATTATGATAATACATGAAGACATAGTAAGAGTTAATGTTTTTAACTAAGGGTTGAAGAAAAATAATAAGGCTAATTTTATTCCATAAACATTTACAATTTTAATTTGACAATGGGTATACATCCCAAAACCATAAAATCATATAAATAAAATATTTTGAGAATTATTGAAACCAAAAATCAATTTATAATAAAATTATATTTCAAGACATTTGTAAAGTGCCCCTCTTACCTATTATAAAAGGCCACTAACTCTACACACTTACTCACACCTCTCAAAAAACTTGTATCATCCAAACCATACTCACATAATCTACCAACATCCCTCCCTTAATCCTAGAATCTTTAACGTGGGAATATGGAAAATCAAGAATGCCTTTTGGCTTGAATCCAAATGAGTTGCTCATTTTAGAGGTAGCATCCTCTCTAAAGTTCCTTTCCATTACTTTCCTTCATTACTCCCTATGGTCATCTCAATATTTGACTAAATAAAAACACCAGTATCCTAAATATATTATGATATTGTTATTATAATTATTCAAACTACAGTTACATAAATCTCTATATAAGGGATAAAACATATTTTTTCTTTCTATGACAAACTATTGCCTCAAGAAAAGATGATTGTTCAATTTTATCTTACCACAACTCATGGTGGCCATTATGATGGAAATATATTTATATATGATGTATATTATATATTCTCTTCTCTATTATTTAGTAATTTTTAGTTACAACCAAACTTTATACTTTCTTTAATAGGTAAATATGATAATTTCATTTGAGGATGTCTGGGCTAGCTCCCTCTTAAAGTGATATAACTCGTTACTGCCATAAATAGAATTTATAAAGAATAAATTAAATGAAAATATGTATCATATATAAAATATATATTATAATGTAATTATAATATACCTATTTATCATCTATTTTAACTTTCCATTAATAATATAAGAAATGAAAGTAGCACTCATGCATAGGTACGACCTACCTTCTCCATGAACTGTGCATTTCATTTATTATATCCAAATATTTAGTAAACAATAAATATGTATATACGGGATATATGTCATATTTAAATCATGAATAATATTCTTTATATGATATAATTTTAAGAAATTGATAATTTCCTTCAATACATGTTCATTTTTAACTCAAGAACCGGACATCGAAAAAACGTCTAATATGAACTCAAATAATTAACTAACTTCTAAAACATGATAATAATTGATATAAAATGAATAATAAAATTTAGAAAGGTTAAAAATAAATTATATATTAACCTATGTTTATGATTCAATAAATTAAATAACGAATGAGACAAGTCGGATTGAATGTAAGGGATCTTTGTAACCCAATTTCAATTATTTGGGTTTATCTTCAACATGTTCATTATGCCATTCCATGATTGTGTAAGAAATAAAATTTTATAACCTATCTTTTATTTATACATTGATTATGTTTATTTATATTGAATTCACATAATCAATCTATTTTATTATCAAAATGAACTTCGTAAGGGAATTTCTAAACTCAATTTCCACTCATTTGGTTGTACACATACTTTGTTGATTAGAATATGCAATAATTATCTCTATAATCGGTGTTAATTTATTTATGTTTTAGTTTCCACTTCCATCTATGTGGATATATTATTTCTATACATAATCACCCAATTGATAAACTGTTACTTCATTTATATGATCATTTTAAGGGAAATCATAACTCAATCTCATCTCATTGAGTTAATTATCCCTTTCATTTCTTTTTTATTTCCAAAAATATGTGTGCATGACCTTATATTCTTTTTCAATTAATATCCACTTATATTGGGTGTATTTATATTTTTCACACATAATTATGTCTTATACTAATTCTTAATCTATGGATACAATAGTTGTAAATGACTTCATCTCAATTTACATTCTATTGAGACTTAATTATTGTTAAGAACCAATTCAATTTTATATAATTTATATACTACCTATTGAAATATTATATCACGAATATCCTTATTCTCATGATATGTTATGTTTTATTTAATGTTATTCTTTAATTGTTTTTATTCAAGTATTTTCTCATGGGGTAAGACACTATTTAACTTAAACATCATTTTAAATGTTTTCAATAATTATTCTTCTAAATGTTTCTAATTAATGCACATGTTTTAAAAATAATTTTATGGAATTATTTATATGGAATTTAATGTTTTAAAATATTAATTCCTTTAATATTTTCAATGTGGTATGGGACACCTTGATTAAAAATAATTTATTAGTTTTTTGAGATGTTTGTTTTTTAATTGGAATGATTATGTAAATATCATAAATTGATATCTTATGAACAAAAATGTGGAAATGTTATTTTTACATTATTCTTGTTTTATATGTTATGATTATGTTATGGGTTTGGGGATTTTTTATGTATATGGGAGGTTCCTTGATAAACCATGGGTTGTGAGCCCATGATAGCTCTCTAATGCATTGGGAAACGTGATGGAATTATTATTTAATATGTCTCCTAATAGATTTAGGGAATATAGGATGATGGGTATTCCAAAAGTAACCATGAAGGTTACTCCCTATGTGGATGTAAAAGCTACAATGTAAGTATGATAAGGATTCCAAAAATTTACTTTATGATTTATGATTTAAATGTTTTTTTAATCTTATGATTTCATTATGTAAGATAATTATTTTACGTTTTATGGGTGAAATATATGATTTTGTGAAACTATTTTCAAGGGTTTTAAATACTCATGGACTAACAGTTTTATTCCTTATTATATATTCTTTTCTATGTTTATATGATCTTTACAATTTTTTTGAAATGTTTTTTATAGGGTGTAAGGAAAGATAAAAGAATGATGGATTCAACAATATTTTTCTTTTGAAAATAATTAATTTTTTATTTATGAATATTTCTTATTGTAAAAAAAATTGGATAGACAAGAAGTGTATAATTTTTAATTTTTGATATGTAATGTAATAGTTATGGACAAATTTTCTAAAACTCTAAAGATGAAAATATCCTAAACGTGAAATAAAGAAAATTCTTAATCAAAACTCAAGATTATTTAAGGTTTATGGATGAGCCATTATACATTGACACTTCTATAGATTTATTTCATTTTCAGGAATCCTTCCAAAAACCATATAAGGTATTCTTGTCCCAATATTTTAAACTATCTATTATCTTGTATATATTTGATAATTTTTTAATTTTATAAAAATAGATTTAATTTGAGAATATTTAGATATCATAGGACCCCTTTCGATGACCCCATCTATATGTATTAGAGATTCTCTATCTTGTGTCATTTTCACTTTGGGATTCCTTGATTTGAGGAAATATGGTTACATTCACAATCCTTATAACTGTTGAATCTATAATTTTGAAGAATGGAAATTATTTTTCTATTTTTTTGGATCGATTACATAATGTTTCATCCTGTATATTCTTCTGAATGGTATCCAAACCGTTGTTGTTTTGTTCCATATAACAATACACACCATATATTTTTTGGTCTTGTGACATGGATCAATCCATGTACCTTAACATCATGGGGTAAGGGAGACATGGTGAAAGGTGTATATAAATGGTTTGTGTGAGACTTATGAATGAGTAGAGCTTTTTTATTATACTCAAATAGATAATGTACCCTTTTTATTTGTTTAATCTTAAATGTATTAATGTATTGTTAAGATTACTTATATATGGGGTATTTCATGATGATGATCAGTGATATGACCCATTAGTACCATACCTCTAATAGAGGGAATGATTCATATTGAGAATATATCGAAATAATGACTATAATTGGAGCTGATTATATTGGGTTGGATCCTTGACGTGGTCTCCTATGTATTCCATAAAGATAAGAATCATATACAAGGTAGTACATGTGTTTTAATTCAATGCCACATGACGGTACCATTGGATATGTATTTTAACTTCATTCAATGGGGAGGAATTTTTTTTGAATGGTATAAAAACAGAAAATATATTTTTCATTATTCCTTATATATTTTCTTAATTTATGTATTGATTACACCTATGGAAGAGTCCCACTATGATGTATTTTCATCTTATTAGTTCCATTTTCACAATAGATCTCCAATAACACAAGATTCATGATTATTTTAGGAATAAATATATATCATAAGGTCATTCACAAGGAATTATTAGGTTTATATTGGACTTATAAATGAACAAGAATCCTGAAATGGAATTTTCTCCCTCATTAATTGATGAGGAAGGGGATTTAGAATGTAATGTGACATGATATCCCACGAAAATGTATAGGGGATATATCTGTGAGGGATTCCCTTTTATTCAATACCTACTATTTCTAAACACCGTATTTTTTCATACAGATCCACTATTAAGAAAACAAAAAACATATATGAAGTCTATACCTTTTTAGATTTTATGAATCATATAGGATGTATGTTCCACCATCAAAACCAAGAAGGATCACACATGGTCATCTAGGATTGAAGTCTGAAATACCAAGGTGATGCATGACCATAAACAACCCAATGATAACTTCATATATGTCAGACAAGATGGTCAAAACATTGATAAATGGAAAAATAGATCAAAATAGTTAATGTTGGTGTTCCCTATACACTAGTTATGTGAGTATATTGGTTTTGGGGGAGGCCTTAATGAAAAAATATCAAAAATGAAAGACATGGGTAATGAATAATTTTATTTTAATGAAAAAAATAAATACTCAGATAATATTCTCTTATATGGTAATTTCTAGTCTTCTAGTATCTTTGGCGAAAGCTCGGAGTTATGCTTCACACTGGTGTGGTTATCAGATGATCTTTCATCCAGGTGAAGGCCTCAAAAGATGATGAACATATGTGAATAACCCAATAGATTGGTAGATTATGTGGAATCCCAAGGTGATGGTTCATCAAGGTTAAGGATACTAGTGATTGGTCTTCCATGTAAAGGCTTGGGGTGATGGGATTCTCATGTAATGTCCCCATGGGATGGTGTAACAACAAAAAAATTAAAAGAAGAAAATCATATTCTGTAGAATAAAGTACACAAAACACTAATATTAGATGAGAATATATTATCATAAGACATTAATATATTTTGTTTTTTAAAACTAATTTATTTTCTTTTATATCTTCCAGTGACCCCCTATGATTTTCATGCTCGATAGTGCATTCAATAAGCAACATCAATATTAAACAACCCATGATATATATAAACCATTAAATTGTGACATTAAATTATATGGTAAGAATATTATTAAATGATTTATTATATATATATAAATATATATATATAAATTTCCAACTGAATATGAATATCTATTAAATTTTTATTAAATAATCAATTAATAGTTAGTAAAATGATTTTCATCATTGGAAATATGTTTTCATCAAAATTTTTTTTTTACTTACTTTGATTAATAAATATATTATAAAAAATTATTGAAACTTTTAAAAAATTTATATAATAAAAAAAATTCTATTTTGGGATCTAAATATCCAAATTTTTATTTTGTGATTTTTTTAGACTCAAAAAATCTATATTATTTAGTGACTAGTGGAAAATAATGATTATTCTTAAAAACCAAATTTATTTAAAATAAATAAAAATTCCCAATTATTCGTTAAATAATTAAACATATTATTCATTTATATTTAATACACATTGCTTATCTTTTAGACAATATTATATTGGATTTCAGTATAAGTTGTTTCCTGGGTTAAAAACAGATTTTTCTAAAAAATTATATTAAAACGGATAATGCTTTCAAATATTAATTAATTACAATAATCCCTAATGGGGAATGTTTTCATATAAATTTATATATTATATATCATTAATTATTATTATTATCATAAAAATATTATAATTAATCATATAGTTAATATAGTATCATGTTTTTCACAAAAACACCATTATCAAAAACCCACTTCTCTCACCGGGTCTACATGATTAATATTAAATAATATTTTTCCTAATCTATGAATTGAAATTGGTATTTTAGATTATTTATATTGAATAATAATAATATATAACTTCTAATCATTCTATTTTTGTAACAATATAGGTATTTATAAAATAAATTGTATTTTTTGAAATTAATTAATTAAATCTATTACAAATGTATGAGGAAATAAGTTGTATTTTCACGAATATTTTTTGATCGAATAGTAATTTGACATATATAATAGTAAATTTACCCATATGAATAGTAAATCATCCAATATTATAGTAACTAGACCAAGAAAATTATAAATGAAATTTGTGTAACTTATATGTGAAAATATCATATATTCATATCATATAATGAGTAAATAAATGTTTTGAAAATGATAGATTAAGTGTTTATTTTATATACGTATTTACAATTTAATAATTATTAGAATTATTTAAATGAAAATATATTTTCATAAAATAGATTCATGAATTTATATTTTATTATTGTTTTATTATAAGATAATTCTTTGAGAACTTAATTAATTTGTCAAAGTGTTTTAAATACATTTGTAGTTTTAGAACACATAGTTTTTGAGTAACATATAAATTTAATTGTATATCAAATTTATCATATTTATAAAATTATTTTCATAAATAATAGTTCAATTTCTAATTATACATATTGAATAAATTTTTCGATAAATTTTTTATATTGTTTTCAAATACCTGAATTTTTGGTGATTTCTAAAATATGATAATTTATAGAATAAGCTAAATACATGAAATATCAAGTCATTGATGAAAATAATATGAGTTAAACACCCATAGGTCAAACTCACATGAAATTATTACTGTATTTAGTCACATGAACCAACACTATTTATTTTTATGAGAAAAATAATAAAACAATTATTAAAGCAAAGGAAAGCCCTTTTATCCTCCACTGTAAACACCACCCCTTTCACTCTCTTCACCTCACACCTCTGAAATATTGATCCTTGTAAATATTATAACCAATAATCTTACTAAACCTCTTACCTTGTAGAATACCTACTGGTCTCACCAAAAGGCTAAAACCAAGGGCCTTAAGAAGGTTCTCAAGGAAGATAATTCAAGAGGTAAAAATCCTCTATTATTTGTTTTATTTTAAATTATTTTTATTTTACTATATTATATTAGCCTCACCTTATCCAAGATGATTTAATACTCTTTCTTATTATATATACTATATTTTTTCTTGTTAATGGAAAAATTCAGCATCACACTTCTATTCTACCCCCTTTTATTCTAAAAATCAAAAAACATCTGTGATGTGTCGATTCACCAACATCTTGGATGATGAGATTTCAATTTGAATAAATTCATTCATTTATGACTATAAAACCATTTAAATGGTGACAAAAATATGTAAAATATATTATATAACATATTTTAGATTTTAGAATTAACATATATGAAAAATATTTAATTATATGAAGAAACTAGTTCGTGATTATCAATGAACCAATAAAATGATCTAAACAAATATAATTAATGTTTTATAGAATGAATAATCCTAATATCTTAAAAATTTATATATGATATAATTTAATGTTATATAAAGATGTAAATTCCTTTTCTTTCCACTTCTGGAGTTTCTCTTCCATTCAAAGAGAAAATCCATAATGAACCGACCATGGTAACCATGTAATGAACGCACCCAAAACAATGAAAATTTAAAAAATTTTATTAATAAATGGGTAAAACAATTTATAAAAATATTCTATAATGTATTATAAAATTTAATATGATAATATAATATATTAATAAGAAACTTTGAGCCATTATAATGGACGTCTGAACACATTTGAATGAAGTCGAACGAGAGGTAATAGACTCTTTAACTAAAACACTTTATTAAAATGTTTAAAGATATATTATTCAAAATAATTCTATTTTACATCTATGAATTGAAAATGGTTTTTATAAATATATCTATATTGTTATTAACATTTTAATTTCTCTTATTTATTTTGTAAATGGATCTTTTTCATGAGTTATGTAAGGAACTTTCTTTTGAAATTATTTTTAAATGTATATTTTATAAAATCCAAAAATATTGTCATTATATATATATTGTACGAGTGATTTATCCGGCTTCCATAACTAATTATTAATTTATTTATATCTTTATATGTTTTTGAATATATTTTTCATTATTACAATATCGTAATTATGTGTGAATATTTTATATTTTAAAAGTGTTTTTTTACAAGAAGTGGTTATTTCTATATACAAAAGTGTTTTTTGCTTATGTGTTTATTGGAGTTATAAAGTTTTTTATTCATGAAATGTTCCTTGGACTTTGTTTATTTTGGGTTGATCCCAATATATCTTAAGATATGATGGTTAATCGCCTTTATATCTGAGTATATTTTGGGTTGATCCAATTATAGCTCAAGATATGACGAGTGATCCCTATTATAGCTCTCCAATGTACTTAGTACTCCTGATATGGATGTGGGACAAATATTTATACCATTATTAAGGGTGAATGTAAAAGTGATATGGTAAAAGTTTCCCATGTAAACTGCATGATTTTTTTATTTTTGCTAATTAGTTTTTATAAAATGTGATTTGTTGGTGTTTAGGTTGTCCCTTGACTAACAATTTCTTTACTTATATCCCTTATTACGATTTTTTTGATCATACCATGTTTTTAAATGTTCTTCACAGGTTATAAAGATGTGTAAGATAAACAAGGAATTCATGTAAAATTTTATGACTATTTCTTAAAAAAATAAATTTTTTATATTATAAAAAATGGATACTATTTTAGTAGTATAATAATTTTTTGAATGTGGAATCTTATGTATATATTATGTAAAATTAATGTAAAACTATAAACCTAAAAAAGATATATAATTTTAATGACAATAACTTCTGGACTAAAAAACAATATTATATAATGTATTAAGATTGGGTCCTTATAAATGGTATCAAAGGATGGTTTAGATAGCCTTATGGGTTATGATGATGTTCTTACAATAAAATTAATCATTTTATTTTATTGTTAATTTTAATATATTTAGAAATTAAATATTTCCATGTTTCATGGACTAAGATATGATTATATAGAATTGTTTTATGTTGAAGGAATTGGGATGTTGAAGTATAAATTCACTAACATAATAATAACCATCCCAATATGTATCCCACAATAGTGTTATTTTTAACGAACTAGTTTGTGACCATAATGGCCCAGTTGACTCTAGTGATAAATAGTGGTGGTATCCATACTATAGGTGAATATGATATACCATAAAGAAACATGTCTTTTGTGGAGCATTTTATGAGGCAACATCCTCCATCATTCAGGGGAACTGTATATCCAGTGATAGCCAAAGGGTGAATCAATTCTCTATAAAATATATTTATGTCATGGGATGTTTGGAATGTAAAATGGTAACAATATTAATTTTTTTAAGTTTAAGATGATCATCGGTGGTCTATGTTTATAAATACAAGAGAAAAATATAATCTTGAAACATTGCGATTGGATGATTTTAGGAGTCTTTTCTGGATAAATATTTTCTTAAAACTGTTCGACGCAGAATGGGAATACAATTCTTGGAACTAAACAAAAAATAATATAATTCAATGATAGTATATAAATACAACTTTTCAAGACTAGCCAGGTATGTACTAGATTTTACTCGACACATTGATTTCAATATTAATAGATGTTACGTTGGTTTGGAACCATATTAATTATAATCTTTGGATTCACAAGTGTTTAAAATCTATGAGAAACTTGTTCATTGTTCTAAAAAAGTTGATATAGACTTTTATGAAACATATTTTTCCTATGATGAATAGAATAATAAGTGGTTATGTTGGATGCCTTTAGAGAATAATACTTCAAATAATCATGGAGGTGAAAAAATAATATACCCTTATTGTGAAAAGTTTGTTTAAAAGAATCCTAGAGAGTGTATTGTAAATTATGGTAAATGATACTAATGTTGAGTATTGGGGAACATGTCTTTTGAGTACAATGAAAATGATCATAAAAATAAGTTTCAAGAATTATTAGATAATGTCTCCATCCAACCTATCACTTCATAATGGCTTGCTCCTATCTTATTTGATAAAAAGATAGATGGTTCAATGAGACTTTGTATAGATTATCTATCCTTGAATGAAATTGTTGTCATGAAAATGTATCATTTTCCTCATATTGATGTTTGTTTCTAAATGTTCATGTGGAAATGTATTTTTCTATAGTTGACATGATCTCTGGTGTACCATCGGTTTAATATAAAAGATGCATAAATTTTTAGGATTGAATTCCATAATAGTTATTTGAGTTATAAATTTATTGTTATGAAATTTTGTTTAGCTAATTTAACATATGTATCCATGGATCTTTTGAATATAATATTTCATGTGTTTTTGGATGAGTTTTTACTTGTGTTTATAGATAAAATTATGGTATATTCTAAAATTAAGGAGGAGCATGAAAAACATCTAAGGGTTTTTTTGTAAAGAATAAAATAAAAAATATTGTTTGGAAAATTTACAAAGTGTGAATTTTGGTTGCAATAAATCTCTTTCCCTGGTCACATTATTTCTAAATATGGAATAATTGTTGATCCTGTTAATAAAATAATAAAAAAATGGAAAAGATGCAAAAAATTATGGAGATTTTAGTTTCTTAAAATTGAAATGATATTACTGGTGGATTGATGAAAACATTGATTGTTTATCCAGGATGATGACTAAGATAACTCTAAAAGGTGTTAAGTTCATCTGGGAAAAATAATGTGAGGATTGTTTTCAAGAATTTAATAGATGATTGGTGAATGGTCTAGTTCTGGCCAAATCTTATTTAAATGGTGAATTGTTTCTCTATAGTTATTCTTAATTGAATGAATTTTTTTTCATTACTAATAATGATTTTCTAATGGTTTATGATTTATATTAGTTGTAACCTCATGAGTAAAATTACCCTACACATGATTTAGAATTTCATTCTATTTTCTTTTTTATAAATTTGGTTGCATCATTTTTTTGGAGTAATATCTGAAATATATACTAACCATAAAAGGTTTTAGTATATATTTACATATAATAATTGAACATGAAATAGATAATATGGTTAAAAGTAATAAATAATTATGATTGACAAATTAATTACCATCCGAGAAAAAAAAACAAAGTGGCTAATTATTTGAGTTAGGAATGAAATGATACATTAACAATGGTACTTTTTGAACATGACCCCTTCATTAATGATTTGATAAATTTTGTTATGAAATTTTATTGTGTTGTATATTACTCTGTTTCGTTTAAGGTTTCTGTGTAGTTTTCTCTATCAGATAGAATAAAGCATGCTCTAAAGGAAGACTGTGAGTGAAAAAAATGTAGAATTGTTTAAAATGGTAATGTTCTTGAGTAAAAAACTGATAAATATTATTTTTTGTGGGTTAGGAATAGAATATTTGTTCATTTAGATTCCCAAATGATGAATTTATTATTATTTGAAGCTCATATTTCACCTTTTATAGTTCATCTAGTAAGCACAATGATGTACTGTGTCCTTCGAGATTATTACTAGTGGGATGAAATAAAAAGGGATATTGATGATTTGATCATGGAATGATTGACTTGTAAAAAGTTTAAGGCAGGGTGAATGTTATCTTAGGGGGTTATTTAACCTTTACCAGTGCTAGAGTGAACATTGGAGAAAATTTCCATGGAATTCAAGCTGGGACTACAAAATAAATCTCAATGTAAAAATGTGATTTTGGTTATTGTTGACTGACTAACTAAATCTGGACATTCCATTTCTTTTCAAGATACAATGTATTTGGATACGTTATTTTGACTTTACTTCAAAGATATGGTGAGGTTACTTGGAGTACTTCTATCCATTGTATCTGACCAAGATCCCATGTTCACTTTTAACTTTTGGATAGTCCTTTATAAGTCATTGGGAGCTAAATTAAATTATTGATGTACTTTTCTATCCCAATATGATAGACAGATCATGTGAAAAATTCATTCCATGAAGGATATAATTCGAGTTTGTTAAATGGATTACTAGGGAAGTAGGATTCAACATCTTCCTTTAGTTGAGTTTTCTTATAATAATAGTTTTCATCCCAGTATTGATATGAAAAATTTTGAATCCTTATATGGATGAGGTATTGAACTCAAACATTTTTGGATGATTTCATGAAACATAATTTGAAGAGACCATAATTATTAGAGTATATAGCTAATAAAGTGGACACAATTCAGTGAAATATGAGGACAACTCAGATCCAGAAGAAACGTTTTGAAGAGAACAAGGGGAAAGTTCTTTCATACCAAGTAGGTGATCATGTTTTCCTTAAAACATATCCTAACAAAAGATTTATACATTTTTGTAAGAAAGTATAGCTAATTTCATGATTTATCAAACATAATTAAATCCTATAAATGTTGGAAAAGTTGCCTACCGAGTATCTTTTCCTCTGAGTTGATCTCATACACATAATGTTTTGCATGTTTCGATGTTTAAAATGTATATGGAAATATCCCTCTCATGTTTTCAGGCCAGAAGTAGTTCACATGGAAGATAAAAATTCTAATGAATCAAAACCAATTTATATTCTTAATATAATAGAGACAATATTGCAGAATAAGTAAATTCACCCAGTTAATGTTTTTTGAGGAAACCACATGGTTGAAGAAGCAACATGAGAATCTGAAAATGCGATGAGGGAAATGTTTCCTCAATTTTTTAATAAGTGATTTAAAATTTTGAGGACCCAGTTTCATGAATGTGGGTATAATGTAACAACATAGGTTCTTATAAAATAATTTTGTCATTTTTAAATTAAATAGTTAAATCCATTACAAATTTATAATCAAATAAATTGTATTTTAATGAATCATTTCTAATGACATAATAACTAGACAATAAGAATAGTAATAGGACCCATATGAACTGTAAATCGGCCAACAGAATAGTAACCATACATATGAAAGTATAAATAAAATTTATTTATATTATATGTGAAAATATTATATATTTATATTTTGGAAAGAGTAAATAAATATTTGAAAAATTATAGGTTAAGTGTTGGTTTTTTTGGGAAAAATAATTATTTATTTAATTTTTTTAGTTAATATAATTATTTAAAAAGATTTATATTTTCATAAAATAAACTTATAAATTAATAATTTATTGTCTTATGATTATAAGATAATTTTTGGACATCTTAATTAATATTTTAAAGTTTTACAAAAATTGTTATCATTTCAATACTTGAATTTTTTAATAAATTATGACATGAAATAGAAATTACAGTTCTCATATTTAAGAAATAATTTTCATGAAATAGAATTCATTTTTTAATTTTACTCGTATAAAAATGGATTGAGTGAATGTTTTATATATTTTTTGAAATACCTAAATTTTTGTTGAATAGTGAAATATAATTATTTACGAAATAAGCTAAATAAATGAATTACTGAGTAATGGATGATGTTCCACTAAGGTAATCACCCTTGGTTCGAACCCAAATGTACAAATTACTTTATTTAGTCATGAGAACCAACATTACTACATGTCTTGAAAAAAATAATAATATAATGATTAAAATAAAATAAAACCTCATCTCTCCTCCACAAAAAATACCATCCCACACACCTCTTCTACTCACACCTATAAATCATTTATCCTTGTCCAAATTATTCCCAATAAACTTGAAAATATTATTCCCCACATCTATGACCTTTTGGTCTCACCAAAAGGCCAAAATCGTGGTCTTTAAGGAGGTTCTCAAGGACGATAATTCAAGTGGTAAAATCAACATTCATTTAATTTTATGTTCTTCTCATTTATATTTATTTTCATATAATCTCTTCACCTCACCAGATACAAGATGCATGAAAACTGTATTAAATTATATATATTTTTTCATTTTTTTCAAAAATTCATCATCATACTTCTCCTCCTCTCCATTTTATCCCAAAAATAGAATCATCATGCGGGTTATGTCGATTTACCGTCATCGTGAATGATGTGTTTAAATTTCCATTAGTTATTTCTTGTATGTTCATAAATATATTTTAATGGTTGAAATAAGTTTTAATGTTTATTATATAAGCTCCTTTTTTCTATAATTAACATATATTCAAAATATTTAATTATATAAACAAACTAGTTCCTGATGATCAATGAACCTTAAAACTGATCTAAATGATTATCATTAATGTTTTATCTGATTAATTACTATAGTATTTGAAAAAAATGATATGTAGTGTAATATAATGTTATAGAAACATCTAAATACCAATTCATTCTAGTTATAATGTTCATCATTCATTTGATAAGAAAATCCATAAAGAACCGACCATGGAAACCATGTAAAGGACACAACTGAAACAATGAAAACCTAATAAATATTATTAGTAAATAGGTGATGAGATGTTATAAAAATATCATATATTTTAGTGTAAATATTAATATGGATCTAAAATATTTAAATAACAATCATTGAACCATTAGACTAGATGTTTGAACATATTTGACGGTAGTCGAACCCGAGGTAAGGGACTCTTTAACAAAAACACTATTTTAAATGTTTTAAAGATTTATTCTTTTAAGAATATATATTTTATACCAATGTGTTGATAATAGTTTTTATAAATGTATATTTATGGTTAATAATATTTTATATTCTACTGTGTGCTTTGAAAATGGATAATTTTCATGTGTTATGTAAAGGACATTATTTTGAAACCCTTTCTAAAAGTCTCTGTAATGTAATTCAAAAATATTGTTCTTTATATATATATATATGGTGATTATGATTTCTTCATAATTTATGTAGAATTTATGCTTTCAAAAAATACATGTTTCCCCTCACCCCGATTGTATATGGCCACCCACTATCCTCCCTTTTATAAACATTATAACATATTGGGATTGGCCATTCTTAGAACAAATCAACTTTGGACTTCCCTCCCCTCATACTAGAATCATTTTATTTTGTAGAAATCCATACTAGGAAGGAATTTGTTTGAATCCTAAGGAGGATACCATAATAAGAAGTAACATTTATCAATGAGAGTTTTTATTTTATTTCATTACCCACCTTTATAAATTATTCATAAACAAAGATAATATAAATTAATACTTATATCATAAATACTAAGATGTATTTAAAATAATTCTTTGATATTAAACCTTCTTAACATCTATAAAATTGTTTACAACTTAATAATTCATGTGTATAGTGTATTATCACCTCACAAACTGATGATGTTCATTTTTCCATAACAACCATTCACAATTTGGTATTATGGTAGATAGTATATATATATATATATATATGATATCTATAACATAATAATACCTCTATAGTCATTATATTTTATATTTTTTATAAATAATACTCTTTAGGGGATATTATAGCATTTCATGGGTTTACGTCAGACTATCACCTTGAAAAATGATGTGATTTGTTTTTCACCAACTCTTAACATTGAAAGAAATAAAGGGTAAATACAATGAATAGATGTTGTATAAATTAAATAATTATGAAATTTGTGACATATTTATAATTATATAAATACAATATATCATTATTTTTTCTTAAATTAATACTCACTGAGAAAGTGATAATGTTTTTCTATACGTCTGGGCTATCACCTTCACGAAGTGATATGAATCTTTTTAACCACACACATCACAGGAATTTTATATATAAGTGTATATAATATAATAAAATGGGATTAATGATATAATTAACATTTTATAATGATAAAATATTATATACCCTTTTACATAATGATGATTGAAAATTGATAACATTACTCATGCATACGTAAGAAATACAATCTCTATGATAATAATGTCAGTTCCTTTTTCATAACAACCATTCAGGATTGGTTTCAAAGGTAAAGCTGAAAAATAAATATGACAATTATTTCATGATTATTATCCTATATTTTATGTAACTATAAAATATGAACAATAATTAGAACATTCATAACAAATATAAACAAATAAAACAAATCATGTAAATCCCAAAATAATGAAAATAATGAAAAATTATTAAGAAATGGGTGATAATATGAAATAAAAGTATCATATATGATATTATAAATATCAATATGTCTATTTTATAAGTAATTAACATTTTTAAAACCACTCTAATGGTGGTTAATGGATAATCAACGTAAAGTATGTGTGAGGTATGAGTTTCCCTCTCTCAAACTCATTTCAATGAGATATATTCTATAATAACCACTTATTTTTGTGTGTAATAATACTTTCCATGAGTATAGTTTTTGATAATTATACATAAATATATGGTGTTTACATATCAATTTGTGTATACATATATTTCCATGGGTTTATGGTTTTAAAGATAACAATTCTATACGGGGTTTTTGTATGAAATCTCTTTCTTTGAGACGTACATTATGTTATGAAACTATATTCTATCAAGAGGTGTCTATATAACCTATTATATTGTTAATGTACTTAATATTTAAATATTTATAGTATTTTATGATTCCATTTTAAATATTTCATCTAAGGGGATTTTACATAATATTTCCCAAGTGGTAAAAAATTTTACAACATAATTTATTTTCACTGGGTTCTATTAATTCATTATTATTTTTGATATTATAATATTTTGCATGTAATGAAATTTGATTATATTGTGTTGTATTTACACTTGTTTTTTGTGGTTTATATTTGGAACACATAATATATTCATCTGCTAATTATCACATCAATGTTATAATCATCCTAACAGTTTATCTTAAAATCCCACTCTAATCGAGATTTTTTATACTTGTAATTCCATTGAAGGAGCTTATTAGATAATTATTTATGAAACCCATTTAATTTAATCCTCTATTATTTATTAATTATATGTTTATGTAATGGTACCATTTTTGAAACTCGTTGGTATATAATATAATTGAGAAATTGTTTTAATGAAATCAAACATCATTTATCTCTTCAGTTTTATATCTGTTTTCTACAAATACAACGTTTTCAAACAAAAAATTCCAAATTATTTATTAATGAATTTTTTACTCAATTTTTCTTTTCTTAAATATTCCTTCTATGAAATCACATGCCATTTTCAAAACATTTCCTGTTTTTCATTTATCAAAAATGTAAATGGAATTATTATTTTAATATATACGACATGAATAGAATTCCCAACCGTTATGGTCATTCAAATATTTTAATACTTCTATTTTTGTTTAAAACGTTTTTTATAGGAAAAATAAATTTTTTGAATTTTGTTTTAAAAACATATTTTCAAAATTAAAATAATATTTTCCCCAAGAATTTGTATTTCAATTATTATTTTAATTATCTTCTATAACGACAGCAATCATTTACTCATACTCCAATAGATATATGTTGTATTCATACCACAATAGTTCAATGTATAGATGGATTATGATTTGGATGAAGATATTTTTATTGAACTCATTCCTTTTCCATGGGTTAGTCATGTCTCCAAGATATTGGTTTATAACATGTTAATTTCTAATAGGTATATTAATATTGATGGGTATTGTTATATAACCCATTTATTTACCATATTTTTATCATGTATCTATTTTATTAACATAAAAACCATTTCATTTACATTGGTTAATCATGTTTTAAAAGGAATAATAATCATTTCAATGAGTTTTATAATGAAATTAAATATTAATGTACATTATTTATGTCATGGTTCTTAGAAATTTTATATGATTGGTGAACCTAGTGAGGCCTAAGGGTTCTCATTATAGCCTATATGATGAGTGTTCCCATATTGAACTCTAATGCCTTGGCTAATGATTACATCCTGCGAAAAATTATATTTCAATTTAGTTGTGTGTTTATTAATATATTAAGTGTTTTCTATGGGTTATATAACATGATCTTTGACAATGATGTCCCATGATACCAACATGATTTATCATTTCTTTCTATGGGTTTATAATTTTTTATTTTAACAAGATAAAAATAACATGGGTTATGAATTTTTATTCTTTTATATCTTCCCATTATTAAATCATTATTCTATGTTTAGTGACTGATGATTCTAGTATTAATTGGTATGATTTCATTGATGATTCATTCATGCACTCTGATTATGTGGTCATGCCCTTATAAAATTCGTATGTTTGTTGATTACATTTAATTGTTAATGCTTATGTTTACCCTGACTAAGAATTCGAGGTCACCATTTTTTATGTTTCTTCCTCAACAATATATAATTAATGAGGTTGAATTAATTATTTCTAATAAGGATTCTATATAGATGATGATGATATATAAATGTGAAATACGAAAGTCTGGGTTATGTGGGAGAAATAACCTTTTTAAGACATGTGTATGATATATATATATGTGTTTCTCAAAACTCTCTAAAAATTAAAGCTTAAATTTCATGCGGAAATAAATTGATTGAATTTTTAATTTTTTATATTATAATGTTTGGATGAGAAAAAATTGGGTCACAATTATCATCATCAATGTTGAAAATGTAAATTTTAAGATTGTTGCACTGGATATGGGAGTGGGTATTGGGATTTCATACTGTGTATTAGTGCTCCATTTAGATAAGTTTTGAGATTATTATTTTTTCATTTGAGGATATATTAATAGAAATGGATACCATTTTATGGATATAATATTATAGTTGAAAATAAGTTCAAATTCATACACACCCATTTAAGGATTTAAGTGATGACATATTAAAATGATTAAAAAAAAATTTAGGAGAAGTTTTATTAGGTTAAATTATATGCAAATATTTTTCATAATGATAAGTATTTGTTGACATTTTAAGGTATTTTTGAAGGTATTGATAAAATGTAGTGTTTATAGGATCATGGATATTTAAGTATTTATGGGAACATAAATTTTATTGAATTGGAAGTAATTATTTTCGACAGTGGTTTGAGGACTACATGATTAATTATATTTCAAAAAATGGATATCCTATTATTTTTGGGAATGGAAGCCAAAATATTTGAGGGATCATTTTAGGTTTAAACACCCTTCGAGTTTCAGGTTATTTTTGGAATTATTTAGTTAGAAAATTTTGTATTTTTATTTCTTTTTAATGATTAATGACACATATAATGGTTTAATATTTTAAGAGATTATCTAACCATGTGAAAACCATTTTTGTTCTTGTTAAATTCAAAAAACAAGATATATATATTTTTATAATTTTAAGGATTATGGGGTCCTTTAAATTTTTATTTAATGAAACATTTATAAAAAAGTCTAAATAAACATCATTAGGAAAAAAATATGAACTTTTATTAAAAATTTATTAAATTATGAATTTATAATAATCAAGTAAGTATATTTTCATATTCTATTAGTCAAGATGGTAAAATAATTCATGAACTCTTGGAAAAGGATCTTGAATCAATTTTTTTTTCAAACACCATAAATTATAATGAATATATTTATTATATCATCAATTATTTATGGATTTCAGGCCCTTACCAATTCATTTTTCATTAAACTTATAATTACTAACAACCTAAATCACTCTCTATAATTATTTATGTTTTTCTTCCATTCATTTCTATGTTATACAATTTGGTAACCTGGTATTGTCTTATTATATATGCCCTTTTTACTTCCCATTACATCTTATTGAGTGGATTTTTGTCAACTATTTTAACAATTTGGGCTAACAAAAAAAATATTTTCAATTTTACATTCTTTGATTACCAAGATAACGTTAAAATTGTGATAACACAATTTTTTAATGGGGTATGATATAATAGCCTGAAATTTTTAAAAGAATAAAACTATATTCAATAGAGTAAAGGACAAAAAATATTGATATTTGAATTGAATAGAAATCCTTGATACATTAATATATATATATATATATATATATATATCATTTTAAATAAATGTTATCTCTTAGAAATTTAGTGTGCAACCACATTATTTCTATACTCTATAATGTATTCAATAAGCACTACTGACATTAAACGACCCATGATATATATAAAATTATTGTAACCTAGCCATTAAATTTGTGGATATGAAAATTGTTAACTAATTTAATAAATATATATTATTTTATATTTTTATAAATGTCCTTATCAATAAAAATTATTAATAAATGTAAATTAAATAATCGATTAAATTGATTTTATTTATACCAAATATGTTTTCTTGAGGAAAATTATATTTATTTTATTTGAAAAAATATATTATAATAAATTTATGGATCTATTATAAAATTTATTTTGTAAAATTAAACTATTTTTTATTAGAATATCAACATTTACATGGGTTAAAATTTCGTGACTTTTTACAAAAAATATTATTTTTTCATTGAATAGTGAAAAATACTTATTTTTATAAAACATTTACTTATTTTCAATAAATATAAAAAACCCATTATGTTTTAATTTAATATAATAATTATTTATAAACATTTAATTTTCTTAAATTATTTTTTAATAGAATTTATAATTTTTTCTAAATGTTTAGTCTTAGTTTTAAAAATGGACTTTTCTAAAAAACTTTTCGAATGCATAATGATTATCAATTTTAGTTATTAAAAAAATCACTAATGGTTACATTTTAATGTAAATTTATATATTATATATCATTAAATATTAATTTGGTTTCATAAAATTATTATTATTAGTCATATATTTGAAATATAATAATTTTTTTCTCAAGTGATACTCTTGTTAAAAAACATTTTTCTCATCGCATCTCTGAGATTAATATTTAATGATTATTTTCTAATAATTTGAATTAAATTAGAAAAAATGGTATCTATATTTGGAGTAATAATTTGAAATTTATTTTTCAACATAATAATTTATAAAAATAGATAAAATTAATAACAATGATTAATGTAAAAATAAGTATACGGAGGGATTAACAATAATCTTAAAGGGAAAATGGACTAGAGAGATATCCAAAATTACATATTATGGAAATATATAAACTTTATAACATATATTTTCAATAATGGAATATTATTTGGGCTTGGAGACATGAAAAATGTGGGTGGAATTCACAGTTTCAAAAACATAAAGGTCTGTCACACATCACACTTATAAAAGGCCACATTATCTTCTCCCTTCTTCACACATTCAAACCTATTGGTTTAGGCCAATCCTAAGATACAATAACTTAAAAAATTTCTCCCTTCATCATTGAATAGTATTTTTGATGAATCCTACTTATTATGGCCTTTATTGAAGACCAAAGGAGGATACTCAATGAAGATGTAATGTTATTTAACGTTCATTTTTAATTAATTTTATTCTCTACCTCAATCGAATATTCTTAAATAATAATGATATAAAAAACTATATAAATTATATAAAATTGGATTTTTTAAAATAAAGGAATTTCCTAAAACATTATCCACTTCCTTTAAAAAAGTTATAATTTCATTCATGTACGTGTGGACTACCGCCTTTACATAATATTGTGACTCTCTTTTCTTCACAGCAACACAAGAAAGATATATATTTGTATATATAACTAAATACTATGGTATATATTATTTAATTATCATTAATTATATATAGTACATTATATACATTTTTTCCATAATGATCATTGAAAAATTAAAATCTTACTCATGCATACGTATGGAAAACACTCTCTATGATAATAATATGAGTTCATTTTTCCTAAACAAAATTCAAGAATGATTTTAATGGTTTAATAGAAATTTAAATATTATATTTACATAATTATATTAAATCTCGATATTATGAAACTATAAAATATGTACATTTAATGGAACATTCATAATAAAGCATAAAAAAGAAAATAGGGCAACCAACTCCTGAGATATTGAAAATAATGAATCATTATCACAAATAAATGATAATAAGTTATAAAATGATAATATATGATATTATAAAAAATTAATATTGGTATTTAATAATTTAATGAATTATTTTAAACCACTATACATTAGTTTAAGTCATGATCTACCAAGATGATGAATAACTTGTGGGCTTTCTTATCTAACTTTCATTTCGGTGAGATATATGCCATAATCATGAATTGTTTTTGTTTTGTGGTGTATATAAATACCATTAATTTATATCATTATTAATATTATTATTATATTTATTGGGGTTTTCATGTAATGTGTATAATCACATTCATGGGTTTTACACAATCAACGATACCAAAGTGTTAAGGGGGTTTCATCTCAATTTTCCTTTTTTGAGACAAACATTATGTTATGAACCTATATTATTTCATGTGGTGGATAGAAACCCCAATTGATATGAAATATCCTGAATTATTCATTATTATATGTATTATACATATCAAATTATATTATTTAATTAAAAGGGTATTTAACATAAAAATTTTCAATTGGTCAAAATCATAATTCAATATCTTTTTATTGGGTCGTAATACCTCTTCACTATATTTGATATTCCAATATTATGTGTGTAATTAAATATAATTATATTTTATTTTATTTCAACATGTTTTATGTGGATTTAAATCTAATACACATAATTTTTTAATTGATTAATTTTCACATCAATATTATGGTCGATGTAAATGTTTATTTCACAATCGTGTTTTTATCGAGATTGTTTATAATAAAATTTTAATTGAAGGATATTATTTGATAAATTTCTAATAAAACCATTTAATTTTAAATTACTATGTTTATTAATAATATTTTCATGTAACAATATAGTATTTCAACATGTTTCAACGTATAATATTGGATAAAATGTTATAAGAACATCTGACATTGTGTCTCTTTTCGGTCAGAAGATTGTTTTATACCAAAACCATGTTTTAAAAAACATTTAACCTTTCCCAAATATTTTATTAATAAAGTATTTACTAACCCTTTTTATTTTGAAATTATTTCAATGTAATGTTATGTCATTTTCAAAAATTATATTTTAGATTTTACTAATAAATTGAATAGAGTCATTTTTTTAACATGTTGAAAATATACATAATTTCTTCTTGTAATGACCACTAAAATTTTATAGAAAATAAAATATAATTTTCAAAGACTTTTTTTAAATGAATATAGTTTTAAATATTATTTGAAATTATTATTTTATAAATATAATTTGAAAATTAACGAATATTTTCCTCTCAAGTATTTTTTTTATAATTTAAAAGATTTCATATTCATTAATGTCAGAAACCCCATTTTATTAATCCAATGGAAATATTTTTTATTTATACCAACCTTCTTCTGTATATGGATAGATTATTGTTGTTCTAAAAATATATTCATTGAATGTATTCTTTTTTGAGGGTTTAATAACATTTCAAAGAGATTTTTATAGACCCAGTTTATTTTCTAATGGTAAATCATGGTTCAAAGAGGTTGTTATGAAACCCATTACTTATCCACTGTTTATTCACGCATCAATGAGATTGAAATAAAAACAATTTCATTTCCTTGGGTATATGAATTCATAATGGGAATAATTATTGTTCCCATGAGTTTTATGATGAAGTAAATGCTCAAAGTATATTACTCAGATTGTGGTTATTGGACATTATATATAATGGGTTTTCGTAGATAACACTAGATGAGCTTGTCATAGCTTATACGATGTGTGTTCCTAGATAGTTCTCTAATTTATTTTGTAATTATTATGTTCTCTATATAATTATGTTAGAGGCTGACCATATTTTTATTCATAGTGTAAGGGTTTTATAAGTGTTCTTTGAATATGATATCCCAAGATACCAACACATTTTTCTATGGTTTCGATGTGTTTATAAATTTACCTTTGATGAAGATTAAAAATACACAAATCTACTTTATTATTTCTTATTTATATATCCATTTTTTAATCCTTATTCCTTGTTTCAGGATTTATGATTTTGATATTGATGGGTATGAGTCATTTTATGAATATCTCACGCACTCTTATTATGTTGTCATACCCTTATTCACTTATCATGTTGATTAATTACATTCTATTTTCAATGCTTATGATTACTCGTACCGAGCATTTTATATCACCCTAATTATCATTCCACTTATATATGTTATAAATAATGAGTTTGAAAAAATTATTTCTAGATGTAATTTCATATGGATGATGATGATGAATTAATGTGAAATAATTAATATAGGATTATGTGGAAGAAATGATATTATTTTTCAGGAGTTTATCTTAATTTATATGAATCAAAACTTAAAATGTACTCAATAATTTAATTCATAGAATTTTTGAATTCGATATTGTAATGTTTCGATGGAAAAAATTGGACATAATTAGTTTAATCAAGGATAGAAATTTAATGTTTTCAGTTTTGACACTAGATTAGATAGTGTGAATCATTAAATGTTATAGATGGTCCACACGGGTGACAGACATGGGATATGGGTCATCCTTATTGAATATTTGGGAGATGAGTCACCTATGTGAATTCTTTGGGAGATGGGTTACCCATGTGGGGGCCCCATGTGATGGGTTACCCAAGTATTTACCCCAGGTGATGGGTTACTTAGGAAATGGTTTTGGATAATACCTTACATATAATTTATTTTCATTTCATATTTCTTAGAGTTCCACATGTTACCTAATAGGATGTGATGGAAACCCCATAAAAACATATGATGTATTATTTGTATCTCTTCCAAATGAAGGGAATATTATACAATACAATGAGAAATGGTGAATATTTTTCAGAAAAAAGATTGGAATGGGTGTAGTAGGCCTGAGCTAGTATCCTAGTGTCCATAGGTTTTGTGGTTGATATAGGTTAGGTGATCAAAGGACACTAAATTCAGAAAAAACTATTGAAAAAATGGACTATAGTGTGATATTCCAAACAATTGGGGGAGATCTTAGGTGGTTCAATAGTATATAATCATGAGGTTTGTTGGACTCTTATTTCTTTTCCCCATCTCATTATACAATATCCCAAAAAACAAATAAAACACTAGATTCATACAACGATTTCATATGTAAAATGTTCATTAACATAAATTCATGGAAGAAAAATATTACAAAAAATGATAAAAGATTCATAAATTTATAGAAACAATTAAAGCCCTAACACATTAATATATTTTAAGGAATTTGGAAAAAGTCAAAATATCAATGTGTGCTATGTAAAATACATCTTCACTATACTTGTTACCATATTAGATGAAAATATTACCCAATTCATTTGATGGCTATGTAATTCTGCTTAAAACCATTACAAAATAAAAAATTTAAATATGTATTCTGAATGATTTCAATAATCATAATACAATAACACATGGGGATAAATTGTGATTTATATTAATTCCAAAAGGTTTATTAGAAAGAATTTATAGACTCGTCAATAATCATAACATGATAAACCCACACATGTTAAATGGGTATCCAAGGATATTATATAATGTTTTAGGTAAAAACTCATCAATTAAGATACGAAAACATATGATATTTACACCACATAAAAAATTGATATATGTTTAGTTCAGTAATTTCCACATTTAGATGATTAATGGATATATATGATGACTCCCTTCAATAATAAAAATTAAATATAGGAAATAAAAAAAATAAAATCATTTGATTAAAAATAATGTGTGATGGAAAGGAAAATTTTTTTAGTATTCTAAAATACATTTTTTGAGAACCACATTATAAAAAAAGATATTTAAATTTTATTATAAAATGTTTATATAGAAATATGAAAGTAAAATAAGGTACCAAAAGTTTTCATTTTGAAATTTAAAGGAATATATTAACAAGAATAGAAACTATGGTGTGGAATAAAAAGGGTGTTATTCAAGATATTGATAATTATATCTAATAACACTACCCTTTTAGGATTGGGGAATTTTCCATAGACGGTGATCTATATTAAAAACCCATTTCCCTATATAGAAATAGATATTTACATAAAATAAACTATTTGGGTAAAATAAAATTATAATATAAGAATGATGTTCAAGATGAAACAATTTTAATTCAAGAAACCAAGAATGATTTATCAAAATCCCTTACAACATTAGTAATTTTAGATTCAAATGAATATGGATGTAGCATAATTAAATTGATTTTAAAATCACATAAAATAAACCTGAATTATGTTATGAGATGTAAATATGAATATATATATATATATATCTTATTAAATAATTTTTTTTCATAATAAAAAATATGTCTCATGTAGTAAACGGTGAGACAACGCACCGTATCCACATTATTTTATTTATAAAAAATGAATTATATAAAATGGTACGGGTATTTTAATATCTAATAATTCCTAAAAATAATTATTATACATAATTGAAATATATACAAAATATTGAATAAGTGGTTAATATGAATCATATCTCGATACATAAAAATTGAGATGTAAAAAAGTAACATTGTATTCCGACTTCGTAAAATTTAACCAAACCTATTGTAAAACAAATATACCTATATTAAAAATTTATTTCAGAACTTTATTCATTTATATAATGATTTATTTTATAAAATTATAGTTATTTATTTAATATTTACGAGTTAATTACTGTTTTTTCATCTTCGGGTGTTAGATATTAAAATTATTTATCACATACTTTATAAATTTAGTGTCAATAGTTCTAATTTTGATATAATTTTACCTTTAAAAATATTATTGAGTACCATAATATATATTTAATGATGTTTTATAATGATATAATCTCATTCTATAGGAGTTTTATAGACGATTCATGAAGAAAAAATCATTGAAAATCTTCTTTGAGTGATTTTCAATGAAAAAGGGTGGTATATTGAAAATAAGTTAAATATTAATATACTAATTACAAAACCATAAGAGAAACCTTATTTGGTAATTTTTTTTCAAATAATGCATGTTTACATGTTTTTATATTATTCAATGAAAAAATTATATAATTTTTTATTTACGTGGTTACACCAACCCAATGAAAAATATCTTAAAATCAATTGTATTGTTAAGAAATTGTTTATTTTAGAATAATATCATTATTATTGAAGAATAATGATATTATATTAGTCTTGATATGTAATATAATTATATTTATAGTGATAAGGATAATGTATCAATGTCAATATGAATAATAAAATATGTCACTTCATAGTGATGACATTCCACACGTACTCATAGATGATGTATTATTTTTATGTAGAACTGATGAAAGGTATGAAATGTTTTATCTTTTGATGAAACTAATCATGGTAAAAATATCATATTAATCAATTAAATGGTATTCTATAACCATCTAAGTACGGTTGTGATGAAAAATGTAACACATCACTTCATGGAGATTGTAGTCCACACATACACATGGGAAGAATTCTCATTTTTCACTAAATGTGTGAATTCTTGAAATTACATTATATTTTTATAATGATAATATTATTATAAATAAGATTTCTATTCAATAAATATGTCCTTTTTCCATCCACATAATCCTATTATGTAAAATATATCACATCTCTCAGAGAGGAAGTTGATTACACATATGCATGGATGATGTTTTCGTTTTTCAAATAGTTGGGTGGAAATTAAAAAATGTATATTCCATAAACATAATTAATTTTCTATATTTTTTTGATAATTATATAATTATATTACCATTTTAATATTTTATTTCCAGGATGAATAATAAAAAACAATTAAATCTAATAAAAAATAAGTATTTAAGAATCCTTATCTTAATCATTGCAAAACTCATTTAAAAAATGACCAAGACATTGAAGGGTATTATTATTGGGACAATAGAATCTATATGAGGGGGATGTGAGTGTTGGGTATAGATTTTGGATGATTCTTAAAAATCAACCATCTTATGAAATGTGTGGAAGTGAAGTTGCGATGTTGTCATTTTATAACAAAGGGGAGTGACATTTTTTCAAGAATATAAAAGGTAAAGTAACTATTCATGGAATGTGGCTCCAAAAGAAGAAAAAATAGAGTTGAAAAAAGGTTGCAGTTGATAAATACTAAACCATATAATTACACTAATTTTTTTTATCATTTTATTTTTTTTCTTAGTTTTATTCCCTTTCAATTTTTAGCTTATATCATCGTAACTCTAATTTTATCCTCGATAACTAATTTTTATGACTAAAAATAAAAAAAAATATATCTTAAATAATTTATAATTGTTATTTTAAAAGTTTTAAATAAATTTATAAAATAAATTTTCTATCTATGTGATTTTTTTTAACATTTGTGTATATAATGTAAAAAACACCATTTTTTAAAAATGTGTATTTTTAAACATAAAATTTATATTTAGGAAAAAATTATCAATTGTATTTTGTTAAAAGTAATTTATTTATTTATTATTGACCAAATAATAACTTGGTTTTTTATATAAAATCCAAATCATAATTTCACAGAATTAATAAGAATATAAATTAATAGATTAAACTATTTTTATTCGTAATGTTTAAAGGTATTTTTTGTAAATAGAGAGAGTGGAAGCTACCATTTTTAAAATTGGAAATCTCGATGTTCATTAATATTGAGACTACTCATAATTTCTCCTCCTGGATTAATTTAATCTAGAATGAGAATTCATATTTAAGAATGAATCTCATTCTATAAGATAGTGTAATAAAGTGGATATGTGATATCGTTATCATTAGAGAAGGAAGGGTGTGTCCTTATCAAACACGTTATGTAATTATATGTGTCATGTAAGGTGTATATGACTAATTATTCTAATATCAACAAGATTGGGGATGGTGGATTATCTATTTTAGTTAATCTGGATTCTCTTCAGTAAGGGTTCAATCCTTCACATCATGGACACATCATCTATTCAAAAATATACATGCCATGTTCTTGTTCTGATATGAAGAATAAAAGTTTGCCGTGTTGGAGTAACCATATTTGGATGATTATTCTAATTAGAAGGGGTTACTTTCATATCATCTTCCATTGTAGGGAGGAACATAATGTAACCTTTAATTTTATTATCTGTTACATAGTCTTGGCATCTTTCGAATTTCTGTATGGGATTCCAATTTTAGTAGCCTTAATCTAAATGAATACAACACCGATATATGAGAAAGACTTCATGGTTTGAGCCGGGTATTTTGCCATCCTATGATCCTAAATGATCTTGCTTCTTATCTAGGCACTCCCATTTGGTTGGATCTGCATACATTAGAGTTGGAGTTGGGATTTTTTCTCGCATTATAGTGGTTGTTCATGTGGAGTTAATTTGTCTATATGTTATAAATTTGACTTATAATGACATAAATAATGGTGTTACGCTATAATACGAAAGTATTCTTATTTTATGAAATGTATTAAATATTGTGGATAATTCTGATATCTATATTTGAGTAATTTAGTGGAATGAGAGGGAAAATACCAGTATAAGGGATTGAATGGAAGTTAATAGGAGGACCAACTGTATTTTAATTTAAAAAGAGCGGTATTTAGACCATTTCTAAATCCCGGTGGGATTTTGTATATGTACTTCTCTCATAAAGGATAATATTAGAAAATCATGGGCCAATATTATTGAGGAAGAGGAAAAGGGGAGAAAGGTTTCTAGTTTATCTAGTTCACCATGTATAACTAATAAGGTTGAACAATGAAGAGTTTTTTGTTTTTATTGAGAAATATATTTCCACAGAAATATAAAATTACATAATTGATTTGTTTTATCTAATAAATAAAAAAATGTATGAGGATGGTATGATCTTATAAATTTCTTAGGATATCATAGAGATGTTATCTCTGATGTAGGAAAAAGGTTTCCCATCCAAACCAATCAAGGAATCTTATTTGAGTAAGGGTATTCATTCTGAAATTAATGGGGTGGATCTTTTAACTTCCCCAACAAGTATTATGCCTAAAAATAGTTTTAATTATCATGCCGTAGTTATAATTTTTTTGACCATAATGACTATGATTCTGATCGTGGTACTAATCAATATAAGATTGTTGACAAGGACACATTAAATAATGGAACTATAAATAAAGGGGTTAAAGTCACTAATATCGTAATCCTGATAAATGTGGATGGGGATACCATTAAGATGAAAGGAAAACCTCCATAATTTAGTAAAAATAAGGCAGTGGAAGAATATAAGGGGGTTTATCCTCATATCAATATCCAAATGATGATTCAATTTTAGAATTTCCAAGGGATGACCAACAAAGAAAATTACTGATCCCTAAGGCTTCATATTCTAATTTATAATCCAATTCTTATTGGGTTAGATAAATCAAAAATAAATTTCCCCATTAGTATATCTAGTATATAGAGTATGTTTTATTATTTTGTAGCCACTAATATTTATTTGGCAGAGGTTAGAAATATGTGAGTTATGGTAAGTTCATATCTAATTGGTCATTCCCTTATTGGTTCAAGTAGTCAACATGTCACATGGGCCTTTAATATTATGGGAATAAAAAACATTTTTTCTTTTATTTATGGTCAAAATAGATATCGAAAATAGTTAAGTCTATGATTGGTTATTTATTCCCTTAGGAATATCATTTATGGTCATTGGACTATTATTATATTCAGTATTTCTATTTTAAATCCATACAAAAAATGGATAATATTAAAAATTTAATTACATCAATGGAATTGCATGAATGTATTGAACATAATGATCAGGTTGAGGTCAATATGTTAGGTTCTAAGTACACGTGGTATGAGGAACTTTAATGGTATGGTGGCAAGGAAATGTGATAGGGATATTGTGAATCAATTTGTTATGGATACTTGGGAATCTGTTTCATATATGACCTTATTTGGTCTCAACTCAGATCATCATTGAATCGTTGTTGAGGTTTTTATCAAGGAATCCAAAACTCCCATTAATTTTAGGTTCAATAAATCATGGGTGACCCATTACGAATGCAATAAACTTGTGTAAGAATATTATGTATATTTGGATTATAACATTTATTTTTTTTCTTACATCCTCAACTTAAAATTGAACAAATTTAATCTAAAAAAAGAGGACTTTATATAGTAATATTAAGAAGTAAATATCTACTCATGAGGCCTCCATTCACTATAATAAATATCATAAAAAATTAAATGTCTTCTATAAATGGATTTCAATATAAGATGAGGAGAATTACGAATTAAATAAACTTCTTAATCATAAGGTTTCCATGAAAAGTGATACTTTAAAACATAATTTCCTTAAATATAGGGATACCATTTATAAATTATTCAATTACATTTAATGATATATAAAGTTCTCAAGAAGAATATCTGTTCTCAAATATGGGGATCAAATCATGGAAAAATGACACGACCTCTTGGAGCATGTTAAATCTTACTACACAGATCTTTTTAATGGCTCGTCCATCATTTCTGATCATGTGGATTATATTACTCCTATACTTATTAATCAAGATGATAATCAAAAATTTATTTATATTTCTTCTAAAAATGATATCAATTATTATGTCGTTGGTCATAAGCCCTGCAGTTCCCCTTTCCACGATGGATTTTGAAAATTATTCATTCGGACTTGTTGGGATGCGATCCAAGATGATATTTACATACAAGTTCTTAATGTAATTAAATGTGGTTCTATTCCTCATATATTAGATTATCGGTTTCTTAATATAATTACAATAGTATATAATTAAAATGGAAAAAAATTATAGATTTATTTATTTGGTTAATACCAGTTTTGAAATTATCGGCAATAACATACCCAATAGATTGTATTCTATTTCAAGTAAATTTTTGTCCACAAAGCAATTAGGATTTATAAATTTAAGGGCCATTATATACTATCTTATCATTACCTTTTAATGTGTTAATATTTTAAAAAATTTCACAATTAGAGGAAAAATTTATCTCAAGCATGATTATAAAAAATATTGTGATATGAGGGATTAGACTGTCATTTTCAAGAATCCTTTGATGTTAGGTTTTGATGATGATTTCATTAATTCGATTATAATATTATTGTTTATGATCAAGTATCTATTCTTTTAAATGTGTTAACTAAGTCCTACATTTTTATTTATAGGTGTAAGAAAGGGTGATCCTCTATTTGATATGTTTTTCCATTTCTGATGATTATCTCAGCAGCCTCTTATTGATCACTGCTGGTAATGGGAATTTTAATTCTATATGTTTTGGTATGGGATTCCCTACTCAAAAACATCTTCATAGTGATAATTATATTATTCTCTTTACCTAATGGGAGAAGGAAATCATTCTGAACATCACGAAATATCACTTGCATAGTGATGAGGTTTCAAGTCAATAAGTTTGCTAGAACAAGTCTTTCATACATTTTGGTAGGAACATTACTACTACTAAAAAATTGATATTATGATATATCTGGGTATCTGAAAGGGAGTACTCCCATTTATCTACTGTGGTGTTCTTATGTTCAGGGGAAGGCTGAAATCATGTCAATGTTCCTCCTTTATTAGTCGTATTAGAATCCAATTTTCCTCCGGTAAAAAAAATTCATTATCTGTGGTAGGTCATGTGTGTTTGGTTATGTCTATCATCATACTCAAATTTTGTTTACTCAAATATGGTCTCTTAATGGGATTTCTTATATTTAATAATATCAATGTTTCCGTCAAACAATATATTTGGTGTGGCGTCAATTTGCAATAGATATTGGTCACTGTCTGTTGTAACACTTGTTACATGCCTTTTGTTGTGGTGGTATGGGATTCAAGAATCTCAAGTATTTTTATCAGTTGTTGATGGATTATTTTATGTAGAATATTACCAATAAAAATTCATAATAACTTGGGGTTTGATTTCCAGGTTACAGAACAAGATAAAATTGGAAATTATAATAACATTTACTCCTCATCGTGGCCTGCCCCCAAGTCTATTTTTCTTTAATGGTATCACAGTCCATATGGTTGCTCTCTAGAGAATCATCTTTTATCTTATGCAAAGATAATTGTAATTTTCTTCCTTCGATTTATTATCTCATCAATGATGATAAAAATGTGTATTTGGAGGTTTTTATGAAATACCATGTCAACCACACAGAGTCTCTACCGGAACACATCAAATATTCAGTTCTTAACTATTGTTTCTCACAACATGATGATTTATGTGTATGGGAGCCTTCTGTAAGTGTAATTATGACGAGGAATTTATGTTATAAACATGTCATTAGTTTTGATGTGGGTATATAGTGGTTCCATAAATATATTTTACCATTAGTATTCCCCCTTGGTTCACTCTAGTTTGGAGTTTCTTGCATCAGATGACCCCAATAGATGAATTTTTGTAAGTTAGTGTTATATCAATTTTCATAGATTTTACTCAATGTAATTGGTACATAGAGGGTTTAGAACATTTATCTTTGAGTTGTGTTACTACTTCTCTTATGTGGAAAGATATTGCAGAAATTTTTGAAATTTAACTACCCACCACTTTATCTATTCATGATATCATTAGAGGTTTTTTAGATCTTCCTCTTCCTTCCCATATTTATTTTATCTTCTAGGTTTATGGAGTGAAATTGGATACCATTACCTAGAATGATCTTAGTAAATGGGTGAATGATTTTGTTTTTATTATTCATCATGTTTCTTTGGCCTATCTGTTAGTTGTGGTCAAAAGTGAAAAATTTTACGAAAGGGATTATTGTCATAGTTCATTTCATGTTTTATCTATTCTCATAAAAATTGACCTTAATGGTTGTTTTCAACCTCCCTTTGGAATAATTAATGTTTAATGGAAATCATTTTTTAGGATGGATTAAAATTAACACTTATGGGTTATCAAGGGGTAGTCAGAGTCCATTGGGATATTTGGATAATTTCTGGGATAATCATGGGGATGTCATAATATTTCATCAAGGTTTATTTGGAGTTACATAATCACTTGATTCTAAGATTAAAAGTGTTATCAATAAGACTGAGCAATCCAAAAATATTGGATGGAACAATATTTGGTGAGAATGTGATTACACCATTTTGATCAAGCTATTATAAAAGGATCTGTTCAAGTCCTTTGGAAGTTAACTAATTGGCGGATCAATTTCACGGATTTTCACTCATCCATTGATTACATCACCACTCATGACTTCTAGAAGGAAAATGCTCTAGATGATGGCCTTTCCAACATAGGTGTATATGAAAAGGATCTTACTTTGACTAATCATATTTATAATGTTCTCATTTCTCTTAATATGTTTTATCAATGTAATATTCCTTATTTTATACTTCTATTGACTCGATTGATTTTTTCTAAAAAATGAATCCATCAATTTCAGTTAGGGACAAATCGTACCATTAAAAAATAAATTAATTGACAAAAATTAGTTTTTTTAGAATAAAATATTACTTAAGAAAAAAATGATAGACATCAGTTCTCAAAATTAAGTATTATATTATTAAGTGTATCAAATTACTCTGTAGATAACATTTTATCACTAATTTGTTTTATTATTTTAGGTTTTTCTTAATTCATTATATTGTTTCAATCACTACAGTTTTTTGTAAAAACTATATTTTCACTATTCTCTAAAAAATCAACAATTTCTGAAAAAAAAAAAACAATTTCACCCCATGAAAATTTTGAAATGATTAATTAAAAATTATGTGCATTTTTAAAATTAAAAATTGATAATTTATTAATTCAACCTTTAAATGGGAACTTAAAAATCAAATGAAAACCATTTTTATCAAATAATAAATCATCTCAATTTTATATTTTATAAGTCTTATTTCTTATGAATTACTAGTAAAATATATTTTCATTAATTATTAAAATAAATATAATATTTTTACTATAATATAATGAGTATATTAAAATAAAGTTAATTAAAAATAATTTTTATAATAATGGTAATTTATATAGGAAATCATTTATAATTCGATACTTTTATATAAAAATAGAAATAAGCACCACATTAATTTTTTTGAATTTCCTATTAAATAGTCATTATGAATTCAATATCTATTTTACAAGAATATTTGAGTATGTATTAACCATGATATAGTAAAAAATTATAACCGAACCCTAAAAATTGTAGGTATGAATAAAACTAAAAAAACCGAAAAATATGTAGATTTTTTTAAATAATTAAAATGTATTTATAAATTCATAATAAAAAAATACTCACTTCTCTGTAATGTTTTTATGCTTCAATTATATTTTTTCATAAAATATGGGTTTTATTGAAATTTTTCTTACAAACGTACATTATAATTAATTTCAGAAATTTTTATAAATTTTACATTATGAAATGAATATCATTTTTAAAATATTCATATAAATAATATCTTAGTGTGAATTTGTTTTAATTTTTCTAAATATTTTTTACTGAATAGTAACAAAATAATATTTCTTGAATAAACAATTATTTCATTTAAATTACATTTCCCATTATTTTTTGAGTTAGATTATAGGGTATCCTCTTTACCTATTAATTTTTAATTATCTAATTAATTACATATTAATCATAATTATTCTTTATTTTGGTATATGTTTTTTTGGAATAAAAAAACTTTTTCTAAAAAACTTATATTTATGTGGAAAATGTATAGTTATCTTAATAAATTAAATTGATCAACATTGATTAATTATTTTAATGAAATTTATATGTTATATTTCAAATCATGTATTTTAACATTAATCATATTTTTTAAGGATCACAATACTTGTAAATTATGTTTAATGTTGAAAAATTATTTTTAACAAAACAAGTTTTCCCTGTGGTTTGTGAACATATATTAATTTCAATTACACAACTTATAGAAACTAAATTTTAAAAAAATTATTTGTTATTTGGTATAATCATATTTCATATATTCTTATATGGCCAAAAAATGTTTTGGTCATTGTAATGATTAAAAATTGTAAAATTTTCATATCATGGTAAAGGTTCAAAAAAGTTTACTAGTGTAAATAATCCAATATATAAGGGTATGATTGTATCCCAAACTATTCTAATTATTACAAATTTGTCATGACCCATCCCCAGGGTCCCGTTTCATGACTAACCTAAGATCGCCTTCCATAGGCCAGGGGCTGGCGACTAGCACTAAAGGTGTAACTCCCTAAAACATGGATGATATTGCCTTTATAACCTATAAAAACACGCAATAGATACGAACTAGAGTAAACTGAATAACCAAAAAGTGCATACAGTATGTAAAAAGGGGACATAATACAAGCCCAACTAGAAAGTACAATAATCTGAAAAGACAAGTACAATTGAGTAATAAAGAAAAATAGCTACTAGGTCATCCTCCGTGGTTCCTACCTGAAGGGTATGTACAAATTTCCTCCTTATCACTCCACATATATCTGTCTCCACTTTGTAATGACATTTCGTATAGTCCACCACTGGGTACTGTCAAGTCCTGGTACTCTTAGCCTCAGTCAGCATTTTCTGTCGTTTTCATCCAGTACAACAAGGTGTGGGCCTAGCCCCTGCAGGGGTGAGTATAACGATACTCAGTAGGGACCCTAAGACTCTCATGGTCTCAGAAAATCCAACAAGGATAAAACAAAATGTATGAAATCAATAGATAACCTTACTTATGTATATTCACATACATATAACTATGTTATCAAGTGATCCATCTCAATCAAGAGGAAAACACAAAAAAAATGACTCAGGTCAACCAGGATTTTATTCACATTATCGAGACCTCGGCTGTAGAAGAACTCCTGCTCAATCGAGTATAGTGGAACTACCACGACACCAGGCGTGCTTCCCACTATCCTTGGACTTCTGAGGTACTCCTCCTAGCGAGTATTGTGGGTGTGTTGCATCGCACCGAGGAGCTCCCCACCATGGGTCAACCACGTCACCATGTGTGCTCCCCCTTGAATCCTGATGAGTTACCCCTCATGTTGAGTACCATGGGTATTCCGCGTAACCTAGTGCGCTCCTCCACCATGGGTCTTACACGACACCATGGCGCTCCCCACTGGTCAAGTAGAGTCACCCAGAGTCAAAAGGTCAGTAGTCGTCTAGTTTTAGCCAACTACTAGATCTCTGCACTACGCTTCCTCGACTCTAGGAGGATCTGCTCCAGGAGCTACTAGTTTATACTCTAACTATCACATAGTCCCATGAAGAATTATCTCAAAGGTCTACCACGTCATAGAGGTCTCAACGGAACATATGGCATGTCAATTAGACGCCCGGTCTGTGAGTTATTAGCATTTTAGTCCTGGGGGCCCTGTTGGATTCGTGCACGATCCAAGATGACCCTATCTCAACTATATCCCAAAATATAGTGGGGTATACTCAAAGGGACTGTCATGCTCCAATATTACCAGTTCCGCTGATAGTTCGTCAAATGGACGCCTAGTGAAAAAAGGTATGGGGGGTCGGGGCTGACCCGGTTCGGGTCGACCTAGCCTGACCTGTTAGGTCTGGTCTAGCAAGTTGGGTGGGCCAACCCATGGGGTTCGGCCCTGCCTGCTTGGCCAAGCCCAGCAGTTCGTGAGGTGTCGTGGAGGGCCAAGAGCGCATAGACCGGCCACCAGGGTGTGGACCGGCTGTAGGTCGATGCGAGGGTGGTTTAGCTCGGAGGGCGCCGCGTGGGCGCCTTGGCCCGGTGAGTGTCGCGAGGGATGCTCGGCCCAAGGCGTGCGGCCGGTTCGGCCAGGGTCCCATGAGGGTGTGGGCTAGTTCGGTCGGGGCTCCGCGAGGGCGCGGGCCGATACGTCATGGGCACTATCTGGGGCCGGTTCTGCTGGGGGCTCGGAAGGTCGGTCGGCAGGCACTACCATGGAGGTTCGAATGGCCGGCGGGACGGCGCAGCCAGGGCGGCTCAGGAGGTTGGTGTGCCGGCACGGCCAGGGCAGCACGAGAGGCAGGCGTGCGGCACGGGCCTGTGGGGGGTGCGGCCAGCGACAGCGTGGTTCAGCCGAGCGCGGCAGAGATAGTTTGGCATGGGCGCCAGTGCGTCGCGGGGGCGGCGCGGGTCGCAGATTATTGGGGAGGCATGACCACTTCCTTCATCGCCTTCGACGTCATTCTTTCCTTCCTCCAATTCAAGTAACACCATAAGGAAAAACGAGGGCAGTTAATCCATGTTTTTTGGCCCACACCCTCCGCGTTTAGAGTTGTAGCAAGCTGTTCATCAATAACATAAACAAAGATGGAGCATGGATGATATTTTGAAACATCAATTCCCATAATCCCTCTTTAATTTCTATTCCTAACCCCTCAAAGGAGGAAGAATGTGAAGAACATGGGAAGTTTTAATCAAATAATTAATAAACCCATACAACATCCTGCAACTATTTATTCTCAACTCGCATTGAAAACATCCACAGATCAAAATTATAATAATTTGATCTGTGTTATTTGATTCTAGATTCAAATAATCAATGGAATAAAATCATACTTAATTAAAAACCATACTTGTTCAATGTTGGTTGATAATGGCATGATAAGGCGGACGTCGATTCGTTGTAGACGAACACATCCCACATCAATGGAAGTTCTGAGGAATAAGGTCAAAGTTGTCGATGTTCATCATGGAGGAAGCGTTCTTAGTTAGATAATTTTTCTCCCAAGATCTCCTCCTCCACCCATTTCCACCTTATAAAAGATATATGAAATAATAAAAAGTGCTTCACCAATTTAATCGTAGGCACAATTCAAATTGGATTAAATTAAATTGGCTCAATTAAGTAGTGAATTGGCAAGATTAATGGTATGTGGATAGGCACAATTAAGGTGGAGGAGGCTAGAGGCTCACTCTCATTAATTGTGGGAGTTGAGGGTTTCTCCTTATTAAAGTAGGGTATCATTCTGGCTGGTCCACCCCACCCTAACCTCTCATTGGAAGTTATGGTTTGGGTGGTCCCCACAACATTAACCTCTCATGGGAGGTTACGATCTGGTGGTCCCCACTTCCAACTTATACATGGAGGTTTAGTTCCAGTGGACCCCACTTGAAATATCCACATAGAAGTTCAGATTAAAATAAATTGAAATTTATTTTATTTCATTATTTCCACAAAAAACCAAAGTACTAGCTTTCTCCCTCGACCATTTCCATCGAGGTGAAAGAATAATTTAGAGAATACTAGCGTTGTGAGGTCAACGGTGTCATAAGATTTCAATTCCGAGCACTTTTTCAATAGTTATAAAAACCCACTCGTACGTTTACTAAATATACCTGAAAAAACATAAGAAATTGATTCATGTAACACTGATCCTCGGAATCACATGATGTCAATTTTTGCTGACTCATAAAATTCCCATATATTTTTAAAAAATACATTGAAATTATAGTTCTTTCCATTCTCCCCACCCCAGGATTTACACCCCCGTAAGCCACAAATCAATCTAAAGGAATAAGTGGGGGTACTAGGCACGCATCTGAGCCTCATGCTTCCATGTGCTCTCCATGAGATTCTCATTCTATCAGAGAACGCACACTAGAGGTATCGACCACCCACAAAGGAAACACTCAAGTCAATCCTCGGTCTCCACTAGAACCTCTGTAAAATTCACCCCATCATTGACATCTAGCTCGCAATGATCTATGATGTGATAAGGGTCATGAAAGGGTGTCCTCAACTAGGATACGTGGAAGATGTCATGCACCCAGTAAAACTGAGGTGGAAGAACTAATCAGTAAGCTACCTCACCAACTCTGCAGAGGACCTGAAAAAGTTCGATTAACCTCAGAGATAAATTTTCGCCATAGCCAGATATCGCAAACCTCATCAAGGTGAGACCCATAGAAAGACGTGGATACCATCATCGAACTCCATAGGTCTCCGTCCCCTGCCGACATATGACTTCTGCCTGCTCTGTGCAGTCTTAATCCACTCCGGGATGATCATCACCTTCTCTGTGGTAGCCCATACTATCTTTGTTCCCACTAGTGTTGACTCCCCTGGGTCCGTCTAGCACAAAGGTGATCTGCAAGGTCGCCCGTATAATGCCACAAAATGTGCCACCCCAATGGTGAACTGATACCTATTGTTGTATGCAAACTCCACCAAAGGTAAGTGATTCTCCCAACTACGACCAAAGTCGAGGACACAAGCACAAAGCATTTCTTCGAGGGTTTGTATGGTTAGTTCTGTCTGGCCATCCATCTGAGGATGGAAGGTGGTGCTCAAACGTAGTTGCATCTCGAAAGCCTCTTCCAGCCCATTCCATAGCCGGGAATTAAAATTTGAATCATGATCGGAGACAATCATCATGTGTACTCCATGTATCTGCATAATCTCCTACACATAGAAACGTCACAAGCTCTGTATTGAACCATTCTCTCTGATCGGTAAGAAGTGGGACGACTTTGTGAGTTAGTCGACAATAACCCAAATCCATTCATGAACTCTGGATTTATGTGGATGTACTTTCATTAAGTCCATAAATATCCCATCCCACTTCCACTCTGGGACCTCTAAAGGCTGAACCTAGCATGCTGGTACCTGATGCCCCTCCATCACTCACTGACAAGAGAGCCACCGAGAAACAAATTCAGAAAGTGCTTTCTTCATTCCCGGCCACCAATGCTGTCGTCGGAGATCCTGGTACATCTTCACCACTCTTGGTTGTACCACTAGATAGGATTTGTCGACCTCCATTGATACTTCCTCTTTAAGTAACATTTGTACCATGGTACGTTCTATGAAGAGGATGACTTGCTCTCTACCTTCATAAAATCCATCAGGTGCCTGCCCTGTGGATATATGATCACTTCGTGTCTCGCCGGCAGTGTCCCCACGCTGTGCCTCCCAGACACACTGATGATTTTGGGGAGTGACTATAAGAGAATGTAGAAAATATGATCCCTCTCTATCCACAATGGATATCTGCAAAGAAGCCAGCTGCTCCATCTTCTCGCCTCACTATTGTATACCAAATCTCTTAATGAGTGCATCTGTAACAACATTCCCCTTACCAGGAGTATAGACTATCTCAAAGTCATAATCCAAGAGGAACTCAAGACAACATCATTGTATCAGATTTAGGTCCTTCTGGGAGAAGAAATACCTGAGACTCTGGTGATCAGAGTACACGGTAAAACGTTCACCCATTAGATAGTGTGACGACATCTTCAAGATGAAGACCACTACTACTAAATCTAGGTCCTGGGTAGCATAGTTAAACTTGTGTTTTATCCACTTTTGAGAGCCATCAATGATCACTGCTCGCTCCTGCATTAGGACACATCCGAGTCTGGTCCCAGATTTGTCATTGTAAACATTGTACCTTATGCCTTACTCTATAAGCCTCAAGATGGGGGCACTAGTTAGCCTCTTCTTCATCTCCTAAAAACTCCGTTGGAATTTCTCAGATCAAACAAAGTGTTTCCCCTTTATCATCCATGCTGAAAGTGGTGCTACTACTCAGGAGAAATCTGGAACAAATCTCAGTTAGTATCTAACGAATCCCAGGTAAATCTAAACCTTCATCACACTCCTGGGCGGCTCTCAAGCAAGTACTGCCTCAATTTTTTCTGGATCTACTACAACTCCATCCTCCGAGATGACATGTCCCAGAAAGTGAACCACTTGTATCCAGATCAATAACTTTGAGAGCTTACCACAAAGCTAGTGCTCTCAGAGTGTGTCTAGTACCACGTACAGATGATAGGCATGCTCCTCCTCAGTAGTCGAATAGATCATAATGTGGACGATGAATACTACAACAAAGCGATCGAGGTATAGCTGGAAGATCCTGTTTAGGAGTCCCATGAACACTACTGGAGCATAGTTTATGCCTAAAGGCATAACCAAGAACTTATAGTGGTCGTACCGACACCTGAAATCTGTCTTCTGCACAGCCTCGTCTTGATCTGGTGATAACCTGATCTGAGGTCTATCTTCGAGAACCACTGTGCTCCCTTCACCTGATCAAATAGGTCGTCAATCCTTGGGAGTGGGTACATAATCTTCATGTCACTTGGTTCAGGCACTGGTAGTCGACATAAAGCCTCAAGCACCTATCCATTTTCTTAGAGAACAGAATCAGGGATTCTGAGGAGAAACACTGGGCCAAATGAATCACTTCCCCTATAAGTCCGCTAGCTGTACCCGCATCTTGCGAACCACTGCAGGAGACATTTGATACTCTAGATTAGATACCGGTGTCATTCCAAGGTAAAATAGAATGTAAAGGTCCACATATATGTGAGGAGTTAGACCTAGGACATCATTAGGTAAAACATCCATGTACTGGTCCACCATTGCAGGATAACTCAGACTCTCCACATAAACTACTCCGAGGGTAAGGAAAGACAATTGATGAGTGATTGGCTATGCCCTCTTCCGGGTAAGTCTGTCATGTGATGCAAAGGCTCCCTTCTCACTGGTGAAGCTAAACCCGATCCCATCCATACGGACACACTACACTTTTCTACTAATTCAATCTTTCTAAATATGGACTGTAGATAACTATTCCATACCCAAGATGACATCTTTAGGCCTCGATGCCACTACTATGAGATCTCAGCCAAACCTCACACCTTCTAGAGTAATCTTGCACTGTCGGCACCAGTGTGAAATCACCAAATCTGCTCCTGTAGGAGTCTCTAGTAGTAAGGATCGATCCAACTACTCGGATAGAATCTCTGAGCTCCAAACATGGATAGTGGTAGTGAAATAATGAATGGAGCCTATTTCTATAAGTATTTTATCTATGGTGGAGTAGACACATATAGTACCTCATATCATCTTTAGAGTTCCATGATCATAGGCCTCAGCTATCGGGATCTGAGCTCTCCCCTGTCCACTAGCTCCATGCGGTCGGGGTGGATCTCATGGTGGTGGTGGCGGTAATACCTCAAAACATCTCCCACTGTGAGATCCACGACCAGATCCTCTGCCACGTCTGCCTGCACCCTACAGACCCCCTCGATTAAATCTATGTCTCTGTATGGGTGGTCTTTCGACCGTCTACTGATCATCCGTACGGTGGGTCGGACAGTCACGAGCCATGTGACCCTGCCTGCCGCATGAGTAACACTGCCCACTCCTAGCATGACTAGTTCTGCTTAGGGTGCCCCGCACAACCGATCATGAGTCATGTGATCATCCACCTGTAGGTCTTGTCCTTTTGGACATCTATGACATATGTCTACTTCCATCTTCAGAAGACTCTGCTGCGTGATGACTAGTAGTGGGTCTCGCTGCTGGTGTCTGCTCAACAAAGAAACTCTCCACCAAGAGGGATCTCTCTAACACCCGTGCATGTGTTGGGATGCTATGGGAGATCATCGAAGCCCTGATCTCCTACATGAGTCCAAGCTCTACGTTCTGGGCCCTGAAGAATGGTTCCCCCACCATATTAGTGGAGTAGCATGAGAAGTCTATGAACCTCATTGAGTACTGACCTACATTCCTGGCGCCCTGCTGCAGATTAATTAGCTCTTGAATGCACACTACGTGGAGATTTTCTGGGAAAAAACTCTTCCTGAAATAGGATATAGAAGTATTCCTAGATAAGCGTCATCTCTTCATGAACCTGGAGCATCAAGATCCACCATCTTCTCGATGCTTCCTATAGAAGGCTGGTAGTAAGAATCTCCATGAGATCAGCTGGTGTCCTTACTAGTCTTTAAAAACTCACCAAAGCCTCAAGAAAATACTCGGCGACCTATTGGTCTATATCTCCCCTAAACCAGGGTTGCCTTTGGTGCTGGAACTCATGCATCGTGCTCAAGCGGTGTGCAATCTATGCTGTTGGGGCTTGTGGAATCAGTTGCCCAACGGGTAGTGGTACCACTAGTTCCTCCCCTGGTGCCTCAACTAGAAGTGGGCCCTACACTGAGGCCTTGTTTCTCGGTGGGATATAAGTGATTACGACTCTCATAACTCTAGCTGCCTATCTGCATGGAGGCATCGTGAAAAGAAACAGGTGAACTACAGTTAAAAGCAATACCTAGTGACCTGACCCTGTGAGCTGACTTAAAATATCAGAAATAAAACTCTTGAAAACACACACACAATCAGTGTTTTCATACACTGAGCCAGAAATCAGAAGTTAGGGTCCTGTTATATGGATATGTTGGCCGCCACACCAACACTGGATCCCTGAACTAAAAACCACAATCACTGCCCTTAACAAAATTTCTTCATAGAAAAGAAATATCAGAGTCCTATGTTCTGTGGTAGAATCCACTCCTCTAATACAAATTTGTCAAGACCCTTCCCCCAGGGCCCGTGTCGTGACTACCCTAATCCCGCCATCCACAGGCCAGGGGCTGAAAACTAGCACCAAAGGCGTAACTCCCTAAAACTGGGAAGGCATTGCCTTTATAAATTGAAAACACACAGTGGATACGAACAAGAGTAAACTGTATAACCAACAAGTGAGTACAATAATTAAAAAGAGGCCAGAATACAAGCCCAACTAGAATGTACAAGAAACTGAAAGTACATGTACAACTGAAGAAAAATGAAACACAGCAATTTGGTCATCCTCTAAGGTTACTACCTAAATGGTAGGTATAGATCTCCTTCTCAACTCTCCATGTCCATTTGTATCCTCTGTGTACCGACATACCATTTGGTCCACCTCTGGGTACCGTTTAGTCATAGTACTCTCTACCTTAGTCTACACTATCTGTCGTCTTCATCCAACACAATGAGGTGCGGGTATAGCCCATGCGTGGGTGAGTATAACGATACTCAGTAGGGACCCCAAGACCCTCATGGTCTCAAAAAATCCAACACGGATAAATCACAATGTATGAGATCAACATATAACCACACTTAGGTATATTCCCATACATATACTTAAGTTATCTAGTGATCCATATCATTCATGAGGAAACCACAGAAAAACTGACCCAACTCAACCAGGATTTTATTCACATTATCGAATCCTCGGATGCTGGAGAACTCCTACTCAATTGAGTACAGTGGCCCTACCGTGACACCAAGAGCGCTTCCCACTAACCTTGGACTGCTGAGGTACTCCCCCTATCGAGTAACATGGGTTTGCTGCGTCACACAGAGGCACTCCCCACTGTGGGTCTACTGCGTCACCAAGCACGGTCCCCCTTGTAGCATGCTAAGGTAATCCTCCTCTCGTGTACCATGGGTATGTTGCATCACGAAGCGCGCTCCTCCACCATGGGTATTCTGCGACACAAAGGCGCTCCCCATTGGGAAAGTAGAGTCACTCTGAGTCAAACGGTCACCAGTCCTTGGGTCTCAGCTAGCTACTATGTCTCCACACTACCCTCGCTCATCTCTAGGAGGATCCACTCCACGAGCTAATGGTATATACTCCAACTATCACGAAGTACCACGAAGAAGTATCTAAACAGTCCACCATGTCATAGGGGTCTCAATGCAATAGATGGCATGACAATCGGATGGCCAGTTTGTGAGTTATAAGCATTTTCGTCCAAGAGGCCCGATTGGATTCGTGCACCATCCAACCTGGTCTTATCTCAACTATACCCCAAACTATAGTGCAGTATACTCATAGGGACCGTCATGCTTCAAGATTACCAGTGCCGCTAACGGTTCGTCAAACGGAAATCTGGTGCTAAAGATATGGCCAAAATAAAGTAAAGGGTCACAGTGGGCCTAGGTCCGGTCCGACCTTGCCCGACCAAGTATGGGCCGACCCGGTTCGGGTCAACCAGGACTTACCCATTGGGTCTGGCACAGCCCGCCGGGCCCCGCCAAGTGGGCCGCGAGTTGACGCGGAGGGCCTACAGCGAGCGGACCAACCACGAGGACACGGACCGACCGTAGGTCGGCGCAAGGGTAGTTCGACTCAGAGAGATCCACGTGGGCGGCTCCCCCCAGAGGGTTCTGTGAGGGAGGATCAGCCCAGTGTGTGGGGCCGATTCGGCAGGGGCGCCGTGAGGTGCCGGTTTGGTCGTGGGCTCAGAAGGCTGGCGGGAATGCGTAGCCGGGCCGGCTTAGAAGGTCGGCGGGATGGGGCGGCCGCGGTGGCTTGGGATGCCTCCAAGTGGGCGGGGATGGTGCTGCTCGGGAGGTCGGCAGGAGGTGCGAGCCGGTGGGGGGCACGGCCAGTGGCGGCGCGGTTCGGGGCAGGGCAGCAGAGCCGGTTTGGCTGGGGCGACGGAGCTTCATGGGGGAGACGAGGGTCGCAGAGGCCTTGTACGACATGACCGTTGCCTTCATCGCCTTCAACGCCTTTGCTTCCTTCCTCTGATTTGAAGAACACCACAATGAAGAACGACAGGGGGTCGGGCCATGTTTTTTTGTCTGGCACTCTCCACATTTAGAGTTTTATAAAGCGGTTCATCAAGAACATAAAAAAAGAACGAGCATGGAAGATATTTCAAAACATAAATTCCCATAATCCCTCATTATTTTCTATTCCCATCCCCACAAAGAAAGAAGAATGGGAAGAACATGGGATGTGTTAATAAAATAATGAATAAACCCCTACAACTTCCCGTAACTATTTATTCCTATCCTACAAGGAAAAAATCCTCGGATAAACTTGATAATAAGTTGATATGTGTTCATTGTTTTTAGAAGTAGAGAATCAATGGAATAAAATCATACATAATTTAAAATCCTACTTGTTCGATGTTGGTTGACATTGGGGTGAGAAGGCGGATGTCTATTTGTTGTAGATGAACACATCCTGCGTCGATGGAAGTTCCCAGGAAGAAGGTCTAAGCCGTCAACATTATTGGTATAGGAAGAATTCTTCAATGGAGAAGTATTCTTCCAAGATATCCTCCTCCCCCCCAATTCCACAAAATAAAATAGATATCCAATAATAAAAAGTGTTTTCCCAATTTAATCCTAGGAATTATTCAAATCGTAATAAATTAAATAGGCTCAATTATGTGGTGCATAGGAAATATTAATGGTATATAAGACGTCACAGATAAGGTGGAGGAGGTCATGAGTATCACCCTCATTAATTGTGGGAGTTGAGGGTTTCCCCGAATTAAAGGGGGGTTTCATCCCGGGTGGTCCCCATCACCATAACCTATCATGGGAGGTTATGGTTCCAGTGGTCCCCACCACCTTAACCTCTCATGGGGGGTTATGATCTGGTGGTCCCCACTACCAACTTCTACATGGGGGTTTAGTTCATATGGACCCCACCTGAAATATCCACATGGATGTTCAGAACAAAATAAAATGAAGTTTATTTTATTCCAATATTTCCACGAAAAACTCAAAAACAATCTTTCGCCCTCGACCATTTGTCATCGAGTTGAAAGTCTTCTTAAGTGAATATCGGTGCAACGAGTTCAACAGTTCCCTCATATTTCAATTCTGAGCACTGGTTAAAACGTTATAAAAACCCGCTCATACCATTACTGAACGTACTCGAACAAATCTTCAAAAATTGATTCTGGGCACAAGGGTCCCAAGAATCATACGCCATCAATTTTCACAGACTCGTGAAATTCCCATATATTTTAAAACAGTTACATGGAATTTCTAAGTCATCACAATATTGAAGACATTTAACCATTAAAATATAATTCTCTTGAATCATGTCCAATTTATTGGAATTATACCATGAATGTTACCTCATATTATATAAATATTTTAAGAAATTCCATGTGTCTCCTTCCCCACACTTATTAAAGGGACAATCTCATCCTCTATAATGAAACCCATTTGACCCTTATAGATCCCCAAATATCTTCTAAAACATCATATAATCCTTAATTTTATCTAATGTCTTTTGGTATTCACTTAATACCAATCTATCATCTCTTAATGTGTAAGTCAATCGAGGTCTCTCAAAGAAGAGGTATAAATAATTACTTGCGTCATTTTATTTTCATTCATATTATAGTAACTTTAAACATGTTTTATCAATATAAACATTGTTTATATAGTATCAAATATATATGAGTATTTTATTATTACTATTTAACAAACATTTTCTATAATATCTTAACCAAATGGGTGATGAATATATCGTTTTTTCATACATGTTGACTACCACCTCCATGTAGTGATAAAATTAATTATCCATGTCCATCATTAACAGATAGTAATTTTGATAGGTTTAATGTATATATAGGATATTTTTGACGTAATTATTATTTTAAAGTTATATTATTGTATCTACCTAACTACCTTTTGACCCATTTTTAATGATAATGTTGGTAAATTGTTTTTATCGACCACTCACTCAATAGAGTGATGTAATTAATTTTTTGTCAACACATTATATAAAAGGTTATAATTAGGTATATAATTTTTTAAAATATAATATTTATATCATAATTAATTTTTTTTAAAAAACCAACTATGATCAAAATTCATGGAAGATAACATCCAAACAAAAATTTACATGAAAAATAAAGAAATTAAGACATGAAATAATGATGAAAATGAATATTTGTTAATGAAAAAGTGATAAAATTTAATAGGTAAGATATGTATGGTATTAAAGGTATGATTATAGTTATCCTATATAATTATAATAAAATTTAAATTCTTTATACATGAATTTATAGTTTTTATGAAGAAATAAGGACTTTTGGTAAAGGGTTCTCAGCTTACATGTATTTCTATGAGACATATCATATATTCCAAACTTGTTTCAATAATTTGGGGTATATAATTACCCTATGGTATATTAGGGATTTTGTTTACTTATATTCATGGTATTTAATTATTCATTTGATGTTATTCCTTTCATCGGGGATATGATTCAGAAGTGACCAAATTATTAAGGTTTTTTGTTGTAATATCATTTTTATAATGATTATTTAGGATTAAATATTCAAATGGTTAAATTATATAATCTATATATCACAATTAGTATATTTGTTCTTCTTCTGTAGTTATTTATGTATATTAAGTATTTTCCATCAATTTTTCACTCATTATGTGATCATGAAAATGAAAAATTATATATAATGAATTAAAAATTAATTCTTTACATGGTATGTTAGATTTTAAAAACATGTAAATATTTTATTTAAAATATTTTAAGTAATAATTTTACCATTTCATAATAAATCTAGAAAATTGATTTTTTACCATGATTTAAATTTCATAAAAAATTTCAACATGGATTTTATTTTCATTTTCCAAATGTAGTAATATTTCATTTTTTACTAAATAATGTAAAAGGAATGTTTGAGTTCATATACACTACATAAAAAACATTCCTCACAAGAATAAAAAATATTTTAATTATATTTTTCTTTATAATATTCATTTTTTATATTGAATTCAAATATGTTCCTTACTATTTTTGGAATTTTTAAATTTTTAATATTTTTTTTCAAATGAATGATGTATTTTACTCAAAAAATGTTATAATGATGTTTTAGTAGTTTTTTCACCTATAATAACATAGTTTGATATTTCTTATGATATACTAGCATTATGTTCCAATGTTACCATATTTATTTTGCCTATGTATGTTTTATGATGATGATGAGAAATTGTTATAATACTAATATCCTTCACATTTTTTATTATTTGATTATATGATGAATGTTTTATAATCTTGTGGAACACATATATATGGTTTTCATTATGTGATGGGTGCGACTAGAATTATATATCTCAATAATAAATTTTTTAAAGAAGGATAAATAATAAGATAATAAATACTATAATAGTGATTGAATCGAGTTTTGTAGGGGGATTTATCCAATAAAATTTTTATGTGAGTGATATTTGACAAAAGAAATGATGGAATATGTAATGAACCTAATCCATTATGATAGTTTTAGCAGTGAACCCTGATGAAGTAAATTATGTCTATTCTTTTGTAAATTCAGAAATATTATTTCTTCTTCTAAAAATATGTTTTTATAGATCAAGATTGGTTATTTATGATTTCATAATGTTATTTATTATGAATATTTATTGAAAAAACAATATAATATGACTTGTAAATATGAATCATTGAAATTTTTTGTATTACTATTATATGTTCTGTTCCTATTCGAATACAATTTTTCTCACCTTATGGTCTCTTAAAAGAATTTTTGATTTCCCCTTTTTACACTAATGAATAATCCTTGCTCACCCATTCTTGTGATTCCCTTATATGTTTTATAAAGATAGGTTTTGAGTATGATATGTATAAGAATGTTTCATATTTTGAAGAAAAATGTGGGAATTGATTTAGATCTGTTAAGAGCTAGTTTTTTTATAAAAGTTTCCAATGTTAGGAAAAATGTATTTTTCTATAATTTATCCTATTAATATGTAATGAATATTTCTCTTATTATATTTATAAATATTATTTAATAAGTTTGGGATCACTATAGTGAATTTTATGAATGCGATAGCATTAAATAAATGAGAATACTTTTTCTTTGATAATCATAATATAAAATTTATAAAATAAAAGTGATTTATAAATAATTTATTACCTTGATAGTTATTGAAAATTATGTAACCCAATTTCAGGTAATTCACTTCTCTTATTTTTGTTTTCATCTTTAATTGGTTGTTTCATGGGACTCATGATCATGGAGATAATGTGTTTTGTAAAATGAATTAATGTTTTAGAATATATGTTTATTCTAATTATTGGAGTTCGATTATGAATGTGTTAATGGATTTTTAGGGTTCTCCCCAAGTTGGACGAAACCTTGGTTTTTTTATTTATTGTATTGAATCTATATATTTTATGACTTCAAGAGAAATACACATCATGTATTTGGAGTAAATGATGTGTAATTTCTGTAGGGTAGATGTTGTGAACCAAGTGCACATCATGAATGTAGAATATTCCGTGTACAGATTACACATTGTGTAATGGTAAATTTTCTTTTTTAATAAAAAATTATATGGGATTTTTAGCGTATCCAAACATCAAAGATTAAATGACACTTAAAAGAGTTACACAACATGAAAATATTTCTAGTATGGATTTCATGTCCCCCTACATGTTATATATTATTTCATCATATTATTGTTCCCCTATCACTCAACATATCAATCATCCCCATCAATTTTGGATTATCTATTCAGTCTAGATATATTTTTTCATTGACTAATCACCATTGAGATGTAATATTTTCACTTCAGGTAAGTATTATTTTCGGTTTCTTCATTTTTTATCACAATAGTGTTATTATATTGTGTTATAGGATTTTTTGGACCATAGTTAGGTTTCTTACAATTTATTTAAAGATATTTTATAAGATCTTGTTCTATGGGTAATTTCATTAGTTGGTAGTGGTGTGGAAAGTGTGTGTTAGAGATGTATGTGTTGTTTCCTCATCTCGAATGAACCTTTTGATAAAATTAATGAATTATATAATGTGTAGGTTTGTTATAGGGCCTATGTTTTCATTTCTGTGATCTTCATGTTCATTGAACCTTTGTGGGAATGTGATATCTATATATTTGTGTTAGGTTGTTATAACGACCCACACTTTACATACATTGTTAATATTTCAAAATTGAATCACACTTATTACAACATATGACCAAACCACAAAGGACCGTATAGGTATAGTGTCTTTAGAAACTGGGGAAACATAAACAACTGGTTCATAAATCTTCTACAGTGTCTCCCATTTATTTCATCATATCTAGGGTCCCTTTTAGCATATTCTACTTAATATCCATCTTCCTGACCTGGGGAAAAGAAAACATAAAAGGGTGAGCTCAAATGCTCAGCAAGGGCAAATAAAGGAAATAAAAATCATATCATATCTTTATGAAAATCAAAACCTGCAAAAGAGATCATAATATCTTAACATGGAATAAATCATAGAAGTGAAAATGAGATCCCCATAATCATAACATAAAACTTGAAACTTTGTGGTATGCACACATAATCATGGAAAATCATTTATTGTTAGTCATGACTCATTGCCAAGACTATCTTAGTGGACAAAGTCCCTTTCTGAACCGAGTTCACTCCTCGTTTCAGTCCTGTATCACTGAACCGAAATAACCTTCCGTTCCAGCCATGTCTATCTCATAAGATATAAAATCTTTACCCAATGCATTGGAGGGAGATATAGGTCCCACCCATCTTATAATGAATCCTTTCTTATGTGTGCCACATAATCATAAAACATACATCATCGCATAACACATGTAACAAAAATGGGATTCTTGAAACATCATGACATCATAAATAAATTCATATAAGATAATGGAATTCATAAAAATAATTCCATCACAACATGATCAAATCAATGTAATAATAGGGATAAAAACAGAACCCTTTTATTATCTTAGATGGAAAATAATTTTGATAAAACACTTGAACTTTATTCTTGAGGAAAATATCCTTTCTACTTCAAAAACATTTTTCCTTTCTTAACATGTCATACAACTTTAAACTAAAAGAATTTGATTAAAAATAAACTTGAAAACTTGTAAAGGAAGCTTCTTGGAAATAATGTTTTAAAAATCCATTCATGCCGTATAAGTTAAAAAAAACATTCTTCGTACTTTTGTCGGAAAATTCAAAAAGTACCTCGTACAAAAAAAATGACAAAAGATTCCTTTCATACATATTACTAAAAACTCACCGAAGGGTAAAAATGGATTTTAACCAATTGTAGGTGGATGTAAATAATATTACATATTTATGAAACATGGATGTGGATGATAAAATACACCCCAGTAAATACTTACGAATAAACAATCTCGGATAAAAATGAGATTGTGATATCTCCCTTACCTTAGGTCCGATTTGCTTTGTTCGTGTCCGAAGCTCCTGTATAATGGTTTAAATACTGTTATTGACTTATTCCAGAATCATACATCTTGATATGAGATCATATATGGTCATATTATTAGCTTCTTTTTAGTAATATTTCATTGTTACTTGTTACTCGGGTCTTTATAACTTTTTGTTCTTATACGTGTTTTGTCGAATAAATTCTTATTCTTATCTTTAGGTTATAGATAATTCATTTCCAGAATGGTATTAGTGTAGTATATACCATATTCATTCATTCAATTCATTTATATAATCATTATTAAATGAAGATCATGTAGAACGAGTCGCATCACATCGTGGAGACGGTATTCCGTACGTACGCACGAGTGATGATATCGTTCCTATGATCGTGGAGTTGTATTGGAGTATATATATATATTATTTCAGTATCAATATTACTTAATAATAATCATATATAGTTACTGATTACACCATTATACCCATCCTTGTAAGGTGATGGTGGAAAATAGATTACACCACGGCGTGGAGACGGTATTCCGTACGTACGCACGCGCGGTGATTTCATTTTTCCATAGGATGGATAGAAGGTGAATTAGGGTTGTTTCATATTTATAATAACATATCAGTATGTAAGTAATACTGATGTTATTACTTTATCATGAAACAACTAAAGAAGAAGAAGTTGAAGAAGAAAGAAATTGAAAAGATCGGTAATGGATATTACCTCTTCTTTGGAACGCCTTTTTGAATCCTCCACTTAAGGAACTAAGATTGGTCTTTGGAGAAGACCAGGACCTCTAGGATTATTCTAGGGAAGTGGAGAAGGGAAAATGGCAGGGGTTGGCCGAGCTTGAGTTCTCAATTTGGTGTGAGGAGGAGGGGGAGGAGGTGCCCTTTTATAAGGGAGGAGAGGGGCACCTTAGGAATATCTCAAAATATTATTTTATATTAAAGTCAAAATCGGTTTATAATGGTTCCAAAGGGTCTTATTTCGAATATAAAGTGGGGAAGGGTCGAAATCCTATCATCCAATAGGATTTAGACAAGTTTAGGGTATTATTTTAACCTTATCAATTAGATTTAACTCTAAGTTAATTAATTTAACTTTTACCGTGTCTTTTTGTTTTCTTTCACTATATGGTTAATACACTTACTATAACATGACAAACGAACCCCAAATTGTTTATTATTAATATATATATCCTTATCTAAGTCATTTGGCCGAACCTTAGATTTTTAGGAATAAAATAACAATTAATAATATAATATTTGATTTAAAAACTATTTTGTGTCAATTTTGACACTATTTGATATATGATTTTTGTGAAAGTCATAACAGAATTATATGTTCGAACCAAGTTGATTAAATCAATACTAATATATCATAGTAACCTAGAAAATTATTGGAATTCATAAAAAGTCTCAAATTACATTTATTTTGGTATTTATATTATCAATTTTGTCAATATTTCATTAATAAGATAATTACTGCATCATCTTTGTGTCATAAATAAATTAAATTATATGATGTCTAAAAATTACAAATAAAATACCATCATGTAGGAAATCTTTTTAGATTTCTAATGAATATTTACAATCGAATTTATCTTATGTATAACCCCATATTAAAAATGATTTACTTATTAAACTTTTATTTTAACTATTTTAACCCTTCTTTAAATAAATTAATAATAATTGTCCTAATCTAATCCATGTGGGCCTAAATGGTCATATTTTATTCCTAAGTTTGTTTTTGGTCGAATTACACTTGTCCAATAGAATTAGGACATGTGTTAGGGTAATATTAATATCATATTTACCCTTAGTTACCCTATTTACTATTAACCGCGGTAAAAATAGTAAAAAGTTACTATTCACCAAAAAATTATTTTCATCTCATTGAACCACATTTTAGTCCTTGATATTAACCGTGTCTCTCGGATTTTTGAAATTCCATTCACAGAAGCGGTAAAATTAAGTTTTATGCAAAATTCAGTTTTTAACCTACCACTTAGTGGTTTCACTATTCATCAAAAATTGAAAGTTTTCAGAAAAATACCGAAATTTCACCCTAGGCTAATTTCGATATTCTGAGTCCAAAAATGAAGTCCATTTTGAAAAATAAAATTTATAAAATTTCAAAAAGTGGTTATTACTATTCATAACGGCTAGTTTTAATAGCATATTGTTGTTTAGTGAAACTCGGTATTGCGTACGACGCAAGCTATCGAGGAAGGTCGCGATTGCGTGTAAAGCAAGCCAAGCAAGTGTTGTGTAGAAAAAGATTCCTTTGATGATTTATATAACATAAAAGTCTCGGGTGTTACATTCTACCCCCCTTAAAAAGAATTTCGCCCTCGAAATTCGTCACTTTGCAACAAACAAATGAGGATACTTCTCCCTCATCATATCCTCAAGCTCCCATGTAGCTTCTTCAAGTTGGTGGTTTCTCCATAAAACTTTCACCAAGCGAGTGGTCTTGTTTCGTAGGACTTTTTCGCTACGATCCAGAATCTCTATCGGCTGTTCTTCACAAGAAAGATCTTGCTCCAGCGGTACAACTTCTGAGCTGAGTACATGTGAAGGATCTGGTATGTACTTTCTCAGGAGAGATACATGGAACACATCGTGAACTTGAGAGAGATTCGGTGGAAGCGCCAATCGGTAAGCTACCTTCCCAACACGATCCAGTATTTCAAAAGGACCGATATATCTAGGGCTCAACTTCCCCTTCTTTCCAAATCTCATAACCCTCTTCCAGGGAGATATTCGTAAGAACACTTTATCACCCACTTCAAACTCTAGGTCTTTTCTTCGGTTGTCGGCATAACTTTTCTGTCGACTCTGAGCTGCTCTTATGTGTTGTTGAATAGATCTGACCTTTTCTGCCATTTCATCAACGAGATCAGGTCCTAATAGCTTTCTTTCCCCAACTTCATCCCAGCAAGTTGGAGTCCTGCATTTCTTTCCATAGAGAGCTTCATAAGGAGCCATCTGAATACTGGAGTGAAAGCTATTATTATAAGAAAATTCTACCAAAGGTAGGTGTTGATCCCAACCTCCTTTGAAATCCATAGAGCAAGCTCTCAACATATCTTCTAGGGTTTGAATTGTTCTCTCAGACTGACCGTCTGTCTGGGGATGATAAGCAGTGCTGAAACTCAACTCTGTATCCAGAGTATGCTGAAGACTTCGCCAGAACTTCGAGGTAAATCTCGGATCCCGATCAGATATAATAGAAAGTGGTACTCCATGCAATCTTACCACTTCCTTTACATATATCCTGGCAAGCTGATCTAGAGAGAAATCCTCTCTAATAGCAATGAAGTGTGCCGACTTTGTAAGACGATCAACTATGACCCAGATAGCATTATTGCCTTTGGATGTTTTAGGAAGTCCTGTGACAAAGTCCATAGTGATGTTTTCCCATTTCCATTCGGGTATGGGTAATGGTTGTAACATCCCCTTAGACTTCTGTCTCTCAGCTTTAACTTGTTGACAAACCAAGCATCGAGAGACATATTCAACAACATCTCTTTTCATGCCATCCCACCAGAAGTACTCTTTCAGGTCCCTATACATCTTCGTGCTTCCAGGATGAATAGAGAATGAAGAACTATGAGCCTCATCCAGCAGCTCTTTCTTTAATTCGGGGATGGGAGGAACACAAACCTGATTCCTGAACTTTATTATCCCATCACAATCAAGGTTGAATTCAGGAACATTTCTCACCTTCTTTTGTAACTCGACATCTTCTTTCTGTGCCTCTTTAATCTTCACATGTATAGATGGTTGAACATTCATTTGAGAAAGATAAGATTTTTCCCCTTCCATTATAATTCCAAGATCCATCCTTTGTAAATCCATAAATATTGGATCTTTTGTGATCCTCATCATGGATAAACTAGCATGGTCTTGTCGACTTAATGCATCTGCCACCTTGTTTGCTTTCCCAGGGTGGTAATGGATTGAGCAGTCATAATCCTTAATCAGCTCCAACCATCTTCTTTGGCGCATATTCAGCTCCTTTTGTGTGAAAATATACTTTAAACTTTTATGATCAGTATAAATATCACACCTTTCACCATAAAGGTAATGCCTCCAAATCTTTAATGCAAAGATTACCGCAGCCAACTCCAAATCATGTGTTGGGTAATTTTGCTCATGGATTTTCAACTGTCGTGAGGCATAAGCTATCACCATATCATTTTGCATAAGAACACACCCCAATCCCTTCTTGGATGCATCACTATAGATCACAAACCTTTCTCCACTACAAGGTAGTGTGAGCACAGGTGCACTGGATAACCTTCTTTTCAACTCCTTGAAATTCTCTTCACATTCCTCTGTCCAGACAAACTTAACTCCTTTCCGAGTCAACTTGGTGAGTGGATTAGATAATCGTGAAAAATCTTTTACAAAACGTCGATAATAACCAGCCAAACCATGAAAACTTCGGATCTCAGTTACTGTTGTTGGTCTTGACCATCTTTCGATAACCTCTGTTTTTGCTGGATCCACAGATATCCCCTCTTTTGAGATTATATGACCCAAAAATGCAACTTTTTGAAGCCAAAATTCACACTTGGTAAATTTGGCATAAAGCTTCTCTTTTCTCAGGGTCTTCAATATAATTCTCAAGTGATCTTCATGCTCTTCCTTGCTCTTTGAATAGACAAGAATATCGTCTATAAAGACTACCACAAATTGATCAAGATAGTCTCTAAAGACTCTATTCATTAGATCCATGAAGATAGCAGGGGCATTAGTAAGACCAAATGGCATCACTATAAATTCATAGTGTCCATACCTTGTACGGAAAGCCGTATTTGGTATATCCTCCCTTTTGACCCTTAATTGATGATACCCTGAACGAAGATCAATCTTGGAAAAGTATTGAGCTCCGCGTAGTTGGTCAAATAAGTCATCAATGCGTGGGAGAGGATATTTGTTCTTGATAGTGATCTTGTTAAGTTCTCGATAATCAATGCAGAGTCTCATTGATCCATCTTTCTTCTTAACAAATAGAACAGGTGCTCCCCAAGGTGACGCACTAGGGCGTATGAATCCCTTATCAAGATTCTCTTGGAGTTGCTTCTTCAATTCCTGCAACTCAATTGGGGCCATTCTATAAGGTGTCTTTGAAATAGGCAAAGCACCCGGTACGAGTTCTATTGAAAACTCAACTTCACGATTTGGTGGAAGACCCGGCAATTCCTCCGGAAAGACATCATCAAACTCCCGTACAATGGGCATATTCTTAATCGTGAGTTTCTCACCAACCATTTGAGATAAATAACCTTCATTTAGTGGAATCAATACCCATAAGATGGAAGAAATTTCCACTGGAAGGTTATGTTCATCCTTGCATTGATAGACGATCGTAGATTGATCTGGAATATGAAATGTGACTTCCCTTCTTTGGCAATTGATATGAGCTCCATGTAGAGAAAGCCAATCCATGCCAAGAATCACATCAAATTCCACTAAAGGAAGGATCACAAGATTTGCAGGAAGCACTTTCCCACAAACTTCGATCGGAGAAGAATTATAAACTTTTGATGCGATTGATGTGCCATTAGGTGTTGTCACAGCTAACTCAACATCTAATTGTTGAGGTAATAAGGTGATACCCTTAGAAAATTTTTCAGAAATAAAAGAGTGGGTGGATCCAGAATCAAATAAAACATTTGCTACTTTAGAGTGGATGGTAAGTGTACCTTTCACCACATCGTTATCGTACTCCACATCGCTGATAGAAATTGCATGTGACTTTCCTTTTTCTTTAGCCTTAAGAGTTTGTTGACGTCGACCATCATCATCAACCCTTGGATTTGGGAATTGATTGGCATAATGCCCCATCTCCTTGCACTTGAAACATTGAAGTGTAGTAGGTTCATTCTGTGTATCCCTTCCTTTGTTTGCATCATTAGACATCTTCTTCCCATTATCACGGCATTCAAATGCCCGATGACCTTCCTTTCCACATTTAAAACATTTACTTGTCCCTTTAAGACAACTCCCTCCATGTTTCTTCCCACACTTTGAGCATAATGGAAAGTTCATCTTCTTTTCAGTGTGCTCTTTAGAGTTTCCTTTGAATTCCATCTTCCTCTTCTTATCAAACCCATGTGACTGATGGGTTACTCCAATCTCCATCTCGACTTTGAGAGCACATCGAACGATTTCCTCGTAGCTATTGAAGTCCCTTATGGCTAACGCCCTTCGAAGACTTGGTTTTAAGCCACTAAAGAATCGATCGATCTTACTCTCAGGTTGGATAATAATACCAGAAGCGTACCTTGCAAGTCTGGTAAAATTTGCTTCATAGGTACCAACAGATTCATCATCCCTTTGCTTCAGTTCAAGGAACTCTTTCTCCATCTTTGTTCGGAGAATACGAGGGAAGTACTTATTGAAAAATAAGTTCTTGAACTCGTCCCATTCCATAGACTCAATTTAATCCCTTTGCCTCGTATTCTTAACAAGATTCCACCATTGATCCGCATCTCCTTCCAAACGGTACACTGCTAGGATGACTTTATCATGCTCAGAACATTGAAGAACTGAAAATATCTTTTCCGTAGTACTAATCCATTGTTCAGCAACTAATGGATCAGTAGACCCGCTGAAAGATGGTGGACGCTGCCTCATGAAGGATTCAACAGAATGTTGCTCCCTCCTTTGTTCGTTTGGAAATCCTGCATGATTCATAGCTTGAGAAAGTTGTGTGAGCATGGCTACAAGATTTTGCATTCCAGCTCCCATATCGTTTGGTTGCTCAGGGGGACAATCATTGCATTGCCCATCGCATTCCGCATTAACACGGTTCCTTCGGGTTCCAGCCATTGACTAAAACCAAGAAGAATAGTGTGAGCAACACTAATTATAATAGGAAACCACATAATTCAAGAATAAAATTTTCATGCTTATGGTCTTATCCTAGGTTATTCATGTCCATTTCTAAGATTGTGTTCTATGCTTAGACTTATCCTTAGGGTTCTTACTAAGGCTTTCACATCCTATTTTCCAAAGGTTGAATATACCTTTCCTCTGATACCAACTATAACGACCCACACTTTACATACATTGTTAATACTTCAAAATTGAATCACACTTATTACAACATATGACAAAACCACAAAGGACCGTATAGGTATAGTGTCTTTAGAAACTGGGGAAACATAAACAACTGGTTCATAAATCTTCTATAGTGTCTCCCATTTATTTCATCATATCTAGGGTCCCTTTTAGCATATTCTATTTAATATCCATCTTCCTGACCTGGGGAAAAGAAAACATAAAAGGGTGAGCTCAAATGCTCAACAAGGGCAAATAAAGGAAATAAAAATCATATCATATCTTTATGAAAATCAAAACCTGCAAAAGAGATCATAATATCTTAACATGGAATAAATCATAGAAGTGAAAATGAGATCCCCATAATCATAACATAAAACGTGAAACTTTGTGGCATGCACACATAATCATGGAAAATCATTTCTTGTTAGTCATGACTCATTGCCAAGACTATCTTAGTGGACAAAGTCCCTTTCTGAACCGAGTTCACTCCTCGTTTCAGTCCTGTATCACTGAACCGAAATAACCTTCTGTTCCAGCCATGTCTATCTCATGAGATATAAAATCTTTACCCAATGCATTGGAGGGAGATATAGGTCCCACCCATCTTATAATTAATCCTTTCTTATGTGTGCCACATAATCATAAAACATACATCATCGCATAACACATGTAACAAAAATGGGATTCTTGAAACATCATGACATCATAAATAAATTCATATAAGATAATGGAATTCATAAAAATAATTCCATCACAACATGATCAAATCAATGTAATAATAGGGATAAAAACAGAACCCTTTTATTATCTTAGATGGAAAATAATTTTGATAAAACACTTGAACTTTATTCTTGAGGAAAATATCCTTTCTACTTCAAAAACATTTTTCCTTTCTTAACATGTCATACAACTTTAAACTAAAAGAATTTGATTAAAAATAAACTTGAAAACTTGTAAAGGAAGCTTCTTGGAAATAATGTTTTAAAAATCCATTCATGCCGTATAAGTTAAAAAAACATTCTTCGTACTTTTGTCGGAAAATTCAAAAAGTAACTCGTACAAAAAAATGACAAAAGATTCCTTTCATACATATTACTAAAAACTCACCGAAGGGTAAAAATGGATTTTAACCAATTGTAGGTGGATGTAAATAATATTACATATTGATGAAACATGGATGTGGATGATAAAATACACCCCAGTAAATACTTACGAATAAACAATCTCGGATAAAAATGAGATTGTGATATCTCCCTTACCTTAGGTCCGATTTGCTTTGTTCGTGTCCGAAGCTCCTGTATAATGGTTTAAATACTGTTATTGACTTATTCCAGAATCATACATATTGATATGAGATCATATATGGTCATATTATTAGCTTCTTTTTAGTAATATTTCATTGTTACTTGTTACTCGGGTCTTTATAACTTTTTGTTCTTATGCGTGTTTTGTCGAATAAATTCTTATTCTTATCTTTAGGTTATAGATAATTCATTTCCAGAATGGTATTAGTGTAGTATATACCATATTCATTCATTCAATTCATTTATATAATCATTATTAAATGAAGATCATGTAGAACGAGTCGCATCACATCGTGGAGACGGTATTCCGTACGTACGCACGAGTGATGATATCGTTCCTATGATCGTGGAGTTGTATTGGAGTATATATATATATTATTTCAGTATCAATATTACTTAATAATAATCATATATAGTTACTGATTACACCATTATACCCATCCTTGTAAGGTGATGGTGGAAAATAGATTACACCACGGCGTGGAGACGGTATTCCGTACGTACGCACGCGCGGTGATTTCATTTTTCCATAGGATGGATAGAAGGTGAATTAGGGTTGTTTCATATTTATAATAACATATCAGTATGTAAGTAATACTGATGTTATTACTTTATCATGAAACAACTAAAGAAGAAGAAGTTGAAAAAGAAAGAAATTGAAAAGATCGGTAATGGATATTACCTCTTCTTTGGAACGCCTTTTTGAATCCTCCACTTAAGGAACTAAGATTGGTCTTTGGAGAATACCAGGACCTCTAGGATTATTCTAGGGAAGTGGAGAAGGGAAAATGACAGGGGTTGGCCGAGCTTGAGTTCTCAATTTGGTGTGAGGAGGAGGGGGAGGAGGTGCCCTTTTATAAGGGAGGAGAGGGGCACCTTAGGAATATCTCAAAATATTATTTTATATTAAAGTCAAAATCGGTTTATAATGGTTCCAAAGGGTCTTATTTTGAAGATAAAGTGGGGAAGGGTCGAAATCCTATCAACCAATAGGATTTAGACAAGTTTAGGGTATTATTTTAACCTTATCAATTAGATTTAACTCTAAGTTAATTAATTTAACTTTTACCGTGTCTTTTTGTTTTCTTTCACTATATGGTTAATACACTTACTATAACATGACAAACGAACCCCAAATTGTTTATTATTAATATATATATCCTTATCTAAGTCATTTGGCCGAACCTTAGATTTTTAGGAATAAAATAACAATTAATAATATAATATTTGATTTAAAAACTATTTTGTGTCAATTTTGACACTATTTGATATATGATTTTTGTGAAAGTCATAAGAGAATTATATGTTCGAACCAAGTTGATTAAATCAATACTAATATATCATAGTAACCTAGAAAATTAGTGGAATTCATAAAAAGTCTCAAATTACATTTATTTTGGTATTTATATTATCAATTATGTCAATATTTCATTAATAAGATAATTACTGCATCATCTTTGTGTCATAAATAAATTAAATTATTTGATGTCTAAAAATTACAAATAAACTACCATCATGTAGGAAATCTTTTTAGCTTTCTAATGAATATTTACAATCGAATTTAGCTTATGTATAAACCCATATTAAAAATGATTTACTTATTAAACTTTGATTTTAACTATTTTAACCCTTCTTTAAATAAATTAATAATAATTGTCCTAATCTAATCCAAGTGGGCCTAAATGGTCATATTTTATTCCTAAGTTTGTTTTTGGTCGAATTACACTTGTCCAATAGAATTAGGACATGTGTTAGGGTAATATTAATATCATATTTACCCTTAGTTACCCTATTTACTATTAACCGCGGTAAAAATAGTAAAAAGTTACTATTCACCAAAAAATTATTTTCATCTCATTGAACCACATTTTAGTCCTTGATATTAACCGTGTCTCTCGGATTTTTGAAATTCCATTCACAGAAGCGGTAAAATTAAGTTTTATGCAAAATTCAGTTTTTAACCTACCACTTAGTGGTTTCACTATTCATCAAAAATTGAAAGTTTTCAGAAAAATACCGAAATTTCACCCTAGGCTAATTTCGATATTCTGAGTCCAAAAATGAAGTCCATTTTGAAAAATAAAATTTATAAAATTTCAAAAAGTGGTTATTACTATTCATAACGGCTAGTTTTAATAGCATATTGTTGTTTAGTGAAACTCGGTATTGCGTACGACGCAAGCTATCGAGGAAGGTCGCGATTGCGTGTAAAGCAAGCCAAGCAAGTGTTGTGTAGAAAAAGATTCCTTTGATGATTTATATAACATAAAAGTCTCGGGTGTTACAGTTGTTCCCTCTTTATCCTATGTTTGTGAACTGAAATGCTTCTTTTTTTGATAAAACAATTATCACATGAAATGGAATGATATCGCTAATTTATATTTTGTGTGTGGAATTGAATTTTTATTAAATATGGATTCTCCATGATTAGGTATATAGGAAATTGTTTTCAAATCATTGTTAAATGGTATTGTGAAATGGGTTTCAAATAACGATTTAATTGAAATGTTTTGATGAACTACTTTGGAAAACATCCCACATGGGATTCCATAGGTAGATAGGTGGAAGGTATAGTAATCAGTTTCATCTAATATCATGGTGTTTTCCAATGGGTATTTTCTATTCTCCCTAGTGCCATTATTCAAGGGAAGTGTTAGACCTATTGAGAGGTTCAATTTCTTGGGTGTTTCTATAATATTTAGACTCAATTCGTATGTCTAGTGGAATGATGTTTATAATATTTTCTATGTAAAGTTAGAGTGTATTATCTATCCTAGACTAGAGTGATCCATAGAATTATAGTACATGTTCTTATCATTTTTTTGGACTGTTATATTATACTACCATAGATTTGATAAGAGATATTGAACATTTTTATTAATTTTTTTTCATGATAAATCTGTACTGATATATGGATACAAACTTCTTCGAAAATAATTTATCTTCATTACTTGAAAATATAGAAAAAGGAATAATTAAACAGTTTTGAAATTATTTTGTAGTATAATTTTTGAAACTTTTCTCATGCCTTATTTTCGTTAAACATGATAATTCTTATATTATTATTCAAAAACATGATATGGAAATTGTGGGTGAGTTCCTATGGATCATATTATATCACTCCCAAAGTAATACTTTGGTGGTTAATATAACATGTTATGTTATTTAATGAATTGAAATGAAATGTGACATATTGAGGCGGTGGGGTTTTATATCAGTTGAGCTAAGAAGATGGTGGTGAGATAGTGAGAGCATTCCAACCCTATCAAATGGATAGTTTTTTAACACCTCTAGTTTTTATGGATTATTATTTTAAATTTTACATAATATTGTTGATAATTTTTGTAATCACTCAGATATTCTTTGAATTAATTTTTCGATATTTTTTGTATTATTTTAGAGACCAGGTGTCGAGGTTGTGTGAGATTCTTAGCACTAGTGTCTCCGGAATAAATAGTTAAAATATATTAAATTTATTATATAATATGGGCCTCCACTTTCTGTGAAAAAGTGTAATAAACTCTAATCTGGGGCATGTACTAGAAATCATTGTTCATCATTGAGTTCAGAATGCATTTCCATACTCATGGCGTGTCAAAAAAAAAATTAGCACAGTTATTTCCTAGAGAATTCATCGTGGGTGTGGAAGTGAATAATGGAATTAAATTAATTTCATTCTTTTATATATATTTTTCAGAAACTTAGACTATTATATATATATATTGATATGGGGAATTCCTAGGTTTAGTCACTAAAACCTAGATATCCGAAGGACTAGTTGAGAGCATCGAACAATATTCCATTGTTGGGATATGAAAAAATTGAAAATATATGACCAGTATAAGATAGAATTATATGATACAAAAAATTATCATGGAACAACTTCATTTTTAATTAGAGATTTATCTGAAACATGGATGGAAATTTTTGTGATTTGATTCCTTCCCCAACCTAAATTTATATGGAATGCATCAATGAATAGACCAATGGATTGATTCATTGATCAGTCATCTTGTAGGATGGATTAGATTAATTGGGTGTTTGTAGAATTACATTTGGATTGATGATTTGTTGATTATAATCTTATTAGAAAATAAATGAGGTCGACATGAATATCCATTTCGGCCATTACTCTTAATTGTTCTTGTTATTTATATCATGAAAATTTATTTCATCATAGGTATGCTTTTTTCTTCCCATGCTTTGACTTATAATAATGATTAAATAATTTCACACTCGTTTTTTAGGACAACGACCCAATTATTTACATCATGGATTGGAATGACATGAAAATTGTTTGATGATGGAAGCAGTGGAGAATCAGATGGTTTTGGTCACCCAATTTCATATTCTTTAGTGTGAAACAAATAATGAAAAATGATCCCATATGGTATTTTATGATCAAACCCTATTTTTCATCGATGGAATGGCATGAATGAGGAGGGTCCATGATTTTCTGGGTGATGCACAACTGGAATGGTGGCTTGAGCACTGAATGATAATGGGGATACTATATCCATGAATCTGGAAAATCATATGCTACAAGGTGTATAACCTAGATCCATATTTTGTGTAGGACACTCCTAGCAGAAGCTATGACTTTAGAGAATGTTATGTATCACATGGTTTGAAACCCTATCATATGGAATGTGGTATCTCCATGGAGGATCATTATGTACCTCAATGGGTACACTATCACAAGTTATAGAACAAGGGCTAGAGCATGACATGAAATCCCTTACACGAACATAGAGTTTGAATGTACACAAGATAAGTTGTGTACATGAACTCATAAAGAGTACATAGAATATTATTTTTAATAGAAAACATGAAAATTACATAATAGAATCACATGTCATGTAATGTTATACATACACAATGTGAGACACAATCAATTTATATAGTTAGGACCTAGACTAAAGGGAGATGGCATGTAACCCTACTACACCATATGTACTCATTAAAATATATAATTAATCCATTTTAATATATATAATGTACAAATTTAGTTAGAGTGTGTTCACCTTATCCATTCCATATGTTTTAGTATGTAATCAACTTATAATCCCCAGATAATGATCCCTTCAACAATATTTTATGGATAGTGTTGGTTGAATCCTTCTGTGACGTTCGATGTGATATCAACTAGTCATCTTTGTTACCCTGGTGGAGTACTTGGTATTATCATTTTTTCCAACACCAAATCGGCACCAATCCTCATCATAGAATGTTATTCTATATTGATTTGTTGGTATTCCCAATGGCCTTGAGAGTGACCCTCATATACATATCGTATCTCTTCAAACATCCAATGTGTAATTCCTATGACATGACTTGATGAGAAATACATATCATATGAACATCATCCTTGTTATCAGACACAAGTGAAAGTTCTCCTAGACCAGGGATTTATGGGATCTTTGAGATGGAATCCCGGGATGACATTACAGTTGTGACATAGCATTGAGACAATGTGTCTGTGCAGGGAAACAAGATATTCTCAATATTTGTACTCTAAAAATATACCAATATAGATCTGATTAAATTCCCTTTTTCATAGATTTTATTTTTGGTGTTTCCTACTCAGTATTTTTATAATCACACCTTCATGGGCCTAACCTTCATGTGTCATGTCTTATTAAGACAATTGAACCCATAATACAGTCATAGATAGACTACGACCAAGTGATGCTTAGTGAGACTATAAATAATGAGGTGTTTTCATTTGGTATCTTGATAAGAGTCCCAGATTTACATTTTGGATGAAGTTGAATTTAGACTATGTGGTTGGATTTTTTTTCCCTATTTACTTTTCATTAGTTCATGTCATAGTGTAGTTTTTTGATTTATCTATATTCATTCCCAGATGTTTAGTTGTTTTAAAAAAAATTCATTGTATACTCTTGGAGATGTGTGTGTTTAGTGGTACATATGCTAAGGCTTCCAGCGTTAGTTATATGCCTAATCAATGCTAGTCACCATCCCATGACCTATTGGGGGAGAACTTGAGCACTCATGGAACGAGACCCACTACGATGACTCATGAAAGAGTTGTATCAGCATGATCCATTCTACTTTTGGACATAGTGTCTATGATTTTTTTGTGGAAAATTTGGTAATTGTTTCATGTTTATATTTTAGGATATTGATTGAAGTGTTGGTATGGAAGCCAACATATCCATATAGTGGGACTCTACTCACCAAGATTTTTACTATGTAGAAGAGAAAATTGGTTATAGTGAGAATAATGGTACATAAATCATATTCTAATTGTTTTTTTTTGTTTCCATGTACTTCTTGAGATAGATCTACAGTTATACTCATTGACTATGGTACATCTTATTTATTTTGAGATTCTTCAGCATTATATTCTATCTAGGATTAATCATTTGGATCACAAGGATGATCCCATTAGGGGTGAGGCATCGATACAAGGACTTTTTCCCATGATGTGACCTCAAGGTTTTGCACCAGCTATATCGCCACCTATAGAGAAGAACATGGTACCCACAGTACTAGTAGATGAGGTTCACATGATGAGAGCACATCATGAGATTCAGCAACAGAGACTGCTCAAGTTCGGAGGAGAGTGCAACCCATAGGTGGATTTGGACATGCATGAAGTAGTGATATATCATTTTATCTTGTTTGGACAACATCAAATCAGATGGTTATCCAAGCATCATTCCAATTTCAAGGATCAACAAAATGATGGTGGTATTTAGGGACACAGTCTAACGATGATAAGACTATAGCATGGTCATAGTCTGAGATCCTTTTTAGAGATGATTTATCTCTACCTACGCTAATGGATGTACATATCTAGGAACATTCACAACACCATAATGGTTTCATGATAGTATTTGAGTATTCATTGAGGTTCTCCAACCCCTCCAATTACACAATAGATATGGTTTGTGTCCAGTTCTTCAGATATCAGAACATCTAGAAAGGAATACATAAAGACATATGAGTTTGCATTATCGCTCTCTAAAATTCTACCTATAGTATGGTTTTTGAGTTGTATTTATTTTTATATAGTTTATTGATTGGGTAGAAATAACTAGGGGTTTCTAGTAGCGGAATATAGAAGCAGATACATTGGAAATGGGGATTAGAAGACTATCTCAGGGACCTGGGTGTGAGAGACATTTTCGAATGAGGTACTGGGACAGAGTTTTTGGAGCTCAAGGATATCATGATAGATCTATTAAACCCATACAAAGGTGTGGATACTCATTTGAAGGTAAGAGAAATATTTTATGTGAATTTATAACCATGTGTACAGTAGACCGAGGGACCATGTATTGGCCGCAATGTAGAGACAACGGGAGCAGTATGAAGGTCTGTTGGGGGGAGTAAAAGATCATGGAGATGGTAGATAAATAGGAGGTGTTAAATTTGATGAATTATTACCCCCACCATCCCTATGTGTCCACGTTAGGCTTAGGGAGTTTGAGGATAGGGGAGGGGACTTCAATAGGTGGTCAAATCTAACGACCCAGAGGCCCTATGAATGTCACCTTTTATGATCTCTATCTTCCCTACATTAGCTACAGTACTGATACACATAGGTTCTAGTCATTCCCTTCTTTCCACATACCATTTAAAGGATGTAGATAATCCTTTGAGCCCTTGGATAGACCATTACACTAAGAGAATCCTACTGGAGGGGACTCACCAATCACACAATTATGCTGATAATGTGACCCGACTCTTGGAGGAATGAGTTTCTGTTGGGATTTCCTTATTAGTGTAATGAGGCCTTAAAATTTCATCTTGATTAATGATTTTTTATCAATTTTTCATTATCATATTGATTGTTTCATGTAAGGGATGTAATGTTTTTATAGTGATGGAACTAGGTTATCCTATTTCAATGAAAAGGAAACCCAAGCAGTGCATGAAAAACTCATACATAGGTGGGTGAAACAAATTTCTAAATAGTTAGATAGCATGATCCTTGGCATGGTAGATGTAATGAGATCTTATTTTCTTATAGTGGAGATGGAGTATGAGGACGTTATCCTTTAGGATGTTCTAGGTTTACCTCCCTTCCAAGAGATAGGCATCAAGATGAATTTATTCTCTTGGACCACAATAATATATATTCCAGCATATCAAATGCATCTCACAGAGATTCATGTGTTGAGGGAGGAGTTGGAGGAGTTGTTGGGTAAGGGATTCATTGTCCCCAAAGTTTCACCCTGATCGTCCCTAGTTTTATTGTCCATGAATGTGTACTAGAGTTTGATATTGTGTTTGGACTACCGTATAGCTACCCTATCATTTTACATATTACATTATATGATTTAAGCATAATTATACATCAGTGTACAAGCCAAGGATCGTAATGTCCAGTGTCTTGGAAGACTAGGTTCATAAAACTGAATACATGGATCTAAATAGAAAATTTCTTAATTTGATTTAAAATTGAGATCATAACATCCAATGTGTTAAAAAATCCTTATAGGGTAACCAGGGGAACAAATGAGGAAATGGGTGAGAAAAATAGGCTAGTAAGGTAATAACCATAAGTACAAAGTAATAATACATGGGATAAAAGGCATGACATGAGGATATAAAAAGTCATGTAACATTTGGGATCATAAAATACAAACCCGGAATCATTTCAAAATGAGTCATAGTAATTTTTCATAAATATATTACATGATATTATAATTGGTCAAGGATAACCTCCATGAATGTTTCACATGGTAGAACAATCCATGTCCTACTACCAAGACCGTCACACATGTTAGCACAAGCTAAGGTTAACTGCCAAGACTGCTGCACATAACATCTCATGAGAATTAACTTTACCCAATGCATTAGAGCACTATCTGGGCACACTCATCTCAAATTTTCATGAATAAGTTTTCAACATAAATAATCATAGATAATTAATATTACATAAGCACAAGGGTTACCCTTGAATAGAATTGGGTATAATAATCATGTCCTAAACCATAAAAAAAAGTGTATCATACAAGTTTCCTTGAAATAGAGGAACAAAATTATACATGAAAATTGATAAGGTAAAATATCTATGTATCATGGTTAGTTATTTAAATTATAACTAACAACATGTATGAAATGTATTTAAAATTTTTATCACCAGAATATTTTTGTGCAGTTTTAAGGAAAAAACTATAGAGATTTTAAAATAGAAAAAGGAACATTCATTTATATAAAAACAGGATTGATCCAAGAATGTTTTCATAATAAAAAATTATGACATTTTAAATACATTGGTGTCAGAAAATAGAAGATATAGTGCATTAGAAATCAGGTATGAATTCGGGAAGTTCCCTCAAAACAGGTTTGCTCATCGGGAAGTATCGCGAAGGGAATCACATAAAAACAAGTGTATCCATCAAAGATAATGATGAAAGGGTAATGATAATTGAATTTGGTATATGTACATATAATTTTGAATAATCACATTAAAATTTATTATAACATCATCTTTGTAAAATGAAGATAAGGAAACCTGAAGGTACAAAGGATGTTTGGGTAGAATCCATTACGAATTATCGGTATGGTATTAGGTGTACTTAAGAGGGATTAATGAGATAGAAATGGGTTTCTAATCAATTATATATCATGAGGATAGTACGGGGGAGGTTAAAAATTAAAACCCTTTATTAGGTATTTCACTTAAAAGGGTATAAACACTTGGATTAATTTGGTAGTTTTGCTTATAAATAACTTGTTTTGTATTATTATTTTAAATCATGTGAGAAAAAGGATTCTATGACATCAAATAAGATAAAATACATATTTAATTGTCTGATTCAACCATAAAAATGGCTTCATGACAATAATTGAATATGGTAATATAAATTGATATCCCGTCATCCTTAAATGAGATAAATTAACACATCTCGGACGACGTTTTCATTTTTTTCGTAAGAGGAGGAGTTATGATAAATTAAAATTAATTAATAAATTTAAATAACATAATTAGATTGCATTTAGGGTAATATAGTTTTCATACCATTTTAATTAGGAGAGTTTATAAATTAAAAGAGAACAAATTAACATGAAAAGAAAATGAACGAAAAAAAATGTGCAGTTTACCTGTTTATATAATCTTTCTTGAGAGCCTCTTAAGGGAATATGATTTAGTCTTTTGAGGAGAACAAGGGATGAGGGATGTGGGGGAGGATCTAGGGGAGTAATTTGGTTAGAATTTAGGGATGGAACAATGGTTTAGAGGAGTGAAGGGAATATGGGATTCTAGGTGGTTTTTATTTTAGAGGGGAGAAGGATTTTATAATTATTTTAATCATTATTTTAGTATTCTTATATAAGACAGGAATTAGTAATGATAATTGTGACCAAAAACTGTAATATGTGCATGTGATATCGATAAAATGTCCATTTACATCATCCATGAAAAATGCGTTATGTAGAAATTTAGGTTTTAGCATTTATCATGAATTATCGTATTTTACAATTCATAAAAAATTGAATTATTTTATAAAATTCCAAAAAATGCACCCTACATTTGTTTGCTAATTAGAATCCAAAAATGACCTCCATTTTCCAAAAAAAATTCTGAATATGAATAATTTAATTTTTAATTAAAATCATAATTTACTTGAAAAATACAGATTCAAAAACAATAACAAATTTTATAATGACTTTAAAAATTATAATGTCTTATGAAATTTTCATAAAACTAGGAGACATAAAATATTTAATTTATGAACACCTTTAAAAAAATTAAATTTCTTTTAAATTAATTAATTGATCGTAATTAATTATTTATTACTTTCAAAAATACCATTAGTTTTACTATGGTCTTATTATCACATATAAGATGCTTTCATTGTATTTATACACTCAAGTTTGAGGTTACTATTATTCCGGATGACATACTATTCATAAGGGCCATTTTACAAATCATAAGTGTAGTGTACTATTTTTAAAGGTATGCTACTATTCAATAAAAAAATTATGTTTGTCTTATCAAACTCTAAACATCTTATTGATCGCAATATTGAATGTTAAATTTTCAAAATTAAAGTCACAGAAGTGATAATATTATGTTTAAATGTCATATATTACTCAATAGATCATTGTGATCTAAGTTTCATTTGATTATATTTTATAATTATTAAAAGGTATTTTCCATTGACAAAATATTGGGTCATTATATTATTCCCCATATGAAATTTTATCCTCTAAATTTTTATTATCATTCTAATCCATAAATAGGTGTGGGTACTTTTCCTTCATATCCTACTCCAGTTCCCATGTTACCAATTCTTACATATGGTTCTTCCACTATTCTTTGACTATGTAAGTAGTCTTGTTACATAGAACATTATCTCTATAATCCAAGATCATTACAGGATACTCCTTGTAAGAATGATCATTCTCCGACTATTGAACCTATGAAGAGAGTACATGTGAAGGGTTTGGTATATACTTACTTAACACGGATACATGAAAGACATTGTATACTTTGGACATGGTGGGTAGAAGTGCTAATCAATAGGTCATAGCCCTGGCACAATAGGAAATCACTAACGGGAAGATGTACCTATGACTTATCTTTACTTTCTTCTTAAACCTCATGACCTTATTCCATGAAGATATGTGTAGAAATAACATGTCTCCAACTCTGAACTCCAGGTCTTGTCGACCATTGTCTGGATAACTCTTTTGTCGTCTTTGGGATGCCTTGATGTGCTGCTAGATGGTTTTCACCTTCTCTACAATTTCTTAGACGATTTTAGGTCCTAACATCATATGTTGACAAACATCATCCCAACACATCGTTTTTATGATCCTTTTCCCATAAAGGGATTCATATGGTTCCATTGAGATGATTGAGTGGAAGATATTTTTATAACAGAAATCAACCAGTGGAAGATGATGGTCCCATCCTCCTATGAAGTCCATATCACATGCTTTCAACATTTCTTTTATTGTCTGAATAGTTCACTTATATTGGCCATCTGTTTGAGGATTAAAGTCCATTTTTATGTTGAGTTCAATGCTTAGATAAAGTTGGATACTTTTCTAGTACGTTGAGGTGAATCTCATATCTTTATCAGATACAATATATAGTGGTCATCTATTAAAAATTTCCACCTATTTTATATATATCCATTGAATTTGATCTAATGATAAGTCCTCTCGAGTTGTGATAAGGTGATATGCCTTTAAAGGACAGTCCATAAACACCCAAATAGAATTGTTTCCTCTGGATGTCCTTGGATGTCCAGTGAAAATATCCATGGTGATGTTTTCCCACTTCCACATTGGTATGGGTACTTGTTTCATCATCCCTTTAGATTTTTGTCTTCTAGATTTCACTTGTGGACATACTAGAAACTTTGATGTATAATACGAAATCTCTATCATCATATTTTCCTTCCAAAAATTATCGCAAGGATCTCGATACATCTTTGTGCTCCCTGGGTGTGTAGAAAAGGTAGAGTTATGACTATCATTCAGATGCTCCATCTTTAACTCTGGATCGGATGGTACACATAATCATGACACAAACCATACAACTCCTTCCTCATCAATCTTGAACTCTAAGGAATTTCCATTTCAAATAGATTCAACCCTTTTTAAATTTCCACATACTTTATTGAGAATAATTTATTTTCTCTATGAGGGATGTTTGAGAAATTATTTGAGAATGGAATAATTATTTTATCCCCTTAACTATTCCCATTTCCATCCTCCAAATATCAATGAAGATCATATCATTTCAATTATCATCAATGATAAAGATGCCTGATCCTTTCTAAATAGAGCATCTACCACCTAATTTACCTTACTAGGATGGTTGAATATTGAGTAGTCATAATCCATGATGACCTCAATCCATCTTTGCAGGTGCATATTGAGTTCTTTTTGATTGAATATATATTTGAGACTCTTGTGATCAGTATATATCTCACACTTATCTCCATAGAGACGATGCACTAGATTTTTAACACAAATATCATAGATGACAACTATAGATCATGTGCAGGATATTTTTTATCATAAAGTATCAATTTATTTGAGGTGTAGGATATCAATTTTTCATTTTTCATAAGGTAAAATCTAAATCTATTCATTGAAGCATCACTATACACCACAAAAAAATATACACTTTTTTGGAGTATGAGAACTTGTCCAATGATTATAATTTTTTCTACCCCATAAAGCAGTCTTCATATTCCTGAGACTAGAAAAACATTACTCCCATCCATGTCATCTAGTTAACTGGGTTTGACAGTCACGAATCATTCATTATAAATTGCTGATAATACCCTAGTAGACTCAAAAAGTTGTGGATCTCTATTCTAGATGTTGTCCATGGACACTTTTCAATCACCTTTTTCTTATAAGGGTCCACAAATATCCATCTTCTTGTGATAACATGTCCCATGAATGATAATTCATCCATCCAGAATGCACATTTACTATACTTTTCAAACAATTTCTATCTTCTCAGTTTCTTTGAAACAGTATTCAGATTCTCCTCATGTTCCTCCATGCTCTTGGAGTGTATCAGAATATCGTTGATAATGACTAGAAAATAATTTTCAAGGAAATCTCTATTGACTCTATAAACTAAATCCCTGAAAATTTCTGGAGAATTAGTGAGTCTAAGGGTATCAATATGAACTCATAGTGTCTATAAGACATTCGAAAGGCTGGTTTGGGAATATCTTTTTTCCTCACTTTAATTGGGGATATCCTGAACAAAGTTCCACCTTAGATAAATAACTAGCCCCATGAAGATAATTGAACAAGTCATATATCTATTGTAAGGTATTACCTATTCTTAATTATGATTTTATTGAGCATTCGATAATCAACGGAGAGGTGCATTGATCCATCCATCTTCTTGATGACGTGGAATGGTGCACCCCATGGTGTAGCACTAAAGTGTATAAAACCCTCCTCCAGATCTTCATGTAACTACTTCTTCATCTTCTCCAGCTCTATAGTGGCCATTCAATAAGGTTTCATTGATATAGGTAGAAATCATGGATGAATTTCAATTTAGAACTTAACATCTCGATCAAGTGGATGTCCATGTAACCCTTTAGGTAATACATTAATGGAATATCTCACTATGAGCATGTCTTGAAGCATGATTCTCTAATTTGTCTCAATCATTTGAGCTAGACATTCTTGATCATAAAAATTAGTGTCCCCACTTAAGACAATGATTTTGAAGGATATTTATCTTCCTCCTAAAAATTGAAAAGATTTATAAGATGCTTCGGGATGTGAAGAGTGATCTCTCATTCCCAATAGTAAATGTTGGACTTTTATAAAGATATCCAATCCATTAACAATATTGTTTCAAATTATACTTAAGGAAGTATGATGAGATTTTCTAGGAGGTTCTATCCAAAATTGTTAAATGAGGAGGATTTATAGACTATAGATGCAATAATTGACCCATTTTTATTCTCATATATATCTTTTCATAAAAACTTTGAGGTGGTGTTTGAATAGTTCTACTAAACATGAAAAATATGAAATAATGAGTAGAACCAGAATCAAATAGTATGTTTACTATTATTGAATAAATAACTAGTGTACATATCACTACATCGTTTTCCAGGTCCACCTCTGTAGTAATTAATGATAAAGAACTTGTTCCCTTGGATGTTTTTATTAAATTCCACCAATAAACCATGGATTATGTCAATTTTTTTCATAATTCCCATACTCCATGGAGTTGTAACACTACAATATAGGTTTAGGGTTGATCTAAAACTTCCATTCAACATCCACATTTGAGGGATTCTTCTTATCCCGTCATATTTTTTTATTAAGATGTCCCAACTATCCACATTTGAAGCAATTCCTGGTTCTCTTTAGATAATTCCCTAGATGCATCTTCAGAAAACATTACACGTGGGATGATCGATCTTCTTTCCATCATGGAATTTATTTATGAGACCACCCATATTAGATTCCATTTTTCTATTCTTTTCACTGGTCCTATGATACCACTAAAGTCTCTGATATCTATATTGACCTTAATGGTACAATGAACAATCTCCTCATAATCGGCAAAGTCTAAAATCACCATGATTTTCATAGACTCAAATTTAGCATACTAATGAAACTATCCACCTTTATTTCATTGTTCATGAAAAATATAGAGGCAGACCATTGAATCCCTATAAAGTTTTCTTCATATACCTTAATTTACTTATATTCATTCGGCTTGAGTTTGAGTAACTCTCTTTCCCTCATGAGATGGAGGGTTCGGGGAAAATATTTATTGAAAAACGTTCTATTGAATTCCTCACATTCGATGGAATCAATTTACAATTGGGAATTCATATACTTGATTAGTTTCCACCACTGATCAGATTTCCCTTCAAAATAATAGACTTGTCGTAAAACATTATATTCTTCAGAGCATTGGAGGTCATATAATATATTTTCAATGGAGCTAATCCACTATTCTGCATATAGGGGATCAGAAAAACCACCAAACATGATAGTCATATTCCACACAAAGGATTCAATTGAAACATTATATTTCCTTGGAGGAGGAGTGTGTTCCGCATGATTGAATTTATTATTCATTACTTTAGCATGCTGATCAGGTGATGTCTTGATGTTTTGAGCACCCATTCCCATCATATCATACATATAATTATTCAAATCTTCACATTCCCTATCACAATGAATGTTAGCACAAGTTCTTTTATTTCCCTCCATTATCTAATAAAAATAATGTAAAATTAGAGGTCTTGAAAACATAGCTATTGATCATAAAAAAGAAAACATTGAATATTTGTGGATCAACATATAAAAGAGAATTATATCCTAACATGTGATTCCCTATTTTTCAATCATGGTAATCCTTGATCGATTACATAAATTATATTATTATGGGCTTTTTTTCATTCCCTTAATAATGGTTTTTACCAAGATCATGAATTTACCAAATCATATACCTCGGGAGTGTCCAATCAATAGTGCAGTAAGGCCCCATGTCGTGCACCAGTTCCCATTTGAGTCTATCTCAAACTACTGTTTTCACTTTTTACCACTTGACACATTTGTGCTAGTGCCACCTCTATCTATTTGTATCCAAATAAGGATTTGTTTTCTTCATAAACCACTTACTCGATACTTAACAAAAATTTAGGGGTGATTTTTATAATTAGTCTCATCCATATGGTTCTTAATAATGTTATTAATTCCTAATTTCCAAAAATAACAAGAAAATCCTCAAAATAACCATCTTTATTGACCCTATAATTTTACATATAACATTACGTGATTTTAATAATAATTATACATCAGAGTTCCATCCATGTATTTTAATGGCTAGTGTCTTGGAAGACAAGGTACATAAAACCGAAAACATTGAACTAAATAACATGTTTTTTTATTTGATCTTAAAATTGACATCCTAACTTCCATTGCTCTCAAAAATCTGAATATTGTACCCTGGGGAACACATGAACAATGAGATGAGATTAAAAATACCAATAATGGAATACCAATAAGAACAGAGCGTTAGCACATGGGATAGAATTAATGACATGATGACATAAAAATGCATCTAACATATGGAATCAAAACATATAAACATGGAATAATATAAACAAGGATTCCTAGTAATTATCTAAAAACGTAAATCATGACTTTATAATGAGTCATGGATAACTGCCAAGACCGTTTCTTGTGGTACCAGAAGCCAAGGATAACTACCATGGTCGTCGCACATTGCAGCACAAGCCAAGGCTAACCGCCAACACCGTCGCACATAACGTCTCATGAGACTCATCATTACACAATAAATTGTTGCAATATCTTGGTATACCCATATTAACATTTCATGAATATGTATTCCATATAAATAATCATATATAATCATTATATCATAAACAAAAGGGTTACCCATGGAAATAATTGGTTACCATAATCATTCCATAAAGCATAAAAATAGGTGTATCATGAAAGTTCCCATGAAATAAAGGAAATAAAATACACATGGAAATTAATAAGGTACAATAGTTTGGAATCATGGTATGTGATGTAGAGTATAAATAACAACAATTTAAAAATGTATTCCAAAAAATTTAGCATTAAAACATTTTTGTGAGGTTTTAAGGAAAATACTATATAGCCTTTAAAATAAAAAAGGGAACAATCAATTATATAAAACTAGACGTGAACCAAGAAGGTTTTAATAATAAATAATAAAAATTTTATAAAGTCAATGGTGGCTTAAAACTGAATATAGAGTGCACATGAAATCAGGTATGAATTCAGGACGTTCACTCAAAACAGGTTTTATTATTGGGATATATTGAGGAGGAAATTATTTAAAAACATGTATATATATAATAGAGACTGATGAAAGGGGACTGATAAATTAATTTTGTATATGTAACTAGAATTTAGAAAATTCATATAAAAATATAAGATAACTTAATTCGGTAAAAGGAATATAAGGAAACCAAACTGAACAAAGGAGGTTTGGGTAGAATCCCTTACATAATATTAGGAGGGTATCAGGTGTACTTGAGAGGGTTAAATGAGTGAGAAAGAGGTTCTTAATAACTTATACATCATGAGGGAAGTATTTGAGAGGTGAAAAAGCATACCCCATCATTTTGGATTACACATAGAGGTTCATAACATAGAGAATATTGTTGAATAAAAGTAAAATATAGAGGATCCCTTACATTAAAACCGACGGTGTTGTCCAATTGATATTAATGACCTAAATAATAAAACTATGTTAATTAATTAATAATTACATAACATCTTATATATGTAAAAATATTTTTTATTTCTTTTTTATGTTCATTAATGTCCTTTTTTATGGGTTAAGTGGTTCAATATCATTGTTTGGGTCCAATTGTTTTCTAGATTTTTTTGATTGGATTACATATTTACATGAATGGATAATAATGTTAAATCAGAATGGATATCTATAATTGGAGTTATTTTTTATTATAGGACATCTCGAAGGATACATGGTTGTAAATTTAATTTGGTTACATGGAGTGATGGTGTATCACTGTATAAATCATTAATGATAAATGTTTGGATTAATTTGGTAGTTTTGCTCAAAATTAACATTTTTTTATTATTATTTTACATTATGTGAGAAAAATTATTCCATAACTTAAAATAATCTAAAATACATATTTAAATGTATGTTTCAACAATAAAAATGATTTCATGACCAAAATTGTATATAGTAATATAAATTGATAACTCGTCGTCCATGAATGTGATAAATTAACACAACTCGGATGATGTTTTAAATTCATTCGTAAAATGAGGAGAAAAGAGAGATGATAATGAATTATCCAATTATAATATAAAAATTTCAGTTCATGTACTAAAATAGAGTTTTCATACCAGTTTTATGATGATAGGTTAGGAAATAAAAGAGAACAAAGGAGCATGAAATGAAAATGAAAGGAAAGAAAAGAGGAGTTTACCGATGTATTTAATCATCCTTGAGAGACTATTAAGGTGGGTTGATTTGGTATTCTGTGGAGAACAAGATATTCTAGACGTGGGTGAGGATATTATTTAGAATTTAGGGAAGAATTTTGGGATGTTACATGGCTTTATAGGATTGAGGAGAAGATGGGAGTGTAGATGGTTTTTATAGTGGAGGGGAGGAGGGTTTTCATAATATTTTAATCATTAGTATATTATTTTCCTATGAGAAAAGAAAGAATAATGATTCTTATAACCCAAAAACACAAATATATGAATTTGAGTTTTATCCAATGGATATTTACATCATCCATGACTCAATAAGGATGAAGAAATTCGGGTTTTAGAATTTAGCTTGAATTATCATAATTTACTTTTCATTTAAAATTTGATTATTTTTGAAAAATATCAAATATTAATTCTAACCATTTTTCAACATTTATAATCACAAAATGAACTCCATTTTTAAAAAATAATTCTATAAATATTATAAATTTAATTTTTAACTAAAATCATAATTTAGTGGAAAAGTACGGATTTTAAAACTATGACTAATTTCTTAATGCATTCGAAATTTATATATGGTCTTATAAAATTGTCTTAAAACTAGAATAAATAAAATTATTAGTTTTTTAGCTCATTTTATGAAAATAAATTTTATTTTAAATTAATTAATTATTAGTAATTAAATATCTATGACTTATAAAAGTACCAATTCATTTACTATGGCCATATTATCGCATATAACATGTCTAAATTTTATTAATACACTGAAGGGAGAGGTTAATATTCATTTGGTTGATATAATATACATAAGGGTTGTATTACTATATATAAGGGTAGGGTACTATTCCTAAAGGTAGGTTCATATTCACCAAAAAAATTATGTTTGTCTTATCAGACTCTAAACATCTTAATGATCGCAATACTGTATGTCAGATTTTCAAAATTCAAATCACAGAAGTGACAATGTTATGTTTAAAGGTCACATAGTACTTATTAGTTCATTGTGTTGTTATTTCATGTGATTATAGGACATAATTATTAAAAAGGAATTTTCATTTATAAAATATTGGTCTGTTATATACCCTCTATTAAATTAGGTGATCCTGAAGAACATGTATCCCCTACTAAGGATGGATGACCTCTTTGATCAATTGAGAGGGGCTTGAGGGGTCATGAAGGTTGATATCGGGTTGGGATATCACCAGTTGTGTGTATGGGATGAGGATATCCCAAGGTGGAATTTAGATTTCACTATTATCACTTTAAGTACATCGTGTTTCCCATTTCGAAGATAAACTCCTAGATAGTGTTCAGGGGACTCATGAATCGGGTCATACAGTATTTCATTGATGGGTTCATGGTAGTCTTTATATACAATATTCTCATGTACTTGGAATACTAGGAGGAGTATGCAAGAAAGATCAGTATGGTTCTCTACCTACTCTAAGAGAACCAACTTTATGTAATGCTTATTATGAGTTAGTTCTAGATGTAGGAAGTTGAACTAATTGGATATGTTATCTCTCTAGATGGAGAGGCAGTGGACCAGCCAAGGATGAGGCTATGTTATCTTGGGATCCTCCGAAGAGGGTTATCATTGGGCGATGCTTCCTTGGATTTGCAGTCAATTACTGGAAATTAATTCCCGGTTTCTCATGGATATCATCACCCATGACAGCCTTGACCCAAAAGGTGTATCCTTTCATGTGGATAAAGATGTGCCAGTAGTATATTCATTTGTTTAGGAAATATTTTATGTGTGCCCCCTTCATGAGATTTTTGTAAGAGCTTGTAGAATATGATGTGTTTTTTTTATGAAACTAGAACCAAGATCGGTTGTGTTATTATGTATAGGTAGGAGATGATTACATATGGTTCACGTTAGTAGAGAACACAAGAGTAGAACTATGTGACCCCTTATTTAAATTTAGTAGTATAAGTCTTTCAACATGAGATGTGGAGACTCTAAATAATGGGAGACTAGTTTATATTTTATTCTAAATAGAATAAAATCAAGTATATAATATATCATAAAGATATTTACTTGTGACAGTGGTTATGACTACAGTTCCTCCAAGACAATGACATTGAAATTTCCAATACTCTTGGAAGTGGTAACATTGTAGTAGTTTCTCTGGGAATGATATCTTTTTCAAAGTTATCTAATAGGTCCATAGAGTTATTGGACAAATTGATGTTATAATTTATGGATGAATATAAAATTGATTACCTCCAATAGATGTCTTGTACCCCTATTTTTTGCAAAGAGTCAGGGGGACATATTAAGGGGTCAATAACTGTGATAGCCTATGCATGCACATGTCCATGGGGACATTCCCCTGATGAATATTCTAATGGTAGGGAGTGTGTATTTCTTTTCAAAGGACGTACAATGGTACCAGTGAAATTTTGGGATGATGTTCTAAGAGAGTTTCATAAATCAACATTGGAGGGACATCCATGTGTGGAAATGATATTCTAGGACCTTTGAAGATGGTTTTTTGCCCAGGGATAAAGAAAAGTATTTCATATATTTTATAACAATCCACACTTTTATTTCACACTTAAAAATAATGTATTACATAAAATATTCAGTTTATTAAACATAGATTATCAATAGGTCTAGTGTATTTGGGGCTTAGGAACATTACATAACAACATAAAACATGATATACACTTTTTATTGAAAACTTATTTTACATGACCTCACACATTCCTTTGTACAAAGCATTTAATGGGAAAACCATAGGACATCCATAAGAAGATGGTGAGATAGAATTCCCAGTAAGGGTGTAAAAAAGTCATAACATGAAGAATACTGTACAAGTTAGAAAATTGTAATATCAATGGGGAATAATAGAAACATGAACATAAAGGCATGATATAGCATTATTATCATAAGGTGGAAATGTGGAAAAAAATTAACATGATATTAGAATTATCCAAGTCCAATTTCACATCGATAATGAGTATAACCCATTTTAAAATGAATTAGGACAAGTAAAACCTCTTTTATCTTGATGTATCATGATACTAATCTTTACCCTATACATTGGAGCGCTATCGGGGTGCACCTTTCTTAATCATTTCATTTCATGAATAAGTGTGCCTCATACTTCATATAACATGGAATCATTAAACATCATAATTTATTCCATGAATAATAGATGTGGAATACATATATGTAATTACTCACTTTACATGTAAATGAGCATAAAGGTGAATAGAATTGTTATTGAAATGGGTATGGTATTGACTTACACGATGATTTTTCCATGGAAATTCGGGTGTAACTTCGACAGAATAACAACGCCCCATAGAAATTGTAAAAAGAGTTGATGACAGAGAAATTAGTATCTCATTATTTTTAATGTAATATGGGTCATGTATCATAATATTAAAAAATGTGTAATGGGATTTAGATGCATAATATAAATAAATTTCTTGAATGTAAATGAGAATAGAGAAATACCATATGGAATTTCAGTACGGTAACTGGGGTATGTAAAATGTATTATTGATAGAGAAAGGGGAATCACATCATTAAAACATAAGGAGGTAGGTATAGGGGTGGTGAAAATCATATATTATCAATTTTAATTGAAAATAAATTGTTATAACATCAAATGAAATGTGGAGAAAATGAGAGTAGAAGAAATCCCTTACATGGACGTGTGATCCCAAAGGCTTGGGAGGGACATGAGAGAGGCCACATGAGAGATTGGGGAACCTTTGGAGGATTTTAATGTGAGGATGGTAGAATAGGTGCATGCTCCAAGTGTTTTCAGAGAGATGAAGTGGGATCTTGGGTGAGTTTATATATGAAAAGAGAGGTAATTCATTATTATTTAGGTTTTGGGCACTACACATTAAACCAATAAACACAATAAAGCAACAAATTGTTTTTTCCAATGTTTTTTTCCAAATGGGAGTTGGAAAAATTATTTTATAAGTAAAAGTACCGAAATTATTAGAATATTAGGCTTGATTATGTGGAGGTGAGTCTCACTCTCAAGGAAATCATTTAAAAATGTTAAAATGTTTTATAAGTCTTGGAGGGTCCCCTAAGACACACTAAAATTAACAAAACAAATATAAAATCACATTTATTTATGGAAAACATATATTAGACAAAAATTCCATTTATAGTATTTTATTATATCACTATTGGGTCATTATGATGTCATAAAACACATTTTATATATAAACGACATATAATTTGTACCCAAAAATTAGACTGTCTCAGAAAATTATGAAAAATTCACCATTGGATAATTTTTAAATCCTAAATCTAAAAATAATATTCATTTTGTCTAAATATTTTTCTTTATATATGAAGTTTTACTTTTAAAATAAAAACTGACCTCTATAGAAAATTCTTGGGTTTTGACAAAAATATCTTTCAGACCATAATAAATATTACAATTGTATTCTAAAAATTTATATGATCATTTTCATTTGATAAAAATTAATTTAGATATAATATTTTATTAAAATTTTATATAATTAAAAAATAAATTAATTCATTAAAATTAATTTTTTAATTGAATAAAAAAATGCTATTTGTAATTTAAAAATCATTTACGAATTAAAAATGATAAAATGAATGCATATCTCTTTAAAAAATAATGGACATAATCATATTGATAAGGTCTTGTTATATAAACCCTTATAACACCTATACAAGACATAAGGGTATGTTGTGAGATTATGAAAGACCCTTGGGGTGGCACAGATAACATCACTCGAGAGGGAATCTCTATAACTTCCACTTCTCCCGTAGGTGGTTCCGTAGAAGATTCACACGTTGAATCTTGTTTGGGGATTAGTCAAGAGCAAATCCCTATGATGACACTTCATTTTTAGCTCGAACAAATGGTCTTCATGTAGAGAAATTCTACAATATGAGGCCATCACTTTCTTTGTCTGAGTAATTGGATTTGTAAAATACCTATATTTATACTAATCATGTGGTCACTGTGCAATGACTATATTAGAAATTGTAAAACACTCAATGGTATTTTAAAATCCAAAAAACATAAAACCAAGGAAGTACATATTATATATAACCATTTTATATTATAAGACATTTAATTAGATCCAAAATAGTTTGCATTAATAAAAGTATGGGTCGTTAGAATCTTCCCCCTTATGAAATTTCACCCTCGAAATTTTATTTTTTTCCACACTAAAAAAGATGATGATAACTCTACATATTCAATTCCTATGATTCCCACATTTCTTCTTCAAACTTGTGGTTTTTCCACAACACCGTTATAAGGGGAATTGTCTTGTTTCGTAGAACTTTTTTCCTATGATCTATGATCTTCATCGGCTTCTCTTCTCAAGAGAGGTCATTCTCCAATGGTAACACCTATAGATTTAGTACATGTGATGGGTAAAATATGGAGTTCATCAAGAGTGATACATGGATTAAATCATGTACTTGAGATGGGTCCAATGTGAGTGATGGTCGTTAGGCCACTTCTCCAATTCAATTAGGTATATCAAAAGGGATTATGTACGTTGGACTAAGCATTCCCTTATTCCCAAATATCATAATTCTCTTCCACGACCATAGGAATAAGAATACCATGACTCCAACATCAATCTCTAGGTCTTATTTAAGATTATCATCATAGCTCTTTGGTCGAATCATAGCAGCTTTAATGTGCTCCTGGATAGTCTTAACCCTATCCACCTTTTCTTTAACCATTTCATGACCTAGGAGTTTCTTCTCCCCAAAATTAGCCCAGCATGCCGGTGTTCTGAACCTCTTCCCATACATGGAATTATAAGGAGCCATTTGGATGTTTGAGTGCAAACAGTTATTGTAAGAGAACTCAAGCAGAAAAAGATGTTGATGCCATCCTCCTTTGATGTCGATTGAGAATGATCTCAACATTCCCTTAAGTGTCTGAATAGTCTACTCAGATTAACAATCAATTTGAGCCTAAAAATCCATACTGAAGCTCATCTCAGTATTCAGAGCATTTTGAAGAAACTTCTAGAACATAGAGGTGGATATTTGATCTCGATCGGATATAATATATAGTGTTACTCCATGAAACCATACCACTTCTCTAATATATATCTATGTCAGTTGTTCCAATGAGAAATCCTATCAAATTACAATGAAGTGTTCAGCCATTTTAAGGTGATCCACAACAACCTAGATAGAGTTTTTTTCATTTGAATGTCTTCGTAATTCATGTGATGAAGTCTCTAGTGGTGTTCTACCATTTCCATACTGGTATGGGTAATGGTTGCATCATCCCCCTAGAGTTCTTCATCTCAGCGTTCACTTACTGACATACCAGGTACATTAATGTATACTCATCGATCTACTTTTTCATGTTATCCCACCAATAATTCTTTCATAGATTTGAATTCATCTTTTTGTTTCCTGGGTGAATAGAGAAATGTTAACTATGTTCATCATCCAAAAGTTCATTCTTTAACTCTAAAGTTGATTGGAAACATAGTCTTGACCAAAATAATGCAATTCATTCTTCAATAACATTGAAAATTGAGTATTTCCCTTTTATGATAGTTTCCACTTTCTTTTGAATTCCCACATCATCATTTTAAGCCTCCTTTAATCATTCCAAAAGATATGGATGGGTAATCATTTGGGAAAGGATCAATGATATTCCTTATTTATGACTCCCATGTCCATATTCATCAAATATAAGAAGATTATATCCTATTCAATTCTCGTCAATGATAGGATTGATGGGTCCTTTCTACATAGATCATTTTTACCTTGTTCTCTTTCCCAGGGTGGTAATGGATTGAGTAGTCATAGTCTTTGATCAGCTCAATAAATCATCATTAGCACATGTTCAACTCTTTATGTGTCAATATATATTTGAGGATTTTGTGATCCATGAATATTTCACAATTCTCCCCAACACATGTAATACTGCCAAATTTTTATAGTGAAGATTATGTATCCTACTCCATATCATGTGTTGGATAGTTTTTCTCATGAACATTAGATTTCCTTGAAGCGTAGGAATGACTTTATTATTCTTCATCAACACACAACCCAAGACCATCTTCAAATCATCACTAAATACAACAACAAGTTCTCCAATTGTTGGTAATGTCTGCACGTGTGTAGTGATAAACAACCTTTTCAACTGCTTGAATCTATCTTCGCATTCATCTCTCCAAGAAAACATGACTCCCATCCGATTTATCTTGGTATGAGGTTTTGAAAATCATAATAAATTTCTCACAAATCGGCGATAACATCCATATAACCTAAGGACGCTACAAATATCCATTATAGATGTTGTCCTTGGACATCCCTCAATTGCAGTTATCTTGGAGTGATTCAGAGATATCTCATTTCTTGTGATGATATAACCCATGAATGATAATTCCTTCAACCAACACTCACACATTAGGTACTTTTCATAGAAATTCTCCTTTTGAAAGGTCTCTAGTGTAGTGCTTAGATGATCCTCATGCTCCTCCCTTGTTTTGGAGTATATTAGAATATCTCCTTTAAAGACTACCATAAATTTTTTGAGATTATTTCTAAAGACTCTATTCATCAATTCGGTGAATATTTATGAAGCATTAGTGAGTCTGAAGGGCATTATAATGAATTCATAGTGCATGTACCATGTACGAAAAGAAGTCTTGGGGATATCCTCCTTCTTCACCATTACTTGGTAATATCGCGACAGAAATTACACCTTAGAGAAGTATTGTTCTCCATAGAGCTGATTGAACAAGTCGTCAATTCGTGGTAGAGGATAGTTGTTCTTTATCGGGATTTTGTTGAGATCAGGAAAATCAATGAAAAGGCACATTGATCAATCCTTCTTTTTAATGAAGAGGACTAGTGTACCGCATGGTGAATCACTTGGGCATATAAACCATATATCTAGATTTACCTATAGTTTTTTCTTTAGATCCTTAATCTCTAAAACAACTATTCTATATGGAGTCTTGGATATTGGAGAATCCCCATATGACAACCCTGCTTTTTATTACAACTTAAACATGCTTTATTACATAAAACTTCACTTGATACAACAAAGAAGATCGAGAGGTTTAGTGTCTTTGGGGCTTAGGATCATTACATAAAAACTTTAAACTTGAAATACAACATCCTTATTGAAAACTTCCTTTACATGAACACTACATTCCTTCGTATTTAGCATTGCATGGGATAACCTGAGGACATGCATAAGAAAAGGGTGAGCTATAAAGCCCAGTAAGGGAGTACATAATGAATAACATGAGGAGTACAATACATGTTAGGCAATAGGCATATCAATAGAGCATAAGAGAGACATGAACATAAAGGCATGATAAAGCATGATAATCATAACATGGAAATGTGGCAACAACACTTAACATTGAATTAGCATGAGCCAAGGCTCATTGCACATGGAGCATGAGTAAACCCTCATTGCACTTGAAGCACGAGTAAACCCTCGTTGCACTTGATTTAGCATGAGTCAACACTCATTGCACATGACGTATCATGATACTATACTTTACCCAATGCATTGAAGCGCTATCAGGGCGCACCCTTCTTAAACATTTCATTTCATGCATAAGTGTGCCACATGGATCATAAAACATGGATTCATAAAACATAATCATTTATTCCACGATAAAGGAATGTGGAATTCATACATGAAACTTTACAATCAATAAGTAAACGTGCATAAAGGTGAATACCCTTGATGGAGAAATGGGCATGGTATTCACTACACAATGATATTGGCTTAGAAAATCGGTGTGATTTCGGCAGCGTAACGGCGTGACATAAGAATTCATAAAAAAAGGATGATGAGAGAGAAAGGGGTTCCTCATCATATTTACATGTAATGGACAGTAATAAGGTCATATAGATACATGTCCCAACAATTGAAAAGGAATTTAGATTCATGATACAAAAGTATTGCTTGGATATAGAAGAGGAGTAAAAGGTTCCTTTCGGAATTTCGGCATAGTAACGGGTGTACATGGGAGGCATTTAATGAGAGAGAAAGGGGTCTCCCATCATTCGAACAATAAAAGGGAAGTATGGGAGAGGTGCGAAACCATACCCCAACATTCATAAATTAAATTAAAAGGGCAATACAACTTAAAGGAAATTGACAAAAATGAGAAAGGAAGAAAAAACCCTTACTTGGAAGTGTGCTTCCAAAGGCTAGAGAGAGGCTTGTGAGAGGCTTCTTGGGAGCTTGGGGCACCTTGAGAGGATTCTAGAGAGAGTAGGGCAGAGTTTGGACGAACTTCAAGGGCTTTGGGTGAGGAGGAAGTGGGAGCTTGGGTGGGTTTATATAGGAAAGGTGAGAGAATTCTTTATTATTTAGGTTTGGGACCCCTTATATTAAAATAATCCAAACCACAAACCATCCCATGGTATTTGCCCATGGTTTCTGGAAAATGGAAGAGGAAAACAATATTTTACAAGGCCAAGGTCCGAACTTATTAAAAAATTAGGGTTGGTTATGTGGAGGTGAGTCACACTCCCATGGAAATTAATTTAAAAAGGCAAAGTGTTGAATAAGTCTTGGGGGCTCCATTAATGCTTTGAAAAGTGAGTCAAACAAACCCAAAACCTCATTATTTTATTGATAAAACACATATTGGCCGAACATAAGGATTATGGTATTTTATTACATCACCATTGGGTCATTATGATGTCATAAAACACATTATATATTTAAATGGTATTTAATTTTTACCCAAAAATTTGACTGTCTCAGAAAATTATGAAAAATTCACCGTTGGATAATTTCGACGTCCTGATTCCAAAAATAATATTTATTTTATCTAAATAATTTTCTAAATATGTGAATTTTCACTTTTAAAATAAAAACCGACATTTATAAAAATTCACGGGTTTTGACAGAAATGGCTTTCAAACCTTAATAGAAATTTTAATTGCATTCATAAAATTATAAGATCATTTATATTTAATAAAAATTAATTTAATATTAATAATAATATTTTATTAAAATATTATTTAATTCAAAAATCCTTTAATTTAATAAAATATAATTCTTAATTAAATAATAACTAAAAACATCATTTGTACTTTAAAAACTAATTACAATGCATCAAAAATGACTAGAAATTATATTCATTATTATATACAAAAATAATGTACATGAACATGGTGCTACTTATTTGTTACATAACCCCTTAAAATAGCCGCATAAGACCTAAGGGTAAGGTGTGCGATGGTGACAGACTCTTGGGGTTGCTCGGATAACATCGCTCGAGTGGTAATCTCTATCAACTTCCATTTTTCCCGTAGACGATCACGTTCGAGCTTGACTTGATGAAGCTCAGCTTGGGCTTGGTCAAGGGCAAAGCCCAAAGACGCCACCTCCTTTCCGAGCTCCGACAAATGGGCTTCGTAAGGGGCAATTCTACTGGATGAGGCCATCGCTTCCTTTGTCTGAGTAGAAAATTGGTTCGTTAAAGACTTATATTTAAACTACCCAGATGATCACTGTTCAACGGCTATAAAAGTAACGGTCACAAATCTTAACGTTAAACTAAAGAAGTTGACATTCTATAAAAACATAAAGAAACATTTAACTGGATCAAGAGGGATTTTCCATTAATGAAATTTTGGGTCGTTACAACATTCCCCCCTTAAGAAATTTCGCCCTCGAAATTTTCCTTTTCCCACACTAAAACAAATGTGGGTAACTTAGCTTCATCATATCCTCTGACTCCCAAGTTGCTTCTTCAAACTTGTGGTTTCTCCACAACACCTTGACGAGGGGCATTGTCTTATTTCGTAGAACTTTTTCTCTACGATCTAAGATCTTCACTGGTTGCTCCTCATAAGAAAGATCGTCTTCTAATTGTACCACCTCAGAAGAGAGTACATGTGAAGGCTCTGGTATGTACTTCCTTAAGAGGGATACATGGAAGACATCATGCACCTTGGCCATAGTAGGTGGAAGTGCTAGTCGATAGGCCACAGCCCCAACACGATCAAGAATCTCGAATGGGCCGATGTACCTTGGACTTAACTTCCCTTTCTTTCCAAACCTCATGACCTTCTTCCACGGAGATATGCGTAAAAACACCATGTCTCCGACTTTAAACTCAAGGTCTCGTCGACGATTATCTGCATAACTCTTCTGTCGACTTTGGGCTGCCTTGATATGCTGCTGAATGGTTTTCACCTTCTCCACCATTTCTTCGACCATTTCTGGTCCAAGCAGCTTACGTTCACCGACCTCATCCCAACATGCCGGTGTTCTACACCTTTTCCCATACAGGGCTTCATATGGTGCCATTTGGATGCTCGAGTGGAAACTATTATTATAAGAGAACTCAACTAGGGGAAGATGTTGATCCCATCCTCCTTTAAAGTCCATTGAGCACGCTCTCAACATATCCTCAAGTGTTTGGATAGTCCGCTCGGATTGGCCATCAGTTTGAGGATGATAGGCCGTACTGAAGTTCAGTTCAGTATTCAGAGCATGTTGAAGACTCTTCCAAAACTTAGAGGTAAATCTTGGATCTCGGTCCGACACAATAGATAGTGGTACTCCATGCAACCGTACCACTTCCCTGATATATATCCGTGCCAGTTGATCCAAAGAGAAATCCTCTCGAATAGCAATGAAGTGTGCAGTCTTTGTAAGACGATCCACAATAACCCATATTGCATTGTTGCTTTTGGATGTCCTTGGAAGTCCAGTGACGAAGTCCATGGTGATGTTCTCCCATTTCCATTCTGGTATGGGCAATGGTTGCATCATCCCCTTAGACTTCTGCCTCTCTGCCTTCACTTGCTGACACACCAGGCACTTTGATGTATATTCGGCGATCTCCTTCTTCATATTATCCCACCAAAAGTTTTCTCGGAGATCTCGATACATCTTTGTGCTCCCTGGGTGAATAGAGAAATTTGAACTATGTGCATCATCCAAAAGTTCCTTCTTCAGCTCCGAACATGATGGGACACATAGTCTTTTCCCAAACCGCACAATTCCTTCTTCATTAACATTAAACTCTGAGGATTTTCCCTTTTTGATAGCTTCCACTTTTTCTTGGATTCTCGCATCATCCCTTTGAGCATCCTTTAACCTTTCCAAAAGAGATGGTTGAGCAATCATTTGTGAAAGGATTGATGATGTTCCCTTCTTTATGATTCCCACGTCCATCTTCATCAAGTCTAAGAAGATTGGATCCTTCTCAATTCTCATCATTGATAGAATTGCTGGATCCTTTCTACTTAGGGCATCCGCTACCTTGTTCGCCTTCCCAGGGTGGTAATGTATTGAACAGTCATAATCCTTTATGAGCTCTATCCATCTTCTCTGGCGCATATTAAGCTCTTTCTGTGTGAATATATATTTAAGACTCTTGTGGTCAGTATATATCTCACATTTCTCTCCATAGAGATAATGCCGCCAGATTTTCAAGGCAAAGATCACCGCCGCCAACTCCAGATCATGCGTTGGATAGTTTCGCTCATGGATTTTCAACTGTCTTGAGGCATAGGATATCACTTTATCATTCTGAATCAGCACACATCCTAATCCCTTCTTCGAAGCATCACTGAATACCACAAAAAGTTCCCCACTTGTGGGTAAAGTGAGCACAGGTGCAGTGATAAGCCTCCTTTTCAACTCCTTGAAGCTTTCTTCGCATTCATCACTCCAAGTAAACTTTACTCCCTTTCGAGTTAGCTTGGTAAGAGGGTTGGACAATTGTGAGAAGTTTCTCACAAATCGTCGATAATATCCAGCTAACCCCAAGAAGCTACGGATATCAGTTACCGATGTTGGCCTCGGCCATCCCTCAATTGCATCTGTTTTGGAGGGGTCCACAAGTATCCCATTGCTTGTGATGATATGGCCCAAGAATGAGACCTCCTTCAACCAGAACTCACACTTGCTGTACTTGGCATAGAGCTTCTCCTTGCGCAAAGTCTCCAGTACAGTTCTTAAATGCTCCTCATGGTCCTCCTTGGTTTTGGAGTATATCAGAATATCATCTATAAAGACTACCACAAATTTATCTAGGTAATCTCTAAAGACTCTATTCATCAAGTCCATGAATATTGCTGGAGCATTGGTGAGTCCAAAAGGCATTACTATGAATTCATAGTGCCCGTACCTTGTACGAAAAGCAGTCTTGGGGGTATCTTCCTTCTTCACCCTTACTTGATAATATCCCGAACGCAAGTCGACCTTGGAGAAGTATTGAGCTCCACGCAGCTGATCAAACAAGTCATCGATTCTTGGGAGAGGATACTTGTTCTTTATCGTGATTTTGTTAAGTTCACGATAATCGATGCAAAGCCGCATTGACCCATCCTTCTTCTTGACGAAGAGGACTGGTGCACCCCATGGTGATGCACTTGGGCGTATAAACCCTTTATCCAGATTCTCCTGTAGTTGTTTCTTCAGCTCTTCAAGCTCAACAACAGCCATTCTATATGGAGTCTTGGATATTGGTAGCGCCCCAGGTATAAGTTCAATTGAGAACTCAACATCTCTTCTTGGAGGAAGACCAGGAAGTTCCCCGGGAAATACTTCAGCGAATTCCCTCACAATAGGCATTTCTTCAAGGGTGGTTTCTTCCTTGGACTCAATCATCTGAGCCAGATATGCGTGCTCATAAGGCAGTAATATCCATGCTTGAGATGATGGAGCTAAAGGAGATTCATCTTCCTCCTGACACTTGTAAAGAATCGGGGGTCGATTCTCCATATGGAGTGTGATTTCCCTCTCCCGACAATTTATGTTGGCTCTATATAAGGAAAGCCAATCCATGCCAAGAATTGCATCAAATTCCACCAAAGGGAGTATGACGAGGTTCGCCGGGAAATTCAATCCACAGATTATAACTGGGGAGGACTTATACTCATGGGATGCAATGATTGCCCCATTTTCCGTACTCACCGACATCTTTACTTCCATGACTTGTGGTGGTGCAGGGATTATTCTACTAAACTTTTGAGATATAAAAGAATGCGTAGAACCTGAATCAAAAAGTACGTTCGCTATTCTTGAATGAATAACTAGCGTACCTGTCACCACTTCGTTGTCGGGGTTCACTTCGGCAGAAGTGATGGCAAAAGCTCTTCCTTGCTGTCTTGGAGGTTGTTGATTGCCTCCGATAACCCTTGGATTGGGGCACTGATTCGCAAAATGACCCGGTTCTTTGCATTTGAAGCATTGAACAACGCGTTGAGGTTCGAACGGAGCGTTCCTCCCCTCCGTCGCAGCCGCGGGTCCTTCTTGCTGACAGTTAACAGCTAGGTGCCCTTCTCTTCCACACTTGAAGCATTTTCTTGTCCCCCTAAGGCAATTTCCAGGGTGCTTCTTTCCACACTTTTGGCAAGTGGGGTGCTGGAATTTCTTAGCGCCGTTGGATTTATCCATCGGACCACCAGCATTGAAGTCCACCTTCCGCTTCTTGTCCCCATGATACCCCTGTGATTCTCCGATCTCCATTTCAACCTTGAGGGCACATCGGACAATTTCCTCATAGCTGTCGAAGTCACGGATCGCTAATGCTTTCCGCAAGCTAGGCTTCAACCCACCAAAGAAGCGGTCAACCTTGCATTCGGGGGTAACGACAAAGCCGGAAGCGTATCGTGCAAGCCTTGTGAAGTTTGCCTCGTACGCTCCCACAGATTCCTCATCTTTCTGCTTGAGGGAAAGGAAGTCCCTTTCCATCTTAAGACGGAGGGTGCGTGGAAAATATTTATCGAAAAACATCTTCCGGAATACCTTCCATTCCAAAGCCTCGATCTCCTCCTCAGGCTTCGTATTTTTGATCAACGTCCACCATTGATCAGCTTCACCCTCCATACGATAAGCCGCCAGGAGAACCTTCTCTTTTTCAGAGCATTGGAGGATGGAGAATATCTTTTCAATGGAGTTGATCCATTGTTCAGCAATCGTGGGATCGGATGATCCACTAAAAGTAGGAGGCCTTTGTCTCATGAAGCTTTCAATAGCGACTTGTTCTTTCTTAGGGGGGGTTGAACGTTCCTCTTGACCAGTGTTTCTATTCAAAACTTTAGTTAGCTGAGAGAGAAGCGTGACAAAGTTCGCGATTCCCGCTCCCATTGGATTGGGCATCTCATTGGTACAATCATCACACTGATCTTCACAACGGTTGTTAGCCCGAGTTCTCCTATTACCGGCCATTGGCTGGAATAAAAGGAAAGTTAGGGGTAACACATAAAGGGTAATCCAAAGACAAAAGTTGATGACTTATAAATAAACTTTAATCTCTTCAACTCATGAGTCTATAGGATTCAATCCAGGCTTTTCATGATCTTCCTTCTAACATATATTCTTAGGGGCATTTTTCCCTTAATAAGGGTTCATACTAAGATTGTAAATTTATCAAAACATATCCCCCGGGAGTGTCGTAACCAAGAGTGCAGCAAGGCCCGTTGTCGTGCACCAGTTCCCGTTCGAGTCTAGCTCAAAGCGGTGTTTTCGGGTTTTACCCCTAGGATACATCTGTGCCAGAGCCGCCTCTACCTGCTCGTATCCAGACAGGGATGTATTTGTTTGATAAACCACTTACTTAGTATTTACCAAAACTTAGGGATGTTTTTATTATGCTTAGTCTTGTATCTAAGGCTTTACTAGGGTTTCCTAATCCCCAAAAATAACTAAACCTATCCTCTGATACCAACTATGACAACCCTGCTTTTTATTACAACTTAAACATGCTTTATTACATAAAACTTCACTTGATACAACAAAGAAGATCGAGTGGTTTAGTGTCTTTGGGGCTTAGGATCATTACATAAAAACTTTAAACTTGAAATACAACATCCTTATTGAAATCTTCCTTTACATGAACACTACATTCCTTCGTATTTAGCATTGCATGGGATAACCTGAGGACATGCATAAGAAAAGGGTGAGCTATAAAGCCCAGTAAGGGAGTACATAATGAATAAAATGAGGAGTACAATGCATGTTAGGCAATAGGCATATCAATAGAGCATAAGAGAGACATGAACATAAAGGCATGATAAAGCATGATAATCATAACATGGAAATGTGGCAACAACAGTTAACATTGAATTAGCATGAGCCAAGGCTCATTGCACATGGAGCATGAGTAAACCCTCATTGCACTTGAAGCACGAGTAAACCCTCGTTGCACTTGATTTAGCATGAGTCAACACTCATTGCACATGACGTATCATGATACTATACTTTACCCAATGCATTGGAGCGCTATCAGGGCGCACCCTTCTTAAACATTTCATTTCATGCATAAGTGTGCCACATGGATCATAAAACATGGATTCATAAAACATAATCATTTATTCCATGATAAAGGAATGTGGAATTCATACATGAAACTTTACAATCAATAAGTAAACGTGCATAAAGGTGAATACCCTTGATGGAGAAATGGGCATGGTATTCACTACACAATGATATTGGCTTAGAAAATCGGTGTGATTTCGGCAGCGTAACGGCGTGACATAAGAATTCATAAAAAAAGGCTGATGAGAGAGAAAGGGGTTCCTCATCATATTTACATGTAATGGACAGTAATAAGGTCATATAGATACATGTCCCAACAATTGAAAAGGAATTTAGATTCATGATACAAAAGTATTGCTTGGATATAGAAGAGGAGTAAAAGGTTCCTTTCGGAATTTCGGCATAGTAACGGGTGTACATGGGAGGCATTTAATGAGAGAGAAAGGGGTCTCCCATCATTCGAACAATAAGAGGGAAGTATGGGAGAGGTGCGAAACCATACCCCAACATTCATAAATTAAATTAAAAGGGCAATACAACTTAAAGGAAATTGACAAAAATGAGAAAGGAAGAAAAAACCCTTACTTGGAAGTGTGCTTCCAAAGGCTAGAGAGAGGCTTGTGAGAGGCTTCTTGGGAGCTTGGGGCACCTTGAGAGGATTCTAGAGAGAGTAGGGCAGAGTTTGGACGAACTTCAAGGGCTTTGGGTGAGGAGGAAGTGGGAGCTTGGGTGGGTTTATATAGGAAAGGTGAGAGAATTCTTTATTATTTAGGTTTGGGACCCCTTATATTAAAATAATCCAAACCACAAACCATCCCATGGTATTTGCCCATGGTTTCTGGAAAATGGAAGAGGAAAAAAATATTTTACAAGGCCAAGGTCCGAACTTATTAAAAAATTAGGGTTGGTTATGTGGAGGTGAGTCACACTCCCATGGAAATTAATTTAAAAAGGCAAAGTGTTGAATAAGTCTTGGGGGCTCCATTAATGCTTTGAAAAGTGAGTCAAACAAACCCAAAACCTCATTATTTTATTGATAAAAAACATATTGGCCGAACATAAGGATTATGGTATTTTATTACATCACCATTGGGTCATTATGATGTCATAAAACACATTATATATTTAAATGGTATTTAATTTTTACCCAAAAATTTGACTGTCTCAGAAAATTATGAAAAATTCACCGTTGGATAATTTCGACGTCCTGATTCCAAAAATAATATTTATTTTATCTAAATAATTTTCTAAATATTTGAATTTTTACTTTTAAAATAAAAACCGACATTTATAAAAATTCACGGGTTTTGACAGAAATGGCTTTCAAACCTTAATAGAAATTTTAATTGCATTCATAAAATTATAAGATCATTTATATTTAATAAAAATTAATTTAATATTAATAATAATATTTTATTAAAATATTATTTAATTCAAAAATCCTTTAATTTAATAAAATATAATTCTTAATTAAATAATAACTAAAAACATCATTTGTACTTTAAAAACTAATTACAATGCATCAAAAATGACTAGAAATTATATTCATTATTATATACAAAAATAATGTACATGAACATGGTGCTACTTATTTGTTACATAACCCCTTAAAATAGCCGCATAAGACCTAAGGGTAAGGTGTGCGATGGTGACAGACTCTTGGGGTTGCTCGGATAACATCGCTCGAGTGGTAATCTCTATCAACTTCCATTTTTCCCGTAGACGATCACGTTCGAGCTTGACTTGATGAAGCTCAGCTTGGGCTTGGTCAAGGGCAAAGCCCAAAGACGCCACCTCCTTTCCGAGCTCCGACAAATGGGCTTCGTAAGGGGCAATTCTACTGGATGAGGCCATCGCTTCCTTTGTCTGAGTAGAAAATTGGTTCGTTAAAGACTTATATTTAAACTACCCAGATGATCACTGTTCAACGGCTATAAAAGTAACGGTCACAAATCTTAACGTTAAACTAAAGAAGTTGACATCCTATAAAAACATAAAGAAACATTTAACTGGATCAAGAGGGATTTTCCATTAATGAAATTTTGGGTCGTTACACCCCAGGTATAATACTAATTTAGAATTCAAAATCACTTCTAGGAGAAAGACCAAACAATTCCTCATGAAACACTTCAGCGATTTCCCTCACAATAATAATCTCTTGAAGGATTATTGGTTCCTTAGACACAATTATCTAAGAAAGATATTCATGCTCATAGGGTAGTAATATCTATTCCTAAGATAATGGTGCCAAAGAAGATTCATCCCCATCCTTGCACTAGTACAAAATTTGGGGTTGATTATTCATATAGAGAGTGATTTCCATCTCATGGAAATTTATGTTGCCTATATATTTTTAAATACAATACATTGTAATAACTTCATCAAATTCCACTAGAGGGAGTATGAAACAGTTTTTCAGGAAGTTCAAACCACAAATAGTGATAGTGGAGGAGTTATATTCATTGGATGCAATGATATCCCCCTTTTTTGTTCTCCCCAACATCTTTACATCCATGATTTGTGGTAGTGTTGGGATTGTTCTACTAAACATTCATCATAAAAAAATTGTAGAAGAAGAATAAAAAATTCAGTTCGCTATAATTGAATGAATAACTTATGTACCTATCACCTCTTCATTGTCGCAGTTCGCATCAATTGTAGTGACGGAAAATGCCCACCCTTGCGGGGTTAATGGTTGTTGGTTGCATGCGATAACCCTTGGCATAGAGAAATATTTTCAAAGTGCCTTGGATCTTTGTATATGAAGAAATGAACAATGTGTTGATGGGTGAGTGGAGAATTCATCTCCCCTATCGCAACAACATAATTTTTATTGTCGGTAGTTAATAGTCAGTTGCCCTTATCTTCCTCACCTAAAGAATGTTTGTGTCCCCTTTCAGGCAATTTCTATTGTAACATCCCAGGTAAATAAAGAATAAAGAATTTTCATATTTATTAATATTTACGAATTAAATATTAATTTTAATTAAAAGGGGTTTCTACGTTCGATAGCGTACTCGATACGCAACGATGAGTTTCTTTGAAAACTTACGTTGCACACAAGTAATAAAATAATATTATTTTAAATGTTAGTTAACGAGTAGCCCTTGTACTGGCAGGAATGGATAGAAATAACTAAAATATGATTATATATGTTTTTAAATGTTTTTACATTTACCCAATAAAAGATAAAGGCTTAAAATACGGAAAGAGTTCAATTTTAGGCATTTATACCCTAATTTTCACGAAAGGTCCACTTATCACCTTTTGACGGAGAACTGTCATTAAATATAGTTTTGATCGATCTTATAAATTCTATTGGACCAAATATAACTCTTCTTTAGAATCAGGACATCAAAATTTACTTTGTGTAAATTTTTGGTACCTTTCTGATAAAGTTCATTTTTTTTAATGAATAGTGTAAAATGTTGTATTTTAATTCAAAACCTCTTTTTAATATAATTTATTTATATGATTATATTATATTTTGAATTGGTTTTAAATTTAAATTAGAAAATATTTTTACCATTTAATCTAATAGTGGTTGTTGGAATTAATTTCACTTTGAAATCGGACTTAAACTAGTGTCAATCTTTTGATACTTATTGTTTCATAAAAACACGCTATTTGCTCTGACAGCGGGAATAAATTATTAAATTAATTAATCTGACTTATATGTTTTGAATTTTTTAAAATAGACTTCATTTTTGAATTCGTAATATCAAATATAGCTTAGGGTGAATTTTTGGTAATTTTCTGAAAAACTTCAATTTTTGATGAATAGTGAAACCACTAAGTAGTACTTATAAAAACTGATTTTTCAGTTTAAATGGAATTTTTCCATCATTGTGTTTTGAATTTCAAAAATCTGACATACATGGTTGTCATTAAGAAGTAAAATGTGGTTCAATGAGATTATAATAATTTTTTGGTGAATAGTAACTTATTAAGTTCTTAATCGCGATTGGTGGTCATTAGTGTAGTTTAAGGTATAAATAATGATTTAATAATATGAAATGACCTAGACACATTTCCTACCCTAATTGGTTGTGTCATGACCGACCAAGAAAAGCCATGGGTCAACTTGGGGACCCCATGGAGACACTTTGGTTGGGAAATGACATAAATAACTTTTTATTTAATGTAAAAGTAAAAATGACACAAACATGATATGTTTTACTAAAACAATTTTTAAATGGGGTTATACAAGTCAGATATTTGATTATAAATAGTCCTTGGAAAGATAAACATATTTTCTACATCATAGTATTTTTTTATAATTTTTATACATTAAATAAATTAAATTATTTTTGACATAATAATGATGCAGCGATGACATCATTATTTGACGATTTAAATAAAATGGAATGATAATGTAAAATATATGAACTACACATGTCCAAAACTTATTGGATGGGTTGTTTTAGAAACCTTATCACCTTATACACTAATAATTTCAATGTGGGACCTTTTAAAACCGAAACAAATTTTCAAATAAAGTAATATTTCTTTACTTTCCAAAAGTGCCCCTCCTCTACTCTTATAAAAGGCCCCCACCTCTACCTCATTACACACACTCCTCAAGCCTTTGGATCGGCCAACCCCTTCCAATTTACTCTCTCCACATCCCTCTCCTCATCCTAGAGGATTACCTTTGGGCAGAATCCTTTCAAAGGAAGCCTTTAGGCTCAAATCAAAAAGAGTTACACTTTTAAAGGTAATTCATTCTCTCTTGTTCATTTGTTTTATTTTGCTTCTCCAGCCCTCTAAAATCTTTTTATTTACTTATTTTGTAACAACACCAGTATCTTCAATATTCTAGGATGTTGTTACAAAATTTATTCGATCTAAACTCTCACACAACTACATCAAATTGTTAAAGAACATACAGTTTCTGTGGATGGCGAAATTCTGCCTCCCGAAACGATGATTGTTCAATACTCATTTAACACCTTAAAAGGTGGCCATTATGATGTCACTATTTTTATATATGATATATAATATGTTTATTGTTTTCTTTAAGCTTCTGTATTTTTCATTTTGTTCATACCTTTATGGTTTCCATTATGGGTAAACACGATATCTTCATTTAAGGAAGTGCGGACTACCACCCCCTCAAAGTGTTGTGATTCGTTAATGCCATATGTGGGACGTGTAAAGGATGGATTTAAAGTTATTATATATGATTTTATAATGGAATTATAATATAACTCTATATCATTATTATTTCTTTCCATTAAAAATGAGATAGAAATGAAAGTAGCGTTCATGCGTACGTACGGCTTACCGTCTCCATGAACGGTGCATTTCATTTCTTATCCACAAATGTAATGTACTATTAAAAGTACATGTATATAATGGATATATATAATTAATGATATATCTAAATGATGAACATAATTCTGGAATTAAAATATACATACCTCTCATTTAGTTTTAATTCCATTAATATGACAAAGAAATGAAAGTAGCGTTCATGCGTACGTACGGCTTACCGTCTCCTTTAACGGTGCATTTCATTTCTCACCTCTAAATGATTATGTAATATTATAAATACGTGTATATACTGGATATATATGATACAAATTATATCCAAATCGGGAATTTCATTCTGGATATAAAGAACCTTTGACCACACGAACAAAATGTAATTGTAAGAAGTCCACTTTCGACTTAAGAACCAAATATTGAAAAAACAAACATTATTAACTTAAATGGTTACATAATGTTTAAACATGGAAATAAGTGATATAAAAGGAATAATGAACTTTAAAAAGGTTCTTAATCGAGTATAAATTAACTCAAGTTTATTATTCAGGACGTTAATGAACGATCGAGTCAAGTCGGACCCGAGGTAAGGGACTTCGTCTCAATCTCCTTTCATTGAGGCATATTTCGTTTTATACACAAAATTCTTTTATACGGTGTATAAACCCCTTTGTCTTTACTTTTATAAAAAATTAATCATTTTCTATGAAGCGTTTTACGAAATGACAAAAAGGAATGTTTCTTTTAACGTACGCGGCAAAAACGGCCTTTTCCGCCAACGCGAGTATTATTTGGTCTTTGGCTTTCTCAACAAGCCGTAATGTTTTTAGAATAAAATAAATACCATATACTCTTTTATGTATTTTGGTATTGAAAATGGTTTTGAAAAAGGATTCTATTATGTCAATGTATTTATGATATATTGTGATTGAAATGTGGAAATGTTATCATTCCTTTATATTGGTTTTATGTTTTATGATTTTATATTGGTACTTGGACATTTTAATGGGTGGTTACGTTATAAACCATATGACGGGTGGTGCCGTGAATACCAGGACGAGTGGTTACGTTATAAACTCCAATGCATTGGGTATGGAAGTCGGTCGTATGTCTATTCCATTATGTATGTATGGAAATTGGTCGTATGGTTATTCCATTAAGTGATATGTGTGGAAGTAGACCGTATGGTTATTCCACTTAAGTATGTTTATGTCCCAAGTTACCTTTATAAATTTTATGTGTTCTTTTTATGGATTTTATGGTAATCCTTTGGTTACAAAAAGGTAAGTAATGCTACTTTATTCAGTGAAGTGTTTTTACAACTTCATTAAGGTGAATGTATTACTTTGATAGAGTATACATGGCTTACTTGATTTTGAAAAACTAACAGTTTTCACTCTTTGTGTATCCCTTACTGAGCTTTTTATGCTCACCCCAGGTTTTTTTGAAATGTTTTTCACAGGACTTAATGTGGAATAAGGTCAAGGATGGGATCAAGGGAATGTCATGCTATATAAAACATGGAACTAGACATGTTTCTTTTAAGAGTTTTTTATTTATTTGTGGAAACTTAGTAGAAGTGACTACATTGTAATCTTTTGAGATGTAATACTTATGTTCAAATTCTCTAAAACTCTAAACCTGAAAAGATCATCAATGTGTAATCTTGTGATAACTCAAGATTAAGTAAGGTTTAAGGCTGGGGACTTATAGTTGGTATCAGAGGTCGGTTTAGACAACTTTATGAGTTAGAAAAGTGTTAAATTATAATATGATTGAAATGATATAGCATTTACGGATTACCATGTTGCTTTGCCTAAGATATTTCTGTGTTCAGAATGGTTTTCCGCAGAGGAAACAAAGCAGCTATGTTGGGATGACATCAGGAGGAAGATAACCTTCCAAATTAGCAACTTGAGATGGTTGGAATCGGAACTGAATAGTTTTTTGCAGTGATGGCACAGTTGACTCATGCTATAAATGGTGGTGGTATCCATGCACGAGATCAGCCAGATCAACTGCAGAGGAACATGTCAGTGGTAGAACATTTCATGAGGCAACATCCCCCATCATTCAGAGGATCATCAGACCCTGTGCAAGCTGAAGGGTGGATTAAAGCACTGGAGAAGATTTTTGATGTCATGGGGTGTTCAGAACATCAAAAGGTTAGTCTTTCTGTTTACCATTTTGAAGGTGAAGCTGATCAGTGGTGGTCGATGGTGAAATATATACGGGATAGTGATGAGATTGAGGATCTTCACTGGGACGAATTCAAAGGTATGTTTCTTGAGAAATATTTTCCTAAGGTGGTTCGTCTTAGGATGGAAAAACAGTTCCTAGAATTGAGGCAGGAGGATGATTCAGTGGCTGCTTAAGAAGAAAAGTTCACTCGATTGGCAAGGTATGCTCCAGACTTCATACGAGATCTTGATAGTAAAATAAACCGTTTTTACTCAGGGTTAAAGCCAAAGTATCGAAGGGCTTTAGCTTCTCGTGAGTTCAAAAGTTATGAAAAGCTTGTTCGATGTGATGAGAAGGTGGAAATGGAGTTTGCCGATGATCAGGTGTTCTATGACAAACAACAGAATAAGAGGTCTAGTTGGCAAGCAAAGGGGAAGAATTCATCAAAGAAGCAAGGAGGTAAGAAAACCAAATATCCATCCTATGAGAAGTGTGGTAAAATGCATCCTGGAGAATGTTTATCCAAGTCTGGTAAGTGCTTTCGGTGTGGTATGTCTGGTCATATTGCTCGTAACTGTAAGGAAGATGATCAAGAAGGAAATGAAAAGCCAATGGTTAGATGTTTTAAGTGTAATGAAATGGGACATTATGCAAACGTGTGTCCAACGAAGAACTCAACTGGGGGAATCCAGCCAGAATACAAGCAGAAAGGGGTGGTGAAATCCTTTGCAACAACTTCAGCGGATGTTGGGCCATCGAATGAAGTGGTATCAGCTCCAGGGATCTCAGTATTTCTCGAAGATTGACTTGAGGTCGGGGTACCATCAGTTGAAAGTAAAAGAAGCAGACGTTCTGAAGACTGCGTTCCATACTAGATATGGCCATTATGAATTTGTAGTTATTCCTTTTGGGTTAACCAATACATCTGCTGTATTCATGGACCTTGTGAATAAAGTTTTCCATGAGTTCTTGGATAAGTTTGTGTTTGTGTTTTGAGGTTTGGGAAGAGGTTATGTGTGCCTTGTGATCCACAGTTGAAGAATGAGTTGTTATGTGAGGCTCATAGTTCCCCGTTATCAGTTCATCCTGGCAGTACTAAGATGTACAGAGATCTGCGGGAGTATTACTGGTGGTATGGAATGAAAAGAGATATTGCTGATTTTACTGTGAAGTGTTTGACATGTCAACAGGTTAAAGCAGAGCGTCAGTTACCGAAAGGGATGATTCAGCCTTTACCAGTGCCAGAGTGGAAATGGGAAAACATATCCATGGACTTTGTTGTGGGATTACCGAGGACATCTCGAGGTAATAATGCAATCTGGGTTATTGTTGATCGCTTGACCAAATATGCTCATTTCCTTGCTATACGAGATACTTTCTATCTTGATCAACTTTCCCCTTTGTATCTTAAAGAGATAGTTAGGTTACATGGAGTTCCTCTCTCCATTGTATCGGATCGTGATCCCAGGTTTACTTCTAACTTTTGGAAAGGCCTTCAGAAGTCGTTGGGTATTGGATTAAATTTTAGTACAACTTTTCATCCTCAATCAGATGGGAAGTCAGAACGAATAATTTAGACCTTGGAGGATATGCTACGAGCTTGTTCGATGGATTATCAGGGAAGTTGGGACCAACATCTTTCTTTGGTTGAGTTTTCATATAATAACAATTTTCATTCCAGTATACAGATGTCACCATTTCAGGCATTATATGGGAAGCGGTGTCAAACTCCAGCATTTTGGGATGAAGTGGGTGAAAGGAAGCTTATAGGACCATAACTGGTAGAAGAGATGCCAGAAAAAGTTCAGTTGATTCAGAAGCACATGAGAACAGCTCCGAGCAGGCAGAAGAGTTATGCGGATAACCGGAGGAAGGATTTATCTTTCGAGGTAGGTGATCATGTTTTTCTCAAGGTTTCTCCTCGAAAAAGTGTGATGAGATTTGGTAAGAAAGGAAAGATGAGTCCAAGGTTTATTTGTCCATATGAAATTCTGGAGAGAGTTGGATCAGTTCCATACCGGGTGGATTTACCTCCGAGTTTATCTCAGGTACACAATGTTTTTCATGTTTCAATGTTGAGAAAGTATATGCCAGATCCATCTCATGTTTTGAGTCCAGAGGTATTTCAGCTGGAAGAGAACCTATCTTATGAGGAACAACCGGTCCAGATTCTTGACCACATGGAGAAGGTGTTACAGAATAAGGTGATTCATCAGGTAAAGGTTTTGTGGAAAAACCATGTGATTGAAGAGGCAACATTGGAATCTGAAAATGCTATGAGGGATAAATACCCCCACTTATTTTGATAAGTGAATAAAATTGCGAGGACACAATTCCCAAAAGGGGGGAAGGATGTAACATCCCAGGTAAATAAAGAATAAAGAATTTTCATATTTATTAATATTTACGAATTAAATATTAATTTTAATTAAAAGGGGTTTCTACGTTCGATAGCTTACTCGATACGCAACAATGAGTTTCTTTGAAAACTTACGTTGCACACAAGTAATAAAATATTATTATTTTAAATGTTAGTTAACGAGTAGCCGTTGTACTGGCAGGAATGGATAGAAATAACTAAAATATGATTATATATGTTTTTAAATGTTTTTACATTTACCCAATAAAAGATAAAGGCTTAAAATACGGAAAGAGTTCAATTGTAGGCATTTATACCCTAATTTTCACGAAAGGTCCACTTATCACCTTTTGACGGAGAACCATCATTAAATATAGTTTTGATCGATCTTATAAATTCTATTGGACCAAATATAACTCTTATTTAGAATCAGGACATCAAAATTTACTTTGTGTAAATTTTTGGTACATTTCTGATAAAGTTCATTTTTTTAATGAATAGTGTAAAATGTTGTATTTTAATTCAAAACCACTTTTTAATCTAATTTATTTATATGATTATATTATCTTTTGAATTGGATTTAAAGTGAAATTATAAAATATTTTTACCATTAAATCCAATAGTGGTCGTTGGAATTAATTTCACTTTGAAATCGGACTTAAACTAGTGTCAATCTTTTGATACTTATTGTTGCATAAAAACACGCTATTTGCTCTGACAGCGGGAATAAATTATTAAATTAATTAATGTGAATTATATGTTTTGAATTTTGTAAAATAGACTTCATTTTTGAATTCGTAATATCAAATATAGCTTAGGGTGAACTTTTGGTAATTTTCTGAAAAACATCAATTTTTTATGAATAGTGAAACCACTAAGTAGTACTTATAAAAACTGATTATTCCGTTTAAATGGAATTTTCCCATCATTGTGTTTTGAATTTCAAAAATCCGACATACATGGTTGTCATTAAGAAGTAAAATGCGGTTCAATGAGATTATAATAATTTTTTGGTGAATAGTAACTTATTAAGTTCTTAATCGCGATTAGTGGTAATTAGTGTAGTTTAAGGTATAAATAATGCTTTAATAATATGAAATGACATAGACACATGTCCTACCCTCATTGGTTGTGTCATGGCCGACCAAGACAAGCCATGGGTCAACTTGGGAACCCCATGGAGACACTTTGGTTGGGAAATGACATAAATAACTTTTTATTTAATGTAAAAGTAAAAATGACACAAACATGATATGTTTTACTAAAACAATTTTTAAATGGGGTTATACAAGTCATATTTTTTATTATAAATAGTCATTGTAAAGTTAAAACTATTTCCTAAATCATAGTATTTTTTTATAATTTTTAGACATTATATAAATTAAATTAATTATGACATAATAATGATGCAGCGATGACATCACTATTTGATGATTTAAATAAAATGGAAAGATAATGTAAAATCTATGAACTACACATGTCCAAAACTTATTGTATGGGTGTATTTATAAACCTTATCACCTTATCCATGAATTATTTCAATGTGGGTCCTTTTAAAACCGAAACACATTTTCAAATAAAGTAATAATTCTTTACTTTCCAAAAGTGCCCCTCCTCTCCTCTTATAAAAGGCCCCCACCTCTACGTCATTACACACACTCCTCAAGCCTTTGGCTCGGCCAAACCCTGCCCATTTACTCTCTCCACATCCCTCTCCTCAACCTAGAGGATTCCCTTTGGGAATAATCCTTTCAAAGGAAGCCTTTAGGCTCAAATCAAAAGGAGTTACACTTTTAAAGGTAATTCATTCTCTCTTGTTCATTTGTTTTATTTTGCTTCTCCAACCCTCTAAACTCTTTTTATTTACTTCTTTTGTAAAAACAACAGTATCTTAAATATACTAGGATGTTGTTATAAGATTTATTCGAGCTAAAATCTCCCACAACTACATCAAATGGTTAAAGAACATACGGTTTACGTGGATGGCGAAATTCTGCCTCCCGAAACGATGATTGTTCAATACTCATTTAACACCTTCAAAGGTGGCCATTATGATGTCACTATTTTTATATATGATATATAATATGTTTTGTTTTTCTTTAATCTTCTGTATTTTTTTTTGGGAATACCTTTATGGTTTCCATTATGGGTAAACACGATATCTTCATTTAAGGAAGTGCGGACTACCGCCCCCTCAAAGTGATGTGATTCGTTAATGCCATATGTGGGACGTGTAAAGGATGGATTTAAAGTTATTATATATGATGTTATACTGGAATTATAATATACCTCTATATCATTATTATTTCTTTTCATTAAAGTATGAGATAGAAATGAATGTAGCGTTCATGCATACGTACGGCTTACCGTCTCCATGAACGGTGCATTTCATTTCTTATCCCCAAATGTAATGTACTATTAAAAGTACATGTATATAATGGATATATATAATTAATGATATATCTAAATGATTAGCATAATTCTGGAATTAAAATATACATACCTCTCATTTAGTTTTAATTCCATTAATATGACAAAGAAATGAAAGTAGCGTTCATGCGTACGTACGGCTTACCGTCTCCATGAACGGTGCATTTCATTTCTTACCTATAAATGATTATGTAATAGTATAAATACATGTATATTCTGGATATATATGATACATATTATAACTAAATCAGGGATTTCATTCTGGATATAAAGGATCTTTGACCACACGAACAACATGTAATTGTAAGAAGTCCACTTTCGACTTAAGAACCAAATATTGACAAAACAAACATTATTAACTTAAATGGTTACATAATGTTTATAACATTGCAATAAGAGATATAAAAGGAATAATTAACTTTAAAAAGTTTCTTAATCAAGTATAAATTAAATCAAGTTTATTATTCAGGACGTTAAAGAACGATCGAGTCAAGTCGGACCCGAGGTAAGGGACTTCGTCTCAATCTCCTTTCATTGAGGCATATTTCATTTTATACACAACTTTCTTTTATACGGTGTATAAACCCCTTTGTATTTACTTTTATACAAAAGGAATCTTTTTCTATGAAGCGTTTTACAAAACGACAAAAAGGAATGTTTCTTTTAACGTACACGAAAAAATGGCCTTTTCCGCCACCGCGAGTATTATTTGGTCTTTGGCTTTCTCAACAAGCCGTAATGTTTTTAGTATAAAATAAATACCATATACTCTTTTATGTATTTTGGTATTGAAAATGGTTTTGAAAAAGGATTCTATTATGTCAGTATATTTATGATATATTGTGATTGAAATGTGGAAATGTTATCATTCCTTTATATTGGTTTTATGTTTTATGATTTTATATTGGTACATGGACATTTTAACGGGTGGTTACCTTATAAACCATATGACGGGTGGTGCCGTGAATACCAGGACGGGTGGTTACGTTATAACCTCCAATGCATTGGGTATGGAAGTCGCCCGTATGGCTATTCCATTAAGTATGTATGGAAATTGGCCGTATGGCTATTCCATTAAGTGATATGTGTGGAAGTAGACCGTATGGTTATTCCACTTAAGTATGTTTATGTCCCAAGTTACCTTTATAAATGTTATGTGTTATTTTAATGGATTTTATGGTAATTCTTTGGTTAAAAAAAGGTAAGTAATGATACTTTATTCAGTGAAGTGTTTTTACAACTTCATGAAGGTGAAGGTATTACTTTGATAGAGTATACATGGTTTACTTGATTTTGAAAAACTAACAGTTTTCATTCGTTGTGTATCCCTTACTGAGATTTTTATGCTCACCCCATGTTTTTTTTGAAATGTTTTTCATAGGACTTAATGTGGAATAAGGTCATGTATGGGATCAAGGGAATGTCATGCTATATAAAACATGGAACTAGACATGTTTCTTTTAAGAGTTTTTTATTTATTTATTGAAACTTAGTAGAAGTGACAACTTTGTAATCTTTTGAGATGTAATAGTTATGTTCTAATTCTCTAAAACTCTAAACCTGAAAAGATCCTCAACGTGTAATCTTGTGATAAATCAGGATTACGTAAGGTTTAAGGCTGGGGCCTTATACTTATGGTGCTTCTTTCTGCACCATTGGCATGTGGGGTGAAGGATTTTTTAGCACTACTGGATTTATCCATCAGACTACCAGAATTAATGTCCACATTCCTCTTATTATCCACATGATAACCTTGAGATTTGTTCATCTCCATTTCGACCTTGAGGGAACATCATATAATTTCCTCATATCCATTGAATTCACTGATCATTAGGACTTTTTATAGGATTTTTTTATCCCACCAAATAAGCGGTCAGCCTTGCATTCAGGGGTAACTACAATGTCAGAGGAAATTTTAAAATCCTTGTGTAGTTTTCTTCTTACACTCTGATGGATTCGTCGACTTTTTTCATGAGGTCGAGGAAGTTCCATTACATATTAATTCAGAGGTTGTGGGGGAATTATTTATCAAAAAACATTTTCTAGAAATCATTCCATTATAATGCCTAGATCTCCTCCTCAGGATTTGTTTTCTTGATCAATGTCCACTATTGATCAGCTTCACCCTCTATACGATAAGCACCCAGATATAACTTCTCTTGTTTAGAACATTGAATGTCGGAGAAGATATTCTCAATGGAGTTGATCCATTGTATGGAAATTGAGGGATCAAATGATCCAACAAATGTAGGAGGCATTTGTCTCATGAAACTCTTGATTGCATCATGTTCTTTCTTGGGGGGGGGGTTGAAAATTCTTATTGACCCATGTTTCTATTCCAAACTTGCGTTAATAGAGAGAGTATCATGACAGAGTTTGCGATTCTCTCTCAAATAATATTGGGAATCTCATTAGAACTGTCATCACATTGATCTTCACATCGGGTATTAGCATGATTTATCCTATTTCTAGCCATTGGCTGACATAATAGGAATGTTAGGGGTAACACATAAAGGATATTACAATGAAAAAAATATATAACTTATAAATAACTTTTATTTCCTTAACTAATGAATACATAGGATTAAATCTATGTTATCCATGATCTACTTCTCAACATATATTCTCAGAGGAATTTTTTTATTCCCTTAATAATAGTTCGTAATATGCTTCTGAATTAAACAAATCATATCCCCCGGAGTGTAATATCCAAGAGTGAAGAAAGGCCCATTATCTGTCACCAGTTCCCGTTCGAGTTTTGCTCAAAGTGGTGTTTTCATGTTTTACCCCTACATACATATATTCCAGCTCCACCTCAACCATCTCATTTCCATAAATTGATATATATTTTAGATAAAACACTTAATCAATACTCAAAAAAATTTATCAATGTTTTTATTATACATAGCCTTGTCCCTAAGGCTTTTACTTGAGTAGTCAAATCCAAATCCCAAAAATAACTAAACTTATCCTCTGATACTATCTATAAGAACCATGTTCTTTATTTCACACTGAAACATAATTTATTACATAAAATAATCAATTTATACAAAATATAAGATTGATATGTCTAGTGTCATTGGGGATTAGGAACATTACATAAATACTTAAAACAAGTAATACACATTTTTATTGAAAACTTCTTTTACATGACCACACACATTCCTTCGTACTTTTCATTGCATCAGATAACCGCAGAACATCCATAAAAAAGGGTGAGCTATAAAGCCTGGTACGATATTAAAAAATAAATAACATAAACAATATATTACATGTTAGGAATAGTCATATCAATGGACCATTATAGAAACATGAACATAATTGGACGATATAGCTTTATTATCATAACATGGAAATGTGGCAACGACATTTAAAATGATATTAGCATAATCCAAGGCCTATTGCACATAGTGAATTAGTAAAACCTAATTATACTTGAATTATCATGAGTAAACCTTCACTTAACTTGATGTATCATGATACTAATCTTTACTCAATGCATTAGAGTTCTATCTGGGTGCACCCTTATTAATCATTTCATTTCATGCCTAATTGTTCCACTTGGATCATACAAATTGGATTCCTTAAACATTATAATATATTCCATGAATAACAGAAGTGGAATACATAAATGTATGTTATAAATAAACATATAAATTTTCTTAATGTTTAATAACCTTGATAGATAAATGGATATGGTATTCACTTCCAAAAATATTTTTCCATTGAGATTTTGGTGTAAACTCGGTATCATAATGACGTCAAATAGAAACCATAAAATGGGTTGATGAAAGAGAAAGGGGTCTCTAATTAGTTGTACAGTAAGGGTGGTCATGTAAATTTATATATCCAAATTTTTAATGGTATTTATTTTCATAATATAAATGTATTTTGTGAATGTAAATGAGGATAGAGAAATCCATTACAGAATTTCAGCATGGTAATAGGTTAACATGGGAGGCATTAAAGAGAGTGAAAGGGGACTCTAATCATTCAAAAATAAGGAGGGAAGTATAGTGGAGGTTTTTGATCATACCCCAACAATTTTAATTGAAAATAAAACTGTATAACAATATAATGTAATTTTGATAAAAATGAGAAAGAATGAAATCCCTTACAAGGAAGTGTGATCCCAAAGGCTTGGGAGGGGCTTGAGAGAGGATTATTTAAAACTTGGGGAACCATGGGAGGATTTTTTTGAGATGAGTAAGGGGTAGGGACGTGATAAAAAGGTTTTTAGTGAAGAAAAGTGGGAGATTGAGTGGGTTCATATAGCAAAAGAGACAGAATTAATTATTATTTTGGTTTTGGACACTACTCATTAAACAAATCAAAACCACAAACCAACCCATGGTTTTTGCCAATGGTTTTTTCATAATATTATTAGAAAAAATTATTTTAAAAGGAAAATTTCCAAAATTATTATAATATTATTCTTCCTTATATAGATATGAGTCACGCTCTCAAGGAAACCATTTTAAAATTTTAAAATGTTTTATAAGTCTTGGAGGGTCCACTAAGGCACTATAAAATTAATCAAACAAATCTAAAATCAAATTTTTTTAATGGTAATATATATATTGGCTGAAAAAACCTTTTAAAGTATTTTATTATATAACTATTGGGTCATTATGATGTCATAAATCAAATTATATATTTAAACCATATTTAATTTTTACCCAAAAATTCCACTATCTCGAAAATTATGAAAAATTCACCATTAGATAATTTCAACGTACTAATTCCAAAAATAATATTAATTTTTTATAAATAAAATATAAATATAAGATATTTTAATTTTAAAATAAAGACCGACCATTATCGAAAAATAATTGGTTTTGAAAAAAACCAGCTTTCAAACCTTAATAATACTTTCAATTGTATTCATAAAAATTTTATGATCATTTCCATTTAATAAAATGTAATTTCGTAATAATATTTTACGAAAATATTATTTAATATAAAAATACATTAATTCATCAAAATAGATTTCAAAATTTAATAAGTAATACTATTTTCTCTTCAAAACACATTTAGAAAGTAAATATGATAAAATGAGTGTATATTCTTTATACAAAGAAAATATATATAATCAATGAGCTAGAGTCCTTTTAAATAACCCCTTATAAAACCCCAATAATACATAAGGGAATGGTGTGAGATGGTGATAGCCTCTTGGAGTGGCTTGGATAACATCACTCGTGTGGTAATCTCTATTAAATTCCACATTTCTCATAGGCGGTTACGTTCAAGCTTAATGTGTTGAAGCTTGTCTTGGGGTTGGTCTAGAGAAAAGCCCAGTGAATCCACCTCCTTTCCGAGCTATAAAAAATGGGCTTCCTATGTATCAATTAAACAGGATGAGGCCATCTCTTTCTTTGTCTAAGTAAACTAGATTTCTTATATCCCAATATTTATACTAATCATGTGGTCATTGTTTAACGACAATATTAGAAACAGTAAAATTCCTGAATGGTATTTAAAAAAACATAAAAACAAGGAATTGCATATTTTATATAACCATTTTATATAATAAGAAATTTAATCAGATCAAGAGGAATTTTAAATAATAAATGTTTGGGTTGTTACAATTTTTCTCTTATTACCTAACTTGTTAAGAAGTGAATGTTGGGCACCATGTTTTTGCAGTTTTAGCATAACCACTTGAGTTTACACTGTGTAAGTGTGATGTGATTTCCATGGAATTAATGATGGGAATACCATTTACAAATTAGGAATATGATGCCATCTGGTTGATCGTTGACAGAATCACCACGTCTTCCGACATATTAGCTACTTGGGACTAGATTTCCTTATAAATATTGGGATGCATCTATGTGTGGGAGATAGTAAGACTCCCTAGAGTTCTATCTATGATAATTTATGGAAATTATGGTCACCTCACATCTTCGTTGTGGATGAGATAACATGAGGAATTTGGGACTTAGTTACACTAGATAAAAGCATTCCACCCCAAAACTGATGACCATTATAAGAGGACCATTCATGATCTAGAGGACATGCTTTGAGATTTCATGTTGGACATCAGATATAGTTGGGAGGATCGCCTACCACAGTTGGATTTTACATACAAAAATATCATCCATTCCTCCATTGGTATTAAACTATTAGAGGATTTTTATGGGTAACCCTATAGGTCACCACATTGTTGGACTGAACCAGGATATCCAACACTCATTGGATTAAAGTTTCTTCAAGATAATATCAATATTTTTTATATCATCCATGAGTGGGTGAATAATAAACATAGCTATCAAAATCCTAATGCTGAAATGTGAAGGATATTTTTGGAGATTCAAGAGGGATACCATGTGTTACAATGGATTTCACCTCAAATAGTACTATGAATATTTGGTCAGGGAAGAAATTTCTCTTCAAGATTAACAGGCCCTTTATAGATAAAACCAAGAGTTGGTGATATGTCACATCTCTTAGACCTACCTTCATAGTTAGTCTGGGTACACAAAATCTTTCATCTGTCACATATGAGGAAGTACATGCATGACCCATCACAAATTATCGACTAGGGTGATATAGAAATAGAGGATAGAAAAAAAAATTCTAAGAACCCAATACATATCAATGATCAGTAAGAGATGATCCTCCCTGGGTCATAAGTTCCTCTTGTGTGTTTTTGGTGCCACCATGAGAATCCTCAAGAGAGAAAATGGGAGCAGGAGGCTATGATTCATTCTATGTACCCCCATCTTTTTGTGTATCCCTTATTTTAATTTTTTGGGACATAAAGCCCCAAGGTGGGGGTTATTTAATGACTATGATTTTACATAAATTATTTTTAAACAATATAATGATTATTTTTTAGAGCAGTAACTATGATGGAATCTTATTTTAAGGGTTGGAGTGTCTAAAATAAATGTTTGAAATATATTAAATATGTTAAATAACATGAACGTGTAGTTTTCATAAAAATTTAGAATAAAATATAAATGGGGTATGAAATCATAAATATGAGTGAATAATTGAGTTCGGAATGTCAGGCTTACCCTAGGAATGCATTAATTTTTTTAGCAGTTTTTGTTTGAAGAAAAGACCTCACAGGTTTTTAAATGAGTCTAATAAATAAATAAATTATTTTATATTATTTAGATGATGCATAAACTTTACCTATTTTATAAATAAATTGATATGGAAAATTCATATGTTTAGAAACTATAATCTAGATATCCTAAGGACCCTAGAATAGTGTCGAACTAGATTCCATTAGTTGATGTTGACCAAATAAAATATTGACCGCTGCAATGGGATAGAATGAAAGGATATTTAAAAATTTCTTGGTGCATCTCTGTTATTCATCAGTGATCAATCTAGATTGAGGTAAAAAAATTATTTTATTGGTTTATTTCCCCATTCTAAATTTTTTCAATGAATGATAATCCATCAACCGGTGCAATAAATCATAGGTTGGTCATCATGCATGATGGGTTAGAATAGTAGAATTATTTAAGATTTAATTTGTGATTGATGATTCATTTATTTTATTTTAATGGGAAATATACGTGGTGGACACGAACATCAATCAAGTTATATTCCTCTTTATTTCTCTTGTAGTTTTCTCTTAAGAATCTTGATTCCTCACAGGAATTCATCATTTGGCCATTAGTTTCACATATCCTAATGAATCAATCATTATGTAACCATTTCATGGAACATCGATATGATATTTTTGGTCCAACAATAGAACACACAACGGTGGTGTGAACTTTAAAGCGGTGAATAATCAGACGATTTTGGTTACCTGATTTCATTATCATTGGCATTAAATGAGGAAATAAAAATGATATCATTTTATGAATATATATGATGTTAAAACCCTATTTTACATCAATTGAAATGTTTAGATGAGGAAGATCCATGGTTTTATGGTTGAGGCGTGACCGGAATGGTTGTCGAAGCAACATTGAATAATGCAGAAACCAAATCTACAAACTCATAAAATCCCATGCTACTAAGCATGTACCCGAAGCCACATGCCTTGATGTACTCTTATTTAAAGGGAATGAATTTTAGTTAATTTTAATTATCTCACAACATGTGACCCTATCATGTGGTGTGTCTTATCTCCTTATATGCGCAGCATGTACCTTAAAAGCTACCCAAACACTGGTGGATGCACAGAGGCAGAAACTCACCGTATACTCCCCTACATGGACATGACCATGAGAAGTACACGGGAAAATCTGTATACTAACACATGGGGAGAGTACATAGGATATGTCATATACATGAACATGAAAATATTATGTGGGAAAATCACACACTATGTATATTACACAAAAAAATTTCTGAAACACATTCTGCTTATATGGGAAAGACCTGGGGTCTAGGGACATGATGTGTAACCTTACTATAGGTCATGTGCTCCTTAAAATGTGGCTTGGAGAACATGTAATATTTATTTTGGACAAGTTTTTTTTAAATTTTTCCCCTTATCCATTTCCTAAGGGTTAGAATGGAATCACCTCAAACTCCTAGGACTTTTATCCCTTCAACATAAATACATGGATAGAGTTGTTGGAATCCTCCCATGACGCCAAGAGTGAGATCCCTTTTTCATATTCAATACATATTTGGAGTTATTAATATCATATTGAGTAATAATACATAGTCACCAATCCTCTTCATAGTTGGTCAACCTATATTGAGTTGTCGGTATAACCCATGGCCTTGGGAGTTATCCCCATATGTCTATCGTATCTCTTCACACTTCAAGGATATACTTCTTATGACCAGAACCGATGAGTGGAACCTAAAAAATATATGTCCCTATTGGTATCATATCTAGATGTTTATTATCTCGAGATTAGTACATTGTGAAATCTTTGATATAGAATCTTATTCATACATTGTGATTGTGACTTGCCTTTGAGACCCGATGTATTTTTTGAGTATATCTGTATATTATCATTATATGAGTTGTACACATATACCTATGTATGGTTGAAAATATTTTATTTTTTGTATTCTATGGGGTTTCAGGGTGCCCTAATAGGTATATTTACACTCACCCTTATATGGGTTTGGCCCTTATATATCATTTCTTGTGTAGAAGATCAAGACATTGACAGAGTTCTAAACAGACCCGGATCAGGTGCTTTTTAGTGAGGATGGATTGACTATGGTGTGTTCATGTAGAATATTGACAGAAGTCCCAATTCTACATTGAGGATGTAATTTTTTTAGACTCTATGTGGTGGGATTGTATTTGGACTTATTTAATTTCTTTTATGTCATGTCCCACTCTTTTTGGCAGTTTAGTTGTATTCATGAAAGATTGATCGATTGTTTTTACATTTCAAAATTGTATAGGCTGGGAGATCTGTGAGTGAGTATAATTTCATAGCCCAAGGAATCCCTTTTTAGTGATTTTCTTACTCATCCCTAATAGATAGCCCTTGTCCCACTATATAGTGGCTTCTGTAGTCGCAGCATTTCTCCCACTGGGATTGGTTATGACATTTTTAATTTCATGAAACACTGAATATATATTGTGTTGTATGAAATAAACAAGTTATTATTTCTATTATTGGAACACTATGTTGATATTATTCTATATATAACACTTATATTGTATTTTTTACATGAAAAACTATGTTTTTATTATGTTATAAACTGTTCTTAGTTCCTTCCATAACCTGCGTGACACACAGGGCCTACTTTTTCCAAACTACAATGTACTATTAATAATATTATTAAAATAATATTATATTTTCCACCTATCCATTTGAATGGAGTTTGTGAACAAGATTATTTAAATTAAAAATAATATTGTTTACACATTTATATAATAATAATTATTTGGTGACCAATTAACTAGAAATTAAAATAATGCCCTTTTGAAAATATTGGAATTATTTTGTTAGAAAACAATATGTATTCAATCAAAATTATTTTACTTCAATATATTAATTATAAAACTTTTTATAAATGATTTTAATTAAATATATTTATATTATATTAAATAATCTATTTAAATTTCATCTTATGTGTTTTATGGATAAGTGATAAGTATAAAACAAAATTTACACAAAAAGATATTTATTTTTCAAATTGGTTATTTTACCGCCTATTAGTTTAAAAACTACATTATATATAATTTTTGACATGTTTATAAATTATATTTTATAAAATGAAAATAATTTATGAAATTTCATTGTAAAAAATATTTTTAGGTTTAGATTTTGGGATATTTTTGAGCGGTTACATTTTTTGATGAATTGTGAAAAATATTAAATTTTAATTAACAACTACATTTTATAATAGTATATTTTTAGAGATAAATTATACTTTAAATAGCTTTATAGGTTTTTTTATATCAATTACACATATATTAGTATAATTTAGATCATTTGAGTCAGTATCACATTGAAATTGGATATAATAATAGTTGATGCTTTTGAACATTTTTATATGAATAACTCATTGTATAGTCGTATCTATTAGATTATGTTTAAAAACATTTATTCTAATTATGCGTTTAGAATTTGGAAAAAAATACTCCATATTATAAATCAGAATAATATATAATTTTGAATAAATTAATCCATATTTTGGACAGAAAATAAGAGTGAAATTAATTAAAATTAATTACACTGAATGAGGTAAAATGATTTACTTAGTGGTTATATTTGAAATTAATGTGAACAATAACCTAGGTACGTGTCCAAAATACATTTTACAGACATATTTAGACCCTTTTTATTGAAAATTGATAATAATTTGAGGCACCTAATGTAAGGGAGACATCTCATTATTTTTTATATTTTTATATTTACAAGAATGATCGTCCGCATCCTCTATAAAAAAGAACTCCCCCATCACCCTCACTACATCACACATCTCGATATGATTGGATAATCCAAAACCAACCAATATAAGACCCCGTAATCCATAATCTCATTTAATAATCCAATCATTTGGCCAAAATCAATCAAAAATAGTTTTTTTTTGTGGAAACCAAACTAAATTACCTGAAGGAGGTAATATCCTTTAACAAGAGCTCTTGTTTTATTTCTTTATCGACCCCATTAATTAATATTATTCCATAATTACATAATATAATCATTATCATAAATATAAAGTTATTTTTAAATTTTATGTTTTCCTCCCAGTCTTACATACACTTCTATAAAATGGGATACACAATCATCGTTTATGTGTAAGAAAAATTGCCATCCCATAATCCACTATCAGTATTTCTTATATTACCACCTTTCAAGGATATGAATAATGATGGAAATATTGTTCTTATATGATATATATGATATTTAGTATTCCTTTAGGCTTAATTAATTATTATATAACACCTAACTTCAACCAATCCATATTGTATGAATATGATAACATCGTTTATGGACGTGTAGATTACCACCTCCTCAATGTGATGTGATTCGATCAAATTTTAAAAGGAATGTATTAAGGATCAGTTTAATAAATGTATATGATATATATGATATAAGATTTATAATTTAATTATAATATAAATGTATATATACATATATGATTTAATTTATTTATTTCAATATGATAATAAAATGAAAACATTGTTCCTATGTACTTACGACCTATCGTCTCCAGGAATTGTTTATTCCATTTAAAATTAAAATATTTTATAGATTATTATAAATAAAGTTATACTGAATATATATGATATTGAAATAATTAATTCTATTCTATAAATAACTAAATTATGATCTATCGAAGACGATCAATAATAACAAGTCAAAATGTATGCAAAAAACAAAGCTGTTATAACCCGAAACACATCATTGACAAGAAATTGTAAATATAAAGTAATAAAAGGTAATTAAAATCATATATGGTGTGATATAATTTGTTATGGTTATATAATTAATGTATAAATAACATATATTTATTACATGGTAGTTTTTAATGAGTATGATGAGAGTCAATACATGAGGTATTATTTTTCTCGTCTCACATTTATTTTTGTGAGATATATGCTATATTCGCCACTTAATATTGTTTTGTAGTGTATGTACTAGTCCATGACATGTGATATCCAGAAATTTCTATATATCATTGTATTAAAAGTTTTATTTGATGTTATTCTTTCATGTATCTCACAATTAAAAAGTTACTCAATTAGTGAGGGAATTTCAAGTCTCCCTTTTATTTCTGTGGGTCTTATGCTTTATTCATGATTAATTTATTTTTTGTGGGGTGTATAAATTCCATTATTACATTTTATAATAAATATACATAAATTTATGGGTATTTAAATACCCATTTTATATTCCCTATTTTAGTGTATTTTAATGTTCAGATGCAACCAAATCTGTAATCAAATATTGTCTCAATTTTCCTTCTCTGAGACACATGTTTTCTTATGAACCAGTATCCTTTTAAAAGGTGTATATAGTATCATTTTACATATTATGTCATGATATAAATAATTTAGTTATCTTTTAATATTCATGTAATTATATACTTTGATGGGGTCATTGAATATATGTTACCATATTTGTAAAAGTTTACTACTATAATCTCATCATTTATCTATATTGTTCACAAATATGATTCCATTGATGAAATATGATGATATATATCTAATAAAGTATCATGTAACTTATTATCCTATTTTTATTAATGATATCCTAATTTATTGGTACATTTTCATTACTCTTTGGCAGTTATGATAATTAAGAAAATGTGGTTATGAAAATTTGAAATTATTTCCCCCTTTAGATGGAGAACTGTTTTCATCCAAAACCATGATTCTACAAATTTTTTAAAAATAATTTAAAATTTCCTTTTGATATTATTTTCCAAAGAAAAAGTTCTTCAATAATTTTAAAATAGCCCTTTATATATTTTCTAATAAAATATTTTCTTAATGTTTTACGATTAAATTATAATTTTACAAATATATTATCTAAGAAAAGGTTTTCATGTTTTTTCATGATTCCATTATAATTTTTCTAATTATTTTCCCCGAAAAGGATTTGTAAATGATCCCATGAATCATTGATATGTTTTAAATTTAATTAACCATGAAAATATTTTTCAAATTTTATAATGTATTAAAAATATTTTTTTATTGTTGAAAGGGTATTTTACTCAATAAATGTTTGAATGATTTTAAAGGCTTACTTAATAGGTTCTCAAATGGGTTTTCAATGAAAATGATTTTAGAATTGTTTTACGTCGTAAAAAAATAATTTCAAGGAATGGTTATTTTATATGAGAAATGAAACTAGTGATCTTCCAAAAATCCTTTTCCATCTAATATAAAATCCATTGATGTAGATTTTTATTTCCATGGGATATTATATCAAGAAACAAATATTATTCACTTTTTGAATGGTCTATGTTTAAATTTTAATGTTTTTTGTTAATCATTTTTTATCAACCATGTTTTATACCATGAAAAAATTCTTATAAAAACAGATTATTTTCCGATGATATTATATGAAGAAATTATTATTAAACCAATATGTTTTACATAGGTAATGATATGATTAAATGTTTTTTATAAAAATTTCATTTAATGGGCTATGATATGATGTTTATAAAACCCATCTCTTTTTATGGGTCTGGGGTGAGAGGGATTTTTCATTATCTTGTGGATAACATATGTATTATTTCATTATGTAATTGTTGTGACCTTTATCCCCCTATAATAAATTAGGTAATGATTTATATCTCAATAGATAGACATGGTTTGAATGGAGAGTGAAATATATTTAATAAGTGACCCTTCCCACTACGATGCTCTTCGGAGTGAACTTCAACAACTAAGATGTTCATGGGGGTGAGCCTTGAATACAATGAAGGATGTGGGATTGATACTTGACTAATAATATATTTTAGTGAGTGAACCCATTACACTATTATTAAATGCCTATGATTGGGTAAGGTGGTGTGTGCTGCCCCATTGATGTAGGATGCATGAATTTCCCTAATATTGTTTTGATATAATCATTGACTTATAGGCAATTATAATATATGATTAGTATTATTATGAAATTCCATACATTATTTCCATTTTATGATTTCATGTTTAATTTTATTGACACAATTATGATTCAGTTATTATAAAATTTCATACTTTATTCCTTGATTCACTTTTTTATTCTTTGATATGTAGTGTATGATATTCCGATCATATTTTCATGTTCTCGTACCCTTATTCTTATTTTATTCTTATATATATCCTCTATTTACCCTTATTGAGCATATTTGATCTCCCTCTGTTATCTTCTTATTCCTGAGGTTATGAAAAAAGAATTAATGTAGGTGTGATGAATTAGAATATATTCATGGGAAACATTGTAGAATATTCACCATGTTAGAAGATGGTGTTAAAAATTTCCAAAGACACTAAACTATTACTGTCCCCCAAAATAAATTTTTTTATTATGTAGAATATTTAAATAAATTACATCATTTCCATGTATGTTAAAATTGGGTTGCTATATTTCATATCAATATGAAGGTTAAGTAAGCCTTTGGGAAATAGTATATCCATTATTGAGTCCCATAGGGATATAGATAAGGATATTTCTAGGGATGTATCTAAATATTATCCTATGGTTTTATATTTTAAAAAAAACATAATTTAGAAATCATATACAAAATTTATCATGATTATGTGGTTTTCCTCAATAACTGATACTTGAACTATAATTTATTGTTTTAGTTAGTGGTGATAACGATAACGTACTTGATTAACACTGAATGTGTTGTAAAATTTTATAATGAGATATCAAATGGGATAATAACTCAAGTGAAGGATGTTGTGATCATACCTAGTTAGTTTTCACAGAACATGATTAAAAACATGTATCATAACCAACTCTCAGACTGACTAAATAATAAAACACAGGAGTTCATTGAGAGTTCATGTAATAGAGATCATGATAGAAAAAATATTTTGTTTCCAATATCTCATGAATATGGAAACAATAATGGAAGTTAATGTCATAAAAGAATGGGAAGACATTTTGATAGTGGACAAGAAGGACACAATGAAATTATCAACAAAAGGAAAAATGAAAATGTTTGGTAAAATTAATTAATTATAATAATTTTATACTTTCAATATCATAGATATTTGAATGTAATAAATGTGTAATGAATTGTCATTATGTAAATTGATGTCCTAATTGGAATACTCTCAAAGAAAATCAATATGGCGGTATGACTAATGGTTATATTGTTGTTGATGATGAGACTGTAGGTGATAAGTTAAAGGAAATGGATATTAAGTGATAAGTTGAGGTAAACTTGGTAATAGTTAAATGATAAAGTTAAATAAAATATGTTCATATGTATTTAGATTCAAGATTTCTGAATTGTGGAATATATAAGGATTGTGTAGTTTATGTTATTCACTGTGGATTTACAGGAATATGATGAAAGGTTCTGATGTAATAGGAAATATCTTTAATGGAAATGTGATATTTATGGAAAACACAATATCAATGGAAATATTACAATTAAAATGTTACAAATGATGATCTAATAGTGACTCTATAAAGATATATTGTATATGAATAAATAAATTATATGGTACTGATTACCTTGGAACTTATTATAGATTTATTGAAAAAGTGGTTTATACTATCACAGAAGGAGTTCACTAAATTTTTTTACTTAAAAAATAAATCCAATAATAATTTTAATAATAAATAATGTATAAGGACATATGGTAATTACAATGTTTCGATATAATACATTATGATGGTATTCATGTGTTTAGTATGTGACAAATAAGTTCTATATTATTATATATGGTTGATCGATGCAGAGATGTTATTGATAAATTTAGTGACCTTATTTCTAATGTTATGGACTTTCAACTTTTAGAAGTGTTATAAGGATATCATTTTCTTTAATGTTTTTTGGTTATACGTGGGATGATGTTTTATATAATATAGTATTATCTATCTATATGAGCATTTATGCATATTGAATAAATTTTCTATTATTTTATTTTATCATAGAGAAAGTTGGAATAACCCATAACTTAATTTATAGATCTCATGATCTGTTAATGAGTCAAAAATGAAAAATCAACCTTTATTTCATAGAATAATATATAAAGATTAAATTGATCAAGGAATAACATAGGATGTGATTATTCAGAAATCATATATGTATATCTTCTCATGAAAATTGTTAAACATTTGAAAAATGGACTTGAAATAAAATTTTATCATGTTATCATCATTTTTAGTGATATAAATGACCTTTTTCCAGCCTCTTTAGTTTGTGGATTTGTAGTCATGAACTTTATCATGTCCATGTTCTCAATCACTATCAATCAAAATTGTATAGCTGGATTTCTTTTCCATTTCCATATGTTCACTTTCTGTCTATTCTCTCCTATGTGAAAACATAGTAATTTGTTAATATAGTTAATCATTATGTTAGCAACTTTACCATTTTAAAGTATGTCTTTGGATTCATTTTTATGATGTGTATTTTATATGAGTGGAACATTAACGTAAACAAATTTGGATAACCTAGATGATTTTCATGCGATAAATTCATTTTATGGGGGGGAAAATGTAACACCCCATGTTTTTATTAAATATTCATTTTCCATTTAGTTTGACCTATGTGAAATTTTTCATTTCACACAACATTAAATATAGATTTTTTACTATGAGAGAATAAATTCATTCTTCTAATGTATGAAACACAAAATATGACATACTCTACATAGAGAACATATATTATCTTGTGGTACACACAAATATATGTCTGGATTTTGTTATACAGAATGTCGAGTTCATTCTATAACCTGTGGGACACGCAAGACCCAGTTATAGAAAACTATAATGTTTTATTAATAGTATTATTAAAATAATATTATAGTTTTCACATATCCATTAAAATTGGTGTTATTAAATAGATAATTTAAATTTGAAAAAATTCTTTAAAATTGTATATAAGAACAATTATTTGCTATCCCATTAACAATAATTAAAATAAAAGCGTTTTGAAATATAGGAAACCTTTTGATGAAAAAATATATTTACAAACTCAAATATGTTTTACCTCAACATATAAATTAAAACACTTTTGATTAATTAATTTGATGATATATATATATATATATATATATATATATTTAAGCAATTTAATTCTTATCATTTGTATTTTTCTCGACAAGAGATAATAATAAAACAAATGTTATATATAAAAATATATATTTTTCTAAAAGGTAATTTTACAACCTTTTAAAGGAACACATATTTAAATATATTTTTTATTCATTTATAAATTATATTTTATTAAATTAACATAATTATTGAAATAATAATGCCAAGATTATCTTTGGGTGTTTCTTTTTTATTTTGTTGGATGGTTTCACTTTTGGATGAATAGTGAATAATATTGAATATTAATCGAAAACTATGTTTTCATCAAATATATGTATAGAGTTAATTTATATTTTAAGTTGTTATAAATTTATATTTATATCTATTATAAATATTTTAATAAAATGTGTGTAATTGGAATCAATTTGACATTTAAATTTTTTTATATAAAGGTTTAAAATTTTTGAAGATTCTCACTTTAAAAACTCATTATCATGTCCCTTCTATGGGATTAACATTATATAAATATCAGCGAAGTATGTATTTATAATATAAAACAATGTATTATATATTTTTATTCATAATAAATTATAATTTATAGTAAATTCAACATATGTTTTATGAAAAATATTAGTGAAATTAATTAAAATTAATTATAGTTATTAAGGTTAAATGAGTTTACGTATGGGTTAAATTTTATCATAAGGATAAAAATAACCCATAAAAAAATCAAGAAGACATTTTATGGAAATATTTTGACCATATACTTCCTTTTATAAATTATTTATAATAATTTTAGGAACAAGATGTAAGGGAGTGCTCTCAATAGTGATTATCATTTTATATTTACAAGAATGTCACTCATAGTCCACAATAAATGAGCACTTAGTCGCCTAACTTTTTCAAAACATTAAATACCATTGGATCATCCAAAACATAAAAAACCATATTCCAATATCCCTCATTTTATTCAATATTCTTCACATTGTGCAGAAATAAAACCAATTTAGTCCTTTGGAGAAAACCAAAAGGAATTACTTAATGAAGAGGAATCATCCTTCAACAAGAACATTTTATATTTCATTGTACACCCCAAAATAATTATTACTCTATTTTTATATAATAATATCATTATACTATATATAAATATATGGTTTAATAATAATTCTGTAACTTACACGTACACATAGATCCATCAAATGGGTTAGGCAATCATCATTCTTGTGTATGTCAGACTTCCACCTCATCAACCACTGCAATTCGTTTTCAATTACCACCTTTAAATGATTAGAATAATTCTAGAATTATTTTTATTATTTGATATATATGATATATTTGAGTTATTTATACTTATTTAATTATTATATATCATATACCTTCATGCTTTAATTTTGTGAGAATTTGATAACATCATTGTGGATGTGTGGACCACCACCTCGTTAATGCGATGTGATTTTTCACACTATAAATGGAATGTATTAAGGATGAATTTATTAAATTTATAGGATATATATGAAATAATAATTATATTTTAATTATAATATATATATATATATCTTTAATATATTTATTTCATTCACTACAATATAAAAATGGAAACAATGTTCATGCGTACACACAACCAAACCTCTCAACGAACGGTGTATTCCACAATATATTTTTGTCTTCTATTGATTTTTATAAACAACTATACATGTAATATATAATATGTTTACATAATTTATTATATTATTAAAATAATTAATTCATGATCTATCTTATAGGATCAATAATAATAAAAAAACATATAAAAAAACAAACCAGTTATTACCTAAAACATAACATTAACATGAAATTGCAATTAAACAGGTTATGAAAGTTCATATTTAAATTATATATGGTTTTTTGTAATTTATAATTTTTTTTATAAATTTATAATAAACTTATATTTATTAGACTGATGTTTTTAATGAGTACAACGAGAGTCAAGACATTGATATAAGTTATATTAACCACTTATTCTTGTTGGGTAGTGTATATATTTACCTATGTCATGTTACAACATGATATTAATTTTTTTCATGATATTTAAAGTTTCAATTTATTTTCTTCTTGAACATATCTCTCGAATTAAAAGTTACTCCAATAGTAAAGGGATTTCTAGTCTCTTGTTTATTTCATTGAGATATATGCCTTCTTAACCACAAATATCTTTTTTTTTGTAGTGTCTATACTTCTATAAAATGTATTATACGATTCTTATCCTTACATTTATCAGTATTTATAAAATAATTATGATCTTTATTTCATGTAGTTTTATATTTCAGAATATACAAAATTAGTAAGTAATCTTTCATCAAATTTACTTCTTTGAGACACATGTTTTTTATGCCCCGATATCCTTCTATAATATTTAGATAATTCCATTTTTCATGTCATATCCTGAATATAATTTTTTCATGCAAATTTAATATGTATTTAAGGTTATTATTTCATGGGGTTATTGATTCGTGGTTATCATGGTGGTAAGAGTTTATTTAAAAAGTCTCATCATTTATCATGATTATTTACATTTTTTTGAAAATGTTGAGGGGGATTCCCGCTTTGTTAAAGTAAAAATAATAAATTTTTTTTAATAGAAATCAGTATAGGGGGATCCCATTATAATAAAAAGGCAAAAATGATAAAATAAATATGATCCAAATGTACAATCATGGTCCCAAATGTCCAAATGGTAGTAAGAATCAAAGGCAAGAATTGGAAAATGTATCATCCTCCAAACATTTCCACAAAGACCGCTATCATGAAAAAACATAAACCCTCTAAGAAGATTAATTTTTTAAAATCATTCCAGAGTAGGTGAGAGGCACATCATGGATCCAAAGTCACATCAGGGTAGCCGAGAAGAACATTATGATTCCAAATCGCACAAGAGTAGCCAAGAAGTGCATCAGAGAGCCATGTCACACCGAATCAGTAATGTTTCACATCACAATGCCAAATCACGCTAGAGATTTTGAGAAGTGCATCAAGGAACCAAGTTACATGAATGCAGCTGAGGTGCACATCATGGTTCTAAATCACACCAGACTAACAAAGAAACACATCACGATGTTTTAAAACATTATTGTTGCAATATCATTGCTTAGCTGGATTGCTTACGATTTTGTTTCCATTGATGAAATATTATGATCCATGTTTCAAAAACCCTCATGAAATTAATTCTTCGATATTTTTCTATTATATCATTATGTATTGGTATACCTTTTTCACTCTTTGATACTTATGATAATTTATAAATATTTTGTATGAAAATATGACTTTATTTCTCCATTTTGTATGAAAAATATTTTCTAAAAAAACCATGTTCTATGTAAATTTTATAAAAAATGAATGTATATAAGCTTTTGATATTATTTTCAAAGAAAAGGAATTAAATTTTTTTCAATTCATTTTTTATAATTAATTCAATATATTTTCAATGAATTTTTTTAAAAATGATTGCATGATTTTTTATATGTTTTCAAATGTATTTTTAAATAAAAATATTTCAAAAGGATTTCAAGCTTCTATTATATGTTATCAATTTTTTTTCATGGAAATGGTACTAAAAATATCTTCATTATTCCTTTATAAATTGGTAATGTTGATTAAAAATAAAATATTTTTCAAAGTGTTTGGAATTAAGAAAAGTGTTTTCCAAATCAGAAAGTATGTTTTCATGAAAAAATGTTCAAAATTATTTTTAATATTATGTCAAAATATTTTAATGTGGTGTAAAAAATTATTTTGAATTTATTTTATATCATAACAAAGTATATAAATGATAAGTAATTTTACATATGAAATTCTCAAAGTGATACTACCAAATACTTCACCATATTTGATAATATTCTTTTACATAGTTCATGACTTACTTGGGATATGATCAAAGGAAAAAATTCCTAATCTTTCTTTGAATTCATTATGTTTAAATTTTAATGGTGTTTATGAAACACAATTATCATCAACAAGTTATACCATGATAGAAGTCTTGTGAAACCGACTTCCTTTAACAGGTTATTATATGATTAAATGATTATAAAACCTAACAAGATTCCATAGTTTATGATAGAATGAAATGTTTGTTATACCCACTTAATTTCATTTTTTATGATAAGATATATATGAAACACATCTCTTTTTATGGGAATGAGAAGATTAATGTTTTATTATCTTATATCACAAATATGTATGATTTAATTATATAATGGGTAGGACCTATATATCTCTCCAATAAAATGTGTAATGATTTATATCTCATGATATATAAATACATGGAATGGGGTGTTAACACAGTTTAGTAAATGACATTGTCTGGTTAGATAGTTTTGGTTGTGAACCTTGACAATTAAGATGGTCTTGGGAGTAATCCTTGACTACAAATATGATCCTGGGTGTGAACCATGACTACCCTGTTATATTTGGGAGTAAAATAATTCCACTATAATGAAATGTCTATGAATAGGTATGGTAGTGTGTCTCACCTAGTAAGTGTATCCACCATGAAGAGCCTTGATATTTGTTGGGAATATGCATATATTTGTAGGGAATGATTTTATATTCTTACGTGTCTAACAGAATTCCATGTCTTAATCCTATTTCATGATATCATGGATTATGATTTTGTTTACATTATGATTGATGTCTTATGAAATTCCAATAATTAGTCCATTATTAATGTTTATTTCATTTGATATGAAGTTAATTACTTTCCAATGTTACGTTCATAATCCCATACCTTTATACTTATGTAATGCTTACATATCTCTTTTATTTACCCTTATTGATCATTAGAGCTCACTCTTTATTTTTTGTTCCACTTCCCAAATCTATGAAGAAATTTTTTCTGTAGTATTACTAAATGGAAGGATATTGTTAGGAATCATTGAAGATATATCTCCATGTTATATGATTGTGTCCCATGATCACAAAGACACTAAACTATAATGTTACTCTAGAATTTACATCTGTAATATGCTGAATAGTAATCTAAAATGATGTAATATCCTTTTATGATAAATTGTGGTCTCAATATTGTTGAATTTTAGGTGTTCCTATTCCTTCGTAGTAGGACATATACTTTAATAATTGTTCTACTCTTGAGTTTTTTATCTTCTCATAATTTGTTTTATATTTGTGATATATTTTCCTTGTCCATTGTGGACACTTTTGTATGTTTGTGTTCCATGTTGTTGGTACTGGTTGGCAGAATAATTCCCTAAAACTGATGTTTGATTCTTGGGTGATAGTCTTTAGTCCATGGGGATCAAAAACTCCTTATGGGTATGTTGAATATTCTAATAAAGTACTTTGGATAGAGTATTTGAGTTTGGGTCATCATTGTTTGTTGTCAAAGGTTTGATGGAGATATATGCTAGACTAGATATAGGATTGTCATGAATTGATAGGTATGTTATTATGTGTTCATGTCCATCTCATGCCATATTGAGACTCAACTTACTCTGGGATGTTGTAATGTTTTCTCCTGTTTTGGGATTTAGATGCTAATAAAAAAATTTCTTATGGGTTTTTTAGTTTCAATTGATAATTTGACATTTTATGATAATTTTTTTCAATATGTATTAGTTGGTATCTGAGTTGTTTTTTACAAATTTTTCAGGAAAGTGTATCTGATTCTCATCAAGGGAATCCACACATGTATTAGAAAAATATCCAGAATTTCGTGCAAGAAATTTTGATAGTCGATCAGAATGTGCCACAAGATCAGAACGTAGTCACTGTGGTTTATCGAGGAGCTAGAGAAGAAATAGATCAAACACACGAGTTATTGAATAAGAAACCAACATCCATTATAGTTAAGAATTAACTTCAATAGGTGTATTATTTTATTTAAGAGATCAATCATATCATGAAATTTGAAGATACATCTGAGAATATAACAGTTAAGTGTACAATGTTTAGACTTGGGGGTCATATAAAGAGTTAATGGGATTCAATGTTATAGGAAAATTGGAATGTGGTATTGGATTGGAAGGGTTTTAATAAGATCTTATTCTAATAATTTTTTCTAGGGCCACTAATGATTGTGATGTCTTTGGAGTTCCTCTATTTGCAGTAGGGTGAGAGTTTAGTGTTAGCGTTTAACAATTAGTTTGCTGAGATGGTTTATTTTTCTGTAGAGGTTATGCTAAATGAACATATGCAATCTCAGATGTCACTAGAGGGGTTCCAACAAGATTTAAATTTAGAAGTATTTTTTTATGACTCCTTCAACCAATGATTAAAAAGTGTATAATGAAGTGATGGTAGAATTGAATGTGACATAAAAATATAAATATTCCACACCTTCTCTTCAACTTATTGGAATCTGTCATGAAATTATATAGAGAAATACAAAGTTTTCGAATCACTGTTTGAGTGGAGTAGGTTTTTCTCAGCAGCAAGCCTCTTTAGCGCATCAAGTTTCAACTAGTGATGTGAATCTTACTAGAAACCAGCGTTTAATGGTTAGACATACACGTAATTCAATTCCTTCAACTTAAAATATAGTTAACAGTTACGGACATTATTATAATCTTCAGTGTTTCTATTGAGCTATCTATACTCCTTGATATGGTCATTGATCATCATCTCTAAATGATAATTTAGTTTATTCAATGATCTAGCCACTAGGATTAGCAGTTTAGCACCATCAAATAAAATACGAGTTTTTTTGGAGGTAGACCTGTACCTAGTTATAGTGAAAGGTACCATCTTTATTTCATCATCTATTGTGATTTCTTTAATTGATATCAGTGCTTTCCCACTCATTCATTTCTAGATGATTTATTGATAAGACTAACTATTCTATAGAACTCATGTACTTTGTTATAGAGTTAGAGACACCTATTGGGATGTGGAAAGAGAAGGGGTTTCATATTTCTTCTTTTGTTCTATTATTAATTGATGTGGAGAATGTTTGACATTTTCTAGTTCTTGGTCTGGATATACTCGTTCTCATCATAGAGAGGGATTTTCTTGTTTCCCATCATGATTTTGTGATTATTTTCATCAACATGCTTTATTTCATGCATTCAATAGGAGATCATGGGTATTTTTGAGAGAGTGGGATATGAGGTCTAGTCGTATAGAACCATACCACCAGGATCTCATGAGTTTATTTTTTGTAGTTTTAGTTGAGCCTAATGACATTTATTATATAGTTCATCATCCTGCAGTTGTTATAGGTATTCCAAATGATTTCAATAACAATTTCCATAGGCATACTCTTGATAGTTAGTTAGTGCTTATGATTTTCATGGTTCTAGAGACACAAAAAATTTAGAAATCTTTTTATCATATGGAACCAGTAGGGTTGAAAGAGCTTATGAATCAGATGGATGATCTAGAGAGAATGGTTTTATTCTCTTTAATTTTGTTCCTTTGGTATCCTTAGTGATATTTTCCAAGAATGAATATTTTTCACTATGATTGTGTGTAGAATATCAGTAGTTGATCAGGGTAATATTTAAGAGAAATTATCTTTTTTCTCATGTGGATGATTTTTTTGATCATTTAAATGGGGAATTTGTTTGTTAGATTAATCATTTTTTGGGTTATCATCGGGTTAGAGATCAAGAGTGTGCTATATTGAGGACAAATTTCATTACCAGTTATGGCTATTATGATTATATGTTGATGAATATTGGTCTCACAGAAGATGTTACGGTTTTCCAGGATTTGATAAATCTGATATTTCATCAGTTTGTAAAAACATTTATTGTAGTGTTTGGAGATGATATTTTTGTTTTTTCAGGATCCAAGCATGAGAATGAGAACCATCAGAGTATGGTTTTTGAAATCGTGAGTAATCCATGTTTTTATGGAAATTATTTAAAATGAATCTTCTATATTCATGAAGTGAAATTATTGGGGAATGTTATTCATCTGATTCACTTATCAGTTGATCCTAATATGGTAATGTTTGTCTTATCATAGGAGGATACACAGAATGTTGTTGAGACATGTTGCTTCCTTGTTCATATTGGATAACATTGATAATTTTTCATGGATATATAAAATTTGGTGTTACCACTAACTTCACTTACAAGTAAATTGGAGAAATTATAATGGGGTGAAATGTATTCTTATTATTTCAATGATCTGAATAGAATTCTAACCTCATATTATATTTAGATTTCACCAGATCCTGGAAAGGGGTGTGTGGGTATGTTATGATTTTTTAAGTGTTCTAATTTGTCTTATTATATAGAAAGATCATGTGGCGGTTAAAGGCCTTCTTCCTCTTTTATTTCAGGAGAAAAATTATTATACAAGTTATTTAGAGATTTTCACGGTTATTCATGCACTTAGGTGTTGAAATAATTGTCATAATGGGGAAAAGATAACAATATATCCTGACATAAATAGTTTGAGCTATATCTTCTCTCATAATGATATGAATCATAGAGAGAGGTAGTGGGTGAATACATTTAAAAGATTTAAATTGATATCAACTACACCCTAGAAACGGGGAATTTCATTTTATAAGCTCCAAGTAAAAATGTTTTATCGTACATTCTTTAAGAATTCAAGGAAGAGTAAAATATTATAGTTTTTTTTCATGTTTTTTTCTAGATGTCAAAAAGGATGTTTCAAACATTATTTTGACCAATGTTCAATTTTCCTCACCTATCCTTTTGTATATTTTCTATATTCAATTTTATGATTATGATTTGAGAGTAATTATAGAAACCCTATATATTGAAGAGAACATTTTAGGTTTGTGTCTCCCTTTATTTGGTATTCTCGGTTTTGGGGATCGAGTTGTTATTCAAAATCTATAAGGATATCAGGTTTTTTACAATCACGGTTCATAATTAGTATTTCATATGGACTCTAAAAATATTTATTATGACCTAATAAGGAGACTATGGTTGATGGGTATGATGTGTGAAATTTTAGTTTATGTTTATCATTATTACACCTGCCAACATACTAATGTTCATCGTTTGAAACCTTCTGGTTTTATCCATCATCTTCAAGTTCTATTTTTGAAATAGGACAAGGAATCAATAGATTATATTCTTGTATTACCATAGATACCCTGATAGATGAATTCTATTTGGGTTTTGATTTATTGTTCAACAAATTTAGCTCATTTCACTCTAATAAAATACACCACAACAGATTCTGATCTAGTTAAATTATATAAGAAGGAAACTCTGAGGTTACAAGGGGTTATGTATGGAGTTGTTTCAGAATGGGATTTAGGTTTAATTTGAGGTTCTGTAGAATTATCCAACATGATATGGGGACTAAGTTCATATTTATTATAGTATATTATATATTGAAATATGGTCAAATAGAGTATGATATAATGATTTTGGAGGAATTTTAAAGCCCCACTATTTTATATTTCGATTGGTATTGGGATAGAATTCGAGGATTGGTTTAGCCTTCTTTTAAAAATAGTTATTATTCATCAATAAGAATATCTCCTTTTGTGGATTTGAATGGTTATCCATGAAGATGACCACTTTGTTGGGAAGAGGTGGTCAAAGATTATTTGGCGGGACTGAGTTTTGTTCAAGAGATGTCTATGTGGATTCGAGATATATTCAAAAATTTTCATTCAAAGTAGTGTCAACATATTTATTATTTAGATCAATGGTATTTTAATTTGGTGTTTTCCATTGGTTATTGATTTTTCATGACTGTTTCTCCTCAGTTAGGTCACCATCAACAAGGAAAATGGAGAATGTTGGCTCGAGACATGTTTTACCATTTGAGTACGTTGATTATCATTGGATTGTTACTTCTTGGTTGGAATTTTCATCGCATTTGATAAAAATTCAGGATGATTTCCATATATCACAAATCATGAAATATCATATTAATAAATATAATATTTTATGTTGGGAAGAAATTTAAATAGAGAAATAAGTTTTTGTCGTTGACAAATTTGTTGAGAATGTGGACTCTCAAGTGAATGTCTTTCATGTGATATCTATTAAATTAGTTATATTTTTGTATAAGCATAGTTCAGATTCTCATGAGACAAGTGATTTCATGTTTTTTATGAGGTATATGTTTCCTAACCTCTTTATTGGACAACATTCTACCAAAAATATTATAGGATATGGAATGTATTATTATGGGTAGTTTACAAAATTCAGTTTCCATATTTTAATTAATTCAATTCCCTCTACTATTTTCCCTCTTTAATTGGTCGTGTCCTTGGACACCCAAGGATGTAGTGATTTTTTTTTTGAAAATGACATAAAATTTGAGGATGTATATTTTTTTAAATTAATGGAGTCTGGTTATTAATTTTTAATTGATTTTTGGTTTTATCCACATATTTGAAGGATGCACAAGTTGGTTGGATGTTTTTGTAATGAATCTGGTATTTTTTAGAATATAATCAAAATATATATCGTATAATATGAGAAAAAACATTTATTTTATACATTTATTATTATCTTTAAATGATATACACTCTATGTAAATGTTGAGAACATGGATTTTAGGGTTTTGTAGGAGTTATATGTTATTTATTTCTACTAAAACACCCTCCCCTCTTGACCAAGATCTCTCCTCCAACAATGTTTGGAGTCGTCAGTCATATATGATTGATTCATTCAACAATGGATCAGTATTTTGGTTGGACTACATCTCTTTTTCAGATTGACTGCTTCTTATTCCCCAATTATTGTATCAATGTAACACTATTGTGTTTAATTTTTAAATCCATTGAAACAAGGTGATGCTTCTTCTTGTTTCGTTTTAGATCCATTGTGAGATCTTGTTCCATATTTTGTTTCCAATGATGTTTTTTTGTGACAGGTGCATATTCTTAAGGAATGTGCTGTTTTTTATTATATGTGCTCCCTTTTGTTGAATTAAATCAATTAAAATAAGTTAATGTTTGTTCTAGGGCCTCTATTATCATTGTTTCAATCTTCGTGTGGGTGGATAATTTGTTGCCATGACTGAACCCATGTCTTGAGATAGGTGGTTCCATCACTACCCAGTATTAATGAACTAAATTGAAACTATTTTTTATATATTGTTTTATTATTATAAATGGAGTTATATTATTTATTTTTGATTGTGTTTAAAAATGGGTTTTTATTAATGATTTTCCCTATTTATTAATAATTAGAAAAGTGTATTAAAAAAATTGTGAAATTAATTCCAAATAGGTCTATAATATACTTTTTTTGATAAAGTTGTTTGGAAATAGAGAACATGGAAATCATTATTTACCTTGGTTAAAGGTATCGTAATAGTGCTTTGCCACTTTTAGAGGGTCTTATTATGGGGATTTCCTATACTCTATAAGCTTGTTGTTCTGGGGAATTGTTTGAAATTTTGGGAGGTTACCTTATGGGTGTGTTCCTATGCTCACTAGTATTGATTAATATATCTAATGGATTGATAAATATGTGATTTTATATGTTATGTAAGAGAATATTAGCTATCCCGGCCTAGTTTTATCCCATGCAAGATTTTACATGTTCCCCTGATTTTGGATTGTACAGTTTTTTGAACATCCATAGATTTGATTTGCAATATCATACATGATTTTATATGCTTTGAAATGATATCTCTACTATGATATATGGATATATAATTCATTTAAACTAAATTACCTGCATTATTTGGGAATGTGGAAAATGGAGAAAATAAACAGTTATTATATGATTTTTATAAAAACTCTTAAACTATTATTATTCCAGGTTTTCAATAATGTTGAGAATGATTGTACAGTTGTTTGGAGACATGATATGAAATAACTAGGTGATTCCCCATTAATAATGTAGCTCAATCCCTGTGAACCCCTTCATATGTGTGTTGACCGAGTTATGATTTTGGATGCATGGAATGTAATGGTACTACAGTGAAGCAATGTGGTTTTCTGTTAATTAATTTTAGTAGTTGGACGTGGGATGGTGGGAGAAATCCCACCATATGAAATTGATTAATCGATTTTACTTTTAGGGTATTCCATTTGTGTTTGGGTGCTAGTTTGGTAGGTTATTCTAGTCGAGTTCATCATAGTTATATGTCAATATAATAATAGTTTATAAATATATAACCCCTCAATATATCCACATAAGACCTGTGTATAATGTATGTTCTGGATATATTAGTGAATGTGAAATCATCTAGAAATGATCACATTAAAATTTCTATGATCATTAACTCCTATCAGAAAGAATTTCAGTCATACCAAAATTATTGGAGTTTATGTTGGGATTGATCTTGGAAAAACCATGTAAAGCTGCATCCTTTCCAACCATAGATTAATGAGCTTCATAAATAAGTCTCCCACAACATTACACCATTTAATCTAAAATTATTAATTATTTTTTAATATAGTAACATAAATTTATATATTATTACTAAACAACAATGATACAATAGTGATGTGTTATTTCTACCATTTCAACGTAATGAAAAATTTCATAATTTTGTTTTAGTGTGGTGTTTCAGGAATCAAAATCTGTAGAAATGTTTTTGTATCAATGGAGCACATATGTGTTGAAATATCCTGGAGTTAGACTTATTTTTGGAGAGAATCATACTCATTAATAGAGGATCACGTGGACTAAACAATATCATACTAAAAAATAAAGATTGACAATATTGATTGAATTATTCAAAAATTAAATTGTATTATTATTATTTTCATAAACATCCTATAATTACAAATTTAATGGTATTTTTTCACCAAATGAGGAAAATATTTATAATTTATTATGTATATAACTTTGGAAAATAATTTTTTTAGGGAATGATGTAGATTAATTTTATCCACTACATGACGATTATAATTTTTTGAAATAAATGGATTTTTAAAGATGAATTTGTTGAATCCCTATAGATTTCATGAAATATATCCAAATTTACTCAATATTATTGTCAATAAAAAATATTTTCAATGTTGAAACATTTTTACCTATTGCTATAAATGATGTTATTATGATTTTAATATCATATACATCACATCATTGTTTTAATATTTATCAAGTACAAGTTAAATTTAATATTTAAATTTATTTATTTATTATGTTTTATATATAATAAAAAATAGATTATTTTGACAATATAATTAAATAAATCATTTGTAAAAATATTCTAAATATATCTATGGATTGAAACAGAAACCCAAGTACAGTATTGGTTTTTAATATTAATTAATTTATAGATTGTTCTGAATACATATAATGTTTATCCTACATTTTTTATAACAATTATATACATATATTTAATGATATTTTTTATATAAATTATATTATAATTTATTTACAAAATGATATAATCTATATGGAATTATTAAAAATAGTGACTATGGAATTCAAAATGAATTTAATGGGAGGACCCATGTAATTTCTAGAATTCAATATTTTTGAAAGAGTTAATGGTTTATTTTTTAATCAAATTATTAATTGTTATAATATAATAAATATTCTTATAGATTGATCAAGTAAATGTTTGAATACATATATGAGTAAAATTTGTAGATTGGATTGATAGCCTTCTAAGAAATTTTTTAGTAAATATTTTTTATTAGGTAAGATTGAATGTTTTGTTAATATAGATTATAAATTTTTTGGTTTTATTATTCTTTTATGAACATTAGAAATATATCATATAAAATACTAAATAAATTAATTTTTCAATGATAAACCCATTACTATATATTTCAATGTTTCTGTAAACCAGGGTTTATTCTTTAAAACATAAAATATTCTTGAAATATTCTTTTATTAAGATTTAGAATTTTGATGTTATATGCTTGATGAAAATTAAACTGGTATTATGTACCATTTTTATGATAATTGGTCAGTTTTATATATTTTTATTTATAATGTTCACATAGAATTGTAAATAGATAGAGATGATTATGTGGTCTTCGTGATTTTTTTCTCAGACACTTGAGTATTGGCTAGAATGATTCAACTTATGATATTAATAATGATAGAATAAGTATTTAATATGGTAATTCATTAAAAATATGTGTCTATAATAACACCAAGAAAATTCATGAAAAAATAATATCGATGTTATCTTCCATGTTATTAGTGATAATGTGTTAAAAAGAAGTATCATATCATTATTAGTTCCTATATATGGAAAATTAGGAAAAAACTTCACTAAGAGATTTTATTTTTATGATTTTAAAAATATTAAATTTGATCCTAGATTGATTATAGAATAATTTTTTTTACTTTAGTAATTATATTACAATATTTTTATATCTTTTTTATATTACATTACTAATTCATTTCCTTGAACTGATATTTTTATAGTGGAAGTTGATCAATTTTTTAATGATATTAATTTTTTAACAAAAACAATTATTTATTGGAATAATTAATTATATATTGTTTAAATTTTTTATTTATTTTGTTTTTTATAAATTTTTTTCTCAACTATATTTTTTTTACATTTTGATCATTAAAAAATTAAGGGAGACAATTCTCGGTTTTATAGTAGTAAAAAAGGGGGAGAATATTGTGAGTGAATGTTGTGTGGCTCTCATTTGTTATTTTTATTAATATTTAAATAAGAATATTTTACCATCACTTATGTTATTATATTAATATTTTAATAATGATTTATTGAGAAAAGAGAATCCATGATCACTGTTTAAAATTTACTTTGTCATTATTTTTCTTCATTTTCAAATTTTCATATATTATTTTTTGTAGAATTTTTATCTTGTTTAATGTTTGCATTTAATATGTATTAACAATATAATCAGTTTCATTATATACATTATTAACTTTAGAAAATTCTACTTCATTTTTTTTTGAAATATCAATGAATCAAATTTTTATTTGGGGAAGTCCTTCTATGAAATTTCAAATCACCTTATAAAATTTATAACTTATGATATTTCTAATTTATCGTATTCTAAAAAAATAACTATAAAAATATTCATCTTATGATGATTAAATTTTGACCTTAATAAATTTATTGCTAAAAATATTTTTCTTATAATTATTTAGTCTTATAAAAAATATATGTTATAAAATATTCTTTATTCTAGGAGAAATAAATTAAAAACATTCTGTTGTTACTTATTATTATGGTTTCATGTTTTTTGTATTAATAGTTTCAAAAAAACAAAATATAATGTTGTTATTCAATAATAATTCAAATTATTTAATGTTGACATTTAGAATTATTATTAATAATATATCTTCGGATATGGTCCATGGAATTATTTTTTAAATTCAACTACTTTATGAAGAAATATAAAAACATTATGAGTTTATCAAATAATAATTATTATGGATATGATTTATATAGTATTCAATGATAAATAAATACTCTTTTAAAGGATATTTCAACTATTATATACATCTATATTTCTTGAATTATTATTTTGAAATAATCAATAATGATTTATTATATAATATTATTAGCTATAATTTTCCACAAAAATATGTGTACTGTTATTATAATTATTTTTGAATTATTCTAGATGTTTCAGGGTGTATATATTTTGAGGATTTTTATTTAATGGGAAATAATAATATAATGATACTCATTCATAAAGATCATTCACCCAATAGAAGTGATTGTAGGAAATTGAGTTAAAAAGTTAACTTGATTTTTAATGGATCAATGAGTCGAATGAAACTCAAGTAAGAATGAAAGAAATATTATCACCACTTCTTCCTTTCTAATGTTTCAATGAAAAAAATAAAAAATTAAGAATAAAAAATTATATAACTATTATTTGTTATTTAACCTCAATTTTTTCTTGATTAATTTCAATTTATATTTAAATATATTTATTTTAGTTTTATAAATTAATTTTTGTATGAATTTATATATTAGAAATAATTTATATTTGGTTATTCCACAAAAAATATTTTGAGTTATAAACATGTTGTGACCCCTATATAAATGTTAGGTTCTTTCTTGTTTTTTCTTCCATTGAAAATAATTTCTATATTTGGGTTGTGACTCCACATCAAAATTATATTCAGTTCGTGAATTTCACAACTATAAAGGAGTTGATGGGTTTGAATAGTAGACATATTAAAATCATTAATTGATTAAATATAAACATCACTTGTGATAATTACTAACTTCCCATCGATTTTGAAGGTTAATATTAAAATTTATAATCTACATTTTAAAATATAAAATATATCTCTTTATCCCTGATAGATTGAATTTTTTCATATATTTCACATTCTAAATTATTTATTGAAATCCCAAAAAAATTGTTAATTTATGCGAATTTCTCACATATTTGTATTAGATAACTAATTAGTATTTAATTTTTAAAAGTGGACTAATTATTATTTTTAATTAAAATTAATAAGTAATGATATAGTTTTTATTTCATTATTAAATACAAAATCATAATTATAGAATCAATTTGGAAACTATATAGACTGTTTTGTACTTCCCATGCAATTTTACTCTAGAAGTTATATCCCAAAATATTCTATATTCCATATTCATGTTTTTTATATAATATTAAAAAAAATTGGATATATATTTTATTTCATTACCATGAGATAGAACTCAACATTCCCAAACATAACGTTCTCATAAATCATTGTTGGACGCGATTCATCAATGATGAAAATAATTAAATGTTTATCCCATAATATTTAAATATTTTCTTACATTGGGATAAAATTTGAAAAAAAACTCTAGGTGACACAAATACTCATACCTCATTTTACTGGATCAATTTTTATTTCAAAAATTTCATTTTTGAACCATGTATCATAATAATAATGATTACCTTTGAATTTATTTTCAAACTATCCATGATATAATCCTTTACCCCATCCTCCCCTTTACTTTATAAATAGGTACTGTTAACCTCTATAAAATATAATATGTGTGGTTTTTTCAATATTTGGAGAATTAATAGGATATTTGACCCATTCAACTTTTATTATAATTGGGACATGAATGGTATGTGGGAAATGATATATTCCATGTGGTTTTCACTTTATTATTTTTATATTTCATTATTTTATTGTGAAGAATAATAATGAGTTTTGTAATTAATAATTCTTACTTATTATCTCATCATCAATAAATCTTTTAATTCCCTATTTTTATTGGAATATAGGAATTGATATGATAATAAGATTTTAACATTCCTACCAATGATTTTACAAATCATCTCCCTAATGAAAAACTCCAAATTTGGAAGATTATTTTTCATTATTGGTTGATCTAACTCTAACATATTTAATTAATTGTTCTAAATAAAGTAACACATATTACATCAAAAAAAATTATAAATTAATTGATATTATTATCTAAGTAACTCCATCAATTTCTTATTTAGATGTAAGTTTTTTTTTTGAATGGATTATGTGATTGAAACATTAATTACCAAATCAAATCATCATGGGATAGAATTATAGTATTCAATTATAATCCCCAAACTCAAATAATTCTCATTTAATTGGATATGTTATGATATATGTGTACATGAATCATATATTGGATTTGGGATCACATTAAATGATGGTTTCCCTGATTATAATTCATGATGTTTACCTAGGGTACATTTTTTCTTATCAATGTAGGTGTGTTAATTTACATATGGTTTAGGGATAAAAAATAAAATATGATAAAAAATAAATGGAATTAAATATTAATGAATAATTTTAATAAATTATTTATTTTAATAATTTCTTATTTATATTTTTTTAATATTGGTGTCTTCATATAAATTATTTTATTTGTCCCATCATTTTACATTCATATCATAGCCTTTCATCATTTTTTAAAAAATTAAAACAATGTCCCATTAATATCTATATATATTTCACATTAGTTTCATCCTTTAAATATTTATTATTATGATATATATGATGAAAAAATATAATAATTTATTTGTAATTTTTGGTGATCAGCAATATAGATCCTAAAGAGAGATAACCTACATCAAGACCTATGTTTTACATGGTAAAAATATCCAAAAATAGTTTTTACTGTGAAATTAAAATATCATAAAATTGTTTCCATTATAATTTATTAATAAAAATCCCACATTATTTTCATTCACATTAAAAATATTTTATTTCATCTTTATTAAATAAATAATTTTATAAAAAACGAACATATTTTTTACTGACTCAATTCCATTAGTAAAACAATACAGATTTTTTTAGAGTTGATTTTAGGGCTGTGGAAGTCCAACCTAAGAGAGAAACAATTTTTGTAGATCACGAAGGATATAAATAAATTCCTTAATAATTTAATTATAGAATCCTTACCCGTTGAGATCAAATTACGCATACACTATTTTCTAGAGTTCCACCTAGATGTGTCATATACATACAAAGATGTATTTCATTAAATATTCCTATAATGTATCAGAGATGTAGAAATTGAACTACAAAAGCCACTCTATGACATATAAATCTTAAAACCGTAGTGTGTAATTATAAAAAGAGATAATACTTGATGTTGATCAATTGAAGGGAGTATATAGAAAACTAATATATCATTTTTTCCCTTTTTTCAAATCCAATTAACTACCCAAATTTTTATTTTATAGAACCAACACCAATGAATGGTTTTAAGATTAATTATTATGAGGTTAAAGTGACCAACATTGTGGGGAATATTGTAGTGTAATTGTATGAATAAAAATGTATTGGAGTTTCTTCAAACTGTCCTGAAAGAGAATTTTGATCTGGGGAATATTGAGTATTTAAATTCTTCTAGTTTTAATCATAATCCAATGTAATTTCTTAATAATATATTTTCTTATTTTTTTATATAATTTTGATATTTGAAAAAAACTCTATATAATACCAAATAAAATACCAAAATGGATGTTGTTATAAAAAAAGCATGATTAAGTATCCCTTGGTGATGTAGAAATATACTTGACAATAGTATACACATCCACAAGAGGAGGATGCCACGAATATTGATAGGCAGTACCCTTTACATCCATCCTACCTCCCAATTCATACCTTTTTACTTAACATATTCATGGGGTGTGATTATTTGTCAGTTATATAAGGGATATCATTTCTCAATTTCTACTGATTGAAACCATAAAAAGTCACTTGAAGTGATTTTAATAATATAACACTAGTCCACTATTATATTATTTTAAACACATTGGTCATTAATAATAATATTACTTTTATATATATCACCTCTTTGGGTATATATCATGTTTTATATATTTTATTTATAAATCATAGTTTTACTTTTTTGTAATTCATTAATTGTATTTTGTCAGTTGAGATTGGTATTAGTTGATTGATTAAATAAAATCAGCTAGATATAAAATGAACATGGTTTTATTTCATCACATTATTTGAGTTAATCTCTATATTTTATGGGTATCATATTTTTGGTTTAACTCCAATGGGTGGTTTCATTTATGTATGGGGGAGTTTAAAATTTTTAATTACTTTTTTTTTCTTCATATAATTTGATGATTTTTTTAATTTCATAATAAGTTAATATTCATCTTCTTTTTTTCTCTCAAAATTATTTTGAGAGATATAAATTTTTTTCATGAATGTGATTTTGTAGTTCATCTATATGTAGAATAATTATTCATTTTTTTAAATAATTGATTTTAAAATTTTATATAAATCCATAGACATGGAGCACTAACCTATATTATTTCTCTCATCATTTATGGTAGTCTATTATTAATGTTTTTCTATTATATCTAATAATAATTTATTATGTTTTAATCTTTTTTATTTTCTTATTCAATTCATCCAATCAATGATATTATTTAAAAATTATTTATTTATATGATTGATTAGTTTTAAAATTCTAAACCCCTTATCCTTTATACATACTATTATATTATAATATCAATAAAATTATAAAGAAACCATGATTATCTATATTAGGAAAATAAAAATTAAATTCTTATCTTATCCTTCCAACCCTTTGCATGTTTTTTTCATGTTATTTTATTGGTTGATTATGGTGTAAAGGTTACCCATTATGGGAGAAGATGGTTCTTATTATGGAAGATATGTTGGGGGTGATATTTTGGTTACTTGGGATAGGTTCTTGATGTATTTAATATTTTATTTAATTTTTACATAAAAAATATAAAAAAACCGGATAAAAAATGGGTTGTGTTTTGGGAAGGTTAATAAATAAATTTACAAATTCATTAATATTATTATAAAAATTACAATTAGATCCCTAAGAAGATGAAATAATGGTTTGGAGATAAGTGACATATTTGTTTGATGTTAGCATTTAAAAAAATTATATAGAAAATTATAAAAATGAAACAAGGGGATTATCATTCATTATGTTTATTTCTATATTAATATGTATTTTTTTTATTATGTAAAGAATGTTATTTTATCTTTTCAATGGAAAATTTCATTGATAATTTTTATTTATTCTCATGTAATCTTCCTTAGAGTAAATATAATATTTACTCTTTTTTGTGTTTAACTTTATTTCTTACCTATCCTACACCTCACAGTCATTTGAGATATGCTCTAAATTCCACATGTATAATTTTAATTTTGAATTTTATGGTTGGATTTTTATGATTTATTTCATTCCCATTACTAGGTTCATGTACATTTGCTGTGAGCATAACTCTATATAAAATCTATATTGTCTAAAGAGTGATGTGAATTTCCAAATGTGGTATGATTTTATTATGTCATGTATAAATTATTGAGGTTTAAAAAATCTTAATGTGAGAAAATAGAATGAAATAAAAATGGTTTTAATTAATGAAACATGACAATGTGTATTTTGAGAATGTTCTATGAACTTCTATAAATAATATTTCATTTTCGGGAGCTTATATAAACTTTTTTCCATGGAGAACAATGTTTAATTGTGGGAGAATTTATAAAGTGAATATTTAAAAATATTTAATTTTTTTAATAAATTATATTAAAATAATATTTTTAGTTAATCAATAATTTTCATATATAAATAATAATGTTAAACAATTTATTCAATTGTGAAAATTTATTAAACATATATTTTATGATTTGTTATTATTCATTTACCAAAATAGGTAAATAAATACTTCTATGTAACTATTTAATATTTTTTTATAATTAGACTAATAATTAGGAAAATGAAATGAAAATCTAGTTTTTCCCATTCAATTCCACTCCAATTCTTTTATCATTATATATTATATATATCAAAATTAAATTTAATTTCATTTACCAAAATTTCAAAAATGTCAGGAAAATATTTCATTTAATACAATAAGCTTGATAATAGTCTTTAATGGTTGTATTGTGGAATGAATTCTATTTCGGTCAAGATTCATAGATAATGACCTTAATTAAATTTTCATTCCATAACACCTAATTTTTTTGTTATTTTTTAAAAATATTCCAACAATTTATTAGAGTAAATTTTTTTGATATAATTAAACAGAATCCATGTGTAATCTAGTATCTTTTAGGGTAAACGTTTTAGACTAATAATTAACATTACATTTGAGTTAATAATCAAAATGTTTGAGTAATAATCATTTACCCCCCACTATAAATATGTATTTCTCAAAATTATATTGGAGACATTATGAGGTTAATATAGTAGACACAAATTATCTATGAGAGTTGCTACATCCCATTTTTCTACCATCTAGGAGGAGGAAGTTGTGCATGCATAAATCTCTTCTAACAAGCTTTCAATCTATTTTTCACTATTCCATTTCATTAACAAGGGTGAAAAAATATTCATGAAAAAATAATAATTTATTTAGTTAACCTATTTCTATTTTCAATTTATTTTTTGTGATGGAATCAAATATTTTATATTAGTTTCTATTTGACCCTTTCACATCCCATCCTGATACCATGATATGGTATGGTATGTGACCTCCAATGTGCCTTCCCATGTTGATGAGGCTACCGACTACACATGAATCACATTTCACATTCTAGAACTGAGGAAGTACCAAAAAATAAATATAGATGGAATTTCATGTCAGGATAGTCTAATGTTCCAAAAAGAACCCAAAATAATAAACTAAAAATGATCCCTAAAATAGGTCTTAACATTATTTTGGTTCCCTCATCAATTTTCCAACCCTAAATCGCGACTCATCCATTTATCATAACACCCTTTTTATTATCCTAACCAACATCCCCGAAATCTACTGGGTACCGAAACAGCCCAAGCAGGTGTCAGTACAACTCACTAGACCACCACTATATGTGTCTAAAGAAATATCCAGTATTTAAAAGTGTAATCCTATGTATAAACACACAATAAAAAATTAGTATGTAAACATGTTAGGTAATGTCAAAAATTTTCAATTATCACTATTTTTCACATCTTCCAAATCATATCTGAAACCATCAAACCTATATTTCACATGCTTGTTTATTGAACCATGTATCAAAGGGAATCACAAATTTTATACTGGGTGAATTAGTACATGTATCCAGACTATGGTGTGGAAATCCATGACCAAAACCAATTAATCGATGTGCACCCCCATAGATAAAAACAATACAATGTTTTGTAATGCCATGATGAACATGTAGTCAGTGATTTCCACCTCCATGAACAACATCAATACCATTTTGTGGAAGTCCATGACCAAAACCCATAACTATTTAATGAACACACACCATTCAATATTTAACCATATTAAACATTTATGAAAATGATATCTAGGGTTTACCGTTTTCATTTAGTGACACTCCCACGGTACATTACCCCCGGTACATTTAATAAAATTACATAACTAGACCATTTCACCATTAAATCATCACCATAACCATTAAATATAACATCAAACAATCTTACAACAAATACATTCCCCCATTATCAATTTATCACTTCTCCCCTAAATTATCTCAATACCAATTTTTCATTAACTTTTAATAAAACCCCATTAATAATAAGATCACATGTTAAAAAAATAGTTTATTCAACTAAAACCCTAAATTATCTCCCCAATAACTGAATTTACATTCTCAAGGGATTGGAAGACACCATGGATGGCCTTTGGTCTGGTTTACTAATAATCAGTATATCCAATGATATTTATGAGAATCTCAAAATATCATTCAAAATAAAAAAATTTCGATCAATAACAAAAAATAAATAATGAACAGTTAAGAAACAAATCAACAAACCATATACGCATAAATTTACAAAACAATATGGGAGATAACGTATAGACCTCCTACCTTATGATCACAAATAAACACTCTCTCCATGTTGGATCTTGATTTGAGATAAGCAAACCACTTACACCATATTGATTAATTTTCATGAAATTTAAATTTTAGGAGATGTGGATAGTGGAAAATTAATGAACAATAATTCATCCAAAAAAAGGAAATAAATGCATTCTAGAAGTTACTCTGAGGTTTGGATTGATCTAAATGAAAATTAAAATGACTATGAATCAACATATGTATAGTGATAGTGTCTTGATATAGATTAAAATTTAATAAAATGGAATACTTAATATATTTTTACAAATGGACACCCAATGAATGTATTAGTTTAGTTACTTTGGATAGATGGAAACATAAACAGTCAAAAATAAGTGAGCTAAATATTATCCCACTACGTTCTATAAGAATAGCACCCCACTTAGAAATATCATTCATGGAATAAATCTTCCTAACCTTGGGATATAAACATAAGGAGGGGTTATTTCATATGCTCAGTAATGGTAAACAAGGGAGGAATTAGGCCTAATCATGAACATACTGGTATGCAAATGTGATCATAACATTAGACGATCATACTCTGCACATGAAAGATAATCAACATGAGTTATGTGATAATTCATGTCAGTTCATAAGAAATGAATCACAAGAAAAAAATCATAATCCATGAAATTATAATGGAGTAATAAAACATATAATTTGTGGTATGAATATAATAATGTAATATATTATGTCAAATCTACCTACCAATACCTTTATAACAAGTTAGACTTAGGATTCAACCCATGTAATTTCTTTGGGATTATGCTAACAAAAAGTATAACCTCTTACTTTTAATCATGGTTTATAACCCAGAAATTTATTGTTTTCAGGATTGGCCTATAACCTATGTACCTTCTTTTTTCGTGCATGGGATATAGTACAAGTACCCTCTTACATTTTGGCATGGTCTAGAAACTGTGTACCTTCTTGTTTTTAGTCTTGGGCTACATACCATGTACCTTATGTTTTTAGGATTGGGCTGCAATCACTATACCCTTTGAGCTAATATAAAAATAACAATTACCCAATGCATTTGAATGGTATATAGATCTAAGCAATATCATAATAAAATTATTCATACATGTTACACCAGATAATAAAGCATTCAACATATCAAAACCCATAAAAAGATATATGTTTTACAAACATCAAATCAGAACCCATGAAATTAAATGGGTATCATTAAAATTTCATCACTTCATAACCTATGAATATATATTGGTTTTATAATCACTTCATGAAATCATAACTCATGAAAAGATGGAGGTTTTATAACAAAAAACATGTGGAAGTGAAATAGGTGTTTTAAGAATCATTAAATCAAAACATAAATTATTTTAGAAAGAATATTAATGGAACCTATGGATGATATCCTAGAAGGTCAAGAGTAATATCAATATATGCCATCATAGAGGAAAAATAACATGGAATGATATTTTGAATAAAAATGGATGTAAATATCTTTTCTTCTTTGAAATTAGCTCTTTAAACAAAAAAAATGTGAAAAAGATGTATCCTTAAAACATATAAATGAATCATGAAATATTTATAATGATCATTTCCTTGAAAATCTATTTTTTTAAAAAAATTCTAAAAAATTATCCTTTTAAAAATGAACTAAAATCATTAGTGAATTGATGGTGGGTAAATCAGTACATATCGTATGACGTAAATAGAAAATTACCTTAACATGGTATTAATGTTAGAAAAATGAATCATTTATAAATCGACAAGAATATATATTTGAAAAAAAATTAAAGATAAAAGTTTGACATTTTATTTTAAACATTTTAGGAGTAGTATAGAATATTCTTGGAATCCATTTTTAGAAAACATTGTTTTTATGGTACATAGATTTTTTACTGAAGAGAGGTTAATGTCGGGATATCTTAAAAACATTTTCTTAACTGTATTTTCTAAAAAATTGTGGAAAATAGAAACAATAAATGAATTTATCATAAATAAATAAATAATAATAATATTAATTATTATTCTTGAGATATGTATCCTAACATTCCATCAAACAAAACATATATACACAAAATCTCGATAAGTGATTAGATTGTTTCAATAAAATATTACTACTTAGTAAATTTGGACCATACTCACTATTTAAAAAAAGGAAATTAACTGAAGCCAAAAATATCATGAGAAAAATATGATTTATTATATAAAATTTTAAAGGATGTATATACACCTAATAAAAAAATATAGGTGCATAACATGACATGTGACTCATAAAAAGAAATTTTAACAAAATAACCTTGCTGATTTGGTAAAATTTGAAATATAAACCCATGAGATAAGGATAGTAATACAGATATGTAAATAAAGAGAAATTTATTTATAATAATATTATAATACATCCATGGGATGTATACACACTTCACCATATGAATGGGAAAGGAGTGAATCATGTATCTCAAAGAAATAAAAAGCGAGATTTAATTCAATTACCTTGTGTCTTGAGTCTCTTCATACTCATTAAAAAACTAAATAATAAATATAAATTTATTATAAATATTTTAGATAACCATATTAATATATATACTGACATATATGGTGTGATTATGACCTTATATTACCTACTTGTTAATAATCTCATGTTAAGGTTTCATTTTGGGTAATATTCGTTATGTTCTAATCATGTGTCTTAATTCTTCATACCTTTGGTCCTTATACTTATATCATGAATTAAAGAATTTAAAACCTCATATAAATATCATTTATATTCATCATAAGTTTTTATAATACTCTGTTTAATATAGAAGGATGAAATAGAATACATCATTCATGGAGATGGTAAGTCGTAGACACGAATAAACGTTGTTACTCTTTTTATTATGGTATTGAAAGAAATAACAAAAATGAAATATATGCATATATTAGTATAATATCATTAAAGTATAATTATAATTCTATATATATCGTATAAGTTCACTAAACCCATCCTTAATAAATTACATGTTGTATGTGAATGAATCACATCACTTTGTTGGGGTGGTAGTCTACATATCCTTAAATAAAATTATCTTATTTACACAAAATAAAACGTAAAAAAGATGTGTTTTGAAAAGGAATAATGAATCTCAAATACATAATAAATATGATATATTCAACATATAAATATATTTTCTGTCATAATATTCACCTTGAGAGGTGGTAAAGGAAAAAATGAACAATTATCAATTAGTGAGGTTGTAGATCACTGTACAAATAAAAGTACGTTCATTACCTATTTGATGGATGTGTGTGTAAATGTAGGTTTATAATATATAAAAACTAAAACTAGTATATTAAAGATAATATTTTGTTATAAAATAATGGTATAAAAATAGTTTATGGGGTAGAGAAATAAAATTAAAAAATGGATCTTGAGAGAAGATGTTACCTCTTAAATAGGTAACTCCTTTGGGTTTTTTCCAAAAGGATTATTTGTATTTATATCTTCCAAAGGGTATGATTTTAGTAGGAATTAAACGATGTTGGTAATTTCATTGGGTATATATTTCAGGATCCTAAGTGGTTTGAGATGTGTGAGTAATAGGGAGAGGTGGTTGCCTTTTATAAGTGAAAAGACACACTTAGCATTTTTGAAAACAAGTTTGGTGTACCCGCGTTTTTACCTAACAAAAGCCATAAACAACCAACGACAATAAATAATTTAAGGTTAATAGTAAAATCATGTCTATATAATTGGTTTTTTAAATGTTTCTATGTCAAATTAGGTCATTAATTTATGGTTAACCTAATCATTATCTTAATCATTATAATCAATTTTAATCACATTCATAAATATTTTTCGTTGAAAAATAAGTTTATATTATTAAAAATTAGTAATTATTTGGATTATAAATATGGATTCTATTTTTACAAAATTCAATCTCATAATTTATATATATTATTTTAAAATTAATCACGCATTTTGGTCGATAATGCGAGGTTTTAAAGTAATGATATTCAAAAGTATGATGTCTTTTTTACCAATGATTAAAGATAACTTGATGAAAATGACCTAAATTGTATTAATTGATAAACTTATTATCAAATTAATATTTGAAACCAATTTGAAATACAATTTAACCTTATAAACAAATTAATGAAAAAACAGTTTGGAATTAAAATCTGTTATTTTTCATTATTCATCAAAAAATGATGTTTCTTAGAAAAATCAACAAATTTAACCCTAAGTTAATTTATAAATTCTAAATTAAAAAATTTTCTTATTTTTTAAAATTAAAATTAAAAATTTTACTAAATTAAGTTTTTAATGAAGGACATTAAAGTAGTATTTTTATACATATAAGGACTTTACCAAAAATTATATCTTTCATTATAAATATGTTTTATTTATATAAAAAATTTTAAAAATATTTTAAAATTAGTTATTAATATTGATATTACTATGTTTATTTGTGAGGTTACTATAAATTAATTTAAATAACTATAACATTAAAGAGATGCTTCGTAGAAACTCAATGTTCTATGTAATGTATGCCAAGTTGGTGTTGTGTGTAGTGCAAGACAAGTCGGTTCTGTTTGAAATAAATGTTTGACTTAGTTATTTTATATTAAGAAACATTTTCAATTTTTCATGGAAATGAAAATAATAGAAATATTAAATTAATTCAAGAGATATAATTCATAAAATTTTAGGGTGTCACATTCTACCCCATTTAAGATGAATTCATCCCTTGAAATTTGTTTGGGTTTTCAAAAGTCAAATACTTGAATGTTTCATTCATAGAAACACACATCATAAAAAAGATACTAAAAGTTCCCATAAAGGGGAATGTTGGAACCATAATCATTACCCAATGTAACATATAACTAGGTTTCCTCATAGGAGAACATAGGTTGGGGATGAATATTAGACAAGGTAAAAAATGTAAATAATTATAGTGTGTTATTTAGTTCATTAATAACATTCAAGTGAATGGTCAAAGAAATAATTTGGGCCTCAAATTCATAAATCATCAATTTTTTAAAAGGCCATCGATTTTATAAAATTTGGTTATTAAGAAAACAAAATTTCTTTTGATCATTATCATAATGTTGAGTAATTTGTATATTGACCAAGAATATAAGGAAATACATTTAATTGAAGAATTTCTATAAAAAAGTTAATTATTTAGTTGTTTATTTGTCGATTTCTAATCCATAAATTACCTCATGTAATGTTTTCTAGATATTAACATTGATTCCTGATTTTCAAAAATACACTTTTAGCAGATCTGGAGGCCCTTAAAATAATGAAAAGTATAACTATTTCCCTTTAAAATTTTTTAAAAGTAATTATGTTTTATAAATTAATCTATAAACATAAAAATTAGTTGTATTATTTCATCACAAATAATTATTCATAAAAAATATATATACAATCACCATGACATCACGTAGGCTAATTCTAGGTGTGAAACACTTAGCGTCATTCGGTCATGGGTTCAAGTCCCACGACCTGGAAGTATTTTATTGGTCTCCACACGACAAATATGATGTCCTTTCTTAAAACCATAGTAAAATAATTTTTAAATTATTATGTGAATACCTGATTTAATTTTAATCACTAAATAGTCGTTTTACTATGGATTTCAAAGAAACCTTAGTATATAAACACATCACCTCATGTTTAACTAAAAATATTTCTGAATGGTTAACCTTATTAACCTTATGAATGATTAAAATCCTAAATAGAAGGAACATGGTCATGAAATCAGCTTAATCTTGATCCTCCATGTGTCATTACTTACCAAAAAATTGAATACCTTAATTATATATTCTCTTTAAAACATGTTCATAATCTACATTTCCATAATTCATTTTTAAATAATAAAAGATTCAAAACATAATTCACCCTTTATTACCAATATAGGCTCTTATATTTAAAAAAATATATTGAAATCTTGTGTAAAATCTTATAAATCTAAAAAATAAACATGATTTTGTTAACCAAAAATTCATGGGGAGAAATATAATCAATGATAGGACTCATAACAACTTATACTAAAGGATCACCAAGACTTTCATAGATCTTATTTTTTCAAAAATCCCCACGAAATTCCCCACTATAGACTTACCCAATTATAATGGTTCTCTTCATCCATTATGATTTCATGTGTTTTATCTTTTTTCCTTTATTTTGTGAGGTTTTTGTAACTGGTCACCATTATTAACCCCTGAATTTGGGCACTTTTAGCAAAAGTACCAAACTACCTGCAATTATAAAACATAAGTGTGGGAGGTGTATCCTATAAAATTTTATCATTATTCACATCATTATATAAATTTTTATAATCACATCAAAATTCATCTGCCCATTTTCCTTCCTTTACACACTTAATAAATTTTCTAGTCCCTTTAAGACAGTTCCCACCATGATTCATTCCACACTAAGAGCATGGAAGAAAGATAATATTATTATCTCTTTTATTTTTTGATTGTTTTTTGAACTCCATATTCTGCTTCTTATTAAAAACATAGATTAATTCATAACTCCACCCCCCATTTCATCATTGATCACACAATTCAAAATATCTTCATAGCTATTAAAGTCCCTTATAGCCAATGACTTACTAAGAGTTAGAGTTAATCTATTAAAGAACCTATCAACGTTACATTCTAGTTGGATGATAATTTCATGGGAACATCATGCAAGTATTATGAAAATAGCCATGTAAGAAGCGAAAAATTCATCATCCTTTTCAATTTGTGTCAAGGAACTCCTTTTCCATATTCATATGAAGAACACAAGTAATGTACATATTGAATAATATGTTCTTTAAATCTTCTTAATATAGGGATTCAGTTTCGTGTTGCTTCCTTATATTCTTGATTAGATCCCACCACTAGTATGCTCCATCTTCTAATCAATAAAAATCCAGAATGACTTTCTCATCATCCAAAAATTAAGTAATATATAATATCATTTAAGTTTTATTGATCCAGTGTTCAACAAAAATTTGATCAGAAGAACTACAGAAGGAAGGAGTAAGTTTCCTCATGAAGGAATCAACAGAACATTGTTCCCCTCTGTGATAATTGGTAAGTTCATCATGATTCATATATTGAGAAATATATGTGAGCATAACAATGAGGATTTTCATTCTAACTCCAATAGAATTCATATTAATCTGAGAAATATCTGGGCATTATCTATCATAAAAACTATTAACATGGTTCCATTAGGTTCTTGCAATTGAATATCTCAAAAAGGCATAGAGTAAAAAACAATTATTATTGAAGGGAACCAAATAATCATGAAAAGTAACATGTAAGATATATAAATAATGAAAAATTATTTATTAATTTAAACTTTTGGATTATAATATGTTATTCATAACCATATTTTATTTAAATCCATCATAATGGTTCGTGAATAGTTAGTGAAATCCTAAATAATATCTCTCTAGGAGTGACAAACATAGTGTGCAGTAAGGCACCTTGTCATGTTCCAAAGTGCACTAATTTAGACTCGGAACATGATGGTAGAGTTATAAACCCTTGTTACTTATCTTCCTAATCCACATCCACATGCAGTATCCAAACATGCATGTTTTTTAAGGAAACCACTCACTCTATCCTTTACCAAAATTCAAATACAATTTTCCTAAAATTTTCTTTATCCTTAAACTTATCCCTGGACATGTCATTAGGGAACTCAATAAGGTTATCTCATCATTTCATCCAAATATTAACTAAAACATTTATCTAATTACAACTATAGAGACCATTTCTTGACATACATTAGCATCACATAACGTTTGGAGAAATACGTACAAACATTTTACAAAGGGACTCCCAGAGACTTTATAATTTGAGTGCCTTTGGAAACATAAAAACATAAAAATGGTACATAAGCGAGCTACATATTCTCCCACTAGGATATCAATGAATAGAACCACTCTTAGATATGTCATACATGAAATATTTCTTCATAACCTAGAAAATTATGCATAAAGAGAGGTGTACTTAAATACCAAGGGAAAAAATGGGAGACATGTAAGAAAAAATATTAACATAGGGGTATGAGAATGTGATCATAACATTAGAAGTTCATACCCTATATATCAATGATCCTAAACTTATATTATGTGATAAATCATGGAACATGAATCATAAGGTATTAAACATTAAGAGCCATGAAATCTTAATTGAGGAGTAAGACATAGAATTTGTTTAATGTATATAAGAATAGAAAATCTTATGTGAAGACTACCCACCATTAACATTATTACATTTTAGGCATGTGATATGACCCATGTACCTACTTAATAAATGGATAACAACAACTGTACACAATTATTTTTACACATGGGCTACAAACCATTGACTTTATTGTTCTTGTTTTTTTGCTACTGTTTCATCTGAAAAAGGGGATTGCCTAGTTTGTTTATGGTTCAAACTTGCCAATCGGTATCTAATAGGTTTATTCATTGAACCAAAAACATCCAATGATTCTATATCCATTTGGACCTAATTTTGAAAGGTAGGTTCCCATTAGTTGTGGACGGATGAGACTTAAAAATTTGCATTGGTCAAGATAATGGGAGGTCAGACTCATCACACCTTTTTTTGGGTGAATTATTGTCTACTTTGTGACTCTCTTATAGATTTGAGTTATGTTTTTGAATCCTTATTAATTTACCAAGAATGAAAATGAGTTTTTTCTTTAGACCTTGCAATCAATGATTCATATGTAGAGGATTTACATAATCTTTTATATGTATTTGAGGTTCATTATCAATAGATAATCATCCATATGAATTAGTGATTCTTAGTCAATGGTATCATTTAATACATTATATAGAACTCTCTTGGTCATTATGATAACCATACTATTTTTAAAGCCACTTAGTGGGGCACTGGAAGTTTATTTTCATTAAAAAAGATAGGGATTATTTTAGAGTTGGGATCGTACCCACAGATGGTCTATCGACGTATCCTTGTTATAAAAGGAATTTGAATCCACGTAGTTCGAGTGAATAAGTATGAGGTTTATGCATGATTAATGGCCCAAAGAGAGATTTCATAATTAATTTTACACACTATGCTCACGAGAGTCATGCTCGGTATGAGAAAAAAGACGTATTAGTAAAATATGACGATTGTGCCATGAAAGATGTAGTCATAAGAAATGATGTGGGGCTTACGTATGTATGACTGCACAGATAGATGATGACCAGGACTTACTTCAGGGAATAAGCCCATGAATAGGGTCCATAATGGTATATGTGCTTTATGGATATTTGGATACATAACTTAGGACTTACTCCTGAGAATGATTCCCAAATTAGAGGGGAATTATAAATGGGTTTTATTCCTGAAATGGAATCCCAAATAAAAAAGAAATTAAGATCAGGGCTTACTCATAAGTAGGATGCCCAAATTTAGGAACTTAGGGCTTACTCCTAAGGAGGATTCCCAAATTAAGGGTTTTTGTAATCTGGGGCTTACTCTAGAAAACGAGAACCAGGATAAGAGAATTTATGAATGGGGTTTACTCCTGAAAAGGGGGCCCAGGTTAAGGGGACTTGAGACTTAGTGCTTACTCCTGAAAAGGAGGCCCAAATCAAAATAACTTCTCAGAATTCCTTTCAGATAAGGTGTCCAGCAAAGGAACCATGCCACAAATGGATTTGAAGAGGGTTTTGAAGGATATATCTTGAAGAGGGGAGATGAATTTGAGGAAAGGAAGTTAAATTGGAAGGGGGATTGCAAGTCCTGGTATGGCGCGAAAGTCCTGGTCGCACAAGTGTACTTGTGCAACATGAGTTCACTTGGGCGACGGAGAACATTTGATGTGATACTTGGGTGACTTTGAATTTGAGCCCTTAGTATAATCTCCAGAGGCTTTCATATGGGTGGTGCAAAAGTTTCCTTGAGAGGGAAAGGTTGTACGCAAGAATCATCACTTCCCTTAAGAGCTGGACACTTAGGGGCGCATGTATTGCTGTGTTCTAATACATAGGACTTATTCTCACTCTTGAGAGGTTACATTATAGGTAAATAATTTCCTTATAAGTGTTTGGAAGACATATAATGGAGACTTGGGTGACCCGAGCTTGAATATGAGTTTTGGATTTTTCATCCTCAAATGGGGGGCCCACAGTGGGTATTTATAGGCCACCTGAGGCATGGTAGAAATTTCACATAGGGCACGCAAGTGACTTGTGCGCCTCATATCTGGCGTGCAAGTGACTTGCACTCCCAAGGTGGGTGCATAGGTATGTGTGCTCTCCTTAATTCCTTTTCAATATTTTGATGGATCTTCCCTCTTCTTTGCTCGAGTTATTCCCCTTAGTCATTCTTTGGAATCTGTGATGGAACAGAGCATCAAAAAAGTCCCCCCTCAGAGTTGGATCCAAAAAAAGAAATGGGATGTGACTCTGAAGTAAATGAGAAAACCAAGGATTTTGGGCACCCAGGTTTTGACCATGCAGGTATCGGCACGCAGCTGTGAGGCATGCAAGTTATGGGGCGCAGGGGTACTACTTTGCCTATAAATATGCAGGTGTCACTTTGTGCAAAGCACCCGGCTTCAAACGCTTCTGATCTCTCAGCACGCAATTATCTTGGCTTTCTCTCATTCGTGCTTCTATTCATTGTGTCGCGCTTCTGCAATCTCTTTCTGATTTGCATACCAATACTAGCGTAGTAAATCTTGCGCGACCGTCTTAGAATTGCGCTCCATGACTGGACTGGCATGCATTAATGCCTTATCCATTTTTTTAAATTTATTCAAAAAAATTATGAGTAAACCAACTTACTTAAAAGTTAATTATTCGATCTTTATGCAGAATCAATGGCTCCCAAAAAAATTGGATCGGCTGAGGAGTTTTCTAGAAAAAGAATTGGTGACATGATGAACATCATTGACAATGATTACTATGATATCTGCGACAACACTCTCCCAGATTTGGACAAATATTTGAAGAAGTGTCATCTTAATTTCCCACAGAGAATTTACTTGCCTTTATATGGCCATGGTCATCTGTAAGGAGTCAATGTTCCAGAGCCAAAGAACTACCTCACATATTCTTGGTTTCAATCATACACCAACATTTCATCAGAAAATGTTTCTGTTGTAGGATAATTTGTTAATGCTGGAATAGTGGAGAAGGCCTACACAATGCATCATAGCCATAGTGCCCCAAATCTGAACCCTCGTTAGCATGAGCTATAGCCACATTGGTATCCCTCAATATTCCGAAATTTGTATATGGATCAATCCAAGTGATGTAAAAAGAGCTGGGATTTCTATCTTGGAGGAGGTGTGAAGACGACTTGGATGTGAGCATATTGGGTGCGACAAACCTGTGCTGAGTTTGTCAAGGATTTGAGATGAGTTACAATGTATGAAGTCGTCTAGGCTGGGCAGGCATATGTCTACAGAAATGATAACATTGTGCCGGAGCTAATCAGCCGCTAGATCCCAGAAACCAATTCATTCCATCTGACTCATGGAGAAGTAGGCATCAGTTGGTGAGATTTCTACAAGATCTTGGGGGCTCCAATTTTGGGTGATATGTATGATGAATTCATCCCCACCAAGGTGACATGGAATTATTCGGAGAAGGCTCCATCTTTGGCATGATAAATATTGAAAATTTTCCACAAGATCAAGAATTCAAAGACCTTAAAAACTCATTCAATAAAGGATATTCATCTAGAGGAGTGGATGGATATGTTTCTTATCAAGAAGAAAGAGAAGGGGCCCACCTATACTCGTCCTACCAGCTACCCCAGAACATAGAAGATGGGTTCTTTTGGCACATTCTAGTCGACCCTGGAAGCGGGAGAATTTGAAAAGTGGGGGTATGAAGTGGATCAAAGAATCCCAGTAAAGACATGTATATAGGTCTTCTTGTCCTTATTGTTCAGTGTCTATCTTCTGTCAGTTAGGGATTCGAAGGGAGGAATCAGGCCAGTGACCTTAGTTGTTGCAGCTAAGTTGACTGAGACGAAAATGGTTGGGTTGGCCACCCTAATTTTGGCGAAGATTCACAGGAGATTACTCTGTGTCTATATGAGTATGTCTCCTTTGATAATAGTGGGACCATTCCACATTTTTTGGGGATAGATCTCCACTCACATCTGGACATACGCTGTACAGAGCGGAGTACAGATTCCTGGAAGTTCTTTCAGGCCATCAGTGCAGGCATATTCTAAAATTTTTCCATTGTCCCTCAACCCCAATGATATGAAGGTGAGGATGAGAATGTTCAAGGAATTCCATTTATTTCCTTATGGAAACCCGCCAATCAGGTGGTTTGTTGATGATGGAACATCTAGCCTAGAATTGAGGTCTTACATGCTGGCTTGTAGAGATGATGTATTGGCCACCAGAATTGACGGAGAGATTATATGCGAGGCATATGCTCCATATAGATTTGCAAGACAATTTATGTGCCTACATCAGATTGTTGTATCCCCTCCTGTGTATTTCATGTCAGAACAAAATCCAATGGTTTCCTAACAACTTTGGTTGCTGACATCTATGAAGAAGACTGGGGTAGTGTTTGATCTACCAGTTTCTAGAGCGGCGAGTTACTTGACTAAACGGTATGCCAAGAAATGGGTAGCATCATACCCTGAAGGGGTACTGAATCATCTGGTTCCTCTAGTGGGGACAAAAAATAGAACTGCCACGAAAGAAACCCTTCTTCTGGAAGGTGAATCTTCCTCACCTGGAGCTGATTCACCGGGTTCCTCACCCAGGGCTGATTCACTGGATTCCATGGATGGGGATGATGAGGCACGACAGGGGTCAATGCAGCCTCATGCCATATATAATCCTCCTAACAGAGTTAAGAGACCTACTCCATCGACTCCTTGTGAGTTATATCATGGAGTTAATTTATTCTCCATTATTTTATAAAGCAAAAAGTTTTATTTTTTATCCTTTATCTGTGATTTTAGGAGCTGGGAAGAAGTTGAAGTCCATGATTGTAGGACCCTCTTTGCAGCCTTCTGGTGAACATGCGGAATATCTATGACCAGAGGCTGTCCGGACATGGAGGAGTTTATATTGAGATGCTGAAATCACGTAGATGGGCTTATGTGAGGGGCTACACATCCATGGAGTAGGAAATCTTCAGGATTCTACTGATATGTGTTTCGAGGATAGCCCCGATGAAGTGTGGGATTACATTAGAGAGCTGGAGAAACTCATATATGCCACTGAAGATTCCATTCCTATCACCAAGAAGAAGATGGAAATGATGATTGTGGCACAAATGATGGGACGGGTGCTTCTGTAGATGAGGAGTGGCACAATTACGAGTCTCCTGATACGTAAGTCTCATTCCTTATTTTTTTAGCAACTTGATTTTAGTTAAATATTTGTTACTCAAGGAAATTACTTTCTTCATCCTGCTGCATGTAAATAAAGAAATTGTTGAGGTTCATTCACCATAGTATAGCCCTTGTTGTACTACCATCTGAGCTACTGAATCTGCTCACGAGCCGGATGAGGTATCTCCGGGCCGGAAAGCCATGGACAATGAGTTAGATAGGGCTTTTCATTCTCCAATTACTGTTTTTGGAGGTGATGATTTCAACTCACCCAAAAATCCCAAGAAGAAAAGGAATCAAAGGAAAAAGTCCACAGCTAAATGTTTCATTAGTAGTAGTAACTTCTTATGATTGACATGAATCCTAACTCATGAAAAATATTTCTCATACTTCTTGGGATTGTAGGGGCTTCTTCAATTTCCCCTTTGAGGGAGAGGACTGACCCTCCTCTGAGGACGATGGAGGGTGCTTGTGAACAGTCGCAATTTCATGCTGGCCTGGATGCTCATGAGGAAGAGCCAACGTATATTCCCATTACTGCTCCAATTGCTTCTATATGGAGAGAATATCCTTGTTTTAGTAAATTAACAATACTTCATACAGTGTTGAATGAAAACATCAACTGAATTTCATTCTATGATACTTTTGGTTCAACACCTGCACCAGAACATTTTGCGTCCACTACAACGGACTCCACAATTTTATCTGAAGAAGTTGTCCTGGGTCAGAGGATGCTAGATTAGGGTCGCCAAGAAGACATATTGAATACTCCCACTGGTGGGACTAACTAGGAATCTGAGATATCACTGATGAAATGATGAAACTTGGAACAACTTTTGAATAAATTTTAGATCATGTTTAATTACCAAGTGATTTAGATGAATTTGGATGTGAGTGTTATCCTTAATCCAGTTAAACATTCCTTATTACACCTCGGGACATGATCGGTTAAGATGTGTAGTTCCGTCTGAGGATGCTTCTGAAATGACAATTCTTGAAGGGGGTTGAGACAACCCTATTATTGTAGAGACGCTAGCTCAAGTGGATATTATCCTGGTAGAGCTTCCTGAAACCCATCCTAAAAATCTTATTGAAGCTAGGAAAGACAGGGAGGACCATTCTCAGGCTGCTGATCTGCCATTGGGTACGAGATAATAATATTTGTGGCTACACTTAATTTGCAATACAGATTAACAAGATTTTTTATCCATTGAAACTAACAAAAACATTCACTTGATTATGCGGGGCCGTCAATTTCAGTGGCCAGATCTGGAGGGGAAGCCTCACCCTCCACCCCAATGAGAGTAAAAAGTGATGTAACAAGGGTCAGGGGGGAGGAATAGAATAGGGGACTTATTTAAGTTCATTAATCCCATATTATGTTCCCCCCGGTGATAGTGATGCTGAATCAAACCTGGAGGTACAAAAGGCGCTCCAATTCTCACGTCGCAAGGCATGTCATAATATATGGAAGATCATATATGAAGTTCCTCTTGAAGAGTTTCCTCCGATGATCCCATGACAGTCATCCTTGTTCATCATGTTAAGAATTGGAGGTTTTGGATATCAAGAGATCCATGCCGTAGTGAAATAGGCCATTTTAAGGATGGAGAAGGAGAGGAAGTACCATTAGAATCTATCCAGAGAAAGGTTGTTGACCAATATCAGTGAATTTGAGGTTTCAGTGTCCCGGGCTGAGGCTGATCATGCTGCAAAGTTGAAAGAGCTGAAGCATAAGATCATGGAGAAAGTTTTTCAGTAGACGCACCTTCAACAATAGTTATATGTTGTTACTAGGGAACATGATTAGCTTAACAATTCACTAGAAGGAGTTCAAATGAATGGTATGAAATCCATCACAGATGCCAAGAAATAACTCCATCATGCTGAAAAGAGTGAAGCTGGTCGAGTGAAGGAACTTCAAGTGGATTATGATGAAGCTCGGGATGTTGTAAATCAAATGAATAGTTATGTTGAAAGCCTCTTGTAATTATTGATAAATAGAAGAGACTCTGGTCTGTGGATGTCCTTATAACTCTTGTGCATCAATGAAAAACACTTTCATCTTCAATCATTCATGCCTACATTCTCTTACTACTTTCTTTAATGAATCATACCTAAGCCAATGGGCCTAGTAAGAATAGTTTGATTTTAATTAGGATTATAAAAATAACACTACAAACATTGAATCTTTTTGTTTCTCAATATTTCCTAAATCATAAAAAATGTACGTTTACTGATCTAGGACATAACTTTTTTCAGAGTTCCCTTGTCTTTTGTGGGCAGTTTAAAGTCATGCACGTCGGAAATAAAAAGGATAATGTTTAATGTTGAATAGGTTTGACCAAATGGATTGAAATTGACTCAATTCCTTGATAATTTATCTAAAAACATATTACCACATTCATGTTTGGGGAAAAAATGTGAACTATGACTTAATAAATTTTGAATCTGGGGAATGATATGAAAATTAAGTGATAAAAAGCATTAGAGAAAGTATTTCCTAAGTGTGAAGTTATCACTATTTGAAAAACCCTATTAGGGGGTTGAATTATGTTGGGCTACATAATGGAATTCGTTGCATAGTCAAATAATAGCATCTTTTGGCTGACACGTCCATTATGTAGAATAATTATGCAAGGCCACCTAGGGGAACGTGCTGCATAGTCAGGAAAAAGAACTCTCAGAAATTTACCATTATATTGCTAAAAAGCCAATGAAAGTTTATGGAGATTCAAATTTTTCAAATCATAGAGTCTGCTATATAAAGAGAGGTACATGAATATAGAGATGATATTTCCAATCAAGATTTTCAAAGAATTGGATGAATGTAACTCCTTGGAAGGTCTAACCCAAATGTAGGGAAGGTAAATATAAACCATAGACTTAAATACTCTTAGACCATGAAAAAGATTATGGGGAAAATATGTTAAGGATGGATATTTTTGTGGATCCTTGCATATTGTTATTAAGACAAATAAGGCAAAAAGAGGTTTTCTCCCAATAATGATGTTTCTACTATTTGACAAACCCATTAGGGGGTTGAATTATGTAGGTCCATTTGTTGGCATTGGGTGCATAGTCAAATAATCTAATCTTATGGCTGAATGGTCCATTATGTAGACTACATATGCAAGGCCACCTAGGGGAACATGCTTTATATTCAGGTAAAAGAATTCTCAGGTATCAGACATTTTGTGACCAGAAGATAAGAAAAAGGCTTATGGAGATCTGGATGTATTTATGGTTAGGAGTATGACATGTAAAAATAGGCTTTATCTGATGCATAAAAGAGATACACAGACTAATTCTAAACATAATCATGTTGTGGGTGGGTCATGAACATAGATGTTGGACTTGACTACGTATCCCATAAGGATGGGAATGAAGCCATATGTAGTTTTTGAAATACATTTTAACGTCATGTGGGACGAGAGTGTAGGGGATCTTAGTTTAGGGTCATAGAGCTCATACCATAATGAGGAATAAAAATTATGTGTTTTATAAACTTGATGTGAATGAAGACTAGGGTTTTTATACCACATTCATGTTTTCACAGGGGAGATTTTCATCCAAGGGACTGAAAGTGGAATTTGGAGTAAGGTCCAAAGACTTGGGGCGGGATTCGAGGGATGCTCGAACGTTCATACATATTCCATAAGGATGGGAATCAATCCATATGTTGTTCTTGAAATACCCTTTGTACAGATTTGGTTCATACATGTGAAGGGTGAAAGGGGACTTTAGTGCAAATATAGCCAGATCCATGATTAAAGGTTTGGGCATTTCCATGTATGCATGTAGTCTTTGGAATATAACATGATTGGAAATCAATGTCAATATTGATTCCCTCTCAGGTGTGGGACAATGGGAGACTGTATAGTTTAAATTCATATAGCAAGGACGATGGTGCTGCATAGTTCAGTGTCATGTAGCAGGGACAAAAGTGATGCACACAGTTCAATGTCATGTGGGATGAAGGTGAACTGACGTGAAGCGATTGGTTTTGGGCATGAACCTCAAGAGGGTTCCTACGTACCCAGACTAGAAGGAAAGGATCAATGTCCGCATAGTTATATTTAATAATGAATTGTTGATCGAGTTGTACTTGAGAATAACAACCTAAATATGGTTTTGGGACTTACGCATGGTTAGCGGCCGAGAGAGGGTGTTATGATTGAACTTTACTTTAAGATCAAATGATTCATGCTTGGTGTGAGAAACAAGAAGTAGAAACAACCCTAACGATGCACAGTTTAAAGTAATGTTGGTCAATGAAGGGACTATGTAGTTTAAATTATTGCAGTATGGACTATGGGGACTGTATAGTTTAATGTCTTGTAGTAAGGACTATGGGGACTATACAGTTTAAAGTCTTGCAGTAAAGACTATGGAGACTGTGCATTTTAAAGACTTGCAGTAAAGACTATGCAGACTGTGTGGTTTAATGTCTTGTAGTAAGGTCTAAATATGTATTTGTGTCACACAAAATACTTCTTTAGAAGTATAGCATTGGTTGGAGTGGTGATGAGTTCTCTATCCATTGAGATTAATGAATAAGCACTATTGGAGTAGACCTTATGTATTGAGTAGGGTCCTTCCCACTTTGACTCAAGATTTTGAGGTTTCTTTCCAGGTATCCTTGGAGTTTTGAGGACCAATACCAATTATTCTTGAATTAATGAACACAGACAAACTTTTTTGTTGAAAGTATGTGCTATTCGATTCTGATAGACTTCTAAGTGGTGTAGGGTGCACAAGCATTTTTCATAAAATCATTCCAATTCATCCAAGAGTTTTTGAAATTGTTCATATGTAGATTACTAATCACAAAAGGATACACAGAGTGATGGTAATTGAACCTCAATGGGAAACACTACTTCTGTTCGATATACTAATGAATCTGGAGTTGACCGCGTAGTAGTGCGGGTGGTGGTCTGATAAGCCCATACAACATAATTTTTTTTATCCAGCCATGATTTGTTATCTTTATCAACCATCTTTCTATGAATGATTGAAATATTCTTATTGAAGGTTCTATTTTTCCATTGTCCACTACAAGATACCAAGATGAATGGTTGGATTTGAGGTTTTATTCTCGATATACCTTCGTTACCTCGGATAAACAGAAGTTTGTGCCATTTTCCATCAATATGATATGAGGGACACTAAATCTGGTAATGATGTTAGACTTGATGAAGATAAAAATGCTTTTATAACTAACTTCTTTGAGAGGTATTTCCTCTTCCCATTTAGAAAAGAAGTCAGTGGTAAGAATAAACTTAAACTGCTTGGATGTAGCCGAAGGGTATGGTCCTACTACATCCATTCCCCATGTGGCAAATAGCCATGAGTATTTAGCTGTATGAAGAAACACTAGGGGTTAATGAATGAAATTGGCATATACATGGTAGAATTAATCTTCTTAGTGAAATCAACACAATATTGTATCATTGAAGGCCCAAAGTATCCAAGCCTTCCAATTCGATCAGACAGTCTATGTCCAAACATGTGGGAACCAAAGACTCCTGCATGTACTTCATTCATGACAACCATTGTCTCATCACCATAAATACATATGAAGAAACATCCATCAAAACCTTGCTTGTGGAGAATTTTATCTAGGTGATCTGGGCTATCATAAATAATAAGATTGACCAAACGTTGCCAGACGTGTTCTTTCCCGACTCTATCAGGTGGGAGTGTCCCATTTTGAAGGTATTCCCTGATATGTTTCATTCATCCTGTAGTATGACCGTATGGTTCAGAAATGGGACTAATTTCATTGATTTCAACTTTTCTGATTTGAACATATGGTGAAACTGTATGACAGTGGGAAAAACTGATGATTGTTTCATCTCAATTTGGATCTTCCAGAGTTGTGGCTACAATAGAAAGTGAATCATATTGAGCATTTTGTGATCGCGAGACATAAGAAAATGTCGATGTCAAAGGAAATTCTTCCATTAAATCTCTGAGGTAATCATTAAAAGGTATTAACACTTCTTTTCTAATGGTGTAGTCCCCATTGACTTGTTTGATTACCAAGTCTGAATCACCTTTAACCTTTAAGTGTTTCACCTATGCTTGAAGCTCCAACTCAAATACTACGATGAGAGCTTGGTATTCTGCTTCATTGTTTGTACCAACTTCCAACAATAAGAAGGAATAGGGTAGGACTACCTTTTCTTGGGAAATAAGTAAACTTCCAAACCCAACTTTGTTGAATTTAGGATCTTCCATTTTCTTCTCTATTGGACTTCTGGAAGCACCATCAAAGTACATTTCCCGTGTTAGAAGATTATCTTGAATAAAGAATACTTCCTCATCATGAAGTTTAATATCTAAAGATGTATCTTATACTGAAGGGTGTTCATCAAGGAAATCATCTAGATCATGGACCTTTATAGACTTTTGAGACACATACTAGATAAGAAACTGCTGCAAAATAACTTCCCACCTTGCCAGACATCCTATAAGCATTGGAAGACTAAGGATAAATTTGAACGAGTTATTGTGAGATACCAATTGGACCTAATGATGTTGCAGGTATTGTCTCAATTTTTTAACTGAAAAGGAATCACTTTTAAATACTTGAATATCGAGTTTCTGCCTCATGCATAGTCCGACTGAGATAGTAAACGTTGTTCTCATTCCCAGCATCATTCGTTTTGGGAAAGGAAGGAACCTAATGATCGCTCTAAATATGTCGTATAGAGGATAAGTGGTCTTACTTCAACATGTGGCATTAATAATGGTGGACTCAAGAGATATTTCTTGAGAATATCATATGCCTTTTGGAAATCATCGGTCCATTCGTAGGTGACTCCCTTCTTCATTAATTTGGTGAAGGGTAAAAATTTTCTTGCCTGGTTGGTGATGAAACTATGAATATAGGCCAAGTGTCGTTGAATTCATCTCAATTACTTCAAATTTAGAGGAGGTGACATACCAAGAATTAATTTTGTCTTCTTAGGATCAAATTCAATACCACGATGGCATACAACAAAGATGAGAAATTTTCCTGAGGTTACCCCAAAAGCACATTTCAAGGGGTTCATCTTCAAATTGTGTTGTCGAAGTTTGTGGAATATGATTTCAATATTAGACAAGTGATTATAAATTTGTATGGATTTAACCACCAAACCATCCACATAACATTCAAAAAATTTCCCTAAAGAGGGTTTGAAAATACGGTGCATGGCACATTGATATGTTGCACCTGAAATCTTCAGGCCAAAGGGCATTTCTTGATAATAAAACACACCTGGAGGGGCTCTAATGACTATAAATTCTTCATCTTTTAGAGGCATTCAGATTTGATTATACCCAGAATATCTATCCATGACGGAAAGTTCTTCATAGCCAGTTATTTCATCAATTAAGAGTTCTGTGATTGGAACTGGAAAATCATCGTTGGGACAATACCTATTATGATCTCTGAAATAGATTCAAACTCTAATTTGTCTGTTATTAATTTTCATAGGGACAATATTAACAAGAAATTTGGGATATTGAAAATCTCTAATGAAGTTAGCCTTGATAATCTTATCCACTTTTGCTTCAATTTTGGAGGAATAATTTGGGTGTGTTCTTCTTGCGGCTTGCATGAATCCTTTATGTTCTTCTAGAAAACCCAAATGATGAGTAGCACATCAGGATCAAGATATAGCATTTATGTATAATTCCAAGAAAATATATCTCGATTTTTCATTAAAAATGAAATATACATTTCATTCTATTCAAGAGTCTTGGACACACTGACTAAAGAGGGGAGTGTATCTTATTTTGTACCCAGATTTATTTTTCTGAGTTCATCCACAGTGGTAGAGATACCTTCTTCAAGTGCTGGAGGAGCATCCCTGAGATCTTCCTCTTCTTCTTCAAAATGTGTTACTTATTTTGATCATACTTTCATAGTAGATGATGAATCAGAATTTCCATGATCAGGAGAGATGTTAAAATTTGAACATCTTCAAGAAGAGGATACCACTTCTGACCCTATTGATGATGAAGGGTCTTCCTTGGGTAATAAAGTGGAGATGATGGATTGAGAATAGATATCATATATTATCTTTGACAATGATATAACTTCTTCTGGTCCGGTTGATGAAGTATATAATTGCTGGATTTTAGCGGATGAAATGAATACATCTCCATTTCATCTTTCATCATGCTTGGTGAATAAACAATTTCTACCATGCTGTCTAGCTTAGTTGTCATAATTGTCATTATGGAAGTTTTTATAAGATTATTTGGATTTGGGTCTATCCTGTCAATTTGACCGATAGGCAACACATAATCTGTACTCACATGTATGAATGGGTTTACTGGAAACTTTTCCAAACCATATGGAGCATTAATTTTAGAAACCTCATTTTCCATGGATATCACAATTCCCTCCATGTAATATAATTCTGCCTCAATGTATTGAGATTCACATGTTTTGAATCGGGATTTACCACCATACAATGTCCAAATTTGACAATTGAAACAATATTTGATACATTTATCGTATGATGAAGGAATAACCACATGTTAATGTATCCAAGGTCTTATAAGAAAAATGTTGAAGGTTGTGTCATGACGAACAACCATGAAATCTTAATTGGATACAAGGTCATCAAACTAAGTTCTGAGGGTAATCTCACCCAGAGGTTCTTGTTCATTTTTATCATATACTTTGAACATCAATGTTGATGAAGATAAATCAAATTCGTTGAGGCCCAATAGATGAAGTGTACAAATAAGGATGAGGTTGACTCTTGAAATATTATCAATGAAAGCTCGTCGGATGTCTTCATCATTGTCATTTCAAGGTAAGTGCAAAGGTCTAATATGTCCTTGCACAACATCATCTTAATCTTTATCTATAAAATAAATCACTACATGGAATTCTGCAGGATCATTATCTATATGGTAGACATCAGCCGCAACAATTTCAGTTTCGAATTCCTGGGGAATTGACAAAGCCTCAATGGGTGCCTCCCGAAGATCCTTTGATAGATTCAAGGCATACAGAATTGATAACTTGGCCGTTACATGGGCCAAATGTTTCAATACATCATACTTTTGGTCCAAAGGTCTGTGATTCCCAATAGTAACATGTGGTTTCACAGGTGCCTTCGAAGTTGATTCTTTGGAGGTAGATGCATCATGTATCGAGGTAGGAGTTGGAAATACTCTTGGATTTGGCATATTAGACCGACTAGGTCTATTTATGTTTTGAGAGGAAAAAGGCATAACCTCAAACCGATCTTCCAAAATAATTGTTCCTGGACTGAATCTGCCATGTGTGGAAGAACATTCTTGTTCTTGTTGAAACCGTGAAGGGATTTTCCATGAGTTTCTGCTGCATATACAGTTCTAGCAGGGGTAGGATTGGAATAGTGGTGTTTGGAATATCCATGTTTTCCCATGTATCCTAGACCTCTGTAACTCCCTCTAATTCCTCTATTTGATATTGTGAACTCATGATCATCCTGATTGAAACTACGACTGGAATATGGATCCGTAAAGTGAATCATGTTAACATAACAAAAGATAAAATCTTCATCAGATGAAAATTCTGCCTGATTATCAAGTTTAGGTTGTTCCATTTGGTGGGGTGGTTCCCCTGCTTTTGAAGCAGTTGGCATAAAATCAACCAGAGTAAAAGAAAACCTAGTACATAACACGAACTCATCTTCTTCTGACTGCTCTTCCTTTTTCGAATTATGCTGCCTCTTTGAGTATTTTCTTTCTGATGAAGGGATTTTATTTATGGCATTCATAGTAAAATACACCATTGGTTTCTTCAATTGTGTTCATAAAAGTTCATGAGTTCGGTTGATCGTTTTCCTAACCATCCAATCATCATATTTCTGTGCATTTTTAATTTTGACTTCATGTCACTCGCCTTCTTCCTCTGGAACTGTAGCCGTAACACATGCTACCTGGGCTGAAGAACCTTTCATTTTTACTTGTCCAGAGTCTACCATCTTTTGTAGTAGATCATTGAAGAAAAAAAATCATGAATAAGATGCCCCAATATCTGATAAAATGTGCAATAGTTGGGAAGGTCTCCATCTCCTTCCTTGTTCATCCTTTTTGGCCTTGTCAATTGAACCAAATTATTTTCCCGAACTGAAATGAAGTAACCAGAAACATTTTCATTTCGGAAAGAATAATCATTGTTCTTTAATTCATCAAATTGTATACGTCTTTGATTTATTTGATCATATTGACGAGATGGCCTCTGTTGTGGACGCTCAGGAGGTGGAGACCTTTGATAAGATGAAGGTTTTGAAGTAAAATCAGGTATCGGTGCTTGTTTAAGTGTCACTGTAGAATTATATCCTCTCCCCATTCCCCTTCCTAGATCTGATGGAATTACATGAGTTTTCGCCTAGGTCTCTATAAGAGAATCTATGATATGTTGAGCGATTGAGGTAAGGTATCGAAACCCTCCTATGTATTTCATAGGGATCAATGGTTTGCATAATTCATCATGAAAATTTGACTCGTAGATTGGCAACAACTCTTCTTGAGGGAGTTCTAATCTTAAGGAATATGTTAATTCCTTCCAGGGAGTAGTGAAATCTGAAACACTTCCATTTTCCCTTTTCTTATAATTTTTAAGATCGAAAACTATCATCTCTGGAAATATTGAGCTAAATTGAAGGAGAAATATTGGATGGAGATCTTCCCACCTAGTAATTGACCAGGATTGCAAGCCTATATACCAGAAAAAACTAAACCCTTGTAATGACTGCACAAAACACCTGAGCATAACTGCTTCTTGTTGTTGAGGATTTCCCATCATAGGATCACAACGAGAAACAAAATGTGTTATGTTTTGTTATATATCTCTCAAACCATTAAAAATTGGGAATTTGGTACATGAAAAATTTGATGGGTGAGGAATTGCATCCACCGATTCAGGGTAATCTCCTTTTTCTGGTCACATTTTTGCCTGCTTTGCTTCTATAGTATAAAACTGAGCTGTTAATGACTCAATGGTAGTTATTAAAATTTTAGAAACATCTGGTTCAGATTGGACATGAGTAAGAACAATAACTGGAGTTTGGACAGGTGTGGTGACTGGTACTGCAACTGATGGTAGCACTACCAGTTGTTGTTGCGCATGACACATAGGATTGGACCTGTGAGGGTGTACTTGTAAAGGATGATATTCTTGATGTATCCCAGTAACTTCAATGAATTCCCTTGACTGAATTACTCTAGCATGCTTAAGAGGAAGACTACGTTGGAGTAGTTCTGCATTCAACCTCCTTAACTCCTTCATATCATCCTCTTGTTGTGTGAATCTTTCCTTTAATGAATGTGATTGGCCTTTTCTAGAGGTAGGGTGGGATGTAACGTGAAATTTACCCTTTTCCTAGGCATGGCCCTTTCTGGTGTATGTAAGGGCATTGCTCGAAAGAATATCTTGCCTCTAGGCAGCCCTTTATCTTCTGTTACGCACACCTTCTTCATTTATTTCTGTGTATACAACTTGTTGAATAGGAACTTCCTCATCTTATTTCTCTGAGTGAACCTCATGTTCTGGGGGATCAATGATGATGACATTGATAACATTTATCGATGCATAACGCATTACATCCCTTCTATTGGAATTTCAGTGATATTGTATTCTTCCATTTCCTTTATGAGATATTGCCTTTTTTTGAGTTGATCCCTCGAGAACATCTTGATGAACTGTAATTTGGAGAGAATCCCTTGATTATTAAGATCTGCTTTCCTCTTGTGGCTTCTCCCCTAATCGAGAGAAGACCGACATTTGATGAGGAAGATATTGAGGATTTGAAAAAGCCCCTAGTCTGGTGGACTGGGTCTGCTCCTGCTTTCCTTACTCAAATTCATAAACCCCAACTGTTGATCCCAAGGGTGGGTTAAAAGATTCCACATCCTGGCAGGCTGAGGTGGTTCTTGAGTTGGTACTTCTGAGACTTTTCATAAAATCTCCATTGATTTTGCGGACTTTAGTACTGAAATTGGCCGAATGCATCAACCTACATCCCCTCAAATCCCCTACCTCAAATGAATGTTCTGAGTGTAAGCTATCCTAGTGGTTCTTGTTCATTTTTATCATATCCATGCAACATCAAATTAGAAGAAAATAAATCAGATTTGGTGAGGCCCAATCAATGAAGTGTGCAAATACGGATGAGGTTGACTCTTGAACCATTATCAATGAAATCTCATCGGATTTCTATAGCATTGACCTTTCCTGATAAATAAAAAGTTCTAATATGTCCATGCACAACATCATCTTAATCTTAATCTATAAAAGTTATGACTTCATGGCATTCTGCAGGATCATTCTCTATATGTTAGACTTCAGCCGCAACAATTTCACTTTCAAATTCCTGAGGACTTGAAAAATCCTCAATGAGTGCCTCCCGAAGATACTTTGATAGATTCAAGGAATCCATAATTGATAACATGGCTGGTACTTGGGACAAATGTTTCAAGACATCATACTTTTGTTCCAAATGTTTGCGTTTCCAACATGAACATGTTGTTTCGTAGGTGCCTTAGAAGTTGATGCTTTAGAAGTATATGAATCTTGTATCAGGGTAGGTATTAGAAATACTCCTCGCTTTGGAATATTAGACCGACTAGGTCTATTTATATGATGAGAGGAAGAAGTCGTATCCTCTAACCGATCTTTCAAAATAACTGTTCCAGGACTAAATCTGCCATGTGTGGAAGAACAACTTTCTAGTTTTTGATGAGCCCACTGAAGGGCTTTTCCATGAGTTTCTACTGCGTATATAGTTCTAGCAGAGGTAGGATTGGAATAGTGTCTTTTAAAATATCCATGTTTTCACCTGTATCCTAGTCCTCTGGAACTCCCTCTAATTCCTCCATTTTGATACAAGGAACTCAAGCCCGTCAAGATAGAAACTGTGACTGGCATACAAATCCGTTAAGTGAATCATGTTAACAGAATCAAAGATAATATCTTAATCTGATGAAGATTCTGCCTGATTATCCAGTTTAGGTCATGCCGTTTGGTGGGGCGGTGCCTGTGCTTTTGAAATAGATGGCATAAAATCTTCTAGAGTCCAAGACAACTTAGGCTTTGACAGGAACACATCATCTTATGTATGCTCTTCATTTTTTGTATTGTGCTTCATCTTTGAGGATTTTCCTTCTAATGAAGGGAGTTTTTCTATGGGATTTATATCAGAAGAAACAATTGGTTTCTTCAATCATGTTCATAAAATGGAATGAGTTCGGTTGATCATTTTCCTGACCATCCAATCATCATATTTCTTCCTATTTTTACTTATGACTTCGTGTCACTCGCCTTCTTCCTCTAGATCTATAGCAGTAACTATTGCTACATGGGCTGAAGAACCATTTAGTTTTACTTGTCCAGAGTCCACCATCATTTTCAGCATATCTTTAAAGACAAAACACTCTTGAATAGGATGCCCCAACATCTGATGAAATGAGGAATAGTTGGGAAGGTCTTCTTCTCCTTCCTAGTTTGGCCTTTTAGGCCTTAATAATTGAACCAAATTATTTTTCAGAGCCGAAATGATATAACGAAAAATAAGGTCATTTTGGAAAGAATAAAATTTAATCTTTAATTCCTCAAATTCATTTGTTCTTTTATCTCTTTGATCATCTTGACAAGACGACCTCTGTTGTTGATGCTCAGGAGGTGGATCCCTTCGATAATATTAAGTTTTATAAGTGGAAGCAGGTACAGGTGCTTGTTTATGTGTAAATGTAGTAGTCTCTACTCTCCCCATTCTCCTTCCTGGAGCTGATGGAATTACATGAGTTTTAGATTTAGTCTCTATAAGAGAATCTTTGATTTGTTGAGCGATTGAAGTAAGGTATCAAAACCCTCCTATGTATTACACAGGGATCAACGTTGTGCGTAATTCATCATGCAAATTTTCCACACATATTGGTAAAAACTCTTCTTGAGGGAGTGATAAGCTTAAGAAATAAGTTAATCTCGTCCAGTGAGCAGTGAAATCTGAAAGTCTTTCATTTTACCTTTGAATACAATTGATAATTTTGAAAACTGTCATCTTTGGAAATGTTGAGCTAACTTGAAGGAGAATTCTTTGACGGAGATCTTCCCACCTGGTTATTGACTGGGATTCAAGCTTGTATACCAGACAAAATAAAACCCTTGTAATGACTGCACAAAACACCCGAGCTTAACTGCTTCTTGTTGTTGAGGAGTTCCCATCATAGGATCACAAGGAGAAACAAAATGTGTTATGTGTTGTTCTAGATCTCCCGAACCATTAAAAATTGGGAATGTGGTACTTGAAAATTTTGATGGGGGAGGAATTTCATCCACCCATTCAAGGTAAGCTCTATTTTCTAGTTGAATTTGTGCATTATTTCCTTACATAGCTTCCAATAGAGCTATTAATGACTCAATGGTAGTTATTAACTATTGAGAAACATCAAGTTGAGCTTGTACCTGAGCAGGTGCAATAACTGGATTTTGGACAGGTGTGGTGACTGGTACTGCAACAAATGGTAGCACTACAAATTGTTGTTGTGCATGGATCATAGGATTGGACCTGTGAGGGTGTACTTGTAAATGAGGATATTATTGATCCATACCAGTAACTTCAATGAATTCCCTTGACGGAATGACCCCAGCATGCTTAGGAGGAATACTACCATGGACTAGTTCTACATTTAACCTTCTTAACTCCTTCATTTCATCCTCTTGTTCTGCGAATCATTCCTATAATGAGAGTGATTGGCCTTCTTCAGAGGTTGGTTGGAATGTAACCTGACTTTTACCATTTTCCTTGGATTATGACTTTATGGAGTATGAAAGGGCATTTACCGAAGGAATATCATGCCTCTTGGAAGCCCTCTATCTTCTGGTACGCACACCTTATTCATTTATTTTTGTGTACAGCTTCTTGAATAGGAAATTCCTCCTCTGATTTTTCGGAGAGATCGTCATGTTCTGGGGGATCAGTGAAAATGGCATTGATGACATTTATTGATTCATAATTTATTTCATCCCCTCTATTATCATTTCTGCAATATTCTCTTCTTCCATGTCATTTATGAGGCATTTCCTTTTGTTGAGTTAATCCATCAAGAACTTCTTGATGAACTATAATTTGGAGGGAATCCCCTAGTAATTCAGATTTAAGTTCCTCTTGTGGCTTCTTCCTTAATCGAGAGAAGACTGACTTTCGCTGAGGAAGAGATTGAGGATTTGAAAAAATCCCCAATCTGGTGGACTGTGAGTGTTCCGGCTTTCCCTGCTCAACTCCTTGAACCCCATCCATTGATCTCAAGGGTTGGTCAAAACGAGTCCCCAACATGGCAAGCTAAGGTCATTCTTGAGCTTCTACATCTGAAACATTATTAAAAGATCTCATGATTTTGCAGACTTTAGTCCTGCAATTGGTTGGATGCATCAACCTACATCCACTCAAATCCCCTAGCTCAAATGACCATTGGATGATTTCTGAAACATCTGTCACCTAATTATGTGCATGCTCTAAACGAGAAGCTTGTTTGATATTCACATTTTCTTAATGCAAGTGTAATTCGAAAAATTGTTTTTTGTAATACGGACTTTGAGAAGAACAAGTTGAGGCATGTTTCTGAGCAAGCCTTTGATTACACAAAAATCCAATTGGCTATGGACGACCATGGGTAATAACATTACATGAGACAATTTTTGGCGGGCTTTGTTAACTAGAGATTACATTTAAATTCATTTCTCCATTAACATACCATAACCTGATATGAATACCAGATGGGGAATTGGTAATTAACTGTCACAACATTTTTAGTGCGCTAAAGCATGCATGCTGAAGGGCTCTCTGCTACTTTTAAACCATTGGATATCGGGAAACTGAGGAAGATTCCAAATCAATTTGGCATTGTTACCCTTCTATTATCTTAACATGATTTTCATATTCATCATATGACAATATTTTCTCTTTTAAGTGACAATGATTTTTCCACATGTTGAGACGAATATTTTGAATACAATCTTCCATCAACATTTCTGGAATATCATACTGAGAGTCAGCCAAAGTCCAAAACATGACTGGTACTTCACATTATTACAGTTGTTTTCTCAGATTCATCACATCTTCCTTATAATTCTATGAAGATTCTTCAAACTGATTAAACCAATGATGGTTCTTCTTTGTTGCTTCATTAGATTCAACAATATTGGTAGAGAATTCATTAATCAAATTAGAAGATGAATGAACCAAGGGTGGTTTAGAGAATAACATACACCCAGGGATATCTTCTGATTGAGAAATTATTTCACCTATTAGCGGTAAAGCATCAGACATGATAGGATTCACATTTGAAAGTGCCTTACAATAATAGGTCTTTCTCATTATTGCATTTCCCTTTGAATAATTTTCCAGTAAATTTGAATTACTACAATGGATTGGTCTTTCACAGCTAAATTCCTCATCAGGGGGAGCACCACCATGGTGGGTTACAGCAAAAGATGGAACCTTTTCCACCTTGATCTTCTGGCCACACATACAGTTATTGTGGCTCTCATTTGAAGATGATACTTCAATATTGACCAAATTGTTGTGAATCAAGACTTCAAGAGGAAGTTTATGATGAAGAACTTTGGAATTATTGTTCCCACTATTGGGAAATGATAGTGTAGAGTCCTGAGTTGCAATAGATAATTGTCTGAGGGCTTCAAGAACTCCAGCATCAAGCAAGTCCTTATCACTAATTGGCTCTTAATTTCTCGACTGTGCTGGACATGTCTTTTTCATAGAATCGTTCTTACCCACTTTAGAAACATCTTTTTGACTAAAGTGGTAATTATGGGAAAGTGTATGTGCCTGCTTAGGTTAAATGGTCGGACATGTCTGATTATCTCCATTCAAATCGGGTGTATGTGCCTGACATGATTATTCATAGGACATGGGGGGGTATGCCCCACAACACTGCTGGACTGGGACATAGGTGTGTTTATATTCTGTGGTGACATGTTGATGAGTCACTCCACTGATAGGGATAGATTTATGATTCTTTCCCTGTGATGGTTCTGAAGTTGTTATAATATTCTAACAGGCGTCCAGAATATGGGTAGGGATTTACTTCTACTCTTTCTCCATTGTCAAAATTTGTGTGGTGACTTCAACTGCTAGAACAGGAATATAAGTCCTTTCCATGCTTGGAGTAGGTGTATGCGCTTACTCCTGTCCTCATTTTCCTATCATTGAATTCTGATAGTACTCATATGTGGGGGCAGAGAATTGTGTCTGCCTCCTGCTTGTCATTGGAGCTTTCTAATTGACTTCTCTGGGTGCTACCAAACGAGACTATTGGTTATCTTGACGAATTTCAGGTTTATGTGAATGTTGATTGTTCCCCACCAAATTTGATTGGTGAGTTCATTTGGTTGCAATCAGACGAGCCTACTGACTAGCTGATGGATTATAAACAAGTGTATATTCCTACCTATATTACTCTACCTGAATTTCCTGGAAGGATTGGCGTGTTACTACCAGACGAGTCTGCTGGGAAGTAACATCATTATGGATTGGTTTATATACCCCCTCAATGTTTTCCATCATGTTGACTTGATGGACATCTCTAGAGGGGTCAGAAGTAAGATCCTGCTCCTTATTGAACAGATTTAACCTCTGACGGTTCGTCTTGTGTTCTCGGGTCTGAGAAACCTGAGCTGAACCCCTAAAGGCGATAGCCTCATCATGTTGAGGGTGCACTACCGCATGAGTCTGGTGGAGATTTTTGATGGGATCCCTTGGGAAGGACTCATGTATTCTTGAGTTAAGGCCTTGAGTGACCTTCTCAGTCACCTCCCCATAAAATGGGAGGGACTGGTAATTGTGTTCTTGGGATAACAAACCAAAATGGTTGGAGACGGTGGTTGGCACCACCAGCTTCTTGACCACTGGTCATCGCTGTCCGGACAACCAGGGTGAATTGTTAACTTTTGAGGTCTTGTCGAGCATCCTATAGAGTCGGAATGGTACCATGTTGAAGGTATTCCTTAACCAATGCATTTGAAACCCAGCATTGAAGACGCTGAGTAGGTGAAGTTGTCTTCAGAGTGGATGACGATCCAGTAGGTGTACCGGCCGAGGCATTCACAGGTGTGAATTTTAAAGAAGCCATTTCTGTAATGCAGAGAGATCTTGGAAAAGAGTGTATGTTTGATATAACAGACATAATCAAGATAATTTTGGCCAAACTACATCTTTTGGATGAGCACACATGTTATTGATTGCTTTGTTGGCCCTCACATTAAGATAAATAGGGGCCTAACAAATAAGTAAAACATCATTTAACTTGGTTAAGGATTCAGATTGGGTTCACCATTTTTGTTTCTTCTAGAAATGGGGATGCCCTTGTTTGTAAAATGTTAAAACTTTACAATTGGTTTCTAAGGGGTTTATTCATTGAACCGGCAATATCCAATGATTCTATATCCATTTTTACCTACTTTAAAATGGTTGGTTCCCATTAGTTTTGGACTCATGAGACTTAAGAATTTTCATTGGTCGAGAGGATGGGAGGTCAGACTCATCACACCTTTTTGGGGGGGAATTATTGTCTACTCTGGGACTCTCTTATAGATTTGAGTAATGTTCGCGAGTCCTTATTAATTTACCAAGCATTAAAATGAGTTTTTTCATTAGAAATTGCAATAAATGATTGATATGTAGGGGATTTAGAGAATCTTTTATATTTATTTGAGGTTCTTAATCAATAGAGAATCATCCATATGAATTAGTTATTCTTAGTCAATGGTGTATTTAAATACATTATATAGAAATCTCTTGGTCATTATGATAACCATACTAGTTTTAAAGCCACTCAGGGGGGAACTTGAAGTTTATTGTCGTTCAGAAAGACATGGATTATTTTAGAGTTGGGATCGTACCCGCAGATGGGATACCTATGTATCCTTGTTAGAAAATGAATAAGAACCCACATAGTTCGAGTGAAGAAGTATGAGTTTTATGCATGATTGATGACCCAAATACCGATGTCATAATTACTTTTACACACTATGCTCACGTGAGTCATTCTCGTTGTGAGAAACAAGAGGTATTAGTAAAACCTGAAGATTGTGCCTTGAAAGATGAAATCCAAAGTAATGATGTGGGGCTTACGTATGTATCACTGCCCAAATAGATGAAGATCGAGACTTAATTTAGGGAAGAATTCTGGGAACAAGGTCCATAAAGGTATATGTGCTTTATGGAGATTTGGATACATAAGTTAGGACTTACTCCAGAGAACGATGCCCAAATTAGAGGGGAATTATGATTGGGTTTTATTCCTGAAAAGGAAGCCCAAATCAAAAGAAATTAAGACTGGGGATTACTCGTAAGGAGTATTCCCAAATTAATGAACTTGGGGCTTAGTCTTAAAGAGGATTCCAAAATTAATGGGATTTGTAATCTGGGGATTACTCTTGAAACATAGGCCCAGGTAAAGAGAATTTATGACTGTGGATTACTCCAGAAAAGGAGGCTGAGGTTAAGGGGACTTGAGGGTTGTGGCTTACTCCTGATAAGGAGGCCCAAATCAAAATAACTTCTCAGAATTCCTTTCAGATAAGGAGGAAAGCAAAGGAACCATGCCACAAATGGCTTTGAAGAGTGTTTTTAAGGATATATCTTGAATAGGAGAGATGAATTTGAGGAAAGGAAGTGAAATTTGAAGGAGGCGTGCATGTCCTGGTATGGCATGCAAGTCCTAGTCGTGCAAGTATACTTGCATGACATGAGTTCACTTGGGTGATGGAGAACCTCTGAAGTGATACTTGGGAGAATTTGAATTGGAGCCCCTAGTATCATCTCTAGAGGCTTTCATATGGGCGGTGCACAAGGTTATTTTAGAGGGAAAGGTGGAATGCAAGAATCCTCACTTCCCATAAGGAATGGACACTTACGTGCACAAGTATTGATGAGTTCTAATACTTAGGACTTATTCATCCTATTGAGAGCATACATTCTAGGAAAAGAATTACATTAGAAGTTTTTGGAAGATTTCAGACAGAGACCTGGGTGACCATAGATTGAATCTGAGTTTTGGATTTTTTGTCCTCGAAATGGGGGGCCAACAGGGTGTATTTATAGGCCACCTAAGGTTTTAGAGAAATTTCAATTAGGTCATGAAAGTGACTTGTGCACCTCATATCTGGTGTGCATGTGACTTGCGTGCCCAAGGTTTGTGTGCATGTATACTTTTGTGCCTTAATGCCTATGAAATATTTTGATGGATCTTCCCTCTTCTTTGCTCGAGGTATTCCCCTGAGTCAATCTTTGGACTATGAGACATAACGTAGTGTCAACAGCTACAACACGTGCACCTTCTTGTTTTCTGTATTGTGCTACAACCTATGTACCCTCTTAATTTTAGGATTGGGATACAACGCACATACGTTATTCGTTTTAGTCTTGGGATACAACCCGTAAACCTTCTTAATTTTTTTAAAAAACATTACCATAAAAATTTATTTTAAAAAAAATTATAAAAAATATCTTTTTAAACATGAAAATAAATTTTCAAATAATTTATGGTGGGTAAATCCATACATGTCATATGAGGTAAAAAGAACATTCTTATTCACCATAAAAACGTTAGAAAAATTCCACGTTAAGAAAGTGCAAAGAATATTCAATTGAAATCATTGGTAAAATTAAATAATGGTACAATTTTCATTTAACAAAATTTTTAGAATAGAATAATATTCTTGGGAACCCTTCATATAACATTTTTTTAAGGAACACAAATATCGGATCGAAGAGAGGGTAAAGTTAGGATTTCATTAAAATAATTTCTTAATTTTATTATTTACAAAAGAGTGGAAAATTGGTTCCAATACATGAATATATCATGAATAACCATAGGGTAATAAAATTAATTTGTTATTATAAGAGATGGATTGTATTATTTTATAATTGGAAGCATACATATAAATAATCTTTAGAAGTGATGGGATGGTTCCAATAATCACTTACAACTTACTAAATTTAGACCATATTCTCTATTTAAGAAAATAAAATAAAATTAAGACTAAAATACCATGAAAAGAATAAGATTCATTTTATAAAATTTTAAATTAATTATATACACCTCATGGAAAAATATTGTGGCATAACATGCCATGCGACTTAAGGAATGAAAATTTTGACATTATTAATTTTCCAATTTGGTAACTTTTGAAACTTAAACCTCATAAGAGAAATAAAATAAAATATATTTATAAATACCAATAAATTTGGTTATAATCATAATATATTACATCCATGGGATGTATACACACCATACAAAATTAATGGGTGATGAGTAAATCGTGTATCTCATCGAAATAAAAAGTGGGATGAAATTATATCCCCTTGTGTCTTGACTCTCATTATACTCAATCCAACCACCCATATAATATATATAAACATGTTATAAAAATTTTATATTCATATACTATAATATATAATAACATATATGTTTTTATTATGTCTTTATATTAACCACTGGTTTACAATCCTATGTTTAATATTCACATCGCCTAATATACACTTTATAATTCCCATGTGTCATAAATTGTTATATATTTGTATTTATACATATATAATGATATAATGAATGTAGAAAATTATATAAATATCATTTATATTCATTTTTTATTTTTATTATATTAATCTTTAGAATATATAAGTATGAACTTGAATACATCATTTATGGAGACGGTAAGTCGTATATATGCAAGAATGATGTTTCTGTTTTTATTATCGCATTGAAAAATAGAAAAAAAATTACATATAGGTATGCATGTATATATTATAATAAAATTATAACTATAATTTTATTTATATCACATTTTTTCAGTAATCCCATCCTTAGTACATTCCATTTAGTTTGTGAACGACTCACAGCAGTTTTAGGGGGCGGTAGTCTACAATTCCTCAAACAAAATTATCTTATTTACAGATAATGGAAAGTATAAAAGAAATTTTCATTAAAATGAATTAATAATATTAAATAAATATTCAATATAATATATTAAATATAAATTAATAGTGTACCTCATAATGTTAACTTTGAGATTCATTAAAGGAGAAATGGAAATTCATCATTTATTGAGGTGGTAGTTCATCATACACATAAATAGTATGTTTGTTAAAAATTAGTACGATGTTTTTTTATGTGTAGTTAGAGACTATATAATTATAATAGACTATAATATTTAATAAATTTTTTATAAAATAATGGAATAATGATATTGAAGGGGGTGGAAAAAAAATTAAAATAAAGGAGCTTGAGAGAATATGTTACCTCTTAATCATGTAACTGCTTTTGGTTTTCGCCAAAACAATTTGTTGGATTTCTTTTTGACCAAGGGGAGGAATCTTGGAGTAAGTTAGGTTTGTTGGGAAGTTTATTGGGATGACATTTTCTAATCTGAAGTGGGTTGATAGGGTTGAAGAAGAGGGAGATGTGTTGGCCTTTTATTGGGATGGTAAAGGACACACCAAGAAATTTTTAAAACAAATTAGGTGTACCGACATTTTTACCTACAATATTCATAAAAAAACCAACCAAATTCAATAACATAATTAAAATGGACTATACATGGCCATAAATAGGTTTTTTTCACAAGTTTCTAGGTCATTATGGGTCTTAAATTTGAGGTAAACCTAATTTTTCTCTTAATCATTGTAATTAATTGTTATCAATTTCATAAATATTTTTGGTAAAAAGCTATGATGAAATTTTTAAAAATTATTAAATATTACGAATACAAAAATAGAACCCAATTTTCGAAATTCTAATAATATAATTGTCAAAAATTATATTGAAATTAATCTCGTAGTTGGGTCACCAAAGTGGGTTTGAATGTAAAAACATTCAATATATTTATATGTTTTAATGCACAAGTTTAAATAGAAATTGATCTCATTAACATAATTTGTATTAATTGATAAAAATATTATATAATTAAACTTTGAAACAAATTTAGAATATAAAGTATCCTTAAAAATAAATTTTATGAAAAAACTATCTTGAATTAAAATCTGAAAATGTTAACTATTCCTCAAAAAATGATGTTTCTTAGAAAAATTCCAATAATGAACCATAAGCTAATATGGAAATTATAAATTTAAAAATGAAGTTTAAATTTTCAAATTAAATTATTAAATATGTATAGAATTAATATTTTATGGACATTAAAATAGTATTTGTAAACATATGAGGAATTTACCAAAAATTATATCTTCCATTATTGATCTATTTTTTTTAAAAAATTATTATAAACACTATTTTAAATATAGGTAATACTTGTCATATTAAAATTTTTAATGGAGAGGTGACAAATATCTAATTTAAAAAATATTTCTTAAAAAAATGATTCTTCATAGAAGCTCAGTGTTTCGTGTAATGTATGCCATGTCAGTGTTGTGTGTATCACAGTCCAAGTTGGTTTCATGTGAAAGGAATATTTGACATGGTTATTTAATAAAAAACTATTTCTAGTTTTGCATGAAATGAATAATATAAAAATATTTAATTAATTCAAAAATAATAATTCACCAAATCATTGGGTGTTACTATTGGTCTAGCCTTCTAGGGCTAGAGAGGATTTTGTTCATAACCATTACAAAAGGAGGATTTGTTTAGGAGAAATCCTGATAAAATCATGTACTGGTTAGAAGGAATGGAAAATTACCCCACTTTTCACATGACACTAGGTTTTTCTACATAGTTGTCCGAACCTTGTGCCCACCACGTGGTACCCTATATTCAATATAGGGGCTATGTCAAGATGTTTTATTGGGAGATAATGTGGTTTTCAAACCATTTAGAGGATGTATAGTTTTCTCTTTCGGAAGCTACATGGATTTTATGATCCCCAAGAACGATTTAAAACTAGGAACCTCCATTCTCTAGGGTGCACTATTATGGTTCACATTTAGTAATAATTGTGTTCTAGCCATGATCCATTCACGATATGATAACATTCACCCTTTTCATGTTCAAACCCCCCCAGACACTCCTAAGACCTTTTCAAATTTCAAGAGGAATTACATTAACCATTTTAGAGGTTGTTCAATAATTATTTAAAAAACATATTTAATTCAATATTTGGAATCTTATAACCTCTCCATTTTATAATATTTCATCCTTGATACTCTACCCCAAGAATAACTATGCCTCTAAGATAAAGATATCGAGCCATTAGGCCCATAAAACTGTTTCCATCTACCTTGTTTCCTCTTATAAAAAATTTTTCATCCACAAAACAAAAACTAAGAGAATTGTCTTACAAAGAAAAAAATTATCTTTTTGAAAGATAATATGAATCATATTATCCTCAAAAGATAAATCATACCTAATATCAACATCATTGAAATAAATCACAAGATAATTGTCAAGGTAATACTATTGTAGTTGATACATATGAAAAACATCATGCATACCACCGTACCTCTATTGAATATACTTTCGAAACACTAATAAACTGATCCTCTACAAAATCTATAATGACCCACATTACTAGACCCCTAAAAACCCATGTTTCTTAATATTATGGTGTCATAATATCTAAGACACCAGAATAAACACACAGTCACCCACTTAAAATTTAATTGGTTAAGATTGATGATCTGAAAATCGATTCTATCTACATGTGTCATATCTATATTCAATTAGATCATCTAAACATTTTCGGGTGTCTCGTGGAAAATTATCAGTATCAAAATTCATGATTATCATATATTCATCCAACACAACAATGATATAAATGGACTAACATAGAGTTCCTTGTATAGTACCATCTAAATAGTAGCATGATAAATATTTATATAGGTGAACGCAACTTGAGATAAATTATTCTACCATGTCCCATAAAAATAACGAACACATGCTACCTAAATTCCCTCTAGTTCTTGGATAAAACATTTATAATGCTAGTTATTATATGTGTGAAAAAATTAACTGATTAAAACATTGGTTCATAGATCATTCTACAATCATTTCTAGAAAATTGTTGTCATATAGTGTTATCTATATAAAATGATTCTATGAGGATCCTCATTCAAACACACAATCTCTCATACATTATGTTCACCCAACTAATCCAATATAAAAGTCACCCAAGTTTAAAAACTGTACTAGCTTCTTAAATAGATCCATAATGAATTAAGTAGTTTTATTATTTGGAGGATTACTCATTTTTCCAACAATAATATTCCATGGTAACATCATGACACTTCTATAATGATATGGGTAACATATGTAATATACTAGTATTACATTAATACCATACCTTCACATTATGATAATTATAACATCACATAATGAATATTCTTATCTCTTTATTAATTTCTAACCAATACTACTATCTACGAATGTAATGACACATATTGGTAATGCTTGGGTGAACTAGACACCTATAGACCTGAATCTCATGCATCATCTCATCCCTAACACATGTAAGAAAAACAATGGAGTTATAGAAATGTATGATATCATCTTCATTGATTGTCTAAATAGGAAGTATATGAACACTATCCATGTTTTACCTAAATTCCAGAAACTCTAGATCATCATACTATCTCATCTCGATACAACTCAGAAGTAAGGGATTTATGGTTAAAGACACAAGGTTCAAATATTAACCTTTATCCTGAATAGCTACACCCATATTAGTTTATAATTCCACCATTTTATTCTCATAATTATACACTTAAACTTTATTTTTCTTCTTCATCCAACTCTAATAATATAGAACACTATTCCACTTTACCAGTTAATATGAAATCTCAAAATCAAAATTCTATATGTACTCAAACTATCTCAAATATAAAATATTTCAATCACACTAGGAAAATATGTATTGAGGCTATTATGGTGAATATTAATAATAAATATTTCATATATAAGACAATTACACCAACACATTATAACACCCCAAACATTTTATTGTATGTTCCTCTTAAATACATTCTATTCATTAGAAAGCCTATATTTAATGAAGAAATAAATCTTTTGTGAATCAAAAAATTATAGGATAAATTTATAAGATATTCATTAAAAATAAATTTTGACTTCTATGTTTTGAATTTCGAGAAACGATCATCTAGAGTTGTGATCAGTAATTCATTTGGAGTCTGATAGAACCAACTTGATTTTTTGATGAATATTAACATACCATTGTGAATTGTAATATGAATATTAATATGACCCTTATAAAAAGTAAATAATTTTTTTTTTTTTTTTATTGTAATAAGATAATGAGATCTTAACTGATTTTTTATGTGATATATAACTAATTATACCTTTAAAAAATGTTTTTTGAATTAACTATGATTTTATTTAAAACATAAATTAAAAATGAATAGGAAATTATTTTCTAGAAATGGAGTTCATTTTTGAATTCTACACGTTGAAATATGGTTATGGTGAATTTTGGGGATTTTTCTAAAATACATGAATTTTTCTTGAAAAGTAAAAACACATATTTGAGTTTTCAGTAGTTTAATGACATCATAATGATGTAATACATAAATATAAAAGTACAGTCGAATTTTTTACAGTACGTTATGACATGATGTGTCCCTGGTGGCTAAAACCATGGGAAAATACCATGGTAAAGCCCATTGTTTTTCAAAAACCACTAATGAGGTGTCCCTTTCAATTAATAAAAAACCCCACGCTTAATTACTATAAATACACACTCACCCCACCCCCTTAATTTTCATTATTTCCAAACTCATTGTCCTCAAATATATTGTGGTATTACCTCCCTAGGAGTCCTCCCAAAGTTTCCTCAAACCCCCAAGGTCCAAACCTTGCTGTTTTTGGGAGTTACTCTACAAAGTAAGAGTGTCAACCACCCTTCTCTTTTCTTAAAGATGTCATTTTATGTTTTCTCTTTTATTTTCAATTCTATTGTGTGGGGATATTTTATTCCATATTCCCCTTACTTCCAATATTATTTAATATTGGGGAGATACCCCTTTTCTCTCAACAAACTATTTTTTTAAATTTTAGGTGACATCGTTAGGCTGTGAATTTTCGTAAGAGATTTATCATTTTTTCACTAATTTTAAGTTCCTTTATTTTATATTTCTTTATTCATCTCCACTCATCCAAATGATATGATATTTCCTGTACCTTATATGAACTGGAATTATATTATTATAATGGAATATTTTATCATCGTATCTCTTTCCCCCTCCTCTTATACTATAAAAAAAAATATTGTCCGAGATGTGTTAATTTATCACATTCAAGGACGACAATTTCTCAATTTTGTTACCATCATTAATTAGGGTCATGAAACCAATTTTATGGTTGAAACAGATCCAAATATATTTATGTAATCTCATTAATTTTATGGAATCCCTACACACTCATAATATGGAATAATAATACAAAACAAGGTCATTGTATACAAAACTGCCATGCTAAATCCAAGCATTTATAAAAAACTTTTACTAATAATTCAACCTCAAGTATATAACCCATAATCATTATAAGATAATTTATATATATATAATGTCAGAAATAATATATATTAATAATTCTGGATGTTTAACCCCAGTTCAAATGAACTTCCATTCATGAAAGCAAGTAAACGAATCTTGAAAACCAAGGAAGAAAATGCTTCCAAAACAATAAAAGTGAACCTTTTAAAACCATTAAAGGGTCATGAATAAACCAAATAAGCTTACAATAAACAAATAAAATTTATAGGAGATTTTGGATTTATTAATTAATGAATTTAAATTTTATTATTAAGGTCATTAAAACTAACGGAGAACATACTTGAGCAAAAGGTAAGCGATTTCTCATCTCACTTTCATTTCTGTGAGACCTCCATTGTTAGTCAATTATTTCTTGTATGTGGTATATTTTTAAATAAATTTGATATATTATAACTTTATTCTATTTATATTAATGGTATTAAATAAGTCATTTCAGATTTATTACGTTATTTTCATATGATTCGACCGATTACATTGTGATAAGAGACTTTGTCTCAACTACAATTTTGGTGTAACTAACTTTGAATTGTGCACCTAATAATCCATATGTGATGTAACTACATCCCATTGGATATCACTTTTAATTTTGAAATTATATTTTTATTAAATATCCATAATCTCATATCATGGATATGTTTTTTGTCTAAACCTTATACCATTTTACAAACAGTGTTTATTTGGAAGTTTATTTCAACTATAAAAATATTGATGATTCTGTATACTCTACTCTATATGGGTATTGAAAAGGCATATTGATCTTGTATTTAATCAATTTATAAATAATTTTTTGGATATTCAGGGGTGGGTGGAGCCCTCTAGAGCCCCTCAATAAATCAGTAGGTCACAGGAGACAAATCAGTTGGTGGCAAACCCTTCGAGTTTGTTTCCAAATATCAGACGAGTTTCTACCCACCGAACTAAACTATTTTAACCATACTATGTTATCATGTGCTAGATACATGAATTACAGTTAATAATCATTCTCTTTATTCATTATCAGTTATTACTATCCATGAGTTTTTCACTATGTCAAAATCTATGGATGTAGTTTCATTCTCAGTTTATTAATGGCGTGAGTTTTCATTTATTCCCCATACCATGTTGATCATGTCAAATTATTTACAATTTATTTGTTATTGATTTATGATTCAACCAATTGTAACCCTTACTGAGTATTTTATCTCACCCCTTTCGTTGTTTACCTTCAACAGGTGATGAAGTAGATATCATTTATTGAGTTCCTGTGGATGCAGTTTTTAGTTTTTGTTATGTATTTTATTGTGTAACCTTTTCAAACATGATTTGAGTTACATTTAGGTATCTAGTTTCTCCAAGACTACTAAACTGGTAGTTCATTCTGGATTTTCATTCCTTCTAACCATTCCAATATAACAAATAATGCATAGGCTCTGGTCTAGAGGGTTCGTGGTGTAAAAGTTGGTATCAGAGGAAATTTAGTAGAATACCTGGAAAATAATGTAGGAAATGTATAGTAGGGATTAAAGCCCTATGGTAGTATATGAGGATAAACGTATAAGAATATCCTGGAATTTTTGTGAGGAATAGATTATGTGAATCCTTGTAGAAAAAGACATCCATGTCTAGATATGAGCAGATAGAGCTGGCTCTGGTAAAAATGTACCTATGAGTAAAAGCTCTGACAAGGAGTTTTAGGCTTGACCTAGGGTATCCTTGTACACAGCAACGGGTCTTACTCCACTCTTGATTATGACACTCCTGGGGGATATGCTTAGTATAATTCATGTTTTCCTTAAAGCCATTATTTAGGATTGAAATGTAAATTATTCCTCAAAGAAACCATTTTTTTGATTATGGGATTTCCATGCGCAATATCTAAATTTATGTTATGTATTTTGTTAAGTTAATATTATACATTATGATTCATATGCTAATCTAGTGTGTTCTATTATTTAGAAATGGAGACCAATGGAAGAATGGGAATCAATACTCATGGGCAATGTATGGATCTCCCCATTGAGTAAGTCAACACTGTAAATGTTAGAGGAGATCAGATCATGACCATATTGGGACAACATACTCGGGTAGTAACGAATAACCATTACACACTTGTGTTGGATAGTTTCATGCGGAAAAATCCCGCATCATTTAGTGGGACTAATAATCCAGTGGTTGCTGAGAAATGGATAAAGTCCCTTGAAAAGATATTCATGGCATGAAGATGAAATAAAAATAAAAAGGTAGTACTAGAAGTACATTGTCTCAAGGGAGATGCTGATCAATGGTGGTCCTTGATTCAGAATACCATGGTGGAAGAAGAAATAGAATATATGGAATAGAGTAAATTTAAGGAAATATTATTTGAAAAATATTTCCCACATTAGTAGTGAACCGAAATAAAGAAGAAATTCCATGGCTTAAGGAAAAGGGAAGAAGACAGTGTTACAGAGTATGAGGTTACCAACACAAGGCTATCCATGTATGGTGTAGACTACGTACGTGACTCAGCAAACAAGATTGATCATTTAATTGAAGGTCTTCATCCATGTCTTAGAAGTGTACTGTCTTCTCAAATATTTTAATCATATGATGAAATTTTATCAAGTTCCATCAAAACAGAGAAGTAATTTTCTTGATCAAATTTGTTCAAGGGGAACCAAGAAAGAAGAGGTACTCTGATAACCAAGGTAAAGGTGAAGCACCAACGAAGAATGAGGGAATAAATAAATTACCATTATTCAAAAATAGTGGAAAGAATCATCTTGGAAAATTCATAAAAGGAATGGGGGTCTCATATAAGTGTAGGGAAAAGGGTCATCAATCTCATGAATGCAAGGGAAGAAAAAATTTTATGATTTTCAAGGCTACAATTTTAGAGAGATGGGACACTAGGAAAATGAGTGTCTTGAGCACCAAGGAAACATGCCTCATAAAAATCCAAGAGAAAAAAGGAAGATCTTATGAGATTACAACTGCGGAAGTTGAAGTTCTTAATGGTGTGGTGGAAGGTACTTTAATTGTTTCCTCAATCTTATTCAAAAACTTATTTGATTCTGGATCATCACATTCATTTATTTCATCCCGGTTTTCCAAGAAAATTAGACATGTCCAATTTTATTTAATAATGGAGTTATCATTCAAAACTCCCAGGGGATTCATCCTTGCAACTAAAGCATGTCAACTAGTCCCTCTCGTGACATAGAAACGTGCATTAGTTTCTAACCTTATCATCATACCAATGACTGATTTTGATTTAATTATATGTATGAATTCGTTGTCAAACAATTATGCGATGATTTTTTGTAAGAAAAAAGAAGTTAAATTTCTTGAAAATGGTGTAGAATCTCTTATCATTAGAGCAGAGAGCTCGTCATCTTATTCTTATCTAGACCCACCCCCAGTATCTCTATTGAATTCAATTCTTGGTGAGAAAGAGAACCCAATATCTATGGGTGAGGAAAGAAATATTCAAATTGAATATGTGCATATAGTGCATGAATATATTGATGTTTTTCCAGAGGATTTACCTAGACATCCCCCATAGCATGAAATTGAGTTTTCCATTGAGTTAATTCATAGTGGAAGACCAATATCAAAGACCCCCTATAAAATGGCCACTGTGGAGTTATTGTAGCTAGAGAAACAACTAGAGGATTTTAATGAAAATAGATTTATTCGACCTAGTGTTTCTCTATGGGGAGACCCGATCTTATTTTTCAAAAGTAAAGATGGATCCCTGAGTCAATGCATTGATTATTGGGAAATAAATGCTATTACAATAAAGAATATGTATCATATTCCCTATATTGATGCTTTATTTGATCAAATTCATGGAGCTCAATACTTTTCAAATATTCACCTTCAATTTGGAAATCATAAACTATGTTTGAGGAAGGAAGATATTCTGAAGACAAAATTTCGAACCAGGTATGAGCATTACGAGTTTACAGTGATGCCTTTTGGATTAGAGAATGCACCATCTTTTTTCATGGATTTAATGAATAGAGTTTTCAAGAAATATCTTGATAACTTGGTGGTGGTATTCATTGATGATATCTTGGTATACTCAAAAATCTATAAAGACCATGATAATAAATTGAAAATTATTTTGAAAACTCATAGAAGAAATGAATTATTTGGGAAGTTTAGAAAGTGATAATTTTGGCTCCAATCTGTTGCTTCTCTAGGTCATATTGTCTCTAATGATGGAATCCTAGTTGATCCTGCAATGAAAATGTCAATCCAATATTGTCCCACGCCAACAAAATAACCAAGGTATGTATTTTTATTGGCATAGAAGGGTACTATCGACCTTTCGTTCAGAATTTCACCCGACTGGCTAACCTTCTAACCAAGCTCACATGTAACGCCCCGACCGCAATTACCCAGAGTCGGTGAATTATTTTAATACATTGGTGTGATTACAAGAAATCATTTCCCGAAGTACTGATCAGTTTAGCAGTCTTGGAAAATATATTACATACATGAACATTACATTACAACTTATGAAATAAAACACCACATAAATTATCCTTTGAGAATGCCATTAATACCCATGATTAACCCTACATAGAAATCACAATACAAATCTTGGAATCCTAGGAAAATAAAACATAAGAAAGGGGAGAGCTCAGATGCTCAGTAAGGGTAAATAATTTAGCCGAAGCTATACACATTTAAGGTAGGATTCGTAATAAAAACAACAGCCTTTTTAAACATAAACATGAACATAATATGGAAAAAATAAATAAAAAATTACCATATAAACATGCGCATGGATATTCTACTATTCGAATAATCACATGTAATAACTAATTTCATAATGAGGGAATGCCTAACACCGGACATAATTATCACATAGTCAAGGCCTTATGCCAAGACTACAAATAAAATATTTTTCAAGGCCTTGTGCCAAGACACTAGTTTGTCTCATGAGACATACTGATGCCTCTAAGAGCTATAGCAGGATCCACCTATCACATACTAAGTCCCTTGTATTCCTCATATGAAATAGTTAAAACATAACATAAACATTCATATTAAAACTAGCATAACAAATGTCATTACATTAACCATAAACAATGAATGGTATAAAAATAGAACATCCACAGTCAAACATATCATAAATAATTCAATACAACATGGAAGATTGTATTATAATAAATCAACCTCAATCAAAAATAATATCCAGTAAAGGATGCTGATATAGTTGAAAAGGATGAGTAAAACCTTTTTAGAGAAATATCCTTTTTGTAAAATCATTTAAAAGTCACACATTTAAAAAGGAAGTAATTTAAAAGAGATTTTTGAATCAATTTTTTGCATACCACTTAGAAACTTTTGAAAATAAATATCATTTCAAAACATTCAAGTCCATATAAATAAAATCTTAATATCATTTTGAAAACACGGACATTAATTAAAAAGATTTAGAAAGATAAATATTTAAAACATTTAAAATCAGGATCATGATCAACATTACCTTTCAAAAATCCTTAAAATATTCATTTTGAAATCATTTTTATGAAAAATGGACATGGATGATAAAAATTTCCCAGTAAATACTTACACATAAATAATCTCGGATAATAATGAGTTTGAGAAATTAACCCTTACCAATTTGGTAACTTACAAAACTTACACCCCATGAACGGAGTATCATACAATGAATATGTAAATACACATAAATTAAATTGTATTAAAAAATAAATACAATTACGGTAAGTACATACACCACACAAAAGTTAATAGTGGCAATATGGCATGAATCTCACAGGAATAAGGAGTGAGATGAAAAACCCTTACCTTACACTTTCCTTTATTCGAGGGTATGTTTAACCTCTTAAATGAAGACAATAGTATGTTATTAAATTATACCACAAAAATATTAATATTTATGATATCATAAATTATTCATTTATGACACTATACTACCCATTTAATAAAAATTCCCATGTTATATTAATATTTCGGGTAATAATCGCTTTCTTTATCGTAGGTGTTTTAACTTGTTACACCTGATTGTATCACATAGATCGTGATTTAAATACATCTAGAATATAAAAAATGATTTATATATAATATATATTTAGAATATAAATATTTATAGTAGACATATATATGAAATGGAAAACACCATTTATGGAGACGGTAGTCCGTACGTACGCATAAATGCTATTTCCCTTTTCATATAGTATTGAATGGAAGTAAGTGAATAAGATATATGTAAATACATAAATACTTATATATATAAATATATATATATATATATATCCATTAGAATTATTATGTCATATATTACATACTTATTAGTAATATATATTTTTATAATCGTCGATAAATGTGGAACTTGGAAATGAATCTCACACCGTCATGGAGACGGTAATCCGTACGTACGCACAAGCGAAAATATCACTCTTTTAATATTAAAATAATATATAATTGGATTGTATATCATATATAAAGAATCCTTATAATGTAATATTTATTATTTACATCAAATAAACATCATTATCATACCCATCCAAATAATAATGTATTTAATAACAATTACGCCATGACGTGGAGACGTTAAGCCGTACGTACACACGTATGGTGACATGTCATTAAAAGGGTGGATAGAATAAGGAATTTGGTTATACCATAATTATAATAACATCATAGTATATAGAAGATACTTTATTTATTATTTTATGATGGAATCAACAAAGAAAAAGAAAGTAGAAGAAGAAAGTAACTTGAAAGAGGGTGGTGAAATCATTACCTCTTCTTCGGGTTCTTCCTTTTTATTTGAAAAAAAGGGATCCTTAGGATGGATTTATGATCAAACTAGGGCCTCTAGGTTTAAGGTATGATAGATTAGAGGGTATTTGGGTAGGGTTTGGCCGATCCAAATGGCGTAGAAGGTGTGAATTAGAGTGAATTGGGAGTGACATTGTATAAGAGGGGCGAGGGGCACCTTAAGAAAAACATAAAATATTATTTTATAATAAAATCATATTCTTATTATAATGTCTCAAAATTGATTTATTTATAGGATAACGTGGGGATGGGTCGAAATACAGTGAAAAAAAGGTTTTATATAGGATTGGGTAACTTTATTAACCTTATCTTTTAGTTTTAACTCTTAGTTAATTAGTTTGACATTTACCATGTCTCTTTGTATATTTATATTATATGGATAATAAAATAAATATAAACATCCATTAGACCCCCAAGTGGTCCATTTATGATACCCCTATCATGATATAAGTCCTTTGGCCAAACCTTGGATTTTTAGGAATATAAAATCAATTAATAATATAATATTTGTTTTAAAAACACTTTTATGTCAATTTTGACACTATTGGGTATTTTGTTTTTGATAAATTTATAACACCATTATGACTTCGAAAAAAAATCATATAAGCAATAATAATATGTAGTATTAACCTATAGAATTATTTTAATTCATAAAATGTCTCAAATTACATTTATTTGGGTATTTCTATTATCAATTATCTTAATCATTCCTTAATATGATAATTACTGCATCATCATTATGTCATTAATAAATTAAAATATTTAATCTCTAAAAATTATAAATATAATACCATTATGTAAGAAATATTTTTATATTTCTAATGATTATTTATAATCAAATTTATCTTATGTATAACCCTGTATGAAAATTTTTTTAGTTATTAAACTTTGATTTTAACTCTTTTAACACTTCTTTGAATTAAATAATAATAAATGTCCTAATCTAATCAAAGTGGACCTAAATGATAATATTTTATTCCAAAGGTTTTTTTTGGTCGAGATAAACTATTCCAATAGAATTAGGAAATGTGTTAGGGTAATATTAATATCATTATTACCCTTAATTACTCTATTTACTTTTAAGAGTTATAAATAAAAGTTAAACGTTACTATTGAACAAAAATTATTTTTATCTTATTGAACCACATTTTACTCCTTTATATAAACCGTGTCTCTCGGATTTTTGGAATTACACTTACAGAAGCAGTAAAATTATATTTTATGTGAATTTGTGAATTCTCCTAGGAGATGGGTAAAACACGGTGAAAAGTTCAATAACATTTTTATATATCTAAATTTTTTATAAATTGACTCCAATAAATTATATTAACCTTATATATGTATTATGTATCAAATTTTACATAAAATAAATTTAAATAAAATAAATAATTATTTAAATAAAAATTTAGTTTTAAACTATAACTCAGTGTTTTTCACTATTCATCAAAAATTGAATGTTATCAGAAAAAATACCAAAAATTCACTCTAAGCTAATTTCGATATTCCGAATCAAAAAATGAAGCCCATTTTGAAATATAAAATTTATAAAATTTCAAAAAGTGGGTATTAGTATTCATAACGGTATGTTTACTTGGTTGTGGTGTGTGTTAGAACTCGAAGATGCGTACAACACACACTACTGTATTATTCAATAAGAAATGTACCATAGAAGCTTGGGGTGTTACATTCTACCCTCCATCAATAAATTACATCATCGCAATTTATGTTCGGTATTGGAAACATGTGGTAGACATTTCAAAATATCTTAGTTGAAATCCCACAAAGAAAAATGGATTACTAAGGCCTCTATTTAAAATAAAGAGTTGTAAGTATGAAGGTTACCGAAAATAACACATAATAGGGTTCCATGTAGGAAAAAATAGATATTTAAGAGAAATATAACCATCAATATCTGATGGAGAGTGGTAGATAACATGGCTATGAAAATGCAAACAATCACAAAGCCATAAATTTGTGATGATATAAGGTACCATCTAGAACAACGTTTTTGTTCTAAGTTCCTTTTCTAAATGTTGAAGAATTTATTTATGAGATTGTATAAGATCATAACGAAATATACCAACTTTATAATTAGATTTTTATCTATTAATAAATTTCTACCAAAATACTCATCCTTCACTCCAAAACATAATACAACTCAAAAATACTCTATTTATCCTAATCGTATATGGTTCCAAAAATAATGAATTTATAATTCACATATCAGAACCTTTAAAAAACTACATTATTCAATCCAGGACATCACGTGAGTCCGTGAGAGGTGATAAACCCTTTCCTCCCATCGATTGCAGGTTCAAGTCTCGCAGCCTTTCCGGACGTGACGGGTTGCCTCTCGACCTTCGGGTTGTCCTTTTTATGGAAATCCAAAAATAACTTTAACAATAGTATCCAATTTCAAAATTAATAAATTCCAACCTTTAGACTTATCTAAAATACTTATATCCAAACTCTTGGTCCAAATTTTATAATATATTTAAACATAATGAGGATCCTTTTTTCCCGGTAATAACATGTGAACGCCTTCATCGTGTATTCTTTTACAACACCACAACATCCTGAATTACCAAAATCTTTCATCTCTTATTCCAAAATCACTATCTCATTATCAGAACCATATTAAGGATTACCTTTCATTCAAACATTTATTTTCCAAAAAGTGTAGCTTACTATTAAGTCACTTTTCTTAGAACCATATAATCTCGAATCCTGAATAAAATAGTACTGTTGTAACATCCTAATTTATCTCCATAATTCATGTAACCGGTATACTATAGATACAACACTCAAATGAAATAATTATATAACAACAACATAAGAACACTAGTCATTCTTCTTTATCTGAGATAGTATCATAACTTTATTATTATCCAATAACATCATTTGTGGTATACTCTTATGAATGGGGAATTGATTCCCGTAGGGTCTCAATGCTTTGCAGATGAAGCATTTTACATTTGAAAACATTTTCTTACCCATGCAATCACGTACTTGGTGTCCTTTTCTCCACACTTATAAAAAAACCCATTCAATTCAAAAATTTACTAAGGTGATTCATTCCACATTTATCACATATTGGAAAATCCTTCATTCCCTTATTCCCTTTATCCATATTTCTTTCTACCATAATTTTCTACTATGTCTTCCCTTCAAAGCCATATGATTTAGTAAATTCTTTACTAATCTTATTAACACATGATACTATTTATTCATATGATGATAATATGTGGGATACTATTTCCATTCAAAATTTTGGCTTAATACCAGGAATGAAATGACCCTTCTTACTTTTTAAATCATACATATTGCTGCAGTTCTCATTCATTCTACTGGGTGACATTTCTAAACAATGGAATACACTAGGTCAGTTTATGAATAACAATTCATAATTCCAAACATCTAAAATACCTAACATAAATTGAACATTTTTTGGATATAATCCATAATCACAAAAATGTTTTATTTGAAGAGATATATGATCATAAATCCTTCATAATGATTTGCAATGAAAATGTGAATTATCCATAGCATATCCCCCGGGAGTGTTGTAACCAAGAGTGCAGCAAGGCCCATTTTCCTGCATCAGTTATCGTTCGCGTCTAGCTCAAAGCGTTGTTTTATAGTTTTACCCCTAGGTACATCTGTTCCAGATCTGCCTCTACCTACTCGTATCCAGACAGGGATGTATTTTCTTGGAAAACTCACAAAATCTATACATTTCCAAAATTCTAGGAAGTTCTTCTATAATAATCCTCAAATTATATATTAGGTCTATGTGCTCTAATCAGAGTTTATCTAAATCTATCTTCCAAGGTTATTTTTAACCTTCCTCTTATACCAACTATAACACCCTGACCCCAGTTACCCAGATTCGGTGCATTATTTTAATACACTCGCATGATTACAAGGAATCAAGTCCTGAAGGACCGATCAGTTAAGAAATCTTGAAAAATAGATTACATACATGAACATTACATTACACATTATGAAATAAAACACAACATAAATTATCCTTTGAGAATGCCATTAATCCCTAAGATTAACCCTTCTTAGCAATCATAATATATATCCTGGAATCCTGGGAAAATAAAACATAATAAAGGGGTGAGCTCAGATGCTTAGTAAGGGTAAATAATATAGCAGAAGCTATAAACATTTAAGGTGGGATTAATAATAAAAACAATATCCTTTTTAAAAATAAACTTGTATATAATATGGAAAACATATATCAAACATTACCATATAAACATGCTTAAGGATATTCTATAATTCTAATAATCACATGTAATAACTAATTTCATAATGAGGGAATGCCTAATGCCGGACATCATTACCACATAGTCAAGGCCTTATGCCAAGACTAAAAATAAAATTTTTGTCAAGGCCTTGTTCCAAGAAACTAGTTTGTCTCAAGAAACCTACTGATGCATTGAGGAGCTTTAGTGGGCTCCACCAGTCACTTACTAATTCCAATATATTCCTCATATGAAAAAGTTGAAACATAACATAAACATTCATATTAAAACTAGCATATGAAATTTCATTACATTTACCCTAAACCATGAATGGTATTAAAATAGAACATCCATAGTCAAACATATCATAACTCATTCAATAAAACATGGAAGATTATATTATAATAAATCATCCTCAATAAAAAATAATATCTCATAAATAATGCTGATATAGTTGAAAATGATGAGTTAAACTTTTTGAGAGAAATATCATTTATGTAAAATTGTTTAAAAGTCACACATTTATAAAGGAAGTAATTTAAAAGATATTTTTGAATCCAAGTGTCCCATACCACTTTGAAAATTTTGAAATTAATTGTCATTTCAAAACATTCATGTCCATATAATTAAATCCTTAAAATCATTTTGAAAACATGGACATTAATTAAAAACATTTAGAAAGATAAATATTTAAAAAAATTAAAATTTGGATCTAGAAAAACATTACCTTTCAAAAATCCTTAAAATATTCATTTTAAAATCATTTTTATGAAAAATGGACATGGATGATAAAACATTTCCACTAAATACATACACATAAATAATCTCGGATAATAATGAGATTGAGAAATTAACCCTTACCAATTTGGTAACTTACGAAACATACACCCCATTAAAGGAGTATCATACAATGAATATTTAAATACAAATAAATTAATGTGTGTTACACAATGAATAAAATTATGGTAAGTACATACACCAGAAAAAAGGTAATAGTGGCAATATGGCATGAATCTCACAGGAATAAGGAGTGAGATGAAAACCCCTTACCTTGCACTTTCCTTTAGTCGAGGGTACATTTAACCTCATGTATGAAGACTATAGTATGTTATTAAATTATACCAGAACCATATTAATATTGATGATATCATAAATTATTCATTTATGACTTTATAATGACCATTTAATAATAATTTCTATGTAATGTTAATATTTCGGGTAAAAATCACTTTCTTTATCGTACGTGTTTTAACTTGTTGCACTTGATTGTATAACTGATATCATGATTTAAATAATTCTAGAACATAAAAAATTATTTATATATCATATATATTTAGAATATAAATTTTTATAATAGACATATATATGAAATGGAAAACACCGTTTATGGAGACGGTAGTCAGTATGTACGCATAAACGTTGTATCCATTTTCATATAGTATTGAACGGAAGTAAGTGAATAAGATATATGTAAATAAATATATATATATATATATATATATATATATATATCTCCAGTATAATTATTATGTCATATATTACATACTTATTAGTAATATATATTTTTATAATCATCGATGAATGGTGAACTTTGAAATTAATCTCACCGCGTCGTGGGGGCGGTAATCCATACGTACGCATGAGTGAAAATATCACTCTTTTGATATTAAAATAATATATAATTGGATTTTATATCATATATAAATAATCCTTATTATGATATATGTATTATTTATATATTGTAGATATCATTATTATATCCATCCAAATAATAATGTATTGAATAACAATTACACCACGATGTGGAGACGGTAAGTTGTACGTACGCACGTATGGTGATATGTCATTCAAAGGGTGGATAGAATAATGAATTTGGTTGTACCATAATTATAATAACTTCACAGTATATAGAAGATACTGGATTTATTATTTTATAATGGAAATAACAAAGAATAAGTAAGTGAAAGAAGAAAGGAACTTGAAAGAGGGTGGTGAAATCATTACCTCTTCTTCGGGTTCATCCTTTTGATTTGATCAAAAGGGATCCTTTGGATGGATTTATGATCAAAATAGGGACTCTAGGATAAAGGTAGGATATTTTAGAGGTTATTTGGGTAGGGGTTGGCAGAGCCAAATGGCTTAGAAGGTGTGAATTAGAATTAAGAGGGAGTGCCATTTTATAAGATGGGTGAGGGGCACCATAGGAAAAACGTAAAATATTATATTATAATAAAATAATATTCGGTTTATAATGGATAAAAATTTATTTATTTCTAGGATATATTGGGGTTGGGTCGAAATCCACTCAACCAATAGGTTTTAGACATGATTGTGTCATTTTATTAACCATATATTTTAGTTTTAACACTTAGTTAATTAGTTTGACATTTACCATGTCTCCTTGTATTTTTATATTATATGGTTAATAAAATTACTATAAACTTCAATAGACCCCTAAGGGGTTCATTGATGATACAACTATCATTATATAAGTCCTTTGGCAGAACCTTATATTTTTATGAATAGATTATCAATTAATAATATAATATTTTTTTAAAAACACTTCTATGTCAATTTTGACACTATTGGGTATTTTGTTTTTGTTAAATTCATAACAGCATTATTACATCTAAAAAAATTAATATAACCAATAATAATATGTCATATTAACCTATAAAATAATTTTAATTCATAAAAAGTCTCAAATTACATTTATTTGAGAATTTATAATATCAATTATCTTAATCTTTCATTAATACGGTAATTACTGCATCATCATTGTTTCATAAATAAATTAAATTATTTAATGTCTAAAAATTAAAAATAAAATACATTTATGTAGGAAATCTTATTAGATTTCTAGGAAATAATTATAATCTAATTTATCGTATGTATAACCCTATATTAAAAATATTTTAGTTATTAAACTTTGATTTTAACTCTTTTAACTCTACTTTGAATTAAATAATAATAAATGTCCTAATCTAATCCAAGTGGACGTAAATGATAATATTTTATTTCTATGGTAGTTTTTGATCAAGATACACTTGTCCAATAGAATTTTGACATGTGTTAGGGTAATATTAATATCTTTTTTACCCTTAATTACCCAATTTACTTTTAACCGTGCTAAAGAAAAGTAAAAAGTTACTATTCACCAAAAATTATTTTTATCTTATTGAACCACATTTTAATCCTTGATATTAACTGTGTCTCTCGGATTTTTGAAATTCCACTCACAAAAGCGGTAAAATTACGTTTTCTATGAATTTGAAAATTCTCCTAGGAGATGGGTAAAAGACGGTGAAAAGCTCAATAAAATTTTTATATATCTATAATTTTTATAAACTAACTACAATAAATTAAATTGAACTTATATAGGTATTATGTATCTATTTTGACCTAAAATAAATTTAAATAAAATAAATAATTATTTAAATAAAAATTTGGTTTTAAACTATAACTCAGTATTTTTCACTATTCATAAAAAATAGAAAGTTTTCATAAAAATAAAAAAAATTCACACTAAGCTAATTTTGATATTACGATTCCAAAAATGAAGTCCATTTTGAAAGATAAAATTTTAAAATTTTCAAAAAGTGGGTATTACTATTCATAAAGGCTAGTCTGATTGGTTGTGGGGTGTGTTAGAACTCAAAGTTGTGTAAAATACACGCTACTATACTATTCAAAGAGAAGCGTACCGTGGAATATTGGGGTGTTACATCACACGTAATGGAGAAAGTATTGTGTGGAAAAAAGAATGTACATGATGCATTGAAGAATTGAAAAGATAATTGGTCAATGCTCCAATTTTGACTCATCCATCAGGAAGTGATCGATTTGTAATACATAGTGATTCATCAAAGATTGGTCTGGGTTGTGTCCTTATGAAAAACTTTAATGTTATTTCTTATGCATCAAAAAAGTTGAAGACTCATGAGCGAAATTATCCAATGCCTGATCTTGAGTTAGCAACTGTAATCTTTTCTCTGAAGATATGGAAACATTATCTTTACGGTGAAAAATGTGAGATATACACAGATCACAAGAGTTTAAAATGCACTTTCACACAAAAAGAACTCAAAATGAGGCAAATGAGATGAATCAAGTTACTCTATGATTACAATTTTTCAATACTCTACTACCCAGGAATGTGAAATAATGTGGAAGATGCATTAAGTAAGAAAGAACTTCGACTTCTGACTCAAATGAGGACTGAGAGAGATCATATATTCATCGATCTACTAATGATGGATATAGGAATTGTTAAGGAAAGGGAAACATCTTTCCTGTTCCAAATGATTGTTAAACCATCATTACTAGAGAAGATAAAAAGCTCTCAATCTGATGATGAAAATATATAGAAGAAAATAATTGTTGTTAATGATGGAAAGTTGGAAGACTTCATGTATGAGGATGGAGTTCTGAAGTTTGGGAAGAGATTATGTGTTCCATCAATACCAGAGCTAAAAATAGAACTATTAGATGATGCTCATAGCTCAAATTTCTCTATACATCCAGGTAGCACAATAATGTATAGAGATCTGAAGGAATATTTCTGGTGGGATAATATGAATCGAGAAATTGCTGACAATGTGTCAAGGTGTCTAGTTTTTTAACAAGTGAAGGCAAAGAGGAAACATCCTAGAGGAGTGATGAAAACTCTACCTATTCATATGTGGAAGTGGGATAACATTACGATGGATTTTGTCACCCGACTACCGAGGACATCTAGAAGGAACGATGCAATATTGGTAATTATTGACCATCTCACAAAATCTGCACATCTCCTTCCTATAATAGAGGATTTACCACTTAAGCACCTGGAAAGACTTTATATTAATGAAGTTGTAAGACTTCATGAGGCACCTCTATCGATTGTGTCTGATCGAGGTCCCCTGTTTACATCAAAATTATTGAAAAGTCTCCAGAATGCTTTGAATACTATGCTTTGTATGATTACTGCTTATCACCCCCAAACTGATAGACAGTCTAAAAGGACTATTCAAAATTTCTAATATAATATGAGGTCATGCTCTTTTACTTACATGGTATGTGGGATCAATACTTGTTTTTGGTGGAATTTTCATACAACAATAGTTTCCATTCTAGTATTCAAATGGCTCCATATGAATCATTATGTGGAAAGATATGTAGAACTCTGACTTGTTGCAATGAAGTTGGTGGCAGGAAATATGTAGGAATATAAAACATTAAAGATACCATGAAAAAGGTGAAGAAAATCAAAACCCATATTAAAGCTTCCCAACGTAGGAAGAAGAGTTATGCTGAAAAATGGAGGAAGGACTTGGAATTCCAAGTGGTAGATCTTGTGTTTCTAAAAGTATCTCTAAGGAAGGGTGTGTTAAGGATCGGTAAGAAAGGGAAACTAAGCCCTAGGAACATCTTAACACTTGAAATTCTACATAGAATCAAAACTGTAGCTTACTAATTAGCAATGCTGCCAAGTCTCTCCAAAGTCCATGATGTATTCCATGTGTCATTGTTGAAACAATTCATTCCAAACCCTACTCATGTACTCACCTTTGAAGAAATAGAACTGGAACCTGATTTATCATACTGTGAAGAGACTATCGGGATTATTCACATAAGGGACTAGGTATTGAGAAATCAGATGAATCGTCTAGTAACTGTTATTTGGAAAAAAACAAAATATGGAGGAAGAAACATTGGAACCTGAGGATGTTATGAAGAAGAACCATCCAAATCATGTTTTTGGGCTTTATAAATAAACTTTATATGATAAAATTTCCGAAGGAGGGAATAATATAACACCATAAACATTTTATGGTATTTTCCTCTTAAATACATTCTATTAATTAGATAGCCTATATTTCATGAATCACTAAATCTTTTGTGAATCATAACATTATTGGAGAAAATTATAAGCTATCCATTAAACATTAATTTTCCACTTATATGTTTGGAATTTCGAGAAACGGTCAACTAGAGTTTTGACCAGGAAGTAATTTGGCGTCTGATAGAACCAACTTGATTTTTTAATGAATAGTAATATGACCCTTATAAATAGTACATAGTAATTATATATTATTTTTAAAGGTAATAATATAATTACATCTTAATTGATTTTTTAATGTGATATAGAACTAATTATACCTTAAAAAAATTCAAATAACTATGATTTTAAAAATTAAATTAAAAATACATAGAAAATTATTTTCTAAAAATGGAGTTCATTTTTTAAATCTTCAAGTCGAAAAATGGTTAGGGTGAATTTTAGGGATTTTTCAAAAAGACATGAATTTTTTTTGAATAATAGAAATACATATTTAAGGTTTCTATGGTTTAATGACAACATGATGATGTAATAATTAAATATAAAATTATGGTTGACTTTTGTACAATAACTTATGACATGAGGTTCCCCAAGTGGCAAAAAGCATGGTAAAATACCATGGGCAAGCCCATGGTTTTGCAAGACCCACTAATGAGGTGTCCCTTTTAATTAATAAAAAACTCTCTCTTAATTACTATTAATACCTGCTCACCCCCTTGTTTTCTTTAATTACAAACTCAATATCCTCAAATATATGGTGTTATTACCTTCCTTTGACTCCTCCCAAGGTGTCCTCAAACCCCGATGGTCCCAACCTTCGTGTTTTGGGTGTTACTCAACAAGGAAAGAGAATCAACCACTCTTCTCTTTTCTTAAAGATTTCATTTTATGATTTTTATTTTATTTTCAATTGGATATTGTGAAGATATTACATTAAATATTCCCCTTACTTCATATATTATGTAAGAGTGATGAGATACCCACTTTCTCTCATCAAACGATTTTATTAAATTTTAGGTGACGTCATTAGGCTGCCGAATTTTTGTAAGATATTTCTCAATTTTTCACTTATTTTGAGTTCCTTTATTTTATACATCTTTACTCATCTCCCCTCATCGAAATGATATGATATTTATAGTTCCTTACGTGAACTGGAATTATATTATGCTAATGGAATATTTCATCATCATCTATCTTTCTCCCTCCCCTTATAATAAAAATAAAAACACCGACCGTGATGTGTTAATTTATAACATTCAAGGACGATGGGTTCTCAAATTTTGTTAGCATATTTAATTATGGCCATGAAACCATTTTATGGTTGAACCAGATTCTAATATATGTATTTAATCTCATTAATGTTCTATAATCCCTACACACTAATAATGTTGAATAATAATACAAAACATGTTCATTGTATACAAAACTGCCAAGCTAAATCCAAGAGTTTATCAAAAACATTTAACTAATGATTCATCCTCAAGTATATAAACCAGAATTATTATAAGATAATTTATATATCTTTAAAGAAACAAATTATATATATATTAACAATTCTGGATGTTTAACCACATTTCAAACACACTTCCATTCATGAAAGTAAGTAAAAGAATCATGAAAACTGAGGATTAAAATGCTTCCAAAACAATAAACATTAACCATTTAAAACCATTAAGAGGGCCATGAATGAACCTAATAAGATTATAATGACTTTGTATTGTGCAACTAATAATCCTTATCTGGTGTACCTACTTCCCATTTGAGATAAATTTTTATTTTAAAATTATATTTATATCAAATATCCATAATCTCAAATCATGTATATGTTTTTTTTCTAAACTATCTACCATTACAAATACAGTGTTTATTTGGAATGTAATTTTAACTATGAAAATATTGATGAATCTGTATACTCTACTCTATATGGATATTGAAAAGACATGTTGATCTTGTGTTGAATAAATTTATAATGAATTATTTGGACATGAAGTGGCATGTGGGGCCCTCTATAGCCCCTCAATTCATTGTTTGGTCTCATGAGACAAATCATTTTATGACAAACCCTTCGAGTTTGGTTCCAAAAATCATACAGGTTTCATCCCAAAGAACTAAATAGTTTTAATGTTACTATGGAATCATGTGCCATATATATGAAATCTAGTTAATATACATTATATTTATTCATTATTAGTTATTTCTATACATGAGGTTTTCACTATAGTAAAATTTATGGATGCAGTTTCATTCTCTGTTTATTAATGGCGTGAGTTTTTCATTTATTCCCCATGCCATGTTGATAATGTCAAATTGTTTACAATTAAGTTATTATTGATTCATGATTCCACCATTTGTAACCCTTAATGAGCATTTGAGATCACCCTTTTCATTGTTTAATTTCAAAAGGTGATGAAGAGAAGATCATTTATTGAGTTCCTGTGGATGCAGTTTTTAATTTTTTTATGTATTGTATTTTGTAAGCTTTTCCCGTGTAATTTGAGTTACAATTTTGTATCTAGCCTCTTCAAGACTACTAAGCTGATCATTACTTTGGTATTTTCATTCCTTCTAACCATTACAACATAATAATTAATATAATGGCTTCAGTCTAGGGGGTCATGGTGTTACAACATTAAGGCGTAAACCACTACATCCAACATAATATCATAAAATGGATAATTCCCCTCAAGTTCCCTAAACTGTTATAATGAGTATATTGTGACATGATATCATTGCATCAACAATACCCAAAGGCTAATTACCCATGCATAAAAAATAGAGTATAATAATTACTCCAGTAGGATCTGATTAGAATATGTGTCGTAGTCAAATGCATCTTTAGCTATTATAATGAATTCTTACATGTTCCAGAGCATTCAAAAATGATTCTATTCTTGGTCTGGCTGAAGAGAAGCACTTCCAAATTAGAAAAGTCCTTGATTTTTCATCGTTAATAACATTATATATATAAATTAATTTATAAGAAAATTATTATTGGGATATGATAAAGAAAACACATTTTAAATATTCTCTGGGTCCACAACCACTGTCTCCATAGAGATGATGTGGAAAAAAAATATATGTTATCGATCCAAAATTAATCCTTGATAGAATTGTGTACAACAGATGATATATTAGTGTAATCTAGAATATTTCGTGACATTGTTCATGATCATCATGATCTTGGGATTATATTGTGATTTTATACCCCAAAACATCTTCAAACATGTCGAAAAATGGGTGTAAATTTATTTCCTCAAAAAAATAAATAAATAAATTTCATTTGTTAGACCAAAAGGGGTCATGGTGAACTAATACAAAGCATAACTACATATGAAATATGTAATTGATCTATCAGAAGGTATCAATATTTTCTAATTATGTGTTAATCTCATATCAATTTTGGATAACACACAATCAACCTTTTGATGGTCAAAAAGATAATTGACATGCAGAAGTGGACTCTGGTTCTGAATCCCTATTTGGTTCAACTACTAATAATTAAAACATAAATATACTATTTCAGAAACCTTCTTTGAAAAAACACCTAAGATCCTAAAGCCAGTGATATCAAATAGAGAAATCCCTTATCTTACTACTCCAATAGTTGATTCATCAGAACTTAAAATTCTATTGGTTATATTCTATAAGGAGTAATGGAAACTAGCATATCCCATGTCATTAGATCAATCCTGAAATCTATCGCTCTCTCAGGTGGAATTACTGAACTATTATCCAAAAACACTTCCTAAAATGGGTCCAATACTTGAATGAAGACACCATGATCAACTCCCCCATCATAGAGTATAATACATAACACCTTCTTCGTGATCTCATATAATTTTAGATTAGCTATCCATGCATGGATTTCTTAGATATTCCACCCCCTAATGGATATATAGTTTACCTTCAAGAGATGTGAATAAAACTCTCCTATGGAAACAATCCATTTTATCCTTTTACATATCCATCTAATTAATTATATGTGCTCGGTGAAAAACTGGCATGCCAATAATGAACAATAAAATGGTCCAGCCTCACCACCAACTACAGAAAGCTTAATATAATGTAGATGTCATGTTCTCTTACCATGGGATCTTGTTTGAGTACACTATTTTATTCATAGTTTGATTATATGAATGTATATGTCCTAATATTCCACGTATTCTACTAGAATCACCATTTCTTGTAGAAATTCAATTTCTATACAGATATGTTGTAGAAGAAAACCTCAGGGATCTATTTATCTAACTAGGTACTCCACCACCAAACTTCTGCTGAGGGTTTTTACAGAATGATTATATGTATCCCATAATACTACACGAATGGAACTATACTCTTTTTCAACGACACTGACTTGGCATGTGACCATGTATACCACAGCAGTAGACAATTATTGAACTACCTACCAAAAGTGGTTAGTCCATTCCCCTGACAATTCTCTCTGCTAAAACTCTGGTGAATGTTCTTATAATGTGTAATCATACTATTAGAAGATATACCACCATATCACTTAAATAATCCCACATGTAAACCACAAGAATACAGCTTCAGGTCAACCTTTTAAATTAGATCTTGGATTACCACCTTAGAAAACCAATTCAAATGGATTATATTTACTTTCAATTTAAACTCACTCCTTAAATCATCCAAAAACTATCTCATTATAGATTAATTTTCCCAAACCAATTTGGTGTAAAAAAATTGAATTCATTGAAGTGTCCAAAATAATCCATCATTGTTAAATTTAATTGGGTATACTATATAAACTAAACATATATCTCCTATAATAAAATCTCTATATAAAAATTCTTTAAGAACATCCCGTGGATATACATCCAAGACATGCCCTCTATTTTTTTGTCTTGAACTGAATGTACTACCAATGACTATACGGTCCCTGAATAATATACACTTATGCATTTAAATTTACTTCATAAGGGTCTCTTTGTGGGTTGTAATCATCTGAATAAACTCAATACAGAACATTATTACATCAGTATCACCCACTCCAGTAAATGTTAGTGTGTGTTATTGATGAAACTACCTTTTCAAGTCAAACATACATGATAAATCCCACCCTTGTCTCTCTACAAAAACTCCAATGAAAAATAATGTTTTTTTCAAACTACTCTTCCCCCTATCACAACTATGTAATGGGAGTTTATTTCATACCACTAGATATGAATTCTCAACAATATCCCCTTATATACCAATTTTTAGGAAACATTGTGGTGGCATCTGTCCCTAAAATTCCAATCACACATCTCAGAATAAATTACATTTTCCATCCACAATTACCTCAACATAGGGTTAAAAAATATCCATCAATAAGTCACTTTTCATATGTTATCAATATGGCCATAACTGCAACACTATAACTACCCTCAATAATAACGTTCTTGGTCCATGATTAACTCATGATAAAAACATTAAAAATAAAATCCTATCATTTGAAACCATTGTAAAAAAATTAAACATGGAAAAAAATTACAAAATCCCAATTAGGAACCATTTTAACAATTTAGTGTGAAATATTTCGATTTAAACTAGTCTGAATTCATTATTAGTGATTTTTATTTGAAACAAAAAAGAAATAGAAAATTATTTTCATTTTACACATCCCAACTATAACGTGTTTTCCATTGTGTTCCAATAATGAATAATGCCACATAAATCACTAAGTTATTAAAATGATGTATGTATACAAAACCACATTCCATGGAAAATTATGAAAACATTTCCTTCTATACCAATAACACCACACCACATGTGTATCACCAATGTGAAAAAACATCCAATTATATTTACAACCATAAAGAACAACAATCCCACTCGGGGAAGTTTAGTTTTCTCCATCACATGGTCAGTTAATCCAATTCATGATCTCCTTTACAATGCATGACATATTCTAGTCTTCTATATAACTTACACATATAGTAATTAAAAAATAAAACAAAATCTCATCTGATACAGCTTTGAAACATCCCATCCTTGGGGACCCTAAACTAGTGCCTCTATCCCTTATGATTTGTGACCTTAGGCATGCCTCCAAATATTTTAGAGTCTTATAACTAGAATGAAGGTTATAATAAAACACGATGGGGCTATTTCCATATTTAAAAGAGTTAATAAATGTAAAAAAATAAAAAAATAATAAAAAAATAATAATAAATACACAAGCATCACATATCACATTCCCAAACCGAGGAAGTACAACGAAAATAATATAGATGTCATGTTATGTCGTGGTAGTCAAATGTGCCCAAATCCAAACAAATATTAGATACTAAATAAAATCCAAAAAATAGGTCGATGCTTTAGTCGAGTCTCATCATTCATACTCCATCCTAAAATTAAAACATAGCTATCTACCATAGGCCCCTTACCATTATCCCATCCTAAAACCATGAAATCATCTTTGGTAAGAATTGTGGCCTAAATAGTGCGTGAGTATAAAATAGTAGGCCACAATAAATGGTGTACAATGAAATATTCAGGTAAAAATTGTTTATTTAGAAGAATAAATGAATAATATAAAACAATTATGTAAAAATGTTTCATAATTTAACAGTTATCAATCAGCCACTCTTTCCCTCGGTTTCCAAGTGATACCTTAACCCGTCAATCCTACAAGGGACCATGTAGGTTTCTTGGAACATATGTTAATGGGTGGAAAATAATACTATTCTTGGATAATCAGTCCATATATTCAAAACATGGTTTTGAACACCATGACTAACACCCATTTTTTAATGATAACCTCTATTACCAACATCATTACTATCATATAGAATTACATGATCATCATCATTCCCTCAAAACGGACCACCAAGACCAACATCACTACCCTAATGTGGAATAATATGAATAATAACAATAGCCTTTTAATAAAAAATCACATTTCATGACTCAAGATGCATGACCTTTTATCAAAAAAAATATAATGGGTTCCCCTTTTAGTTTAATGGAACACCCATGGTTCATTACCCAAAAAACATTTACCTCATATCAATAACTGTACCATTTAATAATTTACATAAAATCACAACCATTAAACTTATGTTCTACCCATCTTCCAACAAATACATGTACCCCATTATAAATTTATATCTCTTCCCCTAAATTATCTCAAACCCCACATTGACATTCCATATTATTCCAAACAAGACATCATATCATGTTCACATACTAAAAAATTATTATATTGTGTTTAATTTCATGAAACCTGTTAATTATCCCCTCAAGAACCCCATTTCCATGCACAAACAAGTGGTCCATCCAATATAAGGTAATTTTTTAGGTATACTCATCATTTTCAGATCCAACAAGACCCATGAGAGTTTCAACACATTATTTAGATTCTTAATTTATCGATCCATGATTTATAATTGGTTACACATCATAATAAAATGAATTCAAATACCACATACACATGAATAAATACAATGAAATATGTTAAATACATTTATACCACCTATAATATGATCATATAAAATTCTCAATCAACATAGGACCTTAAATAAAGATAAAACCCCCACAAATAAAAATAATTTTTATTTTTTGAAAACATTAATTTTATTAGAGTTGGATAGAGGGAAAAAACTCAATATTCTCTGATAAACATTAAGGAAACAAGGTGAAGACATCGTCGGGGATTTGGTTCACACTAAAATGTATATAAGATGCATAAGAATCCAGGGATAACAATACATGGATTGATTTGAAGGATTTGGATCATAACCCTTGTTGTTAGGGGATAAATGGGGGAGGAATAATTTGAAAATTATATATGGTCAAGAGGAAAAATGGTAAATACACCACTTTTAATAAGTTACATGGGTTGGCCGAGTGATTGGACAAACTATGTACATTCCATCAAGTACCCTCTAACCAATAAGGGGGCCAAGTCGCATGGTTTTATAGGGGTCCCACATGGTTTACAAAACCATGTGGAGGTCATGTCATTTGATCTATATAAACCCTTACTATTTTCACCCTCTCCTTTCATTCTTTAAAATATATGAAACTACATTCTCTAAGGAACACAGTTCAATCACACTATTAGTATAAACTATATTCCCACCATGTTCCATGAAATAGATGGAAACCATCCCCCTTTTTATTATTCTGAACCCATGGGAAACTCGTCATACCAATCCAACTCTCATGACACATTACAATAACTAATTAAAATGTAGTTGAACCATGATTTAAAAAACATAACTCATTAGATTTTTATGATCTTATAACCTCCCAACAATATAACACAATTTGCATGACCTTCTCAACCAAACATGAATATGTATCCATGGTATAGAGATCAAGCCACTAGTCTCACACACAACATTCCCTCTACAGAGATTCATCATGAACCTAGTAATGGTTCCACAAAACATTGAATAAGGTAACATTATTATCACAAAAACCCATCTCATAAAGATCCATAATATGTATCGGATGCTACTAAAAGGACGTATCATCATTACACTCAACATTACCAATATATATCACCTGATATGGGTTAGGGTGATAATAGATATGCTAAGTCGCATGAATAATGATATTAATATCGCCAAATAAAAGTTGAATAGCTAATTCAAATTCTATCAGACTCTTCCAATTAATGATTATTAAGGACCCCACACACATCTGTGAACATATACCATGTCTTAGAGTCCAATGGTGTCCCTATCTCAATGTAATCTGAAGAAACACACAATCACCCATTAAAAATTCAAGAGGTCTACAATGGAGATCATCATATGGCTTCTATCTACTTTGTTTCATATCCATATTCTTTCAAATCCATCAAATATGTTCTAAAAAATCATTACCAAGTATTGGTCCTAACAACCATGATTCTTTAAAATCTATCCAACAAAATGTGATCTACATAAATTATGATTGAGAACCTTGTTTGGTCACATTTTATAAGTATATTGAAAACCATTTTTATAGGTGATCTCAAAATAAATATTAGTGTTTCTCCAATTTGGACACAAAATTTAGAACTCATGATCTCAACATGTCCTCTAGTACATGGATAGTAAAAATCAACTGATTGTATGTCTATAGGTGGACATCTAAACTAAAACAATCTAGGGATGTAAACACCTTTAGTAAGACTTTCCAATAGAGTAATGTGAAATATATATCTCTATCTAAAACGATTATATAAGGATCCCCATTGTAACACACTGTCTCTTGCTCATTCGGGTGAACCCAATGATCCATATTAACGAGTTTAGAATTTAGTGAAACTATGCTACCTTTTTCAATATATCCACAATCCCAAAATAGTTTCATTATCCAAAGGAGTTATTAGAATTCCCACCACAATGTTTCTAACAACATCTTACCATTTCAATTCTATAATGAGTAACTATTGTAATTAACCTGCAATATGTTTCTTATTAGCCTTTTCATGCTGACTGTTATAATATATTATCACAAAACCAATGATATATTTAATTATTTCCAATTACCAATAAAATCCATGAATTTGAAAACATATTTTTTCAAGTCAGGGTCTACTCCCTCCTCGTTTAATGAAACTCACGCATCATCTTATCCCACATAAATATAAGAATAATTACACAACCATGAACTTAAATTATCTCATCATCATAGATATTCTAATCATGTGGTATCTACCTATCATCAAAGCTACGCCTCAATGGTAGCTACTATAGACCTTCATACAATCTCATCTTACTACATATTAGAAGATAGGGCTTGATGTCTATGGAATCATTTGTTACCTCCTCACATTCCTCCATAACAATTATTATCATCATAGTGATAAAATATATTATTTCTCTCTATGAAATAAATTATTGAAAAACATGACTCTTCATCTTCCAAATCTATGAATCTAAAACACTTTCCCCCTATCCTGATGTGTATTCCAGATTAAAATCAAAATAATACATATATTTTGGTCAACTAATTCCGTTAAATTTATAATGAACCAAATCAATTTAATATTTTTCCTTCAGTCTGATCTTGTCTGAATCATGATAATAACAATTTAATTGTTATATATAATCAACATTGGATAAACTTTTAGTGTTTAATTCTAATACCAATACATAAATAATTCAAATTTCTAGGGTTCTTAAAAAATTATCTATGGATCATAATATGGTTATTATATGACAAAAAAATTATGGTATCATGATTTGAATTTATGATGTCTTCTTAGAATTTATTTCTTTGAATATTTTTTTTAATTGCAATAGGGTTGGTGGTTTAAAAGGATTAGGGAATAAAAATTAAATTGATTTAAAAAAAAATTATGATATTGAATTAATAATGTGTTTTTAGAATATATATAATGTGTTTTATTATTATTTTTTTCAATAAAACCATTTTATTACTGCCTACATTTTTCCAAAAATTCATAAAATTTCTTTGTTCTGTTTTAGATTTTCATAAATATTATTTTCATTTTTATTTATATATATTTAAAATTAAATTAAAACCATTACCTTTTATTTTCATAAAATAAAATATACTAAAAATATAATTTCAAAAATTCAATATTGAGTGATCAACATGGGGTATACTCAATAGAGACGACATATGACACACCCTATACTACACTTGGTGAAAATATCATAATTTTTTTTAAACTCTGGCTGAAAATGCTTATAAACCTTATTTAGATTATATTATGTGTTACTCTATGAGAATAATACATTGAACTCTATGACACAAAACAATCACATATCATAATAAAATATACAAACATTAACATTATTTAAATGGAATGTTCACACATTCTTTCGTTATCAATATTTACAATAGTCATACGACATTGTGTTCATTTTGACATTTCATATTTTTAATCCTTATTTAAAATTCAAAATATTATTTCGACATTATTTCTATGTTCATGTGATATAAACACAATAAATTTTGATATTAAAACATGAAAACTAATTCCCTAGTTTAAAATATTAAATTGATCCTTGAATATTTCAAAATAAAAGATCATTAAAAACTCTAAAAATATTATTTATATATTTATCATATTATTTCATTAGTTAGAATCATTTATAATAAAAAAATATATCTAAATAAATATAAAAAATATATATGTATTTTAATCTTTTATCCTTGTATTGAAGTATGATAATTTAATAGTATAAAAATAGTAATTGAAAATTATAGTCAGTTGGACCTTTTAACATTATAGGTAAACCAACCATCGAATAAACATTCCATTGACATAGAACATTGAGATTTCTATCAAGGTATGTTGAATTTTTTACGAATATGTATTCTATATTCATGACTTGGGGACTATTATATCATAGTTTTTTGAATTTAACCTTAAAAAATATCCATTATTTTATTATTTGAAAATAACATGCACAATTATTTAAATTTTTAAATTTCAATTTTATTTTCACCTTATATCATGGATTTCCAAATATTTATTAATATATTAACTATAGAGTAGTATTAATTCTATTATTTTATTATGAGCATTTGAATAAATCATGAATGATTTAACTAACAGTCTACTTATCAATAATAATGAAATATTAAACTTATTACATCATCTGAATATTATTCTGAATATACTTTACCATTCTGAAATTATATAAGAAACCACATGTCTAACATCCTCACAAATCCTTGGTTTATTCAATTTTAATAACTTTAATCCTTGGGAAAATAAATATATATTAATAATAATAATTATACTTTGATCAAATCTGAATTTAACTCTATGGGTTAATATTTACTTATTCTGTAAAAAATAATATATTCACAAAGCTATAATGATGCCTCATATAATTTCTATTGAAATAATATTTTTCATTTTTGTGATTATATTGATATAATTAAAAATATACTCCTTTACTAGAATTATTAAATCCTCTCTTGACTCTGAAGAGTAAAACAAAAAATCATATGATATATCCACATAAAATCTCTTCAAATAGAAATAAAATATTGGAATGTTCATTAAATAAAAATTTTCATACACTCGTAAATTAGGATATTTATTTTTCAATGATAGAATTAAAAATATTTAACCATGTATAGGAAATACAAGTTAAATATCTACAAAATTTTGAAAAATAATATTACAAAAAACATCAGTTTTTCCAACGATATGAACTATAAGATAAATGAAATTTATATTTAGGATATATTCAATATAATTTAATCTACCCAAAATTCATCTATATGGTTTTATATTATTGTTTTCAGATATTGATGGTTCAAAATTCAAAAAAAAAATATTTTTTTGTAAATAGTCTCCCAACATGGATTTTGAAAACTATCTTCGAAAATATGTTGATTAAATATTATAATCCTGATATATTGTTGTCCAATACAAATAACTAGGAAATTAATTAATTATTATATATTTATATTATGGGAATAAAATATTTTAAAATACTGCATCTATTTTTTATTGTAAATTGTAGATTCATGTCCTACTTAGGAAGTAAATCATATAATAAAATTTTAAAATTAATATGAATTAAAATTGAAATAAAAAAATATTTACATAAAATGATATTAATTTCCTACATTTATATTTTATACTTATTTTATTTTATCTACAAAACAATTCTCAATTTTATATATTCTTCCCCAGTTCAACTTTTCATTGTTATGGGGAATTGGAAGGTCCCAAAACCATGACTTTTTGTGATTTGTCTTTTATCTCTTGTAATATCGTAGAAATAATTTTCTACTATAATAATTAATCCACAAAATATGAAATACTATAAGGATATATGTTCTTAGCCAAAATATCTTTTTGAGATGTCTTTTAAAGATTTTATTGGAAATAAATAATGAATTATTATTTAAAGAATTATATATGTTACAAAAAACATATCCCAAATGTGTTAGTTTACTTGTTATATGAACAATCTATTGTCTTATAGTAGAAAAAATATTTTCATCTCAAATTATAATAAGATATTAAAAATTACAGAAAGTTTAATTAATTTTTATGAAAATAATGAAATTATAATTAATAATGGGGTGATTTATTTTTAATTAATAATGGAGGAGATTTATTTTTAATTAATAAAATAATTATACTAAAAAATTAACATATATTACTATAATAATATATTAGTGATAAATAATATCTAATTTAATAATATTAAAATACCACTAGCATGTTGAAATAGCTTTTTTTACTATTTATTTAATGAATACTTTTCAATAGAAGAAATAAAACCATTATAAATTAACATAATCTATATTAGATTCATTTCATCAACAAAAACCATTATAAATGATGAATAAATATGACGGTATAAAAATTAAACATTCAACAAATATATAATTAATTTATATAATTAAAATAAATAATTCAATGTTCTTGATGCTAAATTTTATAAATTTTAATTTAATCTATAACAATAACAATTCATTTTGAAATAAAATTTTCTAGATATAATGAATTAATAATCTAAAAAGGGTCATGGGGATTTTAATGAAATAAAATTAGAAGCATAATGATTTGGGGATGATTTATTATCATAGAATATATAGATATTGCTTCAACAGTTAAGGATACTGAGAAGAAACTATGCCGAAAAAGAGGAATTTAGAGAAAGAATATTTTTGGTAGGGGGTAATGTAATATTAATAAATAAATTATCAATTATATATAATTATTAATAAAATCATACAAATATAATACATAAATAACCATTGTAAAATTTTTAATTAAAAAAAATTGGATTATTATTTCTATAATTGACAAGAGAAATCCACTCTCCACTTGAATCAATATTATTTATTAATAATAATGTTTTAACTCATTTTATTAATAAATTGTTAAAAAATCATTATTAAAAGTTTCCATTATAATTGATTATTTAATACTTCTTGGATATAAGAAACAATATATGTAACTACTATTAGGATCAGTTAGTGATGTATTGAACACTGAAAGTGGTTATTCATTGCTGGTGACTTTTAAAAAAAATTTAATACGTTTTATCAATTTTTTATTTTAACCCTTCTAGTAGTCCCTAATAAAGATTCTATTTTTCTAAATTCTTGTCATGATCTTCCCATGAAACATATTTATATACATATTATACATAGAAATTTACAAGGACCAACTTTCATAAAGAAATGATAATACATGGTTTGAAGTAGTAAAACCCATTATGACATGGCGGAATATTATTCTTCATTAAATTTGACATATTAATCTCCAAAAAAATATATGGTTGTGCATCCAATTGATTTTGATTTGGTGCATCTCAGATCTAGGTTAAAAATAAATCATACATATATAAAATGATAATAACATTTGAATAATCGTTCACCTGTTTATACAGATATCATGTTCTCGATTTGATTCCTTACATTATTATTATCCCTCTCATTAATTCACAACAACCTTCAAGAAACACATTTTGTATACATAAATACACACTATCCACTTATCAATTGAATTTGTGACCATAATCTGCCTATTTCGTATTATTCTTCCCTTTAATAGGTTGATTGTTCTGTAAATTTTATAAAAATACAAAAATATATAAAAATATATTTATAAGGTTAATAAAAAGGATTTATAAATCATAAATTCCAAATTTAGTTTACTTTCATTAGTTTAGACCATTAGAAAGTAAATTACATAATAATACAGTCACATCAACTCCACATCCATTTCTCCCACAAGGAAAATATTTACTAAAATTAAATTCATGATTTATTCAAAATACATTCACATAGTTAAGATTTATCATCATATAAAAATAATATGAATTTATTTTATTTTCACTCATAATTATACTATATAGAAAAAAATATTAAAATGTGTGATGGGAAAAAATATCAATAAGAGACATAAAAATAGTGAAACACATTATTCTATTTAGAACTTTTGAATACCCCTAAGAAATTATTTCTTTTCTAAATAATAAAAATTGAGCTTCAATAACACTATTTATTTTCGCAATCACTTATTTTAACTAATTACATCATTAATATTTTCATTAGAAAATAAAATAACAAAAACCTGAGGGTTTTGTTAAAAACAGTAGAACATATTGAAAAAATTATTAAAAACATTCCTTATATATTTAAAAATGAAACAAATTATGTTATATTAATATAATTTTATACATTTTGATATAAAAATAATTCCAGATAATATCTTAGAAGGCATATAAAAATAATATATTCAAATTGGGACACATATTAATATCACTCTTTTAATAACTCTTAAATGTGGTGGGGAAGATTAAAAGTACTATATATAATTTGTATAATATATCTTTTAGTATTTTCAATTTTTTTGAAAAACATTCAAAATGAAACCCACACTTCAAGGAATTGAAATTAAGACAAAGAAATTATGAACAATAATAAAAAAAATGAAAATATATAGAAGATAAATATTTATAAAAGATAATACTATACTATGCTAAATGAGTCTTATAGGACCATATTCAATGGATATAATGTATCAACTAGTGAAATGATATTGATTCAATATTTTTTGTTATCTATTAATGAATATTAGAGGATATGAGGAAATTGGTTTATTGTAAATGATTATAGTTTAATAACATTATTTTATAGATTAATGAAATAATTCAAACCTTCAATCTTGAAACCAGGGTCTTATTTTATGTTTTTGATATTCTGATTATATTCTAGTATAAATTATATATCTTCATTAAAGAAATAATAAATTAATTGAATGTATTTACCGTTTCAAATGATGTTTATGAGTAATGATTTTGAAAATCCAATAATATAGATAGTCTGATCCATTGATATTCTGGAAATAAGAAAATGTGTTGGATATATGAAATATTTTTTTCTAGGTGATTTGGATATTTTAAAAGCATTAAAAATAATTTTTTCTGGTGATCAAGTTATTTTGATTATAAAATCATATTGAAGTGAGAAGAAGGTTTTTTTAGATCATTTTCAATATATATCGATAAAAAATTAGTAATATTTAGTAAATAAAATCAATAAAAAGAAAAAATTATTATATGTTAAAATAAAAGCAGACCATGTGAGTGAATTCAACACCCATATAAATTAAATATTACAATAACCTTAAAATAATTTATATATATATAGATTATCCTTCTTAATTCAGTCCCAATAAATTACTATAAATATAAAAAAACTAACTCTTAATGTTATATGATATTGATAAGTTATTATATGGAGTCAGCCTATTAACCATTTATATTTATAAGTATATTAGTCATAAAATTATTAATATATCCAAACCTATAATGTTATATAAACCCATTAATTAATATCATGTATTAAAACCTATAACTCATATAACCAATTATTCTGATATTAATATAATGAATTTTACATTATTATATTAAAATATTTTTTTTAATGTTTATGAGAATTAGGACAATTGTTATATAATAAAGAAGACCCTTCTAATCGATATAAATTTCTACCTAAAATATTATTTCATAAATTTAATATCCAATTACATTCAACACCCACCCACGCCGTTAGTAAGGATCATCATATCGAAATGGGAGACATTTATATAGTTTCTGACCATTATTAAACTGTAGTAAAAACATTTTAAATCATGTGCTGAGTGAAAAAATATAGCAGGGGATATGAATAGAAATTAAAATATTTGGAAACCTAAAATATGTGAAACCAATAAGAAAGAGTGTCTATTCACATAAAGAAATTTGATCATAAAAATGATTTATATACTCCTAACTCACTTCTTTACCTGATGTTTTTATTAAAAAATACATAACACAATATAATAGAAATAGTAGATGTGAGGATTTCGTTTGGAATATATTAGAACCCCAAAAGAATATTTTATTTATAATCATGCATTCTTTATTTAAAAGTGTAACACTACTTCCATTAAATGTATTATCATTTCCTTTCAATTTTAAATTAAATGATTTAATAAAAGTACATGGAAAGCATGGAAAACTCACATAGCCAACTTGATACATAATCTTTATATAACTCATAAAATGAAAATTAAAAATTTAATGACAATCTATGTTAATTAAAATATTCATTGCATTGATAAAAAATCATTACCCAATTCGTTGTAGAGATATATCAGGCTCACATGTCATCTTGTCCAGTATCGGGATCACCCATCATCATGAGATATATTAGGTTCAACATTCATAATTAAAATGTTTCGAGGATCTTAAAATACATATAACATAAATAAGAATCAATTTCATCATAAAAATTATGTAATAGAATCATTTGAACACATTTTCAGAAGCATATTTGTGTTTTATGTAAAAATAAGGGGAAATATACATTTTCCTTTGAAATCACATACCCTGAATAATTAATAGATGAAATTAGTATATGATTTTCTTTATAAAATCATGTGACATTATAGGGGAATATTTTTAATATATATTTCCTATTAGGGTTTTAAATTCTATTTATTCCTCACTGGGTAGATATGACTCCTCCCACACTTTCGTAATGGTTGAAAAATATATCATTTAAATGAAATTTAAATTTAATATTTTTATATCATTATAAAGAATGTTAAATATGTATTAAAGTTACTTTGAACAAATATAGTTTTATATTAATACCATTTTTGAAACATTTTAGAGAACATTGATAAATAGGTCAAAGATAAAATAAACATTAAACCATTTAAAATATTTTTGTGACAAATTCATAACCTCCAGTCCAGAAGAACCACATATATTCCCTATCCTCCAAAATAATAAAAAAATTATAATCATTCTCAAAATTAATAATATATTTGAATTAATGTAATTAAGATTAGTATATTTATTTTATTTAATAAAATGATATTTTTTTATGTAATTTTTTAAATTCACGTTTACAGTTTTGAGGACATTCGATACTTAAACGTATAAAAATTCGATAGGAAGGTTGTGGTAAATAGATTAATTATTACGAAACCTTCCTGACCTTATTAATATCTTAATTTTCATTTATTAAAATTAATTTATTATTATAACCATCAATTAAAGTAAAAAAAAATGAAAAACATAATTCTGTGGAGGCTGTATTCTGCATGTCCACAAAAGAAATGTTTTAATTTCTTTAAAGGATATATATAAGATAAATATATATAGTATTACCCTTCAAGAATAATATCTATTTTATAAATTGAATATTTATTCTTTAATTCCATCCTTATATCTATCCATATGTGGTGGTTTTAAAAAAATAATCATAATGCCAATTAGTTGTTGTAGTCCTCACATAAGAAAAATTGATGTTTATCATTTTCAAGAGATGGGATGGTATGAAAATATATATTTTATTTTATTTTAAACGAAAATTTCTTTCATAAGTATCATTTATATAAAAAAAATATTTAATTATAACCAACTGTACTAGGTTGTGTTGTAAAACGAATCACATCACTTTTTGGATGTGGAAGTCCACACATACAAATGAGAGAAGCTATCATTTCCTATAAGATGGAAAAAAAATTTAAAAAGGGGTTTTCCAAAAAAAATAATAAAATTAAACTATATATAGTGTGTTGATTTAATTATATTGGAATGTATGTAGAATATTTGAAGTAGGTGGATGATGGAATGAACATGGAAACACAAGGTTAAGAATTATACATACTTGTGGAAACCCGCCATTAGATTACACCGTAATCCTTGAAAGGTAGTTTTTTTCGTAAAACAAGAACTCTAAAACATGGTAACTATAGTTGATAAAGTATTTGGGAATATATTTAATGATATATTATAGTCAATGTGTGTAAATAAATTAAAGAAGGTGTTTGCCTTTTATAATATAGGGGATTGTAACTATGGTAATTACTCAATTATATAAAATAATATAAAGGCAATTGTATGGTGAAGTGACATGAAGGAAACCCAATAAAGTAGATAATATAAGTTATATTATAAATCCACTCATCCAATCATTTTTAGATATGTTTTGGAGATATTTTCTACATAATCACATTGGTTGACCACTTATAAACCATTTAAACCTTTCCTGGGCTAACGTACATTTTTTACCGTAGAAACTAATAAATATAAAAAAGGGGGCCCATAAAACATTATTTATAATTATAAATATGGAATCAATTTATCTAATTTAATTTTATAATGTGATCAAAAATTATTTTAATATAATTATGAAAAAAATTCAATTTTTTAGATTTTTTTTAGAAAAAAATCATTTTACCCCAAACTCAGGTATATTTTTTTTCAAATTACATTTTATTTCTAAAAATTAAAAAATAGTAGTTATAAAAATTTTTGATGAAGAGAATTATTAATGGAACCTTCTAATAAATATATTAAATGAAATGAACTGAAATTTTTTTTATTTGAATTAAATATTACATATCGTCAAAAAATTCGACCATGGGTTAAAAAATGAAAAACATTTCATTTAGAAGATATATTTTACTCATAAAACGCATATATTGTTACATAATTGGTTTTAAAAATTTTTAGGTCATTATTTCATCATGATGATGTCAGAAAAGTTTTAGTGATTGAAAATCCATGGTTTTCTATTCACCAAAAAATCAACCATTTAGGAGAAATCACATAATTCGAACTTAATATTAATTTGAAATTAGTAATTACAACATGATTATTTTTTAGTAAAATTAAAATATTAAAATTAAAAAGTTATCTTTTAAATAAATTAAGGTTATACATGGAAATAAACATTAGAAAATATAATATTAATTTTATTATTTATCTTTAAACCATACTTTTCATTTATAACCTCATAAATTTATATATAAATGTTATAATCATTAAATATAAATTTTAGTAAACTCGAGTAAATTTTTTTTTATTTTTTAAATATCAAATAATTAAAAATTATTTCAATAGTTCTAAATTAAAATCATGTAAAGGGGATATATTTAGAATTAACATATTTTAAGTCATCAAGTGAAAATTACGGTATTAAATGTATAATGAGTATAAAATTATTTTATACCGCAAACTATAATACATAAAATAATTATATATATATATATAAGATTTCATATGGAAGTATAATAGTGTGTAGTCTAGTGATAAGAAATTTACCCTTATTTTCTTTCAGTTGTGGGTTCAAGACTCACAGCCAGTCAGGAGGCTATATGTCGTCACCAAGCCTACGAGATTCCATTTCCTTAATATAGAATAATTTTAATAAAATATTTAACAATATACGTTAATGATAATATATTTTTATTAATATTTTCAAATGAAAACTTATTATGTGATATATTTATATATAAATGACTACTTTTAATAGAAAAAATATCATTTAGTATTTATAATTTTATCTAGAAATGGAAATTTATAAAAAAATATTCATTTGAAATCTAGGATATTACAACTATCATTTATGAAATCAAGGCATAAAATTCCCATGAATTTTATCTATTTATGAATATCTTTCTCTTTAATCTCTAGCAGAAGTGACTCATTCGATTCATAAAAACATTATTTAAGAAAAGATAATGTAATGTTTATTACATTGGATATTCTACCACTTTTATTGTCTTTAAAATTCAAACAATTATACTGGAAATTGTTTATAAAATACCAAATTATTTCATTTTTTCAAAGTGGTATTAGTTCTATCATCCTCGACAAAAATTTTATTCTCTCTTAGATGAAATTTTTTGATCATGTCATTCATTTCTCCTTCGACCTGAAAAAAATAAACATAAATATATAATAACACACTAAAATGTCAGTTATAACTTCAATTCCAACATCTTCCATCATATATTTTACTAATTCCACATGAAAAATTCATTTTTCATTGATAAAGAGTTTTTCCTAATTTAATATATCCCAATCCTCTCGAAAAATATTTGGATAGACCCCTAACTATCAAAATTTTAAATAATCTATGAAAACACATACATTAACTACACTAAAGACTCTAATATTAATCAACCACTCATAAATAAAAAAATACCTAAAATATGGATTATCACTCATTAAATTATATTAATTAATTAAAATAATGATTTACCTTTGTTTTTCTGCTAAATATAAATGTCTTATATCATAATGTTTATATTCATTATTATATGGAATGCACTTCTAGGGTTGTGGAAACATAATTTGTGTTATGAAACAATCATTATAAATACCTTTTCATCTTCATGAATTATTTCTAAGTCATGATAAATATTATAATTATATTTATATGACTAAAATATGTATAAAATGAATCTTCTAGAATATTATCATTCATTTAGATATTTTAACATGATAATTTCAACCCTAAAATCATCACATACATAGAAATTTTTTAATTATTAATATTTTCAAAAACAAATATATTAAATTTCTAGACTCTGCAAAAATAATAAACTATATTATATATATATATATATATATATTTAAAATGAACACTTAATTTAATGGGAACCTATATAAAAACACTATGCATAGTTTTAATAATATCACGTTGGATTTGAGGAAAATTCAATGAGAACTCTATGAATATTTTATATTTCTTTGAAAAACAGGTATTAATTTTCATTTATTCCTTCAAAATTACAATCACCAAGGGATTTTCTCTATTATACATTTTGAAATGAAGATAAATTTTTCATATATCGATATTCCATAGGGTGTCTAACTACTAGTTTATAACATCCTATACATTTCCATGAAATCATAAATGATTTAATTTTGTATCAAAATGAACATGGTGAATTCCCAATTTCAGGTTCTCCCAATTTTGCTACTATGAAAGACATTTAATTCTTCCATCAATTAATTCCGGGAAATTTTTACTTCTTCCAAAAATTATTACCCTGTATACAAAATGGTGTGCTGATTAACCCATTGATTCCATGTGATCTTACTCTTTATCATGAAACCAAAAATACTTCTATGACATTTACATTCTCACAATTTTAAACAATTGGAACTCTATGAAAAATAGAATTTCAAATATCCTTGGTCCATTCTAGGTTTCTATTTTCAAATCCCAGAGAGTATCTATTACTTCTTTTTAATATTGAAAATATAGTGATGTCACCTAAAACTTAAAACTACCATATTTTAAATTAAATATTCTTCCATGTAAATTAAATCCTCCAACAAATTTTTTTTTCGGTAGTACTAGATATAATTATCTTATATGTAAATAACTCCACGATTTTCCATATAAATAAAGAAAATAAAGATTAAAAACATCTAGTCCATAATTTTCATATATACCATTATCAACTTGAATTACAGTGTCATTTTATTGGGTACTTCTTCAAAATATTTATTAGTTATAAAAAATAATCCAAGAAGTTCTTTGACTTTATGATTCCTCTTCAAAAAAATTAGTATCTATCTCCATAATGACATCAACCAAAGTTACATTAATAAAATAAACAAAAATTGGGATAAACAATATCCACTATTTTTTTTAATAACCCTACTAAATAATGGTTTAACATGTGTACTATTCATTGTCACTTAACTCTTAAATTTTTCATTACATATAATTATGTCCACATTTCCCATAAAATTTCTTATTTAATATTCCCTCCCACTTATTAATAAGAAATATATTGTCAATATAGGAGAGGATGGTAAAAATCATCATTTAGATATATATCTTAAACCATTCCACTTTATGTCAATGTGATACATAAGTTTTATAAAAATAGTGTAAGATTTAGTTAAAAAACAATTCCATTAGAAATTTAATTTTATACTAAATCAAATTAGATACACAATAACTATTGTATATACTTTAAAACACCTTTACAAGAAGATATTATCACATGATACAAACTTTAATGAACAATTCTCTTATAATTTCTATTTGGATTTCAAGAACTCACTTTACCACATAGATTAAAAACAAAAAACATCATATATTCAGTATTTAGACATCAAAGATCATCTTTGAACCTTATTCACCATTTTAATTTTATTTGAATTATTTAATAAAAAAATCTCTAATATATTTTATAACACACTATCATTCATTAGAAATTTTGATATATTTAATAAATATTCATTTTCAATGAAATATTATTCATTCACATTCATGAATATTTTGATTAGTATTATATAAAAATTCTATAATAATCATCCTAATTTTAACCTATTTACCCTAAAACTGTCTACTCCAAAAAATATTTATGTAACAAGATATCATAAAAGAATATCTTTCAATATTTTTCACATTGATATTGAAATAAATCTTCATATTTTAAAATGATTTTAGATATTTTATAGATTTTACACCATCATCGAGGATATTACTCTCAATATATTTTTTTAATATTAGTTGAGGGATAAATTCTATGATAGAATATAATTTACATTTATGACCACACTGTGATAAAGTTATTTCTAGAACAGGTTATCCACTTAATATCATACTTCACCTTAAATTCCAATTATTATTGTTATATATAGATCGCTCGTTGGTAATGGAATAAGTTTTTTCTCATTTCAACCTAATGTGAATGAAAAGGTTTTGAGTTTTTTTAATGAAGGAACCACATTACTCCATATTCAATGTATAAATTTTCGATAATATTATTTTACCATGGACCTCTTTACATACTATTATTATTTTTAGGGGAACCTATATTTTCCTAATCCTTTATTCCTAGTATAGTCTTCCTTCATTCTAAAGGATTGTTCTTATATTGGATGAATGGTTGAGAGGAATTTTGAAATGTGTCAAGATACCACATATCTCAGTCAAAATTTTAATTTAACACATGTTTTGTTATTTTTTGACAACCCTCATGGAATTCAAAATTTTCATTTAGAGTTTTATTTTTTCCCTTTTATATTGTCTTTTAGTTATGAATATCAAATTTATTCATTTTCCTAAATCACATGGCCATATAATTAATTAATATTGAGATATGTTGACATATTTCTTGGTTATATACATATGTAATCTTATTATAGTCTCCTTGTCATTTGTATATTTTTATTTATCACACCTTTAAATAATCCTAAACATCCTTTGAAAATAATTTTCCATTAGTTCTTTTACATGAACGAACCATCTACCTCATTAGTATTTTTCATTGGAGAATCAATCTATTAATTTATTTTTATGGACTTTTCTACTTTATTCATGAACATGTATGGAGATTTCTCACAATTTTAGTTTTATGAATTATGATATATCATGAACCATTTTTATGAATGAATCTATTATAAACATCATAGATTTCTCAATGAATTGAAAGTCTTTTTGAAGTATACAAATTATTTTTAATTTTTGTATATTTCTTCAACGTTTTATTCTAAAACATTGAGATAGTATTTATTTATTATTAAAAAAGTAATAATTCTCTAATATGTTATAGTACTATTAGATATTCACAAACCGAGATTTTCTATTATATTCTTCTTGTTATCTATAATGTGTAGATTTTAAATCTAGTTATTTTTGGGCCTTCATGACCACAAATTGGGCTCATCACAAGATATAAAACTTTATAAAAAGTATTCAATCCTCTATGGAGATGGTTGTAGTATTTTCATCACATTACCTCATTATTTTTCATGAAGATATTTTTTATAAGTCATCACAATTTTGAAAAAAATATATAAAATATTCATTACAAACATAAATGTAGTGTATGTTTCTCTAGGATATTAAAATATAATTATCATTAAATGAAGTTATTATGATCTTCCAATAACAAGGAAGTGTGATTTTAATATCACAATTTTCATTAGATAATTACATATAAACAACTCATCCTTCCTTATGTTATGAATATTAAATATGTGTTATTTATTGTATTTCATCCAATTCATTAGAGTTTATATTTATTTTATTCCTTTTATCGTAGATCATTGAAAATCGATCTTCACAATCCTTAATAATTATTTCAATTTATTGACAATAAATTTTTATCTTCTCTTGTTACAGTTCTTAAGGCTCGTTTTTCTTCATGAATTTAACTACATATTTTGTATTCTTGACATCAATGCTATTTTTCAATGATCCCTCTAATACATGGATCTTATATTCCATTAAAATATATATTTTAACCATATATTGATATTATTAGAGTGATTTATATTCAATAAGTGTGCATTTATCTTCATAATATGTATTCAATACATTTATTGATCTAACAGGAGATTTTTTCATATATGATACTTTTTATAGCATTATCTATATGTTCATACTCTACATCATGTTCTGTTTATTTTTCCTTCAACGGATAAAAAATTGTACATATAAAAGAAATTACTTCGTTATGAAAACCATATTTTATAGTTAGTAATATTTTATGTGATATCTCAATTGGGATATAATCACACTCGGTGATGTTGGGTTCTTATTTTAGAAAATTTTCTTATCATTTTTATCAAACATTAATATCACAAAAATTTAATGATCCATTTTTCATTTATTGAATATCCACGTCCTTGGTGGTATATCAAAATGCATTATTCACTTTTCAGGAAAAGACTTTCAACACTGTTTTAATTGCAGGGGGAAGCTTCATCCTTCTTACTAAAAATGAGAATCTTACATAATATATTCATTTACATTAATTTAATATTAAATATAATTATTATAGACCAAAATTCTACTATTAAATGAGTGAATAATTACCAAATATGGAATTTATTTTATATTACTAAACAAGTACATAAATATTTAGAATAGGAATACATTTAATAATGTGAATCTATTCCATGTTGATCCACGTTCATATATTAACTTTTAATAACACACGGAGATGTATTGAACGATCAAACATGATAATTTTTTTTATAAATTTATATTAATTTAATAATTATAGTCCCTTTACTTTTAATTTATATCTCCGGTTAAGGTAAATGTATATCTTTATATAATTTGTCACATTGACCATATCATGCAAATAATTAAAACACATTGAAAAATATTAATTTATAATGTTGAATATTCAAAATAATTGGATAATTGATCATTTAAACTAGTAAAACTAATGATAATTCACCCTCTAGTATCATCCTATGAAATTTATACTATAGTACCCTAATAGTGTGTGAGTTTCCATCCTATAAATCTTAGATTGGTGCATACAATACTCTTGTTTATCCCACGCCTTATATTAATATAATGTGTATTTAAATAAAATAATCCTCCAAGAGTGTAAACTTATATCAAGTTTTCAATATGATTCTTTTTCATCTTCATCCATATTTATATCCATGTTATCTTATAAGGAAAACCATTATCCTTTATAATATACCAAAAATGAAGACTTTTTATAAAACATCCAAATTGGGAAATGAGTTTTTCTCAAACCTATTATACTTCTCTATCATTGTTTGAAATATTCGTTCCAATCTTGTATGAAAATAGAGGCATACAAAATTTCCAAATCATCTCACTCATAAATAATATTTTTCATTAAAAAAAATTAATGATTTTACACATTCAGTTCATTAAAACATAAGTGCACTTGAAATAATGAAAATCCTCATATCCCTAGAACTTCTCGGTATTTTCTTCATCTTCATTGATAAAACAAAAAAACTACTTCTCTCTTAATTAATACCAATGGATTTATCAATATAGAAATAGTACTTGGTATATTCTTTTTTGACATAAATTTTTTTATCTCATGGAATAATTTTTTTTTCACATCTTATATATAAAATTTACACACATATAAATATATATAATATATCATTGTATTTTCATTTATATATCATGGTCACGGATCCTCCTTCCTATATTCATTGACTTCTGAATGATTACTTCATTCCTAAAAAACCACATTTTTTGTAAATTAACATTAATATGAATCTCTTTGAAAATCATAAATTGGATGGAAAATTATCTTCACATGGAACTATATATGAAATGGATGCCATTAACTACCTAGAAGACTCAGATCTTCACTAACCAGCTATCCATTTGTGACTATATGAAGTACAAAATAACTATCCTGGATTTCCCTATAATTCATAAAACCAAAATCATCACCATCTCAATCCATGAATTACACATCTATTAATGAATCCTGATTATATGATTGTATGGAAAACACACACTTTCACATTCTTGGAATCATAATTTGTATTGGGAAAAAGTATCTATAAATACAATATCTTCATCTTCATAAATTCTTATTTATAATGATTAATATTTTTAGTATATTTATATCATTGTAAACATTTACATGGAATTAAGTGTAATACTCTCACCCTTTTATAAATTCATTAATAAATAACCTAATACTCATAATTAGTACAATAATAGACATTGTATTCCAACTAAATAACATCTCGGATGAAATTTAACAAATTACCAAATTCTCGAAAGAATATAAACATTACATTCTATATAGATTATATAAAAACTATCTTAATCATAAAAAATTATATATAGAAACTAAATTCCATTTCTAAAGCATTATATTAGCTATTATGTATAGTTTATATGAACTCTATAAAATTCATATACTTTTTTCTAAATATAACTAAATATTCGTCATTTATAAGGCCCAAACCTTAAACATTACATAATATTGAGATAAGTCAGTAATTTGAATTTAATACACATCGAGGATATTTTCAGATTTAGAGAATTTGATAAATATGTCAGAACTCATACATAACAACTTAAATATTACAATGTATACCCTACTAGTCACTATCCATTTATTTGTAAAATAATTTTTTTAAAAGAAACATGATTTCATTTCATGTTTAATTAACATAACTTCTACTTGATCCCATCCATGACTATTTTATACATTAAAACATGTGAAGAAAATTCAAAACACGAGTCAAGAATAAAAATATCATTATGAGATATAAAAATAAAAAAACATTTATTATAGAAAAACAATTAAATCATGAATACATTATCATAATGTAATAGGTTTCGTCTTTAGGAAGTAATTATTACACATCACTGAATATATGATTATTGCATACAAATTTTTAATCAATAGATTACCATAAAACCCATAGAAAACATATATAAAATATAAATGTTATGTGGGGCATACTCATACTTAAATGGAATAACCATACTGTCAAATTCACCACATATCGCGAAATAGAATATCCATACGACTGACTTCCATACCAAATGCATTGTAGGTTATAATGTAACAACCCATCCTTGGATTATCACAGAACCACCCATAATTGGTTTATGATGTAACTAACTATAATTGGTTTATCACGTAACCACCCACAAAATTTTCAAGTACCATTATATAATCATAACACAAAAAAGATTACAATTTTCAATATTTCAGTCGTAAAACTTTGAATCGTAAGGAATCATTATAAGATATTCATATAATCAAACCTTTTTTAAAACCATATTCAATTAAAATATTTATAAAAAGGTAATATAGTATTTATTTCTCATTTAAAAACCTATTCGATTATAGAGGATTCCAAATACCAAAATGGTCATGGTGACATAAAATTCAACGTTGTCACATATGATAAAAATATTCCTTTTGACATTTTGTAAAGAAAATAAAACACTTCATATAAAAAGATTCATTTCAAAAACCATTGAATGAAATTAAAAATAGAAATAAAATTTCATTTTTAATACTTTTATATCCATATAATTAAATATGTAAATTAATTATGCGAATAAAATAATTTGATAATTAAATCATTAAATGTCAAGGTGTCCCATACCACTTGGAACATTTAAATCCTAGTCCCAGGGAATTATAAAATTTAATAAAAAATAAATTTAATTATTATAGAAAAAAATATGGATATTAAATGTCATAGTGGATCTATATACAATTTATAAAATAATAAATGTGTATATTGACAATAAAAGCCTTAATGAAAGTTGATTGAGACGAAATCCCTTACCTTGAGTTCTAATTTTTATGTATGTTCCTTTTTATTTCTGAATAATATACATAAGATAAGTTCTACTTTATTGAGAACATTTTTAAATTTTATTATTACATTATTATCACTAAATAAAATTTCAAAAAAAAAATTACTTAATTCATGAAGTTCATATTGGATGTTTTGTCGATATTTGGAACTTGAATCAAATAGGAAAATGGTTTGGTGTCACTAGTCCATGTGGTAAAATGTCCATCATCTCCAGAATAATATTCCTGAAATTATTATCATCTTTATAAAAAAATTATACCTTTAAATGAAACAATGAGGTGTGGTTATGAAAAATGAACAACGTTATAATCATGGAGATGGTAAGCTGTATGTACGCATGAGTAACATTTCCATTTTTCATTGATAATTTTGAAAATAAGGTGACAATTATTTTGTCATTCTAGAAATATAATAAAACAATTCAAATAATAATAATCATTTAAATATAATTATATATATTATAAGTGAAGCGATGACTAAAAAGGATTCACATCGCTTTGTGGAGTTGATTGTTCAGACATACACACAAAAAAACATTATAATTTTTATGTTCATAGAAGGTAATAACGTAATTGAAATATTACTATTTTAAAATGATAAATATGTAAATAATCCCATATATAAAAATATATTCCATAATTATAACTAGTTCTAATAGATGGTAATTAAAAATTAACTATATCGATTCGCGACGTGGTAGTCCGCCTTACACTTGAACGAAATAAAAATTTCTCATTTGATGGAATTGGAGATTGATTTAGGTGATTATATTAACAGAATAATATTCAAATATATTAAGGATATCTTAGTTATAATTTAATCATATATGAAGTATATCTAATATAAGTGGAAGAAAAATAAAATAGAAACACTTAAAAAATGATGCATCTTCTTTGGTATATCACCTTTGATGAACACATTAAAACCTCTATGAATGCTATTATACATATCAGAAGGCCTCAAGAATGTGGTAATGGATCTTAAGATGGGTTTTGGGATGATTTTGGCTGATCCAAAAGGATTTTTAACTAGGAATATTAATGAATAGTAAGTACTTTTTTATTGGAGAGGAGGAGGGCAGCCTTGGAAACTCTTAAAATATTAAGTTAACATAAATTCAATTTAGTTTCAAAATGGTCCAAAAAAAATTATTTATTAAATATCATGCTCTTGGGTCTAATAACCATAATTAAATTAAAATTATATTAGGATTTAATATTTTCTAATCCTTATCACTTTGGAAGAACTCTAATTTTAACCTTTTTAATCTTATCGTGATATCATGTTATTTACACTTTATGGGATAATTTAATCATCATAACAAGCCAAAAAAATAAAAAAAATGTAATTTATGAAATTTTGGGACTCGGCATAAAAAATCTTATGGAACATGAATTTTTTATAAAATTTATAACTTTTAATAATCTATTTTATATTTTAAAATACCAATAGTGTTAATTCTGATAGTATTCATTTGTTGACTTGTAAACAATATCATAAAAATAAGATACGTTAAAACCAAATCTGTTATATCATCAACAATATGTCAAATATATCTATAAAAATCGTGTATGGCATTAATTTTTTGAAATAATTTTTTTTTAATATTTATAAAATCATTTATTTGATTCTTTCATTAATTAATAAATTACTACATCATCTTTGTGTCATAATTAAATTTAATTATTTAATTTTCAAAAAATATAAATAAATTATCATGATGTAAGTAATCATTATTGATTTCCAATTTCTATTTATTTTTGAAGAGATCCACTGTCTAAATCTATATTAAAATACATTAGTTTTTAAAAACAAAAGTATAACAAAAATTACTATACATTGAATATTATATTATGAAAGCATTATAGTCATCCAAGTGGATCCATGTGATCCTAAAATCAACCCAAATATTTTCATTGTTGCGAAACACTCGTTAAAATAACTTAGGATATTTTTTGGGTAGTTTTATATTAGTATAACATTATTTTTACCTTTAATTACTTGATTTTCCTTTAAGTATAATAATACAATTTATTAGAAAAGATACTATTCGTAATTTCCAAAACGGGGGAATATTTTCATAATTTGGACCTTCATATTCCAAAAATAGAATAAATTTTTTAAAATTCAAAACACATAATTAAAAGAAATTAATTCATAATTACTCACCATTGTCAAAACGGTAAAATGTGTTTTTTAAAAGTTAAAATAATAAAATAATTTGCAAGTGTTTACATCTAATTTCAGTGTGAAATTACATAAAATGAACAAAATTTTATTACATTATAGAAAACTAGTCTTATTATACTTTAATCTAAATTAAAAGTACAATATATATATATAAATAAGTTATACAAAAACTCTGTTTTGAATTAAAATTTAGTAATTTTCATTCTTCGTTAAAATATGAATTTAATGAGAAAAAAACAAAAAATCATTCGAAGTAAATTTTTATATCCCTATTCCAAATAAGAAGTTAATTATGTCAAATAGAACTTATAAATGAGACAAACAATAAATTTAAAATGGGTTTTTATCAAAAGATCATAAAACTGTCTGTGTGAAAAATACTTATTTTATTGTTAAAATAAGATTTGTTATTAAATTACGGATTGAAAATAAATTAAATGAATTTTAAAAATTAAAATAAATATATTTAAAATATATTCCATTAATATAAACTAATAAGAGAGAATTGGTTATTTTACAAACATAAATATTCGCAGATAAATTGTTTTTCATGAAACACATCCTTTATAATCAATTTTTTTTATTATAATTTATAATTAATATTATTACTAATGAATAATTATATAAACATGTTTAAACCATATTTTCATAATTCAATTAATAATATTCATCGCCACATTTCTAATGAATATGTTATTTCATAAACATTGAAATAATAATATTTAATTGTTTTGTAAACTTAATGTTTTGTATCATGTATACTATCATAAATTGTGTTTCCTTTCCAAAATACTATATGTTATATTCTACCCCATTTTTTTAAATTCATCATCACAATTTCAATTCGGGGTTGGAAAGAGAGGTATGAATTTTAAAAAAACCATTATTTCAATCCCACATTCAAAAAAGGATTAATAAAAATTCAATATTAAAAGAATGAAACGACAGTATGAAGGTCACCTGAGATAACTCTTAATAGGATTCCACGTAGAAAAAAATTGATATAGAAGAAAAAACCCATCATGTTTTGATGGAGAGTGATAGAAATCATTTTCCGGAAGGAGGTAACAATTTAAAATAAATAAATTTGAGATGCGAAAAACAATCATTAATTTTGTATTAGGAAAATTGAACTGAAATAATTTTTGTTTTGCTATAATTTTCATATCTTTATGTGATTACATTAACACATATAATAATAACATAAATAAATATACTTACATGAAAAGTATAGTTTCATCCATTAATTGAATTCCACCACAATATCATCTTTTTCTTTAAATGATGAGAATTTTGGATGATTTTTTCACAAATGAAGAATTATAATCAACTTTTAAAAACTTGAATCATCCACAAAATGATAACTATCTATTTATCCTATACATAAAAAATAAACAAAAAATGGTTTGGGTTAGATAAGATAATTTCCCAAAAATAGTAAACGATTATTACAAGAAAGACTAATTTTAATCTCCAAAATTCAATAATAGTACAACAATGATCCCAAAAAATCAACATTTTCCTAAACCATTAAATCACTAAACTGAAAAGAATAAGTTATACTAACAAGGGACTTCATATTGGACAGTAGTAGGTTATAAATCCATGTCACACTTCAATTATGGTTTCAATTCTCACAGCCTTGTTTGAAGCGATAGGTTTTCACCCTTCCGACAGGTTGTCCTTTTTCTAAAACTATTTAACATTACCAAAATGAGATAAAATCCTCAAATATAACCATAATATATTTTAACCTCAGGGTTTATATAATATATTTCATCTTTAATACCAAAATTTAAATACACAAAATTACCTCGAAAACAAAAGTTCATATGTACCCTAATGGTTATCCATTATTATGTCCACACAAAAAAAGAGAATTCTTCCATGAATAATATTTCCACGTAATAAAATTTAGGGTTACACATAAAAGAAATGGTCATCCAATGTAATCCCATCATCAAATAGAATTGATACTTATAATAATTTCATCATCTTACAATATACCATAACTCTTAAATCCATTATACAAATACTTATTAATCATTATGTGCTCTTCATGATACACTAACCATGATTTTCCATGTTATTACTTAATACGCCTTTCCTACAAACAATAATAAAAATTATGTTTAAATATTCAATAATTTCAAAACATGAGTCAAGAAATAATCCATACTTTTGATATTCCATTTTCAGTTTCCTCACCTTCAATAGGAATGGAATTAGGTTTTGCTAAACATATATTTGTACAGTCCAACTAATCTCATTCCCAAACCATCTTTATAAGACACCAATTTTAATAATTAATATACTACACACATTTGATACATTTAATTGAAAACATGAAAAAATGTATTCCACTTTCAAGGAGTAAACTAAACTATTCCTTTTTCATTGGTAAGTTATTGCTTTATGACCTTCATTTCCATATCTGTAATAACTTCCAACACCTTTCTAAAATTTTCTTTGGTGTTTTTTTTCACATCCATTCCACATATGTCGTTGAATATATATACCTTTATGATAATTATTACCTAAAATTCCATAATTATTTGTTTGATTCATATTTTATGCATCAGAAAAATCACCATAGTTCATGTTGTTAATCGTGAATCCGGATAGTTGGGTTTTAATAACCATGAGAGTTCTCATTGTAGCTCCGATTTAATTTGTTTTCTTATGGAAAGAACAAATAAATTTTTTTTCACATCAATTGTTTCTTTAGTTCTTTCTAGATCCATCCCTTTACTAAAACCCAAATTTTTAGTGTGAGGATATCATCAAAATCATCATAAACTTTCTAATGAGGAATATAAACAATAAGATATTCATATTCATGTTTTCTCAAACTCATTAAATTTATCTAAAATAATTATTATAAATTATAATATGATATCTATTTTGGTTATATACCACTTTTCACTTGTACTTAATTAACACCCTAACAGATAAAGATATCTAAAATGAACTCTAATACCAAATATAAGGACCCAAATTTAAACATTATACAATCATGATATAAGTAAAAAATTTGAATTAAAAACCCATCTAGGATCTTTTCTGGTTTAGAGATTTAGTGAATTAGGTAATAACTCATACATAACAAGTTAAATATTACAATGTAGAAATTTATTCTCACTATCCATTTTTTCTATAAGAAAATACTTTCAAAAAGAACATGGTTTGATTTCATTTTTAAACAATATAACTTTTCCTCGATCCCATTCTTCACTCTAATCTTCATTAAAATTTATGAAAAAAATTCCAAACAAGGGATGAGCATAAAAATATTAGCACAGTATATAAAAAAATAAAAACTATAAGTCTTGAGAAAACATGGAAACCATGAATACGTTATCATAATGTGATACTTTTCACCATTAAGAATTAGTAATTACATTTCACAAAATATAATCTCATTTCTTACCAATTTTGTAAACAAAATATTGGTATAAAAACCATAAAAACACATATAACATATAAAGGAAACTTGAGACTTAATCATACTTAAATGGAATATCCATACACTCAACATTTACACACATCAGTAAATGGAATATCCTTACAGCCTATTTCTATACCCAATTAATTAGAGGTTATAACATAACCACAAATCCGTGGTTTACCACAGAATCTCCCATCATTGGTTTATCATATAACCACCTATCTTTGGTTTATCATGTAACCACACATCAAATATACAATTACCATTATATAGTCATAAAACAAAAAATAGAAATTATCAACATTTCACTCATAAAATATTCAATCATGAGGAATTATTACAAGATATTGATATAATGAAACTATTATTAAAACAATTATCAATACAAAAATACCTGAAAAGGGAATATGATATTTATTTTTCCATTAAACTTTTATGTCTTATAGAGGAAGGAAAATACCAAAATGGCCATGGCAGCAGAAAAGTTATTGTCGATGCATACATTAAAAATATTCATTCTGTCTTTTTCTAAAGTAAGTAAAGAATTTCATATAAAAAGATTCATTTAGGAAAAAAATTAATTAAATTAAAAAGGGTATAAAATTCCCTCTATAATCATTTTATACCAATATAAATAAATATATAAATTAATATCATGATGAAAAATATTTGATAAATAAATAATTAAATGTTCAAGGTGTCCTATACCACTTTTAACAATTAAATCATTATCTCTATGAATTAATACATTTAATAAAACAATAAATGAAATTTTTATATATAACAATATAGATATGAAATTTCATAGTTATTTTATATAAACATTATAAAAGAATGAATATGCCTATTAATAGGAAAATCCTCAACAAATGGAGATTGATACGAAATCCATTACCTGAAGTTCATCACATCACGTATGCTCCATGTTATTCCTGAATAATAAACATAAGTTAATTTATACTTTTTTGATAACTTTTTTTATGTTTATTAATAATTTTATATCACTTATTACTATGTTATAAAAATTATATAATTCATTAAGTTAATATCATACATTTTGTTGATATTCGGTAGTTGGGTTGAAAATAAACATGGTTTGATGTAAATATTCAATGTGGTCATTTGTATATCATCTCCATTAGGTGTGATTTGGGACTTATATTCTCTGGTTGTTTTTTTCAATCATAGTATTTTCGGTTTTGGTCGCGATTGATGTTTGGAATCATGATGTTTGGGATCAGTTCATAGTTTATCCTCGACATCATTAAAAGTTTCAAGGGATTGTGTTCCCACTCGACAGAGTCTTCTCCTACTCTGATTTTTCTTGCAGTTGTTATGTTTATGATGGTTGTTTTTGTTTTCATTAAAATTTCACATTTAGTGATAGTATTTCTGATGTTTCTTGATTTTTTTTTCTTTGAAATGGTCTTATTATGGAGGTGATATTATTCGGTTGGAGGGTCTTGAGTCTTTGTAGTGTTATATTTAGAGTTTCTTTGGTGACATTTTTCTCAAGGGTGTATCTCTCACCAATGGGGATTCTTAGATGGTCTCTGGCATACTGGTGTGATGTATGGTCAACAAGAATGACATTGGGATGGTGGAATCTCATGGCTCAAAACTCGTGGCCCGAGGTGATTCAGATTGCAGGCTCAAATTTAATTTTCAATTTTGATTATCAATTCTGATGATACTACATTTTGAAATTTTTTTGAAATATTTTTTTTAAATTTTGGAATCTAGGTTGTTTGTTTTGGATATCTAGAATGTGTGGTTCCCTCAAACCTCAAGTGGATTTTTAGAATATTCAAAAACATTTAGGATAGCTGTGAAAAAAGGAAAGAACATTATTGAAATATTATTCTATTACCATGATAAATATCTTTTTAATATCATATATAAACATTGATTCAATTATTATAACTAGACTTTATATATGATAATGGAAAATGAACAATATTGGATTGCAAGGTGGCAGTCCTCTATAAACACAAATGAAATGTTCATGTCTCATTTGATGAAAATATAGATTGATTAAGCTAGTGAAATTAACATAATAAATTATCATTATATTGAAGATAATAGAGTTATTATTTCATCATTTATGAAATATACTTAATGAATTGGATGAAGAAATAAGATAGAAACGCTAAAAACGATACCTCTTCTTTGGTCGATCACATTTGAAGAACACCTTAGCGCATATAAGAAGGGATTTATACCTATTATAATGACTCAAGAATGTGATGAGGGATTATATTTAGGTTTTTTGTTCGATATTGGTTGAACAAAAGGATATGGATGTGTGTTTATTAGAGAAGAGTGGGTACCTTTTTATAGGAGAGGGGAGGGCAACCCATGGAAACTCTTAAAATAATAAATTAATATATATTGAATTTTGATTCCAAATGGTCCCAAAATAAATTTTTTATAAGATAATATGTTCTGGGTCTAAAAACTAATATAAAATTAATATTAGAAATTTTTTTTTATTTTTTAATCTTTAGTTTTCTGTTTAAACCCTTATTTAATCCTTTTTAATCTTATCATGCTATCCTTTTGTTTACAATTTGTGGGTTAATAAAATTACCATAACATGAAAAATGATTGAAAATGTTTCATTTGAGATATATTAGGACTCATCCATTTTTTTTCAGATTATTATTTTTTTTAAGAATTTTATAACATTTAATAAAGTATTTTATATTTTAAAATACAAATAGTGTCGATTCTGACATTATTGATTTGTTGACTTTTAAAAAATATCTGAGTAGAATGTTAAGTTAAAAAAACACCATCAAATCATAAACAACATGTAAAATATATACATAAAATTCATGGATGTCATAAATTATGTCAAATAATATTTACTTTATTATTTTAATAATCATTTATTTGATTCATTCAATAACTAAAAATTTACTACATCATCTTTAGGTCATAATTAAATTTAATTTTTTAATTTATAAAAAATAAATATAAATTATTTTTCTGTACTTAATATTTTTATCTATACAATCACAATTTATATTCTAAGGGATCCCCTATATAAAAAATATTAAAATAAATTGTTTTTAAAAATAAAATTGTAACATAGTTGACTATTCATTATATATAATAATATAAAACCATTAAAATCATCTGTGTGACTCCAAGTGGTAATAAAATCAACCAAAGTATGATCATGGTCAGGATACACTCATCCAATTAAATTATGATGTGTTTTTGGATTTTTTTTTATATTATTATAATATTGTATTTACTTTTAATAACATGATTACCTTTAACTGTGGTAATAAAATTTATTACCAATGTTACTATTCATAATGTCTGAAAATAAAAGGGTCATATTTAAATAATTTGGATATTATAATTCAAAATAAGTAATCCATTTTTTAAAAATAAAAAATAGATTTGGAAAAAAATTAATTAATAGTTTCCCACGTTATCAAAAAGTAAAAACATTTTTTTTAAAAGATAAAAACTAAAAAACGATTGACATGCGTTTTTACCAATTTTCAATGTGAAATTGCATAAAATGTCCTAAATGGAATTAAATTATTAAATCATAAATTAATTATACTTTAAAACTAATAAAATGAAAAATCTAACTATATAAATAGGTTCGATGAGAATACAAATTTGATTTAAAATTCAATATTTTACATTATTCATTAAAATATGAATTTAATCCATAAAATACTAGAAATTAATCCCAAGTAAATTTTTATTTCCCACTTCCCAATAATAAGTTTATTTATTCAAATATCACTTATAAACTAGAAAGAAAATAAGTTTAAAAATTAATCTCCAACAAAAGGAGATGAAACTACCTTTTGAGAAATAATTATTTTATTTTTAAAATAGGATTTGTTCTTATATTAAGGATATAAAATAAATAAGATGAATTTTAAAAATTAAATTAAATATATCTAAAATTTATTTCATTAATAATTAAACAATATAGATTTTATTATTTTATAAACAATGTTATTCTAAAATATATAGTTTTTCATAAAACATATCCTTTATATACAATTAGTTTTTATTTTAATTTATAATTATTTTTATAACCATTGAATCATTATATAAACATGTTAAAACCTTACTTTCTTAATTAAATTAATAATATTGAATCCCTCCCTTCAAAAAAATATGTTATAATGGAAACCTTTAAGTAATAATGTTTAATTTTTCATTTAAACATGATTTCGTTTATCATGCACGCTATAAAACATTATGTTTCCATTTCAAAACTAGGGATGTTACATCTTTCTTTCCATAAAAAGTTTCTAATCCACAGTATGTTATCCTCTATAAATTTAAAAATTGTGATTATTTCTCATATTTATACATTCTTGAGGGCTTGTAGCTACATCTTTTAAACACCTAATATATATCAAATAAACACCTGAGGTTTTAATTTTTTTTCAAAACATTCAGAATATATAAACCATGAAAGATATATAGAAAGTATATACTACACCAAATATTTCATCATGCCTCAATAAGTAGCTCCATTTCTATACATCTCCCCAAAATGTTTTCATGATTACACCATAGTGTTGGGATCCTTGAATTTATTCCCATTGATATGACTCATCATTATACCAGTATGACCTCATTCATGACATATCATTTCTCTCTATTACCACCAACTGAAACTATAAGAAATATACATTTATAAAGACTTATGTATATTTTTGTTATATATTTTTACTTCCTAGATAGTCTTCATTCAATATTTTTAAATTCTTTCATGGAATGGTGATGTAACAAGGACGTTCCAATTCATCTTTTCATCCATAACGATTTATCCATGTATATAAAATATTCATACTAAAATATCATTCAATATTAATAGATGTCCAAATATTACAAGGAATTAATTCAACCTCTTTCCATAAAAATAATTATGAAAAACATCAACATTCAATAACGCATGGTGTACCCTTTGATCCTTATCCACTTATTATAATGTGACATGTTCATGGGAATTTCTTCACAACATGTTTGGTTTTTTCAAACAAATATCCAAGATATTATCCTTATTTATTATTATTATTCAACGTTTTTCCATATTTCTCTATCAATACTTCTACCTAACTATTAATAAACACAAAAAAACAGAACGCGGTCTTAATAACATGACCACAGGGGGATAAATCAACATCAATGGCATGAATATCATGTGAAAATCTAATTTCATAGAGTATTAACTATATAAGTTATTTTATTTTTTTAAGGAATTGATTATGACATTAAACTATTAAATAAATTTTTTCAATTAAAAAACCATTTTAAATAACATTTATATTAATGAATTTTCATATACAGAAAACTATCACATAAAATAGTCACTATTGATATTCTTAATTATAGAACTAGAAGATTGTTTCCTTAAAAATTCACATTGTATTTTGGAATAGAATAATATAGAGATATAGTAAAAAAATAGTAACTATAGGGATAAAATTAATTATTAGATATACAAGGATGGATCTTTACACCAATATAACCATTTCATCTGTGAATGAAATTATAGAGGAGTTATTTATGAATAATTATCCGAAAGTCTTATCCTATAGAGACTGTAAATCATTAAAAAATATGATGGATTTATTCATTCCTTTTTTCCACCTATGTTGTATTTTTGGGAAGCATGTACATGTGAGGGAATTTTTTATTTTATTTTTTATACACCATAAGATTATCTATTTATCTTATCATCCCATTGATTTTTTACAATGTTATCATCCCAAACATTCTATAAAGTTAATTATTGCATTAATGAGTATTTATAAATTTTATTTAGAAAATATGATGTGTTCAATACAAGTGTCATAAAAGTGTTTAGCTAATATTATGTCATTATTAGTCCTTGGGTTTATGGACATAGAAAATAATTTCCTCCACATGTACTACTAGCTTTTTACTTACCTATTTCTTCCTCACATTCTCTAACAATACAAATTATTTTGTTCATCGGAACCATTAAGAATTGTATTCTATTTTATGTTCTTAAATATCCATATGCCCTTACAAACCCACAATTTTTTTAGGTATCCCTTTCCCATTAGTTTAAGCACGCTTCCCATTTTTATATATAGAGATAAATATTGACAGATTATTAACAAGATTTTTTTTCTGATACTTATATGTATCGATGATGGTTCTGATGATAACAAAAAATCTCCAGAGTATCCTTATATAGTATGGTGGTGAATGGAGTTTAAGGTAGCATGTGAATATCACCATGTACATATTAGAAATCATACATAGTAATATTAGGTGATAAAACTATTCAACTTATCTTTGAGTAAAAAAACTAGTCTCTAGTAAATAAGAGAATTATTTTTTTATAATTATAATTCATTTTCTTCTATATTATTATAATCCTTTTAATAATTTTTAATGTATTTGGTTTTTCTTCAGATTTTTTAATGGGGATTAAATAACATTACCTAAAATCTAGACTGGACACCAATTCCTAGAATTTATAGGGATCCTTTTGTTATGTTTGTTACTTTAAATCAATTTGTATCATGTGACCATCTTGTTTTTTTATTTTTTATTTTCATAGTAAATGTTTTTTACAATATTATTATTAAGTATGTAATTACAACTTTAATTGATACACATAAATCACTATATATATTTTTTATCTTGATATTTTCCAATATGATAACTATATGTTTCATATATTCTATCATTCTTTTAATTTTTATAGCATAATTTTATTGATCATTTTTTGTATATGAATTTTTGTGAAAATTCAATGGTCGTTAAGATATTGTTTGTAGAAGATTCATTATATATAATGAAAAAATTTTATTGAGTCTCATATCAAAAAACTATTGTTTCTAAAAGTTTAAAAGTTAAAAACATTCACTGTGAAATTTATTTTTATTACATGTATATTATGATGTTTCTTATTTATTTAAAACATACAATTCCTGATTTCAAAAATTGAACTCAATGTAGAATTAAATATCCTATCATTAAAGGAAAAAGTATTATCTTAAACATCAACGTATAATTTAGTGACATTAAAAATGTCCACATTTTATTTATTTTATATTTAGATGATAAATTAATTCATGATGAAACTTGTGAGTCTAATATGACTAAAATATATCTAAAAATAAAGAAACATATAAAAAATAGTTCATAAGTTATAAAATTAATTCAAAATATTTAAACATATAATAAATAAAATATTATAATTTACACTCACATAGAAGAATTAAATAATATTATGTAAAATGTATCCATTATAAATATAAATCTTTAATATTATCAATAACTAACAATATATTTATTTAATTGGGATTATTCATATAGTAGTTTAATACAAACCATGTAGTGTGAAATATAGTCTCTTAGCCAATATTCATTTAAAATAAAAAATGACACATTTTGATTAGTCATTAGAATGAGGGTATTTTTGTATGTTTCATGAATCAACGGTCTTATAAGATAGAAAATAATTACATTTGAATAATTAAACATAATTTAAACATTTATTGATTAATTGTTTCAATATTTTTACTGATATTTAATTATAAAAATTATCATCAATATTCTTTTATATCCTATTTAATGGGGATTTCATTTATATTTGTTTTAATGTATTAATTATTGTATGAAGTATTTAAAATTTAAACTAATTTTATTTTGGGGAGGGTTTCTAAAATAATGATTCTCTTTTACATATATATCATTAAAATGGTAATTTTATTTGTTTACAAATTTTTAGGATGGTCATGTAATATTATATAAGAATATAAATGTTAAACTCATTGGAATAATTTTCATCAAGAGAAAAAAAATATTTAATATTTTCTATGTTGTTTTACCCAATATTAACAAAAAATGATATCCATGGAATGATATAAAAGGGGGATTCAGTATTAGTTTTTATGAATGGGGTTTATTGATAAATTTCGACATATAAAATATTTATAAAACATTATACTTTTATGATATAAAAGAAAAATAGATATATGTACAAAATGGTTTTAGGAGATCAATATAAATGGGTTGTTAAAGGTAATTTCCCCTTTTAGTCATTAATTTTCATATTTTTTTGTTTAGGTGAAATATAATATTGTAGGTTTTTGTATATTAAATTAAATTCTTTCCACAATCTAGAATATGTATCCAATGAATTATAGGTATATGTATTTAGAGCATTATTAGCTGGATGATATTGTTTTCTTTATTTTTTTGATGAATAGAGTTGTAATGTAAGGCTATACATACTTAATCATAAATCTAGTAACTTTAAAAAATATATATATTAGGTATATTATAAATAAGTTGAATTATATGAAATTTGTTACTCATTGAATATGAAAACATTTTGAGTAAATTCCAACTTAATTCACTTAATTCTATATATTTAATTATATGGAGAAGAATAAAACTATTATGGATATACCTAAAATAGAGGGAGAGTGGGGTAATGACAAAAATATTTTAGAGATGGTGGTTTTACTGTATTTCTAATTTATGTTACCAAAGGTATTATGTGAATATACTATAATAATATTCCACCAAAATAATAGTTTTATGTATACTATTATATGTTATAACTCAAACAAGGTGTTATAGAATACTATATACACTTATCATAATAAATTACAGTAGGGTTTGGGTATAAAAATTTGACACATTAGTAAATAAAAAACCAAAAGAAAGGGATAATATGTGTATTTTCAAAGTTTACCACTATAAGAATTACACATAATAGAATAAATAAGGAATAATCGATACAATTATGACCTATTATATTCTAATAAAACCTTTTTGTAATGAACTAACCAATGTTTCCCTCAAAGTCACCACCTAACCTATTCTGTTACATTCCCTTAGGGAATTCCTGATCCCCACAGGCTGACGACAAGTACCCAAGCATCGAACAACACAACAGAGGGAACATTTTTTTCCAACCTGAACATCCAAATAAAATACATATATATATATATATATATACAAAATAAGAAACAATAGGGAAATATTAAATAGACATATATTATATAATTGAAATAAAAGTGTGACAACAGACAACTGAAAAATTTGTTAAAACTCTAAGACATGGCTAACTCCAAAGGACTAAAAACAAATCAATAACTCCAAATGATGGTAGGGATGGACTCCCACCATCTCACCACCAGATACAAAACTAAATGACATGAACATGGTCGCCTCACTATGTAACCTAGCCATTCCCTATACTGGAATACAAACAATGGTTTACACACCACCGAAGAGGGGTGAAGGGTGTGATCTAATGAGCTCAATAGGTTCCCAAACAGGTTTTCTATAACCAGTCTCTATATAAAAATCCATGTATGCACACTTTAAATAAAACATGGCATGAAAATATGTATAGAATTATTATAGAAAACATGTTAAACATTTTCCTTTTTCCACATTTCTAAATAAAAATAGTTATATCATTTTCAATGAACATTTTCCATATCATTTTCCAAATGAATAAATAGGCATATCAAGGCTATCTAACATATCCAAGAAATAAAAAACAATAGCACGGGTATCACAACAACAAGGAATAATATAAGTCCATGCCATAGACTTCTCGTACCACAATCAATCAATCAAGTGCACAAATTATTATCCTAGAACAGAAGCCTTGTAATATGAGGAATACTAGACAATTAAACCGCCTAAAATGTCAATATCTATCCCTTAGAAAAATGACCCTAATAAATTGACGAAATATCAAAGACAATCCTCGTTCATAATCATAAAAAAATGTATGGTGGATCCTAGCTAAACCTTCCACCTAAGTACCCATGGAAACCCATGTTCTCTTTTTCACAATTAATTTCAATGATTTGAAAACAATTTCTAAACCATTTCACAAATTCTATTTCGATTCATTTAAAATATCCATTTTATTTCCAATTATCATTTTCAAGGAAAAAACCATTTCACACAAAAAAACCCTATCCAATACAGATAACGATGGCATTCCAATTTCAATATGAAAAATAGATTATAAAGTCAAACAACCAGGTTCATCATCATTTTCTAGAGAGGGGACCACTAACCTCAAAACTCAGGTCACACATACCCGTAACGGAATCCCAAATAAAAGAAACCCAACAACATATAAAATGGAAAAAGAATCAAATCCAAATAAATATTAATTCAATATAGAAGACAATGGGTAGATGAAAGAGATGAAATCTACATACCTTAAAGAAGAATTCCCACCACACGACAACCAACCGAAGAAAAGGCCTCCAGAATGAGATCACATAACTGGTCTAGGAAAAACCCAAGAAGAATAACCAACCTTAGACCAATGGATCCAAAGACACCACCCAATATTGATTCCATGATCAACGGTGATGAAGTAATGTAAAGGTTACATGATCTAAATGAAAAAATGGAATCATAATTGATATCAAGTGACAAGAGGAACAATCTAGAACTGGATGAGTCTACCAAAAATGCCATGGAACTACCTTAGGTTGGGTGCTATGATTAACTTTTGAAGGAATTGAAAACAAATAGTCATTAACTATATTTAAAAAATATATGATGGTTTTTACATGATGTGAAACCTCAATTCATATCTTAAAGCCCACGTTGGATAAGTATGCTGAAAAATCTGTCACTATGGATTAATAATTCATCATTTAAAGATGTATCTATTTGAAACCACCATTAACAACATGTAATATTTAACATCATGATCCCTTTCACTAATTGTACCCAAAAACAATTATACAGTGTGTATCCCAGTTACACGATGTGAAATCATTTTGCAGCCTGATAAAATTGAAATGGGATGTTACAAACTCACCACTGTAAAGACTTTTCATCCCTAATAAGTCATGTATAATATGTAGTGCTTGGAAAGAGATGATTCCATATCACCCTCATCAATGTTTCACATTCCCAAGTCTAATGCGAATCTAATCATTGTTTATATAGAAATCGGACGAACATAATCGACTTACCATGTAATACATTCACCTTAGAGTCTACAATCTCAACTAGTTTCCCCAGAATAGAGCATCCAGATAGAACTCAATTTCTTCCCAACTCAGAACGTGAGTAGGATCTGGGTGATATTTCCTAAGATGGGATATATAGAAACCATCATAAATACCTATCAACTAAATAAACATTCATAACTAATAAGAAACTTGTCTGATCTTCTAAATGACCTCAAATGATCCAACATATCTCTAATCCAACATTCCATACATTCCAAATTGACGGTGACACAACCTAGGAAAAACATTCAAGATAACCCAGTCACCTAAAGAAAACTCAAAAGGTTGATTTCACTGATCCAAATACAATTTCGTTTGACTCTGGGATATAACTTGACGTCGATGTACATCTTGAATCTTGACAGACGTTTCCTAAACGAAACATAGTCAGATTAATGACACTTCACCCACCATATCCCAACAAATAGGTGCTCTACACATGATACCAAAAATCATCTCAAAGGGAGATATTCTGATTGGTGATAGATAATAGTGTTTATAAACAAACTAAACTTGTCCTAGTTGAGTATCCAATGATCCACCAAAATCCAATACAAATGCATGGATAATATTTATCATGATCTGAATAACTAGTTTTTTTTTACCATCTGTCTGTGGATGATATGTTGTGCTCAACTTAACATGAGTTCTCATCACCTCTTGAAGACTCATACAGAATCTCAATGTAAACCTAGGACCCCTATCCAAAAAAAGGGAATAATGACTCTCATGTAACCTTAAAACACCATGTACATTCAAAATACCCAGATCTACAAACATAGTGATCTCCTTGATCTGAAAGAAATTATTAGACTTCATTAACCAACCAATTACCACCCAAATAAGATTCTTCCCTCGATTATTCCAAGGATATGTGAATAAAAATCAACTAATACCTCACCCCATTTACAAACTATTAGTGGAAGAGTTTGGAGTATCCCAGAAGGCTTCAAGTGCTCTGGATTTATCTATTTTCATATTTAATGGTGAGATAAAAATTACATGATGCCATGCTTCATACTCGGTCACTAGAATCTCTACTTCATGTAATAATACATCGTTATAGTTCCTAGATATATGTCCCACAATGTTCTATGACTAGAAAAAATTATTGAACTGCACACAGATACTGGGATGAAAATACTTTTCAAGAAGTTATGTACAACATCTGAATAAATAGACCAACCAAAAATGGTCCCCCAACTATAATTGTTTTCACGAGTCTTCTGGAACTCATCATCCAGTTGCTAAATCTGGAAGATAGACTCCAGGAGTGATGATGATAATTGAACACTAGCAAGAACCCTTCCTAATCCATCATCTTAATCATCTAGGTGCAACTGAGTGTCAATCCCCATTAGGTTCCACTCCTCCTTTGATTGGAGGACATCATGTGATGGTACATTCCTTCTTAGAGCATCTGCAATAACATTTCCCCATTCTAGGGTGTAGTCAATATCAATGTCAAATGTATTAAGGTATTCTGCCCATATTATCTATCTAAAATTCAATTTCTTCTGAGAAATTATATATCTCAAACTCTTATGTTTGTAGAAAATAGTTATCCTTTCCCCAAAACTATAGTTCCACCAAAACATGTGCACATGAATGAGTGTAGAAAGCTCTAAATGAGGAGTGGGGTAATTCTTCTCATGAGTCCGAAGCTGAAGAGATCTATACGCTACCACATATTCCTCCTGTATAAGAAGACATCCCAAACCAGAAAATTGAGCATCACAAAACACCATGAATCCCTTATCGGGATTACGTAAGACTATAATAGGAGATGATGTCAGAAGCCTTTTAGCTCATTAAATAAGTCTGACACATTTTATACCAGTGGATTTTACTACTTTCCAAGTAAGTTCACTGAAATGTGATGAAAACTTAATGATATCCTTGGAAAACTGTCAGTAGTAACCTGGAAGACCATGGATTCTTTGTATATCAAAATCAATTATGGTCCCTTCCATGATAAAACAACCTTTATGTTCTATGGATAACCTGATAATCTATTCTCAGAGAATTATGTACACTAAGAACTTTACATATTGAATTTAGAAACTACATTTCAAAATCCTTCTATATAAATGGTGACTTCTAAAAGTTTTCATAACCAAGCTTGGATGGTGCTCATTCTCACTCTCATATTTTGAATGATCTATAATATCAACCACAAAAAATATAAAAAAGTGTCCAGATATAGATGGAATATCATATTCATCAAATCCATAAATATTGTAGGAGAATTAGTTTGACCAAAATGCATCACAAGATATTCATAATGCCATACCTTTTCCTGAAGGTTGTCTTTAGTTTATCAACCTCCTAAACTCTAAGCTGATGATAACCCAACCAAATATTGATCTTTGAAAGACACTTTTCATTTAACTAATGAAAAATATCATCCACACGAGGAAAAGTATATTTTTTCATAACCGTGAATTATTTTAACTTTCTATAGTCCACACATAAATCAACTGAACTATATGATTTCTTAGAAATGAGTACATGGGGTGACCAAGGAGAAATGCTAAGGAGAATAAAACCTTTTTCTAACAGGTTGTCCAAATTAATATTGATCACTTTCAGCTCCACTAGCACCATACGATAAGAATGTATTGATATCAACTGCGTACCTATCACTAGATCAATCATAAACACTACCTATCTCTCTATAGGATGACTAGAGAAGTCATCCAGTAAAACTGAAGTAATGTCTCAAAAAATATTGAAACAAACAACAATAGGAGAAATGTTATCAGGAAAAAACAGTACAACTGGAAAAACAAACTCATAAGATCTATGAGGGAAGGTCCTCCATGACCTAAACTCGGGTCCTACTCCACTTAATACACATGAGATTTCCCTCCAGAAGTATGTAATGAAATACATTGATGATAACAATGAAGCTCAGCTTGATTAGAAATAGGCCAATCAATACCGATGATAACGTCTAATAGTTCAAAATTATGAATGATAAAATCTTATCCCAACATTGTATCCGGAATTATTAATGAAGAAGTATCACACCTGAAACCATTATCTTTCCTCATACTAAGAGGTGTTTCTAATTCCATTCGAATGGACATAATAAACCTTATATGTTTTAGAAAATTAAAAATATGTGCTGATATAAATGATTTGGGGGAACTGGTATCAAATAAGGAAATTTATAATAAAGATGAAATAAATATATTACCTCTCAATGTTTCTAGAACCGCATTAAAGTCCATTGGACACTCACTTACTGAGTGAAAATGCTTCACTCTTCAACCTTGTGGCTAGAGACCTATAGTATTGGAAGATTTTGAGTGCACTTCAGTACACTTTGGAGCTGACAAACCCTGACCATAATGAGTCATAGTCATAGCCTGACAGAAGAATTGTAAGTGACTAACATGTCCACATTTGTTTCATGTCTTCGTGGGCATAAGAGAAGAACTGATGGAATTTATTCCATTTCCACACTGATAAAAAGTATGAGGCACGTTACCCACTATAACAGATGGGGTAGACGAGGTTCACTAATGAGACCTGCCTTCAAAACTACTTCGATGGTATTTCCACTTCTTCTTATTCCCATGTGCACCACTAATGATTCCACCAGATGGAATAAAAGGGGTGGAAAATCATACCTTTACTTCCATATTCATTCATATCATTATAGATTTGTCAACTATCTCCACATAGGTAGAAATCTTAATAATAAACAAAGGAAATATGATTTCTAGTCGCAATCCTTAGAGGTACTTCTGAGCCTTCATCAGATCGTTCTTCACCATGTCTGGAAAAAATGGCCAACAGTAGCAAAAAATATTGGTGTATTCCGATAATGAGCGATCTTCCTTTTGTAAGGACACGAACTCCAGATACTTTTATTATATCAAGGAATTTGGAGAAAACTACTGAAACAAAAAGGTTTTGAATACCTTCTAATCCAAGCCCACATGTTTATCTTTTTGGACCATATAATCCCACCATCGCTTGGCGGAACCCTCAAGTATGAACACATAATACATCACCTAGATGCTCTCAGGTGTCTCTAGAAAGCAGAATATTTTATAGATCATGTCCATCCAGTCCTCCGCCTATTGATGTTCTATATTTATTTTTAAGGATGACATCTTCTCATATAAAAACTCCCACTATCTCTCTCTATCTTTCTCTCATTCAGCTCCTGGTTTTACCTCAAATAGTGTGTTCCGAACTCTTGGAACAACTTGATCAACAAAATGGACTTACCATATGATAGTCTTGATGAGATTCTTACTTATAGGTGGGTTCCCTTGAATTGCATCTGTTTCACCATCCCGAGGAACACGTGGAATACGTCTCAGACGTGTAATACTAAACACCAAAAAAGAGAACGATCAGAAAATAGATCAAATATTTGTTCAAAAATGAAAACTCATAGGAAAAAAAACTGAAATTTTTAAAACAAAAAACCATACTAGAAACACAAATCCCAATGTAACATAGAAATTGGAGTCATATTTTGACAATATCTTGTTGGAAACTTATCGCAATATACCTCGTAGGTCCTGAAAATCATATATCTTGTCTAATAGATAACCCAATATATGGACTCTTGAAGATAAAACTCATTTGATATCAAACTGTAATGAACCAACCTGATTTTCCCTTAAAACTGGAGCCAAACATGTTTCATTGTATACTCGAAGGGATTTCTCGACCCTCTTGGGCTAGTGACAAGGACCCATGCATCAAAAAACACACTATAGAGAACAATTTCTCCTAACCTGAACAACCCCATAGCATATATAAAAATATATATACATAACAAGAAACAATAGTGGGTGATGATGAAGACATATATACCCTAACTGTATGAAAGTAGAGGAAATATATAACTACAAAATTATTTAAAAACACCCAGTTATTTCCAAATTTAATAGACTAAAAACGAATCATATCCATCAAATGTTGTTAGGGATGGAATCCCACCATCTCACCACCAGATACCCAACTAGCTGAGATACAATCACCACCTCACTATGGTGTCTTGCATTTCCCTACACTAAAAGACCAACAAAGGTCTATGCACCACCGAAGAGGTGCATAGGATATGAGGTAATAAAATTATTATAATCTCATCGAGGTCTTCAATAACTAGTATCTGTATAAAAAAATATATATGTTCAATTTAAATAAAACATGGAATTATAAATAGTAAGGTAGTTTTGTAGAAAACATTATAACTATTTCCTTTTTTCCACATTTATAAACCAAAAAATTTATATAAATTACAAATCACATTTTCCATATCATATTCCACAAGAATAATCATGTATAACAAATTTAACATAGATATCCAAGAACTACAAAAACAAAATAATAAGTATGACAACATCAAATAATAATATAGGTCAAGGCCATAAAGTAATCATGCCACAATCAATTAATCATGTTCATAAATTTCGATCATAGAACACAGGATTAGTAAGAAGAGTAATACCCTATGTGTAAACCCCCCAAAATGTCATTATTGGTTCCCTAGAACAATGAGCCTAGGGAAATGAGGAAATTACCAAGATAATACTCCTTGATAATCATAATATAATGGACGTTGGACCAAAGATAAATCTTCCAATTGTGTACCCAATGTAACCCAAATGCTATTTTTTACAATTCATTTCAATTATTTGAAAACCATATCAAAAACATTTCACAAATTCTGTTTGAATTCTTTGAAAATACCAATTTTATTTCTATTAATCAATTACTAGGGGGAAAATTCTCAGAAATAAAACTTTTCAATGAAAACAAAAAAAAGCCATTCCAATTTCAATAGTCCAAATAGATTATAATGAAAAATAACTAGATTTGTCAACATAGGATAGAGAGCGAACCACCTACATCAAAACTCATGTCGTACACACCTGTAATAGAATCCACAATCAACAAAACCCAAAAATGTCAATGAAAGACATAGAATGAAATACACATAAATATTCATTCAATATAGAACAGAAGGTGTTGGTGGAATATTGGAAACCCACAAACCCCATGAAAAATGACCAATGCACCACAACCAATGAAAGAAATGGCTACCAAATTGAGAACACATAATAGATCGAGGAAAAAACCAAGCATAATCGCTATCATAAGACCAATGGATCAAAAGACATCACCTAATAGTGTTACCATGATCAAAGGCAATGAATGAGTGGAAATGTTACTTACCTAGAGATATGAATTTCAGCCACAACAGAGATCAAGTGTTAAAGGGATCGATCTAGAAGTGGTTGAGTCTCTAAAAGATTCAGTGGATGTACCTTAGTTCATGGGCCATGAAGAACTGGTGATGGAATTGAAAAAAATATCCAAAATATTTATTTATAATCATTACACTGGTAGTTACATGACACGAAACCTCCATTCATGTTGTGAAGACCACACTAGCTAATTACGCCAAAAATTCGTCACCTCGGATTAAAAATTCATCATTTAATAAAGCCGTGACTTGAAAATGACATTAAAGATGTAGAATATTTCACAGTGTGGCCCCTTTACAAACTTGTACCAAGCAAAAATTACACAGTATGTAACCCATTTCCAGTTCGAGAAATCATTCATCAGCCTTATAAAATGGAGACGGGATGTTACACCAATTCATTTTGACAATTGTTATCCTATTGTTATATTCCTAGATGTTATTATGTATTGAGATTATTTATGAATTTTATGATTCAGTATTCATTACTTATAACTAATTTCATGAATTATCATCAGTTTATAGTAATTATTTAGAGGTTGAATAACTATGAGGAAGGTTTACTCAATCATTATAACAAGTAATAACATTAGAAAACATTTCTGAAAAATTATACAAGTGTAGAAAAAAATTTATAAAAAAATATTATAAACCATGTATTTTTCATGGAGTTATATTTAATATGGAAAATTTCATATATATCAAATTTAATTTATATATATAAATTTTATTGTTAGTTTATATGAATCTATATGTCGTTGCTAACATTTATATCAAATATTTATCTAAAATGTTTTATTGGGAATTGACTATGAGATAAAACATACTTAATGTATTTTCCAATTTTTATGACCCATGAATACCTTTTGATGAACTTGTTTACATATATGGTTTCTTCTTTAACTAAATGATAACATAACAAACATATTATTTATCATTTCAAATATATTCATGTTAATCATTTTTTACATTATATTTATAAGTGATAAATTTGTTTCATGTGGAAATTGATTTAGTTTATATTTATAATGCATTTGAGTATGTATAGTCTATATTAAAACCCATTATTGTTATCTCATAATAATCAAATTTTTTTGATTGAATTGATGAATAATTTTTAGAAAATAAGACTTTCTAGAAAAATGAAGCATTGATTAGGAAAGTACATGATTTTTATTTATTTTAAAAAACAATAAATAATCACTAAAATAGGCTTGATCAATAAAATTGTTAAAAATACTTTTTTGTTTAAGAATAATTTCTGTAAAAATTTATTTTAAAAAAATAACATCATAAAATATTATTTTATATGTCATGGTATTTAATGGAAAACATTAATGTGTGTATAGGAATAATATTTTGGAACAAAATATATTTTTTGGAAGAGTAAAAAACCACCATATCTCAATAATGTAAATATTTAAGAATCCTCATGAATCACCTTCTTCTTAGTAAAATCATGAAAAATCATATTTTAATTTCATTCATATATTAAAAATTTTGTTTTTGTTAATAGATAATAATGAATGGGTAATATAATTTTTTAAATGTACGAACATAAATATTTTAAAAAATGGACTATAAATGGCCTTTAGTGTCCATTTCCAATATATAGGAGCTTTTCTCCATACAAAAATTCATTTCTTTGAATTGGATCTATGTTTACATCCTTGATATTACAAGGTATATTCTTATGATTTTTCTATTTTGTGTTTCTGATATAGTTATAAATTTTTGTATAATGGTTTTAGTAATTATGATATATTTCATTATATAAAAAGTTTATATTGTTTTATACAGTATCTCTGAGTGGAAAAGTCTCCCTGTAATCCTACATCAGATCGGGGTCTAACTCTATGTGAGATAGAATTTCTGCTAGCAGGCGATGATGCAGGCATGATGCATGACACATGCAGGCGATGATGTAGGCATGATGCATGGCCAGTGATGTACATAGTATGATGCAAGTATGAGGAGTTTGGTCTTTGTATTATTCTTCTTTCCCTCTATTCCTTCATGCTATCTTTTTAAAAAATAATACTTGAGGTATGGACTATCCAATTGGGGGTGGGGGTTATGTCCTACCATTCCTCCATTTGTGTGTGGCATGTGTCTGTTTAATGTAGTTGTGTCCCTAAGAACCTAATATATATAATATTTCCTATTAATATATAAATCAATATATTAGAAATTTATTTGAACAAATAATTTTATAATTTGAACATATTTTTAAATAAATAAAAAAAATTATCATAATAATATAAATTTATTGTATTATACATATGATGTTTTTATACATTTATAAATTTAAAGGGTTTATATTTGTTATAGAATCTTATATTTTAATATGGAGTTAATAATAATATCATGCCCAGCTCACCACTAAGATGGTGGCTAAAACAGGGATCACAAGCCAACAAGTGCATCTTCCCATATGCCAAAGGCTACCGACTAGAAACGAGGGTCTCAGAATGTGAATGTGGGGAGACTATACCCTCTTATCATTATTTCACAATTTTATTACATAGTAATTAATATTATACAATGGAAGTAGTAAATAAAAATAATAAGCATATGAAAATAGATTCTTATATTAAATTTAATAAAAGTGTCCAACACCAGTTTATAGAATAGATGAATGCATGATATGGTGATGATACATATATAAAATCAGTAAAGAGTACAACATGCTCCCCAGCACAATCCAAAAAACAATGAAGAGACCAAAAATCCCCATGAGTGATCTCCTTGAGAATCCTGAGCTCCCGCTTAGTCATTTACTCCTAACTATAGGTATAAGCAACACAACAAACAACCTAGTCCTGTAAATATAAGTTCTACTTGGGTACAAAGGGTACCTGAGCTGGGTGTGATATATAAATATCAGTAGTCCAACACCCCCCAGTGTCTAGTCCAATCCTGACAGAGGAATATAGAATAAATAGTGTTTATGTATGGGAAATAATAACACAAGGAGTAAATTAACATCACCCATCCAGGTTCCTATGAGATTACTTACAGTTAAACCTGCATCATCCCTTGGCTGGTATCTAAACATATAACTAGTTCATTAATTTATTATGAGCAGTTTATAATTATGATACCTGGTAAAAATAGATAAGGTTTCAAGATGTAACAAGGAATCCTATAATGATATATATTAATGGAGTCCCAAGGTAACAACCAACGTGATGTATACCTCAAGGGTCTCTAACTTAGATATAACTATAGCCTGGCTAAGGGAAAGTTTGTATTCTCGGAATCATAGTCCAAGTCATTCCACAATAATTTGCCTACTGAATCCAAGGTGATCATCCACTCTAAAATAGGGCTAAACAGTGACTGTGTTCTATGGGATTTTACTATGGGTCCTACTTATCAGCAACTAATCCATAGAGTCTATCCAAATAATGAATTAATACTTTTGAGGCATCTTAGGGTGTCATACTAGGAATCCAAGAATAAGAATGGATAAAAATCTTGATTACTCTCATTTTAATCAAGTTGGACCCTTGAATCGGATTGGGGTTTTTAAGTACTCATGGAATTCCCCAATAAGAATCCAAAGCAATCTCAAGTTATACCATTCCAATTTAATTATAAATCCACAAAATATTTTATTTTTATAAATCATATCATTTCATTAGTGATATAAAGACATGTATCATGAAACCCTTTAATCAATTCATAATTTATCAGTAATTACAATTGGTTCAAGACTTTATTATTATTAGTGTGATAAATCAATGTAACTTTTATCCTCTATTAAATCCATTTAAGACATATTTAATAATTAAGTTTCACATAGCTAACATCCAATAAAATAGTTATGGGAGCTACGGATAGGGAACCTATTATTAATTTATGAACATCATTCCATCCAAGGAATACATTTAGGGGAATCCATGAGTCGAACAATGTATAATTACGATAAACCATTGATTCTAACCTTGACATTCATATTTGGGATTGCATGTGTCACCTAAGTAGTTAATAACACTCAGTTCAATCAAAATAATTTAATAATAAAATTTAATGGTAAATCATTAGGCATTTACCATTTCACTTAATTAACTCATTCCATTTACCAAATCATATAACTTTTATTTTTAAATCTCAATTGGTCACTTAGGAGGAGTCAAATAAAAAAAGTAAAATAGCTACCCATTTAATTTCAACATAAAAACTAGGCAATCCCTTTGATGGTGTCTTGGTTCATTAATAATTTAATAAGGGAATCTTTTCTAATGCCATTAAATTCCATGTCCAAAACATGCCATATAATAAACATAACATTGAGTCGTAAAAAATTTAGTAGGGAAATAAGGAAGGAATCATCATAGTCCATCACTAAATTTTTAGGTTGAAGGTATCACACCTCCATTGTTGGTGTTTTATTATAAAATAATGATATTTATTTAAACACAATTCATTTATCACATATAGTATTTAATAAAAAAACATACTAAATTCACATTTAATAGGTATTAATTCTATCAACGTCACTACATCAATATAAATATAACCAAAGTGGTGCAATAAATGAAGTAATTAATTTATAAAATTGGAGGATATAGAAAGGGACCCTACCTTAGGGTGGATTTTAGTTAAAATGTTTCACTTGGCAGAAAAGGTGATGACACTCATAATCAGCCAGCACTCTCATACATATACCTATATATATAATCAGATGCACGTATTCCCCCTAACAAGAGGGAATACATACATTGAGAACATATATATATATATTATATATATATATATACATAAATTAATTATGCATGTTTGTTCCCTTAAAAGTTGATTAAAACTCACTTCAACATGTCCTAGTATCCCAAAAAAGTACCCGCAAGGTTCAACGCACCTCAAATAAAAGACCAGGACTCCAAAAAACCATAAGTCCCTAATTTAGAGAGTGTGAAAAAAATTAGTGGTATAAAACGTTACCTCTAATTGATGGGGTTGTATTGAATTGACACAACCCAACTTTCTTTTGGCGGGGGTTTCCCAAACACTGATTAACATGTCCTAATAAGCCCTTTGCATTCCATAAAACTGGAAGAAACATGAAATATGGTCAACTCTCAAAGACCTAGGTTCATCTACCCCCTTACCAGATGTTGAAGATACCAAAAGATGGCTCAAAACAAATAGATGAGATGTCATAGAACATACCTTGATTATTCATAGGAGAATTGACAAGAGATCTGGCCTAAAAATGAATTATGGGTGAGTCGGAGGGGGCTGCATTGGACATAAAATGGGAGCCCCTCCCTATGCGTCATGTAGGTCTGTATAGAGAGAGGGTGATGCTTTTGTTTTTTTATCTTTAATTTTCATTTAATTTAGTTAAATTAATTCAATTTTTTTTACTAGTATAGGTTCACGGAATGGGCTGCATAGTTTGACAAAATATGCACTAACTATGCACGCCCTTCTGAATCACATGGGGAATCCCACACAGCTGGACACATCATTTGGAAAATGTTGTGTTTAAAATGAAAACAACGCTATTCACCTACCACCATCTGCATGACTTCTTCCCTGGGCCGCATGATTTCAATCAAACTGTGCACCCTGGTTAGCCCCTTTAAAACATTGAGTTTCTTGGTCTGGTTCACTTGAAACTGCTCAAGCCACCTGGTAAACTCTTCCGGTCTTTTCAAAATTCAGATAATATCACTTAAAAATTTCTATACACAAAATACATCATTCTAATGCATGTTTTTAAAAACAACCCTTCTAGTAAACACAAAAATTCAAAAACATTCAGATTTTATCATGTTAAAAAACACGGGACTCTTTAATCTCCCCACCTTTTATATTCATGTCCCCAAGAAACCATTAGAAACAAAAACTTCATCACCTGGCCTACAAGGGTTGTAAAGTTTCATTCAAATGATTTAATTGTGTTCTTAACACCTAATATTCCTTTAATCACTTCTTAAGAACATCGCACTTAATCCCTTACAGCACGTTCCAACACTCATTATCGAATTAGAACATCGAAACAGAGCTTACCTGAGCCTCTTATGATTAAGACACGATCACGCCATAATCATGATAAACATTTTACCATTGGTGCTCCCCAACATTGGTCTTAACATAATAAATGGGACAATTTGGAAAAACAGTACCTCCACCGTCAGAATTACCATGTAAAAAAAGACTATATGTTTTCTAACAATTCTCCCTACATGATTTCATTAAAAAGGAAAGGTCTAACCCTAGTTGATCAAGAAGAAATTTGTCATGTGGGATTTCATAGGAGAAACTACAGACATTGAAACCTCACTTGTATTCACAAGACATCATGACATAAATTGGTTCCTTACATCTATGAATATTGAACAAGAGAGAGTAAATTAGTGGAGCCACATGGACAACATATCTCGATTGTGTTTTTCTTAGGAAGCCGACACAATTCAAAAGAAACATCTGGTGTCCATGATTCCAACCAATGAATTATTACAGAGGATCCTAGGAATCATCTAGGACATTTCATACCTTGATACGAACCATGCGTCAGCATGTATGATAGATAAAGAACTCCCAACATACTCAACAATGTTTAAATCATTAGTATAGTGTAAGACCAACACTCTCTTAGGGTATCCAAGACAATGTCATGATATGGAGATTTCTCTACTTTTAATAAGAGTAAACTAAGAGGATTGAAATGGTTTTTAGTCATACACAACCAATTACTCTAAGGAAATGTGATCGAACCACAATTGGTCAACTTCAAGGAGGAATTTTGGCTTCACCTGCCGATGCACCAACACTTAACCAAACACGTACCTTTTCTACCTAATTCATTCTTTAACCGACCATGATTTAACCATTGTTGTCTCCTAATACACATAATATCTTCTTAATTTTGAACACACAAGAAACCTCTTCATCATCATTCTCCCAAGCATGTATCGACAGGTAATTAAAACTAGTAAGGCTCAAGGGAATTAATGTAAGATCAACCATTTATAAACGTTCTTCCATATGTTGTTCTAATTCAACATAGAAAGACCCATTTATCATGTTCAAAATAACACTCCCACCATAGGGGTTTCATAGTTGTAAAAGGAAATAAAACAATCCATTCATAAGAATGTTATATTATAACAACTTAAATGAATGCATACCACTCCTCCGAGTCACGATCAGAGTGTTAGAATGTAAAAAAGAAGGATGAAGGAATAATACCGACATGTCAAAATAACCAATTCATTTTAAATCCATCTATAGCACTAGGATGAAACTAATTCATTAACGCCATACCAATCTACTATGTAGATAAACCAAGACTGCACTCAATAACCCACAAGATTTATTTCAGAGTCGCATTCCCTCATATGACTGTTATCTTGGATGATGCGATAACCAGTCATCTATTTCAAAGATGAAGAATGTATTAAATGACCTAAAAATTAGTCGATCATTCCCATGAAATGTCTAAACTACTGAAACCATGAATTTATTAATGCTAATGACCACAAAAAAGGACAAAGAGAATAATGAATACTCTTCCAAACAAGGGTGTCATTTTTAAACTGGAAGTCCTAGTCGGGACAATGAAATTCGAACAGAACCACAAGTCAGTAAATCTCATAGTATAAGAAATGTGTTTAAATTTTAATGGTGTTACCTACCACTTTTATCCCCTTACAAAGTATAATAATTAATCCTAATACCATGTTACATGAAAAAAAGTCACCAGTCTGAAAATCTGATTAATTAATCCATTGTTAAAGGTTTCATTATAAGGCCACATTAATAAGATTTAACAACCCATACATACAGGTTTTAAACAGGGGACACCACTACAGGTTTCATTTCCATGGCCTTTACATTTATTCACAATTAAAACTTTTACAGGGATTAAAACAAAAATCATGTACCAATTTTAAAATAAGATAGGCCATATGTATCAAACTTCATTTTTTAAATTATTTAACAGTTAGTGACATTCCATAATTAATTATGTAATTTATCATAATAGATTCATTTTAATAGTTAATATGGCCTAGAAGAGTCCCACTAAGCCATTATGGGTCCTCAATAAAGAAAAAAAATATATTTTTCTAAAATTTTTAAATTTTAATCACCCAAATGGTTCATCTCAAAAATAGCATACCCCAACCAACCTACTTGGGTATATATTTTCCTCTGGCCTTTATCCATTTGATTACATATTAAAACTAAATAGATCTAGAAATAATTACCATTATAAATATAACAAGGTAATGTAATTTAATATGGGATTCCATTTCCCAATCCATGAATTCCCTATACACTCTTTAAATTGAGAAGTAGATCCCATTTTTCAAAAAAATTACATTTTATAATTTAATATAATCAAACATAGCTATCCAGTTTATATGGGTGTCCATATAGAAATAAATAAATCTCCCATACACTTTATAGTTTTTCATTTAGAACACTTTAATCAAAACCATCATACATTATCTTTTTAATTATTAGAGACTTTTAAAATTGATTGAATACATGGTTAACCTTTTTCATCTACAAGGTGCCCATACACCTGAAAGCTAGCTCCCATCATAACCGTAACAAAAAACATAGTCCATATAACAATTTAATTATATCAAAACACATCACAATAATCAACTAATAGATAAAAACATGTTAAAATCATTGAAACATGCTATAACGAGTAGTTAGATTTGAAGGAAATCTAAATAATTACCTTAACAGGTAAAAATATAATTTTTATATACCACTAAAGGCACAAAATCCAATCAATGGGAAAACAGAAATGCAACAAAATGGAATGGAATTATTCATTGAATGTGAATCTCCAATGTGCCAATATGATTCATGTCATGTAGCTTCTTTACTGGATCAGTCTAAGGGAAAAAAATCTATATGTTATATAAGTCATAAGCATCATAAAGTACAAAAGTCACTAAAGGTGAAATCAAATCAAATGTAACATCGAACAACATAAGAAAAAATCTCATCCCTAACCACTTGGTCATTTCCTATAAGTCGGGTGATCAGTCCCATGAAAATATATTAACCAAGAACTAACACATTCTTAGTTTATCTACCCACCCAAATGTTAAGACAAGGAAAAAATAACCCATATAACACTGCTTTGTAACATTCTGACAAAGCTCCCCAATAATATTGTGGTAGGATTGGTCGTTACATGGCCTCAAGCGCATATCCACAAACACCAGAGGATTCAGACTAGTAGTAAGGGTCTCAAGAGGTTATAGTGAGGAGACTATAACATATTATTAGTGCTTGAAAACAATATTTTATAGTAAATAATAATCAAAATAGGAATTAGTAAATATAAATGATAAGAATCAGAAGACATACTATTATATTTATTTTAATAAATGTTGCCAAATCATGTTTATACAACAGATGAATGCATGTCATGGTGAGGATACATATATGAAAGTAGTAAACAATATAACATGCTTCTCAATATAATACTAAGTCATGGAAAATATAGAAAATCCCCATGGGTGATCTCTTTTAGCATCTCCAAATTCATCTCGGTCTTTTCTCCTAACTCCAGGTATAAGAAACACAACAAACAACCTAGGTACAGCAAATATAAGGTCTATTCAAGTACCAAGGGTACACGAGCAAGGTGTGAGATATAAATCAATGTATGAAAAAAACCAATCGGTGTCTTGACCAATCCTAATAGTGAAATATAATTTATAGAGTGTTTAGGTATGTATAATAATAACATACATAATAAATTAGCATCACCCCTCCAGGTTCCTATGAGACACCTAATGAATATACCTACTTCATCCCTTGGCATCTATCTGAAAATGTAACTAGTTAATTAATTGATTATGACCATTTTATAATTAAGTAACTAGTTAAAAATTGTGAAGGTTCCAATATATAACAAGGAATCATGTAATGATATGTACTAGTGAAGTCTCGAGTTAATAACCAAGGCAACATAGACCACAAGGGTTTCCGATTCAGTAATAAATATTGCCTGGCTAAGGGTGAGAGCGTAACGCAAGAAAAATAGTCCAAGTAATTATAAAAAAGTACCCTACCTAATACAAGGTGATCATACATGGTAAAACAAGGCATAGTAGTGAATGTGCCCCATAGGATTTAACCTTGGAACATACTTTCCAATACCAGATCCAAGGAGTTTATCCAAGGCATGATCTAATACTATGTGAGGGATCTTATAGCGTCATACTGAGAATCTATGAATAAATAAGTATGAGTATCTAGGTTGGTATCAACCTAATCAAGCCACATCCTTGAATAAAATTGGGGTTCGTGAGTACTCAAAGAATTCCCTGATAAAAATATAAGGAGATCTCGAGTTAGGCCATTCCTATTTGACAATGAGGTCCATTAATATTTCATTTTGTTCAAGCCTTTCCTTTCATTAGTGTAATAACAAAATGTAGTATGTAATCATTTAATAAATTCATAAATTAATAATAAATCCAATTAGTTCAATCCTTGCCATTATTTATTGTGATAGGACCAAGTAACATGAAACCTCTATTGAATCCATTTAAGGAATATTCACAAATTGAGGTTCACTCTGCTACATTACATTAATCTAGTAAGGGGTTCTACATACATGAAACCTAATACTATTTTATGAAATTGAGTCTATCCATGGATTTATTACATGGAATTTCATGTATCACCCATTGTATATATATGATAAAACAATGATTCCATAAATGAAATTACTAATTGGGAATCCATTTGTCACCCAAGGTGGTAATATAATTCAATTCATTCGAAATAATTTAAAAATCTCATTTGAAGATTAATCATCATTCTTTAACCAATAAAATGAAATCAACTAATTAAATTTACCAAAAGGATTCTATAGTATTAACAATGAAATATTGGTCACGTGGTAGGTGTTAAAGGAAGAAGGTAATCACCAAAATATGTAATTCCAATCTAAAAACTAGCAAAGAACATAGGCGGTTCCTTGGATCATTAATCATTTAAATGTGAAACTTTGTCTTTCTAATGAAATTAGGGTTCATTTCCTAAACATGCCACATATCAAATATAATATCAAGTCAAAAAAATAGCTATCCAATAAGGCAGGAAACATCAATATAGATAAATTCATTTTTTTTCATGAAGGTAGTTCACCTCTATTGGGGGGGTTTTATTATTAAATAAAAAAATTTATCACACAAATCATATATCGAATTTACCATTTAAAAAATGAAACAAAATAATGTAACATTTAATAATAATTAAATCTAACAACTTCACTACATAAATTTATATCTAACAAAAGTGCAGTATGCAATTAAATAATGAATTTAAAAAATTGGAGAACATGGAAAGGGATCCTACCATAGGGTGGAATTTATTTAACATCTGTCACTTTACAGAAAAGGTGATGACCACTCGTAATCGGCCCAAAATCACATGAACATACCTATATATATATCCATAATCCAATTCAAATTTTACCTATTCCATCCGGGAATATTTACATGGACACATGTTATATGTATATATACCTTATGTATATGTGTATGAACACTCAAAATTTGATTAAAACTCATTTGAACATATCCTATAATCCCAATAACATAAAGGTAAGGTTCAACGCACATCAAATAAAATACATGGGACTTATAAACAATATAAGGCCCAAATTTAGATGGTGTAAGATAAATTAGTGGTATAACACCTAGTCTAAAACTAATGACAACAGACCAAATCGGCCGAAAGTGCATCACCATCAGCAGCGGTTTCCAGAACACAGATAAATGGGTCCTGAGAGGCTCTATTCATAAAATAAAATTATATGAAACATGAAATCATGTGAACTCTCCAATAAATAGGTTAGTCTACCTCCTTCCCATATTCCAAATAGACCAATAGATTCCCGAAAATGAGGATAGGCAAGGGAATATAACCTACGTTGACGATCTGAAGGTGGACCCATAAGATATCCTGCAGAAAAAACAAAGAACAGAACAGTCAGAGGGGGGGACTCATTCCTCAATGGGTATCCCTTCCCCATGCATCTTGTGGTTCATGAAAGAGATAGGGTGAGGTTTTAGTGTCTAGTTTTGGCATAATATTCTTTTATTTTTAGAAAAAAAACAAATTTTAAAACTGCTATCGGCACACGGTTTGAAAAAATATTCCCCCACAGTCTTCCCCCTTCTATAAAACCTGGGGCACCCCAAATGGTCTATCTTCATAGTTTGTAAAACTGTGTGTAGTTATTTAATATACATCTATCCACCTACAATTATCCTCCCATCATCCTTTAATTCTCCTAATGAATTTAGGAAATCCATCCACCTAGTGCAACCCTTTAAAACCTTGTGTTTTTGTGTCTGGTGCTCCAAAAATCCCCGGACCCACCTAGGAAACTCTTTGATCCTTTATATAAAAATAATGTAACATTAAATGGTTACAACACTCATAACATTATTTTGAAGCTTAGTTTTAAAAATGACTCATCCAATAAATGCAAAAATTCAAAAACCATCATATTTTTTTCTTCTGGTCAAAAAACATGGGACTCTACAATCTCCCCTCCATGGAAATTCTCATCCCCAAAAAGCCTTCTAAAACAAATAAATCATCACCCAACCTAAAAGGGTCATGGAGTTTCATTCAAATGGTTGAATTGTGTTCCCAACCCCCAACACACCTTTAATAACTTCATAATCTTATGTAATTTAAGCCCTTACAACATGATCCAACTATCATTTTCCAGTAAGAGCATTGAAACAGATCATACCCAATCCCGTTAAGATAGAAAAATGATCATGTTGTCATCTCAATACAAAATTGAAAGATAGTTCTCCCCACTACAGTTCATAACTTAAGAAAGGTTCAAATTCCAAGTCACGATACCTATACTATCATAATTTCCGTATGAAGCCTAACTCTATGTCTTCTAACGATTCTCCTGACATAATTACATTAAAAAAGGAACAATCAAATCCCTGTCAACCTAGCAGAAGCTGGTCACCCAATTTTTCATAGAATACACTATCGACCTTCATACCACATGAGCCATCACCTAAAAACATCATCTAAAATGGTCCCTTATGACCGTGAACATTGAAAGATATGGAGAGAGAGAGAATGAGTTGAGCCACTTTCTTGACTTATCTCAAAGGTATCCGGTTTAGGCAGCTGGTGAAATTAAAAAAAAACTTGATTCTATGATTCCAACTAAGGCATTCCAACACGAGATCCCCATAATCACCAAGTACTTACCATTCATTGATAATAAACATGCATCATCTTAGAACGCTGATAAAGATCACCCAAAAAGCTCATCATATTTTAAATCATCAACATAGTGTAATACCAATTCTATTTTAGTGCATCCAAGACGACATCAAGATAGTGTACATGATCATGTCCTAAGAATAGTACACTAAGAGGATTGAGACTATTTCCATTTAAAAACACAAAACTAGAGGAAGAGAAGGTGATCAAACCATAATTGGTCAAATTCAAGGAAGAATATAAGATTCCCCTGCCGATGAAAAACCATTAACTAAGCACATTACTTTACTATGCAATGCATTGAGTGATCACATAGGATTTAAAAATCGAATTCTCCCATGTCCCACAATGTTTTCCCAAGGTTTTATACACATAAAAACTCATCATCATTGTGATGTCGATCAAGTACTGAAACATTTAAAACATGGAAGCATCAAGGGAACTCAAATATGATCTACCATTTACAAATGTTCTTTCTTAGGTTATTCACCTTCTATAGGGAAGGAATCATTTACCACATTCAACATGATACTCTCCACCATAGGGGTTTCCTTTTTAAAAATGAAATAAAACTATCCTTTCCTAAGTTCTTAGGATTAAAACTGCTTAAATGAATGTGTAACACTACTCTGAGCCCTGATCATAACATAAAAAAATAAAAAAGGTTGAAGAAATGAGTTCAGTGTGTCAAAACATGAAATTATTTCTAAATCCATCCTGATCCTTGGGATTAAATTGATTCTTTATCACCATGACACCATACAATAGAGATTACCCAAGACCACAGTCAACAACACATGTGATTCATTTCAGAGTCAGATTGCCTCATACGACACTTATCATAGATAACACAAAAACCATTCATCCATTTCCAAGAAGAATAAAGGGTTAAATTACCTAAAAGTATCCAACCATGCCATAGGCATGTCTAAACCATTGAAAGCAATAATTTCCCAATGTTCATACCCACAAAAAATTCCATTGAAAAACATGACCACCAATCCAAACCATGGATTAATTTTAAAAATGAGTGTCCTATTCAAGGAAATGACACTCAAATGATACAAAAAGCCAAGAAGGATCATGGTAAAAAAATTAGATTCTAAGGTTTTTACATGCCATTGGATAGACCCTTATAAATTATATGAATTTATCCTAACACCAGGTCATGAAAAAAAATCACTACTCTCAAAAGCTGATTATATAATCCAATGATAAAGGTTTCATTCTATAGAAACTCAAAGAATCATTGCTACCATTACACATGGGTTTTTAATATGGGACACCACTAAATGTTCCATTTCCAATCCCTTTACATTTATTCACATTTCAAAAATTTAAATTATTTAAAAAAACTCAAGTTCCAATTTTAAAACAAGACAACCGACTTATAACAAACATTTTTATTCAAAACATTTAATATATTGGGAAATTCTGTCATTAATTAGGTAATTTATAATAATAAATTTACTTTTATATTTAACACGACCTACATGGGACCCATTTAGTCAACATGTGTTCTCTATAATGAAAATCAATAGCTGTAGATAATATTAATAATGTTAAAATACCCAAACAGTTCATCTCAATAGTAACATACCCGAACTGACCTACATGGGTCATGTTTATCCTCAAGCCTTTAGCTATTTTATTTCAGAATAAAACTAAAGAGTTCCAAAATTTATATCTATTTAAAACAAAACATGGTCATGAAAATTAATATGTGGTTTAATTTCCCAATCCATGAATCCCCCATTCACTCTATAAATTGATAATTAGATCCCATTTATGAAAACAAATAACATTTCATAATTTTACATAATCCAATATAATGGTAAAATTTATATGGGCAGTCTTCTACCCGTCTTTAAAGCACCCATCCAATTTATAGTTTTTTATTTAGATCCATTTAGTCAAAACCTACTTACTTATTAATATCATTTCTCAATTAATTTTACAATGGTCTAATTACATGGATTACCATTTTACAGCTATAAGGTGACTATAAAACATAGAATTGAAAATTGGCTCCCATTGTAATTATAACAAATAAGATAACCCATGAAACTTTTTACATATATCAAAATATTTCACTAAAATAATCTATTAGTGGGAATCGTGATGAAATCATATAATAATGCTATAACGAGCATTAAACATAGAAGGCATGATAACAAATTACCTCAATAGGAATAAATCTAAGCATTGCATACCACCCAAGGAAAAAAATCCAATCAGAAGGAAAACTAAAATGCAACAACATGACGTGGATCTATTGATAGAATTTGAATCTCATATGTGACTATATGATGAATGTGATTTAGCTTACCTATCATATTAGGCCGAGGGAAAGATTCCATAATGTTTATAAATCATACGTTGTGGAAAGTACACTAATTACTCAAGGGGAAATAAAATAAAATGTTACCGCGAACATCATAAGAAACAATCCCAGCCCTGACCATAGGGTTATTCCACATACATGGCATGATCAGTCCCAAGAACATCAATTAACCAATCACTAACACATTCCTAGTATATGATCTACCATCCCAAATAGTAAGAAAAGGAATAATTAACTTTTCTATACCACTTTGTACTGTCCCAACATGGATCACCATAAAGACGATGGCTAGAATGATCACTACATGGACTCTAGAACGTATCCCTATATTCCAAAGGCTACAATCTAGTATTGAGGATTGAATGAGGTGATAGTTGGGAGACTATAACCTCTTATTGGAGTTTCAAAATGGTTTTATAGAGTAAATAACAATCAACAGGTGAAGCAGTAAATCGAAATGATAAGTAGTGGATGAAAAAAATATAATATTCAATTTCTTATAAGTGGAAAATTCTAGTTTACATGACAGATTATTTCATGACTATTGGGAATGAATTATCTCAACGATACATTATAAATCTTATTTATTTTGATGCCCACAAATACCATTTTCTGATTTATTAAATACATTTCAATAAGTGTATTTCAATAAATTAATAATCAATATAATCCCTATTTTTGGAAAAATATACAATACTTTTATTCACATGGAATATTCACTGAAGTGTTTGAAACACTCTCAAGTGTCTTCTGGAAAACAATATTCATACCCTAAATTGAAGAACATTTTTGGACGGTATAAAACATATATTTTTATTTAACCTTATTTTGAAATTTCTGCACATATGGTTAATCAACCCTATATTGATAGAAATGTATTGATAGAGAACCATACATTTGGATGGAACCTTAGGATTGAAAAAGAGAAATTTATGTTTGATGGACCCTATACAAGTATGGGACCATACATTTGAGAAGAAATCATATAGATCATCAACCTTACTTTTGTTATCAATATTACATTGTCAAACCTATGTTCGGAGAATAAATGCTACATAGTTGAATTCTGCCCTTGTTATTTTGTTTTTTTATTTGGTACCCTTATGATTGACTTTTCATAATCGAATATTTGAATTTGTGATTTTATAAAGTTTCCTGCAATGGTATTTGCAGAAAATCAGCCAGATTTAAAGTTAATTTGTGACCGATTCAAATCTTATTTTTATTAATTCAATGAATCATATTCAGTGGATTAATTTTCTCTTATATTTAAGGGATGTTAAGACAACTCTGATCTGTTTTATGAATTTGAATTCTCATGATATATTAGGCAATTTTCTTTGATCTGTAATTGTGAAGTGTGCTCTTGGATTTATTTTTTCTATCAGTTTATTTGTTTATTAAATATGAGTGTGTCATTCATATAAAACAATTGACATATATTTCTATTTAAACAACATTTTTGTGAGTATATTTTACAGATATAATGCAATAATCAGTCTAACTATGTTATATACATAAGAGGTTATACTTTGGAGATATAAATTTCTTGAATCTCATATTTATTTTACATTTGTTACTTCTAGTTGTTGATTTTTTTAGATATATTCCATCCAGATTTCTTTGGAACTATTATTTATTGAATATATTCTATTTTGAAGAAGAAGATCCATCTACTGTCACTTGCTGTTATAACTATGAATTAAAATAAGAACCTTTTAAATCAATATCTTTTTATTGTGAGTTTCAATAGCTCGTACTCAGTTGTGGTTAATTATCAGCTTCTCGATCTAAGCATGGGATATTCAGATTCAGTTAATGAACCAGAAGGATCTTTTTTATGCCTTGTTTGTAAAGGTGTTAACTTTCTACACTTAGTTGTGAATTGGTATTATGATATGAGGACCTGACTAGTGAAATTCACCATGATCGCATAAAGAGTAATTGGTGGAGTGAAATAGGGGATCTATGTGCACCGAACGACTATAGTTATCCATGTTCTGTATTTCTATTTTATCATCTTTATAATTTTTTCATAGAAATGTAAACCCTACTTATCCTCAAAATCTATAGGTGACGTCATATCCAAAAAATGTGGAAGATTTGAGAAAGACATAATTCAAACCCTCTTGTGTATATTTGTATATTCCGACCTAAAAAATTGGTATCAGAAGAGAGTTTTGGATAATTCTATTAAAAGATGAAAGTTTAAAGGACTATTCAAATATGTCAATGGCTGATCCAATATATGGGATGTCCATGGTTCATGCTCCATATTTAAATGGTAAAAATTATGGGTGATGAAAATTAAGGATTATAATTTATATAAAAAAAACCTTGGATTTAGAGTTTATTCAAAGATTATAACTCCATATAAGATTCTTGAGAAACCAAAAACTCGGTATACCGCAACCAAAGGTGAATATGATATCAACTCCAATGCAATGAATGAAATTATCTATGGTATTTAACCAAATGAATCAATCGTGTCTCGTAATGTCCTACTACTAATGAAATTTGAAAAACTGTCATAGTTTCCTATGAATAAAAATATAATGTAAGGCAAATGTGGTAGGGAAAAAAATCTAGAATTTGAGACATTTAGAATGTATGATGGAGAGATCACCACTCAAATTATTGGAAGGATAATAGAGATTATAAATAATATTATGGGGATAGGTGATACTATCAAACAAGATGATCAAGCATTGAATGTATTAAGAGTACTACCTTCTTAATGGAATGGTATATCTTCTACAATTCACCAAGAATCACCTGTCAGAGTTCTCACAATGAGAAAATTAATTGGGACACGAATAATGTATGAAGTTGAAAAGCATGATTAAGTTGATGCTCCTAAATTCTTATCAAAAAATGATTATACTGCTCTAATGGTGACATCCCAGAAGAAAAGAAAAATAATAAAAAAATAAGACTAGAAATAAAATAATTATGATTCATCTTATTCTTAAATTGAACTGCCTCAGTTGTCAAGAATGTTTTGGAATTTTTATAAGAAAATTAAAGGATTCATTAATCCCTTAAAAAATGATTAGAAAGACTCAAGAGAAGTGAGATTCTATGGATGCGATAAATTGGGTCATATAACACCTGATTTCCCTCTACTAGAAGTTGAAAAGAGAAATATAGAAAATAAATATGAGAAAAGTTATGATTATGAACATAAAAGAATATGACCAATGAGGGAAACATGGAATGTTTATAATGACCCCATAAATTCATCAAAATCTGATTCAAAACAGGAATAACTAAGTCTGAAAGAAAATATGTGCTTTATGGATGATGAAGATTAGGTACAAATATTTTATTCCTATTATTTTTATTCTGATTCTAGTTGTTAAAATGATAAATTGGTTTCCTACTAAACAGTGCTAGTATAAAAATATGGCTCTTTATTAACGAACCACAAATATTTAAAGATTATTCATAGTGTAGTTTTAGGAGAATGAGATACTTTAAATAAGTAACATCAAGAGTTAATTGAAAAATTTAACTCATCTACCACAAATCGGGATTATCATGAAAATATTATTAAATCATTACAAGATATAGTAGAAACGTATAAAATTGATGTTCTCTTCTTTACAAAAAGAGATAGTATTTTGAAAAAAAAATTAAGAATTTCATTAAAAATTAAAGATTTGGTATATGATTAGGGGTAAAATTTCTAAACTATATAAGAAATATTTTTTCTCCAACTCAATGCGTGTTAATTGACATTTTTGTGGAACAAAATGACATATAATAAAACTATTATTTGAGAAATCCTCTATTAATTGAAATTAAAATAGCTTTTATTTCATAATAATTATACAAATAAATATGTGTTATTGAAAAATAACAATGATTTGGATTCCCAAATCACAGATAGCTAACACGGTGTGACCTAAGAGAATATAGGTACCGAATCGAAGTTTTCTTTAATTTCCTTTATAAGAAATATTTCATAGAAAAAGAAAAGCTATATGGTATGTGGAATGTTGATGATCTATCCACATGAGTGGAAACTCATCAAACTTCAATACATAGATGAAAATAGATAGAGGTCTAGTCATCTTTGGTGATAATTCCAAAGGATACATAATTGGACATGGAACTGTTGGAGACCCAAAAACTGTCTCAATCAAGAATTTACTATATGTACAAGGGCTAAGACAAAACCTAATATGTATCAATCAACTTAGTGATGATGGATATTATGTTTATTTTTCTAAAAATTGATGCTCTATAATTAATGACAAATTGATTATGTTTGTATAACCCATAATATATAATGATTCTACATTGGATTTAAATTCCTTGTGTAAACAAAAATTGAATTGTTTAAATAGTGAGATAAATGAGTCATGGATCTGGAATAGGTTACATGGTCAATGTGATATTTATTCTTTACATAAAGTTTCTATGAAACCGTTATTTTCTGATTTATACGGTCTTAAATTTTATGGTGAAATAATATAGGATGAATTCCAAATTGGTAAGAAACAGAAATCTTCTTTCAAATCTATAAACAAAATTTCTACATTAAAATGTCTATAACTTATCTACATGGATCGGTTTAGACCATCAAGAGTAACATGGTTGGCTGCTAAACTACATGTATATATTTTAGTTGATGATTATTCTATATTTACTTGGGGTTATTTCTTAATACTAAAAACATTCTTTTACTGTTTCTTCAAAAAACAAAAATTATAATTTTTCCATTTCTGCCATTGAATTTTCCAAAATTTTGAACTGCCCTCATGAAGGAGTCATTCATTTAGATCTATGTTCTATTGGAGATAAATATCATAAGTATTTTCTTTTCATTACAACAAACATAAGGAATATGTCTATAAAATATATCAAGTTATACTAGAAAATATTAGTTAAATTTATTCATAATGGAATTTCTCAACGGATGGATGAACTATAAATGATTATTTATCAATATATATATGACAGGTATCTATTTTTAAGTCTAATAAATCTTATTTTTCCAAGTTATATATTCAGATATCTTCAATACTACTGTCAACCAGATGCAAGGATTACTTTATATCCATATTAAAGGATAGTATCTCAGATTCTGTTTGAGAAAGATATGATTCAATTAATTGATTCTCGAATAAAATGTCATCACAGTAATGCACTCAAAGGATGTTAGTTTTTTTTCATGATTACTATTAAAGGAAAATTGTTACCTATTGTATCATATTACCAATAGGGTTTTAATGTCTTTTATCATGGGGATAAGGGGATTGTTGGAAAAGATGGAGTTTTTGAATCAAGAATTGATGATATTGCAAAGACAACTAAGAGGAGGCATCAATATAATACTATAGAAGATGAAGAAAAAGAAGAAATATAATAAGAATAAATTAAATAGGGACTTGTCCTGAATCCATTAAACAGATAAGCTCAACAAATTGAAGAACTAGTGCTGGGTTTTGGAGAAGCTACATGGTCGGTTCATTTAGAAGAACCAGTTCATGAATTACATCATTATGTATATATAAAGTATATATTTCATTAGGATGTACCTATGAAAGTTGATCAAGTATAAGAGAAAATTTAAGAAAATAATATTCAAGATGAATATTTTCAAGAAGAAACTTATTAAGAATAAAAACAAGTGTATAAATCATTAACTAAAGTTACAAATATTGTTGATAATCAGTTAGTGGAGAGATTACATCCAATCCCTGGAGAGAAATTAGAATTGATTAATAATCAATCATGATTTAGTGAAAAATATGTAGAGAAATCAATTGTTAATCCTTTACCAATTAGGGTTGATGATCATACATAGAATCCAGATAATGGGATATTTGATTATTTTTCAAATCATTTTGAAGATCTTGGGATTAAGTAAAATAAATATCAGAAATAAATTGTAAATATTCGATAAGAGCTCGAAGTTGCATGGAAAAATATTTTAGATCATATATAGAATTTTGTTTCCAAAATTTATTTTGATGCTTTCAAGAGAGAAATGTGGGATGATATTGGAATGGTCAAATATGAAGTTGTTTGTAAATCAGATTTATAGATCTAAATTGGTATTTGGGAAGAATATTTTAGTCAATCAAATGTATTGTTATCCAAACCAGTACATCTACAATTGATTTATTAACATCATAAGATTTGGTTAAAATCTTATAAGGTATCACTTATAAAATTAGAGATATGAATTAAAGACATAAAATCCTTATGTGTAATATTTATCCTTTCATAGTTCTTTTGGTAAATCCGAAATTTATAATTGACTAATTGAATCAGAGTGAACCTAGAATCAGTTTTTGAATGAACAAATTCAATGAATATTTATCATAATTTAAGCCATCAGATGAAAATTTTCATGACTTTATAAAAGTCAATTCAGTTGAAATTCTATATATTACTCAAGAATAAATTATTATTATCAACAAGCTAGTTGATGATCTTACCGAATGATTACAGGCTCTGATGGTAGAACATAGAGATGTTTTCAAGTAGCTAAAGCTCCTATTGAACTTGTGCCTTAATCCAACTCTAACCAAAACCTATAAATCATTTCTTTAATAGAATCTTAAACTTCAATCCCATAGTCGAAAAAAATAATATGTTGTTGTACAATTTTCATTAATAAAATTCCTTTCTTATTTTTATTTTTATATATTTATCTCAAACATCTAGAATCATTGATATGTTTGTGCATAAATTTTAATAAAACATTCATTTATTGTTCTATGCCACATTAAAAGTGTTTAATTTTTTTATATATGTATTTTTTATCTCACCAAATGGGGAGAAAATTTGGTAAACATGGCACTTAATTTTACATTTTTTAGCATTGTGAAAAAATAATAATATTATCCATATTACATTTTATAATGTTAATCATAAATTCAATGTGTTTAAAAAACTCTATTAATTCTATTAAATATTTTTATGATTATATGGTTTTGGGATCATAAAAAAGGTGGAAATTGTTGTTCATGTATTGTTTCTACAATACTCTTTGAATATTATTTATTTTTATGCTCAAAAATACCATTTTATTTTTTAATAATGATATTACTTTAATTGTATTTGAGGAAATTAATATTCTTTATAATCATTATTTTGGAATTATATTCAAGCATTTTATTCATATGGAATACTATTCAAAGTGTTCGAAATGATGTTAAGCATATTCTGGAAACACTATACATACCCTAAATTGAAGAATATAACGTAAGGAAAAAATATTCATTTTTATTAAACCTTATGTTGAATGATCAGCATGTATGGTTAATTGACCCTATGTTGATAGAAATTTATGTATAAATAACCTTACATTTGGATGGATCCTTACATTAAAAAAGAAAAAGGAAAATTGTGGTTAAAGAACCCTACATATGTATGGAACCCAAATTTTGAGATGAAAACATATAGATCATAAAGCATAATTTTGTGATCAACCTTATGTTGTCAACCCTACATTTAGAGAATGAACATTACATAGTTGAACCCTACATTTATTATTTTTTCATTTTATGAAGGAACCTAATTTTTGACTTTTCTATATCAAATATTTGAATTTACTATATTTTCGGATTTTGGTGCAGCGGTATTTGTGGATTTTTTTGGCCAATTTAATTCTCATTTTCTACCAATTCAATGATATTTTTGATTAATTAAAATAATTTTATTCATTGGAGAAATTATCTCCTTTTATTTAGGGATATTATGACTACACTGAGTTGTTTTATGCATTTGAATTTTCCTGATCTATCAGAAAATTTGATTGCATTTAGAATTGCAAAGAAGGATCTCTGCATTATTTATTATGTTTGTGTATTTGTTCAATACATTTTTGTGTGTGATTCATACAAAAAAATATAGTCACATATTCCTGTTAAAACTGTATTCTTGTGAAGATAATGTACATATCTACTACAACAATAGATCGGACACCATTATCTATAAAAGAGGCTAATCTTTTTAGATATACATAATTTGAACCACATATTCGTTGTAATTGTAATGCTGATATTCATTGAAGCTTTTATATCTATTGAAATCCGATCACTTCAGAACCATTCATTCTTGAGAATATTTTTTTTCTGAAGAAGCATATCCATCTATTGTCAGTTTCGGTTACAACTGTAATGTTCAATCAGAAACTTTAAAATCAATATCTTTTTATTGAGAGATTCAACCGCTCAAAATCAGTTGTGGTTGACTATTAGGTTCTCAATCTATAATGTGGATATTCATTTCTATATGAAATTACTATAAGGCTCTATTTTTGTAGCCTTTTTTAATGTTTTCAACAACCTACACTCAGTTGTGAATTGGTCTTATGATATGAAGACCAGACTAGTGAAATTCTCTAATATCATAGAGAGAGTAATTGGTGGAGTGTAATAGGGGATTTTATTCCCTGAAAAATGTAAAAATTCGATGTTCTGTATTTCCATTTTATCCACTACATAATTTTTTTATTCCAATATATACACTGATTATCTACTTAATATACATTTCATGTCAAAATCCAGAATATTGGATGATTTTGGAAGGACATAACTCACCCCCTCCAGTTTATATTTTTTTATTCTGACCAAACAATTACATGGTGATGATAAGTATATGGAAGCATAAAATAGTACAAAATTCTTCACAATATGATAAAAAAATAAGGAAAAGACAACAAAGCCTCACGAGTGATATTGTTGAGAAACACGAGCTCCAACTCAGTCATGTACTCCTAACTCCTAGTATACGAAACACAATAAAAATCCTATGTCCAAAAAATATAAGTTCTACTCGGGTACCAATGGTACCCGGGTCCGGAGTGAGATAGAAATATTACTATGCCAGAACCCACTGGGTTCTCTGCCAATCCGGATAGTGCAATATAAATTAAATAGTGTTCATGTATGCATAGTAAAAATAGACAGAATAAATTAACATCGCCCATCAAGGATCTTATAAGACACCAAATGGCTATTTTTTCTTCATCCACTGTCTGGTGTCTTTACAAGTAACCAATTCATTAATTGATTAGGAACATTTTATAATTTAGTCATTTATTAACAATAGAAAAGGATCCAAGATGTAATAAGGAACCCTATAATGATATCTATTAGTGACGTCCCAAGGTAACAACCAAGGAAATATATACCTCAAGAGTCCCCGACACAGTAATAATTGTAGCCTAGCTAAGGGGAAGTGTATTATTCAAGGGGCATAGTCCAAGGAATTCAATAATAAGACGTCTATGGAACCCTTTAAGATAATAAATGGTAAAATGTGGCTAAGCAGTGACTGGGCTCTATGGTCTTTAACCATTGCACCTTCTTTTCAATGATGGATGCAATGAGTGTATCCAAGACATCCTTTAATACTATGGAAGGGACCCTACGATGTAATACCAAGCATCCCGGAATACAAAAGAATCGGGATATTGGTTGGAATAAACCTAAGCATGTTATATCCTTGAATCAGAATGGGGTTCACATGTACTCAAGGAATTCCACATTAATAATCTTAGTTGAGATCATGTAAGGCCGTTGTTATTTAATAATGAGGTCAATTAATATTTCATTTGTTTCAATATTTTACATTCATTGGTGTAATAAGGCCAAGTGACATGCAACCCTATATTCAATTCATAATTCATCGATATGTATATATGGTACAAGACTTTCCTTTCATTACTGTGACAGGTCCAAGTAGCTTCCAACCTCTATTAAATCCATTTAAGGGATACTCAATAATTAAGGTACACACTGCTTGCTTCCATTGTCATGGTAAGGGGTGATACGAACATGTAACCTATTATTCATTTATGAAATTGTGTCCCTCCTTGGAATTCCTTCATGGGAATCCTTGTATCAGACAAGGTATAAGATTGATAAACCACATATTCCATTCACCACATTCCTACTTGGGCGTCCATGTGTCACCCATGGTGTTAATAGTATTCAATTCATTGAAAATAATTTAATAATCTAATTTGATGGTAAATCAGCTTTCATTAAACATTTTTGTGAATTCAACTCATTAAATTTATTAAAACTTGTAAATTTTATTTTTAAATCCATGTTGGTCACATAGGATGCTTCAAAGGAAACAATTAAATCACCTACATATTTAATTCCAATTTAAAAACAATCCAAGAACATAGACGGTTCCTTGGTTCATTAATAATTTAAAAATGGGAACATTTTTTTTCTAATTTCATTAAGGTATGTCTTTAACAGTCCATATATCAAACATCACATCGAGGCTTAAAATAATATTAGGGAAATAAGTCATGAAACTTCAAGGTCTATCAAGAAATTTTATATTAGAGGTAGGGCACCAATCTTAGAAAGGTTTTACTGTAAAATCATGATATTTCATATCATAGAATTCATTTATCACATTTAGTATTTAAAAAATGAAGTATAATAAATTCACATTTAAGAGGAATTAAATCTAAAAACCTCACTGAATTAATTTAAATCAAACATAAGTGCAATAAGTAATTAAAAAATTCATTTATAAAAATGGATGACTAGGAAAGGGAACCTACCATAGTGTGGAGTTTATTTATTATCCAACACATGATATAAAAGTTGGTAACCAAACATTATCAAGCCCCACTTGCACACACATACATATATATGTATATATATATATATCTCCATAATCAAATGCATGTATTCCCTATACTATGGTGGAATACATACATGGAGAACATGTATTTATATATTATAAAACCTTGCGTATATGCATTTTCTCCCTCAATCGTTGATTAAAACTCACTACAACATATCTTTCAATCAAGAAAATGTAGTGTTAAGGTTCAACACAACTCAAAATATAGACTATAGATCCATAAACACCCTAAGGGCCTCATTTAGAGGCTGATAAACAAATTAGTGGTAAAATCCATAACTCTGATTGATGACAACAGACTGAACGTACCCAAACTACCTCTCCTTTTGCGGTGGTTGTTGGAACACGTACCAATGGTGCCCGAGAATACCTTTGCATACATAAAATGTTGATGAAGCATGAAATCAAGTAAACTCTCCCAACCTTAATTTTTTATGCCACCTTCCTGGATGATAGGGAGACAGAAAGATAGCAAGAAATGAAGAGAGGAGAGGGGAGACGACCAACCATGATGATTCAAAGGTGAACCGACAAAAGATACGACCGTAAAAATGAATAATGGAAGATATAGATGAGGGTAGTGCATCACACCTCAAAGGGGAGACCATCCATGTGCATTTTGTGGGTTTGGAGAGATAGAGGGTGAGGTTTTAGTTTTATTTTAGGTTTAATTTTATATTAATTTAACTAATTTTAATCATATTTTAAAATTGGTCTCGACGCAAGGTTTGGGCCACACAGTTTGTAAAAACGTGCGCCAAACGTGCTCCCCCTTCTAGAAAACCAGTGGAACCCCACACTGGAAAGTTTCATGGTTTGGAAAACCATGAACAACACATGCCTATGACTCTGTCCACCTACAACAATCTTCATGACTTCCTGTAATAGGCTGCATGGTTTCATACAAACTGTGCACCCAGTGTATCCCCTTTAAAAACTTTAGATTCTACGTCTGGTGCTCCTGATACCCCTCAACCTAATAGGAAACTCTTCAAGACTTAAAAATGCTGATAACATCACATTAAATGGTTACAACACTCAGAAATTCATTTTGAATCATTATTTTATGAATCTTACCATGATGTAAATGCAAAAAATAAAAACCTTCCATTTTATCTAGTTCAAAAAAATTATAGTCTATATTAATATATATTCCATGTAAATAATAAAAAACGTTATATTAATGTTTATGATATTAATGTAAATATTTTTGTAATTTTATGTTATAAAATACAAATGAAATCACGTTAAATTATTATTTCTTTATATTACATTCATTAATGAAATTAGTTTAAATTAATTCTTTTATCATATTATTTTTATTGCTCATAATTTTTAATTAAAAAATATTATTATTTAATATAAAATTTTTATATTAGTAATTCATTTTCAGTTTCATTCATATTTTTAAAACTACCGGTTCTAAAAATCATATATTACAAAAATGAATTCAATTATATCAATTCAGTTACATTGAATTATTATATGTGTTATTTAAATAATAGTTTTTAAATTTTATTTATAGACATTTTGCTACAAATTACTTTTTAATTTATGGTTCCTCTTGATTTTTTGTCTATGAAAAATATAAATTTAGTCCATGCATTATAGTTGGTTGAGATCTAAGGATCAATTTTAGAATGTGGGTATTTCCTACCTATTATAAAATAAGTTATCTTCAGAATATTATTTTAAGAAATTTTTTTATGAATTTATATGGATTTAATTTAGAATACAAAAGGTTATGATTTATTTAGAAATTTGTGGATATAATTTCATTCATTTTATTAATGTGATTATATTTGTTACACAATCTGTTACACATTAATAGTTATGTATTATAATAATTTGGTTCATTATCTAATATTGAATCTCTATTCATACAATAACAATATAATATTCAATTAAAAAATGAGATGAGACGATGCGATGTTAAATATACCCTCAAAATAGTAAGTGTTAGATTTCTCTCATAGTGATAACTTTTCAAATCATATACAGTATAAATTGGTAGATTATACAAAAGTTGTGTTCCCCTAGATTATCAATCAAATATAATTTAAAATATGGGTATCCTCTAATGACCTGATCATGGAATACATGGACATTATATATATTATTATAATAGAACTAACAGATTACAAAAATAGATTCCAGAAGAACCAATTAGTTTAGTGTCTTTGGAATCTCATTACACATTCTTATAACATGGTGAATGATCTCAAACATCTCCTATAATTATCTCCCCATTTAGTTTTCCTACATAAAACATGTAATTATATCACATGGGAAAGAAAACATAAAAAGGGTGAGCTCAAATGACCAGTAAGGGTAAATTTGATGAATATGAAACAAAAAATTAACATAAAAATTTAAAAACAAAAACATAAAATTTTAATATCAAAATCCTGAGTCATAGAATAAATATTGGTAGTTAATAAGGAATAAATCATAAAAGAACACAAACCATGATAAATATCATTGTCATAAAACATAAAATTGTAGCAAACACATAAACATATAAAATAATTTCCTTATTAGCCAAGGATTATTTCCAAGACCATCATACTAGACAAAGTCCATTACTAAATCGGATTTACATGTCATTTCATCCCAGTATTACTAAAACAAATTTACTTTATGTTTCATCCCTCCATTACAAACTGAATATACCTTCCATTCCAATCATGTATATCTAATGAGATATATATAAGTACCTAATTAATTGGTGGGATATATATGTCCCACCCATAACATAATGAAAACCATGCATATGTGTTCCATAGAAACAAAAATCTTTCATCAAATTATAACCCAAAGAATAAAATGGGTTTCTTAAACATCATTCCATCAAAACATAATGAATTTAAAAAAATAGATTTCATAAATATAATTATATAATAAACAAACTCAACCATAAGAATAATAAGTATAGTATAAATGGAATATATCCTTAATCATAGATGGAAAATAATTTGGATAAAATAGTTGAAAGTAATTCTTCACAAAAATATCATTTCTTCTTCAAAAATGATTTATTTTCATAAAACACAAGACAATTTTAAAAGAAAATAATTTATGGGAAAATAAACATGAAAAAATTAATATAAAAATTCATGGAAATAGGACATTATGAATGCGTGAAAATCCATTCATGCTGTATAAGTTAAAAAATCATGATTCTCATTCTTTTTCCAGAAAAGTCAAAAAGTACATCGTACTGAAGATGAAAAAATATTTCTTACATTTCGTTCAATAAAAATTCGCCAATGGGTAAAACAGAAATTAATTAGTTTTAGAATAATAAATATAATATTAAATATTTGGGAAACATAGATGTGGATTATAAATATACCCCAGTAAATACTCATGTATAGACAATCTCCGATAATAATGAGATTCCAAAATTATCCTTTACTAATTATAATCAATCGATCATATGGATCATATAATAAATAATGTTATATAAATATCATAAAAATCATAATAATAGTCATCAAATTTTTCTTGGTTAGCATAATCCCCACTCAAAATAAATAGGTGGTGTTTAAGGCAAATGTCCCATAAAAATACAAGTGAGGAAAAATAATCCCTAATCTTAGGACTAATTTCTTCAGTATGTATCTGAAACTCATGTATAGTAGTTTTAAACATATTATATACCTTTAAAATAACTATAATAATATTTATGATATCATATATGATTCACATATGACTTTATATTACTCTTTCATTTAATAATTCCACGTTAAAGCAGCATTTTGGATAATAATCGCTTTGTTTATTTTATGTGTTTTGGCTATTTATTATTGATCTAATTACAAAGATCATGATTTAGTTAAATATATAATGTAAAAAATGATTTATATGTCATATATATTTACTATATAAATATATATAATATATAGATAAATGAAATTAAATACACCATTCCTGGAGACGGTAGACCGTACGTACGAATGCATAGTGTTTTTGTTTTCTCAATGAACTGTATAGAAGAAATTAAATTACATATATATATAAATAGATATTTAGAGTAGAAATATTATTTCATATATTTCATTCTTATTTATTTTATATATATTTTTAGTCATTCTTGAATGGTTAATGTGGGGAATGAATCTCATTGTGTCATGGAGACAGTAAGTTGTATGTATGCATGTGCGATGATATCTTTCCTTAAATTATGAATGGTATGGAATTAGAAGGTATATATATGGTTCTATAATAAATAAATTTTTATAATAGTCATATATATTTATTATTTCTATCAGTATTCCCATCCATGCAATGTGGTGGTGAAAAACATATTACACCACATCGTAGAGACAATAAGCTGTTCATACACACACGTGGTGATTTCCTTTTCCATAGGATGGATAGAAGGAGTAAAATGGTTTTTCTATAATATTAATAACATATCAGAATATATTTTATACTTGATTCATTAATTTATAATGGAAACAACTGATGATGAGGAAGTAAAAGAAGAAATAATTTGAAGGAATCGGTAGAGGAGAGTGCCTCTTATTCGATAAGCTCGCTCTATATCTACTCATAAAGGCACTAGATTTGGTATTTTGAGAAGACAAGAACCACTATAATGTGAAAAATGTATTTTTATAATTGAAATGTATAGGTTATTGCTGAACTTGAAGGGTTAAATTTAAGTGAAGAGGTGAGGGGGAGGTTCCCTTTTATAATTGAGGTGAGGGTCACTTTTGGTAACTCAATAAATAATAATTTATAAAAAAATAAAAACCTACTATAAAAACACAAAACATCCCCAAATCAGAAGATGATATTAGATAATTTTGAAATATTATCAACCAATAAATTTTTTAAAGGTATTCATATCAATTTAAACATTATCTTTTTAATTATCACTTAGTTATTCTTTTTAATTTTTATCTAGGGTAACAAATAATTAAATATTGAAAGGGTGAAATATTTACTTATTTGATGTAAAATATTCCTTAAAAAAATATATTAAAAAATTTAATACTTTATCATAATTATTATATATTTTTTTAGAAAATTATGATTCTTATATAATTTAATAAAACATTATTTTGATAAACAAAGAGAAGTGTCAATTTTTCCACTATTTAATTCACTAGTTTTTTTAAAATTTAAGATGACAAGTTAACATCAAAGAAAATATTTAATTATATTTCTAGTAGGTCAATTTAATATATAAAATTCACTAGACATATTAATTATCCGAAGGTATATTTATTTTAATATTTTTAATAACATTTATCATTTTATCTCTACTAATAAAATAATTACTACAATAATTTTGTGTAATTATTTAATATACATATTTGTGGAATATAAATTAAAAATAAAATTTTAAGATGAAGATAAATCTACTATATTTAATATGAATTTATTTAGTTTCATTATTCTTCTAGAAAAAAAAATCATTAACATTATTATACTTATTAAAATATGAATGCGACAAGTTTAACATCACATTAAATAAAATAATATAAGTGTCATAATCTCTTATATCTGGAACCAAATGACAAATAAATAAATCATTAAATTATTATGGTCTAGATAATATCAACCAATAATACTAGGGAATGTGTTTTAGTGTTAAAAATTCATTATCATTTTAATAATATCAATTAATTGATATTTCATAAATTAAATAATATATGCATCATCATTTTATGGGCTTTTATAGTAATTATTTATTTCAAAAAACTAAAAATAAAATCCCATGATAAATAATACATTATAAATTTAAAATTAGTTTTTATAGGCAAATATAACTTTTTTGTTACCTTATTTTAAAAATTATCTATTATTTATATCATTAATGTGTCATCATTAAATTTTCATTAAAATAAATATTATATATACCATAATATATCCCAAATATCCCCAAAACAAAAAGAAATTATATTATGGTCATATGTTTATTATGTAAAACAATTACCATTATTATTCATTAATACCACCCATTTGTCCCTATGTGTACATAAAATTGATATTAAAGACAAAGAAAATGATTCTTTTGTCTCTCTAGGATTTAATTAATATTTATGTCATTTCAATGGAAAATTGTCCCTTAAATGACATATGTTCGATCCATAAATGTTATGGGTAGAATTATATTATCCAAATAATGTTTTTTCTTTTGTTTGGGTCATTTGATAGTCAATATAATTTTATTTGTAACCAAAATTACCTAATTTTCCTTTTATTATTGTAACGAGATTTACCGTGGATACTATGAATATTGGTCAAAAATAAAAGGGAAATAATTTCCAAATTTATACCTCTTGAATCAAAATTTTATACAAATTTTTAATAATTCAAAAAACAAAGGTTGCGGTATTAAATTTAAAATGAAACCGATAAAATGTCACAAAAACAGTTTTTTTAAAAAACTACCCTTCTTAAATGGAAAAAGTTTTTATAATAAATTAAAGTATAAAATTATTATAAAAACCCATAATTGGATAAAAATGAACTATTAAAAATTAAAACCAAATAAAAATATAAATTTAATATGTAATGGAATTAAAATAAAATAATTTTTTCATTAAAAATCAATTTTTCACTATTCATCCAGTTTACTTATTCAAATCCAACATATCTATATCCTAACATCATTATCTTAATATATAGGACATATTAAGGGTTATATTTACATTAATCACATGTTATCCATGTATATAAACTTACCCTTAAATACATTTTTTACCTCCTTATAACTATTCAACATATCCTTTCCAATCCTTAATGAATTACTTACACTGATAATACTTATATATTTCATGATTCATATAACATAATCATTGAATTGTGAAATATTTACACCTCAATCGCCAAATATTATTCTTTAACCATTAGTCAAGATCCATCAACATTATGCTTTCTAAAAAATGAATCTTTTATTATGTTTTATCAACCTCCATCTTCTTAGTTTTAATGTAAAAAATACTGGAAGAACATCTCATACCTTTCACATGATGATGCAATTTTTTTATCCTCATAAGTATGACTAATATTCGTAAACTTTTCATGATTATCTTCATGATATTTCCACTTTGGAAATTTATATTCATAATACCCATACCTTCCACATATGAAAAATTCAATGGTTAACTATGTTCTATATAGTTATGTATATTGACTAAGACTATAAAAAAATGTGAGAAATTCATATTAGATATTCAAAACACATAAATAAGGTAAATTAATTATAATATTTAAATCTATGATATCTTTAGTTTAACCCTGGGTTATCCATTATTATAAAAAATTCATGGATTGTAACTTATACTTAGAATTACCATTAGTAAATCCATAGACATATCCTTAGAAATATTCTAGGTATCTCACTAATTTTTTCACATCTTAGTTTCCAAAGGATGATTAATCCTTCACTCTGATATCCACTATAATGACCCAAGTATAATTTACATGGAAATAAAATTTATTTTATGGAAAATATAATACATTACAAAAATACATGATCAAAGTCTATATTATTTTAGTGTCTGTGGATACTCGAAACACATTATTATAACTTGTTTAAATATCGTCATCATTTCTCATAATGATCTTCCCCTTAAGTTTTATAACCTAAAACCGATCAATATATCATGGAAAAAATAAAATATAAAAAGGGTGAGATAAAATTCTCAGTGAGGGTAAACATGAATAACATGAAACAAAAAACAAATATATGAATGTGAAAACATGGAAATAATAGTTTAATATCAAAATCTTGAGTCATGAAATAAATCTACGCTGCTCATAAAGCATAAATCCTAAATTTACATGAACCATGATAAAATAGCATTGATATTAAATATAGAATTAGGGAAAACACAAAATAATATAAAATCATTTCCATATTATCCCAGGATCATTGAAAAGACCATCATAGTGGAAAAAACACATTACTAAACCAGGCTTACTTGTCGTTTCATCCCTGTATCACTGAACAAGGTTTACTTGTTGTTCCAGCACTATATTAATAAAATATATTTAGAACACATTTCAGTAATATCTATATCATGAGATATATGAATTTACTCAATTCAATAGAGGTAGATATATTTCCCACTAATCACGTAAAGAAAACCAAACATACATTTTCCATAAAAGCATAAATCATTTATCATAACATTACCCAAAAAATAAAATGGGTTTTTTAAACATAATTCAATCATAAAAAATAAATTTAAAACAAATATATTTCATAAGTATCATTCTATAATAATAATATAGATAGTATAATATAGAAATATTATTAATCATAGATAGAAGATAATTTTGATAAAGTACTTGAAATTAATTCTTGAAGAAAATATCAATTCTTCTTAAAAAATTATTTCTTTTCATAAAAAATAACACATTTCTAATAGAATATAATTTATTTGAAAATAACCATGAAAACAAGTACTTAATTATTCATGGAAATTAGCTGTTATTAATGAGTAAAAATACATTCATGCCGTATAAGTCAAAAAACATTATTCTCGTAGTTTTGCTGGAAAAGTTTAAAAAGTACATCGTATCAAAAATTACAAAATATTCATTTCATTTTGTTTAATAAAAAATCAACAATGGGTAAAATTTAATTTAAAAATTTTTATAATAATATAAATTAAATTACATATTTAGGAAACATAGATTGGGATGATAAATATATCCCTGTAAATACTTACATATAATCAATCTCGGATAATAATTTTATTTCAAAATTATCTCTTACCGGTTATTATTAGTTGAATAATATTCCTCATATAATAGATAAATTTATATTAAAATCATAACCTTCATAATTAGAATTATAATAACATTCATGGGTCGAATAGACACCTCTCAAAAAATAAATATGTGCTGTTTGAGGAATATGTACCATAGGAACAAAAGTGGGACAAAATAATCCATTATTGTAGGTATGATTTCTTCTATATGTGTCTAAAACAATTATATATTTGTTTTAAAAAAATTATAAAATTTTTAATGAACCATAATAATATTTATTATATAATATATGATTCATATATGACTTTATATTACCTGTTTATTGAACAATTCCATGTTATAGTAACATTTTGTGTAATAATCATTTTGTTTATTGTACATGTTTAAACTTGTTATTCTTAATCATATTACTTTGTTCCGGATTTAATTACTTATATAATTTAGAACATAATTTATATATCAAATATATTATTTATATAAATATATATAGTATACAGATAAATGAAATGGCATACACCGTCCATAGAGATGGTATGTCGTACGTACTCATGAACGCTATTTTCATTTTTTCCATTGAATTGAATGTATGAAACTAAATGAAATATACATATATAAATAATTAAAGTAACACTATTATGTCATATATTTTATTATTGTTTACTATATATAATTTATATTCATTTATAAAGGGTTAACATAGAGAATGAATCTCATCATGTCATGAAGACGATAAGTCGTATGTATGCATCAGTGATAATATCATTCCATTAATTATGAATGGTATCGAAGTGGACGGTATATATATTGTTATAGAATAAATAACTTGTTATAATATTGATATGTATTTATTATTTACATCATTATACCAATTGAAGTCATGTGATGGTGAAAAACATATTACACCACGACATGAAGACGGTAAGTTGTACGTACGCACGCGTGGTGATTTCATTTTCCATAGGATGTATAGAAGGTTGAATATTGTTGTTCCATAATATTAATAAAATATATGTATATAAGTGATAAAATTTTAATTAATTTATATTAGAAACAACTCATGGATAGGGTGTATAAGAAGAAATAATTTGAAGAATCTGTAGAGGAGATTACCTCTTCTTCGATGAGCTCCCTCCTGATCTCTTCTTAATGACACAAGATTTGGTATTTTGAGAAGAAAGGAACCGATATAATTTGAATAATGAAGTTTATAATGGAAATTGTTAGGGTATGGATGATCATGAAGACTCTAATTGTAGTGAAGAGGTGAGGGAGGAGGTTCCCTTTTATAATTGAGGTGAGGGTCACTTTTGGAAACTCCCTAAACAATAAGTTATAAAAAAATAAAAACATACCAAAAAACCACAAAAATAACCCAAATGATAAGATTATATTATATAATAATTAAATATCATCAACCAATAAAATTTATACCGGTATTTTTGTCAATTTAATCCTTATCGTTTTAATTATCACTAATTTAGTTTATTTAATTGTTTACTAGGGTAACAAATAATTCAATATTAAAAGGGTTAAATATTTATTTTTTTGATGTAACATGAATAATAAATTTAAAATTATAATGTTTCATACTTTATAATAATTATTATATTTTTTAAATATGTTTTATTATTTTTAAATAAATTAATAAATAATTTTTTATAAACAAACTATTATGTCAAATTTTCACCTATTTAAATCACATATTTTAAAAAATTTATGATAATAAGTTAACATAAAAGAAATTAATTTATTATATACAGAATATGTCAACGTAATTAATAAAACTCATTATACATATTAATTTTACCAAATTTTGTTTTAGTTTAATATTTTTAATAACATTTATTGGTTACCTATATTAATAATATAATTACTACATCAACATTGTGTAATTATTTATTGAATAAAAATTAAAAATTATACATAATAATGAATATGTATCTACTATAAATTATAGTAATATATTTAGTCGAATTTATATTCTAGAAACAAATCATTAAAAAATTTATACGTATTAAAATAAGAATGTGACAAGTTTAACATCACTTTAAATAAAATATTATAAGTGTAATAATCTCTTCTATAAGGATCAAAATGCTCAATAACTCAATCCTTGGATGATTATTCTATTGATAAACTTGAACAATAATATTGGGGAATTTTTTTTGACTTTTAATATTTTGTATCTTTTTGACAAAATTAATTTACTGATTTTTTATCAATTAAATAATTTTTGAATCATCAATTTATAAGCCTTTTATGTACTTATAATTTTTTTAAAAATTAAAAATAAATTACCTTGAAAACTCAAAACATTTTAGATTTTAATTTAGTATTTATAGTCTAATATAGCTTATGTATAACTTTATTTTAAAGCTTATATAATACTTGAAAGATAAATGTGACATCTTTAATAGTTTCGTTAAATAAAATATTGTAAATACCATAACATCTCCCAAATAGACCCAAAACATCGAAAATAAATTTATATTAGTGATATATGTTTATTATGAAAAACAAATACCACATAGATTCGCAGATACCACCAATTTGTCCATATGTGGGCACATAATAAATATTTAACACAATGAGACTGAAACTTGGGTCTTTCGTTGATTTAAATATTATTTAAGTCATTTCCATGGACAAGTGTCCAGTAAATTATATATATTAGATCATTATGGTTGAAGGGTCGAATTTTATTCATCAAATAATTTTTTTGGTCATTTTATAGTCATTATAAATTTATATTTTATCTAATTTACCTAATTTAGTCTTTACTATGGTAACGAAATATTCCATGGTTACTGATCATATTGCTCAAAAATAAAAGGTAACGACTTAAAAAATTAAGACCTACTGAATCAAAAATTTATATCCATTTACAAAATTCATATCACAGAAGTTTTAGAATTAAATTTAAAATAAAACTGGTAAAATGGCACAAAAATAGTTTTTTAAAGAATGCACCTTTTCATATGGATTTTTTATAATAAATTCATATATAAAATTATTTTCAAAAACCATAATTGGATAAAAATGATCTAATTAAATTTTAAAACCATATCAAAACATTATTTTACTATATAATGAATTGAAAAGAATATTATGTTTTCAATAGAAATCATTATTTTCACCATTCATCAAAAATGATATTTATTAGAAAAATATAAAAAATTAATCCAAAGTAAATTTTTATCTTTATCATTAAAATAATAAGTTTATATTGTAAAATTTAACATCATAATATGTCCAAAACTAGATTTAAAATGGGTACACCATCATAAGGCGGTAAAACTGTATTTTTTCAAAAAATAATTCTTTTATAAAAAAAATGAATTTGTTCTTATATCATGTCTAGAAAACATATAAGATTAATTTTAAACACTATATAGAATATATTATAAATATATTTAGATAATAATATCCATAATTAGTGATTTTATTATTTTATAGACTCACTTATATTCATTTTAATAATTTTTTTGAAGAAAGTCAATATTATTCATACTTGCCATTTTATTGACTAGCTTATAGTATGATCTTTTTCAATTATAATCAGTGTTGCGTGAAATTTATTATATCAAAAATATTCGAAATTTTGTGTCAAACAATCCAAGAATAGGGTTACTTATACTGCAAGCTAAGCTGATGTTGTGTATAGTGAATGTTTTTCTTGGTGTAGCTTATAACATAACACATCAAAAAAAAATTAAAAAAATATAAGATATACAAATCTCATGGGGTTACATATCCTATATAGGATTACATGGAATTTATATCTAATTATATTTATGTTACACATAGCGGGGTGACCCTAATAGGATTGTATTCTAAGAGAAAAACTTTTTCACAACTCATACGATGGATTCTCACAAGAAGACTTTCTCTCAAATATTTGGACATTATATATAATATGATTGATATGATAATATTCATAAATAGTTTTATAATTATATATAAAATATAAATACTATCCTCATAATAAAATATATTTCATAAAACCAAAATAGTTATATTTGTAATATTAAAGAATGTTGTCTTATTGTAATAAGTTTAATGAAAATTAATAAATAAACAAAATTCAACCATGATATTATATGGTAAATGATTCAGAAAAATTTTAAATGAAATAAATAATCAAATATAATATAAGATCAAAATTTGAAAATTAAATTCTCTATTAAAGAGAATTTTTTATATTGATACAATAATATAATAAATTTTTACCCTTCTAGAATTGTTAGATGATGACTAATTTAACCTTAAATATAAGGAGGATAAAAAATTGTATCATTATGTTTCATATGGATATGATGTTATATAAGAAATATGAGTTAATTTTTATTTTCAAAATAAACATATGACCACAATGTGATTTTTCATATACTAGGTTGGGAAGACATGTATAATGATTTGAGTATGTTTTTCAGAAGAAAAATGCCTATATAAACTTCATAATTCCATATATCACTCAATTGATTATGTTTACTGATGAAATATAGGTGATGGGTGCCCCATATATATTGATATAGAAATTAAATGAATTATTCAATAATTAGTGTACTTTTTATGATAATTTATAAGTTTTATGATTTTAATGATAGTTTATGTGACCATCCCAATATATTGAGGATAATTATTCATGTAATGGGTGGTCCAAAATATATTTTTTTAATTATTAAATATAAGTGAAAAAGTATGTTAACAGGGGAATGAATCTGGTAGAGGGTCTAATAGTCACCATTGTCACTAAATGCGAAATAATGGATTTAGGAGGAATGATAAATGTCTTGAATGTGGTTGACCTAGAGATTAGAGGTATAATTTATTAGAATAATAGATGGAGGATAAGAAAATAAATATAGTACCAAAATTATGTAGTATTTTTATAGAAGTAAATTCAAATAATTTATTGTGTTCGAAAAACTTATTTTAAAATAAATAATAATTAGTAAAATTTAAATTATTTCAAAAGTATGAAATTATTTATAAAAATTCATGTTATTAATAATAATGATGAAATAGTTCCTAAAATGGAGAAATTAAAAGAAATGAATTGATTCAAACAATATGTCTTTTGAAACTAAAAAATGAAAGATAATTATCATCCTAAGATTAAATTATCTAATTATAGAAATTTAATGTAAAACAATGGAAGAATTAGTAAAATGATACGATATTTTAATAAACATTGTTAATGATTTCATATTATTTATAAAGCAGTTTTTAATGAAATGATAAAATTATGTTTTATATAATAAAAGTGTATCATCCAATTTAAATGTTAAATTATTTGGGAATGTTAATCTGTTGTAATAATTAATAGTAGATTGATAAGTTTAGGGTTTTGAAATTTAAATGTCTGTGATTTTTAGGGATTCTCCTCGATGAAATAATCAATAAACTTATGTTTGAGTTGAGTATACATCAATGATAAAAGTGAACCTTCATGTTTTTTTTGAAACACCCTACCGATAATTGATCACAAATATTTGTGTTTTGGGTAGTTCGATTAGTTTGAGAAATGAAATTATAAATTAATCATATATTAATAGATTCATTATCTAATCAAGTAAAACATTATTATTACTAACTCAAGTGATACGCTATGAACATGAAAATTTATGTTATAAGGTGAGTAGCATTTGGTGAAAAAACTGCAGTGGATGTTTTGGAGTATTTTCTTAATCAACCTCAAATTAAATCATGGAATAATATTAAATCTAATATAATGGTGTATGTAAAATGAATCAGTCTAAAAACATTCCTATTAAGGCATGTTCATATTTTTTTAGTATAAATCTATTTTTTATTACTTAATAGATAATGAGTTTATTTTTCATTTATTTAACAATAATATTATATGATACAAACATGTTTTTTAATTTTTTTAATTTAATTTTAAATGGTTATTTATTTTATCAAATAAAATGATATGTTATTAGTCACTTATATATTCCATTTTGGAAATGATTAATTTTCTTGGGGTATATATAATAAGGCTATGAATTGTTTTTTATTATATTGATTTTTTTTTTCAATTCTTAATTTCAAGGTGAGGAGTGGTATGAACATTTATTTTGTATTGTGGTTTGAGAAATATTTTGTATTTGAATTTAGATCAAATGTGTTCTATAAGAATCTTGTTGTAAAATAACACACTATTGTTTTAATTTGAAAATAATTCACTATTTTTTGCCATGCTGGGCTTATAGACATTTAATAACTAACACATGAGTACATCACATATGGAGGAATACAGTTTTATAGTTTGTTTAATTTCTATTATTATTCATGTTAGAAAAAATAATCAATTATATGGTGGTTTTTATTATTATTAAGACCTTTTTTAATGAATATTATTAATGAAAAAATGTTACGAATTTGGTGAAGTAAACCTAATAAGTTATGTCATCCAAACAGGGATTCTGGTTATTTAAATTTCATCAGGACCAATTTTAGATACTTTTTGATGGAATTGTTTAATATAAAATTAGTTATAAAGGTAATATTAGTATATATTATTTGGTTATTTTTGTGATATGATCTTCATTCCAACTATTTGGACTTTTTTAGAAGTGATTAGAAGAAGTACTGAGGTGATTCTTGAGATTTATGCAATGGTTGTAGACTTAGTACACAATGGATATATCTAAAATGGTTAATGTTCTACTTTTGGAAGAAAAATATATTGTTTCCCTAGTTAACAAAAACATTAGTATGTCATGATGTGTTGGAGAAAAATAGTGAGTTCAACATGAAAATGAGTGTTTTAAAAGGATTTCAAATTTATAAATTCCGTATATGAAATGTTTTTTTCTCAAAATTCATTTGAATATATTTATGGTATAAAGAGGTAAATGGGGAGGAGGATAATGAAGGGATAAAATATGGTTAATACCAGAGTATTAATCTACGAGAAAAAAAAGACATTAACAAAAAAATGGTTAAATAATTGTGGATATTTTAATCATGTTTTCGAAAACACTATGTTCTATATTGAGGGATATAAAGAAACCTATTTGGAAGAAAAATTCTCACAGAGATATTGAAAAATAGAATATTATATACTACGGTGTGATTAATAAACCATATAAATAATAATGAAATGAGAGTATTTTATGGGACATTGCATCAAAAAAATTTATGTACTAAAATTACATTTAAAAATTGAGTGGTGAATCATTTATGTGTTCTTTGAGAATGATTTAGAGATATTAATAGTGATTGAACTGAAATAAAATTCAATATACATTGGTGAATTCTAAAAATTTGTTTGGATGGGGAATGTGTTGATGTCAAATTTTTCACAAATATGACATATATGATTCTTCAAGTGCTACTTTAACAAAAAAAAATTATTAAAAAAATAAAATATTATGGTTCATAAAAATTATGTACTAATCTAAAGACTAGAAAATAATTGAGTGAAGTTAAAATGAATGTTACTCATTTTTTCATGATTTATAAATTCAGATTTTAGTAAAATGATTAATTTGTGGTTGTTGAGTAAGTAAACAAAAATGAATATATTTGGAGTAAGTGAAATTATAATAGAAGAACAAGAAATTTGGTGTTAATATAGATATTACAAAAATTTAAAGAGTATCAAATAACTTATAATAATAAGAAAAGAAAGAATAATAGGTGAATAAAAAGAATATAATAAAGAAGAAGAAAATTTATAAAATAAAATAACTCTAGTTTTAATGTGGAAACTCATTTTGTTATTAATTTAGAATAAAAATATATTTTTTATCTAGGAGAATGATAAAAAGATTGGGAGTCACATTTTCTTCAATGAGTATATGGATAGTCCATACACATTTTTACTCTGAGATGATTTTTGTATCTTGTGACCAATGTTTTTAATGGATCTTGATATTGAGTTTGCTTATTATTTTTAATAGTTATAATTATAAATTTATATATTACATATTATCCTTATTACTTAGAGTTTATTAGGTTTTATAGTGACATTTTCATTAAATTTTTAATGTTGTGAGGGATTTTTATAATAGAAATGTAAAATGGTGCAATTTCAATGAATTGACATCCCCCTATTAGTGAATAATAATTTATATTTTGGTTCAATTTGTTATTGTATTATATTATCTTGATTCCCTCTGAAGATGATAATTCATTTTATTTTAATCAAAATAAGATTATTAATGTTTTTTTTGAATTTATATATTTAATATATATCTCATTAATTAAATGAATACAAAGGAAAATCACAATTTTAAATGGAAAATCCATTATATAGGTAATAATTAGATTTTACATAATTCGTTCCAATCATTCAAGATATATAATCGGCCAACATTTATATTTTAATACCTCTTACTTAATTTTATATTATGAATGTATCTGGAAAAATAAATTTTGAGAATGATGGATTTTATGAGTATTTCATTTCTTTCCTCACTCATAAAAGTTATTTATGAATATTATATGGATTAAAATAGTAAAGTTAAATTATTATAAATAGAAATATATTTACAATTAAAATATATAATAGAAGCAACCCAATATATAGGTTTCTAGATTAAAATATTATAATCTAAAGATAAATGATGATGAAATAGTATAAGATGACTTCACATTAGTTAATGGTTATTGGATAAACATTGGTGGTTTATTTAAGAACATTAAGGATACTATTATTCTGAAAATGGTAATATGGGTCCTTCTAAAAAAATATAGAGGTCTTCGAAATTGATGGTTATGATATAGATATTGTTTGTTTAGATAATATGCATATCATTTTGATTTAATATGAAATGAGAAGAGTATGTTTTTTATTAATATGAAGCTAAAAAGAAAATATTAATATACCATATAAATAATAAAAAAATATGAATGTATTTTATTACGATTTAAAATATTTACATAAGGAAAATTATCAAAATTAATTTCATCAAAATTAGGTCAATCATTTCATAATGGGTGAGAAGTGTAAATACATTAAAGTGGGGGAAGCTTCCACTTAAGTGTTTTAATTATGGATCAATTAAACCTTTCATTAGAAATTATCCAATGTTGAATGAAAAATAAGATTGTGGAAATGGGGATGGTAATTCCAGGATTTCATCTAAGGTGAATGATTTATAATTTAACAAACAAATATTATATTCATGTAAGAAATAAAATAAATTTTTAAATAAAAAATATAAATTTTAAATCAATATTTTATGCTTATGATAATTAATAACATGAAGATAAATTTTATAATTTTATATAATTTAAGAAAATTTAATTGTTCTAGGCTACAGAAGTGAATGAGGAAGAGGTTACTAGTGATAAGTACAATTATTAAACAATAGTGAAAGACACAGAAACAATATTATATCTAATAAAATATCTATAGGTGTGTATTCATAATAAATATGTTGAATAAGAAGATAAATAATTGAATGCAATAAAAATATTATATATATGTTTCTGTGTGTTTTTTTAGATTACATACTAAAAAATGGTAGTGTTGATGTAAAAACCCGATATCTTGGTGATGTAACATAATAAATAAAAAAATTTGAATGATGAAGTGAAAGATAAATATAAATAACGAGACATGTGATGTTGATTATTAATACAAATTAAAGGAATAAATTATGATAATTAAAAATATAAACAAAAAATGAGAAAATTATATTAATGAAGTTGGTGAAATCTCAATGATGAAGATTATAGTAATTGTTGATGGAATGAAATATGTTGAAAATATTGAATTTATTGAAGTGGAAAAAAATTATAAAAAAATCATTAAATTTAATGAATTAATTATTTTTGAGAAACTAGCTACAATTTTTTATTCTAAAGAGATAAAAATATTAATATAATAAATATTTAAATATTTTTAGTTCACTTGAAAAATGATTTGAAAAAATAATAAATTATTCATTTAAAAAGGTAGAAGAAACAAATGTGTTAGCCAAAGGACAACATGTAGAGTTTGGTGGTATTTTGTCATTCAAAAAATAATACATTTATTTTTTATTATTTAGGTATATGTAAAATTGGTTCTGAATACAATAAAAATATTTGTACAAAATATTATATATTATAAAAAAGTTTGAGCGGCTGTCATACCACTAAAATTCTAAAATTTGTAAGGAAATTTTATAATTATAGAGTACGATTGAAAACAATGATTAAATCATTTAATGATGTTTATATAATATATTACAAACTAGGTAACTATATATATATATATGATAGTATGACTATAATAACTACAAAAATATTTATAAATTTTATTAAAAAAAAATTTTTGATGGTTGAATATATCAGAAAGGAGAAGGATTTAATTCCTTTAGTGATATTCAAATAATCATAATTAAATGATTCGTGTATCATTTATAGAAGATTATAATCACATATAAAAGGATATTTGAATCTAATGAAATATTTTTAGAAATGTAATAATGAACTGGGGAAATTTTCCATTACTGATCTGTAACAGATCCATGGTTTTGGTTCTAAAAACACTTGATACGAGTTTATGAAATTGAAGAACAAAACATTTTTGGTAGGTTTAGAAGATATCTGAGTAAATGGTCTAATATTTTTGATACATGAAATTAAATTAATATTCATAAGTTAGAAATTATGTTAAATAAATTGATATATTTATTTCTATTTATGAGGGTAAAAAACCTAAAGGAAACATTATTATGCATAATGATTTTAAAAAAAACCTGAGAGTTAATGGTGAATATAAATTATGGATTTCAAAACATCACCCCATTGGAAAAAAATATAATCACACAGACCCAAATGTAAAAATGTTTATGAATCAATGAGGCTGAAGAGATATATATATTTGATGTTTAATACATTCCAAAATTGGAATAATTTTAATTCATAACATAAGAAAGTAGATATTCAAACAACTCACCCATTTGAGTTCATTTATTAAATTTATGTGGGTTGATGAGGCTGAATGTATCTAATAGGAATAATTATTTGTTATCATTATGGTTTTATTTTACTCATTTTAAATACATTACAATATTGTTTTATAAGTTGGAGGCCACGATGATGTTTATGTTTTTTTAATATCAATGTAGAAATGAAATTTAGATTTTGAACAAAAAAGTCACCAATGGATAATTTTAATGATTATAAACGTTTTAAATATGATAAATATATTTTAAAATAATTATTTATTATGATTTTAGTTACTAATATACTCTATAGGAAACATAATTAAAACATTATCTCTTATACACATTATTTCATGATTTATTACACGAAGATAAACACAATATAATCCCATAATATTGAGAGTCCTAGTGTATTTTTAGAAAATGGATATATTGAATTTTAACCTATAGTAGAGATCTAGTGCCATTATTTTAAACATAAATAACATTCCCTTAATTTCCCTCGATATTCTAATACTTCATGAGATAATATAGGTATTTACTTAATAAAGGGTGGATCTTTAAATCCAATATTGGGATTAATGAATGAAAAAATAATGAAGGAAATACATGTGATTAAAGAGGCATGTCAAGGTGACATAAAAGGATGAGAATCATAAACATGAACATTAATGAAAAATATAATATGATAACATAAATGAATCATTGGAATATGTATTAAATATAATAACATTTTATAACAAGGGACGCAAAAAATTACCCTATGCATTGGAGAGATATATAATTTAAGACCCACCCATCACATTCATATTATATATACGTATTTGGGTTCTATATATATCGTACAATATAAGAGTCTCTTTTATTACTTTTAGTCCCATTATTACAGATTGATGGTTATATATATTTATGATCTAAATAATTGAAGGACATGAAATTCTAGTTGAATACCCTTGATTAAATGTGGAGAAGGGTATTGACAACACCAAATTTGGCATAGAAAAACACCGAATAATATCAAAAGCATAAAAGGTTTTCAATATAGATTATGTAACCATACAATGGGAGTGAATTTTATTATAATTGTCGAAAAATCATATGGATATTAAAAATATGTTAAAAATAACATTAAAAATATGAAAACTGGAAAAGAAAAGTCTTAGTACTGTGAAACTACATGAATAAAATGGAAGGGGATAAAATTGTTTACTTTGAGATGGTGATTTTAAAATATTTAGAGGTTCTTTTTATGATAATAGAATCACCATGGGGTGGTGTTAGAGAGGGAGAGGGAGATGTAATTTTTTATCAATTGGTTATATGTGACGAGCAATGGGAGTTTGGGTGGTTATTTGTTTTCAAAGAGAGGATAATTGTTTATTAATTTCTTAACATACACTTTGAACACTATTTAATAAAATAAAGTAAACATTATAATTTAAAATGGAGTTTCCCCATTTATTATAGAAAAGTAGACTATTATTGAATATTTTATTCATCTATGAAACAACTTATTTAAAATAATACCATTCATGATGTTTATGTTAACTATGTAAATAAAGAATAGTTTTCAAAACCATAAAATATAATATAGTTTTTGAAAGATTATTTATTGCTTAAAAAATAATAAAATAACACAAAAATCCATAATTTTAATTATTAAATATATTTTTTTCTTGTATTCCTTTTATATAATTAATAACCACACTTTTGGTCTATTATGATAGTTCATGTGTTATATTTATACGAAATTTTATTTTTACCCAAAAAATCGCATGTCTCTGAAATATATGAAACATTCAGAATTGGTTAATTAGGATTTTTATATATCTAAAATATTAATTAATTTAAGGAAATTGTTTTCAAAAAATTAAATTTAATATTTTAAATAAAAATATTTATTTTTTTATAAAATACTAGTTTTTACGATAGTGACATCATTCTGAACCCTATAAAAATTACATTGCACCTCAATAATTAATAATATAATTTAAATATAAGAAAATAATATCCAATAAGATTATAAAATTTATTTTAAATTCATTTTAATCTTAAATAATTTATTTTATATTTGAAACTCTATATTTTGGAAAAATAAAATATTCATTTCATTAGTATTAAACTACAATTTTTTCAAACTCTATATATAATAATGTATAATGTAATAATGAAAATTGATAAATATATTCATAATTTTACGAAAAATTTAAATTTTAAAATTCATAAAAAATATTTTCTAGATATATAACCCTTTATTAGACCAATTGGAACACTAAGGATACATTGTGTGATTATTGTACCTTTATAGAGTGGTTCAGTGAACATGGTTTGGGTCAAGAATTTCAATATAATGAGATTATATCAAAAAAAAATTATATTTTTTAATTGTTGGATCTCATCTTGGGATATATCAAAGGAAAATTTTAGTGATGCAATCTGTCTCGGACTCTCAAATTAATGATCTTCTGAGGGTACGATCATACTAGTTTAGTCCATCTATTCTTCCCTTTATGGTAATTGTACATTAAAAAAATATATTGATCATAATTATCACTATAAAATGAGTATTTTATCAATAATTATAAGAATTAATGTCATTATAAGCCCAAAAAGTTAATTTTGCCAATTTTCTATAATTTTTTAATAGAATAAAATGTATTCCATGTATTTTCTATAATAATGATTCTCTGTAATGAATTTATTTATTCAAAAGGAGAATTTCAAAATGATTGGGTCATTATAATCTTTCACACATAAAAAAATCTCACTTAAATTTCAATTAGTTCATTAAAATAGAGGTGGGTAGTTTTCTTTTATCACCTATTGATATTCATATATTGCCACATTAAATATGTTTTTTTGTGAAAGTACATTGACTAGGGGAGTTTTATTATTTCATTGAACTTTGTCTCTAAGATCTAATTTCATTATAGAATAACAATCGTATGAAACATCATTATTTATACATACCATGTTAGGTTTTAATATATGATATAGGTATTGTATTTACTTCTTTAAGAGGGATACATGGAACATATCAATTACTTAATATGGGTTTTGTGTGAGTTCAAGTTTATATGTCATAGATTTTATGTGATCAAAGATATTAAAGGGGATTATATAAAATGTAATATTAATTGACTTATCTAAAAAACACATTGATTTCTTGAAAAATGAAATATGATGTTATCACTTATTTTTTACCTCAAACTATAAGCCATGTATATTATTGTATATATATATTCTATTGAATTTACATATATTTATATGATTTTTAATATTTTGAACATTCTATATAAAACCGTATATATGATCTTGTCATGTCATCTTCTTCTCTCTAACACTATCCCAATATTTTAGAGTCCAACACCTATTCCCATCCATGGCCTCATAATGTGTAATTTGATTAGTATAATTAAAATTGTTATTATACGGGAACTCCCATAGGGTATGGTGATGATCCCAATATCCTTGGAAACCTAATTTACTAGATATCGATATATAATCAATAGTTTTCATGGTTCACTATGATTAACTATCTATTTGAGGGTGATAAGTTGTACTAAAACTCAGATATGCATCAAGTATCTATAGAACCTCTAGCCAATCATCTATTCTAGATCTTATTAAATGGATATTGGGAATTCATTCAAATTTACCCCTTTTCATAGGTATATCTTACAATTTTAATTAGGGTATTAATCTTCCATGTTAGAAATGAAATGCACTGATATTGTATTGTGATCAAGAAAAAACCCAAATTGAATAATTTTTGTTTAAATTTATTTTAGTGACATGTAAAGAATTCATCGATATTATTTCTCATTTACATATTAGTATGGGTAATTATTGTTTCATAACCTTATAATATTGTTGTTAATCCTAGACTTCTTGCCATATAAAGAATCATGAAAAAAATTAAATTCTCTATTTTCATGTAATATATATATATATATATATTTCTTCGAATATATATATATATATATATATATTATACATCCTAGATTAATTAATTATATATGAGTTATGGAAATCATTAAGGAGTTCCCTTTTCAATTAAGGATTCTATGAGAACCATATTTTTCTTGCAAACCATATAATATCATCTTTAGGAAATTTAATCCCCGGAATAGTCACTAATATTATCTGTAGATCCTCATAATCTATTTGGGTCTCCTTCATCCTATAATTAATAGATATTGGATGATTTATTTAAAAATGTAGAATTATGTTCTTCTTTTAATTCCCATTTACAATCATTTTCATGTCCACGATGCTTAGATCCCATTGAATCCTTGACATGGATAGGGTTATGGGATCCCTTATACTCATATCATTTTCCACATTAACCACATTTCTATGATGGTAATGGATTTAAATTTCTAAATTATTAATCATCTATAACCACAAGCATTGGATTATATTTATCTAATTTTTTGTGAAGATATACTTGAGGATTTTATTATATATATATATGTCACCCTACTGCCAAAAGGAATAATGTCACAAACTCTTCTAGGAAATGATGACTACAACCAATTATTGATCATGTGTTGGGTGATTTTCTTATTATATCATTAATTGGATAAAGTTATAGGCTATTAATTATTAATTTTTCATGAGTACACAACCAAATACCTTTTAGGAACATATTTATAAAGAAAAATGTATTGCACACTGGTGGATAATGTGAGCAAAGGTGTAGTGAGTATAGTACTTTTTTACTCTTTCAAGATAATGTAATGTTTATATGTCTATATAAACTTCACAACCATCCATCTAATTTTATTTTTAGTGTTTTAAAATAATTATAATATTCTAAAATATTAATTATAATATCTATAAAATCCATGGAATATATAGATCTCCATCATATATATTTCATTATACCATCCTTTAATTGTCTTTATCTTGGATGAATCCATTGATATCCATTTAATGTTGATAACATTCCATAGTAATGTAACCAATATCTATTTATACATTAAATTGATAACATAAACTCTTATATAAATGAAATTCCAAGTAATTCTTTATGAAATATGTAGGCATATTCCTAAAAATAGGATATTCTTCAAGTTGGATCTTTTTCATAGTCATGATAATTTATGTTTATTAAAATTTCATTTAATGAAATTATATATATTCATGAGATGATGATTCTAAAAGAGATAAAACATCTTCCTTATAGTTTTATAGAATTAGAGGGAGATTCATGATTTGGATGGTTATTTACTTCTCTGGGAAATTTATTTTTTATCTATAAAATGAAATCCAATCTATACCTTTGAAATCATGAAATTATTCTAAAGGTAGAATTATAATTTTTTCTAGATTAGTATTAACACAAACATCATCTTCTGATTTATCTGTCATAGTCATTTTCTATAATTATATTAACCAATTTGGGATGGTGACTTGATGTTCTGAGAAAAATTACAAGATATGCTAGTTTGGCTTGAATTTTAATACAATAATATATACACAACATGGTATTGAGGTTATTTTTACATCAATTATAATTATCTATATAGGTAATTTTCATTAAAAATCAACATATATATATATATCCCCTTGGTCATATAGATTTTTTGTTTTCATTATTCCTATTATCCCTTTGAATAGAGAACTGTCGTGGATAATACCCAATGTCCCTACATTTTAAAAATATAACTATTAATGGTACCCTATATTTATTTTTTTAAACTCAACCATGTTAATTTAATTCATCATTTTTTAATATATTTATCTACATTATGTTTTTTTTTCTAACACCTAAAACTTTTTCTAGTTCATTATTTACATTTCCCTTAGTTCCTCATTCCATTTTTGAGAAACATTGGAAATTGATTCATATTTACTTTATCATCTTTATCATATAAACATATTTGAGACATTGTCCTCCTCTTCATTGAAATGTTTTGAGACTCAAATATGATCCATATGTTTGTCTTAATTTGTGATATATGGTTTTCCATAATCACAATATCTAAAAATTTATCTCCAATCATGTTAGGTATAACATTTGGATAATAATTATATTTTTCATCACTTTAATGTTGAGTCTATTCCATATATTTCAATCCATTGACTAAAATAATGGGGGAGTTCGTAATTTTTATTTTCAAACTATTAAAAGTATGGAAGCGAAATAAAGGAAATTAATGGGTTAAATGTCATCTATTCATTTACCTATAACATTATAGGTTTCAATGTATGTTATAAATGATTTGATACTTAAATTAAAATTTTATAGAACTTTGATCCCTTTATAATAATTTATAATGTGTTTTTTAATTTTACTGGAGAAAATCCCTAAGGAGGGTCAAATAATATGTGTATAAAATCCGATTTATCATGTCATAGTAGATAGTTTAGAATATCAAAAATCCACCCTTTTGGAGTAATTACACCTTGGTAAAACAATACCAGAGCCACATCCACATTTATTATCCACAATGGGATTTTATTTCCTAGAAATGAATCATTCTATACTTTCTCAATATTTAAGGATGTTTTCCTACCTTTTGTATTATCCCTATGGTTTCATAATACTAATCCCTCAAAACAACTTGACCTTAATATGATAATAATTATGAAAACCAATATAATTTCTATTCCTTAATTCATGATTAATTATAAAAATATACACATTATAGAATCCCATAAGATTGAGTTCTATATTGTCTTTTGTAAATATGAAACATAATACATTAACATGAAACGAGAATACAAAGGAATTATTTAAAAACACAATAACATGACTTCAAATTACATTTATAATCAAATACAACATTGGGTAACCTGAGTAAGTACATAATAAAGGATTAAAATATAAATTTGGGCAAATGAATAGTAAATAAATAACATGAGTGAGGTAATACATGTGATTCATGAGGCATATCACGGTGACATAAAAGGGAAATAATCATAAACATGAATGTTCATACATGATATAAGATGATAACATCGATGAATACATTAAATGTTGTAAAAACATAAAACATTACTTCATAAGTATAAGTTAAGGACAACCACCATAATAATATAACATGGTGTTCTTAGACAAACTAACCAAGAACCATACATGTTATCTCATGATATAAACACATCAGAAAATCCATTTGAAGGTTATATAATCCCAGGACCTCATTTTACATTCATATTATGTACATGCATTAATGCAGCACATAGGTCATAAAACATAACAACATCTTTCATCAATTTTAATCCCGTGATTAAATTTTTTCGATTATATACATAGATGTTCCAACTCAATTTAGGATATTTATTTATAGGTTAATATCATTAAGTGGAAATGGGGATAGGTATTGACTACACAAAAGTTTGTTATGGAAAATCAAATAAAAATCCCATCATTATAACATGTGTACAAAATAGTTAATTAAAGGTTTTAATGAGATTTAAAAGTGTAATACCTATACATGGTCATAATAATCATACTAAATAGATCTATAAAATCACATTACAATATTGAAATTTGGAAATAAAAATACTATGTGAAAATAATTTAATTGATTAAAAATGAATAGGTGGAATACATTTCCTTGATAGGTTCCTATATAAGATTTTAAGGAACATACTAAGAGATAGTAAACACCATGGAGCAGTTTAGAGAAGAATAGGTAATGTAAATTCATGGTTAATGATTTTTTATTTATGAGTAATGGGAGATTGGATAGTTCATTTTTTTAAAAGGGGAGGAAAAGTATTTATTAATTTGTTAACATAGGTTCTGGACTCTAAGTAATAAAATAATAAAACCCAAAAACATTATCAAGATTTCTTCTATATTTATTTTGAATTAATTATTTCATTTGGATAATAGTATAAATACATAAAATATGACAATTAATGATGTAAAAGATATTATTTTTTTATAATGAATTTTTTTGAAAATCAAAATATATAATATTTGTTTTGGATGATTTTGTAAATACTTCTAAAATTATATAGATAAACTCAAAAATACATTACAATAATGATTTTTTATATTTTATTGATTTTTAATACCTTTATAATATTTATTACGTCAATTTTGGGATATTCATATGTTATGATTTATACATAATATTTTTACTATATAAAATTTTTACCCAAAAAATTACTATCTCAGAAAATTTAAAAAAATTATCCATTGGATATTTTTGATATACTGATTTTAAAAAATATAAATTAAATATCCAATTTAATTTTCTAAATATTTGAATTTAAATTATAAAAAAATATATTTAAATTAAAATACAAATATATCTAATACTATCATATTTTTTGAAAATTTAATATTCCATTGGACTTCATAAAATTATATTATCATTTATAAATAAATAAATATTATTTAAAAACTATATTTTATTATAAAACCATTTATTTTTAAAATTCAAGAATTTTTCAAAAAATATATTTTCATTGAAACAATATATTTCCCAAAAAATGAAATCATTATTTATTCTTTTGAAAACTGAATTTTTATAAAACACATTTTCTTACATTGTATAATATAATAAAGAAACATTCAGAAATATAATCATTATTTGTTAAAAAAAATATACAAATTCATACTACTAGGGTCATGGTACATAACCCCTTGTATAACAGATTTCTTCCATTAGGGTAAGATGTGAATTGTGGTACTTTTTTATTGGTGGTTTCATGGACATGGTTTGGGTCATCATCTTAATAATATTGAAATTCTCTAATAAATTGTTTTAATCATGTTTTTCTTATTGAATATTTTTTTGGTATTAATCAAAGGATAATCCCAGTTACTATATATCTCTTTAAATCTATGATAACTGGGTTTTATTGGGTATGATCTGACTAGTAGAGGCCATATCTTCTTATTCGTGATTCAATTATACTTTTCCAAAAACTATATAACATACTAATCCTAACTGTCACAGTAGAATGTCTATATTAGAAATGGTTATGATTCTTAATGATCTTATAATCTTGAAAGAATTATTATGACCATATTTTATGATATTCTAAAATAAAACAATGTAGAGAATGTGTTTTCTATAACTATATTTATTAATAAAGAATTTATTCATTCAAAATAGTATTATAAAAATATTTGATTCATTAAATTTTTACTTGTTGGAATAATTATATCTTAATTGAAATCACTCATTCCATGTTGGGTAATTATGACACAACATGATTTCATTGGTGTTAAGATATTACAATAACTCTATAAATTCTAAATCATTGATTTTATTGACCTTAATAAAATATATTCCTACAAAAAATTTTATTATATATTGTACAAGAGTTAGAGATACATAACCATATTTTTAATGCCATACATGATCATTTTAAAATGTGAAAACCTCTAAAATTTGATGAAAATAAAAGTTTAATTCATATTCATTGGTCATCCAAGAAACTAATGAGTATATAATTGAATAAATAATGAAACATCGATTATTAAAAATATTTTCTATATAAATCATCAAGAACACTCGTAGAATGATGTTATACATAATGATATAAGTTATGAAGTCGATGAAAAAATAATAATCTTCGATAACACTTAAATTGTTATAAAAGTAGGTGGATGTTTTGAATTTCATCAGAGATATAATATAAAATATTCAAACTCTAAAAGATTTATGGAAAATAAATCTTACATTATTTTTTTCAATTTTTTTCAAGGAGTAATGTAATGGAACATTTGGAGAACGTGAATTAGATTGATTATATAAACAAGGAATTAAATAATATCAAGAATTGTGACACTTTGGATTCCACCCCCTTGAAAATTAAAAATAATGTTATTATAAATAATCCATTAATCCATTATAAGATAAATACATTTTTAGTGGTGATAATAAACAAGTAAAAATCCTTTCAAAAGCCTATACATAGGTTGATGATATATATATATGCTTGTGTGTGTGTGTGTGTCTTTATAACCAATTTATAGGCCTAATACAATTAATACAATTATTTTTATAGCAAAAAATATTATATAGAATATTTTAAATGGATTTAAAGTAATCATTCCTAAATAGATAATTAAAAATTGATGTAAGCATTTACAAACATGATGGACTAATTATTGAGGAATACAAATGATATATTTTTATGTTATTAAATAATCTATATAGATTAATAAATACTAATAATCATGGTATTACTTGTAGAAAAAATTATTTATGTTTTTGAAATAATGAATGTTAAGAGTGGAAAAAAACTTCTACATTAATGATGATAAAGATGAATATTTTATTGTTATCATGTATTTAGAAAATTTTATTTTATTATTGGAAATGAAAAACATTTTTTTGACTATAATTATTTACATATGAGGAAATTTTTTGTGATGTTATTGTCTAGGGACATATAATATTTATTAGGACTACATATTACTCCATAGGCAGGTCATATTATTTTTTTTAGAGATGTATGATTGATATAATTAAAATATGTTTGTAATAATGGATTCAATGCTAGTACCTAACCTATGTTTAGTGGGATCTAATCCATAAATAGATTAATTTTGAACAAATTTAATTCAAGGGACATCAAAAATGTTTATTCCCTTTCTTCCATCATTTTCTCCATTGTGGGGGACTATTTTAGTATATTGATCAGTCACATGGTAGATCAGAATAAAATTAATAACCTTCATTCTTCTAGGAATGTGAATTCCCCAACACATATTTTATATATGTATTACATCATTATATTATTACTAGGTGATAAAAGAAATATATGATCTCTCAAAAGTTCTCTTTATCACTATGAGGAGGTCTCGAGTCAGGTCATTAGCTGGAAAAAAATCCTCAATATTCATTATTAGAAATATTTTGACTAATGAAAAGATTGGAATTATCAATGAATTAGTTTTTAAAGTAGGGTTTTTTCTCATTCATGTACCTTCGTGTTTCTATATTTTGGGGCATGACAAAATCAATCTATTTCTCTAATATTGTTGATCAAATCCTTAATCTTCTCGTCTCTGGGAATGAAAAAACTATATCTTTGGCGGGGACAATCTAACTTGTTCAGTATTTATTTTCTCTAAAATGGTATTCTCTATGATGGTTTATAAATGGAATTCTAGTCTCAAAAAATGAGTGTCTAAATATAAAATTTGGTTTTTACTAGAAGCACCTTGGATAGGAAATTAGTGAGTATACCTTGGTCTAATTGTTGCAATCCTTTGGATAAAAGTTTCCCTAGCCTTAAAAACATAATTCCTTTTAATGAGTCCCTTCAAGCTAGACATAATTGGAACACGATACACTATGAATCTCTATCTATTTATTTCATAAAAATTAGGTTTCATGACATGTTGAAGAAATGAAACATTAACATCATGAACTCTTCAATCTGGCCTTCTATGAAATTAGTGTATGCCAATATTATGACCAACTCTAGATGAATAGTCTCCAGGAACCCCTTTAGGAACTTCTGGTTAGAAAATTGGACTACTAGTTCTCTAATATCAATGATCCAAACTGAACAAACTCCAGAATGTATTAATAATACTATTAGGGTTGTTTTTAATTCTCATTTTGATATTCTCCTTAAGAATGTTTTTCATTTCCTTGAAAAATATCCTTTTTCTAACACGGATGATTTTTTAACCTCAGATCCTTTACAAAATGGTATGTTAGTTTCAAAAAAATTATAACCACCATTTTATTAACTCTAAAAATGACATTAACTAGATAAAAAATTTATAATCCATGCATAGATCTGTCAAAAGTTAATATTATTTGGTGTATACTTAATGATAGGGTTTCCAATGAAACTTGTGTACAATCTTTTGGAATCCACATTTTATCTAAATTTCTTCTCTGAAATCAATATAAAGAGGATGAAAAACATTTATTTATTTCTTACACAACTTCCACTGCACTTTGGAACTATATTTTTGACATCTTTGATTGTAGATGACCAATTATTGACTTTCTTAATGCTTTTATAAAGTGTTTTGTAGATATTGATATCTCCCAAAAAATATGGAATTTATTTCTTACTGCATTTTTGAAGCTTCATCATGTGATCTCATATGATAGAAATGAAATTCATCACAATAATTTCTCACTCAAAATTATTGTAGGTCAGAATTAGATTCTCATTTCTATTTTTGATGATGATTTGATTTAGAAGGGGTACTACAACAACATAGTAAAATACATTATTATTCTATGGTGACTATAGTTTTATAGAATTTTTCACCAACCGTAAATAACTGTTGAAGTTTTCTGGAAACCACCGCTCCCTGGTTGGATTAAAATTAATGTGGATGAAACATATAAAGGAAATTTGGGCCCTGTGTGATATGGAGCCATCTTCATGAAGCATCCTGTTCATATTATCGGGTGTATCTTCAGAAGCTGTGGTATGGCCTCTTATCTGGAATCTGAAATGATGAATGTGATTAATGATATTTCTTTCTCCAAACACTAGGGTTTGAATATCATATGAATTTAAAGTGATTAAACTACCATAGTGCAAGATATTCATAATGGTGTGATTCATCAGGCCTTATTAATTAATACATGTTGGATGGATACATGTTGGATGGATTGTCTGTGTTCACTACAAGACATAAACCATATTATCACTCATACCTATCATGAAGTGAATATGATTGTGTATGGACTTTCCAATATAGGATTCGTTCTGGGTATTACTTATCTAGAGGATCTCCTTGATGATTTACCCCCTCTTCATGTGAAAGTTTCTAATATGATATCATAATTTAGACTCATTGAAGATCCCTTTTATATAATAACTTGTTCTTTGTTCGTTGGGCTAAATCACCACTTCTTTCAAAAAAATGTATATATAATGACAAAAATGATGGATTGAAATGTGACAAAATTGAAAGGATCAGTATATTTGTATATACTAGAAAAAATTGGGTTAGAAAAGATGATTATAAAATATTAAATTCTAGTGGAGATTTCATTTTTTGATAAAGGTTTTAGACATACAACATAATGACCTATAATTTAGTGATATTGAGTATTATTTATGTATAGTATATTTCTAAAATTCATGTAACAACATCATTGATGTGGATGGAATATCAATTGGAAGATTTTAAGGATCATATTATATTAATGATAGTGGTATATCATAATTAGAGTGACATAAATTTAAATATATATCTTATTAAAAATCCACAATTGAAGAACACTAATATTAAGAAACACATTAACATAGTTTCTTTTGGGGTAATGAATGTTTAATATATAGTTTATTCTTACCCAATAGAAAATAGTTATTATATATATTAATCCAAAAATAATTTATTCATTTCTGAATATGTGGATGTTGATAGGATTTAAAAATCAATCCAATCAAGTATAAGGAGTGGTTATTCCATCCACAAATGAAACATAATTGGACATTTTAGGTCAAGGCGAAGTAGTATAGAATTTTTTAAACATTGTATTTTTTCTTCTACTAGATGATTTTTTAGGTGAGTTTTTAAAATGGTAAATCAATGAATTTATCATCTTTGTGTCACAAAAATTTGCCGTTTATTTTAATTTATTGGATGATAAAATGTGTGTCAGTTCTTTTCCAAAAAAAGTCAGGGTTACATTTGAAAGGTTTTGAATGTGAATGTTTTGATTAACACTATAAGAAAAGTGAATTTGAGTTACCATAATGTATATATTTGGTAAAATATTTGTTTTTCATGTTTTATATACTGAGATAACTCATATAAGCTTATTAATACTAAATAATAATTCATTATAAATATGAAGGGGTGTTTAATGTTCAGGGATTGGAAAAACGAATTATAGCACCAATTGTTGAATGAATTTGATAGTTGAAATAATATACGATATGAGACGCTTGAGACCATGTTGAAGGAATATAGTCGACAATAAGATATGGTCGTGATAGTGATGGAACTCCAAGAAGGCTATTTTTTCAATGAATGAGTTTGTTGATGAATATATCATGCTAATATGATTTAATGAGTTTAGTTTTTGATTATTTTGTCAAGAAATCAGTTGTTATAGGAATAATATTAAATATCTGACAATTCTAGTTTTATTAGTTGATATGGAGTTCATATTTAAGAATGTTAATGAATGAAATTTATACATGGGATTTTGGAGGCTATTTTTGAGAAACAAATGTAGTGAATGAGGCATTAGTACTACGTGACTATATTAAGATTAGATTGGTGTTTGTCTATGTGGAAAATTCTATTTTATACAAAGTAAATTTTAAATTTAGTATGTCATGTTTTTTTATGAATCCCATAATTTGATATAATACAATGGAGATCAAAGTATAGTGTATAAAAATTAATTATTTGGTCAAAAATTAGTTTTTTAAGGCTATTAAATTTGAAAAATTCCATGTATGAAATTTGGATAGCTCACTATACTATACACTATATAGATTTTTAAATTCTTTTAAAAGTGATGAAAAGAGAAATGTATTGGAAATATGTAGTGAATGTCATAGTATATATTATGGAACAAAAATAGCACTGACCAAATAATTTTAAAAAATATCTATTTTTTAAAATTAAAAATATCACGATGTATGTAAAAAATAAAGTTAAAGTCATTTTTTCATGAATGATTATTATATAGATATTGGAATTGGAATGGCTACATTTTTGTTTTTACTATGATGTGGATGAAAAATTCCAATTTAAAATGAAAATTGGTTATTATTCCCAGAACAATGTGTAACTACATCGAGTTTAAACTAAAAGGTAATTTATGCTTGAAATAATAATGATTGTTCAGGTATTTTAAGAATAGTTTCAAAAAAATGGATTTCATTTAATTGGAACACTTTGAAATTCCCTACTGTGATGTCCAATATAACATGGCGATGAAGGATATTTCAAATATGAGTTCTTTTTCTGATGTTTCCAACATATTTCATCAATGTATAATCCATCTAAATATTTTAGGAATCATAATATTTTTCAATCATTACATGTATGTATGAATTTATTTTATTTCTAAAAAATAGTCTATTGTAGTTGAATGAAAATTTTTCAATTTAATTTGACCTAGATGTTCACAATTAACTGAATTTCCATATGGATTTTTATTACATATATTTATATCAATATAAATAAATTTAGTAAGGGGTATTTGAGGAGATGTTGACAAATTTAAGGATGTCTGTAGTGGGTATGCATAAATTATAGATAAAAAGATAATACAAAAGAAAAATAAAAGTATGATACAGAAAACAAGATTAAACATTGAAGGTGTATGAAGCATTAAAATAGTATGTTTGAAGTGTACATTTATTAAGGACTTTTTCATGGTTATTTTTTCATTATATCTATCTTTTTTCTTGTAATATAATAGTACACATGTAGAGAGACCCTATATATCATTATTTCATTTGAAACACATCATCTTATTAAATATGTTATTGTTAGTTAACATGTGATAGTAGGTTTTACTAGATCATTCCAGAAAGGTTGATACTCAATATGACTAGTTAATCATGTAAAATTATATTTTGATAGTTGTGTTTACACATTCTATTTTTCATTATATGTTTACATTTTTTTATTCAAAATAATTTGAACATTTGGTTTTTAAGGAAAATATAAAAGGGAGTGAATTAATTAATTCACCACCTCATAAATAATTCTCACCAATAATGTGTGTCCTTTTCAAATAATTATATTATTAGGGATTATGGATAATATTTTAAAATACTCGAGTTCTTTTCCAAAATATGATTTGAATCTTTTAACAGTGTATACTAAATATATATTAATGTGTTGATCTATAACATTATACTTTTCAATGGAATATATATGTTGGAATTTCATGTGAATAATTTAGAATTAATATGATATAAGTTTTCTATAAGGAGGATAATAATACTAATTTCTATTGAATAATGTTTTTAAGGTGTATGATATTTATAAGGATAAATAATTTAGGTTTTAGAGATGTGATCTTTTAAAGGTATTTTTGGAATTATCAACAGAAGGAAAAAATATAATTTTTAAACTAGTACTTGTTCATGAATTAATTTATGGTTCAAATAATCTTATAACTTCATGTATACCATTGGATATATATTTGACAAGAATCAAATGATATCTAAACATCAAAATATTTACCATTTAATTCTATAAATTAATATTGTGTTGTGACCGTGTTTTTTTGAATTTTAATTAAAATGGTTATTTACCATTCATTAAGATCATAAAGAAAATTTCAAATGTCAACATTCTATTGGAAACATGATTTTTACAAAAGTATATAAGTCTTGAGGGATTAGCAGGTTTTATAATTAATATATATTTTAAATTATATTATATTACTGGATATAAATAAACTTTATGGTCGTTGAGAAACACAAATATTGGATGTTATCACTGAATTAAAAAAACTAAATAATCATATTATTTCTAATAAAAACATTCCCTCCATTACTAGCATGTAGAAATAGCCAATAGGTTTTTAGAATACCAAAACCTTATCCAGTTTTCATTCATAGACCTCTTCCATGAATGCACCAGTATTGATGTGTATTTATCTTGTGAAATCTCATTTACATTCTATGAATAAATCTTCATTGTTTAATTATTTCTTAATAGAGGTAATCCCTTATTACATGTATTTATATGATATATATATATATATATATACTATTTCATATTTCTTTAAAAGTATTATTTTCTTTCATTTATGGTGTATCCTTCCCCGACACTTAAGATTTTTGGAAAATGGAATACTATTATTATTATTATTTCTTATACATAGTCTACCATTAAAAAAATGTTTCATAAGATGTGACGTGAAGGATAATTTTTTTTATATTAAATGTTTAATGCTGATTTTTTCATTTGTACATATGTTATAAGGCATTAATAAGTGAATAATGATTGAGGAGTATCTTTTGGATATATAAATCATTTCTTGTAGTGGATGTGTGGGTAGATATTTGGTCAAACCTCCAAGAAAACCATAACTAAATTCATTCTTAATCCATCGCATAATAAAATATTGGCACAACATGGTTGTAGGATAATAGAATTTTCAAAAAAAATGTTTCATTTTATATTATGGATACTCTTAGTGGTGGTAAGATTTTATTTTCCACTATTTTAATCTCTATCAAACACATTAAATGAAGATCAAAGTCGTAGTATACTCCTCCTCATTGAAATGAGTTCATTTTAATGTTTTTCTTAATTAATTGTTTTTCAAGGTTCTATATTTTAATATTGTGATATTTTTTAGAGGTATTTAAATCACTTTTATTTTCTATAATAACTATTATTAGAATTTCTCAAACACTAGAAGTGGTATTAGAGATAGTTCGTGTGTTTATACTTCTGAAATTATGATTTAAATTAAGAATCATGTTCAATATAGTATCATTTTTTAGATGTTCTTTAAATTATTTATAATTTTTTTATGTGCATAAACACTTTTCTCTTATTAATGGTACATATTTAACCTTTATATATAGGGGCCTTCATAAGTTTAATGATATATTACTATTACATTGGTTTGTTTCTATAAATGTAATCATAATCCACTATTATACCAATGGGAACTGCATAAGGGTTATATATATTTTCTATTATATACAATGTTTTTTGAACATAGTAATTTTAGAATTACCTTTGTATATATGGGTTGTGTAAAGGTTCGACCTACTTTACCATTTCACAAATTGGGTGAATTATGGTGACCATTATATTTACATTATATAAATGGATTGTGTACTAGTAAGCTATCAATTATCTTTATGCATTTGGGTAGTATATATTAATGCAATGAGTTATATTTATATAGTTTCCCCTATAATGGTGAAAAATTTTACCTTTACATTAGTTTCCCCTACCTTGTAAGGGTAGAGAACAGGATTTTAAAAATTTATTCTTTTAAACATAATTATAATTTTTAATCATTTTATAAATTAAATTAAAATGTATTTTTGAAGCTTTTGTTCCCCCCCCAGTATGTGAATTTTCCGGTTTTCCTTATTGTAGGTGTGAGGGGTTGGTTTATAGAGCTATCAGTGGATGTTGGAGTTGTAGTAGAATGGCTGTAGAAAATACAATTCATGTAAGTGTATTCCATGATGTGAAACTCAGTTTCATGACTAATTCTTGAATGGTTCATGATTTATATTCTTTTAGGGTTAAACAAAATAGACAATCTCTTTTTCTATGAAATATGAAATCTAGATATAACCCAATGTGAAAGGGTATTGCAAATTGTGTAATTCAGTAAAGTTGTATAGTTTTAAAGGTTTAAACAGATTTGTTTTTCTCTAGGCCTTATAGTCAGTGGATTTTCTCTTGTTCTAGGCATCTAATGACCTTCTGCTTCGGCATTTGGAGATTCTATTCAATGGGAATCAGTCATTAGGCTCTTGTCTTTGATATTTGGTGAGTTATCCTCTCTTTCTCATATATTTACATTCGTTCTTCTTTGAGGATCCACAATGGTGATATTTCATTTGTATGGGGATGTGTTGTGGTGTAATTTTGATGGGTCCTTGGTGTGAAATAGGTTGATCTGAAATTCTCATGGTGCAATTGTGGTTCACAAGTGTTCTTATTTTCCCTACTGTGTGTAGTGAGTTGGAAATCTTTGTTGAGGTTGGGAAGCCCTCACTTCTCATTATTTTTTATAATGCGGGAGTGTTTAACTTTTTTTATCTATGGATTAATTAGTTTCCAGCACAATCAGTGATAATGAAGTGCCTAATTTAGATTGAATTGATTAAAGGGGGTTTTTTATCATGCTTTTATAAATTTTATATTTTTTGATATTGTGGATTTTATGGCCATGATCCAACACTGAAAATTATATATGTTTGGAGGATTTTTTTTCATGGTATGTATGTACTCTGATGTTTTATTTGGTTGTTATTTTTGTTATATATCCCAAAATGGAATTTGGTTAATAACTTTTACATGGATAGTAAAATGGTTTCCCAGGATTTTGGTTTGTGTGATAACACACCTAAATTAAAGTGGAATGTGATAAAAGCCTCCTTATAAATATATCATGGGCTCTTGATGTGTTGGGATGTGTGGTCATCCATGTGGGATGACGATGTGTGGTTAGGTTGTGGGGATATTTGTGGTTTTTTGGCTGTGCTTTTGGGGCGGTGTTGTTATGGTATAATGGTGATGTTGATCCATTTTTTTATAATTGGTTTCCTTATGCTAGAAACCCATTTAGTGAGGTAATAGATGATTAAAAATGACTGAAATGACATGGTTGGGTTTGGTTAATGGGATGAGAATTTTATAATAGTAAATTTATTGATTTTTTGTTTGATTAAATGTGGTTGATGAAATATAATAAAATGAATTGGTGTTAAACGTAGAGGAAATGTGAAGCTGCATTAGATAGCTAGGTCTCTTCACCTTGTGGGATAAGTGTTACAAATTAAAATATAAGAATTTAGATGTGGAAGTAATGGTGAATGTGTTGTTAATTGTATTTTTAGCTGGGAACCCATATGATGGTATTGGGTTTTTCAAACTATATGCATACTCATATTTACCTCATGATTTCCATACACACACCACCCACATTGAGCACTATGTGTTTAACACCTGTATAGTCATGCAAGGGGAGGGGTGTCTTCCCTAATATCCTGGTGGATGGATGGGTGGTTGGAAACCTTCTCTTACCTACTTACAATTCCACATGATGAAAAATAAAACATCTTTAGGCATGATGTGTTATGATGTGGTGTCCTAGGTCGCTTTGGGATAATTTTTGATGTGTTGTCCTAGAAATCTCTAGGATGACTTGTGATGTGCCTTCCTAGGTGTATTTGGGATGAGATGTGATGTGTAGTGATGTCCAGGTATCTGTGGGTGGGGTGTATTGTAAGGCCCCAGTATATGTGGGTCACATGTGGTGTGGTATATTCAGAGGAGGTGGGATCCCTTGAACATCATTTGTTAGGGTGTGAGAGTAGCTAATAAGTGCGATAGTGTTTTGGGGTACACTATCATCGAAGTGATTTATATTGTATTATATTACATGTCTTGTGTTATTTGGTGATCAGGCCTCGGTGAGGTTGGGATGGTTAGTGAACACTTATATGTTCTTTTTGGTTTTGTTGTTTTATTTTAGGGGAACTAGTATGATTATTTCACATGTGCATGAGTGGATTTGGTTTTTCTACTAAGTAAAGTTTTATGTTCACCCTACATATATAAAACTACATTCAGGTTTCCAGGAAGACTTTGGGGACCATTCTAGGCATTACTAACTCGTATCTTTGACAGTTTCTATGTAGCTTCTTTAGCACTACTTCTGGGTATTTACTTTGGAGACATTATTGTATGTATATCCGTTCTATTTATACATTCTGGTGGTATGGTTTCCAGATTTCATTTTTAATTATGTATTGTATTTTTTTGTACGATTCATCTTTTCTCCTGATCCTGTTTCATTATAAAGTTAAATGCCTTCCATATTATGATATTTGTACTCCCTTGGTGCTAGTAATGAACCCATGGCCTACAAGAGGTAGGGTTCATATGTCATTATTTGTCTTTCTTCATTTACAGCCTACGATGGGTATCCTTGGAAAAAGGGGTGTCATAAAAAATTGGTATTAAAGGTTATGGTTGAGATATAGGATGGATTTTGGAGTAAGGAGCAGTGAGGGTTTCAAGGGTTAGTAGGGAAATAGTGTTATGTGATCTTTGTGTGTGGCATAGGCAAGGGATGACCAGCTAGGAAATAGGATTTTAGGGGGACCCATGGTCTAATGGAAGGACTCTGAGCCTACCAAAGGACCATTTGAGACTAAACCACTTATATGGTACAGACCTAGGAGAGGTACATGAATCATGATGACTTGTGTTCTAATTTAAATTGGAGTCTTTTGGGAATTTAATAATTTATAAAATGAATTAAATAGATGAAATTTAATTAAAATATATAGTAATGAAAATATATACTACCATGATTAGGATGTTATCATTTTTTATTTCATCTGTCGTCCCTAGTCATTATTAGTTTATTGTTGTGGTAGTGGAGATTTAGCAGGCTGGACAAGTTGATCGATGGAGGGTTTATCCTATTGTTGAGGAAAATCAGTGGTATAGAATGTTACATGATTTTGGGAAATATGATGTTTGTGTTTTAAATGTGGAAACATAGAGTTGGTAGGAGGAGCTTGAGATCACAATCATTTTTATTGGGGCTCCGACTAAGTACTAGGAACCATTCAAAGTTTTTCATATTTGAGGAGTTGGACATCAATGGTGCATGTTTTATTTGTGAGATTGTAATGAGGAATATATTTTATAGATCTACTTGTAGAAGGAGTTCATATAAGAGTTCATTTTGTGGACCATGAAGGTAGTGAGGAGACTAGATATTATTTCTATTCAATAGGGGAGCATGCTGTTGTAGGAGTTGCGAATTATTTTTAAGGACATTATATGTTTTCCCTATATCCTTTTCCATATGGGGAGTCTCATACAAGAAAAATTGAGGAGGCACTCATCCCTTTTATCTAGTATGTAGTTAGTCCTTTTATTTTGATAACATACCTAGAGGTCCAGAAGAATGATGAAGTGATTGATAGAATTAACTATAAAAGATTTTTTCCCTGGGAAGGGAACCATTGGGGTTCTTAGAGTAGTATATTTGTCAGGGGTAGGTCTCATTCTCTAGAACATTCGATGATTTGACCAGCTGGGAGCTGACCTCAATAGATTCCCATTAGTCCTTCAAGATTTTGTTATATTCCTGTGTGGTTGGGGGAAATGTGTTTATATTTTTTGTTTCAAATCTATCTTCAATAGTAGTGCCCATTTGATGCTCAAGATCCATTTTGTGGAGTTTGACAAGTTTAACACCAACCTCATTATCATTTTTCAGTGAGGTTGTTTCAGTAGTAGGGGAAACATACTAATTCTACCATGATGAAATATAGAGAAGGTAGAGTATGACATCAAGATGTTCCGTGTGTTCTAGGACTAGGAAAATAGTGTTTTCCTAGAGGATTTCATTAATAAATATGTATAGGAGTTTGGTGTTGTTAGTTGTACATAGTGGATGCATAATTTCCATATGGGCGACAAATCGTCAAAGGATCAATCAGTATGTTTGGATATCTTACATGTACCTCGTTTGATTGATGAAAATAAAACTCATTTTTTACACCCGCAATAGCCTATGATTTTGGACTAGACTTTGAGAGGATTCACACACATCTAGTTTTTAATGCTCATATTGGAGGCGAAACCATATTTATTGTTGTATTCATGGGTCTAGACTGATGATGGTGCCCCATCAGGCCCATGTAGATCTTTTATTAATATAGATGTTGTCATACGATGCCATCCTCAACATCTATAGGTTGTATTCTATAGGTTTTGTTATAAACGGCATCTGTATAAGAGTCATGATTTTAGATATAGATGGTCAGTGTGTGGTTTTTATGGTGAGAGGAGCTAAAAAGTGGGCACTCGGAATGTGGTGACCCTTAATTCTAGGTTAGATCAGTTTTTGGTGGAATCTGCGGAAACTATGATGGTAGAGGTTACTAAGTCCATTTGTGTGTTCTTGGATGTTATTACCAAGTATTTTGTAATCCTACCCCCTTAACATAATGTTGATTTTACGATATAATTACATTTGTGTTCTTCTATGATTTCGATAAAGGATTATCATATGGAACCTTATAGGCTGCGGTAATTGAGGATTCATATAGATGATATGATGCGAAAAGGATTCATCTGGCTTAGTGTGTCACCATGAGAAGCACCAGTGTTGTTCTCCAAGAAATAAAATGGTGGTGTGAGATTGTGTATAGACTACTAATGGTTGAATCGAGTGAAATTCATTAATGGTTACCCTCTTCAAAGGATATAAAATATTTTCAATCAAATGAGAGGGGAGAGTTGGGTTTCTATGATTAACCGATGGTATGGATATGACTAGTTGATGGTGAAAGAGGTAGATATCCCAAAGACTGTTTTGAATGTATGTTTGGGAACTTCAAGTTTGTAGTCATACTATTTGAGGTTATGAATGCACCATCTATGTGCATGTGGATTATGAACTTCATGTTCCCTGAGTTCCTGGATTAGTTCTTCTTTATATTCCTCGATGTCATCTTAATCTACTCAATGTTAGAAGAGGAGAATGTTTATACTCTCTGATATATCTTATAGGTTCTTTGGTAACACCATATCTAAAAAAGTTTTCCAACTGTATGTTTTGGATACAAAATGTCAATTTCAATGGGAATTTAGTGTCTCAGAAGAGTGTGGTAGTAGACCAATTGATGTTTCAAGTAGTTGTTTCTGGGGAAGCACAGAAGAACGTTGTAGAGGTTCATAGTTTCCTTCATCTCGTAATCTATAATTCGAGGTTTGTACTCAATTTCTCTAAATTTTTAGTACAATTTAATTCTTATACTAGTATGGACCAAGATTTTATGTGGATTTATCGGTTTCATGTAACATTTAGTTATCTTGATGGGATGTTTTTTAGTTCATCAGTGCTTCTTTTACCTAAGGAAGGAGTGATATTTCATGTATTCTGTGATTCTTATTGACTAGGATCAGGTTATTTCATGATGTAGTTGAATTAGGTGATCACTTATGGTTCTAGGAAGATATGACCCCATGATAGAAACTATTCCTCTGATGATCTAGTTCTAGAGAGAGCCTTTTTATGCTGAAGTTGTTGTGGAATTACCTCAACGTGGAGCACATTGTGATCCTCATAGATCAAAATATTTTAAGGTATATATTTTCCCAGTGTGAACTAAATCGATGATAGTAGTGGGGGATGGTGTTCCTTCACTACTTTAATTTTGAATTCTCCTACACCTCTATAAATGGTAACGTTTTGGCTAATGTTTTGTGAAAATAGTCACATAGGGATGTTGTTCTAGAATCCGGAGATTCTTATAGAGAAATGGAGGAGTTGGAGGCCTTTCACATAGATGGATGGTTGGAGGGTGGTAGTGGTTGTTCGTTTCATATGATTGTGCATTCTTCTATAATGCAGTATGTGGCGGATTTTCATTGGGGAGACTCATAGGTAGAATTGATGCCCTATATTGTTGGTCAAGGTGATGATATGGAAGGAGTGTATAGGGATGGTTGGAACTAAATTTGGTTTTGTGAAAGGATTATTGTTCTCGTGGAAATTCCTAAGGGTTTTATTCTTGAGTTTCGTAGCTCAACATTGGAGGTACCCCAAGGAGTTTCCAAAATATACCATGGACTGAGAGAATAGTTTGGGTGGCATAGATTGAAATGTGAAGTGGTGGATTTTGTGGCTCGGTGTCTGGTTTAATAACATGTGAAGTTTGAGAATCAGGTTATCGTAGGATTGTTACATCCCATGAATGATCCTGATTGAAAATGGGATGAAATCTCTATGGATTTACTCACAGGATTTCCCAGAACTCATGGAAGTTGTGATGCTATCTGGGTGGTCATAGAATAATTTTTGCAATTATATCACATATTACAAAAATATAAGTAAGTAATAGTGGATTCATTGGATATGAGGTATGTGGATGAGGTGGTGCAGTTGTATGGATTTCTTATGTCCATTTTCCCAAATCAGGGTAAATATTTTACCTCATGATTCTGAAGGGGATTTTAACATGCTTTTGTCACTTAGTTATGTATCATCACTACTTTCCACCCAACAAAATATGGGTTGATATAAAATACTATCTAGACATTAGAGAATATGTCACGGGCATTCATCATGGACTTCGGTGGATCTTGGGTATAAAACATACATTTGGTAGAGTATTTTTATGAAAATGCATGTCAATATTCTAATTGAATAGTCCCTTTTGAAACTTTTTTTGGATGAACATGTCTTTATTTGTTTTGTAATATTGAGTATGGGGATAAAACCAGTGTTGGTTCCTATGTGTTATAGAGAAAGAGAGAGAAATATCGGCTCATTCCTAAGAGGATGAATGTAGCACATGCCCGATTGAAATATTATGCTGATCATAGAAGGAATACCATGTTGTTTGAGATTAGGGACCATGTGTTCTTTTTTTCCACTTTATGTGGGATGTGGAGGTTTGGAAGAGGGTATAAGATTTATCTTATAATTTTTGGGGCCTTTAAGGTGTTGGACAAGGTTACTGAGGTAGCTTACCAATTGGAACATCATCCTCGACTGGACTGGGTCCACTATCTCTTCCATGCCTCTTAACTTCTTATGTATCTTCATGATAACTCTAATTTCATTGATTGGGGAGAGTTGGATATTGAGTTTGATGCGATGTTTGTGGGGGAACTAGTAGAGATCCAAGATTTCCATCAGAAGACACTGCATAAAAGGAACATTTCTTTGGTGTTTGTGTTGTTGAGGAATGGAGGAATATAATATAGTACTTGGGAGTATTATATGTATTTGTGACCCGAAGACCTATAGTTGTTTTTTTGTTTTTCTTTGCTCTATTTATCTTGTGATGGATTTTTGGATCCTATAGTTTATGAGATGAGATATTTTTATTTGTTTATGATGTGTGTGGCATGATGTGGGATAAATTCATGAAAAATGAAAAGGGGATGAATAGATTCTTAATAGATATGCATTAATTCTGATGTGATTTAACCCATGTGGGGTGTCAAGGACACCTATAGTGGGTAGTTTCTTGACACGGAGGACTGAATTCCCTTATTTATGTGTTTGGGAAAGTGTGGTTCATTGGTTATATAGGTTGTTGGTTAGGGATGTATAGGTCCTGATATAGTTATGTAGTAGAGACGTGACCATATGATTGTGTGATAGGAGGTGGCTTGTGGGTGCGTTGTGTGTTTTGATGCTATTTGAGTTAACGTGTTTTGTCGATGGTAGCATTTGAGTAATGATAAGAACCTTGAGTGATATCTCACTGGTTGGTTGGTCGAACCCCTTTTTTCAATCATGGATTTTGCAGGATTATAGAGGTAAATAATTGGTTGAGAGGTGCTTTATTTAATTGCATGTTACCTCCGGGTCTGTAACTTTGTTGTTTTTGAGTGTTGGAGTTGTTTGGGGAAGGTTGTTGGAGTTTTCGGTGGATTTCGTCAGTACAGCATAAATTCTATAGGAAATACTCATTGTGTAAATGTATTACATGATACGAAATGTGGTTTCATACCTTGTATAGGGAAGGTTCACTACATTTATGTTTTCAAGGTTAAATAATAAAATGTGATACATTTTTGGGTGGACCCTAGAATCTAGGAATTACAAGAAGTGAAATGGGATTACATGTCATACAATTCCATGTTATTTCATATTTTTAAATGATTCATCCGCTTTGGTTTTCTATAAACCCTATTTCCAATGTATTTTCTCTCATTGTAAGTTTCTGTTGACCTTTTACTTCATTTTTTTGAGATTAATTTCGATTAAGATAAATCCTTGATATCCATACCTCGATCCGTGGAATATTCTTCTCTTATTCTCATCTACTTCCTATCATTATTATTTTGGGTTCCATTTTGGCGGTGTTTCATTGGTTTGGGGGTTCATTTGGATTTCGTTTTGATGGGTCCATGGTGTTGTATTTATTTATCTATGGTTCTTTTGGTGCTACTATGTTTCACGAGAATTATTCTTCACCTTGTGGAGAAAAGTGAGTTATAAAGCTTCATTGAGGAAGTGAATCCCCCATTTCTCTTAATTGTGTATTATGTGGGAGGGGTTTCATTTTATTTATCTATGGATTATGGTTGTTCTATCCTAATAAAATAAAATGAATTAGAAAAATTTAAATTTAAAGGGGTTAATGGAATTTGTTTCATGTGGTTTTATATCATTGATGTTATTGTGATATTTTGGATTGTAAGGGTGGAATTTCCTACTAAAAATTAAAGTAATCGAGGTCTTTGTTTGTTCTTGATGTATGTGTTGTGATTTCAGAAATGATTAGGATTATTTTGATATCCCCTTAAATTGATATTTGTTAATTAATTTTAGTTTTATAATGAAATGGTTGCCCTTGGATTGTGGTTTCTATGATAACACCCCAAAATTAAAGTGGTATGTGATAAAATAATCATTATAAATTAGTTAATTTCTCTAGATGTGATGTGATGTGTGGTCGTTCATGTGTGGAGATGATGTTTTGTTGGTTTATGGGGAAATGTGTGGTTTTCTTGGCCAATAATTTAGTGTGGTGAGGTGATGGTATAATAGAGATGATGAGTTATTTGGGATATGTGGTTTCCGTGTTCTAGACACATGAGTAGTGGTAGAATAAGTGACAAAATAATGATTGAAATTACATGGGTTGGTTTGGTTTATGTGATAAAAATTTGTTAATGGAAAATTTAATGAGGGGTTGTGTGATTAAATTTGTTTAATTGAAAATAATTAAATAAATGGTTGTTAAACATGGAGGAAATGTGGAACCATATTACATTATCATGGCTTTTCACCTTCAGAGATGGGTACTACAAATACTAATAAATGCATTTAGAGGTGAAAGAAAAGGTGACCATGTTGTTAGTTGGATATTTGCGTGAGAATCCATAGTTTGGGATTGGCTGTTTGATACAATATATATATATATACATATATATATATATATATATGTTTATATACTTGTATTTCCATCATGAATTATATAGGCACCACACCCATGTTGATCAAAATGTGTCGGACAACCACATAGTCATGCAGGGAGTGTCTTTACCAACATCCTATTGGGAGGATAGATAAATGTCCAAGCACTCTTTTATTCTCCCTCTCCCAGGAAATGATGGCCCAAGAATCTTAGTGTATGATGAGTTGTGATGTGGTGTCCCAGGTGTCTTTGGGATGAGTTGTGATGTACTATCCTAGTTCTCTTCAGGGAGAGGTGTGATGTGAGTTCCTTGGTGTCTTCAGGATAATATGGGATTTTTTCTGAGGTCGAGCATTGTTTGTGATGGATATTTTTTGAGTCCTGGGTTTTTTTTTTGGGTGGGATGTGTTCTTCATACCCAGGTGTGTGTGGTTGGGATGTGTTGCGGTATATTCAGAAGTGGTGGGAGTTATATGATGTCTGCTTTTTGGCTGTGAGAGTGTCTAATAAGTGGGAAAGTGGTGCAAGGAACCCTATCATTGATCTAATTTATATTACATTATATTACCTTTCTTGTGTTATTTTTTCAGCATGCTTCACTGAGGTTGGGATGGTTAATATACCATGATAGGTGCGTCATGGTATATTGTTTTCTAAGCGGGGAATTAGAATGCTTCTTTTACATGAGCTGGAGAGACTTTGGTTTTCCTACTAAGTATAAATGTATGGTCACCCTATGTACATAAATACAAAATTAGTTTTATTAGGAGATTATGCGGACTGTGCTTGGGATTTCTAGCTCAGATCATGGATAGTTACTGTGTCATTGTTTATCTTTTATTTTGTGTATTTACATTGAAGTCACTATTGTATATATATCAGTTCTATTTATACATGAATTTGGGATGGTTTTTGGCTTTCATTTTATATTATGTCTTAGAGTTGTTTACGGATAATTACTTTGTTCTCTCAAACTTGTTTCCTTATAAAGGGTATTGACTCCCATGTTGTTATATTTATACACCCTTGGTGCTAGTCTCCAACCCAGGGCCTACTGGTGGAGGAACATTGGGGGGATTATCTCCATTTCTACATTTCCATCATAGGAGGGGTATCCTTAGAGGGACGTGGCTGTGAAATATTTTATGTATATTTATAAGTAAATAAAAATTTAATCAATTATCATATTATAATGAGTTTATAGTTAATTAACAAATATTTATAAATATTTTATTATTTTATGATAAATAAATATTAATGAATTAATCTTTAAAATACATGTTAATAAAATTTATGACATTAAATTTTAACTATAAATAAAAGTGTATATATAAATAATAAGGGTAATTTGTAAATTGGTTAGAAATTACATATGTATGGACAAAATATAAATAAGTTTTTATTTACATTATGATTTTTTCATAATGATATAACTTGAATTATTAAAATTTAAGGAACCTTATTGTGATAATATCTGAAAAATATCAAAAATAATTTTGATGATTGATATTATGATGGTTTAAATGTAATTTAATATATCATATTTATATTTTATAATAATTTTACATAATTTTAAAATTATTATAATTTTTTTATAATTTCTTGTAATGTCATATATTAGAAAGTAAAATCCATATAATAAAAAATATAATATTTTAATATTATAATGAATATAAAGTGATTATATTTAAAGATAATGGAATGTTCATAATTAATTTTTTAATAAAAACATATTTATTATATTATTTTATTTATGAATTATTCATAAGTGGTTTTCTATTGTTTTATTTTTTCCCTTTATTTCAAATTTAATACATATTTTATTCATAGCTATAAACTACATATATTATGAAAAAGTGTAATAATTAATTTAAAATAAAAATTGCTTCTTGGAAAAACCTTGAATTACGCGATAAGAGTGATAATTAATTTATATTACCATACACCTTGACCTAAGTATGTAATTGATGTTATGTGATTAAATTTTGTTTATAAACATAGTGTTTGAAAACTATGTGTTGGAATTTTTATTAATTGAATTCTAATTTTAGTAATGTATCTCTAGGGAGAGGGGTTTCATGTTTGACTACAAACTTACCACAAGTATTATGAATTTTATTCAAAGGTGAATGGAGTCATGTATTTATTTCTCCAGGTATTCTCTTGTGAATATTGTCAATATACTATAAATTCAATCTTTTATAGTGAGAATTTATATACCTTATCTATATAATGTATTTATATAATCTTGAATATACGTTACTTCTCTTTTTGGATGAGTTACAAAAACAAGTCTGATTTTTATAGGGATACACATCAATGAGGATTGAACATGGTGGTTTTTAATGGATTCAAATTTGAAATTAAATTTCATGATTCATGTATACATAAAAGGAATAACGTAAGATAAGATAGTGAGATTAAATCCCTATAAAAAAGTAGTGTAATGTAACAACATATTTTTTATTTCTAAACCAATGGAATATTTTAAAGTATATTTTCAAAGATAGACATTGAGGTTTCATTGGATTATAAGTCCCATGGAGGCTCGAATGTTTTATAATAAAAATATTGAATATATTATACCATGAACATTAATTTTTTATGAAATAACGAAATAACTCCAAAAAATTTATCATATGAAAAATATAAGGCCTCAATTAAATCCATAACATGAGTTTTAACCTAGGTGTGATATAAACATTTTAATTATTTGGTGTACTGATAAAAATATATTATTTTCAAATTAATAAACAGATAATCTAATTATTTAATTTTTTTTATAATTTTCCAAAGTTAATCCCCTCTGGAAAATAAATTATTTGTAAAATCCATTAGGGTATCCATATAACCCTTGGAATTAGGAATAAAGTCATTGGAGTATCAATTATGGATGAGAGATTATATAGGGTGTAAATGTTTTCCTCAAATGTATATATTATGTGGTTATCTAATTGGATGAGGTAAATATTATGTGATTAACCATGATGGTTAATGAAAAATGATATATTCATCTGCTGGATTGGTCTACACATTGAGAACTGAGAATAGATGATTAGGCTATATGAGATTGAAAGGCCCTATCACCCTTTCTCACTAACACCTTAGACAAAGGGAAATTATAAAAAAGTGTGTTTGCATGTTATGTAGACCAGGTGAAATAGGTATAGAGATATATGTTTTCAATATATTTCACAAAATATTCATTTATACATTTAATATAATTGATTCATTAATATAAGACTCTATTTTCATACATTTATGGGTCTATAAAATTTTATTTCTAATCAACTCTATTAAGGAAAATGTTTCACACTTTCTGGTTGACTTGATGGGAATAGAGTTTGACTAAAAAATATTCTCTAAATGTTATTTGGGATTAATCCGAATATGTTTTTTGTTGTATAATCATAAGGAATAATTTTTGTATTTAATACAAGTGGAAGATATTGATAGCTTTCCCAAAGTGTTTTCACAGATCCCTAAATTTAAACATGGATAAAATTTCAGATGATATTGTATATGATATAGTATTTGGTGAAATAAAAATATAAAAATTAGGGGTTATTTCTAGTTGGATATTGAAGGATATATTTTTTAAATCCTTATATATATATATGATATATATATGTTATCTCATATTATATAAAAGAAATGACATTCATGAATTTAGGTTATATTGTTCCATGAAACTTAATATTGTTGAAAAAAATAGATCTCTTGTAGTATTAAATAGACACAGGCTATCCAAAATGAAGATGTTTCATATGATGAAACATAAAATAGGATTTATATACATATATTAGATATATAGAGTTTTTTGTAGAATTTAATCATGAATTATAATTCATGAATAAATGAAATAACACTAAAGTTTATCCTAATAGTTATATTAATCACAATCATGAAATAGAACTATGGAATTATTTGTATCCAAACGTCATTGAATCCCATAGTCAGATTTATTATTTATCCATAGAATATTGATAGGATATCATTCCATTGGTGAATAATAATCATATTTTTATAATGAATGATTTATCATAGCCTATGGATAAATTTGAAGGGGGGGATATGGGTTTTCACTCTTATGATCATCGCAAATCAAATTAATTGAATTTTATAATTATCACTAAGAATGCATCTGTGAACTATATGCTATTTATTGATTTTATTCATTTTCATTTGGTCATGATCTTATATTTTCTTATATTTTTGATCCTATGAATGGGATTGAAATAATTTCCACTACTTCTAATTATTATTATTAAAGCAATTTAAACACTTAAATTACATTATTAAAACCCCATTAGATTCTCCATTTTCTCTTTATTCATGAAAATATAAAATTTATTTCAAATAAATAAATAAAACCATTATTTCTTATTGAATTTATTTAGGATTTAACACTCCACAAAAGAACTCATCTAGATATTGATAAAATAAAACACTCCAATAGACTATTTTCCACCATTTTTTAATTCTTATAGGTTTTAATCATAATATATATTTTATCAAAAAAACACCAACTTATTCTTTATTGATCCTACCATTAACAACATATATGAAGGAAACTTTTTAAATATTAGTTTTGAAATTAGGATAATTACTATTTATTCTCATAATGGTGGTGGAAGGGAATATCTAAACAAACTCAATATCATTTTTTCAATGCTTACATAAATAATTTCTCTTTTTTTTCTCCAGAAATTTCTTATCCTTTGACATATTCACAATAATTGTTTTAGTTTCATTATCACCAACTGATTTTATTATAGATTTTTTACAATCAGTAATGAGACAACTTTAAGATACAGACATTTCTGTATACACATCTTCAATATGATTGTACAAAATTTATAAATTATTTAGTTCAGAATATTTAACCAAAATTATAAATTTTGGGTACACACATTACTATAATGAAACAACAATAAAACATTCTCAAAAAAGAGGCCAAAAACAAATAATAATGACACTAGCCTCATGTTCTATACATTTAATGCATATAGAATGTATAATATCCATTATAGATGTACCATTAATAGAATCCAATACACTATGTTTTTCAAAATAAATGTTTATATAAAAACTAAATTAAATTATATTTATTCCAACATTACATATATTCCATTGGAATCCATCATAAACCCATTATGTAAAAATTATTAATTCTAATTGGTTGTTGGAATACAACAAATAATAAGCACTAAAGTGGCATGAATTCATCTAAGACACTTACAATAACTATGGTAATTAAAAGAAAAATCCTAAATTTCATGGGAAGATTGATGAAAAAAATTAACCTTGATTCCAAAAAAAATGATTCACTAGGCATTACTACCATAAATCAATTTTTACCCATAGAAAAATTAGATAAAGGTTGATATGAAACTATAGAATTATATGGATTAAAAATATCATTCCCCTCAAATCTTAGAGGAAGTAAAATATTCTTCATTAATTATATTAAATATATTTTAGATGAATCATTTATTATAGTCAACACTAACTATGATGAAGTTTGTGGGTTATTAATTAATGTTCATATGGATGCACACTCTATCCAAAATAGGTTGTTTCCCTATCATTGAATGATGCGTGAACTATAAAATATCAAAATAAAATTTCTATAGAGTTTTATATTTGATATACTTTTCAAATAAATTAGATGAAATTGAAGAGTAATATAGATATCTATAAAAGGAATATTTTTTTGGATAATGATTGAATAAATACATTTTTTATTAAAGGTAATGGAAAAAATCTAATTACCCAAGAGTTTGAAGATTAAGTTGTGAAAATATCCTCATCATCTATACATCTGGTAGCAATTTTATAAGGTCTGAGAAGTCTCACTGCCACCCTATTCATTATACTACACATCACCTTTACATACTGGTCAAAATCATTAGTAGAACACACAAGGTGTGAAAGCAATGAAACCAATGTAAGTTCAATAGATAAGAAAGTATAATCCAAATTATGTACAAAATATGCACTAATTTAAATCAATTCACCTACGAAAAATCCTTTGATATATAATTAATAATAGTAATGAATGGGATAGGTTCATCCAAAATCAATGGAGTTAAAATATAGCAACATATAATCACCTATGAATACCATGACATGATCTTGAGTTATCAAATAATATAGGGGAGGGGCCTCTATTTCTTACATTGTAGTAACAAAACCATAGAAACAACAGTCTTCTTGAAATCAATGTTTCCAAAATTTATTTAATTAATTAATTAAATCGTACATAAAAAATTAATTAATAATGTCATATACAATAGTTCATTAATAAAAATTCATTGTAGTAATATTTTCAAGATATAAATTGATATCTAAAGATGAAATTTCTTTTTTGGTTATTGACCCATCATGGCACTATTTATGTATTTTAATATTAATTAAATTTGTGTTATGTTTATTTCAAAAATGGGGTTTAATTTTATGTTCGTGAAACTATATCTTAAATTTAAGAACAATGGATTTTCCATTGTTACATCCCAAAATGTTTTCACCCCTAAACCTAGCTCTATTCCTGATGAAATATTGTATTTTCTTTAGGGAAACCCCTTATCTCTAATTTTTTATAATATATTATTATGTGTTAAAATAAAAAAAATTTGGCATGGTTTCTAATTATCTATCCAACATTATATACGGTAACATCCCATTAAAATTGTAGTATGATCTATCAACACACTAGTAATGAAATATATATAGGATACAATATAAAATATGTCTTGAATGGTCAATATAAGATTAATGATATAAAATATTATAGAAATATGATACAACTCAAAATAAAACCAATAAGAATTCATTACATAATCAAAAAAAATTTGGGAAATAAAATGAATGACTTCAAACTGAAAAATCCATAAGAATCATCCATATCAACATAAATATTCTAAAGGTCCACCAAATGTATGATAACTCCACCTCCTCAATAACATCACCACTTTTGAAATATTCTATTACATGTGAATAAAGAGTTCATACCAATTTTGATCAAAACTTTCAATATATAGATATCATATATCATTAGATGAATATTAAATACATAACATGATAGTCCCTAGTAAAACTATAATGGTTTAGTGTCCTTGGAAACATGGATACATAAAAAACTATTCCATAAAATATCTACATCATCCTTCACTAATATCTTTATAACTTTATCCCTTCTTAAATTCATCATACATTGAAATATTTTTTATGTCCTGTGAAAAAGAAAAGATAATAAATGATTAGATCATAAGTTCTATAAGGGTAAATAAAAGGAATTTCAATGATAAATTAAACATAACATGTCAATAGTAAAAAAAATGTTTTCAAAAATTTAAAATCATATCCAACAATTTAAATATCAAAAACATGAGTGATGGAAAAATTCTTGGCATCTCATAAGTCATGATTCATAAAAAGATATAATAACATTTTCCTAAAGAACAAATATTAGCCTAAAACTATGTCATAAAAGAGTGGAATAAAATGATAAATAATTATAATAATTTAAATATTATATCATAGCTAACAACTAATACATCAATAACATTTCTAGCATGGGAAAACTGCATGTGTACCTACGTCCGGCTTTGTATAACCTCTTATCTAACCACTTTTGATATTGGGATAACACCTCATGTGATTCCTTTTAGCGTTCATGGGATAACATCTTATTTTCCATTTGGTATCTTAAAAACATAATCATTACCCATTTTATTAGAGTGATATATATTATAACCCTACCCATCACATTATAATAAATCCCTTCATTTATTTTCCAAATGATCATAAAATATTCATCAAAACAAAACCCATTGATGAAAATGGAATTTATAGATATTTAATATCTATAAAATCAAACCATCCATTTAAAGAATAAAAATGTTCTCGTTAGATCATATCATTAGTTAAATATAAGTTACATAAAATGATGTCATCATAGAAGTAAAATTTGTTTTAATTGATAACTAGAATATTCCTTGGTGAAAATATCCTTTTCTATTTGAAATTTATTATTTAAAAAATAAAAAATCCCAAATATTAAACAATATATTTTATTTATTAATAATCATCTAATATTATAAATTAATATTTAGAGAAATGATTTATTATGATGGTAGAAAATTATCTTCTAGGTCGGTATGTTAATAGAAATATTCCTTTCACATTTTTTGTAAAAGTCAAAAGTAACTTTCTCACGATAAGAAAACAATGTTCCAATTAATTTTAAAAAAAATTAATCCATGGGTTAAATTTAATTTAAATAATTATATTCTAATATTATATAAAATTTTTGAAAAAAATATTTTTAAAAATTGGACATGGAGTAAATGGGATTATCAATATAATAGGTAAATAAAGTCATTTTCCCTTAAAATGTATTCTTCTTATCTCTTGAGTACTGAAAAAGAGAAAAATTAAAGAGAAAAATGAATTATAATGAAATATTCAAATGATATAAATATGAATGGGGGTTTTCATTAACAAATCAAATATTTTCATTTTAGAAAAACTCTAGCATAATACATATTAATGAAAATTTGGTTGAAACATAACTCTCTTACCTCATGTTCATAGTTCATAGAAGTTCAACTAACATATTTTTTAATAAATTTAGATTTATTATAATTCTATTATATATAAATTTAAATATTTTTAATATCATATATGATCCACTTATAAATTTTCAAATCATGTTTATTAATCATTCAAATTTAAAATGGTCATTTCTCAGCATTCAGTCATTCATTTTTCATGAATATTTTGGTTTGGTTGTTCTAATCATTGTACATTTATCCTAGTTCCTAAAATTCAAGATTATATTTATGATATAAATATAAAATATCATAATTTTATGGATTTTTATATTTGTCCTAACATGTTGATATAAATAAACGAATTACACAGTTCATGGAGACAGTATGTCATAAATATACATGAACCCAATTTTGTCTTCTTGACAAATTGGATGAAGGAAATATAAATAATAATTCAAATTCCCATAATAATATTTAAATTATATATATCATATATACCTAAAAAACCTATCCTTATTACCTTCTATGTAATAAACATATGAAAAATGAATCACATTTCTTTTTGTAGGTGGTAGTCTATAGATATGCACGAGCGACATTATCATTTTATGATAGATTGGAAGGTGAGATAAAAGATATGATATAATTATAAAATATTAATAATAATTTCATAAATATCATTAAATTAATCCCAATACCCATGAATGAATGATTCTAATGCATAATGAATTTTATCACTACATATAGGTGGTAGTCTGTATATACTCATTAGAGATACTTTCCGTACACATTTGATGGGAAAAATGGTGTATAGTAGTGGTATCATTAAAATTGAAAAATTTATGTATTTTTAGGATTCCAAATATAATATCTTACTATGAGTATCATATATTTAAATTTTTTTTAAAAAATAAATAAATTGAAAGAGGTCAAGTAGGATTATTACCTCTTCTTCTGGATACCACTTTTAGATCCTTTATTAAGGACCCTTAGAATGTTCTTTTCATAATAACAACACCTCAAAATTGGTACTAAAGATGTCTAAAATAGAATTTTTAAAGGGGGTGTATATGTTATATTTCTCAATGATGTGTAAATCAACAAGATAATAGGTGTAATTTTTATTATAGGGAAAGGACACACTGGCAATTTATAAAAATATTCATATATAATCAAATCATTATCATGAAAATCATTCCAAATTTATAGAGAATCAAATAGAATTATTTTAATGTATAAATATCATTATGAAATTAAAATAATAAAGGGTTTGGGTCTTCTTGAAACATATATTTTGGTTTCATAATCTGGTTAACCATTCATAATCTTAACAATTGAAATGAGTTTTTAAATACTAAAGGGTTATAATTATACAAATAACCTAAAAATTAGCTCACAAATGTCCAAGGTATGAAATTTTCAACCATTACATATCCTAATAGTCCTATTTAATTATTTTTATGATTTATAAATAATTTAACATAATATATCAATAATTTCATTTTGACAATACGTAATTAATTTGAATTTAAATGCCACATTAAGGTAATTTAATTTGAATACTAAAATTATAGACATTACAAATATTATAAATTTATATATAGAATTTTATAAAATTTATAATTCCACAAAATATTATTACATTTAATATTTCATAAATTAGTTATTTCATTTTCCTATTAATTGAATAAATTTTGTATCTTCCTTATAGAAGCATTTAATGTAATCTTCTATATCTAATAATTATAAAATAAATGATAATTATAATAATAATAAATTCAACTTTCAAATAAACACTTTGTACCAAAATTACCCTATTTTTTTCTTATAATAATGTTTAATAGTTTTTAAGGACAATAGAGTGACATTTAGTATTTATAATTTTCATAAAATATAATAATGGTCATAATAAATGATAAATAGAAAAAGAAAAAATTATTTTTGATACTTGTATCAAAATCGTCTATCTCAACTAATATACAATAAGAAATAGTCAAGTGATTTAGGAATGTTATGCCCTTAACCCAATTTTTTTACCTAGTTTTACATGTTACCCCTTACGGATGTTACAAAAACATTCAATGGTTACAATACACAGTGATAAAAAAGAAAACTATTTACCAAATTTGAATCTATTAATTCCAAAAAATGGGGTCCATTTTTCATGATTTTGTTTCAATGCTTGGAATAAATTCATTATAAAAAATGTTAACTAAACATAGAAAAACACATTTATTAATCTTTTTTATAAATAAAACTAAACATAATATTTTTTAATGTCTAAATATATTATATGAATGTCAAAAATGTTGATTAACTATATAATAGAAAAATTTTATTAAATTATTTCACCAATAGTGATAAATTTTGTTTATTATAGAAAAAAAACATTGCGTTCATAAAAATAGTTTCCCAAATAATTAATCTTTTCACGTTCATATGATTTTTTATTTATAATAAATTTATGAAAAATGAATTCATTTTATACTTGTTTAAACTATATATATCTCATAATTTACATTGTACTATTCATATCCACAAATCCAAAGTGTTGGGGATAAATTTTTTATTAAATGATAATATTTAAGTAGTACATCGTGGTTCATTTTAAGTGGGTATTATATGTAATTAAATCCACCAAACAAATGAATTTATCTATAGTTAAAAAATTTATAATAGCATACGGTTACAAATTATACCACTATAAAATTAATTGTTTCCTTGATATTTTGTATCTTTAATATAAAAAATGTAGATATATCTATTGAATCACATCATCTAGTTCCCATGTAGATTGTTTGATTTATTTATTCCACTAGAAAATTTAACCATGTCAGAAGTCATGTTCTGTAGAATGTTATCCATATGATTAAATATTTATATCATTTTTTTAATATTTAAGTCCATTCTATAGTTTTAACTTCTCTATGTTGATTACATTTTACAAATTAGGTATATATTTCTTCAAGAGAAGTATATACGACACATCATGATCTTAAGAGAGGTTTAGTGGAAGCATCATACTGTAAACTACCAAACCTAATTGATAAAGAATATCTAAGGGAATTTATACTTATCACTAAAAATTCAAATATTTAAAAATCTAATAACCTTCTTCCCTAGAAAAAATCATACTTCTCACTTACATCAAATTCTGTATTTCCCCAATGATTATCAGTATAGATTTTCATTCAATTATGGGTTTTCATGATATATTCCAAAATAGAACTGAGTTTCTATACTATTTCCATATCTATATCAGGTACCAATATATTTATTTATCTAACGTCCTCAAAATGCATTATATATCTACACATCATTTTATATATGTATTTATAAGGATATATCTAAATTATGGACAAAAATCATGTACTGTAATAAATCTTGAATAAAAGAATATTTTGATCCCATAAACATTCCAAATCCATAGAACAATGTATATAGATATCCTCTAAGGATTGAATGGTACTCTTAGACTCACCAGATATCTTAGGATGTTAAGTAATACTGAAACTAATCTATGTATCAAAATCCTTCTAAAGACTTCAACATAAAATCTATTTTATCCTTGAATGTATATGTGATGAAACAAAATAATATAATTCATGCATCATTACCCCGAATGAAACGTATATTATGGTAAATTTATAATGATATAAATCCTCATTGATAGTAACGAATAGTGATAACTTCATAATTTGATCGACTACCACCCTAATAGAATTATGGACTTTAGAATTTTGGGGGATTCTGATGACAAAATATAGGAAGCAATTTTCTCTTTTATGTTATAGAATGTGTAATTTTTAAAATATAACTTTATATATTCACTTATAAAACATAACTTTCTGACCTACCAATAACCACGATACATACACCACAATATCTATCTTAATATTGTTCCACAAAAATTACACTATCATATTTGTATACATCTTCTTACAACCATGATGACTACAAAATAATGAATTATGAGCCTCATTTAAAATATCCTAATTACATCATGAAATGTAAGGAAAAAATACATGGTTATTAAACCTTTTCATTTTATCCCAATCAACATTTAACATAAGTTAATTTCTATCCTTCTTCTATAGTTTTACATCTTCATTTTGGGCCTCTTGAATCATCACATGAATAGATGGTTAAAAACTCATTTTAAAAAGATACTATTTATATAATTCATTTGGGATTTATATGTCCTTATTTTTAAAAATCATGAAATAATTGATCTTTTTTATCCTCATTTTATATAATCATAATTTACCTTTTAAATTATGGCATCATCTGCCTTGTTTACTTTCCATTTGAGGTAATGTATTGAGGATTCATAATACTTATTGAATTGATAAATTATTATCTACTGTATATTCACCTAATATAAACATAAAACTATTATGAGTAGTATATATATCACACTTTTCTACAAAAATATATTTCCTCCATATCTTTAATGAAATAATTACCACAACTAACTCCAAATCCTATGCAGGGAGATTTTTCTCATGAACCATCAATTTATTGAGGCATAACGTATCACCATATAATTATTCATAAGGAAACATTCACATCAGTTCTTTGATGAATCAATATTGATAAAAATACACTTTTCCGCAATAGGGTACTGTAAGAATATGTATTTTGTTTGAACATGTCTCTAGTTCCTTGAAATATTTTTCACATTCATCTATCCAAAAGAACATGGATCCCATACGAGTTACATTTGTTTGTGGATTAGTTAATTATCATTAATTAATCACAAAAAATTGGTAGTGACTATCCAAACTAAAAAAATATTGATCTCAATCATAATGGTTTGACTTGGTCAATGTTTAATAATATAATACTCTAAAAAATCCACTAATATACACTCAAATGAGATAATATGATCCACAAATTGAAATTTTTATATTTAAAATTAAAACTACTTTAATTATTCATACAAATTTATCATTTTTACGGTCTACATTACAATCATCAAGTGATCTTCATGATATTACTTAAACATTAAATATATAATAATAACATTTATAATGTCTTCTAAAATTGATCACTTTAATATCTAAATATTACATTCATTAAATCCATGAGTTTAGTGGGGAATTAGAAATAATTAATGGGATAAATGTAAATTATTAATGTCTATACCTTCTATGAAATGATTCTTTGTTTATATACACATTCTTGACCATCATTTCATGATATACCAAATAAATTCCATTCATGGAAAATTATTGATCTCCACATATTTGATCAATAATGTCCTTCATATTATATAGATGACATATTATTTTGATATTCATCTGTTTATGTTCTTGATATTCAATACCTAGTCACACTGAACCATTATTATTAATAATAATATGAATAAGTACCCATGAATATGATTCACATGGTCAAATTAATCCATATTCATGATTCTCATAGAGTTTATTTTTCAATTACTACAACTCTATTCAATCCATTATATATTTATTCATTGAAATATTTCAATCACCATGTATGAGTTTTATTAAAATATCAATCTCACAAATTAGATGTACACTATAAATCACTAATTGAAATAAATCGACAACCTCACTTACAACAGTAATATCATATATGTTTTGTTTGTCCCTAATGAAATATGATTAAAAACCATTTTTAAAATGAAGAAATACCAATATAATGGTTGAAATTCCCATCATAATTTTATATTTACTATCATATTCTCGAACAGTCATCGGATGGTATGAAATATAAAATATAACAACCCTACTTTCTATTACACAATTAAAAATAATTTATTACATAAAATCTTGAATTCATACAATTTGGAAGATTTAGAGGCCCAGTTTATTTGGGGAATAGGAACATTAAATAATAACTTAAAAAATAAAATACACATAATTTTTATGGAAAAATTCCTTTACATAACCATGACATCCCCCCATAATTACCATTGCATGGGATAACTTGAGGACATACGGGTGAAAAGGGTGAGCTATATTGACCATTAAGGGAGTAAACAAGGCATAACATGACGAATAAAATACATGTTACGAAATATTCATATCAATGGAGAATAAAAGAAACATAAAGTCATGATATAGCATGATTATCATAGCATGGAAATGTGGAAATTACACATAACATGGAATTATCATGAGCCAAGGCTTACTTCACATGGAGCATGAGTAAACCCTCATTTCACTTGAATTAGCTTGCATAAATCCTAAATGCACATTAATTATCATGATTAAATCCTCATTCCACTTAACGTATCAAGATACTAATCTTTACCCAATGCACTGTAGTGCTATCAGGGTGCAGCTTTCATAAACATTTCATTTCATGCATTAGTGTGCCACGTGGATCATATTACATATATTCATAAAATATCATAATTTATTCCATGATAAAGGAATGTGGAATTCCGACATGAAACTCTATAATCAATAAGTAAATGTGCATAAAGGTGAATACACTTGATAGAGAGATGGGAATGGAATTCACTATATAATTACATTGGCTAAGAAAATCGTGGTGCAATTTCGGCAGCATAACGACGTGACATAAGAGTTCATAAAAATGGTTGTTGAGATATAAATGGGAATCTCATAATATGTACATTAAATTTAATTTAAGGGGTTAATATAGATTGATTTCCAAATATGTGTAATGGAAGGTAGATTTATAATACATAATTATTGCATGAACATAAATGTGGAGAGGGAAATCGTTAACAGAATTTTGGCATGGTAACATGTGTATATGGGAGGCATTACTTGAAGAGAAATGGGTATCTAATCATTAAAACATAAATATAAAAGTATGAGTGAAGAGATAAATCTTTCCACAATTTTTATAATTTAATATTTATGGGAATAAAAATATTAAGAAACTTGGATTCAATGAGAATGGAAAGAATCCCTTATGGAAATTTGGCATTGTAATGGGTGTACATGGGAGGAATTAATGGTTGAGAAAGGGGTCTATCATAGTTAAAAAATAATGAGGGGATATTAGGGGAGATACAAAATCATACCCCAAAATTATTAATTAAAAACAAAAGGGCATAATAATATAAGGAAACTCGGATATAAATAAGGATATAAGGAATCCCTTACTTGGAAGTGTGATCCCGAAGGCTTGGGAGAGGATTTATGAGAGCTTGGGGAACCTTGGGAGGATCGTAGAGAGAGGAGGGAAGATTTTGGACAAACAAGAAAGGCATTGAGTGAAGAATAAGTGGGATCTTGGGTGTGTTTATATTGGCATGGAAAGTGAATTCTTTATTATTTTGGTTTGGGACACAACACATTAAACTAATAAAAACCAAAAACCATTAATAGATTTTAACCATGGTTTTTTTTCAAAGGGGAGTGGAAAAAAATTTTTAATAAGACCAACGGCCAAAATTCTTAAAATAATAGGGTTTATTATGTGGAGGTTAGTCACACTCTCAACAAAATCGATTTAAAATGCTACAATGTTTTATAAGTCTTGGAGGGTCCTCTATGGCTTTGTAAAGTAAATCTGTCAAACCTAAAATCACATTATTTTAATATTAAAACATTTATTAACTGAAGATAATTTTTATAGTATTTTATTACCTCACTATTGGGTCATTATGATGTCATAAAACACATTCTATATTTAAACAGTAATTAATTTTTACCCAAAAAATTTACTATCTCAGAATATTATGAAAAATTCACCGTTGGATAATTTAGATATTCTAATTCCAAAAATAATATTCATTTTATCTAAATAATTTTCTAAATATGTGAATTTTAACTTTTAAAATAAAAACTAACATTTATTGAAAATTCATGGGTATCAACAAAAATAGCTTTCAAACGTTTATAAAAATCACAATCGTATTCATAATAATTATTCATTAATTTATATTATATAAAAACTAATTTAGTAATGATATTTAATAAAAATATTATTTAATTCCAAAATCCATTAATTCATTAAAATATGTTTCTTAATTAACTAAAAATGTTATTTTTTGTTTAAAAACTATTTACAATGTCACAATAGTGAAATGAAAGTATATTCTCAATAAAAAAAATAATGCACATAATCATAGTACTAGGATATCATTACATAACCCCTTATAACACTCGCATAAGACCGAAGGGTAAGGTGTGTGATGGTGACAGACTCATTGGGTGGTTGGGAAAACATCGCTCGGGTGGTAATCCCTGTCAACTTCCACTTCTCATGTAGGCGGTTCCATTTGATCTTAACATGTTATATCGCATCTCATGATTAGTCATGAGTAAAGCCCAGTGATGCCACCCCCTTTCCAAGCTCCGAAAAATGGGATTTTTACAGGGAATGTCTACTTGATGGGGCCATATCTTCCTTTGTCTAGGTAATTTGGATTTGTTAAAGTCCTATATTTATGCTAATCATGTCATTACTATTCAACTACTATATTAGTAGTGGTCACAATTCTTAACAGTATTTTAAAAATCCAAAATCATAAAACCAAAAAAGTGAACATGTTATATAACCATTTCATATAATAATACATTTAATTAGATCAAGAGGAATTTCCACTATTAAATGTTTGGGTCGTTACAATCTTCTACATATAAGAAATTTCAACCTTGAAAATTTCTTTTCCCACACTAAAACATATGTGGGTAACTCTTCTTCATCACTTCCTCTGATTCCCACATTTCTAAATCAAACATGTGGTTTCGACACAACAACTTGACCAGTGGAATTGTCTTATTTCATAGAAATTTTTATCTATGATCTAAGATCTTTAATGGTTTCTCGTTGTAAGTAATATTATCCACGAATTAAACTACCTCTTAAGAGAGTACATGTGTAGGGTCTGATATGTACTTCCCTAAGAGGGATTCATGAAAGTCATCATGTACTTTGGCCATAGTGGGTGGAAGTTATAGTCATTTGGCAACATCTCCGAAATGATCAAGAATCTCGAAGTGGTTGATGTACCTAGGACCTAACATCCCATTCTTTCCAAAACATAATAAATTTATTCCACTGAGATATGCATAGAAATACTATGTCTCCAACATTGAAATCAATGCCTCGTCGATGGTTATCTACATAACTCTTCTGTCAACTTTGGGATGCCTTGATATGTGGTTGAATGGTTTTCACATTATCCACCATTTCTTTAACTGTTTTAGATCCTATCAGCTTACACTCACCAACTCCATCCCAACACACCAGTGTTCTACACCGTTTCCCATAAAGGGCTTAATATGGTGCCATTCAGATGCTCGAGTGGAAACTGTTATTGTAGGAGAATTCAACTAGTGAAAGATGTTGGTCTAATCCTACATTGAAGTCCATATAACATGATCTTAACATATCTTCTAGTTTATGGATAGTTTGCTTAGATTATCCATTAGTTTGAGGATAATAGGACATACTAATGTTCAGTTCAGTGCTTACACCATGTTGGAGACTTTTCCAGAACATAGAAGTTAATCTAGGATCACAATCGGATACAATATATAGTGGTACTCCATGGAGCCTTACCATTTCTTTGATGTAAATACATGCAAGTTGATCTAATTATAAGTCATCTCGAATCATGATAATGTGAGTTTTCTTCATAAGACTATTCACAATGACCCATATAGCATTTTTTCCTCTATATTTCCATGGAATTATAGTGAAAAATTCCATGGTAATGTTCTCCAACTTTCATGTTGGTATGGGTAGTGGTTTAGTCATCCCTTTAGACTTCTTCCACTCAGCCTTCACTTGATGACATACAAGGATCATTGATGTATATTTAGAAATATCGCTTTTCATATTTCCCCACTATATGTTTTCTCAGAGATCCAGATACATCTTTGCACTCCTAGGGTGAATAGAGAAGGTTGAGCAATATGTGTCATTCAAAAGTTCCTTATTTATGTTTACATTGGATGGTACACATAATCATGGCCCCAATATCACTATTCCATCATTTTCAACCATGAACTCTAAGGATTTACCATTTCTAATAGCTTCTACCCTTTTCATAATTTCTACATTCTTTCATTGAGCACCTTTAATTTCTCCATGAGGGACGGTTGAGTAATCATTTAAGAAAGGATTGATGATATTCCTCCCTTAATGATTCACATTTACATCCTATATAAATATCAGAAGATTTGATCCTTTTCAATTCATATCATTGATAACGATACAAGATCTGTTCTACTTAGAGCTTTTGACACCTTGTTTTCCTTACCCGGATTGTAGTGGATTGAATAGTCATAATCCTTGATTAATTCTATCCATATTAGTTGGAACATATTAGGCTCTTTTTGTGTGAATATATATTTGAGGCTCTTGTGATCAGTATTTATCTCACACTTCTCCCCAAAGAGATAATGCCGATAGATTTTCAATGCAAAGGTCATAGCCACAAAATCTAGATCATGTGTGGGATAGTTTTTCTCATGTATTATCTATTTCCTTGTGATGTAGGCTATCACTTTATCATTCTTCATTAACACACAACCAGGCCCTTCTTTGAAGCATCACTAAATACCAAAAAATATTCTCCACTCATGAGTAATGTGAGAACAAGAACCATGATAAGCCTTATTCTTTACACCTTGAATATCTTTTTGCATTTATCACTCCAAGAAAACTTTACTCCCTTCTATGTTATCTTGGTAAGATGGTTGTAAAATTGTGATAAATTTCTCACAAATTAGCGATAATATCCCTCTAACCCCAACAAGCTATGAATATCTGTTACCGATGTTGGCCTCGGCCATCCCCCAATTGTAGTTGTCTTGGAGGGATCCATAGATATCCCATTTCTTGTGATGATATGACCTAATAATGAGACTTCCTTCTACTAGAACTCAAACTTTAGGTACTTTTCATAGATCTTCTCCTTTTCCATGGTCTCTAGTACAGTTCTTAGATGTTCCTCATTATCCTCCATGGTTTTGGAGTATATTAGAATATCATATATAAAGACTACAACAAATTTTTCAAGGTAATCTCTAAGGACACTATTCATCAATTCCATGAAGATTTATAGAGAATTAGTGAGTCATAATGGTATCACTATTAACTCATAGTGGCAGTATCATGTACGAAAATTGGTCTTGGGGATATATTCCTTCTTCACCCTTACTTGATGATATCTCAACCACAAATCTACCTTGGAGATGTATTGTGCTACACAGAGCTGATTGATCAAGTCATTAATTCATGGATGAGGATACTTGTTCTTTATTGGTTTTTTTAGCTCAGAATTATCGATGAAAAGGGGCACTGACCCGTCCTTCTATGGTATGTAGAAGACTAGTGCACCCCAATGTGAATAACATGGGCGTATAAACCCTCTATCCAGATTCTCTTATAGTTGTTTCTTCAGCTCCTCATGCTGCACAACAGCAAGTCTATACAGAGTCTTGGATATTGGTAATTTCACAGGTATAATGTCAATTGATAATTCAACATATATTCTAGGTGGAAGACCAGTAAATTCCTTGGGAAACACTTTAGAGAATTTCCTCACAATGGGCATGTCTTCAAGGATGGTTTCCTCTATAGACTCAATCATCTAAGCCAGAAATGTGAGCTCATTAGGTAGTAATATCCACACAAGATATGATGGTTCTAAAGTAGATTTATCTTCCTCCTTGAACTTGTATAGAATCAGGGGTTATTCTCAATATGGTGAGTGATTTCCCTCTCACGGAAATTTATGTTGGATCTATATAAGAAAAGACAATCCATGCCGATAATTACATAAAATGTCATTAGAGGGAGTATGATGAGGTTCTCCAAGATTTTTAATACACAAATTATGATAGGAGAGGAGTTATATTCATGAGATGCAATTATTTACCCATTTTTCTATACTCATTGACATCTTTACTTCCATGATTTTTAGTGGTGTTGGGGTTATTCTACTAATCTTTGTGGATATAAATGAATGCATAGAACTTTATTCAAATGTAAATTATATATTCTTTAATGAATATCTATATTAACTATCACCACTTCATTTTATAGGTTCACTTTGGCAGTATTAATAGAAAAAGATCATCCTTGTGGCCTTGGAGGTTGTTGGTTGCCTTAAAAACCCATTGTCTTAGGGAACTGGTTTTCAAGGTTCCCTGGTTCTTTGAAGATGAAAAAATGAACAACGTGTTGAGTATCAAACAAATAATCCTCTCCTATTTCACATCCACAAGATTCTCTTGTAGGCAGTTAATGCCTAGGTTCCCTTCTCTTCTAAACCTAAAGCATTTTCTTATCCCCTTTAAGAAATTTCTACGGTGCTTATTTCCACACCTTTGGTAAGTGGGGTGTTGTACCTTATTTGCACTATTGGATTTATCCATCAAACCACTAGAATTGATGTCCATGATACACTTATTATCCCCATGTTACCCTTGGGTTTCACTGATCTCCATTTTGACTTTGAGGGAAAATCGGACAATTTCTGCATAGATCTTGAGGTCATGTATCATCAGGGCTTTCCGAAGGCAAGGTTTCGGCCCACCAAAGAAGCAGTCAACCTTGCTGTTGGCGCCAAAAATATGGCCCGAAAGAAAGGAACGAAAAAGAAGGCCAGCGCGCAGCCTCGCGAAGCACCGCCGCGAAGCACCCATGCGAAGCGCCCCAACCATTGCGGCCCCGCGAAGCTCCTGAGGCGGTATTTCTCTACGAACGCATTTGACGTTCGCGAGCCGCCGTGAAGCTCCAGGGGCGGTAATGCTCCGCGAACGCATTTGACGTTTGCGAGCCGCCGCAAAGCTCCAGAGGCGGTAATGCTCCCTGGACGACGTTGACGTTCGCGAGTGCGCCACGAAGCACCGAAGGCGGCGCGCGAGTTCTGCTTCGCGGCGCCTCTTCCCTATAAATATTGGACTCCCCCTGAGTCTCGGGGACGGACAAACCGACCTTTCAGCTTCTCCTCTCCCGAATCGCGAAGCACTCTTTGCCCCAGGAATGATGAGCTCCGTGAGGTACTTCTACATCGCGAGACGCCTCTGCATTGTCTCATTTTGAGCCCCTTTCTGAGAGGGATGCCCTTCGCGATGCTCAAGGGAATTCGCGAAGGAAGGGGATTCCCAAGGGAACCCGGGAAGCTGCGGAGCGTTTATGCTTCGCGAAACACCCAACCCAAGCTAGTGATCCCTATGCTAAGGCAGGATCGCTACACATCGCGAAGCACACTGCTTCGCAAGACCCTACTTCGCGAGGCACCCCTTCTTTGCGAGGCAGTGCTCCGCGAACACTGTTCCACTTCGCGAAGCACCTTCCACTCACACCTATGCCCCATGCTATGGCCAAGGCACTCCACTTCGTGAAGCACACTCCTTTTCTTAGCGATTCCTCTCCTCGTGCGACCCTCCAGGTTTGCACGATGAGATCACAAAGTCCCATGGACAACACCACCCGTAGCGTTGCTTCGCCTAATGCTTCTTCACATAGGCACGCTAACGGCTATTTCTTCTTAGCATAGCCACGCTAACGTGGACCCCTCGATGGTTCGTTCCACAACCCCCCTTAACCATGGCCTTACTGGTACCTTCCCTTCCCCAAGGACTAGAGGGTACCAGTTATGTAAGTCCTAGGGGTGTGGAGTGAACCCACCTCGTCTGAGCTGCAGGACGCTAAAATGCCAATCACCACGTCCTCAACACATGACGTTAAACTGTGATCTGACCTCGTCCCCCTCATGAAGGGTCCCCCCAGGTCGAACATTTTTTACGCCCACTTGTCTCCACGAGAGTGAACTCCTCCTCACATGGAATGAGATCCTCCTTGTCTGAGTGGCGTTTGTCCGCGGGGGAAGGGCTGCCTCAGAGAGTAAGCCCCTAACCTTTCATATGGATGATTGCACCCGTGCATCTCCGTACTTCCCCACTACCAAGGTCAGTGGAAGGCGTGATAGGGAACAAGGAACCTCCTACCATTGGACCAAGGTCCCTCTTTCCCACGCTTCGTCGAACTTTGGGCCTCCATCCTGGAGTAAGCCCCAGCACCATGGGCCGCCTAACGCATAAGCCCCTCTTCGCTTCTAACGGACGCATCCTTCCCGACATGATCGTCAGGTCCTTGCAACCTCTTGTTTCTCACACCGAGCATGACTCACGTGGGCTTAGAGTGAGCACCGTCCCTGACCACCCACCTAGAGAACTACGAGGTCTTTGATCCATGTCAAGGAATGGTACGTAGAAAGCCTCCCTGAGGTTCAAGCCCACCCGTCATTTACTCACAATGGGTCTCATTTCCGTCCAGCACGACGTTAAACTACATTCCGGTCTAGTGGAAAGCCGTTGCGACTCATCCCATTTGAACTAAGAGGACGTTGATCCATGTCAAGGCATGGTACTTAGGAAGCCTCTATGAGGTTCAATCCACATTGCTCGGTCATTCATTCACGTCGAGTTTATCCCTCGTCCAGCATGATGTTAAACTGCATGCCTCCTTTTGTCCCGCATGCCATTAAGCTGCACACCCATTTCCACCTGAACTACGAGGTCTTTGATCCATGTCAGGGCATGGTATGTAGGAAGCCTTCCCAAGGTTCATGCCCACCGCTAGTGGACCCACGGGTCTACTTTCACGTCGTTACGCTGACGATGCTCATCGGGCCAAGGTCCACCTTCACGTCGGTTTATCGGCATCATCCCGAACTACACGGACTTTGATTCCCTACCATGGGTATACGTAGGAAGCCTCGTCAAGGATCAAGCCCAACATCATTGTAGCCTGCGATGGTCCCATTTCACTATCCCTCCATTCCATTCATCAACCTATCACCCGTCCCGATTCTCACCGGGACCGTCTTATCCCGGTGAGACCATGTCGGTACGCTCTTCTTCTCAGCCATCCATGGGCTGGCCCCGGTATCGACATCCCTTCAAGGAGGATCCCTCAATCCGATCTATCCTAGCTAATGCTCTGGTTGGGTTGATCCGTCTCCGCTAGACGTTAAACTCGTGGAATACCCTGTGTTGAGCACGGGAAGCTGAGGAAAACCTCAGATATGTGCCTATGACATATAATTCCCCGCACTCAATGTAGGATGCCTCAGGCTTCCATGCCCTCGAGAAGCCTTGTGACCAAGGATAACAAACATACATGCCAGGTACCCCAGCATCTAGACACGCTACTGATGCCTCAACGTGAACTCCCCTGACTAAAGGTTGCTGCCTTGACTGGACCCCTTGGAATTTCCCGACAGAAGCAGTGTAATTAACCGGCGTCCATGGAAACATGGCACTGGGAAGATTTTCACGAACTACGTATTAAATCTATGAGGGAGACCCAGACTAGTTGACGAGTTCTGAGGAGGAATCCGGAGGAGGAAGAACCGAGATCCCAACATCCTGTTTCGATCAAGGAGCAGACAACCCTGAATAAGGAGTGAATGCCGCCCGCCTTTGGAAATCGGGAATGCGGGGCAACAAAAGCGTTGCGCGTCCTCCTCCGCGGACGAAGAGGAATGCGCGCGCGCACCCATGCAGAAAGCGTCAAAAACAGAAATAGTGAACCCGACGTGAAATTATTCTCCTAAATATGGAGATTAGTACCGTTCGAGACACCAGTAGATTGATGTGTCACCGGATCCAGATATCTGGTGCCTGGTCCCGCCAAGAAAATAGCGGGCCCATCGTGAAACTCACCGGAAGTTGGGGCAGTAGAACGTGGGGCACTCCGTTCTGCAGCGTGTTGGCGTGGATCCTTCTTACAGACGTGGAGAATGAAAGGACACTAGGGCACTGGATATCAATCCTTTTCCTATCAGTACGGATGAGTTGATCCCTTCGTTTCTCAGGAACCAGGTTGCTGTTATAGAGACGCGATAACCGTCCGCTCCCCGCCCACGCAGGGGCAGGGGAAACACCGCCACAGCCACCTGACGTAGCGCCGATACCGCCACGACGGCCGCCACATCGCAGAATACGGGGCGCCCACGCCCCCTTTCCCCATCAGAGGTCATCCAGCGAAGGGTGATCAACAACCTCATGCGCAGGTACAAGGAAGAAGGGGTCATCCCAACCCGGGATATGGCCCGCCTGGACCTGGAAGCCTCCAGGCCCTGCCGTCAATGCCGCCTTAACAGGCCGGGTGGGGAGCCCCTGCTCCCCACCCCAACATTCAACCGTTTTGGGAGCTTGTCTCCGGAACGCCTTGACGACTCCTCACCTTACGCGGAAGAGGCGGGCGCCGTCTGGCTCAGCCCGCTCAGGGTCCCGACCCGAGGGCTCCATGAGAGAGCTCCCGCCCGGCCGCGTCAGCGCCACCGTCCGGCCCCGCAGGAAGAGCAGGCAGGCTACGTCCCTGCACCACCTGCACCAGTTCGCCTGACCCAACGTCAGCGCCGGGCCCGGGCTGAGGATGCTCGCCCGGGCGCGTCGACGTCGACAGCTACAGTGGCCCGAGCCACCGCCGACGTGCATCGTGAAGCCCCTGCATACACTGAGCAGGGGCACTCCTTCACCCAACCAGGATCGAGACCCCAACCGCCCCACTAGAAGGCTGGGTTGACTCTCCGGGTTTCAGGCCCAAGTGGTGATCGCCGCAAGCTAACCCTCGGTAATGTCACCCCTTACAGAGGTCCTCCCCGTACCACTACTCCACAGAGCCTGGGCCTTCCCCGCTCCGAGTTTCGTCATGGAGGCATGCCTCGTGCTACCCCCATCCCGCAGGAAGACTTGCCCCGCGGCAGTGACGCTCAGCGCGGAAACATTTCCCGCACACACTATACAGGGTATGGAGTCCATCCTCCTGCCCCCGACCGCCAACCTGAAGGTACCATCCATCCGGTCCCTCTCTAACGTGGGGGACCTCCCTACGTCCTCTCTGCAAACGGTGAAGGTCCTCCTTGCCCCAGGAACTCGAGGAGTGAAGTTCAGCCTCGCTCCACTCGCGTCGACCATGGAGGTCCTCCCCATGCTCCTGTCGGTTCCAACTGAGGCCCCGCCCACATGGGTACTGTTCGTGGAGCTCCTCCCCATGTACCCTTCGACATTTTCCCCAGTGCCCCTCGCACCCCGGCTATCTCGAGTGGGGGCCCTCTCTGCCATGGCGCCAGCGCCGCCCCGAGGCTACCTAATAGGGATCAACCATGTCCCGAAGAGCCGCCCCGGGGCAGAAGAGCGGGTCGTCGCCGCCACAAGAAGAATCCTGGGAAGGCCCAGGTGGAGATCAAACCAGCCCGCTTCTCCGACTCGGAAGCGGAATGCGATTCAGCGATGGAACCTTCTCCCTGCTGCTCCGCATCAAGGACTGGGGTAGGAACCAGACACGTTAGCCTCATTATCCCGGACTTTGAGGTCCACAAGATTCCCATCACCCTCCAAAGGTACATCCAAGAGGAGGAAATCCTAGGAATCCCACAGGTCTCACCGCGCAATCGCCGCCTTTGTCACCAGAAGAGCCCTCTACCGCTACAAGAGATCAATGAGAGTTATTTTGGGGGCCAAAGACAGTAGAGCGATGACACGACCTGTCGCCGGTAGCTGCGGCTCCTGTTCCGGAAGCTGTGGTTATCAGCACGTCGTATCGTGACATCGTGGCCAGGTCAACTCACTCTTCGGAGGATGGCCCGGAATTCGGCGGCCAGTCAGCTCATTTGCCGTATTCTCCACCGCCGATCTTACAATCCCAGAGGTCCGCCTCTATACCGCTACCGGTCCCTCAACCGCCCCCGGTTGACGAGTGGGGCAACATAGGGCCAGACCCTGAGTCCGAGCCCAGGAGCTTCTGGAGTATTCTTGCAGCGGACTACTTCCCGGAGAAGTTCTGGCTGAAGGCGGTGATGAATTTACACATACCAATGTCTCTTACCCCTGAAGAAGTGGGGTGATTTTGTCGAACCCTATGGGAGACACACTTCCTCCTCCGTTATGAACTGGTGGTGTACCCCAGAAGTCGAGAGCACTTCGAAGAAATCGGAGAGCAGTGCCGCCTGATCGATGCAGCCGCACTTCTTGTGGCCCAGTACCCTGAGTCGCCAGGCCACCAGATAACCCTTCAACGAAAATGCGTTCAGAGTCTTAAAGCACTCCGCAGAATTGTCAGGGAAGCCACCCCACATGTGCAAGTCCGTGGTTGGGGACACTATGCCGCTCTCTTCTTCGACCCTATCCGATGGCAGCCCGATTCGCTATGCGACATCGAGGACATGCCCTCAAGAGGGGTCACAGTACACATGGCCGACATTGTTGATAAGGAAGATGACCTTGAATTCCTTGATGGAGACATACCACCCGAGGGCGTACCGCCGCTGCTCGACCCATCAGGGAGAGTTACCCGTCAGCAGACGAACCTGCTACATCTCCCCGTACCCACCGAGTCGCTGGTACTCAGTCGAAACACCGGCAAGGGTAAGGAGCACGTCGGAACAGTCAAGCACTCTGAATCGTCCGACTCTGTGCAAAAGACGGACGAGGATCCCGATAAGGACACGTTACGCCAGCTGCTTGCTGAGCAGAAGAGGCTGGTTGACGAACTCTTGGCTGAGTGTGCCGCAGAGCGGCGGCCCGACTATGGTAATCCCAGGCCGGGGCAGCAAGGGTAGGAACAATTCCCCCCGGTGAGATGCCTCCGGGCAACCCTGATCATGCTACTGCCGTAGACAGGGAAGAAGCCAGAACGTATGGCAAGAGGGCGCGATACGTCTCGCCAAATCCCCCCGAGCGACGGGGCAATCTGAAGAATCTAATCCGGGTTCCCCCAAAAAACCCCGCAGGTCGTCCAGCCAGTTGACCCACGAGTGGCCAAAGCCGTCTACCGTGTTGAATAACCTGGCAATGCACTTGTGTTTAGGGATCCCCGTCAAGACAGGGACCCCCACACGGAGGATCTTATCGCGGTGCTCACAGCCCGCCTCGAAGCGTTGGAAACGTGGCAGGTGGCGGTCCCACCGGATGGCAAGCCTTATCCCGAGTGGGTGGATGATATTACCGCACCTCCGGGTTGTGGGAACCCCACTTTCTCGCCTTTTAACGGGAAAGGGGACCCGCTGCAGCACTTGGCTCATTTTTCTTCCAGGTGTGGCCCCATGCTGGGGACCCCAGCTCAACAATAAGCCGCCAAGCTCCGATGTTTCTTACAGACATTGGAAGGTCCGACATTCTTCTGGTACAGCCATCTCCCTATCGGATCGGTGACCGGTTGGGAGGATCTTCGCCGGCGGTTATTATACGAGTTCAGCTCCACCATGCGAAAGACCAGCATTGCAGACCTCTTCATGTGTAAGCAAAGGCATGATGAGCGGGTTGCAGATTTCATCGCCCGGTGGAAGTGACTTACGTATTCCCTCGATATACCACTGACTCAGGAGAAACTACTGATGATGTGTGTGGGGAACGTCAAGACATAGCTGGTACCCTCCCTGATCACCCAGAACTACCCTGGAGGGTTCAGAGATTTCTCAGATAAGGTTCAGTGCCTCGAGGAAGCCCTGCAACAGGCTAGTCATGCATGTTTGCTTCCCCATATGATCCCATCCGGGAGGACCGCCAGGGCTGAACCCACCGCAGTGGCTCAAATAGAAGCCCCGAGGCAGCTAGAGTTGATGTCGGCGGCACCACCCCCGCAACCCCGCAGAGGTCCTCCACCTCAAGCACAGGCTCCTGCCCAGCAGCGACCGCCTCAGAACCGACAGGTTCCCCCGCGCAATGCGCCACCGCTACCTAGGTGAGACAATCACGCGCAGCCTCCTCGGCAGGCCCCTCCGGCCCCTCATCAGGGCCAGGCCCCCAGGGCCCCCTATCTGGAAAGAAGGTACCGGACCTATTCGTTCAACGAAAATCAGGTCCCTGGCTATTTCCGAAGTGCTCTAGAGTAAGGGATTGTGCGTCTGCCTGAGTGCAGAAGGCCGGCAGAGGCGCATCTCACCAATCACCCCAACTACTGCCCTTATCATCGGATCCTGGGGCACACCCTCAAGCAATGCTATGTGTTTAAAGACTGGCTTCAAGACCAGGTCAACAACAACATAGTTAAGTTGGGCCAAGCACCAGCGCATGTGGCAGGTGTCTTTGCAGGACCAGAGATCGACAGCGACAGTGAAGGCGAGTGGCAGCAGGTCCCTAGCCGCGGATCCCAGAAATACGATGATTGGATGGCTCGAAAAATGGTCGTTCGTGCCCATGGTATCATCCGGGCGCGTCTGAAGCAGTCGGAACCTTCGGAAGAAGTAGCCGGTGCCTCCGCATCGTCTTCACAGTCGACCTCTGCCCAAAAGGGCAAGCAGCAGCGACGCAAGAAGAAGCAACGCGCACCGCCAGTGTCGTCGTCGTCCCGCACTCTCGTCGACTTTATGCCACTTGAAATGGGGATTAATCCCAGAATCCACCCAGCGGTGGATGACTCCTCGAGCGACAACCAGGGGTACGCTTCGGTTAACGTCGTGGAGCTGGTAAAGCCCTATATGACCTCCGACGAGGGGGAACACCAGGCAGACCTCCCCAACGTTTCCAGCCGATGTCAACGTCAGCGGAATCGCAATCGCGCCGGTCATCGAGGTACGTCAACAGGCACTTTTGGCCAAGCCGTGCACGCTACCGAGACCAGGCAGCAGGCTCAATGCAGATCTCAGCACGCGCAAACCCATCTATCACCCTCGGCTCTACCTCCACCGTCGTTCGTGCTATTGGATCGGGGGGAGCCACCTTGTTCGTATCACAGTCAGTCTTGCCCGGCTATAGGCCAGCCTCCGTTGTCCAATCCTAGTCCGGCGACTACTCTTCAGGCTTCTACTAGTAGGCAGCAAGATTTACCCAGTACTAGTCAATCGCCGGTTTAGCCGGCCGGACCCGCTGTGCCTCCAAATGTCGAACGACCTCCTGTAAGCAGAGGCTCGCGTTTGGCACGAAAGTACGATGTTCTGAAGCACCTGGCCGACATTCCGGCGAGGCTCTCCATCCTTGAGGCCCTTCGCATGTCATCTGAAATGTGTGAGGCACTTGCCGAGGCCCTAAGGAGCCCCCTCCAGTTTGAGACGGAGGTAGCAGCTGCAGAAGCCTTCCATACCGAGACGATTGAAAACGCCGAATGTCAGGCGGTTATCTCGTTCTCTGGTGAAGATGAGGACCCTCCTATACAGGGGCACATTCGCCTGTTGTACATCACTGGCCACATCAATGGTGTGGAAGTCCACCGCTGCCTCATTGACACAGGTTCCAGAATCAATCTAATTCCGACCTGGATGCTGCGAAAGCTGGGTCTGTCCGAAGGTGATTTAACCCCCTCTGACCTCAGGATCCAGGGGTACGACAGGACAGAGCAAACCCCAGTCGGCAAGATCCGCCTGAAGACTCAGTTCGGTGGCTTAATTGCCAGCACCAGCTGCTGCCCAAGCCGACACCAGCTGCCCATGCCGGCACCAGCTGCCGCTCGGATTTTGATAGCCCAGAAGTATCTTCCGTCGTGGAAAGTCCCCCCACGGGTGGGGAGGAAGACCTGGAGGATGCTCCCACCGCCTTTGAAGAAGGCGTCTCTACCACGGTTGATGAACTGGTATAGGTGAACCTTGGTAGCGAGGCAGATCCGAAACCCACATTGATAAGTGCAGCCATGTCCCCCGAGAAGCGGTAGCAGTACGTAGACTTCCTCAAACAGCACCGTGATATGTTTTCTTGGAGTTACAACGAGATGCCAGGGCTAGATCCCCAGGTAGCCATTCACCGTCTGGGCCTCCAGGCAAAACATCGTGGGTTTAAGCAGCCTCCCAGGAAGATGCACCCTTCTCATAGTGATATGGTTGAGGCCGAAGTTGACAAGCTAATCAAATCCAACATCGTCAAGGAGGTCCAGTACCCCAAGTGGCTTGCCAACATTTTTCCAATCAGGAAGAAGAATGGGCAGATCAGATTCTGCATCGACTTCCGTGATCTTAATCGCCACTGCCTAAAGGATGACTTCCCACTCCGGGTGACAGAGTTGTTGATTGACGCCATGGCCGGGTTCCAAGCCCGCTCTTTCATGGATGGGTATTCCAGGTATAACCAGATCCGTATGGCCCCTGAAGAAGAGGAGTCCACTGCCTTTGGGGCTCCCCAAGGTACCTTTTGCTACCAGGTAATGCCATTCGGTTTGAAAAATGCAGGTGCCACTTATCAGAGGGCCATGCATCGCATATTCAAACCGATTCTCGGGACATTGGTGGAATGCTACGTGGATGACCTCTTAGTCAAATCATGCCAGCGCCAGGACCATTTCGAAGACCTTGAGAAAGTGTTTGGTTTCCTCCGTTCCCATCACCTGAAGATGAACCCGCTGAAGTGTGCCTTCGGGGTCACCTCCGGGATGTTTCTGGGCTTTGTTGTCAGATACCGAGGTATCGAGATCGACCCGGAGAATATCAAGGCCATCATCCAAATGCCTCCCCCAAGAAACATTCGGGAGCTTCGAGGCCTTCAAGGCCACTTTTCCTATATACGCCGATTCATCGTGAATCTGGCCGGAAAGTGTAAGCCCTTTTCCCGGATCCTGAAGAAGGGTGATGCCTACGAATGGGATGAGAAGTGTCGGACCGCCTTCGAAGAAATCAAGCAGTATCTACTCTAACCTCCGGTCTTGATGCCACCCGTCTCCGGAAATCCGCTGGTCCATTAGGTGACAGCCCTGGAGAGATCCCTCGGTGCGCTACTTGCCCAGAAGAATAACGAGGGTACTGAGAATAGTCTCTACCATCTCAGCCGCATGCTTCACGATACGGATATCAGATACTCCCCTATCGAAAAGAGATGCCTTGCGCTCGTCTTCGCCGTGCAGAAGTTGCGACATTACTTGCAGCACCATGAGGTGCAATTGGTCTCCCAGGTAGACCCACTAAAGTACATCCTGAACCGTCCCATGCTGACTGGCCGACTAGCACGGTGGGAAGTGATTCTCCAACAGTTTGATATCAGGTTTGTACCTCAGAAGGTCATTAAGGGACAGGCGTTGGAAGACATTTTAACTGCCCACCCAACCTCTGTGGATCAATCCCTGGACCTGTATTTCCCTGATGATACAATCCTCTCAGTCGATCATGTTGTCCCGTGTTGGAAAATGCATTTCGACGGTGCCTCCCGGAGCCCCACCGGTAGGAGGCTCAACGATCCCAAGCTCTACAGAGTGGGTCTGGGTATTGTCTTCATTACCCCGGCATAAGCCATCCTGCCATACTCGTTCCTATTGTATGAAGGCTGTACGAACAACGAGGCAGAGTACCAAGCTCTCATCACCGGCCTCGAGTTGGACCTTGAGATCCATGTGCCCCATCTACATGTGAAGGGGGATTCCGAGCTGTTAATCAAACAAGTTAATGGAGACTACGTCGTCAGGAAGCCGGAGCTCGCACCGTTGCTGGAGTACACCCTCCACCTAATGGCCCAGTTCTCTTCTCGACCATAGGTTACCCATGACCCACGGTCACAGAACGGCCAAGAAGACGCCCTGTCTGGCTTAGCCGCGTCGCTCGCGGAACCCGAGCAAGATGATTTGATCATACATGTGGTCCAACGGAGAGTCATTGCCCCCGCCACCCAAGAGGACCATGATAGCCTGCGGGTAAGTCATCTCACCGCTAGACCCTCCATATTGGGAATCCCGGGTTCGTCAGATGCTGTGGTTGAAACCACCCCCGACTAGAGAGCACCTTTTGTCGAGTATCTCCAAAATGGTCTGCTCCCGGACGACCGGGCCGAACGCGAGTGAATCCGACATCGCGCGCTACAATTTACCCTCCAGAGAGGCCCCATTATTGAACGAATCCTTTATAAGCGGAGTTTTGATGGACTCCTCCTCCATTGCATCCATGGAGGGGAGATACCTCAAGTTATGAAAGAGGTTCACGCCGGTTCCTGTGGCGCCCATCAAGCTGGGCCGAAACTGTCCCATCAAATCTGGAGGTTAGGGTACTTTTGGCCCTCTATGATCCACAATTGTATTGGATATGCCAAGAGATGCCACGCGTGCCAAGTACACGCCAACTTCTTGCATCGGCCACCGGAGCCCCTCCACCCCACCAAGTACTCTTGGCCATTTGTGGTATGGGGACTTGATGTAGTGGGACCGTATCCACCGGCAACAGCCCGCCAGTGTAGGTTCATCCTGACTGCTACAGATTTCTTCTCCAAGTGGGCAGAGGCAGTTCCGCTCAAAGAGGTCATGGACCGTTCCATCGTTGACTTTGTGAGCTCCAACATTATCAACCGGTTTGGGGTACCTCACGCCGTCCTCACCGATAAAGGCACCAACTTCCGAGCAGGTGAATTGAAGAAATTTTACGCAAAGTAAGTCATCTGGTCGAACCATACCTCCCGCTACCACGCGTAGGAGAATGGACAGATCGAGGCATTCAACAAGACCCTCTCTAACATTTTGCAGAAGATGGTTGGTCAGAACAAGAAAAGTTGGTCGGACAGGCTCCCCAACGCCCTCTGGGCTTACCGGACGACGAATCGCAACTCTACCCAGGTGACCCCATATTCCCTGGTGTATGGAGCAGAGGTTGTCCAATCCATTGAGATCCAGCTACCATTGTTACGCACTGCAGTTTATGACCACCAGAAATCAGATGAGGTAGCCGAGATCCGTCTAGCTGAATTAGAAGCACTGGACGAGAACCGGCTTCGTTCCCTGCACAATCTGGAAAGGCATCAGGACAAGATAGCGAGAGCCTTTGACAAGAAGGTTCGTCTTCGCTCTTTTCTACAGGGCGACCTGGTACTGGCCCTTCGAGCGCCAATGATTCCCGGTAGGAAACTGCCCAAATTAGAACCCAAATGGGAAGGGCCTTATATCATTGATAAGTTTTACCCCAATGGAGAATACTCCTTGGTGACCATAGATGGAGAGCGTATAACCCCCCCCCCCACCAATGCCAAATTCCTCAAACGATACTTTGCCTAGGGAAAAAGGGTCCTACAAGACCCTAAACTGCAAAATGGTCCCGCATGACCTTAAACTGTATCTTCATCCTGCAAGACGATAAACTGTGAAATGGTCCCGCCTGACCTTAAACTTCACGTTATGGTCCAACATGACTCTAAACGGTAAAGTCCTGCATGAGAAGAAAATGTATCTTCGTCCTGCAACACGATAAACTGCAAGCCGGTCAGGCCTTCTTGACCGAGGCTCAGCCTCAGGCCCCTTGGCCTCCTTGGGCCCCCGACCCCGTCTTCACCGCAAGACATTAAACAGCAAGCTGGTCAGGTCTCCCTGACCGTGGCCCGGCCTTAGGCCCCCTGGTTTTCCCTGATCTATTCTCTTGCGGGATTGTACGATATGGTGTAGGACTACGTCCTCATTCGCATCGGATTACTCGTCGTACCGTACATATCCCCAAATGAGATGCTTCTTATCGTCCCGCATGACGTTAAACTGCATTTCTAGAACTACGTATGGATTGATTCTCATTCTTATGAGATACGTAGGAACGCTCGGACGCCTCGTCTTGAGCCTAGCCCCAAGCTTTTCCCTTCCACTATTCCCCCTAGCAATAGTTTTCTTGGAGGATCTTTGTGTAGTAGGGAGTAGGTTTTCTTGGCCCCGCTTATGCAACCCTTCTTGCACAAGGATTGTAATGGTCGCACCATGTGCCCGCTCCCGTTCTTCTATTCCTTCCACGTCCTCACCCCAAGATGCTAAACTGCATGGCCTTCAAGAACTACGTATGGATTGATTCTCAACCTTATGAGATACATAGGAACGCCCGGACATTTCGTCCGTTGTCCCAGCCCAAAAGCCAAAATCTTCCCCTTGGGTCAAGACATGGCAGGGTGCACACTCTTGCCCCAACTCACATCGATCAAGCCTCGACCCGGCTGCACATCCCCCCTAGAGGTGTTTCCCCCATTCGTGGATGGAATAAAGCTATGCTTCACCCACTCCTTGAATGGGATTCCATCATTTTTCACACCCAGAGGGACCCCCAAGAACGGCCTGGATACAATGCCCAAGGGCTCTCCTACCGATACGGGCCAACGCCCGTGAGGGTTTTCAAGCAACAAGCCGATATAAGTCCCGCGTTGCGAATTTGGTCAGCGGTCGACGCTCATTTGTTGCTCCCATACGGGTCACCATAGGAACACTGTGTTTTAAACATGGTCAACAGTGTCCTGGATCTTCGAGTCCACCCCGAGATGTCCCAGACATCGAGTGCAGTGATTCATTCTGCCCTATCCCGAGGTGACAAACTTCCCCCAGGTGGTGCTAGAGATCGGGCCCACGGCCCCGATTCTTCATAGGGGTGTACGGTGTGATGTGGGACTATGTCCTCATTCACGTCAGGATCATATACCATGCCGTACGCCCTCCCCTTACGAGGCCCAGCCACAGGCCCCTTGGCCTTCTCGGGTCCCCGACCCTTGTCCTCATGTAAGACGTTAAACTGCAAACCAGTCAGGCCTTCCTGACTGATGCTTGACCTTAGGCCCCTTGGCCTTTCCAGGCCATGGCCTAGGATTCCTCATAGGGGTGTTCGGTGTGATGTGGGACCATGTCCTCATTCACGTCGGGATCATGTACCATGTCGTACGCCCTCCTCTTACAAGGCCCAGCCTCAGGCCCCTTGGCCTTCTCGGGTCCCCGACCCTCGTCCTCATTGCAAGACGTTAAACTACAAGTAGGTCAGGCCTTCCTGACCAATGCCTAACCATCAGGCCCCTTGGCCTTCCCAGGACATGACCCAGGTCCTCTCTTGTAGGAGTGTAAGGTGTGGTGTGGGACTACGTCCTCATTCACATCGGCTTCTTTTCCATACCGCACACCTCCCTTGTTTAGGGGTATATTTCTCCCCTTCTCGTCCGGTATGACGTTAAACTACATATAGAGAACTACGTGTGGCTTGATTCCCATCCTCATGGGATACGTAGGACCACCTGAATGTCCAAGATTTGGGTCCAGCCCCATCTATCGGGAATCCTCATCCCACCCTGGCCCCTTGGCTTATCCTTCCTCCATGAGAGGATTATATGGTGTTGTGTGGGATTATGTCCTCATTCATGACGGTCTCGTAATGAACACGCCATGTCCCCCCCCCTACTGAGCTGTTTCGTCGATCCCTTTTTCAGTGGTTCTCCAATGTGCTTAAGAGTACTATAGTTTATTACCTGGAATGCCAAGCTTTACTCGGACACGTCCTCACCCGCTTTCCAGGCATTGTGTATCCCTGCATCAGGGCTTTCATCATCTCTCACACCCGGAGGGACCCCCAATAATGGCATGGATACTACGCCCAAGGTCTCCCCTACCATTACGGGCCAATGCCCCCAAGGGTTTCGGACAACAAATCGATAAAATCCCGCGTTGCGAATATGGTCAGCGGTCGATTCTCGTTTGTTGTTCCCACCTCAGGCTAACGCGATATGGACACTGTGTTTCCACCATGGTTAACAGTTTTCCTCTATCGCCATGCCAACCCATTAATCCCAAATGCCGGGTACACGATTCACACCCTTCATCACTTCATCATGTCCAAGTAGAATCTCAGAACTCTTGGTACTTTTCCTCCATGCACGTCTGCGCGTTGGGAGAATAAGCTGCATCAAAGATGTCCTTCGAAACTCTCCGCAGACTCCCCTTTGATGGACGCCCCAAGTATTACGATAAGGATCTTCCCCCCTTGTTTCCCACACCGAGTTTATCTCACGTAGGCTTAGGGGGTGGGTTGACATCTATGCTTACTCGGGAGTTGTCATCATCCACGGTCTGAGCTCTAAGACCATAAACTAAGATTCTCATCTGTAACTACGTTCAAGACCCCTTGTCTTTGGGTCCATCTTGAGTTCAGAGAGTTCACCTCTCTGGTCCTGCCTTCAGGACCCTGACCGCGGGACCGCGTGGCGTAGTGTAGGACCACGTCCTCATGCACATCGAGTTTGCAATAGCTGCACCACACACACCCCGTTCTGAGAGTTAGCCCTCCTATTCCTTGTCATGCACGACATTAAAATTTCCCCTTCAGAACTACATGTGGCTTGATTCCCATCTTCATGGGATACGTAGGACCACCTGAATGTCTAATATTTAGGTCCAGCCCCACCTCTTAGTGATCTCCTGATCTCCCAGTCCCCTGGGCCACTTGGTATATCCCTCTCCAGGAGGGGGTGTAGTTATGATACAAGGTTTTGGGCACCGTTCCCCCTTCCCCTAAGAATATTCCATCTCTCGATCACCCTCAAGGTTGAGTCCCTTTACTCCTTACAGTGGTTCACCCATGTATTAAGAGTACTCTGGTCTAGGACCAAGAGTGTCAGATTGAACTTGATCAAGTTCCTTCCACTTTTCAAGATTCGTGTTCCCCTCCATTTGGGCTTCCATCACCTTTCACACCCAGAAGGAACCCCAAGAATGGCCTGTATATAATGCCCAAGGGCCCTCCTACCGTTACGAGCCAACACCCCCGAGGGTTTTGGACAACAAATCCATAAAATCCCGCGTTGCGAATATGGCCAGCGGTCGATGCTCATTTGTTTGTCCTCATCTCAGGCTAACGCGACAGGGTGCTGTGTTGCGAACATGGTCAGCAGTAATCCTATGTCGTCATTCCATCCCCTTCAGTCCTTGAATTTTGGTTGCATGATTCACATCATTTTCCACCCCATCATGTCCAGGTGGAATCTCGACACTTTTGGCGCTATCACTCAGTGCACCTTTTCATGTCAGGGGGACAAAGCTGCAATCTGGCGTCCTTCGGGGCTCCCATGGTCCGAGATCTAAGACCATAAACTAAGATCCATTCGGGACTACATTCAACTTGATTCCCATCCTCATGGGATACATAGGACCACCCAGACGCCCTATTTCCTGGTACAACCCATTCAAGAAACCAGTCTCTCCCCCTGTTTAACCTCTGCATAGGCCCCTCGGCCTAAGGTTTCCCTCCCCGAATGGCATACAATTTGATGTAGGATCATGTCTCTGTCAAATTTGTTTTATAACACTGCGCACATTTCCCGCCTAGCACCGTCTCTGCTACGTCTGCATTGCATGACGATAAAATGCACGCTTGGTCCTATCATACGACCCTAAACTGTGACATTATCTTCCTGGCTGCACGAAGAAAAACGGAACCGCATTGTGGTGACCTCGTTGTAGAGGACATCACGTTGGGTATTGGTCACGTGCCATGCCATTTGTCAACGCCCATCACGTCTTGATCCTTGTAGTGACATCACGGCCTATTATTCTAGGTCTGTCGCTTCACAAAAAAAACCATTCACCTTAAAGAACAAACAAGATACATAAAATTCCGCTACTTTTAGTGCAAGGGCCATGCCCACACTCCCCTTTTCCCCTGGCACTGGTATCCTACCATGTCACCTTTCCAGAACTACGTATGGCTTGATTCGCATCAATATGAGATACGTATGAGCGCCCGGGCACTTCCCCGCGGGCCCAGCCTAACCTTTGTGTTCGGTCCCTCGATTCGAAAATTTCCCCAGAGAACGCATGGTAAGTAGGGCTTAGGTCCTCCTTCACATCGGGTCTTGACGCCATGCGTCCACTACTCCCTTTACCCATTTATGGTCAAAGTCACCCTTCAGAACTACGTATGGCTTGATTCTCATCCTCATGAGATACGTATGAGCGCCCGGGCACTTTCCCGCGGGCCCAGCCAAACATTCGCTTTCGGTCCCTTGACCAAAAACCTCTCCCAAGGAGGTTGCGCGGTGTGATATGGGGTTGTTCCCTCATTCACGTCGGGTTGTTCACCGCACCGTACACACCTCATATTCCCATTCACGCCAGGTGTTTGGGTTACTCCACCATGTGCCTCTTATGTTTCCTCTCACCCATGGTCTGACTTCTACTACCCTAAACTAAGATCCCCCCAAGGGAAAGGAATATGATCTCTCTCTCTAATACGTTTCATTTCCGTATTCAGATGTGTTTTGACAAATAGCTCGAAGTGTGGGATTTTCATAGGGACATTCCCCTCGTCCCATGACCAAGCTTTGTGAGCTCGCTATTTGGATCCTCATCCTCTTCCACATCCAAAAGGACCCTCAGACGACATGGATACTATGCTTAAGGGATCTCCATGAATGCTGGACCTAAGGGCCCTTCAATCGTTTCGGGACAACGTCCCTACGGATATTGGACAACAAATCGATAAAATCCCGCGTTGCGAATACGGTCAGCGGTCGATGCTCATTTGTCTGTCCTCATTCTAGGCTAACACGACAGGATGCTGTGTTGCAAACATGGTCAGCAGTTATCCTCCATCGTCACGCCACCATCATCGTGATCTGAATCTCGAGCACCATGATTCACACATTTCCACTTCCTCATATTCAAGTGGAATTCCATCATACTCGGCTCTTTCTCTTCGCACATCTAGGTGCGCTAAAGGATCGTGTTAGTGTCATTGGGCTGGTATTCACCGAGCGTCCCTTTGCCCTGACCTTCCCCTCTCTGTGTCGTGAAATTCCCACCACTACTGCTTGTTTCCCACACCGAGTACGACTCATGTGGGCGTAGTAGTTTTGGCGGGATGTGTACCAACACGGTCGGGCTGCTCATCGTCCTGCATGACGTTAAAATGCGCTTTCAGAACTACGTATGGCTTGATTCCCATCCTCATGGGGTACGTAGGAATACCCGGTCACTTTGCTTCGGGCCTAGCCCAATCCTCACACTTGGTCCCTCGACCTGAATAGTTTCCTCCGGGGGTATGTGGTGTGATTTGGACTCCAAGTCCACATTCACGTCGGTTTTATATCTACCGCGCCACACGCATCCTTCCCTTTTATTCCATTTCCTATCTTATGACGTTTAACTATACGAGTCTATGTGTCCTCAACGCATGACAATAAACTGCGGCTCTACCCTGAACAAGTTCAGGATGCCCCAAGATCCCACTAGGAAGTGACAGATCCCCTTGCCAGAGAGGCCCTGTCCCAAAGAAGTAATGATCCATGATCAAACCAATGCACCCATATGGCGTACTCCCACCACGGTGGTGTAACTACCTAAGCGTTGGATTCTGTTCGGAAAAACCATCACTCCGTATTCCACACTTTGTGTACCCCTTATTCGGACCTTCGTCCCCTTTCATGTCTGAAGGAACCCCCTAACGGCCTGGTCTCACGCCGCCTCGGCTTACCTACCGTCTGGGGCCAATGTTCCGGAAGACGGGTCATGTCTGGAAGGACCCACTAACAGTTTGGATTTTTGACCTATGGTCCGCCCACTGTCCTGGGCCAACGTCCCGAAGGATTGATCAACAACATTTGTGACATGGTCCCGTGTTTCGAACATGGTCAACGGTCGACCCTCATTTGTTGTCCCCATTACAGGCTAACTCAGTAAGGATACCGCTTCTCCTCCAAGGTTAAAGGTTGTCCCTTATTGTCACGCCATCCCCACAGTGTTCCGAATCTTGGGTATCGTGATTCACACTTCCCATTTTCATCTGTTTGGACCGATTTCATCACCCCTGGTGTTACCCCGTTCGTCCATAAGAGCACGTTGAAGAAACGATAATTCGGCTATCCTGAAAGTCCCTTCTCCCATCAAGCCTCTCCTGTCTCTCAGAAATACAGACTGGTAATCCGAATCCCGGACATCAGGCTCGACCAACGTGGGCTTGGGGAATTGTCGTTGAACGTCCCGCAAACATTGTAGGGATGTAACAAGGAAATTCGACAGTGGAAATCATGCGTGCTACGACATTCAAAACAAAGGTAAAATTTGGAAGCACGAAAGTACCAATAATGGGTTTTGGGTTTGATACAATACTCGGGGGTCGACTTCCCCCATGGGCGGGTTGACCCTGTCAAAAGAGCATTGCAGCTCCGCCACCCGTTGACTTGCGGCATCCAAGGCTTGCTGCCGCTGAACTAGCTCTCGCTCTTCCTCAGCAGCGGCGGGGCGCAGTTTGTCAGTCATGGCTTTGACCCTCTCTACGTCAGCTTGAACGGCAGCCATCTTTCCAGAGGTCTGCCTCATATAATCTTCTGTCTCTTCCAGCTGGGCCTTCAACCGTGAGACCAGCTTAGATTGTGCGTCAAGAGAGGCTAAAAGCTCGTCTTCCCGGGTCTGCATCTGTTGAACCTCTCCTTCAGCCTCCTGGAGCTTCTTAATTCTGGTCGCTTTCCTCCGCTGCCAGCCCAAGTTGAGCCCACGATCATGCTCCCGGATCTTCTTAGCCATAAGATCTCGGATAAGTGCGTAAGGACGTTGGGCATCCACTCCTCCAGCGCACAGTTCGCGCAACCGCGAGCGAAGCCTATCCATTTCGGCCAGCCATTGTGCTTGGGGAGTGTCCTTTATAAAGCGCGCGATCAGCTTCCACGACCGGCAACCGACTATGCTGTTGTCTACCTCGTCGGAGGCCGTTTCGTCCCTGTCTGCGCGATTGGCAGGCTCGTACGCGGGATACGCCCGCAGGAAATCCTCGGCAGGATCAACATCCGGTGTGGAATCCAGTGCAACACCTGGCACCGAAGCGGGCGCGATAGAACTGGGACCGACCAGTTGATCCTCTTCCTCAGAGTCCACCTCAATGATTTCGGGTACGGCCCTGCTGGTGGTCCCGCCAGTGATGATGTGCGTCGCAGCTTGAGAAGATGGCAGGACTATCGCCACCATTACCGGCATGCCCCAAAGAGGGACGCCACCCGATATCCCAACCAATATTGCCGCTGCAGCCCACGCCAGTCGAAGAACTGTACGACAAAGAGGGACATAAACGTTAGTTGGCATGGTCTACATGTGACAATGAGGACACCGGTGGAGGAGACTTACGGAGATCAACCTCTGAGCGCTGCTCTTGAGCCGGTACTGACGGGACCCCGAGACGAGGCCCCCCGTATACTGTTGGAAGGTCTAAGGATTCCGGAGGAGCCACCTCGGGCGCCCTGGTCCCACCAGACGCGGAACTGGACGCAGCCAGTGGTGCGGGTTCTGAAGGTCCCGCATCATCACCCGCCAACGAGCGAGAACGAGGCCTACGAACAAGTTCCTCCTGCATGGCTCAAACATTGGTGAGAAGCCCATAGTGACCCAAGAATAGATCGTGAGGAGAGAAGTTCGGAATGCAACCTCGAGATCCTCCGTGAAATCGTCGTATTCTGAGCCTCCGTCTCCGACCTCGCCCTCCTCCAGCGGGCTCCCTCCTCCAGCCTCATCCTCCTGAGAGGAGTCCTCTGATTCCTCCGACAAGGGGAAACGCTCCCTCAGATCGGCAGCCGATAACTGTGGGGGGACCGTCTGATTCAACAGTACCCTCACCCAGTCTGTCATTGGGCGAAGGACACCACTGGAGTGGACGTAATCCTCCAGCTCTTCCAGGTACTGTTCTGCCTCCACCGGAGACGCCATGAATCCAGCCCGAACTAGGCCTATACCCGGTAATTCCATCCCGAGGCGATTCAGGTGGGCCCATATCTCGGATGGGCCGAGGAATTGCCGGTTGACATCCAAAATGTCCCAAGCTTCTGGGAAGACGGCATCCTCTGCCATGTCAATGTGACACATGCGCTTCCCCGTAGCCTGAGTGGATATCCTACAAAATCCCCTCGGTGGCCGCCCCTCCGGATGACCCTGCTCTTCCGGAATCACCGGATCCACCGCTGCTGCCATACCCTCGGCCGGTGCGGGTCTCGCCGCCATGGCAGCGTCGCTACCGCGAGCGGCCCCAGCTGCCCTCCGACCCCGACCTCGAGATAGAGGAGGCCCACCGTCACCAACCCGGATCGTTGGTTGCTTCAGCATATCCCCTGGCTAAGAGGCCTCCAAACTGATGGCGTACTCCTTCACTAATCCGAAGGCGGCGGTGGATGGAGGCAATGCAATCCGGATCATTCCATCTTCCCATGTGAACATGAGCCACAACTGCCTCATCACACACGGGTGCTCCTCGTGACGCACCTCCTAGTAGACCTGTGGGGTCAGCCGTTGGAGGCACCAGAACTGCCTCGCAAACCGATGAGGAGTGTACGGTTCACAGAGCGGCTCACGATCTATTCATGCCACCAAAACACCACCTCGAAAGGCCAGGAGGTAAGCCCGATGTTCTTCCGTTCCCCGTCCGTCATCAGTAAGCATCCCCGTCGGCAACGGGAGGGTGAAAATTGAACTCATCTGCCTCCAAACCCGATTCAACACCATTGGAATGGCCAGTTTGAGCGGGATGCTCCTGACCGCGTTCAGGATGGATGGGCGGAAGTTCGATCCCGGTGGCGAAATAGGGATTGGATACTCGTAAATCCCCCTGATATGCGCTGAGATCCACCCATACAGGAGGTGGAAGGGCCCACATATCCTTGGCGGTTTTTTTCCCTCGCTAATATGTCGCAACATTCTGTACAGTTTGGTGAGGCATCGGGATCCCCAGGTTGATCCGCTGCCCCATGGCAACATCGACGCCATGATAAACGAGCTGGGTCGTACCCCCCATGCGTTTATCTCTCACCGTTAGGATCCAGCAACAGATGAGAGCCACGATGAATGCCGCCAGCCTGACTATCGTTGTTGTTCCAGTGCTGACACTGGAACCCCAAGTCTTCCATTGGCTGTCCTCCAAGACCCGCCAATACGAGTGCCCCTTGCCCCGTTGGGCTGCCCTTGGACAAATTCGAGGCCTCGGGGGGAACACTCTATTCTCTGGGAAATTCAGGAAGCATTTGAACCATCTCCTAAAATAGACATCCCTCACTGCCTCCTTGTCCTCTCCGGGGACAAGTGCCATAAGTGTTGATTCCAGTCGCGACATTTGCTCTACATCCCCCCACGCGCTGAAAACTGGGAGGAATTCATCATACATGGCCCCCAAGATTGGGACCCCAGAAATCTGGTGGACATCCCACATGATGATACCCACCTCCCCGTGATGCAGGTGAAAAGTGTTGGTCCTAGATGACCATCTACTCAGCAACTCCGGCATTAACTGCTTCGGTGGTAAATGTGGAATTGCGAGGCCCATGTCGCCTCATACAACCCCACTCTCCTCAGCTCGGCCCCAAACTCCTCGCATGAGGTGCCTACCCAGTAGGCCCAGGCCCAGTCATCAGTAAATGTTGCTGCCCTGGAGCAGGACCCACTCATCGGACCATCCCTTCTTCGAATCCTGCAAAGCCGCCTTCAGCATGGTACGGTAGAGGGGAGGGGAAGTCTCCGGCTGAAATGGCTTCCCGTCAATTTCGTTCGCATGGTTGTAGAGACAGTCAGCGGTAACGGTTGTGAAGTCCTCCTGGGCATGACCATCGGCCGCCCTGAACCATTGGTGCTGGCCCGGTGTGATCTTGAACCAGCAAGCCGGTTCATCCCTATTCGCCTCAGGGATAAAGACATCATCCCTCCAGTCCAAAGCCGTACAATGGCAGTTTCTTCCACTGAGGATAATCTTTCTGACCCTCCGAGAGAGATATGTCAAAGAAGTGTGGTCCGAGTGGCTCCATATCATCTCCCCCAAGCCTCGACAGTTTGCCATCTCATCTTGACGAGCTGCATCTGCAAGGACCCCCAATACAGCCTCTTGATGGGCCATTTTAACTCTGGCCATCAGAAAAGAATTTGTTCGGCTGGATCGCGAAGCTCGACCGCGAAGCTGAATCACGAAGCCAGATTGCGAAGATCGGTCGCGAGACCAAGCCGTGAAGTCTGGCCAAGGCCAACAAGCAGAGGTTCGCTTGCGCAGACATGGAGTCGAAGACCCGCGGTTCGCTGTGAAGCTCGATTCGCAGAGGGCTGTCGCGGAGTATGCGGAGCTTCGCGAAGTCGAGAGCACAAAAAGACAAGGAAGTCACGTGAAGACAAAAGTGGTCGGACCCCCTATTTATAGGAGGCGACCCTGGAGCATCGCGGCGCGCCTCACCCGTGCGGAGCATCGCGGCGCGTCCGGGTCTGTGGCCTCGGTCAGCACCGCGGGCACCCTTTGCGTAGCCGCATCGCGAACCACTGACAATTTTGGCGATTTTCCCTCACACTTTGACCCTTCTCCCTCCGCGGCTCCATGTATGAGGGGGGGCATTTGTTGGCGCGAAAAATATGGCTTGAAAGAAAGGAACAAAAAAGAAGGTCGGCACGCTGCCTCACGAAGCACCGCCGCGAAGCACCCACGCGAAGCGCCACGACCATTGCGGCCCCGCGAAGCTCCTGAGGCTTAATGCTCCGCGAACGCATTTTACGTTCGCGAGCCACCACGAAGCTCCTGAGGTGGTAATGCTCTACGAAGGCATTTGACGTTCGCGAGCCGCCACGAAGCTCCAGAGGCGGTAATGCTCCACGAACGCATTTGACGTTCGCGAGCCGCCGCAAAGCTCCAGAGGCGGTAATGCTCCGCAGACGACGTTGACGTTCGCGAGCGCGCCGCGAAGCACCGAAGGCGGTGCATGAGTTCTGCCTCGCGGCGCCTCTTCCCTATAAATATTGGACTCCCCCTAAGTCCTGGGGATGGACAATCCGACCTTTCGGCTTCTCCTCTCCTGAATCACGAAGCACTCATTGCCCCGGGAATGATGAGCTCCGCGAGGTATTTCTACTTCCCGAGATGCCTCTGCATTGTCTCGTTTTGAGCCCCTTTCCGAGAGGGATTCCCTTTCACGAAGCTCAAGGGCATTCGTGAAGGAAGGGGATTCCCAAGGGAACCCGGGCAGCCGCGGAGCGTTTATGCTTCGCGAAACACCCAACCCATGCTAGTGATCCCTATGCAAAGGCAGGATCGCTACACATCGCGAAGCACACTACTTCACAGGACCCTGCTTCGCAAGGCACCCCTTCTTCGCGAGGCAGTGCTCCGCGAACATTGTTCCACTTCGCGAAGCACCTTCCACTCACACCTATGCCCCATGCTAAGGCCATGGCACTCCACTTCGTGAAGCACACTCATTTGCTTAGCGATTCCTCTTCCCGTGCGACCCTCCAGGTTTTCACGATGTGATCCCAAAGTCCCATGGACAATACCACCCGTAGCGTTGCTTCGTCTAATGCTTCTTCACATAGGCACGCCAACGAATTTTCCTTCTTCGCATAGCCACGCTAACGTAGACCCCTCGATGGTTCGTTCCACAACCCCCCTTAACCATGGCCTTACTAGTACCTTCCCTTCCCCAAGGACCAGAGGGTACCGGTTATGTACGTCCTAGGGGTGTGGAGTGAACCCACCTCATCCGAGCTGCAGGATGCTAAACTGCCAAGAACTACGTCCTAAACACATGACGTTAAACTGTGATCTGACCTCGTCCCCCTCACGAAGGGTTCCCACAGGTCGAACATTTTTTACGCCCACTTGTCTCCACGGGAGTGAACTCCTCCTCACATGGAATGATATCCTCCTTCTCGGAGCGGCGTTTGTCCGTGGGGGAAGGGCTGCCTCAGAGCGTAATCCCCTAACCTTTCGTATGGATGATTGCACACGTGCATCTCCGTACTTCCCCGCTACCAAGGTCAGTGGAAGGCGTGATAGGGAACGAGGCACCTCCCACTATTGGACAAAGGTCCCTCTTTCCCGCGCTTCGTCGCACTTTGGGCCTCCATCCTGGAGTAAGTCCCAGCACCATGGGCCGCCTAACGCGTAAGCCCCTCTTCGCTTCTCACAGATGCATCCTTCGCGACGTGATCGTCAGGTCCTTGCAACCTCTTGTTTCTCACACCGAGCATGACTCGCGTGGGCTTAGAGTGAGCACCGACCCTGACCCCCCACCTAGAGAACTACGAGGACTTTGATCCATGTCAAGGCATGGTACGTAGGAAGCCTCCGTGAGGTTCAAGTCCACCCGTCATTTACTCAAGTCGGGTCTCATTCCTGTCCAGCACGACGTTAAACTGCATTCCGGTCCAGTGGCAAGCCGTTGCGACTCATCCCATTTGAACTATGAGGACTTTGATTCATGTCAAGGTATGGTACGTAGGAAGCCTCAATGAGGTTCAATCCACATTGATCGGTCATTCATTCACATCGAGTTTCTCCCTCATCCAGCATGACGCAAAACTGCATGCCTCCTTTTGTCCCGCATGACATTAAACTGCACACCCATTTCCACCTGAACAACGAGGTCTTTGATCCATGTCAAGGCATGGTACGTAGGAAGCCTTCCCAAGGTTCAATCCCACCACTAGTGGACCCACAGGTCTACTTTCACGTCGGTACGCCGACGATGCTCATCGGGACAAGGTCCACCTTCACGTCGGTTTATCGGCATCATCCCGAACTACGCGGACTTTGATTCCCTGCCACGGGGATACGTAGGAAGCATCGTCAAGGCTCAAGCCCAACTTCATTGTCGCCCCTGCGACGGTCCCATTTCACTAAACCTCCACTCCATTCATCAACCTATAACCCGTCCTGATTCTCTCCCGGACCGTCTTATCCCGGTAAGACCATGTCGGTACGCTCTTCTTCACAGCCATCCATGGGCTGGCCCCGGTATCGACATCCCTTTAAGGAGGATCCCTCAATCAGATCTATCCTAGATAATGCTCTGGTTGGGTTGATCTGTCTCCGATAGACGTTAAACTCGCGGCATACCCTGTGTTGAGCACGGGAAGATGAGGAAAACCTCAGATATGTGTCTATGACATATAATTCCCCGCGCTCGATGTGGGATGCCTCGGGCTTCCATGCCCTCAAGAAGCCTTGTGACCAAGGATAACAGACAGACATGCCAGGTACCCCAGCGTCCAGACACGCTACTGATGCCTCAACGTGAACTCCCCTGACTGAAGGTTGCTGCCCTGACTGGACCCCTTGGAATGTCCCTACAGAAGCAGTGTAATTAACCGGCTTCCATGGAAACATGGCACTGGGAAGAGTTTCACAAACTACGTATTAAATCTATGAGGGAGACCCGGACTAGGTGATGAGTTCTGAGGAGGAATCCGTAGGAGGAAGAACCGACATCCCATCATCCCGTTTCGATCAAGGAGAAGACATCCCTGAATAAGGAGCGAATGCCGCCCGCCTTTGGAAAGCGGGTATGCGGGGCAACAAAAGCGCTGCGCGTCCTCCTCCGCGGGTAGAGCGGAATGCGCGCGCGCGCCCCGGCGGAAAGCGTCGGAAACACTTGAATTTGGAGGTAATGACAAAGTCGAAGGCATATCGTGAAATCCTTGTGATGTTTTCCTCATACTCTCTGATGGATTCTTCATCATTTTTCTTGAGGAAAAAGATATCCCTTTTCCATCTTAGGTCGGATGGTGCGTGGAAAATAATTATCAAAAAATATTTTATGGAAATAATTTCATTCCAACGCCTCTATCACCTCATGAAGCTTCGTATTTTTTATCAATGACCACCACTGATCGGCTTCATCCTCCATATGATAAGTTTCCAGAAGAAACATCTCTTATTGAGAACATTGATTGATGGAGATGATCTTTTCAATGGAGTTGATCCATTTTTAGACGATTGAGGGATCAAATGATCCATTAAAAGTAGGAGGTCTTTTTCTCATAATGCTATTGATAGTGAATTGTTCTTTCTTAGGGGGTTTAAATGTTCCTCTTGACCCATCATTCTATTCAAAGAATGAGTTAAATGAGAGAATATCATTACAACATTCGTGATTCCTTCTCCCATCGGATTGGGCATCTCAGTAAAACATTCATCCCATTGGTCTTCATATCAGTTGTTAGCCCAAGTCCTCATATTACTAGCCATTGGAACAAATAAAAGGAAAGTTAGGGTTAACACATAAAGGGTAATCCAAGGAAAAAATGGATGACATATAAATAACTTTTATTTCCTTACTTATGAATCTACAGGCTTCAAAATATGTTTTCAATGATGTACATTCTATCATATATTTTCAGGGGATTTTTTTAATTCCCTTAATAATGGTTCATACTTAGATTTTGAATTTACCAAAGTATATCCTTGAGGAGTGTCATAACCGAGAGAGTAGAAAGGCATGTTGTTGTGTACCAGGATACCCCGAGTCATGCCTGAAACTTCTTGTCAGATTTTTCACTCCTAGTTACATATGTGCCAGAGTCGTCTCTACCTGCTCGTATCCTGACATGGATGTGATTGACTGATAAAACACCTAATAAATACTCACAAAATTTTAGGGATGTTTTTATTATACTTATTCTTTTCTCTAAGGCTTCATCAGGGTTTTCTAATCATAATCCCAAAAATAAGTAATCATATCCTTTGATACCAACTATTACAACCCTACTTTTTATTACACACTTAAACATGATTTATTACATAAAATCTTCACATAATACAACATGGAAGATAGATTGGTCTAGTGTATTTTGGGATTAGTAACGTTACATTTCAAATTAAATCATAAAACACGCAACATCTTTATTGAAAACTTCTTTTAGATAACCACGAAATTCCCTCATACTTAGCATTGCATTGGATAAGATGAGGACATACATGTGAAAAGGTTGAGCTATAAAGCCCAGTAATGGAGTTAAAAAGGCATAACATGAATAATAAAATATATGTTAGGAAATTGTAATATCAATGGAGCATAAAATTAAAAGAAATTCATGATATAGAATTATAATCATAACATGGAAATGTGGCAATAACACATTACGTGGAATTAGCTTGAGCCAAGGTTCGTTGCTCATGGAGCATGAGAAAACCCTCATTGCACTTGAATTAGTAAGATTAAATACTTCTTTCACTTGAATTAGTATGATTAAATCCTCATTGAACTTGACATAACATGATACTAATCCTTACCCAATGCATTGGAGTGCTATCAGGGTGCACCCTTCGTAAACATTTCATTTCATGCATATGTGTGCCACATGGATCATATTACATGGATTTATACAACATCATAATTTATTCCATGATAAAATAATGTGGAATTAATACATTAAAATATATAATCAATAAGTATATTTTAATGAAGGTGAATACCCTTGATAGAGAAAGTAGTATGGTATTCACTACATAATGACTTCGTCTTGGAAAATCATGTTATAATTTCCGCAGCATAACGACGTGACATAAGAGTTCATAAAAATGTTTGATGACATAGAAATGGGAATATCATCATATTTATATGAAATTTACATCAAGGGATTCATACAGATACATTTACCATCATAATTAATCGAATTTAGATTCATAATACAAAATAATTTCTTGAATGTAAATGAGGAGAGAGAAATCCATAACCGAATTTCAGCATGGTAATGGGTGTACATGTGAGTCATTAATGAGATTGAAAGGGGTATATCATCATTAAAAAATAAATATGAATGTATGGGGGTAGAAGATCATACCTCAACATTTATAATTGAAAATTAAATGGCATAACAATTTTATAAAACATGGATAAAATGAGAAAGGAAGGAATCCCTTGTAGAAATTCTGCATGGTAACAGGTGCACATGGGAGGCATTAATTAGAGACAAAGGGGTATGTCACCATTAAAACATAAGGAGGTAATTATAGTATATCTTCTAAATCATACCCCCCACATTTTGTAATTACAAATAAAAGAGCATAACAATATAAGGAAACATGCACATAAATAAGGAAGGATGAAATCCCTTACATGGAAGTGTGATCCCAAAGGATTGGGAGAGGCTTGAGAGAGGCTTCTTGGGAGCTTGTGGCACCTCGGGAGGATTATATAAAGAAGAGGGATGAGGTTGGACGAAATCAAAAGGCTTTGAGTAAAGAGGAAGTGGGAGACTGGGTGGGTTTATGTAGATAGAGAGAGTGAATTCTTTATTATTTAGGTTTGGGACATCGAAAATTAAAATATTAAAAATCACAAGACAAACCACGGTTTTTTCCAAAAGATAGTAGAAAAAATATTTTATAATTTAAATGCACTAACTTCTTAAAATAATGGGGTTTCTTATGTGGAGTTGAGTCTCACTCTTAAGGAAATCAATTTAAAAATCTAAAATGTTTTATAAGTCTTGGAGGGTCCGCTATGGCTTTGAAAAATAAATAAAATAAACCTAAAATCACATTATTTTAATGGTAAAAAATATATTGCCCAGAAATTAATGTTTATAGTATTTTATTACATCACTATTGGTTCATTATGATGTCATAAAACACATTATATATTTAAACGCTATTTAATTTTATCCTAAAAATTAGGTTGTCTCAGAAAATGATAAAAAAAATTCCGTTGGATAATTTCATCATAATGATTCCAAAAATAATAATCAATTGATCTAAACAATTTTATAAAGATGTGATTTTTTAATTTAAAATAAAAAATGACATTTATCAAAAATTCATGTGTTTTGAAAAAAATAACATTCAAACCTTAATAAAAATGAAAATAATATTCATAATAATAATACGGTCATTTATATTATATAAAAAGTAATTTATTAATAATATTTAATTAAAAAAATATTTACATCCAAAATCCATTAATTCATCAAAATAGATTTCTTAATTAACAAAAAATTCAATATTTTTCTTTAAAAAATTATTTATAGTGTAACAATAATAAAATGAAAGTATTTTCTATATGAAAAAATAATGTACATAATCATAGTACTAGGGTATTGTTACATAACCCCTTATAAAACCCACATAAGACCGAATAGTAAGGTTTTCTATGGTGACACACTCATGGGGTGGCTTGTATAACATCACTTGGGTGGTAATCTCTATAAACTTTTTCTTCTCCTGTAGGCGGTTCTGTTCGAGCATAACATGTTGATGTTTGGCTTGGGCTTGGTCAAGATCAAAGCCTAATGAATCCACCTCCTTTCCATGCACCGATAAATTGGATTCATATGGGGAATGCCTACTAGATGAGGCCATCACTTCCTTTGTCTATGTACATTGGATTTTTTAAAGCCCAATATTTATACAATTCATGTGATCACTGTTCAACGACTCTATTAGAAACTGTCACAATTCCTAAAGGTATTTTAAAAATAAAAAATCATAAAACCAATTAATTTAAAAAGTTATATAACCATTTCACATTACAATACATTAAATAGATCAAGAGGAATTTCCATTATTAAAAATTTGGGTTGTTACTTAAAATATGTCTACACATCCTTGGTGAATAATGTGGGATTTATTTATCTGAATGAAATCCTTTTTTTAGATAACATAATATTAAACTTCATATATAATAATTATATTCATAGAAATAAAATTCCCACAAATGTCAATCATATATGAGTTATATACTTAAGAATTTATCATTATTCCATTATGAGTTGATATTGTTTTTTCAACATCTAATAATTGTGGATAAAAATTATAATTCCATGTGACTTATCATGATATAAAAAATTGATATAAATAATCTAAAATAGGGAAATAAAATATTTTAGAATACCTATTACCACCACAAAATCATCATTCTATCTTCATTATAATTCTAAAACAAAAATAATTATCATGTCTATTAGTAATGTTTATTCACTGTGATCAACAATTGAAAATAATTTATAGGATATTCTAATCTGGAAACATTATATTCAATCTATAAAACCATATGTTTATCCTTGGTTATCAAATATTATAATCATTAATTATAGTTAATATGTAAAATGAGATTTAACCCTATAATATACATAGAGTGTTTCAATCCAGGTTCATTATAAGGGACCACTCACCATAAAACAGAATTGTGGTCAAAATATAATAATAAAACTATCTTCAGGGTTATTACCACTACATAAATATCTTCCAAAATAAAATCCACTTATAGTATCAAGTTAAGGAAGTCTTTATGAAACCCACAGTCCTTTCATTACCATTACATAAGAAATTGTAATTTTTATAGAATTATACTATGGTATCTCCTTAGATGTTTTTCATATTTGTTCCCATATATTTCTAAAAATGTATCTGATAAAAACTAAAAAACATCATACTTTTAATATATGAATATCACATATTTTTAGATGAATATTTAATACATTACATTTATATCATTGATAGAATCATAAATTTTTAGTGTCCTTGGAATATTTTATACAAAATTTTTTTTTCATAAAATATCAATATCACACCTCACATAGTTCATCATAACCAACACTCTTCTTAGACACGCGTTATATGAATAAATCATTTATATCTTGAGGTAAATAAAATATAAAAAAATATGATCTTAAATTATCATTATGGGTAAAAAACGTATATGTCAATGATAATTTAAACATACCATGTTCATAATGGGTATGAGAATATGATCTTAACCATTAAAAATCATACCCAGTAATCCATAGATCATATAGATAAGAGATAGAATAAACCATGTAATTTTATATTAAATTAATCATTAAGGGATAAAATAACATGGGGTATGGGAATACAATATCATAATATGTCCATGTCATAAAATATTGGAATAAGGTTTTGAATAGTAATAATCATATAATTTTTATATCAAGGATACCACACAGAAAATCATTACATGTTATGCTTGGGTTACCACCCATATTCCTACAACTGGATATAGATAACCTCTCATGTACAATCATTTGAACTTGCGATAAACTACTATGTATCATATTTTTTCTTTTTCATGATAACCACTACTTTACCCTTTAATCTCAGAGATAATTAATCACTTCCCAATGCATTGGAGAGATATGTAGTTATAGTCTCAATATTTACATAATCGTAAATCAATTCACATTCATACCAAAAAATCATAAAAGCATTCATTATAACTTATATAATTTAAATTAAAGATATTTTAACCAATATTTCATCATAATATCCTTAAAAAATCTACACAAATAATTAAGATGGTATTATAGGATTATATCCCATGGTAATCATGCATATAATCAAACGAATAAATATTATGTTAAAAATTCGATTAAAATTACCAAGAATATTTCTTAAGGAAAATAAAATTTTCAATTTGAGATCACTAATTTAAAATGATAAAATTTCATATATTTTAATTAAATATTTTTTTAAAATAACCTTATAAATATATAAATTATTCTTCAAATATTTGACTTGTTATGTTGAATGGTTTTTCTGTTCATATTTTTTATGTTAATATAATGATTCATTTCATTTTTTTGTTAAATTTAATATTTAAATCATTCAAAAAAACAAAATAAAAATTTAAAATATATTTAAAAATTAGTTACATGTAAAAAAATGAACCAAAGAGAGATATAATGTAATTTTTCATCAAAAAAATTATTCTGGACACTTGAGTACCTAAAAAGACAAAAAGAAAATTGAAAACATTATTCCTAATAAATAAACATAGTATTAAATCCTTAATGTAATTTTTATTAAATAATTATATAATTTCCCTCAATGAAAATTTAATCACAAAAAACCCATTTAAATTGTGATTGAATCACAAATCCTTTACCTCAAGTTCAAATATCATAAAAGACTACAAAATCCTATTAAATAAATATTATTTTCATAAAATTACATAATAGTGTACTTTATATACTTATAATATTATATATTTCCAATATATAAAATTAAAAAACTATTTTATTAATAATTACTTATTGAAATAATTATTTCTCAGTGTCAACTATTTTAGTTTTCATGAGAATATCTATTTAGTTGTTCCATCTGGTTTACGGTTATCATGGTTTAATGATATGTTGAATGTTATTTATGATATAAATATAATATATAATAATTATATACAAATTTTGTGTCATATATTATAGGTAGGTATAAAATGAATTCCACCATTCATTGAGACGAGGGATCGTAAGTACACATGAAAACTCTTTTCACTTTTTAAAAAATGGAATGAAATAAAGGTAGATAATAATTATTCTTTTTAGAATCAATATTATATAATATATATCATATATATTCATTAGATAAATACTTTTTACCATCCATGTAAATATTAAATAAAAAATAAATCACATCACTTTATTGAGGTGGTAATTCAGATGTATGCATGAGCGATATTATAGATTTCCAATGAATTTGTAGATTAGAAGGTATATATGACATTATAATTATATAATAACAAAAATTATTTCATAAATATCATTTATAGACATTAATCCCATTATAATACCAATCTGTGAAATATCGTAATGAAAAATGAATTGTATCCCTATATAGTAGTGGTTGTTGATACGTACACATGAGTGAGACCGTCACTACTTATTTGATGGGAAAGAGGGTTGATTTTTTTCAATAATCATAATAAAATTTAATTATATTTGTAAATTTAATTAATTATTTTCTTTTGAATACCATATATTTTGAGAGGGTATATGAAAAAATAAATTTAACTTTGTCAAGAAAAACAATCACCTCTTCTTCAGGAGGACCCTTTTAGACCATTTCTTAAGAACCCTTTTAATGGTATTTTAAGGAAATGAAACCTATATTATATCTCTAAAAAATTTATAAGATAAAAGGGTAGGTTTTTTTGATATTGATGGATTAATGTGGTGTAATGATAAGATATAGGTGGTGCCCTTGTATATGGGAGGGGAAGGACACATGTTGATTTTCCAAAAATATTAAAATATAATTGAACCATTCATAAGAAACGTGATCTAAAATTACTATAAATTCAAGTAAATTGATGATATGTTCAATATATAATAATTTAGTGAAATTTATATAGGTTTTATTTTCATTTTAATCCTTACCTTTTGATTTAATCTCTTGGAATACCAATTTTAATCTTATAGTCTATAATGATGTTTTGATAAAAATGATTATATGTTTAATTATAATGTATTAACTAGCACAAAAATTTAAAAGTAATTTAAATTTACACCATTTCTTATCTTAAATTTCTTCTTCATATATTTTTTAGACTTTGAAATTATTTTATAAATTATTATTTGAATAGTATCAATAATATCAATTTTCAAACTATTCATGTAATTTGACTTTATAGAGAGTATTAAGGGAAATGTAATTCATATATAATTCTTTAAAACACTCCTAATATGTTATATTAATCTCTAAATTTAATGGAATACAATAATAAACCAATATCTTTTTATTTAATTATTTTTTAAATCTTTTATTTTATTTTTCTATAAATTAAATAAATATTATGTCTGCATTGTGTATGTGTTTTTGGTAATTAATCCATAAATAAAAAAATTAAAATAAATTTTCAAGATAATAAATTAACCATCATTTCAAATAACTATTTATAACCAAACTTATCATAACTTTATCTTATTAATATAAAATTTATTAAATTCATGGTGGCTACATTTTGTTTTTATCCATTTATAAAAAAATATAACGTTTATAATTTCATAAAAATGCCACCATGTTTCCATATTTTATAAACATTAATTATAATGGAATAAATATATTCATAAAATAGAATTAAAATATGATTATTTGAATTTTAATGTCTTTACTTAATGTTTTGACATTGTTTTACTCATTTTCCCCTTACCATGGAGATAACATTTAACCAATGTTGTAGTTCATAATGACTAAAAATATATGGGAACAATTTTTGAATAAAATAACCAAACTATTTAAAATATTGGACCATTTTCCATGATTAAATTTCTATAAGGGGAACAAAATTATTTGAAAAAGACTCAAAAAATGCAATAAAAACTGTATTTTAGAAAAATACATTTTTTAGTATAAAATTTGATTTATTATTATCTCATGCTTACAAAAAAAATATATTTTTTAATTTTAGAAAATATGATTTAATATATAATATATTTTCATCTCCATATAAAAATCATTCAACAACTGTTAATGATATACTTTAATAAGATAAAAAAATATTTCATGAATAAAAAAATGAAGAGACAAATACCTTATACATAAAGTATATTTTTCCCATTACTAATAAATCGATGAAAAATGATTTCATTTTTTAAATTTTTAAACCATATATTATTCATAATTTATATTATCTTATTATTACCTTGGAATCCAAAAACTATGTTAATCCAATCATATTAAATAATAATAGTTCAACAGTAAATTCAGGTTTGTTATAACATGGTGTTGCATGTAATGAAACATATAGGTGAAATTGATTTTTTTAGATAATTATATCATAAAATCTAAGGGTGTTATATTATACACTATATAAAATTAATTTATCTTAAAAATTATGTCACTCTGATACAAAAAATGAGATTATATTCGTTTCATCGCATCCTTGGGTTCCCATGTCGCTTCTTCAAATTTATAATTCTTCCAGGGAACATTAACCCGGTGATTACTCTTGTTAAATAACAAATTATATATATGAACAAGTTTTTAAACTATTGGCTTATTATAGGAAATATATTTCTCATGTTGTATCACCTATGAGTTCAAAACATGTGACAGGTTAGGTGTGTACTTACTCATGAGAGATATGTGGAACAAATTTTGATTTTGAGAGAGGATCATTAAATGTTTCAAATTATGAGATATCATCATAAATCTATAAATAATATTAAATGGGGATATATATACATATAGATTAATTTTCATTTAATTATTAATATCATATCCTTCTCCTGAGAAAAAATCCTGAAAATATCATCTCACTAACATTGAATTGTTTATTTTGACAATGATTCATATAAAAACTGTTATATCAACTATGAAACTCCTTGATATTCTAATAAATTAATCCATAATTATCATCCATTTTAAATTATATAGAATATTCCAATAGATATAATTCTCCATAAATATCTATTAATTTTTTATTTTTGTACATCATTTCATAGAGGAAATCATAAGGATTCATCTAAATTGTTTAGTTTATAAGATTTTTGTAAGGAAAGTAAACTGGAAGAAGGTTTTGATCCAAAAAATCATTGACATATAGAGAATAAAATCATAGTATATTAGCAAGGGGTTGAATGGTTCTCTCTGACTGGCCGTCTATCTCAGTGATCAAAATTAGATACCATATAATGTTGTACTCCCAAAACATTTAAACATATTAAATTTTTATTCTTGTAAGATGATCAAGAAATAAATGTTTTTGGAATAAAATGAATTGTGTTGACTTCATAAGTTGATCGGATAAAAACCAAAAACTATAATTTTCATTATAAAATTTCAAATGTCTGATAAAAAAATTTCAAGGTGATATTTTCAAATTTCCATTCAGGTATGGCTAATTGTTGTAATATCCCATTATACTTATTTCTATTATCAATAACTTGTTGAAAAACCATGAACCAAGATAAACACTCTAAAATAATGTTAATCATTTTATCCCACCATATGTACTCTTTTATGATTCAACACATTTTCATACATCTATGTTGAATAGTGAATAATGAACTACGGGGTTCAATAAATAGATTCTTATTCACATGATTTTGGGAGGTAACACATACAATGTTCCTAAGAATTATCATTCCATCACAATCAAATTATAATTCCAGAAACAGTTTAACCTTCTTCTGTAGTTCCACATTTTATCTGTACAACACTTTAATTCTCATATGGATACATGGATGAATAGTCATTGGACTAATACATGATTTCCCTCCTTCAATTAATATTTCTTGATCCGTATGTTAAAAATATAAAAATATTCAATATTTTTTGATCCTCAATAAAGATACTATAGCATTATCCTTTTCTACTCAATGTCTTGGACACCTTATTTCTTTTCCCTGGTGGAAATGTATTGACTAGTATAAATCACTAATCAACTCCAAACATCTTCGCTAGTATATATTTAGTTATTTTTTATTAAATATATACAATAAACTTTCAGTATCATTATATATATCACACATTTCCCCAAAAAGATAATCCATCCATATCTATAATGCAAATATTAACACAACCTACCCCAAATCATTATTTGGGTAATTTTAAACATATACCATTAATTAAAATGAGGAATAATCTATTGTCAAAACATTCTACTAGAGAATGAATTCCAGTTTTTTCATTGATGCATCGGTACTGATCCAAAACGATTATCCATTGTAGGGTTGTGCGATAATAGGGGAGCTAACCGTCATTATTTTGTCTTTTAAATTATATTCACATTACACTATCCAAAGGATTTTGTCTTCATTCTAAGTCATATTAGTGAGTGGATTATAATTTCCTGATAAATTATCAATATATAATAAATATTATCAATACAGACCAAGATAACTATATAAATCAGCCATAATGCTTGGACTAGGATAACATTCAACAACCTCCATATTTTATCGATCTACTAATAAACCCTTTACTGATATTATATTTCACAAAAATGATATTTCTATCAAAAAGTAACACTTTTTAAAAAAATTAAACTTTTCCTTCCTTAGAGTATTCAATAAAATCATCATGTAATCTTAATTCAATTTATCTAATACTTTATAATATTGTTTTCTATATAGAATACCAAAAACAGATCAATATAATTTATAAATACTCGACTCATCATATAGATGAAGATAATAGGGGAATTCTTATGACCAAATGTATTAACTATCAATTCTAAAATTATCATAACTTGTATGGAATGTTTTACTCTTCACATCCTTAATTAATGTGTTTGGGTGATATCTGAAATGAATTTAAACCATGAAAAATTAATAATAATCACATAATTGATCAAATAATCCACCAATATAGAGAAAATGAAAATTTTTTTTGATATTTATTTTGTTATGTTATCTAAAATATATGTTGAGCCACATCGATACATCATTATTATGAAAAAAAGAATTGGTTCACCCCATGGCTATGTACTTGGCCAAATGAATCCCAAATATGGATTCCCATGGATTTTATTTTTTAATTTGTATAAGTTAATAAGTTCTATTTTATATTGATTCATTTAAATATGTGTACTAACATGTATGTGTTTTTTATAGAAACTCAACATATCAATTTTGTGGAAGACTATAAAACCATACTATAATGATATCAACAGACTCCTCTATAATAGGAAAATCAAGGATGATTAGTTTCTTCACAACCATCTAAGATAAAAAAACCACACTGAAGAGGAATTGAGAAACAAAAAAAGATTAAATTTCCAGTAGAAGTTCTTTTTAATTTTCTCACTAATAAAAGATCATTTGTTGGATCATAATATGAGAAGTGACTACACTTTTATAGAAGATGATGTATAGTTTATGTAAATAAATAAAATCCATGCCTAAGATAACCTCAAATTAAAATTTATTGAGAATAAAGATATCTATAGGAAGCATATTCTAATAACCATAAATCATATATGATTCATAGACTTGGGATATGATCATCATTTAATTATGAGTCTTTGCTTCAAATTCAACATCTAATCATTGTTGACATAAAATATATTTACATGAGACTTTTCCTGATATATAAGAATTCATATAATAATGAAATAATATGGGAAATTAATATTTGGTCATACCTATTGCCAACTCAACATCACCATTCTTTCGTCTATCACATACTAAAACAATAACATAATAATCCCAAAATGGTTATTATGACCATGTGGTGTTTTCAATTAGACTAATCAATCAAGAAAATAATTTATTTTATTTATAAATAATCAATCCATCATTTAAATCATTGAAACCTTATTTTTAAACTAGGATATACTTTATTATCATCTATTAAAATCCATCATAATGGTTTATAATGAAAATGTGAGTTAACCATATAATATCCTTACAGAATGTCAACCTGGATGTATATTAGGGGAACATTGACCATGAAATAGAATTATGGTCATGATATAATCTAATAAGTATTTTCAGTTTTATTACCCTTATATTTATTTATTCCAAAACCAGATCCACCTATAGTATCCATACATAGATGTTTTCTATGAAAATCCAACCAATTTCAGTACTATTACTTAAGAAATTATCGTATAAATAATATTATCCTTAGGTTTATCCCTAGAGTTTTCTAATCAATTTTTGAAAATGCATTTAAACTATTCTCTAATTCCAACTATTTTTATACATATATTTCACACATTATTATTACCTCATATTTGATTAATATTAAATATGTAAGATTAAAATTCACACAAGAATTTAATGGGTTATTGTCAGAACTGGTTCATAAAATACCTTTGTCATCTCCAACATAGTTTTTCATAATTTTCACCGTTATTAGACACACAAATTATAATACTTTTCATTATATTCTTTGGAAAAGAAAAAATAATAAAGAATGGTCTCATATACCTATAATTGAAAATAAGGGAGAGATCAATGATCATTTAAACATAAGATTAAATTTTGAAATTAATACCCAAAATTCTATAGATCATTATCAAGAGTCATATAATAAACCCCGATATTTCATAATACATTAATCATAAAGGTATCAAATAATATAATCTATAATAGATGAAATTTTCAAAATAGCATGTCATAAATTAGTGGAATAAATTGTGGAAAAATAATAATCATATAAATATTTTTTCAAGGATACCCAAAAATGAATTTATAACATGTTAGTATCAGGATAACCATAATTGTACTTAATTAATGATTAGAATAACATCTCATGTTCGATCTTCTGGGATTGGGACAACATCTTGTATACCATCCATTTTTGGGATTGAGAAAACATTCAACGTACCCATTAAGCTCATAGAACATTAATATTTACTCCATGATTAAGTTGAATATATAAATATTTCCCCACCCATAACCTAATCATTAATCAATTCTTTTTTATTCTATAGGATTATAAAAATATTCATTATAACTGTACCCATGGAAAATAAAATGGACTAATTATATCTTTCATCATCATTAACATAAACCATCCATAGATAGAATAAATAGGGTATAATAAGATCATATACCCCTTAAATACTACATAACATCAAAAGATGTCATCATAGATGAAATATTCCCTTAAAAATCATTAGAATATTTTTGAAGGTAAATAACATTTTCACATTGAAAAAATATACATAAAATCTATAAATTTCCCATATAAAAAGGAAAACATTTTCTTTAGAAAGCTACTTGTAAATAAAAAAAGGAATCTTTAAATATTTAACAATTCTTGGATTGGGATATTCCATTCATTTCATTTATATTATAATAATAATTCATTTCATATTTTTAGTAAAAAATAAAAAATAACACATTCAGAAAAGGATAAGAACATTTATTTAAATCTTTTTAAAAAAATTTCAATTTGGTAAAATTAAATTAAAATATTAATTGGAGAATATTAAAAACATTCATGAATTTTTTTTAGAATTCATGGACATGGGAGAAAATGTATTTTCAACCAAAGAGTGAAATAGAGTCATTATTTCAAGAAAAAGAACTTTTAATTTTCTAAATATGAAAATTGAGGAAATAGAATGTAATGAATGTATTATAACAAAATAATCATAGGATAATAAAATTAATTGTATTTACTAAGAATTAATTATATAACATACTTAATTTGAATTAGATTATAAAAAAGGCCTTTTAAAATGAGATTGAGAGGAAATTCTTTTATCTCAAATTCAACTTTTTTCAAAGGGTTTCTAACCTCAATTATAATAAACTTCATTTTCTTATAATTACATATAATATTAATTTAAATAGTTATAATATCATATATGATCTAGTTGTAACATTTCAACACCAATTTATTAATAATTTCTTAGTTAAATCATCATTTCCATGTGTTGACAATTTTATTTTTCATAAAAATTTCTTTTTCTTCATTTGAATTCATAATATTATTATTATCGTTACATCATATCCATAATTTTATATATCATATAAATAAGAAATATATTAGTTATATACATATTATAATCCTATATAAATAGTAGAGATAGAAAATTTAACTATATTGTTCATGGATATTGTTGGTTGTACATGCTCATAATGGATTTTTTTACTTTTGGGCCGATATAAGAAATAAAAGATTAATAAAAATTAATATTTATTAAATAATTTCATTATAAAATTTTTAATATATATTAATTAAACTAATATTTATTACCTTCCTTGAAAAATGTAAATGAAAAAAATAAAATTTCATGGTAGGGGTTATAGTCAACACGCACGCACAAGCGATGTTATCATTTTCCAACATATTGGAAGCTTAAAAGGTATATATGATAGTATAATTATAGGATAAAACCCATTTAATAAATATCATATATAAAAATTAAACCAATTATTATACTCAACCATGTAATATGGAGATGAAAAATTAATATTATTATTTCGTGGAGGTTGTAGTCCACACGTACGCATGAGCAATACTTTCACTTTTTGAAAGATTTAATAAAAGAAATAAAAAAAATAATTAAACCTAAAAACATTATTAAATTATAAATATCACACAGACACACACACACACACACACATATATATATAATGAATCATCATTACCATCTATGTAATGAAGATATGAAAAATGAATCATATCACTTTGTGTAAGTGCTAGTCCACTGATATGCAAGAGAAATGTTATCAATATCCATTATATATGATGGTAATATTTAAGATTTTATGTTATTATATCATATTCATAATAATTTAATTATTATTATTTATAAACATTAAACCCATCATAATACCCATCTAGGAATGATGGATATAATAAATGAATTGTATCACTACCTGTAAGTGGTATTCCACATGTACGGATCAGAGATACATTCAATTCACATTTGATGGAAAATAGGGAATATAATGGTGGTTTCATGATCATAGAAACATTAAGTTATATTTATTATGATTAAATTAATATTTTATTATGAATACTACATATTTATAGATGTTTAAATAAGAATTAAATTGAAATAGTTTGAGTAGAATGATTGCCTCTTATATATGATGCCTCTCTTAGATCCTTTCATAAGGTCCCTTGTAATCTTATTTTAAGAATACCAGATCCTCTAAATTGATTATAAGTATATCATTATGTGATATTTCTATGGGATTGATAAGTTATGTTTCTCAATGTGTTGTAAATAAATGAGAGAATTTGTGTACTTTTTTAACGGAGGGAAAGGATGGACTATGAATTTCTGAAATGTTTCAAATATAATTAAATAATTCTGAAGAAATGATTCCAAATTTATAGAAATTCAAATGAAAATATTCCATAGTTAAAATATCCTGAAAAAAAACAAATTTTGATAGGTGTTTGGTCTTTTTCAACCTTATAATCTGGTTTCAAATAGTTGTTAACCAATCGTAATCTTAACCATGTTAATGATTTTTTAAATATTAAAGGGTTATAATTATACTTATAACATAAAATTGAGCTCATATATATTCATGGAATAAAATTTTCAACCATTTCATAATATATATTTCTTATTTAATTGTTATAATTATTTATAAATAATATAGTGAAATATTTTTTAACATAAAATATCATTAATATCTTTTGGGATCTATTTAATTAATTTTACGCGAAAGAACACATTATAGTAATTGAATTATAATATAAGTATTCTAATCATTAATAATTTTTTATTTATAGCTATGAAATTTGATAAAAATAATTATTAGCCCATATATTATTACATTTAATATTTTTTAAACATTTATTTTATTTTCCAATTAATTGAATAAATATTGTTTTGTCCTTATATAGTCATTTAATGAAATTAATTAGTCACAAAACATTATATTTAAATTAAATTTATACTAATAATTAATTCACCTTTAAAAAACTTTTAGGACGAAAACTACCCATTTTTTATCATGATAAAACAAATTCAGAGTTATTAAAGTCAAGAGAGTGGAATTATTCATTTATACTTTTCTAAAAATAATATATTTGTCATAATCAATGAAAAACATTGTAATGGGTCATATTTTATAGATTTATATCCATTTGGTCAAACTAAAATCATACTTGTATGGTAAATTCAAGTGTTAGAGGAAATTTAAACCCTTAACCCAATGTTTTAACATTTACTGACTGGCCCTAAGGCCTTCTTTTTATTTTATTATTGATAATCCCCCTTTTTTAAAGAGATCAATGATTCAAGACGCTAGGGAGGGGCAGTTCTAGTGGGTTGGGCCTACGGGTCATGTAATGGGAAGGGTATGCCTCTGGGCCTTTGGATAATAAAATTATGTACAAAAAATAAACCTATTTACAAAATTTGAAAATCCTAATTGAAAATATGGAGTCTATTTTTAACTATTATGTTTTAGTATGTGGTGAAAATTCATTTTCAAAAATGATTACATAACATGACAGAACCAATTTTTTAAACCTGTTTTAAGAATTAATATAGATTTATTATTCTCTGATGCCTAAAAACATTATATGGATATTAATGAAGTCCATTAAATATATAATATATATACATTTTATAAAAATAACTAACAAATAGTGATAAATTTATTTATTAAGATAATAACACATTGCATACTTAAACATTGTTCTAAAAAAACAATCCATTAACATTCATATGATTTTTTGTTTATAATCATCTGATTGCAATTCAATTCATTTTATAAATTTATAAACCATATATGTTTAATAATTTACATAGTAATATTCATACCCATGAATACAACATCATGAAAAGAACTTATGTATCAAATAATAATATTTCCATAGTATATCGTGGATCGTTTAAACTATGTGTTCCATGTAAATAAAGATATTAATGAAATAAAATTTTTCAATAATGAAAAAAATCATAATATCTAAGGGTTACACATTTTACCCCTATACAGTGATTTTTTACTTGATATTATATAAATATAATTTACACAAATAAGGATATCTCTATTTCATCGCATCCTCGAGTTCCCATGTAGCTTCGTAGAATTTCTAATTCCTCTATAGATTTTCATAATGTGAGTAGTAATGTTCTTTAGAATGTTATCTATACAATCACATATTTATAGTGGTATTTTTTCAAATGAACGAACACTCTCTAGTGTATGACCTCTGATATGATTTCATTTGATCTATTAGGTGTGTACTTCTTCCTGAGAGATACATGAAACAAATCATGAGATTAATAGAGGTTCATTGGAAGCATCAATCTATAAACTACAATACCTAATCGATGAGGAATATCGAAGGTTAAATATACCTATCACTTAAAATTACATTATATTTAAAATTTATAACCTTTTTCCTTATAAAAGTCCATATAAATACCTTCTCACGATTTTCAAATTCCATATTTGTCAAATGATTTTCAGAATATATTTTCTTTGAAACAATATTTCACTAATAGACTACTGAATGGATATGAATTAATATATTATTTAAATATCCATCATAGTTTCCAATATTTTTTTTCTCCAATATCATCAAAATGAATTGTTATTCTACACATTATTTTATAGTAGGATTTATAAGGATCCATATAAATGCATGGGTAAAAGTAATTATTGTCATAAAACATTAATAAAGGAAGGTTTTTTCTAAAAATGTTTAGAAATAAATATAATAATATCTATACATATCCTTCATGTTTTAACGGATATCTTAGAATGACCAGCTATATAATGATGATATACAGTACTGAAACTCAAATTTGTATTGGCAGCCTACTAAAGACATCACTAGAACCTCGATGAAAACCATGAATATCAGTGAGATATGATAGAATGTAGTACACTATGAATCCCTAAAAATAATTAATTTCATATTCTATTCATATTTTCAAGATAGAAATATATTTTTTATAAAAATTATGAATTATTAATTCATAAGGTTGTCGGCTATAACCCATATAGAATTATGGATTTAGAATTTTTTTGGAGTTTGATGACAAAATAAATAATTATATTTTTTCCATTTCCCATTATAGCGTGAGTAATTGTTTCAAAATAAAATTGAAATTTCATCTATAAAGTATAATTTCATGAAATACCAACCACCGTTATACATACACAACATTATCTCTCTCTATAGTGTCCGACCAAAATTACTCTTTCATATCTATATACATCTTCAAACATCCAAGAAGAATATAGAATCAAAAACTACGAGCCTCATCCAAAATATTTTTCTTAAAATATGAAATATATGGAAAACATATTTAGTTACTGACCTTATCATTGTATTCCAATAAATGTTTAACACAGGGGAATTTAGATCCTTATTTTGTAGTTTTGCATCTTTATTTTTGGCCCCATGATTCCTCCCATTAATAAATTATTGAACACTCATTTTAGAAATATAATATTGACACCCTTAGTTAAATATTTATATATTTCTATTTTTTGTATTGATAAATAATACATCTTATGGGATCCTCATCATTGATAATCTAGAATTATACTTTTAACTAAAATCATTGAACACCATGTTCACTTTCCCAAGTTGGTAATTTATTATCAAGTTATAATAATTAATCAACTCATAACATATTCTAAAATTTATATTCACCTCTTATAGAGTTAATATAAACATTTAAGTTTTTTTATCAGTATAAATAACACACATTAATCCATAAATAATTTTCTTCCATATCCTTAATGAAACAATTACCGCAGTTATCCCCAAATCATATGTTGTAATATTTTTCATATGAACCATCAATTTTTGTGAGGAATAAGCAACCACCATATCATTTATCATGAGGAAACATTCCAATAACTTCTTTAATTCATCACATTAGACCAAAAACCCTTCTGAACTATATGGTAGGGTGAGGAAATGTGTGTTTTTTAACTATGTCTCTTGTTCCTTGAAATTTTCTTCACCTATATTTATCCTAATGAACTTGTATTGCATCCGAGTCAGGATGGTATTTATATTAGATAGTAGTGAAAAATTATTGACAATGAATTTATAATAACCATACAAAAAAACCAAAATATTGAACTCAATCATAGTGTATAGTCTTTGACAATATTTAATAGCATTCATGTTTGAGATATACATTGATATACCCTCACTTGAGATAATATAAAAAAATAAAACTTTTTGATAGAAAAATTTACACACTTTTAATTATTCCAATAACTTAACATTTAATTAGGTCTTCAGTAAAATCCCCAATTTATCATAATGATAATAATTAAACAATGAATATATAAGAATGAAAACTATAAAGTCTACCAAAAACTAATTAGTGTAATCTTTAAATACTTGTTTCATTAAATCAATAAAATTATTGTATAATTTGAAATAATTTGTGGAATTACATTAAATTCATATTCTATATACCCTATATGAATTGATTTTTTGGGTATATCCTCTTTCATGACCTTAAATCGATGATATACGAAATGAATTTCATCCATGGAAAAATTATTGATCTCCACATATTTTTTCAAACATGTCTTAAATATGAGATAGAGGGTATATTTTATTGATAGTGATATTGTTATGTTCTTGACAATCAGTATATAGTTACATTGATCCATAAATATTATTAAAAATAGGAATTGGTATGCCCCCATGGTGATGCATGTGGAAAAATGAATCCATAATTAAGATTATCATGGATTTTTTTTTCAATTACAACTACTCAATTATGGACATTCCATATTTATTCATCGAAATAATTGTATCACCAAATATGATTTCTATTGAAATTTTAACCTCATGATTCCATTAAATACAAGGAATGTATAATGTAAATAAATCAAAAAACTCACTTAAAGTAGTAATATAATCGAGGTTGATTTTATCCCTAACCTACAAAGATAAAAAAACTCGTTTTGAAAAATAATCAAGACCAATATAGTGGATGAAATTTCCATCAAAAGTTCTTATTTATCATTATACTAACTTAAGATTATAGGATGGCTCAGAATATCAAATCTGATCACCCTTACCTGGTGATTGATGTGGGATTTATATCATTAAATCCAATCAATACATATGATAACATGAAATTAAAGTAGTTGGACAAAAACTAGTTATGGGAATCACATTCATACAAACTTCAATCATAGATGAGTTATTGACTAGAAAAAGCAATCAACATTCTATTTTGATTTTTCTCTGGTCATTAAGTATATTTTTATTGAGTATATGAATTATAATTCCCAGATATTTTGCTTGATATATAGGAATTCATATAATGAATCTCAAAAAGAGAACATAAATATTTGAGCATACCTATTACCACCAAAACATCATAATTTTTTCTTCAATCCTACACTTGATCAAAAATGGTTATCATGTCCATTATGAATTTTTAATCATTTTTCTAAATAATGGAAAATCATTCATAAGATCACTAAATCATGAAACCCTATATTTAGAATATAAAACCACAGGTTTATACATGGTTATCCATGGTTATCGTATATTCAAATCCTTTTTAATAGTTCATAGGGAAAATATGATTTAACTCTATAATATAAACCAAGTGTGTCAAACCAGAGGCACAGTATGTGACCACTCGCTATACACTGAAATTACGGTCACCATTGAAGTGTCCTACTCTAATTGGGATTATTACCCTAATATGCATCTATTCCAAAATCCCATCCACTTAGACTATCTAGTTTGGGATGTTTTCTAATAATCCCACACTCTATTAATTACCATTAATTAGTATATTCCCATTTACATAGTATTTTAGTTAAGGTTTTCAATAAATACTTATCTTAATAGTTTCTATAGGTTCAAAAAAATTATCTAATAAAAAATATAGAAACCTATACTTTTCTTATATAAATATCAAATATTATTAGATTAATATTCAATAAATGACATTATCATCCCTTCTAGAATCAAAAAGTTTCTATTTCTTTGGATATTTTGATACATAATTAAATTTTAAATAAAATATTCACATCGTCTCCCACTTATTTCATCATAACTGACACTCTTCTTAGACACGTCTTATATATACAATTTCTTCATATCATGAGGAAAACATAAAATAATTAAGGATAAGCTACAATTATTTGTAGAGGTAAATAATATAGTTCTCATATATAATTTAAATAGCACATGTGAAAAATTGGTTTGAAAACAAGATCATAACATTTCAAAATCATACCCAGTAATCTACAGATCATACATATTAAGGATAACATAAACCATGTAATTTTAAAATACATGAATCATAAAGAGATCAATGAACATGATCCATGAGAAAATTACATTATAATATGGTCATGTTATAAAAGAATATATTAATTTTTGGAATAGTCATAATCATATAAATTTTATATCCATACATTCATAACATTTTTGTCTTAGGTTAACAGCCAGTGTACCTACAATTGGATTGGAATAACCTCCCATGTACCAGCTTTTGATAATGGGATAACCTCTTATGTACCATATTTTATCATGTTTGGGATAAACTTCTATGTACCCATTTAACTAAAATATTGTTAATCAATACCCAATAAATTGGATAGAGATATAATTTTGGGCCCACCTGTCTCATAATTATAAACCCATCAGTATGCATGCCAAAAAATCACAAAAAATAATTATTACATAACCAATGCAAATGAAATTGAATTTCATCAATATTTCATCATCATAACCAAAAAATTTCAATAGAAAAAAAAGGTTTTATAACATTATATACCTAATAAATCCTACAAAACATTAATGAATTTAGTATTACATGAAACTTTCCCTAAATGTAATCAGAATATTTATAAACAAAAATACACTTTTCACTTCAAAATCACTAATTTAAAATCTAAAAATTTCATTAATTTTAACAAGAACATTTTATTTATATATAACCTTATAAAATTTAAATGTATTATTAAAATATATGAGTGGTAATGATGCCAAAAAATTCTATTTATGCATTTTTTGTTAAAATAATTATTCCTTGAAGATTTTTTTGTTAAATTTCTAAATTAAATCATTTATAAAATGAAAAGATTGTTAATTTTATCAATAAAATAAATACTAGAAAATCTGGAAAAATAACTTTAAAAATCATTCGTTAATTTTAAAAGAATTTAAAACAATTTTAAAAACATGGACATTGATGAAAAAATTTTCTTGACCATATTAAAATTATGTAATTTTTCCTCAAAAACATTATATTAATCTCTTGAGTTATTAAAGAGAAGAAATTTAGAGGAATGAAATTATTCCCAATAAAAAACTAGGGAGAATAAAATTAATTTTATTTATACATATATAATCAAATAATTTCCCTCAATATAAATATAACCCTATCAAATCCCATTTAAAATATGATAGAAACACAAATTCCTTACCTCAAGTTAAAATTTATTCAAAGGATCCCAAATCCTATAAGATAAAAATTAATTTATTATAATTCCAATATTGATTAATTTACATTTTTATAATATTATTTATGATCCGCTTATAAAATTTAAACCCCATTTTATTAATTATTCCTTATTATAATTATCGTTTCTTTCCGTTAACTATTTTATTTTTATGGATATTTTTAATTTAGTTGTTCTGATACGTATACATTTATCATGATTTATTCATCTAATTAATATTATTTTTGATATAAACATAATATATATTCAATATATACATAATTATAGTCATATATAAATGGTATAGATAAAAGTAATGACACTATTCATGGAGACGGTGGTTCGAATGTACACATGAATGATTTTTTCACTTTTCAAAAAATAGTATAAATGAAATGTAAATAATAATTATCCTTTAAAAATTATAATTATTTATTATATGTCATATATATTAATTAAATAAATCCTTATTACCATCCATGTTAAGAGGAAACCAAAAATAAATCACATCGCTTAATAGAGGTTGTAGTACAGAGGTATGCATGAGCGAAGTTATAGTTTTCAATGAATTGGAAGGTAAGAATATATATATATATGATGTTATAATTATTTAATAAAAATAATAATTCCATAAATTTAATACATAAATATTTAACCCATTATTATACCAATCCCTAAAATATGGTAATTGTGGTAGTATGCACGTGCACATAATAGATACTTTCACAACATGTTTGATGTGAAAGAGGGTAGAATTTTTTTTAAAAAAATTATCATAGTAAAATTTATGTATATTTGGACATGGAATTTATTATTTCAATAATAATTTCATATATATAGAGGATGTGTAAGAGGAATAAAACTGAAATATGTCAAGTATGACGATTACCTCTTCTTCGTGAGGCCACTTTTAGATCATTCATTAAGCACCAATTAAATTGTATTTTATGAAGAAAAAATCAATAATTTGTCTCTATTTGAATTTATAAGATAATAGTATAGGTTTTTTATCTGCTATATGGAACAGTTTGGGGAGAAAGAGATATGTGTTTCCATTTATGTGAGAGTGGAAGGATACATTTGGAATTTCCAAAAATAAAGGTATATAATTATTTAATTCTCATAAAAAAGGATTCCAAATTAATACAAAATTAAATATATAAAGGATAATATTATAATCTCATCATCTACTGAAATTTATAGAGGTTTTTGTTTCATTATAAACCTTATCTTTTAATTTAATATCTTGGAAGGCAAATTTTAATCTTAAGAATTGTAATGGATTTTTAGATAAAAATTGATTAAAAATATAATCATATTGTAATAATTAGCTCATAAATGTCAAAGGAATTATATTTTAGGCCATTTATTATCCTACATGGAATCTTTAAATATTTTTATGATTTTGAAATTATTGAATAAATTATTATTCGAAAAAAATATCCTTAATGAATTTTTTAAACTATACATTTAATATGACATGTAACACAACATGAAAAAAAAATTGAAATATAAACATTTAAAATATTCCCAATATGTTATAATTATAAATAAATTTCATAGAAAATAATAATTCACCAATATTGTATAAATATAAATATTATTAAAATCATTTGTTTTATTTTTCTATTAATTGAATAACTACGTTGTAGGCCTTGTGTAAGCATCTATTTTCATTATTCAATAAAAAATTGAATTTATTTAGAGAGATAAAAATTAGATTATCCTTTCAAATAACCATTCAGAACCCAACTTATTATAATATTATCCTAATAATAAAATTGTAAATTTATTGATTTCATGAGTGTGAAATTTTGAATTTATCATTTTGTATAAATAATATAAGGGCCATAATAAAAGAAATTTGGAAACATGTTGCTATATGTTTTTATAATTGCATAATAATGGTATAAATATACTAATAAAATAGGATAAAATATTGTGTTAGATGAATTGTAAGGTCTTAACCCAATGTTTTAACCATTTTTAACTATTTTCCCCTTAACAAGGAGACAATAATTACCCACGATTACTGTTCATAATGACTAAAATTAAAATGGAAAAATTAAATAAAATTTATTTATTTAAAATATAAGACCATTTTTCATTATTTTTTTTATAACTGGAATTAAATCAGTTGAAAATAAGTGCGCAAAATGCGCTTTAAAGTATATTTTATAAAACTAGATTTTCATGTATAAAAATGGATTTATTATTATATAATTCTTAGAAAAAAATAATTTTTTATGTTAGGAAATATGATTTAATATAATATATATATCCATTAACATAAAAAATCTTTCCAAATAGTGAATAATTTAATTTATTAGAAAATAAACAAATTTGATGAATAAAAATATCATTAAAATATATCTTTCATAAAAATTATTTTTTTCTATTTATATTCAATTGATGATAAATGATATCATTTTATACAATTTTAAACCATAAAATATTCATAATTATTATTATATTAATCTTACACTGAAATCCACTTACTATATAATAACTCTTAGATTAAATAATTATACTTCAATAGTATATCGCAGTTCATTTCAACATGGAGTTTCTTTTAAAGAAACATATCAATGAAATTGAATATATTTATAGAGAAAAATATATTAAAATCTCTTGGGGTAATATTCTATAACCTATAAAATGAATTACACCCGCAAAATCTGGTAACTCAAATACATCCCAATGAGCTTATATCTCTTTCATCACATCATTTGGTTCCCAGTTAGCTTCTTCAAATTTTGGATACCTCTAGGGAACAATAAATAGGTGATTACTCTTGTTCTATAGCACATTATCTCTATAATAAATTATTTATATGAATTTCTCATTATAAAAAATATGTGTATAATGTTGTATCAAATCTGATTTTTAAACAATTTGTCAGATCACTTATGAACTTCCTCAGAAGAGAAATATGGAATACATTTTGAACATGAGAGAGGTTCAATGTATTTTCCAAATGATAAGCTACAATACCAACTCGATCAAGAATATTAAATTTTAAAATAAACAAATGGATATTATTTTCTTTTTTTCTAAAAACCATATAATTATTCTTAAGAGAATTCCCAAAAATACCATTTCACCGACATACAATTTCCTATTTTTTCAATGGTTCATAGAATAAAATGTATATAATCTCTGAGACGGCTTCATATGATACTGAACAAACATTCTCTTCAATTTTATGTTACAAAACATGTTAGAATATATAACATTCTCCATATTTATCATAGAGAATTGGATTTCAACAATTTATTCCATATATCCCATCATAACGACTAATCTAAATTCTTGATTTTAAGGGATTTTTGTAAGGAAACTCAAATAAAGTAAGGTGTTGATCCAAAATTTCATTTAAATATATAGAATAATATATTAGTATATCATATATAGGTTGAATAGTTCACTCAAACTAACCATCTGTTTGAGGGATCCCAATCAGATTCAATATAATGTGGTACTCCCTATAACTTTAAAACTTATTTAATTGTTATTCTAGTATAACGATATAGGGATAAATTTTATCTATGTAAAATAACTGTGTTGAATTCATAAGGTAATCTAATACAAACAAAATAGGATTATTTCCTTTAGACATTTCCGTAAGTCCGATAATAAAATCCATAGCGATGTTTTCCAATTTCTATTCTGGTATTAGTAATGGATGAAAAATACCATTTTACATTATCTATAACATGAAGATAGACCAATAACCTTGATACATACTCTACTATACTTTACTTCATGATGTCCCATCATATGTACTCTTTTAGGTCTTTATACATCTTCAAACATCCTGAATGAATAGTTAATGACGAACTATGAGAATTATTCAATAGATCCATCCTAAATTATGGTTTGGAGGGAACACATACATTATTTTTAAACATTATCATTCCATCAAAATCAATGTTAAATTCAGGAACATTTCTAAACTTCTTCAATAGTTCCACATCATCCTTATACACCTCCTTAATTCTTGTATGGATAGTTGGTTGAACACTGATTAGAGCATGAAAATATTTCTCTCATTACATTATTATTTCTAGATCCATATTTTAAAAATATAGAAATATTGGATCCTTTTTATCCTAAAAATATATAATCTTGCATGATCCTCTCTGGTCAAAGTGTCTGCCACCTTGTTCACGTTCCTATGGTTGAAATGTATTGAATAGTAAAATTCTATAATGATCTCCAACCATCATCTATAGAATATATTCATCTATTTTTGATTGAATATATACTTTCATCATTAATGATTAATATATATATATATATATCAAACCTTTCTACAAAATGTTAATTCCACCATATCATTAAATATAAAACTACCATTGCTAACCCTAGATCATTACTTGGGTTATTTTTCTAATGTACCTTCAATTACCATGACGCATAAGCAGTAACCATATCATTCTACCTGATCATGCATACATATCCTTTCATTGATGTATCATTATAAACCTCAATCCCTTATCCCTTGTAAGTTGTTTTTGAAGAGGGGTACTAACTAAATTTATCAATTAATTTAAATTTTATTAACATTAATATATCCAAAATAATTTGTCTCCCTTCTTAGTCAACATAGTGAGTTGATTTTACTACCATGGGAAATTATCTACAAATCTTTAATAATATCAGTAGAAACCATGAACACCACATGTCTCAATATTTATGGACTGTCGAGAAAAAAATTCAATAAATTCCATGTTTTATGGATCCACAGATATATTATTCCTTGAAATTATATGTCTCAAAAAGTAATTTTTTTTCCAAAATTATAGAATTTTAAATTTTTCTTATAAACTCTCCTTCATTAGGGTATTTAGTATACTAATCATGTTATATTCATCAACATCCATGATCTTTAAATATATAAGATTTTTTTCTACATGGAAAACCACAAACTAATCAATGTAATATCTATGTACTCTACTCATAAAATGCATGAAGATAATCGTGAAATTTTTAAGACCAAATGTAATCAATATAAATTCTAAATATCTAGAAATTGTATCGAATGATGTCCTATGTATATCATCTTTTACCCCAAATTGATGAAATCAAAAATGATTTTTAATCTTGAAAAATTAATAAACTTCACACTGTTGATCAAATATGACACCACTATTGGTTAGATGATAAGTTTCTTTGACAATGATCTATTTAATTATCAATAATCCATTTATAGATTCATTGATACATCATTATTTAAAAAAGTATAGCTTCACCGAAATATGATGTATATGGACAAATTATCCTCTTATTAGGATTCTAATGAGTTTTTTTAAAATTATTACAACTCAATCAGGTCTATTATTTGTGTATTCCTTGAAATAGGTGTAACAAAAAGTATTAGTTTTTAGGGAAACTCAATATATCAATTATGTGGAAGACTATGAAACTATTCATGGAAAACATTAATAAAGTGATATATTATATGATTACCCAAGATTTTTAGTTTCTCCCTAACCATATGAGATAAAAATTCATTTTTAATAAAGATTGTGTCTCGTATAACAGAATAAATTTACATCAAAAGTTTATATTTATATTCTCATAGATCTGTAATCATAGAATCTTTCAAGATATCAAATGTGACAACCCTTTCATTTAAATTGATGTGGTATTTATGTAATGAAATCTAATACATGTTTATGATAACATAAACTTCAACTAGATTGAGAATAAAGATATTTATAGGTTGCACATTCCCATAACCATCTATCAAAGACCTATCATTGTCATTAGATGTGATCATCATAGAATTAGGAGTCTTCACTTCTAAATCAACATATAATCATTTTGGATATAATTTATATTTACTTGAAAAATTTTATGTATATAAAAATTCATATAACTAATAACTAATAGGGTACATTTATATGTGGGCATACCTGGAACCAACTCAATGTCATCATTCTATCATTAATCCCATACTAAAATCAAAATGCTTAGTATGATAATGTGGAATTTTTCATCGGAGTGATCAATCATGAAAAGTAATTTATAAGATTTCAAAATCATGAAACGTTCATTTCAATATATAAAACCAATATTTTTACCTATGACATCCTTTATTGTCATTTATTTAAAACATTTATAATGGTTTACTATGAAAATGTGAGTTTACTATATAATATCCCCAAGGAGTTTCAAACAGGGTTCATAGTAAGGGCACACTCACCATCCAATAGAATTATTGTCAATATATACTCGACTAACTCTTTTCAGGGTTATTACCCTTATATTAATTTCATCAAAAACTAATTTCATTTCTAGTATCCGTTTATATTTGTTATCCTATGAAAAATACACTCGTTTCATTTAGATATCATAGAAAAATATTATTTAAATACTATTATCCTTAGGGTTCTCACTATTGTTTTCTAATCAGTTTTTGAAAATATATTTAAACTTTTCTTGGATACCAAATATTTGACCCATACATTTCATAAATTAATATGCAATATTATTAGACTAATATTCAATAGAAAAGATTAAGATCTGTGTAATAAATGTAATGAATTATTTTCAAAACTAGTTCATAAAATATATCCATCATATCCCAGTTAGTTCATCAAAATTATTGTACTTCTTAAACACTACCAAAATAAATCTTATCATTATATCCTATTGAAATAAAAATATAATAATGGTGGATCTTATATTCTCAATAATGGAAAACAAGGGAGATATCAAAGATCATTTAAACATAATAAGTAAAAAAATGTTATTAGAATATAATATTAACTTTTGAAAATCATACCCAAAATTTAATAGATAATTAACATGAGTTATGGAATAAATAATGATAGTTCATAACACAATATTTATAAAGGGTTTATAAACTAATATCCATGAGATCACAACATCAGCATAACATCATGTCATAAACGAGTTGAATAAATTGTTGAATAAATATAGTCATAGAAATATTATACCAAGGTTTCCCACCAAGACATTCATAACATGTTTTCCTTGGGCTAACCATCTATATACCTAATTCTGGATTAAGATAACCTCAAATATACCACCTTTTGTGCGTGGAATAAAATCAATTAAACCATTTTTTTCATCTTTGGATAACCTCTTTTATTCCCTTTAAGATCATAGAACATTAATAAATACCAAATTATTTGGAGGTATATATAATAATTTTCCCATCCATTAAATATTCAAAAATCAATTCCTTTTTATGTTGCGGATCATTTGAACATTCATTATAACTTAACCCTTGGAAAATAAAATTGTTTTTATCTATCAATATCTTCATAATCATAAAAAGTCTCTATAAAGAATAAAGAGTGTATCATTGGATCATATCCCCTGTAAATCCTATATAACAAAAAAGGGTGTTATCTTAGGTGAAAAGTTCCATTTGTAGAACACTATAATATTTGTTGAGGTAAATATCCTTTCACATAGAAATAATTCATTTTGAATATAAATATTTTAAATACAGTAAAGAATTAATTTTCCTTATAAATATCATTAGAAAAAAGAAATGTAATCTATAATATCTTACAATTCATGATGGTGGTGGAAAATTCCATTCATTTCAACTATGATAAAATAATGATTCGTTTCATATTTTAGGTAAATACCCAAAATTACCTCATTTTAAAAAGTATAAGAATATTTAGTTTAATAATTTTTAAATAACTAAAAATTTGTAAACAATTCACTAAAATATTCATAGTATAATATTAATAAAATTAATTATATAATTTTTAAAATTCATGTACATTGAAGAAAAAAGATTTTAAACCAAAGAGAGAAATATAGTCATTGTTTGAATAAAATAATTGATTACATGTCATGATTATTAAATGTGAGAAAAATGAAAGGAAAGAATGTATTTTAATGAAAACCACATATAATAATATAATTAAATGGATTTATCAGGAAATTATTATATGATTTACATAATTTAAATTCATGTATGTACAATGCATATTAAAATGAGATTAAAATATAATTCCATTACCTCAAACTCAACTTTTTTCGAAGGCTATATATCCTCATGTATCATAAATAATAATTTATTATAATTCCATATCTAAGTCATTTAAATAATTATATTATCATAAATGGTCCACTTCACTAATAGAGAATAGGCTTTTAACAGTGCAAAAATGGAATTTATCATCGCTAGATAAGCACTGACTACAAGAGCAAGATAAAAAGTCTTAATCTTTTATCAGTGCTAACAAAGGTATGGTAAATAGTTCATTTATCCTAAAATGTAGAAGTGTTGATAAAAGGTAATTTTTAGTTCTTCTTTAAGTTCTAATAAAGGTCTCTAATATCAACTCCTAAAATAGTGCTCATAATGTGGCATATTGTAGTGTGTTGTAATATTACATTGTAGCACTAGTTCAATGTTTTGTAATAGCAAACCATCACATGAAAAACACCAAAAATCATCAAAATCAATTAACAATGTAGAATTTAAATCAAATAAAATTAACAACCTAAAAAAAGCAAATTCTCTATATTATTGACATTTTAAACATTGGTTTATACATTTAAATAAGTAAAAATTATAACATTCATTCAAAAACATCAGAATTACATTATATTTTCCTATTAACCCCTTATCAAGAAAAAAACTCATATATATGAAAAAAAATTATTTTCGTAGTAATAATAGAAAAAAAAATTAATAAAAAGTGTTAATTTTATACTAATGTTTGAGTCATAGTGGGAACATTGTGTATCATATTGAGTTGGGATTGATTCTAAAATGTCACACCATTTCTTATTCATAATAATGAATTATCATTGTGGAAATTAATAAATAATTATATGAAAAAAGTGATAATGAAATTACTTAATTAATAGAAGATTTAATGATAAGAAAATAAATTTTGCTCATTTTCTCAGTTTTCGTGATGTGATGTACGTTTAAAACTAATATAACACTTATATATTGAAAAGACACACATGGAATCATACTAGTTACAACGTGGGTATGATTAAGTTGTTGATAATTCATATACTTCTAAGATGATTTAAGGATTTTTTACCTAAACTATCAAAAAAATCGGAATGTGTTTTCTTAGTTTTGAGTGCACCGCTTATGTTTTACTCTAAAATGTCATTTTAAACAGGAAAAATGAACAATGATTCATACTGGTCACATCATTTTATAGTTTGATAAGCTAATAATTCTTACATGTCATAACAGAATTAATAATAATTTTCTTAAATTATTAATACAATCCATGAATATTCTAGTTGTTTTTAGTGACTCGCACTTTTTGACCAAAATTTTCAATTTTAAACAGATAACAAACACATTGATCCATACTGGGAACATCATGCATCATATTGCAGTTCAGTTAATTCTTACAAATGAAAAATTTCTTATGGATCATTTTCCTAATGTATCAAAACAATATGTCGGTTTCTTCTCAGTTTTGAGTAGATCAGTAGTTATTTTTACTAAGATCGATGATAATTTTAAATAAATTGAAGCACTTGGAGTCATATCAGCCAAAAAATATATTAGATTTAGGTGTGGATGATTCTTACCCATATCATGTTACTTACGGATCATTTTACTAATTTATCAGACAATCCTAATGTTATTTCTAGGTTTTTCATACATCTCTTGAACGTTTTACTCTAAAAAGTCATTTTAATCTAAAAATATGCACTTTGACTCATGTCTTTCAAATCCTATGTTGGTCGGACATGAAATTGATTCCTACATGCCACAAATAAATTTTTAATCATTTTCATAAATTATCAATATTATTTGAGAATGGTGTCTTGGTATTTAGCGAGATTCACTATTTGAAATGATAAATCAATTTTAAACAGATAATGGATACATTGAGTCATACCGGAAACGCTACCTATCATTTTGAAAAATAGGATAATTCTTACACATCAAAAATGAATTAAGGATCATTTTAATAATGAATCAAAACAATCCAAACGTTTTTTCTCGGTTTTGAGTATGTTAGTGGTCCTTTCTACTGAAATTGATGTCAATTTTATATAAAAAGATTCACTTAGAGTCATAAAAGTAGAAACATGAATGAGATTAAGGTGAATCTAATTCTTATATGTATCAAATAACTTATGGATAACATTCCTAATGTATCAAAATAATATGGATTCATTTTCTGAGTTTTGTGTATGTCTCTTTTCTTTTTTACTAAACTATCATTTTAAACTGGAAAAATGTACTTTTACTCATACCTATCACATTGAGTATAGTATTTATTCGAGACCATTACCTATATGTCGAAATTTACATATTAATCCATTTCAAAATTTATAAAGATTTCCTAAGCGTGTTTTCATGGTTTTCACTGACTGAGATTTTTGGAACTAAACTATTAATTTTAAACTGATAATTAACACATTAAGTCATACTAGGAACATAATGTATTATACTGAGGTGTGATGGATTACTAATTATCAAAAATAACATCTGGATAATTTCTCTAATGAATCAAAATAATAAAAATGTTTTTCCCAATCTTTGTGTACTTTAGTTTTTTTTTTACAAAATTTGATGTCAATTTTAAATAAAAATAAATACATGGTGTCATAATGGTCACATTGTGAATTGGATTGAGGTTTATATGATTCTAATGAATCCCAAATGACATATTGTTCATTTTACTATTGTATCAATCCAATTGAAAAATTGTATCTCATTTTTTTGTATGCAAGCTGTATTTTTTTACTAAAACGTAATTTTAAACATTAAACACAAAATTTGACTCATATTTTGTCACTTAATGTTTAGGATTGATGTTATACTAATTACAACATTTCATAAATGACCGTTTAATCCCTATACTAAATTATCAATACAATCTAAGTGTGTTTTATCAGTTTTTAGTGAGTGAATATTTTTGAAGTAAAATAAATATTGTAAACTGATAACTAGAAAATTAAGTCATATAGGGAACATTGTGTATCATATTGAGGTTTTTATGATTCCTAGCAGACAAAAATGACTTATGGATCCTTTTATTAAAGTATCAAAACAACTAGAAATTGATTTCTACGTTTGGAGTTGGTCAGTTATCCTTTTTACAAGAATTTATATCAATATACAATAAAAATCTGCACCTACAGCCATATATGTAACATTGTGTATCTAATTAAAGTGTTTTTTTATTAAATATCTAAAATTACTTATGGATAATTTTCTTAATGTATTAAAATAATATGAATTCATTTACTCAGTTTTGGGTATTTCACTTTTAATATTTACTAAAATTTCATTTTAAGTCGGAAACGGGCATTTTGCATCATACCGATCACACAGTTTATTAGTTTGACATGACTCTGATTCCAACACCTCAAAATTGACTTTTGAATCGATATTCATAATTATCAAAAATATCCAAGATTGTTTTCTCGGCATTTATCAAGTGACACTTTTGGAACTAAATTGTCATTTTTAAACTGATAACAGACATATTGAGTCATATCTATCATATCATGTATCATAATAAGGTTAATCTAATTCCTATTTCCTATTAATAAAAAATGACTTATGGATAGTTTCCCAAAATTATCAAAAAATATGAATGTTTTTATTATTTTTCTGTAGTTTGATTTTCTTTTTTACTCTAATTGATTCAATTTTAATTAAAATGATGTACTTGGTGTCATAAAAGTCACATATTGCATTAGATCATGCTCCAGAAGATTTATACACATCCCAAATGTCATAAGGATCGTTTTCCTAATGTTTCAAAACAATATGAATATGTTTTCTTGATTTATAGTGAATTGGTTTTCCTTTTTAGTAAAATTAATGTCAATTTTAAATATAAAGAATCACTTTGAGTCATAGTAGACACATTGTGTGTCTAATTGAGGTGGGACGAATTCCCACCCATCCAAAAAGACATGTGGATCATTTCCATAATGTATCAAAATAATCCAATTTGTTTTCTAAGGATTGAGTACGTCACTTGCCTTTTGTACTAAAGTTTCTTTTTAAACTAGAAATAATAAATTTGACTCATAGTGATCACATCTTGTATTAGTTTGACTGATAGTAAATCATACACATTAAAAATTATTTATAAATTGATGTCATAAATTATTAATGAAATTTGAGTGTGTTTTATCTATTTTCAATGAGTGAAAATTTCTAAATAAATCGCCGATTTTAAACAGATAATAGAAACTTTGAGTCATATCAGGAACATCTTATATCGTATTGAGGTCTGATTGATTCTAATACATCACAAATGAATTATGGATCACATTCGTAATTATCAAAAATAAAATTGGATTATGTTTTCTCAGTTTTGATTATGTTAGTTTTTTATTTTTTATTATATTAGTGTCTGATTTATATAAAAAGAATCAAATGGAGTCATGTCGGTCATACCGTGTATTGGATTGTGCTGTGGAATATTCATTCATATAAAAAATTTTCAATACAATCCTAACTTTCAATGTTACCTCTATTTCCCTTATGTTTATTTGTCATACTGCCAAAACAGAATATTGAGTCAATATTCTTAGGTGGAAAACATTTTCATTATTGAATACTAGGATAAAATATGAAGCTTATGTGCTGATGAGAAGTCACTATAATGATCACATGAGTATCCGATACACTTCTGGATTTCAACAATGAGAAATGTATTTTGGCTATGAACATTTACTTGATATGCAATTTTGGCAGTCTGACAAAGAAAGGAAATGGAAATGGAAATCAAGGTAACATTGGATGAAAGACATATTTTATCTATTTTTTGGATTTTAAGAGATAGTTGAAAGAAAAATACGACTTCTCAAAATATCAATGAGAAACTAATTATTTATTAGATAAAATTGATAAGGAAATTATGTTATTAATAGTATATTAAATTATTATAAAATTAATTAAATATGTAGTAAGAATTTACCTTTTCATGATGGTTGTATTAATTATTGACACATTTCCTTATAATCATAATCTTATTTGCTGGATTGAATTCCAGTCTCTCATCAGAAAGAGAAAAATTGAGCAAAACACCCTAACTCAAATAAAAGAATCCATATATATAAGAAACTAATTATTATGTGTGTCACACTAAATAATAAATTGATCATAAATTTGAAAAAATATACTAATTATATAGATAGTGGTTATACTTTTCAAACATCCAAATTGTCTTTTTGATTTATTAGAGTCAGCGTTGTTTCTATTCCTACAAAGGAAGTGGAGGGAACTTCAAGGAAGGTGATAAATACAACACTATAGGGGTGAAATGGTTTTTTGGGTGAAGAAGTATATAGATGTTTTGTTGTATATATTCATCATATATGGATAGAAATATTCTAAATTAAATGAAATATATAATAAATAATGAAAGATAAATAAATGTTTTATTATATAATTTTTCAGTAAAATAAAGATGGTATGGCATAGCATGAACTTTACAACTTACCAATGGGTTTCAATCATTATTGATTGTTAACTTGAGATATTGGTAACATAATCATGTGAAAAAATTATTTTATATATGATTATTTAGAAATTTAATTTATAATATGTTATTGTAGAAGAGAACATGTAATATTAAGAAAAAAACACAGTATATTCAAAAAATGATGTTCCCTTCTCAATGAACTCTCTTTACTTTTTTACGGTTTTAGGGATTTGGTTCCTCTATAGAGTATCCAAATATACTTTTTTAGTCCACTATAATGTAAAACACAATGATTATATTGGGACCAATACGAACTGATTGTGATCTCCCAATGAAAGGGTCATCCTCGATTGTAATTCATTCAATGGTGAATGATATATATAAATGTGATCTTTATCAGCTCTACTCCCAAACATTAACATTTCGTTTTTTTATTTTACACCCATTCTCCATCCCCTGTGGACATGCCCCTATGTGTCCTTAAATACTCTAAGTAGTATTCATCAATGGGATAACTAATTCCTTAAGTATTCAAATAAACATAAAAGAGATGGTGTATAAGTCTCAAGGAAACAAAATGGAATTATAACTATTCAAGGGATGAAGTTGATGAGGATAAAAATAATACTACATCATGTTCTATAAAAGGGTTAATGCATTTAATATGTGAAAATTACACCATTTTTAACTAGTTATTAACTTGTGACTTATTGATAGTGAGATTTGGGAGGCATAAACATTATTTTATTTGATTCAAGGGGTCTTGATAGGGACATGTTATGATATATGAATACTTGGAAACTATATGATTTCTATAATTTTAGAAGAAATACCACCTTAAATATATTAAAACCTTTAAATAATACTTCTCTAAAAACTGATAAAATGATCCACCAAACCTCTCTTAAATACCCTACATAAATAAAAAAATAATATAGTAAATTAAGCTGTCATAAGAATCCCAAATATGATAAAATAATAATAATAAACTATAATTTGATCAACTAGAAGATATATTAATTCATTGATAAAAAATATAACAAATAAAGAGTTTTTTAAATATGCATGGATGGTCATCATAGATTCATTGGGGTGGAACTAATACATTTACTCATAAAATTAATTTCAAGAAGATAAAGAGTGTGCTTTATAAGATTATTTCATTTTTAGGGCCATTATAGTTTCTATGGTAATTTTGGTCACATAGTATAAAATTATAGTCATAATGAATTAAATAAAAGTTATTATGGACGATATATAGGTTTTATGTTAAATAGGAGATGAACCCCCCTAAGAAAAATTGTTGTGAAGTTATATGAATCTTTATAATAATTTTTTTCTTAATTATAAACTTATAAATTTGTGAAATGTATTTCTATAACATATTTTTATAATATAAAATTTAATATTATAATAATATAATATATTGATATAGTATATTTGAATAATATATTTATAGCTCATAATTTCACAATATATAAGTATAATATATTTTTATAATATATTTTTATAATATATATTTTTATTGTATGATATATATTTTTATTTGTATAATATATATATTTTCATAATTTATTTTGTATAATGTATTTAATTTATTTATTTATTTACAAAATATACATATGTTGGTGCCTATATATATGTGTGTCTGTGTAATATATAAATAAATAATAAATAATATTAATATATATCTTTATTTTTTATGTACTTCTGTTCTTTAAAATTTATACATATAAAAATATTTAACAAATCAATATATGTAATGTGTCAAATAAATTTCATACAAATATATATATATATATATATATTGAAAAAAATAAATTTAAATGTATTTATAAACATATCTATGGGCCTATATGTGTGTAAATATAATTATTTTATAAATTTACCATTATATATATAGTATTACATATATCTGTACCAAGTGAGGTGGGCATGTACCAAACATTCATTCCACTGGCCATATGGTCATGTATAATAGGAAGAGAATTTCATGTTTGGGGTTGTATTTCTGTATAATGGTGGTGGTGGTCTCCAGTTCTAGTACAAGAGAGCACATGAGGATGGAGACTATGGCATCCCACCTTTTTTACATAACTTTTCATTACATTTTACAAACATAGGAACGTTAAAGTCTAGTGTCTTGGAAATTAGTAAAAAAATACATGAAAACATAAAACACTCATTTGAATCCCCTTTAATATCTTCATGAAAACTTCATCCTATGTTCAATTAAAACATATCATAACCTAGATACATACATCAAAGGAAATGGTGAGCTGAAGTCCTAGTAATGAAAGCACGAGAATCTGTTTACTCGTGATATCAATAAGAACATGATGAAAAACATAAGACATGAAAAATCGAAAATGAGGTATATAATTATAAAAATAAAATGAATAATAACATGAATATGTGTATACAACATTTCAATTTTACATTCATGAACATATCACTAAGGTTCATCCCTAAGGTTTCATAAAAATTACAATGGTTATTCACCTAGGTATCATGAAACTTATCATCTCTAGATATTAAATTATTTACCAAATTTATTGAAGTTATATTAAGGAACACCCTAAATATGTCTTTATATTCATGTGATCCACATATATCATAATAAAAAATTACCAAAATAACCCATGGAGAGTAAAAGTAATGGGTTTCACTTTAAAATCGTGACGTTTTAAAAGTGCACGGAAACATGATTGTTATGTCTTTCATAACCCTGGGAAAAGGAAAGAGGATTTCATGTATGTTTCTTCCAGAATAAAATATATAAATATTATTTATTGATTAATACCTCTTTAAATAAAAACGATATTTGGGTATTTAGATAAATAAAACAATATAATATATTGATAAAAATGGAGATATATTTTGAGACAAAATTTCTATAGCATAACGGCTATATAACATGGTTTTAGAAAACAATAAAAAAAGAGGGGACAAGTGTCTCCCATAAATAAATGAATAATTTACATTATAGGTACAAAATAAAAATAAATAATATCATGGTGTCGAATGAAACACCACATGAAAAGGAAACTAGAATGAAAAGAGAATACATGATTCTTTTTTACGAAACTTCGGCAGCCTAACGACGTCACTTATAATTCAGAAAAATAAGTTGATGGGAGTAGAAATGTTATATCATTAATTTAAAATGAAATGGACAGTAATTTATATATATAAGAACATACTACCACATAATTAAATAGAATCTTAAATACATAACCAAAAGGAAGTCATGACATAAAAGATGAGGGTGAAAGGTTCCCTTACGTTGAAATGTAACATCCAATTCTTGAAGGTTGGGACCTTGGGGTACTTGAGGGGACCTTGGGAGAACTCCTTAAGAGGTTAAAAGACTAAGGCTTCATTGAAAAGTATTTTGTAATGAAATGAACGAGATAATGGCTTGGTATTTATTAGAAAAGTGAGGGAATATTTAATTAATTTGCAAGAGACACCTCATCGATGGTATTTACAAAACCATGGGCTTGCCTAAGGTATTTTTCCATGGTATTAGCCACATGGGAAAACTCATAGCATATCATACTATTAAAAAGTCCACTAGATTTATTACATCATTATAACATCATTAATGTTTTTATTAAATACCCGAAACTCAAAACTATATTTTTACTATTCACCGAAAATTCAACTCTTTCAGAAAAATCCCCAAAATTTACCCTAAAATAATATTGAATCTCTTAATTCAAAAATTAAATCCATTTTATGAAAATAATTTTGTAATTTATTTTATGTTTTAACTAAAATCATTATTTATTTAAAAAATAACACTAAAACTATGAATTTTTTTGTAACACCGTGAAAAAGTAACCAAGGTCCCATAAAATAATATTATAACCATAGGACAATAATGTAAAAATTTATGATTAGATTTTATGTAAATGTATTTTAATTTTAAATTATTAAATTAGTTAAAAAAAATTAAATAAACTATTTATGACCTATAAAAATAACAAAAAATATACTATGATCATTTTTTCACTTTTAAGAAGCCTAGATTTTATTTATACATTCATGGGTGAAGTTTTTATTTTTTTGTTGATTTACTATTCATTACTCTTCATTAATCTTCATAAGTGTATTATTTTATTCATACTTAACTATTCAATAAAAATTTATTTGATCTTATTAGACTCTAAATTTCTTACTGATCACAACTATAGAAGACCATTTTTAAAAAATAATTTAACATTTTTAATTATTTAAAGTTTAAATGAATATTTTAAAATACCCTTTTTACAAAATTCATCAAAAATATTCATGCAATATTAATGGGACATTTGAAAAATAAAAAATTTACCATAATAATAAATAACGATCTTATTTATACCAAAGGATTACAAAAAGTATCTAAGGCCTCATTACATAGCCCCTTATAACACTTGCATAGGACCTAAGTGTAAGGTGTTCTATAGTGATAGAATCTTGGGGAGGCTCAGATAACATTTCCTGAGTTGTGATTTATATCATCTTTAAATACTCCCTTAGGAAATTTTTTTCAAGCTTCATATGATGTAGCTCAACTTGGGCGTGGTCCAAAGCAAAGCTTAGAGATGCTACCTCCTTCCAAAGCTCTTGGAGATGGGCTTCGTACAACCCGAGTCTACTGGATGAGGCCATGCACTCTTCAATATTTATTAACCAAGATCACTTGTATTTATAAACAATAATTGTAATTTTAATAGTTTAGTTTACAATGATCATATTGACCAACGATCATATAACTGTCAAAACCCAATGGTCTTATTTAGTTATACTCATTTCATTAATTAAAGGAAATAGTTTTGTGGCGTATAAAATGAAATAACAGACAAATTTAGGAAACAAATATTATTCAAAAGTTCAAGTCGTTTCATTCTTTCCACCTTAAGAAATTTCAACCGCTAAATTTTAACTCATACCCTAAGAAGAGAAAAGGTGTGTGTGCTTATGACTCATAGACTCCTCTGGTTCCCATGTGGCTTCATCACATTTGTGGTTCATCCACAACACCTTAATAAAGTGGGTAGTATGGTTGCGTAGAACCTTATCTCTATGATCCAAGATCTCCATTGGCTTCTCCCCATAAGAGAGGTCATGTTCCAGTTGTACCATCTTTGGATTTAGTACACATGAAGGATCAGGTAGGTACTTCCTCAAGAGGGGTACATGGAAGACATCATGAACATGTGCAATATTTGGAAGAAGTGCAATCCGATAGGCCACTGCTCCTACACAATCAAGGATTTCATAGGGGCCAATGTTCATATGGCTGAGCTTCCATTTCATCCCAAACCTCATGACTCTATTCCAAGGTGAAATTAAAATAAATACATTGTCACCAACATCAATCTCCAAGTCCCTTCGATGTTTGTCATCATAACAATTTTGCCAACTCTAAGCAGCCTTAATGTGTTGCTGAATGGAATGGAAATTCTCTCTCATCTCCTGCACAAGATCAATCCCAAGAATCATTCTCTCACCATCTTCATTTCAACAAGTAGGAGTTATACATCACTTACCATATATAGCTTCATAGGGTGACATTAGAATGCACAAGAGGAAGCTATTGTTGTAATAGTACTCAACTAATGGGAGATATTGACCCCATCCACCTTTAAATTCTATTGAGCTTGTTCTTCGAATATCCTCAAGTATTTGTATAGTCCTTTTAGATTGGCCATCATTTTGGGGCTGGTAGGTTGTACTAAAATTCAATTCAGTTCTCAAAGAATGTTTAAGACTTCTCCAGAATTTTGATGTGAACCTTGGATCACGACTAGACACGATAGAAAGTGGAACTCCATGCAGTCTTACCACTTACTTCATGTAAATATTGGAAATTTGATCAAGATATAAATATTCCTGAATGGAGATTAAATGGGAAGTCTTGGTGAGACGGTCCACAATAACCCATATCGTATTGTTTCCTTTGGATGTTTTTGGGAGATCTGTGATGAAGTCCATAGTGATATTGTCCCCCTTCCATGCTGGTATGGGTAGTTGTTAGAATACCCCTTTAGGAAGTTGTCACTCTCCCTTCACTCGCTGATATACAAAGCACCATGAAGTGTAGTCAGCAATATCCCTTTTCATAATATCCCATAAATAATGATCACGAAGGTCCCTATACATTTTTGTGCTTCCAAGTTTTATAGAGAAAGTTTAGCTATGAGCATCATCCATTGGCTCCTTCTTTATTTCTGGAATAGCTGGGACACATAGTCTTTTACAAAATTTTAGTACACATTCTTGATCAATATTGAACTCAGGAAACTTTCCATCCTTCAAAGCCTCAAACATCATTTATAACAAAGGATCTTATTTCTGAGCTTTAATGATCTTATCATGTATTGATGGTTGAGAAATAATTTGGGTTAGGGTTGGTGATGTCCCTTCCCTTATAATTCCCAAGTCCAAATTTAATAGGTCATTGACAAAGGATCCCTTTTAATCCTCATCATGGAAAGAACAACTGGGTATTTCCTGCTTAATGCATCAGTGACTTTTTTTACTCTTCTGTGTTGATAATGAATTGAACAATCATAGTCTTTGAAAAGTTCCAACAATCTCATTTGTCTCTTGTTCAATTACTTTTGTGTAAAAATATACATCAAACATTGATGGTATGTATATATATCACATTTCTACCCATAAAAATAGTACCTCTATATCTTTAGAGAAATAATGACCGCAACCAACTCCAGATCATGCGTAGGTTAGTTTTTCTCATGAGTCTTCAACTGTCGAGATACATAAGTAATGACTTTGTCATTTTTCATGAGGATTCACCCAAGACCTTTCAGAGATGTATCGCTAAAAATAATGAATCCTTCTTCACTTAAGGGTAGATTTTACAAGGCTGTAGTAACTAATCTCTTATTCAACGCTAGAAAACATTCATCACACTCATTTGTCCAGATGAACCTGACCCCTTTTTGAGTTAACTTGGTTAATGGATTAGAAAGTCATGATAAGATTTTAAAAAACCTCTTATAATATCCCGAAAATCCAACGAGATTATGAATCTCACTTATTGTTGTAGTCTGAGGCCACTCCTCTACAAATTTTTCCTTTACAGGGTCAATTGTGATTCCTTAATTGGTAATAATGTGTCCCAAGAAAGATACATTATATAAATAGAATTCAAATTTTCTAAACTTTCCAAAAATCCTCTCCTTCCATATTGTTTTCTATATAACCTTTAGATGATCCTCATTCTCCTCACAACTTTTGGAATATATCAAAATATCATCAATAAAATCTACCACAACATTATCAAGGTAGTCCTTAAAGACTCTATTCATCAAATCCATTAAAATAACAGGTGCATTAGTCAGTTTGAAGGGCATAACAGTAAACTCATAATGCCCATGTCTTGATCGGAAGGCAGTTTTAGGAATATCTTCTTTCTTCAACCTCAATTGAAGATAACCAGATACAAGATCAATATTAGAGAAGAATTTATCCCCACAAAGTTTCAAAAATAAGTCATCAATTCTTGGAAGAGGGTATTTTTTCTTCACTATGATCCCATTTAGTTCTCTATAATTAATACATAGATGCGTCAATCCATCCTTCTTCTTCACAAAGGGAACTGGTGCTCCCCAAGGAGACACACTCCATCAGATAAATCCCATCTCCAAAAGAAATTGGAGTTGTTCATTTAACTCCTCAAACTCCACATTTTTCATCCTATATGGGGTCTTAGATACTGTATGGGATCTTGGTACAGTTTCAATGGATAACTCTACCACTCTTTCAGGGGGAGGTCTAGGAAACTCCTCAGAAAATACATCAACATATTCCTAGAATATGGGGACATTTTCATACCTCAAACTCTCATTTCCCTCTTCTTCTTCACTGATAAACTTCATGAAGAAAGAAATAATAGGTTCTTCTTTAAAATGATAAGGTTTTGATATCTCTCTATAGAAGATAACTGTAGGTTTTCCATTCAGGACTACTGAGATTTCCTTGCTTCTGCATTTGATCTTAGCATTATAATTTTAGATCAAGTCCATCCCTAGTATAATGTCAAATTCATTCATCGGAATGACTACTATATTGGTGATAATATTGTTCTCACTAATGTAAATACATGAATTTTTAAACACTGATGATTCTTGGATAATCCCACCAAGAGTCTTGACTGATAACTCTATTTTTAGAAAATTGAGGGTTGATTCTAAATTATTTGTAAACATGGAGTATATGAAGGAATGCGTAGAACCAGAATCAAACAAAGTACTTGTTAGCTTCAAGAGAACAAAAATAGTACATGCCACCACATCATTTGGTGAATTAACTTTGGCCGTAGTGATTTCAAAAGTACGACCTTGTTTTTTTGGTTGTTGCTGAGGCTGATTTTGATTCCTCTCCACTACCCTCATATTTGGATAGTGACTTGATAAGTGCCCAATTTTTTCACACTTATAGCATTGGACATCTGTTAGGTCATGAACCATATTCTATTATCATTACTGTTGGGAATTTGTGTCTTCAACTCAATATAAAAATTCCTTGCAATGTGGCCCTCTCTACCAAACTTATAGCACTTCATGTTCCTGATCAGGCAATTCCTCGAATGTTTCTTCCCGCATTTATTACAAATGGGACATTGTAATTGCTTTCCTCATCTTCCCTGATCGAAGATCCTCCCTGAGATTGGCTCCATCGATCTTTTCTTGTCATTGGATTTATGAGACCATTATGTCTCACCAAACTTCAGTTTGACTTTCATTGAACTTATCATGATCTCCTCCTATCTATCATAATCTCAGTTGGCTAGATTCTTCCACATATTAGGTCTTAGTCCATAGAAGAATATATCAACCTTACCTTTTGGATCCATGAAAAATCTAGAGTTGTAACATGAAATTCTTCTGATGTTCATCTCGTAGCTTCCTACAAATTCATTCTCCATCTACTTCATCTCAATAAACTCCTTCTCCATTCTTGTTCTCATTGATCGAGGGAAATACTTGTTGATGAATATCTCTATAAACTCATCCCACAACATATCTTCAACTTTTAGTCTAGGAATTTTTTTTAATCAGTTCCCACCACTGATCAGATTCTCCCTCTAAGTGATAAACAGCCAAGGTACCCTTCTCTTGTTTAGAACAGCGGAGCACATAAAAGATCTTCTCAATAGAGCAGATATATTGTTCAGCAATTAGTGGGTCGGTTGATCCAATAATGTTTTTTGGTCTTTTATGCATAAAGTATTAAACAAAAATTTGTTACCGTCATGGTGAAATCGGTCTCTCTGGTTGATTCAGGTTATTTCCCATAACCTGAGTCAGTTGGTTCATCATTCTCATGAAGGTTTCCATTCCTGCTTCCATCGGAGGGTCGTTAGTGCCTAGTCCATTGTGGTCACCATTTTTACAGTTCCTCCAATTTCATGTCATTTTCTAAAATAATAAAACCATAGGGAGAATATTAATTCATTTATTAATCATATAAATATAAAAGTATTTTATGTCTTAAAACATCATGCTTTAAACAATTGCATTTCTCTATAAATTCTTCATAATGATTCATAAAAAGCTTATGATTAACCAAACATATCCCCTGGGAGTGTCGTAACCAAGAGTGTAGAAATCCCCATTATCATGTACCAGGATACCCTTGGTCAAGCACAAAAATCCTTGTCAAACTTTTCACTCCAAGGTACATCTGTGCCAGAGCCTCGTCTACCTACTCATATCCAGATAGGGATGTATTTGATTGATAAACCACTTACACAATACCCACCAAAATACCAGGAAGTATTCCTATATCTAAACTTTTCTAAAGGTTTATTCCAAAAAAATTCATAGCCTAATTTCCATAAATAACTAAACTTTATTTTGATACCAACTATGGAATCCTACTTTTTTAACATAACTTTTCATTACATTTTACAAACAGAGGACCTTTAAAGTCTAGTGTCTTGGAAATCAAGAACAAAATACATGAAAACATAAAATTCTATTTTAAATACTCTTGAAAATCTTCTTGAAAAGTTCATCCTATTTAAAATTAAGCATATCAAAACCTAGAGACATAAATCAATGGAAAGGGTGAGTTTAAGGCCCAACAAGGAAAGCAAGGGAATCAGTTTACTTGTGATATCAGTAAGAACAAGATTAAAAACATAAGACCTGAGCAATTGAAAAAGAAGAATATCATAATAAGAATTATTTGAATCATAACATGAATATGTGGTAAAAACATTTAATTTATACATACATGAACATATCGCCAAGTTTTATCCCTAAGGTGTTATAAAAATTACCATGGTTATTCACCAAGGTATCATGAAACTTGTCATATCTAGAGATTAAATTATTTAACCAATTAATTGGGGAGATATCAAGGAACACCCTTAATATGTATTTATATTCATTTTATCTACATATATCATAATCAAACATTTCATCAATATTCCATAGAGGGTAAAAGTAATGTGTTTTACTTCAAAATCGTGACATTTTAAAAGTTCTTAGAAACATCATCATTATGTCTTTTATAACCCTTGGAAAAGGAAAGAGGGTTTCTTGTATGTCAATTATAGAATAAAATAGATCAATTTTATGTATTTATAAATAAATCTGGAAATGAAAATATATTTGGGTATTACGATAAATAAGACAAGGCAATTTCTTGATAAAAATAGAGATATATATTGAGACACGATTTCTGCAACATAACGGCTATATAACGTGGTTTTATACAATAGTAAAAAGGCATTGGAAAAGGGTCTCCCATTAAAAAATTAATAATTTAAAATAGATCTACAAAATAAAAAGAAATAATATCATTGTGTGGAATGACACACCACATGAAAATGAAACTTGTTAGAAAAGAGAAAATGGGATTTATTTTAAAAATATTTGGCAACCGAATGACATCGCTTATAATTTAGAAAAATATGTTGATGATATCAAAAAGGTTCTATCATCAATTGGAAATAAAATTGATAGAGATAAAGATATTTAATAACATACCCCCACATAATGAAATGGAATATAAGAGACATATCCTAAATGAATTCATGACTTAAAAGAAGAGGATGAAAGGTTCCCTTACCTTGAAGAGTAACATCGAAATCATGAAGGTTGGGAACTTAGGGGGCTTGAGAACACATTGGGAGGACTCCTAGGAAAGTAAAAGGTCTTGAAATTCGTTGAGGAGGATTTTGGAATGAAATGAATGGGGGAATGGCATGTAATTTATAGGAAAACTAAGTGAATATTTAATTAATTTCTAAGGAACACCTCATCCGTGGTATTTGAAAAACCATAGGTTTTTTCATGGTATTTGCCTATAATATTGGAAACATGGGAAACCTCATAGTATATATTACTATTCAAAAGTCGAACAGATTGATTACATCATGATTACATCGTCAATGATTTCAATAAACACCTGAAACTCAAAACTGTATTTTTATTATTCATTGAAAATTCAACTATTTTATAAAAAACCAAAAAAAAACCTAACCTAATATCAATGCTCTAAATTCAAAAATGGACTCCATTTTATGAAAAATAACTTTATAATAATTTTTAAATTAATTTTTAAATAAATTCATTATTTATTCAAAAAAACAACTCTAAAACAATAACTTATTTTGTAACACCTTGAAAAAGTAATCAAGGTCCCATAAAATTATCGTACAACCATAAGACAATAAAGTAACAATTTATGATTAAATTTTATGAAAATACATTTTCATTTAAAATATTTAAACTAATTATAAAATTTTAAATAAAATATTTATGACCTACAAAAATAATAATACTTATACTATGATCATTTTTTAACTTTTTAGATGTCAAAATTGTACATATACATTCATGGGTGAAGTTTCTATTTTTTTGGCCGATTTACTATTCATTAGTATTCATAAGGGTCTGTTATTATTCATACATTACTATTCACTAAAAAACAATTTCATCTTATTAGACTCTAAATTTATTACTGATAACTACTGTAGAAAACCATTTTTTGAAAATCATTTCACATTATTAATTATTTAAAGAATAAAAGAATATTTTAAAATACCTGTTTAACAAAATTCATCAATAATATTCATCATATATTTATTCAAACATTTGAAAATCACAAATTTTACCATAATAAAAAATAACAATTATATTTATACCAAGGGATTACAGAAAGTATATATGTCCTCGTTGCATAGCCCCTTATAACACATGCATATGACATAAGTGTAAGGTGTGCTATGGTGAAAGAATCATGGGGCTACTCGGACACCATTCCTTGAGTGGTGATTTTTATCAACTTGAACTTCTCCCTTATGAGATTTATTCAAGCATAACATGATGAATCTCAGCTTGAGCTTGGTCCAGAGAAAAGTCCAGAGACACTACCTCCTTCCCAAGCTCTGATAGATGGGCTTCATACTGTCTGAGTCTACTGGATTAGGCCATATACTCGTCTTTCTGTATTAAACAATATCACTTGTATTTATAAACAATAATTGTAATGTGAAGAGTTTAGTTTCCAATGTTCATATTAACCAAAGGTCATATAACTCTCGAAACCCAGTGGTCTCAATTAATTATACTCACTTCATTAATTAAAGGATATAGTTTTGTGGAGTATAAAATAAAATAACAGGCAAATTTAGCAAACAAATATTATTCAAAAGATTGGGTCATTACACATGTGGTCCTGTGTGGGCAGACGGAAAAATAAAGATGAGATTTCTTATGTATTAAAATTAGGATAAAATTTAAGGGTTGATGTTCTCATGAAGCGGGAGTCAGTGGAGTTGGGATAGGTTGGTTGCATAAAATCAAAAAGCGTTGATTGTGTGGGAGTGCATAAAATGTTGTCCCTATCTCCATTCTACCAATCATACCGAATACACATTGTTGACTGTGGGGATATTCCATCCGCAAAGAAATAATAATGATAAAAATTCTAATAGATCTCACCAATAATGAAATCAATGATTGCAATGGATGATGAGAAAATAAATACCACAGATTGATGCTTTGAATCATCTGAGAGAATATATGGGAATTGAAAACATGACAAAAATCTATGCCTCATATTTGTTCAACCATTTAATCCTTTAAACCTTGGATTTGTGCCTTTAAATATTTCAAGACTTGGATTTGAGTCTTGATTTGATCTTCGATTTACTTTGGGGGTATACTAGGAGAGGTTGGCTTCCGCGGGAAGCTTTATTATCGAGACGTGTTCGCAACTGATTAGAGGTTTTTAAGTAGATTGCGAATATTTTATCAGTACATCCCAAGTATCACTGATAAATATCCCTTTTATCCGCGCAAAATTAATTAGTGGTGAGAAAAGACATATTTTTCAGCGTATTTTTAGTGCAGACAAAGATTAACATTTATCAGCACTAAAAAACAATAATAAATGTGCATTTTATCAGTGCTAATTAATTAAGAATCGAGAAAGGATTTAAAAATATAATTCAAAATAATTTTTTAAATATATTCATATAATTATATATATATTTATATATTTAATATATATATATATATAGTAAATATATTTATTATATTTTTATAATTATTTATTTTTAATTATATAAATACTTTTTCAAAAATAATATTATATATTTATATATTTATATAATTATATATCTATATGTACTAATATAATAAATATAGACAATATTAAAATAAATTTATTAATAAATAATTTTTCATTTAGATTTATATGAATAGTTTTTTTAAAAAAATATTTATTTATTTAAAATTATAAATATATAAATGCATAATAATTGTAAATATACATTTATAAATATTTTTATTTATATATATTTTTTACCAATATATTTTAAATATTATTAATGAATATTTAATATTAAGTGCATGCTTGTTAAAAATTAGTGAAATTGAATTAATAAAAATGAGTACACATTAACAATATTGAAAAAATATACATTTTTATTAATTAAATATAATTTATTATAAAAAATTGGATACATATTGAAATAAATATGTATACATATCGAAAATATTAAAACATAATAAATAAATATCAATATCAATAAATAATTAAAATGGATTAAATTCCTAAAAAAAATATTTTCCAGTGTGCATTGTATAAAAAAATGAATTATTTACCAATATGTGAAATCAATATAACACAAATTATATCTATATTAAATTGAACAATCAATGGACATTCAATTATGTCCATTACTCGATGAAATTAGACAGTATTTTTAATTCATATTAATTATTAATTATAAACCATTTAACACTAAATATATTACTATTTAATGTAAAGTGTAATATTTTTTTATTATATAAATAATATATATACATTCATTTATATTTATATATTTAATACATACCATTTTTTATGATTATGAATAATTATTTAACTAATAAAATGTTTATTATTATTCTCATTTCACGTATTTTTAATTTTTACTTGATTAATTTTTATTTTACATATATCTGTATATGTAATACATACTATTTATTATTTTTTATATTTTTTAAAAGTATAATCAATTTTTTCAATTTTATCAAAAATTTATTAATTAAAAATATTTTCAATATTTTTTTAATAAACTCATTTTTATTTTCTATTTATTTATTTATTTCATGTTTTTCAGACCTTTATAAGTGCTAAAAACATTTATAAATGATCCATTTATGGGTTCAAATGTCACGATCCATCCCTAGGGGCCCATGACGTGACTCCCCCAAGCTTGCTACCTGACGGACAAGGGTTGGCGATTAGCGCCGAAGGCGTCAACCTACAAGTGTGAGACATTTTCCTGAGTACCTGTACACACGCACATAAAACCACATCCCATGAAAACTGGAGAAGAGAACATGCATGCTAATAAACAACCACTGATTGTAAAGGTACAATTGAAAGTAAATGGTCAGAAGTACCAACCAAATAAAAGACAACTGAAACAAGGGAATGTGCAAGATCGATGACAAGGTGTCCGCTGCAAACTTTACACGATGGGTAAGTGTAGGGTAGCCACAAGAAGATGTAGAATCACTTCATGCCTACTTGATATCACTGGACACTACCTAATCCTGGGCCACGATGTCCTCCTCCAAGTCATCAGTCGTTTTCACCAGACATAACATGTGCGGGTGAATCCTGGGCAGGGGTGAGTACCAAAAAAACTCAGTAGGGACCCCAATCCAATAGGGAATGACTGCAAAGCTATCCACATGTAATCAAAAAGCAAGATCACAAGGATCGATCATGAACTTCGATCACGAATCAAGACATGTCACACCTGGTATAATTTAGAGTAAGCAATGTAAGACTATCAATCATATCACCTAACACCTTGAGCTGCTAGAGTACTTATCCCCCAATGAGTATCGTGGGTATATCAGGTCACATAGTGTCTCTCCCCACTATGTTCCTTTAGGGTCACATAGAGACACTTCGTCTTACCCATGGACTATTTTGGTACTCATCCATGATGAATATTGTGGGTATGCTAGGTCACATAGAGCCGCTACCCACTGTGGGATACCGGGTCACTCAGAGCCACTTCCCATTGTACCCATCATACTAAGGTACTCCTCCTATCAAGTACCATGGGTTTGCTGGGTCACACAGAGACACTCCCAAACATTGGCCTTTTAGGTCACACAAAGATTCTTCCCACTATTCCATCATATATAATCCCCCCAAGGTTGCGTGTAAGAAGTCTTTAAGTCTCATTCATTCGTAGGATCACCGAACATATTGTGATTGAATCCAGTAGAACCTCTCCTTAATCCATTATTCATATTTTAAATTCTAGGAAAGTCTAATTAGAGTGTACCGGAATATCTACATTGTCACGAGGGTTCCAACACAGTAAATGGCTCGTCAATCAGATGCACAGTTTGAAAGATATTGGCATTTTTAAGAAAAGGGGTCGGTCTAGTCTGGGTTTGGTCCGACATAGTCAGACCGACCCGACTATACCTGGCTCGGGGTCCACATACTAGGGTAATGGTCTAATGACCTGACCAAGATCCATCTATACCCAATGGGGTGGGTCCAGCCTGTTGGGAGCGGGTCCAACCAGATACGACTGGTCCGACCAGATGCGGTGGGTCCGACCAGATGCGGCGGGTCCTACCTGATGCGGTGGGTCCTACCCGATGCGGCGGGTCCTACCTGATGCGGTGGTTCCTACCCGATTCGGCGGGTCCTACCCGATGCGGAGGGTCCTACCTGATGTGGTGGGTCATACCCCATGCGGTGGGTGCTACCCGATGCGGCGGGTCCTACTCGATGCGGCAGGTCTGGCCTGCTAGGAGCGAGTCTGGTCGAATGTTGCAGGTCCGGCCCATTGCGCTCAAGTCCAAACTGCTGAGGTGACCACGCCCTGCATGGTCAACCATGGGGGGTCCCACTTCGTCCTTCATCCCAGATGTGAAGTGCGTATGAGGTGTCGTTACAGGACCGGACAAACCCAGCTGTCTTGGTTTTCTGCACATGGTCAGGGGATTGTGTTCCCCAAGGAGCCATGACACGCATCTACAAGCCACTCCACTGATGCGGCTGAGGGGATGCATCCCTTACTCTCGCCGCTGGCCCAAGTACTGGCAGCTCCTGTCACTTCTCCGCGGCCCAAACTGGCCAAGGATTTCACCTCCAAGGCGCTGATAGGTTCTTCCATAGACCATCAAGTCTACTTTGGTGGTTCATTCTTCATGCCTCTTACGCCTATGGCCTCCAAGAATTTCCATCCGCCCTATGATAGACTTGAATCCTCATTTCCACCATTTCGAAGATACAACAAGAAAGAACGAAAAAAATGAAAAAGGCAAAGGGGCTCATTCCTTCTTCAGGTCTTCCCACACCCTTCTTGTTAGAGTTTTAGAAACATGGGATAATGGTTTGATGTTCTATTACAATTAATCAAATAATCCCAGTGCAAAACCCCTAGAAAATACACTCCTTCAACAATGACCGATTCATGGATTAACTTGTTCATCAGTTGTTATGCGTTCATCATTTATAACGAAGAACATGGAAACTTAAAACTAGAATAAACCCCTACCTCATTGGAGTTCATTGTTGAAATGATCTGTTAGTGGGGATTCACGTTTCGTTGGTGTTCAACATGCTCTGGTCCCATTTGTTGATGTGTATCAATTTCATTGGAGATTCTTTGGCATTTTTCATTCATCATTTGGGATAATTCTTGATGTAGGTTCATCAGAGAAATTCCACCCTTTGATCCTGATTTATCCAATACATTTACCCATTAAAATAAATCATGTCATAGTGTTTTTATTACACCGCGTCGTCACATCGTAATGTTGTTTCATTTATGAAACAACGTATCTGTTAAATTTCATTTCACGCATCATTACACATCAGGTTTACAAGCCATTAATGATATTTATTTAATGTGACTCACCATCACTTTTTCTCCACATAGCAGCACTACCATGCCACCGCCCAGTGGTTGGGAAGAACAAATAAAATAACTTTTTATGTTGTATTTTTTTTCTTCAAAAAGTATGCAAATTTAATTTTTTGTTTGACCTTTGACAGTCAATGTTAGGTCTATTCTTGGTAAATCTCATCGTCCTGAGATCAATGGTTCTATGATTCTTTTTATTTGAGCGCCTGTTTAAATGATTGAAAAACATGCTCAAATTTTTATTTAAACGAACTAAATAACTTTCAAAATTAGGTCCCGAATACATCGGGCCTCAGAATGAGGTGATGTCAGAGTATCTCATCTAGAAATAATTTCATATAATTTTAAAAAAATACACATAATTTATGGGACATTACATTCTCCCCAACAAAGATATTTACATCATCAAAAGCCAAAAAAATGGCTAAACAAACAAATGGGGGTATTGAAAATGAATACGAACCTCCCACTCCCATGTTCTCTCCTAGGGATTCTCATGCTGCCATCGAACGCGCTCTAGAGGAATTGACCATCCACAAAAAACATGATCTTATCGATCCTATATCTCCATTAATAACATCACAAATGTAAACCCATCATCAATTTCCAGCTCTCCCAGTTGATTAATTGTGATGGATCATGCACATACCTCCTCAGCTATGACACGTGGAAAACATCGTGCACCTGGTGCTTCTATGGCAGGAGATCAAGGCAGTTTGCCTCCTTTCCAACTCTACTATGAATCTAGAATTGTTCGTTGAAGCTTGGAGAAAACTTGTCTCCCTGGCCAAATCTCTGAAATCCCAGTCGTGGTGAGACTTGACGGAACACATTGTCACCCTCCTTCAAATCCACTGGTCTGTGTCTCCTATCAGCATACAATTTTTGCATGCTCTGTGCAGTACTCATCATCTCCTGTATTATCAGCACCTTCTCAGTGTTATCCCCTACCAACTCTGGACCCATGAATGTTGTCTCCCCTATGTCTGTCTAGCATAGAAGTGATCTTCAAGGTCTCCCATACACGGCCTCAAATGGTGTCATGCTAAAAGGGGAGTGATATATTTTGTTGTATGCACACTCAACCAGTGGCAGGTGGTCCTTCCAACTACGACCAAAAACAAGAATGCAACCATGAAGCATGTTCTCTAATGATTATAATGTTATCTTAGCCTGACCATATGTCTGTGAGTGATGGGATATGATCAAGCACAACTAAGTCCCAAACACCTCCTTCAATCCCTTCCACAACCAGGATAAAAAGCAAGCATCGCAGTTTGAGACAATCATCGAAGGGACCTCGTCGAGATGCACTATCTCCTGGACATAGAGGCATCCCAAGCCCTCTATCGATCCCTTCTATTGTATGGGTAGGAAGTGATCCGACTTGGTGAGTCATTAAATGATCACCTAGATAGAATCATGGATTCTGGATGTGCATGGTAACCTTGTCACAAAGTCCATTGAGATACCATCCCATTTCCACTTCGGTAAGTCAAGTGGATGGGTGAAGCTTACTGAAACCTAATTCTCAACCTTCACTTGCTAACAAGTGAGGAATCGTGAAATTAACTCTTCCATCTCATAATTTATCGCTGGCCACCAGTACTAACTTTGGAGGTCATGGTAAATCATCACCAAACCAGGATATGCCACAAAAGGGTATTTAGGGACTCCCTCAATACCTCATCATAAAATGTCACTGGAACTACTTTGCATCATCTAAAAAAATATGTGCTCCCAACCTATCGAAAAATCATTAAAACCCCATTCTGAGAATAAATGAGCACGTCGGGCCTCACAGTTAACACCCACAAGTTGTGCCTCCCTGACTCATTGTAAGAGTATAGGAGTGAAAATCATCTACTAAAGGTAAGATACTACTATAGAGTTGTCGGGAACAAACCTCTGGTAGTATCCAGCCATCCCCAAGAATCTCTGAACCTCATTTATGCTCCTGGGTGGATCCCAAGCAAAGACTGCCTCTATCTTTGCTGGATCAATGGATTCTCCAGCCTCCAAGATAACATGTCTCAGAAATTGGACCTCCTAAATATAGAACTGGCACATTGTGAGATTACTGTAAAGCTGGTGCTCTCAGAGTATATCCTGGACTATCCGGCTATGTAGTGTGATACTCCTCCACTGCTGAGTACACCAAGATTTCATCAATGAATACTATAATGAAATGATCAAGGTATGGCCGGAAGAACCTACTAATGAGTACCATGAACACTAATAGGGAATTTGTGATGATGATAGGAATCACCAAAAACTCATTGTGGTCATACCATCATCTATATGTTGTCTTCAGTATGTCCTCATCCTATACCTGAAGCTAATGATATCCCGATCTGAGGTCTATCTTCGAGAACCACCTCAATCCCTTTAGAAAATCGAAGAGGTCATCAATTGTTAGTAGTGGATATTTTTTATTCTTGGTCATCTAGTTTAAGCGCTAGAAGTCCATGCATAGCCTCAAGCTCCCATCTACCTTCTTGGAAAACAACACTGGGGTTCCCATGGTAAAATTTTGGGCCCATGATGCCCTTCTCCCATATGTCCTCCAACTATACCCTCAATTCATGAAGCTCTGCTGGAGAAATCCAATATTCCAGTGTGGATATCAGTGTCTCCCTAGGATATAGGTTAACGCCGAAGCGTACCTTCCTACAAGGAGGTAGTCTCAGAACATCCTCAAGAAATACATCATAATACTCATCCACCACTATATGAATTATTATACTCCTCTCATCCACTACACTTTGGGTGAGGCTAGAAAATTGGTGATTGATCAGTTGCACCCTCATCTGATAATTTTTGTCATGTGCTGAAAGAGTTCCATTCTCACTGGTTATGGAAAACATGGTCCCATCCTTGTGAACAAACCACACTCTATTCCTAAGATAGTTAATCTGAGAATGAACTATGGATAACCTTTCCATTCCCAAGATGACATCGTAAGGCCCAAATCCACTACTAGGATATCTTATATAAAGCTCTCACATCCAATAGTAAGATCATAGTGTCGTCACCAGTGTGTGATCATCGAATCTACTCATATTGGTTTCTCTAATCATAAGGATCATGCTGATGGCTCCCCCATAATCTCCGAGCCTTGAATGAAGAATGTGGTAAGGAATGAGTGACTGGAACCTCTGCCTATTAGAACTGAATTTAAGTCATAGAATACACATATCATACCTCTAATCATATTTGTAGTGTTGTTGTCATAGGCTTCCATTTCTTGAAGTTGAGCTCACCTGTGTCCACCTATTCTATGAGGTCTTAGTCGACCACATGGGGGTGGGGGAGGTAGAACCTTTAACTGTCATCCACCACATGCCTCTCAGCCTTCATCCCTTCCATGTCTGATTCCCTATTCACCTCCTCACTCTAACCTCTACCTCTTCCTTGGTGGTCCCTCAACTGTCTTCTAATCACATGTGTGGCGGGTCAGGCAGTCATGAGCCATGTGTCTCTTCCCCCTATAAGATTAGCATTCCATGTTCCATTTGTTGAACTTAATTTCCCTGGTGGCCTTTCACCACCGATCAAATATCCTGGGGTCTCCTTCTGAATGATCTCTCCCTCTTGGACCTCTAAATCATTTTTCGGCTTACCACCATGGATGACTCGGCCACCTGGATCCTGGTGGTAGATCACACTATTGGATACTACTCTTTTAGGAAGCTCTCTACTATTAGAACTCTCTCTAGTAGTCTATCCTGAGTGAGGATGCTAAGGGAAATCACTGATGCCCTAATCTCTCATCAGAGTCCCTACTCAAAGGTCTGGGCCCTGAATAAAGGGTCTCACAACATGTTCATTGAGTAGTGGGAGAGTTCTGTGAACTTCATAGAGTACTCATGCACTGATATGTTTCCTTGTTGTAGGTGAAGTATCTTATTTATGAACACTGAGCACAAGTTCATGGGGAAGAAATCATCCTAGAAAAGCTGTTGAATGTCAGTAAAAGGGAGGGTCATCACATCATGAGTCTGAATCGTAAAAATCCATAATCTCCATATAGAGCCAGGAAGAAGGAATGAAACTATGATTTCCATGTGATCATGTAGCATCCTCACTAAGTAGAAGACCCGTGTCACTGATAGTAGCAATTCCTCAATATCCTGAGGATATAACTCTCCAATGAACCTAAGAGGTCATTGTCTCTGGAACTTGTGCAAGGCACTTAGCTTGCATGGGTCCTCTACCGGTGACATAGTTAGTAACTATTGATAAATGGGTGGTGGTAACACTAGTGCACCACACGGCGAGACCATCTCTAGCACCATTCCCTGAACTAATGCCTCATCACTAGACAGGTTGTCCACACAGTCACCCATCAGAATCCTAGCAGGCTGTCTGCATGGTGGTATCCTAATACAAATCAAGATGTATGATGGTCAATATATTATACATGGTGAGATGACTCTAAATCAAGAAGAACACACGGAAACTATCAATTATTATATGACACATACAACCAGTGTAATTACATAGAGAGGAAAATGTAGAATTCAAGGTCCTGGTGTATGGATACGTCAGCTGCCACACCAACACTGGACTCCAAGAATATGAAATTCAAAATTGAAACATTTAACACTGTTTCCCAAAAATTCAATATACTCTCAGTCAATGTGGTAGAGTTGACCACCTCTGATACCACTTTGTCATGACCCATCCCCCAGGGATCATGTCGTGACTCCCTAAAGCCCACCTCTTGAAGGCTAGGGTTTGTCGACTAACGTTGATGATGTCAACCTGCATGTGGGAGGCATTTTCTTGAGTACCTGTACACACACACAATGAACCACTCCCCATGAAAACAGGAAAAGAGAACATGTGTACTACTAAAAAACAACTAAGTGTATCGGTACAACTGAATGTAAATGGGCCAGAATAAAAAACCAACAAAAGACAACTGCATCAAGATAAAGTGAAAGATAAATGGAAGGATGCGCACTGCACCCCCCCCCCCCATATGGGTAAGTATATAGTAGTTGTTGGAATCCGTAAAAGCACATCCTACCTTCCTAATCTCAATGGGCACCACCTGGTCCTGGGCCACCAATTCATCTGAAAATTCATCAGTCGTCTGCACCAGAAACCGCATTTTTGGGTGAAGCCCATTTAGGGCTAAGTAACAGAATACATAGTAGGTACCCCAAACCAATAAGGAAACACCACAATGAAATCCACAAAAATACCATGAAGCATGATCACAAAGATCGATCACAAAGCTAAATCATGATTCAAGGCAACTCACACCAGGTATAATCTAATGTTAGGAAAGTAAGACTATCATCCATATCACAGAACACCATTGGCTACTGGAGTACTCCTCCTAAATTATTACCATGGGTATGATGGGTAACCAAGCGTTTCTCCCCACTGTGGTCCTACCAGGTCACACAGAGCTACATCCCCTTAAGCTTCGACTACTTTGGGACTCATCCCTGATGAATACCATGGGTAGGAAGGGTCACATAGAGTATCTCTCAACCGTGGTCATGTCGGGTAACATGGAGCCACTTCCCACCATTGCCATCATACTAAGGTACTCCTCATGTCGAGTATCGTTGGACAACTAGGTCACCCAGATCTGCTCCCCACCTTTTACCTTTTTGGTCACAGAGAGCCTCTTCCCATGGGTTCCATGTAACTGATCCCCATGGCATCTCTTTTTAATAGTCATCAAGTCTCAGTAAGCCACAGGATCTCCGCATGTAGAACACTTGAATCTGGGATAACCTCTCGTGTAACCATTATTCCTATTTCTAATTCCCTTAAAGTCTCCATAGAGTATGCCAAAAGATCCCCTTTGTTGTGAGAGTTACAACTCCGCAAACAGATTTTCAATCAGATTCCTGGTTTGAATGTTATTAGAATTTTTCTAAAAATGGGTCGGTCGGGTCCAAGTCTGGTTCGACATGGTCGGAATGAACTAGGGTCTACTGACCTGACCTAGGTTCATCGACCTAACTTGGATCCGACCCAGATCTAGTCCGATATGGTCCATCGGGCTGTGGGATCATCGGGCCCTGGGTCCAACACGATGGGGCAGGTCCGGCCTATTGGGAATGAGTTCAGCCCACTGGGGTAGCCCATGTCTTGCCTGGTCCCCCATAGGCATATTGGCATCCCCCTCCAACCTCATCTAAAACCATGAATCAAAATCCCTAAGAATTACTAACTCAAATTTTATGTTCGACCAAATATAGGGATGGTTTTTTCAATGTAGAAATAAGAAAAAATGAGATGTTTATAATATCTAAACCATCTTACCTTTGATATAGTACTTATATAATTAATTGATCAATATTTAATGGAGGGGAAATTTAAAAATTACTAATAGAAATTTACCTTGGTGAAGAAACTCAAAAATGGAGAGAACTAAAAAATAAAAAAATTATGTCAAAATAAAAATTTCAAGACCTATTGTATATTAATATGTAACCTGAGTGCATAGACTGAATGAACCTATTTCAAACCATGTATTCCATGGTAGATTGTTTTTCGTAGAATGGACATGTGGTAGACATGGTCTCTGCGATCGTGTATCTGAAAATGAATTTCCCAATATCCAAGATTATTTTTCTTGGTTAATTGTTTAAAATACACCACCTTCAAATTATTCCTTTTCCCATATATGTACCAAAATTCCTACAAAAAAATGTAATTCTAAGTCCAGTAAAATTAAATAGATATAAAAATACACCATTATATACACCAAATGATGGTCTAAAATTTCTATCCCCCAAAGAACTATCCATATAAAAGATGTTATAGAGTTTCATTGTTGATAAAAATGTTGAAAAATTACCAATGTTTAATGGTCTTACACCCTTGTCTCCTCATTAATTTTAATATATTTTCAATTTATTTTTACCTATCAAATAACAATAAAATAAAATAATTACTCATAAAAATTAAAAAAAAAGTATTTTCTCATGGAGAATTATTTAGTCGTTTTCTATATCTAATGGATACCAAATAATATCCTATTAAGGTTACAACTCTTTCTTTTTAAGCCATGAAATGATAGAGACATAATTTATTACATTCTAGTATTGTGGTTCTAAAAAATATAATGAAACATCCTAGAAAATGTCAATATTGTTGAAAAATTTTATATTACTGAGTGATATTATTCCCTACATAGAAATCCACTTTTTTCATATCATTGATGTTACCTGAATTGGTACATATAATTCCATGAAAAACTCCAAGGGTTATCAATTAATATCAACATATCAATATTTTCTACATGTCTCATTTCCACCCACCAAATAGTAGAATAAATTTTTAACCCTTGAAAGATTCTCAAAAAATCAAAATAATTGTTTTTTACTTATATCATATAAAATAAAGAATAAGATGACAGATCATAAATATTTTTTAGTGGATCCCTACCAATTATGATTTCATCACTATTAATAAACAATCAATTACACCAATGGATTTTGGTCCTCATATGTGTATCCAAAATCCATTAAAAAATACACGATACTATCATATTATAGTCTTACCATTTTAAAATACTATAATAAACCATGATAAGGATATTTGATAGTAAATTTTACCGATATATATATGACAATGATAAAATCCTTCCAAAACAATGATATAATTGTGATCTCTATAAACAATCTAGGAATAATGTCTAATGATGTTTAACCATATCTCTCATATATTTTCCCCTTATGTCCTTTTTCTATTTAAATGAATGAAACCTCAAAAAATGAGATAATTTGATATTTCTATATGTAACCAAAAAAATGGAATCAATATTCTTATAAAATTTTAACAAATAAAAAAATGATTTTTTTATACAAATTCCAATCTATAATATGTCAAAACTGAAAAATTTATATAAAATTTGAAATATATACCTACCTCTATAGATACTAGAAAATTTTAAAACCAGTAATGCATTTCTTGAAAAAACTATTCATTATATAGGAATAAAATTATTTTACTTTTTATTAGAGGTAGTCTCGAAGGAGGGGTGAAATTATTGATGTCAAAATTAAGGAAAATATATTTGGGCTGCTTTTGTTCTATTTGATTAGATTTTATAATAATAAGATTGGTTAAAAAAATAAATTATAATGTTATATTGTGAAAGAATATGTGTTTGTTCTAATGGTGGGATTAACAATTTCTAATCACTCACCCACCTATTTTAAATTGAAAATTAAGATAATCTAAAATTTCTCCCCCCCCCAATAAAGGGGTAGAAGTGGGTGTAAATGTTTTTTCAACAATTTTCACTATTAACAACTAATTATTCCATTGTGTGTGGTATCAGCATTCTCATCTCACTAAGTCACTCTATCAGCTACCAATTAGAAGAAGGTACTCCTAAAAAATCTTGGAAGATTTATTTCCCTCTATATTCATAGAAACAATTTTTAGATACATCACTAAAACCCCATTACCAATCCATTCAATATTAGAAAGATAATGTGGAGGTATAAAATAATTTTATTAACTAATTTAGAATACAATGAATGAATTATAATTGAAACAAAATAATAATATGAAAAATATTTCCACATAATAAACTGAGATAAAAAATAGTAGAAACATTTTTTCATATTAATAATCAAGAATTTTTGAAAATATTATCATAAAAACTATCCAATTCACTAAATTTTTTTATCCCTCTATGTTTAGGGTTACAACTTCATAATAATGTATATAAAAAATAATGTGTGATAATAAAATAATTCCAAAATCATGTTCTATATACCATGTTTATTGTCTAACTCTTTTAAAATATTATTCCTCTTTCCAATTTTTCTAGTGGGTATTCTATGTATAGATGTATTCAACTGGTCTTTATCAACCTGATTTTTAAAAATTCTTTCTTGAAGTTTAGTTCATGTAATATTCTATATGTTCCCCATAACTTCGAGACAAACACCACAGGGATCAGTCATATGGGATGACTAGTTTATTCCATGTAGTCCCACAGTGTCTAGCTATTTGATATTTTCCCTTAATATTTACGAATTAAATTTATTTATGGATACTTTATTCAACAATTAAACATGAATGTCATGATTTATAATTTTATTTTAGGACTATGCAAAACAAATTTTTATATAATCTCCCAGTACATCATTTCCTCTTCCAATGGAGATTGAAAATATTCTATATATATATGGTAATATGAGATTCGTGTGCCCACTTGTTATGTAAAATATTAAAATATAATGGGTTTATGAAGTGTTTATAATGTTCCAAAATATATCTATCTCTATGTACAATAAGAAAATCTCATACATATCTCTCTATTGACAATAGAAAACACATTGCATAATAGGAGACCAATACTCAAATACTCCCCCGTAAATATGTTATTTAAGTAGTTCGACTAAATATTTCATCGTTTAAAACATAATATATCAACAAATAAAGATACAGATCAATATATATTACAGATCATAGTTTAATTTCTCACTTTTAATCTAATTTTGATGTAAAATGGATTTTTTATTATTCAGATATCGTTTATGAAAAAATCAAAATCCTTACACATAAAGGTAAATATTTTAACCAACATATATTTCATCTCCATTGAAAATTCTGACATCTAATATATCATAAAATGTTTTATTATATATCATGTATTTTATTAATTATTAATTATTCACTTTTTAGGAATTCTTTAAATTGATAGGTATTATTTGAATATCAAAATTTTAAATTTAAACCCCATACTCATTTAATAGAATATTATGTATTCCAATACATTTCCAATTTTTATGATTATTAATCACAATTTTATATATATGAGAAGATAATATAATAGTTTTTAATTAGATAATATGGATTGATTTCAACCTATGAAAAATATTTTTCTATAATTCCAATATATTTTGGAATTTATTACATTTAAATTTAAGGTTCATTAAATTTAAAAATTCGTCAAAATATGTTACTAGAAATTCAACCTATTTTAATATTCTTTATCTAGGATTTTCTTCATCAATAAAATTTAGGTTTATCATTTTATTTTGCACTCATAAACCCTTAAGGACTAACTAGATTATAAAATGATCACAAAAAAACAATAAACTAATTGATTTAGTATTATATAGGCATTTATTTTATTCTTGAATTTAAATAAAATCAATTAAATTAAAAATTCATCTATTATAAACAACATTCACAAAATCAAATTAAATGATTCATTATTTCCCGTACATCGTAATTCACAAATAATAAATAAAATGAAGTTTTTAATTGAATTTTTATAAATAAAATATAACAATTTTTTGACCTTTTTAATTTCCAAAACATAAATAATTGACAATACGTTATGTGATCACAATGATTATTAAGAGAGAAAATGTCAAACCACTTGCTGATATGAGTACCCTTACTAATTACTATGTAACTAAATATTATCATGAATCCAAAATTTTCTTTACTCTATTTACTCTACGAGGTCCATTTAATTCATACACACTTTTTCCATCCACCTAGAAGCATTAATACATACCATCATAAAAATATTTATCTCATAAGACATGTTTGAAATTTAGAATAATTTTCTCATTTAGATCATGTTATGTGGTTAGAATATCTTTGAATAGTTTTTTAATATAAAAACAACAATTCAAATAGCTTTTCTTATCATAATGAAATTGTAGGTTTATTTTATTTATAATTGTTGGTAGGATCTCATGATATATATTTTAGTGGTAAAATGTGGAATTTTTTACCTTGAATAGAAGTATAATGAATGGTTAATAGTTTATACTCATGAATGGTATCCTCGTTAACCCCCTTCCATTGATTAACCCCAAACACCTTTTGATTCACATGTAATCCACATAAAATAATTACATAAATTTTATTGTTTATTTCTTTTCTTCTCCCAAAATACTTATAAATATTTTTTCCTCTTTAGTTTACTTTGTAATATTATATACCAGATTTTTATTTTTGTGGTATAGAGGAATATTTTAACTTTAAACATTCTTTCAACTTACTTTAACATTTTTTATTATTATTCTCCCATACATCTTCCACATAAGTTTTCTTCTCCCCATATCAGCAAATAATTCTATTTTTTTAACAAAAATAGTCTCACCCTGATTAATGATTAACCATAGTCTTGAATTTTTTTCTTTTGGAAGGATGGTTAGGGATTTCCTACTTGTACTATGGTGGACAATCATGGTTATTAAATTATTCATCGGTATAATAAGGGAAATGTGTCAACGTATTCTAGAATATACGTTTAATATAATTGGTATTTTCAATCAAATGAATTCTATGATAATTTTAATAAATTTTTATCATTTCTCTAAGGTTTTAAATATAATTCATAGAGAATTAGGATTAAAAAATTGTGGATCAGTTATATCCTAATATTATGGAAATTTAATGATGTTTTCAAAATTAATTCGACTAAAAATGTAACGTGATTTTATATTTGGTAAATATTTCATGGAACAGGATTCAAAAATCATTTTCATTTCATAAATTTCATTAATTTTCAATATAGAAATAATTTTACATTACTCTATACACAATATGAGTATTCTAGTTTAAATATGTTCCTATAAAATTTTATATTTTCCAAACAACAAAAGGCATTGAATTTTATTTTAAAATGTTTTTAGGAAAATAAATTTAAAGAAAATCCAAAAAATGAAAATGAAAATATAAAAATTAAATAATTAGATACTAAAACTACTTACTCTCCACCACACTTGAAATATGTAGGTTCATCAATGAAATCTTATAGAAATGTTAATTTGATAATATTTTTAAATAAGATAATAATAAATTATTTTATATAAATATAAAGCCTAGTTGATCTAATGGTTGAAATTTTGGATGATTATGATCTCTTATGTGGGAGTTCTAGAATATCATATTGATTTTTCATCACCCTTGAACCATTGAAAAGGTATATACACTTCTATTATTATTTAATAATATACAAAACACCTACTCGATACACCTTAGTAATAATAATTGGGAATACCCATCTAGAATTATGTTTACATTGATTTATTTACATTATTATTGTAATGTCTCAGAATTCCAGTATACTTTCTTTAATTATATGGAATTATTTTGAGATATCGAAATCTGAAGGTGCATGATTTCGTGGCCTGGAGTGCCCGGAATGATTCATCAAAGTATTGTTAAGCATTAATTTGTGTGTGTAAGTAGTTTTCCTGAAAAAGTGGAATAACTCGTAAACGGTTTCTTGGATCAGAAGTATGAGGGAATCCTTTCATTTAGGATGGTAGGTTTACCTTAGGCGAGACATAAATTTAGATAGTGAAGGTCTCATGTGAGAAAAACCGAAAATGGCATAACCGTAAATAAAATTATTAAATAAAATTATTTTACTTTTCAAATGCTTATAAATCATGAACAGTAACATGGATAAAAAATCTGAGACCATTGTTGAACTCGTGAGTGTATTCTTTCCTTAGGCTAATACTAACATTGGTTGGCACGATCCACCTGTGAAAGTTAGTTTTTGGCCGTAAATAAAATAATTAAGTGGAAATTATTTTATTGTAAAATTCATAACTTCTAAACTGTGACTTGGATAGAAAATTAGAGAGTACCATTGGGTTCATTGGAGCGTGTTCTCCTTAGGCAGAGCCTAACCTCGACTGGCATGGGTTCAGGGTGAACGATAATAATTTATTTAAATTTTTTGGGTACGTTAAGTAAACACGTGAGCGGCATTTTCTAACATCTGAACCGTTGCTCAGATTAAATATCCAAGGGCATCATTGAATTCGCAGCATCTGGATTCGCTTAAGGGAGGCTTTGCCTTGACCGTATTAGGTCCAGAGAAAAAAAAAAGTTTTGTGACTTTTTAAAATAAATGAAATAAAATAATTTTATTATTTTATTTCATATCCTATAACGGATAAGTAAAGGGGTGGAGCCAATGACATGTCAAGACAATTAATTTCTTGACCTGCCAACCCTAAGTAACGACGTCATTAGGGAATTAGGAAGCTTCCTAATTGATGAGCCCCATTAAATTATAACGTCATTACTTACCGGCCCCCTCTCTTATATATATAGATCTTGAAGAGGGGTATCAGAACAACTTATCCAAGCAATGAAGTGTTGAAGGAGCACCACGACGCCGAACACTTTGATAACGGAGATGATTTTAGGAAGACGTAATGGGTGACATTGAACCACGAACCAAAGGACGACGTGCAAGTGGAGTCGTTGGGAATTGGTTGTGGGAATTAAGAACATAATCCACCTCCAAGCGCGGACGCTCTCCAGTGAGTTATGTGGTATGGGGTATATTCGTTTACGTTTCCTTAAAAGATTCCATCTTCCCCATTCTTAAAATTATACGAAGAAAGCGGTTCAGTCAACTAATGGGTTGGTCCGTGATTCATTAATTTTGTGGGAGGTTGTTACGAGTTATCCTTGTGGGGTTTGTTTATTGTTTAATACAAGTAATTGTAAAACCCATGATATCCTCTCTTTGATCATGAGCTAACACGGAGGGCGTGGGCCTAAAGAACCCATCTCGAACCCTCTGCAACATTGATACCCATGCGCCTTCCACGGAAGACTGCTGGTGCAACAACACCAACCGGCTACGAAGGAGGAGACATGCAAATGCACACTACAAGAAGATTCCATGGCATGAAGCTGCGATGGACATCAGAGCGTCCGAAACCAGCCTATCAAAAAGAAGGTGCAGCGTGCCGTCGCATGCAACAAGTGTGCAAAGGGGTCATGCCTTGTCATTCGTTGTAGTCAGAGAAGGTGGTCAGCTCATCGACCATCCATGGAAGTGAAGGGAGGCATGTCGTCGTACGCCACTGATGAGAAGGAGACTGCGGCCGAAGCCATGGTGGAGGAGGTGGAACCAGCACCTCTGATGGGTTCTGCGGCGACCGGGAAGCACCCACGTGGCGCCGCCATTTCAAAGGCCAAAAATCTTCTTGAAGTTTGGGATCTCGGGGGAGTGGCTCTCCCGAGCCGCCGGGCAGAACCACCACAGGTCGCCGCCCACCCAGGCCACTACTCTAGTGGGCTGCCGCCCAACCGAGCTCCTTCCCTAGCGATCCACCCCCTTCTGGGTCGGGTCGCACCTTTGTTGGCCCCCCAATACGGGCTAGGTCGTCCTTTTGGGCCGCCCATTTTTGTGAGCTAGGTCAAACCTCATCTTATCGGGCTGATTCCACTACAGCACATCCCAGACCGGGTCGGGTCGGGTCGGACCGGGCCTAGGCTCAACTGGGCCTAGAAACACTTAAAGGGCCTTATCTTGAGAATCATACGTCCATTTGAAGAACCACATGTGGCGTTGGGATCCTTGGAGTGAGACGGTACATTTGACTTACTCCTTGAGAGTTTCGAAGAAACATAGAGAATAGAAGACCCGTGGTTTGAGATGAGGCTCTATTTAAACTGAGTCTTTTACCTTCATGGTAATATATTTGTGGGGTCACTTGTGTGGTACATCTACCTTCGTGGTGTTACCTTTGTGGTATACTTCTCTCATGTGTGATATGATAATATATTGATAACTTAGGTATATGTATGGGTATATACCTAAGTAGAGTTGATGTATTTCCCTATGGTTTTTACATTGTGTAACTTTAGGAGACCTACGGGGTCTCGGGGTCCCTACTGAGTATTGTTATACTCACTCATGCAAGGGCTTAGACCACACATTGTTGTGTCTTGTGCAGATGACATACCCCATTGATCGAGGATGAGGGAGCTAGGACTGGACGATGCTCGAAGGGGGACCATTTATTGTGACGCGACGAAGGGACTACAGATCGTGAGCTGTACCTACCCTTCAGGTAGGATCCTAGGTGGACATTTCGGTGTAACTCGATGCAGGGACTATAGATCATGAGCTATAACTACCCATCAGGTATATTTTGTGGTGGACGATTCGAGATCTACTTTTCCATTTTTCAGTTGTATTTTTCCTTTCAGTTGTATTAGTACTTTTCAGTTGTACTCATACTTTTAGTTAGGCTTGTATTCTATCCCTCTTTTATTTCAACACTCCTTTTTTCTATAGTAGTTTACTTTCCAGTCACTTATTTTCCTATTCTCAGACTATGTGTTTATACATGTTTAATGGAAACACCATCCCATTTTATTTAATACGCCTTTCGGTTCTAGTCACCAGCCCCTAGTCTATGGAAAGCGAACATGGGGTAGTCACAACACGAGCCCTGGGGGACGTGTCATGATAAAGTGGTATTAGATGATTTCCATTCTACCGAAGAACTAGTACTCTGATCTATTCTACCATGAAATAGTGTTAAGTGTTATGAGTGTGGTTTCTAGTTTGGGGAGTCCAGTGTTGGTGCGGCGACCGAAGTATCCATACACCAGGACCCTGAATTCTGATTTCTGACCTAGCGCAAGAAAACACTTATTGTGTGTGTTTTTGAAGAGTTTTCTTGTGATTTCTTTAGAGTCATCTCACCATGTATAACTTAATGACCTTGTCGCACCTATTTCTTATTAGTATTCCACCGCATAAGACAACCAGCTAGGATTCCCAAGAGAGTAAATGATGACGGCCCACCGAGTGACGAGGCTCCGATGTAGGTCCCTCCTACTATGTTGGTGCCTTCAGGTGGTGTACCAGCAGCACCCCCACCCATTGGGTAGTAGTTACCACCAGCTGCACTAGAGGATGGTGCACGCTGTCTAAGCATTTTGTACGAGTTCCAGCGGCAGAGGCCTTTGAGGTTTCGAGGCGAGATAGATTCCCAGGTAGTTGAGGACTGGTTGGAGGTTGTGTCTAGAGTTTTTCACCTAGTTGGGAAACTAGTTGAGTGGATGGTGATCCTAACTACTGGCCTTTTCTATTATGTGACAATTAGCATGGTTCTTAGGGTAATGAGGCTTTGTTATATGGATTGTTTCCCGAGATAGTACCTTCGGGTAGTATGTTAGAAATATCCCTGCCTGTTGGTCAGCAGTTACAACTGGTGGTACCGATAGAGGACACAAGTAGGCTTAGTGCCTTACACATGTTTCCGCATCAGATACCGCTCGGGTTCTGAGGTGAGCCCGACTCATGGGCGGCCAAGGACTAGCATGAGGAGTTATATGAATTTACATCTAGCCAGGGCATCATTCGATTATATGACGGTCCTATTAAAGATCCTTCTATGTGGCTCAGCAGGATGATGACAGGGTTTAGGTTACACTGATCATGAAAATAGGTTACTTTTATGTGGAAAAGCTTGAGAACCATACTCAGATAAGGGGGTCTCTTTCTATAAAGATCTAAGGAATGATTGTTCCATGGATCTTCTATATCTTTGGTCAGACGACATGTCAGTTGCTGAGTAATTCATCTAGGTGTACCGACCAATACTAATACTCGATGAATACAATACGATCAGTGATTCGGGGCTTGGAGTTCTAAGTGCAGTGTGTTTAAGGAAATCTGAGCCCGCACTATTCTTCTATACATTCCTACTTATGTTAGGGTGATAGAGATAATCTTTGTGTTTCAATGTTCTTTAGCTGAGAGAATGCATCCAGTGAATGTTAATAGTGGAAAATCATGAAACTGACACCAGTCTTAGTGACCTGGGCATGTAAAATGTTTCAAGAAGAGTATTTGATGGGGACAGAATAATCTTCAGGGCTACAAATATGGAAGCAGAGCTAGTAGAGAAGCATGAGTTGGTGTACATTTTGACATGTTACAACCCACCCCCTATGTAGTCCCCACCAGGCATAGGGAGCTAAGGATAGGGGAAGGGAGTAGCTGCATTTGGTCAAGGAGTGTGACTCGATGACTGTAGGAATTATTTGATGAATGGTTTGTGTCTACTACTATATTCTGTATTAATAGATATAGGTACCAATAATTCCTTCCTTCCATGAATCCTGTCCAAGACCAAGAGTTTCCGGTTAAACCATTGACTGGGCCCTCACGCCTGGAGATACTTTTGGGAGGAGGCTCAATTATAACAATTACGTAGATGGTGTGATCTGACCCTTGAGGTGAGTGTTTCAGTTGGAACCTCTTGGTGGCATCGTTGAGGCCTTACGACATTATTTTGGGTATGGACTAGACATCCACAGTTCATACTCAGAATGAATGTATAAGGAAAAAAGGTTTTGGTTTATCTACAATGTTGGAATGAGGTTTTCCTTGGTCAACGAAAAATGAATCCCAGGAATCCCAGGATAAACTCATGCATAAAAGGTTTCATCCAATCACACTTGAGTCAGCCAGACTTACACTCGTGGTAATAGGAGATTTGAGTTTTGAGTTCCCGACAGCAGTAGCAGAGTTTGGGGAAATCTTTTCAAAAGATTTTTCTAGGATTACCTACCCGAAGGTAGAGGGACTTCTTCTTTGTCTAGGTAATACCAAAGATTCGTGTGTGACTTTTCCATAGTTGCAGCACCCTTGTCAGCATTGATGAAGAAGGAACAACCCGTGATCTGGACAGAGAGATTTCAGCAGAGCTTTCAGGAGTTTAGGAAAATACTTAAGAGTGCCCCCATCTTGAGGATACCATAATAGGGTGTTGGGCATGTAGGATACTACAACACATCAGGGATTGGACATGGGTGTGTCCTAATATAGGAGCGAGTTGTGATCGCCAATGGATCACGGTAGCTTAGAAAACATGAGAAGAACAATGCTACTCGTGATCTGGAGTCGGTAGTAGTGGTATTTGCCTTGAAGGTGATGAAACATTACATTATTTGTGAACACTTTACTATTTAGACTGATCACAAGAGTCTCAGTTGTGTCATCTCATAGAAGGACCTGAAGTTGAGACATCGGTGATGTCTAGAGTTCATCTAAGACTATGACCTTGAGATTGTCTGTACTCCTGGGAAGGGAAACATGGTAACAAACAAACTTAGTAGGAGTTCTGGTCAACAACTACCGAGTGAGGCCTTAGAGAAGCTATATGTGCTGTGGATATACTTCATGGATAAAGATTCAGCATCTTACCTATAGTCTATGACTGTCACTCCACCAATTCATCGAAATATTTAGGGGGGTACAGAATGAGATGTTGACAGTGAGGCCTGACGTGTTTAGATATCCTCAGGAAGTTCTCCTTAAGGGTTATATGAAGGTGGGGATCATGTCATCATCTTTAGAGGATGAACCATGGTACCCATGACACTTTAGGAGGCGGTATTGAGGGAGATCCATACATCCCCTTTAACGGGACATCCAGGAGTGGATAAGATGTACCTGGACCTTCGGTGTCAGTACTAGTGGTCAGGGATGAATGATGTAGTGGTAGAGTTTTTATCATAATTCCACACTTCTTAGAAAGTGAAGACTGCATAGAGCAGGCAGAAGAATTATGCTGATAAGATGTGGAGACCTTTGGAGTTTGAGGAGGGAGACCATGTCATCCAACGGGTCTCACTTGGACAAGGTTTGTGGAGATTTGGTCGGGTCGGCAAGTTATATCCTAGGATCATCGGACCATTCTAGATTCTTAGAAGAGTGTGTGAGGTGTCATACCATCTATCCCTTTCCCCAAAGTTGCACTGGGGGCATAATGTTTTCCATGTGTCGCAGTTGAGGAGATTTTTGAATGATTCATCACATTTTATCAAATAGGGTGAGTTGAACATTGATGATGGGGAGACTTCTACGGAGTTCCCAGTGGGGTTTGAGGATCGATAGGAGTGGGTCCTTCATAGGAGTTCTACACCTCTGTTGTGTGTTCATTGGTAGCATGTGAACCCCTAGGAGAGCACAGGGGAGCAGGAGGCTCAGATTCGTGCTCAATACCCTCATTTGTTTTTCTTCTTTTGTTTTGGATTTTGGGGACGTAAATCCCATAGGTGGGGACAATTTAATGTCTCGAAATTTCCGTATAAATTGTTTTAAATTATATGGAATTATTTTGAGACCATGAAATCTAACGGCCCATGATTCTGAGGCCCCGAGTTCCCGGAATGATCCATCAATGTTTTTTTAAACTTTAATTAGCACGTGTAAGAAATTTTTCTGATAAAGTGGAATAACACTGAAACGGTTGCCTAGATCAGAAATATGAAGGAACTGTTGCCTTTAGGATGGAAGGATTAACCTAGGCGTTAATTATGTTTAGTCGGTGTGGGTCTCCTATGAGAAAACCCAAAAATGGCATAACCGTAAATAGAATTATTAAATAAAATTAATTTATTTGTCAAATTCATATAACTCATGAACATTACATCGGATTAAAAATCTGAGACCACAGCTAAACTCATGAGTGTATGCTTTTCTTTAGGCTGATACTAACATTGGCTGGCGTGGGCCACCAGTGAACGTTAGTTTATGGCCATAAATAAAATAATTAAATGGAAATTATTTTATTGTAAAATTCCTAACTTCTAAACAGTAACTCGGATAGAAAATCTAATAGTACCGTTGGGTTTGTTGAAGAGTTTTCTCGTTAGGCGAAGCCTAACCTCGACCGGCGAGGGTTGAAGGTGAACTATACGAATTTATTAAAAAAAATGTGTATGTTTAGTAAATGCGCGAGTGACATTCTATAACATCTGAAACGTTTCTAGGATTAAAAATCCAAGGGCACCATTGAATCCTTAGTGTCAGGATTCGCTTAAGGGAGTCTTTATATTGACCACAGTCAGGCAAGAGAAAAAGTTATGTTTTGTGACTTTTTAAAAGAAAAGAAATGAAATAATTTTATTATTTTATTTCATATCCTCCAACGGACAAGCAAAGGGGTGGGGAAAATAATGTTTCGAGACAATAAATGGATTGACCCGCTAAACCTAAGTATCGACTTCGTTGGGGAATTAGAAAGCTTCCTAATTGATGAGCCCTATTAAATTCTAACATCGCTACTTACCCTCCCCCTCTCATATATATATGGATCTTGGGGAGGGGTATCGGCATAGATTTCTCAATCTATGAAGTGTTGAAGGAGCGCCGCAACTCCAAACCCTTAGAGGGCAGAGTCAATCCTATTGGGAGGTGATGGGAGACACGAACCATGAACCGAAGGATGAAATGTGAGTGGCGTCATTGGGAACCAGTTTGTGGGAATGAAGAACACGATACACCATTAATCACAGACACTCTACAACAAGTTACGAGGTAGGGGTATATTCATTTTGGTTTACTTAAAATATTCCCTCTTCCCCATTCTTGAAATTATAGGAAGAACATGGGTCAACCAACAGACAGGTTGATCTACGATTCATTCCTTCTCCGAAAGGTTGTTATGGGGTATCCTTGTGGGGTTTTTTTGTGGTTTAATACGAGGAATTTTTAAACCCATTTTATCATCCCATTGATCACAAGCTAACATGGAGGGCACAGGCCTAACGAACCCGACCCAAACCCTCCGCAACATTGTTACCCTAGCATCATCCATGGAAGTCTGCTGGCACGACGACACCAACCAGCTACGAAGGAGGAGCCACACCAACATATGCCTCCAGAAGAGGCAGTGACACGAAGTCGTGGCAGACATTAGAGTGGATGACATCGGTCGGCCGAGGAGGAGGTACAGCGCACCATTGCATGTCGTCGATGTGCAAAGGGGTCGCGACTCGTCAGCCACGGTAGTCAAATAAGGATGTCGGCATGTAGACCAGCCGCTGAAGGGAAAGGGCGGTGCACCGTTTCGCCCCGCTGGTAATCAGGATACCATGGCCAAAGTTGTGATGGAGGAGGTAGAACCCGCTCCTCCGGCGGGTTCCATGGTGACCGGGTGGCACCCACGTGGCACCACCGCTTCGAAGGCCAAACAGACTCTGGTTGTTCGAGATATCGGGGGAGCGGCTCTCCTGAGCCACCTGGCGGAAGCACTGCGGGAAATTCCCTAGAGGTTCGTCGCCCAACTAGGCCATTGCCCAATTGGTCCCCCACCTTCATAGGCCCCCGCCTTTGCGGGTCGTCCCCTTGTGGTTCAGGCCGCCCCTTTGTGGGCCGCCCTATACGAGTCGGGCCACCTTTGTGGGCCACCCCTTTTTAAGGGACAGAATGAATCTCATCCTTTTGGGTCATGTCTGTCGTGGCCCAGCCTAGACCAAGTTGGGCTGGGTAGGTCAGACCAGGTCGGACTGGACCTGGGCCCAACCGGGCCCAGAAATAGTTGAAGGGCATTATCTTGAGAATCGGACGTCCGTTTGACGAACCGTCTGCGGATTTGGGATCCTGGGAGTGAGACTGTCCTTTTGACATACTCCATGAGAGTTTTGGAGAAACATGGAGTTTTTCTAGGTTGTATCACACCCGAATCCAACTGGGTTATCGGCACTGAAATGCCAATAACGCACAAACTGGGCGTCCGACTGACGCACCCTCTGTTGCGTTGGAAACCTTGTGACATGAAGGATCATTGGGATACTTCTTTGTGAGACTTAATACTGGTTGAAATATGAATGATGGATTGGGGAGCGGTTCTCCCAAGCACACTACGTACGGAACCCTACGATTGGATGAGACCTGATGACTGCTGACATTTTGACTCGAAGTGACTCGACGACCACACTGCGCGATGGGGAGGAGAACCTCAATAGGCCACAGTGGGGAGTGGACACAGTACATGATGGGGAGGAGTAACTCAGTAGGAACTAGTGGGTGAGTGGCTATGTGTGGTCCGTAAGACCCACAATACGTGATAGGGAGGAGTACCTCAGCAGTCCATGGTTAGTCGGAAGCACCTCTGTGTGATGCGGCAGGACCACTGTACTCAACAGAGGGGGAGTTTTCCAGCAATTGAGGTGTTCGACGTTGTGACTGGGAATGTTACATGTTCCTAGGCCTAGAGAATCCATGGATGGCTGTTAGCATTCATAGCGATCCTTTGTGGGTCAGCGTCATAATCCTGTTTCTCTAAGTTGTATACCCAGTTTGAGTTGAGGCACTATTTAAACTATGTATTTTACCTTCATGGTACTATATTTGTAGTGTTAGATGTGTGTTACTTCTACCATTGTTGTGTTACCTTTTTGGTATAATTCCCTCGTGAGTGAGATGATTATATCTTGATAACATAGGTATATGTATGGGCATATACCTAAGTAGAGTTTATTTCTTGCTCTATGTTTTTCCATTGTGGAACATTAGGAGACCTACGAGGTCTCAGGGTCCCTACTGAGTATCATTATACTCACCCCTGAACGAGATTCACCCACACCTTATTGTGTTTTTTTCAGATGACGTATGACATTGATCAAGAATGAGGAAGATAGGTATGGATGGTCCTCAGTGGTGGACCATTTGGTGGGACACGACACAGGGACTACTGATCGTGAGTTGTACCTGCCCTTCAGATAGGATCCGGGGTGGACCGTTTGGTGTGAAGTGACAAATGGAATACTGATCATGAGTTGTACCTACCCTTCAGATCAGATCCGTGGTGAATGATCCCAGAGCTTCCTTTCCATTTTTAAGTTGTATTTTTCCTTTCAGTTATATTATTAATTTTCCAGTTGTAATCGTACTTATAGTGGGACTTGTATTATGGACCCTTTTTCATTCATCACTCATTTTTACTACAGCAATTTACTTCACAATTTCTTCTTTTCATGTTCATGGCCTTTGTATTTGTATAGGTTTAAAGGAAATTCCTTCTAGTTTTATGGAATACGTCTTTGGGTGCTAATCGCCTGCCCATAGCCTATGGATGGCGGGCTTGGGGTTGTCATAGCATAGGCCACGGGGGACGGGTTGGGACAATTATGTTATAAAGTATCATTTTTTCTCCTTGATGACATCCACGGTGTTAAATTTACCTTTCATGAGTTATTCAATTCATTTTTTAAACAATTTTGGAATACTAAAACTCTACCTTCATGATTGCTTCTACATCTTTTCTCTAAATACTTATTTCTGTCTATTTTATTCCAAATTATTATTATTAACCTTGAAGTCTCAAAAATTATTGTGTTCTGTGTACACGGGAAGATGAAAATTATTCTTATAGAACAACCGATGTGTACAAATTTAAATTGGGGGTTTATATATTCTTCTATAATCAAAAAAAGATGCATTCTGACAATTATTATTACTCTATGACCCAAATTCCATCGAACTGGTGAACCGATTAGCTAAGCTACATGGGCTCAAGTACACCTCCATATAAACTAGAGGCTATTAAAAATAAGTGAGTTCCTAGGTTGTCTCCATTGTGAGACATTTCCCTCATTATCAAAGTGTGAAATACAACTGTAAATTAGGGAAACATTATATAATATCATAGAATTGGTGACTTAATGAAAGGTGGCATAATACTAAATCTCATCCCATGAAATATCAAAATCATGCTATATATATAAGGATACATAAATAATAACCATTTAATGTACAATAACCCCAAAGTTAAAAAAAAGTTAAAATACCATAAGAAAAAGATTTTAGATGCCCCAATCTCTAACTCAACTTCAATATCCCAACACCATCACAACCACGCAATCATTAAGTATTAGCCTTAGGCCATTCCTGAAAAAGGTAATAAGTCAAGAAGAATCTACATTGGAACCCATGTTCTTTAGTGGTCCGAGCATGGTGTGAGTACAAATCAGTATTCCACCACCAATAGTATCTAATTAAAATATTCTAGATTATAATATAGCATAATGTTGTTACAAAATATCATATATATAAAAAATAACCAGCTAAAAAAATAAATTGTACCCAGTTAAACCTCTGGTCTTAATGGGATAACTCTGGCTAACACTACCTTCTTCAGCTGGTACCGTTATCTCATAATAGGGTTGATGTGACATGCCTCATGTTAATTCCAAGGAGAATCACCAAGGAACCCATACTTAATTGTCCTGATAGGAAACCACATGAATCATAAGGATATTCCCTTCTAGTAAATCCTATGAGAATCTAATAGTGAGGCCTAAACTCAATGTATAACACATAACATTAAAAATCACAACTCAATTGGAATCCATGGCTCATACCTAACGAATTACATACCAACAGCAGTCAAAACACATCCTAGTAGATCAAAATTTTATCATTAAAAAGGTATATACCAAATAATATATGAATTTAATTCATGTGATCCAATAAATGTTTGCATTACCTAGAACCCAAGGGGGTTCCACCTATGGAATTATTGATAATAAATCAATGTATCATCCATTGTTTCTGTTTATCATTACATAACATTAAACTTCATTCAATCCATGTAATTCCTCAATGATGGCATTCACTTTAGTCCCCTAGTGTAATCCAAAGATTATCCATGGTATTAAACCCCAATACACATAATAAAGAATCCATGGAACTTCCTTGTATTTAATATTACCACAAATGACTCCCATAATTCCCTATAAGTCATTATCCATATATAAATACAATGATATGTAACATCTTAATCCATGATTCTCAACATTTTTCAATTTAACAAAATAAGTTCTTTGACACTTTATGAAAAAATCAAAATTTAATTCCAATTAAAAATTAATATATCTTTTCATAGGCCACAAGATATATCAGTTAAAAGGGGGAATTCTTGGTAGAATACATTTAAAAATAAATCATTCCCTTTTCCAAGGCAAAACCAAGACCACCCAAATCAATCTACCCATTTCAATAGCAATAGCCTAACACATCACATTAATGGTTTAATAAATGAACTACACGCATTTAGAAACTTTTATAAATAAAAATGATGTTTTAAATACATTAAAAGGTAACTCAAAATTAAATTAAATTAGTAATCCAAGTTATGGTTATGAAAACCCCGACTAACCAAACTGAAACAAATTACATAGAAGATATTAAAAGGTAAAATTAATTATATTAGCTTCCATAACATTAGAAAAAACCTAATCATTTGATTCCACCCTTTAGTTAGATCCAAAATAAGATAAATAAAAGTATAAAAAAACTCCATAAATATAGGGAATAACCCACATAAATATCATGAGATCGCTTGACATATATTGAATGAAGAAATGGGCATAATAGGAATCGCAAATTCCCCTCTTGAACTCAAATTCATGTGGTGACAAGAAAAAATGAATGATTCAGAAATGGTCTTTCAAAGAAAATGAGTGGGTATTAATTGATCCCATGCTAGTGGAAATAGACATCAAACTACAAAAAATTGGGTTGTGTAGAATTAGGGATGATGTGGTGAAATAACAATTTTCCACCATTAAATAAGGAAACCATGACCCATAAGTGGACCGATGATGGGATCACTAAACACCTAGTGATCCTAGTCAATTTGATACATTACTATAAGGCCATCATCTAGCAGGTGGCCTCTTCCCTTATTTTTAGTAGCATTGAAACCCCTTGGATGAATTCTCATGTCACCTCCCTTTCTTATTGTACACATCGTAGACATATGGATCTTATAGGATCCCATCATCACAAGTATATGATGGATCTTCTTGATGATTCAAAACCACAACATTCAAATCTATTTTCCTTTAGAAAATGGACCCCTCTATGAATAGGAAAAAATACTCATAAAATAAACACTTCTAATGATATGGTGTTTTAAAAAATCCTAACTAATCAATATCTTATCATTGTTCTCTACACCCAGGGAACATTGAGAAACAGAACACAATTTAAACATAAACATACCACCAATATTTTTTTACTGAAATCACCACAAAAAACATCACTATTGAAAATTCCAGTGACCCATGAACTATTGTGACAATCAATCACTCAATACTAACATGATTCCCAACTATATGAAAGATCCCTTAATGTGTTGAAGATTTAATTATTTTCCACTAGGGGGTGAATTAGTGGTATACCATTGTTGAAAAATCTTTTATTTTTTATTCCACCGCTATAAATGATTAATGTCTCAATCCCACATCTTTAATACCCAGCCTCACCCTATAGATAAAAAATAAATTCTCAACACATAAATATTTTTACAAGGTTTAGTATGACTACCTACATCCTTGTTGCAACTGATAATCACCCCTGGTTATAGATTCGTCACTATATGTAGATGGTTAAAACACAAGGAATGTTCAAACCCCTTAAACAACGAGACCCACAATGTTTCACTCTAGAGTACCACTAGATTTTACAAGTTCCCACCAATACAAGTGACTCATGAGTCCTATTGGAGTATCTTTAATGTGGATCCAATAGTGTTACCAGCATCCCACCACCATGATCTTGAGTCCCACTGGAGACTTCCACAACTTCATAGTCTCATCAAAGACATCAACTAATCTTGAAATAAACAAGATATAATCTACTGATAAAATTATCTCTATTTGATTTGGAATACTCCTCCACTACATGAATGTGATACCATTCTCCATAAACAAACTGGATCATCTAATATATTTGTGTAAAATATTCAAGATCTCTTACAACTGATAAAAACCCTTCGAATCTTTCTCACTATCCACTGATCCTCAATCGATTTGAACTTGAATTGGATTACTAAATTCTGATTCCTATATATAATAATCTTCCTCAGTATAAAACTAATCGCACAAGATTTTTTTATTCTATGAATACCTCACCTCACTAAAAACAAAAAACTCAGTTATAGAAATATTTTTACACACAGATAGAATCACTACCGTGGATTTAGTCTCAAACACTACACAATGAATATGTAATTAATATTTCATGTGTACTCCATCAAACATCAAACATTAATTTATAAAATTTTATATTCTTCTTTAGTGACCATGTGAATAAATTTATATATGCATGTATGTATTTTTCATATAAAATAGAAAACGCATAATGTTCAATTGGATCACTTTAAATAACATGCACACTGTTCAACTTGCACACACCACACTGTCCAGAATTATTACTCAATGCATGTGTATGTGAAATCCTAATTCAAGTACTATATTAACTACACCACATAATACAAATGATCTTTGAAAAATCTCAATACACTTTTATACTCTCACTGCCAAGGTCTTCACACAATTATGGGTTCTCTATGTATTTCAAAATTGTATTGTGTGGTGTTTCATTTTACGTTGAAAACTCTATGAGGTTTATCGTTCCTATTTGTCAAAAAGTATGTTGTTTTTATTCATTAAACTTCACAAACAAGCTTACTTGACATTAAAAAAATGAGAGACTCAAAGTATAACTCTCTTCTATCAAGAAAAAACCCAAATAAGATATAAATTGTTTATGCACACAAGTTATTCTTCACATAGTTTCAGTGTATGATGTTATTAATATTTTCATAACTTATTATATTCCCCCTTTACTTATTTTATATGAAATGTGCATAATTTGTGTGAAATATTAATGTTTTAATATTAAGTATAATATTTGAGCATTTTTAGAAGTAGTCCAATTGAGTCAGTTTAATTTTTTAATAATAACTATCACTATACTGATCCCAATTGTGTGGTTCGTGTTTTGTAGGATTCTCAGTTCAATTTACAACATTTCATTAGAAGGTACCATGAGCCAATTCTACCATTTGAGGGGTCATATGGTCCTCACAAACAAGACCAATGAATCTGTGAAAATACTAGACAATTCATGAAGATTGATTTACTGGGATCAATCCAGAAGTCCAAAAACATTAACTCTCCACCATAATTCGTGGGACACTATATTTCATCTTGGATAAAAATTTCAAGGCCCAAATCCAAGTACAAGGGGCCCAAATAAATCATTGAATTCCAGCCCACCATTCTGGCCGAGAATTAAAATCATTATAGTGTGCATGACATATCTCTTGATGTAAGCATCCAATAGAGCTGAGCATTTTCAGTGTGAAAGAGGTGATATAGGCGGCCGACTTTGTTGAAAAAGTCATTCGGAGTTGAAGGCATCTTCCTGTTCAAAAATCCATTCACATTTTGGCCATCGAAAAAGCATGGATAGAAATGGACAGTTTACCTTTTTTTAATAAAACCGTCATAACGTTGGCTACACTTGTCCAAATGCCTCCATATTTTGACAGTAGTCAGACAACATTATTTTCTACAACTTTGATGAAGGGGATATGTGATGATTCGGCTGTCGGAATAGCCAAATTGGCGATGCAACTGGAGGGACAGATTGGGAATGCAAACAGTCCACTCCTTGGGCTATAAATACTCTCTCATTCTATCCTTGAGTGGAGTTGGCATTTCAGAAGAGAGGAGATCATATTGGCACGACCAAAGCTTTGCCAAAGGTTTGGGAGGACCTTACATACTCATGTTTTCACTTGAGAGACCTTTCCTCCTCTCTTTGTTTTCACATACTTTTGTGTTCTACATTTTGGTAATCTTGTAATTCTCTTTCTTTGTAATTCTGTTTTAATGCAAGTTACATCTTCAATATCTCTTATTCTCATCCACCTTATGTAGTTTAATATTTATGTTCCTAAAATAGTTTAAATTTAGTTGAATCCCCTTCCCTTCTTTTGCTTTCTCATTCAATCGAAAATCCGTTTTTAATTATCATCATCGTTCGTGTGTGTGTGTCAACGTACCACTCTTTTCTAATCCCTTTCTTTTTATTCTATTCTTAATTTATCATCATAATTATTTTAACCAGAATATTAAACATCCAAATGGCTTAGTAAATCTCATATTGGGGTGAGTTATAATTCGTGGATGTTAAGTGATTGAGAGTTTTGCTCGACGAGTATTCTTTAAATTAATATTGTGTATGTTAAACTTAATATGTCATGGATTAATGATATGTTTTGTTTAACGAGTGGTTTCCATGGATTATTGGAACCATAAATACACTACCATAAATAATTTTGTTTGAGATTATAACCCTAAGTTAAGTTATGGCTTGGATTAAAGCCTTCACACTTAGGAATTCCAATCAACATCAACTTATGACATGGGTGTTAATTTAATGCAATACAAAGTAAGGCTCAAGGATATCACATGCTTAACTCCCTAATGATGAACTCACCCCAATCTTTATCAATTTGGTAAATCAAACATAATCAATAAATCATTTCAATTATGTTCTGCAAACAAACCCCCCCTAATCACAATACAATCCACTAAAAACAAATGACTATTACGAAGTACCATCGCCGAGGATTCGACCCGAGTGCTGCTATACACATTAGCAGAGCACCAGAACTTTGACCGGTCGATAGGATACAATCGGCCGTGCGTTTCAAATGGAGCCTTTGCCGGGGATGGTTCTTTAAGTAGTCATTAGTTTCTGGTTATTGTCAAGAAAACACAAAAAAAACAAATTTTAAAAAAAAATTTAAAAAAAAACACAAAGAAAAACCCGTCTTCTCATAAAAATCATAAACTGAAAAAATAAAAAGAAAAATCCGTCTTCCTCTTTCATAAAAAATCTATCTGAATGCCCCGTAGCCTTCCAAACAATCCCTCGGATTTGTTTGACCTTGAAATTTAGCGAACACTTCTCCAACTTAGGAGGAACATAAGAGATACTCAAATAATTCAAGAACCAGTCCTCATCCAACCAGTTGAAATCGATATGGCCATTCTAGGGAACAAACATTGAAAGAACTCACTACCCCTGATATGAATTACCAACCTCTTGGTATTCAATATCCAAACATAGAAGCTGATTTTGAACTCAAATCGGGTTTGATTCATCTTCTCCCTCATTTTCACGGGCTAGCCGGTGAGGATCCACATCTTCACCTCAAAGAGTTCCAAGTGTTCTGCTCAACCATGAATCCTCAAGGGGTTTCTGAAGAACAAATCAAGCTTAGATCTTTCCCCTTTTCCCTAGCGGATTCTGCCAAGTCTTGGCTCTACTACCTCCCACCTGGTTCCATAAACTCATGGGTTGACATGAAGAGACTTTTCCTTGAGAAGTTCTTTCCCGCTTCCCGAACAGCTTCTATCCGAAAGGAAATAAGCGGCATCCGTCAATTCCCTAATGAATCACTCCATGAGTATTGTGAGAGGTTCAAAAAGCTTGTGGCAACTTGTCCACACCATCAAATCCCTGACCAACTCCTGATCCAATACTTCTATGAGGGGTTATTGGCTATGGAGCGAACTCTCATTGATGCCGCAAGTGGCTGTGCTCTTGTTGACAAAACTCCTGCAGCTGCACGAGAACTCATAAGCAACATGGATGCAAACACGCAGCAATTCCATACTCGAGCACATGCTCAAGTGAAACAAGCCCAAGAGAATCAATCCATAGAGCCCAACAAGATGACTGAGTGGATGAGTGAACTTACAGGTCTTGTACGTCAACTAGCGGTGGCTACCAACGCCCCAAACTCCTCTTCTCCACAGTCACTATTCCCTGGACCTATCAAGAATTGTGGATTCTGCAACTCTCCATCTCATCCGACTGACACATGTCCGCAACTTCAAGATGATCCATCTGATTCATCTAGTCCAATGGAGCTCAATGCGGCATATGCTCAGCGAAACTTCAACCCTCAACAATCAGGTCAGTTTGTTAGAAACTTTAACCAACCCCACTCTGAGCCCTTCTCTTCTACCTTTAACCCAACTCTGAGGTATGGTAATCCCATTTCTCATCCTCCTCAGTTCCCTTATCAAAATCCAAACCAGTTCCAATATGGTCAAGGTGGTGGTAACTTCCATAAACCTTATCCTTTTGTTCCTCAACCTCAAAGGAACAATCCGCCTTCTGGATTCCACTATCCTAATGAGCCTTCCCAATTCCCCACCCAATACAATCGCTTTCCAAAGAACCAAAATCAAGGCCAACCCAATTTGGGACAAGCCTCTTCTTCTAAACATCCATGGGAAAGTGCTGTAGAGGATCTTGCTTCCTTCACCCGTTCTAGCCTCAAGAACATTGAAACCCAAATAGGTCAACTTGCATCCCACCTGATCCAGCAACAACCATCCAATTCATCCCAACTCCCAGCTCAACCATTACCCAACCCTATGGGTAATGTAAGTGCGATTTCACTTAGATCGGGAAAGCAAATTGCTATTCCCCTTGCTGATTTCTCTACCTCCCCTTTCGATGTTGATATAGAAAATGAAAATAACAAAAAGCTGGAAAAGGAACTTGAATCCACTCCTTCACCTCCTTACATTCCTCTAAGGAACCCAATTCCTTTTTCTCAAGACATCTCCAAACCTAAGAAGTCCTTTGAACCTGATCCTGAAATGCTTGACATGTTTAGATGTGTTGAAGTGAACATACCCCTCTTAGATTCCATCAAACAAATCCCTATGTATGCCGAGTTTCATAAGGAATTGTGCACCCATAAGAGGCAACATAGGAACATTGAAAATGTTTCAATCCAACTGTCCATTCCCATGAAGTGAAAAGATCCAGGGACCTTCACGGTTCCATGTCAAATAGGGAGTTCCAACTTTGATGATGCACTCATAGACCTTGGAGCCTCAATAAATGTCATTCCCAAATCCATTTTCTCCAACCTTGGTCTAGGTCCCTTGCACCAAACGGGTGTTGTCATTCAGTTAGCCAATCTAAGCACAACCAGTCATGAGGGAATAATTGAGGATGTTCTTGTTCGGGTCAATGATCTTATCTTCCGAGCTGATTTCTATGTCCTTGACATGGAAGGTGAGACGAACTCTTCTCGATCTCCCATAATTCTAGGAAGACCATTCCTTATGACATCTAAAACCAAAATTGATGTCCATGATGGCATCTTATCCATGGAATTCGGTGACCAACTGGTCAAGTTCAACATTTTCCAAGCCATGCGATACCCATCTGAGGATCACTCTGCATTCTCAATCCATGTTTCTGAAACTACCTCTGAGAGTGTGTTGAATCCTAATCCATCATGTTATTCCTGTTCTACTAATAGAGGAGTTTGTGAATATTGTATCCTCATTAACCAAGTGATTAATGGTGAAATTGATGTTGACATTACAAATGCAAACTCCATTGATCTAAAGGATCTTGAAAACTCTTTGTAATCTCATCTCACCTCTGACCTCTAATGCTCCAACATGGATGGTATTGAGAAAAATGAACTAGAATGCTCATTTGTTGATTCAGATCAGATTATCCCATATTCATCCTTTCTTATCCATGATTCTGAAAATTATGTTATATGTGAAGTGAACCTTGAACCAAAGTGTTTATATTGTCCTGATGGTAGTGATGTTTCTGATATTTGTACACTAATTAATAAAGTTATCACTGGTGAGGTTGAAATTGACCATTCTTTGGCAAACAACATTGAAGTAAAGGAAATTGAAAATTTTATTCAGTCTTATGACTCCACTAATCCTCATTACTCTACATGAGTAAGTGATGAAATAAATGAGTCAAAAACAATTGGGATCTCATACTCTACTTTTGTGTTATCCGAACCTTACATAAATGATCCATCAGAATTGAGACATCTTCCTGAATTTCCAAGAATATAAAATCATCACTTTGTGGATAAAATCATTCCTCACATTGAAGACCAAAGGGAGGACAATCATATTCTCTTTCCACCCCCATTGAATTGCAAGCACACCAACAAGGATGGGAAAAAATTATCCAATGAATCATCAGGCCTCCCAAAGAAAAAGATTTTATGTAAGCACACTAGAGTTGAGAAAATACGATGGCCACCGTCAGAATATGGGTAGTGCACTGCAATTGTCCAGCAGTAGACAAATAAATGCAGCGCTTCTTGGGAGGCAACCCATGTTTTCTTTTACTTTTATGAAATTTCAATTTCTTTTTAGTTTATCATTAGATGAATAATGAATTTTATTTTTCAGGTAACATCCCGCAATCTTGGATCAACCTTGACTTCCACCGAATCCCCAAATTCTCTAGCCGACCCACCACTAGATGGAGATGGCAACCCACCAAATCCAAACCAGGGGGCGCCTCTTTCTCTTTAACTCTCTCTCTCCTCAATATCTCTTCCCTCTCTTCTACTCCCAATTTCTTCTTCTTCCTCTCTCCCTCTCATTTTTTTACAACATTCTTCCACAACCTTTTTTCTATTTTCTCTTTTGTGTAGATGTGTCATTAAAAATAAAAAAAAATTAAACAAAATTAATTAAAAAAAATGTAAATTAACAAAAAAAATGGGTCTCATAATTACTCATCATCCAATATTGAAATTCTGTCCAACCATTTTGGGGAGTCAAAAGGCTTGTTTTAAACTCAAATATATTGAATTTTTATCTCAAACTTGGGTAAACAATTTTGTGTCAATAACAAACATTTTGAATGAACAATTTTTGGTGGAAAATGATTCTCCCCTACCTTGAGGAATAACATTAGCCTTCATGACAAGGTCATCTATGGCCATGTTTTTCATTGTGTGTCTTCACCACTGATTGTGAGTCTTGAGTTTGTGGACCTTCGAGCTGAATTTCCATCTTTTGTGTGCACTAATATGATAGAGGCATTTTCTAATCCACATGAGAATCAGAATTGCCAAATAGCCTCCCGTTACCCTTACATTGATCCTACTTTTGAAAGCCCCTTTGAGCCTATGAAAACCTTTCTTTTGATAGCCACATTACAAGCCTAATACCTTGTCCCACCAAACATCTTCATGGATTTTCATTGTACAAATTATTGAAATTTAAGTGTGGGGGGAATTGACTTCATTTTTGGGCATACATTCATTGATTTCCAATGTGTCATCATATGCTTGAGGGAAAGCATCCATTCAAGTGTGGGGGAGAGGATGTAATTATGTGAGGTTTGGGGTGTATATGTGTAATTTTCATTTGTTCAAAAGTCATTGAAAAGTGTTCAAAAAAATGAAAACAATTATATTAAAAAAATGAAAAAAAAGGAATGGGTTGTGTCTTGGGTGGGTCAAAAATCATTCATCATCAACCTTTGATCGTGTTATAACTACTAAAATTAGTTCCATGAGAAGATCAAACAAGGGTTGGGAGATGACTGTGAGACTTGTTTCAAGCACAACTTTCGAAAAAAAAGAGCAAAAAGAGAAAAAAAAAAAGAACACATGAATCATCTTGTATTGTGTCATTATTGGAAGTCTTCCATGTTGTACATATTCCATCATATCACCCTATTCCATTTTCTATATCCCTAACTTTTCATTCATCAGACATTCATGCCCTTGTAAATATGTGTTTCTATTTCCTTTCAAATCAAATTTCAAAAAAATGTGCATTGATTTTTCCATGTTGGTGTTTTAACCCCTCTTTTCCTTTAGGCATTATATACCTACCGTCCCATAGCCACTAAAAAACCCCTTAAAATACCTCTTGATTCTTTTACACATTATATTTGGGAATGGAAGCTGAGAGGTCTTACAAACACTTGATTTTCACTTTTTGTGGGTGAATGAGTGAACCTCCTAAAATACATTATTATCATCTTGAGAGGAGTATGTTTTGAGTGCCTATATTTTCTAATTCAAACCTTGAACATGAAAAAATGAATTGTTTCTGATGCATTATTGTGAACCAAATTGGTGATGGAATTCAATATGGATGAGTGAAATAGTCTAAACCTCCCCTGATTGGAGAAAACAAAATTTTAATATTTGTTGGTTAGTGAAAATGATTTTGTCATGTTTTTATATTTGTTGCACATGAGGACACACGCAAATCAAAGTGTGAGGGAGTTGATGTTATTAATATTTTCATAACTTATTATATTCCCCCTTTACTTATTTTATATGAAATGTGCATAATTTGTGTGAAATATTAATGTTTTAATATTAAGTATAATATTTGAGCATTTTTAGAAGTAGTCCAATTGAGTCAGTTTACTGTTTTAATAATACCTGTCACTATACGGATCCAAATTGTGTGGTTCTTGTTTTGTAGGATTCTCATTTCAATTTACAACATTTCATTAGAAGGTACCATGAGCCAATTCTACCATTTGAGGGGACATATGGTCCTCACAAACAAGACCAAAGAATCTGTGATGAAACTGGACTATTCATGAAGATTGATTTACTGGGATCAATCCAGAAGTCCAAAAACATTAACTCTCCGCCATAATTTTGGGGACACTACATTTCATCTTGGATAAAAATTTCATGGCCCAAATCCAAGTACAAGTGGCCCAAATAAATCTTTTAATTCCAGCCCACCATTCTGGCCTAGAATTAAAATCAGTATAGTATGCATGACATATCTCCTGATGTAAGCATCCAATAGAGCTAAGCATTTTCAGTGTGAAAGAGGAGATATAGGTGGCCGACTTTGTTGAAGAAGTCATTCGGAGTTGAAGGCATCTTCCTGTTCAAATATCCATTCACATGCTGGCCATCGAAAGAGCATGGATAGAAATGGACAGTTTACCTTTGTTTATTAAAACCGTCATAACTTTGGCTCCACTTGTCCAAATGCCTCCATATTTTGACAGTAGTCGTCCAACATTATTTTATTCAACTTTGTAGAAGGGGCTATGTGATGTTTCGGCTGTCGGAATTGCCAAATTGGCGATGCAAGTGGAGGGACAGATTGGGAATGCACACAGTCCACTCCTTGGGCTATAAATACTCTCTCCTTCTCTCCTTGAGTGGAGTTGGCATTTCAGAAGAGAGGAGATCATATTGGCACGACCAAAGATTTGACAAAGGCTTGGGAGGACCTTACATACTCAAGTTTTCACTTGAGAGACATTTCCTCCTCTCTTTGTTTTCACTTTCTTTTGTGTTCTTCATTTTGGTAATCTTGTAATTCTCTTTCTTTGTAATTCTGTTTTAATGCATGTTACTTCTTCATTATCTCTTATTCTCATACACCTTATGTAGTTTAATATTTATGTTCCTAAAATAGTTTAAATTCAGTTGAATCCCCTTCCCTTCTTTTTCTTCCTCATTCAATCGAAAATCCGTTTTTAATTATCATCATCATTCGTGTGTGTGTGTCAACGTACCACTCTTTTCTAATCCCTTTATTTTTAATCTATTCTTAATTTATCATCATAATTATTTTAACCAGAATATTAAACATCCAAATGGCTGAGTAAATCTCATATTGGGGTGAGTTATAATTCGTGGATGTTAAGTGATTGAGAGTTTTTCTCGACGAGTATTCTTTAAATTAATATTGTGTATGTTAAACTTAATATGTCACGGATTAACGATATGTTTTGTTTAACGAGTGGTTTCCATGGATTATTGGAACCATAAATACACTAACATAAATAATTTTTGATTGAGATTAGAACCCTAAGTAAATTTATGGCTTGGATTAAAGCCTTCACACTTAGGAATTCCAATCAACGTCAACTTATGACATGGGTGTTAATTTAATGCAATACAAAGTAAGGCTCAATGATATCACATGCTTAACTCCCTAATGATGAACTCACCCCAATCTTTATCAATTTGGTAATTCAAACATCATCCATAAATCATTTCAATTAAGCTCTGCAAACAAACCCCCCTAATCACAATACAATCAACTAAAAACAAACGACTATTACGAAGTACCATCGCCGAGGATTCGACCCGAGTGCTGCTATACACATTAGCAGAGCACTGGAACCTTGAACGGTCGATAGGCGACAATCGGCCGCACTTTCAGTGTATGTATACACTATATTGTGGTATATCAAATATTTCCTCCACACAAAAAATATGTATGAATAACCCTATACATCATGATGAAAAACTATTGTGACATGAACATATAGTTTTCTTGCGGAAACAACTCCTCATTGGCACAAAAAGGGTTGCATTGAATTATATCCCTCTAAAAACTTTCTCTCGGATGTCAGATAAATACAAATAGATAATGAACTCAAATACAATATTTAATGGAGTCTACCATCACCTCATAACCATCTATAATCATTGATATTATGAATTTCATCATTGAATATCTGTAACACTTGCTCTATTCCATGACACAAGAAAAACCCCACCACCATAATTTAAATTTTCTACAAACTATGGATCCATGGTTTGTTCATAATTATATTAAGAAAATGAAGTTTCATAATGACTTAGATTATATTAGAATAATAAATATATTCAAATTATTCTCACAAGCACTTTTTCATGATTCGGTCAACGTCATTGCATATAGATCATGGTGCAGAGAACGTCTAGACGGCTTGAGGAGAAGAAAATATCGGTGATTTTTCGAACAGGATCGATTGTAAGGTTGGATCAGATCAAATGGATGGGGTGCGCTCTATGTTTTTTAAATGTATACTAAACTGATCAATTTCCAGGATGATTCAAATGATCAATTAGACGACTAAAAATAATTCCGTGCAATCACACATTTAAATGACTCATGTTTGGTTGAATACATATAATAAAAAGTGACATAGAAACAACTCATTAATCTATTCCCCCTATCTAGTTCCACCTAGTATTAGTTATCAATTTGTGTTCACCTATTCCCACCTCAACCATCATTCTACCACATATGGTCACACTCCACCACTGATCTACCTCATGTATGTGTTCTAATGAACTTATGGCCTCTTTATAGTTGGCTTCGGGGTTGTGTTCACCCGCTCACTTTCGGTGTGCTACTTCCTCTTAGCTAGATCACATAGTCCATATTTTTTGATAAACTCATTTTAAAAAATAATAAGACCATATTCTACACAAAATCAAACCAAATCAATCCACTACCCTCATATGCTCCTGATGGAATGTAAAACTTTATTACATGGAATCTAAAATAACTTTAATGAAATTGGAACCCTAAAATCACAAAAAGACACATGAATTTTTAACTTAAATACCAGATATTAAATAATTTAATTTAAGGTTGAGGAGAATTTATTACTTATCCTAGTCATTCATAATTTCAACTAACATATTGTCATCAATTCTAATGATAACAGTTGACAAATAATGTAATATAACTCAAAGGTCACTTCAATATCCCCCTTAGAATATGTTATCAATACCACTATGGAATAACAAGATTAATATTTCTATTAAACTCTACCCCCCTTATTTACAATGATTATAAAGTTCATATAGATTTCATCAACTCAAATAAACCCACTTCTACTCTCTTAAGAATGATACCAAATATTTTCTTTTGCAAAGAGCCTTTATACAGACTGCTCTATGTCTATGTAGGAAAAACTAGTGTTGAAAATATTAGTGTATAAAAAAAGTGGTCAATGTATTCCATAAACAATAATACATTTGACACTATTCATAGATAACTATAAATTCATACATTGTATCTTATTAAAAAAGAAATTCAGGAAATAATATTTAAGCTTCACTCATCTGAAAAAACACATCATAAAATTCAAGTGAAAAACATGTTGATCCAACTTTGTAGCCCAATAAAATCATATATTCTCAACCTTAAGGGATGGATCCATCTCCTTAAAATTATATAATAGAATAAGTAGAAACTTGTGTGGATTTCAAAAATATCACACAAGATGAGATTTTCCTCTCAACCTAGTCTTTACCTTATTCCTTTGGAACATAGTTTTTAAAAAATCCATATCCTCATAAGTTTTTTATTCATGTGGAGTTATTTACTCCACTTCTTTGAGATAAGAAACATTATTTTCTTCTGAATGTATTGTGTTGTTCATGTCACAACCATATTCTTTTGACTGATTATTTTGATTCTCTATATCATCAAAAGTTAATGAAATCTTTTGAAATTCCATATATTTTTATGAGATAACCTGCTTTCTCTCAAATGTAGAATCTATTTTTATTTTTTTCATTTGTTTATCTAGTTTATGTTGATCTATACAAATTGTCAAAAAAAAGTGTGTGTTCATCCATTTTAAGTTTCTCACACTGATTCTCTAAGGCACATGACTTTCTTTATATTTCCTTCTATATTTTCATTCAATTCAAATCATATGGATCCTCATCAGGTAATTTAGTCATGCATTATTTTGCTCTATGACCTTCTAATCTACATCTACCACCACCTTCTTTTAAGAATCCATATATTTTTTGTTTTGGCCCCTATGCTGAATTTCATTTATAATATGTTCTTATCATTTCATTATAACTCCCCCTAAACTCATGCTTGATTCCTATAAAGGACACATTTTACCAACAAGAATAGTAAATTTCACTTCTCATCAGATATTGGTCCTCACAGATTCACCTTCACTATTACAAACCACATATCTATTTTGAAAATATATAGGAACAAGTGTACCATGTATGTTGGAATTTTTCATCTCATCATATTGAGATGACTCGTCTTTTATATCAATATATTTATTAATGTATTATATTCTATTATTCAATACATATTAGACTATAAGATACATTCATTGTATCACATACAATTTTTCCTCCTTACATTCTGAATTTTCATCAAGATCACTAACAATATTTTTTACATTGGCTACCTCGAGTCTATATTTATTTTTTTCATAAAAAATTGTTACATCACTTCTATCATATTCTTCTTTTTCATCAATTCATTTTTTATTTACTCTTTCAAGAATCCTCTTTTCTTTATTGAGATTAGTGATTTCTCAAGTTCAACATCCAACTCTTCATTTACCTCTATTCAAGAACAAGTCTAAAATCACCATCATCATCCCTACATGAAGAATTTGATTCATTTTTAACATGTTCAATGATATTAAACACATTATCTAAAGTACATCTAGATAAAGAATCTTCATCTATATGTTTTATAAAAAAATCATTTTTTAATTCGGGTACTCTTTATTCTTCTTATCCTGTTTCTATTTATAATATTTATCACTTTCATCATTAGACTCTGATTCACCCTTTTTCATTAGAAATTTTATAGAAAACTATCAAATGTCATTATACCTTATGCACTTCATTAATTTACTTCTTTTTCATTTCATTTTCCCATTTTTAATACTTTTTAAATAAGAGAGAAAAATTTATTGGATAAACTCATCAACTTCATCATCATAAGAATCACTTGATTCATCAACTTATACTTTTTTGGAAATTCCATTTCATATAGCTTCAAAGGCCATCTCTTCTCTTGAATTTTTATTGAATGTTGGTACATTTATCATTTTAGATCATATGAGTGTATTATGAAGTTCATCCAATGATATATATTCTCTCTATTCTAGTGCTGTAATCTTTGAATCAAATATATCGGGGAAATTCTTCATATGTTTTTTCACAAAAGTAGAATAACTTATATTCTCTCCAAAACCTCAGATATTAATAACTATTTCATTTACTCTTGTAAAGTATTCATCAATAACTTCACCATCACCCATTTTGATATCTTCAGTCTTTCTTCTCCAGATTTTCAACTTGACTTCTAGGAATTTATTATTTCCTTTATAATTGCTTCTCAGTTTATCCCAGATCACCTTGGATATTTGGAGACCCATCACTTTAGTGTAATGTTTTTTAGATAAATCTGTCAACATTACCTTCAGAAACATTCTATAAACTTGTATATTTTTTCAAGATCGATTCAAATAAATATCATCAATAATAGGAGGGAAACCCATGGTTACTAAACCTCTCACTTCCAGGATAGGAGATGAAGTTATGGAAGTATCATATTCCTCCAACAGTGATATTTCATGTCATAAAAATTAAGCACTCCTTGGTTGTTCACAAACTTCAAATTCATAATTTCTAAAAAATTATTAATGGTCTAAAAGGGGTACATTTACCTATGATACCAATTGAAATGGTCAATGATTAGTAAGATACCACTAAGAGTCGGGTGAATAAGTGGTATAATTTTTTTAGAATATCATTTACTATTGATTCGACCTTTATGACTAATTGAAGTCTTCATCCCTCATGTTTAATAGTAAGCCTCACCCTATAGAAAATAATATATTGAAATATCAACACACATGTATTTTTACAAGGATCATTAAGAAGACCTACATCCTTGTTGCAATTTATAATCACACTTGGTTACAGATTCTTCACTAAATATAGATGGTTACAAACAAGTAATGTACCAATCAATTCAAAACCGAGTCACAAAATGTTTAACTATTTAGGCCCACTAGATTTTACAAGTTCTCACCCACACTAGTGACTCCTGAGTCCCAAAATATAACCTTTATACTGTATCACATAGAGTTACCAGCATCCCATCGTCCTATTTAGAGTCCCAATGGGGGCTTCTACTTCATCATTGTCCCACAAAAGGATTTTTCAAATATTGAATCACACTAGTTATGATCCACTAATAGAAATATCTCTATTATCATTAGAATGATTTTCACTACCTCGAGATGATATCATTCTACACAAAAAAACAAGATCTCCTGGTCTATTTTTGTTCAATATTCAAGAACTATTAAAACTGATAAACAATTGTCTAATATTTCTTAATTTCTACTAATTATCCACTGATCTGAACATTACATAGCTTAATAAATATTTATTAACTAAATATAATATTTTTCACATTATAAAAAAACTCACGAATGAATTATTTTTTATGCGGAAGATTTGACCTCACAAAAAAATTCGGTTACTAAAATCTTCTAATACAGTGATAGAATAACTATCCCAAATTCAGTCTCAAACACTACAAACTGAATATATAACTAATATTTCAAATGAACTCCATCTAAAATTATTATTCTATTAATAAAATTTCATGGTCTTCTTAATTTAACATACAAAAAATTCATATATGCATGTATGTATTTTCACATGAAACATCATCCACATGATGTTCACTTGGCTCACATTACATAACATTCACACTATTTATCTTACACACAACACACTAACCAAAATTGTTACTCAATACATGTGTATTTGAAAACATCATGCATTTATTGAATGCACTAAACCATATAATATAAGTGAACTTGTCAAAATCATAGTGCACGTGTATACTCTCATAGCCAACAGCTCCACATAAGTATATCTTCTCTTCATATTTTACAAAAGCAGTGTGCAATATTTCATTTCATTTTTCAAATAGTATTTGTTGTATCCTTCCTACTTGGAAAATATTATGTGGTATTACTTACTACTTCATTTAAAACCAACAAAATTTGTGTACCCAAATGAGTCACTCAATGTATAACTATAATCTTGCAAGCAGAAACCTGAATGGATTAAAATTGTTTTTTAATGCAAGTTCTTCATCACGAATTTGCAGTGTGAGTATAAAATTCCATGTGGTATATCAGAGATTTTTTTCACCCAAACAATAGCTACATGGAACTCATTACATCATGTTGAAAAACGTGTGTGACATGCACATATAGTTTTCTTGGTCAAACAACTACTCTTTCGCACAAACAATGTGGCACAAAATTATTTCTCTCTCAAACAATTATCTCAGATGTGAGTTAATCTCCATTGGAAAATGATCTCAGCTTAAATATTTATCAGTATCGACCATCACCTTAGAACCTTCTAGAATCACAAAGACAACTCAATTGATCATTGCCTCTCTTGAGCTTTGGCTCTGTTCTGCAACAAATGAAAAATACCATCCCCAAAATTTAAATTTTCTACACACTATGGAGTCTCAATTTGTTCATTCTTATGTTATGAAAATAATATTTCATAATTATTTCAATTTTACTTGGATGGTCAAGATACTCGAATGAATCTCAAAAGATTCTGTTCAAGCTTCATTCAACTTCATTGCATGGAGACCTAAGTGCACTGAGCATCCAGACGGCTTGAGGAAGAAGACAAGCTCGAAGATTTGTGAAATGTCCTGAATTTTCATATTGGATCAAATCAGATAGTTGTGGTACTCTCCATGTTTTTTTAATGGTTGATTAAATATATCAATGGTTATTAGGATTTTACTAATCTATCAGATGGCTACAAATTATTTGGTGCAATCCCAAATATTTTTTTGAACTTCATATCCACAAAAACCAAACCTCACTTCAACACTAACATTGGTATGTCCCATAAAAACACTGAAGTCCCATATACCTAGTATCTCATTTAGTTTAAATAAATCACCTATTATTTTACACATTTTATTAATTGATTTTGAGGATATATATCCTTCAAATGAAGACCAATGATCACAAATTCAAGTGTCTTTTGAAGATTAGGTACATAATTAAAAATAATAAATAACATTAAAAACATCTTTTATTTAAACTCCATAAATATTTCATGACTTCTATTAGATATTACATCAATATAGGATAACCTCGAGAATACATGAACATATGAATGAGCTAAAAAGACCAGTAAAGAAATTAACATAGGAACAAAGCATACAACATGGGTTAAAAGGCATAAAATGTTGACATAAAAAATCATGAATAAACATAACAATGAATAACCTATATATCATGGGTCATGTAATCAAGGAATCAGAGTAATTATTCAACAACATACAAGATAAAATAATCACATTTCAGTGATAAGTACCAATCTCATTTCAAATGGTGGAGAGAGTCCCAAAAAGGGATCAGGTTCACTCCCTATTCCAACAGGACGTCTCATGAGAATAAACAGTACCCAATTCATTTGATTTCTATATGGTTGCACCCATCATTAATTTGTTATGAATATTTATTCAAAATAAAAAACCATACATATGTAATAAAAAATCGATACCCATGGAACAATATGTGTATCATAAACATGTCATAAGGCATATCAAATGGGATTATCATAAAGGTGTCCATTAAATAATGGATTCAAATCATACATGGATATTCACAAGTTTAAATAGTAATATAACATTATAGGTGATGTCACATTTAAGTGAAAACATATAAAAAGAGTATTTAAGAGACATTAGAAATGATCCACTTTAGATCGGTTCAGGAAAAATTTTTAATGATCCATTAAAATGGAAAATAAAAAATATTTTCATCAAAAAATAAATGAACTATGATAATTTTTATTTAAAAAATGAGTGTTCATTTTCAAAATAATGTTTACTTACAATAGAATGTGTTTAACGTACCAGAACAAAATGCCACTCAACAGTGCCCCGAGCCCGGTTGGCTATATTTTCTCAAGCACATATCCCCAAAAAAAGAAAGTATTTGGACCAGAAGAAAGGGACCAAGTGAGTCATTGGGGAGACTATTCCCTCATTACCAGAGTATATCACAACATAAGTCAATTACATTCAATAGTGGAAGAAGATACAATAAGAAGACAACAGAATCATTAGACTAGAAATCCATGAATATATATCAGGCTAGTAGTGTCTCATATATCACGATACAAATGATACATGTATCTAAAAAATTATCCATAATAGGTACATGGAAATACAGAATTATTCATGTATTCAAAATCAAAAAAGATGAAAAAGCACTCCAGTAGATTCACAAGCCTAATCTTGATCCCATGCTCCCATTCTCCAAAGCAATGATCGACAACCAGTGTTAGGGCTCTTACCCCTATTTTCACCTGCAACCATATAATCCGTTTGGGTCTCTATAAAAGCCCAGATATGATGTCATATAAACATCTGAGTAGGTTTCTACCCAATGATCTATATAGTTCTATGTAGAACTTTTCAATATGATATCCATATTAATGTAATTAGTAATATAAATTTAAAATCCCAAGGAATATAACTAATAAAAAATGTAATACACAATAGCCTCCCATTTCTCTCTACCATAAGTGTCATATCCAATCAGGGTTTCTTCATGAAATATAATCAAACAACATTCCCTCACCATACAACCATCCATATCGCGTCAACATAGCCCTACCCTATAAATAAAACCATATAGATACCCACAAACTTGATATACAACCATATTCTTATATCCCATGACCATATTTTATAGTGAACTATAGACCCTGAAGGGTCAGATCTAGGGTGTAGAAAAATGCATCCTCTCCGAGTCCCGGGATCATCTCGATGGAAACTTTGTATAGGAACTAGTTGGAGTCCGATGAGAATGTGTACCAACATGTCCTACATGAGTCCAAGAATGCCAGATCCAAGGGGTAGAATAGCTCAATGCGTCCAGCGGAATCAAGAACAAAGGTGCATATTCATCCAAGGTTCCCACTATCATGTTCAAATTCTATAGAGATTCATCCATGGAACTTGTATAAATCTTCAACCATTTAATAACATTTAAAAATTCTGAACTGTATGAGTCTACCCACTAATATAAAAAATTACATTCAATACCATTTAATGTGTATACCAACTCATTTAAACCATTACACCTCATGAGTATAACCACTCATGTAGTCCAGATCTATTTAATCAAGTCACATGGGTATACCCACTCATTTAATTAGGTGATATGTGTATACCCCAATGAGTATACTCAATTGATTAAAAAATTCCATTTAATATTTTAATCATGTTAGGCATGGAATATGATCATAAATAATCCAAGAAGATATGCCATCTCATATGCATGTAATTCAACCGCATTTAAGTAAAACTTATCATCCTAAGACTAGGAAAACTGGAGGTCACTCATCAATGGTTAAGACCAAATAAAAGACATGGAACATCCCATGGGTGTCCTTTGCATGGGGAAACAACCACTAACACATTTCAAGGAACCTATGGGAATCCCAAATAGGTCATGTTTCATCTATTTCAACATATAATTTCAATTCTAGGCTCATGATAAAATTTATGTAAGGAAAAAATGGTTGACTGATCTATAAATCATAAAAAGATTAAATAAAAGTAGTGACCACCTACCCTAGATAAGTATTTTAGTGCCCATCTAGTAGCAAGGAATGATTTTTCGTAGTTTGGAAGAAATATGAAGAATGGATGAAGAACAAGGAATTTGGGAATAAGAGCCTAAATCCAAAAATCATAACTGTTTTTATGAAGAATCCAGAATGGTTAAAAACAAATCAATGACATACTGATGTGGTTCCGACATGAATGATGGTGAAATAAATAGTGTTGGGATAGGCATTATATCTGAAAAACATGAAAAGAAGGATTTTAGGATTCAATGAGAGAATGATAGGGTTCTGTGTGAAGAATGAGTTGCCTCTTCCTTTTTAAAAATAATAATGAAGAAATTACATGATGTGAAATTGCCTTTCACATCATGTAATGATCGATTTTTACTACATAGAGAAAAAATGTTACACATCATGAAAGGTCATGGGCAGACCATTACACATCATCTAAACGAATTACATGATGTGTATCCCAATTACACATCACATAATTTCCCTATAACCAGTGCACAACCTTCTTGTCTCTTATTTTCCAAAACAACCCAACCATCCCATGGAATGTCTTAGGGTCTAAGAAACAAAGTACAGTAAAGAAAATTTTGGAAGAAATGTAAAAGATCTATATCTAAAGAAAAATATGGGATATTACAATATTACCAATCCATTATTGGATATCTCTCTCAAGGGTGGACAAGATTTGTTCTAAAAAAACTCCAGCCACCGATCACTTACATCAGCCTCTTACTAACATGTCTCATCCTATAAACAGAAGTGCTTCCATAACACCCATACTAGAGGTACTGACCAGCATCAAACAACCTTTATGATCCTATGAATGATATGAATTAAATTCTCCTGAAATGATGCATAAAATTATAGCTCAACCACCTCGGGTTGAAAAGTCATAGATGGGTCCAAATGTTAACAGTGTAGCTGAGATATATGGAAGGCATTGTTCATGTTTTAGTGCCTATGAGGTTACTGAAAATGATAGGATATCGACCCAAATTTCTCTAGAATCATGAATGAACCCACATATCATGGTGAAATATTACCCTATCTCATTATTTTCGTTTGTTTCCTAACCTTGGTGAAACATGTAAAAAGACTTGATCAATGATCTCAAACTCTAGAGGTTATCTACGGCATTTGGCACAAGATTTCTATCAAGACTGTGAAGTATCTATCCACTTCTGAATCAACTCATCCTGCTCCGAAGTCTCTTGTATATGAAAAGGTCCTAGTAAAGCTACCTCACTATCCTCTAGCCAGCAGAAGGGTGGTTTGGATGGCCTACCATACTAGTCCCTGTAAGGTGGAATTTTTATTATTTCTTGATTACTATTACTATAAGAGAACTCATAATGGGGAATTTTCCTCTCCCATGATTCTAAAAATTCCCTGATGCGTTCTCTCAATATGTCCTCTAGCAAATGTATTGTACACTCAGACTAGCCATTAGTATGAGGGAGGTTTGTTATGCTCAGAAGAATCTATGTACCCAACACCCTCTAAAAACTATGTTAGAAATGAGACATAATGTGGGAATCCCTAACCAAAATTATACTATGTGGGACACCGTGATGTCTTACAATCTCACAAATATACAACCTTTTCAATCTCAAAACACCAATGGTCTCCTTTATCAGTAAGAAATGTGCATCCATTGTGAGCCTATTAAAAAACCCACAGATCATCATTACCTCGAGGTGTCCACGTTAAAAAATTCATGGAATCCATCATGACATCATCCTATTTATAGTCTAGAATAGGTAACTGTTGTAAAATTTTGGATGGTCATTGATGTTCATCCTTCACCTGCTGGTAGGTTTAACACCTCGTATGAAAACCATCTACCTCTCTTTTCATACTCGACCCCTAGTACTGATGAAACCTTTCACGATATATCTTTGTGACTCTAGGATGAATTTTCCAAGATAAAGCATGAAAGTCCCACATAAGCTCCTTACGTATATTCACTAGAACCCAAACATGTCCATGGATACAAATGATCTCATCAATTCTTATAGTATAACAAACAAGAGGGTCCTCACATTCCACACTCCCCTGTTGGACTAATCCCTCTGGATAAGATAGTTTCCTCATCCTTTATCTATCTAACTAGGAAGAGGTGACAAATAAGAATGATAGATATGATTGTCCCTGATGGTTATTCACCTCCATATGTATCACATTAAACATTTCCATAAAATTCCACTCAATAGTGTAATACTACACTACATGTATCTGATACCTCCTACTCAGTGCATCAGCCACTACATTGCCTTTACCTAGTGTGTATAAAATCGAAAAGTCAAAAGGCTATAGGTACTTCACCCACCATTGATACCTCAGATTCAAATCCTAATATGTAAATATTTAATTTAGTCTTTTATGGTCCATGTTCACAAAAAAAACGCTCTCCCAGTAAATATTGTATCCAACAATATTAATCATGAAAAAATGTTGCTAATTCAAGGACGTGTGTTGGGTAATTCCTCTCATGTGTCCTTAACAATTGAAAAAAATATGCAGAGACTATATCCCACGCACCAACACTTATCCTAGTGCAATACCTGAAGCATCATAATTCATAGTGTATCTCATTCCCTCCTTTGGTGGTATCATGACTGGTGTTGATGTAAACCTTCCTTTCAACTCTTAAGAGGCTCTCTAATATAAATCTAACCATACAATCTTACCACACTTCTTATTCATTCCATTTCAGCAGCACTATTAATCATGATATGTCCAATATGAAACACCATTAGTGACCAAATTTCCTTTAGGAACATCATATGTCAAAAAATTATTGATATACTCCTAGGAAACAAAATATCTCACCTTCTCTAGGTCGACTGAAACTCCTCTCTCTGAGATGATTGACCTAGGAAGTGAATCTGAATCATCCATAAGTGGCACATTATGAGGTTGTCATATGAAAGATTATCCCTATGTTTATTCAAAATGTACTCATGATGGATGGCATGGTCATGTCGATTGTGAGAATACACCAAGATCTCATCCTTGAAAACCATGCCAAAAAAATATAAGGATGAAACAATCATTTTTTCAGTTCCATGAAAAATGATTTTTCATTCATGAGACCAAACAATAGATCCAGATAATTATATATACCATACCTTCTATGAATGTGTGTATGATGTATTTCCCTAGGTTGAAGACATACCTTGTAATATCACGAACTCATGTATATTTTTGAGTACTCTCAGGATCTTCAAATCTGATCAAATGGGTCATGTATCTATGGAAAGAGAAATCAGTTATTTACAATCAGTTTATTCAACATTTGTTAATCCAAACATAGCCTATGATTTCCATACTCCTTTTTTAGAGAAAGTTCAATTAACCCCACATAGAAGTATTGGGTGAGATAAATCCCTTTGAATCCAAATCATATAACTGTCACATGAGTTCTAAAAACTCCATCACAACCATCATGTAGAGAATAATGGATACTCATGCAGATCCTCGCACTAGTTCAATGGAAAAATCAGCCACTCACTCTAGAGGAAAACAAGAAAATTCATCTAGGAACATGTCCCTGAAATGATCATCCATTGAAAGAATGTTTTTTTGACTCACTCCCAGATCATCTAAAAAAACTACAAATATGGGATGTAATTCCTCCTATCCCACAATACTATGGTCCATCTCAATATTCCTAGAACATCCATTCACCTGAGTGAGTAAGCACTAAACCCTCTTGTGATGTGAAATTCACCCTCCATTGATAGCAATCAACATAATATCTATAAGCTAGCAAAGACTATATCACCATAATGATGTCAAACCATGTCATCTTGTGGACATAAAGACCCCACACAAAGTGACACTAACCATCCTAAATGGGGAACTCTCTATACTAGTTCACATGGTCCATTTGGTTTCCTAAAGGTGTTTTGATTATCAAAACAACATGACAATACCTCAAAATAAGCCCAATGATTTTCACCATATGTGAAGATATAAAACTATGATATTCACCTATATCAAAATGAGAAGATTAAATAGTAGAGGCTAATAAGATCATAACTCCCACCATAGAGGTTCTGGGACCCTACTTTTTAGGGGTCAGTTATAATGAATAGATATGGAATGTACCACAAACCTATGACACAACCTCACTTCCAATAGTAGGTACACTTTGATGTCTAGGTGTAACTATTGTCTACCTACCTTTTCCATGACCACTACTTCCACAACCTGATCGACATGAACTTCTCTGGCTCCTTCCTAACAAGGAGCTAAGAATCCTTCCACTGAACCTCACATTAGAGATGAGCCCTTATTACTCACAATTGGATGGAAGGTCGTACAAAACCGCTTCATGGGTCACATTCTATGAAATATCATACTAGACTGGGATAAGATCTTAAATATTCTTCATATGGCCTCACCTTCCTCATTGTTAAAAAAACACCAAGATACAGGCACTCACAATCGCACTGGTTCTAATCTTATAGGAAGCCTCAAAATAGTGATTCCTTCTTAAATATGCAGAACTACTTGGTCAAGAAGAAACACATCGATGTACTATGCCCCCAAATTCTCTCAGGATACACTATATAATTAGTGCATTATGCACAATATCAGTGATAGTGTTCCACCTAAACATGTTGACTATGGATTTAATATCATGTCTAATAACATCCTTGAAATGTATCACTCTCGATAGATTATCTACACGGTTCATTAGTGAAAAATGCTGCAAATCTGTAATGTATGTCATGAACTCCATAATCATCTTGGTACCCTTATCCAGATGCATGAATTCATTAGCCCTCTATTCTCGCAGAGTCTCAAGGTAAATGTAGTTATAGAAGTAGGTTTGGAAATAAGTCTAACCTATATTTCGTAGCCTACCAAATCGGTTCAGAAAATATCACTAGTGCTTCATTGCATCACATATCTTATAAATGGGGAGCATGAACCTCCTCCTAGGAGGAATTTCCAGATGCTTGCAGATAACTGGCATGGTCTCAAGACACAGCTTAGCTACCTCTGGACCGACATCCCCAAAAAACGAGGTAGGTTGTTACTACTAGAACACACATGTTATTTCATCCATAGTCAAGGTAGACTACGATGCTCCCTGAAATTTCTTCATATAGATAATGAAACCATCATGGAATAGTTCCCCAGTACCTGTCTCTGAAAGAGTATCTAGTGCCACAGTTGGAACTAAAGGAGGATCCAATGGTATCCCATGGCACACCGCCTCCAGAGCATGGTTACTTCCATCCTCATAGCATACCTCTAGAGGTTTTCTAGGGGGTATTTCCTTAAAATTCAACACACAAGCCATATAAAGGAATGACAGAAAATTCATATCTCAAAAGCATAGGACATTTAAAAAACAACCAAAAATCATGTCAGAAACCCAAAACAACACCAAAATCCATGAATGTATAAGGAACATCGACAACACAACTAGAAACACTACCCCAATCCCACTCAAAATAACGGTCTAGGTTAAGTATCTATTTTCAATTTCATTTTTATTTAATAGTAATTATTTCATATTATTTAAATGATAGGCCACCAAGTTATAATACCTGAGGGCCCATAACACCTCATGAAGAAAAATTTTATTCCTATATATACCATACACATAAAATTCACTTTAACAAAATAATTTAAATGGTGCATCATTTTCCAGTTCATAAGGACCCTCAAACCATATGAATTGAAGGATGAAATCACTCTAAAATATTCTACACCAAGTCTATCATAGCATCAGGCACGAGTATCACAACACCTATCATAATAGAATGTGTCAAATAATGCTTCCTAAATGTCATCAAATAATTCATGACATATGATATAGAAAATGTTGCTAAATGATTCATGAGATGGAACACCCTTATCTCATCAGTTTGGAATAGAAATAGAACCCAATATTACATTGATTTTATTAGCATAAATCATGTGTGACACACAACAGTGAAATCCAATCAAATGTAATAGTCAAAACCCAAAAAAAGCAAAATTTCAATTGGGATAATTTTGATTTTTTTTCTTTTAAATAGGTTAGCTATACCCGACCATAGCCCATTAAAAAATTACTTTTCCTTCATATTTATGACTATTGTATCCACATAGTAAATCAAACCAAAAAATATACTTCTCTGATACAAATTTTAAACATCCTAGATCTGAATGACACCAACCAGTGACCCGAGCCAAGTTGGATACAATTCCTTAAGCACATCTCCCCAAATTCCATAGGCTTATGACTAGAAGTGAGGGACTAATTGATTTATTTGGGAAACTATTAAAGCATTTCTAGATTATATCATTGATGAAGTCAATCACATTCAATAGTGGAACCCGATACAATAAGCAGAATGAAAATAAAATAGAAAATAAAGATCTGAATATATAATAATTTTGATGTGTTTCATATTCCATGATGTAGATGATAAATGTATCTCTAAGACAACCACATCAAGTAACTAGAAATACAGTACAATAAAAGTATCTGAAAATCCAAAAAGACCAAAAAAGTTCCCCAATATCATCATAATCCTTAGCTTGGTAACATGCTCCAATTCTCTAAAGAATTGATCAAAAAACCAATGTTAGTGTGCTTTAACCTATTATTTTATGCAACCTTATAATCTATTTGGGTACCCATGGAGCCCTAAAAAGGATATGAGATAAATATTCAATTATGCTTGCACCCAATGATCTATACAGTTCTACGCAGAAAAATGAAATATGTGAAACGAGTGCATGTATGTTATAATGTAACTGTGAAACCCCAAGGCATCTAACTGATTCAAACAAGTAATATCCAACAGCCTCTCATGGATCCCCGAAACAAGTGTCATCTCCTAACAAGGTAGATACAAGAAATATAAAAAAACAAAATTTCATATCCATACAACCATCAATATCCTATCCACATTTCCTTACCATATAATTAAAAATAAACTAATAACCCATGAACTTTCCATACAACCATAGTCATATATCCCAGACCCATGCCATATAATGATGTGTAGACCATAAAGGGCTAGATCCAAGGTGTCGAGGTCTAAGGTATCCAAATCGAGCACTGACAGCATCTCGATGAAAACTTGGTGTAGGAACAGGTTGGAATACATGGAGCTTGGGTACTAACATTTCTTACATGATTCTTAGTAAGCCATATCCAAGGGGTAGTAAAGCCTGAGTCATCCCATTTAATCGAGACACACGGATCATACTCAGCCAATGTGTTCAGTACCGTATTCCAGATCCATGGAGATATATCCATGGAATCTATATAAATCATCAACCATTTCATACCATTTAACAGTTCCTACCCATATGAGTCTACCCAAAAATATAAACAATTACCTTGAAAACCATACAACGAGTATACCCACACATTTAAACCATTACATATCTTCAGTATACCCACTCAGGTACTCCACTTCCTTTTAATCAAGTCACATGTTAATAAACACCCATTTACCACAAAGAGTAATTTAACACATCACATGGGTATACTCACCTATTAATCACAATTTCTAATAAAACCTTTTATGAAATATAAAACCAAAGGATGAGTAGACCCACTCATTTAAAAAATTCCATTTAATAAATTAATCAATATATGAATGGAATATTATGGTAACACAAGGAAAGGAGGTTGAACATCTCTTTTTCATGTAATTTAATATCATTTATGTACAATTACGCTTCCTTAATCTAGGGAAACATACAGTCACACCCCTTTGGTATTTCATCAGTAAAAAACAATGAAAATGCATGGTACAATCCATGGGTGGACTTGAGATGGGGAGAAACCACCAACACATCTCAAAGAACCTAAGGGCATCCTTAATAGGTCCTATTTCATATATTTCAACTAAACATTTCAATTCTAGGCCTATGCCAAAATGTATAGTGGGTAGAAACAGGTTAATAGCTCTATAATTCATAAAAAAGATCAAAGGAAATTATTAAACACTTATCATAGCTCAGTAGTGGAGTGCTGATACAATATCTAGTACTGATTCATCCTATTTTTGAAGAAATATTAATAACAGATAAAGGGTGAGATCTTAGGGAATAAGAGTCTAATGCCAAATGGTGCACCAGTTGTCCTTGTGAATCAAGAACGACTAAAATGAAGTCAAGGACATACCGATTTTGTTTTAAGGTGACCAAAAACAAAATAAATGAAGACCATATGGGCTCTATATTAAAAAAACTAGAAAAATATTCTCAATATTAAATGAGATAAGGAGAGGGTTATGTGTGAAAAATAGTGTCCTATGCCTTTTAAAAAACCTCAGGAAATTACAGGATGTATAATTTCCTTTTATTCCATGTAATGATCAATTTTCCCTTCTTGAGGAAACCCCATTAAACATCATGAAAGGTTCTAGAAAGACTATAACAAATAATATAATTATATTACATAACTTTTACCAAAATTACACATCGTGTTATTGGCCTATATCCAGTACATAGCCTTCCTACCTCTTATTTCTAAAAAATAAATCAACTAACCCATGACCTGGATTATATTATAATCCAAAAAGGAAAGTAAATACGAATTTAACCAATAATGTAAAGAATATATACCTTAATAAATACTTGATATCTTATAACATTTTAAGGAAATACAAATTGAAGGAGTAGTAGCATGAATCACCATTTATATGGTGGTGTGTGTACCTCTACAATCATGAGGCCTTTTCATGGTGGATGCATGCAGGAGAGATCTTTGTGAATGGAAAACTATATAGACTAGGCCCAAGTCGAAAAATATAACGATCATGGGATGGACTGGGCCATTACAAATGGTGTCAGATCCAATTTATGTTCAATGTTTCATGAAAGAAGATGGTCCCTTCTAGGGGTGGATTATGTAAATCCACTTCAAAGGAGGAGGTTCATGAAGAACCAATTTATATAGTGGTGTGGATACCTCTCCTTTCATGAGGAATTTTCCTAGGGGTTCCGGATGGTCTAAATACCATGGAAAGGAAAACTATATGGGCAAGGCCCAAAGTAGAAGGTATTAGGATTTTGAGATATAGTAGGCCATTAAATTGTGTTTGGTACTGGAAAATGGTTAAAAGTTTAGGATTCTCCATTTATTCAGGCTTTCTTATCGGGAAGGACTATGAAAGGAACTTTGTACAACATGTATTTCCCCAAAGGATGAACTGAAATACATACATGATATTTGAATATACATGTTGTCTTTAATATATTTATATAAATATTATGAAGAACTATATTGGGGTAAATAGGGAGAAATCTTTACATGATGGAAAATTTAGGTTTAGTGAGAATCCCTTACCTTATGTCTGAAACTGTATTTGACATGAATTTAATGTCCCAAATATTTAAATTAAATCCACTAAATAATTAATTATTAACCATTTATTCATGTTTTTAATTTATTATAAATTTATTATGTTTATTCATATAGTTCATGATGAGTAATAAGATAAAATTTCATTGTTTGAGAGTATTCATTTTTTTGGTTTTAACGATGGGTTCACTCATATACTTTTATGGATAATCATGTAAAATGAGAATTATTTTCTATAATTAAAATTATATGAAATTTATTAACATAAATTATATTTAATGGTCTTATATATCATTTTTTTCAATATATCATGATATTTATTAGAAATCAACGTTAATGATAACTGTTTAGATATTTGTTTTTAATTTTTTCAATCACCACAAACTAGTTTTGTTTTAGAAATTTGAATATTGTATATATACTTGTTCTAGATCATTAAATAAAATATAATAAATTAGTTATAATTTTTAACCATAATAATTGTTTAATGACTATCCTTTTAGGTGAAAATGGAATTTGAAAACTAATATTCCTTGAATGCGATAAATTAACATATCACATATGATGTTTTATTTTTATGAAAAAAGGGGAGGGGAAAAGTAATGACGATTGGTTGTTCGATTAACACACTAAAATTACAGTATATAATATATATTTTATTTATCATGTTACTTTTGTATGGGTATGCGATGATATTAAAAGAAAAGAAAATAAATTGAAAATAAATTAGAAGAGAAAGATATATGTTTTTACCTAGTGAATTAATGTCCTTGAGAACCTCCTTGAGGTGCTTGAGTTTAGAATTTTACTGAGAAAAAAGGATCCTAGACATGGAGAAGATACATAAGAAGTGTATTGAATATAATTTGGACAAGCTTCAAGGATTTTTAGGTGTGATGATAAGGGGCGGTATTTATAGTCGGAGGAGAGGGGATGTTTTTATAATTTTATTCATTTAATTATTATTTTAGATGAAGAATATGAATAGTGAAGATTTTTTTTGACTAAATACACTAAATCGTACATGATATTTTGAACCAAATGTTCTTATAACATCCGTACATCATCCATGACTCAATAATTCATGTATATATTTCATACCACAAATTACCATATTTCACTACTCTCCGGAAATCCAAATATATTAAAAAAATAAATGAAATCACATTAAGCATTTTTCAATGTATAAAACATAAAAATTGACACCATTTTATGAGAAATAATTTAAATTGTTTAAATTTAATTTTTAATTGGATTCATCTTTTATGTGAAAAATATGAATATTAAAATTATAATAGATTTTATGACACTTTTTAATATTAATTAATGCATCATAAAATTATCTTACAAATATAAAAAAAATATTAATTTATGAATCTATTTCGAGAAAATTAATTTTCATTAAAACATTATATTAATTATAAATGTGTCAATAAAAAATAACCCATTAGAAAAATAACAACACTTAATTTATAATTTTTCTAAAATTTATTTACATATATCAAGATATAAACATATTATATTTTTAGTTATATAATGCCTAAATATTATTTATACATAAATAGACAAGGTTACTATTCTATTGGTATGATTACTATTCCTAATGGTTGCATTACTATTCCAAATGTCATGTTATTATTTCATTGTGTTAGGTTTCTTAGTATATAGATATACATATTATTTCATTAATTATTCAATAAAAAAGTTTTTATTATGTCCTAAAGGTTATTTTTATGTGATTTATATTATATGAAATAATTATAAGAATGGAAATTTCATTGATTGAATTTTTGCTCATTAAATTCTTCCAAAATAATGAAATTTCTCCATAAAATTATCATTTTAAAAAAATGAGGTGAAAATACGAGAGGGTACATCTCTTTCGTGGCTTCCTATAGTTCCCATGTTTCCACCATGTACTTATGGTTATTCCATAATACATTGACAATGTTATTAGTTTTTTTTCATATAAATTTATCTCTACAGTCCAACGTCATCGATGGATTCTCCTTGAAAGTGAGATCAATTTCCAACTATACCACCAATAAATTCTATAGAAGTGGGGGCTCTAGTATTTACTTCCAAACGAGGGATACGGGGAATACATCATGTACTCGATATGTGGATCATGAATGTGCTAATCGATAGGCCACATATCCAATATGATCAAGAATCTTGAATTGTCTGATGTACCTAGGACATAACTATCCATTGTTCCCTAATCCTATGAACCTCTTCAGTAGATATATGAGGAGGAATACCATGTCCTCAACCTTATACTTCATATCTCATCAACAATTGTCTGCATAGCTATTCTATCAAATTTGGGCTGCCCATATATGTTGTGGATTGATTTTTACCTTTTCTACCATTTCAGGTCCAAGTAGCTTTCATTCACTGACTCCAGACCAGCATGTCAGTATTCAGTATATTTCCCCTTAAAGGTCATCACATGGAACTATTTTGATACTCGAGTGTGATCTACTATTATAAGGGACCTGGACCAGAGGTATATGTTAGTCCCGTCCTCTGTTGATGTTCATAGAACACATTATTAATATTTCTTAAATTTTTTGAATAGTCTACTCTGATTTTCCATCATTTGGAGGATTATAGAACTTGTTGAAGTTTAGCTCATTGTTTAGACCATGTTTGAGACAATTCCAGTGCTTTGATATAAATTTCGGATATTGATCAAAAACAATCAATGGTGGTACTCCATGAAGCCTTATCACTTCTCTGATGTATATCCATGAATGTTAATTGAGTGAGAAGTCCTATAAAATTTCTATAAAGTGATATGTATTTTAATGATGATTCAAACAACCCATACAACATTTTTCTTACATAAAGTATTTGGTTGTTTGGTGAAAATTCCATGGTGATGCTTTCCCACATCCATGTTGTTATGGTAAATGGTTTCATCAAATAGCTTGACTTTTTTCCTTTTTCCTACAATTTTTGACATACCAAGCAGTTTTATGTGTATTTAGTGATTTATTTCTTCATACTGTTCCAACAATATTCTCTTGGAGATCTTGATACATCGTTTTTCTCTCTTAGTGAATAAAGATGGTTGATCTTGGTGCTTCATTCATAAGATCTTTTTTGTCGCTGGATTGCATGGTACACATAGTCATGACCCAAATCTCATGAATCCTTCCACATAAATTTTGAAATATGATGATTTCCCATTTTTAGCAGCATCCACGTTATTATAAATTTCAACATAATTTCTTTCAGATTCCATTCTATTCACCATAAGGGATGCGTGAGGAAGCATTTGAGAAAGGAATTATGTTTTTCCTATGTTAAGGATTCACATTTCTATCCATTTTAGGTTTAGAAATTTTGTATCCTTCTCAGTTCTTATCATTGATAAATATTTACCGTGTTTTCTACATAGATCATCTACCAACTTGTTTGTGTTACCAAGATGGTATTGGATTGAGAAGTTGTAATCCTTGATGACAACCATATTCCCCCGTTCATATTAAGCACTATATTGGATAATGTATATTTGAGTCTCTAATATTCAGTATATATCTCACAGTATTCCCGGTAGAGATAACTTCGCCATATTTTCAATGTAGAGATCACATATTCCAACTCCATATCATGGGTGGTATAGTTTTTCTCATGAATTTTTGAAATTTATTAACAAATCATCAGTCATACCTAACTAGAATAAGGAAACAATAGATCTCTATTACAGATGTTGTCCTGGAAAACTCATCAATTGCCTCTGTTGAGGATGGTTTAGATATATTCAGTTACTGGGGATAACATGTCTCAAGAATGCATCTAATTCCATCAAGAACTCAAATTTTCTTTATTTTTCAAATATATTTTCCCTTATCAAAGGCTTTATCATAGTGTTGAAATTCTCATCATGGTCCTCCGTGCACTTATAGGATATTATAATATCATCAATAAAGACTACTACTATTTTTTAAGTGATATAAAAATAAAATATTCATTAAATTAATTATAATTTCTTGATAATTAGTGAGTATGATGGGAATTACTTTGAACTCATAGTGTCCTTACCATGTCTGAAGGAAATTGTGGGAATATCTTTCTTCTTCATCATTAATTGGTGATATATAAATTGAATGTATGCTTTATAGAAATACTTACCCAACATATTTGATCAAAAGTGTTATCTATCCATGGTAGGGGAAACGTTTTCTTTAGGATAATTTTATTTATCCCATGATAATCAAGGCAGAGGTGCATTGATCCATCCATATTCTTGAGAAGCAGGACTGGTGGACCCCAAGGTAAATATATTAGGTATATAATACACATTTCCCAATTCTTCAGTAACTGCTTATTTAGTTTTCCCAACTCAATTGTGGCCATTCTATAAGGTTAATTTGATATAGTTATACATCTATGAAAAATATCAATTGAGAAGTGAACATATCATTTATGAGGATGGATAGAAAATTCTATAGGGAATTAGTCAGGGTATTCCATCACAATGGGAATGCATTCGAGCATGATTCTATATGTTTTCTCTATAATTTGATCTAGATTTTTATCTCATAAAAAATAATATCCACACTTTAGATGATTATTCTAGAGGATATTGGTTCTTCTCCACACACATGTACATAATTATAGGATGCTTTGGGGCAGGAATATTGATCTCCCTTTCCCAACAATTGATGTTTTATTTGTATATAGTTATCCCATCCATGCCCAATGTAGCATCAAACTCTAAAAAAGGATATATGATGATATTTTCCTTGAGGTCTTTCCACAAATATTAAATGGGGAAGAGTTATATACTTTTAATGAAATAACCTTCCAATTTTTTATTCTCGTAGTAAACTAAACCTCTATATTTTGAGGTGATGTTGTAATAGATCTACTAATATTCCATGATATAGAGGAATGAATATAACCAGAATCAAGTAGTGCATTATCTATTCTTAAATGAATATCCAGTGTACCTTTCACCACATCATTGTTGTGCACCATCATGGAAGTTGTGATAGCATATGTCATTACTTGAAACCATAGAGGTTTTTCTTATAGACTGCCTCTAATGACGCTTAGATTAGTAAATGGATTGAATTAATCCCATGTTCCTCATAGTTGAAACACTACACTTCAAGATGAGATTTTATCTGAACTATCCTTTATTCTTTCTTATTATTGGGATTCTTTCTACCCCTTTAAGTGTTTTATCCAGATGCCCCATTCTTCCACATTTGATGCATATTTTGGTTCCCATTATAGAGTTCCCATGATTCTTCTTCCCATGGTTTGGACATATGGTATTTGGATTTTATTTCTATAATAGAATTTATCTATTTATCCACCCATGTTAAACACTATTAATCATTTTTATATCTGGCCCCACGAGACCACATAGATTCATCAATATCAATTTATACCTTAAGGGAACAATATAAAATCTCCTCAATTCTATCGAAGTCTAAACATTCTAATTATTTTCATAGACTCGACATTAGTACACCTAATCCGTGATTCTACTTTCTTTCAATGTTCATGAAAAAATTGGGGGGTTTTCATACATGCCTTATATCATTTTACTCACACACCCAGATAGAATAATCTTCCATTTTCTATAGTTTGAGGAAAGTATTTTCCATCATAAGATGATGGTATTGGGGAAAATATTTAATGAAAAATAATTTTTGGAACCCTTCCCATTCCATGGAACAAATTTCAATCATAGACTTCGTGTTTTTGATCGATGCCCAGAACTGATCAACATCCCCATCAAAATGATTTAATATCATCACAACAGTCTCTTCTTCTGAGAACTGGTGGAAAAATAATATCTTCTCAATGGACTTAATTCACTATTATGTGGGGATGGTATTATAAAAAACACTAAAAATGGGATGAATTTTTCACATAAAGGATTCAACAAAAACATTCTCTTTATTTAGAGAAATAAATTGGTCCACTTGATTAAAGTGATTATTAATAACATGTTCCATTTGATTAAATAATTACATGAATTTTTTTCCACATATTCCCATTAGATTTTTAATTTCATTTGGGAAATCCTTAAAATACATATCACATCATTTTTTGGCATGAGTTCTTCTATTTTCATCCATTATCTATGAAAAATAATGTGCCATTAGAAAGCCTAAACAATTATTTATTAAGAATCTGAAAATTAATCTTTGGACAAAGCAGGATGTACATGTAAATGTAATTTATATCATAACTTTTGATTCCTTATATTTCAATATAGGTAATCTATAGTGATAATAATTATCCCTAGGGGTTATACTAATGTTTTCTATTCCTTATATTTAAAAATAAATAGATAGCCCACTAATACTTACTATAATCGAACTTTACTTTTACAATTATTATTACATGATTCTAAACATAACTAGCCTTCACATACAAACCCATGATCATAAAGTAAATAATAATTATAATATTATATACCAAATTAGAAGACATGAAACTGAACTAAAAAATATTTTATCCTTCATAAATATCTCCTAACATTTATTATCTCTTATATCTGCATAGGATAACATTGGGTCTACATGAACAAAATTATTGAACTAAAAATCCTTATAAGGAATTAAAAACTGGAATTAAGAATAACACAAGGGTTAGAAGGATCACATGATGAAATAAAGTGACTTTAATAAACATAATGAATAATAACATGTATTACATAGTATAATGTCATAATTGAATCATTTTAATGTGGAAAAAATGTACAAAATGAAATAAAAATGATTCAAGGATAACTGTCAAGCTCATTTCACATAGAAGACAATGTCCCAGAAAGGATTCAAGTTCAATCCAAATTCCAACATGATGTCTCATGAGAAAAAACATTACCAATACATTATAGTGATATCTTGTCACAACTATTATTACATCCTCTTGAATATGTGTCCTATATTAAGAAACATACATAGTGAATGAGAATAAGGGTTATCCATGGAAAGGTATGGGTATAGTAAACATGTCTTAAGAGATGAAAAATGGGAATATCATTAGGTTTCCATGAATGAATGCATTAAAATAATAAATGGAATTTAATAAGTTAAAATAATCATAAAATTTAATATTTTATATCAAACTAAATTTAAAACATGTAAATAGATTGTTTAAGAAACATTAGAAATGATCCACGTTAGTTTTGTTTAAGGGAAATTTTCAAAGATTCATTAAAATGGAAAGGTTCAATTGTTTGTATAAAATCAAAAAATGAACAAAGGTACTTTTTAATGATAAAATGAATTATTTATTAAAAATAATGGTTTCTTAAAATATAATGTGGATGGTACGTGAATATGTGTATGAATTTTGGAAGTTCCCTTTGTTTGGGCTTTCTTATTAGGAGGTATTATGAATGGAACTTTAAGAAACATGATTTTCCCCACAAATGAAGGATGGACTGATCTAGATACATTATTTTGGAACATATAATCATAATTTATAACAATTATATGAATAATTATAAGTAATAACTTGGTGTAATGATATGGAAAGAATAACCAGATGAAAAAATTGAGGTTTGGTGATAATCTCTTACCTTATGTCTGAAAATGTTCTGCACTTGATCTTAATGTCATGGATAATAAAATTAAACACATTAGTTGATTAATTCATAAACATCTATACATTTATTTATTCATTATAATTCTATTAATTTCATTCATGGGATTTTTTTGAGTTATAAGATACAAGTTCATCGTTCGGGAGTATTCGTTTCTTGGTTTTCATTATCGGTTCAGTTATATACATGTATGGAACATCATGAAAAATGAGAATAGTTTTGTATAATTAAAAAATTATGGTATTAATGAATGTAAATAATATTTAATGTTATAATATATTATTTCATTTTTTTAGATATGAGGATGATTCATTAGATAAAATGTTAATGATATCCGTTGTGATTATTTTAGTGTTTTTCCAATCACCGCGAACATGTTTTGTTTTATTAATTAATACTAAATAAATATATTGGTTACATATCTTTAAATAATATATAATAAATATTATAATTTGTTTTAATCATATTAATGGTTTTATGAACATACATGAAATTGTTAATGTAAATTGAAAACTCATCATCCTTGAAAGTTATAAATTAACACATCATAGATTATGATTTCATTTTAGAATAAAAGTGGAGGTGAGAAGAAATTATGATGGTTTGTTTCATTAACACAATAATATTACATAATATAATATATATTGGTGTTATCATGTCACTTGGACATTTGGAGGTGATTATAGGGAAGGAAAAGAAAATAAATTGAAAAGAAATCAGAAGAAAAAGAATGAGGTTTTTACCTCTTGAATTATTTTCCTTGAGATCCTCCTTAAGGCACTTCAGTTTCGTATTTTATTCTATGAAAAGGCTCAAGGATATGGGGAAGATACATGGGAATAGTATTTGGTAGAATTTGGACAATACTCAAGGATTTGGAGTTATGAAGAGAAGGGATGGGGAGTGGAGGTATTTATAGTTGTAGGAGATGAGTGTTTTGATAAGTTATTCATTTTTTAATTATTTTGGCTCATGAAATGAATAGTGAGGATTCTTGTGACTAAATATATTATCTATTTAATGTATATTTGAACAAAATTTTATTACATCATCCAGGCATCATTTGTGACTCAATAATTCCAAAATTTAGCTTATACCGTAAATTACTATATTTCATTATTCCTTAAAAATCCATCTATTTTAGAAAAAACCAAAAAAAAACTGGCCTTGAACATTTTTTTACATATAGAATTAAAAAATTGACTCTATTTTATTATAATAATATTCAAAATATATTAAATTTTAATTTTAATTAAAATCATCATTTATTTGAAATCTATAAATTTTAAATTTTTAAAAGAATTTATGACATTATGAATAATTAATTAAAGTACAATAAATCTATCATATAATAATAATAATAATATATAAATTTATGAATATATTTTGAGAAAATAAAATTTTCATTTAAATGATTAATCTATTTATAAAATTTTAAATAATCATTTACTCATTAAAAAAAATTCCAACACTTAATTTTTCATTTCTCAAATATTTATTTACATACACCAAGATAGAAATATATCAAACTATTAGTTAAAAGGGGCCAAAATTTAGTTAATACATTCTTAGGTATAGTCACTATTCTATTGGCTGATTTAATATTCCTATTGGTCACATTACTATTCCAAAGGTCATGTTATTGGCCCATTGGTTTAGGATTCTTAGTTTTTGTAAATACATCTTATATCATTCATTAATCATTTATAATGTATGTATTGTGTTCTCTATGTGATGATTATGTGATTTATACTATATGAAATTATTATAAGAAGGAAAATTTCATTTATAGAAATATTGTTTGTTATATTTTACATCCTAAATCATATATATAGCTAAAATTGATGTACACCATCCAACAACTAGTGGTTGACATCCCTGAATATCCAATTACCATGAATACTAGACCATAGTCACCCTCAGCTAAATATTATTATAATTTATAACCATCATCCACTAGGATCACTGACAAACTATTCCTGATGTTTACTAAAACATCTTTAAATAACTATAGCACACTCAACCTATGAATGTTTTCTTCCCCGGTATCAGATATCCTTATTACCGATCAATAAGAATAAATTGGGATGACACTCACCCCCATCCAAAATTGGAATTCTTGATCCTCTCTCACATTATAGGATAAATACGTCAACAAAAAACATGGTTCAATTTATGTTAATACAATGATTTACCATGTGATATAATTCAAAGTAAAGATATACCATTCGTGGAACAAAAATCTACATAAGTCTACAAATGGTTCAAACACCTAACACACAACTATCATATATAACACCAGTCAAAAATTGTTATACCACATAGTTCCAAAACTCCATATAAACTGATGAGTTTCACCATCCCCATTCACAGGGATGAAAAAATTGTTTTTCATTATATTCCTAGTTCAAAACTCAACCATACCCATTATATAGAATATGCAATATCCTAAATAGTTTCCATCATTCCATGTATATATAGAATAGAAATAGATTATTGATCCTTACCTAGTCGACCATTCTTAATTCATGGTTGTACCCATAGACACATCACTAAATCCCCTAATCATGATTCCTTATACAAATATGCATTCCATGTACATCCTAATAAATATTAATAATGTAAAACCTTAACCATTAGTGAAAACTATATAGTTGATTTGATCAAAAAATGATCTCATTGTCATTCTCTATCATGGATATCAACTCCCCATCGAGTAGAGTCACTATTAGATCATCTATAGAGTGGTTACAGTAGATGTAAATACCCAAAAATTACCCCAAAAAACATCTTAATTATTTAATATCATCCTCATTGGGATCATGATACTCTAGATCCTCTATCTCAATGGGATATCTCATCACACAATTAAACCCTTATCATGAGTGTTGAACCTTTCACAAATGATTTGATACTCCTAAGCAAGGACTATCCTTATCATCACCCAACGAAAAATACTCATGATATGTACAACTCCTTTCAATTTTATCATGAAATAAATGGATTATATATGGACACCATGCTTAAAATAGAGAACTAAATATGAAACAACAACCACTCCTCATCTTAGACTTATTAGAACCCCATCCACTTCATCCACTAACACCACATTCTAAATGAGGTTCTGACTGAAAAATACCAAGTGGTGAAATATTTACCATTCATATATAGATTAACATCCCTCAAAATAAAATTGAAATGGTACATCCATACAGACACACAATCCAGTTCTTAAAAGCTACACTCATGAACATCGTCTACACCTTATCATCCTTTTAGGAGTATCAAGGACTTATGGAGGAAAAACACCTCAATCCTTAAAGAAATCACAACCTTATATTAGGATATGTCCTAAATATAATTAATTAATAAGAAATACATTCATAAGAAAATAATTAATTCCCTCAATCAAATCACATTGAGGGGAACATTTCAATCATAATCACTAAGCTTCCACAAATCTCCAGAAATTAGTTGTGAACCAGGTTAATCCCTATGCTATTATAATTGAATCTCTCACACTACTCAAAGACCTGAAAATTTTACCATAAAATAGTACATGGAATATTAAACTAGTCCCAAAACAAATATACCCCATTTATAAAAAAATTAATTCAACTTAAATAAAAAAAACAGGAACTCTTTTCCATGACATACCATTACATCACCTCAATGACAACATTCCCCTTAAATAAGTGTGTCTATCTTGATTCATTCTAAACAAATGGGGGTCACACACTATCCTAGAAACCCATTTTTATCCTATTAGCAACAATCCCATGATTCATTCTATGATGATATGTGGCCACATATTGGTTTATGTTTCTGACCTTTCCAAAACTCACCTCATGACCACCAATCACCCCAATTCCTTTCAAACACAGAGCTTATAACATCCCTCATTGATTACCTTAACACAAAAAAAATAAATAGTTCAAGTAAACACACTAATCGCACATAAAAATCCTTCTTATACACTATGATATCTATATCTCAATTTTTATTATACCTAAAATGAAATGGTAAGACAAATTTATTTTTCAAAGCCTTTATTCTCATTCATAAGGAATTACATGCCTAAAATATAATATTCTAATAAAAATATATACATCAGTTCCAAAAATAGAATGTCAACCAGCATTGAAAATCATATACCCCCTATATAGTACTATCATCCACCATATAGATAAAAACCCAACATATGATAAATTTCATGGAATCTAAATGACCCTTCTATCAAAAAATGGTGAGTAGTAAAGGGTTCAAGAACATTAGGTACATTTTATCAACAATCTAAAATCACTAAAAGAGTTGAAACCATAAATTTGAGATCACTGCATTGTGAATATATTCAAATGGCTGAATTATTCATCCATGCATTACAAATCCAACTGAAAAAAATTGGTTGACCCCCACACAAATCAACACTGATGTGTCACTATTCATTGGCTCACAAAGAATCAAGGTCATGTATAAGGGCTAATAGGCCATTCAACCTAGACCATAAACCACAAAACACTATGTTAGAGTTCCCATAAAATAAACATTTATACCTCTTATGATAAAGAGACACCTAAAATGAAAAAAATAACCATCATACCATAATTTCTGACACATAGTAACACACATTCCATGAAAAATCACTACCAGATCACTCTCTCCAACTAGACCAACCAATAATGGTTCAACATTATAGGTCTTTATTCATGCCCCTTATACCACTAAATGCCATGCTATTTTATTCATGAAGGACTCACATCCCCCCCCCCCAATTTTTGGAATCTCCTCATTTCATATTTTTTACATTTATATATTTCCTCCATTTAGTTAAATAAGATTAAATTCACATTTTATGAGGGGAAACACCTGATATGTTGATTACTAGGATTTTATTTTAATTAATTCATCATTTAGAATTATCTAGATCTCACATATCATATATATTTATACCTTTATCATTACCTGATTCCCTTAAAATTCAATATACACCACCATAACAAGATTTTATGATGGTTTAATCACATGTTATAGAGAAAAACACCAATTAATTTGTGAATGGAACTCATTTCAATTGAACCCAATATAAACTCAAAACTAATAACTCACATATCATCAATACTAATAATTCTCATTCTTTGCCTTTTCATTACTCCTCAAGATTCCAAATTTCAATCATATATCATTTATTTAGATATCACACACCTTGTTTGGATGGATGGGATTTTATTCAAAACATTATATGAAAAGATCCTATAATTTTCTTAATATAACATTATTTAACTCCAAAATCTATATTAATAACCAATTTATATCATTATATGGTTTGCAGGGGTTACTGAAGAAATTTTGTAGTATAATGTTACCATACACTTATATATGAAAATAAATATATAAATGTCAGTAGAAACATCAAATAACCTACCGTATTCAATTATTTAAAATCAAATAGGGATATTAATATATAGTGTTCATAAGATATAAACATTAAATAAAACACTTTTATATGAGAATCCAATGTAACATTCAATCATAGGAATGATACAGGTGACATTTTTAATCTGATGTACCTTACATGATGCATGTACTCACAGAACCTCTTAAAGTATAGGCCAAGAGTAAAACACCCATGATCCAATTACATCACACCCATGTTCACCACTAGATTTGAAAATAAATTATTTGAAAAATTAAACATTAAGAAAACTAATTCCCATCTAGGAAATATGGATATTCCTCCATGTTTGGGGATACAACATCGAGTCATGAACACATGACCACTATTTGACAAAATCATATTCTCACATATACCTATAAAAATAGTATGAATAAAAAAATTGTTTTTCAGTACCAATTTGTAACTCCTTAATATAGATTAAATAGAATTGGTTCCACGATATAGTGTGCCACATGGCCTCAATAACAAATCCCCACACACATGACAGATCCAAATAAAAATGTGGGTTTTTGAGGTTTCCAAGTGGAGACTATGTACTAATTACCTAAGAGTAAAAATCATTAGTACGAAATAGAAACAACATCCAACATCACAAACTTAGGAAACAATGAAACTGTTCTAAATTAATAATTGTAATCAAATGAAATATCATATTTATTCTACATATAAATGGAGAGATATACATAATAATTAGGTCAATAACAACAACTAAAAATTAAATATATTGGATAAAATAACATTAGATAATAAAATCCTTTGATGTCTCAATCTATTTCCCATCTCCTAACTCCCAACTCCATCCTATAAATACAATCATCAAGCATTGACCTCAAGACATGCTCGGAATTTGTAGCTTGTGAACAAGAAGCATCTTCTTGGGTTACCAAGTTCCATGGATGATTGATAAGGGTGTGATTTAAATTATATAAGAAACCACCAATGATTAAATTGAAAATCCACTCAATGAGAATAATTGATAAATTTAGTCCATAAAAAGATTAATGTAATAATACCGAGCTGTGGAAATAACTAGAACCAAGTAGATCCTATGTTCTTGAAAGAAAAACATTGGTCTGTAGTACCTTCTTAAAACCAATGGATATATTTAAATAAGGTGGAATTATCATTTATAAAATTGGTTCCAAGTAACATCGCTATGATACACATAATCAATTTTCTTAAGTGGAATCTATATGGCTAAAAAATAATTCCTCCAGTAAATTTCAAGATAAACTACTAGTCAAGTATGGACATAAAGGGAAAACCCATGACATATTAAATCATGGATCTGTTGAAATAAATTTCTCAAAAAATGTATAATTAGATACATATATTATTTAATATGAATATGGGGATATTCTACCATGACATTCAATAAATAAGACTCTCAATAATCCACAAAATAAATCTATATATTTCAACCAAAATTATATATTACTTGAATATAAGGAGGAGATTCCACATGTAATTTCTATCAATGATTCTATGTATAATCAACTTTATTCATTATGGAATTCCATAATATATAACATCATTGAATTCACATGCATCTTCACTTGTAGTATTCAAAAGAGTCCCCATGTATAATCAATGTCTCTTTGATTGAACTCCACACTAATACAAATCATCCAGAACTTATAAGGCATTCTAATTCACACAACAACTTCTCATAATGTGTAACTCATTATCCACATATAAATACATATTAATTTAAAATTTCAATCCAATAATCTCTATTTGTTTCAATTCAAATTAATAAATAGTTTTAAAATTGTATCCAAAAAACCAATCAATCCCATTTCACAATTAACTTATAATTTTAGAGGCCGCAAGTAGTACTAGTTCTTTAGTGTTAACATTGCTTATGGGAATTTAAAAAAAATCTATTCTCACTACCATGGGCCATCCTAAAAAAAATAATAAACCATTTTCAAGAATCTATGTGAACCAACCAATCTAATTGTTCCAAAAAAAATCTACAAATTTAAAAAAAACAATTCTAAAACCAAATAGGTTTTTAAGGCATTAAATGGAAACAAAAAAATCATTTAAATTATTAAGGCAATGAAATGATAATATGGTACAACTACACAATCTAAAATTAAATAATATTTTAATAAATTAAGTCAAAATAACATATTTTTCCTACCATATCGTAATAGAAACTCACTCATTCGATATCAACCTTTGGTTTGATCCAAAATGAGAGAAATAAAAGTATGACAGAGACATCATGAAAATAGGATATAACACACATAAATATCATGGTAACACTTCATAGTAAATGAAATAATAAATTAGAGGAATAGGACTCTTATAATCACCTCTAACATTGCGACGCAACTGATAAAAATCTAAATGAATAACACAATGTGGATAGATCATATAGAAAATGATAGGGGAATGAGGTAACTCACACTATTAGAGATATCCCTCAAACTACCCAAATTCTTGTCTTGAAGATATGGGAGAGGGCGTGAAATGAAAATTTTTCCCCAAAAAATGGATCTAGGACCCATCTATTTTTCACGATGCCTAGATAGGCTACTTTCATTCTATAAGGTCAATAGTAAGATAATGTCATTACATCCCCTTGGTTATAATCCCCAATCACCTCCCAACATCCTGTACATCTATGATACCACATAACCCCCCAATTTCCCAAAATTTAATATATAAAATTTTTATTTCGAGGGGATCGAACCATTGGAATTAAAAAATGAATGTTAGTAAAAATACCAACCCCTAAACTAACCAAAAAATTAAAATATCCTAAAAAACTAAACACCTATATAGACACAGGGTTTCATAATTGTATCTAATCATTATAGTATAAATTTGATTTCTTTTTAAATATTCCATTAATATCCATTTTTGAAATAATTACTTTTCTATTCATTTATATATTGTAAGGGGTTTATGTTTTAAGGGTTAATATAATTTCACATTAATGCATACATTCATATATTTAAATGGTTGGTGTCTTTATCTAACACCTATTAAGAAACATAGTACAAATCATACATAATGTATGTATTACCAAATATCAAGGGAAAGGATCCCATAAAGTATATACCCCTTTATTTATATGTTATTAAAAAAATATTTTTATTTACATAATTTCTTGCATCCTTTTCATGTATGAAATGAATTCATATTGTTCAATTTTTCAGCAGAATTCATGGGAGTCATTAAATAGTGTAGAATATAAATGGAACATTCTAATAATTTCCTAGAATTTGTTTGTCTCAAAATTATGTCCTGTCAAAAAATTAAAATTTAAAATTAGTAGTCATATTATACCTCAATTTTAGAAAAATATCAAATAATTGTTTATCCATAAATATTAATTAAAAATATAGACCATCTTAAACATAAAATACAAATTTAGCATTGATCCAATGAAATGTTTGAGGGTTTATATGAGATGGAACATGATAAGTTTCTTGAAAATTTAACATGCGACCATACCATGGCACATCTATTTGAATTATGTAAATATTTTCACCTAGAATTAATTCCTTTATTGAATCAATGTATAGAATTCATTCCATAGATATTTTGGGAATCATACTAAAATGTAACTGCGCTTTATTTTTTTGTCCATTTTTTTATGTCCAAATCAAACAGCTTTAACAGCATTACATATCTTACTAGAATTATATTTTAATATTCCATATTTACTAGTTGCATAAGGGAAACATGGTTTGAGAAAACAATAATATTAGTATAATTAATATATCATCTAAATTTATGGAATGAAAAAACCATTAATATAAACTTATTTTCAATGGATATATAATGGGTTTGATCTTTATCCATTATTTTGAAGACGCAAGAAATAACAATATATCCTCTATAAATTATATAATACATCACACCTATACTAACCATGATTGAGGGATCACATAATATTATAAATGGATAGCCAAAAATATGTGGTGGTATGACTATTTGTGTGATCAGTATACACTTGAAAACTTCAATGTATTTCTTATGTTAGTCATCAAAATTAATCACAAAATTATTTGAAAATAATATTCATAGTGTAATGGTTATATTTCTAAAATCTTTGATGAAACATCCCTATAATAAATCATTCATTATAGATTATCTAACATGTTTAAGACAACCTGAGTTATGTAATGCACTGATGACCTAAATTTTAGATTTTTTGATATATATCCCATTTAATGAAATTGAATGTACATGAAAAAGGATTCTTCCAACAATAAAATACTAACTCTAAAAAATAAATATAACATTATTTTCAATTAATTTTTTGAATAAAATATATGGATTCTATAATCAGTGGTCAAAACTATTTCAAAATATAGAAAAATCATTAAGAAAACACCAATCCATTACTCAATCTAGTCAAAAAAATGCTTACCATGTGTCTTAAAAATGTACTTGGTCCGTTGAAAAACAAAATAAAATTAGCTGATATTATTTTTTACCATAAAACCATGTTACATTATTCTTTACCTAGTCCTCAGGTGCAATGGTTAACAATAAATATTCTTAAAATCATTTAAATAATCAATAATGGGTTTTTTCTGTCAACCATTCGAGAATTTTGTCGGAATATTATATATGAAAATTTTCTTTCTTATGAACTGATTTAGTTTCCTAAAATTAATGAACGCATTAAAAATATGTTGGGATCTTATAAGAATTAACTAAATTTCATCAATCATCATAATTTCCAATACATATTAATTTTTCACTATATGAATCAGGTAGAGCCATTATAACTGTGAAATTGGGTAAATGATGTCTACATCCAGTTATATATCAATTTATTTTTTTAAAAACTCCCTGATTGTATGGATAAATATATTTTATGGTTTCCTAATATTTGATAAATCTTTTTCAAATAGAATATTGTGTAAATAGATTTTATAAGAAATTCTATAAATTTATCCTAAATTATAGTTGAAGGCTTTCTCAATTTTTCTAAAATGATTAATCAAATTTTATATTTGATTATAATAAAAAATGATATAAAATATTACGTGATTTTTTATATACATTAGAAGAAAATAAATTAAATATTTATCCAAATAATTACATACCATATTTTCTGAATGGACTAAAGATAACATAATTTTTTTCCAAACACTAATTCCTGAACATCCCATAAACAAGAAGAAGTATACACTTCTTCTCCAATGAAAAATTGTCAATTAGATTAATGAAATTATTGGTTACCACTTATTTATATGGTAAAATAATATCCATTTTGTTCATAATTATTTCTCATAGATTTGACATGGCTTAATTTATATTCCCAATGAAAAATTTCCTTCAATGTTTCATTTACCACTTATACATATTAATGTTATACTGTAAAATGTATTATTTTATCATATTAAAATTTAATATAATAAAAAATAATAAATTGGTTAGTTTTGTCACTATTACCCATTTTATATTAACATAATGGATATTTATGATTATATTTGATATTTTAAATAAAACACATTCAAAAATAATGGGTGATTTATTTTTTTCTTGATTTTATTCTATGTTTAGTAAATAATAATTAGGTTGAAAGAACAAATTCTAGACACTTATTAAAGTATTTTTAAGAACTCTAAAATGGAATGGTGTATGTCTATTACATAACATCACAACCACTCTTTGATGTTCGAGGGGTTCCATATACAAATAAGAAGATATAAAATGTGGCATGAAATTAATATAATATTTATGGTGTCATTATGTACTACTAAAAGTCATGAATTCAGTTGAAAAAAATAATATAGAATATACCCGGATCTTGAAATTGATTTAGATTTTGTGGAATGATTAAGGACAATATAATTATTTCAAAATTCTAAACATTATTCTTTTGAATTTGTCATTTTTAATACAAGATTCATTAAAGAAATTAACATATATAGGAATTTAAGGAGAGTTTCAAGAAGTTTTATTTTAATTTTACGATTTTGTGTGATTTTTATAAATTCTATTTGGGTTCCGTCCATCTGAATTATATTTTATTGGACCATTAATTCGTCAAATGGTTTTTTAAGTATTCTTTTTTCCAGTATATATTTTTTAAAAAATGATTCTAGTTTTTCATACTATTCTCAAGATTACAATTCATTTATAAATTGGACATCTTGGGATGTCCAATATTTGGATTTGGGATAGAATAAATAATAGATTTAATCAATTTTCTACTTTTTTTTGTTTCAGTAATTTTATTTCTATTTGGATTTTTTGTTTACTATGAATGCATATTTCTGTGATTATTTTCATCATTTCAACAACTCTTCTAGAATCCAATGTTAAAATTTTAATTTTACATAACTCAACACATCAATTCTTAATTTTTGTTGGTTATAATAATTTATTTATTGTAACTCCCAAAAATTATACAATAATAAAAAAATTTAAATAGTGTATGAAATTCAATACACTATTCTTGAATAACCCATGAAATATATTTCATTAAATTTAATCTCTTTGATTTCTTATAAATCACACAACCATGAGTCTAAATGAATGATAATATTGTATACCATTATAACATAGAAGATAAATTGGTTTGTATTAATAGTACTGAAAATATTTTGTAAATATTGGTTATCTATATGTTACCAATAAAATAATAAACATTTAATAGAAAACCAATTTTTTTTTTGAAAAAAATGTATTTTTTTCTAAAAGGAGTTTTGTATCCCCTTGCATACTTAATTTAAAATTATTTTTTATGAAATTTTAAAATTTATTGGGAATAATGTAATTTATTTTTTAAATCATAAGATCAATATTATCATAGGGTAAATTTCTGGGACTTTTCCAAAATGTTTCATTTGGTGAAGAATATTGAAAAATAATAAATCTTAATTGAAAACTGCATTTTCATTTAAATTATTTATAGTGTTTTATTATATTTTTAACTAATTTAATATTTAAATTATATATCTATTAATTCAATTTAGGTCATTTTAAACATTTTCAAACTGAATTTTAATGTAAAATCTTCGTAAACATTTTAATATTTTATCTTTGAAGCCTTGATTTCCCATCATTTTTATGGGATTAATTTGAACATTAAATTTTATAATTTTGTGAATGGGATTTTTACAAATGGATTATATATTTGAAATCATAAAAAAATCTTTTCTATAATATGTTAATTATAATTTTGGACCAAAATTATTAGTAAAAACAATAAAAAATATTTATTATGATTAAGGTTTAAATTGATTTACATGGGTTTAAAAATTTAATGATAATGATTAAAAGAACCAAAATAGTTTTATTAATCTAGTTATGGAAATATTTTGAAACTATAATTATTATTTAATAATAATAATCTATTTATACCATTTTGGGTTGTAAAAAGCATGGGTTTGCATTTTTCTTTTAAAAACTGACAATAGTGCCCCTCACCTCACTTATAAAAGGCCCCTTATCACTTCCCTTATTCACACCTTCAACCCATTTTTTATCATCTATGATATATTGAAACAACATAAAAATATCAAGGCTATTATACTAAATGAATTATTTTGGTAATAATTACACCATAATAAGGATTTGGTACAATCCTAAGGAGGATACCTGAAGAAGAGGTGATGTTTTTCAAGTAGAATTTTTATTTAATTTCTTTGATCACATCATACAATTTTTATTAAACCAAACTAATATAAAATCATATCTATATTATATAAAAATATAATTTTTTTTGTTAAGTTAATTCCCCCAGAACATCACCACTTCAATCGAATGAGTTATTAAATAACCATTCGTGTGAATTGTGGACTACAACCTCACGAACAGATGTCATTTCTTTTCCCATTACCTCATCTCATGGCTGGGTATGATGATTGATATAAGGTGTATTAATAATATTTATAACATATTTATACATATGGAGTAATTATATTATATATAAGTTTTTTAATTCCATTAATTATGTGATATGATAATGTCTCTCATGTGTATAGAGGATAGCCACCTCACGATGCGATGTTATTCTTCATTCACTAGTTCTTTGCATAGAATTAGATAAGGATAATGTTGAAGTATATATATAGTATTAATGACATAAAAATAATATTAGTGAAATATTTTGAATTTTGAAATGATAAGACATAATTTTATATTCTTTCCTTTGCACTCACTTGGGGATGTTAACATCATTCTTGTGCATATGGACTAAAACTTTCACGAAGAAATGTTACTCTATGTTCATCACCAAAACACATGGATGATATATATATATATATATAATATTATATTTATAATGTAATTTTAATTTTGTTGTGATAAAATATTTCCTACCAACATTATATATTGATCACTGAATAATGGAATGTCACACATGTGTACATACGACCAACCATCTCCATTATCGTTAATTAGGGAATTATTCATAAGAATATTTCATTATTGATTTTAAAAGTTAAATTAGTGTAAAAATATAATAATTAGATCATTATTATTATTATTTAGATTATATAACTGTATAATATTTTCCTGAACTGGATCTTTCCGGATGAAACATGAATGAGAAAACAATGAAATTAACACCAAAAACAATGAATATAATGAATTATTGTTGAAAGATAGTTGATAAGATGTTATAAAATAATAATATATAATATTATAAATATAAATATGGTCATTTTAAAAGTTAATAATATTTTTTTCACCACTCTATTGGAGTATAATAATGTTCAATCAAAAGAAAGCCTGAGGTAAGGGATTTAGTCATGATTTTCTTTCATTGAGGCACATTTTATTAGTGTGAACCTCATTTCGCTTAAATGGTTTAATTAATACCCAATTGAAATGTAATATCATCATTCTAAAATAATTCATTGTATTTTATGATTCAATTTGAGTTATTTTATCCAAGTAAATTTGTATTTAAAGTTTCCATGTGGTAAAGAATTTTATTTGTGGATTTCTATTGATTGGGTTATATTAATTCTCCATTGTCCTTGATATGTTATGGTTATGTGTTTATTGAATATAGACTACCTTATAATTTTTATCCAATTATTATATGTGGATTTACCTTTTATACACATAGATAATTCATTTTTCAAGTCTCACTTCAATGTTATGATATATGCAATGGTATACATCACAATCTCATTTTAATCGAGATTTTTCATACATGAATTTTAATAAAAGGAAATTATTTGATCATTTTATAATTTAAATGTATATTTTTATCCTCATTAGATTATTCGTGATATTTTAAAATAATATTAACTTTTTCCACTCTTTGGTATATAATATAATCGAGAAAGGTTTTTTAGAAAATGTGACCTATGTTCTCTCTTGAGTTAGACAACTTTTTCCTTCCAAAACCACATTTTAAAATAATGTTTCCTTGAATTTTTAATTCATGTAAAAATGTTTTATTAAAGAATTTTTTCCCTTTTTATACTTTAATTTTTTTAAATGAATCATCATGTCATTTTCAAAACAATTTGTGTTTGGTATTTATCAAAATGTGAAATGAATATTTATTTTAATGCTTAAGAAATAAATTGAAATTACATCCTCCATGACCACTATAATTTTTAAATATTATTTTTGATGATTAAATGTTTGTTTTCAAATAAAATTATTTTTTAAATGTTTTGTGATATTTTAGTGATAAGAATATATTTCGAAAATAAAAAGTATATTTTCCTCAAGAATATTTTTCAATATCATTTTATGGTATTTATATTCATCAAAGGAATCAAACATTTATCCCAAATCCATTTGGTATATGTTTTATTGATACAATAAATATTCTTTTCATGGATGTTTTATGATCATTTTAACTAAGAGTGTATTAATATTCAGGTCCTTGATTCATTTTTATGGTCATTAAATTTCTATTGAATTACTCACATTCTTGTGACCTTGGGACACTAAATTTCCCCTATATATCTATATTATTTATCATATATTTGATAATTTATTAAACCACATATCATTTATATATATTATGATCAACATTGAATGTTATTTTTTATTTTGGTGGATATTGATAAATCCTTATTCTTTACACTATATTGAAATTTTATGATGTGGAAAATTGTTCAATAATTTAATTAATTATTTAATATTTGAGTAATATTTTGAATATGAAGACTTGGGGGGTATTGGTTATTGATAGTCCATTGATTAATCATAAATTTCATGAGGAATATTAATGATATAACAGAATATTAGTTAGAAAAATCCATATGGGTTTGAACTTAGTATTTTTAAACTCTGTTTAGGATAGATCTTGATGTTAGAGGTATAATTTTTTTGAGACCTGAAATCCAAAAATCTATCATTTACTTCGATAAGAATATAGTTATTATTATCCATGATATTTTTATAATGATATTATATATGGATTCATTTTATTCACAGTTATTGATTAAATGGAATGTGTTTTTAGTTATATGAATCTCCATATTGATTATTCCTTGTCGTGGTATTATAGTCATTTTATTGATTGGATGAAATGTGTTTTTAGTTATTCACCTTTCTATATTAATTATTATCCATGAGTTTTTTGCATTGATATTATATTTCAATACCCATCCTTGTCAATTTATTGATTATATAGAATATGGGTTCTCTTATTTATCACAACATATTGATTATGTCTTATTTGATTATAAAATTCATGTTATTGATTGAATGAAAGTTGTTTTCAGTTATTTCCCTTACCAAATTTATTATTATCCATGATATTTTGACATTGATTTTATCTCTAGATTCACCACCATATTAGTTTATTTACCACTTGGGATGTGTTTTTAGAATCATACCTTTCTATATTGATTATTCTCATTGATTCAAGATTGTTTCATATGTACATAACCCATATAAATATTTTGAGCCCGCCCTTATTTTTTATCTCCTTAAGAATCCATGATGTCTACCGTGATTGATATGAAATTATATTCTAGAGAGAATAATTTTATTCCTTAAAAATAGAAAAATTTAAACTAAATTATAATGAAAATCACATGTATTTATATAGTTTACCACGAATATTAGACTATTCAGTCCTCTGGGTTGTCATTCCTTGTATCGTATGCCAATTAAATAAATTAGACACCAGATTCTGGCTATTGGGGCTAGGGTTTCTAGAATTGGTATCAGAGTATGTTTTGTAGAATCCATTGGAGAAATATGTAGACTAAAATTGATTAGGTAACATAACCCTATGAAATACATTGAGGATAATTATATAAGAACATTATAATATTTTGGTAAGGTAGATATTATGTGGTTTCCCTTACAATAAATCCATGTTTGGAAAATAAAAATTGACTAGGTTTGAGAAAACATTTACCAAGGTGTAATAACTCTAAAAAGAATGCATTGGATTTAACTCAATCATCTGTTGGTGAATCACAATGAGCCTTACTTTGCACTAGGTTTGATAATTCCAAGGGATACGATTATGATAATTCATAATTTCCTTCCAAAACATTTTGAAATAAAATAATTGATGATAATGATGAATGACCTTAGATAAACCAAATCATTCTTATATAAAAAAGATAGTTTCTCAAAGGAATGGTAAAATTATGTAGGTATAAAAAATAATGAAATAAAGATAATAATTTCATAGTAAAAATGAAGAGTACAATGGATAAAAATAAATCTCATCCTAGGTATCCATTTAAATATATTTCAATTAAATGTTTAGAACCTAGGTATTATTTGAGCTAATTCCTTCTTATAAAATATAATCCGTTTGACAAGGAATGAACAATTTGAAAATAAAATGTATGAAGTATTTATGTATTTGGGTGAAATAATTAAATTATAGATATAATTCTCTTCTAATTGTATTTTGGTGAAAAAATTTATTAAACTTATAAGTATTTTCATAACTTTTATAAACATATGTGTATTCATTAAAATAATAGTTATGGATACCATCATGGGTTTATGACTTTAATATTGATTATAAATTCTAATTCATAAAAACCCCTTTTAGGTTTTATATAATGGGAGTAATCTAATATTAAGGATATTTTGGGTGAAATTAAATGCAATATAACCCATTGTTTTAGTATATATTTTAATGAAAATGTCTTTACTATCATTTTTATAATAAGAAAATAATTTCATTAGACTTTAAAAAAATGGGTATACTAAAAACCATAGTAAAAGGGATATATAATGATTAATTTTATTTCATGGATGCCAATAATATTTCTTGTGTATATTATAGGAATTATATTAATATAGTTTAGAAAAATTAAAACTCACATCTTTGTTGATAAACAGTCACATATGAAAATATCATGAGGCTTGAACCTATGACAAAAGGTTGATAAAGGGTTTTGTTCATACCGTTATCCAATTTGATGTCCTCATTAATATTCTATTTTTTATAGTAAAATTATTTGATAACTCATTATAAATTATGAACCACTGGTGTTACTTTTGGTATTTATAGATTGATTTATTATATTGGGTAATGTGTTCTAACCATTTTGGTTTTGTAAAATTGTTACATTAAATGGAAATACTTGTAACTATTTAATTGATCTTATAATCCATCAAATGTATATTTTTGTGATTCATGAATAAACATTTCATTTTTGGATATTCATTTAATAGTATAAGTGATAAATTTGAATTTGATCAAGGAAAAACCAAAGGATGATATTCTTCAAATGAAATTGAATGAAATCAATTAAGTATATATTATCATAAAAATTCATCAACCCTTCAAAAAAATGATCTCGAAATAAATATTCATCCAATTAAAATAAATTATAATGACATCAATGACATTTTCACATGTAATTGTTTTCTGGTTTTGTGTTTTTTGACCTTCTCTAGATCCCACAATTTTTTGTGATCAATAATATCTATAACTTCTTATTAGTCACAGGGTATTAGTATTCTCTTCAATAAATATGTTTTCATTTACCACCAATATTACCCTATATACAAACCCATTTATTTTTTATTTCATATGTACTTTGTTCTTACCTTTCTCTCATATTAAGAGGATATTTTTCTAACACTTTTTTATGTGGGTTTTTTAGTAACAGTGTTTCCAAATGATAATCATTGCTTATCGAGATCATGTTAAAATTTCAGGGATGAATTTTATTTAAGGTGGTGGTAATGAAACACAATTAAATTATAAATGATGAACATTTTATTTTATATCATATGTGGCATGCATCACTAATCATAGACAACCCATGAAATATATTTCATTTAATTTAATGTCCTCAATAGTATGTGGAACACACAAATTGAGTCTAAATAAACTGTAAAATAGTATTCCATTATATCATAGCCATTAAAATGGAGGGTTTGAATAGTAATAAATAAATGATGAACATTATTATTCTATATTATTTACAAATAAAATATGAATAATTTAAAATAAAAAAATATATTTACTAAAAACATGTATTTTTTCTAAAAGATGGCTTATTCATGCCTTGAGAACATAATATATTTTTTTACAAATTTTATAAATTATATTGTATGAAATTTACTTATTTCTTTAAATCGTAATATTAAAATTTTTTAACAGTGATGTTTTTGTTTTTTAAATTTTTCATATTTTGAGGAATAATGAACAATACTAAATTATAATTTAAAACTGCATTTTAGTTTATATTATTTATAAGGATAACATATATTATGAATTAGATTTATAGAAAGACTAGTTAAAAAATATATCTATAAATCAAATTTAGTTCACTAAAATTATTTTAAAATTGACTGGTAAAATAAATACATTTTAAAGCTTTGAATATTTTATCCCTGAAAACCCACATTCTTTCTGCATCTGTAGGAAAAATTTTAAATTAAATGATTCAAATTATATGAATGGAATTGAGAAAAATGAATTCCAAAAATTGTAACATATAAATTTATATTTTCTACTAATTTTAACTTAATTTTTGAAAGATATTAATATTAAGAAGAAAAAACGGTTTTCTATAGTTAAGGTAAAAAATGAATTACAGAGGGGTATACTGAAATTAAAACAGATAAAATGAACTAAAATCACAAATAAAATCAATTTTATATACATACATCCACCATATCATTTCTAATTATTGAGTATAATACATTTTGTACACTTTGGGATTTTAAAGAACATGGGTACACCATTTGATTTCAAAAAATTACAAGTATGCCGCTCACCTAACGCATAAAAGGCCACCCATTTCCTCTATTATACAAACCATAATAACAATTTGTTACATCCAACTCCAACCCAAATTATAATGAAACGGCCATCAATATTACATATTATTGAGTCTTAGTCGACAAATTCATTTCATTCAAATTGAGGATATTTTCTATTTCGGAGTTTTAGAGAATTATACCAAAACTCATACATAACAATACCATAAAATAAAATTTGAAACTTCCCATTAGTATCCATTTATTCTACTATATCAAAAATTTAAAAAAAATTCATGATCTCTTTTATGAAAACTCTTCATGAAATTAAAATTTATATCATCCAAGACCTCACTCATTATTAAATTGTGTGTAAAACATTTAAAAATGTGGTATGAGGCCAAAAATCATAGTGAGGGATAAAAAAAGAATGAAAACATTAGTCCATTAAAAAATATTAAAACTTGTGAAAAACACTTCCTCGAAACTAAATATTTTACCCAAAAAGGTAAATATAATTCTTTAAAAAAAATTAATTTTACCTTTTGAAAAATATGACTTCCATGAAAACTCATTAGAAAACATCAAAAAATCATATAGGGACCTTGGGGAGTCATGACATTGGACACTTATAGAACCCCTGTAGGTTGAAATAAACATACAGACTACTACCAATATTATTATTTAGACAATATAATCACTACCCAATGCATTAGAGTGATATCTGAGAACACCCCTGATGTAATATATAACTAGATCACCCGACACTATATGGGTTCACCCATCACTTATATTATTCAAGAACCAAAACTTGACATACAAAATTTCATCATTTTAAAAACTCATTTACACTCATATGCAAATAACTTTTAGATATTAAAATATCATTTTCTTTCAAAAGTATCATTTCCACTAAAAAATAAAACTTTATTTTGAAGAAACCATTTTCAACAACAAATTCCACAAAAAAAGATTTTTTTTCATTTAAGAAAACATTAAATATTTTAAAGGATTAAAAAAATAAAATCATGGATGTTGTGGTAGAAAATTCATTGTCATCATGTACATTAATAATAGAACATTCATTTATCACATTTCAAAATGTTCTATATTAAACCGGTAAAAATATTAATTTTTAAAAAAATTGAATTAAATTAATATTATAAATAATATTTCATTTATATTTACTTTATACAAATAATCATAAAAAATAATATCAAGAATATTTATTAGGATAAATGTTTTGAAAATTAAATCTTTAAATATTCAAAGTTTCTCATACCACAATGAACAACTAAATAATAATTTACATGAAATAATAACTTTATAAAAAACATTAATTATCATTATAAAAGATTAATATTGATATATAATGCTAAATGGTTTGTATATAAATCGTGTAAAATAATAAAGGTGCATATAATCAAGAAATTTCTCAATAAATGGATATTGAGATGAATTCTAATACCCTCAGTCCAACTTGACTCATCTCTCTTTATATTCATTGATGATAATATTATGCAAATTATTTACTCGCATAAATAAGTATTTTAACCTTATAAATACTTTAACATGACTTATTTCAATTTTTTATAGTTCTACTTAAACAATTATGTTTACATTGGGTGTTTTGACCATATTCGGGTTATGTTTTAAAAACAACATTGGTAGGAAAACCATGTTCAAAGGGGTAATTATATAAACATAAATAGAATAATAATCATGAATTTTTAATATTATTTATAAAATTATTAAACTATTCAAACTAATCATGAATAATGAAGTAATGTTACAATCATAGAGAGGGTTGCTCATACGTACGCATGAGTAACTTTCCCATTTTTTAACGGTCATTATGGAAAGAATGTATATAAAATTTATGTTACCTAAATGAGAATTATATCATATATATATCATATTATTTATTTATATATATTTATATATTGAATTGTATTTATGTAAAATAAATCACATTATGTTGAGGAGGCGGTAGTCTACACGTCCATAAACAACATTATCACTTTTTCAGTGTGTAAAAAGGTGTTAAAGGAAATGATATATTTTATTTAAAGAAAATTTTATTTCAATAATATCATATATATGTTACGTATGTCATTTATGTTTAATTATAACCATCCTTAATACATTCAATGCAATGTGTATACATTTTACATTGCTTTGAGGATGCGACAATCCATTCTTCCACAAACAATATTATCGTATTTAAAAAAATACAAAGAAAGAATATATATGTATATATCGATTACATTAGTATTAATACATAATAAATAACCATAATATATCATATATAAATATTTTTTGTATCGTAATTTCTATGTATGAGATATGGTAAAAGAACAATGAACCACATTGTTACGTGAGGCTGTAGTTCACCGTACACAAATGTTAATTTCATTACCCAATTGTTGGAAGTATGTGTAGTCGTAGGAAGAAAAAATATATAATTATTTTGAGGATACTTATTTTTTATATAATAAATTATTAATAATAAAAGGATTGGTTTGATAATGAAACAAATTAAATATGCATGTTTATGAATGTTACCTCTACTTCGGGGAGCTCCAATCGGTTTGTATGAATGAGAGTCTATACAATGTGAGTCCTCTAGTGCGGTGGGAGGTATTAAGGGAACCTATTTTTTCGGGGTTGGATTAAACTAATTTTTTGGATAAGTGTGAAGAAATACGATGGGTGACAGCATATTTATATTAGAGGAGTGTCATTCATGTAATTTTTTGAAATAGAATTCCACCAATGCTTTTTCTATGCCATGTTGCTCTGATAATGGTTCAAATTTTATAAAATCAAGGATGGTGTTAAAATATATTCATCCAATGGATTTTGGTTAAGTTTCATAGATTTTTGTCTATTAATTTTAATGATTAGTCCCTTATTAGGAAAAGTTTCCTCTTAATCATTGTAAATATTTTTAATTACAGCTACTATAATTTTGGGATAAAAACTACTATAACCTTATCAGACATTATAAATTATTTTTTTGGAAAAGTGGGGGCATTAATTGGTCACCCAATTCATACCCAAATAAATTTATTCAAGAATAAAGTTACGAGGAAATCATGATGTGTAATGAGTTTACACCAACCAGGGGATTCTGGGAGGTACAAGGGAATATTTTCTATAGAAATAGAATAATACCAACTAAGATGTCGAATACATTGTTTTCAATCATGAAAGACAATTCTAGAGATGGTAGGTTGAACCTATATTGAGAACTACTAGCATATAATTTCTGAAAAAACACCCAAGCATTGTAGAGTGGATAAAGTCGAGCTTATAAATACTCAATCCAAAACATAAATGATTATCCAAACCGTTTTGAAAAATATATCTTGGATGCACTCCATTGAAGTGCATTGTAAAAAAGTTCTCAAAATGCTATAATTTAGTCTAAAAAACAAAAAAAAATCTAGGGAGTGGGAGACACTGAAGGAAAGATAACATCCTTAAGAATGCTGAGAACACTTCTTGAAAGATAAAATAAAGTGGAGAGAAAATAAAAAGGCTGGACCAAGGGAATTCAGTATATTGTAGACATCGCCAAAGAAAAGAGCATAAAAGTCAATAATGTATAGGGAGCACCTTAGAACCTCAAATAAAAAAAATTAGGGAACATTAATGACACAAAATTCCACTAGAAAGATTCATTACTCGTGGAAATCAATAATATTAAATATTGGATCCTTTTTAAATTCTTTATCCACTTTGATGTACTTCTGTTTATGAGATAATGATCGGTATCAGCTGATATCACTTCATTTTTTTATTTTCTAATTGTTTTATTATATTTTTCTTCTATCCAAGAGTCAAGGTCATTTTGAAAAACTAGTTCTTCCGTAATTTGATAGGCATCCCTATATGTGGGGTTATCATTCTCACTAGATGACGCTTCTGTGACAAAATTAGAAGAGCTTTCTTCAACATCTGAGGTGATAGACACTTTATCTATAGGGGTGGATGTGGGGGGGGGTATTGTGATTTGGTTCCATCATTCTGGCATATAGGGAGATCGTAACAATTGTTCTTTCAACATTTGTATTATCCCTACATTTCCAGTTTCTAGTAGTCGTAGTGATGAAGCCGTCATAATCAATCATTTTCTCCTTTTTCTAGCACTCTATTTTTTTTAGTTTTCTTCAAATTGTGAATACTTTTTAATCTCTACATTATAGGATTCTTTATGGTCATATTTTCCACCTTCATTATCTCTTTCAATAGATATTATTTCACCTAGAATGGATGATTCAGCATCAGAGATATTTTGTTTTTTTATTTATTATTCTCAAGTTTGTGAAAGCTCTTGACATCACAGAGGCTAATGAATAACTCTTAGAGGGTCCAGAGAAGTTCATGATGTTTGTGCAGTCAGCACGTTTATTTTTCTGGGTAACAGGGAGCACTTTAGAGGCTTATTTTTTCAACCAAATAAATTTTAATAGAGGGGTAGGTTGTGGGTCATTACATTGATTCTCACATTCATTCATAGAATGACCCATAAATGATTATTTATTACATAATATTGGGACATTCTAAAATACTATATCATGTATGAAACCATTATTGTAACATCCCAAGTAAGTAATGAATAATAGATATTTTTATTTATTCCTATTAATGAATTAGATAGTGTTTTAGAGGCTTAAAATGAAAATAAATCCAATCTTAAGCATGGAATACACTAATATTTTTTAAAAGATTGTTTTACTGCCTTTTAATGGAAAACCCTTTTTAAATCTATATTTTGACAATTTTATAAGCTATCTTTTTCAAAATAAACTTATTCTTTATTATTGGGACATCAAAAATTACTTTGTGTGAATTTTTGGTATTTTTCAGACAATGTTCATTTTTTTTAATTAATAGTGAAAAATACTGCATTTTACATCAAAACTGCTTTTTAATCTAATTTATTTACATGATTAGATTATCATTTTAATTGGGTTTGAAGTGAAATTATAATATATTTTTACCATTTAATCCAATGGTGGTCATTGGAATCAATTTCACTTTGAAATTGGACTTAAACTGGTGCCAATCTTTTGATACTTATTGTTTCATAAAAACACGCTATTTTCATGACAGCGAGAATTAATTATTAAATTAATTAATGTGACTTATATGTTTTGAATTTTGTAAAATAGAATTCATTTTTTAATTCGGAATATCAAATATAGCTTAGGGTGAATTTTTGGTATTTTTCTGAAAAACTTCAATTTTTTGATGAATAGTGAAACCACTAAGTGGTACTTATAAAAACTGATTTTTCATTTAAATGAAATTTTACCACTTTTTTGTTTTGAATTTAAAAAATACAACATAAATGGTTTTCATTAAGAAGTTAAATATGGTTCAATGAGATTATAATAATTTTTTGATGAATAGTAACTTATTATGTTTTTAATCACGATTAGAGGTAATTAGTGTAGTTTAAGGTATAAATAATGCTTTAATAATATTAGATGAGCTTGACACATGTCCTACCCTCATTGGATGTGTCATGGACGACCAAGAAAATCCATGGGTCAACTTGGGGACCCCATGGAGCCACTTTGTTTTGGAAATGACATAAATAACTTTTTATTTAATGTTAAAGTAAAAATGACACAAACATAAGTTATTTTACTTAAACAATTATTACATGGGGTTATAAAAGTCATATTTTTTACTATAAATATTAATTATAAAGATGAAAAAAATTCGTACATCATAGTATTTTTTGTATAATTTTTATACATTAAATTAATTAAATTATTTATGACATCATGATGATGCAGCGATGACCTCATTATTTAACGATTTAAATAAAATGGAAAGATAATGTAAAATCTAAGACCTACACATGGCCAAAACCAATTGTATGACTTGATTTAGAACCCTTATCACCTTTTCCTCGAAATACATCAATTTGGGACCTCTTAAATCCGAATACCATTTTAAAATAAAGTGACTTTTAAATACTTTCCAAGAGTGCCCCTCCTCTCCTCTTATTAAATGCCCCCAACTCTACCTCTTTTCCCACACTCCAAAAGCCTTTGGCTCGGCCAAACCCTGACCATTTTGGCTCTCCACATCCCTCTATTACTCCATGAAGCCTCAATTTGGGACGAAGTCTTCCCAAGGAAGCGTTTTAGCTCAAACCAAAGATAGTTACCCGATTTTAAGGTAAAGTCTTCACTTGAGTCCATTTGTTTTATTTTGTTTCTCCAACCCCCTAAACCCTTTTTATTCATTTCTTTTGTAACAAATACAGTATCTTAAATATACTTGGATGTTGTTATAACAAGGATTCGAGCTACACTTACACACACCTATATCTAATGGTTAACGAACATAATGTTTCAGTGGATGGAAAATTTATGCCTCCCGAAATGATGATTGTTCAACATTCTTTTAACACCTTCAAAGGTGGCCATTAAGATGTCACTATCTTTATATATGATATATAATCTGTTTATATTTTCCTTAAGCTTCTGTATTTTTTTTTTTGGGTATACCTTTATGGTTTCCATTATGGGTAAACGTGATACCTTCATTTAAGGAAGTGCGGACTACCGCCCCCTCAAAGTGATTTGATTCGTTAAATAACATATGTGGGATGTATAAAAGATGGAACTATGATATTATATATGATATTATACTGGAATTATAATATACCTTTATATCGTTATTATTCCATTCTATAAAATATGAAATAGAAATGAATGTAGCATTCATGCGTACGTACGGCTTACCGTCCCCATGAACGGAGCATTTCATTTCTTACCTCTAAATGATTATGTAATATTATAAATGCATGCATGTACTGGATATATATGACCTATATGATATCTACATCATGAATACCATTCTGGATATAATGGATACATGAACAACATGTAAATATAAAGGGCTTATTTTTGACTCAAGTACCAATGATCGTTAAAACGACCGTTATTAACTTAAATAATTACATAGTGTTCATGACACGACAATAAGTGATATAAAATGAATAATAAACATGAAAAAGGTTCTTAAACAAGTATAAATTAACGCAATTTTATTATTCAGGAGATTAAAGAACGACCGAGTCAAGTCGGACCCGAGGTATGGGACTCCGTCTCAATCTCCTTTCATTGAGCCATATTTTGTTTTATACACAACCTTCTTTTATACGGTGTATAAACCCCCTTTGACTTTTACTTTTATTCAAAAGGAATCATTTTTATATGAAGCTTTTACTAAATTACAAAAGGGAATGTTTTTTTGTACGTATGCGGCGACATCGACTTCTCCGTCGTCGTGACTATTATTTGAGTTTCGGCTTCCTCTACAAGCCATACCTTCTTTTTAAAAGAAAAATAAATACCATGTTTTACTTTTCTTTTATTTTGGTATTGAAAATGGTTTTCATGATGTTTTTATATCAATGTGTTGTATTGATATCCTCTGATTGAAAGATGGAAATGTTATGTTTCCTTTATGCATGTTTTATGTGATACGATTATGTTGAGGTTCTTGGGAATTATTATGAAGACGGGTGGTTCCGTGATAGACTAAGGGTGGGTGAGCCTGATATATCTCTCCAATGCATCGGGAAATGCGAAGGGGTGAAATGTTAAGGTTTCTCCGAAGAGATTTAGGGAATATACTGTAATGGGTATTCCAAACGTAACCAAGAGGGTTACTCCCTATGTAAGAATGTTATGAATGCCTCAAGTTACCTTTATGTCTAATGATTTCTATGATTTATTCATGATTTGATGAGGTATGTTAATGTGCATATGTTTTATGGGTAAAGTATGATCTCATTCTTATGTATATACGTACCCATGTTTCCTTTCCATATTTTTATATCCCTTACTGAGCTTTTTATGCTCATCCCATGTTTTTTTGAAATGTTTTTCACAGGTCAAGGGAAAGGTACATGATATGATGATAGTGTCAAGGAAGTGTCAAGAAAGAATCCATGTTATATTTTATATATTTGTCCATTGATGGGAAAGAAGAATACTATCTTTATGTAACGACTTTGTTTATATGTGGAATGTAATGCATGTTTTATGATCTAATTCTCTAAAACTCTAAACCCGAAAAGATCCTCAATGTGTAATCTTGTAATAACTCAAGATTAAGTAAGGTTTAAGGCTAGGGCCTTATAGTTGGTATCAGATGTCGGTTTAGATAACTTTAGGAGTTATAATTCTATTAAATGATTATCCAAAAATATTTTTTTTTGAAATGATATATCATTTGAAGATTACCAGGTTGCTTTATCTAAGAAATGTTTGATCAGAATGGTTTTCCACAAAGGTAACAGGGAAGCAATGCTAGGAAGGCATACAGAAGGAAATAACCTTCCAAATCAGCATCCCGAGATGATCGGAATTGGAACTGAACAGTTTGTTGCAGTGATGGAACAGTTGACTCATTCTATAAATGGTGGTGGTATCCATGCACAAGATCAGCCAGATCAACCACAGAGGAACATGTCAGTGGTGGAACATTTCATGAGGCAGCATCCCCCATCATTCAGAGGATCATCTGACCCTATGTTAGCTGAAGGGTGGATTAATGCACTAGAGGAGATTTTTGATGTCATGTGTTGTTCATACAATCAAAAGGTTAGTCTTTTTATTTACCATTTGGAGGGTGAGGCAGATCAGTGGTGGACGATGGTTAAAAATATCAGGGACGCTGATGAGATTGATGCTCTCGACTGGGATGAATTCAAAGGTATGTTTCTTGAGAAGTATTTTCCTAAGGATGTTCGACTTAGGATGGAAAATCAATTCTTGTAATTGAGGCAAGAGGAAGACTCAGTGGCTAACTATGAATAAAGGTTCACTCGATTGGCACAGTATGCTCCAAATTTTATCCGAGACCATGATACTAAAATCAATCATTTTTACTTAGGATTAAAGCCAAAATATCGAAGGGCATTAGCTTCTCGTGAGTTTAAAAGTTATGAAAATCTTGTTCGATGTGCTGAGAAGGTGGAAATGGAGTTTGCCGATGACCAAGTGTTCTATAACAACCAGCAGAAGAAGAGACCGAGGTGGCAGGAGAAAGGTAAGAATTCTTCAAAAAAGTCTGATGGTAAGAAAACTAAGTTTCCAGTTTGTAATAAATGTGGAAAAAGGCATGTGGGGGAATGTCTTCTGAATTCTGGAAAGTGCTACCGATGTGGTAAGATGGGACATAAGGCTCGTGATTGCACTGAAAAGGATCAAGGTGAAGGAAAGGCCAAATTTGATTTACAGTTAGTGAAATGTTATAAGTGCAATGATATGGGTCACTATGAAAACGAGTGTCCGACAAAGAGATTGAGTGATGGGAAGCAGTTAGACTACTTGCAGAAAGGGGTGGTGAAATCCTTTGCAACTACTTCAGCAGATGTCGGGCCATCAAATGAAGTTGTATCAGGTACATTGTTTGTTTCTTCAGATTATTCCAGTGTGTTGTTTGATTCGGGGTCTACACATTATTTCATCTCTGAAACCTTTTCTATTAAAATGGGAATACCATCTCAAGAAATGACTTCGGAACTTGTGGTAAAAACACCTGGGGGAAATGTTGAGGCAAAAAGAATTTATAAGAATCTTCCTATCCTTATCTATGGAAAGTACCTACTTGAAAACCTTATTATTATACCTCTAGTAGAGTTTGATGTTATCCTGGGTATATATTGGCTCTCTATTTACCATGCTAAGATTGATTGTAGAGCTAAAGACGTTTATTTTCAGAAATACTTTCAGTATGTGTACAAGAATGAACCCTTACTTTTGATAACTTATCAATAGGACGAGAAACTTGTAAAAGATGGAAATGAATGTTACCTTGAACACATCGTTGAAGATAAAGGAACTGTTCGGATTAATGATGTGCCAGTGGTAAATGAGTATCCTGATGTTTTTCCTGATGTGTTGCATGGAATAATACCAGATCGGGAAGTTGAGTATACTGTGGACTTAGTTCCTGATGCTAAGACAATTTCAAAACCCCCTTATCGAATGGCTCAAATTGAACTTTTAGAGTTGAAGGAGCAATTGCATGATTTATTAGAGAAAGGTTTCATTCGACCTAGAACATCACCTTGGGGTGCTCCTGTTTTATTTGTTAAAAAGAAAGATGGTTCTATGAGACTATGAATTGATTATAGAACCTTGAATAACATCACTGTTAAGAACAAATATCCTTTGCCTCATATTGATTATTTGTTTGATCAGCTCCAGTGAGCTCAGTATTTTTCAAAGATTGACTTGAGATCGGGGTACCATCAGCTGAAGGTAAAGGAAGAATAAGTTCCAAAGACTGCGTTTCGTACAAGATATGGCCATTATGAATTTGTAGTAATGCCTTTTGGGCTAACCAATGCACCTGCTGTATTCATGGACTTAATGAATAGAATTTTCCATGAGTTCTTGGATAAGTGTGTGGTGGTTTTCATTGATGATATTTTGGTGTTTTATAAAAGTAACGAGGAGCATGAAAGACATTTAAGGGTTATCTTGCAAACCTTAAAAGAAAATAAATTGTATGGGAAATTCAACAAGTGTGAGTTTTGGTTGCAAAAAATTTCTTTCCTTGGTCATATTGTTTCTAAAGATAGAATAATTGTTGATCCTGCAAAAACAAAAGTTGTGGACGACCGGCCAAGACCCAAAAATGTAACTGAGATTTGTAGCTTCTTTGGTTTGGTAGGCTATTACCGAAGGTTTGTTAGAAATTTTTCACGGTTCTCTAGTTCAATGACTAAGCTAACTCGGAAGGGTGTTATGTTTATCTGGACAAAAGAATGTGATGGCTTTTTTCAGTAACTAAAAAGAAGATTGGTGAATGCTACAGTTTTGGCACAACCTTCCTGGAATTGTGAGTTTGTTATATACAGTGATGCTTCATTGAAAGGGCTTGGTTGCGTCCTAATGCAGAATGATCAGGTAATTGCTTATGCTTCACGTTAGTTGAAAACTCATGAGCTAAATTACCCTACACATGATTTGGAATTAGCTGCTATTGTTTTTTCTTTAAAAATTTGGAGGCATCATTTTTAAGGAGTAAAGTGTGAAATATATACTGATCACAAAAGTTTAAAGTATATATTCACTCAGAAGGAGTTAAACATGAGACAGAGGAGATGGCTGGAATTAATCAAGGATTATGATTGTACAATTCATTACCTTCCGGGAAAAGCAAATAAAGTGTCTGATGCATTGAGTCGAAAAAATAATGCTTCATTAGCAATGTTGCATTTGGAACGTGATCCTTTGGTTAAGGATTTGATTAACTTTGGCATAGAAGTTGTTGGTGCAGGAAGTTCTTCTGTTTTGTTTCAGGTATCAGTGAGATCATATCTATCAGATAGAATCAAGCAAGCACAGAAGGAAGACAATGAGTTGCAGAAAAAGGTAGAGCTGGTTCAGAAAGGTAAGTTGCCTCAATTCAACTTTGATAGTGATTGTGTTTTGAGATTTGGGAAGAGATTGTGTGTTCCTTGTGATTCACAGTTGAAGAGAGAGTTGTTGTGTGAAGCCAATAGTTCTCCGTTTTCAGTTCATCCAGGTAGTACTAAGATGTATAGAGATATGCGGGAGTATTACTGGTGGGATGGAATGAAAAGAGATATTGCTGACTTTACTGTGAATTGTTTGAATTGTCAACAGGTTAAAGAAGAGTGGTAGTTACCGAAAGGGATGCTTCAGCCTTTACCAGTGCCAAAGTGGAAATGGGAGAATATATACATGGACTTTGTTGTGGGATTACCGAATACATCTCGAGGTAATAATGGAATCTGGGTTATTGTTGATCGCTTGACCAAGTCTTCTCATTTCCTTGCTATACGAGATACTTTTTCCCTAGATCAACTTTCCCGTTTGTATCTTAAAGAGGTATTCAGGTTACATGGAGTTCCTCTATCCATTGTATCTGACCGTGATTCTAGGTTCACTTCTAACTTTTGGAAAGGCCTTCAGAAGTCGTTGGGTACTGAATTAAATTTTAGTACAGCTTTTCATCCTCAATCAGATGGGCAGTCAGAACGAACAATTCAGACCTTGGAGGATATGTTACGTGCTTGTTCGATGGATTGTCAGGGAAGTTGGGGCCAAAATCTTCATTTTCTTGAATTTTCATATAATAACAGTTTTCATTCCAGTATTAAGATGGCACCATTTCAGGCATTATATGGGAAGTGGTGTCGAACTCCAGCTTTCTGGGATGAAGTGGGTGAAAGGAAGTTGATGAGACCATAATTGGTAGAAGATATGGTAGAAAAAGTACAGCTGATTCAGAAGCACATGAGAACAGCTCAGAGTAGGTAGAAGAGTTATGCAGACAACATGAGGAAGGATCTATCTTTTGAGGTAGGTGATCATGTTTTTCTCAAAGTATCACCATGGAAAAGTGTGATGCGATTTGGTAAGAAAGGAAAGTTGATTCCAAGGTTCATTGGACCATATGAAATTTTGGAGAGAGTTGGATCAGTTGCTTACCGAGTGGCTTTTCCTTTCAGTTTATCTCAGGTACACAATGTTTTTCACGTTTCGATGTTGAGAAAGTATATGCCAGATACATCTCATGTTTTGAGTCCAGAGGAAGTTCAGTTGGAAGAGAACCTGTCTTATAAGGAACAACCGGTCCAGATTCGTGACCACTGCGAGCAAGTGATACAGAATAAGTTGATTCACCAGGTAAAGGTTTTGTGTAAAAACCACATGATTAAAGAGGCAACATGGGAATCTGAAAATGCAATGAGGGATAAGTACCCCCATTTATTCGATAAGTAAATAAATTGCGGGGACACAATTTTCTAAAGGGGGGAAGGATGAAACATCCCAAGTAAGTAATGAATAATAGATATTTTTATCTATTCCTATTAATGAATTTGATAGTTTTTAGAGGCTTAAAATGAAATTAAATCCAATCTTATGCATGGAATACACTAATATTTTTTAAAAGATTGTTTTAATGCCTTTTGATGGCAAAACCTTTTTAAATCTATCTTTTGACAATTTTATAAGCTATTTTTGTCAAAAATAAACTTATTCTTTATGATTGGGACATCAAAATTTACTTTGTGTGAATTTTTTTTATTTTTCAGACAATGTTCATTTTTTTAATGAATAGTGAAAAATACTTCATTTTACATCAAAACTACATTTTAATCTAATTTATTTACATGATTAGATTACCTTTTGAATTGGTTTTGAAGTGAAATTAGAATATATTTTTACCATTTAATCCAATGGTGGTCATTGTAATCAATTTCACGTTGAAATTGGACTTAAACGGGTGTCAATCTTTTGATACATATTGTTTCATAAAAACACGCTATTTGTCATGAAAGCGGGAATTAATTATTAAATTAATTAATGTGACTTATATGTTTTGAATTTTGTAAAATAGACTTCATTTTTTAATTCGGAATATCAAATATAGCTTAGGGTGAATTTTTGGTAATTTTCTGAAAAACATCAATTTTTTGATGAATAGTGAAACCACTAAGTGGTACTTATAAAAACTGATTTTTCGTTTAAATGAAATTTTACAACTTTTGTGTTTTGAATATTAAAAATCCGACATAAATGGTTGTCATTAAGAAGTATAATGTGGTTCAATGAGATTATAATAATTTTTAGGTGAATAGTAACTTATTATGTTTTTAATCGTGATTAGAGGTAATTAGTGTAGTTTAAGGTAAAAATAATGCTTTAATAATATGAGATGAGCTTGACACATGTCCTACCTTTATTGGATGTGTCATGGCCGACCAAGACAATCCATGGGTCAACATGGGGACCCCATGGAGCCACGTTTTTGGGAAATGACCTAAATAACTTTTTATTTAATGTTAAAGTAAAAATGACACAAACATAAGTTATTTTACTAAAACAATTTTTACATGGGGTTATACAAGTCATATATTTGACTATAAATATTTGCTAGAAATCTAAAACAATTCCCTACATCATAGTATTTGTTTTATAATTTTTATAAATTAAATAAATTAAATTATTTATGACATCATGATGATGCAGCGATGACCTCATTATTTAACGATTTAAATAAAATGGAAAGATAATGTAAAATCTAAGACCTACACATGGAAAAAAGCAATTGTATGAGTGGATTTCAAATCCTTATCACCTTATCCTCGAAATAAATCAATGTGGGACCTCTTAAATCCGAATACCATTTTAAAATAAAGTGACTTTTCAATACATTCCAAGAGTGCCCCTCCTCTCCTCTTATAAAAGGCCCCCACCTCTACCTCTTTTCCCACACTCCCAAAGCCTTTGGCTCGGCCAACCCCTACCCATTTTGGCTCTATACATCCCTATCTAACTCCTGGAAGCCTCACTTTGGGAAGAAGTCTTCCCAAGGAATTTTTTGAGCTCAAACCAAAGGGAGTTACCCGATTTTAAGGAAAAGTCTTCACATGAGTCGGTTTGTTTTATTTTTCTTCTCCAACCCCCTAAACCCTTTTTATTAATTTCATTTGTAACAACTCCAGTATATTAAATATACTAGGATGTTGTTATAAGAAGGATTCGAGCTACACATACACACATCAACATATAATGGTTAACGAATATACTATTTCCATGGATGGAAAATTTATGCCTCCTGAAACGATGATTGTTCAAAATTATTTTAACACCTTCAAAGGTGGCCATTAAGATGTCACTATATTTATATATGATATATAATATGTTTATGTTTTCCTTAAGCTTCTGTATTTTTCTTTTTGGGAATACCTTTATGGTTTCCATTATGGGTAAACGCGATATCTTCTTTTAAGGAAGTGCGGACTACCTCCCCCTCAAAGTGATTTGATTCGTTAAATACCATATGTGGGACGTATAAAGGATGGAACTATGATATTATATATGATATTATAATGGAATTATAATATAACTTTATATCATTATTATTCCATTCTATAAAATATGAAATATAAATGAAAGTAGCGTTCATGCGTACGTACGGCTTACCGTCTCCATGAACGGTGCATTTCATTTCTTACCTCTAAATGTTTATGTAATATTATTAATGAATGAATGTACTAGATATATATGAAATATATGATATCAACATCATGATTAAAATTCTGGATATAATGGATACATGAACAACATGTAATTATAAAGGTCATATTTTTGACTCAAGTACCAATGATCGTTAAATCGACTGTTATTAACTTAAATAATTACATAGTGTCCATGACACGACAATAAGTGATATAAAAGGTATAATTAACTTGAAAAAGGTTCTTAAACAAGTAGAAATTAACTCATGTTTATTATTCATGAGATTAAAGAATGACCGAGTCAAGTCGGACCCGAGTTATGGGACTTCGTCTCAATCTCCTTTCATTGAGGCATATTTTGTTTTATACATAACCTTCTTTTATATGGTGTATAAACCCCTTTGACTTTTACGTTTATTCAAAAGGAATCTTTTTTATACGAAGCGTTTACTAAATGACAAAAGGGAATGTTTTTTTTCGTACGTATGCGGGGACAACGACTTCTCTGCCGTCGTGACTATTATTTGAGTTTCGGCTTCCTCTACAAGACATACCTTCTTTTTAAAAGAAAAATAAATACCATGTTTTACTTTTCTTTTATTTTGGTATTGAAAATGGTTTTCATGATGTTTTTATATCAATGTGTTTTATTGATATCTTGTGATTGAAAGATGGAAATGTTATGTTTCCTTTATGCATGTTTTATGTGATACGATTATGTTGAGGTTCTTGGGAATTATTATGAAGACGGGTGGTTCCGTGATAGACTAAGGGCGGGTGAGCCTGATATAGCTCTCCAATGCATTGGGTAACCCGAAGGAGTGAAACGTTAAGGATTCTCCAAATAGATTTAGGGAATATACAGTGATGAGTATTCCAAACGTAACCAAGAGGGTTACTCCCTACGTAAGAATGTTATGAATACCTCAAGTTACCTTTATGTCTTATGATTTCTATGATTTATTCATGACATAATGAGGTATGTTAATGTGCTTATGTTTTATGGGTAATTTATGATCTCATTCTTATTTATATACGTACCCATGTTTCCTTTCCATATTTTTATATCCCTTATTGAGCTTTTTATGCTCATCCCATGTTTTTTTGAAATGTTTTTCACAGGTCAAGGGAAAGGTACATGATATGATGATACTGTCAAGGAAGTGTCAAGAAAGAATCCATGTTTTATTTTAAATATGTTTCCATTGATGGGAAAGAAGAATATTATCTTTATGTAACCACTTTGTTTAAATGTGGAATTTAATGCACGTTTTATGATCTAATTCTCTAAAACTCTAAACCCGAAAAGATCCTCAATGTATAATCTTGTAATAACTCAAGATTAATAAGGTTTAAGGCTGGGGCCTTATAATTATCCTCATTTTGAATCCAGAATAGCAAAGCCAAGGTTTTAGAAATTTATTCCTCAGTGAAAATTAAACATTATAAATTATGGTTATTCAATATATGCAATCCATTTTTAAATATTATTTTCAAATATGTGTTGTCAATTAAATAGAATTTAATCCCACATATTGGACAATAAAGAGGGTTTTTTAAAGTAAAAATGTTCAATAGTTTGCTGTGTTTTTATATCTAAATTCAAAGTAAAATTGTTCCCTATGATTTAAAATGGTTTTAATGATAACAAATTGATATATTTATATATATAAAATATATACATAATTTAACTATATAAAAAATATGGAATACAAAGATTTTTTGAACTAAAATTCATGATTATTCAAATGTTCATCAAAATTTGAAAGTAATCGGAATGACATGAAAAATTAAACAACAATAAATTTTGATTTTTTTCATTAAAAGAATAATTTTATTATGTCATATGAAACGTATAAAATTATCAAAATTTATATTTATAATGGGAACTATGTTAAAAGGCAGTAAAACTATATTTTAAAAATATAGATATTTTTTGCATAAAATTGTATTTATTATTTTTAAGCCTATAAAATTTATTGGATGAATGTAAAATAATTTTAAAATAAGTTACTAAAATAAAATATTCAGTACTATTCATTCCCACTGAAATAAATACTAGGGACTAACTTCCATATTAAATAATAAGTAATAATAATATATTATTGTTCAGTAATAATCAGTCTTGCATGCAACGTAAGACTTATGAGAAATCATTGTTGTGTCTCATGTATGCTATTGGACATAGAATATCATTTAAGGTAAAATTACTATGTAATTCATAAATAAAAATAAATATGGAAAACACAAATTCTATAATTACCTGGGCTATTACATCCTTCCCCTCTTTTATAAATTGTTCCCTTGCAATTTTGTTCACATGTCAAATAATTGAGGGTATTTCTCCATCAAAGAGTATTAATATTTCCATTTTTCCCCTTAAATCGTATGGGTTTTCCCAAAAACCTTTAAATGATAAATCACTTTATTCCTAACCACTTTTTTTCTATGGTTAATAACCTGAACTGGTTGTTCTGTTGATGAAATAATATCTTCTAGATGAACTACTTTATGGCTCAAAACATGAGATGAATATGGTATGTATTTTATTAATAATGAAACATGAAATATGTTGTGTACCTAGGATAATATATGATGTAAATACACTCATTATGAAACTGATCCAAGATTCTCTAGGATTTTATATGGCCTAATGGACTATGGAATCATCTTCCCCATTTTACCAAAACACATCATATGTGTCTATAGAGAAACCTATAAAAATCATGATAACCTACCTCTAAAGGATGATCATTCCTGCATTTATCTATATATCATTTATTCCTTCTCCAAGCTTCTATATTTTCTCACTGAATCACATAACATTTATCTTCCATTTCCTCTACTAACTCGGGTACCACCATCTTCCTTTATCATAAATCATCCTAAAAACCCAGTGTCTAACAGTGCTTCCCATATAATTCCTCATCTGGGTCTATCTTAATACTAGATTAAATTTTGATATTATAGTAATCCTCAACCAGATAATGATATAAATTCAAAATTCCCTGATAAACCATTAATAATGAAAGAAGCATATCCTCCATGTCCAATTCATCTGATTAGTCTATCTAAAAAATTGAGGTTGAAAAGTGACTTGAGTCCTTGTCGTGAGGATAGCCAGGTTAACATTTATGAGGACCCAGGATATAGCACAGGGCTAACCTTGGAGTCGCTCTCAAGGAAACAGTGTCAAATGAATGAGTTGTCGTTCCTATTTTTTTTTTGAAAACAGTAAAACAAAACAAAACTCTTAAGAAATCACTAATCAGTGATGAAGAGGATAGTAGAGAGAAATGATGAATGAAAAGTGAAGAAACACAGAAACACAAGAAAAACCAAAAGAAGAAAATTGGTGAATACACAACACAAGACACATAACAAACTAATGACACCAAGACACAAAAGACCATATTTAGTGAGAACAAGGCCAAGACACAGATTAATCCACCCTCTACCCCATATCATATATCTACATAAAATTATACCAACAACTCTCAACTTCACTCAGTGGAAAAAAAATGACTCGGATCATACACCAATATCGCCTATAAATTAATAACTCAAACAAAAAATTTCTTTACTACTCAAGAATTCACCCTAAATGCAAGATAAATCACTCAACATGTTCATTCCTGCCAGAGATTGTCACTAGGAAAAAATGATCCTACTAGGATCATGAAATTTCACAACCAATATTGATTCTCAGTTTGAGAAATCAAGATAGGAAGGGGAGATGAATTGAGATAAGAGAGTAGCTTCTCGATCCACTTCAAGGATGCACTCGCGTGCACCCCAAATCAATTTCACGGTTTACTATGGATAAGCATAAAATAGTGATCACATTGATGCTCAGGTCCCCAAATTGCATCAGGTTTTTTAACCAGGATCTAGCCCCACAAGTTTGATCTCAATTTCAGGAGATTTAAGATCACGACACGAAATGAGGATGAATGAACGACACAATAAAATGAAACAAACATCAATATTATAATTACAAAAAATGAATCACTATGAGAGTATTTACAGAATCAACTTAAAACAACAAAAACAAAGTAGGGAGGATTGATGAATTGGAGGAGCAGAATCCCATCTCTAGGCCCAAGACGGGTTCCAGTCCGGTGAATTCTTATGGAATGGTGCGTGAATGGTGGTGGAGTCTCCTCCCCCACATCGAAAAGATGCCCCAGCTTGATTCTCCGCAGTGCGAGAGGAGTTGTGGGTTTATTATTCGGAAATGAAACAACAGTCCTAACAATTCCTAACATGTCTAAGGTTCCATGCAAAGTGTCTTTTTGTGCGCATCCCCGACTCTTGAGTGAATCTCATGTGAATACACCCCACCTTTTTTAACGAAATTCTAATTCCGCACATTTTTTCCAAGAACAACTTCCTTTATCCCTACTTTTACTAGTAGCCCCCTAGTACGAAACAACAGAAAAACCAAAAACATGCCAGAATTAGAAAAACAACAATTAATATAATTATACATAAATGAAAAATTGTATTTCATGTTATATATATTTATTATGGGTATTAAATATTACTAAAACACACACACACACACATATATATATATAACTATTATATTAATTTAATAATATTTATCAAACATAAATACTTAATATTATACATATATATAGATATATACAAAAGTATATTTATTATTATGTAAATTATTATTATTATATAAATATTATATAAGGTATAGTAATTATACTAAAAATTATGCTATATAATATATATTAAATGTTATAATATGATTAATATATTATAATAAAAGTAAAGAAAATAAAATGAAATAGGAAGGGTCGGTGTTTGTTTGGCGAGGGAGAAAAGAGAGGGAGAGGGCTGAGGCGGCTGCTCGGGAGGTGGATCGTGTGACAAGGGGGGAGGAAGAACGGGAGGAGCATGCCCAACCAATGGGTCAAGATTTTCAAAGGTGTTCAAATATAATGTCCTACCTAGCATCAAAAACCCACTAGAAGTCAAGAGAATCACAAATTCATACGCTGTCAAGTATTTCAAGCCTCCTATGAGTACTCATTAACTGTTCTAATTCAATTTCCAGTATCAAGTTTCGATTCAAAGAGTATTGTCTGGTTAGATGAAGTGGAACTCAAAACTATAGCAAGGGAACCTTCAATTCTCACCTTTCCCTAGGTTCCAAAAATTAAATTCCGTTAATTTCATTACATTATTGATTCAACTCAAAAGAATTTTAACCAATTCCATTGTTCCCTTTTTCATTGGAGTTCAAAATTATCATCACCATAATGAGTTTAATTTTGACAAGGGCACTTTATTTTAATTTTTAACAGCCATATCCCACGTGTACAGCACTGTGCATAGCACTTATTAAGATTGAAATTAACTTTACTTACTCACAGAAACGAACCCAATGCGCCTTTTCCCAGATACTCACTAGGGGATAAAATTTTCCCATTTTACTCCAGTTAAAAAGGAATTAACTAATAATCATTCGAGTTGACTTCCTAAAGCGAATGAATATTATATTTATTAAAAATTCAGAGTCCCATGGGTTACAGTGAGAACATCCAGTTACCCTAATTCATGATCCTCATTCCACCAAACCTATCATATCACACTCCCATCCTCAATTACTAAATAGAAAGGTTCATAAAACAATGAATAATTGCACTTAGTAATCACTCATGCTTAACAGTTTCTAACTAAGTGTCACTCTCAACATTCAGCAATCAGTTCCCCACTATGAAGTACATAATTGAAGTACCAGTGAACCTCCAATGACCATCATTTAATGATATAATGTGAATTTTTTCTGAAGTGTTTTGAACAACTTTTTATAACATTTGACCATTTTTTTAAACAAACTCAGGTTCAAGAAGGGTGAATTTGAAATGATACTAAACTGTACGATGTCCCCAACACGTAAAACCCAACATTGTATCAAATGTTGAATTCGATGGTGGGAGAAAATATAACTCGAGATTGATTGAAAATTCACCAGAAAAAAGGATATGAAGGGGCAACATTGAGTTTCAAAAAATTTCTTTTCCACACAAAAAGATAAATAAAAGAAAACATCAAAAAACTAAAAACAGAAGAACCCATCCCCACCAACCATCACCATAAACTAGTGCAATTCTTTCTTAAACTATTAATGCTTTGAATTTTTAAAGAGAATACCAAAAATATTTTATCAATGTACTTAAAATAGAAGCATGATTAATAGAATTATTCATCAGCATCATAATGAAATTGAAGGCAATGGGTGAAATCATGTTTCAACACGCAGTTCAAAATACATTATCAACTGATTAGATGTTATCAAGCTAACACCGAATCAAGAAACACAGTTCAAAAGTTTCAAAAATCAGTGGGAAGACCCCCACACATAATTTATAGTAGCATGCAATAAAAATGTGAAGACTATAACATAGCAGCATAAAACAATAATCCCCAAAAGGTGCATCTTCTCAAATTTAAAATTTTCTCCCTTGGATTATTTTGCTCATGAACTCAGGCTACTTGAGTTTGGCACCTGCACGATGACATAATTTAACATTAGACTACACGATTTAAAACTCAAAATTGAAACGCAACCACATAATATGAGTTGGGGAGTGTTATCCATTAATCCAATGAGTTATCCCCACTGAGACATGAATGATATCCACGTGGAATATACTTCCTGTTTATTGTCCTAAGAAAACAACACTAAAATTAAAACATCATTCCAAAAGTAACTAATGAAGGAAATTAAAAGGGGTAATCCTAGGATAACCCCCCAAGGGGTGCTGTATTTTGACTGTCCACAACTAGACAGTTCTTGAATCAACCCCAGTATTATGGGGGATTGGGCTTCTTGCTCAATAACCACTAGATGTGATTCCTTCCAAACTCAGTCACTTACCATCTTTGGAGTACCCTATGTGCATCTTCTATCAAATTCCCTTCATTTATAGTGAAGTACATCATGTTGAATGGTGGGGGGATATGATATAGGGGTACATCCCTTCTTTTTATGCTTCTTGAGGTTGAGGGTTCACAAGTATTAATGTTGGAAAATATGGATGTGTTGTCTCTATAAGTGCATCCATGAGACCCAGGTTTAAAACCAGGCAGAGTCATAATTTCAGCTACTGTAGCAGTTACAGTAGCATGTACAGTTTGGCACTGTAACAGCCTGAACTATTCACCGTGGACCACTGGTTTGGGCTTGGAGTCTTTAAGGCCTTCGGGCCACCCAAGGCCTTCAGTTCAGTAAGTCTTTAGGGCCACCTCGTGGCCTTCGTGCCACCTCAAGGCCCTCAGGGCCACCTAATTTGCAGTTGCACAGACAAATTCCACAAGAAACCACTCCAAAGGAGGAAAGAGCAGGGCACATCCACCAGAGCAGGGCTAAAAAGACTTTGGAAGAATTAGAGGGTATGGAATTTTCCATTGGTACTGCGCCTGTGCTCCTGCACATGGACATGATAGCCGAACAATCATGCAAAGGTGGAGAGCTGATCACGATGCAAATGCTAAGGATGAACAGCTTCAAGTAGTCATAGTCTATATGATTTCTTTAAGACCTACGGGTCATGTAATGTCTCCAAGCCTACAAGAAATGTAATTCCCAATCCTACGTTCCATTTAAGTGTTCCCCCTCATCCCTTGAAAGGGGGGTTATGAGAAAATCAATACAAAAAGGCATTCGACTTGAATTCACGTTCATTCTATTAATTTATTTTATCTTGAGAAACAAGGAAATTATCATCATCCACTTCTAAACATGTTCACAACTCCAAAAATTCCTCTTCAAAAGTATCTCCCAAACTAGAAGTGTCATCCATAATGGGGAGTTCAATATATTCCTCATCATGTACAACTTCAATTTTCTCTCTCTCTATGAAATCACAAAATTGAGATGCATCTTCAATACCTGTATATGGTGAAACACAATTAAAATCAATTTCGATGCAATCCAAGTGGAATAAAAATACAACTTCTTCCATAAAATTGTTAACTCCTTTTAATAGTTTTCTTGGATCCTCCTCATGATGGAATAGTGATCCTAGGAGAGGGTCTGAGGTAAGAAAAAGGTTGTCAAACTCCTCGAGCCTCTCTTCAAAACACACCACCTCACTTGATGAATCTTTTAAGGAGAGTGATATTATTTCATGTGTTGGATCTACCTGTTGATGCATTGAAAAATCATTAAAATAGTTATTTAATGAAAAATAATTATCGTAGAATTCAAGAAAAAAATGATAATCATATAAATGCCCAGTATCATGTATTTTTTCATCTTCCATCTCCTGCCATCCCTTGGAAACATCCTCAGAAATTGGTTATGGAATTTCCATAATTTACCTAATGGAAAAAATCCTTATAAAAGTTGGGAAACTCTAAAATTTTCTTTCTTCATTTTCTTTTATCTTTCCATATCAACGACTTTCTAGAATATTCGGCTTCAGTGGGAGGTGGTATTAATGCACTATTTTTTTGGTATCCCCTGACCATATCCATGGCATGTTGCATAAATTGCATTATCTCATGAGAATAAGTTGGCTCATCATTAATAAGGTCTCGATGATATCTTTAATGCATCTGAATTTGAAATTTAGCAACAGCCCACTCAAGCTCTTGAAATGGAACAAAGAATGACACTATATCAGATTCTTTAGAGTTCGTCGCTGTTCTGTGTGTTCAATTTTTTTATGATTTTTTATAAGTTTTTTTTTGTTTCAAAAACCCACTCAAACACCTGTGGCCTCCTCAGAAATGGTTCCAAAATATGATGTGAGTCCTTTTCATAAGGATGGTCATTTTTATATTTATAAAGTTCCTATAAATAGCACAATAGATAACCTCGGGGTCACAATCATGGAAGCAATGATAAATGCATGAGTGGCCATTTCGATGATTTTTTTGGTTTTTTTTATATTTTAAAAACATTAAAACCAAAAAAAACTAAGAGATCACTAATCAGTGTTGAAGATCATAGAAGAGAGAAATGATGACAGAAAAGTGACGAAACACAGAAACATAGGACAAAACTAGAACGAGAAAAGATGCATATACATAGCACAAGCCACATAACAAACATATGAAACCAAGACACCGAAGATAATAGTCAATGAGAACATGACAGAGACCCAGATTATTCCACCCTCAACCCCATATCCTATATCTACATAAAATTAGAACAAAATCTCTCAACATTGCTTAATTCATGATTGATGACACAGATTATACACCAATCTATCCTATAAATTAAACACCCGAACAAAGAATTTTTTCACTACTCAATCATTCCTCATAACTGCCAGCTGATTCACTCATCAAGTTCATTCCAGCTAGAGATTGTCACGAGGAATAAATGAACCTATTGATATCATCAAATTTCACAACCAATATTGATTCTTAGTTTGAGTAATCATGACAGGAAGGGGAGACGAATTGAGAAGAGAGAGTAGCAACCCAATCCATCGCAAGGATGGAATCATGTGCACCCAAATTCACTTTCACATTTTACTAAGGATGAGCATAAAATAGTGATCGCATTAATGCTCAGGTCTCTATATTGCATCAGTTTTCTTAACATGGATGTAGCCCTGCAAGATAGATCTTCATTTCTGGAGATTAAAGATTACAACACAAAATGAGGGTGAATTAATGAAACAAAAAAAATGAAAAAAGCATCACAATTCTAATTAAAAAAAATTCAAAAAAAAATGAGAGTATTTATAGACTCAACTTAAAACATCAAAAACATAGTAGGGAGGATGGATGAAATGGAAGAGTGGGAACTTGTCTCTAGGTGAAAGATGAGTTCTAGTCCAGTGAATTGTTATGAAATAGTGTGTGAATGGGGGTGGAGTATCCTACCCTACATTGAAATGATGCCCCCAGCCTGCATCCCCAAAATGTGAGAGGATTTAGGGGTTTATTATTTGGAAAAGAAACAATAGTCCTAAAAATTCCTAATAGGAAGTAGGTTCCACGTGGTGTGTCTTTTTATGTGTGTCCCTGGATCTCGAGTAAATTTTTTTTGAATGTTCCCCGCCTTTTTAACAAACTCCATATTTCCCACATTTTTCCCCCGGACAACATCCTTTATCACTGCTTCTAGTTGTATCCCCCTACGGGGAATAGCAAAAAAACAAAAAACATGCCATAATTAGGAAAACCACAATTAATATAATTACACAAAAATGAAAAATTGTATTTCATGTTATATACATTTATTAGGGGTATTGAATATTACTAATATATATATATATATATAAACTATCCTATTAATTTAATAATTTATATAAAACATAAATACTTAATATTATACATTTATATTGATATATACATAACTATTTTTATTATTATGTAAATTATTACTATTATATAACTTCTATATAAGGTATATTAATTATAGTAAAAATTATATTATATAATATATATTAAATGTTATAATATGATTATTATATTATAATAAAAGTAAAGAAATGAAATGGAAATAAGAGGGGTGGTGGGTTTGTTTGGAGAGAGAGAAAGGATAGGGCGAGGGATGAGGTGGTTGCTCGGAAATTGGATCATGCGGTAATAGAGAAGGAAAAAGGGGAGGGGGATTTGGTGCGAGGGAGCGGAGAAGGTAGGGTGATGGTGGGAACTTCGTTGGGAGGTCGCAACACGGTGTAAGAATATGGGAAGCTAGGGTTTGAGTGGCTCAACAGGGTATGATGTTGTAGACAACACAGAGGTAGGGGATTCCAGTAGGGGGTGGAGGCTGAGTAAGGTCGTGGAGAGTTAGCCGCAGACTGTGGTTATTATCAACGCGTAGTGGTTGAAAGCATGACTGAGGCTGAGGGTTGAAACTAGAGAAGTTCTTCATCATGTGAGCATAAAATAGGAGGGTATCACTGTGATGGAGGAAGGAGGCTAGACTCAGCCGAGGTAGTCTAGATCTAGACTGAAAATGGTTCAAGGTTTTCATTTGTTGCTGAAGAATTATTTTGTTTGCCGTTGAATTTTGTTGTTGATTAGAAATTGTATTCTGTTGTTGCATCAAAATTGTTCTGCGGTCGATTTTCTACTATTGAGTGTGCATCTATGTTGATTTTGAGAGATGATTATGATTTAGTGATGGTATGGAGGAGGGGCGATGTAGGGTTGGAACCGTGAGTGTGGCACAAATTCTGAAACGGTGCTACAATGAGATTTGCTACTGTGATGGGATGATGCTCATAGTTGCAGTGAGATAGCAACAGGGTGATGTGGTGCCTACTAGGTAGGGAGAAACAATAGCGGGGTTTGATGTGCCACTGGAAGGAATGGTGGCACCACAAATGATGATCACAGTGGGACAGTGCGGCACTGGTGGTGAAACAGTACCACCGTGACTGGTAGGAATCAATTACGCAACAACATGTGAAACAGTGGCACCGTGAAGGGTGGTAATAGTTCTATAGTTCTCTTTCAAAATAAACATAAATAAATAAATAAATAAATATATTGATAGTTTAATCAAAATAAATTAGTTAACTTAATTATTAATTTAAAAAATTAATGTTAACAAAATAATTATCAAATTATTCAATTTCATATTATAAATTATTTAATTTATTTAAAATATATAACTAATATTTAAAGATTCAGTTTGGATAAATTAATAACCAAATTAATTAATTAATTAATGGGTTAGAAAAATAAAATAATTGAACTAAAATCAACTATAGCACTGAATTAAAATATTTAATCAATTTATTTAAGTCGTTAAAATTTATTAAATTATTAAAAGGACTAAAAAAATGTAAAAATTATTTATTGAATATTGAAAATAAATAATTGATTAAATTAAAGAATTGATAAAATTATTTTCTTGAAAATAAATAGAATGAAAAATTGGAAGAACACAAAATTGCAATTTAAAAATAAATGAATAACAAATGAAAACAAAATTCAAAAAAATTATTTAAATTCAGAATTATTTTAAAGTACAATAATGCACGTTAAAATTCATGTTTTAAACTAAAATGTGTTATTTTACACAGAATGTACAAAAACAGAATAATTATCAATTATTTAATAAAAATCATTTTAAAATTAAAAAGTCAAAAAAAGGCTGTGGAAAAAGTGTGAAAACACTACCACATTAAAAATTTGTACTGATATTTAATTAGTACCCAACAAATTCTAAATACCTTTCCAAAAATAGGATGTGAACCTGGTATCACGAGCTGATACAATGGAGAGAGTCTATCCATGTAACCTAGTAATCTCTTTTAGATATAGTCTAGAATTATTCTTTAAAGACCTTTTATATCAAATGGGAATAAGATGTTTTGATTTAGTTAATCGATCAACAATAACATAGATCACATTATTACCTTGAGATGTATTTGGAAATCAAACCATGAAATCCATTTAAATATTTTCTCATTTCCACTCCAGCACTAGAAATGGTTGAATCATACCCTTAAGTAGATCTCAGTTTTCATTAACTTAATGACATGTCAAATAGGTCACTATAAATTTATAAATATCTCTTTTCATTCCATCCCTGCAAATATACTCTCTATAGTCTCCATACATATTAGTGATGCTCAGATAAATGAAAAAAGGATAACTATGTGCTTAATTCAACAACTATTTCCTCAAAAGTTAATCAAAAGTCACACATAATCCTTTTGAAAATCATAAAATACCATATTAATCAATATTAAAATTAGTAAACATACCACACTTAACTAATTGTACAATTTCATTCAAATATTTTTACAACTTCTAAGCTATCTGAATTATTTATGAACAATTAGACTACACTAGAACTAGAAAAACCGAGGGTGTTCCTACATCCCCAACTTCTTGACCCACATCCATCAAATCAATAACCATAATGTCCCTTTCCCAATGTAACATGGTTAATGTATCATTATATTTTATACTAAATGCAATGATAGCCATGTTTACATTTCCTAGATGACAATGAATCATGATATCATAATCATGGATTAGTTCTATCCAACTTCTCTACCTCATTTTCAATTACTTTTGAGTTAATATATACTTCATAATTTTTTCATCCATATATATTTCCCTCTTTAATCCATATAAATGATTTCTATAAATTTTTAAAGCAAATACAACATCAGCTAATTCCAAATCATCAGTATGATAATTCAACTCATGAGGTTATAACTAAAATTAATTATAATAAATTTCCCGATTATTATATATTTGGACAAAACCAAATCCATTCAATAATGAATCAATGTAGATAAAGAATTCACTATTTATATAAGGAAAGGCCAAAACATGCTCATTCACCGAGCTTAATTTTAGTTACTGAAAAATATCATCATATTCTTTTGTCCTAAAGAACTTAACTAATTTTCAAGTTAACATAGTCATTGTGCTAGGAAACCAAGAAATTTTTTCAATAAATAGCTATTATTAACCCACTAATCTAATAAAACTATGAATCTTGATTATATTTGTTAGTATTTTCTATTATTAAAAAATATTCATTTTAGAAGGATCAAACGTTATTCCGTATTTATAAATAATGTGATCAAAGAATGATTTTTTTGCAACCAAAATTCTCAAATTCTAAATTTCACATACAATTTATTTTCTTTTATAATGTTAAGAAAACCATTATATTCTTATCATCTTCCTCTAGACTTATAAAAATTAATTAAATTTCATCAATTAAAAGGACCACTATCTTATCCAAGAACTCATGAAAAATTATATTCATAAGATCTATGAATATATAAGGTGCTTTAGAAAACCAAACATGCAGAACTAAAACTTCATATTGGCCATATCTACTTCCAAAATTAGTCATTATAATGTAATATTCCTTCAATTTTAACTGATGTTACCCTGACCTCAGGTCAACCTTTGAAAAGTATTGTGCTCCTTAGAGAGGATCAAACAAATAATCGATACGAGTCAAGGATTATTGTTATTAATAATTATTTTATTAAAATATCTATAATAAATACTGACACGGACAAGCTTGGGTTATCATCTGACCAGACAGTCGACCGAGTCCACAACATGGATCGAAGTGTGTTCATGATCCCCACATGATGGAAACTAGTGTGAGGCATCAATACAACACAATTGGGAATTATTTCTAATAAAATAAACTAGGATCCATAAACAAAACTGAAAAAGTTTTAAAAATTTATATATTATCATATAAAAGTAAAAAATGATATGGGTACAGAAATACAACTAAACAAGAGAAAAACTGAAACTAAAACAATACCATATTGAGCCAAAACAAACTTAGTCTCTATGTGACCTCAAGGTCACCTCTATCTACCAATTAACCTTCTATAACTATGAGCATACGAACCAAGAACCTAAACAATAAAGGGGAAATTAAAAACAAATGGGGTCTACGGACACCGAAAGGTACAAGTAGGGTGTGATCATTACATCTCATAAGGCAATCACCATATAATTCACACAATTCTTTTCCCAAAACAATATTTTAAAACTAGTTTTTATATATAGTTATATAAAAATATGTTATTTAAATTTTCATAAACAAACATAGCTTTTCCATTTTTGAAACCAAAAAACGCCAAATTCCACTTTCAAAACAATATACTATTTTATAACCAAAAGCCCAAACCAAATGGTAGTAGGGTTTTTTCTATAAATAAATAAATAATTGGACAATACATGACAAAAAATTAAAGAAATAGAAATTTAAGAAGGAGATTAAAACAAAAAAAATGGCCTGCTAAAAATTAATGAGAAGGGTAAACAATAAATTAAGTGTTGAAAGATACAAACATTAAGTTAAAGAAAGTATCCATTGGATTTTAGAGGCATCTTGGGAAGTCACCTAGACATACTCAGTTTGGAACCACCTATCGACATATGGTGAAGCCCTTACATCTATAACCAATTGGATACTCTAATCTAGACTCACTAGTGGCACAACCCACTTGGCCTGACAACAACTCCATTGGTACCAACCCGTCTAATTGAGGTTGATCAGAAAACATCACTCAATCCTCTAAAAAATTCCTAGGAACCCATGTTGGTAGTAATAATGTGTAAGTAGGAAGCCCTCACAAGCATAAATCACCATATATGTCATCACCACACATGCATGCCCCAAACATAGAAAACCGATATGATAACACAGAAAAGGATATCCCTCCTATAGAGTTCCCCTATACACACACACATACATGTGTATCACTTCATTGTAGGTGCCAACCTGTCCGTCATGTCACATAAGCTCCTAAAACACTTCATAATCATTTCATAAAATTACCATTGAGTGTTTACACATTCAAAACCACATTCCATTTCCAAATTCAACATAATGTTCCAACCAAGCCTTCAATACAATAAATGACAATATATCACACAATATTTCCCAAACATTTCTAAATAAACCTAATATAACTTTCATGTTTTCTAATCCAAACTATCCTTTACGATTTCTAAATCTTATTAAATTTTCCAAATCCTTTCCAAACATTATGTAAGACATGTAACCATATAAATTATACCAAATGATCCCTTATTCAAAACACACACCCAAAACCAATATTAATTATCTAACAGATCAAACTTTGAAAATTACATTTGAACCAGATTTAAGAAACCACTCAAGGAACTAAACACAACCATTTCAAGAAATTCTATGAACATAACCAACCTTATTTTGAAACCATGATTACAATTATCAAAATCAATTTAAAAAACACCACATTCATTCTAAAACAACCCAATCATCCCCTTCAGTGGCTATATAATAAACCACCCCTTTCTAAAAGTCATGAGAGCCTTTATGAAATTCTTCACCACAACCACCAAGCCATAAGATTACCAAAGAACACACATATTTCCAAATTAAAAACCAAAAGTTTTATTATAACACAATGAGGTTAATAATTTCACAAAACACCCAATTTTATTCTATAATAAAACATGGAATTTCATCAAACACAATGGGTGCAAAAATATATAGGCAAAATCAAAGAATAGTTTTGAATGTTATATTTATCAATTTCTACCAATGTTAAAACACTACTAGAAGCTAAATATGTTCCTTATATATGTTCAAATAACATTTAAAAATTAATTTAAGACATGATAGAATCCATGGGTTGTGCTGGAATAGAAAAATATGGAAACACCTACCTCATACATGTGCAGAATCAAGGGATCTTCAAGGGGATGGACAACGGAGCCACACGGACAATCCTCACACCCTAGATTTAGACAAAATCACATCACACCCAAACTCTAACCATTAAGGTTTGGCCAAATCCTACTTACTCTAAGAAAATCACAAAAAACTGCAATGAAGACTCAACAGGGTAGAGGGTGTGCCTAGAAGAAGGAGGGTCGTCACTAGAGGGAGCATTGCTCACCGAAGGGGAGGGTGGTGCGACGAAGACTCCCAATCATAGGGGGAGGGGTCGGCCAGTAGGGGGTTCCAGAGATAGAGTGGCTGGAGTGGAGGCTGCCAGTAGTGTCAAATGATGGAGAAGAGGACACTAGCAGGGTCATATTCTAGAGAGGAGTGTCGAATGAGGTGGGTGTGATTGGGGTTGTGCGTACATGGTAAGGAGGTGACGCGGAGGTAGGGTATAGGGAGTGGGGTGTGTGCGTGGAAGGGAATGAGGAGATATAGGGGGAGGGAATTATGTTTTATTTTTTTTTTAACCCAAATGAAGAAAAAAATTATTAATAATAATAACATGATAATAATACTAGTAATATAAGAATTATGTTCTTAATAATAAAAATAATAATTTTAATAATAATTTTTTTTAATAATAACAATATCAATAATAATTTTATTAATAATAATATCTATTTTAATAATGATAATTATTTTTTAAAAATTATTATACAATAATCCACAATATTAATAATATTATTATTATGGTTAAAACATGTTCTTTATTTTATTCAAATTATTATCTCATTTCACATTATTTTTTATTCTTCATTTTAATAATGGGAAACTGTATGGTCACCTAACACATAGCAATCAATCGTACATGAATTGTGTGGTAGCTTTTGTTCATTCCAAATGCAGTCGCATAGGTAGCTAGGCTAACTGCACGGTTTCTGAAAAACCGTGTGGTGCATGTGCACCAACCTAAAACCAACCAAAAATTTCAAATATCAAAAATTAAAATTGGGTCTCAAAACCAAGACCCAAAAAATGACCTGAAACCATGAAATAAATAAAAATCAAAGAGTATATGAGGTTGAGGAGTGAAAATTCTCCACACCATAGACACTTTATACCCCCAGAATGTTATCAATCCAAAGGATAATCAAAACTCGAGTCCTTTCCTGAACAAAATTGTAGGAGAAATAAAGAACCTTGTGGTGACTATTAAATCCAAAAATAACACCCGTATAATCAAGAAAAACCCACAACACAAAAGTATTGGAGTATATAAGAGGGTTTCCCCACCACAAGGAACCAACATGTAAGGAAATTAAAATCCAAGCATACTAGCCCCAGGTGGGGGCCAAGTGGGAAATCATAACTAGAAACCAACCCACATAAGGTTTAAACAATCACAAAGGAACGAAAATCATTAAAAATACACATTCAAATTAGAACAACTTCTTCGATTGAAATAGAACGGGTCCACAATAATCTTCCAAAAAAACAATTATGTATGCTTTATCATATAATCTTTGTTTTATTACTATAATTATCGTAACAATTGTGATTACAATTCATTGCACTATTACTCTAATTAAATTATTTCTTTATTGTGAATACAATTATTTTCAAATATGACCTATGAAATACTTATCATAACAAAAACAATTATGATAATTTATCCATAATACCCAGGGTCTTATCCAATTATTATTTAAATAGAAAAAAGGTTTTTGAAAATGATTAGTTAAATTATATTAAATTAAGTATTCATTACATATAACAACAAAAGTTAGTATACTTACAATTCACCCCTCTTATATTATTTCATCTTCATATACATCACGATCCAACAAATTGTATCTATGAATGTTTGTACTACTAATATATTTAATTACATTACTGTTCATGTTAGTTATATTTATTGTAAAAAAATTATTTATAAATAGTTGATACAATAATGTGTATTGTAGAAAAAGAATGTTTTTATATTTTTTAAATATTACAAGGCTTAATTTCATCTCAATTGAGAGTCTCAATACAATAATATCACTAATTTTTTTGGTAATGATTATGAATACATGAGAGAAAAAAAACGATCAATTTTTTAATCATCACTGCAGTTGCCATTCTTTTACTAATAGGTGACTATAAAATTTATAACATGGAAGTTAGAGTTTTTACCATTCAAGAAAAACCAGAATATCAACAGAATTATAAGGTACAAAATACTTTACTTTGTTCCATGAATAAAAATATATATAGATAAATTTCATCTTGTGAAAATGCCAACAATATTTGGAATACGTTAGTGATAACTAATTAGGTATAATTAATGTGGTTGAGACTAGAAGATATATTTTAAGAGAAGACTATCAGGCATTTAAATTCCATTATATAGAACTTTTTTGTAAGGTAAGACAGAGATTTATGACTATTGTGAATAGTTTAAAATTAATGGGATAAAAATAACTAGATGATGAGATCCTAGTTTAAAGGATCATATATATCATGCCAAATGAATGGGAATAAAAAAGGACCATTGTTGATGAGTTAAGAAATGTTAAAAATGTTACTCTTGATGAGTTTTTTGGAAACATTTTTCAATATGATAACATATTGAAAAGAGATGCAGAAAAGGAAAATAAAAAGAGTAGATAAGTTTTTTTTTACTTATACATCAAATCAAAATAAATCAAAGACTCCAGAGAATATTCTTAAGTCTACAAAGAAAATTAATGTTGTTGTTAAATTAGAATCAAGTGAATCAGAACATTCAGAAAATGAGTTATCCAATATTGCTCCAAGAATAAACAATATTTTTGGAAATAATGAAATTTAGTATAGATATAAAAAAATTAATGAGTAAAATAAATATTATAATGATTCTAAATATACTTTTTATGAATGTAAGAAAGCAGGACACATTAGACCTAATTTCCAAAAGTTAAAAAGGAATGATAGAAAGGAAATACATTTTGAAAGGAATAAAAAACGTACTATAAGTGAAATGGAAATAAATCATAAAGGAAAATGACTCTTGGTGTGATAGTAGTGGATATTATTCAGATGAATCATCATATAATGAGAACTCGGCACAGAAGAATATTGGTATAATTTAATTAATACCTATTGGAAATCAATATTTCATTGAAAAAGTAGAGACTTCTAGTTCTTTAACAAATTGGTCTTTAAAGGAAAAATACCATTATTAGAATTGTTATATTTATTATGAAGATTAAAATTACTCACTAGAAGATAATTTATTACCTTTTTAAAATGAAGTATCTAGATTTATATAATCGTATGAAAATGTGAATTTCAATGTTAGTAAGAAACTTGAGAAAGTAAATAATCGAATATATATTTTGACCAACGAAGTATTATATCTTTATAATGACTTTGATATTTTTTTTTAAATTTATTCTATTTATAAAATCCTCAAGGAAGCTAATTGTGAGAATTATATGTTATCAAAATATTTTGAAAAAGTCATTTCAGAGAAAAATGTATTACAAAAAAAACCAACTTCTGAAACTAATACTAATGTGGATAAGAACTGAGTTTGAAAACTAATGTCAAAAATTTTCTATTTAAGGAAACTTTTCACAAACATTACAACTAGAAAAGATGGGTTTTGACAAAATGTATAAGCACAATTTTCTACAAGGTGATAGTTTAAGAATGGGATATAATCATTCAAAACCATTTTTTAGTAACTTTTAATTTGTTCTTCAAAATGTCAACTTTTGTACAAAATGAAAATGTGGAGATAATTGGAATTATTATTTTTAAATAAAATGGTGTAATGTCCCGGTTCCGGATGCCACCCAGAGGAGCCCCATACGTGGTTGGTCACATGGCCTCAAGTGAATTTCCTCAAACACCAGAGGATACCGACTAGCAGTGAGGGCCTTGGGTGTGATAGTGGGGAAACTATGCCCTCATTGGAAGAGTACACAGTGAAAGTAATAAACATGCAACAATAGAATCCATTTATAACCATCAATAATAAATAGTGGAAGACTAAATCAACAAAATGGAGCACATATGTATATATATGGAATGATGCAAGATACATATCTTGGAAATCATCCAAACTAGTCACAATGTTGAAATACACCACAATACCAAAACAAGTACCAAAGAAATGTAAATAGATCCTTAGCATCGCAAGACAAATCTTGGTCCCTTGCTCTCCTGCTCCAAGCAATCAAGTACCAGAAGTCGAAGGGTGCTTGCCATTGTCTATACCAGAAAAACAATAGTATGTTTGGTCCCAAAAGCATGAACCAAACATGGTGTGAGACTAAATCATAGTAGGAATTCACCCGAAGATCTGTTCCTAATAGTCAGTGAGTATATGGCAGGTAAAAGTACAATAAGATGTAAACAACAACAAAAAAGAAGTAGGCAGTAAACAGTTAGCAGTAAAGTAGGATGATACACAACAATAATCAATACATAACCAACAACAGCATTGAAACAAACATCTAACAAGAAGGAAACCCTCTGGGATGTACTCGCAGCCATCCCCTCTGGTCCTATCCATGAAGTACCATACCCCTCTAGGCAGTTCACTCAGCCTAACCCCTCTGGTTGGTCATACGAATTTATGAGACTCTCTGGGGAAGCACACTCATTCAATCCCCCTTATAGTCGAGGGTAGTCAGGGACTCTCTGAGGAAGATCACGCGGTCTAACCCTCTTAACCCCAAGGGCTAGAGACTCTCTGACGAAGATATCTTGGTCAATTCTTACTATAGCCTCAAGTATACCACATACTCTATGAGGAATCTCACTCGGTCAATTCCTCCACTAGCCTGGGAAGGTTCTTAAAGGGAAATAAAACAAGGTAAGACTCTCTGAGGAAGCGCACTCGGTCTACCCTCCTATAGTCTATAAAAATCCAAGACTCTCTGGGAGCTAACTTGGTCCATCCCCTATAGTCTAATGTCTAAGCCTCTCTGATGAAGCTCTCTCGGTCTACCCTCCTGTAGTCTATAATGTCTAAGACTCATTGGGAAGCTCACTCGGTCTATCCCTTATAGTCTATAGCACCAGGTTCTCTCAGTCCTGTGTCGGTCAATGCATAATAATGCTATAAGGCCAAAGTACACCTATATAGCTTCTTGGCTATCCAAAGTACACCTATAGAGCTACTTGGCTCACAGTCTACAGGGAAACTGACATGTTATACAAAAAAACTTCATCCTATAGACACAAGGCATGGAAACAGTTGTAACAGCCAAAGGAAAACGAAACCCGAAGGTCTTAACCAGAATGAAGCATTGAAAAACATCTGAGCACAACAAAATATCCTCTAACATGATTAATGTCCCTCTACACAAGCATACAAGCAAGGCAGGAAAACAACAAGGGAAAAAAGGTAAACACACAATACCTATAACACCCCAGGTAAATAAAGAATATGACATTTTTATATTTATCCCTATTTGTGAATAAAATTTTAATATTAATTTAAAGGGAACGCTATGCTTGATGTCTTACCTAATATTCAACAACGAGTTCCTTTGAAATCTTACGTTGCACTATAATAATAAAATAATATTATTTTAAATGGTAGTTAACGCCTAGCCGTTGTAATGGAGGGAATGAACAGAACTAACTACAATATGATTATATATGTTTGTCAGATATTTTTAGTTTTTAAAATAAATTTTAGAGGATTAAAAATGTGAATGAATTCAATTTTAAGCGTAAACATTCTAATATTCTTTAGAAGGTCGATTAACCGACTTTTGATGGTGAACCTCTTTTAAATCCTCTTTTTGACAGTTTTATGTGTTATATTTGACAAAATAAAATTCATCTTTAGAATCGAGACATCAAAATTTACTTTTGTAAATTTTTGTTATCTTTCCGATAAAGTTCATTTTTTATGAATAGTTAAAAATGTTGTATTTTAATTCAAAACCTCTTTTTTAATCCAATTTATTTATATGATTAGATTATCTTTTGAATTGTTTTTAAAGTAAAATTAGGATATATTGTTTCCATTTAATCCAATAGTGGTAATTGGAATTAATTTCACATTGAAATTGGACTTAAACTAGTGTCAATCTTTTAATAGATATTTTTTCTTGAAAATACACTATTTATTTTGAGAGCGGTAATTAATTATTAAATTAATTAATGCAACTTATATGTTTTCAATTTTTTAAAATATACATCATTTTTGAGTTCGAAATATCAAATATAGCTTAGGGTGAATTTTTGATATTTTTCTGAAAAACATCAATTTTTGATGAATAGTGAAACCTCTAAGTGGTAGTTAAAGAAACTGATTTTTTCGTTTAAATGAAAATTTTCCACCTCTATGTTTTGAATTTCAAAAATATGACATACATGGTTGTCATTAATAAGTAAAATTTGGTTCAATGGCATTAAAATAATTCTTTAGTGAATAGAAACTTTTAAGTTTTTAATCGCGATTAGAGGTAATTAGTGTAGTTTAAGGTAAAAATAATGTTTTAATAATATGAGATGAGCTTGACACATGTCCTACCATTATTGTATGTGTCGTGGCCAACCACGAAAATCCATGGGTCAACTTGGGGACCCTATGGAGCCGCTTTTGAAGGAAAATGACATTAATATCTTTTTATTTAATGTAAAAGTAAAAACGACACAAACATGAGTTATTTTACTAAAACAACTTTCAAATAGGGTTATACAAGTCAGATTTTTGACTATAAATAGTAATTGGAAAGATAAAACGATTTAATACATAGTATTTTTTTTTTATAATTTTTAGACATTATATAAATTAAATTATTTATGACATCATGATGATGCACCGATTATATCATTATTTAATGATTTAAATAAAATGAAAGGATAATGTAAAATCTAAGCCCTAAACTTGTCAAAAAACTATTTTATGGGTATATTTTGAACACTTATCACCTTATCCTAGAATTATATCTATTTGGGACCTTTTAAATCCGAAACACATTTTAAAATAATGTAACATTTCTTTACTTTCCAAGAGTGCCCCTCCTCTCCTATTATGAAAGGCCCCCACCACTATCACCTTACCCAGACATCTAAAGCATTTGTCTCGTCCATGCTCTGCCCATTTTGTCTCTCCACATTCCTATATTACTCCTAGAAGCCTCACTTTGGGAATAAGTATTCCCAAGGAAGCCTTTGAGCTCAAATCAAAATGAGTTACCCGATTTTAAGGTAATGTCTTCACTTGTGTTCTTTTGTTTTATTTTGCTTCTCCAACCCCCTAAACTCTTTTTATTCATTTCTTTTGGAAAAAATATAGTAAAATTAATATACTAGGATGTTTTTATAATAATAATTCGAGCTACACTTACACACACCTACATATAATGGTTAAAGAACATACCGTTTCTGTGGATGGAGAATTTCTACCTCACGAAAAGATGATTGTTCAACACTCATATAACACCTTAAAAGGTGTCCATTAAGATGTAACTATATTTATATATGATATATAATATGATTATTTTTTTACTTAGGCTTCTTTATTTTTCTTTTGTGGAATACCTTTATGGTTTCCATCGTGGGTAAACACGATAATTTCATTTTAGGAAGTGCGGACTACCGCCCCCTCAAAGTGATTTGATTCGTTAATGCCATATGTGGGATGTATAAAGGATGGATTTAAAGTTATTATATATGATTTATGTTAAATATAAATGATGAATATAATTCTGGAATTAAAATATAAATACCTCTCATTTGGTTTTAATTCCATTAATATGAAATAGAAATGAAAGTAGCGTTCATGCGTACGTACGGCTTACTATCTCCATGAACGGTGCATTTCATTTCTTACCTCTAAATGATTATGAAATATTATTAATACATGTATATTCTGGATATATATGATATATATGATATCCAAATCATGAATATCATTCTGGATATAATTAACCTTTGACCACACGAACAACATGTAACTGTAAGAAGTCCACTTTCGACTTAAGAACCAAATATCGACAAAACAAACATTATTAACTTAAATGATTACATAATTTTTATAACATGCAATAAGTGATATAAAAGGAATAATGAACTTGAAAAAGGTTCTTAAGCAAGTAGAAATTAAATCAAGTTTATTATTCAGGACGTTAAAGAACGATCAAGTCAAGTCGGACCCGAGGTAAGGGATCCAACCTCTCTCATTCTTTTGAAGTAATCTCATTTATGTCATTTCTTATAATCTCATCATTATTATGTTTTGGATGTTCTTTTATATTCATAATACTTTAATTTTTTTGTTCATATTATGAGAGACCTTATTTGATCTCATAAATCCATTTTTGGAAGTATTTCGTGGTGTCGTTAGGCTGCCGAGTTTTCATAAGGGATTTTTCATCTCACTTTTATTCCCGTGACATTTATGGTACGTTTTCCACTATTTTCATTGAGTTGTGTATGTACTACCAATTATTATAAACTTTTTGTAGAATAATTTCATTTCTTGGTATTTACATCTTCATTGTATGACCCTTCTTCCATGCGTTGTACATTTCGAATGTTACCCAACTCCGTATGGGGACCTTTCACCCTCCTCGTTTTAAAACACTTCTTCTGTTATGTCTTTTAATTTACATCTTATTATGTTGGGATATGTTCTTCTATATCCTTATTGATGTAAATATTATGTCCATGTGATGATATACCATTCACTCTCTAATCGAATAATTTTCTGAATTTTGAAGTGACGTCGTTAGGCTGTCGAATTTTTAGAAGGGAACATCTTAACCCAATTTCGATTTCTTTGGGTTCAACCAGTACTTCTTGAACATGTCATCCTATGAATATGTGTGAATGAACTCTTATTGTTTCACACTTAATATCCACTTATATTGGGTGTATTTATATTTCTCACACTTAATTATGTGATAGATTTATCCTTAATTTAAGGATACAATCTTTATAATGGATTTCATCTCAATTTACATTTCCATTGAGACTTCATTATTGTAATGCACCAATTCACTCTTATATGGTGTGTATACTATCCTTTGACATATTATATCATGAATCCATTTATTCTCATGATATTATAAAGTTATGATTAAATGTTATTCCACAATTATTTGTATTCAAGAGTCTCTCATTTTGTTAAAAACTCTTTACCAAACATATCGTCTTAAATGTTTTAAAGATTTATTATTCTAAATCATTATCTTTAATGTCCATGTTTTCGAAATAGTTTTCAGTATTTATTTATATGGACATTAATTTTTTAAAATTATAATTCCATTAAAAGCTTCAAAGTCGTATGGGACACTTTGATTCAAAAATCTCATTTAAATGGTTTTTTAAAATGTATTGATTGATTCAATTTCTTGGATTTACCTATTGTGATTGAAAATGAAATGTTGTTATTGAAATGTTTATATTTTCATTATTTTAAGTGAAATGATGGTACATGGGCATTTTATGTGTGGTTACGTGATAAACCGTATGATGGGTGGTGCCGTGAATACCATGACGGGTGGTTACATTATAAGCTCCAATGAATTGGGTATGGAAGTCGGCCGTATGGCTATTCCATTAAGTATGTGTGGAAGTCGACCGTATGGTTATTCCATTTAAGTATTTTACGTCCCAAGTTACCTTTATATGTTATGTGTACTTTATATGGGTTTTATGGTAATATTTTTGTTACAAAATGGTAAGTAATGATATTTTATTTAGTGAAGAGTTTTTACTACTTCCTAGTGGTGAAAGGTATTACTTTGATAAAGTGTACATGGTTTACTTGTTGCTTTGAAAAACTAATAGTTTTCATTCTTTGTGTATCCCTTGCTGAGCTTTTTATGATCACCCCAAGTTTTTTTGAAATGTTTTTCACAGGACTTAATGTGGAATAGGGTCAAGGATGGGATCAAGGGAAAGTCATGATATCTAATACATGGAACTAGACATGTTTCTTTTTAAGAGTTTTTATTTTATGGAAATTTAGTAGAAGTGAATATTTTGTAATCTTTTGAGATGTAATAGTTATGTCCTAATTCTCTAAAACTCTATACCTGAAAAGATCCTCAATGTGAATTATTCATTTAATTCAATATTATGTAAGGTTTATGGTCGGGGCCTTATAGTTGGTATCAAAGGTCGGTTTAGATAACTTTAGAGGTTAGGGTATTCTCCAAGCATAACTGACGTTACCATAATGGTTAGGATTTCATAAAGAGGCCTAGTTTTAGATAAAGTGAATGAGTATGAATATCTTAGTGTTTATCTTCCTCATTAGTACATGATGATTTTGTTGATATACGCACACTGACATTTGTGTTTTTAGTAAATGGGTGGACCAGGAGGCACCAAAGTGACAATGGGTTTGATGGAAACTACGGTGGTTCTCTGATTAAGAGACTGGAGGAAATGGGGGATTCAATGATGAATCTCGTGGTTGTTCTAAACCAACTCTCAAGGATTCATTATCAACCACTTGAACCTTGGTGAGTTCTCTAATGCATCATGTATGAGATGACCAACTCGATGTGGAAGTTCAGGTAATAATTATAAAGGTAACCATTAGTGTTTATATGATCCTTACTTTTTAGGTAATTAAGGGTTACTCTATGATATGATGGAAAATGAAAGGTATGAGATAAAATTGAGGTTAAAATATGTTATGATCATTTTTGATGATTTTATCTCGTTTTGGGGAATTTTTTAAGAATTATGTAGTTTTGGAAAAAGGACAACACATAGACCGTGTGACAAACCATCACGTCAGACAAAGCTATGGGAATCGAACCCACAACCATAGTGCAACTGGTATTTATCGCCTACCACTAGACTACGTGAAGTACTTGGTTAGTTTGACTGATTCTTTTTAGTTAGATGATTTTATGAATTAAGAGTAAGTTCATTTTGGGTTATCGATGGAAATTTATTAACCTATCATAGAGGATATGTTATTAGGTTAATTACATTTCCATACAAGACGTTAAGAGTAACTGATGTTGTTTAGAGATAAATGTTACGATTTAACATGGAAGACTGCGTGACTAAATCCTTCTAATATTTGAATTTCAATCTTATTTTGGTTTACTTTGAAGAATTTTATGGACAGATTGTTTATCTAATGGTCCTTGTTGAACTTTGGGTTTTGTTGGACAAATTTTGGAGATTAAGAATAGATTTTATTTTTATAAAGGGTTATCCTTTTTCGGATTATCTGATCTTGTACTAACCTTTATGGTTTTGGTTTTGGTTAAAGTATAAAGACATGGGAAGTATATAGTTCTCTTTCGTGGATTAGGTGATTCTCTATAAGTTTATTACAGTACTCTTAATGTGAACAAGTCTTCCAAAATACTCGTGTTTTGAAGAAAATATGAGTTTGTGTAATAAATATAGTAAAATATGAAAGTCAACATGACAAGTAAGTATGTTTACTTATGTTTTAGTTAAGCTCAAAAATAAATTCCTCAATGAAGAGTAACTTAAAACAAAAATGTTTTCTGTTAACGTTTCCTACTGGGGAATCCAATACCGTTTAACCCATCACAAGTTTGTGATTTTCATATGGTTAACTTTATCCTAAGCATGTTTTCTATCACTCTCCATCAGAACATGACCCTATGTTTTCTCCTCCATGTCCATGTTTTCCTACATGGAATACTAGTATGGGTTAACTCAGGAAACCTCTGAACTTCTCTTTCTTTATTTTAAAGTGATTCTTTGACCGACTCTTATTCTGATGTGGGACTTTCAAGGATGTTTCCAAGCCCAATTTTAAAATTGCAAGGACGCAATTCCCAGAAGGGGGGAAGGATGTAACACCCCACGTAAATAAAGAATATGAAATTTTTATATTTATCCATATTTGTGAATAAAATGTATAATTAATTTAACGGGAACGCTATGCTTGATGTCTTACCCAATACTCAACAACGAGTTCCTTTGAAATCTTACGTTGCACTATAATAATAAAATAATATTATTTTAAATTATAGTTAATGCATAGCCGTTGTAATGGAGGGAATGAATAGAAATAACTACAAAATAATTATATATATTTGTCAAATATATTTACTTTTTACAATAAATGTTAGAGGATTAAAAATATGAATGAAATCAATTTTAAGCGTAAATATTCTAATATTCTTTGGAAGGCCGATTAACCGCCTTTTGATGGAGAACCTCTTTTAAATCCACTTTTTGAAAATTTTATGTTTTATATTTGAAAAAAAAAATTCATATTTATAATCGAGACTTCAAAATTTACTTTTGTAAATTTTTGGTATCTTTCCGATAAAGTTCATTTTTTATGAATAGTGAAAAATGTTGTATTTTAATTCAAAAACACTTTTTAATCTAATTTATTTATATGATTAAATTATCTTTTAAATTTTTTTTAAAGTAAAATTAGAATATATTTTTACCATTTAATCCAATAGTGGTCATTGAAATTAATTTCACTTTGAAATTGGAATTAAACTAGTGTCAATCTTTTAATAGATATGGTTTCCTAAAAACACGCTATTTGTTTTGACAGCAGGAATTAATTATTAAATTAATTAATGCAACTTATATGTTTTGAATTTTTTAAAATATACATAATTTTTGAGTTCAGAATATCAAATATATCTTAGGGTGAATTTTTGGTATTTTTCTGAAAAACTTCAATTTTTTGATGAATAGTGAAACCTCTAAGTGGTAGTTAAAGAAACTGATTTTTTCGTTAAAATGAAAATTTTCCACCTCTGTGTTTTGAATTTCATAAATCCGACATACATGGTTGTCATTAAGAAGTAAAATGTGGTTCAATGGGATTAAAATAATTTTTTGGTGAATAGTAACTTTTAAGTTTTTAATCGCAATTAGAGGTAATTAGTGTAGTTTAAGGTAAAAATAATGTTTTACTAATATGAGATGAGCTTGAAACATGTCTTACCCTTATTAGATGTGTCATGGAAGACCAAGAAAATCCATGGGTCAACTTGGGGACCCCATGGAGCCACTTTGGAAGGAAAATGACATTAATATCTTTTTATTTAATGTAAAAGTAAAAACGACACAAACATGAGTTGTTTTACTAAAACAATTTTTAAATAGGGTTATAAAAGTCAGAGTGTTGACTATAAATAGTCATTGGAAATCTAAAAATATTTTCTTCATAATAGTCTTTTTTTATAATTTTTAGACATTAAATAAATTAAATTATTTATGACATCATGATGATGCAGCGATTATCTCATTATATAACGATTTAAATAAAATGAAAAGATAATGTAAAATCTAAGACCTAAACTTATCAAAAACCTATTGGATGGATATATTTTGAACCCTTATCACCTTATCCTAGAATTATATCAATGCGGGACCTTTTAAATCCGAAATTCATTTTAAAATAAGGTAACATTTCTTTACTTTCCAAGAGTGCCCCTCCTCTCCTCTTATAAAAGGCTCCCAAAACTATCACCTTAATCACACCTCTCAACACTTTGGTTCGGACAAGATCTGACCATTGTTTCTCTACACATTCCTCCCTTACACCTAGAAGCCTCACTTTGGGCAGATGTCTTCCCAAGGAAGCCTTTGAGCTCAAATCAAAAAAGGTTACCCGATTTTAAGGTAATGTCTTCACTTGTGTACTTTTGTTTTATTTTGCTTCTCCAACCCCCTAAACTCTTTTCATTCATTTATTTTGTAAAAACTACAGTATCTTCAATATACTAGGATTTTTTTTATAAGAATCAATCGAGATACACTTACACACACCTATATCTAATGGTTAAAGAACATACTGTTTCTGTGGATGGCGAATTTCTGCCTCACGAAACGATGATTGTTCAACACTCATATAACACATTAAAAGGTGGCCATTAAGATGTCACTATATTTATATATGATATATAATATGTTTATGTTTTACATAAGCTTCTGTATTTTTCTTTTTTGGCATACCGTTATGGTTTCCATTGTGGGTAAACACGATAATCTCATTTTAGGAAGTGCGGACTACCTCCCCCTCAAAGTGATTTGATTCGTTAATGCCATATGTGGGATGTATAAAGGATGGATTTAAAGTTATTATATATGATGTATGTTAGATATAAATGATTAATATAATTCTGAAATTAAAATATACATACCTCTCATTTGGTTTTAATTCCATTAATATGACATAGATATGAATGTAGAGTTCATGCGTATGTACGGCTTACCGTCTCCATGAACGGTGTATTTCATTTCTTACTTATAAATGACTATGTAATATTATAAATACATGTATATTCTGGATATATATGATATATATGATATCCAAATCATGAATATCATTCTGTATATAATGAACCTTTGACCACACGAACAACATCTAATTGTAAGAAGTCCACATTCGACGTAAGAACCAAATATCGACAAAACAAACATTATTAACTTAAATGATTACATAATGTTTATAAATTGTCAATAAGTGATATAAAAGGAATAATTAACTTGAAAAATTTTCTTCAGAAAGTGAAAATTAACTCATGTTTATTATTAAGGACGTTAAATAACGATCGAGTCAAGTCGGACCCGAGGTAAGGGATGCAACCTATCTCGTTCTTTTTAAGTAATCTCATTTATGTCATTTCTTATAAGATCATCATTTTTATGATTTGGATGTTATTTTATATTCATCATACTGTAAATTTTTTGTTCATATTATGATAGATGCTATTTGTTCTCATAAATCCATTTTTGGAAGTATTACGTTGCGCCGTTAGGCTGCCGAGTTTTCGTAAGGGATTTTTCATCTCACTTTTGTTCCCGGGACTTTTATGCTATGGTTGCCTCTATTTCTATTGAGTGGTGTATGTAATGCCCATTATTATACACTTTGTGTAGTATAATTTCATTAATGGGTATTTACATCTTCATTGTATGACCCTTCTTCCATGGGGTGTACGTTTTGAAAGTTACCCAACTCGGTAAGGGGACCTTTCACCCTCCTCATTTTAAAAGACATTATTGTTATGTCTTTTAATTTACATCATATTATGTTGGGATATGTTCTTATATATCCTTATGGATGTAAAGTTTATTTCCATGTGATGAGATACCATTAACTCTCTCATCGACTAATTTTATGAATTTTGAAGTGACGTCGTTAGGCTGTTGAATTTTTACAAGGGAACGTCTTAACCCAATTTCGATTTCATTGGGTTCAACAAGTACTTCTTGAACATGTCATCATATGAATATGTGTGAATGACCTATGATTGTTTCACACTTAATATCCACTTATATTTGGTGTAGTTATATTTCTCACACATAATTAGGCGATATATTTATCCTTAATTTAAGGATACCATCTTTATAATGGATTTCATCTCAATTTACATTTCCATTAACACTTCATTGTTGTTATGCACCTATTCACTCTTATATGGTGTGTATGCTATCCTTTGACATATTATATCATCAATCCATTTATTCTCATGATATTATAAAGTTATGAATAAATTTTATTCCGCATTTATTTTTATTCAAGAGTCTCTCATTTTGTTGAAAACTCTTTAACAAAAATGTCATCTTAAATGTTTTAAAGATTTATTATTCTAAATAATTATATTTAATTTCCATGTTTTCTAAATGGTTTTCAGTATTTATTTATATAGAAATTAATTTTTTAAAATTATAATTCCACTAAAAGATTAAAATTGGTATGAGACACTTTGATTCAAAAATATCTTTTAAATGGTTATTGAAATTGGATTGATTGATTCAATATCTTGGAATTACCTATTGTGATTGAAAATGAAATTTTGTTATTGAAATGTTTATATTTTCAATATTTTAAGTGTAATGATGGTACTTGGACATTTTACAGGTGGTTACGTGATAAAAAATATGATGGGTGGTGCCGTGAATACCAAGATGGGTGGTTATGTTATAACCTCCAATGCATTGGGTATGGAAGTCGGACGTATGGCTATTCCATTAAGTATGTGTGGAAGTTGACCGTATGGTTATCCCATTTAAGTATTTTTATGTTCCAAGTTACCTTTATATGTTATGTGTTCTTTATATGGGTTTTATGGTAATATTTTGGTTACAAAATGGTAATTAATGATATTTTATTCAGTGAAGAGTTTTTAGTACTTCCTAAAGGTGAAAGGTATTACATTGATAAAGTGTAGATGGTTTACTTGTTTCTTTTAAAAACTAACAGTTTTCATTCCTTGTGTATCCCTTGCTGAGCTTTTTATGCTCACCCCATGTTTTTTTTTGAAATGTTTTTCACAGGACATAATGTGGAATAGGGTCAAAGATGGGATCAAGGGAAAGTCATGCTATCTAATAGATGGAACTGGAAATGTTTCTTTTTAAGAGTTTTTATTTTATGGAAATTTAGTAGAAGTGACTACTTTGTAATCTTTTGAGATGTAATAGTTATGTCGTAATTCTCTAAAACTCTAAACCTGAAAAGATCCTCAATGTGAATTATTCATTTAATTCAATATTATGTATGGTTTATGGTCGGGGACTTATAATAACCATTTCATGGGTATTGGAGGAATTTGCACATAGAACTCAAGGAATTTGAATGGTAAGGAACAAACCACCTACCTCGATCCTAGGAGATCGATATACTTGAACCACGATGACTGATTCTTCCTTTAACATTGTAGATCTATGAAAACGCACAAAATGCTCATCCCCTGATATCTTGAGAAGGAAGAGGAATTGGAAAACAATGCTCAAGAAGAAGGGAGAACTCACCGCTGCGATTCCAATGCAATTGACAGTGCTCGAATAGGAGAACGGACGGAGTAACGGTGGCTCGTCGAAGATCCGCGGATTCACGGCACTCTCGAATGAACATGACCTATAAGAAGATGTTTATGGAGATCAGGTGTGACCCTGGTTCGTTTAATGAATAAATAAAGTACACGGCGTGTACATTTAGAGTACACGGCGTGTACTAGGTCTTTTCGTACTCTTCCAAAATCGGCCTCCACATCACCCCTAAACACCGTGTGTGTGGCCCGGACACGGCCAGAACACGACTTCGAGCCGGAAAAGAGTTCATGGCGTGTACTCATAAAGTAAACGGCGTGTACTTCAAAAATTTACAGAGACTCCATTTTTCTCAAAAACTCCATAAAAAGGAAATACATACCTGAAATAAAGATCTGTGTTCTTACAAACTTCCTCCTTTAATGAAATTCGTCCCCAAATTTCCCTAGCGAGGCGTAGAAGAAGAAACCCCGAATAGCTCTGGCCACTGCGATCGTACATCGGCCTCCCTCTACCAGGTCTCATCTTGTACTCGCCCATGCTGCCATAGCACCCGTACTAGAGGAACAGACCGCCCACAGAGAACCATCATACTACGATCAACAATCACGACATGATGCTCCTCAAATGATGCATCCACTTCGATCTCAACCTCCTCAGGCTGAAATACATGAGACGGGTCTAAAAAGTAACGTCAGAGGTGAGAGATGTGGAATACGTCATGCATGGCCCGATACCTCTGAGGTAGTAGCAACCGATAGACAATCATCCCAACTCTCTCCAAAACCTCAAACGGCCCGACGTACCATGGTGAAAACTTACCCTGTCTCTAAATCCTCTTGTGTCCCAACCTCAGTGCGACACGTAGGAAAACATGATCCTCGACCTCGAACTCCAATGGTCATCTCCACTGATCAGTATAAGACTTTTGTCGAGACTGTGCTGTATCCATCCTCTTCTGAATCAACTCTATCTGCTCTAAGGTCTCCTAAACAAGACGAGGTCCCAGAAAAGTTGCCTCTCCTTACTCCGGCCAGCATAAGGGTGACCGACATGGACTATAGTACAGAGCCTCGTAAGGTTCCATCTGAATGGATTCCTAAAAATTGTTGTTGTAGAAGAGCTACACAAGAGGTATATGCTTCTCCCATAAACCGTCAAAGTGTAGAATGCAAGCTCTGAGCATATCCTCAAGCACCTAGATCGTGCGCTAGGACTGGCCATTAGTCTAGGGATGGTATGTTGTACTCAAAATTACCTGTATACCCAAAGCCTTCTGAAGTCCCTACCAAAACCGAGAAGTAAAGGGTACATACCTTTCTGAAACAATAGAGTGTGGAACTCCATGTAGACGTATGATCTCCTGGATGTATAACCGTCCCAGATCATCAACACTGTAGGTCTTCCTGATTGGCAATAAGTGAGCAACCTTCGTAATCCTATTGAGGAAAAAACCAAACAACATCACTCCCCCGAGGTGACCTCGGTAACCCGGTCACGAAGTCCATTGCGACATCATTCCACTTCCATTCGGGAATGGGTAACAACTGCAAAATAACTTCTAGTTGCTGATGCTCTACTTTCACCTGCTGACAAGTAGAAGATCTCATGACAAAACCAGAAACATATTTCTTCATACCTGGACACCAGTACTGGTAGTGTAGATCATGATACATCTTGGTTATGCCAGGATGAACTGCCCAAATTGAGGAATGAAAATCCTGCATCAGCTCCTTGCGTATGTCTGCTGGCACCCATACACGTCCCTGGAAATGCAAGATCTCATCCTATCCCACTATCCATCCAGGAAGAGGGTCCCCTCCGGACACACTCTCCCGCAGGACTAAGGCCTCCGAATCAGATAGCTGCCTCATCCGTAGCTGATCAAGAAGTGTAGAGGTAATAGCTACAAAAGATACATCAGTCTGTCTCTGCCTGTCGTGCACTTCTAAGTGCATCTCAGAGAACAGATCCATAAGCTGCCACTCACTGTTGGCCTCCTGAACTGCCTGAATATGAGTTCTTCTACTCAACACAGCTGTCACTACATTTCCCTTTCCCGACGTATAGGTGAGATCGATGTCAAAGGAATGAAGATACTCAACCCACCTACGATGTCTTAGATTCAGATCACACTGAGTGAAGATATACTTGAGACTCTTGTGGTCGGTGAAAACCACAAAGTGCTCTCCTAGAAAGTAGTGTCTCCAACAACGTAAGGCATGAACAAAATCTACCAACTCCAGATCAAGTGTAGGGTAATTCCTCTCATGTGGCATCAACTTCCGAGACCCATATGCAACGAATCTATCTCCCTGCTTAAGAACAACCCCCAGCCCGATACCTGAAGAATCATAGTAGATAGTGTAGCCCATGCTCGACTCTAGAAAGACTAGTATCGGTGCTGACATGAACCCCACCTTCAGCTTCTGAAAGGCAAAAACACAAGAATCTGACCATAAAAACTTTTCCCCCTTCTTGGTCAGACATGTCAATGGTGTTTCTAGGCACGAGAACTCCTGAATGTAGCGTCTGTAGTATCCAACTAGCCCTAGGAAACTCCGTACCTCAAAGATGTTCTATGGATGCTACCAAGAAACTACATCTCTCACTTTCTCTGGATCCATAGATACTTCAGCCTCTGAGATGACGTGACCCAAGAAGTGAATCTGATCTATCCAACAGTGGAACTTCTATAGTTTAGCATACAACCAATGCTCTCTCAGTGTACTCAGAACGATCTCAATATTTGTGGCATGGTCGTGTCGAGTGTGATAGTACACCAAGATATCATCCACGAATACCACAATGAAGGAGTCCAAATATGGATGGAACACACGGTTCATCAGTGCCATGAAAACTGCTGGCGCATTCGTGAGACCAAACGGCATGACTGTATACTCTTATAGACCATACCTACTCCTGAAGGTTGTTAGAGGTATATCTGATGGTCTAACGTGCAATTGATGATAACCAAACCTCATGTCATTTTTTTGAGAACACCCGAGCTCCTCAAAGCTGATCAAAGAGGTCATCAATCCTCAGCAATGGATATCGGTTCTTGATCATCAACTGGTTTAGCTTCTGATAATCCAATTAAATCCAAAGGGTTCCGTCAGCATTTTTCGCAAACAGGATAGGCAAACCCCAAGGAGAAGTACTGGGTCGGATGAAACCCTTTTCCTGCAACTCCTACAACTGATTCTTGAGCTCATTCAATTCAGGTGTAGTCATCCTATAAATAGGAATGGACACTAGTTCCTCTCCTGGCATGATCTCAATCGAGTAGTATACCTCACGCTCTGGAGGAAAACCTAAAAAGTCCTATGGAAAGACATCCCTGAAAAGATCTACCACTGGGGGAAAGTCTAACTGTGAAGTCCCCGGGTCATCCAGATAAATACTGGAAATGTGGTTTGTAACTCCTCATAGCCCATGATGATTGGGTCCGGCTCTACCCACATGTACATCCCACTCGCCTCTAGGAAGAAAATATCCGCCCTATGGTGATAGGAAACTCACCCTATGAAGATAAAAATCGACGACTTCTTGGAAAGGAACCAACCAGTCCATCCTGAGAATGACCTCATAGCCCGACATCTCTATGAAATAGAGGTCCCATAAGAAGTGACACCCAACCGCTTCAAGAGGGAACTCTCTGCACTGACGTACGCTAGATATCCTCATTCCCAAAGGCATTTCAAGATTCAAAAAGTTGGAAGACGAAAAGATACAGAGCCCAAGGCTCTCCACAACTACAACAGATATAAAGCTATGTGAAGAACCAGTATTGAAAAGAGATGAAGATAAAACTGAGGCTACTAATATTATACCTCAAACTGTAGAAGGGTTGGGATCCGGCTCCTGATAGGTCTGCTCCACGGCGAAAGACTGGCCTGCACCACGGCCTTGCGCCCCTGGATGACCGCTCTGAGCTGATCAACTCTACTGTTGTCGATGACATGGTGACTGACCCCCATGGTCGCGACCTCCACCTCAGCCCAAATGGCCAGAAGAACTCCAATTCCTAGACTGGTGGGAAACTGATGAAGCATCTCTAGAACGCGGGTTCATAGAGGAAACCCTACCACAAGCTGATGGTGAAAAGATCTGACAAATGTGCTGAAGATAGCACATCATGCTACAAGAACGACACTCCATCAGATCCCTTTGTAACTAAGGCCTAGTATGCCCACTCCTACGGCACTGGTGTCATACAACCTGGCTACCAGAAGACGCATCCCGCGAACCCCGATCTCATCAAGAAGAATCTCTACAACGCTTCCTACTATCTCTAGGATTAACACCAGCTCTGGATGATGAACCATCGTGGCTAACTGCTCCAGAATCCCTCAGATTGCTCTCAGTAATCAGCGCCGAGTTGAAGATGGAGTATATAGAAGTCAACTGGAAGATATTCACCTGGGAACAGATCTACTGCCGAAGACCGTCCGCAAACTTCATAGCAAGGAACAACTCATCACCTGCTGGGATCAGTGTGAAACACTGCAACATAGTAAAACGGAACGATTACTCCATGATAGAAAGAGTACCCTGCTGCACGCTCATAAACTCTTGGGCTCGATCAGCCCTCAGGGTATCCGTATAGAAGTATTCATAGAAAGTACGTCGAAACTCATCCCGTGACATACCCTACTGGAGCCCTGACTGTGATATCACCTCCCACCACCTCTTGGCGGTGTCCCAGATCATATAAGTAGCCAACTTTACCCTTTTCACCGGAGGTATCTCTAGGTGCTCGAAGATAGTTAGGGTGGCCTTGAACCACGACTCTGCAGCCTGGGGTCCTCCATCCCCTAAGATAGTAGGAGGATGCTGCTTCTGAAAAACCCTCGTCAACTCAACCACCAACGGGGCAGGAGGTGGCACTCCCAAAATAGTCTGCATAATCCTCAGGAAATCCTCCATGAACTGCGCATCGGCACCCGTGACGGGTATAACTGCTGGTGCCAAGGCTGGAACAGTATGACGATCTGCAGGAGGATCAACAGGAGGTCCCTGATAAGCCATATTTAGTGTCTGATCACCGTATGGAAACTGATGTACAACTGGAGGACATCTCAGAGGCATAGCTCTGAAAGATCAAAAGCACACCTTAGATCAGAATCAACAAGGACTGAGAGTACAAAATGGGAACATGGGGGAAGAAACATTCATGTTTTACAAAACATGACTACACTGCGTGTATAAAAACTACATGGAATTTCTTCTTTAGTCATTAACATGGTCGTGTACCCCTGCCCGAGAGGTCATGTAACACCCCAAACTACATGGCGTGTTGTCCCCACACACGGTGTGTTGTCCCCATACACGGCATGTACTTGAACTCTAAACTCCTTCCCAAGTCTCCTTACATGGATAACCCACATGGTCCAAACTAACCCAAGACTACCCGGTGTGTTCCCTAGGGACACGGCATGTACAAGACAGGGTCTCAGCGGCCCGTGTTGTTATTTACACGACCATATACACAGATGAACATTACATGGCGTGTTATGAACAAACACGGCATGTATAAGAGAAGTTAACACTGACCCGTGTTGTTCGCAACATGGCCTGGTACTTGGGACAAGACTACACGACGTGTTCTATACCCACACAGCGTGTATAAGAGAAGGTAACACCGATCCGTGTTGTTCGTGACACAGCCGGGTACATGAAAAAAACTACACGGTGTGCTCCTCACCAACATGACGTGTTCTACTCGAGCTTCCTCATCCCGTTTTGTTAGTGACATGGCCGGGTACACGGCGTGTATCTACCGTACACGGCGTGTACCTACAGTACATGGCGTGTTTTTTTAAGGCATTTCTATAACAGCGTGTCCCTGCTCACACGGTCAGTGACACGGTCTAAAAACAATACAACATGTAGTCAAAAAGTAAACGTCGTGTATTCTGGGTTTTTTTTGGATGTTACTTAGAAACTGCACAAAAGACCAGAAAACACAGAATACACGGAAAAGAGGTGCCAAATTCCGGTCTGTGAGGGCCCATACTCCCCGCGAATCAAAGCTTGGAATCTCCTACAGTTCTATACAAGAGAAAATAGGATCATGATCCACCAATTTCTGATTGAAGAGGGCCCATAACACCTCATGAACCTAAATTTGGTGTTCATTTAAGAAAAGTACAATACAAAAAATCCTTTAACAAAGCATCATAGGTTCTATCAAGCATCTATGACAACAGCATGAATAATCTACACAAAGTCTATCACAACAGCATGAAATTGCTAATGCACCCTAAATGGCATGGCAAGAATGCATGGCATGTGATCTCTATAAGTGCCTATATGATTCATGGGATGGAATACCCTCATCTCATCAGTTTGCGATAGAAATAAAACCACAATAGTCAAAACAATAACAACACAAAGCATGTGAATCACACTAGGTGAAATCATATCAACCATAAAATCTCAAAACTAGAAAACTAAAATAAACGAGGTAGTATGGCTTTTCCCTATAAACGGGTAAACTACTCCCGAGCACAGCTTAATACCAAGTACCGAATCCATAATATCCCTGGCTAAAGGCTCCAAACAGTAAATCATGTGAAAATAATTCCTCTGATACCACTTTGTAACGTCCCGATTCCGGAATCCACCCAGACGCGCCCTGTACCCAGTTGGTCACATAGCCTCAAGCACATTTCCCCAAACGCCAGAGGCTGCTGACTAGCAATGAGGGCCTTGGGTGTGATAGTGGGGAAACTATGCCCTCATTGTCAAAGTACACAGTGGAAGTAATAAACATGTAATAGTGGAAGCCATAAATAACCAACAATAATAATCAACGTATGGATAAATCAACAGACTGGAGCACATATGTATATATATGGAATTATTCAAGATACATATCATGGAATGCATCCAAACAAGTCACAATGCTGAAAAACACCACAATACCAAAACAAGTACAAAATAAAAGTAAATATCTCCTCATCATCGCAATCCAAAGCTTGGTCCCTTGCTCTCCTGATCCAAGCAATCAAGTACCAGCAGTCGAAGGGAGCTTTCCCTTGTCTATACCTATAAAAACATAGTCTGTTTGGGCCCGAAAGCATGACCCAAACAGGGTGTGAGACTAAATCCCAGTAGGAATTCACCCTAAGATCTGTGCCTAACAGTCAGTGAGTATATGGATGGTAAATGTAAAATAAGCAGTAAACAGCAAAAGAAAAGCGGTCGGCAGTAAACAGTAAGCAGTAAAGCTGGATGACACACAACAGTAATCAATCCATAACCAACAACAACAGTGAGGAAAATAGATAACAAGCGGGAAACCCTCTGGGAAGTACTCGCAACCATCCCGTCTGATCCTATCCAAGAAGTACCACAACCCTCTGGGCAGTGCACTCAGCCTAACCCCTCTGGTTTGGTCATACAAGTTTATGAGACTCTCTGGGGAAGCACACTAGGTCAAGCCCCCATATAGTCTAGGGTAGTCAGGGACTCTCTGAGGAAGATCAAGCGGTTTAACCCTCTTATCCGCAAGGTCTAGAGACTCTCGGAGGAAGCTATCTCGCTTAATTCATCTTATAGCCTTAGGTATACCACAGACTCTCTAAGGAAGCTCACTCGGTCAATTTCTCATCAAGCATGGGATGGTTCTTAAAGAGAAATCAAAGAAGGTAAGACTCTATGAGGAAGCACACTTGGTCTACCCTCCTATTGTCTATAAAAATCAAAGACTCTCTAAGAGCTCACTCAGTCCATCCACTGTAGTCTAATTTCCAACACTCTCTGAGGAAGCTCTCTTGGTCTACCCACCTGTAGTCTATAATTTCTAAGACTAATTGGAAAGCTCACTCGGTCTATCCATTATAGTCTATAGCACTAGGTTCTCTCAGCCCCATGCGGGTCAGTGCATAATAATGTTATAAGGCCAAAGTACACCTATAGAGCTACTTGGCTAACCAAAGTACACCTATAGAGCTACTTATCTAACAGTATATAGGGAAACAACCGTGTTATAAAAAAACACTCCATCCTATCGACACAAGGCAGGGAAACAAGTGTAACATCCAACTAGTAAATCAAACTACTTTTGGAGGGATGATATAATGATTAATATACATAATAGCTAGTTCTACAAACTTACTGTTTTCAGTATACTTATTTGCATGGTATTAAGAAAATCCAAAGGAATCCCATTTTAAAGGTATAATTTTTTTTGTTATTTAAAGGGAACTATATATTTGGGACTTTTTTATTCTTTTAGAAATGATTTTGAATTAAAATATTTTTCAGATGCTGACTTTGGTTGTTGTAGAATGGATAGAAAAAGTACATCTGAAACATATAGTTTCATATTCAATTATATACTTTCATGATCCTATAAGAAAAAAGACTCACTAGAACATTCCACTACTCAAACTAATTATGTTGTAGGTGGACTTTGTTGTGATCAATTTTTGTGGATGCAACACACACTCACTGATTATGGCATGAGGTCTACTATATCTAAAATATCATGTGATGGCACTAGTTATATAGCTCTTAGTAAAAATCATCTACATCATTCTCATGAAAGACACATTGATATTAAGCATCACTTTCTTAGGGATCACACACTTAAAATAAATATTATTTTATAATTTATCAGAATGCAAGAACAACATGCTAACATTTTGACAATACCATTTCCTTTGGATAGATTTGAATACATTAAACAGAAGCTAATAAATATCACTATAAAATAATCTTTCATATCTACTTATTGTTTAAACCATATCTTGACATTAAGATACTCTTTATTTTATGGTGGAGTGCATATGATTGAAATTTGTTTCCTTATTTTCTGTTCGTACTCATAATTTTTGTATGAATATTTTTCGTACTCATATTTTTCATAATCATATTTTTCATACACATATTTTTGATACTCATAATTTTTGAAATCAGAATTTTCGTACTCATAATTATCATACTCATAATTTTTGCATAAATTGTTTTTACTCATAATATTTATTCTAAAAATTTTCACTCATATTCACTATTCACATTATATTATTTTCATACACAAAAAATTATTTTCATACAATTTTTTCATACTTATTATCTTTGTATTCATTTTTTTAAATGTTTTATTTATTTTTCAAGAGAAATACTTTGAAACCAAAAAATCCTTCCTAATATTATGAAATGTACAATTTTCATTAATTTTCACTTTAATTATAATTTTTTTGTTTATATTTCATTTTAATTTTAAACTTTAATCAGATTCATCATGAATAAGATAATGTTTTTATTTTTTTAAAATCCTCAAGAGTTCATTTATCTCAACCGTCAGATCAACTTGATCAAATCATAGCCATAGAAGGTTCAAGTTCATATTTCCTTCGCATATATAAAGGGACCACATACCATGTCACACATTAGTTTTTCCATACTTTGCGGAAAAATCTCTTCCATTCCCAAAATATATGATTCTGAAATTTTCCATGCTCATAGAAAATTTCGATATTTATGTCAAAGTTCCAATGCATCCTATCCCAAAAAAATTACTACAAAAGAGATGACATAAAATGACTTTTCATCAATTATTTTTTAAGATAAATCTTAGTTTAAATTTATTTTTATGAAAAAATTTATTATTATTTGAAAATAATTATAATGTCTAAAGTCTGAGAGTCAATTTGTCTTCAAAAACCCCAAACTATTAAAATTATTGTTCACATCGATGATTTTTTTTATATTAATAAAAATGTGAAAATTGATGATGACTTGAATATTTTATTTTCTATATATAAATAATAATACACCTTCTCTATAAAAAAATTAGAAAATGTTATTGGAATATACTATGAGGGAGACACTTTATGTCCGTCCCATAGGCTCTTGAAATAGAAGGGCCTTTTAATAGGAAAATAGTAGAGGAATCTATTTTTGATATTCATGAGGATAAAATAAAAGTGTATCATATTTCTTCAGATTACCATCTGAAAAATCATTAGATTCATGGTTTTTTAGTCTCCAAGAAGGGTGGTAAAGAAACCCTAAAGGTTTCAAATAGTTTCATACTTGATAATTTGGTCAATCTGAGAAAATTAAATCAAATAGGATTCTTGTTTTTTAAAATTCTTAAATTGAATTCTGATGCGACGAATTCTCAATTGATTATGTTTCCTATAAGTATAATCAATTTTCTTATTGAATTCATGAATTTATGTAAAGTGGAAAAATTTCAAAAAATAAAAGACTAAAAGATTATTTTTTAGTAAAGATATGATTATACGGCTAATATTACATATTAATTCAGAAACAAAGATGTATTAAAAAGATACCGAGGTCGAATAATCTAAATAATTATCCACAATAAGTTAATAGTTTACAAAACTATCGGTGCTTGTTGTTCTGTGAAGAAGATAATAGCCTAATCTAAATCCCATAAAATGTCAAAAAAGAATAAATTAGTAACAGATGAGGTTTCAGCTAAGTGGGGGAAGAAAAAAGTAGAAAGGAAAGAGAATTACCCCAATTCATTCTTGACCATGCTGAGACACTTTCTCAAAAAATCTATACCTAGGAAATCCTCAAGGAGGAAGAGAAGAAAAACAGAATGAAGAAGAGAATGTATGAGTCCATTGATATCCATTGGTTTTTAAAGGGGGTCAAAAACTCCAGGGAAGGAAATTTTTTAATTCAAAATTGTGAACTAATAATATTTATTTCTTCAAGAAAGGTGAAAGGGAAAGGAAAAAAAGGTTGGTGATGAATTGACTCCACCAAATAAAGTTCAAAATAAACCTATAGAATAATTTAAATACAATGATCAAAGAAAAATAGATGAATACATTGAAGAACATTAAGATAAAGATGAAAATATAAGAAAAAAAATAGAAGAAGAATAATAAGAAGAAGAAGACAATTAAAATAAAAAAAGAAGTTGTTCATAGTGAATGTCCTCATTCAAATAAAATTCCCTTGGAATCTTCCTATGAAGCACTATTTTAATTTATATCACTATGTATTCAATAATAATAATAAGTTTCATAGGAAATATTTGTAACATCCCCAAATGATAAAGGGTTAAATGACTAATTGATATGACTCTTGTTAACAAGGTGCGCCTTCCTTTTCGGGAGCCTGTCTGATTAGAACTCCACAGTTAAGCGTGCTTGGCCTGGAGTAGTGATCAGGATGGGTGACCTTCTGGAAAGTCTCCCAGTGTGTGTGTGAGTGAGGAAAAAGCACACTGGAAAGGACATGTGTTGGCCTGTGGGGACTATCATTAGTAAGATGACCCGTTCGGGCATGTGGGTGGACCCTAGGGTGGGCCCCATGTGTCTGCGGGGAAACTGGGGGTACCTGGTAGGCCAGGACTTGACGACCATGTTAAGGCGGGGTGTCCGTGCTGTCACCGGGACCCGGTTGTAATGTTTGGTATAAGATGTCGTACCCAGCCTTAAGTGTGGTTCACTGCCTGGGTTGATATGTAGGGCCAACAATGAGGGTGTTGTTCTCTAAAGGAGGGGTGATTGTAACATCCCCAAATGATAAAGGGTTAAATGACTAATTGATATGACTCATGTTAACAAGGTGCACTTCCTTTTCGGGACCCTGTCTGATTAGAACTCCACAGTTAATCGTGTTTGGCATGGAGTAGTGATCAGGATGGGTGACCTTTTGGGAAGTCTCCCAAGGTGTGTGTGAGTGAGGACAAAGCACACTGGAAAAGACATGTGTTGGCCTGTGGGGACTATCATTAGTCCGATGACCCGTTCAGGCATATGGGTGGACCCTAGGGTGGGACCCATATGTCTGCGGGGAAACCGGGGGTACCTGGTAAGCCAGGACCTGACGGCCATGTTAAGGCGGGGTGTCTGTGTTGTCACCGGGACCCGGTTGTTACGTTTGGTATAAGAGGTGGTACCCAGCCTTAAGTGCGGTGTACTGCCTGGGTTTAGATGTAGGACCCACAACGAGGGCGTTGTACTCTAAAGGAGGGGTGATTGTAACATCCCCAAATGATAAAGCGTTAAATGACTAATTGATATGACTCATGTTAACAAGGTTCACTTCCTTTTCGGGAGCCTATCTTATTAGAACTCCACAGTTAATTGTGCTTGGCTTGGAGTAGTGATCAGGATGGGTGACCATCTGGGAAGTCTCCCAGGGTGTGTATGAGTGAGGACAAAGCACACTGGAAAGGACATGTGTTGGCCTATGGGGACTATCATTAGTCAGATGACCCGTTCAGGCCTGTGGGTGGACCCTGGGGTGGGCCTCACATGTCTTCGGGGCAACCGGGGGTACCTGGTAGGCCAGGACCTGATGGCCATGTTAAGGCGGGGTGTCTGTGCTGTCACCGGGACCCGGTTGTTACGATATTATTCAATAAATTGATCCATATTTCTGATAAAAGAATAAGAAAACGACTTCAATACAAGTCCAAATCGATCCTTACAGGATGTGGCCTTTAGAACTCATTATGGTGAGATTTCTGATTTTAAAGAAGATACATATTCTGACAGAACAATATCAATATATGGATTTCAATAAAGTGAACATGATTTGAGATGGTTATAAAGGATCATTCCTTATGATCCAAAACATGATGCCAAGATTGATATTATTTCAGATATCCATAATGACAGATCGGACAAAGTCAATGTTATAAAAGATAGGTTTACAAGTCTTGAACCTGCTTTGAAATTGTTTGAATAATGAATTTTCGAAAAAAGGCTTTCAACAATTTTATAAAATGGTCTTATAATTTAGATTAAAGTTTCTATACTCAAGAATATATGATTGAATATGTGAAGAAGTTGGTGAATGAAGTCTCAACATCCTTCAAAAAATTAACCAATGAAACCAATAAAAAAGTGAATTATTTACAATAATTTAGATCTTTAGAATATACTCATCTTGGGGAGATCAAGGATTTAATTGGAAATGTCAAATACCATTCTTTAGAAATTACAAGGATTAAGGAACTCAAGGATGAGTAATTTGATTTTAATTGTCAAAATGATTATTTTAGAAACAAATTTGAAATCCTAGAAATGGTAACTAGATTTCCAGAAGAAAAGTATCAGGCTCAAGAATAAAAGAACAATGCCCAAGAATAAAAGCGGAAATCTCAGTAGGAATTGAATCATAACTAGGATTGGTTATTATCATAACAATAAAAGAATCTTAGGTCTCAATAGAAAACTCTTGACATGTTAATGGATGATAAGATGGCGTTTCGGAAAATGAATAATGTTGTGTTAGACCTCATGAATAAGGAAAAAGAAAAGGAAAAGGAGAAGAAATGAATTTCAGGAAAGCATGTTATTTTTTTTAAAAAATTAATGAATTTCATTGACATCTAGATATTGATTGATTATATGTTTTGAATTTTTTTGGATGAATATTTTTTCCCATATTCTAGATAGTCAAATTATTTATTATAGAGAAATTTGTTCTCTTACTATTCTTTCAGAAATGAGAAGGATTTCCCAATAGTTTTTTTGAAAATCACAAAGGGGGAGAATGGTTCATAAAACTAGGATAATTCCTAGAAGTAGGATAAAAATTTTAAAAAAAGGGGAAAGGTATTAAAAAGGGATAAAAACTCTTAAAAAAGAACAAAATACGATCATAAGGGGATTATTAACCTAGGGGGAGTTAGTCATATCCAATACCTTTTTTAGAATAATTTTTAATCATATGGAGATAAGTATTAGTGTTTATTCTAAATATTTTTATATAAAATTTCTTTTTGGAACTCATTTTTACCAAGTAATTATTTACTTAATACTTGAGGTTAGTACTTTCTGAAAATGGGGAGATTGGTGAGTAAAAATAATTTTTCAATTATCTATTCCTTTTGTTTTGGAAATAAAAAACTCATTTTTAAATACATAATCCCTTCTTATTTTATGAAATAATTATTTTTAGAATTAAATCATATATAATATTTTAGCATACATTCTTTAATATATTATAATTCATATTTTTTCATTATAATTTCTTTTATTTGTGTATGATAATAATCATAATCATGGGTATTTTTAAAAAAAATATCATTTCAATCGTTACGACCTTAACTTTTGAATAATATTTCATCCTAAATTTGTGTGTTGTTTTATTTTTTACTCAACAAAACTCTATCGTTTAATTAAGGAAGTGAGTGTAATTAAAATGAGATTGTTGGGTTTTGACTATTATATAACTATTGTTCAATATGACCATTGGAAACTATTCTCTTAATGTTGTGATTTTTTATAAATACAAATTAACATGCTAAATTAATAAATAAATAAGAGTTGATGGACTCATCCAGTAGACTCAAGTCGTAAGAAGCCCATCTGTCGGAGCTTGGGAGGTAGTTAGCATCACTGGGCTTTGCTCGGGACCAATCCCAAGACGAACTCCAACACGTTAATCTTGAACGACATCCCTTACAGGAGAAGTTCAAGATGATAAAAATTACCACTCAGGTAATGTTGTCTAAGCCGCCTTAAGATTCTATCACCATTGCACACCTTACTCTTAGGTCCTATGATGTTGTTATAACGGTATATGTAAAGAGGAATTAGTTACATTGTGTAAATATATTTATATAAAAAATTGTTATTTCTTATTATGGTAAAATATGTGAATTTAAAATGTCAAGATAAATAAAGGATGAATTTTTAGATGTTCCATATTATAGATGAAAATTGGAAAAAATATTTTGAAAAAATAATTTTTTTATACTTTAAATAACTAATAATGTGAAATGATTTTATACTTTAAACTTATACAATTGTGATCTGTAAGAAATTTGGATTGCAATAAGGTCAACTTATTTTTTGGTAAATAGTAAATTATAAATAGTAATATTACCCTTATGATCAGTAATGTGACCAATGGAATAGTAACCTCACTTAATAAAGTATAAATATAATTTAGGCATCTTGATTGGTAATGTAATATAATATAAAAAGTAAATAATTTTTTCCGAAATTTTTAGTTGAGTATTAATATTTTTTCAGGTAAATGGTGTTTTTTACTAATAAATTAAATATATCATAATTAGAAAAAAATTTCATAAAATGGAGTTAATTTTCGAATTTAGAGAATTGATATAATGTTAGAGTGAATTTATGATAATTTTTAAAAATGTTTCGTTTTTCAGGGAATAATAAATATACAGTTTTGAGTTTTAGTGTGTTTAATGAAATCATTAATGATATAATAACGATGTAAAAATTCTGGTCAACATGTGTACAATACGATATGTTATGAGGTTTCCCAAGAGGCCAAGACCATTGGAAAATACCATGGTCAAACCCATGTTTTTTCAAATACAACTATTGAGGTGTTGCTTAAAATTTAATAAAATAGTCCCTCAATTTTGATATAAATACCAACTCATTAATTAATTAATTTATTTCCAAATTACTACTCAATTAAGCTCTATTCTTTTTACCACCCAAGGAGTCCTCTAAAGGTTCCGTCAGTCCCCCAAGGTCCCAAAAAATATTTTTGTTACTCTTCACGGTAAGGGAACCTTTCACCCTCTTGTTTTAGTGAAAGACTTCTTTTATGTTATGTATTTTCATTTAAATTTTATTATGTTTGGGTATGTTATTATATATTCTTATTTTATTCTATTATATTTAAAAATTATGAAATACCCTTGAATCTCTCATCAACCGATTTTCTGAATTTTATGTGACGTCGTTAGGCTACCGAATGTTCGTAAGGGAATTCACAACTTCTCAATTTTTTCCTTTCAAGTTCACTTTTATGTGGTATAACATTCATGTTTCCATAAAAATTTAATATTTACATTTTATTCTATCCCTATAATTTATTAATATTAATTTATGAATGGTATACTCTTGTCCTTTCTATTTTAAATGTTTTCGAAAAACATGTTGTATAGTCGTTATGCTGCAGAATTTTCTTCTCAAAATATCTCTCTTTTTTCAAGAAATTATCTCATCTTATTTATGTCAATCCCAAAACTATTTCATCTATAGGTTCATTCATAAATATATTAAAATGATATATTTTATTTTTGAATTTACATACATAAAACCCTAATTCCCTTTCCATGGGTTATAAATGACATAATGATCGTGTTAGAAGCCATTTTTTTAAAAGTCGCGATTTTGATATGAAATCCATTTCATTGATTATATTTAAATTTTTTATGAAATTTTTTATTATGATCTATGAGGATTAAATGAAAATAAATAATTATTAATGGTTTACCCTGATAGTGCTTCAAATCATTAAGAATAGAATTTAATCTATAGATATGACAAGTTTTATGATACCATGGTGAATAACTTTTGTAATTTTATGACACCATGGAGATGGACCTCAGTGATATGTTCATGAATATCTAAAATTAATGTTGTATCCAAATTTTCAACTTATGTTTCTTGTTATTATTATTATTATATTTCTCTTCATTCCCATGTTCATATCGATACACTCAAGTTCACATGTAAATTGTTTCACTTGTTTTCCTTACTGGGTCTTATAATCACCCTTTTCATTGATATATGTATCTAGGTTATCAGATGCAGTAATTGTACGTAATATTAACCTATCATTAATCATTACAAGTTTATTATAATAATATTTTATGTTTTCATGTATTATTTACCTTATTTACAAGACAATAGACATTAGTGATCCTCTATTTGTAAAATGTAATGAAAATTTATATAATAAAAAGGTGGGATTCCATAGTTGGTATCAAAATATATTTTAGTTATTTGTGGATATTATTCGATGAAAACTTTAGTAAAATCAATATATAAAAGTTTATATATTGGGATAATTACTTGTATTTTGGTGAAATATTATGTAAGTGGTGTTCGAAAAAATAAATACCTTTCTGTATACGAACAAATGGATGTGACTCTGGAACAAATTTTCGTAGGAGGGAAAAATCTGACAAGGAGTTTCAGGCTTGACCCAGAGTATCTTAGTACCTAACAACAAGCCTTTCTTCACTTCTGTTTTGACACTCCATGGGGATATTTTTGGTTAATTACAAAAAAAATTTGAATCATTATGAATGATTTATAGAGAAACGTAATTTTTGTTAAAGAATAATATGTTTAAGAGTGAAGGTTTAAGATATAAAAATCCTTTATAGTTAAAAAACTCGTAAATGAAATAAGATTCAAACTACGGTTTTATTATTTTATTAAATGAAAGGATATAGGAGGAACCATGAAAATGGTGACCACAATGGACCATGTGCTGACAGCCCTCCGATGGAAGCCAGAATGGAAAAATTCATGAGAATGATGAACCAACTAACTCAAGTTATGGGAAATAACTTGAATAAAGCTAATTGAATGATTTCACCATGAAGGGAAAAAAATTCTGTTGAGTCTATTATGTGTCATCAACCCCCAACCTTTTGTAGATCGACCGAACCATTGATTGCTGAATAACGGATCAGCTCTATCGAGAAGATCTTTTATGTCCTCAATTGTTAAGAACAAGAGAATGTCACCATGGATATTTACCGCTTAGAGGGAGAAGATGACTAGTGGTGGGAAATGATTGAAAACATGAGTCCAAGAGTGGAGGTTGAATCTATGGAGTGGGAAGATTTTATATGGATCTTCAATAGTAAGTATTTCACTCATTCTATTAGAAAAAAATAGAGAATGAGTTTCTCGAGTAAAAGCAGAAGAAGAATGAATATATTGGAAGCTATGAGAGGAACATCACAATACATTCCCATTATACCTCAAGAATTGTCATTTATTCTAATAGGAATTTTGGTAGATTCATTAGTGGACTAAAACCTCATCTACAGAATAATCTAGCCAACTAAGACTATGATGGCTATGAGGAGATCGTATAGATTGTGATTAAAGTCAAACTAGAGTTCAGTGAGATGAAATGGTCTTATAAATGCATTGAAAAGAGAAGATAAATAGATCCCATCATAGGGATGACCTTTGATCAGAGATGATGAGGAAATTAGGAGCAACATCCCATGTGTAATAAATGTGGGAAGAAGAATTAGGGGAAATTCCTTCTTAGGAGTGGTATGTTCTACAAGTGTGGAAGAGATGGCCATATGGTTCAGAATTGTAGTAGTTTAGTGAAGTATCAACATCCCAACACTAAAGACCAGGGAAAGATGGTGCATTCTCTACCCGATGTCCAATGCAATAAGTGTCGGCAACTTGGGAACTATTCCAATCACAGTACAAATCCAAGGGTAGTGGAGGGGAATCATCATCGGCCTCAGCAAAAGACAAGGGAACAAGGTCATGATTTTTCTATCATTGTGGATGAATTTGAAGCACCAAATGATTTGGTGGAAGGTACTCTTATTGTTCTCTCAAAGCTTCTAATTACATTATTTTATTCTAGTTATACAAATTCCTTTATTTCCTACAAGTTTCCATGGAATTTATAATCAAACCTTGAAATGATAAAATTAGAGTTATCAGTCAAGACCCCTAGTTGTATTATCCATGCATCATTAGTGTTTATAAACTCTAGAATTTACTTTAGTTAGTAGAATCTTATTAAAAATATAGTAGTAATTACCATTACAGAATTCGACATTCTACTATGTATGGATAGGATCCCAATGTATAATGCTAAGATAAAATGCATAAGCAAGTAAATCCTAGTAGTCTTGAATTGAAATACAATAGTTATCTTCCTAGGATAAATATATCAACCTGAACCTTTTTTAGAATAAATTTTTATATCCTTCTTTTTGGAGTTTATTAGTGAAGAAAAAGAAAGAAATGATAGTATAATGATAGAAAATTTTCCCATTTTCCAGGAATACAATGACATATTTCATGAGGAGTTACCCAGACCTCCCCTAGAAATAGAGGTAGATTTCTCCATTGGACTCATACCAAGATCTCATATGATATCAAAGACCCCATTTAGAATAGAAAATGAGGAGATATATGAACTAAAGAAGAAATCCCAAGATATTTTATAGAAAGGGTTTATTCTACTGAGTGTGTCTTCTTGGGGAGCACCAATTCTCTATGTGAAGAAGAATGATGGATCGAGGCAGCTATGCAATGATTATAGAAAACTGAACTCGATTACAGTGAAGAAAAAATACCTTATTTCAAGAACTGATTAGTTATTTGACCATGTTTGTATGGCTCAATTATTCTCCAAGATTGATCTTTAATATGGTTATCATCAATTGAGGTTGAATAAAGAACATATTCTTAAAAATGCCTTTCGATCAAGATATAGGAATTATGAGTTTGTTGTTATGACCTTTGGCTTGACTAATACACCTGCTATTTTTTATGGATTTGATGAATAGAGTCATTAAGGACTACCTTCAAAACATTTTGGTAGTTTTTATTGATGATATTCTGATATATTACGAAATTCGCAAGGAGAATGAGGATCATATAAGGGTTATTTTCCAAACTCTACGGAAGGATATGAACTTTCTAAAGTTCAGAAACATTGAATTTTAGTTACAAAAAGTTTCTTCTTGGGCACATTGTAACCACTGAATGAATTTCAGTTGACCCCGAAAAGAAAATGTTTATAGAATAGTGGCCTCATCCTACAATAATAATTGATATTCATAGTTTTTGTAGATTAAAGGAATATTATAAGAGGTTTGGGAAAAAATCCATGACATTCTAATACATTGAAAAAGTTAACTTGAAAAGGGGTCAAGTTCATCTAGAAAAAGGAGTGAGAGTAATGTTTCCAAGATCTGAAGAAGAGATTGGTTACTGCACCTATGTTATCTCTCCCCTCAAGAGGATAAGTATTCAGTTTTTAAGAAATGCATCACTAAAAGGGCTTGGGTGCGTCCTCATGTAAATTGACAATTTCACTGATTATTCATCTCAATAGTTGAAGACTCTTGAGAAGAATTATACTGCGCAATGTATTGAGCCGACTGCAATTTTATTGACTCTAAAGATATGTAGGCACGATATTTAAGGGGTGAAATGTGATATATACATAGACCATCAAAGTTTGAACTATATTTCCACACAAAAGGAACTAAAAATGAGATAGAGGAGGTGGTTGTAACATCCTAAAGACTACGATTGTTCATTTCATTATCATCCCAAAAGGGAAAACAAAGACGCTGATACATTAAGTAGGAAAGAACCTATTGTTCTATCTGTGATGAGGATACAAAAAGACCCATTGATCCAAGACATAGTGAAAATAAACATGGGAATTATAAGGGAAGTGGAATCATGAATCCTATCCCAAATGATTTCTCAATTATAATTAACAGAGAATATCAAGAATGATTAGAAAGAAGATCCTTCGTTACAGAAGAAGTTTGAGTTTGTGAAGGATGGGATGTATCTTGAGTTCATTATTGATCAAGAAAGTGTTCTGAAATTTCATATAGGACTATGTGATGCATCTATTCCAGAAATAAAGATGGATCTGATTGATAAAGATCATATCTATACTTTCTCTATACATCTGGGAAGTAGGAAAATGTATCGGGACCTTCGTGATCATTTTTGGTGGGATAATATGAAATGGGTGATTGATGACTACACTAAAAGGTGCATGTTATGTCAAAAAGTGACGGAAGAGCGACATCTTCCTAAAGGGGTATTACAACCACTACCCATACTAGCATGGAAGTGGAAAAATATCACAATAGACTTTATCACTGGTCTCTCGAGAATAGCCAAATGAAATAATGTGATATGGGCTATAGTGGACCGTCTCACCAAGACAACCTATTTTATCTCTATTAGTAAATATTTTCTCTTGATCAACATTCTAGCATATACATGAAGGAAGTAGTAAGGATAAATGGAGTTCCACATTCTATCGTATCTAATCGTGATCCACGGTTCACATAAAAATTATGAATATGTACTCAACATGCACAGAGTACCAAATTGAATTTATGTATGGCCTACCACCCCCAAATAATGGCCAATAAGTAAGGTATATTCAAACAATCGAGGATATACTGAGAAACTATTCAATGGAACTTAAGGGTGGATGGGATCATCATATCCCACTAGTTCATTTCTCTTATAAAATCAGCTTCCAATCGAGTATTCAAATGGAAACATATTAATATATATATGGGAAGTGATGTAGAGCTCATAATTTTTTGGATGGAGGTGGTGAGAGAAAGCTTCTTGATCTCGATATTATGCAAGAGATGACAGAAAATGTTTATTCCATCCAGTAACACATTACGGTTGCTCAGAGTTGGTAAAAGAGCTATGCTAAAAAACGTCGAAGGGGCTTGTTGTTTGATGTTGGTGAAATATAATTAATACAAATTTAACCTTTTAAGAGTGTCATGATTTTTGGGAAGACATTGATGCTTAGTACTAGGTACATTTTCCCCTATGAAAACCTTGATCATGTAAGATAAGTGGCCTATCAACTTTCACTTCAACCAAATCTAGCACAAGTCTCTGATGTCTTCCATTTATCACTCTTGAGGAAGTACATACCCAAACCTTCACATGTACTGAATCTGGAGGTGGAAGAAGTGGAACATGAACTCTCTTATGAGGAGTAGCCGGTGGAGATCTTGGATTGTAAATACATGGTTCTACGCAACAAGACTACCCACCTTGTGATGTTGTTGCGGAGGAACCAAAAATGTGAAGAAGCCACATGGGAACCAGATGAGTCTAAGGGGTAGAAGTACCCACAACATTTATCTTCAGAGGGTCCGAGTTGAAATTTCAGGGACACACGTTTTTTTAGAGGGAAGAATGTTAAGACTCATACATTTGGTATTCTATTATTATATGATCATTGGTCAGTATGACCATTTGAAACTATAATCTTAACATTATGATCATTTTTTATAAATACAAATGATCATGGTTAATTAAAACAGAAAGAAGAGTTGATGGCCTAATATAGTAGACTCGGGCCATACGAATCCCATCTATCAGATCTTGGGAAGGAGGTATCATCAATGGGGTTTCCATTGGACTAAGCCCAAGTCGAACTCCAACACGTTAACATTGAACATAATTGCTTATGAGAGAATTTCAAGCTAATATAAGTCACCACTCAGATAATGTTGTCTGAGCTGCCCCAAGATTCTATCACCATTTCACACCTTACTCTTATGTCATATTCATGTGTTATAAGGGGATATATAACGAGTACTTAGTTACTTTTTGTAAATCATTTTGTATAAATAAAATTTTTATTTCTTATTATGGTAAAATATGTGAATTTCAAATGTCAAGATAAATATAGAATGTATTTATAGAAGTTATATATTATTGATGAATACTAGAAAAAATGTATTTTAAAATATTTTTATAATTTAAATAATTAATAATGTGAAATGATTTTCAAAAAATAGACTTCTACAGTTGTGATCAGTATGAAATTTAGATTCTAATAAGATCAACATGATATTTACTGAATAGTATATTATGAATAATAATATAAACATTATGAATAGTAATCTGACTAATGGTATAGTAACCTCACTTTAAAAATTATAAATATAATTTTGGCATCCTTATTGGTCATGTAATATAATAGCTTATGTAAATAATTGTTTCAAAAATTATTAGTTAAGTATTAGTATTTTTCGGGTAAATAGTGTTTTTAATTAAAAATTAAATATCTCATAATTATAAAATTATTTTCATAAAATGGATTTAATTTTTGAATTCATATAATAAATATTAGGTTACGGTGAATTTTTGATATTTTTATAAAATGTTTGGTTTTTTGGTGAATAGTACAAATACAGTTTTGAGATTCGGTGTGATTAATGACATAATTAATGATGTAATAAATATGGTTCACTTTTTTATATTATGATATGTTATGAGGTGTCCCAATTGTCCAATACCATGGGAAAATAACATGGGGAATCTCGTGGTTTTTCAAATACCGCTATTGAGGTGTCCCTTGGAAATTAATAAAATATTCCCTCACTTTTGCTATAAAATTCCAACACATTCCTTCATTACATTCATTCCAAATTATTTATCAACAAATATAATGTCTTTTTACCCCCCAAGGAGTCTTACCAAGGTTCCCTCAAGCCCCCCAAGTTCCCAAACTTCGTGTTTTTGGAGTGACTCTTCATGGTAAGGGAACCTTTCACCATCCTTTTTTAGTGAAAGACTTTTTTATGTTATGTCTTTTCATATCCATTTTATTATTATATGGTTTGTTATTTTATATACTTATTTATTTCCATTATATTTCCAAATTATGAGATACCCTTTCCTCTTTCATCTACTTTTTGTATGAATTTTAAGCGACGCCGTTAGGCTGCCGAATTTTCGTAAGGGAGTTCTCGACTTCTCCTTTTTTCCATTCAAGTTCACTTTTATGTGGTATGACATTAAATTTTCTATACCATGTTTTTAATTATATTTTATTTTTTACCTATACATTATTATTAGTCATTTATGGATGGGAGAATATTGTCTCATTTCTTTTTATTGTTTCCTAAAACCATGTTGTATAGCAGTTATGCTACAGAATTTTGGTCTCAAGCTCTCTCTTTTTCTCAAAAAAAATTATTAGATTATTTATGTGAATACCCAAAACAATTTAATTTATATGGGTATTCATCAAGATGTAAAAATGGTATATTTTATTATATAATTGACATAAAAACCTCATTCCCTTTCTAAGGTTTATAAATTACATAATGATCTTGTTTTAAGGAATTTTTTAAAACGTCGTGATTTTGATAGAAAACCCATTTCTTTTATTTTATTTGGGTTATTTATGAAATGATTGATTAGGATATATGTGGTTTAAATGAAGATAAATACATATTAAGGGTGAACCCTGATACCTCTACAAGGCATTTGGTAAATAAATTAATCTCTAGAGATGGAAAGTCTTACGATACATTGGGGAATAACCTTGGAATTTTTATGAAACCTTAGGGATGGACCTTAGTGATATGTTAATGAATGTATATTATAAATCTTTTAGGAACATTTTCAGGTTATGTTTCAATTTATTTTTATTATTATACGCTTCTTAAAACCCATGTTATTATTGATATTGCTCAATCTCACATGTAAACGGTTTAAAATGTTTTCCTTAATGGGACTTCTTCCCACCATTTCCATTGGTGTTTGTCTCCAGGTTATGAGATATAGTAATTTTACTTTGGATAAACCTATTATTAAGCATTAAAGGTTTATTAGAAGAATATTTTATGTATTCGTGTATTATGTACCTTTTTTCCAAGACACTATACTTTAAATATCATCTTTTTTTAAAATGTAATGAAAAGTTATGTAATAAAAAGGGATGATTCCATATAATGATTATCATAATCAGGAATGATAAGATTAATATTATACACAAAATATTATTTTTATTATACACACTGAAAATGGATTGCTTCGTAATCACTATCCAATATTGTGCTAGTTTTTACATCGTACTCTCCATCACTAGGATAATCATCAGACTCGTTCATAACTAATATTATTATAACCACAAAACTATATCTTAATGAATTGGAATCATTTTAAATAACAATGATGTTACGTATTATGTTTCAAAATGATTTATAAATTTTTTTTCTGGTTTCAGTTTTAAGATGATCATTTAAGCTCGAGGAATCCAAGTCCCTCTGCATTTTCAAGAGAAAATCCAACTGTTGGAATCCAAGATGACTTTTGGGATGTTGGCCTCTAAATACCATGTCATTTGAATGAGATCATAACTATTTAATTAATTTGAGACACTCTGTGGATACTTAGTCAAAATACTACTTCAGGAAAAATAATCTGAAGATTTCGAGTTTTAAACTGGTCGTTCTACATTCTTGTTACTTTCAAGAGTTTTTTTATCAGTGCGACATAGATAATTTGAAATTAAGATCAAGGTATTCAATGGATTGGAAGAAGTTTGCGATAATTTTATGTGAATTGAAGGATTTTTAGGATTGGAAAATAGAGGTTCTGATCAACTTCTTGATCAAGGGCTTTATAGGATAACATGAAAGAACTCGATCATCATATCGTGGGATCACCCTAGTGTGGGTAAGACTGACTTTCTTGAATGTATAAATCAGGGGACCTATACTATTGTTATTTGGATACCCTTATATTTGGGTTAAAAAAATTTTATTCTTTTATTTTTTACATTTCTGTTGCTTTGTAATATAAATTGAATCATTATATATATTCAACTTTCTATTCTTTATTTAGTGATTTGAATCTTTTTATTTATAACTATATTGATTATGATCGATTCATTTACCCAATATGATTCTATACTATTTATGATATAATTTTTGTTTTATTTTACTCAATTCATGTAACCATTTTATTATGATTTTATACACATACTCTGATCAACAATTTCTCTATTATGAATATGATTTATTTCAAATACGGCCTAAGGATTATTAACCACTACCGACTGATTATGATAAATTATTCATTGGACCCAAGGCCCTGACTGATTATTGATTAAATAAAAAATTTATTTTTGAATGTGATTAGTTTAATTCTATTAAAAATCATTCTATAAGTAAAAAAATTAATGTTTTTAAACATACAATTCACCTCTCTATTTTTATGCTTCATTATCATATACATTATGACCCAACACAAAATTCAACTGTGAATACACCAATTATCCATTCATATATATTAAATAGGATAAAAATATATAATATTAAATATTATTCTAGAAAACCAAATAAACAAAATTATTGTTTAATGTAGAAAAATGTTAATTTTTGATATCAGAATGTAGTATTACTGTGGTCTCCATGATTAATTGAAACATTGATTTTTCATAAATTAACATCAATAAAATAAAAATACTTGTTCATAATAGGCCACTCTCATATTTGATGAAAATTTAGTGTTAAATATTTCTTCAGTATTGATACATGATATTTCTTATAGTGAACAAAAACTCACCAATGATATAATGGTGTGGGAGTAAGAATACATAGCGTGTGATATCATATATTTTCAAATAAAACTGATTTGAATCATTGAATTTTTTACATCATTAATAAAGAAAATATTATGATCATTCTTTAAATTCCCCTAGATCATTTATCATACTTATGAATACTAGAAATGACATTCAATAAACTATGAATCCTACATAGTTAATGGAGGTTTTATCTAACATTTATGGAATTCAGAATTGACCATTTGATCTAGTCACCCATGAATAGAAAATTATTCTCATTGATGATGAAAGGATAAATATTTCAACAGATCATGATAATATAAATGAGATGTGGGATTTTAGATAATTATCTCTAATGGGTTGTCTTATTCCATATTTGGTACAAAAGCCCCTGAATGTGGAAGGGTTAAAAGTAATGATTTCTTGAATCTGGGGCTTCGATAACTAGATAATTATTCTGATATGAAAGGGATACATTCTTATTATTTTTCGTTTTGAAATTCATTAATCTACATCTTAGAAATTTATCTTATACATCCTAATTACAGGGGACTTTATAGTTTTATCATTGGATATTAACTTCATTCTTCATAATCAAATTAGTTAAAATGAAAATATCTAGGTTTAAACTCATCGATTAAGATGGGTTATTTGGAACGTATATGTACAAAATGATATTTTATTCCACAATAACTACCATATTAAACTATTTTATAAAATAATTCATGGAATATTTGGTAATTATGAATCTATGAAGGTTTCGGTTGACCTTTCGAATTAATGTCCTAAAATCTCCTCATTTCATTTTTATGGAACAAAGATGGATGATGGATTTGAACATATATTTCTCCAAATTTTTGTGACCTCTAAATAATGTTCGTACATACAACATCATGTTGATGAAATATATTCAAAATTCAAATGGATAATTGTGATTCTTTTATGAAAATAGAAGACGAGACTTCCCAAAAACTAACAACTTCTATTTTGTAAAAAGTATTATAAGTTTAACATAACTCATGGGATATTCTAGCTTCTCTAAGGAATTTCATTTGGAATGATGAAGGGGAGATGGATAAAATCCTTCTTGAGGGATTGTTATCTATAAATAATCCATACCTATTATAATGGTATAAAACTCTCAATAAAATAAAATAGAGTTTATTGTTTAAGGAGTAGGCTAGGAAGAACCTTCTTATTAGAAGTCAGAAACCCCTTGAAGACATGTCTTATGAACAAAGGTATTATGGTGTTAGATTTTCTAGATAAATTAGGCCTTTTGAGGACTTGGATTTAAATAACCAATCTAAATGTAAAAAATTTAGAATAAAAAATCCACTTTTACCATGATCAGAGAAGGAGGCCTATATAATATAAGATTTAGATCATTTAGGTATGATTGATATTTCTATAATCAAAAAAATCACAATTTTCTATTGATATACGTTTGGACCATAATTTCAAAAGGAAGTAGTAAATTTCATTATGTAAAACTTTTATTTGGTGTCTCATTTGTCCTAAAGACCAGGTTTTGATTTATCTAGGATTGAGAAAAGTGTGGTAGTGGGGGATGATTCTCGCACAAACAAGGGCTTGGAAGGATCCAGTGTACCAAGACTAAAAACTCCTTACAAGAATGAAGGTTAGTATACCTCACAATGTAAAATAAATAAAATGATTTCATCTAAGAAATATGAAACTAAAGGGGAAAATTAATTTTTCTATCACCCCTCAGGTTGATGGAGAATCATAGAGTTCCTATGATAAATTAATTTACACTATACGAACAATTCTGGGGTCGTTAATTAGGCCATAAACATTGCTACAAAATGTTTCTTATCATATGATCAACCATTGATTATTTAAATAAGGGAACCTAAAGGAAATTTGAATATAATTAAAGAATTAAATTTTCTTCCTTGGTATACAAACCTATTTATACTAACCAAAACATTATATGGATAGAAACCCTTTAGGATTCTATATCAAATAATATTACAATATATAATATCATCCAATCTTGTCAATAAATTATCAGAACGGTAATGACCATGGATAATAAAAAGTTAGTTTATTAATTCCTTGATATACTTACCAGATATTAGGGGTGAACGATTCTATGGGATGATATCAAAATCCTTAAATTTTTTATTATAGAATAATATCTACTCATTGGGGATTTTAATGACTTTTTGGACACTCATGAACGGAGGAGAAAATCTAGTAATTTCACTACTAAACAAAAATTTAATGATTTCATAGATTCCAATGAATTTATTGTATTTTTAATCCATTGGTATTGATTTATTATGTGTAAAAAAATTTGAATAGAATTGTGACTTTTAATCTTGATATAATATTTATTAACATTTAGGATTTGGAAAAAGGGGAAAAATTTAGTCAATGGACCTTATCAAGAAAAATTATGATCATCATAAAAAATCTTAATTCCACCATTATTAACAAATATATAGAACAATTCCATTATGGTTTAGTAATTAGTAGTTTATATATATTGAATATAAGATGATTGATCAGGAAGTGTGGGATAACACTGAATGTTCTGGGGACCTTTATTCTAGTATGGTTATTTTTAAGATCTGTAAAGGAAATATAATACTTTAGAGAAAAGATATTTTTATATTACATATGATTTGGTTTTTGGGATGGAGAAAGGGTATCATAAATTTCAAATTATTCCTAGGATAAATTTTGATACATATATAATCAAAAAGAAGGGAGATTTCTCCTCATAGATGAATAAAGAAATCTCTATGAGGGAATAACTGCTCAAGGAAAATTTTATGATGAAAAGGCTGAGATAAGTGGTTATAAATTTTGGGATATTAATTAAATTATATAGAATCATGAATGTTTCTATTCCAACTAAGTATTTTATGAAAATTAATTTCATCATCACATGATGGTGGTATCTAATTTCTTATATTTTTCAATATTTTACTATTCATTTTAATAGAGGGTATCCTGCCAATCCTGAGGATTTTAAGCATGTAATTCTAAAGGGTTTTCATCACAATGAAAAAATCATGATCACCATAGAAACTGATTTGGTTGAGGTTAATGTTTCCATTTTCTATCTCAATGTAAGATGTTCTGTTGGGCTAGATGGTTGGACTAATATTTTATTTATGGAATATTGGGATATTATTCAAAGGGTATCACTAAAATAACTTCCATTTTCATAAGGAATTAAAATTTTCAATGTTTATTAATTTTTATTTTATTATATTCTTGGCCAAATATTATTCTTCTAACACTCTTAACTCATTCATGCCTTTTTATTTAGGAAACAATATTTACAAAATAATGGGAAATATATATTTCTATCTGAACTTCTTATATCATCTGAAGGGTGGTGCCTCACAATAAATTTTATTTTTTCATGATATTAGATCTTGGTCATGAAATCTAACTATTTATCAATGAATGAATACGTTGATGAGTCCTTGAATGGATGGGAAAATCTCCCTTAAACATGAAATATGGAAAGAATTCCATTCTCTCAAGGATGTATTTTTGACAGTGGTTATTCAAACATAAAAATTCACAAGTCACTTCCTTGAAATGATAATTATATTTTTTTAATATATTATTATTTCAATACTTCTCAATATAATTACTGATATATATTTCTCTTAATGATTTTAATCAGACTAGGTGATCACCTATCTTCCATTATCTTTTGCATTGCTAATTATTATATAAGAATATATATTCTTCATATAATGGTTCGTGGTAATATTAATGAAATATCATTTATGATAGGATTAATGGAACCATGTAACTTATTATATATTTATGACTTAATTCATTTTCTTTATGGAGGAAGTCATAAAATCGAGGTTGTGAAAGTTATTTATTTCCATTATAGAGTCATCTCTCATTAGTATACATGTTGGGAAAAATCCAGAATTATATGTAGCTATAATATTTAAAAAATAAAGAATGATAGACATTAAAATATGCTAAGGGATTTTTAGGGCAGCTACTCATTTACTAATTGGGAGTCCCCCTTTTGGGGGACACATATAGCATCAAAATAAATGGTTATCATTTGTTGTTTGAAGTTATAACTCATATCTTGGAATGAAATATCCACAACTATTTCTAGGAGAATCTATCTTAATAAAGGTGTTTAAATTACCTATTTTTTTACTTTTCTATGGTCTATAAATTTCCCCCATCGATGATGGATATCATGAATTTTTTTAACTGGAACATCATTTGGAGTGGATGGAATTTTGAAAGAAAATTTATCACCGGTGAATAGAATAATTTCAACATATCATTAAAATATGGGAGACTTCATATTAAAAATATTATTCTCATCAATGATAACCTTTAGGCTCAATTAATTTGGATGATGTTAACTATGGATTGAAACATTTTAATGAATAAAATATTTAGAAACATGATCATCATTAAGAGGAACCGATATATCTTCTCCAAAATTTTCCATGCATCAAAGTAATTGATAAGGAGGTTGAAAGAAAAAATATTGGATTAATTTCAGTTATTTTGATCATATAATCTTGAAAGTTTACTATCTTGTAATTTCATTGTCTAATGATTCAAAATCTTTGATTCCTGGTCCTTAAGTGACTATTCAAGAGATGATGTATTAAACCCTATATAATATGTAATTATCTATTAATATATACATATACTAATATTAATTCATGAAAAAATAGATTCACTTGTATGGACCCCTACTCATTACGATCTTATAACATGCAAGATGTACTCAATCTTATATACATGCAGACAGTCAACAATTGTGTTTTCTTTAAATCCTTAAATAAATAATTGATTTTCCATCACATTTTTCTCTATGTTGGAGGGATATTTATATAAAACTCTCTAATGATACCATCCATTTGAAATTTTAAATTAGTCATTTCTCATGGCCTAGTGTCTATATAGATGAGTATCATGACATTGATAATGTTTTACATTAATGAACATTTTCTATAGTTACTAGGATATTATTTCCTCCATGTTGGAAGCTGAAACTCATGGTGGTGGTAATATTTTTGTAATAAATAATCACGGTAAATAGATTAATCATCTAACATTGATGCAGAAACAAAATTTCCTTGTATTTTTTTTGTTTTTTATTTTATTTTTTGGACAAGAGTCTCAAAAAACATGACCGGTAGAACATTTAAAAGAACACTTCTATAAAAATCATCCTAATTACAATATATGTATCCATCTCCATGAATATTATTTTGTCTAGGAACACCGAAAATACCTTTCTATTCTACATATAATTTTTATTCACTATAAATTTAAAATGTAAAAATTTAATATTTCTTTGGATTGGAAGTCACATATTGTAGAATATATTAAAGTTAATATAGATGATTCATCAAAGGGTAATACAGGTCCCTCTTGCTATGAGAGTATCATCAGGAACACAAATTGTGTTTCTACTACATTTTTCCCAAAATTCAATTTGATGGATTCTAAATATGAACCAACTATATATTTATTCCTTCTAGATATTCATATTTCTTCGTTAATAGTTATATTATACTTTAGTTAAAACTATATTCAACCTTTATAATTCATGTGATCAGGCATCAATCCACATATCCTATCTATATAGTTGTTGTAAAATTTGTGGAATTCATGGAGTGTTTTAGCAAATAAAATTTTACCTTTCACACATTTTTAGTCAGGGAAATGTCATTTTATATTTTCATGAAAATAAGGGTGTTGGATTTGGGAAATGAAACTGGTATATAGATATGCCATATTTTATTGAGGATATGTAGTTTCTTAATTTTTTATAAAACCACATGTAATTTTTTTTAAATATTGGGCCCTTGAGTTTAAATAAATGAAAGATTAGTATTATTATTTACAACATGCAACCTATGATAGTTCATATACATAATGTTTCAATATTCATATTATAATTCCCTATTATTCCACACTTCCTAATAAAAAATTGAATAATAATAAAATTTGTAATATCTATGATAGTATACAATATAATCATCCAATAAATATTTTATTTAAACCTTGATAAAATATTTTATTCTCATAATTATCCTCACCAACCTTCTATAGTCTATTTGTTTATATCATCATTCAATATATTATCCATGAAAATTAATGGACCTATTCCTTTTTGGAATAATTTTTTAAAATATTTGGTGGACTAACATTCCTCAGTATATTAAGAAAGTTAAATTCCTTTTCTATTTCATGGACTTCTAAAATCATCAGCGGGCTATTATTTTTGTCCCCAAGGAATGTGTACTCTATTCTTCAAGGGAATCTATCAAAATCTATACTTTGTGTTTTTATTGAATTTTTTATATCCTATCTATCTTATCCTTAATATTTTTATAACATTATATAGACTAATACATCAACAATCATTTTATTCACCTCAATATGTTCATTTCTCAACTAGTATTGTAATTAACCTTTGGTTGTTTTATTAACCACATCTATAATGAAATGAAATTCTAACATGTGTTCATGTTTTATATACTAAAACATTGGGAATCTCATTATTTTTCACACCTATAATAAAAATTCCCATTTTTGATCATCTATGATATAACCTATATTATCTAGGGATAATCTATAAATTATGACAAACACCTCCATGTATGTCTCTAATTACAATCAATATAAAGGATATTAATGATTTTAAATTCTCACTAAAATATAATCAATAATAAATTTTTCATATTCAATTTATCTATTTATAATTTATAAATATACAATTTCTTGTTTTGAATATACAATAAAAAATTAAATATAAAATTGAAATGGAATAATGTACACAATTTCTCCCAAATCACCCAAATATATGAATATTCTCCATCCAAAAAATTTTAAATTAATTTTAAAAATATATGTATCCTTTATCAATTAATTATCCTCTTATTTTATTATTTATCTACTTTATTCATTCTATGAAATATTATAAAAAAAATTGTGTGACTTAATATTTTTTCTCATGTCAATCAACAACATTATGTATTTGAGAATGTCTTGATTTTCCACTTCAAGTAGAATATCCAACATAATCTTCCTGAAAATTGTGTGAAATAAGATTAAATACTAGTCTATGTGTCTTTAAATATCATTATATCATTTTATAAATAGTTTCATCACCACATTGTTTTTCACATCACTATATTCTTAGAATAATATAGCACTTCCACACCTCAATTCCTTTATTTTCTTCTTTGAATGAATTCTTTTAGTGGTCTTATTATCCATTTCATGATTAATACTATCACCAAAAACATGAAATTTATTATCAAGTATTTTTATTAAACTCGTTATATAATTTAATAATATTTTTCTTTCACTGGTCTCCTCCCTAATTTGTAAGGGGTTCCACCCTTCCATTCAATTATATTTAGATGTATATGGATTCATTACATTATATATTAAATTGTTTTTTTGAAATATAAGAAAAATAAATTTCATATTTATGAATGATGTATCTATTTTTTTAGTAGGTGATCATAAATTATTATGTTAGAATTAGAAATTTTAATGAAATAATTTACTTTCATTTTTTTTATTTTCTACAGTTCTACAAGACTTTTTCATTTAAACGATCATCAAGTTTTGAGAATGACTAGTATTAAAAATGTTTTCCATGAGATTCCTCCACTGATATCATAATTTTTGTTTCATTTTTAATTCATAAGTCCATGCATGATTAAAATTTCCAAACACGATCATGTTTAGTTTTCAATAATTTTTACAACTTGTGTTTTTTCTGTTTAAGACTTGGTCATTAATCAGTACTTATCATAAATATTTTCCCATTTTATTTACATAAACTTCTTTAAAATGTATTTCATTTTATTGTAAATTTTTAAAATTGATAAAATATAATATATTAAATCTTTATATACTATAATACATCTATTTAACTATTTCTCCTATGCTTCTAAAAAAATTTATCTACTTTTGAAGCCCTTTATGTTTTGTATTAAAATCACCAATAAATGTCAATTCATTTCTAAAAATATACACTCTCTCTTATAATTTTTTTGTAAATTCATGATATTTATATTATTAACATGCATAATCTCCTTATAGAATTAATCTCAGTAATATCATTTCTTAGTGAAATATATGTCCGACTACCCATTTCATTCAATTTTTCAAAACAAAAAATTCATTAATAGTGATAATGGTAACTGTTGATGTGGAAACTATTGGTAGTAATCATTGAATCATTCTCATACCTTTATGAAAGGTTATTGGTCCTTTGAAAAAACATTACTCGGCCTCTTAAGTCTATGGTTTATAATATCTATTAAAATATTCTAAATTATCATTACCAATGTTTTTCATTTTAATAAATAATATTTATTCCTATTTTAACAACCAATTTCTAGATTCTATTGTAATATAATAACTAAAATATCACAATCTTAGTTCAAACATAAAATCTATTTAAAGGAGTATAATAGAGATATATACTTCAAAGAAAATATAATTTAGTAGATATTGTTCTCTATATTATAATGTATGATGTGTTTATATCATTATTAATGATATATGGGTATTACAGACTATTGTAATATGTAATGTAGAACCAATGTATTTTTGAATGTGTTGTATTTTTTGTTGATAAACATGAAGAATTTTTTGGATAAAATAATGTTTTGTTGTTCTTTTTTGATCGAGGATGTGTTTGGTGTATAATATAAAACATAGTTTTCATTAATCCATGGATCAGTTTTAACACACATTTCACTATAGATGTAAATTTTTAACCCTTAATGTGTAAAAAGAATGTTACCACAATTATGGTTAAAATGTGTTAATGAAGGGGTTAAACAACATGAAAATGTATAAAATATGACAAAACCTATATAAAAATGATTGGATAATTATATTTAGACCCTATTATTCTAATTTTTGAATATATGGTAGTTATGATCCATTATACATGAGTTTGACACATGTAATATTTTCAAAATTCATGAATTTACAAAATTTTATCCCACATCAATTATGAAATGGAACCACTTATCATATCTTCCTCACAAATAATACTTCATGTATTTAAAAAAATATCTATATAAATACCTTAATGTATTATTTAATTATATCCTACATCATATTTTATATCCCTAATGGAATCATTTAAAGGATTAAGGTTTAAGACAATAGAGGATTCCAATGAAAATGTGTAATTCTTAACCGAGTTCTTTCAATTTTATTTCTTTTACATATTACAAAAATTATATCTTAACTAAGATTTTATAATACTATAAGTATAATAAAGAGACATAAATTGTATTATTTTTATGTAACAACACATTTTCATCTCTATTTTCATCATTTTGGAAATGAAAACATCGCTCATGTGTACATGAAGAATACCACCTCCACGAAGAAATGTGTTTCATTTTTCATCATGGAATCAAAAGGCATGTTATTTTGATAGGTTTAATGAGTATATGTAATATTGATAAAATTATTATGATTCAAAAAATATCATATTATGAAACTTTTTATCAATTAATATATTGAAAAATCATAACTTTTCTAGTGTGTACAGAAGGGATACAACCTCCATGAAGTGATATGATTCATTTTTCATGTCAAATATGCATGAATGATACATAATTTATATTTAATGTATTTAAATTATAATTATTTAAATGTCAATATTATATATATATTCAAAACAGGATCCATATTCATGGACTATAACTTCAAAATATAAACTTGTATAAAATATGGAAGATTTGACACTCAAGATAATGAAGTTAATAATGATTTGATAATGAACAGAACATAAAATGTTATAAGAGAATCATATATGGTGTATTAAATATTAATATGGTTCATTAATAAATTTATAATAATTATAATGATTTTATACATGATGTTAAGATAACGTATGATGTAATTTTGACATTAGGTAGGGGTCTATAACCTCAAAATATCTTCTTTTGGACATATTATATATTATAAATATACCATTATAAGGATTATAAACATACCTATTGGAATATATCAAAATACCTAATATTATTTTATGTATTCAATGACCATTATTCATATCCATTTGACCAGGTATTATTTCAGTGTTCATTGGATGAAATTTTTTGAATTTCAAAGCACTTTGTTCTTTGCATGGTTGGATCAATGTTATTGAAAACCATGTAGTTTGGACCAAAAAACCATTAAGCATGTTGAGAGAATTTGAAAGGGGAACATGGTTATGGAACATCATTTTTCTAAATTTATAGCCTCACCGTAAAAAAGTACACCCCATGAGAAGTGGGAATGCATGTCTGGCCCATGGTCAGTTTAAATATTCAGCAAAACTATGAACCCAAAAAATATGACCTGTAGATATAGATAGTTATGCCACTGGTATTGTCTAAACCTATATCCCTCCCTATAAAATCATTCACACAATTTTTAGTTCTAATTAAACTTTAATTAAAATTAAAGAACCCATGTCTTATGAATCATAATCCCCCTCTTCAACCCTAATACATTTTTATCCATACAGGCTATAATAGATTCATTTTGATACTATAACCTCGTCATTTTGAGAATGAAAATATCATGTGGAATATTTTATCCCTCTCAAACTCGATAGGTAGACATTATTTACCATTGATCATTTCTTTTGTTCCCGTATTATTATTGATCTTTTTATTCCCTTGTTTAATGTTAGTGGTTCCATTTGATATTCTCTATGAAATTAGAAAATATTTTATATTAATCTGTTTGAAATAGATTTTATTTTACTTTTCAAACCATGGTATGGAATTATTTTATTTTGCACTTTCAAATGAGACGAATTTGTAGAAAAACCTACAAATTCCATTGGTATTTATGTTGTGGGACAAATTTTAAAAATCATGTACTAAATTTTATTATAAATAATTGATTCTATATTATATGAAAGGATTTAATATTTATTTTGAGAAAATGGATAAATTCAAATATTTAAAATCTATGATATTTTTAATTGAAAATGAATGAAATAATGAAAACCCATGTTTTGGTATTGAAATTAAATTCTCATATTGAATATGATAATTTGGGAATTGATTTTTAAATGATGAATTGTTCTGAAATTAGATAATTTTTCAATTATTTATTGATTTCTTGTGCACATGTTCTCTTGTGATGATTGTCGGTTATTTGGAGTGATAACACTAGTATCATGATCCCCTAATAATGGATTAATAATAAAAAATATAAAAAACCAAATTCGAAATGATTATCCCTAATGGAAAGATGATGAATGGTATTTGGCCTAAGATAGATGGATTTGTGCATACATGATTAGTCATGAGCACAAATTTGAGAAGTGTGAGGATCTTAGTGCATGAAACTAATGTACATCAGGGAACATGACCATGTTGTGTGTTCTTTATGATTTTATTATATATGATATTCATTATTGAACTGTTTTACTGATGCTAAATGATATATATAATTGATTTCATATAATTGTTTTTGTTAAAGTCGTATTTTAAATGTTTTCCATCAATTGATAATAAATAATTATTTGGATTAAAATATTAAAATGTTACTTTATTCCATATGATTTCTTATTTAAATTGAGATCATGATTGTTTTATTTATATGGAATTTTTTATAGAAGACATGGTGAGTTCCTATTGGGATTTATAGCTAATAGCATAATGTTAATGTGGGTTTTTTTAGATTTTTTATGCTAGGTACGAGAAAAATAATTGATCCACTTATTGGTCATGCATGTTCCAGATCCGTTGGATCATGGAATAATGATGGTGACTTGTAGAGATAATTTCCACTGGTTAAAAATGGTTTTGATTATTTTTTTAGGTTTATAATGATTTTTTGAGTTGATATTTCATTGATTTTTTTATCTATCATCTTTGTTAATGTTTAACTATTTTTTCTGTTACATTCACTTTGAGTAGTGTTGATATAATTACTCATAGCTTTTTTAAATCCATTATTAAACAAAAAAAACCATTTTATCCTTATTATTAAATTATTCTAGGTTCTAATCACCAACCCATGGGGTTCTATAAATCTCTTTAGGCTATTTCAATTGCGAGATCTTGTATGAGGGTATCTGGGTATCTGGGTTGGTTCTTGAAAATTTTGTATCAATGTTAAGGTTTGAGCATATTTTCTTGAAGTTGGTATGTGCCATGGGTTGTCCTAGTATATATGAGGATGAATTGATGTGCTTTAGTATCTTTTTATTATTTAGTTCCTAGTGATCTCTTGTTACAACTCGCATTAAGAGACCATTGGTAGTGTGGGAAAGGATCCCTTGATGAGTATTTTGAAATGTTTCAATTTTTTCCATGGTTGTTTTGAGCGTTATGAAAATCCTAGACTTCTGAATTAAGATTGATGGAATTGAGACTTATACTCCTATTTTAGTTATTTATTTGAGTTTCATTATTAATATTTTTCTTGTTTTATATTGATGGTGTGTAGCATCATGACCCAAAGAATAAATTTGAACTGATTTGCGGATGGAGATGTCGATGAACCACAATCAATATTATGCTATAATTGGCTAGAATATTATTGAGATTGTGGTTCATTCTGTCCATGATCTAGGATAGATAGAAACATGTTTTCTTATTCAGGTTGTAGTCATGAAACCTCTAAGAGTTGAATATAGACATCATGAGAAACAGTTTCTTCACCAGAAACCATTAGATTCCAATGTACCTTATAAAGAGTGTGGGGATTTTGTCAAATGGAATTGAAAGAATTTTGATTTCTTATAAATTTATAATTCAATTAGTGTGAGGTTTTCTACCTTATATCATGAGGTTTATTGCATAAGGTGGTGGGATTAGATGGTGACAATGAAGAAGAATAATGGATTGGATTGGAAAGACATCATGGGCTTTTTTCATAATTAGTTCTATCCGGATTCCATGGTCTTATAAAAGCCAATGATGTTTGTTAATCACATAAAAGTGAAAGGATTTCCAATTAGTATGAAAATAATTTTTATCTAGTACATTATGATTATAATATTATTACTAATAATAATATGAAGTCAGGAAGATATGAGGTGGTACTTTGAGATGATATTTGATCCCAGGTTTTCAAACAGAAGATAACATCTTATAAAGATATTTTGGATATAGTGTTGGTGGAAGATCTTGACGTGGCTGGTATGTTAGTGTAGATCGGAGTTCCTTTATCTACCATTTTTAGTTCTGTGAGATTATATAAGGGAAAGTGGAATATTTATCAGTCTCATGGGGGATCTTGATAAAAAGCTTCTTCCATACCACCAGTAGTTCCTTGTAGAGGCCTTTTAACTTACTTATAGTGAGGAATGGTGGTGCATTCAAAATATGATTTCACTAAATAACTAGTGATCTATAGTTTTTGTGGATGTTGAGGTCACCTAAAAAAAATTATAATATATTTTTTATACCCCATGTAGTGTAATAGGATCCTCAAAACCTAATATTACTACATTTTAATCACATGCTTCCCAAACAATGGGGTTTGAACCATAAGATTTTATATTGAATCAATTTTACATAGTGGATGAATATCTATAAGAATTTTAAATGTGTATTCTGACTATGATAGGTACCATAACTATATATTCATCTATAATGACTTCATTATTTTATATTGGTACATTGCACTAATTCATATCGACCAATTTTCTTTATGTTAACACCATTTCTATGAATATTTTATCTTATGTGATGGATATTACTATGAACCATCGATTGAAGAAAGATAAGGGTCTTCATTGTCCTTCTTGGGTTTTATCATTATCAAATATTTAACTTTCCTGGGATTTTCATGTTCTTTATTTGAAATATCCTATTGAAATTAATTGACTAGATTGGTTGACTACTCATCAGTATTATAATGATTGTTCTCTTTAGCTGGTCTCCTTTAGTATTCTGGATGGGGTGTTTTTTGTCTTTTAAGAATAATTGGACCTTAGATATTATAGATCCATAACATAGTTCCCAAAGTTGTATAAGTTAATATCAGTGTTTTATTTCGACTTGGAGGGGTAATCGTTGAGTTATGGTCTCCCACATTTTGTCATGGAGTTTCCCAATTTATCTCCTACTAATTCGTCTAGCTTTTTGTTAGTAAGATAGATGGAATTTTCAATCGATGTAGCACCTGGTGCTCAGCCAGTGTCTATCCCATAATACCATATATAACCATTATATTTAAAATTGTTGAAGATTTAACAATACAATTTGAATGAAAAATTATTTATATGCATGAGTGTGTCATCATCAGTGAAACCTAATCTATTTACAAATAAATTTGATTTTTTACTTCACCTATATCTTGATTACAAGAAAATCAATCGAGATATAAAAATTAAAAATTACATATTTCCTTGAATAAATCTTCTCTTTGACTAATTTACATGGGAGAAGTGGTTCTTGATGACTAACCATTGATCTATCCACCACCAAATCTGGATTAAATAATATAACATAAAAAAAATTTACAATAGGCATGGCCACTATGAGTATCTTGTTATGCCTTTTAATCTAACCAATGAACTTGTAGTTTTCATGGAAATGATGAAAATGATATTCTAGGAGTACCTCAACATGTTCACTATAGTCTTTACTGATGATATCCTTGTTTACTCTAAAATTGACATCGATCATTCATGTCATCTGAGGATGGTGGTCAAAATTTTAAGATATCAGCAACTCTATTCCAAGGTCTCGAAACCTTGTTTTTTTATTCATGATGTGATGTTCTTGAGACATTGATATAGTCATATTTTAAATTATTATTTTAATTAAATGTAAAATTTTTATGAAAACTAATTATTAATTAATTATGATGGTATTAATGTTTTTAAAGTATTTTTTGAAAGAAATAATGTATGATAAAAAATAAATAATAACAGATGAATATATTGAGAATAAAACACTTCAACCCTTTAAATATTTTTCAATTTTGCGACACTAAATTTTTAAATGTAGATTCATACTACATTTGAGTCCAGGAGATGTAAAGTACCATGTCCATGGTTCAAAACTAGATATTCAAGTGAAAATGGGGTAAAATTGGCTGCAATACAACATTACACATTTTTAATGTCTTTCATAATGTGTATCATAATGAATTACAAGACATGAAATGTTTTAGCCTTTTACATTAAAAATCATGAATCTACTATTCAATATAAGAATTATTATGGAATTCAGATATATGGGCCCACACATAATAATACATGAATCATATACACAATGTGAAAATAGATAATAGACTCAAAACAACCACAATAGAAACTTTTAATATAGAATTCCACTTTTAAGACGTGAGGACCCATCATGTTTGATTTTTGACTGATTAATGATGCTATTGATGGAACTTGAACATCAGGAACTCCAAAAAAAGGACACCCAATAAAGAGAATGAGAAAAACTAGATCTCGAGGATATATCACTAAAATAAATTGTAGGGGTGTTACTTCATTAGTATTTATTTATTTTCCATTTCTTTTAGTTTTGTTTTCCCATGTAACAAATTCATTTATCTTATAATTCTTTTGTTTCCATATTATCTTAACTCCCTTTCTCTTCAAACCCTAATCGCATTCCCTCTATGTTATATCTTTCCACTATGATCTCTTTTTCACATTGGAAATATCAAGTAAAAAACCTGAGGATTGGTCATGGGGGAGGTCTCATAATGTTTTTTTATTATTTCTCCCGAAATAATTTAAAGATACACTTATTTGTTTTGGAGAATAATTTTTAAATTCATGGGTACTGTGAAATTACACAATGACATGAATCTCAATTTCATTCCTCATTCCTTTTGAGCAATATAAACTTTTGTTATTCCACGGTGGTTCCCTATGATTCAAAAAAACCCACTCAAGTTAGATAGTATAAATCCATATATGATGTAAAATATTTTAAAAATTTTATATAAATAAACAAAAAATAATGAAAGAACCCATTTATCTATCCCAGGACCAAGTCCATTCTTCCATAATTTCATTATTTCTTCATTTTTTCATATATGATGATTTATTTTTGTATTGTATTATTTTCATGAATCCAAAAAATATATGTTTTAAGAAAAAAAAAAGATTCTTTAGTATTTATAATAGAATAAGTAATTTAATTGAATACTATACCCATCAAAATAATAAACACAAGTCTGCCTCTGTGTGGCATTAGGAAAAATAAATATTTATTTTTCATTACCCTATGATAGGAATGTGTGAGGAACATTATCACAAAACATGGTATTTAATTTTATCCAAGTAAGGTGAACACTTTAATGAAATGAGGGAACTGCAGAATGTTTTAGATACTTAGATCCTCATTGGTTTAGCATGGTGTTATTACTGGTCTATAGAGTATTTCTCAAAGTTGGCTTCTATGATGACTACTCTAACATTAAATTGAATAATGTTCTAATGGAATGAAAAAATATTTTCTAATTTTTTTAGATGAAACTATTCTTTACATTTTAACTTATATTGAACATTTTATAGGCTAGGTAGGGAAATTTGGTCTTCTGTGATGCATCAAGTTAGAGTTTCGGTTTTTTCCTTATATAGGGTGATCAGGTCATTGCCTATGGCTATAGACATATAAGACAACATAAAAAGAACTATTCAATCCTTGATATTCAAATACAACCATGATTCAACATCTTAATGGAATACAATATTAACTTTAAATTAAAAGGTTTATTATTTATTCTGAGAAATAAGTATGAGTTACAACTTCTCACAAAAATGATTTAATCTTTGAAATAGGGGTTGGGTAGAGAAACTAAATTTGTTCAATTATAACATTGCTAATACCTTAGTAAAGTTGATTTTTATTATTGATTCTCAAAGAAGGAAACCTCTGACTCATGACATGAAAGAATAATCAGAATAGTGGTATATGATATTTCTATTTGCACAGTTGTATTTTGGAGTCCAGGGGAACGAGTCTGAGGATTTCTTGACCAATGTTCAATTTTTCTTCCCTATTCTCAAGATTATTCTTCAGTATTAGAAGCACGAAGAATAATTCAATGGTGCTTGACACTTTATTTTCTATGGGAATAGCATCACTAAGTGGTTATTCACTATAGAGAGTATTATATGTTTTCAAAACTAGTATGTTATACCTTATTCAATTGGGAATGTTGTGATGGGATAATTCAATAGTTCTCAGTGGTTAGTGAGCCCATATTACATGAATATGTACAATGATATTTGGAAATTATTCTAGTATCCAGGTATGTGATGGGAATTTTTTTACATTGTTTCACATTTTTATATAGTCCAACAGGTCAAGTAAGTGGACCGAAAAACATCAGGTTTTCTCCATCCCCTTCTTGTTCCAACGCGAAAGTGAGACGATATTTATATGGATGTTATGGTGGTTTTTCCTCATACCCCTCAAAATAATAACTTTATAATAATTGTGAACGATTGGTTGGACAAGTTGGGTCACATTAAACCCATCAATTATATATCCAAAGTTTTGGACTTGGGAGGCCTCAATGTATATGTTGTTTTTAGGTTGTGTTGTGTTCCATATATGATAGAATCATATAAGGATCCCATATTCACTTCTTTTTTTGAAGAGGCATCTAAGAGGTGATGGGATCTTAGGATAGTTTGAACATGTTAAATCATGTGTAGATGAATAGCTATAAAAAAAGAGATATACCAATTTTAGAAGACATGATCTATGCTTGCATTATCAATTTTGGTGAATCATGGTATATACACCTGTTACTAGTTGAGTTATCTTATAATTGTTTTTACCATTCATCCATTCATATATCTCTCTTTGTGGCTTTTTATAGTCACCCATGTAAATAAACTTTATGTTTCCTAGTGATTGATGAACCGTACTTGGATGGACCATGTTTGGGCCAAGAGGCAATGCATACAATTCATATGACTTATCAGAGAAGGGTGAAAAAATAGAGTAGATATAAATATTATGCTGATATTAATTGATGACTGTTAGAGTTTTTGGTTTGTGATTGGTTTTTCTTGATAGATTCACCACAATTGGGTCACCGATGTCTTAGAAAATAAGGAACACTTGAACCTTGGTTTGTGGAATCTTCTATGGTTGTAAACTAGGTGGGGGAATGTGTCTTACCATTAATAACATCCACCATTTTTAAATCAATATAAAATGTGATTAATATATAACATTTGTAGAAAAATATTTTTGTCTAGTATCATGTTTTGAGATGGGAGTATCATGGTGTTGAGCCTGATTTATCAGTGACTAAGCATCCAGTCCTGATTTTTTATTCTAAGATAGAGGTACTTTATGGGAGGATGATACCTTTGTTTTTTCAAGGGAGGCATGGTTCCAATTCTCATGTGACATGGGAGTGGGAGGAACTAATGAGAGATTAGTGGGATCATCTCATTAATATGTTATCTTATGGACATACTTTATGTGGACACAAATATTTTATGGTGGGTAGGATGTAACATCTTGTGGCCTTCTTTTAGGTATTTTGTGAGCTTATTTTGATCGTTTTTTGGTGAGGTCTTATTTCAAGGATCATTGGGTATGATTTGGAGAGTATTCATTGACATTGGGATATTCTAGCAGACATGTTTAAGAAAAAAATTGAGATTTCTCCCATCAAATCATGCACATACTTGAGATCCATTAGAATAGGGTGCAAAGTGATAGTGCACTATTTATCTAACCATGTTTCCACTCCTCCAAATAATTTACCCCTTGGGTGGTGGGAAATTCATGGTTGGAAAACTATTAGTTTAACCTTGAGACTAATCCTTTCACACCAAATAGAAGACTTTTAGAGGTGAATGGTTAAGGTGGATTTTTTGGATAACAATGAAAACCTCACAAAAATACCCAGTAATGTAGTATTTAATTCCCCTTAAACTATAATTAAATTCCCATAACCCCTGTTTATGAATACTAATCCACCCATTAGACCCTGTTAAAATTTTTTATCCTTTGAGTCTCTCAAGAAGTGATTTTGGATACTTCAACCTTTTCCTTTGGTGAATAAATGTGATAGTGGAAGATACCATCCCTATCTGATTTAATTAATATATCTTCTTCACTTTCTAAATTCATTAGTTTTCCCATTGTGGGTTTTAATTATTTGATTCAGTGATTAAATGTTGGAAGTTCCATATGATATATTCCAAGAAATTGAAACATTAATTTTCATGATTTTTTAAAATTAATTTCAATTAATATATAAAATATCAATTTGGAATTAATTGATTATGAAAATAAAAATGGAATATGATTTTAGAAAACCCACCAATTCCAACCTAATTGGAATTATGGGATGAATATTAAAAATGATAAATTTATTTTTTAGAAAAAATAATTAATGGATGAATTGATGAAATGATTTGAGATTTTTATTGAGAAAATGTATTAAATTGAAATGATGAAAATATGTGATTTTTTTATTAAAACTTTAGAAATGATTAAAATAGATGTTTTAGTTTTGAAATCTAATTTGAGTATTAAAGTGAAAATTTGGGAAATTGAATTATAAATGGTTAATTAATTTTTTATGGGATTATTTAAATTTTTTTATTGTTTTCATGATGACATTAAATCCTGTGAAGTTAGAAGTTTTTTTGGATAATAACTCCTGGATCTTTTTTCCCTCAAAATTTATTGATAATGAAAACTTTTATAAAAATAATTTTCGACATGATTATCCCACATTGGATGTTGACGAGTTCTATTTGGGATGAGCCTGAGGGACGTGTGCAAAACATATTTTCTATGATCACTAATTTGAGATGTGTGAGGATCCTATATATAGAAACTATTATACTATATGTTAAATTTACATTGTTCTTTTTCTATATGTTATGATTATATAATAAATTGACTATATAACATTTTTACTCATTCCATGTGATTTTTATATTTTATCTTATATAAAATGATTATTTAATCAAAAAAATTTATTTTATTTTATTGAGAAGAAATAATATTTCTTATTAAAATATGAAAATGTTACAATATTCCATTCCCCATTTTAATTACATTTAAATCAGAATTGGTTTATTGTTATGGAATTTATTATAGAACACTTGGTAAAACTCTACTATGATTTATAGCTCACACAATATCTTTTCCTTTTGGATTTTTTTTTATTTTTTATTTGAGGTCCATGTGAAGGAAAACTACCACTTGGAAGTGGTGGATGTTCATGATCCTTGGGATCCTGGATTGAGGATGGTAACTGGTGGTGCTAAGGTCCCCTTGTTACACATAATTTTGATAATTTTGTTGATATGATGACGGAATATTGGGATGATTATTTTTTGATTTTCTCATATATCTATTTAGGGATTGTTCTACCTATTTGACTTTAGGTTCTTTATCCTTGATAAGTATTAATTACTAAATTTTATCTTTTTTACCATCAAATGTTTCATGGAAAACCCATTACAGCTTTATTCCGATATTATTCTAGGTGCTAGTTGCCAACTTGTGGGGATCGAGAATACCCTTCATGGTATATCAATACTGGCATGGGTATCAGGGGACTAGGGTATCCAAGCCGGTTCATGGAAAATTTTATATCACAAATCATTTCTACATAATCTTTTTTAAAATTTCAAATCATGTTATTTCAACCAAAGGATTATGATTTAAAAGTTGCAAGGCAAGTATGGGTTAAATGTTATAACATCACTAAGTGTAGTGATTATTAATGCTTAAATTTAAAATTATGAAATTGTATGACCTTTCACAAATAAATCTCTTGATTTCTATTATCTGTTGGTTATTTTTAGATATTATCGTTTTCATTTCATTTGTTAGTATTTATGAACTCAATAGTAGAAAATAACTTCTTTAAATAAAACATACATTATATCTATCATAAGATAGAAATCTATTCTCTTAATAAAAAATATTTTATGAAACTTCTTGAAATACATTTTACTATTCCCTAATTATTTTTATAATTTACTTTTACCCAATGTATATATTTATATTAAAATGATTAATAAAATTATTATTTTCATTTTCACATGATGGTAATTTTTACCCAAACAATAAAAAAAACATAATTTTATCATTTACCACTAATATATAATTTCCCTCTGCAATATAAATTATATTAATTGAATATTATTTTATATTTTCATAGGGTTACTTTCAATGAAATGATTTATCTCAATATTATTAATGTTTTTTAGTTTTTAATAATGATAATGGAAAATAGAATTTTTATCTTAAATGAATTAAAATAATTTTGATATTGATTTCTTAATTTTTTCTTACATATTATTTTAAGGAATTTATTTTTAATTTAAACCATCTATTTTATATAATACTTAAAAAGGTAGTTTATTCATAAAAAACATAATTTCAAATGAATTTATGATCTTCATTTTTCTTTTTCATATTTATGGTTTTGTGTTCATAAAAATTATCGTAATGAAATTATCGTGGCCATTATTTTCTCATCCATGTCTATATTTTATGTATCATGGATCATTTACACTACCCTTATTATTTCACAACCACATACCTCATCAATATATACACTCAGTTGATAGAATAATATTAATAAATTTACCTCATTTATTAGGAAAATATTGATGTTATATATCATTTATTCAATGTGGAATATTCTTGATATATAAGGAATTTTGAGAATGAAATGTATTGATCATTCAAAATATGAAGAATGAAATGGACATTGAAGTGATTAGAGTGGTTCAGTTATAGGTATCTCCTCGATTAATCAATACATGTCATGGGAAAAAATAGGTGTCCATATTAGATAGCTATTTGGTTTACACCATCCCATTTGTGATGATGATGTCTTGGTTAAGAGTCCATAAAGGTATGATTTTAGATTACATGTTCGATACCATGATAAAATGCTCATATATGTATTGATTTATGTGTTTTCTATATTAAAAAGTCATTTTTCATTATCAATGTTATTAGTGTGGATGTATAGAGAACTAATATTGTTGATTTAATTATATGTTTTATTATTATCTATTCCTCTGTATTCATTCTTACTTATTTCCATGTGTTATCTTTTCTTGTACGTATCCATTACTAAGAATATGACCTCACCATTTATTTACCCCTACCCAAGGATATATTGGAAGAAAAAATGAATTAATTTTATGGATATAATAAATATTACAATGAAATATTTTATATAATTTTTGTAATATATAATTCATGTATGTATATAGTTTTCCAAGGCTACTAAAGTCATCAACTTTGTGCAGTTCCATCCCATGTATCTTGTACAGATTTTATAAGAAAATATAATATATGGGTTTCTAAACATGGTTATGCTATAGTGGGTATCAGAGAAATATTAGTAGGAATCCTGGGAATTAGATTTTAGATTAACATATATAACATCCATTTTATGATAATCACATTGAGTATTTGGGAACATTTTAGATTATTTCATTCGATGGATAATTATTCTTGATAATGTTATGTTAAATAACGGAGATATAGTTCTTATAGATTCAACATAAAAAAAGAAGGGATTCAATTACCATGGTCAATATAAGGTTTTCCCTATTGAAGATGTCCATACTGCAAGTAATGGAGTTATGAAGAACATAGAAATATTAGAGAAACTAGATTAGATTATTATTAATATGTTTTAACATATACAGAAAACATATAGGATACGAATTTAGTAAAGTAAATTAAATTTTAAATAAAATATTGATCTTTACTAACAAACAAAATATGTAAAAAATGGAGCTCAATAAAAGTTCTCGTGATAATGACCATTGATTGAAAAATATAAAACATCAAAAATTACATGAATAAGTAAAACATAATTTAGTAAAATTAATAATAATATTTGAAGTTTTTTACTAGGGTGTTAAATATTCCATCATGCTTATCAAATTAATGTAATGAAAAAAATATATTAATGGTTAGACTATTAAATTTAAGGATGTGGGGAATTATGAAAACTAATTCCCCAAGAATAAATGATGGCCCTAATAAGTTTTGTGTGTGTGTTTTATTGATGATATCTTGAAATACATCAACAATTATTAAGTTATGAGAATGAAATGACTATCATTCATGAATATTTTATAGGAAAAGATGTTATATGGGAAATTTTGATTTTGTTTGATGTTTTTTCTCAAGATGTTTCTTTTCCTGGAAATATCATCTCAATGGATGGAATATATTTTGACCATATTAAGATAAATTTAAATTGATGAATGACCTTCATGGATGAATGTAAATTTTAAGTATTTGAATTCAAAGTAATTATGATTAAATTGGTTTTTATATTATTATGATTTATCAATATTTATCAATTGTAGTTTGGTATGAGGATTAGGAAAATGAATCCAATGTTTTTTTAATAGTATTTATTTTTATGGAATATTTAGAAAATTTCAATTTTAGAAACATATGTTGAATGAACTCTGTTATTCTGAAAATTCATTTTTATGAAATTGGGATATTTTTGGAGATTATTTTTTATAAAGATTTATTCGTATTGGTTATTATTTTATCTTGTGATAATAATTTGAGTTCTATATAGGAGAAATAACTTTTCATTATTTTGTGGATCATATATTGAAATAATATTTTTTTACTTCTTTATGTATGGGGAATTTATCATGATCATGATGTTTCACAAAAAAAATGCAAAATCAGTCATATATAATGGAAAACATTCAAGTAAAAAACATTTATCACGTTTCATATACTAATAATAATTGAATTTTCGAAAATAAAGAAAATTAAAGTAATATTTATGATGTATTATATGGAATGTAACACTAATCTACCATGGCATGTTTTTAAAAACTCACATTCAGTTATATAGGTATATATATATAATGTGATTACTTATCGTAACCTATAAATTAATGCTCCAAATAAAACATATATCCAATTTTAGTAAAATAATATTAGTTTTTTTACTTTATAAAATAATAATAAAAATTATGAACTCTCAATTTATATGATGGTATAATATAATATCCCAATATTTTAGTGTGTATTTTTTATTTAGAGAACAATATAATCCATATGATAGATGACATGAATCCCTGAGCTTTAACATACCATAAAATAGTATTATTAAAATAAAATAGTTGTAACTTAGTCATTTAGTTGGTGGGTATGAATATAATTAACCAAATTATGAAATATATCGAGAATTTATTTCCTTAATAAAAAAATAAATTCAACCAATAAATTTAACATTCATCAAATTGAATTTACTAATATTTGAATAAGAATAAATATATGTCATGATTGAATAATATTCAAAAAAATGAGTTTTATTACAAATTGAATGGATATTATAATTTATTTATGCCAAATTTACATATATATCTTTAAAAAATTGATGTCATTTTTAAAAATATTATGTAATTTTATATATTAGATAAATTTTATAGATTTTTCAAAAAAGTTTGATTTTTTAGAAATAGTGAAAACATATTTATATTGATGAAAACTATATTTTATTTTACTATAATTACAAAAAATAACCAAGTTATAATTTATTTAATGTCATAAAATTATTATTTTATCAAACATGATCCAATTATGTCTATGAAAATCAATATAATACAAGGTTTTAGAGTAAAATATTTTTTTTATGTTTAAAAATGTATTTAAAAAATTAATAATGTATTTTTAATAATTATAATAAATATAATATCTAGAAATAATATGAATTAAATATTATAAAATATATTTCATATTTATAATAACGAGGATATATGTTTTAAATATAAAACCCTTTTATTTTCTATCATCATGAATAGTAACCACGGTAAAAATATGCTAGCATGGTAAGGGTGATACAAAGTTCAATCTATAGAGTACGGAATTAAAATCTCAAAAAATAACTCCTTAATCCTATTTTATTAGTGCTTCTCAACCAAATAAATCCTATAAAAAAAGTTATTGAAATTTATTTCCATATTCCTTCAATTTAAACAGTTATATTATTTGGTGAAAAATGTTACACAAATGTCACTCACTTGATTTTAATGTCCCTTATATATCTTCATATGGAAAGAAGAAGTTATCAATGAATATAAAAGATTAATTTAAACACAAATATATATTCTTATGATGATAATTTTTTTTTCAAGGATGGTATAATTACCCAAAATTCATACAAAACACTAACTTGGTGTCTTGAAAATAGTATGAAAATATGAAAAATGATTTGAAAAATTTTAAAATAAATATTTTTTAGAAAACATATTGTATTTCATGAATTTATGATTAATAATAATGTAACATTATGGATAAAATTGTTTATATTTGAAATATTATTTTATCATGATGGTACTGAAGTCAAAATAAATAAAGAATCCCAAAAAATATTTCAACTATAATTTATGTTATGTAATCTGATATTAAATGAATTGAAAATCAGAATAAAATCTAAAAATTGGTCGATTGGGAAGGGAAATTGATGAAAATTTCATACATTTGAAATTTTATAGCAAAATTTCACATTATAAATAAATTTATAATCCTTAAATGAAAAAATTAGATATTAATAATTAACGTTATAATGGTAAATTAATGTTTTAAAGCAAAATATATAATTTAAAATGAAAAATAAATCTATAAAATAATTATTGGATGATCATAATTAAACCTTATTCTCATTACCAGTAGAGATAACATAGTTTGGATCCATTTGACATGAGGTATAAATATAATATATTTTAATAATACATGTATTTACCAGATCAACGCCATCCTCATGTGTAAAATGGAACCACATTTCCACTCTTAATAACACATCATGAGCCATTTATTTTAGAAAATATCTAAAAAATATTTTACTAGATTCTATATCCACATAATATGTGTTCTTTTCTGTCTCCAATATCCTTTTAAAAAGGATTATAGTGTTATATGTAGGTGGATTCTAATGAATATGGATAACTCTTAACTGAGTTATTTTAATTTATTTTTCTTATAACTCCTTCAATTTTGTCCTTACCATGATTATATAATAATAAAATCTTTAATAATGAAAAACATTATTAATTTTGGGTAGCAACCCTAGTTAATAACATTTTATAACTTATAGAAAATGAAAACACAATTTTTGTATACATGTGGACTACCACCTCTAAAAATATATGTTTTTCATTTTTCATAAAGACCCAAAAGGCTTGTTATTATGGAATATTTATTGAATATATATTATATTCATAACATGATTACAATTAATAAAATATATCATATTACATCACTTATTAATATTTCATCGATTGGAAAATTATAATGAAATTCATTTGTTTATGTGGACCTCCACCACCTTGAAGAAGTATTATTAGTTTTTCATTTATTTAATTCATCATTCCACGACTATTATTCTTCAATATGAACAGAAAAACCCGAAAAAGATTGAAAAAAAGAATAGTTAACACCCAATATAGTGATTTAAATAAACTATTGTTAACATACACGTGATAAAATTTATTATTGAATAATATATATTGTGATAACAATGAATATGGTTCATTAATAGATGAATAATAAATCTAAATTAATTATATATGAGTTTAAGATAACATATGAATAATGTTAGACTTAAGGTATTGGTTTATCATCTCAAACTACCATATTTGGGACATATGTTATCTATTACACCAATATTTTTTTCATGGAATATATAATTACTACTTGATATGTTATATCATGAATCCTCCTTACATGAATATATTTAAAATTATAGTTATATTTATTTCATTCATGGTTTTATGACCCAAATTTTACCATTGTATTAAGCGTTTTATGATCCAATCCCATTTTGTACCATCATTATTTATGCTTAAAATTTTTATGATGAATTTATATGAAATTTCTCTTATTAGGATCATTTATTTTATTCTACTAGGGTTTTTTCTTAATATTTAATTTTTCAATTTAATTTTCTCTCTATAATCACTTAATAATCTGAAAGAATCATTTTAATAAAAGATGAATTACTTTATATCTTTATATGATATGTTTCTCTTATATATATATATGTCATATAATTTTTTTTCAAACATTCATTTACTAATTCCCAATTTTTAATTAAACTCATTATTACCCATTATTTACATTAAATTAACTATTAAAAAACACTTTTTATTTTTTAAAATAGGTACTATTTACCATAACTGTGAACAAAATATTTGTTTTAATGCTTTCGAAAATAATAATATATACCTCCATCATGATTATTAATTATATTTTATGTTCCCTTTAAATGTTTCAATGGTTATTTTAAAATATTTTTTTTTCACAAAAACATGTGAATTATTAGTTATAACTGATAACAAAAGAGGGTATCATTTTCATTTTTTAATGAAATGAATTTTGAATGTTATTTATAAATTCTTTATTTCACAAAGAACCAAGTTATTTTTATTATTTTGATTATTTTTTTTAATTTATAAAATATTTGTTTTACTAAAAAACATCATTTATAATTAATTCATGGTCATCCTGCATCCCTTACTGGTTTTTGGTTTTGTGGTAATTAACCTCCTCATGATCAAAATCCCTTGGCAAAATATTTTTTTTATGTATCCATATATTATATGTCATGGACAATTTAATGTAATATAATATTTATTTAATCTTATTCAACTTTAATAAATGGTATATTTTGAAGTCATATTATTAATAAAATTTCCTTGTTTATTGGGGAAATATTTATCTTCCTTATTCTAAATTCAATATGAAACATTTTGTAATTAAAAAGAAATATCAGAATTAATTGTATTGATAATTAAAAATATGTCAAATTTATAACAAATAAAAGTAATGGGAGGGGGACTATTATAGATATCCCTTCGATTCATTGATGGGTATCATGATAAAAAAATTGGTGGCTAAATTATATGGGTATTTTCTTTACACCTACCCATTTTTTAAGAATGATGTTTTGGGTGAGAGGCCATTATGGTATGATTCATGATAACATGGATAAGGCCCTAATTGAATGTTCATGAATGTCTATATTTATGTATTTCATTTATTTAGAATTGAGTTTTAATTATCTATATTATTTATATAGATATAATTTTAAATAATATTTTTGATATATTGGAACATTTTATTATTATCAACACAACTATATTGATTATTCCTTATTTAATCATGTTAGATTACATTGTATGTATCCCTTATTGGGTGTCTGAGATGACCCTTTATTCTTTTTACTGTATCTAGGGTAATAATTCAGAACAGTTGAATTATTTTCAATTATACAAGAATTTTTTCCATTAAATGATTTAATTTTAAATGAAATATGGATCTCCTGGATTTTTTTCCAATAATTCTTAACTGGTCAATCATGACTGGTGTGATTCATTATTTCTTATACCAATGTAATATCTATGCATGTAATCAGGATTATTGGAGGGTGGTATTCTATAATTTTATAGTTACTAAATCCCTTAGACATTATATGGGAATTTATATTTGATGTAAATTTTATCCCATTCGTATAATATCATGTTGTACATAAATGATTTAATCATATAGAGGAAAAAATTCATGATATGAGTTGATATTTCATAAGAATTTCTAGTGTTTGGATAGAGATATTCACATGGGTATTTAGTAATACTGTTCAAAATTATTATATTGATGAATTTTATGGAATTTAACACAATATATAAAATTTCCTAAGACTCATTTATAGAATATGATTTCCTTCTCAAGATTTTAGGAAATTATTGAGTATAAAAATAGTCTAACTTATAATCGGTTTTGTGTTTCAAATTTTCAAAATGACTTCTCTGAGAATTTTTGACCCATATTAATTGATAAGATTAATAGGGTTAAAAAAGAACATCATCTCTAGAGGATTTAGGGTGATGGAATAACTGCTAAAATATTAAAAATATATGAGTTGAGAGATCAAAGGTACAAATATGAGGGATTTATGTTCTAAAAAATTTCATCTGGACATTTTATGTTAAAATAAAATTTTACGTATAGTGATGGATATTGGTAATATTAGAACATTTCAAGTGATGTGAACCTACAAAATCTTTTACAGATAAGTATAAGTGTTGGATTCCCTTAATGGTAAAATAAAATCCCTCTACAAAACATTTTAATTTTATACACTCTATAGTGGAAAATATATTTATTGATTTAATAACATAGAACAATAATGATACAATGAATCACAATAGTGGTGAATAAAATTAAATTCTTATGGTATTTTACCTTTCACTAAAATTCTTGTACGTATGTTTGGAAGACATTTAAACTAGGATATATCTAGACCATAAAAACTTATATTGTATGACACCCAATCTCAAGGAAATAAAATGTGTTCAAAGAACCATATTTCCTCTATTAATAATCATGATTAAAATGATTAATTTAAATTGTTTCAAAAATAATTTTGTTACATATTGTGATGTGATTAATTATCATGAATAAAAATTTTATGATACCCTATCTCCTATACCAGGCATTAAAGGTGGTAGATATATCTACTATTGAATTTCAATGTTTTTATTAAAATTTTCATATATCATTTACTAATAAAATGAATATTGAGGTTAATGGAAATATTCCGAATGAAATTATTATCTTCTTTTAGATAGAGTTTATAATAAAGTGATGGGTCTATAAGAAACATAAGATATGTCGAAATATCTTATGAGTGGATTTGAAGGTATTATTATATTAAAAAAATTAGAACATTAAATTTGGAGAGTTATGTTTTAAGATATGAAGATGAATGGTAATGAAGGATTAGAATATTATTTTACTAGAGTAAATGAAATATTCCCTTAAATTTGATGTTTCAATGAGATATTTACTAATTAAATAACAATGAAATTATCATTGTGAAATTATCCAAACTAATTCGATCCCAAAATATATGTTCATGATGATAGAGATGACATACCTCATGAAAAAAACGTATGATTACTATGTTTTAAAAAATTGGGAATATGATTAATTTAAGAGGTTGTTTAATGGAAAATGGACTGTTATGCCAATAAGAAACATAAAAACTGTGACTTTGGAAAATACGCTTTGAGGGATTCACAATATAATCATGGAATGGAAAAATAATACAAGATAATAATATTCCACATATATAGAAAATTCATTAAAGTTAAAGGAAAATTAATGGAGAATGTTTCACTAAAATTCATTATGTGTGGTAGCATTACGAACATGGAAATGAATTTTTGTAATATAAAAGAAAGTGTAAATGAAGATGAAGAACCAAATCCAATATCTAATTTTTTATAATTTGATTAAAATCAAAAAGAATCATATGAAATAATATGATGATAAATTAAATCCTTACTACAAGAATAAAAGATTCTTTCTAAGGAAGAAAAAGAATAATCATTAGAAGAAAACATCAAACAAACAAATTAATTTGAAAATAATGAATATCATCCCTCCTATAAAAAGTGAGGAACATTAAGTGAAGAAGAAAAAAAAAGGTGAGGAGCATTACATGGAACATATGTTGAGATCAAAACATCAATCACAACCTAAGAAAAAAATAATCTCAATAAATAACATTGAATAATTAAAAAGAAATGACAATGAAAATTTGAAGGTAAAGATGATGTTCTAAAATATTAAGAATCATATTTTAAATAAATTTAAAGACATTAGTTGATGATTTCTGAGTATTAAAAAATGTTAAGTATAAAAATGAAATGTTGGATTAAATGGAATATGATTTATGTAAAAAACAGAAAATTTATATTTTGGCATAAAATTCATTGAACTATATAAATGAAACAATTTAAAAGGAAATAGATGATAAGGGATAATCATCTGAAGAAACATAAATCATTTCATTTTATTTTATAAAAGATAATATACTTATAAATATGTAGAGAATCAAGAATACACTAATAGTGTATTAAACCATTAAATCTTGAATGAACATGAGTGATGAATTATTTTTTGAAAACCCTCAAATACTGTAATGAAAGAAGAGGCAATCATTCAAAAGAAAATTTATTCTAAAAATCTATTCTATGATTGAGAATATATTAGAAAAAATATGTTTTACTTAATTATCTGATATTGTGAGAGGAAATCTATAATTGATGAATATTTTGGTTTAGTGGAATTTATAATTATAATGCATATTATTACTGACACAACATATCACTCATATTGAGAAAGAAGAAACCAATGAGGATTGGATCTAAATATAAAAAGATGTAATATTCATAATATATTGGATGATCCATCGAAAAATAAATTATATGATGAAATTAATTTTATCTAAAATATGTTTGGTTGTATAAAATATACTTTTGGATGATTAGAGAAACCTAGTCACTACGTTGAATCATCCCTGAAAAATTTACTAGGGAAAACCACATATACTGGTAAATAAATCAAACCAGGAAAATAGAAGAGTCATGAGAATTAATATTTTTTTTGAATTAAACATAAAAGATAACCATAATGGGTTTTCATTCATTCATTATAGTATATGATCCTCATAAATAAAAGGTGGATTTAATGGTGTAAAAAAACATAAAATAGGATCCAAAACAGCTGGGATTGATAGTTTACTGATAATTAAAATAATCAATATGTCATTTATGGATTTCTAGATATTAAAATAAATATATGTACTTTTTTTTATTTACATAAGAATAATATACATATTTTTTATTTTTTACTACGATGAAGGATAAAAAATCATCTTTTTTTAAATTGTCATATTATCTGATTTCTGAATGATAAAGAATCCCATATGGAATGAATAAGAACTATTTGTATCTTGTATCATATTTTTGACTCATGTAGCTCTTTTTACAAATGTTATTATGATAATAATAACATATTTCATGAAATAATTGGTCATATTCTAAAAAATATAATGAAATATTTTCACAATTTGAAGTGTTTATATTTCATTTTTTTCTTGCAAGTGAAAGGAATAGGGTTTTGAGGTTCATAAAGGAGGAAATATGGCCAAATAATGTTATAAAATGGAATAAATTATATCTAATCCTATATTGGAAAATATATATTATTATATATAATGTAAAGTGAGGTTAAAATCAATAAATTGTGATAACTACTTCATTACCATCATTAATGATTTAATCTTGATGAATTTTGTAATTTTAACAAAACATAAATATGATATTATGGAGATATATAAGGTTTAAATAATATAATATAATAAGTAACATTATATGTACATAAAGAGGTTAAAAATATATATTGGTTATGAGTTTACAAGTTATTCTTTTAAAGCCTGTCATTCAAAACATGAATAAAATATCAATACAATGCTCTTGACACCCCATAACAAAATAGTGTTACTAATATTAGAAATACTTTTTCTATTAAAATATGAAGGACAATGATTTTATAGTCTAAAATAAAATAGCTCTTCTATATATAAGATTTATATACATCAATGCATTCTAAAAATACATAAATATAAATACTCTATGGGGAAATCACACCCTCTGAGATGTGGTATAAGAATAAACCCATAGAAAAATATTCCAATTTATTTGGTGGACATTACAAGATAATGATAAAAAACATATACAAATAAGAAAATTCTATTAAGAATGATAATGAACAAATATTCATATTTGATATAACTAAAAAATGAATTTATATTTTTAATAAAAAATAGTTAAACAATTTTTGGAATTATTTTATGTTAATGTGATTGAGAATAAGTTTAATAAAAAAATAAAAGGAGATTAATGTCACAGTGGATTAATTTAAGATATAATATAGTCATATAGAAAAAATTGAAATTGTAATGATGAAGTGAACCTCATATTGAACTAAAAAATTTCGATGAATCTAGTGATGATGAATGATATAATAGATAAAAACAAAAAATTCTTAAAGATACAAATGAAGGTTAAATGAAAAGAATATTACAAGAACATATAATGCCCATGTTTAGAGAAATAGATAAATAGGTTTATAAAAAAATAATAGTTTATATATGAGATTGAAAATAATTATATATCACATGAAATTGATAACATATAATGTTTGGATATAATTAAAAATGAGTTGGATCATACTCAAAATAATAACGCATGGGTAATTATTCCCAGATATAGAGAATTTTTTTAATGAAACTAAATTGGGTTTCCTATGTTTTCTCAATAAAGTTTTTTTTTTGAAAATAAGTATTTTTTTCTTCTATAAATTTTATTCATAGGTGGAAGATGTTTATAGAGTCCCTTAATTTTAAAAACAACAACATTACATTACTTTTTCTGAATACATTAACATTATATAAACATATTCCTAAAGAAATTAATTGGTCTAGTGCGTTTGAAAACTTGGAAAATAAACACCGGTATATATGTGAGTTACATCATCTCCCCATAGGTTCTTCCTGACTAGCACCCTTATTAGTCATATTAATAATAGTGCATATAATCATAACGTGGGGGAAAGGAAACATAATAGCGGTGATCTCAAATGCTCAGTAAGGGTAATCAAGAAATATATGTAAGAATAAACTTGAGCATATGGGTATGAGAATATGATAATGAACATATAATATCATACTATGCATATCAAAGATCATAATATATATCTTGGAATAAATATTGGAAGTTCATAAGACATGAATCATTATGAAATAAAGTGCATAATCCATGAAATTATAACTTAGGATTAAAACATGGGATTGTGGAAAACACATAAGTATATAATTTTTTCCATTGTACCCAAGTCGTTACTACCAAGACCATCTCGGTAGTATTGGTTCACTCTACGTACTATCATAGTTTTCATTGTTCACTCCCATGGACATAAAAATATCATGAGTTCACTCCTCATATGATATTAATAGTCATGTTTCACTCCCTTGACCATCATAGTTGTTAAGGTTCACTCCTGAAACAATATTCGTTTATCTTGTGAGATATAAATCATTACCCAATGCATTTTATGAAGATATAGGTCCCACATAGAACATAACAAAATCATACATGCATGTGACACAATATCATAAATAATCCTATAATAACACATTAAATTAAATAAGTATCAAAAAAATTCATACATATCATAACCTGTGGAAGGAGATAGGTTTCCTAACCATTTCATCATAAATATAACATGTGAAAAGAAGTAGGTTCCAAATGTATATAACTTGTGAAAGAGATACATGATTCATAATAGTAATTCCATAAAAAATAATTTATTTAAAGAAAGAATATGAATCGAAAAATTGAATAACATTTCTATATAGGAATGAGTAAATATAATAGATTTTATCTTATATGGGAAATAATTTCTAATTATCATTTTAAAACATTTTTTTCAGGAAAATATCCTTACTTCTTTGGAAATTTTTTTTATAACATAAATCATTTCGAAAAACGTTTTCATAGAAATTAGATAAAAAAACTAAAAAAGTAATCTCTGAAAACCATAAAACGTTATAAAAAACTTTTTTCCTTGAAAATTATCTTAAAGTATATTTTGAAATCATTAAAAAAATTCAAATTTTTTTAATACAATAAATTTCCAACCGAAGAGAGATACAGTATGATTTAACATTAGAAAAATTATTTTAGGTTCCAAAGATTATAAAAATTGTACTAATAATATAGTATATAATGAATAAATATAGGTTAATGAATCTCATGAATATTTTAGAGATATATATCATAATATTTCATCGAGGGGAGCATAAACATAAACCAACACAGAAAGCTATGAGATTGTATCAAGAAACTCTTATTACTTGGTAACATGGGATCATACTCACCATGTAATAAAAGGAAACGAAATTATGCATAATTTATTATGAAAATAAGTATATTTATGATATAATGCTCAAAATGTAATTTTATACAGCATGAAAAAGAGTTTTGGTTCATAACAATACATGAATCTCAAAGAAAGAAAATTAAGACAAAACTATTTTTCTGATTTGGTGAATTTTGAAATTTAAAACCAATGAGATAAGGATCATAAAATTTTCATTTTAATACCCATAAATTTTTTACATGATACATAGAATACAATCATGTGTATTATATACACCCCGCAAAAAGAAATATTTGCGAACATAGATTGTATCTCATTTAAATTAAAAGTGAGATGAAATCCTCTTATATATGAATCAAAAGTACCTAAAGAAATAATCATCAGTTCAGAAACTAAATAAAATTAATTTAAATGGATTCATGATATAATATATAAAATTGGTCAATAGTTACACTACACACAAGAATTAAGGGGTGAATATGAAATTTATCTCATGGATGTAAAATGTGAGTTATAGATCCCTTAACATGTGTCCTGACTCTCTCCATACTTGTACAAGATTATTTTATAATAAATACAAGTTTATTATAAATATTTTAAAGAATAATATTATTATACATAATACAATATATTTATTTATTATGACCACATATTACCCACATGTTAAAGATCGTATGTTAAAGTTTCACTTCGGTTAAAATTCACTTTGTTCTTCGCATGTGTCTTAATTTGTTAAATCTTTGGTCCTTATACTTATAAAATGGTTAGAGATTTTAAACCATGATATAAATATCATTTATATACAGTATATTTTTATTATAATTATATATATGGTACAAGAGTATGAAATGGAATACACCATTTATGGAGACGGTAAGCTGTACATACACATGAATATTGTTTCCGTCTTTATTGTGAAATTGAATGAAAGTATATAAATGAAATATTTATATATATGTATATATATATATATATATTATATAAGAGTTAATGTATCAAATATATCATATAATTTCACTAAACGCATCCTTAATTCACTCCTTGTGGTGTGTGAACGAATCACATCCCTTTAATGGGGTGGTAGTCCACACTTCCCCAAACAAAATTGTCATATCAACACAAAATTGAAAGTAAAGATATGTGTGTTATAAAAGTAATGAAGAATATTAAATAAATAATAAATATAATATATGAAATATATAAATTTAGATTCTATTCTAATGTCCCCCATGATAGGTGGTTAATGAAAAATGAACAATCATCGTTTCATGAGGCAATAGTTTTTCGTAAACATAAACAATATGTTCGATTTCCATTCATTGGGGTTTTGTGTATGTGTAGGTATAAATATATTCATAAAAACCCCTATTATATATCATAGAATGGTTTTTATCAAAATAATATAATAAATAGTTTTCATGGGTGAAGAAGAAAAATAAAGGAAGGTCTCTTGGGAGAATATGTTACCTCTTAATCGGGTAACTCCTTCTGGTTTATGCCAAAAGGATTCCTTGAGATTATTTTGGAACAAATGGAGGCTTCAAGTTCAATGGGAGGATTTTGTGGAGTATAAATAGATATATATTTACTTAACATAAATGTTTTTATAGGTTTGAGGAATGGGTGGAGGTGGTGGCCTTTTATAGTGGAGGAGAAGTGGCACACTTGTAAATATTTGAAGAGAGAATTCCACCAATTTTTTTCATGTTGAAATTGGATCCAATAACGTTCCATGTTTGATAAAATTTATTATATGGTAAAAAAAGGAAAACAAATGGGTTTTAGACACATGTCATGGACATTTGGGTCAAAAATGTTAAGGTTTTGTCAATAATTAAGCATATTTTGGCTTTAATTACAGCGATTAATTTTAATCACTTTTTCTAATAAAAATTGTCAAAAATTGTTGAACATATTATACCTTTTAAATTATTTTGATTCCAAATATGAAATCTGTTTTTCCAAATTCAAATCACATAAGTAGTGAAAATTAATTTAAAAATAATCCCACTTTTGGGATGGCACTAGTTTTTATCAAGTCATTACGTCCAATTTAAATGTGGAATTGGTTCTAATGAAAAAAATTGGATTACTTGAAAAAAATATAATCTAATTCAGCATTAAAATATAATTATAATTTTTTTTAATCTTATAAATAAATTTATTTAAAAATTAATATTGAATTAAAATTCTATAATTTTCACTATTCATCCAAAAACAAAATTTGTTAGAAAAATCCAAAAAATTAACCCAAATATAATTTAGATCATATTAATTAAAGAATAACATTTATTTTATCAAATTAAATTTCTATATTTTTCTAATTTTAATTTTATTTGAAGTGCATTAAAATACTATTTTTAGACAAAGAAGTACTTTTCCATTAAACATATCTTTCTTTATCAATATGTTTTATTTATATAAAAAAATTATAGATAATATTTTAAAAGTACTTAAAACTATTTAAATAACTATGTTTAACAGCTAGGTTATGATTATCTTATATGAACAATAAAATTATTTTTCATAGAAACTCAGTATTGTTTATATCGTATGCTAACTCAGTGTTGTGTGTAACATACGCTAAGTAAGTGTATTATATAATGTATTAATTATTTGTTAACTATGAAACAAATCATTGAATTAGTTCATTGTAAGTTGAAAATGTTAATTTATTTGAAAAAAACTATCCATAAAAACTTAGGGTGTTACATTAAACCCCACAAAAAATGAATTTCTCCCTCAAAATTTGTCACTCAATTAAAAAAATTAGGGCACATATACTTTTTCAAATCCTCAAGTTCCCATGTATCTTCCAATAACTTGTGATTTCTCCATAAAACCTTGACTAGATGATTGGTCTTGTTTTGTAGATCTTTCTCTGATCAGTCTAGAATTTGAATAGGTTTCTCTCCATAAGAAATATCTTGCTCCAGTGGTATGACATCTTACTTTAGTACAAGTTAAGGGTCTGTTATGTACAACCTCCAGAGAGATAAATGGAAAAAATAATGGACTTGAGAGAGATTTTGATGATGTTCCAAGTGATAGGATACCATCCCAATATGATTTTGTATTTCAAAGGGGATGATATACCTAGGGCTTAGTTTTCCTTTCTTCTTGAATCTCATAACTTTATTCCATTGTAAGATACATAGAAACATATTTTTAGTAACCTCAAATTAAATATAATGCCGACGATTATCATTATAACTTTTCTACCATCTTTGAGATTCCATTATATTCTTTTGAACGGTTCTAACATTCTTGACTATTTCTTCATCCATCTCAAGTTCTAATAGCTTTATTTATCCAACCTCATTCCAATAAGTTGGAGCTCTACATTTCTTCCCATAACGGGCTTCATAAGGTTCCATATGAATGCTTGAGTGAAATATATTATTGTATAAAATCTCAAATAGAGGAAGGTGTTGATCCCAAACACCTTTGAATTCAATAGAACATGATCTCAACATATCCTCTAGGGTTTGAATTATTCTTTTATACTGGATATATTTTTGATCATGATAACCAGTTTTAAAACTCAATTCTATGTCCAGGGTTTTCTAAAGACTTCACTAGAACATTGATGTAAACCTCATATCTCGATCTAATACAGTTTAATGTAGTACTCCATAAAATCTTACCACGTAATTAATTTATATTATGGCATGCTGATCAAGAGATAAATATTCTTTGATATATATTAAGTTTAATTTCTTAATAAGGCGATCAACTACCACCAATATATCATTAAACCCTTTAGAGTGTTTGGGTAGTCCAATGAAAAAATATATATTAATGTTCTCACATTCCCATTATGGTATGGGTAATGGATGAAAAATCCCATTAGACTTTTATCTTTTAGATTTAACTTGCTGGAATACCAAATGCCGAGATACAAAGTCTATGATATTTCTATTCATGTTATCCCCACAAGAAGTATTATTTTAAATCCCTATACATCTTCGTACTTCCAGGATGATTATTGAATGATAAAATATGTGCATCCTCTAACAGATCCTTCTTCGAATCTAACATGTAAGGAACACATAAATAGTTCCCAAACCTTATCATTCCATCCCAATAAAGATTCATCTCAAGGAAATTTCTAACCTTATTTTATAGTTCCTAATTTTCCTTATATACCACCTTATTCGTCAATTGGATAGAGGGTTGAACAATAATTTGAGAAAGATAATATTGTTCCACTTCCATGATGATTTAAAGATCACTCATTTTCAAATCTATAAATATTCGATCTTTTTTTATCCTCATAATAGATAATCTAATATGATATTTTTTACTTATTGCATCTCCAACCTAATTCTCTTTTCTATGGGTGGTAATATATTGAGCATTCATAATCCATTATTAGTTGTAACCATATTATATGGTGCAAGTTCAACTCCTTGAATGTGAATATATATTTTTGACCACTATGATTAGTATATATATCTCAATTTTATAAATAAATAAAATTCCACCTTATCTTTATTGCTAAATTTACTATTGGTAACTCCAAATCATGATTTTTGTAATTTTTCACAATAATCTTCAACTGTCATGTCGAAGATGCAATAACCATGTTATTTTTCATAAAACATCCCAATCACATTATGGATGCATCAATATAAATTACAAAACATTATCCACTATAGGGTAATGTAAACACAGTTGCACTGGCCACCCTTCTTTTCAGTTCCTTGAAATTTTCCTCACCTTCATCTATCCAGAACACAATAACGCTATTCCGAGTTAACATGGTCAAAGGATTATATAGTTATGAGAAATTCTTCACAAACCATCTATAATATCCACCTAAACCATGATTTCTACGGATCTTAGTCACAGTGGTTGGTCTAGTCCAGTTTTCAATAGCCTCTATCATTTACGGATCTACAACTATACCATCTATTGAGATATGTGACCCAAAAATGAAACCGTTTTCATCCAAAATTCAAACTTTGTAATTTTTTCATATAACATATCCTTATTTATGGTTTTCAGTATAATTCTAAAGTGATTTTTATTTTCTTAATTTCTCTTAGAATAAGAAGAATACCATATATAATGTCTACCACAAACATATTGAGTTAATATCTAAAGACTCTATTCATTAAATCCATGATGATAAGTGAGGAATTAGTAATATGAAAGGGAATAAATATATATTCATAGTGAACCTAACTTGTACAGAAAGTGATCTTGATATATCCTTCTTTTTTACCCTCAGTTGATGATATCCAAAATAAAGTTTAATCTTGGAAATGTTTTGAGATCTGCGCAGTTAATCAAACAAGACATCAATATGTGGAATATGAAACATTTCCTTGATTATGATCTTGTTCAACTCTTGATAATAAATGCAGAGTCGAAATAATATATCTTTATTTTTCTCAAAAAGAACTAGTTCACCCCCAGGGTGACACACTTATCCAAATGAATCCCTTATGAATTTGTCCTTGTAGTTTCTTCTTCAATTCATATAACTAAATCAGGGATATTTTACAAGGAATATTTGAAATTGGTGTGGAAACAATTATAATTTATATGGATAACTGAACTTTACATTTTGTTAGAAGACTAGGCTACTCTTAAAGAAATACATCCACAAAATCCTGAATAATAGGAATATCATCGATGTCGATATTCTCCCCAACAATTTGAGATAAACTACCATTTTGAATAGGAATTAAGACCAATACACTATATGTAATATCCGTAGGAAGATTAGAATTTTCATCACATTGATGGATGATCATAGGTGGGTATGTAATATCGAACCTAACTATCCTTGTTTGATAATTAATTTTAGAAGTATGTTGAGAAATAAAATTCATGCCAAGGATGATATCAAATTTGAGCAATGAAAGAATGAAATGATTTGTTGGAAGCAAATTCTCACAAACATCAACCAGAGAGGAATCATAGACTTGAGTTTAAATCATCGTAGAATTTAGGGTTTTCACTACTATTACACCTATAATTGTATTGGAGGAATCTTAACACCCTTAGAAAATACTTTAGATATGAAATAGTGGGTTGATCTATAATAAAATATGACATTAGCAGTTCTAGAGTGGATCGTAAGTGTACCTTTCATCACATCATTATCACACACCTCATAAGATATAATGATTGCATGAGATTTACCTTTATACCTCATCATAAGAGGTTATTGACTTTGATCATCATCACCAACCCTTAGGATTTTGTAATAGTTATCATAATACACATTATCATTACTATTGTAGAACTGAATCATGGGAGGTGAATTTTGTGCAGCTATTTCCCCATTAACATTTTGAACCATCTTCTTCAGATCATATCAACAATCAATTTCCTGATGGCCTTCTTTTATACATTTAAAACATTTATTAGAAACCTTAAGGAAGTTTCCACTATGCTTATTACCACACTTATAGTATAACATAATGTCCATATTCTTTTCTCATTGGTCATTGGATATTCCATTAAAATCCATATTCCTCTTCATTTAAAATTCATGAGACTGATACGTGACTTCAACCTCAATTTGAACCTTGATTTCACAAAACACAATCTCTTCATAGCTACTAAAGTATCTTATGTACAACATCCTTTTAAAACTTTTCTTTACGACAGTGAATAACCTCTAAAATTTACATTCATGTAGGATGATAATTCATGAATCATACATCATATGTCTCATGAAATTATCCTCGTAAGTATCAATAGACTCATCATCCCTATGAATAAAATCAATTAACTCTTTCTCTATCCCAGTGAGAATAATTTTCGGAATGTACTTATTAAAAAATAAATTATTGAACTCATCCCAAATCATGGATTCAATCTAAACAAGATACCTCGTATTTTTTATTATTGTACACTACGGATCTACTTAACCACATAACTTATAAACTTCAATAATGAATTTCTCATGCTCTAAACATTGAAGAATGGAGAATATATTTTCACTGGTACTAATCCATTGTTCATCAACAAGTGGATCAGCAGACCCTTTGAAAGAATGTGGATGTTTCCTCTTAAAAGAATCAGTAAAATGGTGTTCCCTACTTTTCTCATTGGGAAGTCCACTATTACTCACAGCTTGAGGATGCTATGTCATAATAACAACAAGGTTTTTAATTTCATCTCCCAAATCATTCTTTTGTTCAAGAGGATAATTGTTTATTTTCTATGGCAATCACCAGTAATTTAGTTCCTTTTGGTTACAACCATTGACTAAAACTAAAATCATAGAGTAAGTAGTTTTCATAATGCGGAACCACATAATCATGAAAAACCACTTCTATGATGTCTAAATTATGACATCTTCCTTAATATATGACATTGTAGGTTTATCCTAGTTTATTCATAGCCAACATATATTTAAATCCTTAATAATGGTCCTTGAAGAGTTTTGGAATTCCTAAAGCATATCCCCGAGGAGTGTCAAACCAGGTGTGTAGAAAGGCCCATTTTCATGTTTTAGATTACCCTGAGTCAAGCCCAAAAAATCTTATTGGATTTGTTACCCCTAAATACATCTATTCTAGCAACACATCCAGTGTAGTCTCCATAAAATGATTTATTTCTAAGAAACCACTCACTCCATCCTTTAGCAAAATTCATGGTCATTTTCGTATAGTTTTCCATTTCCTTAGACTTATCATTTACACATACCCTTATGGTTTTCACTATGGTTTTGTTATCCTATATTACAATGGTTAAATATACCTTTTATTTGATACCAACTAAAGAGAACCTCTATTTTCAAAAAATTAACATTACATAACATTTATAGAAAAATTAAACATTATGAAAACAGACACCAAAATACAATAATTGGTCTAGTACCATTCGAAACATAGAAAAATAAACCCTGGTACATATTTAAGCTACATCATCTCCTATAAGTATCTTCCTGAATAGAACCCTTCATAGAAATATCGAAAATTGTACATATCCTCATAACATGGGGTAAATGAAACATAAAAGGGGTGATCTAAAATTTATAGTAAGGGTAAAATAGTGAGACATGTAATAATAAACATGATCATAAGGGTGCGAGAATGTGATCATGAATATAGAAGATCATACCCTACATATAAAAGATCATAATAGAGATCATGAAACAAATATTTTTTGTTCATAAGACACGAATCATTACAAAATAAAGAGCATAAGACATCAAATCATACTGTAGGAATAAAATATGGGATTGTGGAAAACACATAAGCATATAATTATTTTCAAATAAGCCAAGGTATCATTTCTAGGACCATATTAATAGTATCGGTTCACTACCCATTCCATCATAATAGAAATGGTTCACCCCCATAACAATCATAGTATCCCAGGTATACACCTCAAACCATCATCGTATTCATGGTTGACTCTCATGGCCATCATAGTAGTCAAGAATCACTCACAAGACCATCTTAGTTGATCTCATGAGATATAAATCTTCACCAAATGTATCAGAGGGAGATATTGTTCCCACCCATCACATAAATAATTCATACATACATGTGCCAAAAGATCATAAAAATAATATCGTAACCCATGAAATAAAATGGGTATCATAAACATGTAATCATATCATAACCTGGGGAAAGTGACAGGTTTCATACAAATTTTATCATAATAATAATACAGTATAAGAAGCACGTTTCAAAATAACATAACCAATGAAAGAGATACATACTTTATAAGAATAATTCCATAAAAAATCTATTAAAAGAAATAATATTAATGGAAACACTGAATAATTTTACAATAATGGCATCAATAACCCCAATTGATGTTATTGTAGATGGTAAATATTTTTGAATAATCTTTTGAAAACATTTCTTTAAGAAAATAACCTTTATTATTTGATTTTTTTTAACATAAAACCTTTTAAAACCCATTTTAATTGAAATATATTTAAAAACCAATAAAGTAATATTTGGAAATAATAATAAAATTTAAATTCATTTTTTATTTAAAATTATGTTAATGGAACTTTTGAAATCCTTTTGAACACATTTTTGAAAACATGGTTTTTTAATACAATAGATTTTCGACCGAAGAGAGTGATGTTCATATTTTACATAAAAATTTATCTTAAGTAACAAATAGTGGAAAATTGTACTAATAATAGAGGGTATAATGAATAAATAAGGTAGAAGGAAAATTATGAATATTCTTGAGAGATGGATCATAATAGTTCATCAAGGGAAGCATGAACATAAACAATCTCAAAAAGCAATGAGATTGTCTCAACAAACTATTATAACTCGGTAACATGGGATCATACTCTCCATGTTAAGTAGTAAATTACAAGAAGCTTATGTAATCATTAAATTCAGGATATTCATGACATAACATGAGAAATTTAAGTATATACACCTCGAAAAAGAGTTTATGTTCATAACAAAACATGAATCTAAAAGGAGGAAAATTAAAATAAAACTATTTTACCAATTTAGATACTTTTGAAAGATAAAACCCATGAGGGAAGGATCATAAAATGGGCATGTTAATACACAGAAAATTAATTAAATGATACATATAATACATTAATGGGAATTACGTGCACCATACAAAAGTGAAGAGTGGCAAACATAGATAGTATCTCATAGAAATTGAGAGTGGGAAGAAATCCCCCAATATATTAATCGAAAGTAAAAAAGTAATAATCATAAATTAAAAATATAAATTCCAAGAATATAAATGGATTAATGATATAATGTATTAAAATTTGAAGTAGGTACACTAAAAAAGAATTAATTTTTGAATATGATATTTATCTCACGGATGTAAAATGTGAGATGGAAATTCCTTACGTTGTGTCTTGATTATATTTGTACTCATAAAATATCCCTATATAATAAATATTAGTTTATTATTAAAACTTTAAAAACTAATATTATTATTCATATTTCTGTATATGTATTTATTATGACCATACAGTACCCGCTTGTTAACAATAATTTCCTAATGTTTCATTTTATGTAAAATTTTCTTTGTTCTTCGCATCTGTCTTAATTTGTTATATCATTATACTTATTATTATATCATGATTAAACAATGTAGAAAAATTTATACATATTAATTATTTAAATTCTATTTGTATTATAATAATATATAAAATATAGGAGTACGAAATGGAATACACCGTTCATGGAGACAATAATCCACATGTATGCATGAACATTATTTCTATCATTATTTCCATTTTGAGAGAAAGTTTGTAAATGAAATATGTATATATATTTATTTATAAAAAATCAATATTATAATAGACTTAATTTATCAACTATATCATACAATTTGACTAATCACATCTTTAATAAATTCCATGTGGTGTGTAAACGAAACATATCGCTTTGAAGGGGTGGTAGTCCACACTTTCTCAAACATGATTATCGTATTAACAACAAATGGAATGTAAAGATATGTGTATTTTAAAATGAATAAAAAATATTCAATACATAATAAATATAATATATGACATATATAAATATATTTTTTATCATAACTGTAAATATGATATGTGGTATATTAAAAATGAACAATCATCATTTCGTGAGGTAGTAAATCTCCAAACATAGAAACATTATGTTAGATATCAATTGGATGGAGGCGTGCGTAAGTTTAGGTCAAAGTATTTTCATAAAAAAATTCCTAGAAAATGTATTATACTAGTTATATAACACAATTATTGAATAATGTGAGTAGAGGGATGAAGAAATAAAAAAGTAAAGGAGTTTGAGAGAATATGTTTCCTCTTAATCGGGTAAGTCCTTTTGGTTTATGCCAAAAATATTCCTTGAAAATGTTTATAACCAATGGGAGGATTCATGTTATGAGGGAGGATTTTTGGGAGACATATTGGGCAGATATTGGAAGAACATAATATTTTTGAGAGGTTTGAGGATTTGGTATAGTTTGTGGTCTTTTATAGTGGAGGAGGAGTGATTTTCTTGTAAATATTTGAAGAGAGAATTCCACAAACATTTTTCATGTTGAAAGTGGATCCAATAATAGAAAAATGTATATAAAATTGATTATAGTGTCAAAATATGGATATCCAATTGGTATTTGGCATTTTTATTGGTCTTTTGAGACCATAATGTTTATGTTTAGTCCCTAATTAAACAAAATTTGGCCTTAACAACTGTGAATAATTTTAATCACTTTTACTAATCAATTTTGTCAAAAAAATTGATGTTATTAAACCTGATAAAGTATTCTGATTCAAAATATGTAATCCATTTTTCCTAATACTAATCACATAACTAGTATAAATTAATTAAAAATATTCTCGTTATCGGGATGAAACTGTGGATTTTTATAATAAAAAAGGATCAAAATATTATTATGTATTTACATCCAATTTAAATGTTGAAATGGTTCCAATGACAATAATTGGATTACTTTATAATAATATTATCTAATTAAACTTTAAAATTAAATTTAAATATATTCTATCCTTATAAATAAATTGAACTAAAAAGCATATTTGAATTAAATACTAGTATTTTTTACAATTCATCAAAAAATGATGTTTCTACGAAAAATCCCAAAATTTCACCCTAATATAATTTTTAAATTGTAAATAAAAAATTGATGTTTATTTTTTCAAATTAAATTTCTTAATGTTTCTAAAATTAAATTTATTATATGTACATTAAAAATTGTATTTTTATATATAGAAGGACTTTAATAATAATTATATCTTTCACTATCAATATGATTTATTTATATATAAAAAATTTACAAAATATTTGAAAATTATTTATTACTATTTATATAACTATTTTTACTGTTTAGGCTATTATTATCTTATTTAAACAATAAAATGATGTTTCTTTGAAACTCAGTGTTGCGTGAATTATATGCCGACTCAGTTTTGTGTGTAACGTATGCCAAATCGGCATTGCATGCAACATAAAACATGTTGGTTTAGTGTGAAAGGAATATTTGAATTAGTGAATTGCATGATCAAAATTTTAATTTATTCTAAAAAATTCCATAAAAACTAGGGGTGTTATAATTTTGATTTTGAAGAATATTTTTCCCATGTTGCATGTCATGACACCCTTCCTTTTTTTAGATTTTATTTCTCACCAAATGTATAATGTATATACAAAAGATATTGAAGTGAATTTTTTGAATGGTCATGTTGAGGATAAATCTATATTGAAAAGATGAAGTGATTCATGTTTGTTAAATATGTAAGTATGGTTTTTGAACTCATGATCATTTTTTATTTATTTTCGTAGGATCATCAATCATGATATTAAAGTCATGATGGATTTTAAATAATGATCATCTTTTATAAGGGGAATAATGATATATTATTATATATAAAATGGAATGTTTTCATAACATTTATAGTTATTATATATAATCATTATGTCGTATTTTTCCTTTGAAGATATATTTTTTTTCATAGATATCTCATAACTAATGAATCAAAAGATGGAAATATATTTTCCTTGGGAAAATAATTTCATTCATGGAATACAGGTTGTACAAAATAGAATTTAAAACTTATGTTCACAATAAGAATATGCTATATAATTTATGATAATTTTTGGAATAGAAGACTAATATTAGAAGACCACACATATTTCTACTGATGTGATGAAAATCATTGATGAATTTAGAAAAAGTGTTAACATAAATAATTTAAAAATACAAATAAAAAATAAACCATTGGAGAAAAATTATCCTAAAGAGATAATTATTTTTATAGGCATATTTAGAATAATAATTATTAGAAATTATCTATATCTAAATCCAAAAATTTCCTTACCATATATAAATGCATTCAAATGAAGTGGGAAAGAGTTAACTTACTACATTTATTGGTAATAGAGGAAAATTATTTTAAAATTTATTGTGATATTCAATAAAAAATTAATATTTCAATAAACCCAAAGAAAAAGTATAGGATAAACCATAGTAACCTAGATTACCATTTAATCATGGAAAATGTTACTGACATGTAACATTAATTGGATTATATATTAACAAATTATCAAATTTAAAATATTTTCACAACATCATTACTAAGACAATGATTTCAAAAAATTTAGTTTCATTTTTAATACTTTTTTAAATATTATAATATAATGGATGATAAGAATTTATAACAGTAGTAATTAGATTCTTTTGTTAAAAGGTAAAAATACATTTCCAACTCAATGAAATATCTGAAGATGTAACCTTTTCCTTTATTTAAAATTTTAGAATCATCAAGATGATCCTACTATAAATGGGGGAGAAAATTTGAATCTTGTGAAATAGGGGGGTGGGGGGGTATTGAACTCACATGGAAAACATTTTCATATATTCATTGGATGAAATTCTCTTGAACATATTACTTTATCTCATATGTAGAGTTAAGATATATCCTTTTGACAGTGATTATGGTTCGTTTACCCATTAATAGTGTTGAGTAATTTTTATAAAGAAAGGATTAGTATTAAAAAATGTTCAGGAAAGGTGGTTGAAGAATTCATTTTATGGTGAAGGTGTTTCATTTATTGTCAATATAACAAACAGGGCATGTTTTGATAAAAATAATGTTCTTGAGATGAAGTTGACTGTAAATTTTACATTTTATATGAATGAAATCCTTAGGGATCAGTAATTTCTACTGAATGTGTGATATAAGGTGATCTAAATATATAATTTAATTAAAAAACATATGAATAATTTTATGTTATTCAAAGTCACTTATATGACAAAATATGAATTTTTATGATAATAAAAACAAATGTTATAAGAATTTTTCAAAAATAACAAGGTTATAGAAACATAATGATGCATTCCAAGTTGGATTTCAACTAACTGATTCATTTGAAATTGAGTCATAAGTTTCTTCATTATTAATTCTATTAATGATTTTTTCATTAATAGAAGGATAAAATTTATTCAACCAGAGATTACTTTAAAAATCCATACATAGATGTAATATTTAATAATGTAAATTCATTGGAAGGAAATTCATGAATGTGATATGAAGATAAATAAGGTAATAAATCATTAGAGGAATGTTTTTAGAAGAATAAGATTTTTTTTGTCATTAGATGATGAATAGATTGGAGGCCAAGTCTTAACATGATGGGAAATGGTGATTGTAAGTACTTTTATCATCAGTGAGATAATGATCTTGTGTTTTCTGTCAAATATAATTTCATTTTCTTAATATGGAATATTTATAATTCTTATTGAGGCCATGGAAGGCTAGGCGGTGTTTGGGTATTTTTGGGAGCCTAGAACCCAACTCTGAGGTGTTTTGAGCCTGTTGTATGGTTAGAGGAAACTATGTTGTAGCATCCACATTGTTGTACTGTAGATCTAAATAAGTTGTATATCATGGCACAGACGTATGACACGATTATATCATGGTCAGTCAGCCATGCCATGTAACCTTATGAGTTCTCCTTTATCAAACAGTGACATGTGCATGGTTTACAAACATTTTGAAAAACCGTGTGAGTAAACCATTATACACATATATTTTGGGTAAATTTACCATTTTTCAATTGAAATGTTTTAATCTTAAATTATTTATCCTCTATCACATCACATAGCAGGGGACTAAGGGAGAGCTCCTTTGAAGGAAATTATCCCTATTTGGATCGCTACACAGCCTGAACTCTATTTTAACTACCATTCTTCTCTTTGGACCCAAAATTATATTTCCCAAACTGGGGTGAATCAGATCTTGATATTGGAAGAGCTATCTTGCATGAGTCTATGGTACATGACCTCATGCCTTTCAGTAATTTTTGAGCTGTTTATATATGTCGGAGTTCTGTGTGGCCATTTTTGGGGTGTTTACTGGATTTATAAATCATACATGTTGTTTCCTATCATTGTTTATTTAATTAATTTGTTGTTTCAAATCATGTAATAGGTTTAATACCTTGTATAAGGGTCACCCCATGGGTTAGTGCCTAGTTTTCCCCATTTTGGCCATTTGGGATTAGGATACCAATGAGGTATGCATTGAATTCCAATTACTATGTTGTCAAAAATTCATTTTTTTAATTAAATGGGATTTTCAAGTTTTTATACGGTCGTAAAATTGAATAAGGGTTGGGATTATTTATTTTCCCCTCTTACCCATGTTATTCCTTTCTTGTTTGAGGGTGTTTGGACTGTTTGGTTCCAACTATAAACCTAGCCATGTGATTTAGGTAATGCTATGGTCGTTTAGTGGTTAAGATTACATGATTGGATTGTTATATGAATTATTCCCAAGAAAGTAATATTATTCTTATCCATGGAGGTTGGTCCTAGTAGAGAAACCCTCAATGGTGGGACATATATTTTATTCTTTTGGGTGATGACCTAAGCATGTCTAAAGAATTGTTAATTTGAATCAGTTAATGATAAAAGGTGGATAACATTGGGTGAATCATGGATTATATTGGAATGAAAAGGATGGTAGTCCATGTATATCTTAAATTTTCCCCTTGAGTGAACCTTTGATTCATTGGAATTCCTTAAATGGGATGAATGGTTATGTTTATAATTATAAAGCCATGAGTGAACCATAGAATCCATGGATGGGATCAGATAGGTTATGTACTAAATGAAATGTGAATCATGGATCCTTATAGGATTCCATGTACTTCTTACCTTGGTCCCTTGAGTGAACCGTGGATTCCTTGGAATTCCATGGATGGACTGAATGGGTATGTTTATAATTAAGAAGCCATGAGTAAACCATGGAATACATGGATTGGTTTAGATAGGCTATGTACTAAATGAAAAGTGAATCATGGATCCTTATAAGATTACATGTATGGGATTTAGAGTAAGGGATTATGTCAACAGTGATATTTGGGGATCATTATAGGACTACAAAGGATGAGCACAATTGACATTGACTTACCACACCTAGAGTGATACTAGGCTCCTGTAAGGTTTTATGGGATGGTATTATAGGGTGTTTGTGGATAGTAACATGGAGTGATACTTGAATTATAGATTAGGAATGTCAATGATGGGATTAGTTTATATTTCAGACTGAAATGGTTCATGATGCGTATGACATGCAAAATTAGAAGCTTGGATTTTGTCATTCTTTATTCTTGATTAGATGGCCTTCTAATTCATCTGTTGTGCTTACTACTATACAGGTGATGGTAGGCATTGGCTACACCTTGAGAATATTTTTGGAGAATGGTGAGCTTAAGGAATCATGAATAAAAGAAGAATAAATTATAATAGTTTGAAAGTGTGAACCATACATTTCTATCTTTGATCAAGATGCCGAAGTTCACTTGAAAGAGTGTTGGTGGAGATGCTGACCTCCTCATGATCTCCATTGTTTTCTAGGACATCCACAAGTGTAATAGATTCACAAAAGGTATTTGTAATAATGTAGTTCATAAAAGAAAGGCAATTCAAACAGTGATCCCATTTCACTATCAACCTCCATGAGAGATGAACCTGCCCATTGCAAGAAACCAAATAAATAGTTGTGGAGTCGCATTCAAATTAGATTTCTTCATACTCCTCTGTTGCGCAATAAATAATGCATTAATCAATCCCATAATTTTAGAATCTAATGAATTTTAATTTCCATATGATCCATAATGATAATATATGACATACCCAATATAATCTCTAAAGACAAAGCCATAAGCAGAAGGTCATGGGTTCTCTTTGGATGCCCCGTCGTTGTTACACATTGTCTTGAATTCAAGGGGTGGAGACTAGAAGACCTCAAGTGTGTTATGAGGTTGGGGAGACCCGAACACCTTCAATGATGCATCACTGAGAAGTTAATCACCAAGTTGCCGCAGAATTTGGAGTACTGGGAGTTTTCATGATGGACTTCTAGGATAATGCCGATAAGTGAATCTTTAGTGTTGAAGCAGGATCTTTCATGTAAAGACACCTTGAGACTTATAACATTCAATGAAATTGAAAATTTTATTAACTGACATAGAATATAAATGGACACCAATTCTTGTAGGGTTGTCAACTTTTTAGTTCTTCCTAACATACTTCTTTTATTATTACACACTACATGTTATATATATTCATTGATAGATTGTCCCAATATTTTTGTGGTTTCCTACTAGGATTAAGTTTCACACCTTGTTTGGACATTCATTGTCCCTAAACAGATTATATGGTTATAGGTGTCGATAAGGGAAAGTACCCTCCTATAGGTACAAGATAGGTTATTTAGGAGTGGGAGAAAATGGTACCAAGTCGAGGCTTTCGATACAATTGAGATTCTTTTTATCTTTTTTTGTACTTCTGGATTTTGTATTATATCTCATAGCCTTTTGAATTGTTGGCTATTTTTTAGAACATTCAACTTGTAGAATTATCTTTTGATATGAATTACAGATATTTACACGATCAATCCATCATGTTTTACTCATGTAGTATGTTATTCCTATATGTAAACTCTTCCAATGAGGGAATATTATTCCTAATATCACCCCTAGACCCTTGTTTCTAGATGGAAACCTTTTGTGTTTTGGGATATGTTCTTGAGGCCATGTGACCAACCGAGCTCAAAGCACTGTTTTGTGGAATCCAGGTTTGGGATGTCACAATGTGGTATTAGTAGACTTGTCTGGTTATCATCACTATTTGGTGACAATATATAGGGATAGGGATGAAATTTGATTTGGTAATAAGTTGTACCTAGGATTAGCTACCCCACATATAGTTAAAAGACATATTTCATCAAATTGAATTGTTAATTTTAGATTTTTATTTATTACAGTTGACTAGATTTCACTATTGGGTGATGAATGTATGTTTTTTTGTTATTACTTATATGATTTTGTCTCTATTGTGTTGCAACCTGATGAGTTGAGGGTATTCCATCTCATTAATAACAAAGTAAATTGTTAGAAATCACATTCCACACATTCTTTCAATGCCATTTCGGATCACTAATGATTTCATGCAATCGTGATAGGTACCATGATAAATAAACTTATTGTTATGATAGGTGTATTGGAACATGCTATGGTTTGAATTGGATGGACACCATGATTTGGAACCTAAGGATTATGGGCCCCCATGGATTGAAATTTGGTGGTCCATGTTTCAGACTTATACCGAATTAGGTTCCAATGTGTTGCAGGTTGATGCCAAGCATCAATTCGCAGAGAGAATGGGCCCCCACTGATTGGAATTTTGTATACCATTTGGGATGACCATTGAGAGGGGAATGTGTTAAATTTTAAATTCATTTTCATAGTGAATTAGACCAGACATGACCATAGTAGTGGTATTTAGTTAGTTTTTATCATTGTATTAGACATATACCTAGCACATGGGGCAGGAAGAGGTGTCAGAGTCAGAAGAAGGTTTTGACTGGTACTATTTGTTTTGCACTTTTGAGCAATGAATTTGAGACTGAACATGATATAAGGTGTATGATTGAGCATTTAGATTCATTCCACCATGATGACCTCTATCTATATGGAAGAAGGGTGGTGATGATCATATTACAGAAGTGGAAGGTCATGGGATACCAGTGGTTCCTCCAGTTGTTCCCGTTGTGACACGATTTGTTATACTAGACGTAGGTGCTGATTCATAGTTTTGTGAAGGATATATGGGGTTTATGAAAACATTTAAGGGATCACCATATCCTGCCACATCTATGGAAGAGCTGAAATGCATGTTCTAGGAGTAGCATCCACCCATTTGTTTAGGGGATGGAGGACCACATGCTGCAAAGTCATGGCTAGGGGCCATGTCTTCAATCATCGAGCATCTACAAACACCTCTTTAATAGAGGATAAATCACACTATGTATATGCAGTTTGATTCCTCCAAGAGACAGTAGTACATGATTACTCTAGTGGGGAGTTATCGGGATATGGCATGGGGAGACTTTTAAATAGTCTCCAATGATTATTACTATCCCAAGACGTTGAGGTATGATAAAAACCGAGAATTTTATCATTTGGAGAAGGGTACTTGTTCAGTGATGGACTTGTTTCCGATGATTTTTACGGGGCATGCACATCTATCTATGGAGGTAGTGCAGTTGTTTCTCCGTATTCCCGCTTTCCAAATTTGGGTGACATCCATCTATTATTTATGGATGTTTTCTCCTTGATCAACATGGGCTGATGAGATGTCAGTTCTTCCTTCTTTGGATTCATCCTCATAACTCGTCACCTAATCCAAGTCTCCCTTATAGATTTAAGACGTGGTTTATGAAACTCTTCCCAGTTCCATATCTTCATGGACACTGGTTAATTACACTACTTCTGTCGGGACATTCAAAGGGGTCCAGTTAGGGCAATAACCTTTGGTTGGGGGTGTAGTCACATTGGACATCAATGGAATGTCTGGACACTGGAACACTGGTGTGTCTTGGTTTCTTCCCCTTGTTATAGGGATTCCCTAGGGCACTGAAGCCTGAGGAATCCCATATTGAATGTGGCGAATCATATTCCATAGGCATGTATATAAGGTTTTCTTCAGCTTCCTATGTTTAACATAGGGTATGCTGCAGATTTAATGCCTAGCAGAGATGGATCAGACTGATCAAAACTCTGACTAGAGTGGATATGGTGAGGCGACCCCTAGAGGGAACACCAATTTTGGGGATAACGAGTGGTTAGCTACCCAATTGTTGTTATAAGAGATGGTGAATGAGGTTCCATGGTCCCACCAGGATATGGCGGCTTGGGTAAGAACAAAAATTGATGATGGATGGTTTAGTGAAGTGGGTGGAGAATGAGATGGAGTTAAATTTAGGACGATGGTGATATTGGGCTTGAGTCTTGAAGAGACTCCTACGTATCCCTATGTCAGGGAATCAAAGTCCTTGTTGTTCACCTAGCAACGGATTACCATCAAATGGTGTTGAAAACTCCATACCACTGGATGGGGTCACAACGAATTACCAGAGAGCGCTTTGATTTATAGTGCATGGTTTTGAATTTTTTCTGTAAATTTTGTGAATATTTATCTATTTTATACCTATAACTATCTTTTTGTATTCTGTTTTATTTTCTGTCTAGGTTTGGTTCATGATGCATTCTAATCCGAGAGATTTACCTCCTTTCGAACCCGAACCGGAGAGGATCTTACAACAGCGACCCTGAGACGCACAAGAGATCCCATCGAAAGAGGTCACAAAAAATTGACACTCTTCTTGATCCTTCATCTTCTTCATCTAGAACCTATATAAAAACAGAAATAAATTAGCATAATATGGCTGAAAACAATTGAACATTAAAATAACTAACCTTCCATGATGTTGATATACAACCCACCTATATTCAATTACAATGCGAGGCACCCAATTTTGAACTAAAATCTGGCTTAATTCATCTATTACCAAGATTCCATAGACTTCCTAGGGAGGATCCAGAAAGGCACTTAACAGAATTTCATACTGTTTTTTTTTCAAAATTAAAACCAGCTAATTTGGATAAGGAACAATTAAAGCTTAGAGAATTCACATTTTCATTGGAAGATACTGCGAAATATTGGTTATATTATGTTAATTTCCCAATAAGAGGCTGGGCGGACATGAAACACCTTTTTCTTGAGAAATATTTCCCAGCCTCTAGAACGACAACAATAAGGAAATAAGTTTGTGAGATAAGAAAATCTCAAGGGGAAACATTACATGAATATTAGGAAAATTTCAAAAGGTTATGTTCAAGTTTCCCACACCACCAAATAAGTGATCAACTTTTAATTCAATATTTTTATTAAGGTTTAATCTCGATTGATCATAATATGATCAATGTTGCCACAGGTGGTGCGCTAGTTAATAAGAGTCCAATTGCTGCCAGATCCCTGATTGAGAACATGGATCAAAACACACAACAATTTGGTTCAAGGACCAATGTGCCGATTTGAGGTGTCCATGAGGTGCAATGTATTGAATTAGAGAAGAAGGTGGACACAAAGTTTGAAGAGGTAAGTACCCTTCTTCGATAACTTTCTCTTTCCCAATGGAAATACCAATCTCCTAATCCTATCTATTGTGGTATATGTTCTTATGACACCCACTACTCTGAAAAAAAAATTCAATTGAGGGAAACATCTGAGAGTTGTGAGGCAATATTTCCAGGTTGCCCCTATAACCAACCCTTTAGGCAAGAAACTTACTATCCATCCAACCCTGGTTAGAAAGAGAACCAATACTATAGGCAAGGGGGTATTCAAACCAACCTCAACAACAATGGAACCAACTAGGGTAGAGTAGTCATCAACCACCACCACCTAGAAACCATCAACCACCCCAAAGACCCTTCCAACAAAACACTCAAAAAACTGAGACTAGCCTAGAAGATATGATGAAACAAATGGATGCTGACAATATCCAATTCCAAAAAACCACATAGGAAGCCATAAAAGTCCTCAAAACCCAATTTGAACAACTTGCTAACTCAATGGGTGAAATTCGAAGTCATGGGTGAGGTAAACTTCCCTCTAAACCAGTAGTTAAACCTAGGGATACATGAAATGTTACTTCCATCAACCTTAGAAGTGGAAAAAAAGTAGAAAGTAAAATGAATCATCCATTAGAGTCTTCCCCTCCTGATGAATCCTATATCCCAACCATTAATAGTGTTCTAAATGTTGAAGAACCATGTCCTGAGAGAATCCCTTCCAAAGGAAAGAGTGTTAATATTGATGAGTCACCTAGCCCAACCATTCCTCTTCCATTTACTCAAAGGGCCACCCAACCAAGAAAAAAAGGAAACTGAACTTGATAAAGAAATATTGGAAATTTTCAAGAAAGTTCAGGTTAACATCCCATTGATTGATGTTGTGAAGCAAATTCCAAGGTACCCTATGTAACGACCCATAGTTTTTCAATGGAAATTCCCTTCTTATATTTATGTCATAAAATCACATGAAAGCACAACATAATGAACTACTAATTGATAAGTAACCCTTAAACATAAGTTTGTCACTTTTGTTTTTGGAATATCGAATATCTAACATACACGATTGTGTTCAAGATGTTTTTTGGAGTCTAATAAAAAAATAATAAATTTTGGTGAATAGTAACCTACCATAATGAATAGTAACATACCCTTATGAATAGTGATATACCATAATGAATAGTAACCACGCCTATGGTGGTATAAAAATAATATTCAAGTTGGAAGTACGATATACCTAAATTCTAGAATGAGTTAATGAATATTTTAAAACTGGTTTTGATAATAAATTATTTTTTTAATTATATATTAAAATAATCATATTTAGAAAATTATTTTTGAAAAATGGACTTCATTTTTGGATTCTACATGTCAAAATATGGTTAGGGTGAATTTTTTGGATTTTTCTGAAATACTTGAATTTTTTATGAATAGTAGAATCTGATAATTTACAACAAATTCTAAATAATGGATTAATTGAGTCATCGATGATGCTCTGCTGATGTAAGTCCACTTGGTTCGAATTCACATGACCCATTTACTATTCTTGGTCATGGAATACTTACTATTCCTTGTCTTGGGAAGAAATAATAAATTAATGATTATAATATCATGAAATCCCTCCTCTCCTCCACTATAAAACCCCCCCTTCACTCCCTCTTCTCTCTACTCCTCTCAAGCTCCAAGCCTTCTCTAAATTCTACCCAAACCTCTCTCCAAGGTTCCCCCACACTTCCAAAATCTCTCATCCTCCTCAAAATACCAAAACCTCTCCCCTTAAGATGTTCTCAAATGAGGAAGTCTCAAGAGGTCATTAATAACAAGTGGAGAACACCACCAGATATAAGGTAAGGGATCCTCTCCTTTTCTCTCTTAATCAAGATTTTCCTCTATACTATGACTTTATATGTGTACTATAAAATTATGGGGTATGTTTATGAACCTCACCCATAATTCCTTCTGGATTTATAAGTGATGAGAAACCCCATTTCTCTCTCATCAATCCCTCTTGACCACACCCGGAACCATGCCGATAAAATCGTAACAAATTCTACACAAACCGTATTTAGTCTTTCAGGTTGCCTTATGTTTCGTTCAAAATGGTGTTATCAAATATATTTATATGAATATTATGAATTCTGTATTGTTTTAAAAGATTCTAAAATCAAGACCCTTTCATCACTTTCTTTCGGGGATATACATGATTTTGAAAGATTCCCTCCTTAGAAATTTCTGATGAGCAAACCTTTTTAATGGGACTTCCTGAATTTTTACCCAAATTTTAAGTGCACTATATCCTATATTTTACGACACCATTGTATTTGTAAATTAATTATTTTTATTATGAAAACCTTCTTTTTTCAATTCTGGTCTTATATAAAAGAATGTCTTCTTTACTATTTTAAAAGCTCTATAGTATTTTCCACAAAACTACACAAAAAGGTTGTATTGCTAATGTTTCTAAAATACATTCCTCATATGTTGTCACTTATTATTGACACCACATACCGTGTTATATTATTATTTTACCCTATGAAATTCCATGTATTTTCTAATTCTTTCCTTACACGGACACTTTCATGATACGCCCATTGGTTATGATTTATGCCATGATGGTGGTACCCAATTCTTTCCATGGGTACCTTTATGTTTGAGTATGGTTGATTTTATATGATTGTATATGTGGTAATAATATTTATGTGTCAAGAATATACATGAAAATGTTGAGATGGGTGTGCCCAGATAGCGCTCCAATGCATTGGGTAAGGATAAGTCTCATGAGATGTGATGTGAAACGGGATTGGCGGTTAGCCTTGACCGGTACTAAAATGGGAAACGGGATTGGAGGTTAGCCTTGACACATACTAAAGATATGATTTATGATTCTGCATCATTTATATGATTCCATGTTTATATTATCCAATGCTTATACTAAATGATTTCATAAGTTTCATTCTTTAGATATCATTATGTGATTCCTCTTAACTCATGTGCTTGAGATGTATCCTTATGTCCATTCCCTTACTGGGAATTTTTAGCTCATCCCATTATTCATGAGTTCCCCAGGGTACCATATGTAGATGTAAGGGCTCAAAGGAAGTTAGGAGATCATTATGGAGATTAAATTAAGAAGTTTTTCTAGCCCCATGTTTTATGTTATATTTAACTAGTATTCCAAGACACTAAGTTTAAGGATCCTTGAATTGTACTCTGATGATTAATTATGATTAAACGTGAAATGTTTTATGTAAAAGGATCGCGTCACTATACGCTATGTTGCTAAAGGAGATGTGTACACATCGAAGGTGACTTCGAGGTGATGAGAAAGTGATATTGGGAAGGAATGTTTCAGAATTGATAGATCCATCACTCTCCACCAAGTGCAATGATCCTATAACATTCTCAATTCCATGCACCATAGTGGATTATTCTTTTTCTAATGTTATTCTTGATTTAGGTTCCTCTATAAATGTGATGCCTCACTCCATTTACTCTACATTTCAGGTCTGGGAACTGAAGCCCACTAGAATTATTGTTCAACTAGCTAATCAGAGTACTGCACACCCCTCTGGTGTGTTAGAGGATATTATTGTGAGGGTCCAAAATTTAATTTTTCCTGCTGACTTTTATGTGCCTAAAATGGAGGATGATAGGATGAGTGGACATTCCCTGATTATATTGGGGATACATTTCTTGAAAACCACCAAAACCATAATTAATGTCCACAATGGTACATTATCTATGAAATTTGGTGGTGACATAGTCCATTTCATCATCCTTGATGCCATGAAGCACCTCTGAGAAGAACATTCCTCTCTCTCTATTAATACAATTGATGTACCCCCTATCCCGTTAAAAAAAACTTTTCATTCTCCCAATACCCTTTAAGAGTTTTATTTATTGATAAAAATGATAGGAAATGATTCATGAATTGATTATTGTAGTGGTCTAGAAAAGTGTCATTCATGTTCATTAATTAATGATTTCTTGAATACTGATGATCCACTAACCATCGATGATACTGCTAAGCTTGTAAAATCTCATTCCTCATCCGAGGTTGATACTATTGAGTGGTTAGATGAGATCAGTGACCTATCACTTTAACACAAACTCCCATAAATCCAATATTTACCTGAATTAGAACTAAAACAACTACCTCAAGATTTATAATATTCATATCTTGATAATGGAAACAAGTTTCCCGTCATCATTGCTAGTTCACTCACTCATGGGCATGAATTGCGACTGCTTGAACTTTTGAGGGAGTATAAATATGCTTTGATAAGGACACTTTCTGAAATTCCTGGTATTATCCCATCCATTTGTACACATCATATTTTGTTAAATGATGAGGCTGAACCTTGAGGCAGCCACAATGTTGACTAAACCCAAACCTCCTAGAAGTTGTGAAAAATGAGGTGACAAAATTATTGGCTTCTGGAATCATTTACCCCATCTATGATATTCAATGGGTCAGTCCTATTCAAGTAGTTCCTAAAAAAATATCCTTACAGTAATCCAGAATTAAAACAATGAATTGGTTCCATCTCGTGTACAAAATAGTTGGTGTGTCTATATAGACTATCGCTGACTAAATCATCACACTAGGAAGGACCATTTCCCTATTCCATTCATTGAACAAATGCGAGAGAGGCTAGTAGGTAAGTCCCACTACTGTTTCCTTGATGGGTATTCTGGATACTTTCAGATACATATTGCCCCTTAGGATCAGGAAAAGACAACATTCACTTGCCCCTTTGGCACATTTTCATATAGAAGGATGCAATTTGGTCTATGAAATGCTCCTGGTTCTTCCCATCAATGCATGGTTAGTATTTTTCTTGATTACCTTGAGAATTTCATGGATGTATTCATGGATGATTTCACTATTTTTGGATCTTCTTTTGATGAAAGTTTGAGTAGTCTTGGTTCAATCCTACGTCGTTGTATTGAAATGAATCTTGTATTAAATTATGAGAAATGTCATTTCATGGTGCGACAAGGTATAGTATGTCATTTCTGGGGATGGTATACAAGTAGAGAAATCAAAAGTTGATGTCATTTATTCCCTTACATTCCCCAAAAATATATGGGATGTGCGATCTTTCCTAGGTCATGTTAGATTTTACCGTCATTTCATTCATGACTTTAGTAAAGTTGCACTCACATTCTCCTGATTAATCCAAAAAGAAAAAGAATTTGTTTTTGACAAGGAATGTGAGGATGCTTTTAAAAAGATAAAATGGAGTCTCACCTCACCCCCAGTAATCCAACCACCACAGTGGGATTTACCATTTGAGCTCATGTGTGACACCTCTAACAATGCAGTTGGGGCAGTTTTGTCATAAAGGTTCAATCGAGCTCCAAGTGTCATAGCCTATGTCACACGTACTTTGGACCATGCCCAAGAAAATGACACCACAAATAGAAAATAATTCTTTTCCATTTTTTTTCCTGGGAAAAATTCAGGTCATACCTTTTGGGGTCCAAATTCATTGTATTCTCAGACCATGCATCACTCTGATACCTCCTTAAGAAACATGAAGCCAAACCACGTCTCATTCATTGGAAGATCCTCATTCAAGAATTTAATATAGAAATTAGAGATAAAAAGGAGCAGAGAATTTGGTGGCTAACCATATCAGTAATATTGAACCATCCTCAGACATTGACTCATACCCCTGTATTCCCATAAATTATGTGTTTCCTGATGAGCAATTGTACGAAGTGAAATATGTTATTCCTTGGTATGCTAAAATTGTAAATTATTTGGTAGCATCTTGCATTCCTTCTGATTTCAAAAAAACCAAGCCAATCATAGAAAACATGAGCCTCGTTGGTATATTTGGGATGACCCCTACCTTTGGTTCATCTGTAGTGATCCTTTCCTTAGGCGTTGTGTTCTCGATAGTGAGTTTCAAACCATCCATATATTCTGCCATACTCTTTCTTGTGGGGGCCACTTTGGTCCCCAATGGACTGCTCGCAAGGTCCTTGACTCTAGTATCTTTTGGGAAAAACCATTTCGGGATGCCCATGATTTTTGCTAATCTTGTCCTCTTTGTCAAAGAATGGGGAATATCTATAAAAGAAATGAAATGCCATAATAACCATTTCTCTTTCATGACATTTTTCATGTTTAGGGTATTGAATTTATTGGGCCATTTCCCAATTCCTTTGGAAACTTGTAAATTCTTCTGGAAGATTATTATGTGTTAAAATGGGTAGAGGCACGAGCTACAAGGACTGATGATTCTAAGGTAGTTGTAGAATTTTTTATAACCCAAATCTTCTGTTGGTCTGGCCTACCTAGGTTCATCATCAGTGAACAGTGTTCTCATTTCTGCAACCGAAAAATGAAATCACTTTTGCATAGGTATGGGGTTCGTAATCGAGTGTTTACTGCATATCTCCCATAGACCAATGGTCAAGTCGATGTGTCAAATAGAGAGGTACAAATTATTGAAAAAACAGTTCAACCCAATAGAAAATATTGGAGTCTTCGACTTGATGATTCATTATGGGCCTCCCGTACTACTTTCAAAACTCCCATTGGAATTTCACCCAATCATCTTGTGTTTAGAAAGAGTTGTCACCTCCCTGTTGAGATTGAGCATCAGGTCTACTTGGCCATGAAACAATGCAATTATAATCATTCTGGTGAAGGTGCTCAACGGAATTTATAGATTCAGGAGATAGAAGAAATGAGAAGAGATGCATATGAAAACTCTAGGATTTATAAGGATAAAACCAGGGTTTCCCACAACCGTCTTATCCTTAATCGTCAGTTCCACCTTGGGAAGAAGTTCTTCCTTTATAATGCAACGCTGAAGTTGCATCCAGGTAAGCTTCGTTCCCACTAGTTTGGACCATACACTGTCACTAACGTCTCTCCATTTGGTGTTGTCTAGGTTCAAAATGAAGTAAAAAATAAAACATTCCTTGTCAATGGGCAGCGGCTGAAGCACTTCCATGAATCCATTCTGGAGTCCCTGATGGAGGAACTCCATGTTATGGAAGAAATGTATAAATGAAACTCACCAGGTTTTATCCTTCCATTCCACATTCTCTTTTTTTTATAGTGAGGAAACTACAAACTTTATGTGTGGGGGGGATGGGTAAATACCTGGTATCGTTAGGAATTTTCATCATTTTTTTCATCATCTCTTTTTTCTGCCTTATTTAAGGTATTTTCACTTTTCCCCATCGTTTTGGATTCATTATGATTTCCATTATATTTCCCATTTCTTCTCTTTTTTTCCTTCTTTATGGTATTTTTATATTTCCCCATAACAAATTTCAATGTTCCATGATGTGGTGACCATAAAGGGGGGAAAGGAAAAATACCATAATGAAGGGGAAAAATAATGTTATATGAATTTAACATCAGGGAGTAATTTTTAGTGAATTGGTTTTCTATCAATGACATAAATGGTTGTATCACTGTGAAACGTTTGAGATGATTGATTCCCCTTATGTGAGTAGTTTTGGGAAAACTGTGTCACTAATATCTCCATAAATTTTTGAACCAAACCATTAACTATGAATATTTCTTAGTTAATATAAGGTAAATATATGTTAGTTTAATATTTTCAGCTTTAAATGATATTTTCATATGTTCATTCCTTATCCAATCTGTTTCATTAATGTACCAAATTAACCTATTCTTGTGTACCTAATGTATGACTGTTGTATTCCCTAAAAAATTGTGTCTTGAGCAGGTCAAAAACCACTCCTCCTCAACCTTTGACCTTATTATAACAATTTCAATTAGTGTCGTGAGGAGATCAATCAAGGGTTTAGAGATGAGTGTGAGATTTTTTCCAATTGAAACTTCAATAAAATATACAATAAATGAGGAGAGAGATAAAATGTGAAACATATGGGGATATCTAGGTCCTGAGCTTATGGTTTGACTTTTGGGAATGCTTAAGTGAGTGTGTATTGAAATATGATTTTAAAGGATGTATGATGGGTTTGGAAAAAATCATTTAAAGCTGAATAATGTTAAAATAACGTATATTTATTTGATAGAAAGTGGAAGGAACATCATGGAATGGTTTTCACACACACACATGGAGATTTTGTGGAATGGTTGACTTTTGAATTCCTTTCTCATGTTGGTGTCATGAATATCTTTTAATTTTATTGTGATATGATTTAGGAGACATCTTTTTCCATTTTCACCAGGAAGAACTCCTTGGTGTGGTTTGTGCATTGATCACATTACATTAGTGAATTAAAATTTCCACAAATGTTAAATCTTCATGATGTTGGGAATATATATATATACATCATTTTATTTGGATATGTCAATTTTCCCAGGAGTGAAAACGTTTAGGTGTGGGGGTGTGATCGTACCATGATTCACTATGTCGTTTTCACCCTTACACAATTGTATTAAACTAAATTTGTATTGTAAATTCCAAAAAAATAACAGATTGAGCTCCATGTTTGAATTGTTTATTTTGTTTTTATCTCTATTATAATGGCCAATGTTACCTGCCTTGAAAATTTCATTGAAGGTGAAGGTGATTTGGAGGGACCATGATGATGTCCATGAAAAATGGGCCAACTACGCTGGATCCAAGCACACCGGTGGATTAATCCGCATAGTGCTACTAGACCGTGCATCAAATTGGGATGAACTATTTTTGGGCTGGTCGAAAATCTATTGGGCTACATTTCATATGAATAAACCCAAGACTCATTTGGCCATCTGATTGCCTTGCCAACCTGATCTGTCCAGCACACCAAATCTGCACATAGTGAAAAGTGGTGTGATGTGATCTGTCCATATCTCGGGCTATAGGTGTCCAAATTTTTCCAAAGGATTACTCTCCACATACATGGATTTCTTGAGGCCTCTATCATCATAGGGGGATCAACAATGAATTAGGAGTTCCACATGAGCCTTCTCTGCCTCTCAATGGCGAGCTAAATGGTGGACGATCATTTTGAGGGAGATACACATATTTGGGAGGGAGTTCCAACACTTGATACTCTACAGGTTTGGTGTAATTTTTGTGTGGATTATTTAACTTATGTTTTATCTAATCGTGTTTGTCCTCTGAGTTCATTTGTTGGGTTTAATTAAGTGAACCGCGTTTCATTTCAACACCGATTGGGTTGAAATTTCATGTGGGAAACATGAGTTGTCTCGATTGGGAAACATAAGGATCCTATTTATCTCACACATAAAAAAGATTTTAGTATTATTTGGTAACCTTTAATATATTATTGAAGTACAATCCTTGACAACACGGTTGTTGTGTCATGGGTTGGTACTTTGTGTAATGTTTAGAGAGGCAAGAGAGGAATCAAGATCATGGCCACCCTCAACCAAATAATTGAACAAAACCATGTGAAATTTTCAGAACAATGAACTATCCAGGATGTTTAGTAAACTTGAATTTAACTCCTTATCTCATAATTATTAAACCACTACCTTATTCGATCAACTATTAAACTCTTTAAGTTATATTATTTTTTTAAAACAATTTTCAAAATCACACCCTCTTTTAGTAATATTTATTAAAAATACTTACTCAAAAAACTATCGATGCTACTTGAGAGACGACCTAGGGTATTCCCTAGACTATAAATTAATCTTAAAAACATTATCAATTTGACGTGTCACGACAGCGTGGTCATTCTCTCACTATTACTTCATTTGAATGCCGGAATTTCAACCAAGCTTCGAGCACCCGAGTTTTGAACAACCAACTCAGATTTTTGGGAAGAAATTGGAGTGGATCGATTGGAGGATGAGGACCTCAGAACAATCAACATTCCATCCTTCTAATTTTCTCTAGAACATAAGGGTGGTAACTCCATGGGCGTTAGAATTAACCCGGACATAGGGGAGTGGAAAGTGTGAATCATGATACCCCAGATTCGGAACACTGTATGGGTGGCGTGACAAAAAAAATTTACTGTTGACCGTGTTAGAAACACAAGATCCTTATTTAGTTAGCCTGGAATAGAAATAACAAATGAGGGATGACCGTTGAAAATGTTTGAAACACGGGGCCTGACTATAAATTCCAACCATTAGCCTTCCGGAACGTTATCCCAGGGCAGTAAGCGATCCATAGGTCAAGCATCCAAATTGATAGGGGGTTCTTTCAGACATGAAAGAAGAAGAGGGTCAGAATGAAGGGAACACAAAGCATGGAGTTGGAGTGATGTCTTTTTCTAATGGAGTCCAACACTCTTGGAATCACTCCACCGTGATGAAGGAACAGTAGGTGGACATATCCGTCTGACCATGGATCAAGCATACCTCTGGGAAGGACCTCTTTGGAAAGGGATCTGGTGAATCCCATGACTAACATGGGGCAACCTGAACATGTTCAGTGTAGAACCGCAGTTTAGTGTCATACATCAAGGACATGTGGGATAGTGTAGTTTAACATCATACGATAGAATGATGTGTGAAAGGGGAGATCCCAGGAAGGGAGTATGTGGTGAAATATTTTTAAACTCGATGAGAATGAGGACATAAAATGTCCTCACCACACCACATATCCCCGAAGAAAAAGGGACAAAGACTGAAAGATAGGCAGGGCCCAAAGCAAGGTGACTAGATGTTCATACGTACTTTATTAGGATGGAAATCAAGCGATATGTTGTTTTGAATGATTAATTTTACATCATGTCGGATGAAGGAATGAATGTGTAGCATGGCTGTGCTAGTACACATCCCACTAGAACTACTAAGCCCACGCGATTCATGATCGATGTGGGAAACAAGGAGTAGTGATGGGACTTTCCTAGCATGTGAAGGAACATGTTAGGAGTGGTGGGACGCTATGTGAATGACATCCCAATGATGCTTACTTGCCTACATGACGTACCTAGGTGCACGGAGGAGTAAAGATGAGTATGTTGGAATTCCACTTGAACATAAGAATGTGGAAATATGTGAATCATGATGCTCGAGATCTGGACCACAATGATGGTGGTGTGACTATAGGGGATAAATATTGACCATGTTTGAAACACAGTATCCATATCTTGTTAGCCTGGAATTGAGACAAACAAATGAGGGTCGACCACTGACTATGTTTGAAACACGAGACTTATCAAAAATGTCATCTGAGGTCCTTAGGGATGTTAGCCCAAGATGGTTGGTAAGCCAGTGTGTCATGAGACCAAGCCGTAATGGGGGTCCCTTCAAACAAGTAGGAGGATGAGGATCTGAATGACGGGCTCACGAATCTTGGACATGGAACGAGGGGAATGTCCCTAAGAAAATTCCATATTTCAGGCTCTTTTTTAAAATGCGTCTGAATAAAACTATAAAATATATTAGATATATAGAGTCGAGCCTCTTCCCGCTAAGGAAAAGGGTACTAAGGATGCACTCTTCTAGCTTAATGGTTGTATGATGAACCATTAAGTGGGATTAATTTAATGGACTATGCGTAGGGCGACGAAGTATCCAAAACCAATGCGTATTTCCTATAGGGAGATCTTAGTTTATGGTCATAGAACATGGACTAGATGGGGAAAAGGCATGGGAGTAACATGGATATGCCATTTAAAATCCCGACATGAATGAGGACCCACAAGGTACTTGCCACACCACACGTTCCCAAAAGAGTTCGAGCCGAGGGGCCGAAAGAGAGGTGATATGATTTTTGGATTCCTGGGGCTAGACCCAAAGGTAATATGTATGGGCATTCCTATGTATCCCATTAGGATGGGAATCAAGCCGTACATAGTTCTGGGAGAGACATAGTAGGATATCAGTGTTAGAGATGGTGAGGTTGTGCGGGTCTGGACCTTCCACCGAAAGAAGAGGTATTTGATAGATCTTGTTTTTCCATTAGGGTGAATGTGTGCCCCTTTGTTTGAAGTGATAGACTAGGATAGAGAGTCCAGGCATCACCACGAAAATCAATCTATAGGAAGGCATTGAAAATTGGTATGGTGTGTGGCTGATACGAAACAGGATGACCCCTTGAGTGAGGATTTCACAGTGCAGTGCCTTTTTTCATTGTGCGGCCAGGACGATAATGTCATATTTTAGGGTCATGTGATGGGACCAACCATGCATTTTAACGTCTTGCAGTATAGACGCACTACTTTAATGTCATGTGGGACTAGGCCTCATAGTTTTAAGTCATATGGCTCAGACATGTACAGGGGGGATGAGGTTTCAGAGGGAATGTCCATGGAATGATAAAGCATACCCGACGTGAATGAGGACGAGGTCCACATCAAACCATGCATGATTCCAAGGAGGAAACATCAGGTTGAGGGGCCATGAAATTTTAAACGATAAGGGGCAGGAGAAACTGGATCTTAGTTGAACTGGACCCAAAAACGAGATGTCTGGGTGTTTCTACGTATCCTATGGGAATGGTAATCAATCCACACGTAGTTTTGAAGGCACAACTTAACGTCATGCAAGATGAAGGAAGTAGGGAGAACTAACTCCTAGAAAGGGGTGTATGTGGTACGACTATTGCAAACCCGACGTGAATGAGGGAATAAGCCGACATGGGCCATGCCACACGGCCCAATAAGAGTCAGATCCTAGATGGCAGAACAAAAGAAGTAAATTGGTGGATGTCAAGCTGGACAGAAAGATGAGGTGTCCGAGAATTCCTACATATCCCTCGGGAATGGGAATCAAGCTGCATGTAGTTCTGGGATAGATGTTATTTTAAGGCCTTAGAACATGAACCATAGAGAATCGTAATCCTTCCAAGTATGTGAAGACCTCAACCCGATCCCTAGGACCATGTGAGTCAAACTCAGTGTGGGAAACAAGGATGAAAGAGGTTTTTGCAATACCTGGAACACACGCCAAAGGGGAGTCAGTGCGGAGCAACAAATGAGGCTTTTACCATGGATTTGGTCCTCCTAACGTGAAAATGTGCACTGAGGGATAGTGCTAGGACTATCAAAATTACATTTGTACATGATGGGGTGGAAAATAATGTGAATCATGTAACCAAAATTCAAGGCTTGAAGGGGTTGGCATGACGATGGAGGATAACTATTGATCGTATTGAAAACACAACATCCATATCGCGTGGCCTGAAATGGGAACAACAAATGAGCATCGACCACTGACCATATTCACAACATGGGACTTGTATCGATTAGTTGTTTGGAACCCTCGAGGACGTTGGCCCGTGATGGTAGGAGAGCCCTTAATCCTAGAATCCATGCCATTTGGGGTCCCTGTAGGTGTGATAGATAATGGAAGCCCAATTGAAGAGGAACACAAAGCCTGTTAAATGGGTGAAAGAATGTCCACGTAGAATTTAACACTCTGAGTTCTAGACTAGAGTACTCATGGGCCAATTGGTGAATCACTAATGAGAGAAGAGTTACCCGACATAAGAGTAGCCGACTCAAAGAGATGAAAGCAGGGAAACGGAGGAAAGGACACTCAGGAGAGAGAGAGATATGTGGCATGGTTGTTATAAATCCGACATTCATGGGAAGATGAACCCATACCACACTGTATACCCATCTTCTGGAAGAACCTGGGCCAAGGGGCTAAAATGATAGGGAGGTTTCTAAGATATGGGGATGGACCCCATGACCAGACGTCCGGGCGGTCCAACATATCCCATGAGGATGGGAATCAAGCCAAATATAGTTTTGAGGGAAAGTGTGACATTAATAAGGGAATGATACCCCAATGTGGGGAATGTATGGAATGACGAGTAACCTGACGTGAATGAGGACACACTCCCACACCACACCGTACAACCCTAGGTGAGAACTTGGGCTAGGGGCCCAAAAAGGCCAAGGGGTCTGAGGCTGGGCCATGGACAGAATGTCATCTCCAACTTGCAGTTTAATGTCTTATAGTGAGGAAGAAGGTAAGGGTAAGGTATCTCGTCTGGGGATGCATACAACATGGTGACTAATCTAATTTGAATGATGAAATAATCATGCACTACACCGTATAACACTTTTTTGAGAACTTTGGCAGGGGGCCAGAAAAGACCAAGGGGCCCGAGGTCCGACCATGGAAAAAATGTCAAGGAAAAATTGCATTTTATCATCTTGTAGTGAGGATAAAGGTGATCTTAGTTTAGGGTTGTAGATCTTGGACCATATATTCCTAGTTTAATGTCATATGCATGGGACAGAGAGGGAGAACAATCGTGCATATGGAAGACAACAAAGTAGCAATGATAATAGAGGACAACTGTTGACCAGGTTCGCAACAGGGAACTTGTATCAACTTGTCACTCGAAATACTCGAGGTTGTTACCCATGGTAGGATAGCCCTTGGGATGAGCATCCATTCCATTCGGGGCCCTTTTTGGATATAGAAGGTGATGAATGCCCAAATTATGGGACTTGCAAAGCGTGGCAGGGCCCATGCTTGTGAGACATGCAATATATGAAGGGAGGGATGTCTCCAGGGGATATGTGTGGAATGGTGAAATATCCCGACATGAATGAGGACATGAGTCCATACCGCACCACACAATCCTAAATGAGAACTTGGGATAGGGGCCTGAAGGACCTAAGGCTTGAGCATCCTGACCAACTGTACCCATATGAGCTATCATTCGGGCATTGCCTTCACAACTCTGAATCCCATGTGAGCAATGCTCCGTGTTGGAAACAAGGAGTAGGATTAGGCCCTCCCCATCACATAAGGGTTTGATAGCTGGAATTACACTCCAGCTCGAAGTAAACCAAGATTTGGAGAGACGACGGGGCAGAATGGACCACTACACTTTATGTTTGGGACATATGGGGATGGTGAAAAAAACAAAGGATAGCTGCTGAATAGATTTGAGACAAAAAATTTATATTGCGTAACCAGAAATTGGAAAAACAAATGTGCGTTGACCGTTGACCATATTCGCAATGTAGGACTTTGTATCGATTTATTTTCTGGAACCCTCAAGGACGTTGGTCCGTGATGGTAGGATTGCCCTTAGGCCTAGAATCTATGCCATTTGGGGTTTCCTTCATGTGTAAATGATAATGAGAACCCAAATGATAGGGTTTGTGGAACATGAATGCACCTGTGAAATTTCAAATGAAGTTGGATAAGAGAAGAGACAGAGATCTTCATGGGAGAGAGATACATGGTACAGTTATGATGACCTTGATGTGAATGAGGGAAAAGGCCTATGACACACCATTTTTTTCATCCTAATGGATGGTCTATACGTTTTGGGGATGGAACTATGGTTGAAATTTCCAGGTGGTCCTATGTATCCCATTAGGATGGGAATCAAGCCACACGTAGTTCTAAAATGGCCACATAGTTTAGAATCATGAAGTAAGGACATGATCGGATTAGAAGAACAATAGAGGGAACATGGTGAAATCATCGTAACCCTGACATGGGTGGGGCCTAAGAATCCTACATGATTACATATAAGATCCACCAAAATAAATTTGCCCAGAAGGGGATTGTCCAAGAGGAAACTGGGGCAAGACTCATGACTAGGTGTCTGATCATTCCTATGTATCCCATGAGTATGGGAATCAATCCATACATAGTTCTTAATATGCAGTTTAACATCATGTAGTATGATGCACAACTGAAGGTCATATAGGACCATCATACAATTTAGGGTCGTGTGGGACCATCAGTTTAAGGTCATGTAAGACCATACAGTTAATGGTCATGTGAGACCCTATGGCTCAAGAAAATTTTTTCATGAGGAACTTGGCATTGGTGGGAGGAGTTATACGCTAACCATCCATGGTTACTAGTGAGTACGCACCATTGGGGTAAACCTAGTGAACAATGAAAGGTCCTCCACATTTGGGCTCCAACATGGGTGGTTTCCTGCCAGGTATCATTGGTGTCCTGAGGTCCAATACCAAATCACTTTGCAAGAAGGAACAGAGTAAACTTTCTTATTGAAAGATCCAGCTATCTTGTTCTGATTCCTTTTTAGATTATGTAGGGCACAAAGCCTATTCTTGTCGAGTGCTTCCAACTCAGCCAGACATATTTCAGCTTCTTTATCTAGTGCTTGCTGATCATAGAAATCTATGTGCAATGAGGGAAATTGAATCTCGATAGGGATGAAGACCTCCATCCCATACACTGGGGAATATTGGGTCACCTGGGTAGAATTACAAGTCATCGTCCGATAAGCCCAGAGGGAATTAGGGAGCTTGTCCGACCAAATATTCTTATTGTGACTAACTATTTTCTGCAGAATGTTAGAGAGGGTTTTTTAGAATACCTCGATCTTTCCATTTTCATGCGCATGATATTGGGTGGTATGGTTAGAATGGATTTTCTACTTAGCATACAATTTATTCAGCTCAGCTGATTGGATTTTTTTTCCGTTATTGGTGATGACGACATGAGGGACTCCAAATCGGTAGATGATGTTGGAACTCACAAAGTCAACAACGGAATTGGCCTTGAACCCTTTGAGTGGAACTACCTCTGACCCCTTGGAGAAGAAATCTGTAGCCATTAGGATGAGTCTTCATTGGTGAGCTATCACTGGTGGATATGGTCCCATGACATCGAGTCCCCACACCTAATACTACCAAATGTACTTGGTGAAGTGGAGGGGCTCTAGTGGCCGATGCATAAAGTTAGCCTGAATTTGGTAAGCATGGCATCTATTGGAGATCTCGATGCAGTCATGGATCATAGATATCCAAAATTACCCAAACCTCTGAATCTGGTGGGATAGCTTTGGCCAGGTCTAATGAGCCCTGCAGGTACCGGCGTGAACCTCTTGCATGACCTAAGAAATATTGACTCCTTGAATGCAAAAAAGTAGAAGCCCATCAAACCCGCACTTGTAGAGGATTTACTCATGTCCAGGGCTGTTCTGGAGGGTGAACTGCAACGCATGACGTCAGATTCCCTCGTTCTCATCCCAATCAGTCAGAAGGTAACCATTTTGGAGATACTCGACAAAAGGGGATCTCCAGTTGGGAGTCACTTCAATCATTTCATCTAGGGGTCTCGGCGTTGAGGCTTCAAAAGTAAGATGGATGACCTGCAGGTCATCGTTTTCATCTGGGGTGACATGAGAAATGACTATCCGATGTGCCACGTGGATAATCAGATCATCCTACCCGGGTTCTACAAGTGATGCAGTCAGACTGGCTACGGTGTCAGCTTAACCGTTCTAAGATCAAGGGACGTGAGTAACTTCCGGCCAAGATGGGAACTGGGCCATTAGCTAGAGAGCGCTCTCCAACAATGGTACAAGATCTGACTTTCTAATGGCGTATTCACCATTCAACTACTTGATGAATAGTTTTGAATCCCCTTTCATATGCAAATGGGGCACATCAATCTCAAGGGCCGGCTCGAGGCCAGTGATGAGAGCCTGATACACTGCCTCATTGTTGGTGTATCCTTCTGACATTAGGAATGAGTATGGAAGAATGGATTATGGAAAGATAATTAAGATGATACAAAATCCTACCCTGTTGAGTTTGGGATCATTAAGCCTCCTGCTGGTGGGGCTTCGGGAAGAACCATTGAAGTGCATCTCCCAGCACGACATGACTTGGTCTACTGAGAGAATCACCTCATCGGGGAAATCAATATCCAAGGACTGATTAGCAGGAGCCGGATGTGCATCAAGGAAGTCTGCAAATGCTTTCCCCTTAATATATTTTTGAGAGAAAAACCTGATATCAAACTGCTGAAGAATCACTTCCCACCGAGCGAAACGACCTGTCAACATGGGTCGGTTCAGAATGAACTTCAGTGGGTCTACCCAAGATACTAGTTGTACCTCATGGTGGTGAAATTAATGTCACAATTTTTTTACTGTGAATACCAACACAAGGCATCTCTTTTCGATGGGGTAGTATCTAGTCTTCGTATTGAGGAGCATACGGTTAAGGTAGTAAAGGCTGTTATCCATCCCCTCATTGTTCTTCTGGGCGAGAAGGGCGTTGAGAGATCGTTCCAGGGAAGTCACATAAAGTACCAATGGAATTCCAGAGACGAGTGGAATTAAGACCAGAGGTTGGAGAAGATACTACATGATCTTCTCAAATGAAATCTGACACTCTTCATCCCACTCATAGATGGTGCCTTTCATCATGAGCTGAGAAATGGGCTTACAATTACCATCCAGGTTCGTGATGAATTGGCGTATGTAGGCTTAGTGGCCTTCGAAACCTCGTAGATCCCAAATGTTGCTCCGAGGAGACATTTGGATAATGGCCTTGAACATCTCTAGGTGGATCTCAATTCCCCTGTATATAACGATGATGTTGAGAAACTTTCCAGAGGTGACCCCGAAGGCACACTTCAATGGGATCATCTTCAGATGATGGGAAGAGAGGAAGCCAGACACTTTCTCAAGGACTTTGATGTTGTCCTAAGGCTAGTAGGATTTTACCACTAGATCTTCCACATAGCATTCCACAAACGTCCCAGGGATTAGATTAAATATGCGATGCATAGCCAGCTAGTAGTTGGCATCTGCATTATTTAAACTGAAGGGAATGACTTGGTAACAGAAAGTACCTTGTGGCGCCTTGAAGGCTGTGAAATCCTCATCCTTTGGGGCCATTTGGATCTGGTTGTACCCAATGTACCCATCCATGAAAAAGAGGGCTTGGAATTCAGCTGTCGCATAAATCAAAAAATCCATCACAGAAATGAGAAAATCATCCTTCGGACAGTGACAGTTGAGATCATGATAGTCGATGCAGACTATGATCAATCTGTTCTTCTTCCTAACTTTCACAATGTTGGATATACATTTGGGGCACTGGAAATCCATAATGAAATTGTCTATGATGAGCTTATCAAATTCCGCCTCTACCATGGCACCGTTAGAAGGGTTCATCTTTTTGGGAGGCTGCATGAACCTGCGATGATTTGCAGGGATACCAAGGCAGTTGACAGCTACCTGGGGATCTAGTCCTGGAATCTTGTCATAACTCTAATAGAATACATCGCAGTTTTGTTTTATGAAGTCCATGTACTGCTTCTTCTCCTCAAGGGACATGGAAGAACCGATCTATGTGGGTCTTAGGTCTACCTCGCTACTGAGGTTCACTTGTACCAACTCATCAACTATGGAAGAGATGCCCTCTTCAATGGTAGGGAGATCATACTCTAAATATTCTTATTCACTAATAGAGGGGGAATCCTCAGTGGAAGGAATTGTTTCTGAGTTCGCAGATCCCAAGGGGAGGCTGGTACTAGCCTGAGCGGCAGTGGTCACTACATCGGAGGACCCCTGTGCTGCCGCAACCATAGCGATGAAGGTTGTTGATCCGATCCCATCTGGCCTTTGGCCTAAGGGGCCACACTTGATGATATCGAAGTAATAATGGAATGTTGGATTGGGCCAGTTAATTCCATCCCAGAGGAACAAGAACGTGTGACATATTTATATTCCCATGGGTAGACATCCTGAGAACTTATAGGGGTTGGAGGCTCTGGGATCACCTAAGCCTGATTTGTATAAGAGTACGAAGTGATTTTCCGATGTCACATAGACTTTGGAATGTGTTACCTCCTCTTCCCAGACACAAAAAAACATTTTACCATTTCTGGGGTTGTATCCTCCATTCGATGGATTGGAAAGACGTAGGCATCATCTAGATCTATGCACAGGTCGGTCGCAGCCATGGAATGCTCGACCTCTTTGGTCTGAATCTGCTTGTCCTTGCTCTTGTAGTAGTTGGCATCCAGAAAGAGGGCCTCACAAGAAGAAAAGGGAGATGTGCTGGCTTGAAGCACTCCCACTAAACCATTAAAGGAGTACTTGAGGCACTGGTGATATGATGAGAGAGCCGCCGTATGCAGGTGGATCCATGACCTTTCCATCAACTCATTGTAGGCGATGTCCTGGTAGACTACCATAAATTCGGTGCTGGAAATTAGGCCACAAAACTGGGTCTTGAAGTAGATCTTACAGACTGGTGTCTGTTCCATACTATCATATCCTTGGATTCTTAGGTTATAAGGACTCATATCATCTTCAGACAATCCTAGCTTTCGTAGTGTCTGAGTCGGGATTAGATTAATTCTAGAGCCTGTGTCGACAAGATAGCAACGAACCTCCATGCTATTGAACTGGCCGGTGATGTAAAGTGGGTGAATGTGACCCTATATGGGAGAGCCTTATTCCTCTCCCAAGAATGAGATAATGTCCAAGCATTCATCATTCTTTACCTCTTCAGCATGAAAGACTTTTGTGGCTGCTACATCCGTATCAAACTAGAGGGGGCTTCTTAAAGCCTCAGCGAGGGCCTCACACATATATGACCACAGGAGAAGGGACTCAAGGATGGAGAGCCTTGATAGAATACTGGAAAGATGCTTAATAACATTGTACTTCCATTCCAGGCATGAACTTCTACATGCAGGGGGCCACTCTATAACCGAAGGCATGGCAGGCCCTGCTGGCTAGATCGGCGGCTGACTAGTGCTAGGCATATCCCACTGCTCACTAGTAGAAGCCTATGGAGTGACTAATGGTTGAGGTCCAAATGATTGAGATCAGCTAGTAGCATGATGTGGCTGGTCACGGAGTGGTCAGGGTGGCTCTACCTGATCTAGTAGCACGAATGGTGGTGAAGGCGGGCCTGAGGCCATCAGATGAGATGGTTGCGCATGCTAAGCTCTGGGCTGAGCATGTTGCCTATTTTAGGTAGCATGAATAGCCTGATTAGAAGTGATGACTGAGGCACTCCGATGGCCCATATAACCATGGATACATCGACGCTGATGACCACTAGGGATGTTGGGAGGATTCGCAGGGTGCTTCTCATTGTCAGGAATCATGTATGGATTTACCAGCTCTAAGATGTTAACTGAAGTGCACCCTTGACCGTCACTCGAAGATTTGTCCACTACTAGACAGATTCTGGGAGGGATTTCTATCTCTGGGGGCATGAAGTCTCCAAGAGTACGGGATGATGATGGCATCAGTGGGAGACTTTGCTTTCCCTTGCTTCGCCGATGTTTTCTCTTCTGGGAAGAGGTCGACTGAGAAGATGATGCAGAAGGGGTGGCCGCCACATCTAAAGGATCTGGATGATTTAGTTATGCCCGAATAAAACCATGGGAGCATGTGACTATTTTGTGAGCCATAATGTCATCATACATCTGGTATTCACGAATGGAAACCTAATGCCACTCGCCCTCACTAATGCTGCTACTATCTTTACTCACTAAGATGCATGACACTTATGCCAGAGCCAGGCCTAAATGGTCTATGTTGTTATCTACCTGGTCTTGAAGACAGTCTTTGAACACATATCACTTCTTGAGAGTGTTCCCCTGGATCTGGTGGTGGGGGCAGTAATTAGGGTGATCAGTGAGGTTAGCCTCTTCTGATTTTCTAAAGTCAGGAAAACGAAGAATCCCCTGCTCCAAGGCACTAAGGAAGTAGTCGGGGACCTTTGTCTCGTTGAATGAGTAGGTCTAGTTTATCCTATCCGAAAAGGGGTACCTTCGATCTTGGCCCTAACGAGGGGCTGGAGGAGCCTGTCAAGGAGGTGGAACTCAGTTATCTCTCATGGATGGTGATGATGCATTTCACGGGGCACCTACCGATTCTGAGGTGGGCACTGCTGGGCTAGTGGTTACGCCTAAGGTAGAGTGCCTCTACGAGGTTGTGGAGGGGATCTATTTGCAACAACTCTAGTCGTCTGGGGGGCTCTATCAGGGCCACTATGGCAGGCTCCACCCTGGAGGCCCTTCTCATTGGGATCGCATGGGGCAATGGATGTGCCTTCTTAGCCTGATGTAAGTCTTCCTCTAGGTACTGGGCCTTATCAGAGAAGTCTCAAAATCCTCCAGGATAGTTCTGGGTGATTAGATAGGGGACTAGATCTATCTTGACATTCCCTATGCACATTTTTAGTAATTTCTCTAGAGTCAGTGGCATGTCAAGGGAACACGTGTGTCCTTTCCGCCGGGTGACAAAGATGGTGACACACTCATCAGGCCTATGCTTTCACTTGGAGAGGTCCGCAATAATCGACTTCCATGTGGTGAACTGAACTGCAAGATAAACTACCAATGGAGGTCCTCCCAGCTTGTTACTGATCTGATGGGGAGCTGACTCTACCAGAAAAATGTAGGCGCTTCCAATGTCTACACAAAACATCAGATCTTGGTTGCCTCCTGCTGCGCCGGAGTTCCCAACATGGCGCCACACCTTGAGGTTAAGTAGGCCAGGTAATTTTTAAGGTGTCTTGTCCCATTGAAGGGATAAAATGTGAGATTCCCGAATCCCAGGGGTGCTTTCATATCATCCACCCATGCCAGATATGGCTTGCCATCGGATGGGAGTTCCACCTGTTGCGTCTCTAATGCCTCGAGATGAGCTATAAGTGCCACTATTAGATAATCTAGGTGGGGGTTCTTGTCTTAACGGGGATCCCTGACCACCGTTGTGTTGAAGGGTTCTTCAAAATGATATGGTGACCCTATGGCTTGTGGGGAGGCTGGTGGAATGAGTTGTGGGGAACTCGGGGAGCCCGATCTAGATCTCGGGGATTGTTACACCGTTCAAGAGGATTTAGAGATACATATGGCACTCTCTTTCTATAAGCTCCGGCCTCAACCCTGTCTGCAAGGGTAGTATGATCAGGGTCAACTGAATCCAATTTGCTGAGGGGATGTTGTGCTTTCCATGACCTAGGATTACTGTAGTCTGGTAGTCCCTCTACAACATGTTCAGCAAGGATATCGTCGACCACCTTCTTCCTTTTGGTGAGTTGCTGACGCAACACAACTTTCTTGGGGTCGTCCTCTGCCTTCTGTGCTGAGCCAGATCTGTTGGAGGACTTGATAGCTCCAAGGCGTTCCTTACCCTTACTAGGATTCTGGCTGAGGACTAATACCTCAGTGGGTGTGGGGAGACCCATTGGGCTCCTCTTTTGGTGAGTAACCCTCCCCAACATATCCAATAGTTGATTCATGCCTTTAGGGGGAGGTACCCATCATGGATCTCTAGCTCATTATCCTCTTTCGATAGTCTGGCCATATTGACCGGGACTCTACCCGGGGGCATGTCCTCGATATCACCTAGAATGTTGGGATGTCACTGGATAGGACTGAAGAGGAGGGAAGCATATTTCCCTCTAGTCATGGATTTTCACATTGTGGGAAGCCTCTTTGATAATCTTGAGGGGTACCCTGAATCTTTGAATGCACCATTTCTAGAGGGACCTCTGGTGACTTGGTAACTCATGGTTCTCAGCCACAGGGAGTGAGGTCAAATCAACTAGATGACATTGTTCTATAATGTCCTCGAAATATGATTGGATCTTCATATCATCCAATCACTGGTGATGAAGGAAGAAGTGCGTCGCCCATAGGGTTTGACGGAAATACTCAACTTATTCTAGGGTGAGGGATTCCAGTGCATAGAAATTTAGCACCATCGTGGGCCAAAATATCTTAGGAAAGTGGTCTGATGCGAGGACATTCCATAAGTTCATTGGTTCTGATTCAGGGTATGGACCTTCATTATCCCACTCATCAACCAGAGGTGGCTAGGGAACCTGTAGTGGCACTTAATTAAACCACTGGGATGGTAGGATGTTCAGTGGAGAGTACAATAAGTGAGCTGACAAACAACCGCATCTCTGGATATCCTCCAAAGAGTGTAGCGACTTAGCCATCACATCATGGTAGGATGAGTTGACGTCCTCAGTTCCTAGTGTAGGGACTAGGGCTACTGGTGATGGAGTGTACTACTTATCATCCACCACTGGTCCCCAGAATAGCTCTATGTGAACACTAATCGAGGTAGAGAGTGCATTTGGTGATGACGGTGGTGATTGCACGATCGTAACCTGTGTGGATTCCAAATTTTCTTTCTCCTAGATATACCTATGGAGGGAGGTGGGAATCTTATGGACCTCGCATTTTGGTATTACTAATATGATGCGCTTATTTCCTACCACGGTATTTGGCATGGAGAACCTCGATGAGGGATCCATCGTTGAGTCGTATTCAGCTTCAGAATCTGAGAAGCAAAACGGGTTGATCTCAGTCTAAATCTTCTTAGTGTTCCTTTTATAGCGGTGATGACGCACCCTCCTACTCCGGGATAGTTTTTCAGGGTAGGGAAGACTTTTGGTGTGAGGATTTCTTTCGGCCATACTAGTGCTGGGGAGGAGAGGACTTCTTCCAGAGAAAGATGGGTTGCGAGGAGAACCAGGACAAATATAAAAGGGGATATGGGGAGGACCTCTGTGGGAACTACTGAAGTAGGTAGGACCTCCAATCAACCCCATAGAAGAATGGGCGGAACCTCCATGTTTGCTTCCCCTGGTGACATCAGCGTGAGAATGGTCCTCGTACTGGTCGAACTGAACACGGGTAGGGCCTCCATGCTGGGTGCTGGTGAAGTGAGTCTGGCCTTCACTCCCTTGCTTTCGGAGGCGAGGAGGACCTTTGCTGACTACTGTAAGAACAAGGGGAGGGCCTTCATGCTAAATATTGACCGGATGTGCAACGTCCCCACACTGGCACTCTATAGAAGGCAACAAGACTCTATACCTGATATAATGAGCATGAGAGAGGCTTTCGTACTGGGTGTCACCATCATGGGGAGGTCCCTTATTTGGACTGAGGGTAGCACAAGGTGGACCTCCATGTCGATCCTAGAAGTGGGTATGACCCACGTTCTCCATGTTGGGGGGACAAGGAGGGCCTCTTTACTGGCGGTGGCCATTACCTGCACCGACGGCTGAGAGAGTCGACCCATCCTGCCCGTGGGGTGGTTGGGGCTTCGATCTGGGGTGGATATACAACTTCCCTTTATCAACATACACAAGGGGTTGATGATATATGTTGGTAGTGGCATGAGCCATAGTAGTTGTTGACATTGACACACCTTGGCGGGCGTCCTCCTAGGCCTCTACCCGACACTGGCGTCGGGTCAACCGGACTGGGGCCAATGGTGTAGGCGCAATGTTTACCTGCTCATTGACTTGTTGGAGTGGAAGGAGGTGCTGGCGCGGCCTAGTGGGATCCCTCTTTGGGGCCCTCTTAAATGGGATCCCAACTGGGTTGGCCCACACATCTCCAACCTCTTCGGCGAAGGGGAGAAAGCCGTTGAGGTGTTCTGGGGAGAGGCTCCTGAAAAGATTGTAAGTTGGGGTGGGGAGAAGTGGTTCCCTACGTTGCCCTTGGGGGTGGCGAGGCGCAGATGCCTCTAGATCCTAGCGGGCTATATCTCAGGTCGGGATAATCCCCACCTCCTCGTACCGGCGTACAGGGTCGTTGATCACTCACTGTTGAATGAATTCATATGGGGAAATGGGGCATGGGCACCCAGTTTTTGTAGGCATGGATATTGTTACCGAAGAGGTGGAGCTGCGCGGGACTGCCGGGTTGGCATTGCCCCTGCCCCAGCCCCAGTGGGCGGGCAGTCATCAAATTCCTACAGTAGCATGGTTCTTGAGAATCAAGGAGATTAACCCATTAGTGCTGAAAGGAAATGAAAAGAATCGATGACCAATGCCCCTAATCCAATCCATCTTCCATGGATATCAACATGGATCCGTGATGACAACATCACAGACCGGTATGTCAAACATTTTGATTTCCCCAACTTCTAGTGAGTTTCACACCAGGCCCGCAATTTTGTTAGCGGGACCTGGTTCCAGATAACTGGATCCAGTGACACTTTAGTCTAATAATGTCTCTAACTTTACTAATCTTTATATTGAGGAGAAGATATTCATGTGGGGTTCACCATTTATTTTTCTGAGGCTTTCTCCGGGGCGTGCGAATCTGTCTATGGAGGACAACTGTTGTTTCCATGTATTCCCATTTTCCAAAGGCATGCACCATACGTCTCTTATTTATCGATGTTTTCTCCTTGATCGAAAAATGATTATGGGATGTCGTTTCTTCCTTCCGTAGATTCCTCCTCCGAACTCATCAACTAATTTGGGTCTCCATTTAAGATTTAATACGTGGTTCATGAAGCTCTTCCCCATGCCATATCTTCATGGACACCAGTTAATTACACTACTTCTGTTGAGACATTCTAATTGGTCATGTCAGGGAAGAAACCTTCGGTCAATGGATTAGTCATGTATGACATCACTGGCATGTCTGGATGCTCTAACACTGGCGTGTCTGGGTTTCTTCCCCTTATTATAGGGCTTCTCGAGGGTACGGAAGCAATAGGAATCCCACTTTAAATGTGGGGAATCATATGTCATAGTCATCTATATATGGTTTTCCTTATCTTCCTATGTTTAACATTGGGTATGCTATAGATTTAAAGTCTAGCGAAGATGGATCAGACTGATCAGAACTCTGACTAGAGCGGATCTGGTGAGGCGACGCCTGGCAGGAACCTCGATATTGGGTCTAGCACGTGGTTAGCTACCTGATTGTTGTTAGAGGGGATGGGGAACGACGTGGCATAGTTCTACTGGTATATGGCGGCTCGGGTAAGAACCAAAATGTTTGATGGATGGTTATGTGAAGTTGGTGGAGAATGAGGTGGATTTGACTCGAGGATGATGGTGATGCTGGAATTGAGTCTCGAATGGACCTCCTACGTATCCTTGTGGTAGGGAATCAAAGTCCTCATAGTTCACCTAACAACGGCCTACCGTCGAATGGGGTTGAAAATGGATTAACACTGGATGGGGTCACAACGATTAACCACTGGATGGGGTGGCAACGGCTTACAACTGAATGGGGGATGCAGTTTAACATCGTGCAGGATGAAGGTGGTGTGAAGTGAAGGGGGTCAGAACTAATGGGTAGTGGGATTGAACTTTAGGGAGGCTTCTTACATACCTTGACTTGGAAAACATCAAATACCTCGTAGTTCCGGATGGAGGTGAGAACTGATGTGAAGATGGTCTTGACCAATGGGTAGTGGGCTTGAACCTTAGGGAGGCTTCCTACGTACCTTGCCTTAGAAAGGATCAAAGACCTCGTAGGTCGAGATGGGGGTGGGAATTGAGGTGAAGAGAGTCGAGACCAATGGTTAGTGGACTTTAACCTCAGGGAGGCATCCTATGTACCTGGCCTTGTCAAGGATCAAAGACCTCGTAGTTCCAGAAGGTGTGGGGCTTAAACTCTAGGATGCTCAGAAAGGATGTTATGGTCGATGCTTTCTCTAAGCCCACATGATTCATGATCTGTGTGAGAGAAAAAAAGGTAGCAAAGACCTGATGATCACGTCGTGGAAGGTACGTCCGTGGGAAGTAGAGTGAGGCTGATGCATAGGTAGTGGACCAAAGAGGAAACATGGGCTTACGCGTGGTTAGTGGACCGAGGTGATGGAGATTGGGACTTACTTCTGGACGGAGGCATGGATGGTGAAAAATCCTAACAGGGGAGGCCCTTGGCACCCAGGAAAAGATGAGGGGTAGGGATGCTACTTCCTACAAGGAAATCTAGGGGCTTACACTAGGGTGGTTTTCCTTTCCCTGTGGACAGACACCGCTCCGATAAAGAGGATCTCATTCCATGTGTGGAATGATATCACTTCTATGGAGACCAGTGGGTGTGAAGAATGCCCAAGGTGGGGGAACCCTGTGTCCAACACACGGGGCATGTTCAAAGTTTAACGTCATGTGCTGAGGACGATGGATCTTGAATGTTTAACGTCCTGCAACTCAGATGAGGTGGGTTTTCTCCACACCCCTAGGACTTACATAACTGATACCCGCCCACCCTTGAAGGAAGGAAGGAATCGGAAATGCCATTGATGGGGGTGTTGTGAGGTGATCCCATTAGGGGTCCACATTAGCATGACTATGAAAAAAATCCATAGCTATTAGAGTGCCTATGCGAAGAAGCATGAGGAAAAGTAATGCCATGGAAAGAATCTCCCAATGGACTTTGAAATTCTCTGTGAAAACCTGAGGGGACACACAAGAAGAGAGCATGTGACACAGGTGGGTTCCACATAAGAGAGGCTTGTACAGGGTACCTCAAGGTGAGGGAAGCACATAGAGCGCACATAATAGAATGGGACAGGTCAAGATAGGAGGCATGCATGCTGGATGCATGGTTGCCATGCGAGACATAGAGGTAGAGCACAAGAGGGATGGGTGAATGCAAGATGGAGGTGTTGCGCGCAAGGAAAATGGTTCGTATGGAAGTTGGACCGATGTCGTGCAAGACCAAGGGGTTGCGTGCAAGAAGGATGGTTCACGTGCAAGTTGGACCTTCAGCACGCATGAGCACCTGACTTAAAGGGAACATGCATGAAATAGGGGGGCCTCTTACACACAAATTAAATTGGGAGGAAATAAAATTCATGAGGATCAGAGGGCCCGCCCGAAGGCGCCCCCTCTGGGGTCCAGTCGCAGAAAATCCAATACCTGAGTGCCATAGGGTTTTTTCGCACAGTCACGGAAGATGGGGTTTTCATGTAGCAGAGCATCGCTTCCTCTTATGCCACCATCCCTAAAGGGTAGGGATACATTTCATTTTATAGCCAGAGTCCTCGGAGTGGCACACAAAAGCCTGGTGTGAAAACTTCTATCGGTCACCGGCTTGTGCACGTAGAGGGGGCCAGGCCCACAAATTCCCCTTCGACGTTGTCGTGTGCTCAGAAACGGGGTCGAGCACCCAAAGAACCGTTCGACGTCACCTTCGGCCCAAAAATAGGTCGATCACGCAAAATCCTTTTTGACATCACCTTCGGTGTAGAAACGGGGCTGAGCATGGACAGTTGTGGAGGACGGTGCTTTTGGCGTCGAAGGGGAAACCGGTTCGCAAGAGCTTGCACGATGGAAGTCCTCTTGCATGCGTCTCCCCAATCTTTCATGAGACTGCCTCCTGGGCCCCAGAATATCCTCTTTTTCGACTCGGATTCATTCATTTCTCTTTTATCCACCCAATGTGTCCCTTCTACAAATTTTGACGTCAACATGACTTCTCAACCATGAGATCCATTGCTTCACACCTATATTAATGGGTGAATACATATTGAAAGTGACATGCTTTGATGATGGTCTCACTCATGACATCTGATCATAGGTAAATGTCTTCAAGATGACTACCATCTATGTTGTAGTGAATTAGGTGTTGATCACATAGCATAACCTGAGGGAATATGAAGGTACAAGACAAGGCAGTTCCGCACCTTGATCTTGTACTATCTCAACTTGTAGTAGGATGTGTCATATGGATGATTCTTGTAGTGATACTAGAAGTCATAACGTATATTCAGGTATCCATGTGAGGTGCTACCAATGCGGTATGCTAGGGGATATGAGGCCATAGTGTCTATAGGACACCATTAAAGTTGATATTGCATCATGATTGGCCATCTTTATCATTTCTATAGGGTGTTATTGATAGTAGCTTATGAGAGAGGGTTTGTAGCATATCCACATTTGGGAGTGGGGTCTGAAGATTCTAACTAGTTAGGGAAGTGGAATGCATTGGGCTATTCAGGGTGAGGTGGTGGTCATGTTCATAGAAGCCAAATATTTGGTTCTTAGATATTGTAGGGTAGCAAGGTAGTGTCCCATGGCTCTAGTATAGGCCAAACTTATGTAGTGTAAAAAATCTAACAGGACTAGGATATCTAAACATCTACTATTAGAAGTAATATTCTGTTAGCCTCTTTTTTAGCATCTTTACTTTTTAATGTAGGGGATCTCATAGTTTCATATTTTTTCCCATTTTGGAAAGCCTTGGGATCTTTTTTTTACTTCTTATAACATTATGACAATAGAAACTTTGTTATGGATTAGAACGATAGGTGGGTGTTACTTCAAGAAGTTACCCCTTGAGGTCGATGGGTGTCACTTCATATGGTACCTCTATGTCTTAGAGATGACCAGATTTTATGTCATTATATTGATGGACATGTAATTTTACTTTTAGGACATTGTTTATTTCTATTTCCGTAGTGTGATATTTACATCAAGATTGTGAATATCGTCTATAAAAAATGTGAATGGGATGCCCATGGGATCTGAGATAAACCTAAGCACCATGTGTTGGGTGGGATGACCATCCAAATTGCAAGTTTGTATCTAGATGAATTTGGAACACATCATTTGATTTCCGTCCAGTGGTTGATCATTTCATGGATGTGTATTTGGAAGAATTTTCTAGGTTACCTCCAGTGAGATAGGTGGACTTCTTTATCGATATATTTATAGGAGCTATGATAGTATCCATTCCACTTTACAGGATGACTAAAACGGTGTTCCAAGAGCTCATGAGAAACCTGAGGACTTAGAGACAATTTTTTTCATCTGTCCCTGTACTTCTCTATGGGGTTCGCATGTCCTTTTACAGAAAATGTGGATGTTTACCTTAGGCTATGCATGGATTATTGAAAGTTGAACCAGTTGATGGTTAAGAACTAGTATCCTCTGCGGAAAATAGATGATCTCTTTGACCTGATCTATGGAGATCGGGTTTGATCAAAGATCGATATGAGATTCGGTTATCGTCTAATGCATGTTAGATCATCATACATACCTCACAGTACCTTTAGGAGTAGGTATGATCTATATGAGTATCTTGTTATGTCATTCGGTCTCACGAACATGCCAACAACTTTCATGGAATTGATGAATTGTTTGTCCCATCCTTAACTTGATTAGTTTTTATTTGGTTTGATGGATGAAATCATGTGTATTATCATAATTTCCATGACCATTCCAAACATCTTGAGATTGTATTGATTACAAAGAGAGAGCATCAGTTATATGCTATGCACATAATGTACAACTTCTGGATGGATCAGATCCACTTCTTAGGTCATATCATCTCAGAGACAGGAGTATCAGTGGACCCGAAGTAGGTGAGAGCAGTAATTTCCTAGGAGTATCCTAATAAAATATTTAAGTTGTTGAGTTTCTTAGAGATTTTTGGTTAATATATGCATTTCAAACTGAATTTATCCTATTTAGTTGCCCTATTAATATGCCTTACTAAAAAGAGTTTGATGTATATTTAGACATATTGTTGAGGGACACCCTTTTATAATCTAAAAGAGAGATTGACTTCAGCACTAATACTGATTTGCATACATCCATACACGAGTTACACTTGTTGTTGTGATGCATCAGGAATCGGGCTAGAATAAGTTCATATGTAGGGGGAACAAGTCGTTGCGTATAGCTCTCATCAGTTGTGGTCACACGAGAGGAATTAGACTACACATGACCTTGAGTTAGATATGGTTGTTTATGATTTATAATTTTGGAGACATTACTTAGTGGAAGATCATTTTATGGTGTTCACGGACCAAAAAATCGTCAAGTATATATTTCCCCAACATGAACTAAACCCGAGGAATCAATGGTTAGTTGAATACCTTCAGTCTTTTGATTTCTAGAATTCCTACATGCATTGGAATTTAAATGTAGTGGTTGATTATTTGAGTAGGAGTAATCAATTGTATGTAGTGAAACATGACAGTAGAGTGTGGAAAATTATTGATTTGTTCTCTAAGATTCAATTGGATATACCTGACAGTTAGGGGTAGACATTGTTTTCTTCTTTAGCTATTACCTCTACCCTATTGGATAGAATTTTTATGGGGTAGATATCAGATTCCAAAGTCCATGTTCTATATGAGTGTGCACCAGGTGAGGTCCCTTCTCTTGGTTGGGTCGTAGGTGAGGGTGATATTCTATTGTTACATGGTCATGTATGGATTTTGACATACATGCGCGGAGATATGATTCAAGATATTCATGCGTCAGCTTGGACGTTGCATCCTGGTGCCACAAAGATGTGTCGGGATTTACATTGTCAGTATTGGCGGCATGTTATGAAACTACATGTAGCTAGATTTTTCGAGATATGTTCCACCTGTCAGAAGGTGAACGCGGACCACCAACAATCAGTTGAAATTTTATGGAAGGTTCCCATTATTGAGTGGAAGTGGAATGATGTGGAAATAGACTCTATAATGGGTTTACTAGGGTCTTCTTAAGGTAATAATGTTGTTTGGGTCGCCATTGATATGCTCACATAGGTATCCCATTTATTCTTAATCAAGGAATGCTTCAGTATTGATGATCATGGGAAGTTGTAAATTTGGGAGATTATACGTTCTCACAAGGTCCCACATTCTATTTTTTAGTTACAGATTCCAAATATATATATCATTTCTGGCAATGGATAATGAGGGTTATGAGTACATACGTGCTTCTGAGCATGAAATACCACCCTCAGATTGATAGTCGGCCAGATCGAACGATTCTTGTGCTTGAGGACATGCTTCAAGCATGTGTCCAAGATATAGAAGTTTCTTCACAGACACAAATACACATTGTGGAATTCTCTTATAATTATAGAATTCAAGATAATTTTCAGATGGAACAATATGATGATTTACATGTTAGGCTATGCTGATCACCTGAGTGTTGGTGGGAGGTAGGAGAGGAATCTATGTTGGGAACTTGTCTTGTCCAAGACACTGCTGAGCAGGTTCTGTTGATTCTGAAGTGGATTCCTACAAAGTAGTCTCATCAGAAATAGTACACTGATATTCATAGATGAACTTTGGAGATTGATTTTGGGGATCATTGTTTCGTACATATTTCACAAAGGTTGGGAAACAAGAGGATCAGGAGAAAGGGGAAGCTTTCACCAAGGTACGTTGGTCCATTTAAGATTCTAGAGAGGGTCAGGCCAATTGCCTATCAGTTGATGTTACCTGAGATATATGAAGCAGTGCATGAAGTATTCCATGTTAATCTCTTGTGGAATTACCATTTAGAACCATCTCATTTTTTTCATCCTAAGGAGGATGAGTTACATACACGTGTATCTTTTAAGGAGAATCTGCTACACATTGTGGATCAAAGCACAAAGGTTCTCCATGGCCAATTTGTGCCTTTTGTACGGGTGCTATGGAAGCATGACCATGTATAAGATGAGACCTAGGATAGGGAGGTCGATGTATGATTGTAGTGGCCAGAGTTGTTCATAGTTCTTCCTTCAATACACATGGAAGGGACATTTAGTGATGAATTTCTTTAAGGGGAATTTTTTTAAGAACACGGTTCCTTTTTGAGGTACAAATCTTGTATTTTCCATCAAATATCCATTTATATAATTAAATAAGGCCTATTTTGAATTCCCTTTTAGGTCATTGTAGGATCAGGGTGTCCAAAGCTTGTTCGGAACCTTGAACCCAACTCTTGGGTGCTTTGAGCATGCCAAAATGTTAGAGGAAACCATATTGTTGACTCCGAACATACATGTAAAGAGTATACAGAAATTTAATACCAAGTTAGAGATGTACCACACAGTTATATAACCATGAGAGTTCCCATTTGTATTACAGTGATTTGTGAATTTTTTCTGCATAGTTTGAAAAACCATGTAGGTAAACCACGAGACCCATATATTTTAGGTATATTTACCATTATGGACCTAAAATGGTTAAACTTAAAAAATACTTCCCTTCTATCATGTTGCATAGTAGGGGAACTAGGGAGATATCCTTTGAAGTTTATTCTCCATTTTCATATCCCTTCATCATTCAAACTCCATTTTTACCATTATTCATCACCTTGGATCTACAAAAATTTCTCACAAACAAGAGAAAATTAGTGGTTGATACTAGATGATCAATATTGCATGAGTATAATGTAGGTGGTCTCATGAGTTTTGCTAATTTTTGAGATGTTTATATTTGAATGAGTGTCACACACCTAGTTTTAGGGTGTCTCCCAGATTTATACATTATATCTATTGTTACCAATCGTTCTTTACATAATTTTTTGGTGTTTAAAAAACTTTAATTGTTTTAATACATGTAATAAGTGCCACTCCATGGGTGAGGGCCGAGTTTGACCCTTTTTAGCAGTTTGGGCTTAGGATACCTATGAGTTATGCATTGAATTACCTTTCCTTAGTTTTCTAAAATGGATTTGTTAATAAAGGGGGATTTCTTTGTTTTTATATGGAATTATAATTAGCTATGGATTGGGATTAGTTACTTTACCCTTTTACACATGTTAGGCCTTTTCTTGTTTTAGTGTGTTTGGATTGTTGGTTCAAATTACGAATCTTCCCATGTGAGTTAGGTTATGCTATGTTCGGGTTATAATTTAGATTATATGATAGGATTGTTATATGAATTATGACCATGTGAGTAATGTTAGGCCAAGACATAGAGGATTGTCTTAGTAGAGACAACCTTAGTGGTGGGACATATATTGGATGCTTTGGGGTGATGGCCCTAGCATGTCAAATGAATTGTTAATTTGAACCTATTATGGTTAAAATATGAATAGTATTGGATGAGTCGTGGATTTGTTTTGGAATTAAATGGATGGGAATATTTTTTTATCTTACATTGGCTACATGGGTGAAACTTTGATTACTTGGAATTACTTAGAGAGATCAATGGGTTTGTTTATAATTGTAATATTGTGAGTAAACCATGGAATCCATGTATGGTCTCATAGTGGATATGTACTAAATTCCGAGTCAATCATTGATATGTATAGGGTTCTCTGGATGAGATTAATAAGAAATGATTATGTCATGAGTGATACTTGGGGCTCCCTATAGGGATACTAAGGATGAGCTTTATTGGCATGGACTTACCACACCTAGAGTAATATCGGGATCCTGTGAGGTTTATTGGGACAACGTTGTTCGATGTTGCGGGGGTTTCACTTTGATTGATACTTGAATTATTGCTTAGGAAGGTCAAGTATGGGCTCGGGATATACTGTATATTGAAAGGGTTTATGAAGTATCTTCCACTTCAGACTAAAATCATTGATTCAGTCATTACTTTTTCTTTCTTAGATGGTATTCTGAGGCATTTTGTACTTATTGATATACGGGGGATTTTAGGCCTAGTCCATATCTCGAGACATATTATATATAATGTAATTGAAATTTTAATTAAGTGATATCGAATGGAAAAGATAAAATTTCTTGTAGTACTTTTTACTTTTGAGTGCTTCTTAACTTACTCCTTTCATTATTAAACAATTCCTGTTACATATATTCACTAACAGATTGGCATAGACCATGGGTGGTTTCCAACTGGGATTTAGTCTCACGCCCTATTTGGTTTATGTTTTGGGACAAAAAATATTATATGGTTGTTGGTGTCGATAATGGAAAGATCCCTCCTACATGAACATAATATGTAGTTTAATAGGAGGAGAGAATGGGACCAAGTAAAGGTTTGAGATGTTTTTGGGTTAATTTTTATCATTTTTTTTTGTAATTTTGGATTTTTTATTATATCTCATAGCCTTGCCACATGTTTGGATATTTTCTAGAACATTACACTTGTAGCATAATCTTTTGTATTATATAACATCTGGTTGTTTATACTATCATTCTTACATTTTTTACTCAAATTATATGTTATTATATTTTATACACTCTGATAATGAGGGCTTAGTATACTCATTATAACACCTAGACCCTAACTGTTAGTCATCAACCTTTGGAATTTGTGGAGATGCTCTTGAGGCCATGTGACCAACTGATCTCAAAGCACTATTATATGGCATCAGGGTTAAGGATTTTATAGTGATTGAAAATGAGTAAATTAATAGATCCAAATAAATTTAGTGAATTCCTGGATGAGGTCGACATGATGTAATAAGAATAATAATGTTGTATAGAATCCCCATGTTTATATAACATCAATAAAATCCGGGACACATGATGATGGGTGTCCAAGCCTTTTCATAAATATTAGGATGATATAATAGAAATAAGAGGGTTTTAAATGATATAATATTTCAAGTGAGATAAATTCATTGTAAGATGTACATGATATATACTAATATGAATACCACATTAGAACTTGTTAATGTGTATAGAAAAAAAATCCATAGAATATGTTATGGTTTTTTATGAAATAAGTAATTTCTAATTCAGGGGAAAAATTAAATTTTGTAAATTAAGGTTATCAAATTACTGAAGTAAAAAATTCATGATATTACTTATCATTTCAAGTGAATATAGATAATTTGGAAATAAATCTTCATTATAGTGTTAATGATGATTAATAACAATTAACACCTTAGAGACATTGAAGGTGTTAAACTAAATATATATAATAGTGTGGGACTCAATAACTAGATTAAATTTCTATCTCAAATGTTTAGGAAATATATTGTCATAAAAAATGTTGGGATCATTTGAATCGACATTCTTGATATTGAGGAAAGGGGTTCTGTGAGAATTGACAACCTGTAGTGCTTCATATTATTAGTTGGGAAAAATAAGATTAGTATTTATCGATGGATTTACAGTTGTGGAAGAAGATCCAAAATTTAATAATCTAATGAATTAAGGGTTTGTAAGTATACCATTATATAATTGAAGTGCTGTAGAACCAAATTTAGATTGTTTTTTTGTTTTAAAAATACGAGTTCATATATCCTAAAGGATAAAAGGAATATTTTACCATTTTAACTGGAGCGAACCAGTAGAATTATTTTCTTGGAGTAATTAAAATGTGATGAACTTATGGCTAATAGATAATCTCACCACAAAATATTTTAATCTTTAATGGGTAATAGTAGAAAAACTATGTCTCAAGATCATATTTTAACACTAAAAGGACATAGTCACACACATCAAATGAAAAAATTTGAAAAAAATCAATGTTATTTTCTCACTTTATCACTTTATTACATGCATGCAGGGATTCCTTTTCAAAAAAATTGTATTGGGGACTTAATTAGTAGTAGATTCTATCTTCTACATAAAAGATGTTATAAAAAAGAACAACTAATTCAACCCCCATCACCCATTTATTTGGATCGTCCACTCTTTGGAATATCAATTAGGAATAGGGTATTATAAATAATGATGTATAAATAACAAAAAAAATACACATATAGTCATAGTACATGAAATAATAAAATCATTTTAAATCTATTTGCGTTATTCGTAGTTTATGATTAATGGGGAATTCAACACATTCACCACACTATGTTCAGTGATTATTATTCGTATTATTTCATTATCATCCAAAAAATAAATTTTCAATCTTGATAAATAATTTAATTTTAAACAACATATATCATTATATTATGTGATCCCATAATAATGAATCAAGCATTCATTCCTCCAATGAATCACTATTAGATACCACTGGTTAACATTAGGCCAATATAATATATTCATAAACATAAATTATAAGTTTAATATATACTAAATCCATTTGAAGGAACATTATGGTTTTGAATAATTTAAATATGTGGGTAGATAAGTGTTTATCAAACAAGATTTAAATACCTTATAAAGAATGTCCATCCTGAAAAATACACTATATAAGAATATCCAAACACTCAATTTTAAATTTAGTAAACATATGAGTATCAAGATTCAATTTTATATCCTTATAGGTGTCGAAGATGTTAAAAATATTTTTAAATATATAAAATTTTGGTTTAAATCATTGATAAAAGATTATTATTGAACTATTATAGTAATATTCCATTAATTTCAGATTACATATCCATGTAATGTTGCTGAGGTGACAGAACCCTAAAAACAGTATGATAAAATAGTATATATTTTTTCTAAAAAAATTGATCTAATTTGGACTCATCATGAAGCACATTTTTATTATCCCTTTATAAATAAATTTTTAGTTGTATTATTAGTTTAATTATAATTCAATTAAAATGTAATAAACCTTATCCAAATAAAAAATACAGTAATTTCTTGAGGATATATTTTTAAAAAATTCTTCCCAAATTATCCAATTAAATATATATATAGAAGTCACCACACTATATTAATAGGAAACTGTAACCCTTAGAGGGAACCATGCCATTTTTTACACATTCGAAACTACAATATCAATAAAAAAAATTCACTATTTAATAAAAACTATTTCTATGATTCCGTTTTATAATATATAATTTCAAATATTCTATTTTGAAATCCATTACATCATAGAATAAAAATATTTTCAAAATACTATGTATCCAAGATGCATATTCTATCCATGATTGTCATATAATGCATGATACCAACCATTTTACATAAAATTATATAGATAATAGCAATTACATATAAATATATAAGCGGATTAAAAACCACATGGTCTACCCACACATATTAGTAAATTTTAGTTCATTATAAATACATCATCTACTCCTTTCTGTAACTATATCATGAGTTCTAACTCAACCTGTATCTATGATTACCTCCCTTATGACCAATATCATAACTTTTGTTGACTTAATAACCTAATACATAAACCATAAAAATCACTAGGGTCTACTATGATTTTAAAATATCATTTTTTAAATCCCATTATCACTAATAGATAAAAAAAATACCAGAGGATAAATTGATATTGTTGGAAACTTATTTTTACTTAAGAAATGAAAAAAACACAATGGTAATATTTTATTGATGTCATTTATGTGTTATCCATACATAATACATGCCAAAATTTTAAATATAGTAAATAACATGAATTGTGAAATCATTGTATGATGGATGGTAAATGAAACTAAAAACTATAAATAGTACTATAGAAAACTATTAAGTTTCTATAACATAATAAAAATATAACAAGGAAACAAAAAATATATTAATAAAATAGAAAATCTAATCAAATCATTTATATATAATAAATAATTTAAGGAGGTAAAAAAATATATGGATTAGAAAACATTATATCTATTCAATCATGGTTATGTTCCATCACTCGGAAAGAGAGATATCATTACATTTCATGTATGATAATTCATATTATCTATTCATCTAGCTATCTTGGCATTCGAAAGAAATTTAAATGAAATAAAAATAAATTACGATGTCTTCTCTTCCATGGTATGAATGTAAAATTCAATCAATAATAAAATGAATCATATAGGACATTCACCAATACCAAGTTATTTATAAAAAAATAAAAACTTCCACATTTTATTAATAATAAAATTAAAAAATAAACCATATCTAAATACACAAAAATTTCCACATCCCTAAAATGAAAACCACATAACCTTATTTTGTTTTTGAAAATCTTTTAGATTATTTAAAAATAATAAATATATAATAGAAAAATCATACATGTGATTTGAATGACTACCTCCCTTCCCCCTTCATATCAACCACTTGATTGACCCACACATAATAAAAATTACAATCCATTATGAAATACCTAATATAAAAATTATAAAAATATCCTAATTAAAAAATCTAATGATTAACATTATGGTAATTTTATCTCTAATAAATCATACTTTAAATATTTCTAAAAAATATCAAAATCACTAAAAAACCATAAAATTTTATAATTTATTTTTTAACCAAAATAACCCACCATAAAATATAGTTTATCATAATCATTTAAAATAACTATTAAATACTTAAAAATAAATAATGAAATGGAAGTAAAAATATATATTTTAACCTATGATATTCGACACAAAAAATCATTTTAGTTATATTGTGCATTTATTATTTCCACAATTCTCTATTAATCATGTTGAATTTTTGACTCCCAAAACCATTTTATCTTTTATTGATGAAATGAATTTAAGTTTATTTCAGGATTATATTTCTTGATGAATTTATCTTATTTATGAGTTAATTTCTTATATTAATGTTTTCTTGATATGTGTAATGTAGTGTGGAATCATTATTTATACCCTGCATTTGTAAGTAGAATGTGTGGTTCATAAACACCACATTTAGAACAAATATATGAATTATTTAACGTGTTATATTTTAAAATTATAGAGCATTATCCATAATTTTATAAAGAAACCCTATTTTTTGAAACTAACTTATGGTTCAACAAACCATCATTTTTAGGTCGATCTTATGTTTTCAATCATACTTCCACAGTGAACCCTATACTTTACTTTTTTAATGATAGATTTTAAATTAAAGTTATTTCCCATGTTTTCTAAAAAGGTATATAGATATAAAAATATCTTCCAATCTTATTAAAAATTAAATTTAAAGGGTCATGATCAATATATTAAATCATACATATTTCTAACGAAATTTAAGACTTTATTTGAACATTTGAAATTGAAATATTCATGATATATCGGGAGTCATTAATGGATATATTCAACCAAAATAAAATAAATATTCTATTGTAAATTACAAAGAGAAATATCATTTATTGGTCTGATGATTTTTTTGAATAAAAAATATTGTTATTTTTGAGAGATACTCTTTGGAGACATACATGTTTTGATCATGTGTTGTCTCACAGTAGATCTATTGTTACTACGATTATTATTATGTTTATCTTGAATTTAATGTATATAATATGAAACTAGGATAACATTTAATAGTTGTATTCCAAAAAACATTTATTTAAGAAGAATAAGTTTTTAATCTATCATTTTATACTAAAATTTTGAGATGAACATTTTTATCAATCAAATCAATTATTCATGATTCAATAGAGTATCTACTGCCTATTCTCAGACATGGTTGGAGTTTTAACTACATTTAATAAGATATGAATATTTAGTATTCCCTATAAAAGTAAAAAAATACCATATAAAATTATTATTATAATGGTTTAAACTATGAATACATAGTTGTAAAGGTATTGTTATAATAGGTTATTTCTAGTTAAAATCATGAAGCTCATTGAGACCGTGTTGGTGGAGTGTAATATAGGATCATTGTGCCCGGAACCACTATACTTTTTTTGTTGTATTTTTAAATACATTGCATTGATTAGGTAATATAATTAGGAATTTAATTGTTCTATATGATGTGGGATAAAATTTAAATATTTAAATATTTTTTAAATAACCCAGTTGACATTCATTGGGTGAATATTTGTATTATCAAATACTAAATATTGGTATCATATGAGTTATTGTTGATGAAGTCTGATGATCTCTTGAAATCAGAAGTAAAAGGTCTATATGAAGGCAGATGTCGATGTTGAAACTATAAGATTGAATTTTCCTGATCCGTGCTCCTTATATTAACGGTAATAATTATGAATTAGGGAATTCTCATAATATTATTTACTTGAATAATATTGGATATGAAGTTTAAATAAATATTATTTTATATTATTATATCCCTCAAGATCTAGAATAATGGGATTTTGCTGATAAGGATGAGTACTATTTCAACAATAGAACCATGAATGCTATTATATGTATACATTATTTAGATGAATATAATTTTGTATCTCAATTTACTAATGTCTATGAAATAAGGAAAAATATTATAGTATCTTATTAAGGTACTAAAAATGTTTATAAATTAATATAAAAAACTACGAATATAAAATACTATAGTGACCCTCTCATTTTATACACTAACATTACATAAATTATGAGGAATACTTAAAACATTATAAAAATAGTCATGTAAGAATAATCATGAGATTAAGTGTATGAGAATGGGGTGAACTCAGATGCTAAGTAAGGGTAAAAATGTAACAAATCTAATCATAATCATGATAGTATGTTTATGAAAAATTATCATAAAAATATAAGATCGTACGAAACATATCAATGATCATATATATGAATCTTACAAAAAGTATTGGTAGTTCATAAGACATGAATTGTATGAAAATAATGAACATAATCCATGAAATTACGACATAGGAATAAAACATGGAATTTTGGTAGATACATAGTCATATAAAATGGTTTCTAAAATAGTCAAGTCATTGCTTATAAAGCCATATTAGTAGTATGGGTTCACTACCCATACCATCTTGTTAGTCATGGTTTACTCCATAAAAATATTTTTATCAAGAGTTCACTCCTTATTAAATATCGGTAGTCATGGCTCACTCCCATGTCCATCATAGTTGTAATGCTTCACTCCCAAGACCATCTTATTCTATCTCACAAGATATAAATATTTTCCTAATGCATTGGAGAGAGATATAGGTCCCACCCATATCATAATGAAATAATAAAAACATATTCCACAAAATCATTGAAAATAATATCAAAACCCATTAAGTGAAGTGTGTATTATAAAAAATTTAGTCATATTATAACCTATGGAAAAAGATACAGACCTCATTTTCATTTTATCAAAACATAACCCATTAAAATAAGCATTGTTCAAAAGCATATTTCATGTGAGGAATGAATGTGTTTCATAAATATAATCCCATAAAAACATACACTAATCAAAGAAATAATATGAATGGATTCATTTAATTATTTCCCAACATGTATAGAGTAACACCAATGGATGTCATCTTATATGGGAACTAATTTTTAATGATCTCTAAAGTCATTTCTTATAGAAAATATCCTTTCTTAATTGAAAAACTAATTTTTAAAACATAAACAATTTTAAAAAACCATTATTGAAAATAAAATTGAAAACTTTTAAATGAATTTTTAAAATTAATAAAAAAATAAAAATATTTTTCCTTGAAAATGTTCTTCCATGATAATTTGAAAACTATTTAAAATATTTATCTGAAAACATTTTTTTTGAAATAAAATAAATTTCCAACAGAAAAGGGAAATACAGTGAGATTTTTATTTAAAAAATATATTAATTATTTTAGGTACCAATGAGTAGGAAATGGTTCTAATACATTTAGTTACCTTTTATAAACTTTTTATAAGTAAAATTATGAGTTTTTGAAATGAACTATAGGATTTCATTAGTGGAAGTATAACCATAAATAATCCCGATAAATGATGAGATTGATTCTATAAAATACCACCACATGGTATCTTGGGATCATACTCTCCATGTAATAAAATGAAATCACATGCATATTAAAATTTAATATAAATAATTATATTCATGATATAACATGTAAAATGAATTTATATACACCTCAAAAAATAATATAAGTGACTAAAAAAACATGAGTCTCAAATAAGGAAAATTTATACAAAACCATCTTACAGATTTGATAACATTGAAATATAAACCCCAACATAGAAAGATTGTAGAATATATATGTAAATACCCATAAATATAATATTGATAATAATATAATACATTCATTAGAATTATATACATCATGAAAAATAAAAGAGTGGTGAACATGGAATGTATTTAACTTATATAAAAAAAGTGAGATAAAATCCCCTTACCTTGTGTCTTCACTCTCGTCATTATAAAAAAACATCATGTATAATAAATATATGTTTATTATACATCTATAAAAAAATATATTCTTATATCTAATACCATATCTGGTTTTATTATGACTTTATATTACCCTAATGTTATCAATTCTATGTTATATATTCACTTTGGGTAATATACACTTTGTTCATCACATTTATCTGAATTTGTTATATATTTTGTCATTATACATATATCATGATTTTAAGTATGTAAAATGTGATATAAATATCATTTATATTCATTATATATTTATTATAATAATCTATATAATATAGATGTATGAAATGGAATACACCATTCATGGAGATAGTGGGTCATATGAATGCTTCAACATTGTCTATCTTTTAATTTAGTATCAAAGAAAGATATAAATTGACATATATGTATATAATAACATTAATTTAGAATTATTATTTCATATATATAATATAATTTCACTAAACCCATACTTAATACATTCCATGTAGTGTTTGAATAAATAACATCGCTTCGAGGGGGCGGTAGTCCACACGTCCTCAATGGACATTATCGTATTTAAAAAAAATGGAAAGTATAAATATATGTGCTGTAAAAGAATTAAAGAATGTTAAAGAAAAAATAATTACAATATATATCATATATAAATATGTTTTCCATCATAATTTACAACCATGAAATTTGTTAAATGAAAAAATAACAATCATCATTTCGTGAGGTGGCAGTTCATCATATACATAAATAGTATGTTCATCACCAATTAGATGGAAGTGTATGAAAGTGTTGATATAAAAAATAGCATGAAAGAATCTCAATATATTAAGGATTTTAATGTTTTTTATATTAATATAATATTGAGTGTGTATCGGATGGATAATGAAAATAATATAAAGGAGCTTGAGGAAGGATATCACCTCTTCTTTAGGTAACTCATTTAGGTTCTCACCAAAGATATTCCTTGGAATTATTTCTTCTAAAAGGGTGGATTCATGGAGGAATTTAGGGTTTTTTTGGGAGGTGTATTGGATATATAATGATCAAACATAATTGTTTTGATAGGTGTTAATAATGGAGAGATGTGGTGGCCTTTTATAAGGGATGAAAAGGACTCACATAGTATTTTTGAAAACAAGTTAGGTGTACCCACGTTTTTATGTAAAAAAGGTCATCCAAAAAAACCATACTCAAGAATGAATGTTTAATTTACATATAATTTCTATAATTTTTTTGGATAAGTGGATTGGTTATTTGGACAATAAGATTAATGTCTAGTCTCTTATTAATCGTAATTTTACATTAATAGTATTAATTAATGTTAATAATTTCTCTAATAATTGTCGTCAAATTTTTTTTGACCATATTATACATTATAAATTATGATGATTCAAAAAATGCAATTTATTTTCCCAAATAATAATCACATAAGTTTTAGAATTTAATTTAAATTTTAACTCGCAGCCGAGAAGACAACGCGAGTTTTTGATATCAAAATGGTAAAATATTTCCAAGGTTTATTATATCCAATTTCAATATGAAAATAATTAAAATATACTAAATTAAAATAATTGATAAAAATATTATATCATTGAAATTTTAAACCAATTTAAAATATAATTTAACACTATAAATAAATTAGGGAAAATCAATTTGGAATTTAAATTTAGTATTCTTCATTATTCATCAATAAATGAAGTATATTATATGAATCCAAAAAAAACTACCTTGAGATAATTACTATAATCTAAAATGAATTGTTTTCCTTATTTTGTAAAATTAATTTACGAAGTGTCTAAAAATGATTTTATTGTTTTCATAGAAGGACATAAAAGAAGTTCATTTGACAAAAATAGTATTATTAAAAATATAAAGTCTTCAACAAAAAATTATATTCTTCACTATCAGTATGGTTTATTTATATTAAACAATTATAAATACTATTTTAAAAGTTATTATTAATTTTCATATTATTAATTTTAATTTCTAGGTAATAATTATATTGTTTAAATATTTTAAATAAAAAAAGGTGTTTTAAGAAAATTATTATTGCTTGTAATGTGCACCAATTTGGTGTTGCATGTAGCGCAATCCATGTAAATTTTATCTAATGGGAATGAATGAATTAGTGAAATTATAGACATCGTTGAAAATTATTTCAATACAAAATGGTCCATAAATAGTTGATGTGTCACATTATACCCTTTTAAAGTGACTTTCTCCTCCAAAATTCATCATTTCGGTAAAAAATGAGGATACTTCTAGCTCATCATATCCTCAAGTTCCCACATAGATTCTTCTAACTGGTTATTTATCCATAAAACTATGACTATGTGAGTTGTCATTCTTCATAGATCATGCTTTATATGGTCTAAACGTTCCACTAGTTATTCCTTGTAAGAAATATCATGCTTCATTTATATGACATATGAGTTCAGTACATTTGAAGGGTTAGATATATTATTCATTTGGAGAGATACATATAACACATTATGATCTTTAGGGAAACATTGAAACAATACCACATGATAGGATACGATCATGATATGATAAATAATCTGAAAGGGGATGACTTACCTAGGTTTCCGTTTGCCTTAATTCCAAAATCTCATAACATTCTTCAAGGGTGAGATTCATAGAGACAACTTTTCACCAACATCAAATTCTAGATCACAACATCATTTATTCAGATAAATTTATTTCCATCATTCAATAGCCTTAATATGTTCTTGAATGGTTTTAATAATCCCTACCATTTCATAAGGGATATTGGGCCCCTATATTTTTTGTTCCCTAACATCATCCTAGCATGATGGTTCTCTAAATTTATTACCATATTGGGACTCATAAGGTGACATATGAATTCTTGAGTAAAATCTATTTTTGTAAGAAAACTCAAATAGAAAAAGGTATTGATCCCAACCACCATTGAAATCCAGATAATAATATATCAATATATCCTTTAGGGTTTGAATTGTTCTTCTTAAATTAATATCTGTATGAGAATGATAAGAAGAATTGAAACTCAACTTTGTATCAAGTGCTTGCTGAAATAATCACCAAAACATTAAGGAAAACTACGTATCCCGATCTGATAAAATGTAATGTGGAACTCCTTGTAACCATACTACTTCCTTAATATATATCTTGGAATGATATTTCATAGATTAGTATTATCTAATATCGATGAACTGTGATGAATTTTTAAGAATATGGACTTCCACCAATATAGCATTAAACGCTTTAGCTGTTTTTATAGTATAATGAAAAAATATATAGTTATGTTATCCCATTTCTATTATTGAATGGTTAATGTATTCAACACCTGTAAAGACCTGGAAATTCCAGATAATTTTTTTAAATTATTTGGGATTATTATGAGTTTGAAAAAATTGACGGCATGTGATTCCAAGGACCAGAGATCCCAGAACGTAATTTTGAACTTTTTTAAGGTACGTTCAGTAAACGTGAATGTGTCATTATCTAAATTTTTAACCAGTGCTCAGAATTGAAATACAAGGTCACTGTTGGACTCACAACACTGAGATTTTCTTAAGGGTATATTATCTTTGTTCGGGAAAAGTCAGACGGAAAAGATAATTTTTTTCTTTACAAAAAAAATATGAATAAAATAAACAAGTTATTTTTTTTAACCACTAAGCGACATGGTGGGACCACATAATTAAATGGTTCATTCAAGGGAATGATCCTTGGGTTGCGTAACATCGACGATGGAACATTAAATACGATTGATAAATGAACCGCATTAATATTACGCAACATGATTGGTTCCCTTATCTATTAAATTAGAGCTCGGGCTCGGGATTTTGACATGGAAGTGAGGAACCTCTAACAATGTATCGAAATGTCTTCCAACAATTAAGAATAGTGTATTGAGAGACTTTGTGGGGGGAAACAACCTGGGATCGAGAAATGTCGGAGACTTCAACGAACGAGGAATCTTCTCCCTCCATGACTGAAACGTCATCCAATGGTTCATGAGGCATGGGGGTTTTCCTTGGTTAATTATAAGTGTTTGAAGATTAATTAATCCCACACTTGTTATAATGCTAATGTAGAGGGTGTGAGCCAAATGTACAGGGCCCGGACCCTCTGCCACTTTGATCATTGTTTCTTTCTTCATGTGCATCCAAAAAATAGAGTGAAAGGATGAACCCGGAAGCCACACAATGTTGGAAGCATCCCAAGAGGCATGTAAGTGATTTCAGAAGGGAAAAAGGACCACGAAATCTCACATGGTAGCCAGCGGAAGGCCCTCCTGCGTGGCGGTGCTGTAGGGGGAAGACGGCCGCCGGTGCTTGCCAGCAATGGAAGGGGGCGGTGCTAAGGCAGACAAGTAGGGGAGGCCGGATTTCGGCTGGCTGCGTTTGAAGAAGGGAGGTGCGCCATCACGCACCGTAGATGGAGGCCACGGTGAAGGGGGACTCACACCCTACAGATCCCGCAGAGAGTGAGACGACACTATGTGGCCCTTCCAGTTAAAGATTCGAACGAATATTTTTCCATTTGGAAAAGAGGGGTCGCATGACCCCTCGAGTGGGAAATGCTCAGCCGACGAGCTAGGCCGGTCTGCTGCCCAGTTGGCCAAGCCCACCATGGCCCACCCTAGCCATTTTGGGCCTAGATGGGTCATTCTGACTATGTCGAACCAGACCCAGACCCTTTGTGGACCTGTTTCTCTTAAAATGTCGTATCTTATAAACCAAACATTCTTTTTATGAGTCATCTAAAATTTTTGAATCCTTGGAAAGATAAGGTCCTTTTGAGATAGTCTAAATGAGTTTTGGAAATGTTGTAGTACAGATGGTTTGGATCATACCTGATTCCAACTGGTCCCTTGGCACAAAAATGCGTATAACGCTCAGACTGGACGTCTAATTGATGCACCTTGTTTTGTGTTGGAACCTTTATGACATGAAAGATCATTGGGTTAATTATTCATGGGACTTAGTTCTGATTGAAGTATGACCGATGGCTTGAGAAGTAGATCCTATCAAAATCAAGCATACTATCTTCAGGAATCTAGTGGCTAGTGGCTAGCTGAGACGTGAAGAATTAATAGTGATCCTATGTGGATAAACATGTAGCGATCCTATGTGGATCAAAAAATAGAGATCCTGTGTGGATAATCCCCTAGAGATCCTGTGTGGATCAGCACATAGCGGTCCTATGTGGATCAGCACCGAGTGATCCAGTGGGGATCAGCAGTAGAACCCTTGACTTAATAAGATGATCTAGATTTACGACTAATAATTTGTACTTCTATAATGATGTTATACCTATCATGAGATGAGTCTTTAAATTTGTGCTTTGTGATTGATATCTTGCTTTGTGGTTTTCCTTATTGTAATTTTGAGTGACCTTTGGGGGTCTTGGGGACCATGATGGTTATTATTATACTCACACCAGCACGGGATTCACCCGCACCTTGTTGTGACTTGCACAGACGACTACTAGTACATCTGATACAATATGAGCGATGACCAGGTGGAACACGGAGGTGACTGGTTGATGTGGAGAGTTGTGGAGATGAGCTATACCTACCCCTCGGGTAGGATCCTTGGTGGATGATCTGAGGAGATATTTTTTTTTTCTGTTGTAGTTTTATCCTTTGAGTTGGGCTTGTATTTCGGCCCCTTTACATTCAATATTTACTATTACACTTAGTTGTGGTTACTAGTTGTGGTTTTATCTTTCTCTTCCATTGTGTTTTACATTTGCGTAGTGTACCCTACTTGTGTGTGGGTATGTTTTGAGAAATTTCCTTCCTATTTTTGGGAAATTCCTTTCTATTTCTAGTCGCCAACCACTGGCCTATGGAAGGCGGGCGTTGGGTAGAAATGAAATGGGCCTAGGGGACGGGTCATGACAAATTGGAATCAGAGGGGTCAGTTCTACTAAATAACTAGGACTATGATATTTCTAATGGAGAAATTGTGATATGAGTTTTGAGTGTGGTTTTAATTTTGGGTAGTCCAGTGTTGGTGCGACGGACGACTTATCCATACACCAGGACCCTGAATTCTAATTTCCGACTCAGTGCACAAAAAAATGATTGCGTGTGTTGGAAATGTTTTACTTTTGATCTCTTTTGAGTAACCTCACCATGTATAAATTTTTGACCATGGTGCACCTGTTTTATTTCCAGATTCCGCCAAGTAGACAACCAATCACGATTCCATAGATAGTACACTATGATGGCTCACCAAGTGACGAGGCTTCGGTGTAGGGACCTATTACTGTGTTGGCACCTTCGGGTGGTGTACCAGCAGCACCACCACTTAGAAGGTAGTAGTTACCATTAGCCCCACTAGATGACTGTGCACACCAACTGAACGCGTTGCACGTGTTCCAGATATAGAGGTCTCTAAGGTTTAGATGTAATATAGATCCCCAGCCAGCTAAGGACTGGCTGGAGGCTGTGGCATGGGTTTTTCACTTAGTTGAGATTCCAGAATATCATATGGTGATCCTAGATGCTAGCCTCTTCTAGGTTACAATAGGGAGACGGTGGATTATGATGCTCCAGATGCATGAGGAGGCAACACTCTCCTTGTTGTACTTCGATACCCTCTTCAGGGAGGAGTTCGTACCGGCGACTTTAAGCCCAGTGCGTATACATGAGTTACTGTACTTATAGTAGGGAAGCCTATAAGTGGCCCTAAACTCGGAGAGAATCACTGACCTCTTAGGCTACTCCAACGACATGGTATGAGACCCATTCTTAAGGGAACACACATTTGACCTAGGTCTCCAGTGAGAGATTAGAGCATCGATGATATCACTCAATACCCCGACATAGGCTGGAGTGCTCGAGTGAGAGTCATTGGTGGAGAGTTTCTTAGCTGAGCAGGCACGAACGGTGAGAACCACCACCAGACAACAGGTAGCCAATTCATCTACAATAGGTATTAGGAAGATGAAGCACAGTTCCAAGTGGGATAGACCTTCTAGTGGACGACCCCAGGATGCAGGGTCGGAGGTGAAGATATCGTGTGGTAGATGAGGTATTCTAAGGAATAAAGCTGGTTACCCTTATTGAGGATAGGGACACATGGATCATGACTATCCTAATACCCTCATAGACGAACAAAAGATAGCGGAGGGTCCGCTGAGGTAGTGGCCATGTTTCGAGCAAGGGGGTCCGCAGGGCGGTGGACATTGCGGAGGAGTAAGTTATGCAATATGTGGTGGACGGTGATTTGTGGTTATACCCCTACCACCCCTAGGTGGTCCATCCCAACCTCATGTAGTAGGTGGGAATGGTAGATCTCAAGATCAGGTAGTATAGGCCTATGAACATGGATCTCCAGATATGATTAGAGGTATGATCTGTGTCCATTCCATCCTAGTTGCAGTTCTTATAGACATAGGTTCCAGTTACTCTTTTATTGCAATGACACTCATTCAGAGGTCGAAGATTCTAATGGAGCTGATGGATCTATTATTATGATTAATAGACACCTATGGAAGAAGATTTGATGATTAAACACTAGTGTAGAAAGTGTGAGCTCACTCTAGGAGGCAAGAGCATTGAATGTTATCTCTTAGTAGCAGCATCGAGGCCTTACGGCACCATCTTGGGTATGGACTAGCTATCCACATTCAATGCTCAAATTTACTATTTTAGGTGCAAAGTGCAGTGTGTCTGTGAGGATGGGATCGGGTTTTACTTCACTGGTGAGAATGAAACCTTTGTAACACAAGATGTACTCTCTCAATGGAGGGTGTAATCGATCACTCAGTAGTAGGATAGCCTTACCCTCAATTTTGTTGACATGAGTAGTTAGATTTATCCTATAGTTGTGGACCAGTATGCTGATCTCTTACCGATGATGTTTTGGGACTACTTTCTCACAGATAGGTAGACTTATATACCGACTTGTACCTTGGGAAGACACCGATATCTAGACCATCATATCAGATGGACCCTGCAGAGCTTCGTGAGATACAGTTACAGTTGGAGGACATGCCGAGGAAGGGGTTTATAAGGCCCTGTGTTTCTCTAAGGTAATCCTTGATTTTGTTCTCCAATAAGGCAGATGGGAGTTTGATTCTTGTGTGGATTATCGTCACCTTAAATAGGTCACAATGAATAAAAAGTATCCACTCTCGAGGATTGATGATCTCTTCGAGTATCTGAATAGAGATAAATGGTTTTCAAATATAAAACTCATATCAAGCTATCATCAGCTAAGAGTACGATATGAGGACTTATCGAATATGGAAATTAGAAGTCGGTATGACCCTTATGAGTTCTTGGTAATTCCCTTCGGCATGACCGGCACTCTGGCAGTGTTCATGGGGCTCATGAAAAAGATCTTCCAGCCCTTCCTTATCACTTCATGGTGGTATTCATTGATGACATCTTGATATACTCGGCGTTGGAGGTGGAGAACGTCAAACACCTACAGATAATTCTGGATACACACCAAGAGCAGAAGCATTATATAAATCTCTAATATCTTAATTTCTACATACACGAAGTCCTTGAAGTGGGAAATCTCGAAGTTCCCCTTCGTACCTCACATGTCTCCTTCTGCGACGCTTTGCAAGGAACTGATCTCAATAGCGTGAAGGAGTTCAAACAACCACTCTTTAAAAAGCATGAAGATGGTGGTTGCATGGTTGATGCAGAGATGGAAGCCTTGAAGCAAAGAGAGGAACTGTGCAATTACTCGGTTCTTGGACGAGTTTGATTATAACACCTCGAGCTTCCACGATATGCATCTCATTTAATAATGCAATAGCTTGCATTGTACGCAATTTCGAGTTCTAACACACCGCGACTAATCAATGTAGCCGTTATGAATAGTAATACCCACTTTTTAAAATTATAGTAATTTTATATTTCAAAATGGACTTCATTTTTGTATTCGTAATATCGAAATTATCCAAAGTTGAATTTTTTGTAATTTTCTATGAACTTCCAATTTTTATGAATAGTGAAAAATACTTAAAAACCAATTTTTTAGTAAAAGTATTTTATAGTGATAAATTATAATATTGAGTGGTTTTAAAGTATAATTAGAATATATTTTTACTATTTTATCCAATGGCGATCATTTGAATTAATTTCACTTTGAAATTGGACATAAACAATTGTCAATCTTTTGATATATATTGTTTCATAAAAACACGCTATTTGTTGTGACAGTGGGAATTAATTATAAAATTAATTAATGCAACATATATGGTTTGAATTTCTAAAAATATACATCATTTTTGAATTCAGAATATCTATTATAGCTTAGGGTGAAATTTTGGCATTGTTCTGAAAAACATCAATTTTTGGATGAATAGTGAAACCACTAAGTGGTAGTTAAAAAACTGATTTTTCGTTTAAATGAAACATTAAAACTTCTGTGATTTGATTTTCAAAAATCTGACATAAATGGTTGTCATTATTAGGTAAAATTTGGTTCAATGGGATTAAAATAATTTTTTGTTGAATAGTATCTTTTAAGTTTAATTAATCGTGATTAAAGGTAATTAGTGAAATTTAAGGTAATGATAGTGTTATAATAATATGAAATGACCATGACACTTGTACTAACCCTATTGGTTGAGTCAGGGCCGACCAAGACAATACATGGGTCAACTTGGGGACCCCATGGAGCCACTATGGTAGGAAAATGACATAAATAACTTTTAATTAAAGTTAAAATAAAAATGTCACAAACATAAGTTGTTTTACTAAAACAATTTTTAAATGAGGTTATACAAGTAATATTTTTGACTATAAATATTAATTAGAAAGAAAATAAGATTTCATAGATCATGATATTTTGTTTATAATTTTTTTACGTTAAATAAATTAAATTATTTATGACACCATGATGATGCAGTATTACCTCATTAATTAACGACTTAAATAAAATGAAACAATAATGTAAAATCCAAGGCTTAAACTTGTCCAAATCCTATTTTATGGGTATATATTGAACCCTTATCACCTTATCCTCGAAATATATAAGTGTGGGACCTTTAGAATCCGAAAAGCTTTGTATAATAAAATAACATTTCATTACTTTCCAAAAGTGCCCCTCCTCTCCAGTTATAAAAGGCCCCCACCACTCCCACCTTATTCACACTTTCAAGACATTTGGCTTGGCCAACCTCTTCCCAAATACTCTCCCAACTTCCCTCCCTTACTCTTAGAAGCCTCACTTTGGGTATAGGTCTTCCCAAGGAAGCCTTTGTCTCAAATCAAAAAGAGTTACCCGATTTTAAGGTAATGTCTTCTCTAATGTTGTTTTGTTTTATTTTGCTTATCCAACCCCTTAAACTCTTTTTATTCATGTCTTTTGTAACAACACCAGTATCCTAAATATACTAGGATGTTGTTATAATTAGTATTCTAGATACACTTACACCCACCTACATCTATTGGTTAAAGAAAATAGGGTTTCTGTGGATGGCGAATTTCTGCCTCACGAAATGATGATTGTTCAACACTCATATAACACATTCAAAGGTGGAAATTAAGATGTAACTATATTTATATATGATATATAATATGTTTATGTTCTACTTAAGCTTCTGTATTTTTCATTTATGGCATAACTTTATGATTTCCATTATGGGTAAACGTGATAATTTAATTTTAGGAAGTGCGGACTACCGCCCCCTCAAAGTGATTTGAATCGTTAATGCCATATGTGAGATGTATAAAGGATGGATTAAATGGTATTATACACTATATTATACTGGAATAATATTATACATTTATATCATTATTATTTCATTCCATTAAATACGAATTAGAAATGAAAGTAGCATTCATGCGTACGTACGGCTTACCATCTCCATGAACGGTGCATTTCATTTCTTACCTCTAAATGATACGTAATATTATAAATGAATGTATATACTGGATATATATGATATATATGATATCTACATCATGAATATAATTCTGGATATAATGGATATTTCACCACATGAACAATGTGTAATTATAAGAAGTTTATTTTTGACTCAAGTACCAAAGATCGACAAAACAACCGTTATTAACCTAAATAATTACATAATGTTCATAACATGGTAATAAGTGATATAAAAGGAATAAAAAACTTGAAAAAGGTTCTTAAGCAATTACAAATTAACTCTAGTTTATTTTTCAGGAGGTTAAAGAATGGTCGAGTCAAGACAGGACGCAAGGTAAGGGAACTTCTTAACCCAATTTTCGTTCTTTGGGTTAATCTCCTACTTTCAAATTATGTCATGATATTATTATGTCCTATATTTTAGTTGTTCTTTATTTATGTGGACTTATATTAAATACACATAATAGATCTACTTTATTTTAAAAGAATGATCTTTGTAAAGACTTCATCTCAATCTCCTTTCATTGAGGCATATTTTGTTTTATACACAACTTTCTTTTATACGTTGTATAAACCCCTTTGACATTTACGATTATTAAAAAGGAATCTTTTTTATACGAATCATTTTACTAAACGACAAAAAGTGAATTTTTTTCTTGCCGTACATATGCGGCGACGACGACTTCTCTGCCGCTGTGACCATTATTTGAGTTTCGGCTTCCTCTACAAGCCATAACTTTTCTTTAATGAAAAATAAATACAATGTTTTAACTTTCTTTTATTTTGGTATTTAAAATGGTTTTGAAAGTGTTTTTATTATATTAATGTGTTGTATTGATATCTTGTGATTGATATGTGGAAATGTTATGTTTCCTTTATGCATGTTTTATGTGATACGATTATGTTATGGTTTATGATATGTTTAAACCTATTCATATGAGGAATGCATTGGACTTAATAAGTGACGGGTGGAGCCTGCTATAGCTCCTCGATGCATCGGTAGGTCTCATGAGACAAACTAGTGCCTTTGCATGAGACCTTGACAAAATATTATTTGTAGTCTTGGCACGAGGCCTTGGCTACGTGGTTATGATAGTCTGGCATTATGCATTCCATCATTATGAAAGTGGTTATTGATATTTCATGTGATTATTCGACTAGTAGAATATCCATGTGAGTAAGTGAATGGCATTATATCATTTTACATTTTCCATATTATGCTAATGTTCAAGTTTAAAAGGCTTTTGTTTTAGTTATAAATTTCCTTAGTTAATGTTTATTTATGAAAGCTTCCGCTATTTTGTTATCCTTACTGAGCATCTGAGCTCACCCCTTTCAGTGATTTAATTTTTCCAGGATGTGAAGAAGTATATTATGAATGATCTGCATGGATAATATAAGGGGATATGAAGAGAATATGTTGTAGTTTTGTTTTACTTTATGATGTAATGTAAGTCTTGTGAATGTATCTAGTGTTTCCAGGGCTACTAAACTAATCGGTCTTTCGAGACATGATCCTTTGTGATCATGCCAATGTTACGAAGTAATGCACCGACTCTGGGTAGCTGGGGTTGTGGTGTTATAGTTGGTATCAGAGGGAGGCTAGTACTAACCTAGGAAGCTAGATTTAGATAAACTCTGATTAGAGAACATAGCTCAAAGATAGACCTTGAGGATTAGTATAGAAGAACTTCCAATAATTTTGGTATTATAGAGATTTTGTGAGTTTTCTGAGCAATACATCCCTGTTGGGATACGAGCAGGTAGAGGTGGCTCTGGCACAGATGTACCTAGGGGTTAAACCTGAAAACACCAATTTGAGCTAGACTCGAACGGGAACTGGTGCATGACAACGGGCCTTGTTGCACTCTTGGTTACGACACTCCCGGGGGATATGCTTATGATAATTCTCATTTTCTTTACAAACCACTATGAAGGGTTATGAGAATATACTTCCTCAAAGAAAACATTTTTATGATTATGGATTATATCCATAAATAGTTCAATTTATGTTATGTATTTTATAAGTATGGAATTATTTATTTTGATTCATAAACTAATCTAGTTTATTCCATTGTTTAGAAATGGCGCCTAGTGGAAGGAATGGAAACCGTATCAATGCATGCACTTCATGTAGGGATTGCCCTCCTCCTCAAGAAAATTATTTTGGAGCTGGAGATACAACTGGTGCTGATCAACTTATTACCATACTTGGACAACTCACTCAGGTTATGAATAATAACCTTACTCATATGGAGCACCCTGATCCGCAACGTGGAGGATCAATGTTAGACCGCTTAATGAGGCAACAACCACCAAAATTTAATGGGGGTACAAATCCATTAGTAGCGCATCAATGGATAAACTCATTAGAGAAAATATTCCACACCTTGGGGAGAAGTGAAAGGGAGAAGGTTATCATGGTAGTTTACCGCCTCACTGGAGATGCCAATCAATGGTGGACATTGATTCAAAATACGAAGGATTATAAAGAAGTATCAAGTATGTAATGGAGAGAGTTCAATGATCTTTTCGTAGAAAAATACATTCCACATGACCATCGAGCAGATATGGAAAGGCAATTTCTGTGTCTGAGACAAAAGGAGGATGAGAATGTCACAAAGTATGAGGTTAACTTTAAAAGGTTTGCGAGGCATGCAGAAGATTATATACGTAACCCAACAAGTAAGATTTATCGTTTCTTTGATGGTTTGAAACCATTTCTCCATCGAGCTTTAGTATCACAATCTTTCTCAATATACGAGGATATAGTCTTGTGTGCTATCAAGGCAGAAAAGGAATTCTCTAAGTCTTATGACAACAAAGTAAAGCAAGAGAAGAAGAGAATGGTGGAACAAGAGACAGATGAAGGGAAAAAGGGAAAGAAGGATTTTCCATTATGTGATAATTGTGGGAAGAATTACCCTGGTACTTGCCTAAAAGGAATGGGAGTTTGTTACAAATGTGGAGAAAAAGGTCACCAGGCTCGTGATTGTAAGGGAAAGAAAGAGGCTATCAATGTTGGATGCTAAAATTGTAGGGAAATGGGTCATTATGCAAATGAATGTCTTAAGCGTCAAGGAAACTTACCTCAAAAAGGCCAAGGGATCAAGGACAATCTTATGTTGTGACTACATTTGAAGCGGAATAATTAATGTATTGGTGCTTTCGGACTCATGGATTACATTCTGGTTATTAGAATAATGTGATATATATATAAGGATTGTACTTCAGTACATGTTGATTTCATTAAGGTTTTAATATGATGAAGGTAGTCATATTTTTGTATTTGACAATAAGAGAAACTTTACTTTGTTTACGGAATCTAATGTTACAATTGATTTTGGAATTTAAGGACCCTTTAGAGAAAGTCTGGACGGAGGTATTTTGGATAACTATAAAGGTTGGAATGGATTATGTTGAACTTTCGATAGTATTGTTTAAGGTTAAAACATTTCTAAAGATTATTTTTGGAATATTATAATACTATAGTCTTAGGAAAAGGACAACCTGTAGGGTGGGGCATAACCCATCGCGTCGGACAAAGCTGCAGGAATCGAACCCACAACCATAGTGCGACAATACTTTATTAACTACCACTAGCCTATAGGAAGTCTCTGGTTATTAAAAAATAGTTTTACTGATCTAAATGGTATGTGTTAATATTTGGAACCTTATACAATTAGGATAAATAGAATATTTTTGAGTTCTATTACCTTTTAGAGTGAAAGATGGGTTCGTGGTAAAAATTTATTAAAGAATGAAAGTCTACATAACAAGTATGTATACTCTCTTATGTTATTAGTAAATCTCCTAAATGAATTCCTCAACTTTATAAAAGGTAACTTAAAACAAAAACGTTTCCGGTTAACTTTTCCAAATGGGGATTCAACGACTGTTTAACCAATCACAAGTTTGTGATTTTCTTATGATTAACTTTCTCCTAATCCTGATTTCTACCACTCTACGTCAGACCTTGATGGTTTGTTTCTCCTCCATATCCATATTTTCATATAATCCTAGTATAGGCTATCTCGGGTGACCTTTGTACTTATCTTTCGTTCTTTTAATGTTATATTTTTATTAACCTTATTTCCGATGTGGGTTTTCCCCAACGGTACTTTCTATTTTCAACCTTTTTTTTCAAAGAAAAATTTCAAATTGCGAGGACATAATTTATTGAAGGAGGGAAGAATGTAACACCCTGAGCTTCCACGATACGCTTCTTATTTAATAATGCAATAGCGTGCGTTGTACGCAACTTCGAGTTCTAACACACCGCGACTAATCAAAGTAGCCATTATGAATAGTAATACCAAAATTTTAAAATAATAGAAATTTTATATTTCAAAATGGACTTCATTTTTGTATTCGTAATATCAAAATTATCCAAAATTGATTTTTTTGTAATTTTCTGAGAACTTCCAATTTTTATGAATAGTGAAAAATACTTAAAAACAACTTTTTTAATCAAAGTATTTTATAGTGATAAATTATAATATTTAGTGGTTTTAAAGTATAATTAGAATATATTTTTACTATTTTATCCAATGGTGATCATTTGAATTAATTTCACTTTGAAATTGGACATAAACAATTGTCAATCTTTTGATATATATTGTTTCATAAAAACACGCTATTTGTTGTGACAGCGGGAATTAATTATAAAATTAATTAATGCAACATATATGATTGGAATTTCATAAAATAGACATCATTTTTGAATTCGGAATATCCATTATATCTTAGGGTGAAATTTTTCCATTGTTCTGAAAAACTTCAATTTTTGGATTAATAGTGAAACCACTAAGTGGTAGTTAAAAAACTGATTTTTCGTTTAAATGAAAAATTAGCACTTCTGTGATTTGATTTTCAAATATCCGACATACATGGTTTTCATTAGGAATTAAAATGTGGTTCAATGGGATTAAAATAATTTTTTGGTGAATAGTAACGTTTAAGTTTAATTAATCGCGATTAAAGGTAATTAGTGAAATTTAAGGTAAAGATAGTGTTATAATAATATGAAATGACCTTGAAACTTGTACTAAAACTATTGGTTGAGTCATGGCTGGCCGAGACAATACATGGGTCAACTTGGGGACCCCATGGAGCCACTTTAGTAGGAAAATGACATTAATAACTTTTATTTAAAGTCAAAATAAAAATGTCACAAACATAAGTTATTTTAACAAAACAATTTCTAAATGGGGTTATACAAGTAATATTTTAGACTATAATTATTCATTAGAAGGATAAAAAAGATTTAATACATCATGATATTTTTTTTATAATTTTTAGACATTAAATAAATTAAATTATTTATGACACCATGATGATGCAGCTATTACCTCATTAATTAACGATTTAAATAAAATGAAACGATAATGTAAAATACAAGGCTTAAACTTGTCCAAAGCCTATTTCATGGGTATACATTGAACCCTTATCACCTTATCCTCGAAATATATAACTGTGGGACCTTTATAATCCGAAAAGCATTGTATAATAAAATAACATTTCATTACTTTCCAAAAGTGCCCCTCCTCTCCACTTATAAAAGGCCCCCACCACTCCCACCTTATTCACACATTAAATCCATTTGGCTTGGAAAACCTCTTCAAAAATACTCTCCCAAATTCCCTCCCGTACTCTTAGAAGCCTCACTTTGGGCAGAAGGATTCCCAAGGAAGCCTTTGGATCAAATCAAAAAGAGTTACCCGATTTTAAGGTAATGTCTTCTCTAATGTTGTTTTGTTTTATTTTGCTTCTCCAACCCCTTAAACTCATTTTATTCCTTTATTTTGAAACAACACCAGTATTCTCAATATAATATGATGCTGTTATAATGAGTATTCGAGCTACACATACACACACCTACATCTAATGGTTAAAGAACATACTGTTTCTGTGGATGGCGAATTTCTGCCTCACGAAACGATGATTGTTCAACACTCATATAACACATTAAAATGTGTCCATTAAGATGTAACTATATTTATATATGATATATAATATGTTTATGTTATACTTAATCTTCTGTATTTTTCATTTATGTCATACCTTTTTGATTTACATTATGGGTAAACGTGATAATTTCATTTTAGGAAGTGCGGACTACCGCCACCTCAAAGTGATTTGAATCGTTAATGCCATATGTGGGATGTATAAAGGATGGAGTAAATTTTATTATACACTATATTATACTGGAATTATATTATACATTTATATCATTATTATTTCATTCCATTAAATATGAAATAGAAATGAAAGTAGCGTTCATGCGTACGTACGGCTTACCATCTCCATGAATGGTGCATTTCATTTCTTACCTCTAAATGTTACGTAATATTATAAATGAATGTATATAATGGATATATATGATATATATGATATCTACATCATTAATATAATTCTTGATATAATAGATATTTCACCACATTAACAACTTGTAATTATAAGATGTTTATTTTTGACTCAAGTACCAAAGATCGACAAAACGACCGTTATTAACTTAAATAATTACATAATGTTCATAAAATGGTAATAAGTGATATAAAAGGAATAAAAAACTTGAAAAATGTTCTTATGCAATTATAAATTAACTCTAGTTTTTTATTCAGGAGGTTAAAGAACGGTCGAGCCAAGACATGACGTAAGGTAAGGGAACATCTTAAACCAAATTTCGTTCTTTGTGTTAATCTCCTACTTTCAAATTATGTCATGATATTATTATGTCCTATATTTTATTTGTACTTTATTTATGTGTAAATATAGTAAATATACATAATAGATCTATTTTATTTTAATAAAATGATCTTTGTAAATACTTCGTCTCAATCTCCTTTCATTGAAGCATATTTTTTTTATACACAACTTTGTTTTATACGGTGTATAAACCCCATTGACTTTTACATTTATTCAAAAGGAATATTTTTTATACGAATCATTTTACTAAACGACAAAAAGGGAATGTTTTTCTTGCCGTGCATATGCGGCAACAACGATTTCTCCGCCGTCATGACCATTATTTGAGTTTCGGATTCCTCTACAAGCCATAACTTTTTTTAATGAAAAATAAATACAAAGCTTTAACTTTCTGTCATTTTGGTATTGAAAATGGTTTAGAAAATGTTTTTATTATATCAATGTGTTGTATTGATGTCTTTTGATTGAAATGTGGAAATTTTATGTTTCTTTTATGCATGTTTTATGTGATACGATTATGTTATGGTTTAAGATATGTTTAAAACTATTCATATGAGGAATGCATTGGACTTAATAAGTGATGGGTGGAGCCTGCTATAGCTCCTCGATGCATCGGTAGGTCTCATGAGACAAACTAGTGTCTTGCCACGAGGCCTTGACAAAATATTATTTGTAGTCTTGGCACGAGGCCTTGGCTACGTGGTTATGATATTCTGGCATTATGAATTCCATCATTATGAAAGTGGTTATTGATATTTCATGTGATTATTCAACTAGTAGAATATCCATGTGAGTAAGTGAATGGCATTATTTCATTTTACTTTTTCCATATTATGCTAAAGTTCAAGTTTAAAAGGCTTTTGTTTTAGTTATACATTGCCTTAAATATTAATGTTTATTTATGAAAGCTTCCGCTATTTTGTTATCCTTACTGAGCATCTTAGCTCACCCCTTCTAATGTTTTAATTTTTCCCGGATGTGAAGAAGTATATTATGAATGATCTGTAGGGATAATATAAGGGGATTTGAAGAGAAGATTTTGTATTTTTGTTTTACTTTATGATGTAATGTAAGACTTGTGATTGTATATAGTGATTCCAAGGCTACTAAACTAATCGGTCTTTCGAGACTTGATCCTTTGTGATCATGCCAATGTTACGAATTAATGCACCGACTATGTGTAGCTGGGGTCAGGGCGTTACATTCATACATCACAGGTGACTGGCCCTGGCCTCTATTAGAACTAAAGAACTGAATTTATCACTTTTGGGGCTCATCTAAATGGAATATGGTTCCCATAGGCAAGGGATATTAACATATACTCTTCATCTCTCAAGGTGAGCTTAATCAGCTATGGAAACTCGGGAACCTGCAGCATAAACTAGACTTTCTTATAATTTTGGATTGGGATGCTGCTTTTAACCCATACACACAAAAAAACTATATGGATCATGTTTGGGTTAGAATTCATGGACTCAATTGGTTCTATTGGAACCCGAATATTCTTAATGACATTGCTTCCTGCATAGGGACCCCCATTAAAATTGATCACAGGACCTTGAATGGATATCTTGGCCTATATGCTAGAATAATGGTTGAGGTTAATCTAGCTAGTGAACTCCCTTCTAACATAGGTTTCGATGCCCCTAATTTTAGAATCGACCTTAGAATTGAATATGAAAAGAAACCACCCTTTTGTGAGGTGTGAAAAATGATTGGTCACAGCCTCTCCAATTGTAGGGTGGTTAAGAATCAAATGGATCCCCAAATCAAGAATGATTGGCATGAAGTAAAACATGGTAAAAAGGGGATGAATACTACAGAAAAACTTGAGCTCCCCAAAATGAAAAAACAAGATATTTGGGTTAAAAAATACAGTGACTTTACACCCCTAGAAGGTAAATCTTGGGGAGATTTGGTTGAGGAGGAAGAGGCCGTTCAAAATAATGATAACTTTGTCATTGGCATAGAAGAAATAGTGGTTGAAGGTAATGGAAATAATCTAGACAAGATAATTCCTACCACTATTTCCAATTTAGCTACTATTGCTTCTACCTCTGGTACTTTAACATTGATTGAGATTGTTAGTAGGGACCCAGAGAAATCTACCTCGGTTCCTTTGGATCTGAATGGCACCTATGATGCTTATAATATGATAGAAGGTGATATGGAAAAATCTTCAGAACCAGGTATTTTTGTACCATCTATATCTGCTGATAAAATTACTTCTTCTATTACTGAAATTGATGTTCTGGTTACTCATGCTGCTAATGTTGAAACTAATGTTGTTATTACCGCACACAGAATTGCACACACTCCTATTTCTATCACTAATTCTCACTCTGAGTCTCCCCAAACTATTGTGATCAGTCCGGTTAATAGTTAGTGTTCATACCTCATGTTGACAAGCAGAATTCTGTTTTGTTACAGTCTCCTTCTGCAAATATTATTCCCACATATGCTGATAATGATTTTATTCATGCTACTGAAATTACCACACATGCTGCTAATGTTAACACAGCCTCTCCTTTTACTGCACATAGCAATTCAAAAACATCCTAGGACTGTACTATCCCCAAAGACTGTATTGTCCTGCCTCAGGAGTCAAAAAATCCTCCAGCAGAACAGACTCCTGCTCAAGCAGCTGGGAAAGCTACTTCTCTGGAAAGTCCTTCCATTTTTGGTACTCCAGTTTCTGAACCTAATTCAAATTATACTTTGAAAATTGATGCTTCTCCAAGTTCTGAAACTCATGAGACCAAATAAAATCTTTCTTCCTCCCCTATGGTTACGTGATCCCAAAGGAATAAAGGATCTGGAAAATCTAAAAAAAGAAGGGTTCTAACTGTAACACCCGAGACTTTTATGTTATATAAATCATCAAAGGAATCTTTTTCTACATAACACTTGCTTGGCTTGCTTTACACGCAATCGCGACCTTCCTCGATAGCTTGCGTCGTACGCAATACCGAGTTTCACTAAACAACAATATGCTATTAAAACTAGCCGTTATGAATAGTAATAACCACTTTTTGAAATTTTATAAATTTTATTTTTCAAAATGGACTTCATTTTTGGACTCAGAATATCGAAATTATCCTAGGGTGAAATTTTGGTATTTTTCTGAAAACTTTCAATTTTTGATGAATAGTGAAACCACTAAGTGGTAGGTTAAAAACTGAATTTTGCATAAAACTTAATTTTACCGCTTCTGTAAATGGAATTTCAAAAATCCGAGAGACACGGTTAATATCAAGGACTAAAATGTGGTTAAATGAGATGAAAATAATTTTTTGGTGAATAGTAACTTTTTACTATTTTTACCGCGGTTAATAGTAATAGGGTAACTAAGGGTAAATATGATATTAATATTACCCTAACACATGTCCTAATTCTATTGGACAAGTGTAATTCGACCAAAAACAAACTTAGGAATAAAATATGACCATTTAGGCCCACTTGGATTAGATTAGGACATTTATTATTAATTTATTTAAAGAAGGGTTAAAATAGTTAAAATCAAAGTTTAATAAGTAAATCATTTTTAATATAGGGTTATACATAAGATAAATTCGATTGTAAATATTCATTAGAAAGCTAAAACGAGTTCCTACATGATGGTATTTTATTTGTAATTTTTAGACATCAAATAATTTAATTTATGTATGACACAAAGATGATGCAGTAATTATCTTATTAATGAAATATTGACAAAATTGATAATATAAATACCAAAATAAATTTAATTTGAGACTTTTTATGAATTCCACTAATTTTCTAGGTTACTATGATATATTAGTATTGATTTAATCAACTTGGTTCGAACATATAATTCTTTTATGACTTTCACAAAAATCATATATCAAATAGTGTCAAAATTGACACAAAATAGTTTTTAAATCAAATATTATATTATTAATTGTTATTTTATTCCTAAAAATCTAAGGTTCGGCCAAATGACTTAGATAAGGATATATATATTAATAATAATAAACAATTTGGGGTTCATTTTGCATGTTATAGTAAGTGTATTAACCATATAGTGAAAGAAAACAAAAAGACACGGTAAAGGTTAAATTAATTAACTTAGAGTTAAATCTAATTGATAAGGTTAAAATAATACCCTAAACTTGTCTAAATCCTATTGGTTGATAGGATTTCGACCCATCCCCACTTTAGCTTCGAAATATGACCCTTTGGAACCATTATAAACCGATTTTGACTTTAATATAAAATAATATTTTGAGATATTCCTAAGGTGCCCCTCTCCTCCCTTATAAAAGGGCACCTCCTCCCCCTCCTCCTCACACCAATTTGAGCACTCAAGCTCGGCCAACCCCTGCCATTTTCCCTTCTCCACTTCCCTAGAATAATCCTAGAGGTCCTGGTCTTCTCCAAAGACCAATCTTAGTTCCTTAAGTGGAGGATTCAAAAAGGCGTTCCAAAGAAGAGGTAATATCCATTACCGATCTTTTCAATTTCTTTCTTCTTCAACTTCTTCTTCTTTAGTTGTTTCATGATAAAGTAATAACATCAGTATTACTTACATACTGATATGTTATTATAAATATGAAACAACCCTAATTCACCTTCTATCCATCCTACGGAAAAATGAAATCACCACGCGTGCGTACGTACGGAATACCGTCTCCACGCCGTGGTGTAATCTATTTTCCACCATCACCTTACAAGGATGGGTATAATGGTGTAATGAGTAACTACATATGATTATTATGAATTAATATTGATACTGAAATAATATATATATACTCCAATACAATTCCACGATCATAGGAACGATATCATCACTCGTGCGTACGTACGGAATACCGTCTCCACGATGTGATGCGACTCGTTCTACATGATCTTCATTTCATAATGATTTTATAAATGAATTGAATGAATTAATATGGTATATACTACACTAATACCATTCTGGAAATGAATTATCTATAACCTAAAGATAAGAATAAGAATTTATTCGACAAAACACGCATAAGAACAAAAAGTTATAAAGACCCGAGTAACAAGTAACAATGAAATATTACTAACAAGAAGCTAATAATATGACCATATATGATATCATATAAATATGTATGATTCTGGAATAAGTCAATAACATTATTTAAACCATTATACAGGAGCTTCGGACACGAACAAAGCAAATCGGACCTAAGGTAAGGGAAATATCACAATCTCATTTTTATCCGAGATTGTTTATTCGTAAGTATTTACTGGGGTGTATTTTATCATCCACATCCATGTTCCCTCAATATGTAATATTGTTTCCATCCACTTGAAATAGTTTAAATCCAATTTTACCCTTAGGTGAGTTTTTAGTAAAGAATATGAAAGGAATCTTTTGTCGTTTTTTCCGTACGAGGTACTTTTTGACTTTTCCGACAAAAGTACGAAGAATGTTTTTTTTAACTTATACGGCATGAATGGATTTTTAAAACATTACTTCAAAGAAGCTTCCTTTACAAGTTTTCAAGTTTATTTTTAATCAACTTCTTTTATTTTAAAGTTGTATGACATGTTATGAAAGGAAAAATGTTTTTGAAGAAGAAAGGATATTTTCCTCAAGAATTCAATTCAAGTGTTTTATCAAAATTATTTTTCATCTAAGATAATAAAGGGTTCTGTTTCTATCCATATTTTTACATTGGTTTGACTATGTTGTGATGGAATTATGTTTATGAATTCCTTTATCATATATGAATTTATTTATGATGTCATGATGTTTCAAGAATCCCATTTTTGTTATATGTGTTATGCGATGATGTATGTTTTATGATTATGTGGCACACATAAGAAAGGATTCATTATAAGATGGGTGGGACCTATATCTCCCTCCAATGCATTGGGTAATGATTTTATATCTCATGAGATAGACATGGCTGGAACGGAAGGTTATTTCGGTTCAGTGATACAGGACTGAAACGAGGAGTGAACTCGGTTCAGAAAGGGACTTTGTCCACTAAGATAGTGTTGGCAATGAGTCATGACTAACAAGAAATGATTTTCCATGATTATGTGTGCATGCCACAAAGATTCAAGTTTTATGTTATGATTATGGGGATCTCATTTTCACTTCTATGATTTATTCCATGTTAAGATATTATGATCTCTTTTGCAGGTTTTAATTTTCAAAAAGATATGATATGATTTTTATTTCCTTTATTTGCCCTTGCTGAGCATTTGAGCTCACCCTTTTATGTTTTCTTTTCCCCAGGTCAGGAAGATGGATATTAAGTAGAATATGCTAAAAGGGACCCTAGATATGATGAAATAAATGGGAGACACTGTAGAAGATTTATGAACCAGTTGTTTATGTTTCCCCAGTTTCTAAAGACACTATACCTATACGGTCCTTTGTGGTTTTGTCATATGTTGTAATAAGAGTGCTTCAATTTTGAAGTATTAACAATGTATGTAAAGTGTGGGTCGTTATAGTTGGTATCAGAGGAAAGGTATAGTAAAACTTTGGAAACTAGGATGTGAAAGCCTTAGTAAGAACCCTAAGGATAAGTCTAAGCATAGAACACAATCTTAGAAATGGCCATGAATAACCTAGGATAAGACCATAAGCATGAAAATTTTATTCTTGAATTATGTGGTTTCCTATTATAATTAGTGTTGCTCACACTATTCTTCTTGGTTTTAGTCAATGGCTGGAACCCGAAGGAACCGTGTTAATGCGGAATGCGATGGGCAATGCAATGATTGTCCCCCTGAGCAACCAAACGATATGGGAGCTGGAATGCAAAATCTTGTAGCCATGCTCACACAACTTTCTCAAGCTATGAATCATGCAGGATTTCCAAACGAACAAAGGAGGGAGCAACATTCTGTTGAATCCTTCATGAGGCAGCGTCCACCATCTTTCAGCGGGTCTACTGATCCATTAGTTGCTGAACAATGGATTAGTACTACTGAAAAGATATTTTCAGTTCTTCAATGTTCTGAGCATGATAAAGTCATCCTAGCAGTGTATCGTTTGGAAGGAGATGCTGATCAATGGTGGAATCTTGTTAAGAATACAAGGCAAAGGGATGAAATTGAGTCTATGGAATGGGACGAGTTCAAGAACTTATTTTTCAATAAGTACTTCCCTCGTATTCTCCGAACAAAGATGGAGAAAGAGTTCCTTGAACTGAAGCAAAGGGATGATGAATCTGTTGGTACCTATGAAGCAAATTTTACCAGACTTGCAAGGTACGCTTCTGGTATTATTATCCATCCTGAGAGTAAGATCGATCGATTCTTTAGTGGCTTAAAACCAAGTCTTCGAAGGGCGTTAGCCATAAGGGACTTCAATAGCTACGAGGAAATCGTTCGATGTGCTCTCAAAGTCGAGATGGAGATTGGAGTAACCCATCAGTCACATGGGTTTGATAAGAAGAGGAAGATGGAATTCAAAGAAAAATCTAAAGAGCACACGGAAAAGAAGATGAACTTTCCCTTATGCTCAAAGTGTGGAAAGAAACATGGAGGGAGTTGTCTTAAAGGGACAAGTAAATGTTTTAAATGTGGAAAGGAAGGTCATCGGGCATTTGAATGCCGTGATAATGGGAAGAAGATGTCTAATGATGCAAACAAAGGAAGGGGTACACAGAATGAACCTGCTACACTTCAATGTTTCAGGTGCAAGGAGATGGGGCATTATGCCAATCAATGCCCAAATCCAAGGGTTTATGATGATGGTCGACGTCAACAAACTCTTAAGGCTAAAGAAAAAGGAAAGTCACATGCAATTTCTATCAGCGATGTGGAGTACGATAACGATGTGGTGAAAGGTACACTTACCATCCACTCTAAAGTAGCAAATGTTTTATTTGATTCTGGATCCACCCACTCTTTTATTTCTGAAAAATTTTCTAAGGGTATCACCGTATTACCTCAACAATTAGATGTTGAGTTAGCTGTGACAACACCTAATGGCACATCAATCGCATCAGAAGTTTATAATTCTTCTCCGATCGAAGTTTGTGGGAAAGTGCTTCCTGCAAATCTTGTGATCCTTCCTTTAGTGGAATTTGATGTGATTCTTGGCATGGATTGGATTTCTCTACATGGAGCTCATATCAATTTCCAAAGAAGGGAAGTCACATTTCATATTCCAGATCAACCTACGATCGTCTATCAATGCAAGGATGAACATAACCTTCCAGTGGAAATTTCTTCCATCTTATGGGTATTGATTCCACTAAATGAAGGTTATTTATCTCAAATGGTTGGTGAGAAACTCACGATTAAGAATATGCCCATTGTACGGGAGTTTGATGATGTCTTTCCGGAGGAATTGCCGGGTCTTCCACCAAATCGTGAAGTTGAGTTTTCAATAGAACTCGTACCGGGTGCTTTGCCTATTTCAAAGACACCTTATAGAATGGCCCCAATTGAGTTGCAGGAATTGAAGAAGCAACTCCAAGAGAATCTTGATAAGGGATTCATACGCCCTAGTGCGTCACCTTGGGGAGCACCTTTTCTATTTGTTAAGAAGAAAGATGGATCAATGAGACTCTGCATTGATTATCGAGAACTTAACAAGATCACTATCATGAACAAATATCCTCTCCCACGCATTGATGACTTATTTGACCAACTACGCGGATCTCAATACTTTTCCAAGATTGATCTTCGTTCAGGGTATCATCAATTAAGGGTCAAAAGGGAGGATATACCAAAGACGGCTTTCCGTACAAGGTATGGACACTATGAATTTATAGTGATGCCATTTGGTCTTACTAATGCCCCTGCTATCTTCATGGATCTAATGAATAGAGTCTTTAGAGACTATCTTGATCAATTTGTGGTAGTCTTTATAGACGATATTCTTGTCTATTCAAAGAGCAAGGAAGAGCATGAAGATCACTTGAGAATTATGTTGAAGACCCTGAGAAAAGAGAAGCTTTATGCCAAATTTACCAAGTGTGAATTTTGGCTTCAAAAAGTTGCATTTTTGGGTCATATAATCTCAAAAGAGGGGATATCTGTGGATCCAGCAAAAACAGAGGTTATCGAAAGATGGTCAAGACCAACAACAGTAACTGAGATCCGAAGTTTTCTTGGTTTGGCTGGATATTATCGACGTTTTGTAAAAGATTTTTCACGATTATCTAATCCACTCACCAAGTTGACTCGGAAAGGAGTTAAGTTTGTCTGGACAGAGGAATGTGAAGAGAATTTCAAGGAGTTGAAAAGAAGGTTATCCAGTGCACCTGTGCTCACACTGCCTTGTAGTGGAGAAAGGTTTGTGATCTACAGTGATGCATCCAAGAAGGGATTGGGGTGTGTTCTTATGCAAAATGATATGGTGATAGCTTATGCCTCACGACAGTTGAAAATCCATGAGCAAAATTACCCAACACATGATTTGGAGTTGGCTGCGGTAATCTTTGCATTAAAGATTTGGCGGCATTACCTTTATGGTGAAAGGTGTGATATTTATACTGATCATAAATGTTTAAAGTATATTTTCACACAAAAGGAGCTGAATATTCGCCAAAGATGATGGTTGGAGCTGATTAAGGATTATGACTGCTCAATCCATTACCACCCTGGGAAAGCAAACAAGGTGGCAGATGCATTAAGTCGACAAGACCATGCTAGTTTATCCATGATGAGGATCACAAAAGATCCAATATTTGTGGATTTACAAAGGATGGATCTTGGAATTATAATGGAAGGGGAAAAATCTTATCTTTCTCAAATGAATGTTCAACCATCTATACATGTGAAGATTAAAGAGGCACAGAAAGAAGATGTCGAGTTACAAAAGAAGGTGAGAAATGTTCCTGAATTCAACCTTGATTGTGATGGGATAATAAAGTTCAGGAATCGGGTTTGTGTTCCTCCCATCCCCGAATTAAAGAAAGAGCTGCTGGATGAGGCTCATAGTTCTTCATTCTCTATTCATCCTGGAAGCACGAAGATGTATAGGGACCTGAAAGAGTACTTCTGGTGGGATGGCATGAAAAGAGATGTTGCTGAATATGTCTCTCGATGCTTGGTTTGTCAACAAGTTAAAGCTGAGAGACAGAAGTCTAAGGGTATGTTACAACCATTACCCATACCCGAATGGAAATGGGAAAACATCACTATGGACTTTGTCACAGGACTTCCTAAAACATCCAAAGGCAATAATGCTATCTGGGTCATAGTTGATCGTCTTACAAAGTCTGCACACTTCATTGCTATTAGAGAGGATTTCTCTCTAGATCAGCTTGCCAGGATATATGTAAAGGAAGTGGTAAGATTGCATGGAGTACCACTTTCTATTATATCTGATCGAGATCCGAGATTTACCTCGAAGTTCTGGCGAAGTCTTCAGCATACTCTGGATACAGAGTTGAGTTTCAGCACTGCTTATCATCCCCAGACAGACGGTCAGTCTGAGAGAACAATTCAAACCCTAGAAGATATGTTGAGAGCTTGCTCTATGGATTTCAAAGGAGGTTGGGATCAACACCTACCTTTGGTGGAATTTTCTTATAATAATAGCTTTCACTCCAGTATTCAGATGGCTCCTTATGAAGCTCTCTATGGAAAGAAATGCAGGACTCCAACTTGCTGGGATGAAGTTGGGGAAAGAAATCTATTAGGACCTGATCTCGTTGATGAAATGGCAGAAAAGGTCAGATCTATTCAACAACACATAAGAGCAGCTCAGAGTCGACAGAAAAGTTATGCCGACAACCGAAGAAAAGACCTAGAGTTTGAAGTGGGTGATAAAGTGTTCTTACGAATATCTCCCTGGAAGAGGGTTATGAGATTTGGAAAGAAGGGGAAGTTGAGCCCTAGATATATCGGTCCTTTTGAAATACTGGATCGTGTTGGGAAGGTAGCTTACCTATTGGCGCTTCCACCGAATCTCTCTCAAGTTCACGATGTGTTCCATGTATCTCTCCAGAGAAAGTATATACCAGATCCTTCACATGTACTCAGCTCAGAAGTTGTACCGCTGGAGAAAGATCTTTCTTATGAAGAACAGCCGATAGAGATTCTGGATCGTAGCGAAAAAGTCCTACGAAACAAGACCACTCGCTTGGTGAAAGTTTTATGGAGAAACCACCAACTTGAAGAAGCTACATGGGAGCTTGAGGATATGATGAGGGAGAAGTATCCTCATTTGTTTGTTGCAAAGTGACGAATTTCGAGGGCGAAATTCTTTTTAAGGGGGGTAGAATATAACACCCGAGACTTTTATGTTATATAAATCATCAAAGGAATCTTTTTCTACATAACACTTGCTTGGCTTGCTTTACACGCAATCGCGACCTTCCTCGATAGCTTGCGTCGTACGCAATACCGAGTTTCACTAAACAACAATATGCTATTAAAACTAGCCGTTATGAATAGTAATAACCACTTTTTGAAATTTTATAAATTTTATTTTTCAAAATGGACTTCATTTTTGGACTCAGAATATCGAAATTATCCTAGGGTGAAATTTTGGTATTTTTCTGAAAACTTTCAATTTTTGATGAATAGTGAAACCACTAAGTGGTAGGTTAAAAACTGAATTTTGCATAAAACTTAATTTTACCGCTTCTGTAAATGGAATTTCAAAAATCCGAGAGACACGGTTAATATCAAGGACTAAAATTTGGTTCAATGAGATGAAAATAATTTTTTGGTGAATAGTAACTTTTTACTATTTTTACCGCGGTTAATAGTAAATAGGGTAACTAAGGGTAAATATGATATTAATATTACCCTAACACATGTCCTAATTCTATTGGACAAGTGTAATTCGACCAAAAACAAACTTAGGAATAAAATATGACCATTTAGGCCCACTTGGATTAGATTAGGACATTTATTATTAATTTATTTAAAGAAGGGTTAAAATAGTTAAAATCAAAGTTTAATAAGTAAATCATTTTTAATATAGGGTTATACATAAGATAAATTCGATTGTAAATATTCATTAGAAAGCTAAAACGATTTCCTACATGATGGTATTTTATTTGTAATTTTTAGACATCAAATAATTTAATTTATTTATGACACAAAGATGATGCAGTAATTATCTTATTAATGAAATATTGACAAAATTGATAATATAAATACCAAAATAAATTTAATTTGAGACTTTTTATGAATTCCACTAATTTTCTAGGTTACTATGATATATTAGTATTGATTTAATCAACTTGGTTTGAACATATAATTCTTTTATGACTTTCACAAAAATCATATATCAAATAGTGTCAAAATTGACACAAAATAGTTTTTAAATCAAATATTATATTATTAATTGTTATTTTATTCCTAAAAATCTAAGGTTCGGCCAAATGACTTAGATAAGGATATATATATTAATAATAATAAACAATTTGGGGTTCATTTGGCATGTTATAGTAAGTGTATTAACCATATAGTGAAAGAAAACAAAAAGACACGGTAAAAGTTAAATTAATTAACTTAGAGTTAAATCTAATTGATAAGGTTAAAATAATACCCTAAACTTGTCTAAATCCTATTGGTTGATAGGATTTCGACCCATCCCCACTTTAGCTTCGAAATAAGACCCTTTGGAACCATTATAAACCGATTTTGACTTTAATATAAAATAATATTTTGAGATATTCCTAAGGTGCCCCTCTCCTCCCTTATAAAAGGGCACCTCCTCCCCCTCCTCCTCACACCAATTTGAGCACTCAAGCTCGGCCAACCCCTGACATTTTCCCTCCTCCACTTCCCTAGAATAATCCTAGAGGTCCTGGTCTTCTCCAAAGACCAATCTTAGTTCCTTAAGTGGAGGATTCAAATAGGCGTTCCAAAGAAGAGGTAATATCCATTACCGATCTTTTCAATTTCTTTCTTCTTCAACTTCTTCTTCTTTAGTTGTTTCATGATAAAGTAATAACATCAGTATTACTTACATACTGATATGTTATTATAAATATGAAACAACCCTAATTCACCTTCTATCCATCCTACGGAAAAATGAAATCACCACGCGTGCGTACGTACGGAATACCGTCTCCACGCCGTGGTGTAATCTATTTTCCACCATCACCTTACAAGGATGGGTATAATGGTGTAATGAGTAACTACATATGATTATTATGAATTAATATTGATACTGAAATAATATATATATACTCCAATACAATTCCACGATCATAGGAACGATATCATCACTCGTGCGTACGTACGGAATACCGTCTCCACGATGTGATGCGACTCGTTCTACATGATCTTCATTTCATAATGATTTTATAAATGAATTGAATGAATTAATATGGTATATACTACACTAATACCATTCTGGAAATGAATTATCTATAACCTAAAGATAAGAATAAGAATTTATTCGACAAAACACGCATAAGAACAAAAAGTTATAAAGACCCGAGTAACAAGTAACAATGAAATATTACTAACAAGAAGCTAATAATATGACCATATATGATATCATATAAATATGTATGATTCTGGAATAAGTCAATAACATTATTTAAACCATTATACAGGAGCTTCGGACACGAACAAAGCAAATCGGACCTAAGGTAAGGGAAATATCACAATCTCATTTTTATCCGAGATTGTTTATTCGTAAGTATTTACTGGGGTGTATTTTATCATCCACATCCATGTTCCCTCAATATGTAATATTGTTTCCATCCACTTGAAATAGTTTAAATCCAATTTTACCCTTAGGTGAGTTTTTAGTAAAGAATATGAAAGGAATCTTTTGTCGTTTTTTCCGTACGAGGTACTTTTTGACTTTTCCGACAAAAGTACGAAGAATGTTTTTTTTTAACTTATACGGCATGAATGGATTTTTAAAACATTACTTCAAAGAAGCTTCCTTTACAAGTTTTCAAGTTTATTTTTAATCAACTTATTTTATTTTAAAGTTGTATGACATGTTATGAAAGGAAAAATGTTTTTGAAGAAGAAAGGATATTTTCCTCAAGAATTCAATTCAAGTGTTTTATCAAAATTATTTTTCATCTAAGATAATAAAGGGTTCTGTTTCTATCCATATTTTTACATTGGTTTGACTATGTTGTGATGGAATTATGTTTATGAATTCCTTTATCATATATGAATTGATTTATGATGTCATGATGTTTCAAGAATCCCATTTTTGTTATATGTGTTATGCGATGATGTATGTTTTATGATTATGTGGCACACATAAGAAAGGATTCATTATAAGATGGGTGGGACCTATATCTCCCTCCAATGCATTGGGTAATGATTTTATATCTCATGAGATAGACATGGCTGGAACGGAAGGTTATTTCGGTTCAGTGATACAGGACTGAAACGAGGAGTGAACTCGGTTCAGAAAGGGACTTTGTCCACTAAGATAGTCTTGGCAATGAGTCATGACTAACAAGAAATGATTTTCCATGATTATGTGTGCATGCCACAAAGATTCAAGTTTTATGTTATGATTATGGGGATCTCATTTTCACTTCTATGATTTATTCCATGTTAAGATATTATGATCTCTTTTGCAGGTTTTAATTTTCAAAAAGATATGATATGATTTTTATTTCCTTTATTTGCCCTTGCTGAGCATTTGAGCTCACCCTTTTATGTTTTCTTTTCCCCAGGTCAGGAAGATGGATATTAAGTAGAATATGCTAAAAGGGACCCTAGATATGATGAAATAAATGGGAGACACTGTAGAAGATTTATGAACCAGTTGTTTATGTTTCCCCAGTTTCTAAAGACACTATACCTATACGGTCCTTTGTGGATTTGTCATATGTTGTAATAAGAGTGCTTCAATTTTGAAGTATTAACAATGTATGTAAAGTGTGGGTCGTTATACTAACCCAAAACGCAAATAGAAATGAATTTTATCTATTGGAATTTCCAAGGCATGGCCAACAACGATACCTCCAAAACACTTAGGAGGTTCTTAAACACTCATAAGCCTCATCTCACTTCCATTTCAGAACCTAAAGTCAACTTCAAAATGAACTTCATGAGATTTGGTGCTCTTAATTACAGTTTTCTAAGATCTTGTAAAAATGGTCCTCAAACTGACTCTATGTGGATCTTTTATCACAATACCCTACAAAATATCAACATCTTTACTAATACGGAGCAAAAACATACCTGTTATTTCTAGTGGAATGGTCGGCATACCTTTTTCACTATGGTTTATGTCAATAATAGATATCAAGATATAAGGGTTTTATGGAATGATCTTTTTGATATGGCCAACTACATTCAAGATCCTTTGGTTGTAATGGGAGACTTAAATTCCATTATTAACTCTTGTGAAAAAATTGGTCCCTCACATCACTCTATATCCTCAATGGAATTTAGGTCTACTATTGAAGACTGTAGCCTTTTTGATGTCACTCTTACTAGTTCCAAATATACATGGTACATAAAACACTATAACAAAACTGTTGCCAGTAAGCTCGATAGGGCTTTTTTAACATGAAGGCCCTTGATATTTGGGATAATATATCCAGTATAAATCTGCCTAGACAAAACTCTGATCATCATTTTATCCTAGTTAGATTCCTTATGAATGACCGTAATCTTGTTCTTCTTTTTAAATTTAATAATTCTTGGTCTTCCAATCCTGCTTTTTTCACTTATATTCATAACACATGGAACTCTATGAAACACCATAAGGATTCCTTTGCCTGTATGTACAAATTGAAAACCCTAATACAGTCCCTTAAAGGATTTTGTAAAACTACAAAATCTCAAATAGATCTAGATATTTCCTCTCTTGATAATGAACTTAGCCACATCCAAACACAAAGAACTACTTTGGATTTTAATATGGATCTCCAATTGGAAGAAAATATCTCCCTTAAACTTAATTCCTTGCTCACATTTAAGGATAATATTGATAATCAAATGTTTAGGGATAAATGTCTTGCAGATGGTGATCGTAATAAAAAAATTTATGATTCCCATCAATGAATCAGAAAGGACAGTAGTCCTCATTATAAGATTATTCATAATGATTTGATCATTGATTCTGAAGAAGCCATAATGGATCATTCTATCTCATACTTTTACAACATTTTTAATGGTCCTGAGATAAATATTGATCTCAGATCTGATATTATTCCTTTAATGGTGGATGAAAGAGACAATGAGTCTCTTTTAAGAACTCCACTTAATCATGACATTAAAGATAAATTTTTTTGCCTTAATCCAGACAGTGTGCCTGGTCTGGATGGGTTCAATAATGCCTTCTACCAATAGCATTGGGACATTATCCACAATGATTTTTTTAACCTTGTTAAGACCTTTTTCATTCATGGATCTCTTTCACATGGAATCAATGCTCAATTTCTAACATTAATACCCAAGGTTGAAAATTCCTCAGAGATCCATCTATTCAGGCCTATTTCTCTCATTAACACTCTTTATAAGATCATTACCAAAATTATTGCGAATTGACTGGCACCTATTTGCAATAAAATAGTCTCATGGAGTCATTTTGGTTTTATTAAAGGAAGGTCCATTCAGGATTGTATTTGTCTTGCGTCCGAATGTTCCAATAGTCTCAATAAAAACACTAGAGGGGGTGTGTGGCCATCAAACTTGATATCAGAAAGGCTTTTGACGCCATAGACTAGAACTTTATTTTAAAAGCCTTAAAAAACTTTGGATTTCATGATTCTTTCATTTGAAGACTTAAAACTATATTTCGATCAGCTTTTATTTCTATTCTGATTGATGGCACCCCTATAGGTTTTTTAAAATGCTCTAAAGGATTCAGGCAGGGAGATCCTCTTTCTTCTATCCTCTTTGTTTTAGCTGAGGATTACTTAAGCATACTTCTAAATAATATTGTCGGTCAAGGTAATCTAAAGCCTATACAAGTTTCCAGAAACCTAAATACCCCTAACCACCTTTTATATGCAGATGATATCATCCTATTTCTCAAAGGGGATCAAAAAAACATTAAGGTCCTCAAGAAAGCTCTTAATCACTATGAGGAAGTCTCAGGACAAGCGATTTCTTGGAATAAATCATATATATATTTTTGGAAAGTTCTTTCCTGTCAAAAGGAAATCTAGCATTAATACCAATCTTGGAATTAAAGAAGGCCTCTTACCATTAACTTATATGGAAGTACCAATATTTTGGGGTCATCCTAAAGCAAGCTACTTTGCTAATATCATTTATTAGATCATAAACCGACTCTCTACTTGGAAAGGGAAATCTCTCTCCATGGCCGGAAGAATCTGTCTGGTCAAATCGACCATTGTCTCTAAGATGGTCAACTCTCTTATGATTTATGAATGTCATGTCGGCATATTTAGGAAAATTAATACGTATATTAAAAACTTCATTTGTACGGGAAGTATTCTTGAAAAGAAACCTGTCACTATCCCTTGAAAATCCTTTTGTAAACCCCTTGATAAAGGTGGATTTGGTATAAAAATTTTAAAATCGTTCAATAATGCTCTTCAAGCCCGTCTTACTTGGTGTATTATTAATTGTACATCTAAAGCTTCCGAATTCTTGAACCATATATTCCGCTCCAAACTCATAAATTGGAATTTTAATTACATCAACTCTTCGATCTGGCCTTCTATTAGGGACTCGTACCACATGATCAAAAAAAATTATAGATGGATGGTTAGTGCTAACTCTTCCATCAATATTTGGTGTGACAAATGGTGTGGTAACCCCTTGATATATTTGTTACCACCTAATATTATTCCTGAAGATAGTAGTCATTCTATAAAGGATGTCTTACATTTTCCTAGAAATGTCCTCCCTGACAATATTGTGCAGATCATTAACAATCACCCTTTCTCTTCAAGTAGTGACTTCCATGTTTGGGAACCTTCACAAAATGGCATCCTAGACTCTAAAATCTTCTATAAGCATAAAGTTTCTGGAAATGAATCTAAATTTCAATGGGTGAGTCAATTTGACAAGCCTTGGATCAAACCTTCTAGGATCACCCTTATCTGGCACATTGCTCATAATAGATTTCCTACTGAAGCTTGTCTGCAAACTTTTAGCATACAACTCTACTCTAAATGTCACTTCTGTAATCAACACAAGGAAGATACCGATCATCTTTTTTTGTCTTCTGTGATGGACTCTTCTTTATGGAATTATTTTCTCGAATTATTTAATTGCAGATGGCCCCGATCTGAATCTATTTGTTTGTTTTTAAAAAAAAATACATTCGATATGAAGCCTCTCTACAGGTTAAAAATATTTTTCTTGTGGCAGTCATGGAACTCCTGCATGAGATATGGTACATTAGAAATGATCTTATTCATAATAAACACTTATTTAGTCTCAATTCAGGTAAGTCTCAAATTCTTATTGTGATTCATGAAGCTTCTTCAATTCAAAAAGACTGTTTCAACAACTCGGTTGGTGACTTTGAGATCCTTCATCATCTCCATGTTCCTGGAATTTTCCCAAAGCCCAAACGTTTTTTTGAAGTATTCTGGAAAGAACCGATGCTGGGATGGATCAAAGTGAACGTTGATGGCGCTTTTAAAGGAAATCCAGGCCCTGCCAGTTGTGGTGCCATCTTCAGAGACTCTGCTGGCTAGTGTCAGGGTTGCTTCTAGGTTGGATTTGGACATTCGTCATCTCTGGAGGCAGAAATTATGGGGGGTCATCCATGCAGTTGATTTTGTGCTTCAAATAGGTTGGAGAAAGATCTAGATTGAAAGTGACTCTACCACTATCGTTCATGACATATGGAATGGCATCGTTCGTCCTGCCTGGCCAATCACCACACTTTGGATTAACTGTCTGAACTCGCTCCATGGATTTGACTACATTGCTACTAATGACTACCGTGAAGCGAATGCTGTTGCAGATGCGCTTGCTACTAAAGGATTTCATCAGAACATGACTTGGATGGACACATTGCTAGCTGACTTATTATATTTGATTGATAGAAATTTTAAAAAATTACCATCCTTCCATCTTTTGTAATTTTTTCATATAAATAAATTGTGCATTGGTATTTGACCATAGAATTAGCTTTAAAAAAACTATGGTGCAGATTTTTTCTGGGATTATCTGGGTACTATAGAAGATTTGTACTAGAATTTTCCAGAGTTGCAACACCCTTTTTAACTTTGAAAAATAAGGTATAACCCTTTGTGTGGATGGATCAGACCATACAGATACTCAAGGACATGCTTCGTTCTTGTGTCCTCAATTTTTGCCACAGTTGGGAGGACCACCTTCCCCTGGTGGAGTTCACATACAACAAAAGTTATCACTCCACCATTGGCATGGCTCCTTTTGAGTCCCCGTACAGGCGAACTTGTAGATCAAATATATGCTAGAAATACCCAGGGGAGTCGGTACATATGGGTCCAGAGTTGGTACAGGCTACCATAGAGAATGTGAAGATCATCCAGGAGCAGATGAAGACAGTACAGAGACAGCAAAAGTCTTATGCCGACAGAAGACGGAGAACCTTAGAGTTTGAGGAGGGAGAACATGTCTTCCTACGAGTCTCACCACAATGAAGATTATAGAGGTTTGGATGGGGTGGAAAGCTATCTCCAATGTTCATCAGACCATTCCAGATCCTCATCAGAGTAGGTGAGGAGGCATATCATCTTGCTCTTCCCCCATAGATGCACAGAGGGAATAATGGTTTCCATGTGTCACAGCTGAGGATGTACGTGGAAGATCCATCACACGTTTTCGACTGGGGAGAGATAAACATCGATGATGGGGAGATGTTTGCGGAGTTCCTAGTGGAGATAGAGGATCGATAGGAGTGGGTCCTTCATGGGTGGTCGATTCCTCTAGTGGGAGTTTGTTGCCAACACAAGAATCTATTGGAGAGAATATGGGAGAGGGGGGCCCATATACATGCTCAGTACCTCCATTTGCTTCCCTAGATTTATATAAAGTTTGGAGATGACAACCATAAGGTGGGGAGTATGTAAAGACCTGGAAATGACATATAACTTTTTAAATTATTTGGGATTATTACGAGTCTGCGAAAATTAACAGCACATAATTCCAAGCCCCAGAGAGCCTAGAACAGAATTTTGAACTTTTTTATGGTACATTCAGTATAAATATGGGTGTCATTTTTTACCTTTTGAACTGGTGCTCAGAATTTATATTTGAGGGCACCATTGGACTCACAAAGCCGAGATTCACTTAAGGGAAGATTCACATTGTTCAGAAAAAGGCTATATGGAAAAGTTAATATTTTGATTTTCAAAAAAAACTCATCAATTATTTTTATTTCATTATTTGTAACCACTGAGCGACTTAGCGTGAATATAGAGTTAAATGGGTCATTCAAGGGCATGACACGTGGGTTGCATAACCTTGATGTTGAAACATAAAATGCAGTTTATAAATTGACCACTTTAATTTTTTGAAACACAGTTGGTTCCCTCGTCTATTTAAGTAGATCTCAGGCTTGGGTTATTTGACATTAAGTGAGGAACCTATGGTTAAGTAACATAGAATCTTCAATTAATGAAGAAATGAGGATTAAACGATGTCGTTGGGAGAAACGATCCGGGTTCGATGAATTTCAATGACTTCAATGAATGTGGACTCTTCTCCCTCCATGAATGTGATGTCATCCAATATCTCACAAGGTAGGGGGTTTGTCTTGATTAATTATAGGAGATTGAAGATGAATTAATCCCACCCTTATTATTATGCTAAAATGGAGTGTTCAGGCCAAACGAACAAGGCCCGGACCCTCCACCACTTTAATCCTTATTGCATTCTTAGTGGGAAACTAGAAAACATAGTGGCAAGATAAACCCGTAAGCCATGCAGTGTTGGTAGCGTCCCGAGAGGGCAGTAGATGGAGGCCGAGGTCATTTGGAGTTGTGTCGTACCCGTAGGGGTGGCAGACCGCGTTGGTGGAAGGGTGTTGTGATGTCATGTGCCACATATGGAGGTCATTTCTTTGAAGCTGTGACGGATGGGGACCTACACCCTGAGGGTCCAGCGGACAGTGAGGCGGCCCAAAAGGAACAATCGGTTGATGATTCTAATGCCTATTGAGCCATTTGGGAAGGAAGGGTTGCACGACGCCTCGTGCTGATCGCGCCCTTCCAACAAGCTATTCCGATTCGCTTCTCTATGGGCCAATCCCTCCACGGCCCCACCCAACATGTTCGGGCTGGGAAGGTTCACGACCAAGTGAGGCAAGACCACCGCGGCCCATCCAGTTTGGGATAGGCTAGGCCGAGTCGGACCTGGGTCAAACCTTCACCAAGGCTAACGAACTGAACCGGGTCAGGTCAGCTCGAACTGGGTCGGATCATCCAGAAACAGGTCGGGTCGGTCTGACCCCGTAAGACCGGACCCGTACCATTTATTGCCCACTTTCGCTTAAAAGGTCGTATCTTACTAACCAGATTCCCATTTGATAAGACGTTTGTGACATTAGAATCCTTGGGATTAGAATTTCCATTTGAGATACTCCACTTGAGTTTTAGAGAAATTTGGAGTACGACCGGGTTTGATTATAACTGAATCCAACCGGGCCCTCAGCAAAAAAATGCCTATAACTGTCATACCAGACGTCCGATTGATGCGTCATATATTGTGTTGGAACCCTTATTACATGACATATGATTGGGTTAATTCTTCAGGGGACATCTTGTTGGTTGAATTATTACCTATGGCTTGAGGAGAGGATCCTCCAAGAATCAAGTGTACTATATTCGGGAATCCCGTGGTTGGTTAAGGCATGAGGAATGAATAGTGATCCTATGTGGATCAGCACCTAGATATCATGTGTGAATAAACACCAAGAGATAATGTATGGATCAACACCTAGAGATCCTATCTAGATGAGAACCTTGTGATCCTTAATTGACCAACACCTAGTGATCATATTTTGATCAACACCTAGTGATCATGTGTGGATCAACACCTAGCGATTAGATCAGCACCGAGCTATCCGGTGTGGATCAACAACAGAACCCTGGATAGAATAAGATGGTCTAACTTTATGACTAATCATATTTACTATTGTACTTAGTTTATACCTAATTCCAGTTAGTCTTAAATTTGTTCTTTGTGATTGAGATCATGCTTTGTGGTTTTACTTAATGGAATTCCGAGAGACCTTCAACAGTCTTGAGGTCCGTACTAGGTATTTTTATACTCACCCCTACATGGGATTCACCCTCACCTTGTTTTTTCTTGACTAGATGATAAGTAGCTCTGCTGAGACTACAAGAGACAGGACTAGGTGCTACACATAAGTGATTGGTTGACGTGTGGAGCTGTGGAGATGAGATTTACCTACCCTCTTTGTAGGATCCTTAGTGGACGATATCAGGAGTTGTTTTCTATTTTTTTGGTAGTTTTATCTTTTCAGTTGGGCTTGTATTCCATCCACATTAACTTCTGTACATTATATTACACTTAGATGTGGTTGTTCCTTTACTCTTACATTGTGTTTTACTTTTTTGATGTGTACCCTCTTGTGTGTGTGCGAGTTTTGAGGCAATGCATTCCCATTTTTGAGAAATTTATTTCTGTTGCTAGTCGCCAACCTCTGGCCAATGGAATGCCGGCTTGGGGTAGTCCTGGCATGGTCCCTAGGGGACGGGTCATGAAAACATCTCTTTATAATTTTTTTCTTTCATCCATAACATTATGGCATAACATGTACCAAGATACAATCTCTACAATATATCTATTCATTCCATCCCTCTTGAAGTATTCTTTCAAATCCATATACATCGTTGTACTTACTGGATGAATAGAGATTGAATAACTATTGATTCCTCTAATAGGTCTCCCTTTAATTCTAGAATGAATGGAACACACACACAATTCCTAAAACTTATCATTCTATCCTAATCACGGTTAAACTCATGAACATATATAACCTTTTTTTCCATATCTTCATCTTCTTTCTACGCCTCTACAATATTCACTTGGATAGACTGTTTTATATTCATTTGGGAAAGATAATATTTTTCCCTAGTTTATGATTTTTAGTTCAATCCTTTGAAAATCCATTAATGTTTTATCATTTTTGATCCTCATAATGCATTATCTTGTATGATATTTTCAATACAAATCATTGGTCACCTAGTTCATTTCCCCATGTTGGTAATGTAATGAGTAGTCCCAATCCATTATCAACTCTAACCATATTCATTTGCACATGTTTAACTCCATCTATGTGAATATATATTTCAGACTTTATGATTAGTATATATATAACACTTTTCAGAATAAATATAATTATTTTATATCATTAATAAAAAAATTACTATTTATAACTCTATATCATGAGTTGGGTAGTTTTAGTCATGATTATTAAACTACCACAAGGAATAAGTGATACCCATGTTATTCTGATTTATAACACATACCAATACCTTCATGGATGCATCAATATATATTAAAACCCCTCTCTACTAAAAGGTAATGTAGGAATAACACTGCTGATTAACCTTCTTTTAAGTTCCTTGAAATTTTCCTCACATTCATCTATCTAGAGGAACATCACACCCTTCCATGATTACTTGATTATAAGATTAGATAGTTGTGAGAAACTCCCCACAAACAATTGGTACTATTCAGTTGAACCATGAGAACTACGGATCTTTGTAGCCATGGTTAGTCTTGTCCATCATTCAATAGACTCTTTCTTTGATGGATCAACGATTATACCTTCTCTTGAGATTATGTGACCCAAATGAATCCTTATGTGATTTTCATGTTATTTATTTCCCATTGAAAATATAATATTTTCATTTATACATACTACAAAAACTAATCGAGGTACTCTCTAAAGAACCTATTCATAAAATCCTTGAAGACCATATGAGAATTAGTAAGATTAAAAGGCATCACTATATATTCATAGTGTCTATATCATGTAATGAATTCTGTCTTTGGTATATAATCTTTCATGATTGTCAATTGATGATATCTAGAATGAACGCCAATCATTGAAAAGTATTAAGCTCTGTATAGTAGATCAAACGAGTCATCAATACGTAGAAGAGGATAATTATTCTTCATTGTGATCTTGTTAAAATCTCAATAATCAATGAAGAGTGACATTAATTAATATTTCATTTTTAAAAAATGAATAGATTCATCCGAAGGTGAAGCACTTGGCCGAATGAATCACTTATCGTGTATTCCATGGAGTTGCTACATCAATTCGTGAAACTCAATCTGGTCCATTCTATATAGATTCTTTGAAATTGGTGTGGAACAATGTCTGATTTCTATTGATAACTCAACATAATGTTTTTGTGGAAGGGTAGGAAACTTTTCTTTAATGACATCCAAAAATTCTAAAAAAATTGGAATATCATCAATGTTCATTTTATCCCCTACCGTTTGATATAAACCTCCATTATGAATGAGAATTAATACCCATACACTAGATGTAATATCAACAGGATGTTCATACTTATCATCACATTAATGGATGATCATAACAGGGTATCAAACATAAAATGTAACTTCCATTTCATAAAAATTGATATGGGATTTATGCATATAATTCTGATCCATGCTTAATATGACATCAAATTCAACCAAAGGAAGAATAAAAAGATTTCTAAAAAACACCTTCCAACAAACATCAACTAGTGAGGAATCATAGTCATGTGATGCATTCAATGTACCATTAGATGATCACACTACTAATTTCATATCTAATTGTTATTGTGTAATATTAAAAAGCATAGAATATTATTTTGATAAGAAATAGTGGGTTGATACAAAATCAAATTAGACATTTGAAGTTCTAGACTTTGAGGTTAGTATAGCTTTTACCACATAGTTATTACACCCCTAATTATAAATAGTGATTGCATGATATTTCCCCTTATACCTCAGCTTAATAGGTTTTCAAAATCGATCATAATCACTAGACCTTTGGGTTTGGGAACTAGTTTTCATAATAACTATTGTCCTTACACTTATATCACTGAAGCAGGGGAGGTTCATTTTGTGCCTCTTTTTATCCATTCACCCCATATTATATATTTTTCCCATCACACCAGTAATAAAATTCCCAATGGAAATCCAATCCACATTTAAAACATTTATTAGATCCCTTAAGGAAATTTTTTCTATGATTATTCCCAAACCTATAGAATAATAGAAATATCAACTTTTCTTTCTTCATGGTTATTAGATTTTCCTTTAATCTCCAACATCATTTTCTTATCAAAAGCATGAGATTGATACCAGAATCCATCCTTAATTTTAATATTGATTGCACACCACATAATATAATTTTATCTACTAATGTATCTTATGTCTAATACCCATTTGAGACTTTTATTTAGTACAGTAATGAACATATGAACATTACATTCATCTTTGATGATAATTCCTAAAACAAACCTCACAAGTCTTTGGAAATTAGCCTCATAGGTTCCAATATATTCATAATAATTTTTCATCAACTCAAGAACCATTTCTAAATATTGGTATGAAGAATATTAGTAATGAACATATTGAATAATATGTTCTTGAAATCATTCCAATCCGTGGATTCAATGTAATCTTACTGCCTTGTATTTTTATTAGATTCCACTGCAGGTCTGCTTCACCTTATAACCGATAGATAGACATAATGACTTTCTCATTCCACGAAAATTAGAGAACAGAGAATATCCTTTTAGTTGTACTGATCAATTGTGCAGAAAAAAGTGGACCATAAGATCCTATAAATGAATTTGGAAATTACCTCATTAAATACTCAATAGAATTTTTTTACATCTTTTACCCATTTGTAATTCCATCATGATTCATAGATTCAGATATTTGGATGATCATATCAATGATATTTTCATTCCATCACCAATATAATACAGCTGATATGGAGGAAAAATCATTTTATTTTCCAATGAAATCCCCATTAACACGGTTCTTTTGGGTTTCATCTATCGACTAAAACCAAAAAACATTGATTATGAAACATTTATCATAGTGGGTAACCACATAATCAAGATCATTTACTTATAGTATTTCTATATCATGAAACCTTCCTTAATATATGACACCTTAGGATTATCCTAGGTTATTAATAGCCAAAAACTATTTAACTCCTTCATGAATTTATATGAATAGTTAGTTAAATCTCATAGAATATCCCTTTAGATTGTTAAAACAGGTGTACAATAAGGAATGTTATTGTGTACCAGGTTACACCGAGTTAAGAACGAAATACCGAATCTATGTTTTTACTCCAAGGTACATCGGTTCTAGAGCTAAATCCACTTATAGAATCTAGATATGTGTCACAACTCGAATTTTATCCCTGTCAGACTTTGGAATATTTCTACATATAATTCCAGAGCTAGGCGCGTCGACAGCGTGCGATTCCAAGGCCCGGTGTGCCTGGAATTTATTTTATAAAAATATTAATTATTTTTATACTATGAACATGGAGGGGGTGTGATATCTCCTAAATGGTAGCTCAGAGCAGGATTTCGAGGGCACAGTTGCGTTCGGAACGTGCCATTTACCCTAGATGAAGTGTAAACTTTGCGGGTGCGGGCATGCGGTGGAAAGCGCCACCATGGGAGTTTTCGTAAATAAGTGGAAAAGTCCATTTACGAGCGTCGGCTCAAATAACATCTAAACGGAGTCTCGGATCGCAAATCTGAGTCCGTCGTTGCGTTCAGAACGATGCGTTTACCCTAAGGGAGACCTTACCTTTGTCCGCAACGGGTGCGGAGTCGGGAGCGTGGTTTTAAATGAGGGTTTTTAAATATATAAAAAAAGAAAACCTCTCATTATCTCCTCCCTCTCCCACCCATGCGCAGCAGACGACAACCCCTCCCTCCTCCGGTGTTTCACCGATTCGAGTCGAAATCGTCCGTTTTCTGCGCCGATCGTCAGCGGATCGAGCTTCAGGGCGTCGTCGGCGTCGATCTGCACCTGAAGCTTCGGCGTTTCACCCGCGAGGTAGGCGGTTTGAGATTTAAAATCCAGGATCCCATTTTTGTGTTGTTTTTCTTCAATTATTTTTAAGGGTTGTGTAGTTCAGGTCCCTAGGTTTCCAAATCTTTTTTCGGATCTGAATTTAGAGCACCGGGGTGCTCCCGGTGGCTCCCGGAATTTTTCCGGCGAAAACCCGGTTTTCCGGCGACGAGGGTGGCAGCCATGGCAGAATCCGTCGAGGCGCCGCGGTGGTGAGGCGGCGGAGCGGCGGAATCCGGCAGCGGCGGCAGCGGCGCGGTGGAATCTGGCAGTGGCGCGGTGGTTTCCGGTGAGGCCAGCGGTGATCCGGCGAGGATTTTCCGGGGGTTCTTTAAACCCTGTAACTCGCAAATCGTAACTCCGATTTGTTAGCCGTTTACGGTGACTTCTTCCTTGCGTCAAGACGGACCTTTTAAAGTCACTTTGATAATTTTTTTGAGTCGGGATTTTGGCCCGACGGCTTGAATCGTTGAATAAAATAATAATATTTTATTATTTTACAGATTCGGGCCGTTGTAACTTCTACCCAGAGCGTCCGAATGAGGTACCGTCAGTGGAGTTGAGACCCTGATGGAATGATGGAATTTTTTAGTTGGTTCCGGGTGTTGGGACTGAGAACGAGGTGCGGGCCCCACGATGCCAGGTTTTGGCGTTTGCAGAGAAACGAACTTTCGCACCAGGAGTCTGATTTTGGCGGATGAATAGTCGATCCTGTGTGTTTGTCCAAGAGGATCGCAATGGTGCGATCCATTTGATGAGTTTCGGGATCGAGTTGTGGGCCCCGGCTGAGCTGGAATTGGTGAATAGTACCTTTTTCACCGGGTGGTCATTTTGGGTGAACGAGTAGTCGATTCCATGTGTGTTTCCGAGGGGATCACCGTGGTATGATCCGCTTGATGAGTGTCGGGATCGATGTGTGGGCCCCACACGGGCTAGTAATGGTGAATAGTGCCTTTTAATCGGTAGTCTGTTTCGGGCAAGTAAGCAGCCTATCCTGCGTGTTTTTCCACGTGGATCGCGATAGTGGACTCGGTAACGGCCTTGGAGGTGCACAGTGAGGCGTTGTTGTGGGTCTCTTGGGTTAGCGACGTTTGGACCAGCAGTGGTTGAGGGTTCTCCCTTGGTTTGTTCCCACGAGAGTTCGTGTGGCATCCAACCTTCGTATAGGTTTGTGATCCTCTCGATGGAATGTTAAAACAGTTAGAGTTGTGGCATCCCTCCGGTGGGCCCGGAGCGAGATCCTCTAGCATCTTTTCCATAGAACGGGTTCTTTCTATTGCTGTGACCGTTTATCCATGGGCGGCGATCCCCTATCTAGCTGGTTAACCCTGTAGGGTTGTGGCATCATTGGGATTATGATCCCCTACGCGGTGGGCCATACTCAGTAGGGTTGTGGCATCACTGGGTAAACGATCCCCTTATCAGCATGAGGTGTATAGTAGGGTTGCAGTATTGTTGGTTATGTGATCCCCTACTCAGCACGTGGTGTCGGTAGGGTTGCGGCATCGTTAGTTCGATCCCCTACATCGGGAGTTATAACAGATAGGGTTCTGGTATCATCGTGACCACCTTTATATGGGCCAGGATCCTCTATCTTAGCGATGTACTTTTGTTGAGCGTCAGATCAGGCTGTGGTATCCCCCAGTGGATCCTGGGTGTGATCCCCTATCTGTGAGAACTATGTATGCCAGATCGGTTCGTGGTATCTCCCAGCGGACCCTGGGAGTGATCCCTTGTCTATGAGCTTCATATTCCAGAGTGGGTTCTAGTATCCACTAGCGGACCCTAGGAGTGATCCTCTATCAGAGGAGTTTGGTGGTTATGTTGTTTTAGCGGTCTTTTCCTCAGAGACAGTATCCAACGAGCGTGATCTCTGGGGTTTGCATCTGAGAGGTTTGTGTGAAACCTGATGGAGTGTATCTCTCGGACGATTGTCATCTGGGATGATAGTGATCATGGAGTGTGTTCTCTTGGTTGTGACCCATTTCTGGTGATGAGGTTGGTACCTCATGTGGCTTGTTGTGTGATATGGGTATATCTAGGTTGTTCAAAGTGTATGTATGGGCGTACACCTGAGCTGAGATGACTAGTTGTGTTTAGCTGAGGTTGGTCATGAGATGATGTTTCACTCTCATCTGGGTTCCCTCTGGCTGGGATGAGCGGACTGTTGCCTTTCAGTTTCTCTCTTTTGGTTTTTGGTGTTTGGGGTGCCTACTGAGTATGTTTATACTCACCCCTGCATGGGCTTTGCCCGCACAGGTTTGTGTCTTGTGCAGACCACATGCCTTTCGACGGAGTCCCAGGAGGACTCGGAGCAGGTGGAGCTGAGTGAGCGAGACTGAACGGGGTGTTTACAGATGAGGAGCCGAGGGAGCTTTCCGGTGGGTGTTAGTGGCAGTGTTCCCCTTCTTCAGAGCAGGTTGGACGCACTTTTGTAGTTTCCTTTTGGTGGGCCTTGTTTTTTCCTTGTGTACTTCTTTTGTACTCTGGTTGGGGGATAGTTGTATGCATGCATTTACTTTTTAGTTTTCTATATCTCTGCAGTATTGCATGATGGTGTTTGTGGGTGCGTGTGTACAAGTACCTTAGTCTAATGCCTCCCATTTGTGTGATAGCCTACTCGGTGCTAGATGCCAGCCCCTGGCCTATTGAAGGCGGTCTTGGGGAGTCGCGGCTCGAGCTCTATTGGGTCGGGATGTGATAGAGTGGTATTAGAGGAGGTTCCACCTTTGAGATCTCAGAGCGTAGCTGTTATAGCTACGAGTTTGGTTTGGGTTGCATAGCGGCAATGTTAGGATGTTCCGAGTTCAGCTATCCGGACAGGGACTCCAGTGTTGGTGTGGCGGCCGACGTATCCATACACCAGGACTCTGATAACCTGCCTTTTGACTCGAGACATTCGTACACTGGTCGTAGGAAAAAAAACCAGTATATGCATCATGTAGGACTGGGTTTTGGGTTTTTCATTGTCCTTCTTGAGTCAGCTCTCCAGATATACTCTTTGAATGTGGTGCGTCTTTAATGTATTTTAGGATGCCTCCACGACGACAGCCAGTGAGGGTTACGCAGCGGGATTATGGTGATGATCCGCCCCGTGCAGAGGCTATGGACCAGGGCACAGGTTCTGAGGCTGGACCTCCAGGTGGTCTGCCAGTTGAGCCACCACATGTCGAGCAGCTAGTTGTGTCGGCAGTGCAGGATGAGGTTGCACGCAGGCTGAGTGCACTGCACAAGTTCCAGAGGCAGCGACCTCTGAGGTTTTGGGGTGATCCAGATCCCCAGGCAGCTGATGACTGGCTTGAGGCAGTCACCCGAGTTTTCCGCCTAGTGAGGACACCTCCAGATCAGATGGTGGTCCTAGCGGCGAGCCTTCTGTATGGTTCGGCTGGGCGATGGTGGTGCCTGGTGACACAGTCCCATGATGAGGAGATGCTCACGTGGGCAGTGTTTGTGCAGATCTTCAGGGAGGAGTTCTATCTGGTGATGCTAAGGTCAGTGCGGATCCAGGAGCTGCGACAGGAGGGCATGACTGTTTCGGAGTACTCGTTGAGGTTTACAGACCTGTGGTGTTACTCCCTATATATGGTTCGGGACCCGTTCTTTAGGGCTTGGACCTTCAAGAAAGGCTACCGCAGGGACATCCGATCTGGTGTGGTTTCCTTGTACCTGCCCACCTATGCTAGAGTGCTGGAGTGAGCGTTGGTGGTGGAGAGCTTTATGGCTGACCAGATTCCCCATGTTAGTGCTAGGCACGTGAGAGTTGAGACTTTGTCAGTCGGATCGACATCTGGTAGCCGACGACAGACGTAGGGTCCCGATCGTGGGCGACGTTTCAGGAGGTGACCCCAGGATGGATGGTCTAAGGCTCAGGGCTCACAGGGCTCGCAGGACAGTTTTGGTCCGCCGTAGGAGAGACAGTCTTATGCTTGCGACGGTTGGTGACATCTTGCTAGAGATTGTCCGACCTGACATGCTGCTGAGAGGGAGCCAGTCGATGGACCGCCTTGGCAGAGGCAGCGTCTCGAGCAAGGAGGTCCGCAGGACAACGTACATGGCGGTGGAGCGGGTGTAGGAGGAGGAGGTGGTAGGCGGTACCAGATGCCACCACCCCCACCCCCAGGTGGTCCATGCCATGGTCAGGGAGCTGGTGGCCGAAGGCGAGGATAACTGCATTCCCTGGAGGCTGTGGACCCAGAGGATCCGCGGATGGATAGAGGTACACCTTGTGTCCTTTATACATTCTAAAGTAGTTTGATAGACACGGTCTAGCGGTACTCTTTCCTTTTTGTTGATTGCTGTAGTATTGTTTATGGTGTTGGTAAGACCCTATGTGGGTGTTGTTCGGCATTCTTCGAATGTGTGAGGAAGAGTGATCCTTCCCCCACCGAGACGCGTTTTTGTGACGTGATTAAAACCGTGCGGGTGAGTCAGTGCCACCCATAGAGGATAGTATCGAGATGTGGTGGATGAGTCCCTCTGACATATGCATTCGGACAGGGGTGTTTGTTGGTGAACTCGCTGGTGTGGGAGACCCAATTGAGAGTCCAGTCGCTCCCCTTGAGCTTAGGGCCTTTTGGGGATGAAAATTTCTAAGGGGGAGGATGTATCGACTCATATTTTAGCCCTGTCAGACTTTGGATTATTTCTACATATAATTCTAGAGCTAGTTGCGTCGACGGCTTGTGATTCCGAGGCTCGGTGTGCTCGGAATTAATTTTATAAAAATATGAAGTATTTTTAAACAATGCATGTGTATGGGGTGTGATATCTCCTAAACGGTAGCTCAGAGCAGGATTCTGAGGGCACGGTTGCGTCCGAAACGTTCCATTTACCCTAGGCGAGATGTAAACTTTGCAGGCGCGGGCCTGCGGTGGAAAGCACCACCAAGGGTGTTTTCATAAATAAGTGGAAAAGTCCATTTACGAGCGTCAGCTCGAATAACATCTGAACGGAGTCTCGGATCGCAAATCTGAGTCTGCCGTTATGTTCAGAACGGCATGTTTACCTAAGGGATACCTTACCTTTGTCCGCAACAGGCGCGAAGTCGGGAGCCTGGTTTTAAATGAGGGTTTTTAAATAAAAAAAACTTATCATTCTCTCCTCCCTCTCCCACCCATGCAAAGTGGACGACCACCCCTCCCTCCTTCGGTTGTTCGCCGATTTGATCCGAAATCGTCCATTTTCTGCGCCGATCGTCAGCGGATCGAGCTTCAGGGCGTCGCCGGTGTCGATCTTCACCCGAAGCATCGGCGTTTCTCCCGTGAGGTAGGTGGTTTGAGTATTAAAATCCCGGATCCCATTTTGTGTTGTTTGTTTTTCAAATTTTTTTAAGGGTTGTGTAGTTCGGGTCCTGAGGTTTCCGAAACGTTTTTCAGATCTGAATTTGGAGCACCGGGGTGCTCCCGGTGGAACCTGGAATTTTTCCGGCGACAACTCGGTTTTCCGGCGACGAGGGGCAGTGGCCATGGCGGAATTCGGTGAGGCGCGGCGGAATCCGACGGCGGCGCGGTGGTTTCCGGCGTGGCCAGCGGTGGTCCGGCCAGGATTTTCCGAGGGTTCATTAAACCCCCGTAACTCGAAAACCGTAACTCTAATTTGCGAGCCGTTTGCGGAGACGCCTTGCTTGAATCGACGTGAAACTTTTGAACTCACTTTGTCAATTTTTTTGTGTCTGGATTTTGGCCCGGGGACTTGAAACTTCGAATAAAATAATAATATTTTATTATTTTACAACTTCGGGCCGTTGTAACTTCTACCCGGAGCGTCCGAATGACGTGCCGTCATTGGCGTTGAGACCCTGATGGAACGACGAACTTTTTGAGTTGGTTTTTGGGTGTTGGGACTGAGAACGGGGTGTGGACCCCATGATGTCGAGTTTTGGCGTTTGTAGAGAAACGCAACTTTCGCACTAGGAGTCTGATTTTGGCGGATGAATAGTCGATCCTGTGTGTTCTTCCGAGAGGATCGCAATGGTGCAATCCATTCGATGAGTTTTGGGATCGAGGTGTGGGCCCCGCCTTAACTACCGTCGGTGAATAATACTTTTTTCACCAGGTGGCCGTTTTGGGTGAACGAGTAGTCAATTCCATGTGTTTTTCCGAGGGTATCACCGTGGTATGATCCACTTGATGAGTGTTGGGATCATTGTGTGGGCCCCGCATGGGCTAGCTATGGTGAATAGTGATTTTTCACCATTAGTCTGTTTCGTGCGAGTAAGCAGCCTATCCTGTGTGTTTTTCCGCGTGGATCGCGATGGTGGACTCTGTATCGGCCTTGGAGGTGTGTAGTGAGGCATTTTTGCGGGTCTCTCGGGTTAGCGATGTTTGGACAAGAAGTGGTTGAGGGTGCTCCCTTGGTACGTTCCCACGAGGGTTCGCGCGGCATCACAACCTTCTTATAGGTTTGTGATCCTCTCGATGGGATGTTTAAACTATTAGAGTTATGGCATCCCTCTGGTGGGAACGGAGCGAGATCCTCTTGCATCTTTTCCCTAGATCGGGTTCTTGGTATCGCTGTGACAATTTATCCATGGGCGGCGATCCCCTATCTAGCTGGTTAACCCCGTAGGGTTGTGGCATCATCGGGATTATGATCCCCTATGCGGTGGGGTGTACTAGGTAGGGTTTTGGCATCGTCGGGTATACGATCCCCTACTCAGCATGAGGTGTATAGTAGGGTTGTGGTATCGTTGGTTATGTGATCCCCTACTCAGCGCATGGTTTCGGTAGGGTTTCAGAATCATCGGCTCGATCCCCTATATCGCGAGTTATACCAGATAGGGTTCTGGTATTGTCTTGACCACCTTTATATGGGAAATGATCCTCTATCTGAACGATGTGATTCTATCGAGCGCCAGATCGGGTTGTCGTATCCCCCAGCAGATCTTGGGTCTGATCCCCTATCTGTGAGAACTACATATGCCAGATCGGGTTGTGGTATCCCCCAACGGACCCTGGGAGTGATCCCCTGTCTGTGAGCTTCGTATTTCGGAGTGGGTTCTGGTATCCCCTAGCAGACCCTAGGAGTGATCCCCTATCATAGGATTTTATTGGTTATGTTGTTTTAGCTAGCTTTTCCTCAGAGACGGTATTCGACGGGCGTGATCTCTTGGGTGTGCGTCTGAGAGGTTTGTGCGAAACCCAATGGAGTGTATCTTTTGGACAATTGATATATTGGATGACATTGGTCATGGAGCGTGTTCTCCTGGTTGTGACCCGTTGCTGGTGATGAGGTCGGTACCTCATGCGGCTTGTTGCCTGAGCTGGGTATATCTGGATTCTTCAAAGTGTATATATGGGAGTACACTTGAGCTGAGGTGACTAGTTGGGTTTAGACGAGGTTGGACACAGGATGAAGTTTCTCTCTCATCTGGGTTCCCTCTGGCTGGGATGAGCAGACTGTTTCCATTCAGTTACTCTCTTTTGGTTTTGGGTTTTTAGGGTGCCTACTGAGTATGTTTATACTCAAACCTTCACGGGCTTTTCCTGCACATGTTTGTGTCTTGAATAGAACACATGCCTTTCGATGGAGTCTTATGAGGACCCGGAGCTGAGTGAGCGAGACTGACCGGGGTGCTTACCGGTGCGGAGCCTAGGGATCTTTCTAGTGGGTGTTAGTGGTAGCGTTCCCCTTCTTTAGAGCAGGTTGGATGTGCTTTTGTAGATTCCTTTTGGTGGGCCATGTTTTTCCCTTTTGTACTTCTATTGTACTCTGGTTGTGGGATAGTTGTATGCATGCATTCACTTTTCAGTTTTCTATATCTCTGCAGTGTTACATGGAGGTGTTTGTGGGTGCGTGTGTATAAGTACCTGAGTCTAATGCCTCTCATGTGTGTGATAGCCTACTCGGCGCTAGACGCCAGCCCCCGGCCAATTGGAGGCGGGCTTGGGGAGTCACGGCTTGTGCCCTGTTGGGTCAGGCTGTGACAATATGAATGTATTACTAGGAAAACACTCGCTCTATCCTTTACAAAAATTCCATGACCATTTCATAAATTTAACTCATCATATTACTTATCATTAGAGATATCCATGTACATATCATTAGAAATATACCTAATGGTCTTAATAATTTTTTCTCAATCAAGCATCCAATGGTTACTAAACCGTTTTTCTAATACCAATTATAGAGAACCTCTTTTTTTATACATTAATATTACATAATTTTTAAAAATATATAAAACACAAAAAGAACCGATACTAAATGACCTTATTAGTCCAATGACATTGGATACATCAAAACCTAAACACTAGTGTATAGGTGAGCGTTGTTATATCTCACTAGGTTCTTCATGACTAGAACCCTTCTTAGAAAAATCATACATAATACATATCCTCATACCCTAGGAAGTAGACATAAAAATTAGTGAGTTCATATTCTCAATAAGGGTAAAAAAGGGAGACAAGTAAGCATAATCATGAGAATAAGGGTAAAATAAAATGACCATGAAAATAGAATATCACACCATGTATATAAAATATCATATACATGATTCATGGAATACAAATTTTTCATTCATATAATTGGAATATTAATGAAATAAATAATATAATCAATTAAATCCTAACATAGGAATAAAACATCGAATTGTGGAAGACACATAAGCGTATAAAATGACTTTCATAGAATTTAATGAATCTCTTCCACGGCTATATTGGTATTATGGGTTAACTCCCCATTCCATCTTGGTAGTAATTGTTCATTACTCTGGCCATATTAGTAGCCTGAGTTCACTCCTCATACCATTATGGTAGTCATTGTTTACTCCCATGGTCATATTTGTAGTCATGTTTCACTCCTGAGATCATCTAAGTCAATCTCATGAGAAATAAATCATTTCCCAATTCATTGGAGTAAGATATAGGTCCCAACCATATCATTATGAAATCATACATACATGTTCGAGAAGATCATCGACTATCATATCACAAACCATGAAATGAAATGGGTATTATAAACTTGTAATCATATAGTAACTCATGAAAAAAGAGACAAGTTTCAAAGTCATTTCATCAAAATATAACCCGTGGAAAGAATCAGGATTCAAAAGTATATAACCCATGAAATAGAAACCAGTTTCATAAACATCATGAAATCAAAACAAAAACAATTTAGATAAATAATATGCATGGAAATATTGAATCATTTATCCATAAAGTGATGAGTGACAACATTTTATTTCATGTTAGATAAGATATAATTTTGAATAATCATTTAAATAATTTATTGAGTAAATAATCCTTTCTGCATTGGATTTTTTTTAAAAAAATAAAACCTTTTTGAAAACATTTTTCAGTGAAAATATATTTGAAAACATATAAAGGATTCTTTGAAAACAATAAAACTTTCTTAAAATCCTTTTTGCTTAAAAATTATCATCACATATCATTTTTAAAAAATTTTAAAAACCTTTTTGAAAATATGGTTTTCGAAATAAAACAGATTTCTGACTGAAGAGGGAAATATAGTCAGATTTTTATTAAAAACATTTTATTAATTATTTTATGTAACATAAAATTGGAAATTGTACTAATTCACAGACATAACTTTAATATACATAGTAAAATGAATTTCATGCTTGTTATTTATAGGTGGATCATAATATTTCACCATTGGAAGGATCACCATAATAAATTTGGATAAATGATGATATTGGTTCAATAAACACTTACCAGATTGTAACTCGGGATCATAGTCTCCATGTAATAAAATTTAATTAAAGTAATCATAAACTAACATAAAATTAATTATATTCATGATATAACATGTCATTGGGAAGTATATACACCTAAAAAAACATGTGCATAACGAAAAATGAGTCTCAATGAAGGAAAATTGTGGCAAAACTCTCTTACAGATTTGGAAACTATTGAAACATAAACACCATAAAAAATATCATATAATTGATATGTAAATACTCATAAATTTAATAATAATCATCATATAATACATGAATGGGTTTTATATACACCATGAAAAAGAAAACAGTGGTGAACATGAGATGTATTTCATGGATATAAAATAGGTGAGATGAAATTCCCTTACCTTGTGTCTTGACTCTCATTATAATCATACACACATCTATTATAGTAAATATAAGTTTATTATAAAAATATCATGGAACTATATTATTATATATCTTAAAATATAATTTTTTGTTATTAATTTATATTACCCACTTTTTAATAATTCTATATAATGGTTTCACTTCGGTTAATATATGCTCTGTTCTTTTCATGTTTATTAATTTTTTATATATTTGGTCCTTGTACATATATCATTATTTACAGAATTTAAAACATCATATAAATATAATTTATATTTACTATATTTGTTTCATAATAATCTATTGAATATAGAAATAGGAAATGGAATACACGGTTCTTGGAGACGATAGGTCGTACGTATGCATAAACATTGTTTTCATTTTATTATCCTAAGGAAAGAAAGAACAAAAATTAAATACATAAACACATATATAAAATATCATTATAGTAAAATTATTATGTCATATACATCATATAATTTCACTAAAACCTTCCTTAATACATTCCATGTAGTGTCTGAATGAATCATATCTCTTCGAGGCGGCGGTAGTCCGCACATCCTTAAACAACATTATCATATTAAAAAATAGAACATATACAGATATGTGTTATAATAGAATTATAGAAGCCTAAAAACATAATAATTATAATATATATCATAAAATTTGTTTTTGTATATCATAATTCCCAAACATAAAAGTTGGTAAATTAGAAATGAATAATCATTGCATCATGAGGATGTAGTTCACTGTAAACATAAATAGTATGTTCATTACCCTATAGATGTAAGCGTATGTATGTGTAGGTCCAACCATTAGCATTAAAAAATCTCAATATATTTAGTGTACTGGTGTTTTTTATAATCATGGAATAAGGACAATAGAGATGGTTTATAATAAAAATAAGATAAAGACCTTGAGAAAGGATGTTACGTTTTATAAGGGTAACACCATTTGGTTTTCACAAAATTTTTTCCTTGAATTTATTTCAAAAAAATGGATTCTTAAAGAAATATGTAAGTGATTTTAAGAGGGTTATTTTTTGGATCATGTCTGATCCAATTTCATTTTAGAGGTGTGAAGTAGGGGGAGAGGTGGTGGCCTTTTATAGGGGTGGAAAATATATCACTTGGTATTTTTGAAAACAAGTAAGGTGTACCCATATTGTTTCATAAAAAATCAACCAAAACCAAGAAAAAAAGATAATGGAAGGTTCATGGCTGAATAATTTCAATACAATGGGTTTTTTATAGGTTCCTGAGTCATTTGGGCGCTTAAGATTATGTAATAGTCCTTTATTAAGCATAATTTTACCATAATCGTTTTAATTAATTTTAACTACATTCCCTAATAGTTTTTATAAAAAACTATGTAAAACTTATCAGAAATTAAAAATTATTCATATTCTAACTATGGAATCAATTTTTATAAATTCTAGTCACATAAGTGGTAGAAATTAATTTCAAATTACTCATCCAGATGGGATGATAATGCGGGTTTTAAAAGAGAATATGATCATACTTTTTCTTATATTTTCTATCCAATTTCATTTTTAAATTGGTTCCAATGAACAAAATTTTATTAATTTATAAAAATATGATCTAATTAATCATTGAAACCAGTTTAAAATATCACTTATCCTTACAAATAAATTATATGAAAAATCATTTTTCAATTAAAATTTAGTACTTTTCCTTATTCATTCAGAAATGATGTTTCACTAAAAAAATTCCAAAAAATCCACCATAAGGTTATATCTATATAATAATTTCAAATATGAAGTTTAATTTATCAAAATATCTTTATTATATTGTCTAAAATTAATTTTACTTCTTTACATAATGATATAAAATGATGTTTATTTAAGAATTTAGTATTTTTATAAATATAAAGACATTACAAAAAACAATATTTTTCGATATTTTTATGTTTTATTTATATAAATACATTATAAATAATATTTTGATAGTTATTTCTAAATATTCATATTACTTATTTTTAGGTCTAGGTTATAATTACCTTGTATAAATAATTATAGAAAAAGATGTCTCTTAAAAAATAAGTGTTGCATGTGATGTTTCCCAATTTAGTGTTGTGTGTAGCGCAATGTCACAACCCCCTCCCACCAAAGATTCCCCTCCTGAGCTATCAATGGTGAAAGGGAGATAATGACCCCCGAGTCCCACCTCCAGTAGGCCCCAGGTTGGCGACTAACACCAAGGGTATGAGTTTTCACAAATATGGGAGGCATTACCCTTTTATTATTTTAAGATCGGGAAATAGGACATGTCAACCACAAAAAGGGAAAAGAACAGGTGTATAGAAATAAACACAAACCAAGCCCACATGCATGTTTAAAATTTTTTATAACAAGGTAAAAGTACAAGAAAGCTGGAAGTACAATTCCAAAAGAAAACAAGAGTACAACAACTGCAACTCCTCCAACTGTCCGATTAGTAGGGTCCCGCACGGCCCTGGTAGTCCTCCTAGAAACCTGAAAGTAAATGTAGGGTGAGCATACAAGTATACTTAGTGGGAAAACCTAAAGCTCTCGTCCACAAGTGGGGAGACATCTTAATTTACCGTGAGAACAACAGAAGAAACCTAGAAAGGAATTCTATCCACCCAACCTCACCAACCACACACACCAAAAACACAATAACAACAGGTAGTAGTATATAGGAAATAATAGTACTGGGTACCCCACACAATTTCCCTTTAGTTAGCTGCTCTTCCTAACAGCGAACGTGTTGATGCTACCACACTCTCCCCGCCCCCACACACCTGGGCCTCACAACCACGTATCCCACCCGCACACACCTGGGCCTCATCACGAAGATTCTTGGGAAAATGTAGAACATTCCCGAAGAGTCCTGGGCTAAAACCATCCCAATCAAAACCTACCCGAAGAGTCTTAGGTGTAAGGTTTCCTCAAGCCATCATATCCTAGGGGAGAAGGAGCAAGAAAGATCTAGTAACTAAGGGAAAAACACCCTCTCCCATGAAATGAGAGTGTTTGGCACTAAGTGCTCAACATGGGTGGGGTGCGATAAAACACAAAAGATACAGATATATATATTTATACCAAACATACAAACCAACCTATGGCTTCTAAATAGTGAAACTGAGCATGTTCCTCGACACTACTACTACGAAGCATGCATACAACAACAACCCCAACCCCATTTAGGTTTTCACGTTTCAGCAGAATCAGTTTATTTTGTTCCTTAACAACTGTGAAACTATCCACAACCAACCACATTGATCATTTGTAAAACATATCCCTGCCATCCACAAATCATGTTATGAAAACAAAAGCAGCACAACAAAGTCCTTCTTATCAACCAACCAACCCCATTGATTATTATTTCTGTTCCATTACCATGACCTACCATTCGTTAACTCTTCCACTTTTTATTTATTATTCACAACCCATAGTCCGTTCATATTCCAACCCATCCCGGTATCCCCGCTGCCAACCGCCATAACCACAACCGCACCGTACATCATTATCCCTTTAATACCATTTATCGCAGCCCCACATCCCATTACTAACATAGCATTTACACCAACCCACAGCCAAGCCAACCGCAACCCCGCTGCTCACCCTATCCACAACAACCCACAAAACACCCGCATCACATGCCACGCAACCATGTCAACACCCACATGTTCATTATTCCATTTTGTTCAACCAGGGTTATCACACAAGGGTTCCAGATTTTAAACAGCCAACTTTACGTGATTAACCAAATTCCACATTCCACAAAGTTTCCATCCACAAAACGATCTAGAGAGATAGGGAAACATTTAATTAAGCAATCAAAGGCCCCCAACGACCGTGATTTTCAGTAGACAGAAGCTCATTCAATTCACAACATAATATCACATGATATAAAGTAACAACAATCACAACTTCCCAACCCCGTTATATAAGACAGTTATTATCTTTATTAAACCAGTTCGAAATTGTTTCACATAAACAAGAGAACGCCCACCCCGCATGATTCACAAACTAGAGATATGAAAGTAAGATCCTACCTCAATAGGTTCTGATCACAGTGCTCCCCCAGATCAACTTTAGAAGATGTCCGTCGGCGTCCATCACTTCCGTTGAGTCTCAGAAAAATCTCCTTGGGTGGAAGTCAAAAAGGAAAGGCAGAAGGAAAGACAACGGATCCAAGCTCGGAAGTTCTGCCTCATCGTTACGATCCCGTGGCCACTGACGGATCGTAAATCGGAGCTTGGATGAAGAAGATATGGAAGAAAGATCCTTCGAGTCTCTTGGGAGAACTCTTCTCAGAGGAAATGGGAGGAGTGGGGTGACTTGAAAGGAGGAGGGGACCCCTCCTTTTATAGGCGAGAAAAGAAAAAGTACACAGCGTGTACTTTATGGTACACAGCTTGTACTCTGTTATTTCACATGGTCTCCACGCGGCTCCCAACACGTCTCTGCGGCCGTTGACTGGTCAACACACGGTTTGAGGGTAACACATACGCGGGGAAGGACTACACGGCGTGTGGTTTGGACACACGGCGTGTACTCATTTATTGCACACGACAAGGACACGGCTTCAACACGGCACACGGCTGTTGAATGGTAACACGTAAGTGGGGAAGGACTACACGACATGTAGTACTGGACACACAGCGTGCACCCATTATTTCACACAGTATGGACACGACCTTCAACGTGGGGTATACCCAGCAAGGTGGTACACGACATGTAGTTACACTACATGTCATTTAATAATTTACTTCACACGGTGAGGACACGGCCTGCAACACGGGGTATACCCGGAAAGGGGGTACACGGTGTGTCCTCAAACTACACGGCGTGTAGTTTCAAAATTTTGGAAAGTGTGGGAAAAGTACATTTTACCCTCCAAAACACTTCATGACCTTCTTTTTGACAATGTAATGGGCCAGATAGGTCCAGGACATTACATCAGATACCTCTTAAAACATTCTCATCCCCAAGAATTCAAAAACCAACCCAGAGGAAACCCAACAGGATACCTCTTAGGGTTCTCGTTATAATAGGAACCCAACCAAAAACCCTAATCATATGTGTTATGAATTCCTTCTCCTATGTCGAGATATTATCTGCATTAGGCGGCACTAACTCACCTGCATGGGGTTAATCGCATCCTCATTAATACGTCTCGATTAAGAATTGGGTCTTCCCACTTTCATACAATAGGATTTTTCAACTTGTACTACCCCCAACACCACACAACCAACACACTGCCCGAACACGTGGTTTTTGGGAAAATTCCTTCTTCTATGTTGAGATATTATCCACTTTAAGTGGCACTGACTCTCCTACATGGGTTCAATCGCATCCTCATTAATGCGTCTTGATTAAGAGTCAGGTTTTTCCCTTTCCCCGCACATCTGAACATGCTACACACTTCCAGATAATAAGGAATCAAAATGTCTCACAACCGACAAGACAAGAATTCAATATTTCAAAGGTACAGAGTACAACATCAACACAAAGCTCAGAAAAACAAGGGAAGACACAAGTAAAAACAAATCCAGGTACTGAGCATGCATCTGGGTCTCCCGCTCCCAAGTGCTCTCCTCGAGGCCACCATGCCTCAACAACACACGAACCAACGGAATGGTTTGTCCACGGAGAACCTTCTCTTTACGATCCTAGATTTTGACTGGTTGTTCCTCGAAGGTCGCGTCATCTCCCATATCTAACTCTCCCAATTCGATAACGTGATAGTCATCGTGCAAGTACCAATGAAGCTGGGAGACGTGGAAGACGTCATGAACCTTCTCGAACTGATGTGGCAGGGACATCTGATATGCCACCTCGCCAACTTTCCTCAGCACCTCAAAAGGTCGGATGAACCTAGGTGAGAGCTTTATCCCTTTCCCAAACCTCTGCTGCCCCCGTCGAGGGGAAACCTTAAAAAACACATGATCTCCCACCTCGAACTCCAAGGTACTCCTTCGACGATCAACATAAGACTTCTGGCGGTCATGAGCCACTTTCATCCTCTCACGTACAGTCTGGTCTTTCTTTGTGGTGATCTGCACTACCTCTGGCCCAAGAGCACCTGTCTCACCAACCTCTACCCAGCAAATGGGTGAACGACATGGTCTCCAATACAAAGCCTCAAATGGTTCCATGCCAATAGTATAGTGAAATTTGTTGTTGTAGGAAAACTCTACTAAAGGGAAGTGTCGTACCCATGATCCTACAAAATCCAGAACGCATGCTCGTAGCATGTCCTCCAACGTCTCGATAGTCCGCTCTATCTACCCATCGGTATGGGGGTGAAAAGTAGAGCTAAGGCATAGTTGGGTGCCAAAAGCATGCTGCAACCCCCTTCAGACTCGTGAGGTAAACCGAGTATCCCGATCTGAGATGATAGTCCTTGGAACTCCATGAAACCGCACAACCTCGTCTACGTACCTCTGTGCTTAGGTACTCACCAGGACTGACTCCTTAATTACTAAGAAGTGAGATGATTTCGTCAGTCGATCCACCACTACCCAAATAGCATCATAACCACCCTGAGCTCTGGGTTGTCCTGTGACTATGTCCATTGATATGTCATACCACTTCCACTCAGGGACATCTAAAGGATGTAACAAACCACTGGGAACATGGTGTTCACCCTTCACTTGCTGACACATTAGGAATTTAGCCACAAACTCCGCCACTTCCCATTTCACCCCGGGCCACCAAAAATGTTCCCTCAGGCCTTGGTACATTTTTTAAACTCCTGGATGTACCGCCAAAGCTGAGATTTAGAACTCACAAAGAACTCCCTCACGCATTGTCTCCGGGACACACAACCTTCCATGGTAAAGCATCCGATGTCAGCTGTCCTCTGACCATCCTTCTAGAGTGTTCCCCTGATCGACACGATCCCGCATCACTTCCGCCTCGGTGTCCCCCCACTGAGACTCTTCCACCTGTTGCAACAAGGAGGACGGCACCGTCATCTGAAACAAACAGCCTCTAACACCTTCTTCCCCTGCATCCAAGTGCAAGTCCACCAACTCTCCCATCGCTTTCCAATCATCGGTGGATTCCTGAACCACTTACCTATGCGACTTTCTACTCAGGGCATCCGCCACAACATTGCCCTTACCTTCAATGTAAGAGATCTCAATGTCATAGTCTTAGAGAAACTCGACCCATCTCCACTTCCGCAGGTTCATGTCATGTTGGGAGAAGATATAACGCAGGATCTTGTGATCTGAGAAGACCACAAAGCACTCCCCAAAGAGGTAATGTCGCCACAACTTCAGTGCGAACACTACTGCTTCAAGATCTAGGTCATGGGTGGAATAGTTACGCTCGTGAGGGTGTAACTACCTAGACCCATACCAGATCACTCCCATCTTCTGCATTAGCACACACCCCAAATCAAGTCCAAAAGCAACACAAAATACTTCATACAACAACCCTTCCTCTGGAAACCTGAGTACGGGAGCACTGACTAACTTCTCCTTCAGGTAGTCAAAAGATTTATGGAATTGCTCGCTCCATAGGAAGACCTGGTTCTTCTTAGTCAAAACTTTAAATGGAGAAGCAACTCAAGGGATGTCCGAAATGAACCTCTGATAGTAACCTTCTAACCACATGAAACCATGAACTTCTGCCACTCTCTTGGGTTCTGCCCAAGAAAAAACTGCCTCCACCTTCGACGGGTCCACTGACACTCCATGCTGAGACACCACGTGCCCAAGGAAGTGTACTTCTTGCATCAAGAACTTACAATTTGACAATTTCCCATAAAGATGGGGGTGTCGAAGGACTTCCAAGACTACCCTGAGATGCTCAACGTGCTCCTCCTCTGATCTTGAGTAGATCAGGATGTCATCGATAACCACAATGACGAATCGGTCCAGAAAGACACAAAAGACAAAGTTCATAATTCCCCATGAACATGGCCGGTGCATTCGTAACTTCAAACAGCATCACTACAAACTTGAAGTACCCATACCTGCACTTGAAAGCCGTCTTCGAGATGTCACTATCCTTTACCCTCAGCTGATGATATCCAGATCGTAGATCAATTTTGGAAAACCAACCTGCTCCCCTCAGTTGGTCGAAGAGATCATCTATCCTTGGAAGGGGGTAGCGGTTCTTGACCGTTACCTGGTTCAACCTTCGGTAGTCTATGCATATCCTAAGACCACCATCTACCTTTTTCACGAACAAAACTGGAGCACCCCATGGCGATACGCTGGGTCGAACAAAACCCTTCTCTATCAGATCATCAATCTGAATCCGCAACTCCTGCAACTCCGAAGGTGCCATCCGATAAGGGGCCATAGAAATCGGGCGGGCACCAGGCTGTAAGTCTATCCCAAACTCAACGTCACGTCGGTGGGGTAGAGTCAGAACCTCCTTAGGAAAAACATCAAGTAACTCCCCAACAACCTCTGGGACATCCATCATCTCTGTATCAGTTGGAACCACTGATAACCCACCTAACAAAGAAAGGAGAGGCTCCAGATGCCACCTTCCCACCTGATAGCTCCTTTCACCAACAAAAGATTCGCGCTGCCCATCCACGTCGGAGAACATGACTCTTCTTCGGAAGCAGTCGATAACGGCACTAATAGAAGACTACTAGTTCATTACTAGGATGACATCGTATGGATGCATCTGTAACAGAAGAAGGTCCCCACTAGATCGATGTGGTCCCAGCATCAACCCACATCCCTGGAAAACACAAGATACGCTGGTCCAGTCTCCAACTGGTGTACATAGAACCAGTGGTACGAAAATTTTCTCTACTTCTAGTTCGAAATAATGGGCTAGACCAGGTGCAACAAAGGAGTGTGATGCTCTCAAATCGAACGAAGAAGAAGCAGAGTGCTGAACAAACAAATCGTACCTCGCACCACCTCTGGTCCTACCGGAGCTGTCAACTCTATTGCGTGCAACTATCCACACACAACTCCTCTGCCACTCTAATGTTGTCCACCTCCCTGACCATTCCCTTATTGAGGTCCCTAAAAAGAACCCCGAGGTCAGATTCCTCCTGCAAAGTCTGCCCTCGGAGGAGCATGGTCCTGCTACTGCTGGAAGGGCCTCGCTGGGAACTGGTGCAGCTATGGTGGGTGCTGAACCTGCCCACCTCCACCGTACTGAGCTCGGGTCAGGCACCGACTCTGAACGTGCCTGAAACCTCCACAAGAGAAACACATCGGTCCTGGGCTCATGAAAAGGGGATGACGACCCGAAGATCTGAACTGGAACTGCTGGGGCTTGCTCCCCACTGGCCTGAAGCTGGAAGGTCCCGTCGCAGGAGACCCTGCTGCTGACTACCTTCCCCTTCAACGAGCCTGGCTGGATCCCCTCTTGGGGTGCACCTCCCAGCATGTTCATCCTCTCTACAACCTCTACCTTCTTCTGTACCGCCAAGTACGTCGGAAGGGTGAAGGGGGTGAAAACATATTGGAGCGATGGACGAAGTGCCTCCTCCTAATGTCTCGCTCGAGACTCCTCATCCGGAAAGAGATCCAGAGCAAAGCCTATGAGATCCTGTAACTGGATCCCCATCTCTCGTTCTGACATACTCCCCTGCTGATGGGAGAGTAACTCCTACCGCTTCTCCGCCTTGATCATGGAAGAAAGGAATTCCTCTCAGAATTCCTTCTCAAAGTCAGCCCATGGAACCTCTGCCTATATCCTCTCTTTGAGGTAGAGCGTCCACCTCTATCGTGTCGCACCTCTCAGCTGACTGTCTGCTAGGGGAACCCAGTACTCCCTCGGAGCACAGATCAAGGTAAAAGCGATCCATAGCTCCTCAAGCCACCCCTCCATCTTCGGATCAAATGTACTACCCTCGTACTTCTTGAGGGTCTGCCGTTGGAATGAATAGAGAGTCTTCTACCACTGGCTATCTTCCTACTCTCGGTCAATCCTCAACTGATTGACCACCTGAATCTACTGGGCCTCGGCCGTCTAAGCCACCCGGGGACGACATCCAGGTGCCATAGCTGTATGGTAAACAAAGATCGCCTAAGCCCAAGTAGTAAGGAAATTTCTCAAGGTCTCATTTTATCATTTTATTTCAATTTCTTTCCAGGAACACCGAAATCAACTAAAACACAATCATGATGATGCATGTACCTTCCCTAGGGTATCTACCCTGCAATCAACGTAGTCTCACTTGGTCGTTAGGTAGGATAAGAGTCCTTGCATCGGATCACGGGGGGGGGGGTCTAAAATCCCGTGTCCTAGCCGGTCTTCCTCGGCCTATGTCACGCACCAAGTTTAATTAACACTTTTTCCATACCATCCCATGCAATCCTCATTGTTCCCAACTACAGACTCTATCCTATCTCTCAACCATCATAACTTATACCATTCTGTCACGACCCCCTCCCACCAAAGATACCCCTCCTGAGCTGGCAATGGTGAATGGGACATAATGACCCCCGAGTCTCGCCTCAAGTAGGCCCTGGTTTGGTGACTAGCACCAAGGGTATGAGTTTTCACAAATATGGGAGGCATTACCCTTTTATTATTTTAAGATCGGTAAATTGGACAAGTCAACCACAAAAAGGGAAAAGGACAAGTGTATAGAAATAAACCCAAACCAAGCCCACATGCATGTTTAACCAATTTTATTACAAGGTACAAGTACAAGAAAGCTCAAAGTACAATTCCAATAGAAAACAAGAGTACAACAACTGCAAAAACTCCAACTGTCCGACTAGTAGGGTCCCTCACAGCCCTGGTAGTCCTCCAGGAAACCTGAAAGTAAACATACGGTGAGAATACAAGTATACTCAGTAGGGAAACCTAAAGCTCTCGTGCACAAGTGCGGAGGCATCCTAATGTCCCCTGAGAACAACAGAAGAAACCAAACAAGGAATTCTATCCACCCAACGTCACCTACCACACTCACCAAAAACACAATCACAAAAGGTAGTAGTATATAATAAACAAGAGTATTGGGTACCCCACACCATTTCCCTTTAGTTAGCTGCTCTTCCTAACGGCAAACGTCCTGATGCTGCCACACTCTCCCTACCCGCACACACCTGGGCCTCACAATCACGTATCCCGCCCGCACACAAATGGGCCTCACAACCACATATCCTGACCGCACACACCTGGGCCTCACAACTACGTATCCCACCCGCACACACCTTGCCCTTATCCTGAAGATTTTTGGGAAAAATTAGAACATGTGCGAAGATTCTTGGGATAAAATGACCCCAATCGAAACCTACCCGATGAGTCTTAGGTGTAAGGTCTCCTCAAGCCATCACAACCTAGGGGAGAAGGAGTAGGAAGGGGCTAGTAACTAAGGTAAAACACCCTCTCCCATGAAATGGGAGTGTTCGGCACTAAGTGCTCAATATGTGTGGGGTGCGATAAAACACAAAAGATACAGATATATATACATATATATGTATACCAAATACACAGCCCAACCTATGGCTTCTAAACAGTGAAACTGAGCCCGTGCCTCGACAATTATACTATGAAGCATGCATAAAACAGCAACCCCAAACCCATTTAGGTTTTCACGTTTCAGTAGAATTAGTTTATTTAGTTCCTTAACTACTGGGCAACTATCCACAACCAACCACATCGATCGTTCGTAAAACATATCCCTGCCATACACAAATCAAGTTAGGAAAACACAAGCAGCACAACAAAGTCCTTCTTATCAACCAACCAACCCCATTGATTATTATTCCCATTCCATTACCATGACCCAACATTCATTAACTCTTACACTTTTTATTTATTATTCACAACCCATAGACCGTTCATATTCCAACCCATCCCTGCAACCCCGCAGCCAACCGCCATAACGACAACCACACCATACATCATTATCCCTTTAATACCATTTATCGCAGTCGTGCTGCCCATTACTAACATAGCATTTACACCAACCCACAGCCAATCCAACCACAGCCCCACTGCTCACCCTATCCACAAAAACCCACAAAACACCCCCATCACATGCCACGTAACCAAGTCAACACCCCCATGTTCATTACTCCATTTTGTTCAATCGGGGTGATCACACAAGGGTTCCAGATTTTAAACAGCTAACATTACGTGATTAACGAAATTCCACCATCCATAATGTTTCCATCAACAAAATTGTCTAAAAAGATAGGGTAACATTTAATTGCGCATTAAAAGGCCCCCAATGACCATGATTTTCAGTAGGCAGAAGCTCATTCAATTCAAAACATAATATCACAGGATATAAAGTAACAGTAATCAGAACTTCCCAACCCCGTTATATAAGCCGATTTTTATCTTTATTAAACCAGTTCAAAAGTGTATCACATAAACAAGAGAACACTCACCCCGCATGATGCACAAAATAGAGAGACGAAGGTAATATCCCTACCTCAACAGGTTCTGATCACAGTGCTCCCCCAGATCAACTTTAGAAGACGTTTGTCGGCATCCGTCACTTCCGTCGAGTCTCAGAGAAACCTCCCCAGGTGGAAGTCAGAAAGGAAAGGCTTAAGGAAAGACAATGGATCCAAGTTCGGAAGTTCCACCTCTTCGTTACAATCTCGTGGCCACTGATGGATCGTAAATTGGAGCTCGGATGAAGAAGTTATGGAAGAAAGAGCCTTCGAGTCTCTTGGGAGAAATCTGCTCAGAGAAAAGGGGAGGAGAGGGGTGAGTTGAAAGGAGGAGGGGACCCCTCCTTTTATAGGCAATAAAAGAAAAATTACACGGCGTGTAATTTATGGTACATGGCATGTACTTGGTTATTTCACACGGTCTCCACGCAGCTCCCAACACGACTCTGCGGTCGTTGACTGGTCAACACACGGTTTGAGGGTAATGAATATGTCGGGAAGGACTACACGACGTGTAGTTTGGACACACAAAGTGTACTCATTTATTGCACATGGAAAGGACACGACTTCAACATGGAACACGGTCGTTGACTGGTAATGTGTACGCGGGGAAGGACTGCACGATGTGTAGTACTGGACACACAGCGTGCACCCATTATTTCACACAGCAAGGAGACGAGCTTCAACACAGGGTATACCCGGCAAGGTGGTACACGATGTGTAGTTACACTACACAACGTGTACTCATTTACTTCACATGGCGAGGACATGGCCTGCAACACGGGGTATTCCCAGAAAGGGGGTACACGACGCGCACTCGAACTACACGGCGTGTAGTTTCAAAATTCTGGAATGTCTGGGAAAAGTCCATTTTCCCCTCCAGAACACTTCTTGACCTTCTTTTTGACAAAAGAATGGGCCGGAGAGGTCCATGCCATTACACACAATCTATGTGTTGAGAAAAGTATTGTTTTCAACAATACATATTAATGTTATTTAAAGGGGGAGTTTATTGAAAATAATACTCTGTCACTTTATAATAATTTTGATGCCACAAATACCCTTAATTATTTTCTAATGATTTTATTTAGTATTTTTCAGGAATTTATGAATTAATTTTACTATTGAAATAACGATAATTTATTACATAGCGCGGAATCTGCTTTAGCACATTCTGGAATCACTGTTCATACTTGACGTGGATAAATATAGCGCGGAATCTGCTTTAGTGCATTCTGGAATCACTGTTCATACCTTACGTGGATAAATATAGTACGGAATCTACATTAGCACATTCTGGAATCACTATTCATACCCTACGTGGATAAACGTATCGTAAGGATGAAAAGCGTATATACTTTTTGAGATAAGATAAAAGTATGGTTAAACAACCATACGTTTTCAGCAAATTATGGAAGAAGAACCTTACGTTTTGGTTATCAGTAAAGTATGAAAGGAGAACCGTACATAAATTCTAAATGTTACATTTGTTTCTCAAAAGTATGGTTTATCAACCTTTATTTTGGAAACAACCAGGCGTTCTTGGAAAAGTATGGATCAAGTAAAAGTATGGATCTTTTACCGTACGTTTGAGTGTTGAAGAAAAAGTATGGATGATCATCCCTACGTTTGTGTTCAACCTTACGTTGTCAACCCTAAGTTTGTGTTTAAACATACGTTGTCAACCCTAAATTTGTGTTCCACATTACATTTGAAGACTATGTTATCAACCCTACGTTTGGAGGCTACGTCATCAACCATACGTTTGGCGTCGGAAATTTTGACAGACCATATTTTTATACAGCGATTAGCAAGCTGATTATCGGGAAGATTTCATGCCAGATTTAAAGTTGTTTTTAAAGTATGACTTTGACTGATTCAAATCTGTTTTATTAATGGATTTAAGATCGAATTAAAATGAGCTTTTTATGTTGAGTCTAAAGGGAAGTTACAAATTTTCTGTAAATTCAAATTTTTGAATATTGCGAATCAGAAGGTGACTTTTATGGATCTAAATGTGTAGGAGATTTTCTCAGCTTTATTATATATGTTCTCTCTGAAACACTAGGTACGTGTGTGTATGGTGATCAATATATTATTAAAAAAGGTGGAAAACAGAGACTGCAGAAATTCATGATTAATCTACTGATTCAAAAAGAGTGTCAAAGCTATGTTTTTTTAAGAATAAGGAACTTGGTAAAAGATTCACCTGTTCTACATCGAATATCTAATGTGGATCTACTACTGCTGAAGTTGTTCACTATATCTCTATATCTACTACAACCAGATCGACTCATAACTGCTTCAACTTGAAGATCAATATTTCTTAGAGACTTTGATACATCGGCTGTCAATAGCATTCTTTTGCAAATGTGAAGATCAACTGGAGAACTTATTTCTGAAATTATTATAATTCTTGAGTAACCAGCTTCTCATTCTAAGCTGTGAAGGTTCATGTTTGAACCAGAAGTCTTTCTTTTGACTTTGGTTGTAAAGGTGTCAACTGCCTATAATAAGTTGTGAACCGGTCTGTGGAAAAGAGGACCAGATAGTGAAAATCACCAAGCTCGTGGAGTTGAGCGTTGGTGGAGTGGACTAGGGGCCTTCTATTCCCCGAACCACAATACATATTTGGGTTCTTTATTTTACTTATTCCGCTGCACGATCAAATATGATAAAGTATAAAGGACAGAACTCATTCAATCAAAGAGTTATCGAAAAATTGCAAAAGACACAATCCCCCCCTCTTGTGTATAATCTGAAGATTCAGATCCAACAATTGGTATCACAGGAGGAGCTTCTGATAGAGCCTTAGCAAGCTAGAAGCATTTAAAGATTATACAATAGAGCATCATTACTAATACAAGAGAAGGGATATCAATGATCAGAGCACCATATTTTAATGGAGACAATTATGTTTGCTGGAAATCCCGCATGATAATATATCTGAAAAACCTTGGATATAAAGTCTATTCATAGATTCTGACTCCTTATTAAATTCTTGAAAATCCAGAGACATGGAGTGCTCATACATAGGTAGAGTACGATATTAACTCAAAGGCTATGAATGCAATTATTTGTGGTCTAGGACCAGATGAATTCAATAGAGTATCTCAGTGCCCAACAACATATGAGATGTTGAAAACAAGAGCTGTGGAATATAAAGGAATAGACAATGTGAGGAAAATGAGATATGCAACTGCAAAACTGAAATTTGATACTTTCAGAATGTTCGAAGGTGAAATAATTACCCAAAATAATGGGAGATTGGCTGAGATTTTCAATAATATAACAGCTCTAGGAGAACCTATCAAGCAGGATGATCAAGCATTAAAAGTACTAAGGGTCCTTCCTACTTGATGGAATGGTATCTCTGCTGCAATTAGAAAATCAACTCCTATCCAAGATCTAACCATGAGAGAGCAGATTGGTACACTAATGATGTATGACGCTGAAATTCAAGAAGAGTCTAATGAACATAAAGTGCTTATCAAAAGGGAAGATTCTACCTTGAGAGTAACTTCACAATAAAATAATAGAAAGATGAAGAATTGAGAAGTCAATGCTAAATCAGAAAGCTCTGACACATCAAACTCAGATGAAGAACTGGCTTAGCTAGCCAGGAAATTTAGAAATTTCTACAGTAAGAAAATAGGATTAAAAAATCCATTAAGGGAGATAATAATGAAATAAGATGTTATGAATGAAAAATTATGGGGCCTATCAGACCAGATTTCAAACAATTAAAGGATGCAAAGAAGAAAAAATTCTTCAAAAAAACACTATGAGCAGAAAGACAATAAAGCTATGAAAGAGACTTGGAGTTTATCTGAAGACTCCAGTAGCTATTTTGAATCAAGCTCGGAGAAATAATAAGTCGATCTAAAAGCAAACATGTGTTTTATGGCTGAAACTGATGAGGTACACTCATATTACTCCTCTGAATCAAATTCGGAATCAAGCTACACAAATGAAAAACTTTCATCCTACTACAATATGCTTGAAGAAAGATATGATTCACTATTTAAAAATAATAAGTCACTAAAAAACTTACATAAAGCTGTTTCAGATGAAAGAGATACAATGCTGAAACAACATAAGGAATTAACTGATAAATACAATTCGATTAACACTAACTATATTAATTTTGAATCAAGAATAAAAACACTGTAGGACGAAGTATAATCTTACAAACATGATGCATTGTTTTTTAAAAAATAATAGAATTCATTAAATGAAATTCTTGGAAAAACTGTCATTAAAAAGGAGAGATTTGGAAATGGAAGTAAAGGAGAAAAACCAAATCTATATAAAAATTATTTTGTTCCTAACTCTAAAAAGGTTAATTGTAATTTTTCTGGGACAAAGGGAAATGTAGCTAAAAACTATTTCTTAGGAAAAACTGAAATTTGTGTTATTAAGAAAGCCTATGTTTCAAAATACTTGTATGATTCAGCTAATTTTAAAAGAACAAAAAAAATCTGGATTACCAGATCATTACTAGCTAACACCCCATCGACCCAACAAAATATGGGTACCAAAGAAATTTGTTTGAATGTCTTTGCAGGTAGCAGGCCACCAGAGAAGAAAAGTTATATGGTACATGGATAGTGGATACTCAAGACACATGAGTGGAAACTCATTGAATTTTTCTTCACTCACTCAAAAGGAAGGAGGAATTGTCACATTTGGTGACAATGCAAAAGGAAAAATCATTGGCATTGGAACTGTTGGAGATCCAAAAGCAGTCTCAATCAAAAAAGTTCGTTATGTACACGGACTAAAACACAAGCTGATTAGTATCTCTCAAATCTGTGATGATGGATATACTACAGATTTTACTAACAATTTATGTACTATTTCTAAAGATAAAATATTTAAATTTAAAGCACCAAGAACTGAAAATATCTATACTTTGGATTTAAATTCCTTGTGTAAACAACAAGTAAACTTCTTGACTTCTAAAGTAAGTGAATCCTAGATCTGGCATATGAGACTTGGACACTGCAATGTATATGTTTTACATAAGTTATATAAGAAACATTTAGTTTCTAATTTACCTTGTCTCAAATTTGAAAGTGACAGATTTTGTGATGCATGTAAAATTGGCAAGAAACACAAATCACCTTTCAAATCTATTAATAAGGTTGCTACATATAGCCCTCTAGAACATATTCATTTGGATATTTTTGGACCCTCAATAGTAGCAAGCCTAGCTGGTAAATTATATGTATATGTTTTAGTTGATGACTATTCAAGATTTACATGGATTTTCTTCTTGAAATTTAAAAATGAATCTTTTACTTTATTTGAATGTTTCTGCAAATCTGTTCAAAATGTAAAAGGTTTTAATATAATCTCATTGAGTAGTGATCATGGTTGAGAATTTTAGAATCTGGAATTTAATTCCTTTTGCTCAAACATGGGTATTAAACATACCTTTTCTGCACCCGGAACACCTCAATAGAATGGGATTGTAGAAATGAGAAATAGAACAATTCAAGAAATGGCTAGAACTATGTTAAATGAATATATCCTACCTATATATTTCTGGGCAGAAGATGTGAATACAACTTTTTATATAATTAATAGAGTTTTAATTAAACCTATTTTAAAAAAGACACCCTATGAACTATGGAATAACAGAAAACCTGAAGTAAATTACATTAATGTTTTTGGATGTAAGGTTTACATCTTAAACACCGAGGATAATATTGGTATGTTTGATCCAAAATATGATGAAGGTATTTTCTTAGGATATTCTGCTACCTCCAAATATTATAGAGTTTATAATAAGAAGTCAAGGGTTATTGAAGAATCAGTTCATGTGAAATTTGATGAATCTGATCCCTTTGAGAAGTGGACAGAACAAATGGATGAACTTGACTCTAATGATAACATGAGACTTGAGAACATAAATAATGATTTTTAAAATAATATAAAATAAATTCAGTCCAGTTCAGAGGAACATGATATCGAAGAACCTTTAAATATATTACCTATACAATTTAGAACCCTAAAGAATCACCCTTTAGAAACTGTAATAGGTGACCTAGAAACTGGTGTTCAAACTAGAGGAAACCTATTAAACCTAGTGGAATTCTCTGCCAACCTATATCAACAAGAACCCAAAACTATAGAAGAAGATTTAGATGATGAAAGCTGGGTAATAGCAATGCCAGATGAATTAAACCAGTTTAAAAGAAATGATGTTTTGGAATTAGTGGAAAGACCTAAGAATTATCATATAATAGGAACCAAATGGGTCTTTAGAAATAAACAAGATGTTCAAGTCACAATAACTAGAAATAAAGAAAGATTAGTATCTAACAGATACAATCAAGAAGAAGGAATAGATTATGATGAGACTTTTGCACCTGTTTCTAGGTTAGAAGCCATAAGAATCCTTTTAGATTATGCATCTTATATGAATTTTAAATTATTTCAAATGGATGTTAAATCTCCCTTTTTAAAAGGTTACTTAATAGAGGAAGTTTATGTTGAGCAACCTCCTTGTTTTCAGAACTCTCAAAAACCTGATTCTGTTTTTAAACATACTAAAGCTCTTTATGGCCTTAAACAACCACCTAGAGCTTGGTATGAAAGATTATGTTCATTTATTTTGAAAAATGACTTTACTGTTGGAATGGCAGACCCAACACTCTTTAAGAAAACTATGAAAAATAATGTTTTATTGGTTCAAATTTATGTTGATGACATAATCTTTGGATCAACTAATAAAACACTTTGTCATGAATTTTCAAAATTAATGCAAGAAAAATTTGAAATGAGTATGATGGGAGTATTAAATTTCTTTTTGGGTCTTCAAATTTATCAAAAATATTTTGGAAATGTTTTAAATCAAAGCAAATACATTACTGATTTATTTTAGAAATTTGGTCTTGAAAACAGCAAGCCATTTACAACTTCGATGTGTACTAATATAAAACTTTATTTGGATCAAACTGGGAAATCAGTTGACAACAAGTTATATAGAGGTATTATTGGTAGTTTGTTATATCATACTGTTAGTAGTCCAGGTATAATGTATTCATTATGTCATTGTGCTATATTTCAATCAAATCCTAAAGAATCTCATTTGACTATTGTTAAAAGAATTTTTAGATATTTAAAAGAAACTATTTTTAATCTCTTATTTATCCTAAAACATCTAATTTTAATTTGATTTCATATTCATATGTTGACTTTGGATGTTTTAGGTTAGATAGAAAAAGCACATCAGGTACATGTCACTTTTTACGAAAGTCCTTAGTATCATGGTCTAGGAAGAAACAATATTCAGTTGCCCTGTCAACAGCTGTGGCAAAATAAGTTTCTGTTGGCAGCTACTGTGCACAAGTGTTGTGGATGAAAAACACTCTTATGGACTTTGAAATGAATTTTAATAATACACCTATTTTATGTGATAACAAGTGCAACTAATATTTCAAAAAATCCTATTAATCATTCTAGAACTAAGAACACTGATATAAGGCATCACTTTTTAAGAGATCATGTTATTAAAAAGGATATATTTTTAGAATTTATAAATACTAAAATTCAATTAGCAGATATTTTTACTAAACCACTTCCCACTGCAAGGTTTGATTTTATTAAGTGGGAGCTAGGTTTATTTAATTTTAAATAATTTTTCCTTTTATTTAGTTTTATTTATTTTATAATTTTTTTAATACTATATAATATTTTCTTTCTTTATCCATATTCAAACTTTAATTGTTTTAAATATATGTAATGATTAGTGATTACATGGGAATAAAGGCTGTGAGAGCCTTTTCGACTTCTAAACTCTTTCACTTCTATCTAAACCCTTTTGAAATCCAAAAATCACAGTTCCTATCCTAAACCCTAACCTTCGAACCTATGAAACCCTAACCTTCAAACCATCAGAGACTTTCACAGAAATTGTAAGGACTAAAAGATCCAGTGAAGCCGAGCCAAGCAATTCCAAGAGACAACGCACCGAGGGATGAAAAATCTTACAGGGCAAGGTAATCGATCTCGACTGGTTATTTCAGACAAATATGTTGTTGAAGCAAGCACTGTCATTTTAGAATCTTCAACAGATTTTTAATAGTGAAAATACGGAATTTCTGTATGAAGTAGAATTTAGATACTTAATCAAATCTATATAGTTTAGTCTGAGGGATAGACATGACATTATGATGGATAAGATAGAGGATAGGGATTTCTCAATCTCATCAGTAGAGATTGGTCAGATTCTTAACTTCCCTCATGAGGGAGTTTTTCATTTAGATTTAAAAAATATTGGAGATTCAGTGCATAAATCCGAAGACATCATATCATTTCTTTTTGGTACTATGACAATAAAGAAAATGTTTGTCAAGGATTTGGAGCCTGATCAGAAGATTTTGGTCAAATTTATTCAGACTAGAATAGCTCCACTGATAGAAGAAATGGAAATGATTTTGTACCCAGATATGTATATAATGTTTCTTTTGTTAAGAGATATTAAGTTAAACTTTCCAAGATACATTATAAGGTATCTCAGTTACTATTTTCAACGCGAGGCCCAGATGAATTTCTACCTTTTTGGTCGATTAATTTCTAAACTGTTGTTTAAGAAAGACTTGGTGAGATTAGTGGATTCTCGAGTTAACGGTCATCACAGTAATACGTTTAATGCTGGAACTTTGAGGAAATTTGGATATTTATGGAGCACATTTAAAGGAAATATTTTTCTTGTAGAAGCTGAGGAAGACTCAGAGAGTGCAAAGGCTCAATCTCTTATGTCCAAGGAGGGTCAAGCTGAATCCAATGTCAGCAATGTAGCAAGAAGGATTCGCTTCGAAGTGGAAGATGTTGAGGAAGACAGAAGTCAGGAAGGACTTCAATCAAAAAGAAAAAGACCTGTCAATGAGGAAATAACTTCCCCTGCTTTGGAAACAACCTCAGAAGCTTTATTTTCTTATTCTTTTGTAAGGGAAGATGTTGTTGATAAGACCATGGAAGTTGTTACTAAAAGAATAGCACTAGTAGAGGGAGCAGGAGTTCTAGAAGAAGCTCAAACGGAGAATCAGGAATAGATTGTAGCTGATGTTGATGTTTCACTTCAACATCAACAAGAGATGGAGGGAGTTCCTGGTGAAGAAGTGGCCGGACCTCAAGAAACTATTGAATATATTGTTCTTGAAACCCCAGTGGAAGACGAAGATGCAGATGAATGTGATGAGAATACTTCTGAAGCTCACACAGAGGTACTACAAGAGGATTTTTCTTTGGAGGAGTTTAAGAACTATAAGGAAAAATCTGTGGACCAACCTTCTCAGGACAGATAAAAAGAAAAATCTAATGCTGAATCATTGGCTTTGGTACTGCTGCATCAACCAGAGCACGTGACTATGAATCAAGCATAGGGTTCCTCTGATTCAGGAAAAGAATAAATTGAAAAACTGTAAAAAATTGTTTCTCAGTTGGAATCTGAGAATGTTTCTCTGAGAAATGGCTTAGACTTAGAACATTTGAAGTTTCAAAAGCTGAAGGAGTGTACAGTTTCAAGGAAATAAGTTGAAATGTTTAAATAGGATATGCTGACTTCTATTAAACAATTGATATCTGAAATGGTTATGAAGTCGGATTTATCAGATCTGAAGTTGTTTATGGAGAACCAAATTTCATTAGTTGCAAATAGTGCTGCTAATGGATCAGGTACTTCACCTGATTTAATCAGAAGGTTTCAAGCTATCAAAACTGTGATGAGCAACATGAATGACAGGTTACAAGATCATTAATTTAATAGTTCTCTTTTGTCAGTGTTGCTGGACAATCAGATGTTCTTAGTGGATCAACTGACATCTAGTGAGTCATCGGTCATAATTCTATTAAATCAGTTATTAGAGAAGCTGTCAATGTTTGTCGAAAAATAGGAAAGGATGCTTGAGTTTTTCAGAGTCAATTTAATTGTGGATATTCATATGACTCATGAGAACAGTGAGCTCATTATCAAACTTGGAGATGGGATGATGAAGAGACTTCAGGAACAGTTTACAGAAATCAAGTCTACAATCCAGAGGAGATAGAACCTGTTGCCTATCTTACCCAAACCATGATTCCTGTGTATATCATTGTCATGTATATACTGTTGTTTTTGAATGAAAATTTCCTTCATTGTTTATTTGTTTCTTTCTCTATTTGTTTTTCTAATTTTATTTTTGATATTCCAGTACTCTAGATTTAATTATTGATAAAAAAGTAATAATAAGCATTTACCTACAGTTCAATGCAATATTAAATGTGTTCAAATCCCTGATTTCTCATTCATTTTGATATCACAAAAGGGGGATAATTTGGATAAACATAACAATTTTAATTAGGGGGAGAATTAAAATAGAAATTTGGATAACCACAACATTTTATTTTACAAAACATTATATTTATTGTTTATTCAGAAGGAGAAATTTTTCCAAAGTTAAATATTATTTCATCCTTTCAAAATTCTATAACATTATGTAACTAATATTGTATGTTAATTTTGTTTAAATAATTTTAATTATTTTATGGGTTTTGTGATCATTAAAAAAGGGGAGATTGTTGAGCAAAGTATTATTTTCAACAATATATATTAATTTTATTTAAAGAGTGAGTATATTGAAATTAATAATCTGTCTCTTTATCATAATTTTGATGCTCACAAATACCCTTAGTTATTTTCTAATGATTTTATTTAGTATTTTTCAGGAATTTATTGATTAATTTTATTATTAAAATAATGAGAATTTATTACTTAGTGCAGAATCTGCTTTAGCGCATTCTGGAATCACTGTTCATACCTTACATGGATAAATATAGCGCGGAATCTTCTTTAGCGCATTCTAGAATCACTGTTCATACATTACGTGGTTAAATATAGCGGGGAATCTACTTTAGCACATTCTGGAATCACTATTCATACCATACGTGGATAAATGTTGTGTAAGGATGAAAAGCGTGTATACTTTTTGAGATAAGAGAAAAGTATGATTAAACAACCATACATTTTCATGAAAGTGTGGAAGAGGAACCTTGCGTTAGGAAGGAACCTGAAGTTTTGGTTATCAGCAAAGTATGGAAGGAGAACCGTAGATAAATTCTAAATGCTACGTTTGTTTCTCAAAAGAATGGTTCATCAACCTTACTTTTGTAAATAACCATACGTTCTTGGAAAAGTATGGATCAAGTAAAAGTATGGATCTTTTACTGTTTGTTTAAGTGTTGAATAAAAAGTACGGATGATCAACACTACGTTTGTGTTCAACCTTACGTTGTCAACCCTACGTTTGTGTTTAACCTTACATTTTAAACCCTAAATTTGTGTTAAACCTCACGTTGTCAACCATAAGTTTGAAGACTATGTTATCAACCCAACGTTTGGAGGCCACGTCATCAACCTTTAGTTTGGCATCAGAAATATTGACAGGCGATATTTTTATGCAGCGATTAGCAAGCTGATTATCGGGCGGATTTCAATCCAGATTTAAATTCATTTTTAAACTATGACATTGACAGATTCAAATCCATTTTTTAATGGATTTAAGATCGATTTAAACGGAGATTTTTATGCCGAGTCTTAAGGGAAGTTACGGCTTCTCTGTAAATTCAAATTTTTGAATATCGCAAATCAGAAGGTGAATTTTATGGATCTAAATGTGCATGAGATTTTCTGAGCTTTATTATACATGTTCTCTCTGAAACACCAGATACGTGAGTGTATGGTGATCGATCTTATATTAAAAAAAGGTGGAAAACAGAGATTGCAGAAATTCATGATGCATCTGCTGATTCAAAAAGAGCGTCAAAGCTCTGTTCTTTTATGAAGAAATAACTCGATAAAAGATTCACCTGTTCTACAACGAATATATATTGTGGATCTACTACTGATGAAGTTGTGAAGATCAACTGGAGAACTTCTTTCTAAAATTCTTTTTATTGTTGAGTAACCATATTCACATTCTATGCTGTGTAGGTTCATGTTTGAACCAAAATGATTTGTTTTTCCTTGGGTTGTAATGGTGTAAACTGCCTATACTCAGTTGTGAACCAGTCTGTGGAAAAGAGGACCAGATAGAAAAAATCACCAAGCTCATGGAGTTGAGCATTGGTGGAGTGGACCAGGGTCCTTCTGTTCCCCAAACAACTATACATATTTGTGTTCTTGATTTTACTTATTCCACTGCACGATCAAATCTGATAAAGTATAAAGGACATAACTCATTTAATCAAAGAGTTATTAAAAAATTGTGAAAGACACAATTCGACCCCTCTTCTGTATAATCAGAAGATTCAGATCCAACACCATGTTGATGTTGTGTGAAAGGAATTTATAACTTATTAAAATGTAACAAATCAATTAAAATCAATTAATTTTAAACGATGTTTTATAAAAACACAGCGTGATACAAATTTGACACTATCATAATTTGTGATGGTGAAGGAATCAATAGAAATTTATGGGTGGTTTACTGAAATAGTAAATGGTTTTTCTGCTATTGGAGATACAATTAAACAAACATATCATGATTTAAAAGTCTTGATAGTCATAAAGTCAAAATGTAATGGGATATTAGTTGTATGGATGTAATCTAATATAGTGTCACAATTGATAATAGAAGAATTTATTAGAACTAAAATGATGTGAAAAAAATAAATTCAAGATAAAGATGAAGATCATAGGTTGATAAAAAGGGAGAATAACACACATAAATCTACTCCATATAAATATGAAAATAAATAAAAATAGGATTCACCACAATCAAATTATTTAGAACATTCATATTCTAAAATCGAACGAGCATATTTAGCTAGAATTTTTTGAAAATTTTATAAGAATAATGTATTTAAGAAGTCCAATAAGAAAGATGGTTGAGGAAATAATGAAGTAATATGAAACGAATTAAAAAAATGTTACATATCAAACATGATTGTCTATAACTAAAAGAATAGAAAATAAAAATGTAAAATAATGATAGGTAGTATCGTATGAGAACTCAATATGAGTAAAAATATAAAAATAAAATGAAGGCTACTTAAAGTGTCTCAAAATACTCTTGAAATAATTATAAACATGATTCATAAAAATATCCAACTAATAAGTAATAAAATATGTGTTTTATCGATAAATAACAAAATATGCGGTATAATTTTATAGTTATCTTGTTTCAGATTTTTAAATTTTCTATAATAGTATATTAGTTTCTTATTGCTCAATGATTGAAAAAATGTATCAATAATTAATGAAAAATCATAAAAATCATAAAAATATTTATTCTGTTTTTTTAGAATAAAATGTTTTAATAATAAATAATTGTATTTAATAAAAAATGTCAACAAATATATATCAAATTTAGTTTTTAATTAAAATAGAATTAAAGAGTTAATAGTTTAAGTTGAGTCATTAAAAAAATATACAATTATACTAATTATGGAAAAAAAATCTTTTAATCATATTATTGGTAATAAAATTAAAAGGAAAAATTATAGAATATGAAGAAATATTGAAATATAAAAATTATATAGAAATTATTGTTTACATAGTTTTAAAAGCATCACATGTTTTTACTATGAAAATAAACGTCATTATTCTAATTTATAATGTTTGATAAATCCAAAAATCAGTTTAATAAAATGGGATTACAAATCTATAAATAATACTAAACAAAGTTCAATAAATTTTCAATGAATTACACATGTTTGGCTACCTAGATCATTTCTTGCTGACACAGCTAGACCTAATAAAATTTTGGTACCAATGAAAACTTTTGATAAAACGTTTTGTTCTAAAAATATCAAATAAAAAATTTGTATTGTAATATGGGAATTGAATTCTCAAGAAATATTAGTGGATAATCATCAAATTTTAGTTTATTAAAAAAACTAGATAGAGGCTTATTTACCTTCATTGATAATTCAAAATGAAAAATAGTCATAGTTTGATTGGTTGGAAATCCAAAACCAATTTTCATAAAAAATTTAATTTATCATCAAGGGTTTAATCATATTCTACTAAGAAAATATTAACTCTTTGATGGTGGTATTTAAATTTTTTTACTTGAATAATTCATGATATTTTTTTAAGATAAATTTCATTAAGTGTAAATCACCTAGAACTGAAAATGTTTATAATTTGGATCTTAATTACTTGTATAAACAAAAATTAAATTGCTAAAATACTAATATAAATGTATCCTTTATATGTAATATGATACTTAGATATTTTAATGTATTAAATTTTTCTAAATTATTTTGTAAACATTTAGATTTAGTTTTTTATTCTACAAATTGATAAATATATATTTTTTGATGCAAGTCAAATAGAAAATAAACACAATTCATGACTCAAATATATTAACAATATTGATTCATCCAAACCTCCAAAAAAATCCACATACACTCATTTTGGACCATCATGAGTTGAAGGGTTAAATGGAATATTATATATTTCTTTATTTTATGGATTTTCCTGATTTTCCTAGGTTTATTTTTAAAAACAATGAGGTGGGGATTTTTTTTATGATTTTGTAAAATTGTTAAAAATGTTAAAAAATTTCAATTAAATTCATTAAGAAGTGATTGTAGTTGATAGTATTAGAATTTATAATTTAATTCTTATTTATCATTCGTTCATATTAAACATACTTTATCTACAATATGAACACCTCAACAAAATATAATTTTAGGAAGAAGAAATAAAACTATTTAAGAAATAGAATGGACTAAATTGAATGAATATATTCTTCATACAAACTATTGGGAATAAGTTGTAAACGTGACTTTTCATATCCTTAATATAGTTATATTAAGACTATTTCATAGATAGACACCCTATGAACTATGATATAATATAAAATTTAAATACAGATACACTAATATGTTTTGGTAAAAGTTGTATATCCTGAATAATAAGAAAAATATTGTTAGATATGATCCAAAGGCTGATTGAGAATTATTATAGGATATTATTCTAACTTTTATCATTATAGAGTATTAAATAAAAATTGAAATATATTTGAATAATCTGTTCATGTGAATTTTGACTAAAATAATATATATAATCGAAGAAAAAATAAAATATTTGATATTACATATACTATAGACAATGTGATAATTGAATTTCTTAATGATGATTTTCAAAAACAATAATACGATGAAATTTACCCCAACCTAGTAGAACATGAATCTTATGAACAAGAGAGTGTCTTTCTGAGACAATTATATCATAAAATGATCACCCTTTCAAAACTATAAAAGGAAATTTAGATACATGTCTCTAGATAATTGGGAATATTGTAAATCTATATGAATTTTATACCTTTATATTTCATTTAAAACATGGAACTATAGAGGGACCACTACAATATTAATGTTGGACAATAGATATTCCAAAACAACTTAACAAATATAAAAGTTAAAATGTCTTGTAATTTGTTGACATGCCATATAATTATTCAGTAATGGGTAACAAAAGGGTTTTTATAAATAACTAAGATTACCAAAGAATTATTACCACAAATTAATCTATATTAGTAACTAAAGGATATAATTAGGATGACCAAATATATTATGATGAAACCATTTTAGATTTTTCTATATTTGTCTATATTAAAATAATTCTAACTTATATATAATGTATGAATTCTAAAATATATCAGATGGAATTAAAATCCTCATTTCAAAATTTATACTTAATATAAAAAGTTCATAATGAAAAAAACAATCTTTTTTGAACATCCTTATCTACCAAATTCTATTTTCAAACATATTAAATCACTTTACATTCTTAAATATGCACAATGATCTTAGAATAAAATATTATATTCTCTTATACTATAAAATTTCATTTCTGTAGGATTTAAAGTTCCCAGTCATCAATAAAACAATTTTTTATATATTTTAATAGAAAAAAAAATATGTAGATGACTTTTTTTGTTGTTCGACTAATAAAAAAGTGTAATTAATTTTCAAATATTATTCAAATTGAATTTCAAATGAGTATTATTAAATTATTTTACTTATTTCTTATTTTTCAATTTTTTCAAAAAAATTATATTAATTATTTAATCAAAATTAAATATATTATTGATTTAATAAAAAATATTCGACTATAAAATAGTAAAAATTATAAAACTCCCATGTGTACCAATATTAAACTATATTTGAATAAATTGGTAAAACTAGTTGATAGCTAGTAATATTGTGGTATAATTGGTATTTTTCTATACCTTACATCTAATAGACCATACATTATGTTTTTTTCTATATTTTTGAAATATTTCAAACAAATCCAAAATAATCTCATTTTACTATTATTAAAATAAATTTTACATATTTAACAGGAAATACTTTTAAATTTTTAATTTACCCAATGAAATCATATTTTAATTTAATAACATATTCTGATGATGATTTTGGAGGATGTATTGTAGATAGATATATTACTTTTAGAACACTTCATTTTTTTGGGGAAGTCCTTAGTTTTATTTTCATGGATGAAAAAAATAGTTTCATTATATATATATCAAATAGACTATATCCATGTTGGATGTTATTATGCACACGTTTTATATATGAAACTCACACTACGAGACATTGGACTGAACTTTAGTAATATTATTATTTTATTTGACGATAATAGTAAAATTATTTTTTTTGAAAAACATTTTAATTCACTCAAGAACAAAAAATATTGATATACGATATCATTATCAATGATATAATGTTCTCTAAATGGATATTTTTTTTAAATTGTTAGTAATGAATATTAACTTGCTAGTATTTTCACCAAACCACTTCCCACTCTTAGTTTTCAATTTATGAAGTGGGATTTGGAATATTTAGTTTTATTTAATAATTTATATCATATATTTTGATTATGTTTATATTAATAATTTTATTAATTTTTATCATTTAGTTTTCATATGTTTCTTTAATAAAGTTTTTATTTATTAGTATTATAAAAAACACGAATTTTCAAAATTAAAATGTATAATTATTTCCTTGAGTGGTTGGATCAATAAACTAATATATTGTCAAAAAATATCATAACCACTCTCTCACATACCCTCAATATCGAACCCTTTCGCATTATAGATCTCTTAGTTTCCCTTTGAAACCCTAAAATTTGAACCCCAAAACATCTGGATTTCCGAAACAGAGAAGACTACAAGGACAGATGAACATTGATAGAGAGAAGATAAGTGAGAACACACCTCAAGAGAAAAAAAGATTCATTCAAGTGATGGTAGTTGACTTTGAGTGGTTATTTCATAAAATATACTCATAAATAATGTATTATATTTTCGATGTCTAGAATTTTTATTCAATAGAGACACTATAGATTGTTATTTATATGATGAAGAAAAATAGTTTTACAAACATTTATAGTTATGTTTTAGTGATACATAAGTTTTATTCATTTATAAGGTAAATAACATGGGGTTTTTTCTTTCCTCTTTAGATAGAGAAATGTATTTTTTAGTGTCCCTATGATGGGGTTGTTCATTTTAATCTTCAGTCTACCGGATATGAGAAACATAAATACGGGGACATAATGTCTTTTATTTTCTTCTAGTCCACCTTAATATCAAGGCTTATTTTCAAGGATCATAAATCATACTAGTAGGTACTAGTCAAATACATTCAATCTATATTAATACCTTGTATTGTTTATTTATATAAAATTATATTTCTATAGATATATATATTATTTTATTTCAAATTAAATCAATTTCAATTCTAGAAGATACATTATAAGGTATATAAATCATTACGATATGAAGAGGAAGTAATATATTTTAACAAATATAGATGGTATGTTTCTATGAAATATTATAAGAACAATAAGTTTCATGTAATTAAAAAAATCCAGTAGGTGTCATCATGGAAATATTATTTTCACTGAAACAATTATAAGTTTGGTTTCTTTTGGGGAAGCACAAAATGAATGATTATTCTGGTTGGTACTGATGACTAATTAGAATTGGGTTCTAAATCCCAAGAATAAAGTTATAGAAAAATAATCTGAGTCAATGGGACTTTATGGTGAATTAGTAAGAGGATCAAGAATAGATGATGCTATTGAGACAACTGGTAGGACACTCTGAGTTGATGTTAGTGAACTTACAGTTATAAGAAGTGTTATTAATTCTTTTGAAGATACATAGGAATATGTAGGCAGTGATTACCTTATTACAAGGGCATGACATAGAGAAGAACATAATTTTGATTCTCCAGAATAAGAAGTAGTAGAACTTGAACAACCAATGGTTATAAGAGTAAAAAATACATCTATAGAAAAAACTGAGAATAGAGGGGATTGCAAAGCTCATGATGAACATAAAATTGTTGAGATTTCATAAAGTGGTGAGAAATTTCAGCCTCATTTAGTTGATACTACCAAAATAATAATATAAATAGATTATTAATATAGGTATATAATATTTGTAAAATGGTTCTCTTGAATCTGGTGAAATAACATATTTTGTTTATCTATTGGAATCATCTTCCAGTGAGAAGGATGATGGTAGTTCTCTAATCATTGTGAAGTTGGAAAATCATCTCAAATTCATGAAGAAGAATCTTTAGATTCTATTAATTCTCATATTGAAGAGTTGGTATAGAAATTTAATCAGATGATAAATGAAAATTCAACCCTAAAAAGTTAATTGGAGATCTCTAAGAAAAATATTGAGTATTTTCAATGCTCAACTGTTCCATGAATTTGATTTTAATAAGTTCAAGCTAGGTTTAATACTCACAAATAATATTATATTTCAAAAAAAATATTTTGATTCACTTAAATAGAAATTTTTTATCATATTACGGAGATCAAGGAATTTTTTTTCAAAGTAATATTTTTGTGCTTTTAATAAATAAATGTAATTTTAATTATAATTGAAAATAAGTTAATAAAATAAGGAAATATATTCTATATTTAGTCATCACACATCTTGAGATCTAGTAAGAATGTTTTAATCGCTAACATTGGTTATCATTGACAAAAATTATCTGATAATTTAGTTTTATAGTGGTATAGTTCATGTTTTATTGGATAATCACAAATATATTGTTTAGAAATTAACATATGATGAGTCAATTTTATGAATACTTATCAATCAGTTAAATGATATGTTGAACCATTTTTTTCAGTATATAGAAAACCTCTAAGTGTTCATGATGATCAATAGGATGAAATTGTTTAAAATGGGACAAACTCAATGACATTGATTAAAAAGTGGGATGATATGTATGATAATAGTTTTAAAGGAATGATGGACATGATAAAATATGTTCATAAAGATGTTATAGTTTCATCTACTTCAAAACCATAATATAAACCTGAACCTTCTCCTCCATATCATCTTACCTATAATCTATTTCAGTCTAATATTCTATTTAATCATAATCAATTTTTTTAATTAAATTATTTATTTTATTGTATTTGATTTTATTTCTTATTATATATACCTCAATAATAATAGACCAGGAATTATTTTTTTTCTTATTCATAACAAATAGTTTACTAATTTGTTTTCTACAATAGTTATGTTATAAAACAATTTTGACACTTTCTTTTTTATATCGAAAAAATGGAGAGAAAATTTGCGTAAACACATACATTATTAGGACTATCATATATTTAGAAAATCAATTTAGTTTAAATGAAAAATATTTTTTGAAATAGTATTTTATTTTCACTTTACATTTCCTATATTTTATTTAAGTGTTTAATATATGGGGTTTTCATCATCAAAATGGGGGATTTTTTGCATGTATTTTTCAACAATGATTTAATTTTTTTTTATTTTGATTCTCAGAAATAACATTTCATGTTTAAATGATGAAATTAATATAATTTTTTTCATGATTATGATTCTTGAAAAGGTTAAATTATTTGTGAGTTAAATATTTTAATCATAAATCATTATGGATATGTTTAAGATAGACTTGAAAATATTTTCATACCCATCATTAGAAATATTAATGTTTGGTTCTTAAACACTATGTTTGGAATAAATGTATTGATATGTAACCCTACAATATTGTGAAAGGTTTAATGAGGAACCATTATTTTCAAAAGAAAACCCATATTTGTGAAACTAACATGTGGTTCAATAAAAATATTAATTGAATTTAAACATACATTATCAACAAAAATTTCAATGTGAACTATACATTTGACTTGTTCAATGAATGAGTTTAAATTCTTGATTTTTTAGATTTTTTCTATAATATTCACCAGAATAAATATCTATTCAATAATGATTAATGACCAATTCAAAATCTCATGTTCAACATACAAGATTGTTCATTTTTCTATGGAATGTGACAATTTATTTTAATTAATTAAATTAAAATATTCACAATTTATCAAGACATATTCTGGGATCTATTAAATAAGAAGAATCATGTTTCCCTTGATAAATACCAAGATTTATATCATTTATAGATAAATTATTTTTTTAGTTCAAGGAATCTGTTATTCTAGAGAGGTACACTTTGGATAAATAAATGTTTCGATCATGTTATTTGTGATTATTGAGTTGTTGTTACTTCTGTTGTAGTTTAGATTTTTTATTTCAGAAATATCAATAACAACAAGGATCACTTCAATATTGTTATGTATTCAACAATTTTATCAATGAATAATAATATTCATTATCTATCAATTTCTACAACAACTATGATCTGAATATTTTTATCTATCAAATCAATTAATCTTTATTTCATATAGTGTTGGCTAATCATCCTCAGTATTTGGTAGATTGTATGTCTCTCAGCCTAATTTATAGATATTTCTGATTCCCTACAATAGAATTATAAGGCCCTATAAAAGTATTATTGTGAGGTTTTCAACTACCTATACTAAGTTGTAAATGACTTGTGATAAGATGACATGCTTATTGAAAATCATAAATATCACCGAGAGAGTGTTGGTGGACTGAATTAGAGGATCTATGTGCCACAAACCACTATAAAAACTATTGAGTTATTCTTCTGTATTTTTCTATAAATAAATTTGATGAGGTAATAGAATTATAAATAACATAATTCTATATAAAGAGGGATACAATTTTAATATTTCCAGATTTGTAAATGAATACAATTTATCCCCTCTTATGTATATTCATATTATTAAAAAATGAAAAGACAAACCACTATATATAACTCAATTTCAATGTAGGATCACTAAAAAAATAAATATTACTATTTTATCTAACACCTTTATAAAAATGGAAAAAATAGAATAACACTTAAGGGAGAATTTAAATTTTTATCTAAACCCAGTCCTCTCAAGATTTTCTATGAGAGAAATCAGATTAAGTAAATAAGGGTAAAATCTATAATGACATTCATTAGTTCTAGGACATAATTCTACATGATCCAATATCAGAGGGGGGACATCATCCAAAATGAAACCCAAAATCTTCTTGGGATAAGAGAAACATGTCAATGTGAGTGAATAGGAAAAACCATTAAAAAGTAGTAAAAAAGACATATTGATGGATTTTTTTGTTAATGTGTGGTCCAACATCATATTCCATGAGACAATACATCCATTGGTGAAATACTTAAAGAAATATTTCTTTTAAAATGAATTTTAAATCATAATTATACTTGAGAATGTCAATTTTACCTATATATTATTATTTTCTCATCCAAATTAGATTTTATAGTCACTTGGGAATCATTTAGGGTTCCCTAAACATGAAATAATCAATATATACACTGAAAATAATTTAAAATACCAAAGTCAATGAACAAACCTCATAAACATACATGTATATAAAAATCCAATACATGCCAAAATAGGGAATTGATGTTTGTATTTAGGATTCACTAAGAATATTCATGTATTTTTTATATAAATTAAAAGATTTAGGCTTTGGATTTTATATGACACAAAATTATTGAAAATTTTATTAGTTTGAATTTGTTTTTTTTATTTTGTTTGGGAAAAATTCTATTTATAATATAGATTATACAAACGGTTTAAAATATATTGTCCAATTATCCAACCCCCATGATGTCATTGTGGTTTTTAGAGAATATTTGTATCTCATATAATATGGTATAATTGATCGGAGACATCGGTCCACATAGTTAGATGACTATGTCAGTCAAATAGTTAAAGGAACTCTAAATGGTTTTGTGGTATATAGAAAGATAGAAAGAACCAATATTAGGTCAAATAGAACATTAATTAGTATATATCAAAAAAATCATGTTGAATGAGAAATAATTTTATGGGATACAATGACTTGTGGTTGGATGTTTGATGTGTAAGAGTTTATCTGAATAAGGATAGTTATGAAATTGAAAAAACTAGTAAAATTATAATTTATAGTTAACCCTACAACCAAAAATAATAAATAATAAATTTTGAATATAAAGTCAAAAAAATTATCAAGGAGAAATTACAATTAATTGAAAAAACTAAAACATTCCAATATTATTGCAACATCTGGTAATTGTTTGGGTTTTTAATGAAATGTATTGTGTATTATATTTTTATATTTGTATTAGGGCCATTATAACTCAATTGGTTTAATTTTCATATTGGATATTTCATTAATAAACCATTTATATGTGTACTTTATATTACAATTCAAAAATAATTTTTGATTAATATAATCTTCAGGTTGGTGAAGGATATAACAATGGATTTTAAAATTTGGAATCATTAATGAAAAATGAATGAAACACAATGAAAATAGAATCTAAAAATTATTTTTTGTTTCTATTGTCATGGAATCCAAACCCCTTGGTGATAAAAATTTTATAAATTAAAAAAAATAATGTCATTATAATAAAATCGAAACACTAGTCTTCTATTAATCCTCAAATAATAGATAAAAATCACAGTAGAAACAAATTATACATGAAAATTAAAACACAAATAAAAAATGTTAAATTTCATAATTAATGGATCCTGAAATTTCCATAAGTAAATGAGATGAATATTTAAACAAATCCTTGATTGGGAGAATATTAAATATGTATTCATGTTCAATTATCATAATCACTAGAATTATAATCCAATCCACCATAATAAAATATAGTTTCTGAATTGTTTTATTTTAATGTTGAGTTATGATCCATTACTCAACCTCATTAGAGTTATTATTTTACGTTTACTACTGAATCCCTCAAAATTTTGAAAAATGGAGATAGGATTATAGTTTGAGGTTATTTGTAACATGAAAATTTAAATATAATGATTAAGCTCCCACTAATAATTCTCTTGTGTATATATGGTTTTGGTCCAAACATGGCATAAAAATTGAATTTAACAAATTTTATTAATTCTTAATTTTCATCTAGATGTAGTTTTTTTGTGTATCGACCAATGTAGATTTGGTATTATTTTTCGACTGTATACCTTCTAGAAGTATGGGTTTTACCCAAAAAACACTAAAATGTGATTTTTTATTGATAATAAATATATTTGAAATATTCTCGAATAAATAATTTAAAAATAATAAACACATAATATATATTATTTTAAGCATTTTGGAATGATAATATACTTAAAGTAAAATAATACAATTGGGCCCCACAAATTCCATCACATTTATATAGTGTCTCTGATCATGAAATCCTAGAAAATTATTTCAAATGATCTATAAAACAACCATGTACAAATATAAAAAATTAAACAAATTAAATGAATTTTTCTTATTGAATTATAAATAATTATTCTATATTTAAATTTTATTACAATAAAAATTCCTAAATAAATAAATCAACATAAAATCATGGTGGATTTTTATATTACCTTAAATATATTTTTTTAAAATAACACATATACATTTAAAAAAAATTCACCATATACATATCCATATTCTCATTAAAAATAATCATATAACAAATGAGTCTATCAAAATAATATTTTGGGAATCCACTTTCACTGATCATCCAATATTATTTATTTGTAACATTCAATCACAATGGAGGGTTGTCTTTATTTTAAGAATTTATTTGTATATCTCCATTTTAATACATTTTATTCAAAAAAAGAACCTTAATTAATTACTCAATTCAATAAAGATATCCAAAAAATATAGCTCAGTTATAAATTTTTTTAGGAAATCAATAAATTAAATGAATTAGATTACAAAAATTCATAATATATAATTTAACATAAATAGTTTTCTTGGTTTAATCTACTCCATTGAAATATCATATTTAAATTATAGGTTTTTGATGAAAATTTAATATATTTAGATTACTTTTCTTAAAAATACACACTAAAAATAATGATTTATCAATCCAATAATAGGAAAACACATATATTATTTAATTTAGTCTTTCACCATTTAACTAAATTTCATATTTGATATTAAAAAAATATATTATATCCTGTTTAAGGGAAACATGTCATTATTTGAAATAAGGGATTAATTATTCATGTTTGGAATATCTGTGAACCTTATCAATTTATAAAAAAAACACTATTCCACATAAGCAATTTTAATGTGGGTATTCATATAAATTATATATTACATAAATAAATTAATTTGTAAAGGAAAAAAATAAGTTAATGAATTAGAAAAACATTAGTCCCATTTTTGTTTCACATGTGTTTTAACAAGACCTTTATAAATTTATTCAATTATCTATCTCATATTATTGGATATAAATCCTATAAAATCAAATAATGAATATATTCATAGAAGGGACATTGTAATTAATTTCCAATAATAAATGAATATATGTGTGATTTATAAAATTTTTTCACAATATCTTATATTAATGAATATGTAAGATTCCAATGAATAGACATGGGTTTAAAACATTTGATTATTTTCTGTGGATGGAAAATGAAAAATAAATAAAAATTAAATGAAAACTAAATAAAATATAATAATACTTGTATTGTTATATTTAGTTTACTCTTAATGGATTCATTGATTTATTTTTATTTTTTTAATCATCCCACATATATATCCATAAATGGGATTAATGGTTCATAGTGAACCACCACATATTACATGTACATTTACCAATTGAGAAAATTTGATCATTATTTAGATGAAAAAAATTTCAATTTAATATTGATTTTATCTATAAATAATATAGACTTCATGTGGATCATTTTCCCACTATTTTCCTCATTTCATTCACCTAAATTTATAAATATTTATTGACCCATTATTTATTCATCATATTTAGATAAAATATTTCAGTAAATAGTTTTTTTTCATGCTCTATATTTTCAAAAAATATGATAATTCTATAAAAATTATTCAATGTAGATATAAAATTCAATTGAATTCAATAAAATAAATGGATGTTAAAATTATAAAAAAAATTATTTATCATAAAATTCAACATATAAAAAATTAATTTTTAAATAGTTTTCATAAAATATTGGATTTATATCATAACATTCTTCCTCAGTAGATAAAAGTATAATTTCATATTTTTATTATCCAAAACTTCTATAAACCTGTATTAAAAATTCTTTTTTCAGAAAATTAAATTTTTGGGATTGGAATATTATATCAATATAAGCCATTTTTTCATTTAATGGGTGAAAATTATCTTCCTCCATCACACACACATCCACACCTTCCTCTACATTAAAATAATTTTTTTTCAATGTTATGTACTATCTTATATAGATTTGTGAAGGAAATGATCCTTTATCTAATCAAGTTATATTTTTATAATTATATTTTAGAAAATGATTCCATAATTTAAGATAGGATTTAAAAATCCACAATTTCATCCAAATTCGGTAAATGTTCATGTTATAATGGTTGTGAAAATGAGTTCACCCTTTTGCATTCATTTTATTTAAATTCATCTCAATATTGTCAAAAATATTTCTATAAACCCTAGTACTTATAAATGAATCAAGAAACGTATGGGGATAAAAATAATTAATAAAAATGATTACTTTCATAATTTTTTATTTAATTAATATATATAATTAAATTATTCCTATATATTTGTAATTTTTCCAAATTCATTCATCTTAGCTCTAAGATAAATTTCATAAAATAGATAATATATTTATCCTTACGGTGTGTGATATAATTTATTATAATTATATAATAATAAAATAGTAAATAAATATAAAATATTCATAAATTTATTAGTCCAAGCGAGATTAATGTTTAGTTAATTTCCCCATGTAATAGAAAAAATCATTTTATGATTCTAAATATTATATAATGATTATACCACTTTTTGGGTTTTATTTTTCATCAATAATAACATAGTCAACGAGCATGATATATATATATATATATATGATTAGAAGGGAAACTTATAAGGAGTTCAGAGTACCAAATAAATATGACCAATTAAGAATATGAACAAAAAATTCAGATTGTGACTCAATTTTGGTGAAATTTTATCCAACTTATATCCTATTATATCTATTTCTTTTTACCTATTCAAATATTAAAGAGATGGGTCTGTTGTTCTGCCTTTTTAATTTCTCTTTTTGAAATATATCCATCTAAACACTAAAAAAAGCAAGCCAAATTTTAAAAGGGTAATATTTCAAAATTGTACTATAATAATTAATTAAAACTAGTGAAAACCCAATCATAGCACCCACTAGTATCAACCAATGGTAAATAAACACCTTGAAATATACATAACTCATTTTATTGATTTCCTAACACGGTTTGGTGTATCCCTCTCATACAACATCTAGATGATATTTTATACTACCTACTAATTTTATATAATTATGGATAGTAAAAAGGATATGTTTTTTACTAATTTGGAAAGTTTCATGTTTTTTTAGAATCGAGTTCTTCTTTATCATATCTTATTGGAACAATATTAAAAAACTAATACTTCTTCTTGTTTTATATACAAAAAAATTCAAAAACACCTTCTTCTTCTTTTCTAAACAAGTGAAATTAATGGTGGATCATGTTGAATATTCTCATCATAATTATATGTCTTCGTTTAATTCCAATAAAACTAGGATGAAATATATTTCCCTTTTCTTCCATATTCTTCTTTTTTATTTACTTTAATTTTGACATAAATGCACTAAATTTTCCCTCCCTACTTCTTCCTTTTTACTCAATGGAAAAACACACTACTAGATCTATCATTTTTGATTATTTAGATATCATAATGTGTTCAGTTGGAGATTTAAGACTTTATTTTCTTCCTTTAGACATCATGGAACATTCATGACTGTTAATGATGAGATCCCACTTCTTTGATAAAAACAATATTTCTAGAGGATAGAGTAGAAGATCATTGCTACGTGTACACATTGACATGAATAATCGAAATATATATATAAAAATAATGCCACATTTTTTTACTTACACATCCACCTCATTATTTTCAAAAAACAATTAAATATAATTACATTATTTCTCATTATTTTGGATCTCTTGAAATCATTCGTCCCTTATATCAATATAATCCAAAAACAATTTTGAAACTAATTAATAGTTTAATTCCTAAATGATCATCATAAGAATCAATGTTCAGAAAATTAAATAAATGTAAAAATATTTATCTTCATATTATTCACTAACTCCATAATATTTACTTTTAATTAAATACATGTATCAAAATAGATCATGTAATGATACAGTTAAGTTATTCTACTCCTTGTATAATGAAAAAATTATGTAAGAACTAATATTTATTCGTTTTGAAGTTTAATAATGATGATAAATATTATCATGATATTTATGTCATTAAAGTAAACTTACAATAATTAAATAAATCTCAAAGATTTAATAAATCCTAATCCATAATGTTCATCCATATAAATAAATTTTTTCATATTAAACTCACTTTCATGGATCCATGTATCATATTCCAACCCACATTTAGATTTTCCTGCTATTCTATCTCTATAAAAGTATGAATATTCTTTAATTTAACTAGTGATATATATTATTATTCTAATGAATATTTATTTTAATTAAATTGATTTATTTAAGATATCATTTTTCCTTCATAATTTATCTCATAGTATACTTCAATATAACTCACAAATATTTTAACATCTATGAGAGAAAGTTATATTTCTATGAGGATTTTATCTTTATGATACTAAATTTTTTCCTTTGATGCATCGTATTATTAATTCATGAATTATACTTCCATGAACACATATCATTACCAGTTCACTTATATTTCTTTGTGCAGAGATGTTTCATGCCATTTTAAATTTTTTAAAAATCAAATCTATGTTTATCCCTCCATATGTATCTGTCATTTTTTGAATCAAGATATGCTTTAATTCTTTAGTGACCCTCTCATGACATAATTTTATTATTTGGAAATCAATTTATCCTCTTAATGAATTTCAAATATTATTTTATATTCCAAAATATTCTGGATTTTCTAAAAGATGGAATGAAACACCTTTTATAATCATTGATAATAAACTATACGAATGATTCATATTCATTCTTCATGAGTTTCCTTATATATGAAAGTACCAAATTCTATATTAACAAATAATTTTTATGTAAACAATACATATCCATTTTTCAAGAAATTTTAATTATATAATTCATTTTAACAAAAATATACCTATATTAAACATCTTTTTTCTAATCTCAACTTAATCCAAATTTATTTTTATACTTATCTTAATATATAAGAATTAAATTACTTAATCACCATGATCATGACATAAAAATATTTTCATTATAAGTTCCACATGGAATGTATAATCTTTATACATCAGTAAGAATCCTTCAATAATACATTACTCTAATTAGATTGACTATTTATTACGCAAATTGAATTATATTTCCACTTTCATATTTTTAATAAAAAGTAATCCAGAATCCAACTTCCATGTTATTTCTCTAAATCTTAATTCACATTGTTTAAAAGAACTAATTACATAGGAAACCTAATTATCAACATGATTAGGTTCTCTAACCAACATACAAGATATTATTTTTTACTATCGATATTAAATTTGACCTCCACTAATAATTTAATGTCATCAGAATCATTATAAAAAAAATCCAGGCTAAAAAATCTCTCACTTTATATTTTTTTTATCGATACCCAGTAAAACAAGTATAGGAATATATACTATTCCACTTATTTACAATTAATATTTCAATTTTTTCTTTTAATTCCTCCATCCCTACATCTTTCCTATAAATCATTCATTTTTAATTTATATTCACATTATATAAAATAAATTCAAATTATTGATATTTGATAATATCGATTCACACATATTAAATGTTCCAAAATCCATTCCAAACTAATTTTACATGAGGCATGATCAATATATAAAAAAGGAAAGTTTGATTTGGACTTTGAAACTATCCAATGTAATATAACGTTATAACATCCAAAATGATATACTCATCACCATTATCAGGTAATGTCAAATTATTTTCAGGTAGATATAACTAGTAAATAAAAAATTTACATAAAATTTATTTCAATTTTAATCCTAAATTCCTACACTTAATTCAACATATATGTAAAAAACATTTATGTAAAAATATAAAATTTAAAAACAATTGAAACTAGATATTAATTTTCTTACACAATTCCCATGAATTCCATTTATTAAAATCAATTTATCCCTCTTAAAGTATTATTGCTATTTTTTTACCGTTATTGAGAGAATATGAAATAATAATATTTAATGGAAACCTACTTAACAATATAAAATTATTTTAAATTTTCATGAATTAAATATGTTCTTAAATCTTCTCAGTTACTCTTCACTACTCTCTCTGATAAATAGACACTTCCCATATGTTTCATTAATGTATATTTTTTCATTGATAAACATAAATTTTTATTAAATAAAAAATTCGCAAAAATAAAAAAATTCACTTTATTGTACAAATTTTATATGTTACTTCAACTCTAAAAAAATTACCCCCAAATTTCGTTTTCTTTAAAGTGTTAACTAGTATACCAATGTATGATGTTGCCTCAATCATTTATACTATCTAGTTTTGATGATTTTTTTTCTTTTATAACACCTAGTTTTCTCCACCTAAAAAATAAATTCACTATATAATATTTGTACTATAATCAAACTAATAAAAACAGAATTAAAAGGTATTAAATTATAACATCATGATCCTTATTGTGAATAAATGAGTTTAGAAGATATTTATTTAATTATTCTTAAAATTTCCCTTCATATTTTATTATTATAAATTTTATTTTATTTTCATATTTTATCTATGGGACACATGTATCAATTCATACGATCTGATTATTTATGTGGGTAATTCAAATTTTGATAGACAATTATTTTGAATTCCTTACCAAGTAACTTTTTAAATAAATTTAGACATTATTTTTATGTTTTTATAATTATTAATAGCTATTTATTAGTGTTTTAAATATTGTTATAACTTACACAAAAAAATTCTAAAACAATAGGGTTGACATTTAATGATAAACTCTCCTGAAATATAGATTCTTTAAATGGAATCACTTTATTCTATTTTGGACTAGCCTAAACCTAGGAAAATTTAAGATTTCTTTACATTTCATAATCGGATAGTTGAATAACCATATACTAATTAGGTATATGGGAATCCTAATTAGGACTTACACATGGATTCATTTTATTTATTTTCACCACATTAGCCAATTTATTAATATTTTGATATTACTTCTCATTATAAATTATATGGCCTAAATTGAAACATTCAATAATAGAATGTTTTCGTGAATCAATGAAATGTATCCATATTCGACAATAGAAGAAACAAAATTCTTTAAATATTACTATATTTGAAATATATGGATACCTTAATGACATATTTATCCTCTTTGTTATCTAAGGATGATTCAATATTATTTGGAGATATTCGAGGTTTTTTTATTTTAACATTAATTATTTTCATTAAAAAGTATGTCTCAATTTTCTTATTCATCTTCTATATAATTAACCCTCTATTTTTTTTTATACTTGATTTGATGAGAAGGGACTATCCATATGAAAACTATCATTGAAGATTCCATATATATTTAAATTATTTTTCTACATCTTTTATGTAGAATGATTTATTCATTTAGTCTATATATATTTAAACATGTTTACATGTCTACCCATTCTAAGAGTCATCTGTCAAACCATAAAAATTGATATACAATTCTAACAATGAAATGATATTTTTTCAAAAAAATTATTTATCCAATAATAATCGGTGTTCACGAGATCCTTTTATGCATTATATGTTGTATTGATTTTTAAGAATGGATGTATTTTTCTTATTATTTATTGTTTTTTGGGATCTTTTTGGGAGACCATCTCTCATAAAAAGTCATCTATCATCCCATAAAATCATCTTAGTTTTCCAATTATTTACTGTCATCCATTTTTATAATAAAATTGATTTTAATCATGCATTATTTACTTTAATATGTGTTGTACAAACATATGAAAAAATGTATTGTACAATTTCATTTAAGAGTAATAGTGAATGATTGATTGATGATATTTTGATCTTCTTGAAATAAAATAGAATCATTTCACTACATGAACTGTCCTAATACGTTTGTGTGTTAGAAAATTCAATCTCTTCCTATTATTAAAACTAAATACTTGTCTATTTTGGGTTATAGTGTTTGAATTCTAATTTAAGATACATTATATTATTATTTATCTTGATTTTCATAATTGAAACAATATCTAAATATTTATTGTTTTATTCAATATAAAAATCATACATACTGGAATATTCTTATAAAAGAGTGTCAAGATCATTAATCATCTTTGAATGAAAATCCCATTGTGTATTATTTACATGAATGGTATTTATTACATTCATCCAATGCATGAGTATTATTAATAATTTCTTCTTCAACCTCATCCTTTTCATGAATTATTTGAATCCCCTAAATCTTGAAAATGGATGTGTTCTTCAAGTAACTCATATATAATTTCATTGGATAAAAGTTGTTTGAGTATATTATTAAAATTCAATCTTTTACAATGAATCAATCTCCATGTAATATAATACTCTATAAAAATTATTTATCCCTTCCTTAATACTTTAAAAAATCAAATAAATAAAATAAAATCATTTTTATTAAATTTATGAAGTATATATCATGTTTCATAAATAAATTTATTTTGAGAATTAATTGACTAGTAATCACTCTGACTGATTATTGGATTCTTGAGGACATTTGAATTATGAATTTTCACATACCTCAAGGTCACCCAAACTTTATGATTCAATGATGTATGAATGAGTATACAACATCTTTGTATATTTATCTACCATATATTTTCATTCTAATCCATATTTGTCCTCATTAGAACTATGGAAATTAAAACCTGTGACTTATTTATTGGAAAGGATTAATACATTATTTAATATATTTTAAACTCTCTATATATTTTTCATAATAGTCGTGATAGATATTGAATTAAGATAAGTAGTAAATAAATCACTATAAAAAATAGAACATGATTTTAAATCCTAAAGGTGACTAAAATCTTTACAAAGAGAACAACATCAAATATAAAATCCAATAAGAGGTCAAGTGTTCCCTAATACCTGTTGAGAGTATAAATTAATTTTTTTCATTAATCATAGGGGATTAATGATAGTGAAATTTTTTATAATAGAATATTTTTATAATACATTCAATTTAACTTATAACTTTCTAAGATGAATATATTTCTGTTTATCTCTTATTCCCTTCAACATTATATGAAATACATTTTAATATAGACACATGGGAGGAAAAAAATAATTATAAAGGATTTAACTATCTAAATAAAATTATAGTAATTGTTTTGATCCATTAAACCCCATTTTCAAACAACCCAATAGAATCAATATATGAACAGTAATGATAAGGCAATACCATCAAATCATTTTCTAAGGCTCGTGATAGTTTATAGTGCATATTTCAATTATATTATCACATTATGTAATTATAAAACCACTAGATAGTGTATAATGGTGTATAGTAACAATATAATAGTCTAAAACCCATTAAAAACTCTACCAAGTTGGGGGGTGTTTCCTTATTCATATTCCTTTTTTCATACCTTCATAGTGTCTTGAAATCAATACTTATTATTCATATGTAAGAATATTAGTGAAAACAAAATGTCTTCATTCTCAGTATAGTAGTGAAACAAAGTGGTGGACCTTTATCTTATTCTCTTTTAGAAATTCATGTGTCATATTATATTTTTGAAAATATATATCCCAAAGACGTATTCATTCTTTATTATTCTTATTATTCCTTTAATAATATTTAATTTGATTGGATCTTCATTATATTCTTCTTATCCACTATAAAATTGAGCTACAATTGATCTCTAAATATTTTTATTCAACTCTTAGAATGCATAGAGTGATAGATTTAGTTATACCTATTATACTTCGAGACATCATCGAATAGGTAATATGGTTGAATTCACTATCTCTCTTCTCAGATAAAGAAGAATTTTACTTTTAGATGCAGTATCAAATATTCATGACTCATACACTTTTACTGATAGAGTTTGAATATATATTAATGAATAATGTTGAATAATTTCCATTCCTATGAATTTACTACATTTACTAAAACTATGTTAATATAATTTCTATAATTATTTTTATATTATAAACATTCAAAGAATTCTTCTTTAAATTATCTCTCATCCAAAACCGTATTTAGAATCACTTAAAAAATTCATTACCTAAATTATTGGTTGAAGAGTCAATATTAAAAACCTTTAATAAAAAGAAACAATGTTTGAAAACATTATCTATATTAAAATATAAAATAAAATTATTTAAATAAACAAATATATTCACGGATATCATATAATGTTATATTATAAGCTTTATCCTCCTTACTGTAACCCCCAAGATTTATAATTAATAAAATTATATTTTAAATAAAAATCAAATGAAAGAAAAATCCTAGATTATAATGTTACACCATAATATTTTAAAAAATATTTCTTCTTAAATAAATTTAATCTCTTCAATAGCATGTGGTATATAAAACCTCATGTTATTTATGTTCGAAAGGGTATTCGACACACAACACCAAGCTTAAACAACCCATGATATATATAACCATCATAAATATGCTATTAAATTTGGGGGGTATGAATTTTATATACTAAACATATAGATAAATTATTGAAAATGTTAATAAAATAATTAATCAACTTTTAGTAAAGTAATATTATTCTCGAAAAATATGTTTTCAATAAAAATGTTTTCCAATAAAGCAATGGAATATTATAATAATTCTTTTGAGATTTTTGAAATTTTATACGATAAAATTATCTTTATTTTTTTAATAAGGATATAAAATTTTCTTTTTGGATAATTTTTTAATTTTTTCAGAAAAAAGGGATTTTTCAGTGAATAGTAAAAAATATAGATTTTTGTACAAATATCATTTATTTTCTATAAATTAAGTAATTAAAATTAATTATTATGTTATAAAGTATAATATTTATTATTTAGTTATATCTCACCCATATAAATCATTTTTAATTTACATCATATTGTTTTTTGTATAAGATTATTTTTGTTTTTAGAAAAAATTCTAAAAACTATTTTAAAGGACATAATATTTCTCAATTATAATTAATTAAAATAATCACTAATGAATATTATTTTAAATGAAATATATGAATTAAATATAAATAGATTTTAATTTATATTCTAATAGCTATTATTATTAGAAATAGAGTTAAAAAAATTATCTTATAATTGGAAAATATACTTCTAAAAAACTAAAATTTTCGTCGCATCTATAGGTTTTATTTTAAATATAATTTAATTTATTTTTGGAATATTTATTTATATAATTAACATAATTTTTAAAATTAAAATTTTAAATATAAATAGGGTGATTTTTTTATAATTTTTTGAAAATATTATTTTTTTAATAAATAATGATCATTATGAATTTTAATAAAAAACATCCTTTCCTTTTATATTATTTATAATGTTATATATATATTTTTAATTTTTTTAAAAGTTATATTAGTTAAATTATAGATATATTTTACCAATTTAGTTCATTTCAACCAATTTAAATTTTAAATTGGATATAAACTCTTGAAAATATTTGAATGGTTTCTTTTTGAAAATTTGTTCTATCATCTCATCTGTGGGATTAATTTTAAATTCAAATTTTCTACTTATGTGAGTTTAATTTGAAAAAATTGATTAAATATTTGGAATGAAAATAATTTATAATATATAATAAATTTAACTTAAATTTTAAATAAAATAAATAATGAAAATAGTAAAAAATATGTAATGTGGTCAATGTACAAATAGATTTACTTGAGGTTAAACTATGAAGATAAGTGTAAAAATGACGTCCCTACTTTTCCAAAACCCATTGGATGGTCATATTTTGATCTTATATCTTCTAGGTTATATAATTATCTATTTTGGAAGATTTATAAATAATATAAATATTTTTATGATTTATTCTTTTCAAAAAATACAAGTCTTCCACTCACCATAATTATAGAAATCAACCCACCCTCTTCTATTATTCACACCTTCAATCCTCTTTGATTCAGACAATCCATGCAAAAATCACTTCCCAAATTACCTCCCCTCAACTTAATTTAACTAATTTTGGGAATAAATATAACCTATTAAATATTTTTGTGTAATCCAATGAATTATTCCCAAATAAGAGGGTGTTAAAGAAAGATCAACCAGAAAGAAGCATGATTTGAGAGATTTATTAACTTAATTTTCATTCATTGGGATAAGATTATACTTTACTGATTATTTCATTATAAGGTTACTTGTGTGATTAAATTTTATTATATGATGTTATATTTTTACATGTTTTATTAGATTTTTATTTCATACTAAAAATAAAACAATTGATGAATCCCCACCTCAATTATATGATCCTTATATGAGATTTTAATCTCCATTTTCCCTTTTTTAGTCTTAAGACAATATTGAAAAAATATTTTTTATGGTGTGAATATACATACCCTTTTACATGTTATATGATGAATTTATTTATTCTAATGATATTTTAATTTTAATTTAATGAAATCATTTCAAGGAGATTATGTTTATAGATACGAAAGTAACAAGAGTGTTATTTTATAATCTCACTATTTATCGGTATTTCTCATAAATATATTTATAATGAAGAAATATTTTAATATATATCTATATAATTATCATCAACATTCATATCCTGTGATTATTTATGATATTTTTCAAGTAATAGAACTATATTAACACTTTTTTGTACTAAAAATAACTGAGATTTATTTTAATAAAATATGGAATCATTTATCCATTCGGTCGAAAATAAATTTTCTACCAACACATTTTTTTCTAATATTTTAAAAAAATTCAAAATAATTTATTTAATAAAATTTTACCCATTTTTAATTTTTTGTAAAAAATTAGAATAGAATTATCTTATCATTTTCAAAATAATGTAGTTTGGATTTTTTGAAAAAAGTGAATAGAATCTTGCTTTTAATTTTTAGAGAATGAATAGAGTTTCCATCCTTTATGACCAATAAAATGATTTATTGATTATTACATAAGTATCAAATTAATTTTTGAAGGAAATTATTTCCAAAATATTTTGTAAACCTTTAGTTTTAAAAATTAATTTTCAAATTATAAAATATTTTACCCAAAATATTTATTGGTATTTTAACGGTATTTGCATTCATCAATGTAAAAATAAATGGTTGTTATTTAATCTCCAATTGGGATATTTTTTATCAATACAAAGTTTATTATTTAGTTTGATGGATTAATATTATTTCAAATTCATTATTGTGGAATCATTTTCTTTTCCATGGGTCAGTCATATTTTAAAGACATTCTTATGGAACGTGTTTCTATTCCATAGTTAACATTGTTTCAAAGATATTGTTATGGAACATATTTATTTTCCATTAGTTAATCGTGTTTCAAAAATATTATTATGTAACTCGTTTTATTTTCATGGTTTAATCAATTTTTTATATAAATATATGTTGTTTTATGAGTTTTTGATGAAATAAGACAAAATTGTATTTTATTCGTGTTTTTTTATCGGACATTACATATTTCATGGGTGCACCCAAATAGAATCTGGTGAGCCTATTATTGATTATAAGATGGGTGGACCTAAATTTTTTTAGGTTATCCCAATATAGATTATAATATGGGTGCACTCAGATAGTATCTGGTGATCTCATTGTTTCTTATATGATAGGGATCTAAATAGCTTCACGTGAGCCTGATATATCTTGAACTATGGGTTCCCCTAGATTTTGTTCCAGTGAAATGGGTAATAATTATTTTCTCTAGATAATTATGTTTAAAGTCAAATGTATGGTTATTCCATTTTTTAATTTTTTTAATTGTTTGGTATGTGTTCTATGAAAATGGTATTCCAAGATACCAACACATTATATCAATATTTTTTATAGATTTATAGAGTTTCCTCTTATCAATATTAATGTCTACATTCTTCTTATTATTGGTTATAGTTACTCTCTGTTTTTTTATATCCTTGTTGCTTGTTTCATGATTTATTGTTTCAAAATTAATAGGTATGTTTTCTTTTATGATTGGTCATTATCTATAAGTCTGTCAATATAAACTTACTCACATAATATGGTTATTGATAATGTTCACTTTTTAAAGATTATTATTACCCTGAATAAAAATTTTAGGTCCCACTTTTTATGTTTCCTTTTCCCCATGTTATCAAGAAATAATATTGAATAAATTATGCCTATAATGGATTTTATATGGATGTTGATGATGCCTTAATATAACGTAATAAAATCTTGGTTAAGTGGGATAAGTGCTCATTCAATGAAATGGGTATTGTTTATGTAGGATTATTTCTTAATTATATAAAACACTAAACAAAAACATCTTTGATAATGTATGTTTTTTATTTGGATAAAGTTAGTTTTATTTGGAATGGAATTGGGTCACAATTGGTAATGTTAATTCTAGAAATGTATTGATTATTATTTTCACATCAGATCCAAAATTATAGTTTATGGGCTATTATATATGGTATCTAATGTTAGTTTAGATAAATATGGATATTATGATGTTTTCATGTAAGGTTAACTTATTATATATGGATAAATTCATAGGTATAAAATATTATGGATAATCATATGATCAAATTCTTACACAACTCTTTAACATTTAAAGAAATTAGATCATAATGGGATTAATGACACATTTTTAAAGTTTTTATATGGTTGATGTATTTTTAATACAGTGGTTTATCATGAATTATAAATTTATTTGTTTTTTGAAATATGGTATTGAAAACCATCATCGTTTATACGAACATATATATTTAGAACAAAAGTTTCATTATATAGATAACAACAGTATTGAAATTTGGTTTGGTGATTAATTGAATAATGTTACATAAAAAAGAAAACTATCATATTTTTGGTCTTTAGATGTCAAATGTATAATATAACCATTGAGGTTAACATATAAATTAATTTTTATGTTATTTGTGTTATTTAGAATATAGGGTTATGAAATTATTTAGCTTCAACATTGGGTATTAATTTTTAATTTTCATGATTAATGTATCTTGTGAAGGTTTATTTATTTTGGGAATTATCATACCATGTGCTACCATTATGGTTTTAGAAAATGTTTAAGGATAAGAGGAGTAGTTTATTATCCCTTAAATTGTTATGTGGTATTTAAAATTTTATATTATTGATACATTCTTAAATAGTTCATCTTGAATAATCATTTTTTGGATAGAATGGTGAGGTTATGGTGGAAATTTAAAAAAGAGGAAATTCTACTCATCAATTAGCTATATTTCGTTGTTCTCTTAATCTATATGTTAAATAATTCTTCTACTATTGTAGAAGTATTTAAGAAAATATCGTATTATTTTTATATCATGTGATTCATAATGTCTTTTAGGTCATCACATATTTAAGATTTTTAATCCCTTAACATTACATTTATCATTCAATTTCATTAGATCAATGACAAAAATAAATCACTGTAATTATTTATACCTTCCTTCCATTCCCACATATGTTCTCCAATTTGAAAACCTAGTTATGTGTTATTTCATATGACCTATGTACATCAATTTAAATATTATTAGGTTATTTTTTTATAAAACATTTTATGATATTGTTTTAAAAAATTAATTAATTTTTTACCCTTTCACAACTGATTTAATTCAAAAATTGAGATGTTGTAATTCTTATAGGGGTGAGGATTAACACCATAACATTTTAAGAGAACAAAATAATTATTGACAAAGTAACAAAAATATAAAATTGATCTTAGAATATAATATCAACCTCCATGAATTTATTATGTATTTCATTGCAAATAAATTTAATCTATTCAATTCATGTGTTACACATAACCTCAAGATTTTTTGGTTTGATACATTATTCAACACACGACACCGAGTTTAAGGTCCACATATATATATAACCATTAAAAACTAGAAATTAAATTGGTTGGAATAAATATTATTAAACACATTATGATATATATATGTAATATTTATAAATGTTAATTAGATAATGAATCAATTTTTAGAGAATTGATTTTATTTTTAAAAAAATATGTTTTCTTCAAAAATGTTTTTCTATAAAAAGTATTTTATAAAATATTTTTGGAACTATTGGAAAACATAAATTATAACAATAATCTCATTTTGAGAATCATAATATCATAATTTACATGAGGTGAAATATTTCTATTTTTCTGAAAAAAATGATTCTTTAGTAAATAGTGAAAAGTTACAATTTATTAAAAACTATAATTTATTTTCAATATATTAAGTAATTTAAAAGCCCCATTGTGTTTTAATGTAACATAAGTATAAATTGTTGATATTGATCCCACTTAAAATATTTTGAATCAACTTTATATTGAATTTTAGAATAAGTTTTTTTGGTTTAAAATAGGTTTTTTTTCTAAAAGACCATCAAAGTTTATTACAATTATCCATTTTAATTAATTAAACTAACCCCTAATATTAATTTTTGAAAATTTAATTTATATATTATATACCAATACATTTTAATTTAAATTCATATAATCATTATTGTAATACATATTATTAATATAAAAAAATTATGTACTTGAAAAATACACTTTTTTAAAACCCATTGTTCATCACTTATGCATGTTTAGTTTTTAATATAATTTTTCTCATTTTTATAAATTTAATTATAAAAAATAAACCTATTTTTTAAATCATAATATAAATTGAATAAGGGTGAATGTTTTAGAATTTTTTTTAAAAAAATTTTTGCATAGGAAAAATTACTAAATTTCAATTGAAAATTTCCTTTCTGTTTAAATTATTTATAAAGATAAATTATATATTAAATTTATTTTAAATTAATTTATTTTTAGTTATATATCTATTAATCCAATTTATTCCATTAGAACCATTATCATAATGAAATTTGATAAAAAAGCTTGTAGGCTTCTGAACATTTTTTCTTTTAAAACCCACATTCTCATCAACACTATGGGATTAATTAAAAAATATATTCTTAAACTTATATGAATTGAATTTGTAAAAATTAATTATATATTATAAGTCATAATTATATATAATTTCAAATAACATCAACTTAAGTTTTGAAAAAAATTAATAGTGAAAATACCAAATGAAATGATTTTCATGGTAAAAGAAAAAATAGATTAACATGGGGTAAAACTAAGAAGAAAAAGCTAAAAATGTCCTACTAGAACTTCTATATCCAATTGGATGGAAATTTTATAGCCATTTATATTCATGTTATGATAAAAAACCCATTTAGGAATCATTTTGACTGATAAAAATGTGGGTATGATAGAATATTTTCAAGAAATAACATGTGTGCCACTCACCACCCTTATAAAAAAACCCCATCCACTATATTCATAACAACATAAAACATATTCAGATCGAAAAATGACAACCCAAATAACTTATCAACTTCCCTCTCCCTATACATGAATTGATATGTTTTGCCAAAATCTATCCTCGGTGGGATTGTTTTTGAAAACGTATGGTGAATACAAGATGAATATGAGGTTAAAGCTTGAACAACCAAAAGGATGTATGTGGTAAAGGATTTCATAACCCATCATCCATTGATTGGGTTATATTTATAATTCACTATTTATTCCATGATAGTATTTTGTGTGTACTGAAATTTTATTATTTTTGGTGTTATTTCCACTTTGTTTTTTCAAATTTACATATGATACACATAATAAATTCATTGACAAATATATATGTAAATAATATAATCTTTATGAGGTATTTTAGACATAAATTTATTTCTTTAAGACTTATGTCATTTTATGAACCTATATTATTTTATGAGCTTTATATAATGAAAATTTTACATATAATATCATGAATTTAATTATTGTCATTCTATTTTATGTTTAATTTAATGTTATCCTTTCATGGAAAATAAGATTCTATATTACCATAGTGGTAAGTTGTTTATGTTAAAATCTCATCGTTTATTATTATATTTTATAAATATGTTTATAGTGATGAAATATTTTGATATATCATTCTAGAATTATCTTGTAATTTAACTCCCCTATATTTATTCATTATATTTTATTTTAAAACCAATATTTTTCAACTATTTGGTACTTAAAAATAATTGGGAAAGTGTTTTTTAAAAGATATGACATCATTTATCTCTTCACATGGAAATCCATTTTATTCCAAAAAAAATTTCTAAAAATATATTTATCCTATTAAAAATTATTTAATAAATAAATTTATATCTATTTATTACTTTTTACAAAATATTTTGAAGGGAATCTTCATGGTGTATTCAAAAAAATCTACATTGTATTTTATCAAAAAAACTGATTATAATATTTGTTTAAATATTCATGAAATGAATATAATTTCCATATTTAATGACCACTTAGTGGTTTTAATGATTATTTTATATGTTTAAAACATTATTTTCAATGAAAATAATTTTAAAAATATTTATTTTCAAAGTGTTATTTCAAAAATGAAATTGATATTTTCTTAAATAATCTTTTTAATTATATTTTAATGGTAATTCAACTCATTAATGTCCACAACCATTGTTTTTACTTATGATCCAATGGGTATATTTTGTACTATTACCATCCTCATACATTATCTATATGAATTAATATTGTTTTGAAGAGGTTTTTTAGGGAAACCATTTTCTTTTTCATGGGTTACTCATGTTTGAAAAAGATTGTTATGAAACTCGTTTCCCATCCATAGGTTAATCATGTTTCAAATAGATGGTTATAAAGCCTATTTTCCATATTTTAATCATGTTTACAACAGATTTTTTTGGAACCCATTTCTATTCCATGGGTAATCAATTTTATTAAAGGAATAAATATTTTTATGAGTTTTATGATGAAATGTAAGATCTGTGTACTTTATTCATGTTATTTTTATTGGAAATTACTTACATGATGGGTGTGCCCAGATAGATCCGAATGAGCCATTTATAGATTATATGATGGATGCTCCTAGATAAAATAAGGTGATCCCATTCTATATTATATAATAGGTGCAACCAGATAAAACTGTGTGATGCTATTATAGATTAAATGAATGGGGAGCCTTAATAGAACTAAGTGATCCTGATACGGCTTAAATGTTGGGTTGGCCAAGATAATGCTTCAATGAATTGGGTAATGATTCTGTTCTATAGAGATATATATTTTAATTAAAGAAAATATTGATTCCATTTGTAAGGGTTCTATAAGTTTTATATGAAGATGTTTTCCCATGATACCAATACATTTTATCTATGCTTTCTTTGGGATTATGTTTTTTCCGTTTACCATGATTAATATCACATGGATCATGATTAGTGATTCTAATGACTCTTTATGTGGTAAAAGCATTATACAAGGTTTCAAGATTTATGATTCAGGAATTGATGGGTATTTGTTTATGATTCACTCGTGCACTCTGATTATTTCATAATATCTTAGTGAATTTTTTATGGTCATGGATGAAATTCACTTGTTAATCCTTATTTCTACCGTTAGTAATCATTTGATATTTCCCATATTAATTTTCCTTTTACACATGTTGTGATGAAATTCTATTTAATGAATTATTTCTATAAGGGATTTCATATGAATAATGATGCTGAATTGATTTGAAATAAGAAAAAAATGGTTTAATATTGAGAAATGATCTTTTAATGACATGGGTATTATTTATGTAGGTGTTTTTTCAGAATTATATAAAACTCTAAAAATAAAAGGTCAATGATACTTCAAGTGATCTAGTTTTTTTTTCATACTTCAATGTTTGGTTGATAAATAACGAGGTCACAATTATCAGTTTCAATGACCAAACTGAACATTTCAATATTTAAACACTAGATCTGGGATTGTGGGTTCTGGGATGTTATACTTAATTAATGACATAAATGTTTTTATGAAATATTCGTTTATATTTAAAATGTTAAATAATATTTTAAATAATAATTTAACATTAATTTCATTTATTATCCTCCATCATAGAATTATCAAATTCATCCAAATACATCCATAAACCCCACATGAAAATTAGAATCTATGCATTCATGGATTTATACATATTATAGTCATTTTCATGGTTCCACGCCTTAAGGAGAAAACTACCCATTATTATTAATCTTTTTAAATCTCTATAATAGTATCAAGATCTAATGAATTTTCAAAGGATATATGAAATTTATTTTAAGAAATATTATCTAAATTTTCATCTATTTATTTAATATATATTAATTCAATCATAAATATATCTTATTTTTTCATAAATAGAATTCATAATGTTCTCTGCCTTCCACTAGGGGATGTTATCCTTTTATGATAAATTTAAACTTCTAAAGCTAAATTTTTTATTTCTTGATTCAATGTATGCATCTATTAGTTTCACAATCATGTGAACATATGCATTAATTTCTTAATAAGTTTTAGGAATATGAACAAAATTTAACCTTATAGAAAAAATTTATCGTTCTTAATGTATATCCTTATGGGGTATTAGGCTAGACAATGATACATGATTTATCCTTAAATAAAATTTCAAAAACATTACCATACATACGATAAATAATGATTTAATAAAAGATATAATCTTACAACATTAACATTATTGGATTATATTTTTATGATTTAATCAATTTTTTTATAAATTATATTTCTTCAAAATATTGAACCAAATTATGTATCTATGAATCATTCCCCTTATACTAGACACATCAATTTTTTAATGCCCACATTTTCAAAAATTGATTCAATCATGAAAAGTTGCCCTTTAAATTTTTTTATTCTTCTCCCAACATCATCAATGTTTATTTTCTTATTTCTAAAAAAATGAGTATATAAATCCTTCACACATTCATAATAGGGATAATATATCATATTATATAATTTATCCATGGAATTCAAAATATTCAGTCATTTTCAAAGAACCTTAACAACATTTTCTATCAGTATAATTTAATATTTATATGTCCCATGTAATGATATTACTTTTTTCATGTGTGTGTGATATAAGTCAATAATATGACATTTGATAGGTTATTTTAGTCCACTATTAAATTAGTATAAAGTGACACCATACCTAGAAACTATTCAACTAAAAATGTTTGTGTTATTCTACCATCATCATATCTTTTATTATTATCTAAAAATATTCTATATCCACATTGGTATTTAACTCCATTGATCATTATATGCTTTTTTAAAACCATTGAATATACGTAAAACACTCACAATGTGGGGAAAACATTTATTATGTTGATTGAAAAAACATTAATGTATAGTGAAAATGTTTCTTTAGATATTTAGTTGATTAAACTAGATAATTAAATAAAATATAATGTCAATTATACCATGATGATTTCATTATCATGATAATAGAGGATTTTTAATATATGAAAACTGATATGAGTATTTAGAACATTTCTTTTTCTTATGGAAGTTTTATATCCTATTAAAGTTGGAAATTTTTGTTAAATTTTTTGGTGAAACCATTGTATTATTTTAGACCAATTCACATATATAAAATTACATTAGCTTCTATTTTTTTGATATTTCTTGATTGAAAATCTGGTATAATTGATAAGGAATATACATAATGATTTATGTACATAATTTATTTAATAATATCTTGAGAATTTAGGAAAGTATAGTTACATATATGTTGGCGATTTATGGAAATTATATCTCTATGGATAATCTTATAAAAATTAAGTTGTGATGTTAATATTTAATAATGTCAGACACAATGGATTTTTTATATATAGATGTAACACACTGATAATTTTTCAGAATGTGATGAAATTACTAGATGAAATTATTGTTTAATTATTATTTCTTATTTTCTTCTAGAAATTTATTATAATTTTTATATTATTGATGAATATTTTATGATGTCCTTATAAAACTTATAAGGTTACATTGTGGACAGATAATTCTTGAGATTTTCTATATTTTTTTATGCTCCATTGATGATATTATGGAGTTCTATGTGATGCTGAAAGGAATTTAAATGATACTTATAAAAATAATAATTTGGAAATTTGATAATACGTGTTGGTATAAATAACATATTCTGAAGATTATACCAATTATATTGTTATTATTTTTAAAAATTATTTGGAGTACATTGAAATATTTATTATATTTAGTATGGAAAATAAGATATTATTTTTATATAGAAGTGAAAAACAAAAAATAAATGATCTTATAGTGAAATTATATGGTAAAAATAGATATATATAATGATAAAAAACCATAAGTTCAAATTTAAATATTTTAGATTTCCTTCTTAAATTTAGAAAGAAAAAAAAATAAAATTTTGATATATATAATTTTAAGAGAAGAAGAAATATATCCCATTATGAAAATAATATATTTTCTGAAAATATTTTGTAAAGGGATAAAACTATAGGAGAAAATAAGATATATTAATCTCAATCACATGAAAGGTAAAAATATCATAAGTATTTATTATTAATTTTTTTAAATTTGGGTATTATAGTGTTCTAATTTAGTTGATGATGATATGATTTTTCATATCTGTTTAAATATCATGACATTAATGGTGATTATAATAATTCATTTAGAGTTTAATTCTATCATATGAAGAATATTACGGAACCATGAGAATATTACTAATATGTAGAAAAAATTGGTATGAAGAAATTAAAACATGTAAATACATGTTTGTGAATATTAATGGAGTATAATGAAATAAATTCACAGTAATTAAGGAAAATCAAATGTAATAAAAGGATAAGGCTTATAGGAAGTCATATATTGATGTGGTTAATATTATTAAATATTTTTTATAAATTTTTTAGATTATATATGGGCTGATTAACGGGGATATATCAAGGATTAATATTATTTATGTATTCATGTATTAAGTATTATAGGATATTATTAAATAATTTCATAGATTATTATAATGGACTGAATATAGAGGATTATAGAGGATTAAATTTCAAAAAATTTAGTGTTGTTGTCTGAAAATATATTAAAAATCTACTCCATGTTGTGATTGGTAAATAAATACTCCAAGGAATAATGGGAATAAAAAATGGTAAATGATGCAAGAAATATTATAAAAATTACCATTATAGATAATTAATTTAGAGAGACTCAATTATAGTATCTCTAATGATATATTATATATCAAATAAAAGGTAGATAGCTAATGATATTATGCAATATGACTCCTTAATGACTAAGAAGTGAGATGATTTCGTCAGTCGATCCACCACTACCCAGATAGCATCATAACCACCCTGAGCTCTGGGTAGTCCTGTGACTATGTCCATTGATATGTCATACCACTTCCACTCAGGGACATCTAAAGGATGTAACAAACCACTGGGAACATGGTGTTCACCCTTCACTTGCTGACACACTAGGTATTTAGCCACAAACTCCGCCACTTCCCATTTCACCTCGGGCCACCAAAATTGTTCCCTCAGGCCTTGGTACATTTTTTAAACTCCTAGATGTACCGCCAAGGCTGAGATTTGGAACTCACAAAGAACTCCCTCACGCATTGTCTCCAGGACCAACAACCTTCCATGGTAAAGCATCCGATGTCAGCTGTCCTCTGACCATCCTTCTGGAGTGTTCCCATAATCGAGACGATCCCACATCACTTCTGCCTCAGAGTCTCCCCACTGAGACTCTTCCACCTGCTGCAACAAGGAGGACTGCACCGTCATCTGAAACAAACATCCTCTAACACCTTCTTCCCTTGCATCCAAGTGCAAGGCCACCAACTCTCCCATTGCTTTCCAATCATCGGAGTATTCCTGAACCACTTACCTATGTGACATTCTACTCAGGGCATCATCCACAACATTGCCCTTACCTTCAATGTAAGAGATCTCAAAGTCATAGTCTTAGAGAAACTCGACCCATCTCCACTTCCGCAGGTTCAAGTCATGATGGGAGAAGATATAACGCAGGGTCTTGTGATCTGAGAAGACCACAAAGCACTCCCCAAAGAGGTAATGTCGCCACAACTTCAGTGCTAACACTACTGCTTCAAGCTCTAGGTCATGCGTGGAATAGTTACGCTCGTGAGGGTGTAACTACCTAGACCCATACCAGATCACTCCCATCTTCTGCATCAGCAGGCACCCCAAAACAAGGCCAGAAGCATCACAAAATACTTCATACAACAACCCTTCCTCTGGAAACCTGAGTACGAGAGCACTGACCAACTTCTCCTTCAGGTAGTCAAAAGATTTCTGGCATTGCTCGCTCCATAGGAAGACCTGTTTCTTCTTAGTCAAAACTGTAAATGGAGAAGCAACTCAAGGGAAGTCTGAAATGAACCTCCGATAGTAACCTGCTAACCACAAGAAACCATGAACTTTTGCCACTCTCTTGGGTGCTTCCCAAGAAAAAACTACCTCCACCTTCGACGGGTCCACTGACACTCCATGCTGAGACACCACGTGCCCAAGGTAGTGTACTTCTTGCATCAAGAACATACAATTTGAAAATTTCCCATAAAGATGGGGGTGTCGAAGGACTTCCAAGACTGCCCTGAGATGCTCAACGTGCTCCTCCTCTGATCTTGAGTAGATCAGGATGTCATCGATAAACACAATGACGAATCGGTCCAGAAAGTCACAAAAGACAAAGTTCATAATTCCCAAGAACATGGCCGGTGCATTCGTAACTCTAAACATCATCACTACAAACTTGAATTACCCATACCTTCACTTGATATCCGTCTTCGAGATGTCACTATCCTTTACCCTCAGCTGATGATATCCAGATCGTAGATCAATCTTGGGAAACCATCTGCTCCCCTCAGTTGGTCGAAGAGATCATCTATCCTTGGAAGGGGGTAGCGGTTCTTGACCGTTACCTGGTTCAACCTTCGGTAGTCTATGCATATCCTAAGACCACCATATAACTTTTTCACGAACAAAACTGGAGCACCCCATGGCGATACGCTGGGTCAAACAAAACCCTTCTCCATCAGATCATCAATCTGAATCCGCAACTCCCGCAACTCTGAAGGTGCCATCCGATAAGGGGCCATAGAAATCGGACGGGCACCAGGCTGTAAGTCTATCCCAAACTCAACGTCACGTCGGCGGGGTAGAGTCAGAACCTCCTTAGGAAAAACATCAAGTAACTCCCCAACAACCTCTGGGACATCCATCATCTCTGTATCAGTTGGAACCACAGATAACCCGCCTAACAAAGAAAGAAGAGGATCCAGATGCCACCTTCCCACCTGATAGCTCCTTTCACCAACAAAAGATACGCGCTGCCCATCCACGTAGGAGAACATGACTCTTCTTCAGAAGCAGTCGATAACGGAACTTATAGAAGACTACTAGTTGATGCCTAGGATGACATCGTATGGCTGCATCTCTAACAGAAGAAGGTCCCCACTAGATCGATGTGGTCCCAGCATCAACCCACATCCCTGGTAAACACAAGATACGCTGGTCTAGGCTCCAACTGGTGTACTTAGCACCAGTGGTACGAAACTTCTCTCTACTTCTAGTCCGAAATAATGGGCTAGACCAGGTGCAACAAAGGAGTGTGATGCTCTCAAATCGAACGAAGAAGAAGCAAGAGTGCTGAACAAACAAATCGTACCTCGCACCACCTCTGGTCCTACCGGAGCTGTCAACTCTGTTGCGTGCAACTATCCACACCCAACTCCTCTGCCACTCTAATGTCATCCACCTCCCCGACCATTCCCTTGTCGAGGTCCCTAAAAAGCACCCCGAGGTCGGATTCCTCTCGCAAAGTCTGCCCTCGGAGGAGCATGGTCCTGCTACTGCTGGAAGGGCCTCGCTGGGAACTGGTGCAGCTATGGTGGGCGCTGAACTTGCCCACCTCCACCGTACTGAGCTCGGGTCAGGCACCGACTCTGAACGTTCCTGAAACCTCCACAAGAGAAACACATCGGTCCTGGGCTCATAAAAAGGGGATGACGACCCGAAGATCTGAACTGGAACTACTGGGGCCTGCTCCCCACTGGCCTGAACCTGGAAGGTCCCTTCGTAGGAGACCTGCTGCTGACTACCTTCCCCTTCAACGAGCCCGGCTGGATCCCCTCTTGGGGTTCAACTCCCAGCAAGTGCATCCTCTCTACAACCTCTACCTTCTTCTGTACCGCCACGTACGTCGGAAGGGTGAAGGGGGTGAAAACATACTGGAGCGAAGGACGAAGCGCCTCCTCCTAACGTCTTGCTCGAGACTCCTCATCCGGAAAGAGATCCGGAGCAAAGCCTATGAGATCCTGGAACTGGATCCCCATCTCTCGTACTGACATACTCCCCGGCTGATGGGAGAGTAACTCCTACCACTTCTCCGCCTTGATCATGGCTGAAAGGAATTCCTCTCGGAATTCCTTCTCAAAGTCAGCCCATGGAACCTCTGCCTCTATCCTCTCTTTGAGGTAGAGCGTCCACCTCTATCGTGCCGCGCCTCTCAGCTGACTGTCTGCTAGGGGAACCCAGCACTCCCTCGGAGCACGGATCAAGGTAAAAGCGATCCCTAGATCCTCAAGCCACCCCTCCATCTTCGGATCTAAATTACTACCCTCTTACTTCTTGAGGGTCTGCCGCTGGAATGAATAGAGAGTCTTCTGCCACTGGCTATCTTCCTACTCTCGGTCAATCCTCAACTGATTGACCACCTGAATCTACTGCGCCTCGGCCGTCTAAGACACTCGGGGACGACATCCAGGTGCCATAGCTGTATGGTAAACAAAGATCGCCAAATCCCAAGTAGTAAGGAAATTTCTCAAGGTCTCATTTTATCATTTTATTTCAATTTCTTTCCCAGAACACCCAAATCAACTAAAACACAATCATGATGATGCATGTACCTTCCCTAGGGTCTCTACCCTGTAATCAACGTAGTCTCACTTGGTCGTTCGGTAGGATAAGAGTCCTTGCATCGGATCACGGGGGGGGGGGGGGGGGCTAAAATACCGTGTCCTAGCCGGTCTTCCTCGGCCTATGTCACGCACCAATATTAATTAACACTGTTGCCCTACCATCCCATGCAATCCTCACTGTTCCCATCTACAGACTCTATCCTATCTCTCAACCATCATATCTGATACCATTCTGTCACGACCCCCTCCCACCAAAGATACCCCTCCTGAGCTGGCAATGGTGAAAGGGACATAATGACCCCCGAGTCTCGGCTCCAGTAGGCCCTGTTTTGGTGACTAGCACCAAGGGTATGAGTTTTCACAAATATGGGAGGCATTAACCTTTTATTATTTTATGATAGGTAAATTGGACAAGACAACCACAAAAAGGGAAAAGGACAAGTGTATAGAAATAAACCCAAACCAAGCCCACATGCATGTTTAACCAATTTTATTACAAGGTACAAGTACAATAAAGCTCAAAGTACAATTCCAAAAGAAAACAAGAGTACAACAACTGCAAAAACTCCAACTGTCCGACTAGTAGGGTCCCGCACAGCCCGGGTAGTCCTCCTGGAAACCTGAAAATAAACATAGGGTGAGAATACAAGTATACTCAGTAGGGAAACCTAAAGCTCTCGTGCACAAGTGGGGAGGCATCCTAATGTCCCCTAAGAACAACAGAAGAAACCAAGCAAGGAATTCTATCCACCCAACGTCACCAGCCACACTCACCAAAAACACAATCACAAAAGGTAGTAGTATATAATAAACAAGAGTATTGGGTACCCCGCACCATTTCCCTTTAGTTAGCTGCTCTTCCTAACGGCAAACGTCTTGATGCTGCCACACTCTCCCCGCCCACACAAACCTGGGCCTCACAATCACGTATCCCGCCCGCACACAAATGGGCCTCACAACCACATATCCTGCCCGCACACACCTAGTACTCACAACTACGTATCCCACCCGCACACACCTTTCCCTCATCCCGAAGATTTTTGGGTAAAATTAGAACATGTGCGAAGAGTCTTGGGCTAAAACGACCCCAATCGAAACCTACCCGAAGAGTCTTAGGTGTAAGGTCGCCTCAAACCATCACAGCCTAGGGGAGAAGGAGTAGGAAGGAGCTAGTAACTAAGGGAAAACACACTCTCCCATGAAATTGGAGTGTTCGGCACTAAGTGCTCAATATGGTTGGGGTGCGATAAAACACAAAAGATACATATATATATACATATATATGTATACCAAATACACAGCCCAACATATGGCTTCTAAACAGTGAAACTGAGCCCGTGCCTCGACAATTCTACTACGAAGCATGCATACAACAACAACCCCAACCCCATTTAGTTTTTCACGTTTCAATAGAATTAGTTTATTTAGTTCCTTAACTACTGGGCAACTATCCACAACCAACCACATCGATCGTTCGTAAAACATATCCCTGCCATCCACAAATCAAGTTAGGAAAACACAAGCAGCACAACAAAGTCCTTCTTATCAACCAACCAACCCCATTGATTATTATTCCCATTCCATTACCATGACCCACCATTCATTAACTCTTAAACTTTTTATTTATTATTCACAACCTATAGACCATTCATATTCCAACCCATCCCTGCAACCCCGCAGCCAACCGCCATAACCACAACCACACCATACATCATTATCCCTTTAATACCATTTATCGCAGTCGTGCTGCCCATTACTAACATAGCATTTACACCATCCCACAGCCAATCCAACCACAACCCCACTGCTCACCTTATCCACAAAAACCCACAAAACACCCCCATCACATGCCACATAACCAAGTCAATACCCACATGTTCATTACTCCATTTTGTTCAACCGGTGTGATCACACAAGGGTTCCAGATTTTAAACAGCCAACATTACGTGATTAACGAAATTCCACCTTCCATAATGTTTCCATCCACAAAATTGTCTAGAAAGATAGGGTAACATTTAATTGCGCATAAAAAGGCCCCAAATGACCGTGATTTTCAGTAGGCAGAAGCTCATTCAATTCACAATATAATATCACAGGATATAAAGTAACAGTAATCAGAACTTCCCAACCCCGTTATATAAGCTAATTTTTATCTTTATTAAACCAGTTCAAAAGTGTTTCACATAAACACGAGAACACCCACCCCGCATGATGTACAAAATAGAGACACAAAGGTAAGATCCCTACCTCAAAAAGTTCTGATCACACTGCTCCCCCAGATCAACTTTAGAAGACGTCTGTCGGTGTCCGTCACTTCCGTCGAGTCCCAGAGAAACCTCCTCAGGTGGAAGTCAGAAAGGAAAGGCTGAAGGAAAGACAATGGATCCATGTTCGGAAGTTCCACCTCATTGTTACAATCCCGTGGCCACTGATGGATCGTAAATTAGAGCTCGGACGAAGAAGTTATGGAAGAAAGAGCCTTCGAGTCTCTTGGGAGAAATCTGCTCAGAGAAAAGGGGAGGAGAGGGGTGAGTTGAAAGTAGGAGGGGACCCCTCCTTTTATAGGAAATAAAAGAAAAAGTACACGGCGTGTAACTTATGGTACATGGCGTGTAATTGGTTATTTCACACGGTCTCCACGCAGCTCCCAACACGACTCCGCGGTCATTGACTGGTCAACACACGATTTGAGGGTAATGAATATGTCGGGAAGGACTACACGACGTGTAGTTTGGAAACACAAAGTGTACTCATTTATTGCACATGGAAAGGACACAACTTCAACATGGCACACAGTCGTTGACTGGTAATGCGTACGCGGGGAAGGACTGCACGGCGTGTAGTACTGGACACACAGCGTGCACCCATTATTTCACACAGCAAGGACACGACCTTCAACACAGGGTATACCTAGAAAGGTGGTACACGGCATGTAGTTACACTACACAACGTGTACTCATTTACTTCACATGGCGACGACATGGCCTGCAATACGGGGTATTCCCAGAAAGGGGGTACACGACGCGCACTCAAACTACGCGGCGTGTAGTTTCAAAATTCTGGAATGTGTGGGAAAAGTCCCTTTTACCCTCCAGAACACTTCTTGACCTTCTTTTTGACAAAAGAATGGGTCGGAGAGTTCCAGGCCATTACACACAAACTATGTGTTGAGAAAAGTATTGTTTTCAACAATACATATTAATGTTATTTAAAGGGGGAGTTTATTGAAAATAATACTCTGTCACTTTATAATAATTTTGATTCTCACAAATACCCTTAATTATTTTCTAATGATTTTATTTAGTATTTTTCAGGAATTTATTAATTAATTTTACTATTGAAATAACGATAATTTATTACATAGCGCGGAATCTGCTTTAGCACATTCTGGAATCACTGTTCATACTTGACGTGGATAAATATAGCGCGGAATCTGCTTTAGTGCATTCTGGAATCACTGTTCATACCTTACGTGGATAAATATAGTGTGGAATCTACTTTAGCACATTCTGGAATCACTATTCATACCCTACGTGGATAAACGTATCGTAGGGATGAAAAGAGTATATACTTTTTGAGATAAGAGAAAAGTATGGTTAAACAACCATACGTTTTCAGCAAATTATGGAAGAAGAACCTTACGTTAGGAAGGAACCTTACGTTTTGGTTATCAACAAAGTATGAAAGGAGAACCGTACATAAATTCTAAATGTTACATTTGTTTCTCAAAAGTATGGTTTATCAACCTTTCTTTTGGAAACAACCAGACGTTCTTGGAAAAGTATGGATCAAGTAAAAGTATGGATCTTTTACCATACGTTTGAGTGTTGAAGAAAAAGTATGGATGATCATCCGTACGTTTGTGTTCAACCTTACATTGTCAACCCTAAGTTTGTGTTTAAACTTACATTGTCAACCCTAAATTTGTGTTCAACCTTACATTTAAAGACTATGTTATCAACCCTACGTTTGGAGGCTACATCATCAACCATACGTTTGGCGTCCGAAATTTTGACAGACGATATTTTTATACAGTGATTAGCAAGCTGATTATCGGGCAGATTTCATGCCAGATTTAAAGTTGTTTTTAAAGTATGACTTTGACTGATTCAAATCTGTTTTATTAATGGATTTAAGATCGAATTAAAATGAGCTTTTTATGCTGAGTCTAAAGGGACGTTACAAATTTTCTGTAAATTCAAATTTTTGAATATTTCGAATCAGAATGTGACTTTTATGGATCTAAATGTGTAGGAGATTTTCTCAGCTTTATTATATATGTTCTCTCTGAAACACTAGGTACGTGTGTGTATGGTGATCAATCTTTTATTAAAAAAGGTGGAAAACAGATACTGCAGAAATTCATGATTAATCTACTGATTCAAAAAGAGTGTCAAAGCTATGTTTTTTTATGAATAAGGAACTTGGTAAAAGATTCACCTGTTCTACATCGAATATCTACTGTGGATCTACTACTGCTGAAGTTGTGCACTATATCTCTATATATACTAAAACTAGATCGACTCAGAACTGCTTCAACTTGAAGATCAATATTTCATAGAGACTTTGATACATCGGCTGTCAATAGCATTCTTTTGCAAATGTGAAGATCAACTGGAGAACTTATTTCTAAAATTATTATAATTCTTGAGTAACCAGCTTCTCATTCTAAGCTGTGCAGGTTCATGTTTGAACCAGAAGTCTTTGTTTTGACTTGGGTTGTAATGGTGTCAACTGCCTATAATCAGTTGTGAACCGGTCTGTGGAAAAGTGGACCAGATAGTGAAAATCACCAAGATCGTGGAGTTGAGCGTTGGTGGAGTGGACTAGGGGCCTTCTATTCCCCGAACCACAATACATATTTGGGTTCTTGATTTTACTTATTCCGCTGCACGATCAAATCTGATAAAGTATAAAGGACAGAACTCGTTCAATCAAAGAGTTATCGAAAAATTGCAAAAGACACAATCCCCCCCCCCCTCTTGTGTATAATCTGAAGATTCAGATCCAACAATTGGTATCACAGGCGGAGCTTATGATAGAGCCTTAGCAAGCTAGAAGCATTTAAAGATTATACAATAGAGCATCATTACTGATACAAGAGAAGGGATATCAATGGTCAGAGCACCATATTTTAATGGAGACAATTTTGTTTGCTAGAAATCCCGCATGATAATATATCTGAAAAACCTCGGATATAAAGTCTATTCACAGATTTTGACTCCTTATTAAATTCTTGAAAATCCAGAGACATGGAGTGCTCCTACATAGGCAGAGTAGGATATGAACTCAAAGGCTATGAATGCAATTATCTGCGGTCTAGGACCAGATGAATTCAATAGAGTATCTCAGTGCCCAACAACATATGAGATGTGGCAAACAAGAGCTGTGGAATATGAAGGAACAGACAATGTGAGGAAAATGAGATATGCAACTGCAAAACTGAAATTTGATACTTTCAGAATATTCGAAGGTGAAATAATTACCCAAAACAATGGGAGATTGGCATAGATTTTCAATAATATAACAGCTCTAGGAGAACCTAACAAGCAGGATGATTAAGAATTAAAAGTACTCAGGGTCCTTCCTACTCAATGGAATGGTATCTCTGCTGCAATTAGAAAATCAACTCCTATCAAAGATCTAACCATGAGAGAGCAGATTGGTACACTAATGATGTATGACGCTGAAATTCAAGAAGAGGCTAATGAACATAAAGTGCATATCAAAATGGAAGATTCTACCTTGAGAGTAACTTCACAATAAAATAATAGAAAGATGAAGAATAGAGAAGTCAATGCTAATTCAGAAAGCTCTGACACATCAAACTCAGATGAAGAACTGGCTCAGCTATCCAGGAAATTTAGAAATTTCAACAGTAGGAAAATAGGATTAAAAAATCCATTAAGGGAGATAATAACGAAATAAGATGTTATGAATGAAAAATTATGGGGCCTATCAGACCAGATTTCAAACAATTAAAGGATGCAAAGAAGAAAAAATTCTTCAAAAAAACACTATGAGCAGAAAGACAATAAAGCTATGAAAGAGACTTGGAGTTTATCTGAAGACTCTAGTAGCTCTCTTGAATCAAGCTCGGAGAAATAATAAGTCGATCTAAAAGCAAACATGTGTTTTATGGCTGAAACTGATGAGGTACACTCATATTACTCCTCTGAATCAAATTCGGAATCAAGCTACACAAATGAAAAACTTTCATCCTACTACAATATGCTTGAAGAAAGATATGATTCACTATTTAAAAATAATAAGTCACTAAAAAACTTACATAAATCTGTTTCAGATGAAAGAGATACAATGCTGAAACAACATAAGGAATTAACTAATAAATAAAATTCGATTAACACTAACTATATTAATTTTGAATCAAGAATAAAAACACTATAGGACGAAGTATAATCTTACAAACATGATGCATTGTTTTTTATAAAAGAATAGAATTCATTAAATGAAATTCTTGGAAAAGTTATCATTAAAAAGGAGAGATTTGGAATTGGAAGTAAAGGAGAAAAACCAAAGCTATATAAAAATTATTTTGATCCTAGCTCTAAAAAGGTTAATTGTAATTTTTATGGGACAAAGGGACATGTAGCTAAAAACTATTTCTTAGGAAAAAAACAAATTTGTGTTATTAAGAAAGCCTATGTTTCAAAATACTTGTATTATTCAGCTAATTTTAAAAGAACAAAAAAAATCTGGATTACCAAATCATTACTAGCTAACACCCCATCGACCCAACAAAATATGGGTACGAAAGAAATTTGTTTGAATGTCTTTGCAGGTAGCAGGCCACCAGAGAAGAAAAGTTATATGGTACATGGAAAGTGGCTACTCAAGTCACATGAGTGGAAACTCATTGAATTTTTCTTCACTCACTCAAAAGGAAGGAGGAATTGTCACATTTGGTGACAATGAAAAAGGAAAAATCATTGGCATTGGAACTGTTGGAGATCCAAAAGCAGTCTCAATCAAAAAAGTTCGTTATGTACAAGGACTAAAACACAAGCTGATAAGTATCTCTCAACTCTGTGATGATGGATATACTACTGATTTTACTAACAATTGTTGTACTATTTCTAAAGATAAAATATTTAAATTTAAAGCACCAAGAACTGAAAATATCTATACTTTGGATTTAAATTCATTGTGTAAACCACAAGTAAACTTCTTGACTACTAAAGTAAGTGAATCCTAGATCTGGCATATGAGACTTGGACACTGCAATGTATATGTTTTACATAAGTTATATAAGAAACATTTAGTTTCTAATTTACCTTGTCTCAAATTTGAATGTGACAGATTTTGTGATGCATGTAAACTTGGCAAGAAACACAAATCACCCTTAAAATCTATTAATAAGGTTGCTACAAATAGACCTCTAGAACATATTCATATGGATTTTTTTGGACCCTCAATAGTAGCAAGCCTAGCTGGTAAATTATATGTATATGTTTTAGTTGATGACTATTCAAGATTTACATGGATTTTCTTCTTGAAATTTAAAAATGAATCTTTTACTTTATTTGAATGTTTCTGCAAATCTGTTCAAAATGTAAAAGGTTTTAATATAATCTCATTGAGTAGTGATCATGGTGGAGAATTTTAAAATCTGGAATTTAATTCCTTTTTCTCAAACATGGGTATTAAAAATACCTTTTCTGCACCCGGAACACCTCAATATAATGGGATTGTAGAAATGAGAAATAGAACAATTCAAGAAATGGCTAGAACTATGTTAAATGAATATATCCTACCTATATATTTCTGGGAAGAAGATGTGAATAAAACCTTTTATATAATTAATAGAGTTTTAATTAAACCTATTTTTAAAAAGACACCCTATGAACTATGGAATAATAGAAAACCTGAAGTAAATTAAATTAATGTTTTTGGATGTAAGGTTTACATCTTAAACACCAAGGATAATATTGGTATGTTTGATCCAAAATATGATGAAGGTATTTTCTTAGGATATTCTGCTACCTACAAATATTATAGAGTTTATAATAAGATGTAAAGGGTTATTAAAGAATCAGTTCATGTGAAATTTGATGAATCTGATCCCTTTGAGAAAAAGACAGAACAAATGGATGAACTTGACTCTAATGATAACCTGAGACTTGAGAACTTAAATAATGATTTTTAAAATAATATAAAATAAATTTAGTCCAGTTCAGAGGAACATGATATCGAAGAACCTTTAAATATATTACCTATACAATTTAGAACCCTAAAGAATCACCCTTTAGAAACTGTAATAGGTGACCTAGAAACTGGTGTTCAAACTAGAAGAAACTTAGTAAACCTAGTGGAATTCTCTGCCTTCCTATCTCAACAAGAACCCAAAACTATAGAAGAAGCATTAGATGATGAAAACTGGGTAATAGCAATGCAAGATGAATTAAAACAGTTTAAAATAAATGATGTTTGGGAATTAGTGTAAAGACCTAAGAATTATCCTATAATAGGAACCACATGGGTCTTTAGAAATAAACAAGATGTTCAAGGCACAATAACTAGAAATAAAGAAAGATTAGTATCTAACAGATACAATCAAGAAGAAGGAATAGATTATGATGAGGCTTTTGCACCTGTTTCTAGGTTATAAGCCATAGGAATCCTTTTAGATTATGCATCTTATATGAATTTTAAATTATTTCCAATGGATGTTAAATCTCCCTTTTTAAATGGTTTTTTAATGGAGGAAGTTTATGTTGAGCAACATCCTTGTTTTGAGAACTCTCAGAAACCTGATTTTGTTTTTAAACATACTAAAGCTCTTTATGGCCTTAAACAACCACCTAGAGCTTGGTATGAAAGATTAAGTTCATTTATTTTGAAAAATGACTTTACTGTTGGAATGGCAGACCCAACACTCTTTAAGAAAACTATGAAAAATAATGTTTTATTGGTTCAAATTTATGTTGATGACATAATCTTTGGATCAACTAATAAAACACTTTGTCATGAATTTTCAAAATTAATGCATGAAAAATTTGAAATGAGTATGATGGGAGTATTAAATTTCTTTTTGGGTCTTCAAATTTATCAAAAATATTTTGGAAATGTTTTAAATCAAAGAAAATACATTACTGATTTACTTTAGAAATTTGCTCGTGAAAACAGAAAGCCATTTACAACTCCGATGTGTACTAATATAAAACTTGATTTGGATAAAACTGGGAAATCAGTTGACAACAATTTATATAGAGGTATGATTGGTAGTTTGTTATATCATACTGTTAGTAGTCCAGGTATAATGTATTCATTATGTCATTGTGCTATATTTCAATGAAATCCTAAAGAATCTCATTTGACTACTGTTAAAATAATTTTTAGATATTTAAAAGAAACTATTTTTAATCTCTTCTTTATCCTAAAGCATCTAATTTTAATTTGATTTCATATTCATATGTTGAATTTGGAAGTTGTAGGTTAGATAGAAAAAGCACATCAGGTACATGTCACTTTTTACGAAAGTCCTTAGTATCATGGTCTAGGAAGAAACAACATTCAGTTGCCCTGTCAACAGCTATGGCAAAATAAGTTTCTGTTGGCAGCTGCTGTGCACAAGTGTTGTGGATGAAAAACACTCTTATGGAATTTTGATTGAATTTTAGTAATACACCTATTTTATGTGATAACAAGTGCAACTAATATTTCAAAAAATCCTATTAATCATTCTAGAACTAAGAACACTGATATAAGGCATCACTTTTTAAGAGATCATGTTATTAAAAAGGATATATTTTTAGAATTTATAAATACTAAAATTCAATTAGCAGATATTTTTACTAAACCACTTCCCACTGCAAGGTTTGATTTTATTAAGTGGGAGCTAGGTTTATTTAATTTTAAATAATTTTTTATTTTATTTAGTTTTATTTATTTTATAATTTTTTTAATACTGTATAATATTTTCTTTCTTTATCCATATTCAAACTTTATTTGTTTTAAATATATGTAATGATTAGTGATTACATGGGAATAAAGGTTGTGAGAGCCTTTTCGACTTCTAAACTCTTTCACTTCTATCTAAACCCTTTTGAAATCCAAAAATCACAGTTCCTATCCTAAACCCTAACCTTCGAACCTATGAAACCCTAGCCTTCAAACCTGCAGAGACTGTCGCAGAAATGGTATGGACTAAAAGATCCAGTGAAGCCGAGCCAAGCAATGCCAAGAGACAACGCACCGAGGGATGAAAAATCTTACAGGGCAAGGTAATCGATCTCGACTGGTTATTTCAGACAAATCTGTTGTTGAAGCAAGCACTGTCATTTTAGAATCTTCAACATATTTTTAATAGTGATAATACGGAATTTCTGTATGAAGTAAAATTTAGATACTTATTGAAATCTATACAGTTTAGTCTGAGGGATAGACATGACATTATGAAGGATAAGATAGAGGATAGGGATTTCTCAATCTCATCAGTAGAGATTGGTCAGATTCTTAACTGCCCTCATGAGGGAGTTTTTCATTTCGATTTAAAAAATATTGGAGATTCAGTGCATAAATCCAAAGACATCATATCATTTCTTTTTGGTACTATGACAATAAAGAAAATGTTTGTCAAGGATTTGGAGCCTGATCAGAAGATTTTGGTCAAATTTATTCAGACTAGAATAGCTCCACTGATGGAAGAAATGGAAATGATTTTGTACCCAGATATGTATATAATGTTTCTTTTGTTAAGATATATTAAGTTAAACTTTCCAAGATACATTATAAGGTATCTCAGTTACTATTGTCAACGCGAGGCCCAGATGAATTTCTACCTTTTTGGTCGATTTATTTCTAAACTGTTGTTTAAGAAAGACATGGTGAGATTAGTGGATGCTCGAGTTAACGGTCATCACAGTAATACGTTTAATGCTGGAACATTGAGGAAATTTGGATATTTCTGGAGAACATTTAAAGGAAATATTTTTCTAGTAGAAGCTGAGGAAGACTCAGAGAGTGCTCAGGCTCAATCTTCTATGTCTAAGGAGGGTCAAGCTGAATCCAATGTTAGCAATGTAGCAAGAAGTATTCGCTTCGAAGTGGAAGATGTTGAGGAAGACAGAAGTCAGGAAGGACTTCAATCAAAAAGAAAGAGACTTGTCAATGAGGAAATTACTTCCCCTGCTTTGGAAACAACCTCAGAAGCTTTATTTTCTTATTCTTTTGTAAGGGAATATGTTGTTGATAAGACCATGGAAGTTGTTACTAAAAGAATAGCACTAGTAGAGGGAGCAGGAGTTCTAGAAGAAGCTCAAAGGGAGAATCAGGAATAGATTGTAGCTGATGTTGATGTTTCACTTCAATATCAACAAGAGATGGAGGGAGTGCCTGGTGAAGAAGTGGTCGGACCTCAAGAAACTATTGAATATATTGTTCTTGAAACCCCAGTGGAAGACGAAGATGCAGATGAATGAGATGAGAATACTTCTGAAGCTCACACAGAGGTACTACAAGAGGATTTTTCTGTGGAGGAGTTTAAGAACTCTAAGGAAAAATCTGTGGACCAACCTTCTTAGGACAGATAAAAAGAAAAATCTAATGCTAAATCATTGGCTTTGGTACTGCTGCATCAACCAGAGCATGTGACTATGAATCAAGCATAGGGTTCCTCTGATTCAAGAATAGAATAAATTCAAAAACTGTACAAAAATGTTTCTCAGTTGGAATCTGAGAATGTTTCTCTGAGAAATGCCTTAGACTTAGAACATTTTAAGTTTCAAAAGCTGAAGGAGTGTACAGTTTCAAGGAAATAAGTTGAAATGTTTAAATAGGATATGCTGACTTCTGTTACACAATTGATATCTGAAATGGTTATGAAGTCGGATTTATCAGATCTGAAGTTGTTTATGGAGAACCAATTTTCATTAGTTGAAAATAGTGCTGCTAATGGATTAGGTACTTCACCTGATTTAATCAGAAGGTTTCAAGCTATCAAAACTGTGATGAGCAACATGAATGACAGGTTACAAGATATTTAATTTAATAGTTCTCCTTTGTCAGTGTTGCTGGACAATCAGATGTTCTTAGTGGATCAACTGACATCTAGTGAGCCATCGGTCATAATTCTATTAAATCAGTTATCAGAGAAGCTGTCAATGTTTGTCGAAAAATAGGAAAGGATGCTTGAGTTTTTCAGAGTCAATTTAATTGTGGATATTCATATGACTCAAGAGAACAGTGAGCTCATTATCAAACTTGGAGATGGGATGATGAAGAGACTTCAGGAACAGTTTATAGAAATCAAGTCTACAATCCAGAGGAGATAGAACCTGTTGGCTATCTTACCCAAACCATGATTCCTGTGTATATCATTGTCATGTATATACTGTTGTTTTTGAATGAAAATTTCCTTCATTGTTTATTTGTTTCTTTCTCTATTTGTTTTTTTAATTTTATTTTTGATATTCCAGTACTCTAGATTTAATTATTGATAAAAAAATTAATAATAAGCATTTACCTACAGTTCAATGCAATATTAAATGTGTTCAAATCCCTGATTTCTCAGTCATTTTGATATCACAAAAGGGGGAGAATTTCGATCAACATAATAATTTTAATTAGGGGGAGAATTAAAATAGAAATTTGGATAACCACAACATTTTATTTTACAAAATATTATATTTATTGTTTATTCAGAAGGAGAAATTTTTCCAAAATTAAATATTATTTCATCCTTTCAAAATTCTAAAACATTATGTAACTAATATTGAATGTTAATTTTGTTTAAATATTTTTAATTATTTTATGGGTTTTGTGATCATCAAAAAAGGGGAGATTGTTGAGCAATGTATTATTTTCAACAATATATATTAATTTTATTTAAAGAGTGAGTATATTGAAAATAATACTCTGTCTCTTTATCATAATTTTGATGCTCACAAATACCCTTAGTTATTTTCTAATGATTTTATTTAGTATGTTTCAGGAATTTATTAATTAATTTTACTATTAAAATTATGAGAATTTATTACTTAGTGCAGAATCTGCTTTAGCGCATTCTGGAATCACTTTTCATACCTTACATGGATAAATATAGCGCGGAATCTTCTTTAGCACATTCTAGAATCACTGTTCATACATTACGTGGTTAAATATAGCGCGGAATCTACATTAGCACATTCTGGAATCACTATTCATACCATACGTGGATAAATGTAGTGTAAGGATGAAAAGCGTGTATACTTTTTGAGATAAGAGAAAAGTATGATTAAACAACCATACATTTTCATCAAAGTGCGGAAGAAGAACCTTGCGTTAGGAAGGAACCTGAAGTTTTCGTTATCAGCAAAGTATGGAAGGAGAACCGTAGATAAATTCTAAATGCTACGTTTGTTTCTCAAAAGAATGGTTCATCAACCTTACTTTTGTAAATAACCATACGTTCTTGGAAAAGTATGGATCAAGTAAAAGTATGGATCTTTTACCGTATGTTTGAGTGTTGAAGAAAAAGTACGGATGATCAACACTACGTTTGTGTTCAACCTTACGTTGTCAACCCTACGTTTGTGTTTAACCTTACGTTTTCAACCCTACATTTGTGTTAAACCTCACGTTGTCAACCATAAGTTTGAAGACTATGTTATCAACCCAACGTTTGGAGTCCACGTCATCAACCTTAAGTTTGGCATCGAAAATATTGATAGGCGATATTTTTATGCAGCGATTAGCAAGCTGATTATCGGGCAGATTTCAAGCCAGATTTAAAGTCATTTTTAAACTATGACATTGACAGATTCAAAGACATTTTTTTAATGTATTTAAGATAGATTTAAACGGATATTTTTATGCCGATTCTTAAGGGAAGTTACGACTTCTCTGTAAATTCAAATTTTTGAATATCGCAAATCAGAAGGTGAATTTTATGGATCTAAATGTGCATGAGATTTTCTGAGCTTTATTATATATGTTCTCTCTGAAACACCAGGTACGTGAGTGTATGGTGATCGATCTTATATTAAAAAAGGTGGAAAACAGAGACTGCAGAAATTCATGATGAATCTGCTGATTCAAAAAGAGCGTCAAAGCTCTGTTCTTTTATGAAGAAATAACTCGATAAAAGATTCACCTGTTCTACAACGAATATATACTGTGGATCTACTACTGATGAAGTTGTGCACTATATCTCTATATCTACTACAATCAGATCGACTCATAACTTCTTCAACTTGAAGATCAATATTTCTAGAGACTTCGATCCATCTTCTGTCAATTGTATTCTGATGCAATTGTGAAGATCAACTGGAGAACTTCTTTCTAAAATTCTTTTTATTGTTGAGTAACCATATTCACATTCTAAGCTGTGTAGGTTCATGTTTGAACCAAAAGGCTTTTTTTTTCCTTGGGTTGTAATTGTGTAAATTGCCTATACTCAGTTGTGAACTAGTCTGTGGAAAAGAGGACCAGATAGAAAAAATCACCAAGCTCATGGAGTTGAGCATTGGTGGAGTGGACTAGGGTCCTTCTGGTCCCCAAACCACTATACATATTTGTGTTCTTGATTTTACTTATTCCACTGCATGATCAAATCTGATAAAGTATAAAGGACATAACTCATTTAATCAAAGAGTTATTAAAAAATTGCGAAAGACACAATTAAACCCCTCTTCTGTATAATCAGAAGATTCAGATCCAACACCATGTTGATGTTGTGTGAAAGGAATTTATAAATTATTAAAATGTAACAAATCAATTAAAATCAATTAATTTTAAATAAATTTTTTTAAAAACACAGCGTGATACAAATTTGACACTATCATAATTTGTGATGGTGAAGGAATCAATAGAAATTTATGGGTGGTTAACTGAAATAGTAAATGGTTTTTCTGCTATTGGAGATACAATTAAACAAACATATCATGATTTAAAAGTATTGATAGTCATAAAGGCAAAATGTAATGGGATATTAGTTGTATGGATGTAATCTAATCTAGTGTCACAATTGATAATAGAAGAATTTATTAGAACTAAAATGATGTGAAAAAAATAAATTCAAGATAAAGATGAAGATAATAGGTTGATAAAAAGGGATAATAACACACATAAATCTACTCCATATAAATATGAAAATAAATAAAAATAGGATTCACCACAATCAAATTATTTAGAACATTCATATTCTAAAATCGACCGAGCATATTTAGCTAGAAGTTTTTGAAAATATTATAAGAAAAATGTATTTAAGAAGTCCAATAAGAAAGATGGTTGAGGACATAATGAAGTAATATGAAACGAATTAAAAAAATGTTACATATCAAACATGATTGTCCATAACTAAAAGAATAGAAAATAAAAATGTAAAATAATGATAGGTAGTATCGTATGAGAACTCAATATGAGTAAAAATATAAAAATAAAATGAAGGCTACTTAGAGTGTCTCAAAATACTCTAGAAATACTTATAAACATTATTCATAAAAATATCCAACTAATATGTAATAAAATATGTGTTTTATCAATAAATAACAAAATATGCGGTATAATTTTATAGTTATCTTGTTTCAGATTTTGAAATTTTTTATAATAGTATATTAGTTTCTTATTGCTCAATGATTGAAAAAATGTATCAATAATTAATGAAAAATCATAAATATCATAAAAATATTTATTCTGTTTTTTTGAATAAAATGTTTTCTTCATAAAAAATTGTATTTAATAAAAAATGTCAACAAATATATATCAAATTTAGTTTTTAATTAAAATAGAATTAAAGAGTTAATAGTTTAATTTGAGTCATTCAAAAAATATACAATTATACTAATTATGGAAGAAAAATCTCTTAATCATATTATTGGTAATAAAATTAAAAGTAAAAATTATAGAATATGAAGAAATATTGAAATATAAAAATTATATAGAAATTATTGTTTACCTAGTTTTAAAAGCATCACATGTTTTTACTATGTAACTAAATGTCATTATTCTAATTTATAATGTTTGAGAAATCCAAAAATCAGTTTAATAAAATGGGATTACAAATCTATAAATAATACTAAACAAAGATCAATAAATTTACAAATAATTACACATGTTTGGCTACCTAGATCATTTCTTGCTGACACAGCTAGACCTAATAAAATTTTGGTACCAATGAAAACTTTTGATAAAACGTTTTGTTCTAAAAATATCAAATAAAAAATTTGTACTGTAATATGGGAATTGAATTCTCAAGAAATATTAGTGGATAATCATCAAATTTTAGTTAATTAAAAAAACTAGATAGAGGCTTATTTATATTCATTGATAATTCAAAATGAAAAATAGTGATAGTTTGATTGGTTGGAAATCCAAAACCAATTTTCATAAAAAATTTAATTTATCATCAAGGGTTTAATCATATTCTACTAAGAAAATATTAACTATTTGATGGTGGTATTTAAATTTTTTTACATGAATAATTCATGATCTTTTTTAAGATAAATTTCATTAAGTGTAAATCACCTAGAACAGAAAATGTTTATAATTTGGATCTTAATTACTTGTATAAACAAAAAATAAATTGCTCAAATACTAATATAAATGTATCCTTTATATGTAATATGATACTTAGATATTTTAATGTATTAAATTTTTCTAAATTATTTTGTAAACATTTAGATTTAGTTTTTTATTCTACAAATTGATAAATATATATTTTTTGATGCAAGTCAAATAGAAAATAAACACAATTCATGACTCAAATATATTAACAAGATTGATTCATCCAAACTTCCAATAAAATCTACATAGACTCATTTTGGACCATCTTGAGTTGAAGGGTTAAATGGAATATTATATATTTCTTTATTTTATGGATTTTCCTGATTTTCCTAAGTTTATTTTTAAAAACAATGAGGTGAGGATTTTTTTTATGATTTTGTAAAATTGTTAAAAATGTTAAAAATTTTCAAATAAATTCATTAAGAAGTTATTGTAGTTGATAGTATTAGAATTTATAATTTAATTTTTATTTATCATTAGTTCATATTAAACATACTTTCTCTACAATATGAACACCTCAACAAAATATAATTTTAGGAAGAAGAAATAAAACTATTTACGAAATAGAATGGACTAAATTGAATGAAAATATTCTTCATACAAACTATTGGGAATAAGTTGTAAACATGACTTTTCATATCCTTAATATAGTTATATTAAGACTATTTCATAGATAGACACCCTATGAACTATGATATAATATAAAATTAAAATACAGATATACTAATATGTTATGGTAAAAGTTTTATATTCTGAATAATACGAAAAATATTGTTAGATATGATCCAAAGGCTGATTGAGAATTATTATAGGATATTATTCTAACTTTTATCATTATAGAGTATTAAATAAAAATTGAAATATATTTGAATAATCTGTTCATGTGAATTTTGACTAAAATAATATATATAATCGCCTAAAAAATAAAATATTTGATGTTACATATACTATAGACAATGTGATAATTGAATTTCTTAATGATAATTTTCAAAAACAATAATACGATGAAATTTACCCCAACCTAGTAGAACATGAATCTTATGAACAAGAGAGTGTCTTTCTGAGACAACTATATCATAAAATGATCATCCTTTCAAAACTATAAAAGGAAATTTAGATACATGTCTCTAGATAATTGGGAATATTGTAAATCTATATGAATTTTATACCTTTATATTTCATTTAAAACATGGAACTGTAGAGGGACCACTACAATATTAATGTTGGATAATAGATATTCCAAAACAACTTAACAAATATAGAAGTTAAAATGTCTTGTATTTTGTTGACATGCCATATAATTATTCAATAATGGGTAACAAAAGGGTTTTTATAAATAACTAAGATTACCAAAGAATTATTACCACAAATTAATCTATATTAGTAACTAAAGGATATAATTAGGATGACCAAATATATTATGATGAAACCATTTTAGATTTTTCTATATTTGTATATATTAAAATAATTCTAACTTATATATAATGTATGAATTCTAAAATATATCATATGGAATTAAAATCCTCATTTCAAAATTTATACTTAATATAAAAAGTTCATAATGAAAAAACAATCTTTTTTGAACATCCTTATCTACCAAATTCTATTTTCAAACATATTAAATCACTTTACATTCTTAAATATGCACAATGATCTTAGTATAAAATATTATATTCTCTTATACTATAAAATTTCATTTCTGTAGGATTTAAAGTTCCCAGTCATCAATAAAACAATTTTTCATATATTTTAATAGAAAAAAAATATGTAGATGACTTTTTTTGTTGTTCAACTAATAAAAAAGTGTAATTAATTTTCAAATATTATTCAAATTGAATTTCAAATGAGTATTATTAAATGATTTTACTTATTTCTTATTTTTTAATTTTTTCAAAAAAATTATTTTAATTATTTTATCAAAATTAAATATATTATTGATTTATTAAAAAATATTCGACTATAAAATAGTAAAAATTATAAAACTCCCATGTGTACCAATATTAAACTATATTTGAATAAATTGATAAAACTAGTTGATAGCTAGTAATATTGTGGTATAATTGGTATTTTTCTATACCTTACTTCTAATAGGCCATACATTATGTTTTTTTTCTATATTTTTGAAATATTTAAAACAAATCCAAAATAATCTCATTTTACTATTATTAAAATAAATTTTACATATTTAGCATGAAATACTTTTAAATTTTTAATTTACCCAATGAAATCATATTTTAATTTAATAACATATTCTGATGATGATTTTGGAGGATGTATTGTAGATAGATATATTACTTCTAGAACACTTCATTTTTTTGGGGAAGTCCTTAGTTTTATTTTCATGGATGAAAAAAATAGTTTCATTATATATATATCAAATAGACTATATCCATGTTGGATGTTATTATGCACAAGTTTTATATATGAAACTCACACTACGAGACATTGGACTGAACTTTAGTAATATTATTATTTTATTTGACGATAATAGTAAAATTATTTTTTTGAAAAATATTTTAATTCACTCAAGAACTAAAAATATTGATATACGATATCATTATCTATGATATAATGTTCTCTAAATGGATATTTTTTTTAAATTTTTAGTAATGAATATTAACTTGCTAGTATTTTCACCAAACCACTTCCCACTCTTAGTTTTGAATTTATGAAGTGGGATTTGGAATATTTAGTTTTATTTAATAATTTATATCATATATTTTGATTATGTTTATATTAATAATTTTATTAATTTTTATCATTTAGTTTTCATATGTTTATTTAATAAATTTTTTATTTATTAGTATTATAAAAAAGACGAATTTTCAAAATTAAAATGTATAATTATTTCCTTGAGTGGTTGGATCAATAAACTAATATATTGTCAAAAAATATCAGAACCACTCTCTCACATACCCTCAATATCGAACCCTTTCGCATTATAGATCTCTTAGTTTCCCTTTGAAACCCAAAAATTTGAACCCCAAAACATCTGGATTTCCGAAACAGAGAAGACTACAAGGACAGATGAACAATGATATAGAGAAGATAAGTGAGAACACACCTCAAGAGAACAGAAGATTCATTCAAGTGATGGTAGTTGACATTGAGTGGTTATTTCATAAAATATACTCATAAATAATGTATTATATTTTCGAGGTCTAGAATTTTTATTCAATAGAGACACTATAGATTGTTATTTATATGATGAAGAAAAATAGTTTTACAAACATTTATAGTTATGTTTTAGTGATACATAAGTTTTATTCATTTATAAGGTAAATAACATGGGGTTTTTTGTTTCCTCTTTAGATAGAGAAATATATTTTTTTAGTGTCCCTATGATGGGTTTTTTCATTTTAATCTTCAGTCTACCGGATATGAGAAACATAAATCCGGGGACATAATGTCTTTTATTTTCATCTAGTCCACCATAATATCAAGGCTTATTTTCAAGGATCAGAAATCATACTAGTAGGTACTAGTCAAATACAATCAATCTATAATAATACCTTGTATTGTTTATTTATATAAAATTATATTTCTATAGATATATATATTATATTATTTCAAATTAAATCAATTCCAATTCTAGAAGATACATTATAAGGTATATAAATCATTACGATATGAAGAGGAAGTGATATATTTTAATAAATATGGATGGTATGTTTCTATGAAATATTATAAGAACAATAAGTTTCATCTAATTAAAAAAATCCAGTAGCTGTCATCATGGAAATATTATTTTCACTGAAACCATTATAAGTTTGGTTTCTTTTGGAGAAGCACAAAATGAATGTTTATTCTGGTTGGTACTGATGACTAATTAGAATTGGGTTCTAAATCCCAAGAATAAAGTTATAGAAAAATAATCTGAGTCAATGGGACTTTATGGTGAATTAGTAAGAGGATCAAGAATAGATGATGCTATTGAGACAACTGGTAGGACACTCTGAGTTGATGTTAGTGAACTTACAGTTATAAGAAGTGTTATTAATTCTTTTGAAGAGCCCTAGGAATATGTAGGCAGTGATTACCTTATTACAAGGGCATTACATAGAGAAGAACATAATTTTGATTCTCCAGAATAAGAAGTAGTAGAAATTGAACAACCAATGGTTATAAGATTAAAAAAATACATCTATAGAAAAAACTGAGAATAGAGGGGATTGCAAAGCTCATGATGAACATAAAATTGTTGAGATTTCATAGAGTGGTGAGAAATTTCTGCCTCATTTAGTTGATACTACCAAAATAATAATATAAATAGATTATTAATATAGGTATATAATATTTGTAAAATGGTTCTCTTGAATCTGGTGAAATAACATATTTTGTTTCTCCATTGGAATCATCTTCCAGTGAGAAGGATGATGGTAGTTCTCTAATCATTGTGAAGTTGGAAAATCATCTCAAATTCATGAATAAGAATCATTAGATTCTATTAATTCTCATATTGAAGAGTTGGTATAGAAATTTAATCAGATGATAGATGAAAATTCAACCCTAAAAAGTTAATTGGAGGTCTCTAAGAAAAATATTGAGTATTTTCAATGCTCAACTGTTCCATGAATTTGATTTTAATAAGTTCACGCTAGGTTTAATTCTCACAAATAATATTATATTTCAAAAAAAATATTTTGATTCACTTAAATAGAAATTTTTTATCATATTACGGAGATCAAGGAATTTTTTTTCAAAGAAATATTTTTGTTCTTTTAATAAATAAATGTAATTTTAAGTATAATTGAAAATAAGTTAATAAAATAAGGAAATATATTCTACATTTAGTCATCACACATCTTGAGATCTAGTAAGAATGTTTTAATCGCTAACATTGGTTATCATTGACAAAAATTATCTGAAAATTTAGTTTTATAGTGGTATAGTTCATGTTTTATTGGATAATCACAAATATATTGTTTAGAAATTAACATATGATGAGTCAAGTTTAAGAATACTTATCAATCAGTTAAATGATATGTTGAACCATTTTTTCAGTATAAAGAAAACCTCTAAGTGTTCATGATGATCAATAGTATGAATTTTTTTAAAAAGGGACAAACTCAATGACATTGATTAAAAAGTGGGATGATATGTATGATAATAGTTTTAAAGGAATGATGGCCATGATAAAATATGGTCATAAAGATGTTATAGTTTCATCTACTTCAAAACCATAATCTAAACCTGATCCTTCTCCTCCATATCATCTTACCTATAATCTATTTCAGTCTAATATTCTATTTAATCATAATCAATTTTTTTAATTAAATTATTTATTTTATTGTATTTGATTTTATTTCTTATTATATATACCTCAATAATAATATACCATGAATAATTTTTTTTTTTATTCATAACAAATAGTTTACTAATTTTTTTTCTACAATAGTTGTGTTATAAAACAATTTTGACACTTTCTTTTTTATATCGAAAAAATGGAGAGAAAATTTGCATAAACACATACATTATTAGGACTATCATATATTTAGAAAATCTATTTAGTTTAAATGAAAACTATTTTTTGAAATAATATTTTATTTTCACTTTACATTTCCTATATTTTATTTAAGTGTTTAATATATGGGGTTTTCATCATCAAAATGGGGGATTTTTTGCATGTATTTTTCAACAATGATTTAATTTTTTTTTATTTTGATTCTTAGAAATAACATTTCTTGTTTAAATGATGTAATTAATATAATTTTTTTCATGATTATGATTCTTGAAAAGGTTAAATTATTTGTGAGTTAAATATTTTAATCATAAATCATTATGGATATGTTTAAGATAGACTAGAAAATATTTTCATACCCATCATTAGAAATATTAATGTTTGGTTCTTAAAAACTATGTTTGGAATAAATGTATTGATATGTAACCCTACACTATTGTGAAAGGTTTAATGAGGAACCATTATTTTCAAAAGAAAACCCATATTTGTGAAACTAACATATGGTTCAATAAAAATATTTATTGAATTTAAACATACATTATTAACAAAAATTTCAATGTGAACTATACATTTGACTTGTTCAATGAATGAGTTTAAATTCTTGATTTTTTAGATGTTTTCTGTAATAGTCACCAGAATAAATATATATTCAATAATGATTAATGACCAATTCAAAATCTCATGTTCAACATACAAGATTGTTCATTCTTCTATGGAATGTGACAATTTATTTTAATTAATTAAATTAAAATATTCACAATTTATCAAGACATATTCTGGGATCTATTAAATAAGAAGAATCATGTTTCCCTTGATAAATACCAATATTTATATCATTTATAGATAAATAATTTTTTTTAATTCAAGGAATCTGTTATTCTAGAGAGGTACACTTTGGATAAATAAATGGTTCGATCATGTTATTTGGGATTATTGAGTTGTTGTTACTTCTGTTGTTGTTTATATTTTTTATTTCAAAAATATCAATAACAACAAGGATCACTTCAATATTGTTATGTCTTCAACAATTTTATCAATGAATAATAATATTCATTATCTATCAATTTCTACTACAACTATGATCTGAATATTTTTATCTATCAAATAAATTAATCTTTATTTCATATAGTGTTGGCTAATCATCCTCAGTATTTGGTAGATTGTATGTCTCTCAGCCTAATTTATAGATATTTCTGATTCCCTACAATAGAATTATAATGCCCTATAAAAGTATTATTGTGAGGTTTTCAACTACCTATACTCAGTTGTAAATGACTTGTGATAAGATGACATGCTTATTGAAAATCATAAATATCACTGAGAGAGTGTTGGTGGACTGAATTAGAGGATCTATGTGCCCCAAAACACTATAAAAACTATTGAGTTATTCATCTGTATTTTTCTATAAATAAATTTGATGAGGTAATAGAATTATAAATAACACAATTCTATATAAAGAGGGATACAATTTTAATACTTCCAGATTTGTAAATGAATACAATTTATCCCCTCTTATGTATATTCATATTATTAAAAAATGAAAAGACAAACCACTATATATAACTCAATGTCAATGTAGGATCACTAAAAAAATAAATATTACTATTTTATCTAACACCCTTATAAAAATGAAAAAAAATAGAATAACACTTATGGGAGAATTTAAATTATTATCTAAATCCAGTCCTCTCAAGATTTTCCATGAGAGAAATCAGATTAATTAAATAAGGGTAATATCTATAATGACATTCATTAGTTCTAGGACATAATTCTACATGATCCAATATCAGAGGGGGGACATAATCCAAAATGAAACCCAAAATCCTCTTAGGATAAGAGAAACATGTCAATGTGAGTGAATAGGATAAACCATTACAAAGTAGTAAAAAAGACATATTGATGGATTTTTTTTGTTAATGTGTGGCCCAACATCATATTCCATGAGACAATACATCCATTGGTGAAATACTTAAAGAAATTTTGCTTTTAAAATGAATTTTAAATCATAATTATACTTGAGAATGTCAATTTTACCAATATATTATTATTTTCTCATCCAGATTAGATTTTATAGTCACTTGGGAATCATTTAGGGTTCCCTAAACATGAAATAATCAATATATACACTGAAAATAATTTAAAATACCACAGTCAATGAACAAACCTCATAAACATACATGTATATAAAAACCCAATACATGCCAAAATAGGGAATTGATATTTTTATTTAGGATTCACTAAGAATATTCATGTATTTTTTATATAAATTAAAATATTTAGGCTTTGGATTTTATATGACACAAAATTATTGAAAATTTTATTAGTTTGAATTTGTTTTTAGTATTTTGTTTGGGAAAAATTCTATTTATTATATAGATTATACAAATGGTTGAAAATATATTGTCCAATTATCCAACCCCCATGATGTCATTGTGATTTTTAGAGAATATTTGTATCTCATATAATATGGTATAATTGATCGGAGACATCAGTCCACATAGTTAGATGACTATGTCAGTCAAATAGTTAAAGGAACTCTAAATGGTTTTGTGGTATATAGAAAGATAGAAAGAACCAATATTAGGTCAATAGAACATTAATTAGAATATATCAAAAAAATCATGTTGAATGAGAAATAATTTTATGGGATACAATGACTTGTGGTTGGATGTTTGATGTGTAAGAGTTTATCTGAATAAGGATAGTTATGAAATTGAAAAAACTAGTAAAATTATAATTTATAGTTAACCCTAGACCCAAAAATAATAAATTATAAATTTTGAATATAAAGTCAGAAAAATTATCAAGGAGAAATTAAAATTAATTGAAAAAAAAAACATTCCAATATTACTGCAAAATTTGGTAATTTTTTGGGTTCTTAATGAAATGTATTGTGTATTATATTTTTATATTTGTATTAGGGCCATTATAACTCAATTGGTTTAATTTTCATATTGGATATTTCATTAATAAACCATTTATATATGTACTTTATATTACAATTCAATAATAATTTTTGATTAATATAATCTTCAGGTTGGTGAAGGATATAACAATGGATTTTAAAATTTGGAATCATTATTGAAAAATGAATGAAACACAATGAAAATAGAATCTAAAAATTATTTTTTGTTTCTATTTTCATGGAATCCAAACCCCTTGGTGATGAAAATTTTATAAATTAAAAAAATAATAATGTCATTATAATAAAATCGAAACACTAGTCTTCTATTAATCCTCAAATAATAGATAAAAATCACAGTAGAAACAAATTATACATGAAAATTAAACCACAAATAAAAAATGTTAAATTTTATAATTAATGGATCCTGAAATTTCCATAAGTAAATGAGATGAATATTTAAACAAATCCTTGATTGGGGGAATATTCAATAATTTTTCATGTTCAATTATCATAATCACTAGAATTATAATCCAATCCACCATAATAACATATAGTTGCTGAATTGTATTATTTTAATGTTGAGTTATGATCCATTACTGAACCTCATTAGAGTTATTATTTTACGTTTACTACTGAATCCCTCAAAATTTTGAAAAATGGAGATACGATTATAGTTTGAGGTTATTTGTAACATGAAAATTTAAATATAATGATTAAGCTCCCACTAATAATTCTCTTGTGTATATATGGTTTTGGTCCAAACTTGGCATAAAAATTGAATTTAACAAATTTTATTAATTCTTAATTTTCATCTAGATGTAGTTTTTTCGTGTATCGACCAATGTAGATTTGGTAGGATTTTTCGACTGTATACCTTCTAGAAGTATGGGTTTTACCCAAAAAACACTAAAATGTGATTTTTTATTGATAATAAATATATTTGAAATATTCTCGAAGAAATCATTTAAAAATAATAAACACATAATATATATTATTTTAAGCATTTTGGAATGATAATATACTTAAAGTAAAATAATACAATTGGGCACCGCAAATTCCATCACATTTATATAGTGTCTGTGATCATGAAATCCTAGAAAATTATTTCAAATGATCTATAAAACAACCATGTACAAATATAAAAATTTAAACAAATTAAATGAATTTTTCTTATTGAATTATAAATAATTATTCTATATTTAAATTTTATTACAAAAAAAATTCCTAAATAAATAAATCAACATAAAATCATGGTGGATTTTTATATTACCTTAAATATATTTTTTAAAATAACACATATATATTTAAGAAAAATTCACCATATACATATCCACATTCTCATGAAAAATAATCATATAACAAATGAGTCTATCAAAATAATATTTTGGGAAACCACTTTCACTGATCATCCAATATAATTTATTTGTAACATTCAATCACAATGGAGGGTTGTCTTTATTTTAAGAATTTATTTGTATATCTCCATTTTAATACATTTTATTCAAACAAAGAACCTTAATTAATTACTCAATTCAATAAAGATATCCAAAAATTATAGCTCAGTTATAAATTTTTTTAGGAAATCAATAAATTAAATGAATTAGATTACAAAAATTCATAATATATAATTTAACATAAATAGTTTTCTTGGTTTAAACTACTCCATTGAAATATCATATTTAAATTATATGTTTTTGATGAAAATTTAATATATTTAGATTACTTTTCTTAAAAATACACACTAAAAATAATGATTTATCAATCCAATAATAGGAAAAACATATATATTATTTAATTTAGTCTTTCACCATTTAACTAACTTTCATATTTGATATTAAAAAAATATATTATATCCTGTTTAAGGGAAACATGTCATTATTTGAAATAAGGGATTTATTATTCATGTTTGGAATATCTGTGAACCTTATCAATTCATAAAAACAAACACTATTCCATATAAGCAATTTTAATGTGGGTATTCATATAAATTATATATTATATAAATAAATTAAATTGTAAAGGAAAAAAATAAGTTAATGAATTAGGAAAACATTAGTCCCATTTTTGTTTCACATGTGTTTTAACAAGACCTATATAAATTTATTCAATTATCTATCTCATATTATTGGATATAAATCCTATAAAATCAAATAATGAATATATTCATAGAAGGGACATTGTAATTATTTTCCAATAATAAATGAATATATTCATAGAAGGGACATTGTAATTATTTTCCAATAATAAATGAATATATGTGTGATTTATAAATTTTTTTCACAATATCTTATATTAATGAATATGTAAGATTCCAATGAATATACATGGGTTTAAAAAATTTGATAATTTTTTGTGGATGGAAAATGAAAAATAAATAAAAATTAAATGAAAACTAAATAAAATATAAAAATACTTGTATTGTTATATTTAGTTTACTCTTAATGGATTCATTGGTTTATTTTTATTTTCTTAATCATCCCACATATATATTCATAAATGGGATTAATGTTTCATAGTGAACCACCACATATTACATGTACATTTACCAATTGACAAAATTTGATCATTATTTAGATGAAAAAAATTTCAATTTGATATTGATTTTCTCTATAAATAATATAGACTTCATGTGGATCAGTTTTCCACTATTTTCCTCATTTCATTCACCTAAATTTATAAATATTTATTGACCCATTATTTATTCATCATATTTAGATAAAATATTTCAGTAAATAGTTTTTTTTTTCATGCTCTGTATTTGCAAAAAATATGATAATTATATAAAAAATATTCAATGTAGATATAAAATTCAATTGAATTTAATAAAATAAATGGATGTTAAAATCATAAAAAAATTATTTATCATAAAATTAAACATATAAAAAATTAATTTTTAAATAGTTTTCATAAAATATTGGATTTATATCATAACATTCTTCCCCTGTAGATAAAAGTATAATTTCATATTTTTATTATCCAAAACTTCTATAAAACTGTATTAAAAATTCTTTTTTCAGAAAATTAAATTTTTGGGATTGGAATATTATATCAATATAAGCCATTTTTTCATTTAATGGGTGAAAATTATCTTCCTCCACCACACACACATCCACACCTTCCTCTACATTAAAATAATTTTTTTCAATGTTATGTACTATCTTATATAGCTTTGAGAAGGAAATGATCCTTTATCTAATCAAGTTATATTTTTATAATTATATTTTAGAAAATGATTCCATAATTTAAGATAGGATTTAAAAATCCATAATTTCATCAAAATTCGGTAAATGTTCATGTTACAATGGTTGTGAAAATGAGTTCACCCTTTTGCATTCATTTTATTTAAATTCATCTCAATATTGTCAAAAATATTTCTATAAACCCTAGTACTTATAAATGAATCAAAAAACGTATGGGGATAAAAATAATTAATAAAAATGATTACTTTCATAATTTTTTATTTAATTAATATAAATAATTAAATTATTCCTATATATTTTTAATTTTTCCAAATTCATTCATCTTGGCTCTAAGATAAATTTCATAAAATAGATAATATATTTATCCTTAGGGTGTGTGATATAATTTATTATAATTATATAATAATAAAATAGTAAATAAATATAAAATATTCATAAATTTATTAGTCCAAGCGAGATTAATGTTTAATTAATTTCCCCATGTAATAGAAAAAATCATTTTATGATTCTAAATATTATATAATGATTATACCACTTTTTGGGTTTTATTTTTCATCAATAATAACATAGTCAATGAGCATGATATATATATATATATATGATTATAAGGGAAACTTATAAGTAGTTCGGAGTACCAAATAAATAGGACCAATTAAGAATATGAACAAAAAATTCAGATTGTGACTCAATTTTGGTGAAATTTTATCCAACTTATATCCTATTATATCTATTTCTTTTTACCTATTAAAATATTAAAGAGATGGGTCTATTGTTCTGCCTTTTTAATTTCTATTTTTGAAATATATCCATCTAAACACTAAAAAAAGCAAACCAAATTTTAAAAGGGTAATATTTCAAAATTGTACTATAATAATTAATTAAAACTAGTGAAAACCCAATCATAGCACCCACTAGTATCAACCAATGGTAAATAAACACCTTGAAATATACATAACTCATTTTATTGATTTCCTAACACGGTTTGGTGTATCCCTCTCATACAACATCTAGATGGGATTTTATACTGCCTACTAATTTTATATAATTATGGATAGTAAAAAAGATATTTTTTTACTAATTTGGAAAGTTTCATGTTTTTTTAGAATCGAGTTCTTCTTTATCATATATTATTGGAACAATATTAAAAAACTAATACTTCTTCCTATTTTATATACAAAAAAATTCAAAAACACCTTCTTCTTCTTTTCTAAACAAGTGAAATTAATGGTGGATCATGTTGAATATTCTCTTCATAATTATATGTCTTCGTTTAATTCCAATAAAACTAGGATGAAATATATTTCCCTTTTCTTCCATATTCTTCTTTTTTATTGTACTTTAATTTTGACATAAATGCACTAAATTTTCCCTCCCTACTTCTTCCTTTTTACTCAATGAAAAAACACAGTACTAGATCTATCATTTATGATTATTTAGATATCATAATGTGTTTAGTTGGAGATTTAAGACTTTATTTTCTTCCTTTAGACATCATGGAACATTCATGACTGTTAATGATGAGATCCCTCTTCTTTGATAAAAACAATATTTCTAGAGGATAGAGTAGTAGAACATTGCTACGTGTACACATTAACTTGAATAATCGAAATATATATATAAAAATAATGCCACATTTTTTTACTTACACATCCACCTCATTATTTTCAAAAAACAATTAAATATAATTACATTATTTCTCATTATTTTGGATCTCTTGAAATCATTTGTCCCTTATATCAATATAATCCAAAAACAATTTTGAAACTCATTAATAGTTTAATTCCTAAATTATCATCATAAGAATAAATGTTCAGAAAATTAAATAAATGTAAAAATATTTATCTTCATATTATTCACTAACTCCATAATATTTACTTTTAAATAAATATATGTATCAAAATATATCATGTAATGATACTGTTAAGTTATTCTACTCCTTGTATAATGAAAAAATTATGTAAAAACTAATATTTATTCATTACGAAGTTCAATAATGATGATAAATATTATCATGATATTTATGTCATTAAAATAAACATACAATAATTAAATAAATCTCAAAGATTTAATAAATCCTAATCCATAATCTTCATCCATATGAATAATTTTTTTCATCTTATAATCACTTTCATGGATCCATGTATCATATTCCAAACCACATTTAGATTTTCCTGCTATTTTATCTCTATAATAGTATGAATATTCTTTAATTTAACTAGTGATATATATTATTATTCTAATAAATATTTATTTTCATTAAATTGATTTATTTAAGATATCATTTTTCCTTCATAATTTATCTCATAGTATACTTCAATATAACTCACAAATATTTTAACATCTATGAGAGAAAGTTATATTTCTATGAGAATTTTATCTTTATGATACTAAATTTTTTCCTTTGATGCATCGTATTATTAATTCATGAATTATACTTCCATGAACACATATCATTACCAGTTCACTTATCTTTCTTTGTGCAGAGATGTTTCATGCCATTTTAAAATTTTTAAAAATAAAATCTATGTTTATCCCTCCATATGTATCTATCATTTTTTGAATCAAGATATGCTTTAATTCTTTAGTGACCCTCTCATGACATAATTTTATAATTTGGAAATCAATTTATCCTCTTAATGAATTTCAAATCTTATTTTATATTCCAAAATATTCTGGATTTTCTAAAAGATGGAATGAAACACCTTTTATAATCATTGATAATAAACTATACGAATGATTCATATTCATTCTTTATGAGTTTCCTTATATATGAAAGTACCAAATTCTATATTAACAAATAATTTTTATGTAAACAAGACATATCCATTTTTCAAGAAATTTTAAATATATAATTCATTTTAACAAAAATATACCTATATTAAACATCTTTTTTTCTAATCTCAACTTAATCCACATTTATTTTTATACTTATCTTAATATATAAGAATTAAATTACTTAATCACCATGATCATGACATAAAAATATTTTCATTATTAGTTCCACATGGAATGTATAATCTTTATACATCAGTAAGAATCCTTCAATAATAAATTACTCTAATTAGATTGACTATTTATTACGCAAAATGAATTATATTTCCACTTTCATATTTCTAATAAAAAGTAATCCAGAATCCAACTTCCATGTTATTTCTCTAAATCTTAATTCACATTGTTTAAGAGAACTAATTACATAGGAACCCTAATTATCAACATGATTAGGTTCTCTAACCAACATACAAGATATTATTTTTTACTATCGATATTAAATTTGATCTCCACTAATAATTTAATGTCATCAGAATCAATAGAAAAAACAAAAAAATAAAATCCAGGATAAAAAATCTCTAACTTTATATTTTTTTTATCGATACCCAGTCAAAAATGTATAGGAATATGTACTATTCCACTTATTTATAATTAATATTTCAATTTTTTCTTTTAATTCTTCCATCCCTACAACTTTCTTATAAATCATTCATTTTTAATTTATATTCACATTATATAAAATAAATTCAAATTATTGATTTTTGATAATATCGATTCATACATATTAACTGTTCCAAAATCCATTCCAAACTAATTTTACATGAGGCATGATCAATATATAAAAAAGGAAAGTTTGATTTGGACTTTGAAACTATCCAATGTAATATAATGTTATAACATCCAAAATGATATACTCATCACCATTATCAGGTAATGTCAAATTATTTTCAGGCAGATATAACTAGTAAATAAAAATTTTACAGAAAATTTATTTCAATTTTAATCCTAAATTCCTACACTCAATTCAACATATATGTATAAAACATTTATGTAAAAATATAAAATTTAAAAACAATTGAAACTAGATATTAATTTTCTTACACAATTCCCATGTATTCCATTTATTAAAATCAATTTATCCCTCTTAAAGTTTTATTGTTATTTTTTTACCGTTATTGATAGAATATGAAATAATAATACTCACAGGAAACTTACTTAACAATATAAAATTATTCTAAATTTTCATGAATTAAATATGTTCTCAAATCTTCTCAGTTACTCTTCACTACTCTCTCTGATAAATAGACACTTCCCATATGTTTCATTAATGTAGATTTTTTCATTGATAAACATAAATTTTTATTAAATAAAAAATTCGCAAAAATAAAAAATTTCACTTTATTGTACAAATTTTATATGTTACTTCAACTATAAAAAAATTACCCCCAAATTACGTTTTCTTTAAAGTGTTAACTAGTATACCAATGTATGATGTTGCCTCAATAATTTATACTATCTAGTTTTGATGATTTTTTTTTATAAAACATAGTTTTCTCCACCTAAAAAATAAATTCACTATATAATATTTGTACTATAATCACAGTAATAAAAACAGAATTAAAAGGTATTAAATTATAACATCATGATCCTTATTGTGAATAAATGAGTTAAGAAGATATTTATTTAATTATGCTTAAAATTTCCCTTCATATTTTATTATTATAAATTTTATTTTATTTTCATATTTTATCTATGGGACACATGTATCAATTCATAAGATCTATTTATTTATGTGGGTAATTCAAATTTTGATAGACAATTATTTTGAATTCCTTTCCTAGTAACATTTTAAATAAATTTAGACATTATTTTTATGTTTGTATAATTATTCATAGCTATTTATTAGTGTTTTAAATATTGTTATAACTTACACCAAAAAATTCTAAAACAATAGGGTTGACATTTAATGATAAACTCTCCTGAAATATAGATTCTTTAAATGGAATCACTTTATTCTATTTTGGACTAGCCTAAACCTTGGAAAATTTTAGATTTCTTTACATTTCATAATCGGATAGTTGAATAACCATATACTAATTAAGTATATGGGAATCCTAATTAGGACTTACACATGGATTCATTTTATTTATTTTCACCACATTAGCCAATTTATTAATATTTTTCTATTACTTCTCATTATAAATTATATAGCCTATATTGAAACATTAAATAATGGAATGTTTTCGTGAATCAATGAAATGTATCCATATTCGACAATATAAGAAACAAAATTATTTAAATAGTACTATATTTGAAATATATGGATACCTTAATGACATATTTATCCTTTTTGTTATCTAAGTATGATTCAATATTATTTGGAGACATCCGATGTTTTTTTATTTTAACATTAATTATTTTTATTAAAAAGTATGTCTCAATTTTCTTATTCATCTTCTATATAATTAACCCTCTATTTGTTTTTGATACTTGATTTGATGAGAAGGGACTATCCATATGAAAACTAACATTGAAGATTCCATATATATTTAAATTATTTTTCTACATCTTTTATGTAGAATGATTTATTCATTTAGTCTATAGATATTTAAACATATTTACATGTCTACCCATTCTAAGAGTCATTTGTCAAACCATAAAAATTGATATACAATTATAACAATGAAATGATCTTTTTTCAAAAAAAATATTTATCCAATAACAATCGGTGTTCACGAGATCCTTTTATGCATTATATGTTGTATTGATTTTTAAGAATGGATGGATTTTTCTTATTATTTAAAGTTTTTTGGGATCTTTTTGGGAGACCATATCTCATAAAAAGTCATCTATCATCCCATAAAATCATCTTAGTTTTCCAATTATTTACTGTCATCCATTTTTATAATAAAATTTATTTTAATCATGCATTATTTACTTTAATATGTGTTTTACAAACATATGAAAAAATGTATTTTACAATTTCATTGAAGATTAATATCGAATGATTTATTGGTGATATTTTGATCTTCATAAAATAAAATATAATCATTTCACTACATGAACTGTCCTAATACGTTTGTGTGTTAGAAAATTCAATCTCTTCCTATTATTAAAAATAAATACGTGTCTATTTTGGGATATTGTGTTTGAATTCTAATTTAAGATACATTATATTATTATTTATCTTTATTTTCTTAATTGAAACAATATCTAAATATTTATTGGTTTATTCAATTTAAAAATCATACATACTGGCATATTCTTATAAAAGAGTGTCAAGATCATTAATCATCTTTGAATGAAAATCCCATTGTGTATTATTTACATGAATGGTATTTATTACATTCATCAAATTCATGAGTATTATTAATAATTTCTTCTTCAACCTCATCCTTTTCATGAATTATATGAATCCCCTAAATCTTTAAAATGGATGTGTTCTTCAAGTAACTCATATATAATTTCATTGGATAAAAGTTGTTTGAGTATATTATTAAAATTCAATCTTTTACAATGAATCAATCTCCATGTAATATAATACTCTATAAAAATTATTTATCCCTTCCTTAATACGTTAAAAAATCAAATAAATAAAATAAAATCATTTTTCTTAAATTTATGAAGTATATATCATGTTTCATAAATAAATTTATTTTGGGAATCAATTGACTAGTAATCACTCTGACTGATTATTGGATTCTTGAGGACATTTGAATTATGAATTTTCACATACCTCAAGGTCACCCAAATTTTATGATTCAATGATTTATGAATGATTATACAACATCTTGGTATATTAATCTACCATATATTTTCATTTTAATCCATATTTGTCCTCATTGGAACTATGGAAATTAAAACCTGTGACTTATTTATTGGAAAGGATTAATACATTATTTAATAAATTTTAACCTTTCTCTATATTTTTCATAATAGTCATGATAGATATTGAATTAAGATAAGTAGTTAATAAATCACTATAAAAATAGAACATGATTTTAAATCCTAAAGGTGACTAAAATCTTTACAAAGAGAACAACATCAAATATAAAATCCAATAAGAGGTCAAGTGTTCCCTAATACCTGTTGAGAGTATAAATTAATTTTTTTTCATTAATCATAGGGGATTAATGATAGTGACATTTTTTATAATACAATATTTTTATAATACATTCAATTTAACTTCTAACTTTCTAAGATGAATATATTTCTGTTTATCTCTTATTCCCTTCAACATTATATGAAATACATTTTAATATAGACACATGGGAGGAAAAAAATAATTATAAAGGATTTAACTATCTAAATAAAATTATAATAATTGTTTTGATCCATTAAACCCCATTTTCAAACAATCCACTTGAATCAATCTATGAATAGTAATGATAAGGCAATACCATCAATTCATTTTCTAATGCTCGTGATAGTTTATAGTGCATATTTCAATTATATTATCACATTATGTAATTATAAAACCACTAGATAGTGTATAATGGTGTATAGTAACAATATAATATTCTAAAACCCATTAAAAACTCTACCAAGTTGGGGGTGTTTCCTTATTCATATTCCTTTTTTCTTACCTTCATAGTGTCTTGAAATCAATACTTATTATTCATATGTAAGAATATTAGTGAAAACAAAATGTCTTCATTCTCAGTATAGTAGTGAAACAAAGTGGTGGACCTTTATCTTATTCTCTTTTAGAAATTCATGTGTCATGTTATATTTTTGAAAATATATATCCCAAAGACTTATTCATTCTTTATTATTCTTATTATTCCTTTAATAATATTTAATTTGATTGGCTCTTCATTATATTCTTCTTATCCGCTATAAAATTGAGCTACAATTGATCTCTAAATATTTTTATTCAACTCTTAGAATGCATAGAGTGATAGATTTAGTTATACCTATTATACTTCGAGACATCATCGAATAGGTAATATGGTTGAATTCACTATCCCTCTTCTCAGATAAAGAATAATTTTACTTTTAGATGCAGTATCAAATATTCATGACTCATACACTTTTACTGATAGAGTTTGAATATATATTAATGAATAATGTTGAATAATTTCCATTCCTATGAATTTACTACAATTACTAAAACTATGTTAATATAATTTCTATAATTATTTTTATATTATAAACATTCAAAGAATTCTTCTTTAAATTATCTCTCATCAAAAACCGTATTTAGAATCACTTAAAAAATTCATTACCTAAATGATTGGTTGAAGAGTCAATATTAAAAACCTTTAATAAAAAGAAACAATGTTTGAAAACATTATCCATATTAAAATATAAAATATAATTATTTAAATAAACAAATATATTCACGGATATCATATAATGTTATATTATAAGCTTTATCCTCCTTATTGTAACCCCCAATATTTATAATGAATAAAATTATATTTTAAATAAAAAGCAAATGAAAGAAAAATCCTAGATTATAATGTTACACCATAATATTTTAAAAAATATTTCTTCTTAAATAAATTTAATCTCTTCAATAGCCTGTGGTATATAAAACCTCATGTTATTTATGTTCGAAAGTGTATTCGACACACAACACCAAGCTTAAACAACCCATTATATATATAACCATCATAAATATGCTATTAAATTTGGGGGGTATGAATTTTATATACTAAATTTTGAAATAAACATATAGATAAATTATTGAAAATGTTAATAAAATAATTAATCAACTTTTAGTAAAGTAATATTATTCTCGAAAAATATGTTTTCTATAAAAATGTTTTCCAATAAAGCAATGTAATATTATAATAATTCTTTTGAGATTTTTGAAATTTTATACGATAAAATTATCTTTATTTTTTAATAAGGATATAAAATTTTCTTTTTGGATAATTTTTTAATTTTTCAGAAAAAAGGGATTTTTCAGTGAATAGTAAAAAATATAGATTTTTGTACAAATATCATTTATTTTCGATACATTAAGTAAATAAAATTAATTATTATGTTATAAAGTATAATATTTATTATTTAGTTATATCTCACCCATATAAATCATTTTTAATTTACATCATATTGTTTTTTGTATAAGATTATTTTTGTTTTTAGAAAAAATTCTAAAAACTATTTTAAAGCACATAATATTTCTCAATTATAATTAATTAAAATAATCACTAATGAATAATATTTTAAATGAAATATATGAATTAAATATAAATAGATTTTAATTTATATTCTAATAGCTATTATTATTAGAAATAGAGTTTAAAAAATTATATTATAATTGGAAAATATACTTCTCAAAAACAAAATTTTTCGTCGCAACTATAGGTTTTATTTTAAATATAATTTAATTTATTTTTGGAATATTTATTTATATAATTAACATAATTTTTAAAATTAAAATTTTAAATATAAATAGGGTGATTTTTTTATAATTTTTTGAAAATATTATTTTTTTAATAAATAATGATCATTATGAATTTTAATAAAAAAAACATCATTTCCTTTTATATTGTTTATAATGTTATATATATATTTTTAATTTTTTTAAAAGTTATATTAGTTAAATTATAGATATATTTTACCAATTTAGTTCATTTCAACCAATTTAAATTTTAAATTGGATATAAACTCTTGAAAATATTTGAATGGTTTCTTTTTGAAAATTTGTTCTATCATCTCATCTGTGGGATTAATTTTAAATTAAAATATTCTACTTTTGTGAGTTTAATTTGAAAAAATTGATTATATATTTGGAATGAAAATAATTTATAATATATAATAAAATTAACTTAAATTTTAAATAAAATAAATAATGAAAATAGTAAAAAATATGTAATGTGGTCAATGTACAAATAGATTTACTTGAGGTTAAACTATGAAGATAAGTGTAAAAATGACCTCCCTACTTTTCCAAAACACATTGGATGGTCATATTTTGATCTTATATCTTCTAGGTTATATAATTATCTATTTTGGAAGATTTATAAATAATATAAATATTTTTATGATTTATTCTTTTCAAAAAAATAAAAGTCTTCCACTCACCACATTTATAGAAATCAACCCACCCTCTTCTATTATTCACACCTTCAAACCTCGTTGATTCAGACAATCCATGCAAAAATAACTTCCCAAATTATCTCCCCTCAACTTAATTTAACTAATTTTGGGAATAAATATAACCTATTAAATATTTTTGTGTAATCCAATGAATTATTCCCAAATAAGAGGGTGTTAAAGAAAGATCAACCAAAAAGAAGCATGATTTGAGAGATTTATTAACTTAATTTTCATTCATTGGGATAATATTATACTTTACTGATTATTTCATTCTAAGGTTACTTGTGTGATTAAATTTTATTATATGATGTTATATTTTTACATGTTTTATTAGATTTTTATTTGATACTAAAAATAAAACAATTGATGAATCCCCACCTCAATTATATGATCCTTATAAGTGATTTTAATCTTAATTTTCCCTTTTTTAGTCTTAAGACGATATTGAAAAAATATTTTTTATTGTGTGAATATACATACCCTTTTACATGTTATATAATGAATTTATTTATTCTAATGATATTTTAATTTTAATTTAATGAAATCCTTTCAAGGGGATTATGTTCATAGATACAAAAGTAACAAGAATGTTATTTTATAATCTCACTATTTATCGGTATTTCTCATAAATATATTTATAATGAAGAAATATTTTAATATATATCTATATAATTATCATCAACATTCATATCCTGTGATTATTTATGATATATTTCATGTAATAGAACTATATTAACCATTTTTTGTACTAAAAATAATTGATATTTGTTTTAATAAAATATGGAATCATTTATCCATTCGGTCGAAAATAAATTTTCTACCAATACATTTTTTTCTAATATTTTAAAAAAATTCAAAATACTTTATTTAATAAAATTTTACCCATTTTTAATTTTTTGTAAAAAATTAGAAAAGAATTATCTTATCATTTTCAAAATAATGTAGTTTTGATTTTTGGAAAAAAGTGAATAGAATCTTGCTTTTAATTTTTAGAGAATGAATGGAGTTTCCATCCTTTACGACCAATAAAATGATTTATTGATTATTTCATAAGTATCAAATTAATCTTTGAAGGAAATTATTTCCAAAATATTTTGTGAACCTTTAGTTTTAAAAATTAATTTTGAAAATATAAAATATTTTACCCAAAATATTTATTGGTATTTTAACAGTATTTGCATTCATCAATGTAAAAATAAATGGTTGTTATTTATTCTCCAATTGGGATATTTTTTATCAACACCAAGTTTATTATTTAGTTTGATGGATTAACATTATTTCAAATTCATTATTGTGGAAACATTTTCTTTTCCATGGGTCAGTATTGTTTTAAAGACATTCTTATGGAACGTGTTTCTATTCCATTGTTAACATTGTTTCAAAGATATTGTTATGGAACATAGTTATTTTCCATTAGTTAATCGTGTTTCAAAAATATTATTATGTAACTCGTTTTATTTTCATGGTTTAATCAAGTTTTTATATAAATATATGTTGTTTTATGAGTTTTTGATGAAATAAGACAAAATTGTATTTTATTCATGTTTTTTTATCGGACATTACATATTTCATGGGTGCACCCAAATAGAATCTGGTGAGCCTATTATAGATTATAAGATGGGTGGACCCAAATTTTTTTTAGGTTATCCCATTATAGATTATAATATGGGTGCACTCAGATAGTATCTGGCGATCTCATTGTTTCTTATATGATAGGGATCCAAATAGCTTCATGTGAGCCTGATATATCTTGAACTATGGGTTCCCTTAGATTTTGTTCCAATGAAATGGGTAATAATTATTTTCTCCTGATAATTATGTTTAAAGTCAAATTTATGGTTATTCAATTTTTTAATTTTTTTTAATTGTTCGGTAAGTGTTCTATGAAAATGGTATTCCAAGATACCAACACATTATATCAATATTTTTTTATAGATTTATAGAGTTTCCTTTTATCAATATTAATGTCTACATTCTTCTTATTATTGGTTATAGTTACTCTCTATTTTTTTATATCCTTATTGCTTGTTTCATGATTTATTGTTTCAACATTAATAGGTATGTTTTATTTTATGATTGGTCATTATCTATAAGTCTGTCAATATAAACTTACTCACATGATATGGTTATTGATAATGTTCACTTTTTAAATATTATTATTACCCTGAATAAAATTTTTAGGTCCCACTTTTTATGTTTCCTTTTCCCCATGTTATCAAGAAATAATATTGAATAAATTATGCCTATAATGGATTTTATATGGATGTTGATGATGCCTTAATATAACATAATAAAATCTTGGTTAAGTGGGAGAAGTGCTTATTCAATGAAATGGGTATTGTTTATGTAGGATTATTTCTTAATTATATAAAACACTAAACAAAAACATCTTTGATAATGTATGTTTTTTATTTGGATAAAGTTAGTTTTCTTTGGAATGGAATTGGGTCACAATTGTTAATGTTAATTCTAGAAATGTATTGATTATTATTTTCACATCAGATCCAAAATTATAGGTTATGGGCTATTATATATGGTATCTAATGTTAGTTTAGATAAATATGGATATTATGATGTTTTCATGTAAGGTTAACTTAATATTTATGGATAAATTCATAGGTATAAAATATTATGGATAATCATATGATCAAATTCTTACACAACTCTTTAACATTTAAAGAAATTAGATCTTAATGGGATTAATGACACGTTTTTAAAGGTTTTATATGGTTGATGTATTTTTAATAAAGTGGTTTATCATGAATTATAAATTTATTTGTTTTTTGAAATATGGTATTGAAAACCATCATCGTTTATACAAGCATATATATTTAGAACGAAAGTTTAATTATATAGATAACAAGAGTATTGAAATTTGGTTTGGTGATTAATTGAATAATGTTACATAAAAAAGAAAACTATCATATTTTTGGTCTTTAGATGTCAAATGTATAATATAACCATTGAGGGTAACATATAAATTAATTTTTATGTTATTTGTGTTATTTAGAATATAGGGTTATGAAATTATTTAGCTTCAACATTGGGTATTAATTTTTAATTTTCATGATTAAAGTATCTTGTGAAGGTTTATTTATTTTGGGAATTATCATACCATGTGCTACCATTATGGTTTTAGAAAAGGTTTAAGGATAAGAGGAGTAGTTTATTATCCCTTAAATTGTTATGTGGTATTTAAAATTTTAGATTATTGATACATTCCTAAATAGTTCATCTTGAATAATCATTTTTTGGAGAGAATGGTGAGGTTATGGTGGAAATTTAAAAAAGAGGAAATTCTACTCATCAATTAGCTATATTTTGTTGTTCTCTTAATCTATATGTTAAATAATTCTTCTACTATTGTAGAAGTATTTAAAAAAATATCTTATTATTTTCATATAATGTGATTCATAAAGTCTTTTAGGTCATCACATATTTAAGATTTTTAATCCCTTAACTTTACATTTATCATTCAATTTCATTTGATCAATGACAAAAATAAATCACTATAATTATTTATACCTTCCTTCCATTCCCACATATGTTCTCCAATTTAAAAACCTAGTTATGTGTTATTTCATATGACCTATGAACATCAATTTAAATCTTATTAGGTTATTTTTTTATAAAACATTTTATGATATGGTTTTAAAAAATAAATTAATTTTTTACCCTTTCACAATTGATTTAATTCAAAAATTGAGATGTTGTAATTCTTATAGGGGTGAGGATTAACACCTTAACATTTTAAGAGAACAAAATAATGATTGAAAAAGTAACAAAAATATAAAATTGATCTTAGAATAAAATATCAACCTCCATGAATTTATTATGTATTTCATTGCAAATAAATTTAATCTATTCAATTCTTGTGTTACACATAACCTCAAGATTTTTTGGTTTGAAACATTATTCAACACACAACACCGAGTTTAAGGTCCACATATATATATAACCATTAAAAACTAGAAATTAAATTGGTGGGAATCAATATTATTAAAAACATTATGATATATATATGTAATATTTATAAATGTTAATTAGATAATGAATCAATTTTTAGTGAATTGATTTTATTTTTTAAAAAATATGTTTTCTTCAAAAATGTTTTTCTATAAAAAGTATTTTATAATATATTTTTGGAACTATTGGAAAACATAAATTATAACATTAATCTCATTTTAAGAATCATAATATCAAAATTTACATGAGTTGAAATATTTCTATTTTTCTGAAAATAATGATTCTTTAGTAAATAGTGAAAAGTTACAATTTTTTAAAAACTATAATTTATTTTCAATATATTAGTTAATTTAAAATCCGCATTGTGTTTTAATGTAACATAAGTATAAATTGTTGATATTTAACCCACTTAAAATATTTTGAATCAACATTATATTGAATTTTAGAATAAGTTTTTTTTGGTTTAAAATAGGTTTTTTTCTAAAAGACCATCAATGTTTATTACAATTATCCATTTTAATTAATTAAAATAACCCCTAATATTAATTTTTTAAAATTTAATTAATATATTATATACCAATACATTTTAATTTAAATTCATATAATCATTATTGTAATACATATAGTTAATATAAAAAAATTATGTACTTGAAAAATACACTTTTTGAAAACCCATTATTCATCACATATGCATGTTTAGTTTTCAATATAAATTTTCTAATTTTTATAAATTTAATTATAAAAAATAAACCTATTTTTTAAATCATAATATAAATTGTATAAGGGTGAATGTTTTAGAATTTTTTTAAAAAAAATTGTTGCATAGGAAAAATTACTAAATTTCAATTGAAAATTTCCTTTCTGTTTAAATTATTTATAAAGATAAATTATATATTAAATCTATTTTAAATTAAATTATTTTTAGTTATATATCTATTAATCCAATTTATTCCATTAGAACCAATATCATAATGAAATTTGATAAAAAAGCTTGTAAGCTTCTGAACATTTTTTCTTTTAAAACCCACTTTCTCATCAACTCTGTGGGATTAATTAAAAAATATATTCTTAAACTTATATGAATTGAATTTGTAAAAATTAATTATATATTATATGTCATAATTATATATAATTTTAAATAACATCAACTTAAGTTTTGAAAAAAATTAATAGTGAAAATACCAAATGAAATGATTTTCATGGTAAAAGAAAAAATAGATTAACATGGGGTAAAACTAAGAAGAAAAAGATAAAAATGTCCTACCATAACTTCTATATCCAATTGGATGGAAATTTTATAGCCATTTATATTCATGTTATGATAAAAAACCCATTTAGGAATCATTTTGAATGAGAAAAATGTGGGTATGATAGAATATTTTCAAGAAATAACATGTGTTCCACTCACCACCCTTATAAAAAAAACCCCATCCACTATATTCATAACAACTTAAAAAATATTCAGATCGAAAAATGACAACCCAAATCACTTATCAACTTCCCTCTCCATATACATGAATCGATATGTTTTGCCAAATCTATCCTAGGTGGGATTGTTTTTGAAAACGTATGGTGAATACAAGATGAATATGAGGTTAAAGCTTGAACAACCAAAAGGATGTATGTGTTAAAGGATTTCATAACCCATCATCCATTGATTGGGTTATATTTATAATTCACTAGTTATTCCATGATAGTATTTTGTGTGTACTGAAATTTTATTATTTTTGGTGTTATTTCCACTTTGTTTTTTCAAATTTACAGATTATACGCATAATCAATTCGTTGACAAATAAATACGTAAATAATATAATCTTTATGAGGTATTTTAGACTTAAATTTATTTCTTTAAGACTTATGTCATTTTATGAACCTATATTATTTTATGAGCTTTATATAATGAATATTTTACATATAATATCATGAATTTAATAATTGTCATTCTATTTTATGTTTAATTTAATGTTATCCTTTCATGGAAAATACGATTCTATATTACCATAGTGGTAAGTTGTTTATGTTAAAATATCATCGTTTATTATTATATTTTATAAATATGTTTATAGTGATGAAATATTTTGATATATCTTTCTAGAATTATCTTGTAATTTAACTCCCCTATATTTATTCATTATATTTCATTGTAAAACCAATATTTTTCAACACTTTGGTACGTAAAAATAATTGGGAAAGTGTTTTTTAAACGATATGACATCATTTATCTCTTCACATGGAAATCCATTTTATTCCAAAAAAAAATTCTAAAAATATATTTATCCTATTAAAAATTATTTAATAAATAAATTTATATCTATTTTTTACATTTTACAAACTATTTTGAAGGGAATCTTCATGGTGTATTCAAAAAAATCTACCTTGTATTTTATCAAAAAAACTGAAAATAATATTTGTTTAAATATGCATGAAATGAATATAATTTCCATATTTAATGACCGCTTAATGGTTTTAATGCTTATTTTATATGTTTAAAACATTATTTTCAATGAAAATAATTTTCAAAATATTTATTTTAAAAATGTTATTTCAAAAATGAAATTGATATTTTCTTAAATAATCTTGTTTATTATATTTTAATGGTAATTCAACTCATTAATGTCCACAACCATTGTTTTTACTTATGATCCAATGGGTATATTTTGTACTATTACCATCCTCATACATTATCTATATGAATTAATATTGTTTTGAAGAGGTTTTTTAGGGAAACCATTTTCTTTTTCATGGGTTACTCATGTTTGAAAAAGATTGTTATGAAAATCGTTTCCCTTCCATAGGTTAATCATGTTTCAAATAGATGGTTATGAAGCCTATTTTCCATATGTTAATCATGTTTACAACAGATTTTTATGGAACCCATTTCCATTCCATGGTTAAACAATTTTATTAAAGGAATAATGATTTTTATGAGTTTTATGATGAAATGTAAGATCTGTGTACTTTATTCATGTTATTTTTATTGGAAATTACTTACATTATGGGTGTGCCCAGATAGATCCGAATGAGCCATTTATAGATTATATGATGGATTCTCCTAGATAAAATCAGGTGATCCCATTTTATATTATATAATAGGTGCAACCAGATAAAACTGTGTGATACTATTATAGATTAAATGAATGGGGAGCCTTAATAGCACTAAGTGATCCCGATACGGCTTAAATGTTGGGTGGGCCAAGATAATGCTTCAATGAATTGGGTAATGATTCTGTTCTATGGAGATATATATTTTAATTAAAGAAAATAGTGATTCCATTTGTAAGGGTTCTATAAGATTTATATGAAGATGTTGTACCATGATACCAATACATTTTATCTATGCTTTCTTTGGGATTATGTTTTTTCCGTTTACCATGATTAATATCACATGGATCATGATTATTGATTATAATGACTCTTTATGTGGTAAAAGCATTATACAAGGTTTCATGATTTATGATTCAGGAATTGATGGGTATTTGTTTATGATTCACTCGTGCACTCTGATTATTTCATAATATCTTAGAGAATTTTGTATGGTCATGGATGAAATTCACTTGTTAATCCTTATTTTTACCCTTAATAATCATTTGAGATTTCCCATATTAATTTTCCTTTTACACATGTTGTGATGAAATTATATTGAATGAATTATTTCTATAAGGGATTTCATATGAATAATGATGTTGAATTGATTTGAAATAAGAAAAAAATGGTTTAAGATTGAGAAATGATCTTTTAATGACATGGGTATTATTTATGTAGGTGTTTTTTCAGAATTATATAAAACTCTAAAAATAAAAGGTCAATGATACTTCAAGTGATCTAGTTTTTTTTTTCTTATTTCAATGTTTGGTTGATAAATAACGAGGTCACAATTATCAGTTTCAATGACCAAACTGAACATTTCAATATTTAAACACTAGATCTGGGATTGTGGGTTCTGGGATGTTATACTTAATTAATGACATAAATGTTTTTATGAAATATTCGTTTATATTTAAAATGTTAAATAATATTTTAAATAATAATTTAACATTAATTTCATTTATTATCCTCCATAATAGAATTATCAAATTCATCCAAATACATCCATAAACCCCACATGAAAATTAGAATCTATGGGTTCATGGATTTATAAATATTATAGTCATTTTCATGGTTCCACTCCTTAAGGAGAAAACTACCCATTATTATTCTTCTTTTTCAATCTCTATAATAGTATCAAGATCTAATGAATTTAATATGGATCTATGAAATTTATTTTAAGAAATATTATCTAAATTTTCATCTATTTATTTAAGATATATTAATTCAATCATAAATATATCTTATTTTTTCATCAATAGAATTCATAATGTTCTCTGCCTTCCACTAGGGGATTTTATCCTTTTATGATAAATTTAAACTTCTAAAGCTAAATTTTGTATTTCTTGATTCAATGTATGCATCTATTAGTTTCACAATCATGTCAACATATACATTAATTTCTTAATAAGATTTAGGAATATGAACAAAATTTAACCTTATAGAAAAATTTTATCGTTCTTAATGTATATCATTATGGGGTATTAGGCTAGACAATGAAACATGATTTATCCTTAAATAAAATTTCAAAAACATTACCATACATACGATAGATAATGATTTAATAAAAGATATAATCTTACAACATTAACATTATTGGATTATATTTTTATGATTTAATCAATTTTTTTATAAATTATATTTCTTCAATATATTGAACCAAATTATGTATCTATGAATCATTCCCCTTATACTAGACATATCAATTTTTTAATGCCCACATTTTCAAAAATTGATTCAATCATGAAAAGTTGTCCTTTAAATTTTTTTATTCTTCTCCCAACATCATCAATGTTTATTTTCTTATTTCTAAAAAAATGAGTATATAAATCCTTCACACATTCATAATAGGGATAATATATCATATTATATAATTTATCCATGGAATTCAAAATATTCAGTCATTTTCAAAGAACCTTAAAAACATTTTTTCTCAGTATAATTTAATATTTATATGTCCCATGTAATGATATTACTTTTTTCATGTGTGTGTGATATAAGTCAATAATATGACATTTGATAGGTTATTTTAATCCACTATTAAATTAGTATAAAGTGACACCATACCTAGAAACTATTCAACTAAAAATGTTTGTGTTATTCTACCATCATCGTATCTTTTATTATTATCTAAAAATATTCTATATCCACATTTGTATTTAACTCCATTGATCTTTATATGATTTTTGACAACCATTGAATATACGTAAAACACTCACAATGTGGGGAAAACATATATTATGTTGATTGAAAAAACATTAATGTATAGTGAAAATGTTTCTTTATATATTTAGTTGATTAAACTAGATAATTAAATAAAATATAATGTCAATTATACCATGATGATTTCATTATCATGATAATAGAGGATTTTTAATATATGAAAACTGATATGAGTATTTAGAACATTTCTTTTTCTTATGGAAGTTTTATATCCTATTATAGTTGGAAATTTTTGTTAAATTTTTTGGTGAAACCATTGTATTATTTTAGACCAATTCACATATATAAAATTACATTAGCTTCTATTTTTTTGAGATTTCTTGATTGAAAATCTGGTTGAATTGATAAGGAATATACATGATGATTTATGTACATAATTTATTTAATAATATCTTGAGAATTTAGGAAAGTATAGTTACATATATGTTGGAGATTTATGGAAATTATATCTCTATGGATAATCTTATAAAAATTAAGTTGTGATGTTAATATTTAATAATGTCAGACACAATGGATTTTTTATATATAGATGTAATACACTGATATTTTTTCAGAATGTGATGAAATTAGTAGATGAAATTATTGTTTAATTATTATTTCTTATTTTCTTCTAGAAATTTATTATAATTTTTATATTATTGATGCATATTTTATGATGTCCTTATAAAACTTATATGGTTACATTGTGGACAGATAATTCTTGAGATTTTCTATATTTTTTTTACGCTCCATTGATGATATTATGGAGTTCTATGTGATGCTGAAAGGAATTTAAATGATACTTATAAAAATAATAATTTGGAAATTTGATAATACGTGTTGGTATAAATAACATATTCTGAAGATTATACCAAATATATTGTTATTATTTTTAAAAATTATTTGGAGTACATTGAAATATGTATTATATTTAGTATGGAAAATAAGATATTATTTTTATATAGAAGTGAAAAACAAAAAATAAATGATCTTATAGTGAAATTATATAGTAAAAATAGATATATATAATGATAAAAAACCATAAGTTCACATTTAAATATTTTAGATTTCCTTCTTAAATTTAGAAAGAAAAAAAATAAAATTTTGATATATATAATTTTAAGAGAAGAAGAAATATATCCCATTATCAAAATAATATATTTTCTGAAAATATTTTTTAAAGGGATAAAACTATAAGAGCAAATAAGATATATTAATCTCAATCACATGAAAGGTAAAAATATCATAAGTATTTATTATTAATTTTTTTAAATTTGGGTATTATAGTGTTCTAATTTAGATGATGATGATATGATTTTTCTTAGCTGTTTAAATATCATGACATTAATGGTGATTATACTAATTCATTTAGAGTTTAATTCTATCATATGAAGAATATTATGGAACCATGAGAATATTACTAATATGTAGAAAAAATTGGTATGAAGAAATTAAAACATGTAAATACATTTTTTTGAATATTAATGGAGTATAATGAAATAAATTCACAGTAATTAAGGAAAATCAAATGTAATAAAAGGATAAGGCTTATAGGAAGTCATATATTGATGTGGTTAATATTATTAAATATTTTTTATAAAATTTTTAGATTATATATGGGCTGATTAACGGGGATATATCAAAGATTAATATTATTTATGTATTCATGTATTAAGTATTATAGGATATTATTAAATAATTTCATAGATTATTATAATGGACTGAATATAGAGGATCATAGAGGATTAAATTTCAAAAAATTTAGTGTTGTTGTCTGAAAATATATTAAAAATCTACTCCATGTTGTGATTGGTAAATAAATACTCTAAGGAATAATGGGAATAAAAAATGGTAAATGATGCAAGAAATATTATAAAAATTACCATTATAGATAATTAATTTAGAGAGACTCAATTATAGTATCTCTAATGATATATTATATATCATATAAAAGGTAGATAACTAATGATATTATGCAATATGAACATTATAAACCGAATAATATGATGAAGAATTTATTGGGACTAGAACTTATGTTATTTTCTATCAATCTTTTTGGATGAAGAAGAATAGTGGGAAGAGAAACCTAAAATATCCCTATATCATTATAATATAAAATTATTGAGGTAACTTCTTGAATATTATTGTTTAGAAGATATATCTATATTATTACATCATTCATGTTGGACCCCTCTCTCTTGGATTTTAATGATCACAATCACTCTCATCGTGTTTTAACTTGTTTTCAAGTGTTTTTGATGATAGGAAAAAGGTTTCCAAAGAGTTGGCCCAAGAAGACTAGAAAAGGACTCTCTGAGTCCACCGGCCAACCGGTGGATTACCACCGGCCAGCCAGTGGTCTCTGGAAGAAGCAATGCTCTCTGCCAGGTTCCACCGGTCAGCCGGTGCCTGACCACCGGCCAGCCGGTGGAAATAGACACTAGGCCTTGCCTTCTGTCTGGAGCACCGGCCAGCCGGTGGCCAAGCACCGGTCAGCCGGTAAGCCTAGTCAAACTAGCCGTTGGGCTTTGACCAGACTTGTACTTTTGACCCCCAACGGCTCCGGAATCCCTCCAACGGCTATATTGTAGTATTTAGGGATATTTCTCCTATAAATAGATGAGGATGGATTCCGGGAACACCCACCCCCCCCCCCCCCCCGATACATTGGAATGATATTTTGATCCCTTAAAGATCTAACAACAAATCTCTAAGGCTACCTATGATCCATCTCCATCCTTGAAGCTTGGGCTTCCTCTACATCAACTACTCTCACACTCTTGGTGCTCAAGGCTTCCTCAAGTTTGTTGTAATTTATTTATTTAAATTATTTAGTTATTCATTGGGTTTGTATTAAAACAAACCATCCTTTTCTTCCTCACTTTCATTTTGGGTTTCTTGCTACAACCATCATAAAAAAGAAAGCTGTACGAAGGTGATCTAGCCTACCTTAAAACGGCTTGTGGGTTTCTTGCTACAACCATTAAAAATCAAGCTGAAGTAAATCTCTCAATGGTTGAGTTGGGAGAGGAGGCGTAGGCTTTGTTTTAAGCCGAACTTCGTTATCAAATTTTGTCTTGCCCCTTTTTATTTCTTCTTCATTTATAAATTGTTTTTAAATTGTTAATTAATTTTTAAAAAGGAAATTCACCCCCCCCCCCCCCTCTTTCCATCACTCTCCGACCAAAAATTGGTATCAAAGGGACGTTTGTGTAATACCTTAACCGGTTACAAACCTAAAATCCATAGTGATGGCTTCTTCCTCACAAGCACCCGAAGGGTATTCCATGACTCGGGCTCCATTCATTGATGGAACCGACTACACTTATTGGAAAACTCGCATGATTACATTTCTTAGAAGTATTGGCTATCCTATATATAGAATTGTTATGCAAGGCTACACTCTCTCTAGCAAATATGAGTCTAAATGGACCCCCGAAGACATTGCTAATTTTGAGCTTGATGGAAAATCCATGAATGCTCTTCATTGTGGGTTAGACCGTAATGAATTTAATCGTATTTCTACTTGCACCACTTATCATGAAATTTGGAAGCTTTTGGAAGTGACCCATGAGGGCACTAACAAAGTCAAAGACACTAGATTAGATATGTATCATCAAGACTTTGAAAGTTTCACCATGCACCCACACGAATCTATTACGGAAATGTTTACTCGCTTTACTGATGTGTGTAATGGGAGAAAGTCCCTTGGAGATGATGTTTCTGTAGAGACGATGGTCAAGAAGATTCTTTGGGTCATACCAAGCTCATGGGCTCCAAATGTGACGGAAATCCAAGAAGCGAAAGATGTCAAGAAAATGCCGGTTGAAGAACTCATTGGATCACTCATGACTTATGAGATTACCATGAAGAGGCAAGCCGATAAAGAAGGTAAAATCTTCAAGGAGCAAAAGAACATAGCATTCAAAGCAAAGCAAGAAAGCTCCTCCGATGATAGCGGATCCGAGATTGCTCAACTTGCAAGAAAAATGAGCATGTTCATGAAGAAAAAGAAGAATTTTCAAAGGGCACGAAAGGAAGAGCCAAAAGCAGAAAAAGAAGTCGCATGCTTTGAATGTGGAAAGAAAGGCCACATCAAACCGGAGTTCTCTATTTTCAAGAAAAGGTTAAAGGAAAAGAAAAACAAGAAGGCTTTCAAAGCGTCAACATGGAGTGCAAGCGATGACTCCATGTCTTCAAGCGACTCAAGCGATGAAGGTGGAAAATGCCTAATGGCATTTGATGAGGTATCTTCTTCCGACTCCTCTTCCTCATCTTCTTCTTTTAATAATGACATGTCTTATGAAGATCTCCAAAATGCTAGAGATCAATTATAGGAAGGTTTTCACGAACTTACTTCTAAATTTTTGGCCTTAGAAAAGAAACACAAAATTCTAATTTCTGAAAAAGATCAACTTCTCAAAAAGAATGAGGAACTTGCCCTTAAGGTCCAAGATATTCCAAATATTGATTCTTTGAGTTCAACTATTAAATACTTAAGGGAATATCTTGCCAAGTTCACCCAAGGTGAACAAAATTTGACCAAATTGCTAGGTTCTCAACGTTCGGCTAGAACCACACATGGACTTGGCTTTAACAAGGAAGCCACCTCTTCTAGAGCACCCACTACTTTTGTAAGGGGGATCTCTCAAAATAAATTTTGTAATTATTGTAGAAAAACCGTACATATGATTTATGAATGCGATTGTAAAAATGCTAGATATGGCCGCCCCAAAATCATTACCTACTCGGATGAATATCTTAAGATGTATCCCTCTAGACAAGTATGGGTTCAAAAGTCTCTTTTAGCTAATCTTTCCAGACCCAAAATTATATGGGTACCAAAATATATTCTCTCTTGATTTTGTAAGATAAACACCAAAGAAGTAGGCCTTCGAAAGGCTCGTGGTATCTCGACAGCGGATGCTCGAGGCACATGTGTGGCGATCCCTCCGAGTTCAACTCCCTTGAAGAATTCGATGGAGGATACGTCACCTTCGGTGACAATTCAAAAAGAAAGATCGTTGGAATAGGTACCATTGGTTTTGGTAGCTCCTCCTTAATTAAAGATTTTTTATTTGTTAAAGGTTTAAAACATAATTTAATTAGCATTAGTCAACTTTGTGATAGTGGTTTTTTGGTGAATTTTCAAAATGATTTATGCAATGTGTTTGATTTTCAAAACAAATTGATATTTTCTGCTTCCCGTTTTCAAAATGTTTACATTATTGATTTAAAGACTTTAGCTAGCAAAAATGTTAAATGTTTAAGTGCTCTTGACAATTAGTCTTGTCTTTGGCATAGAAGGTTGGGGCATTATAGCTCTCATTCACTTCTAAAGCTTAATAAGAACAAGCTCATCCGTGACCTTCCTAAACTTAAGTTTAAGAAAGATTTGATTTGTGAGCCATGCCAACTTGGCAAGCAACACAAATATTCTTTCAAATCTAAGAAGGAAGTGTCCACTTCAAAATCTCTTGAGCTCTTACATCTTGATCTTTTTGGTCATACCCCTGTAGCAAGTCTAGGTGGAAAATCCTATACCTTTGTCCTAGTAGATGACTTTTCTCGTTTCACTTGGGTTTTCTTTTTAGCTCATAAAAATGATGCTTGTAGAACCTTTTTGAAATTCTCTAGGAAAGTAGAAAACGAAAAAGGATATAAAATTATATCGCTTCGTAGCGACCATGGAGGTGAATTCGAGAACAGAGAATTCGATGAATTGTGTTCCTCTCAAGGATACAATCACACCTTCTCTGCCCCTAGGACTCTACAACAAAATAGAGTGGTTGAAAAGAGAAATCGAACTCTCCATGAAATTCCTCGAACCCTCCTTAGTGAATTCAACCTCCCTCAATATTTTTGGGCCGAGGCGGTAAACACTTCTTGTTATACTATAAATAGAGTCCTTGTAAGACCCTTTCTTAAGAAAACCCCCTATGAACTTTGGAAAGGAAAATTGCCCAAAGTTGGTTTTTTTAAAGTGTTTGGTTGTAAATGCTTTATCCTTAACACAAAAGATAACCTAGGTAAATTTGATGCCAAATCCGATGAAGGTATTTTTCTTGGGTACTCCAACTCAAGCAAAGCCTATCGTGTCTTCAATAAACTCTCAAAAACCATCGAAGAATCATCTCATGTCAAATTTGATGAAACTCTTCCAAAACCTCACCCGGTCATTGAAGATGTTGAAGATAAGCTTGATAAGCTTCATTTGAATGATTCCTCTTCTCCTTCCAAGGAGGATGACCATCAAGAACCCTCTTCACCTTCTTCGCCTTCCACCTTGCCTAAGGTTTGGAAACCTTCTAGAGACCATCCTTTAGAAAATGTTATAGGTGATCTTCAAGCCGGTACTCGAACTAGAAGATCAATCCTCAACGAGGTTGAACATCAAGCCTTTCTTTCTCAACTAGAGCCTCAAACCATTAATGATGCCATTAATGATGAGAATTAGGTTCTTGCAATGCAAGAGGAACTAAATCAATTCTCTAGAAATGATGTTTGGACTATTGTTGAAAGACCCAATGATCATCCAATTATTGGCACTAAATGGGTTTTTAGGAACAAACTTGATGATCAAGGAAATATAACCAGGAACAAGGCTCGCCTAGTAGCTAAGGGCTATAATCAAGAAGAAGGAATTGATTATAGGGAAACCATTGCGCCCGTTGCTAGATTGGAATCCATTAGGATCTTGTTGGCATTCGCCGCTCACTTAAATTTCAAACTTTTTCAAATGGATGTTAAAAGTGCTTTTTTAAATGGTTTTATTTCAGAAAAAATCTTTGTTGAACAACCCCCCAGTTTTGAAGATCCAAAATTTCCAAATCATGTTTTTAAGTTAACCAAGGCTCTATATGGCTTAAAACAAGCCCCTCGGGCTTGGTATGAGCGGTTAACAAAATTTCTTTTAGAAAATGATTTTAAAATTGGTCAAGCTGATTGTACCTTATTTTTAAAACACACTTCCAAAGATCTTTTAATTGTCCAAATTTACGTTGATGACGTTATCTTTGGTTCAACCAAAGATTTTATTTGTACTGATTTTTCAGATTTAATGAGAAAAGAATTTGAAATGAGATTTATGGGGGAATTAAAATTTTTCCTTGGTTTTCAAATCTTTCAAAATTCAAATGGTATTTTTCTAAACCAAGGCAAATACACAAACGAACTTTTAAGTCATTTTAGTATGGATCAAGTAAAGGAAATTAGTACCCCCATGAGTACTTCTTGTAAACTTACGTTAGATGAAGCTGGGAAACCGGTTGATAACAAGCTTTATAGGAGTATGATCGAGTGTCTACTTTACCTAACTGCGACCCGTCCTGACATCATGTTCAGTGTTTGTATTTTTGCTCATTTTCAAGCCAATCCCAAAGAATCTCATTTTAAATCGGTCAAAAGAATTTTTAAGTTTTTAAAAGGATCCAAAAACATTGGTTTGTTTTATCCCTCTAATACTTCTTTCGAACATTCTTCATATTCGGATGCTGATTTTGGCAGATGTCAATTAGATCGTAAGAGTACTAGTGGAACCTGTCATCTGCTAGGCATGTCCCTTGTTTCATGGAGTCGCAAAAAGCAAAACGGTGTTGCTCTTTCTACTGCCGAGGCCGAGTACGTAGCAGCTGGTAATTGTTGGGCCCAAATTATTTGGATGCAACACACTCTCTTGGATTATGGCCTTTCCTGCGATCATGTCCCTATATGGTGTGACAACACTAGTGTCATTAGTATTTCTAAGAATCCAATACAACATTCTAGGACAAAGCATATAGATTTAAGGCATCATTTCCTTCGTGACCATTTTCAAAAAGGGGATATCACTTTGGACTTCATTTCTACTGATTTCCAATTAGCAGATATTTTTACCAAACCGCTCCCGGTTGAACGTTTTGATTTTATTAAGGGGGAGTTAGGAATGATTCGTCAATGAGCACTATTAAATGTTTGACTCTTTTTGGCTTGCTTATATTTCTTTTTAAGTTATTTAAACTCTTTTTTATTTTTATTTTATTTTAATTTTTTATGAATTTTCATACCACCGGTCAACCGGTGGTACATCACCGGTTAACTGGTGGTGTCAGGTTTTCCTTTTTTGGGCCGGCCGGAGGAAGGGTTAATTTTAAAAATAAAGCCCTTCCCCTTCATTTCTTCTTTCTCACTCATGCGGCCCCTCCTAACCCGCGCCTCCTCCTTGCCCTAGCCTCCTTTCTTCCTCCTTGCTCTCTCAAACTCCTTCTTCTCTCAATCTCTCTCAATTTCCTTCCTTTTGCCATCATGGGTCCTCGCTCTTCACGCAAAGGAAAGGGCATCGATCAAGAGGCAACTCCTCCTCCTTCAATCCCTCAACTTCCGGACATTTGGCATGACAAAGTCATTCTACCAGGTAGAGTAATTGATTATTCTTGTCTTTATTCTGCTCGTCTCGAGCTTTTCTCCATCATTGAATTTCAACACTGGCATTCTTTTTTTGAACCTCCTGAGAAGGATGTTATTTATCCCCTTCTTGTCAAATAATTTTATGCTCACCTGACGTGGTCGGTTTCTGACAACGTCGATACCATCTCTACCACCGCTCTTGGGCAACCCATCACTATCACTTCTTTGGAGATTTCCAGGATGCTAGGGGTTCCTCATGTTGGACCTCATGCATTTGCTCAGGGGGAGTTTCCTCGGGTCCCTGATTTTGATCTTGCTGTCGCTCTTGAGCATCTCACAGGGCAGCCCACCGATCCCATTGTCAAGCTCTCCCAGTTCTCCCCTAACCATCGCATCATTGAGCGCCTCATTCAGACCACCCTTGCACCCCGTATCGGTGATCACGATACGGTGAAATTTATTGATATTTATCTTCTTTCATATATCACCAGAGGCATTCATTTCAATTTGGTACGGTTCCTGTTCCAGTCCATGTCTTATGTGGCTGAGCACCCGCGCCGGTCCAAAACTCTACCACACGGGCTCTTTTTGTCCAAAATCTTTACCTTTCTTGATATCCCTCTCCGTGCTACCTCCCTCGAGTAGCCAAAGAAGGATAGTATCATCAATTTTATGATGGTGAAATGGATGAACATTCGTTGGCATCCTTGGCGTCAGGAGTGGATTACTGACAAGGAGGGCCTTCTCAAGGATTACTCCCCTCAGACACACTCACACCCTCCTTCCCATGCCATGCCTCCTGCCATTGCCGCTGCCTATCCTCTTTCAAGTAGTGAGGACAGTGGTGATGATGAAGAGGAAGGGAGTGGTGACAGCGAAGGTGAGGCTGCTGCTGCTGCTGCTGATGAGGGAAATGGAGCGGGTGATGATGCACCGCAGCCTGCTGAGGTTGTGCCCCCTCCCGCTGATACTGGTAGCTTGTCGGCGACGGCTGATCAATTCCTTCGCTTCCAGGATCAGATTGAGACCCGGCTCGACTTATAGTTTTCGTACTTCAGCTCTCAGTTTGATCAACTCCACTCTCGTATCGATTCTCTATATCGTCGCTTTGAGGCGGTCCAGGCTCCTCCAGCTCCTCCGACCTTCAGGCGTCGTCGCCACTCTCGGCCCTCTAGGAGTGAATAGAGCCGTTCCTGTTTTTTTGACTTGTCTTTGTATTTGTATTTTGAACTTTCTATGTAACGTTTCATCTTTCATAAAATTCAAGTTGTCTTATCTATCAATCCTTTTTATCATTACTTACTTCCTTATTATTGTTTTTCTAATTTTTTTTCATACTTTTCCTCCTATTTTGATAATCCCAACGGGGGAGAAAAACTCACTATTACATAGTTACTTATTTCATTTCATTAAGTTCTCTTTTTAAAAGTTCAATTTTAATTTATTACTTTCATCAAAATCTGTTTTTAAATGGTTAAGTTATTGATTTCAGTTGTTTCTTTTAAATGACCTATGGTTACAATTTCAAAATGAACCATTCTCTTTATTTCAATCCTTTCAAGATTAATATCATTTTCAATACATGATACATCTATGAAATTCTTGTATTAAAATGATCTCTAAAATTTTCCATGTCCAAGTTTCTTATTTCTTTTTACTTTGCATATCCTTTTTAAAAGCTTTCTCATTTGTGATTGTGATCATCAAAATAGGGGGAGATTGTTGTACCCCTCTCTCTTGGATTTTAATGATCACAATCACTCTCATCGTGTTTTAACTTGTTTTCAAGTGTTTTTGATGATAGGAAAAAGGTTTCCAAAGAGTTGGCCCAAGAAGACTGGAAAAGGACTCTCTGAGTCCACCGGCCAACCGGTGGATTACCACCAGCCAGCCGGTGGTCTCTGGCAGAAGCAATGCTCTCTGCCAGGTTCCACCGGTCAGCCGGTGCCTGACCACCGACCAGCCGGTGGAACCAGACAGTAGGCCTTGCCTACTGCCAGGTGCCACCGGCCAACCAGTGTCTAGACCACCGGCCAGCCGTTGGAACCAGACAGAGAGCTTGCTCTCTGTCTCAAGCACCGGCCAGCCGGTGGCCCAGCACCAGCCCGCCGGTGGCCAAGCACCAGTCAGCCGGTAAGCCCAGTCAAACTAGCCCTTGTTCTTTGACCAGACTTGTACTTTTGACCCCCAACGGCTCCGGAAGCCCTCCAACGGCTATATTGAAGTATTTGGGGATATTTCTCCTATAAATAGATGAGGATGGATGCCGGGAACACCCCCCCCCCCGATACATTGGAATGATATTTTGATCCCTTGAAGCTCTAACGACAAATCTCTAAGGCTACCTGCGATCCATCTCCATCCTTGAAGCTTGGGCTGCCTCTACATCAACTACTCTCACACTCTTGGCGCTCAAGGGTTCCTCAAGTTTGTTGTAATTTATTTATTTCAATTATTTAGTTATTCATTGGGTTTGTATTAAAAAAACCATCCTTTTCTTCCTCACTTTCATTTTGGGTTTCTTTCTACAACCATCATAAAAAAGCAAGCTGTACGAAGGTGATCTAGCCTACCTTAAAACGGCTAGTGGGTTTCTTGATACAACCATTAAAAAGCAAGCTGAAGTAAATATATCAACAGTTGAGTTGGGAGCAGAGACGTAGGCTTTGGTTTAAGCCGAACTCCGTTATCAAATTGTGTCTTGCCCCTTTTTATTTCCTCCGCATTTATAAATTGTTTTTAAATTGTTAATTAATTTTTAAAAAGAAAATTCACCCCCCTCTTGCCATCACTCTCCGACCAAAAATTCAATGGAATGAAATCATATACATTTATTCTAGTGTATATTCAATATTATTTTTTATTAAATTTCAAGAAGGAACTATCTAAATCAAAAAAATTAAGAGGTTATCATAGTTAGTGATACATCATAAAGATAAAAATTTACTGATTAATTAATTGGTTGTTGTATTGTAATTGTATCTTTTGGAGGAATGTATTGTAGGTTCAAGGAAATTAACTTTACTATGATTTATCAGGAAGATTAAATAGATTCTATGTGTTAGTGGCATAACCACCACAATAAACATGGGATTTTTAAGGCACATTAATGTGGAACATTATTAACAAATATCAACATGCCTTATTGTTTTTTATTTTTTCATGAAGTTCATTCATTCAATCCAAAAATGAAACAATGTTGATAGATACATTCATCAAAAATGTTAATTAGTAAATATTGGGAATTATTATCATTATTAAGTCACTCATAATGATTTTCCACCTTCTATTTATGGTTTAAATGATCCTGGGGGAACAATAATTGTTATTAAATTTATGGTTCAACTTATGATTGGATTACAAATAATATAATTCTTTTTAGATATGTTTTTTTAGTTTCTCTCAAAAATGATTTATAAATTGATGACTTTATGAATCAATTGAGTTCTTTATGAATGTAATCATGGAAAAAATATCATAAAATATTTTAATGAATATAATGAATAAATTTTCAAAGATATTTAGAAATTCCTTGTCAAAAATATTTGATTCAACACAGCTTAATGTTAAATAGATTAAAAAAGTCTCTATTATCTTTGAATATATTTTTTATCATGAAAAATCTAGTGATTATAATACAACAACAATAAGAAAATAAGGGTAAAAAACTATGTACACCGACATTAGTCATATTAAAATAATATCCATCTAGAGGATGAAGAACCATTAACATGTATGGATGATCACTTTTTTGAAAATTCTTAATATGAAAAAGCCTTAAAATTCATTGATATCATAAAAAATATTCCCAAAGTAATTGTAAAAATTATTTATGGAATATTTTGAATAATACAATAGGATATTACCAACTTATGGAAGAATTGAAAAAAAAATAGGAACAATTTAGGTCAAATGATATTAATATGTGTAAAACTCTCAAACCAATATGTTACAAATGAGAATTAGTTATTGAGTATGAAAAAATAATATACATAATTTATACTTAAATAATTATTTTTTTAATTGAATAATTTAATAGATTATTTAATGAAAATATACTTGAATTATATTATATAATTGATGTAATGAATTTATAATTGGATGGTAAATAAATGAAGACAAAATATCATGGAAATTAATTATAAGTGAAGTTGAAAATTAATGAATAATATTATATAAATCTTCAGAATATATTTAAATATTGTGAAGGTATAATAAATTCATTATTGAATGAGAAAGATTTCTTCAATATTATGTTTCTTGATCTTAAAGTCAAATTTGAAAATGATGAATTTATTCAGGCTAGGTCAACAAAAGCTGATAAAAAAAATAATCGATACCACACATACATCTAAAAAGGAAGAGTGGATAAAGTTGTTAAAGGAATAGTGGATCATTATTTTTGAATTGATCTATTTTGGTTCAAGATTCTATCTGTAACAGTTAAGGAAATACCTAGTTTGAGGTTAGAGCAGGTTGCATATTTTGTTCTAGAATATTATTTTACCTATGTATATTTTCATACACATTTTGTATTTTAATTCAAATTTTGTAAAAATATGGATCAATTAAATTTATGTGATACCCAACCTAACATAAATAATAGATGTAATCATAATAAATATAATTTCTTCTTTAAATGATTATGAACTCATCAATAAACTAAAAAACAAATTCAAGGAAAAATATATATACAGTGCATCTCAAATGAGAAGAGCGTGTTTTTTTACAAAACTATTAATGTGGAATATTCGGGAATGAGGGACATGATTGTTGAAATATAATTATAACGCATTGATGAAAGACTAATATAGTATCTAGATAGATTAATTCTAATGTAATAATAATTATATGGAGAGAAGCTAAATTGATTTTATCTAAAAGATATTTAGAATCCTGGGGAATCACAGGGGATTTCAACATCTATGTCTATAGTAGAGTAGAATACTCTACTAAATAACCCATGGATGATCCTATATAAATTGCGATGATAACACCTAAATTGTTGATGATGTTTCATGTTTAAAAACCTTACTTACCTTGGGATATAAAAAATGAATAATTAGGTCAAAAAATAACCAATGATAACTATGTAGAACGATTCACCATGAATAAGAATCATATTTATTATGTTAGTGGATTTAAAACCATGAATGTAACATCCTGATACTCTTCTTATAGGTAAATTTTTAAACATTTCATGGTTTTCTATTTTTATTATCTGTGTATGGATAAGAAGGAAATATAAGGATACTTGTACTTGTGGATTAAAGGATTTGTTAGAAATTTCTAACATCAATCATACTTTTATATAGACTATATTATAATTACACGTTATGTAATATGGTTACAAGATGTGAATCTTAGAAATGAAATTAAATAGAGTTTTTATCCAAAGGAAATGTATTTCTCAGTGATTATGGGAATTTTTAATTATACGATTTTTTATTGTGTTACACATTTTCTAATGTCCTGATGACTATTTTTAAATATGTAACATGGCTGATCTCACTATTTTTTCCTTCAAACATCATTTATATCTACCTAGATCTATCATCATCTGGTTTTAGGAGCCCTCCAACCCCTAGAGGGATTTCCATTATATAATTGATCCTCATTCCTGTCTTTGTGTGACATATCAGGTAACAATTCAATTCATCTATTACTCTCTTCCACCATGTATTTTGATAGATCATATATGTATTGATGGATATAAAATCCAATTTTTTTAATCTTGAATATATGTGTGATTAATGGATCTTCTTTATGGTTGTTCTTTATTTGTTTTGGTGCATTGGGTGTACATTCTTGAGGTATTTGGATTTCCTCCATTCTTCTATCACATTTTTCTTAAATATAATCTATCTTCATATGTGGATTGGATTTTAGGGCTTACATTGATATTGTTGGGTTTCGTTGTTGGTGGATTTCATTGTAGGAATTTGCATTCTGAGTATTGAGGTAGGTAGTTCCGTCTCTAAACTATGTTTGAAAAACATTATGGTTAAGTATTTATAAAATAAATAATAAAAAAAATTTATAATTTTTATGATTGTTTCTATGTGTTGGAAATGAATTTTTATGAAAAATATTTTCCTGGATTTTTGATAAATCGATAAAAATTAGTATTTTTACTGAATCGAATGATCTATGTAATATAAGTGGGTATGGTTGCCCTATTTTATATTGAAATCCATAAATGGTTTTGAAATTGTTTGAAAAACATTTATATGATTGTGAAAACAAGCACATAGATTACATTGGTTACTAGGTGGAGGGATTTTCTTGAGGCCATCATTCATTGTGGGGGTTCACTTTTAGGGTGTTACACTTGTCATAGAGTGTAGATTACTAGATCTGGGTATGTATATGATATAGGGGTTTTACACATTGGGGGTATCCCTAGTCATAGAGTGTATAAAATTATATTTTGGTACCACAACGCACTAATCATGGATTAGTGGGCATGACTATTCCGATATGCGACCTATTGTATTACATGGTGTCATGATACCATTGCAGATACTATTGTTTTGTAATGATTTTCATTGTACTATATTATCCTAGATATGCATATTGATGCTTCTAAAATATGATATAGAAATATTTTATTTGAAATAGATATACCTTCTTTGGTTTTAGAACTATGGAAAAATGGGGAAATGTTTACAATTTTTTTTATATAACATCATTTATACATATCATATCTTATTTCATTTGAAATGAGAATTTGAAAATTTTTATAAATAGACTTGTTAGGGAACACCTAGGTGGGATACTATTGATCATGTTATCTCACACCTTGTGCACCCCTTCGGTGATGTGTAGGCCTTTGTGAGCTTTCGATGCAGGGAATGAAACATAAAAATAGTGAGGTGGCAGGCCTTCGTATCAACTGAGTTGAGTTCTAGTTTTGAGATGGTGGGAGATTTTCCACTCTATCAAATGGTGTAGTTTTTTGTTTTTTTTTTCATTTTAGTTGGAAGTTCCTCTTTGAGTTTATATTTAACTTACTTGTTCACTTGTTTCTGATGTATTTTTAATGTTATGACACCTATATATATCAGTCAACCACTATTTATTTCTGATTTGATTATGTGTATATATATTTCTAAGTTATTCTCTCAGGATGGGATAAATTGGTCCCCCTGTGTGTTTTTTAATGCCCATGCACTTGTTGTCAGCCTATGGAGATCAGGAACTCTCATTGGCTATGTAACAGATCATGTTGGGAGCCAAGATTGAGGGTAACTTATGTTGGATCATTAAAAAGTGGTATTAGAGTAGGTCTTTCCTCATGATTCCTTGTCTTGAGAAGTATTATAGACTAGAGAGAGGATTTTTATTACTTGAGAGGTATATTGTGAGGAGTTCCCATCCAAATTTTATTGTGATGAGGCTCAAGTTGTCATGGGATTTTAGGATATGGGTCTCTAGTGTTTTCTTTTATTTAAATCTCAGTTTCTAATTGTGGTTATTCTAGTTGAAACTGTTCTTTACTTCATTTTCTAATCATTAAATTGGTTTTGGTGCACAACTGTATACCTTCAATATGTCTTCCAGAAGTACCTCAAGAGGTTTCAACTGATACTCCACAAGGGAATTTGCATATAGATCATAATCTCATCGAGGTGGTAGTACGGTCATTTCGTGTTGTTGATTATAATGTACCACATGTTCAGAATAGTTTTGTGTAAGTACATCCACGAGCTAGAGGATAGAGAGATCGATCACGAGAATTCATGTATGGGAAGCCACCATCCATTAATGGAATGAGTGAACACTCAATATGTGGAGGAATGTTGGGATAAGATCAATCAAATGTTATACTTTCTAGTGAATCCTGATAATATGAAGGTGAATTGTGTAGTTTTTTGGATCGAGGGTTTCGGTAATCGATTGTGGGATTCCATATTGTCGGAAGATAGACATGTGTAATTGGATTTGAAGGATTTTAGAACCCTATTCTTCCAATTGTTTTGTCTAGACTCACCTATGATAAAAAAAATAGCTATAGTTTCTATATATCATGCTGGGAGAGTGTTTAGTGTCAGTATACACCAACTAGATTGGTAAGATTAGCCTTTTTCTCTATAAGTGGTAATGAATAACAAATGTAAGGATTAAAAGTACCTGTAGGGTTTTAGACTAGATATCATATTATAGGTATTTATGTTAAGTCATTATACCTATGTTGGGATGGTAAATATAGCTATAATGGTAGGGATGAATATGGAATGCAATGTTGTATTTTCTACCACTTATCTTCCATCCAATGGAAACTTTAGTGGCGTGCATGGGAGGAGGAGGAATTTTAAGAATCAACTCAATAGTGGTGGAGTTGGGTGTCAGCAACAATCATTCTATACACCATCACCTACTACCAATATTATACCTCTAAATTTCTAACAGTGTAGAAATGTTGGACACACCAGAATTTGTTTCTTATGCATATGAAGATGTATAATAGTTATGGAAGTGTTGGTCATTTACAACACATATATTAGGCTATTTCCACACTTATTTATGGTTAGGGTTTGTCAGGTCCAAATGATACTTTGTGGTTTCCAGATGCTTCAATGACTAAAAGAATCTAACCACATGCCTCAGGATCAATACACTTTCATGGAGGAGATGAGTGTCCAGCAAAAGTCAATGCAGGTCCAATGAATGTGAGAGGTACTACCTTTATATCATCTTCGGTAGAAATTACTTTATTTGATACTAGTTCCTCCAACCAATTTATTTTGGAACGTTTTCTCAATATTTTTAAACTTCCAAAAATACTTATGTCATTTTTTATGGAGTTAGTAAACCCTAGGTTTTGAGTAATTAGCAGGGGTTTCAGTTTCCATGTTGTTCATCAGCAATAGCTAATATAGATTTTTCTTGAAATATTCTCATTCGTGATTTGGATTTGTCTGATTTAATCATTGGTATGGATTGTCTAGTAACTAATGGAATATATCTTCTGTTTCATATAGAGTGGTGCCTATGGTCAGGTCATGTAGGGACTTCTTCCCCAATCCTTGTAGTTTTTTTATCTAATGTTGTGATTGAGCCCGATGATGTTTCATCTATTTTTTACATCCATAATTTTTCAGTACATTTTGATACATATTACAAGATGATTTCTCTAATAATACTCTTGATAAATATATAGACTTTATAGTTTTCTTAGTTCAATGGAATCAAATGATATCGACAACTTCTTATTTAATGGAACCAAGAAAGCAGAACGAGTTTAAGATTCATTTGGATAACATGTTTGAAAAGAGTTATTTTACCGTAGGGTTTTTCCTTAGGAAACCCCTATGTTTTTCATTAATATGGAAGATCATTCACTTCAATTATTAGTGGACTGTCATATGTTGAAACAGGTTACAGTTACTAAAAAGTATCCTATACCTCATGTGAGTGATTGTTTTGATCAGTTAATGGGGAATGTTGGTTTTAAAAGATAGGGCTTTGGTCGGAATATCATAATCTCAGATTTCAGTACTGGGATATACCTAAGTTAGCATTCAAGAGTAGTTACGGACATTATGAATATCATGTCATACCTTTTGGTCTGACTTATGATCCTACATTTTTATGTTATCAAGGAATCTAAATTTCCATCAATATGTTGATCCTTTTTTGGTAGTTTTCATGAAGGATTTTCTAGATTAATAGGTATCTGAGTGTGAGCATGATAACTATCTTGTTTTGGTTCTAGAAATTTGGAGAAGCCACCATTACTATGGAAATACTTTAAAATGTATTTTATAGATTCAATAATTTATGTTTTTGGGTATGTGAATTTTGAACATCGATTATTTGTTGATCCTGAAAAGGTGAAGGCTTTCATTTCATTGAAGGCCCCACATAATGTATTTTAGATTCATAATTTAATTTTAATTTTTTTTTCATATTACTGATGTTTTGTTAAAGATTTATCTAAATTGGAATTACATATGACATCCCTTACTAGGGGAGTAGTGATATTCACCAAGGATGAAAAGTTTCAATACCCTGTTGATAAACTAAAATGACATATGACATCAGCTCCTATCTTGATCATACCTGTTCCTAGTAAGGTATATCTGGTGTTTTTTATTCTCATGGTGTTGGTTTGGGATTTGTGCTTATATAGGATGATCATGTGGTGGATTATGTCTCACGTTGGCTCCGACCACATGAGAATAATTTCCTCACTCATGAAATAGAGATTTACACGGTCATGCATGTGCTTAATTTTAGGTTCCACTATCTATTTGGAGAGAGGTTCATAGCTTGTTCTTATCATAAGAGTCTAAGATATATGTTTTCATAGAATGAATTGAATCTCAGATAGAGACGATGGGTAGAATATAATTATACATTTGACTTTAATATCACTAACACCTAGGGGAAGGGGAATTTCGTTGTAGATGGTTTGAGAAGGAAACACCTAAAACAAGAAGTGAAAGAATCAATTGAAGAGTAGATCTTGATGGTTATTCTTGCATCATTTTACATTAGAGTATAGAAATCAAAGAAAGATATCTCTTCAATAAGTGTTCAGTTGACCTCCACCCTTCCATAATTGATTATTCAGGAACAAAAACTTGAGGATTAGTTATGTGGAATTAGAGAATCTCTTTAAGGTGGGGAGACTGTTTTTGAGTAGTTGTTATCTAAATATAATTCTATTTTCTCCAGGAATAATTTTGTTTAACCATGGTTGGTATGGAGAGATTTTATGGTGGATTTTCGTAGATCATAGTGGGAAGTTAACCCATGAACCACGAATATGTTCTATGACATGCAGTGAAATATCTTCTGGACTGGTAGGAGATGAGACATTATTTTTCTTGTCTCTAATTTCAATATATTCCAACAGGTGAATGTCGAGCATTAGAAACCGATTGGATTGCTTCATCCACTTCTAGTGCTAATTTGGATGTGGGATGATATCTCTAAATACATTTTTGTGGGATTGTAGCATACCCCAAAAAAGAAGATGTGATATGTGTTATGATAGATAGTCTGATGAAATCATATCACTTTACCCATTTTGGATACAACCAATATTGAAGAAATGTGAATTCTCTATGTGGAAGATATTGTTTAGATTCATGGAGTTCCATCTGCTATAGTTCTTATATATATCCTCAGTTCATATCTAACATTTGGAATGGCCTTTAAGAGATGTTGGTATCTTATGTTTGATTGAGTATGTGTCACATACATAACTTATTTTAAAGTTATTTTTAATTTAATTTCCATTATTTCTTTGTTTTGGGGGTTTCTCATGCATTTTTGAAGGAATGGGTGAGTTTTCATGATTTGGGCCTAACCGTGAACCCAATTCCGGATTTAAAAATAAATTTTGATTCCATTATAAGTCCTTAATTTTTCATCATTTTTCAACATTTTTCATCCATTACAATTCCAACTTGGCATAACCTCACCTATGAACACCACCAAATTAATTTGGACCATTTATAAATCTATAATTATGGTGGATTTGAGTATTTATATAAGGGATTAGGCCTTCCCGAAATCCCATTTCCTACATTAAAAATATTTTTTATTCTTTAATAACACATTCAATATTGATGTTTTTTCGGTGATTCCAACTCTCACCCGAGACCACTTACCTAATGCGCGCCCCCCATTCTTTTTGCCCCCAATTTAGAGCTCAATAGAATCATGAAATGGGGTAAAACGTATCTAGATTTTTAAAAACACCCATATTTGTAAAGGTAAATTGATCCTTTCATAACTCCTATTTTTAATCTTTTCCCCCATTCTAGTTTCTATATGATCTACTCATCCTTTTTTAAACCTAACATAAATTTTTAGTTGTTTTAAAATTCAGATACTGTAAATTTTGGGTCATTTTATTCAATATTGTTTTGGGTAAGTATTTCTATTTTAAATTATTTACTTCTCCTTAGATTTTCTTCCCTCCTAATTAATTTATAGAGTTTCCAGAAATTAGGGTTCATACTTATGGTTTTATTTGGTTTTTTTGTGGAAAAATATTACGGTTTGGGGTTTGTTTTAACATCATTGTGGTGCGTCGGAGGTGCGGTTGAGGTTTCCCACCAAGATTCAAGGGCCTTGACTCAAAAGGTTGGTAATTCCATGTATAACCATTTTATGATGAGTTAGCTTGCTTGTTATATTAATTTAGTATGTTTAAAATCTATTGTGTGTGGTGAAAAATCTATTTTTGATGGATTTGGTTAAGTGTTTAATTTTGTAGTTGCAATTTTTCTTGGAATTGGGTGCTTTTCAAGTGTTGATCTTGGGGAAATGTTTAGGTGTATTTTATAACATATGAAATTGATTTATTAGTGTTTAAAGGGGCTGAAAATTCAGGTTTGTTAATGGATTAATTTCATGTATGCCTTGTAATGGGGTTAATGAATGGTTTTAATGTGTGAAACCTTGTTGTACTTCTTGAACTTGATTTGTGAAAACATGTGTTTTTCATGTGAACCTTTTGTGGTATTGTATGAGGTATTTTTATAAAACATGGAGTGGTTTAATAAAGGTTTTAGGGTTTAAAATACGGTTTTGGATTGTTATTTGTATGGTTTTAGTCTTGAATGAGGGTTTTGAAATGGGTTTTGTATGCAAACCATGGTTTTACCTCTTGGGTTGGTTTTATGAAAATTGTAAATGAATTAATGAGTTACACAATGTGTGAAATGGTTTCTTATGTACTATTATGGTGATATTCTGTTCCTAAAATGAGTTTTTGAAAGATAAAGTGGTCAGTTATGTTGTAAAACATTTTTTCAATGTTTTGTAATTTGTCGAGGTGATTTATGAAATTGTGATGTGGGTGCAAAACTTGTTTTTGGGCAGTTTTGTGTGAGTGATTTGTGAAAAATGGACTTTGATTATGAAAATGGTATTATGTAATATGTGAGTGGGCTATTATGTGATGTTTAAAATCTTGGGAAATATTTTATAAAAATTTTAATGGATTTTTTGAATTGTGAAAGATGTGAAAAATGTGTTGTGGGCTATTTTAGTGTGTGTCAGATTTCAAATCAATTTGAATGAAAAGATTACTTTTGTTACTTGTGTGGTATAAATGTGTAAATTTTGGTAATTATTTTATGAATAAATGATATTTTCATGTGAAAAATATATTTCTTGACTTGTTGAACTTGTTTGAGCACAAAGGGAAAACCCGGGTATATAGTTAGGTGAATGTGTAATAGTATGCTAGTGAATCTGTGGGGGTTGGCCTTAGTTTCACATAGCAAGATTGACGCTTAAAAATATATGTAAACTATGATGGTGATGATTTGGTACCACTGGGTTATGGGTATTTTCTCTACTAGTGGCTTGTGCACGAGAACAGATATATGTGATAGTTACTCTCACTGAGATACGAGGTACCTGGGACCCACCACGAACTAGTGCCCATGGATTATTTCCTATTTCTTGTGCTCATGAGATCCATTATACTTACCTTCGATATATGTTTTATTTGGATGGAATATTTAGTAGCTTTGTTATTTATTTTAAAAGTGTTGATTCTTTAAATTAGCCCCCTTGAAATCTGATTTTTTAAGTTGCATCTTTTAGAAATTGTAACTAGAAATTACATGTTTTTGAAAAAATTCATGCTTTTCATCTTTGAATGTTTATCACATGGAATATCTTAGGGGTGGTATCCTACTAATAATTATGTCACACCCTACTTACACCCTTGGGTGTAAGTAGACTTGGTTATTTTTGTTGTCACAGGTTGGGTACATTTTTTTAGTGCCAGTGGTTCGGGTTTCTAGAAGGTCCTTGGTGGTGAAGTCATGTAGAGATGTCTTGAGGGTGGTGACATAAGCAATGAGGGTTATTGGGATGTTTCCTTTTAGTTTTATACCTTTTTTATAGTCTTGGTGAGTTTGTTTAAACAATGTTATTGAGTTCTGAATTTTTTTAAAAGATTGTTTGGTCTGAAAATCCATATTGGTTTTATTGGATTCATTTGTTGTTTTAAGTTTATAAACTCAGGTAAATCATTCCAAATTTTCATTTTATGATACCTGTGCACTTGTTCCTGCCCATGGGGATTGGGAAAGCCATTCGGGCCTTGTCACAGGTATATTTTGGCACCAGTTTCAGTGGCGACCAGATTCAGTTCGTGACAAAATGGTATCAGATGAGGTTTAGGTTAACTCATTAGGTCAGGTAATTTGGGGAAGAGTCGTGATAGTCTGAAGTTAGGATTTTCGGGACATGGTATTCATGTTATGGGTAGTGTGCCTGATCACCACACCTCATGATGAGATTCAAATTTCTAGGAGAAGTCAAGATTTATCTAAGTCCTTTGGTTTTCTTGGTTTGATGATGATTAGGGGAAATGAAAAGAGAGTTGGGTTAATGGTCTCAGTGATCTCGTAGGACCTGGTGATTCATGTAGAGCCAAGGAGATTCCCTAGAACACTCTCTATGATGTTGAACTGATTGTAAAATGTCCTCCAACCATATTTTCAAGTCACCCACTGAAACTAGATTCCTCTCCCATTATTTTGTACTTCAGTTTTTGAATATTAGCAATTTGGTTTTAAAGTGACTTAGTTTTAAGAAGCGTATAGTTTTTTTGAAATAATTTTCAAATTAATAGGTAATGGTTTGGGTTATGAAATGGTGGAACTGAATTTTCAAGTATATTTTGAAATAGAAAATGATGTGCTTACACCTTTTTTGAAAGAGGGAACTACATTGAAGTTGGTTTTTAAATTTGATTCCAATAGAGTTTTATGTACAATCCAAGGGTGTTTTTATGGGATGTTATGTTTTGAAATTGATGTGAATATCATGAATGTGAGTACTTATTAAAATGGTTGTGTCTTTCTGAAAAGTTTTGTAAGACGTGAGTTGAGATTTTGATATCTTGGTTAGCGTTTTTGAGAAAAAGGATGTGTTGGTTGACCATTTTGGTTTTGAAAAGTGGAAATAATTTATGTTTTAACCGTTGGTATTTTCATGAGAAACCACATGCATGGGGTTTTATGGGAATATGGATGGTTTGTGGCATGATTAGATGAGTGTCGGGATAGATATGAGGAGGGTGCCCAGTGTGGGACAGAAACATGCATATGTAAGGCCCATGGGGTACCATTGGTGGATGCGCTAACCTCTAAACCATTTGTTTTCAAAGAAATGTTTTTAAAGAAAAACATGATGTATTGATGAATTTTATGGGATGGTTTATATTATGTGTTTTTGGAAAATTTTGATGTTGTCGGATGCTTTGAGTCCAAGAACCCCTCATGTTCTAATTGTGTATTGGGTTTGTGTTTGGTCTGTAACCTGGGTAGAAGGACTGGTTAGTAGTCTCTTCTGAGATATGTTTCGGGACACCATTATGGTGGTTACCTTCAAGTGTTTTGATATGGATTTTGGAACTTTTTGAACAATGGACCATCTTGGTTGGGTCCTTTGGTTCTCTCATTGGATAAGGTACGCCCCCATTAAGGGTTAATACATAACTAATGTGAAACCCGGATTGTTTCTCGATTGGAAAATCCTCCAGTTGATCAATATAAGAAATATTGTTTTCTGAAGATCTGTAGATTGAGTATACCCCCATTTCTTTCTATGATTTTTAGATTCTCTTTTAGTGGGAGAGTGCTCGTGGATGTTTGAAATAGACCTTAGTTTCTTATGATTTTGATTCGCAGAAGGTGGAAATGGTCTAGGGTTGTTAGTGTGGATGAGTGTCTCGATGGTGTCTAAGAGGGCCTCTCGGATCTTCAACGTTTCTTTGAAGCATGAGTTCATGTTAAACAACCCGTGTGGGAAATATGGTCATGATACGATATTGTGGACACTTTATATAATTGTGTGTTTTATGGGGATGTTGAATAAGGTCCCTCTACGTGCATTTTTTATATTAGTCGCAATGATCATGTTCGGTGATGCCTAATGATGTCATGTGCTCTATAGACTGTAAAGGTGAAATTCGTGCAATCATCTTAGAGTCTCTGTTATGTTGGGATAATGTATCCCTTGAAATAACTTAAAAACATTCCATTTTAGATGAAGGTGAGTATAGGTGTTATTTAATTCAATTGTTTCTCAACCGAACAAACAAGGTTTGTTGTGTGTGAATCTTCTATTCCCATGTTCCAGTGAAATATCAGGTTAGGGTAAAGTGAGTTGGGAATGTGTTCTGTCTTGGAATAGTTATTGGGGATTTCGATGTAGTTGTTGGTTTCCCCAAAAGAATATTTCTCATTCAAGGGGTTTCCAAAGACTAACTGCGTGGTTGGATATGCTTCAATAATTTGATCTCTAGACATAGGTCTCAGAGAGTAGCTAGCTCGTAGTTAGGGGAAATCCCAGGGTCATTTAAACCCTTGTACAAAGTAATATCCTCAGTATGAAAGATAAGAAGATTTTAAACCGATGGTGTCATCATCTTTCTTCTATTTTTCATGTTCATTGGAAATAGGTGGATAGAATTTCACCCATGTCATCGCCTAATGTCGTACCCTCCCCCTTTGGTTTCCATTGAGTCATTAGAGAATGGTTGGAAATTTGGATAGACATGCTGAGGACATAGTTTGTGCACAATTAGTAGTTATCATGTGCCAGGAATCCATGCGGAAAGAATGATCTATACAGTTAGTGCACGGTTTCCCAAACTGTGCGGACTAACCCTACGCCCTTCACAAATCATTAATTTTTTGGGTATTTCTGTATTGGTCCTTGCTGGTCGGTTAAGCTATATAGTTCTTATGGTGGATATTCCCACTATGAGTCTTATATAAGTTATTTTTGTAAAGGTCTGATGGAAGTATACCCTTTGTACCAGAGATTCTGTTTAGGCCTCCCCCTATTAGTGTCTTGATTCTGTCTCAGGAAAAAAATATGTTTTATATTTTGGTGGGGAGCCTATTTTTGTTCCCCATTACTAGTAACTCAGATTTATCTATGGTCTTGGCTTAGCAGTAGGTAGTCTTTTTCGGAGCTATCTAGCTACGTATATCTTCCTTGGGTAAACATTGAGATTGGAGAGTTCCTAATGGTTTAGTTATAGAAAGGTAAGTATAACCTTGTTCGATGTTGTTGTTTGTTTGGTTAAATTGCATAAGTCTTGTTCAGATTGTGTTTGAAGATTTTCATTTTGTAATAAATAACTAATGTTCTTGATTGTTTCGGGAAATTGGTGTATGTTTAGTCTATGAGGGTATTTTTTTCTTTAATTGATCACTGGAGGTGTTTTGGGCTTTGGGGGTGAAACCTGGCAAGGAAGTACGTCTTGGTTTCTCAGTTGGGTTTGGTTGTTACTTTGGCCTTGATGTCAGTTTTCGGGGTTGAAGGTTATCATGATAGGAATAATTGTCACATACATTACTTATTTTAAAGTTATTTTTAATTTAATTTCCATTATTTCTTTGTTTTGGGGGTTTCCCATGTATTTATGAAGGAATGAGTGAGTTTTCATGATTTGGGCCAAACCGTGAGCCCAATTCCTGATTTAAAAATATATTTTGATTCCTTTATAACTCCTTAATTTTTCAAAAATTTTCATCCATTCTAATTCATACAAGGAATACCCTGACCTAAGAACACCACCAAATTAATTTTTACCATTTAGAAATCTATAATAAGGGTGGATTTGAGTTTTTATTTTACGGGATTGGGCCTGTCCAAAAGCCCATTTCTTGCATTACAGATATGTTTTAATTATTTAATAACTCATTTAATATTTATGTTTTTTTGCAATTCCACCTCTCACGCAAGACCACTTACCAAAGGTGTTCCCCCATTCTATCCTCCCCCAATTTGGATCTCAATAGTATCACGAAATTGGGCCAAAATTCTCTAGATTTCAAAAATAGCACAGATTTGAAGAGGTAAATTGATCCTCTCATAACTCCTTCTATTTTTACTATTTTCCCCTATTCCAGTTCCAACATGATATAATAATACTTTTTCAAACCTAAAATTAATGTTTTGATATTTTAAAATTCATATACTGGTGGGTTTTGGGTAGTTTTCTTTAATATTATGTTCGGTAAGTGTTTCTATCTTTAATTATTTCCTTCTCCTTAGTGTTTCCTCCCTCTTTAATGAATTTATAGAGTGTCCAGAAGTTAGGTTTCATACATAGGGATTTCTTTTGGGTTTTGTGGTGAAATATTATGGTTTAGGGTTTTTTTCAATTCCTTGTGGTGCGGCGGAGGTGCGGTTGAGGTTTCACACCATTATTCAAGGTTTTTGACTCAAAAGGTAAGTGATTGCATGTATAACCATTTTATGATGAGTTAGCTTGCTTGGTTTATTAATTTAGTATATTTAAAATCTGTTGTGTGTGGTGTGGAAACTATTTTTGATGGATTTGGTTAAGTGTTTAATTTTGTAGTTGCATTTTTTCTTGGAATTGGGTGTTTTTCATGTGTTGCTCTTTGGGAAATGTTTGGTTGTGTTTTATAACATATGAAAGTGATTTATTAGTATTGAAAGGGGTTGTAAATTCTGGTTTTCTAATGACTCAATGTCATGTGGGCCTTGTAATGGGATTTTTGAATGGTTTTAATGTATGAAACCATGTTGTACTTCTTGAACGTGATTTGTGAAAACATGTGTTTTTCATGTGTACCTTTTGTTGTATTGTTTGAGGTATTTGTATAAAAAATGGGGGTGGTCAGTTATATTATAAAATATTTTGGTAATTTTTTTTAATTTTTAGAGGTGATTTATGAAATTGTGATGTGGGTGAGAAACATGTTTTGGGGATGTTTTGTGTGAGTGATATGTGCAAAATGGACTTTTTTATGAAAATGGTATTATGTGACATGTGAGTGGGCTATTACATGATGTTTATAATCTTGGGAATGATTTTATAAAATTCTTAATAGATTTTTTGAATTGTAAAAGATGTGTAAAATGTGTTTTGGGCTATTTCGGTGTGAGTCGGATTTCAAATCAATTTGGATGAAAAGTGGACTTCTATGACTTGTGTGGTATACATGTGGGCTGTTTGCTAAATTTTTTATGAGGAAATTATATTTTCATGTGAAAACTATATTTCTTCACTTGTTAAACTTGTTTGAGCACAAAGGGAAAACATAGGTATCAAGGTGGGTGGACGTGTACAAGTATGCTAGTGAATCCGTGAGGTTTGGCCTTAGTTTCATTTAGCAAGATTGAAAATTAAAACTCTAACTAAACTATGATGATGATGATTGGGTACCACTAGTTTATGGGTATGTTCCCTACTAGTGGCTCGTGCATGAGAACAAATATTTGTGATGGTTACTCTCACCGAGATTTGACGTACCTGTGACCCACAACGAACTAATTCCTATGGGTTATTTCTTATTTCTTTTACTCATTAGATATTTTATACTTACCATCGGCATATGTTATATTTGGATTTAAAATTCAGTAGCTTCGGAATTTATTTTAAACGTGTTCATTCTTTAAATTATCCCACTTGAAAACAGATTTTTTGGAAGTTGCATCTTTTAGAAATTGTAACTAAAAATTATATGTTGTTGAAAACTTGCATGATTTTCGTCTTTGAATGTTTATCACAAGTAATATCTTAGTGGTGGTATCCTACTATGAATTAGCTCACACCATACTTACACCCTTGGTTGTATGTATACTTGGTTATTTTTTTTGTCTCGAGTTGGGTACATTTTTTTAGTGCCAGTAGTTTGGGTTTCTAGCAGGTCCTTGGTGGTGAAGTCTTATAGAGATAGATTGAGGGTGGTACCGCATGCCATTAGGTTTATTGAGATGTTTCCTTTTTGTTTTTTTACCTTTTTTATAGACTTTATGAATTGCTTTAAACTATGTAATTTTGTTCTGATTTTTTTAAAAAAATTGTTTGGTCTGAAAAATCCAGATTTGTTTTATTAGATTCATTTGTTGTTTTATGTTTATAATCTGGGGTTAATCATTCCCAATTCTCATTTTATGATACCCGGGCACTTGTTCCAGCCTATGCGGATCTGGAATCCCCTTCTTGTCTTATCACATGCAGATTCTGGCACCAGTTTCAGTGGCAACAAGATTCGGATCGTGATAGTACAACATATCATCCACAGTCGAATGTGAAAATATATTGAACCATAAAATTTCATGATGATATTCTTTGTGTTTGTGTTATAAACTTTGATGGGTCTTGGGATGATAACTTTGGCCTTTTTGATTTTTTTATTACACAATTTAGCTGTCTGTGATTTGAATGGATCCTTTTGAGGCCTTATATAACCAACCAGGTAAATATCTTAACGTTTTTTGAAAATTGGTGCAGGTTACATGATTGGAAAGATCATGGTTTAAGATATGGTAGAAATAATTTATTTGAATCCACATAGTGTAACATCCCAGGTAAATAAAGAATAATAAATTTTCCATAATTATGCATACTTGTGAATTAAATATTAAATTTACTTTAAAGGAGTTTCTATGTTCGATGGAGTACCCAATACGCAACACCAGGTTTCTTTGAAATCTTACGTTGCACACTAATAATAGAATATTATTATTTTTAATAGTAGTTAACGCCTAGCCATTTTATTAGAGATAATGAATAGATCTGACTATAATATGATTATACATGTTTTTAAATGTTTTTAAATTTATCCGAATAAAATTGGAGGCTTAAAATGTTAATGAATCTAATTTTAAGCATAATTTACCTTAAAAGGTTGATTTACTGCCTTTTGATGGAGAACCCTCTTTAAGTCTAGTTACAGTCACTTTTATATGTTCTATTTAACCAAATAAAATTCTTTTTTAGATTCGGGACATCAAAATTTACTTTCGGTAAGTTTTTGGTATTAATATGATAACATTCATTTTTTATGAATAGTGAAAATACTGTATTTTTAATTCAAAAGTGATTTTTAATCTAATTTATTTATATGGTTAGATTATCTTTTTAATTGTGTTTAAAGTGTAATTATATTATGTTTTTACCTTTTAATCCAATATTGGTCATTGGACTTAATTTCACTTTGAAATTGGACATAAACAAGTATCAATCATTTGATAGTTATTGTTTCATAAAAACACGTTATTTGTTTTGATAACGAGAATTAATTTTAAATTAATTAAGGAAACTTATATATTTAGAATTTGGTAAAATAGAAATAATTTTTATATTCAGCATATCAAATATATCTTAGACTGAATTTTTGGTATTTTTCTGGAAAACATCAATTTTTGATGAATATTGAAACCACTAAGTAGTAGTTAAAAAACTGACATTTTCATTTAAATGAAATTTTACCACTTTTTTGGATTGAATTTCAAAAATAAGAAATTCATGTTTGTTATTAATTAGTAAAATTTGGTTCAATAAGATGAAAATAATTTGTGGTGAATAGTAACTCTTGACTTTTATTTACTATGGTTAAAGGTAAAAAGGGTAATCCAAGGTAAAAGGAATATTATAATAATAAATAATTACCTTAAAACTTGTCCTAACCATTTTTTTGAGTCATTTAAAAGCATGGTCATCTTTGGGTATATTTTGGGACCACATAGAGCAACCTGGGAGTGATAATAACACTTTATTTTAATTAACTTAAAGTAAAGGCAAAAATGACATAAACAAATATCTTTTAGTAAATCATTTTTTACACGGGGTTATATAAGTTATATTTTCAACTATAAATATTACTCAAAAATATAAATATATTTCCTAAATTATTGTAATTTGTTTATAATTTGTATACTTCAAATAAATTAAATTATATATGACACAATAATAATGCAGTATTTAACTATTTAATAAATGATTTAAATAAATAAGATTATAAATATTAAAAAAATATCCCAAAAAGGTCCAATTTTTATTTGATTATTTCATTTCGACCATTAGTCATCTTATCTTCATCTTTAATGACTTTTGTATCTTTAGAAACAGAAGATAGGTTTATAATAAAATAATATTTGCAAACATTTCTAAAGAGTCCCTCCCCCATATAAAATCCCTCACTTCTAACCCATTACTCACACATATCAATCCCCTTGGATCATCCAACAACTAACCAAATAATCTCTCAAGATCCAACTCCTTCTCCTAGAAGCCTTACCATAGGAAGAAGGCACGTCAAGAAGTCCTCTTGGTTTAGTCCAAAGAAAGTTTCCCAAATTAATGGTAATTGTTTCTCTTAAATTCTTTACTTTTATTTTACATATACAACCCCTAAACTCTTTTTTTTACTTTATTTTATAACAACACCAGTATTCTCAATATACTAGGATGTTATTATGAGAAGTATTCAAACTACACTTATACACACCTCCATCTAATGGGTGAAGAACATTTTGTTTCTATGAATGGAAAACTAACGCCTCACGAAATGATGATTGTTCGATTATATCATACGGCCTCTCATGGTGTCCATTAAGATGAATATATATTTATATATGATATATATTATATTTATGTTTTCTTTATGATTCTGTATTTTTCGATTATATCATACCTTTATGGTTTCCATTATGGGTAAACGTGATAATTTCATTTGAGGAAGTGCGGACTACCACCCCTCAAAGTGATATTACTCATTAATGCCATATGTGGGATGTATAATGGATTTAGTTAATGATATTATATTTGATATTATAATTTAATTATAATATATTTATGTATCATGATGTTTTATTTCAATTAAAACACAAAATAGAAATGAAAGTAGCGTTCTTGCGTACGTATGACTTAACGTATCCATTACAGTGCATTTCTTTTCTTACCTCCAAATGTTATGTACTATTATAAATAAATGTATATAATGGATATATATGATATATATGATATATAAATCATTAATATCATTCTGGATATAATGAACCTTTGACCATGTGAACAACTTGTAATTATAAGAAGTCCATTTTTGGCTCAAGGACCAAATATCAACAAAACGAACGTTATTAACATAAATAATTATATAATGTTTATAACATTGTAATAAGTGATAAAAAAGAAATAATAAACATCAAAAAGGTTCTTAAGAAAGTAGAAATTAACCTTAGTTTATTATTCATGATATTAAAGAATGAACAAGTCATGTCAGACACGAGGCAGGAGACTTTGTCTCAATCTCTTTTCATTGAGGCATATTGTGTCTTAATACACGACGTTATTTTATACGCTGTATAAAAAAAATTGAATTTTCATTTCATTAAAAGAGAATATTTTTCTACAATAATTTTTACTAATCAAAAAAAATAATGTTTCTTTTTTACCGTAAGTGGTGACAATGACCATTCTTCCACCGCAAGTATTATTTGATCTTCGACATCCTTAACAAGCCATAATGTTTTTAAAAGGAAAATGAAATTTCATATACTATTTTATGTATTTTGGAATTGAAAATGGACTTTATAATGTATATTTTTATGTCAATATATTTAAATGATATATTGTGACTAAAATGTGAAAATGCTATCTTTCCATTATGTTGGTTTTATGTGTTACAAATATTTTATGGTTCTTGGGCATTATTATGTATACGGGTGGATCCATGATAAAACTAGGATGGGTGAGCCCGATATAGCTCTCCTATGCATTGGGTAACGTGACAGAGGTAAATGTGCATGTTTCCCATAATATATTCAAGAAATATACAATGATGGGTATTCCAAATGTAACTCCCTACATAGATGTGACAGCTACAATGTAAGTATGATATGAATGCCACAAGTTTACTTTATGATTTATGCTTTCTATGTGTCATTCATAAATCTTATGATTTCATGAGGTATGTTAAAGAGATTATGTTATGTTTGTGATGATGAACTAATTTTTTCGTTCTTTGTTTTCTAAAACTTACTGGGCTTTTTATGCTCATTCCATGTGTTGAAATGTCTTTCACTGGACCTAAAGATGTACTGGGTCAAGGATGGGATCAAGGAAATGTCATGTAGTCTAAAACATGGAACTAGACATGACTCTTTTCTTCAAGAGTTTTTATTTTATGAAAATAATAGAAACTGAGTAGAAGTGTTTACCTCGTAATTTTTGAGATGTAATGTAATAGTTATGGAATAATTCTCTAAAACTCTATTCCTAAAATGATCCTCAAAGTGAATTATTTATTTAATGAAAGATTATTTAATGTTTAAGGCTGGGTCCTTATAGTTGGTATCAGAGGTCGGTTTAGATAACTTTAGGAGTTAGGGTATTGTTAAATTCATATCTATAAATTACTTTATATTGAAATGATATAGCATTTATAGATTACCATGTTGCTTCTCCAAAGATGTTTCTGTGTTCAGAATGGTTTTCCGTAGAGGAAACAAGGCAGCTATGTTGGGACGACATCAGGAGGAAGACAACCTTCCAAATCCAGAACCTGAGATAGTCAGAATCGGAACTAAACAGTTTATCGCAGTGATGGAACAATTGACTGAGGCTATAAATTGTGGTGGTATCCATACACAAGATCATCCAGATCAACCACAGAATAACATTTCAGTAGTGGATCATTTCATGAGGAAACATCCCCCATGATTCAGAGGATCATATAAACTTGTGCTAGAAGAAGGGTGGATTAAAGCACCGGATAAAATTTTTAATGTCATGGGGTTTCCAAAACATCAAAAGGTTAGTCTTGCGGTTTACCGTTTTGAAGGTGAAACTGATCAGTGGTGGTCGATGGTGAAAAATATCAGGGATAGTGAGGAGATTGATGCTATTGATTGAGATTAATTCAAAGGTATGTTTCTTGAGAAGTATATTCCTAAGGTGGTTCATCTTATGATGGAAAAACAATTCCTTGAATTGAGGAAGGAGGATGAATCAGTGGATTCTTATGAAGAAAAATTAACTTGATTGGAAATGTATGATTTAAATTTGATATGAGATATTGATAGTAAAATCAACCATTTATACTCATGATTAAATCCAAATTATCGAAGGGCTTTAGCCTCTCATTAGTTCAAAAGTTATGAAAGAAATGTCCGTTGTGTGGAGAAGGTGGAAATGGAGTTTGCCGATGATCAGGTGTTCTTTGAAAAACAACAGAATAAGAGGTCGAGGTGGCAGGGAAAAGGGAAGAACTCTTCAAAAAAGTCTGATAGTAAAAAACATAAGATTATTGTTTGGGAAAATTGTGGTAAAAAGCATTCTATGAAATGTCTTTTGAATTCTATTAAGTGCTACCGATGTGGTAAAATGGGACATAAAGCTCATTACTTCCCTGAAGAAGATCAAGGTAATGGTAAGGAAAAATATGATTTATAGTTAGTAAAATGGTTTAAGTGCAATGAAATGGGTCATTATGCAAATGAGTGTCCAACGAAGAACTCAACTGAGGGAAAGCAGCGGGACTACAAGCAGAAATAGGTGGTGAAATCATTTTCAACTACTTCAACAAATTTTGGGCCATCAAATGAAGTAGTATCAGGTACAATGTTCGTTTGTTCAGATTTTGACAATGTTTTGTTTGATTCAGGGTCTACACATTCGTTCATTTCTGAGAAGTTTTCTAGTAAATTGGGAATTCCATATCAAGATATGAATCCCGAACTTAACGTAAAAACACCAGGAGGAAATGTTGAAACAAAAAGAAACATGTCCTTATGTGCATAATGAATCTGCCTACAAGCCTTATTGTTTTTCCTTAAGTAGAGTTTGATGTTATTTTGGGTATGGATTTGGTTTCTTTTTATCATGCTAAGATTGACTGTAGAGCTAAAGAGGTTTTTTTTCAGAAATAATTTCAGTTTGTGTACAAAAATGAACCCTTACTTTTGAAAACATATCAGTAATCTGAAAAACTAGTAAAATAGGGAAATGAATGTTACCTTTCACATATTGTTGAAAACAAATGAACAGTTTTGATTAATGATTTGCTAGTGGTAAATGAGTACCATGATGTTTTTCCTGATGAATTGCCTAGTATTATACCTGATAGGGATGCTGAATTTACTGTTGACTTAGTTCCTGATGCTAAGCCAATTTCAAACCCCATTATCTAATGGCTCAAATTTAACTTTTAGAGTTAAAGAAGCAATTTCAAGAGTTATTAGATAAAGGTTTAATTTTACCTAGAACATCACCTTGGGGTTCTCTTTTATTGTTTGTTAAAAAGAAGGATGGTTCAATGAGACTTTTTATTGATTATAGAGCATTGAATAACATCACTATTAAGAACAAGTATCCTTTGCCTCATATCGATTATTTTTTTGATCAGTTCCAGGGAGCTCAGTATTTTTTGAAGATTGATTTGAGGTCGGGGTACCATCAGTTGAAAGTAAATGAAGAAAACATTCTGAAGACCGCACTCCGTACTAAATTAGGTCATTATGAATTTATACTTATGCCTTTTAGGTTAACTAATGCAACTTCTGTATTCATGGATCTTATGAATATAATTTTCCGTGAGTTTTGGGATAAGTTAATGGTTGTGTTCATTGATGATATTTGGTTTTTTTCTAAAATTAAAGAAGATAAATAAAGTAATTTAAGGATTGTCTTGAAAACAATAAAATAAAAGAAACTGTATGACAAATTCTGCAAGTGTAAGTTATAGTTAAAAAAAATTTATTTCCATGGTCACATTGTTTTAAAAAACGGCATAACTGTTGATCCTACTAAAACAAAAGTTGTTGATGAATGGATAATACCCACTAATATTACCGAGATTCGTAGTTTTCTTGGTTTGGAAGGTTATTACGAGAGGTTTGTTGATAATTTTTCACGGTTATCTAGTCCAGTGACTAAGTTAACTTGAAAAGGTCTTAAGTTCATTTGGACAAGAGAATGTGATGTTTGTTTTCAGAAATTGAAAAGAATATTGGTGAATTCTCCAGTTTTGGCACTACCTTCCAGAAATGGTGAGTTTTTTATTTATAGTGATGCTTCGTTGAAAGGAATTGGATGTGTCTTTATATAGAATGATCAGGTAATTGCTTATGCTTCACTTCAGTTGAAACCTAATGAGTTAAATTACCCAACACATGACTTGGAATTAGCTGTTGATGTTTTTTCTTTAAAAATTTGGAGGCATCATTTGTATGGAGTAAAATGTGAAATATATACTAACCACAAAAGTTTGAATTATATATTTACTCAGAAATAATTGAACATGACATAGAGGATATGGCTAGAATTAATCATGGATTATGATTTCACGATCCTTTACCATCCTATAAAATCAAATAAAATGGCTGATGCTTTGAGTCGAAAATGTAATTCTTCATTAACTATGATACGTTTGGAATGAGAACCTTTGGTTTTTGATTTGATAAACTTTGGAATACAATTTTTTGGTGTAAGAAATTCTTCTGTTTTGTTTCAAGTAATAGTGAAATCATCTCTATCAGACATGATTAAGAAAGTGCAGAAGAAGGACAGTGAGTTACAGAAAAAGGTAGAGTTGGTTTAGAATGGAATGTTTCTTGAATTTAATATTGATAATGATTGTGTTTTGATGATTGTTAAGAGATTATGTTTTCCTTGTGATTCACATTTGAAGAATGAGTTTATATGTGAAGCTCATAGTTCTTCGTTTTGAGTTCATCCGGGCAGTACTAAGATGTAAAGTGATCTTCATGAGTATTATTGTTGGGATGGAATGAAAAGAGATATTGATGATTTTACTAGGAAGTGTTTGACATGTCAGTTGGTTAAAGCAGAGTGGCAGTTACCGAAAGGGATGCTTCAATATTTATTGGTTCCAGAGTATAAATGGGAAAATATATCTATGGACTTCGTTGTGGGATTACCGAAGACATCTCAATGTAATAATGAAATCCGATTTATTGTTGATTGGTTGACTAAATATGCACATTTTCTTCCTATTAGAGATACTTTTTCTCTAGATCAACTTTCTCAGTTGTATGTTAAAGAGATAGTTAGGTTGCATGGAGTTCTCCTCTTCATTGTATTTGATCGTGATTCCAGGTTTACTTCTTACTTTTGGAAAGGCCTTCATAAGTTGTTGGGTACTAAATTAAATTTTAGTACAACTTTTCATCCGTAATCAGATAGGCAGTCAGAACAAACAATTCAGACCATAGAGGATATGCTACGTGCTTGTTCACTAGATTACCAGGGAAGTTGGGACCAACATATTTTTTTGGATGAATTTTTTTATAATAATTGTTTTTATTCCAGTATACAGATGGCTACATTTGAGGAATTTTATGGAATGCTGTGTCGACTTATAGATTTTTGGGATGAAGTAGCTGAAAGAAAGTTGATGGGACGAGAATTAGTAGAAGAGATGGCAGAAAAGGTTCAGTTGTTTTAGATGCACATGAAAACAGCTTAGAGTAGGAAGAAAATTTATACGTATAATCAATGGAAGGATCTTTTTTTGAGGTAGGTGATCATATATTTCTCAATGTTTCTCCATGGAAAAGTGTGATGCATTTTATTAAGAAGAGAAAGTTGAGTCTGAGGTTCATTGTACCCTATAAAATCTTAGAGAAAGTTGGATGAGTTTCTTACAGAGTTTCTTTATATCCAAATTTATCCCAGGTATATAATTTTTTTTTCATGTTTCAATGTTAAGAAAGTACATGCCAGATCCATCTCATGTTATAAGTCCGGAGGTAGTTCAGTTGGAAGAGAATCTCTCTTATGAGAAACAACCAGTCTAGATTATTGACAGTAGAGAGTAAGTGTTGCAGAATAAGGTAATTCACCAGGTAAAAGTTTTGTGGAAAAACCATATGGTTGAAGAGTAAACATCGAAATCTGAAAATGTTATTAGGTATAAATACCCCCAGTTATTTGATATGTGAATAAAATCGCGAGGACGCAATTCCCAAAATAGGGGAAGGATGTATCATCCCAGGTAAATAAATAATAAGAAATTTTCCATAAATATTCATATTTGTAAATTAATTATTAACTTTACTTTAAAGGTGTTTCTATGTTCGATGTAATACCTGATACGCAACAACCAGTTTCTTTGAAATCTTAAGTTGCACACTAATAATATAGTATTATTATTTTAAATAGTAGTTAACTCGTATCCATTGTGTTGGTGGGAATAAATAGAACTAACTAAAATATGATTATACAAGTTTTTTAAATGTTATTACATTTATCCAATAAAATTTAGAGGCTTAAAATGTTAATGAATCTAATTTAAAGCATAATTTACCTTAAAAGGTTGATTAACCACCTTTTGATGGAGAACCCTCTTTAAATCTAGTTATAGTCACTTTTATATTTTCTATTTAACAAAATAAAATTATTTTTTAGATTCGGGACATCAAAATATACTTTGGTTAAATTTTTGGTTTTTTCTGATAAAATTCATTTTTTTGAATAGTGAAAAATACTATATTATTAATTCAAAAGCGAATTTTAATCAAATTTATTTATATTTTTATTTTATCTCTTTAATTGGTTTTAATGTGTAATTATATTATGTTCTTACCATTTAATCCAATGTTGGTCATTGGAATTAATTTCACTTTGAAATTGGACATAAACAAGTATCAATCTTTTAGTACTTATTGTTTCTTAAAAACACGCCATTTGTTTTGATAACGGGAATTAATTTAAATTAATTAATGCAACTTATATGTTTTTAATTTGTAAAAATAGACATCATTTTTTATTTCAGAATATCAAATATACTTTAGACCTATGTTTTTGTATTTTTCTAAAAAACATCAATTTTTGATGTATAGTGAAACCACTAAGTAGTAGTTAAAAACTGACATTTTCATTTAAATGAAATTTTACTACTTCTTTGTATTGAATTTTAGAAATCAAACATACATGGTTGTAATTATTAAGTAATATGTGGTTCAATAAGATAAAAATAATTTTTGATGAATAGTAACTTTTGACTTTTGTTTACCGCGGTTAAAGGTTAATTTGGTAATTCAAGGTAAAAAAATATTATAATAATAACAAATTGCCTTAAAATTTGTCCTAAACTTATTGGATGAGTCATTTATGACCATGTACATCTTTGGGTCTATTTTGGGACACCATGGAGCCTCTTGGAAGTGATAATGACAGTTTATTTTAATTAACATAAAGTAAAGACAAATTTGACATAAACAAATATATTTTAGTAAATAAATTTTTACATGGGGTTATATATGTTATCCTTATGACTATAAATATTCTTTGAAAAGATAAAACTATTTACTACATTATGGTCTTTTGTTTATAATATTTAGACATCATATAAATGAAATTACTTATGACACAATAATGATGCAGTATTTAACTCATTAATAAATGATTCAAATAAATAATATTATAAGTATTCAAAAAATATTAAAAAAATGTCAAATTCTTATTGTATGATTTTATTTCTACAATTGATCATCTTATTATCATCTTTAATGAGTTTTTGGTATTTATAAACCGAATATAGGTTTATAAAAAATAATATTTGCAAACTTTCCAAAAGAGCCCCTCCCCCCCTTATAAAAGGCCCTCACACCTAACCCATTCCACACACATCTCAAGCCCCTTGTCTCATACAAAAACTTCCCAAATAATCTCTCCAGATCCCTATCCTCCTCCAGGAAGCCTTAACTTAGGCATAAGGTGCATCAAAAAGTAATTTTGGTTCAAACCAAAGGGAGTTACCCAAATTAAAGGTAACAGTTTCTCTTAACTTGTTTTCTTTTATTTTACTTCTAAAACCCCTAAATACTTTTTATTACATTCTTTTATAACAACAAAAGTATCCTCAATATAATAGGATGTTTTTATGACAAGGATTCGAACTACACTTACACACACCTCCATCTAATGGGTGAAGAACATACTGTTTCTGTGAATGGAAAACTAACGCCTCACGAAACGATGATTGTTCGATTATCTCCTACCACCTCTCAGGGTGGAAATTAAGATAAAACTATATTTATATATGATATATATTATGTTTATGTTTTATTTATTCTTCTTTATTTTTCTTTTTTATCATACCTTTATGGTTTCCATTATGGGTAAATGTGATAATTTCATTTGAGGAAATGCGGACTACCGCCCCCTCAAAGTGATATGACTCGTTAATGCCAAATGTGGGACCTATAATGGATATAGTTAATGATATTTTATATGATATTATACTGTAATTATAATTTATTTAAGTATACTTATGTTTTTGTTTCATTAAAATATGAAATATAAATGAAAGTAGCGTTCATGCGTACGCACGACTCACCATCTCCATGAAAAACACATTTAATTTATTACCTCGAAATGTTATGTACTATTATAAATACATGTATATATTGGATATATATGATATATATGATATCTAAATCATGACTATCATTCTGTATATAATGAATTTTTGGCCATGTGAACAACTTGTAAATATAAGAAGTCCATTTTTGAATCAAGTACCAAATATCGAAAAAACGAACGTTATTAACATAAATGATTACATAATGTTTATATCATTGTAATAAGTGATATAAAAGGAATAATAAGCTTGAATAAGTTTCTTATGAAAGTTTAAATTAACATTATTTTATTATTTTTTAGATTAAATAAGGAACGAGTTAACTCAGAAACAAGGTATGGGATATCGCCTCGATCTTCTTTCGTTGAGGCATATTTTGCTGTAATACACAACTTTATTTTATACGCTGTATAAAAACCTTTGACATTTCATTTCATTCTAGGAGAATATTTTTCTAAAAATCGTTTTACTAAACAATAAAAACAATGTTTTTTTAACGAAAGCTGTGACAACCTTTCCACCGCTGTGAGTATTATGTGATCTTTGGCTTCCGTAACGAGCCGTAATGTTTTTAAAAGTTAAATAAAATACCATATACTCTTTTATGTATTTTGGTATTGAAAATGGTTTTGATAATGTATTTTTGTATGCCAATATATTTAAATGATATATTTTGATTGAAATGTGGAAATGTTATCTTTATTTTATGTTTGTTTTATGTGTTTCAAATATGTTATGGTTCTTGGGAATTGTTACGTATATGAGTGGGTCCGTGATAAACCTACGGTGGTATGGCCCGAGATAGCTCTCCAATGAATTGGGTAACATGATAGAGGTAAATGTGAATGTTTCTCCTAAGAGTTTTAGGGAATATACTATGATGGGTTTTCCAAATGTAACTCCCTACATAGTTTTGATACCTACAATGTAATTATGATATGAATGCCACATGTTGCCTTTATGATTTATGTTTTCTATGTGTTATTCATAAGTCTTATGATTTCATGAGGTATGTTAATGATCTTATGTTATGTATGCAATAATGAACTAATGTTTTCTTTCTTTGTTTTATAACCCTTACTGAGCTTTTTATGTTCATCCCAAGTTTTGAAATGTTTTTCAGAGGACCTAAAGATGAATAGGGTCAAGAATGGGGTCACGAAAAAGTCATGTCGTCAAAAACATGGAACTAGACATGAAAGTTTTCTTCAAGAGTTTTTATTTTAGGAAAAAAATGGAAACTGGGTAGAAGTTTCTACTTTGTAATTTCTGAGATGTAATGTAACAGTTATGAAATAATTTTCTAAATCTCTAAACCTGAAAAGATCCTCATTGTGAATGATTTATTTAATTAGAGATTATGTAATGTTTATGACCAGGTCATTATACATAGGATGTTGATGGCACAGAGATGGTAAAATTTATGTTGATCGTCACTGTCTAAATATGGATTTTTTATTGGTGACTAAGTGTTCTTAAATGTTTCACCCTTTTGGGTAATAAATTTCTTGGAAGAAAAGGGAAAATTTCCCAATGTTTTGTGGGAAATTTCAAGGATTTGGAGAATGTGGGAAAGGAAGCTTTCTATTTAGAACATCCACCATAGTTGTAGTCAATACATAATTTCTTACATGTATCTCAAATCTGAATGTATTTATCTGATCCATCTCACATTCAGATTTGGAGTGATCTTGAAGTTGATCTAGACTTATCAGTAACTGAGCATGTAGTTAGGATAGTCAATTCAGAAACAAAGGTACTTCATGGGAGGATGATACCATTGGATCGACTTCTAGGGGAGAACTATTCTGATTCTCAAGAGATGTGGGAGTGAGAGGCATTGATTAGAGAGAAGTGGTCTCATATATTTAATATGGAGGATTCTTTATAGGTATTATGGATACATAAATTTTCTATGGTGGGGAGGTTGTAACATCATGTTACTCTTCAAATAGTTTTTCTTAACATTTCTTTGTATTCCTTTTTGTTATCTAGGAAGGTCTGAGAACGAAATGGGAGGATAACTGTAATGGTTATTTCAGATATTGGTTTTAAATTTCCTACATGAAACCTATTTTTACTTCATCCTAGCAAATAATTACAAACTGTTTAATAATTTTACATTACATGTATCTCATAATTGATGTTAAATTCATTTCTTATCAAAAGTTAACTGATTTATTGGATAATATAGGAATTCAAAATTACATGATGTGTAATTGGGTTACAAATTATCAAAAGACATGATGACTATTTTTAAACAGGCATCCAAACTAATTTATCTTTTTTTTCTTACTTAAATTTTCCTTTCTCTCGACCTAGATCCATCCCCAAGGGATTTTGATAGACCTCCAACCACTTTGGTCTTTCAATTCAAAAATGATCCTCATTCTTGTCATTGTGTTAAATACCAGGTAATATTTCTCCCTTTTTCTTACTCTATTCCTTCTTGAATATTGATATATCATCTATCCATTGATGGATCTAAACTTCATGGGGAAAAATTTTGAATCTAGGTGTGATTCTTGGATCTCTGTTATTATATTTATTTATTAGTTTTGGTGTTCCAGGTGTAATTTCTTAAGGTATATGGATTTCCGCTTTCATGTTGACCCAATTATTCTAAATTTAATCTAGAATGATATTTAGATTGGATTCTAGTGTTTCTATTGAAATTGTGGGGTTTCATGGTTTTTGGACTCTGTTTTAGGTGTGTGGGACCTGAGGTTTGAGGAAGTTAGATCCGTATTGATGAAATGTTTTGTAAAACATGTTTTTTCTTTCTTTATAAATTGATTGATAAATAAATTAGTTTTAATTATAATGATTCTTTGTTTGTGTTGAAAATAAATTTCGAAAAAATGGGTTTTCATTAGTTTTTGATAAATGGAATGAAAATGGGTATTTTCATAGAATTGAATGGTTTGTGTAAACAAAGAGGGTATGGTTACACTATTTAATATCTAATTTTTGAAATGGTTTTCAATATATTGAGATGATAATGAAATTTTGGACATGATTTACCTTCTGTACTAGATGAAAGGTTTATCTTGTGGTCGTTATCCATTATGGAGGTTCACATTATGAGTGTTCCTCATTTCCAAGAGTATGGATAATTTTCTCTAGGTATGTATATTATATTTTGGTTTCACATGTTGGTATTTCTCTCTAGTCCTGGAGTGTAGATAATTTTCTTCAGGTAGTACAATGCACTGATCATATATTTAGTTTCTATGAGTATTTTGTTTCTTGAACTGTTTTATTCTTTGGTGTTATGATACCTGTGATGCTACTACTGTTTTTTAGATCGTTGAATTGTAGTTTTTTATCCTTGATATTCATGTTTGTTATTATGAAATATGATATGGAAATAATTTATTTGAAATTGATATACCTATTTTTGTTTTAGAATTGTGGAAAAAATGGGAGGTGTTTACCACATTTTCTATAAAATAGTTGTAATACTTATCATGCCATGTTTTTTTTAAATTAGAGTATAATATTTTTTATATAAAGAATTTTAATGGAAAACCTAGGTGGGATCATAATGAGAATGTTAGCTCACACCCTTTTCACCCCTTTAGTGGTGCGTATAATGTTGTATTTCTTTCGATACAGGGAAATGATAGGCGCCACAATGAGGTAGTGGTTTTTCATGTCAGCTGATTTGGGTAGCTAGTGGTGAGATGATGGGATATTTCCCACACTATCACATGGAGTATATTCTTGTTTTAATTTTAATTTTTAGTGGGACTTATCTCTTTTAGTTTAAAGTTACATTTGTGGTTGTTTTCATTCTATTGTCTTCATGGAGTTATGGAACCTATATAAAATAGTCTTCCACTATTTATTTCTGATTTTTGTTTCTGTATATATATTTACATGTTATTCATTAAGGTTGGGATAAATTTATCCCATAGAGTGTTGTTCGATATCCAGGTTCTTGTTGTAAGCCCATGGGGATCATAAAGACCATTCATATATGTATGGGATCAAGTCGGGTGCCAAGTTTGAGGGTAACCCAGGTTGGTTCCTTACAATCAACTACTGAATATAGCCCATATGGTTCAGTAATAATAGATGAATGCTAATTAAGGATTTGTTTATTCTTTGACTTCGTGTTTTTCTTTATTTTTAAAATCATAATATATTTCAATTAAAAATATTTTAACTTGATGTTATTGGTTTTATGATTGATGATAAGTAAATGAAAATTCACTAATACTTATTCTTGTAAACATATATACTACAACTAATTACCTACAAAATATTAATTATAATGTCCTCAAAATTGAATTTTATTCAAGAATATTTATTGGTGAAGACATTTGAGTGGATTTATTTCAAGTGTTAAATGTTTTTTTAATATAGTAGTTCATTGTGATCATGTTTGATTTAGGATATTATGGGTGTATATTTTCATTTTTTTCTAACCACTCGATATCAATTCTTTATGAGGATATAATGATAGAGATCCATTTATATAGGGTGATAGTCAATTAATCATAACATTCAAGTGCTTATGGATTCTGATAAATGAATATTGTTGAATTTCTAGGATATGAAGGCATATCATATGACAGGAAAATATTTAGGTAGTTTCAGTGTCTATAATGTGGATAACTGGAGTTAGTTTAAGGACTAATTTTTTTACAATGGGTTAATGAAACGTCCTCATTTATTATAGGGTCTTTATCATTGAATTGTATCCATTAAATGAGTTCTCATATTATGATATAGTACTCCTTATTTTCTTATTATTTCAACAAAATTTTATTTTTATGAATTTCTTGACTATATTAAATAGTTTTGTTTACATTAATTTTTTTTATATTTTATATTTTATATTTTATTTTAATGGAAGAACTAAAATATGGCCAACTAAATATTTGACATGGTAAAAATTATTATTTTAAACTATAAAACCCACCCTCATATAGTTCTACCTACCATCATTTGATCCAGTAGGACCAAGCTTATTTCACTAAAATATTTATTCTTCTAATATACAAAATATTTTACTATAATAGAAAATTTTATGTTGTTTTTTAAAATAAAATTTACATGATCTTATTGTTTTAACTACCTTCATTTTTTCTACTAGGACCACACTTGTGATAAGATCCTATATCAAATCATTATCTGATATTATCCTTTATTTCAATAGTTTGTTGGAATTGTTTATTACATATTTACATTGTATAAAACATTTTTTTGGAAAATATATCCTCTATATTGAAAGAATTATTATAGAAACAATATATAATTTTAATAATAAAATAACTAATATTTTGATTCACAGGAATAAAAATATAATATTGATCTGATAAAGATATTTATATTTAATGATTGTATGAAAAAACTTAATGGTGATCATAAAAAAAATTATTGATATCGAACATAATGTGTTTTCTCAAAATAAAAATATTGAGTATTATGTATGAAATACTTTTTTGTTTTCAATAACATTAAATATGTATATTCTGATATCTTCTTATGCAAATGAGAATAATATTTTGGATGTGTTCTAAATAAAACACTTCAAAACTAGAAATTTTCATAAGTCTAAAATATCATATCATAGAGTGTATTATTAATATTTTGACTTTATTATATGAGAGTTTTTATATGGAAATATTTTTTTATGTTCATTTAGAATATAATATAAATTTTGGGTAGTAAAGAGTTTATAGATGATAAAATTCTTCATAAAGATGTTGATTTTTTTTATTACAGAATGTATGTCTAAGAGAACAACTATAGATGATATAGATAACTTGAAGAAGATGAATCCTAATGTATTTATTGGGAATCTAATTCAATATTAATGTCTTTTGAAATGAAATATTGGAAAAGGGCCGAATATGATTGAAATTTATTTTTATTTTTCATTTTGATCATTAAAAAATATTAATGATAATTCAAAGAAGGAAGTGACTTATAAAGATGTTTGTTATGATTATAAAAAACTTTTCCATTCATAAATATATTTCATGAAGTTGAAGAATATAAAAATTTATTGAAAGTGGTATTAAAAATATAAAGGGAATATGAGTATAAGGATGATAGATATTACTTCTAATAACTTTTCAGAAGATATTGACGATTACAGAATGATAGATGGATTCTACGAAAATATTAAAAAGTTTGAAAATTGTATTATGGATAAGTTAACTTTATAGAACCTATGAATCATAATTTAAATTCTAGTTTTCTATACTCATCAAATGAAAAATTATATTAATATTATTTATAAAATGATGAATTTAATTCTATAGAATATTCAGATGATATTACTTTATTTTAGACAATTAAGATATGTATAAGCCTCACAGAATAGAAAATTGTGAACATAAGAAATAATTATATTGTGGAAATTAATAGCTTTTGAAATGCAGGGATTAAATTTCAATAATATACATTTGTCAACTATAAACCTTTATTATAAATAGATTCAAATTTTAGTTCTAGTTATGAGTCAGAAAATCATAGTCTGGTTTTCAAACGAAAATATGAGTTTATTATTTAGAAAATTACTCTTCCAAATTTTTAATCAATGTTTGATGTTTCCTAAATATTTTAAGATAGTTGAAACCATATATAATGTATATCATAATTGGTTTTACATTCATAAATTAACATTTTACATAAAATTTCATTTCCCAAAAAATACAACAATTTATACTAAATTTCAAGGGGGAGATCACGTTGCGATTAATTATTATTTGATTAGAGTTTAGTTTTTATATCCCCCCAAAATATTCTATAATCAATAACCACACTCGGTCATTATGTGACCTCAGGTGCTCCAACCCATAAGATAGAATTTGATGACATGTAATGGTGGTCAAGTATTTGATTTTGGGGAGACCATACCCACATATAAGAGATTGTGGAAATTGGAAGAAATAACCAATGAATAATATAAAATAATAAACATTACTATATAGTAATTAATTTTAAAAATAATCCATAAATAATAAATGAAATCAAATCAAATAGACTAATGTTAATTTTATCACACAATTAATAATCAACCAATTGGTTGATCATCTATACAACATAAAATAAAATAATAAAATAAATTATGTCTCTCTCACAACTATGATTTATAATAAATCCATTATTCCAATATATCCAACTTAAAGATCAAATCAAAGGCCTCTACCAAAAATGAATCAGTGATTAGTGGTGGTCAAAATCAGAACCGATGTTCAGTGTCTTCCTGATCAAGGTGTGATTATAACCCTATATTGAACCACAAATTTAGTCTCATAAATTTATAATATATATTTTGCATGTTTATGTGAAATGCTGAACTGATAAAATAAATTAGCTGCATAACAGTAAATAAATTAATAAACATATTATATTCTTTGGTTCTAATAAAAAACCCAGGATCAACCCATACCAACTTCATCCAATATCAGTGTGTCTCTAAGAATGTTATGAAATCATACAAAACCTAATACGCCCATGGATGACTCCAAAAACGTATGTCCTAGGTAATCGTATAACAATTGGTTCAAAAACATAATACCAAGTTTCCTACACATTCATGTTGTCTTATGGAACAATGTAGGATTCCCATGCATCCCAGGAAATCTAGTACTATCAGGGATCAAGGTTTATTTCTGGATATCCTAGGAAATCTAGTAGTATCAATGACCAAGAGAAATCCCTAGGCATTCTAAGAAATACAGTAGTATTAGGACTCTATATTCGACACCCAAACATATATTACAATCATGTTGTACCATTTCTCATAATGTAATTCATTAGAGATATTCATAATCAGTTAATTTTACATTTGAATCTCAAGATAATTCCTGAGGCACTGAAATAGTATCACATTTAAACACACTAAATATTTTCAAGGAATTCCATTAGTCATAAATTATGTATCCTTAAATTTTGTATGGGGTATTCCAATAATTTCATATCCAAATACCTAAATAATGTATGGCGTATTCCCAATTAATATTAGATAAGAATCCAAATCACAAAACATTCTAGTGGGTAGTAAATCCCACGAAAACCATATTATTATAGACACTACCACCCATTATATTACATCATCAATTTTTGTTATATAGTCAAACCCCAAATCATTACTATATATTTCATGTATCCAAGGTCAACCCCCATTACACTTAGGGAATATAATCCCTCAATATCATCATCATAATTACATGGCCTCATTGGAATCTTAGGTCAAGCCTCACTAGAATCAGTATTAAGAGATGATGTAAAGAAAATATCGATATCCTAGTCTTCCATGTTTTGAAGTTATGCCCAACATCTAAATTAATCACTTTTGATCTACCAAAGTATTTTTTTCACATCTTAGAGGTGGTAGAAAAAATTTCTCAACACTCATACCACCTAGAATGTGGGCTATAAAGCATATCAAAATCATCCACGAGCTAACATGATCTAACATTCTCAATCCTACAATCCTTTCTACAAGAAACACTTTAAGAAACATAAAATTGTTTAAATAATTTTTTTATTTCATTTAATTCAATTAATTCCTCTCATAGGTCTTCAGATCATTCATCGAAAATGTTATTTATTCTTCCATTCATTTTGATTATTATGGAAAAAACCCAATAAAATTGGGTCCATCGAGGCCGTTTGCACATTATTCATTCCAAGTAACATATTTTGATTAAGAAATTAAACTAATTAATTTTTTTCAATCACAATAATGGTGAGGATAAATTTCCTATGAAATAATGAAAATGAATATTACCATAGGGTAATTCATAAGGACCATGTACCTCTAATGAAAATCCATATCCATTAAAATCACGACTTAAAATATTTTCCAAGGCATGTCTATGTTCCTCCATACCTTATCTAATATTTCACATCAACCCAATATCTTATCTCCAAAAATAATAAATTATGAATTAAATAAAAATATATATAATTTACTACCTAAAAATATATAATTTTGAATAATCATTAAAAATACCACGGATCACCATTATATCACCAAAAACATAACCAACCACACTTGGATGGCCCCTAATGTACCATCGACACCATCGTAAAAATATCCCTAAGTACCAACTCTTGAAAAAATTACAATTTAATCAAAAATTTAGAAACCCTAAAAAATATATGTTTTCTTCATCCCTCAACTGAAATAGTGAAGGACAGTGTGCATTCATCCTCTCATGAATTGCTCTAGTCACCACACTTGAGTTCCCTAATTATTCATTTTGATTTCACCATACCCTAATAAAATCATCAAAAAAATATTGAAATAAAATCATTCCAAAAAATGTTCTAGGAATATAAGGAGGATCATAGGAAATATTAGAAAAACACACCATATGTTACAACTCAAACACACCCAAAACAAAACTATGTCATAGGGACTTGGGATAGGTAAGTGGGATGGAGGTTATAACTAATGAGGCCTCAACCCATCTGCCTAATTCCCTAAAACACAAGATGTCCTAAAAACATAGAAAAATGTTTTCCACCACACAAAAAAACCCAAAACAAAATATGAGATCCAGTGGCACACACCAATGAGTTGGTTTCTCATTTGGTGGGAAATTATCCTAGTTAACATTATAGAATACTACTTCGACCACAAGATAGAGTGTGGCTACCACAGAATCCTTCCCAAAAAGTTTATAATGATGAGGCCCTGTTAAAAGCACTTTCTACCATACGATACCCAATCCACAACCAACATACCTCTCATAAATTTTTATACTATTATAATTCAATTGTGAATCTCTATTTTCATGATGACCCAATCACCTGAGAAAAATTCCCTAAACTTTCGTGGACCATATGGACATGGGGTATTAAATTTTATCCACTGTAACACTTCTCATCATCACGAATTACCCGTGTTTCTCAAATAACACATCATGATCATTTTTTACCATTAATTAATCATCAAACTTCCATTTTCAATCTCTATGTTTCAAATAGACCCATGTAGGGAAACTACTTACATGAGAAATATAATCCATTAGAACCCAAGACTCTGCCCATCATGATCACTATCCCACTAAGATGGTGCTAAAATTAACTAATATATTAACAGAAACCATGGTGAAATTCATTAATTCTTCATGGGTATCATAGTTCTCCCCATCATAGGCCTCTTCTTATACTGGAAAACTCTGATCCATGGTGCTCCCCAATATTGTAATTAACCGTTATAACACATTCAAAATGGATCCATAACATACTAGTTGTGGGTTCCATCTCGCCACACCCATTTTATGCAAGGATACAAGTCAATATCTAATTCCACCCTTCATCTCCATTTATAATTGAAGAAAATGGGTCTCCAATACACCTATAACGGATTGAACAAGTCATCCCTTTCATGAAAATCTAAATTCAATTATTTTAAATCAATTTTTATAACTGATTTGACATAACTAATGTGGTTTCTAACCCAATGGATCAAATTTTATGAAAATAAACATGAATAACCTACTCTAGTCATCCCACATGTTGGGAAAAATATCTCAAGGTAACATTGTAGTGCTTTTGGGTTGGTTGGGATTGTTGAAAAAACAAGTTTTCATGGTGAGTTTTTAAGTTCTAGAGATTTTGTTGAAATTACATGTTGACATAGAAATATGAAAAAAGAATAGATGATCTTAAGGTGGTAAAAAAATAGACATAATGGATCTTCTCAAAATAGAGGAGGTATTAATGAATGGTTTGAATTTTGCGATGACATGCCTTGATAGTTGTGTTTCGTGAAGGAGAAAATATTTTTGGAAGTGTTCTTCATGAAAGCAAAGAGTTTCATGATTCCATGAAAAATGGAGCTTCACCATCTGTGATAGATTTTTTCATGGTCTTTTATTGAAGGCTTCGCAATTTGGATGGGCGTCATGATGATAGAGTGCTCTGTGATTACGATGAGCTTCACAAATGGAAAATTTCAATAGATCTTTGTGAAATAGAGGTGTTCCATGAAGAGGGATCTAGAAAAAGTGCTAAAGGTTTTGGAGCTTTGTGATGTGCCACACCTATAAATATGAGGTCACCGCACTTCAAAATGTTACAAAAGAAGGGGGACACAATGAAAACTCTAATATATCCGAGTTCTCAAATTATCTTTGAGAACTTTGTATATAAAGTCATTAGTGAAGGATATAATCCAACTAAATGTTCTAAGTATTGTGAAAGAAAGGATTTCTCAAAGGCCCTAAAATGCCAACTGAAAATTGTGAGCATTGCAACTTCTTGTTAGATAATCACAAAGAGGTGTTCTTCGGGAAGGCGAGTTTGAGAGTCGCGAAAAGTTTTAGTTCATGAAGACCCGTTTGAGCTTCATGAAAGTGGATTCGTGAAGGCCATTTTTTTCTTTGCAAAAAGGGGATTCATGAAGAATGTATGTTTTTTGAAAAGTGGTGAAGAGGTATTTCTTAGAGTTCAGTGGAAGAAAGATATTCATCTATGGATAAAAGTGGGACATCAATAGAGCATCAACATACAATGGAGGATGCATTCATTAGAGATAATGAAGAGTATTACAAGTCATTAAATAGTGAATGGATCCTCTAAAGAAGCAGTTATCACACTTTAGTTAAGAAAATGGTGGATATTTCAAATTGTGTTTTGTTGTAAACCAAGAGATATAGTGAGTCCACTTCGAACCTGTAAATAGTAGTGTGCTTATAGTGGATTTGTGACATCAGCATATTGATGGTGTATGCTACATAGATGAATCCCAGTGAGGGTGAACCATCTAAAATTGATGTATCTTGTGCATGATTTAAGATTTGATCATACTATGCAATGGGAAGGATACATAGAAGATAGTTTTGTTTTACAAAGAAATAAGATAAAAAGGGGAAGTTGTTTTAATCTATCATTCCCTGATCCCCCCTCTCAGGGTATTTAACCTAGTGGACATAAAAACTGGTATCATAGGAAAGGGTAGATATCAGTGTTTTTCTCTCAAATGGATGTCAACAATCATAAATGGAATCCGATCTTCGATGGGAACAATTTTCAGTTTTGGAAGAATCAGATGCAACACAACTTCTGATCTTTGTGAATGGATGTGTTTATTGTCTCAATACTTGGTATGACTACTGTTATTAATAGTAATACATTATCAGAAGCTGAACAGAGAGAATTGGATGTTGATTCTAAGGGATTCAATGCTTTAGGAGGATCCATATCCAATTCTATATATACAAAGGCGATGTCATGAAAAACATGACATGCTATGAGGAAAAATATATTTAACATATATGAAGCAGATTCAAAGGTTAGAGAGGAAAAGTTGCATGTGTTGTGGAACAAGCAAGAAGACCTGATAATGAACCCAAATGCGTTTGTAGATGCATTCTTTGATAGGTTAAATTTTGAAGTGTAAGATATTTATGTTCTTGGAGAAGTTATTAAATACATAAATATTGTTAAGCACATATTGAGTAAACTTTCACCTCAGTTCAATATGAATGCTTCAGTTTTGGAAGATAAGTACCCGAAAGATCTATCATTGGATAACATACATAAAATCCTTGATTCATATAAAATGATAAATGATGATAATGATGTTGTGGAAAAGGGGAAATATAAAGAGGTGGAATTAAATTCCAGAAAGAAGGCCACAATTGAAGACTCTCAGGAAGAAGTAGAAATAGTAGAGGTGATGTCATTCCTTTCCTCTAATATTCAAAGAGGAAAATAAAAGTTCAAAGGGAACTTCCACTAGATTTCTTTATATGAGGAAAAGTTGATCACATTACAACAAGGTTCTCCAAGAAGTTTCAAGAATACAAGGAGGATGAAATTGAAATTCCCAAGAAGAATACTTCAACCTATGTGGATGGAAAGACATAATTTAATAGAAATTTCTATAAGAAAAAGACTATTAATTCACAAGAATGTGGTGGTTTAGATGAGATTGAGGTTGAGGAGGTTGAGGAGATAGGGAACTGTACAGATAATGGTGATAATTCTATGGTGGTAGTTGTCTATAGTTCTAATAAAAACAATGAAACTGACACTGATTAAGAAGAAGAAAAAATTTAAGGAATAGTTGATATGGAAGCTGAATTTGATGAAACTCTTGAAGAGATAAATGTTTGGAGAGAAAAAACAAAGAAAGACAACAAGGTGGTACAAGATGACAAACTCAACATGAAATAAATGGATTAAGGGATGTCTAATATAGTAAAATAAGTTGAAAACCTTAAGTCATCTCGGCAAGAGGGCTCAGAAAAGGTTGATGAACATAAGATCAATATTAAGGAATAGAAATGGGAGATCAATGGCTTGAATAGCATAGTGAAAGATCATGTCAAGCTTATTGAAGAACTTAATGAAAATGTTTTCAGACTATTATGAAAAGTAATGGATCAAGAAAAACTCTTGACTCATAGTATGATACCAGTAATGGAATTCATTTATAAGAACCAAAAGTTAAAAGTGGAGAATAGAATCCAAGATGAAAAGAAACAAGAATTGTTTTCAGATGATAGGACTGATGTGAGGCTTGACATAAAATATAAAACTATAAAAGTTGATTTCATACAATAAGAACCCTCTGCAAAATTGAATATTGGTTTGGGTAGGAAGAAAATTAGATAATTCAGAGAACCCACGGGGAAATTAGGCATGTTGAAGTGACACATAGAAATGCACCCTACATAATGATTTATTGATATGGAAATGCGGGACATTTAGAGAATATGTGTTCTATAGACAAGAGATATTGAATGACAAAAGAGTAACAAATGTAGCCAAACATAGAATAATATTATAGAACATCTTTTTAGAAGAATTTGTTTTGGTGCCGAGGACTTAGACACAAGGAATGATATTGTACATTAATCATGTAGAGTAATGTGCCAAAATAAAACCCGAGTGGTCATAAATAGAAAATATGATATTCAAGAAATGAGCTGAAAAAACAAAATTGATTTTTAGCTTTGTAGGATGAAGTAGATCCATCATAATCCAAGTAATCTCATGATTTCCAATCCATTTCCTGTATGATGTCAAACACATGGATTAATAATAATAGAGCTGAGAAAGTAGTGGTTTCAGAAATTTCCCTTGAAGCATCAGTCCATTCTAGTGTCTGGATCCTTGATAGTGGTTTTACATCTCACATGAAAGGTAATTGGGGTCTTTTTACAGGAATAAAATATGAAAAAGAAGGTGTTATCAAGTTTGGAAACAATGAAATCCTAAAGATCGTTGGCTTGGGAAAGGCTATTCTTGAGGGCAACGAAATAATACGTGCATATGTCTTATTAATAAAAGGACTCAGTCATAATTTTCATAGCGTTAGCCAACTATGTGACTCTGGGCATTCTATAAGGTTTACTAAGAATATATATATCATAAAAAAAGTATGGGGTAGTGGTTATACAGGGAAAAATAACAAAAGGAAACCTATGCCATGTATGTGGAGAAGAAGATGTGTGTTTTTGTCCAGAGAAGAAGAAAACAAACTGTGGCACAAACAAATTGGTCATCTATTTCAACCATCCCTGGAAGATCTGGTAATGTTTGAAGCAGAAAGAGACCTCCATATGATATCATGTGGTCATACACGTACATGGGATGCCAATCAATAATTGAAGATCATCAAAAATACATACCAAGAGAAGGAAGCAAAATCAAGAAGAGTTCTTGAATTGGTGTATGCTAATGTCTATGGACCTATCTTACCAAAAGCCATTAATGGAAAGAGGTATTATGTTATTTTAATTGTAGATTATAGAAAAATGGCATGAGTATTATTCATTTACAGTAAGTTCGATGTGTTTAGTTTCCTAAAACTATATCACATGTAATCTAACAGGAATCTTGGGCAGAACATTATGAATATTTGTACTGATAATGGTACAAGATTCACAAATAGTAAAGTGGAATACTATCTAGAAAATCATGAGATAAGGAATCAAGTTTATTCAGTAAGAACTCCCCAACAAAATGGAGTTTTTGAAAAGATAAATATGATCATCAACAACCTGGATAGAATGATGGTTATAGAAAAAGACCTACTAAATAAATTTGAAAGGAAATGATATTGACATCGGTCAACATTTCTAACAGACAACTGTTGTGTCTGAAGGAAGGAAATACTCCATATGAGATGTGGTACAGGAAGAATCCATGGGTGATGTACCTTAAAAACTTTGTAAGAGATTTATACTCAAAAAGGTACAACACTGGAAATATGAGTCACACATAGATGAGGGAATATTCATTGGCTACTCAGAAAAAATAAAATCATAGTTTTTTAATAAAAGGAAGAGTTATATAGTTGAGAGCAATAATGTCACTGCTCTGGATAATGAAGAAAATATTCAAATGAATAGTGAACAATTTCCCGATTAATGTGATGAGGAGGAAATAAACATAGGGGGACAAGAAGTGGCCGATGCTGGTTCATAAGAAGATACTAATAATGACCATGTAAAAGTAAAATCCATATTTTCACAGAATGAACATAGTCAAGATAAAATTAACAAGTATAATATTATTGGTGATAAATTATCTCCAATTTAGAAAAGAATAATGAAATCACTACAGAAGATTTCTTTCCTATTTATGGTAGAGCCAAAATTCTTTTCTAATGTTATGGAAGATGAAAATTGGGTTCACGCTATGAATTAAGAGGTATATCATATTGGGATGAATCAGAAATGTGATATTTTTTCAAGGCTAGTAGGTAAAAATGTCATCGGGACTAAATAGGTCTATCACAAAAAGATAAATAAATATGACATAGTGATTAAAAATATCATGACTAGTGTGTAATGGATACTCAAAGATATAGGGAATAAATGTTGATGAGACATTTTCAGGAGTTGCAAGGCTGGATACAATCAAACTATTCCTAGCCATTGCAGTGCAACAGATGTTCAAAGTGTTCATAATGGATGTCAAATATGCATTATTGAATGGGGTTCTAGAGAAAAAAGTGTATATCAACCAGCCAAATGTTTTTCTCATTCATGAGTATGAGAACAAGGTTTACAGCTAAAAAAGAAATTATATGGGATGAATCAAGAACCAAGAGCATGGTACATGAGGCTTGATCAGTATTTGATGAAACATGGTTTCCAGCGTAGTGGAGTATACTACAAAATATATTTCAACAACAACAGTAATGAAAGCATTATAGTGATGGTTTATGTTAAGGAAATAATATTTGGCGGATCAAATGAAGCTTAAAGAAAATAGTTTTTTGAATTCATGAAAACTGAGTTTGAAATATAAATGATTTTAGAGATGATGTTTTCAATAGGTTTACCAGTGTCACATGGATGGAATGACACATTAATTTCTCAATACAAATATGCCAAGGAGGTTATGAGAATATTTGGAATGGAAAATTACAACAAGATGAAGACTTCACTTGCTACCCGGATGAATTTATCGAAATATGACGATGTCAAGGCAATTCATATCATAAAATACAGGATTATTATTACAAGTTTAATATACCTAACCAGGAAGAGACCTGATATTGTTTTCTCCACATGCCAAGAAGCGTGATTTCAATGAAATACCAAGGAAAGCGACACGACTGTAGTGAATAGTATACTTCAGTATATAAAAGGAACTTTGGATTTCAGGTTGATGTATAATGATAAATCTTAGTCAGTGATTTTGGGATATACAAATGTAGATGGGGATGGATCAGATGATGATATGAAATTTACGTCAGGAGGTGCTTTCTATCTTTGTGGGTTGTGTACTTCTTAGCTAATCATGAAGAAAGATTTCATATTGAGCACTGAAGAAGATGAGTATATCACTGCCACTCAAGCATGCACACAATTATTATGGATGAAGCAACAACTTGATTATATGGGAGTGCAAGCGATTTCCTTGATTGAAATATTGTGTAACAACTCATGTTCTATAAATCTCAGAAAAATTATCATCCATCACTCAAGGACAAATCACATAGAGATAAAGTATCATTTTATCAACGAGAATCTTGATCCAGGAATCATGAAGTGGGAGTATGTGCCTAAAAAACTATAGGTTACATACATTATGAAAAAAGATTTATCCAAGGAAGATTTTGAGAGGCATAAACTAGATTTAGGAGTTCAGTCAACTCCCCACACTTAAACAACTGTGGATTTGGGACCCCTCCCTCTCTCTGAGGTTTGGTGTTTTTTTACCCAATGTGTTGACATGTGTTCTCTACTTTGTTGCAGACCACAAAGGAGGGACCTTCGGATTTTTTGACAAAGGGTGAAAAATATTTCTTTAAGGTGGAGAATGTGTGGCTAATGAAAGGAGAAAATGACTTAGTCAAAGACATGGGGTGAAGCTGATAGGTGAAGCTGTGAGATAAGGGGAGGGTAATAATATAGGGGTTTATGAGTTTTAAATAGGATGATGATTCACATGATCAATCAAAGATTAGTTATCAGAAATTCTATGTTTCCTGATTAAATAAATTTATTGGTATTAGTATGGTATCAACAGTCTGTTTCAGAAGTGAAGTGATTCATTAATAAACTTTTCATACTACTCTTGTTTCTCACGATGATAATTGATCATATGGAATTACAAAATGTGGTAGGGAATATTTGGTTTCTATTTTAATTTTAAGAGGTGAATGATGTTTTATAATGGAAGGATGTTTAGTAAGGTATAAAAGCATAGATATTTTTTATCAGAAGCATTGTTAACAAACCCAAAGGGGAGATTGTTGGGAAAGAATCCCTCAAGGTAACATTGCAGCATTTTTAGGATGGTTATGTTTGTTGAGAAAGATGGTTTTCATGGTGAGTTGTCAAGTTCTAGATATTTTGTCGATAATAAATGCTGATAAAGGACCATGATAAAGGAACATAAGATCAAGACGTGGTACAAAAGAACATACACAAGGTGGAAATGTTTTCCAATGTTTGCTAAATTTTTAGGGTCCAATATTTGAAGTTTTTTTCATCACAGAAAGTGGATTTCCTCTAAGATCTTATAAAAATATGGAAAAGTCAAGAACTCTTCTAACATGGGCCTTGATAGTTGTGTTTCTCAAAGGAGAAAATAATTTTGGTGGAGTTATTCGTGAAAGAGGGGAGCTTCGCGATTCAATGAAAAATGGAGCTTCACGATTTGTGGAGGACTTCATCACGATCATTGATGGAAGGATTCATGATTTGGATGGGATTTCTGAGGATGGAGTTCTCTTAGATTACGACGGGATTAACTAATGTAAAATTACAATGGATGTTCACGAAATATAGGTGAGCCCCAATGATGTATCCTAAAAAAGAGCTGAAGGTGGTGGAACTTCACAATTTTCCAAGCCAATAAATATGAGGCCACCCCACTTCAAAATGTATATAGAAGAAGAGAGACAGAAAGAAAATTATAAAGTCTCTGAGTTTTCTAGGGAGATTTGGGAAGGTGGTATGTGAAGTCATTCGCAAAGGCTATATGCCAACCAAATGTTCTGAGCATCACAAAATCAAGGATTTCTCAAAGGCCATAAAAATACAACTGAAACTTGTAAGTTTGAGAAGGCTTGTTGGAGAATCCTGAACGACATGTGCTTCATGAAGTTGAGTTTGATCTTCACAAAATGTGGGACTTCGGGATGACCAGTTTGTGATTTTTGAAAGGTGCTTCATGATAACCAGTTTGTGATTTGTGAAAGAGGGGTTTTGCAAAGGATGTAAGATTTTCAAAAATATTTGAAGAGGTATTTCCTAGAGATTAGTGGAAAAAGATGTATTAATATATGGATGAATGTGGTTAATCAATAGATAATCTATATACAGTGGAGGATGAATTCATTAGATTTAATGAAGGGATTTAAAAGTCTTTAAACTATGAATGGAACTTCTAAAGAAGCAGTTAGCACACTTCTTTTGAGAATGCAATGATCTTTCAAATTTTCTTTCTTTGTAAACCAAGAGGGACAATGATCCCACATCGAGCCTGTAAATAGTAGATTACTTATAGTGGATTTGGTAAATCGACACGTTACAAGTGTATTCTTCTTAGACACAGCCTAGTGAGGGTAAAATAAGTAAAATTTCAATTTCATGTTCATGATTTACGATTTTTTTTCATACTCTAAAATGGGAAGGATAGTGAGAATATAGTTTTGTTTAATAAAGAAACAAGATCAAAAGGGGTATTTTTTTTAATCTGTCATACCCTGATTCACCCCCCCCCCCTCTTAGGGTATCTAACCTAGTGGACCTAAAACCAAATAAATATGATTAGTTCCAGTCATTATCTATAATAAATTGACATTTCCATAATTACGTATGCCTAAAATTCATCTTAGTAACATTTTTACATCTGCACTGATCTTTGAACACATCTTCTAGTGTAATTCCGTAGTGGATTCCCCAATAAACATAATACCTGATTTGTTTTTACAGGGAGAACCATCACACCTCTAACATTAGACATTCCTAAATCATATATTTTTCATTCTATTTCTTAAAAAAATTAATAGAAACTACAAAAAACCATACACAACTTTTCAAATATTGTATTTACAAAGGGACTAGATAAAAAAACACCATTCAAATATGATAACTCTTATTCCATCTATGCAGACCTAGAACTAGTCTCAAAACACCCATGAAACTAACCACACATTGGTTATACAACCATGTATTATACTCCTTTCATCACCACAAATGATGGATGGAGGTGTCCATCACAATCGTACACATTTACTGACACAAAACATCAATTATACCTGATTCCAGAATCACTATGGATTCCACAACCATCATCCACTATAATATAATGGCTATCAGGGGGATCACCAAAAACTAAAAAATTGTACACTCTTCACCATATGGATAATATTTCATTTTTTATGAGTCAAACATTTATAGGTTGTATCACATCACATTTATCTTACTACTCTCGATCCATGATCATAATTTCTAGAAATGCTCATAATGATCCGACCTTCACTCATGACATGTATCTCACATAACTATAAGAATTCCAAGAATGAAGGTTTCTATCAATATTTCAACTACTTCTTGTAGTATAAATTAATCTCCTACCATGGTTCAATAAAGATCAATAATGACAATGCACTTGACCCCTCACCGATGACACCTCTTATCGTAGGAAGGTCCCAATACATATCTCATCCTCAGAAAACTATTTCTATGAGTGTCTCACCAAATATACTAGTCACCTTACACTTGGATATAACCTTACTAAATACACCAAAATTCTACCACCACCACACAACTTTGGTTCCTTCATAACCCAATCATTCTCAATGACTTACACCTGGACCATTCCACTGCTCTAATTATAAAATTGGAATCATAAATCACCAGATTGAACATCTTAAAATCATTAAATTACAATATATGTATTCTCATAGAAAAACTGATCTAGTCACCTATGTCACTCTCATGTCTGTTATAAATTATATGTCCTAGAATAACATGCGTATTAAAACAAATAAACATTAATCCCAACATAAAATTATCATCCACACCAAGAACCCTTCATTCCCCTATTCATAATTAGTAATCTAACCCATGCCATAGAACATAACATAATCAGTCACCTAAATGGGTTTCATACCAAAATTCAAAGCAATTAATAAAACTCTCACACACTTTTGAAAATAAATCCATATCCTCTAGGGATAGGATCTCGATTAGTCCTCCCATCGAAATCATGTATTGATATAACAATTCTAACACTCAATGTGCTTAATTATCCAATTCTCAATGCTTCCCATGTGCCTTTATGAAACCCCGCCAATGTTATATATATAAATATAGAACCCCATGGTCGATCCAAATTAAATTAACAAGACTACCTCTCATATATTGATCATTCACAACAAATCATAATGCATATACTGTATACCATGGTTCCTCCATAGATCACTTTCAACATGAGAATATACCCATGATAACCACCACATAGGCACTAAAAAACCATGGTCCAACCATTCTATTAGGTATCCCCACATACCTAAACCCCATAACTCACCAATATATTGTTTCATATCTATGGGCCTCTATGTCTCTATACATAGACAAAATATAAGATATTGTACAAGTTTATAACTCACAAGAAAAAATGTATTCTGCCATATCTAAATTCAATGAAATATCATAATCCAAAATTCCCACTCTAGGGTCTCATGTGTGGCTTACAAACAACATTAAAAGAAGTCATCCTTCTTGGGAATAGATTCTCACTGAGAATATTTATATTTGACTACTCCATCAAGAACAATGATTTCATCTAGGTTCACATAATTGGATGAACCTCATTGGGAATGTGTATATTGGAAAACCACCCCAAGGATGAAAATATCATCTATAAATATATATTTAAATAGTGGAATCTCTCCACCATGATTGGTATTGATTAAAAAATAGTTACATGGTTCAGTTTAGTAGAATGAAACAATATATTTATCTAGAAAAACTAATAACATAATGTTGTTGCGAGTATAAATATTTGAAAATATTTCACATGGGAAAAACCAAAACCAAAACCATCGCATCAATTTCCTAGGATAATTATTCATGGTTCATCACACATATCTATATTACGGAACTTCAATTATTTCATTTTCAAAAAAACTTCTCACCATAATATCCATGTGAGTTTTCATTAAAAATAATTACATCATGGTCCACGTGAGTATAAATCTTTCATAAAAAAATATTGGAAATGGCCAAGTAATTTATTATTGACACATTATGAAATTGGGACAAATTTTAATTGTATGATTTAGAGAAATATAGATTACTATAATTTTAATATTATGTAAAATATATGATGCATGATGAAGATTATTTCCACCGTTTATAGGATCAGAAATCAATAATAAGTAATCAATCCTCAACAAAAAACCATTTTTATAACCCCAAGTGAATTAAAATAAATCATTACTAACAATAACCAAGAATAATAATCCTATATCCATATTAACCTAGAATTTCTATCAAGGAATATTTCTTTCATGTAATGGTTTGAAATATATCCTATGCTAAAACATATTCATATGTTACTATCCAATAAACATCCCAAATAGTAAGAAAATAAAAAAATCACATACTACATAGATTCCTAGAAAAATAACACTATCATAACAATTTTTAATATCCTTTCCCAATTTCTGTATGAATAGTAACTAAATAATGTCGTTATGTGACCTTTGGATTTCCTCTCTATATTCCAAGGATTTTTTACTAGTAGAGGAGGTCTACTTTTTGATCATGGGTATATAATAAACATATATTATACTGTTTCAAAATAGATATAAATAATCAAACATAAAAAAAACAAAATTACATAAAATCAATACAAAAACAATCCATTAATAATAAATAGAATGCAATCACATGGATACAAATTCCTGATGGAATATAAGTTACGATCACCCACTGATATGGTCATATATTCAAAAAAAATTAAATAATTATATACACTAAGGTTGTAACTTCCCTCCCCTCCTCATTGGCTTGAATAAAGGTGTTATTTCTACTTGGACATTGTTGAAATCTTCAAGATGCTAAAGGCTAGCAATAAATTCCAAGGATTCAATAAAATTGGGAATTATTTTCCATTTGAAAATAAAAAAACACAACCAAGCATACAAAAACCAAATAACAACTAAACTATCCTTGATAAAATTGTATACAACTCAATGTGTATTCAATGATAACCAAACACAACTACAAACATGAACCATATTAGATTACTAAGTGGAAACCAAACTAGAATTGGAGAAAATGAGTAATGCAAGACCAACAAACTCAAAGACTCCATGGTCACTGACTCCACTTCTACTTACATGATACAATATACAACTCAAATATTTATATTCAATATATCACAAAACACCCATAATGAAAAGTGATACATTTACAATAAAATTTTCTCGATAATAAAATATCACTAAAACCACCAAAGTTCCAAAAAAAGGGGTGATTAATGACACACAGTAGGTTATCCCCAAGTGACTTCCCTAAACTTCCCACTAGAATATAACATGTTATCACATTTATATGAAACAATTTATATAAAAAAATTAAACCATTTATAGCCTAATATAATTTTTTTCATATCAAAATAAATTTCTCAAACCAAGTCCCTTTATTGGGAAATAATCAAAACATTTATTTCAAACCATTATACAATTTGATTTTTGGGATATCCCATTTCATTCCACATATCCCCTTATCAAAAAATACACGCCTAGGAGAAATTTACATACTCACGAGTTGAAGTTCATTAATCTACCAAGTCTCCACATGGTAACCATATACAGTGCCCCAATGGTGCACACACCTTCTACAGGGTAATTTCAATGAAAATGTACTCACACTAACCAATTATACCAAAAACATTACAAAACAACTATACCAACCCATTTCAATAAAGAACAATTTTTATTGAAAATAATTCAATGAAACCTTTTCTATAAATTCCTACAAGAAACCAATATTTTAATAATATTTTTAAAATCATTAAAAAATGTAATTGGAAACAATTCCACAATTTAAATAACCATCACTAAACAAGGTTTCTACAAATCCTTGAATAACAATTTCACAATAAATTTCAATAAATTAAAATAATCTCTCAATATCTAATAATATGAGTTGAGAATGAAGCCACCTATATAAGGCCCCAGCCTTAAACCTTACTTAATATTTAATTAAATTAATAATTCACATTGAGGATCTTTTCAGGTTTTGAGTTTTAGAGAATTATCACATAACTATTACATCTCAAAAGATTACAAAGTAGACACTTCTACTAAGTTTCCATAGAATAAAAAATATTAAAAATAAACATATCTAATTCCATGTTTTATATAGCATGACTTTCCCTTGATCCCATTCTTGACCCTATTCCACATTAAGTCCTGTGAAAAACATTTCAAAAAAATTGGGGTGAGCATAAAAAACTCAGTAAGGGATACACAAAGAATGAAAACTGTTATTTTATCAAAACAACAAGTAAACCATGTATACTTTATCAAATTAATACTTTTTACCTTTATAAAGTAGTAAAAACTCCTCACTGAATAAAATATCATTACTTACCCTTTTGTAACCAAAAGATTACCATAAAACCCATATAAGGATCACATAACATATAACGGTAACTTGGGACATAAACATACATAAGTGGAATAACCATACGGTCGACTTCCACACATATCACTTAATGAAATAGCCATACGGATGACTTCCATACCCAATGCATTGGAGGTTATAACGTAACCACCTGTCCTGGTATTCATGGCACCACCCGTCATATGGTTTATCACGTAACCACCCGTCAAATGTCCAAGTACCATTATAAAATCATAAAACAAATATAATGGAAAGAAAACATTTCCACACATTGATCACAATATATCACATAAATATATTGACATAAAAATCCATTATTAAAACCATTTTCAATACCAAAATACATAAAATAGTATATGGTATTTATTTTATTTTAAAAATATCACGGCTTGTTGAGGAAGCCAAAGACCAAATAATACTCACGGCGGCGGAAAAGGTTGTTGTCACTGCGTACATTAAAAGAAACATTCCTTTTTTCGTTTTGTAAAACTCTTCGTAGAAAAATATTCCCTTTTTATAAAATTAAAATTTGAAAGGGTTTTATACACAATATAAAAGAAAGATGTGTATAAATTAAAATATGCCTCAATGAAAGGAGATTGAGACGAAGTCCCTTACCTTGGGTCCGACATGACTCGATCGTTCTTTAACGTCCTGAATAATAAACGTGAGTTAATTTATACCTACTTAAGAACCTTTTTCAAGTTCATTATTCCTTTTATATTACTTATTTCCATGGTATAAACATTATATAATCATTTGTGTTAATAATGTTTGTTTTGTCGATATTTGGTTCTTAAGTCGAAAGTGGACTTCTTAAAATTACGTGTTGTTCGTGTGGTCAATGGTTCATTATATCCAGAATGATATTCATGATTTTGATATCATATATATCATATATATCCAGAATATAAATTTATTTATAATATTACATAATCATTTAGAGGTAAGAAATGAAATGCACCGTTCATGGAGATGGTAAGCCGTACGTACGCATGAACGCTACTTTCATTTCTATGTCATATTGATGGAATTAAAACAAAATGAGAGATATGTATATTTAAATTCAAGAATTATATTAATCATTTAGATGTAACATACATCATATATATCCATTATATATATGTACTTATAATAGTACATTATATTTGGGTATAAGAAATGAAATGCACCGTTCATGGAGACGGTAAGCCGTACGTACGCATGAACGCTACTTTCATTTCTATCTCGTACTTTAATGGAAATAAATAATAATGAAATAAAGGTATATTATAATTATAGTATAACATCATATATAATAACTTTAAATCCATCCTTTATACGTCCCACATATGGCATTAACGAATCAAATCACTTAGAGGGGGCGGTTGTCTGCACTTCCTAAAATGAAGATATCACGTATACCTATAATGGAATCCATAAAGGTATGCCATAAATGAAAAATAAAGAAGCTTAAGGAAAACATAAAAATATTATATATCATATATAAACATATTTACATCTTAATGTCCACCATTAAAGGTGTTAAAAGAAGATTGAACAATCATCGTTTCGTGAGGCAGAAATTCACCAAACACAGAAACAGTATGTTCTTTAACCATTAGACGAAGGTGTGTGTAGGTGTAGCTAGAATACTTATTATAAACACATCCTAGTATATTTAATAAACTTCAGTTGTTACAAAATAAATGAATAAAAAGTGTTTAGTGGGTTGGAGAAGAAAAATAAAACAAAAGAACACAAGTGAAGACATTACCATAAAATCGGGTAGCTCTCTTCGAATTGATCTCAATGGCTTCCTTGGGAAGACTTCGGCCCAAATTGAGGCTTCTAGAAGTAAGAGAGGGATGTGGAGAGACAAAAAGAGCAGAGCTTGGCTGAACCGAAGGTTTGAGAGGTGTGGGTAAGGAGGTAGAGGTGGGGGCCTTTTATAAAAGGAGAGGAGGGGCACTCTTGGAATGTTATAAATGGTTACTTTGTTATAAAATGATTTTTGGATAAAAAAGGTCCCACAATTATAAATTTATAGGATACGGTGATAAGAGTTCTAAATCCACCGATAAAATTGGTTTTTGACAAGTGTAGGTCTAAGATTTTACATTATCGTTTTATTTTATTTAAATCGTTAAATAATGAGGTAATCGTTGCATCATCATGATGTCATAAATAATTTAATTTATTTAATTTCTAAAAATTATACAAAAAATATAATGATGTAGGAAATATTTTTATATTTATAATTAATATTTATAGTCAAAAATATGACTTCTATAACCCCACTTAAAAATTGTTTTAGTAAAACTACTCATGTTTGTGACATTTTTACTTTAACATTAAATAAAAAGATATTAATGTCATTTTCCTTCCAAAGTGGCTCCATGGGGTCCCCACGTTGACCCATGGATTGTCTTGGTCGGCCAGGACACATCCAATACGGGTAGGACTTGTGTCTAGGTCATTTCATATTATTAAAACATTATTTTTACAATAAACTACACTAATTACCTCTAATCGCGATTAATAAACTTAAAAGTTACTATTCACCAAAAATTATTTTAATTCCATTGAACCACATTTTACTTCTTAATGACAACCATGTATGTTGTATTTTTGAAATTATAAACACAAAGGTGGTAAATTTTCATTTAAACGAAAAAACAGTTTTTTAAGTACCACTTAGTGGTTTCACTATTCATCAAAAATTGAAGTTTTTCAGAAAAATACCAAAACTTCACCCTAAACTATATTTGATATTCCGAATTCAGAAATGATGTATATTTTACAAAATTCAAAACATATAAGTTGCATTAATTAATTTAATAATTCATTCCCGCTGTCAAAACAAATAATGTGTTTTATGAAACAAAAAGTATCAAAAGATTGACACTAGTTTAAATTCAATTTCAAAGTGAAATTAATTCCAACGACCACTATTGGATTAAATGGAAAAAATATATTCTAATTAAACTCTAAAACCAAATCAGAAGATAAGCTAATCATAAAAATAAATTATATTGAAAAGAGGTTTTGAATTAAAATACAACATTTTTCAATATTCATTAAAAAAATGAACTTTATCGGAAAAATACCAAAAATTTACACAATGTAAATTTTGATGTCCCGATTCTAAATAAGAATTTTATTAGGTCCAATAGAATTTATAAGAGTGACCAAAACTATATTTATAGACGATTCACCATCAAAAGGTGATAAGTAGACCTTTAGTGAATGTTAGAGTATATATGCCTAAGATTGAATTCATTCTGTATTTTAAGCCTTTATCTTTTATTGGATAAATTTAAAAACATTTAAAAAACATATATAATCATATTTTTGTTATTTCTATCCATTCCCGACAACACAATGGCTATGTGTTAACTACCACTTAAAATAATATTATTTTATTACTAGTGTGCAACGTAAGATTTCAATGAAACTATTTGTTGCTTATCGGGTACGCTATTGAACATAGAAACACCTTTAAAGTAAAATTAATATTTAATTCGTAAATATTAATAAATATGAAAATGATTTATTCATTATTTACCTGGGATTTTACATCCTTCCCCCTTTTTGGAATTGCATCCTCATAATTTTATTCACTTATCAAAATAAGTGGGGGTATTTATCCCTCATAGAATTTTCAGATTCCCACGTTGCCTCTTAAACCATATGGTTTTTCCACAAAACCTTTACCTGGTGAATTACCTTATTTCGCAACACCTGCTCTCTTCGGTCAAGAATCTGGACTGGTTATTCTTTATAAGAGAGATTCTCTTCCAAATGAACTACCTCCAGGCTCAAAACATGAGATCGATCTGGCATATACTTTCTCAACATCAAAACATGAAAAACATTGTGTACCTGAGATAAACTCAGAGGTAATGCCACTCTGTATGCAAAAAATCCAACTCTCTCCAAAATTTCATATGGTCCAATGAACCTTGGACTCAGCTTTCATTTCTTACCAAATCGTATCACACTTTTCCATGGTGAAACTTTGAGAAAAACATGATCACCTACCTAAAAAGATATATCCTTCCTCCGGTTATCCGCATAACTCTTCAATCTGCTTTGAGATGTTCTCATGTGTTTCTGTATCAACTGAACTTTTTCTACCATCTCTTTTACCAATTCTGGTCCCATCACCTTTTTTCACCCACTTCATCCCAGAAAGCTCGAGTTCGACATCGCTTCCCATATAATTCCTCAAATGGTTCCATATGTATACAGGAATGAAAACTGCTATTATAAGAAAACTCAACCAAAGAAAGATGTTGGCCCCAACCTCCTTGATAATCCATCGAACAAGAATGTAGAATATCCTACAAAGTCTATATTTTTCATTATGACTTCCCATCTGAATGTGGATGAAAATCTATACTAAAATTTAATTCAGTACCCAATGACTTCTGAAGGCCTTTACAAAAGTTAGAATTAAACCTGGGATCACGATCAGATACAATGGAGAGGGGAACTCCATGCAACCTGACTATCTCTTTAAGATACCACCGAGCAAGTTGATCTAGAGACAAAGTATCTCAAATAGGAAGGAAATGAATAGGTTTAGTCAATCGATCAAAAATAACCCAGATTGCATTATTACCTCGATATGTCCTCGGTAATCCAACAACAAAGTCCATGGATATATTTTCCCATTTCCACTTTGGAACTTGTAAAGGATGAATCATCCCTTTCGGTAACTGCTGCTCTTCTTTAACCTGCTGACAAGTCAAAGACTTTATAATAAAATCAGCAATATCTCTTTTCATTCGATCCCACCAGTAATACTCTCACAGATCCCTGTACATCTTAGTACTGCCAGGATGAACTGAAAACTAGGAACTATGATCCTCACATAACAACTCACACTTCAACTGTGAATCACAAGGCACACATAATCTCTTCCCAAACCTCAAAACACAATCATTTTCAATGTTGAATTCAGGAAACTTACCCTTCTAAACCAACTCTACCTTTTTCTGCAATTCATTATCTTGCTTCTGTGCTTGCTTGATTCTGTCTGATAGAGAAGATTTCACTAATACCTGATCATTCTGCATTAGGACGCAACCAAGTCCTTTCAATGAATCATCACTGTATATAATAAACTCCCCATTCCTGGAAGTTAGTTCCAAAACTGGAGCATTAACCAATCTTATTTTCAGTTCCTGAAAACAATCATCACATTCTTTTGTTCAGATAAACTTAACACCCTTCTGAGTTAGCTTAGTCATTGGACTAGATAACCATGAAAAACATTCAACAGACCTTCGGTAGTAACCTGCCAAACAAAAAAAACTACGGATCTCAGTTACATTTGTGGGTCTTGGCCATTCTTCCACAACTTTTGTTTTTGCAGGATCCACAGTTATTCCATATTTAGAAACAATATGACCAAGGAAAGAAATTTTTTGCAACCAAAACTCACACTTGCTGAATTTTCCATACAGTTTATTTTCTTTTAAGGTTTTCAATATAACCCATAAATGAATTTCATGCTCCTCTTTTGTTTTAAAAACACCAAAATATCATCAATAATACAACCACCATTTATCACCTGATTCAACAGAGCCATCAGTGCAGTAAACTGCACAATTCTGATTCTGACCATCTCTGGTTGCTGATTCAAAAGGTCATTATACTCTGTATGCCTTCCTAGAAAAGTTGTTCTGTTTCCTCTACAAAAAACCATTCTTAACATAGAAATATCTTAGGCGAAGCAACATGGTAATCATTGAATGCTATATCATTTCAATTTGACCCTAAAAAAATATTTATGGATAATCATTTAATATAATTATAACTCCTAAAGTTGTCTAAACCGGCCTCTGATACCAAATATAAGGCCCCAGCCTTAAACATTACTTAATATTGAATTAAATGAATAATTAACATTGAGGATATTTTCAGGATTATAGTTTTAGAGGATTAGGACATAGCTATTGCATCTCAAAAGATTACAAAGTAGACACTTCTTTTATGTTTCCATAGAATAAAAACTCTTAAAAAGAAACATGTCTAGTTCCATGTTTTATATAGCATGACTTTCCTTTGATCCCATCCTTGACCATATTCCACATTAATTCCTGTGAAAAACATTTCAAAAAACATGGGGTGAGCGTAAAAAAATCAGTAAGGGATACACAAAGAATGAAAACTATTAGATTATCAAAACAATAAGTAAACCATTTATACTTTATCAAAGTAATACTTTTCACCTTAATGAAGTAGTAAAAACTCTTCACTGAATAAAAGATCATTACTTACCATTTTGTAACCAAAAGACTACCATAAATCCCATATAAGGATCACATAACATATAAAGGTAACTTGGGACATAAACATACTTAAGTGGAATAACCATATGGTCGACTTCCACACATATCACTTAATGGAATAGTCATACGACCGACTTCCATACCCAATGCGTTGGAGGTTATAACGTAACCACCCGTCATGGTAGTCACGGAACCACCCATCATATGGTTTATCACATAACCACCCATCAAATGTCCAAGTACCATTATAAAATCATAAAACAAATATAACTGAAAGAAAACATCTCCACACATTGATCACAATAAATCACTTAAATATATTGACATAACAAATCCATTATAAAAACCATTTTCAATACCAAAATACATAAAATAGTATATGGTATTTATTTCATTTTAAAAACATCACGGCTTTTTGAGGAAGCCAAAGACCAAATAATACTCGTGGCGGCGGAATTATGCATTCCATCATTATGAAAGTGGTTATTGATATTGCATGTGATTATTCAACCAGTAGAATATCCATGTGATGAAGTAAATGGCATTATCTCATTTTACTTTTTCCATATTATGTTGAAGTTCAAGTTTAAAAGGCTTTTGTTTAAGTTATAAATTGCCTTAAATGTTTATGTTTATTTATGAAATCTTCCTCTATATTGTTATCCTTAGTGAGCATCTGAGCTCACCCCTTTCAATGTTTTAGTATTTTGCAGGATGTGAAGAAGTATTTTATGAATGAACTGCAGGGATAGTCAGAAGAGGATATGAGTGTGGACTATGGATACTATTTTATTGTAGTTTTTCACTTTATGATGTAATGTAACATTTATGAATGTATCTAGTGTTTCTAAGGCTACTAAACTAATCGCTATTTCGAGACTTGATCTTTTGTGATCATGCCAATGTTACGCAATAATGCACCGACTCTAGGTAACTGGGGTCGGGGCATTACAGTTGGTATCATAGGCAGTTTAGTACTATCCTTGTAAACTAGATTTAGATAAACTCTGATTAGAGCACATAGCCCAATGATAGACATTGAGGATTAGTATAGAAGAACTTCCTAGAATTTTGGTATTGTAGAGATGTTGTGAGTTTTCCGAGAAATACATCCCTGTCTGGATATGAGAAGGTAGAGGCGGCTCTGGAATAGATGTACCTAGGGGTAAAACATGAAAACACAGCTTTGAGCTAGACTCGAACGAGAACTGGTGCACGACAACGGGCCTTGCTGCACTCTTGGTTACGACACTCCTGGGGGATATGCTTAGGATAATTCTCATTTTCTTTACAAACCACTATGAAGGGTTATGAGTATATACTTCCTTAAAGAAAAATTTTTTATGGATTATATCCATAAATAGTTCAATTTATGTTAAGTATTTTACAAGTATGGAATTATGTATTTTGATTCATAAACTAATCTAGTTTATGCCATTTTTTAGAAATGGCGCCTAGTGGAAGGAATGAAAACCGTATCAATGCACGCACTCCGTGTAGGGATTTCCCTCCTGTTCAAGATAATTATTGTGGATCTGGAGATTCAATTGGTGCTGATCAACTTATTACCATACTGGGACAACTCACTCAGGTTATGAATAATAACCTTACTTGTATGGAGCACCCTGATCCGCAACGTGGAGGATCAATGTTAGACCACTTCATGAGGAAACAACCACCAACATTTAATGGGGGTAAAAATCCATTAGTAGCTGAGCAATGGATGAACTCCGTAGAGAAAATATTCCACGCCTTGGGGAGTAGTGAAAGGGAAAAGGTTATCATGGCAGTTTACCGCCTCACTGGAGATGCTGATCAATGGTGGTCATTGATTCAAAACACAAATGAAGATGATGACGTATCGAATATGGAATGGAGGGAGTTCAAAGAGATTTTCTTAGAAAAATACTTTCCTCATGACCATCGAGCAGATATGGAAAGGCAATTTCTGAGTCTGAGGCAGAAGGAGGATGAGAATGTCGCAAAGTATGAGGCTTACTTTACAGGGTTAGCGAGGCATGCTGCAGATTATATACGTAACCCAAAAAGTAAGATTGATCGTTTCTTTGATGGGTAAAAACCATTTCTTCGTTGAGAATTAGTCTCAAAAACCTTCTCGTCATACGAAGATATTGTCTCGTGCGCTATCAGTACAGAAAACGAATTCTCTAAGTCATATGACAACAAAGTAAAGCAAGAGAAGATGAGAATTGTGGAACAAGAGACAGATAAAGGGAAAAGGGGAAAGAAGGATTCTCCATTATGTGATAATTGTGGGAAGAATCACCGTAGTATTTGCCTAAAAGGAATGGAAGTTTGTTATAAATGTGGAGAAAAATGTCACCAGGCGCATGATAGCAAGGGAAAGAAAGAGGCTATCAATGTTGAATGCTACAATTGTAGAGAAATGGGGAATTATGCAAATGAATGTCCTAAGCGTCAGGGAAACATACCTCAGAAAAGGCCAAGGGATCAAGGAAAATCTTATGTTGTTACTACAGTTGAAGTAGAATAATTAATGTATTGGTGCTTTTGGACTCATGGATTATATTCTCGTTATAAGAATAATGTGATATATATAAGGATTGTACTGTAGTACTTGTTGTTTTCATTAAGGATTTAATATGATGAATGTAATCATATTTTTAGTATGTGACAATAAGAGAAACTTTACTTTCTGGGGAATCTGAGGTTACAATTGATTTTGGAATTTAGAGACATTTTAGAAAATGTTTCGACAGAGGTATTTTGGATAACTATAATGGTTGGAATGAATTAAGTTGAACTTTGGATAGTATTGTTTAAGGTTAAGACATTTCTGAAGATTATTTTTGGAATATTATAATACTATAGTTTTAGGAAAAGGACAACCTGCAGGGTGGGGCATAACCCATCGCGTCGGACAAAGCTGCAGGAATCGAACCCACAACCATATTGTGAAAGGCCTTTACTACCTACCACTAGCCTACAAGAAGTCCCTAGTTATTAAAAAATAGTTTTCGTAATCTAAATGGTATGTGTTAATATTTTTATCCTTGTACGATTAGGATAAATATAATATTTTTGAGTTCTATTATCTTTTTGAGTGAAAGATGAGTTTATGGTAGAAATTAGTTGAAGGTTGAAACTCTACTTGTCAAGCATAAATATATATTTATATACCTATATCTTATTCTATGAATAAATTAATTCTTAAACATTAGTAAAGGGATATTAATACAAAAAATGTGTTATCCTAATACCTTATGTCTTGTTGAACTGATGGTATTTTAAATCAACATAGATTAAAGGCATTGAGGCCCTCAATTTGAAACTTGTTTCTGATTGATGACCTCAATCACTCCCTACAAATATTTACGTTTTTCCTCCAATTATATGTCTCTAATTTCCACCAATGTTCTCCTAATCGAGATCATAATTGGGTGGTGACTTTTTCATTTCCCTTTCCCTCTTATTAAGGGTAAATTTTATTAACCTTATTTCCGATGTGGGTTTTCCGCAAAGGTATTTTCTATTTTCAACCTTTTATTTTCAAAGAAAAATTTCAAATTGCGAGGACGCAATTTATTGAAGGAGGGGATAATGTAACACCCCAAGTTTCCATGGTACGCTCCTCTTTGAATAATATAGCAGCGTTGTGTTGTACGCAACCTCGAGTTATAACACACCGCGACTAATCAAAGTAGCCGTTATGAATAGTAATACCCACTTTTTTAAATTATAAAAATTTTATATTTCAAAATGGACTTCATTTTGCGTATTCGGAATATCAAAATTATCCTAAGTTGAATTTTTTGTAATTTTCTCAGAACTTCCAATTTTTTATGAATATTGAAAATACTTAAAACAAATTTTTTAATAAAAATAATTTATAGTGATAAATTATACTATTTAGTGTTTTTAAAGTATAATTATAATATATTTTTACCATTTTATCCAATGGTGGTCATTAGAATTAATTTAACATTGAAATTGGACATAAACAATTGTCAATCTTTTGATATATATTGTTTCGTAAAAACACGCTATTTGTTGTGACAGCTGGAATTAATTATAAAATTAATTAATGCAACTTATATTTTTGGAATTTTGTAAAATAGACATCATTTTTGGATTCGTAATATCAATTATAGCTTAGGGGGAAATTTTTGCATTGTTCTAAAAAACATTAATTTTTGATGAATTGTGAAACCACTAAGTGGTAGTTAAAAAACTGATTTTTCGTTTAAATGAAACATTACCACTTCTATGGGTTGATTTTCAAAAATCAGACGTACATGGTTTTCATTAGGAAGTAAAATTTGGTTCAATGGGATTAAAATAATTTTTTGGTGAATAGTAACTTTTAAGATTAATTAATCGTGATTAAAGGTAATTAGTGAAATTTAAGGTAAAAATAGTATTATAAAAAATATGGAATGACCTTTACACTTTTCCAAAAACTATTGGATGTGTCATGGCCAACCAATAAAATCCATGGGTCATCTTGGGGACCCCATGGAGCCACCGTGGTAGGAAAAGGACATAAATAACTTTTTATTTAATGTTAAAATAAAAAGGTCACAAACAAGAGTTGTTTTACTAAAATGTTTTTAAAATGGTGTTATAAAAGTCATATATTTGACTATAAATATTCAATAGAAATCTAAAAACATTTCCTACATCATGATATTTTTTTTATAATTTTTATACATTAAATAAATTAAATTATTTATGACACCATGATGATGCAGCGATTACCTCAATAATTAATGATTTAAATAAAATGAAATGATAATGTAAATTCCAAGGCTTAAACTTGTCAACAACCTATTGGATGAGTATATTTCAAACCCTAATCACCTTATCGTCGAATTATATAAGTTTGGGACCTTTAGAATCCGAAAAAGCATTTCATAATAACGTAACATTTCAAACATTCCAAGAGTGCCCCTCCTCTCCTCTTATAAAAGGCCCCCACCTCACCACCTTATTCACACTTTCAAGCCATTTGGCTCGGCCAACCTCTGCCCAATTACTCTTCGAACTTCCCCCTCTTACTACTAGAGGCCTCACTTTGGGAAAAATTCTTCCCAAGTAAGCCATTGTCTCAAATCAAAAAGAGTTACCCGATTTTAAGGTAATGTCTTCTCTTATGTTATTTTGTTTTATTTTTCTTCTCCAACCCCTTAAAATCTTTTTATTCCTTTCTTCTGTAACAACACCAGTATCTAAAATATACTATGATGTTGTTATGATAACTATTTGGATTACACTTATACAAACCTTCGTCTAATGGTTAAAGAATATACTGTTTCTGTGGGTGGCGAAATACTGCCTCACGAAACGATGATTGTTCAATATTCTTTTAACACCTCTAATGGTGGCAATTTTGATGACACTATTTTAATATGTGATATATATATTATTTTCAGGTTTTCCTTATGCTTCTGTATTTCTCATTTATGGCATAATTTATTATTTCCATTATGGGTAAACGTGATAATTTCATTTTAGGAAGTGTAGACTACCGCCCCCTCAAAGTGATTTGAATCGTTAATCCCATATGTGGGATGTATAAAAGATGGAGTAAATGATATTTTATATGAAATTATACTGTTATTATAATACACCTCTATACTACTATGATTTCATTCCATTAAATATGAAATAGAAATGAAAGTAGCGTTCATGTGTACGTACGGCTTACCGTCTCCATGAACGGTGCATTTCATTTCTTACCTCTAAATGTTATGTAATATTATAAATGAATGTATATACTGGATATATATGATATATATGATATCTACATCATGAATATAATTCTGGATATAATGGATATTTCACCAGATGAACAACTTTTAGTTATAAGATGTTTATTTTTGACTCAAGTACCTATGATCGACAAAACGACCGTTATAAACATAAATAATTACATAATGTTCATGACATGGTATTAAATGATATAAAAGGAATAATGAACTTGAAAAAGGTTCTTAAGAAGGTAGATATTAACTCTAGTTTATTATTCAGGAGATCAAATAATGGTCAAGTCAAGTCGGACACGAGGTAAGGGAATTTCTTAACCCAATTTCCATTCTTTGGGTTAATCTCCTACATTCAAATTATGTTATGATATTATTATTTCATTTCTTGTATTGGTAAATTATTTATGTGTACTTATAGTGGATACACATAATAGATCTATTTTATTTTAAAAATTATCTTTGTAAGGACTTCGTCTCAATCTCCTTTCATTGAGGCATATTTGGTTTTATACACAACATTCTTTTATACGGTGTATAAACCCCTTTGACTTTTACATTTATTCGAAAGGAATCTTTTTATATGAAGCATTTTACTAAACGACAAAAAGGGAATGTTTTTCTTTCCATACATATGCGGCAACAACGACTTCTCCGCCGCCGTGACCATTATTTGAGTTTCGTCTTCCTCTACAAGCCATCACTTTTTTTAAATGAAAAATAAATATAAAGTTTTAACTTTCTTTTATTTTGGTATTGAAAATGCTTTTAAAAGAGTTTTTATTATATCAATGTGTTGTATTGATATCCTGTGATAGAAATGTGGAAATTTTATGTTTTATGTGATACAATTATGTTATTTTTTATGATAGTTTAAACCTATTCATATGAGGAATGCGTTGGACTTAATAAGTGACGGGTGGAGCCCGCTACAGCTCCTCGATGCATCGGAAGGTCTCATGAGACAAACTAGTGTCTTCGCATGAGGCCTTGACAAAATCTTATTTGTGGTCTTGGCATGAGTCCTTGGCTACGTGGTTATGATAGTCTGGCATTATTCATTCCATCATTATGAAAGTGGTTATTGATATTGCATGTGATTATTTGACCAGTAGAATATCCAAGTGAAGAAGTAAATGGCATAATCTCATTTTACTTTTTCCATATTATGTTGAAGTTCAAGTTTAAAATGATTGTGTTTTAGTTAGAAATTGCCTTAAATGTTTATGTTTATTTATGAAAGCTTCCGCTATATTTTTATCCATACTGAGCATCTGAGCTCACCCCTTTTAATGTATTAATATTTTCCAGGATGTGAAGAAGTATTTTATGAATGACCTGCAGGGATAGTCAGAAGAGGATATGAGTGTGGACTATGGATACTATTTTATTGTAGTTTTTCGCTTTATGATGTAATGTAACATTTATGAATGTATCCAGTGTTTCCAAGGCTACTAAACTAATTGGTCTTTCGAGACTTGATCTTTTGTGATCATGCCAATGTTACGCAATAACGCACCGACTCTGGGTAATTGGGGTCGGGGCGTTACAGAACATAGAAACCCATTTAAAGTAAAATTAATATTTAATTCATAAATATTAATAAATATGAAAATGATTTATTCTTTATTTACCTGGGATGTTAAAACCTACATCTATAAAAATGGCCCAAACGATGAAGGAAACCAAATCATTAGCAAAACTGAGTTCAATCTCCAATAACCAACACTAGATCATTTTCCCTAACATCAACACATACAAATCTATTCAGGATTATAATACACTATCATAGATCTATACCTAATGGATTAAATATATGAATTTATGGGAGGGAAAATATTATATCCTAGAAATCAACAAAGATAAGATACTTACAAAGAAATATGGCTTTCAACATACCATCATTTTTCAAATGATCACTCATAGATCCTGGGGAAAGACTCCATAGCCTTTGGGAGGAAGAAATCCTAAGCTAAGATAATTGTTTTTTAAAAATAATTGATTATGGTCTAAAAAAAGATAGATACAGTTTATTTGGATCTAAATATTAATTGTTCATAGTTGGGTTGCACCGTTAGTAAAATCATGCGAGAATCATGCACCAACCACTTCCTTAAAGAGAAACTCACACATTTAGCCCACACAGATAGAAAAAATATTCTCCAAAGATGGAAAATCCTTCTTACCAATAGATAAAGGTTTCTTCTATGTGGCCGCATGGTTTCTCCAAACCCTGTACCTAACTGTATGCCATTCTAGAAGCCTCTATTTCACTTTTCATGGTATCTTATATGTTGCTTATAGTTTCTAATCTACAATATATAACAATGAACATCCATAAAATACCTAAAAAATTCTAAATATCCTCAAAAAAATCCATAACCTCACCAAACACATTACATACATAAAATTCATAAATAAAGGGTTACTTCAAACTAGGGGTGCTACATTATCCCCACCATTGGATATTCTGTCCATGAAATGTAAAAAACTAGGATTTCTATGAATGTTTTCATTCCATTGTTCGAAAATGTATTTCACCAATTCCCATGTTTCTTCTTAAATATGACCATGCTTCCACAAAACCCATTCTAGACTGATGTATTTTACACACAATACCTTCTCTTTCATATCCTCTGTATTCACCCACACATAAACTGTAACGCCCCAAGATTTTATGAAAAATATTCTTTTTAATTTCATTAATGTCTTGTGTTGTACGCTACAACAAAAGAAGCTTTCACAATACGCATCCTTGACTTTCCTTCCGTTACACGCAATCGCGACCTTCCTCGATAGCGTGTGTAGTACGCAATACTGAGTTTCACGAAACAACGATATGCTATTAAAATATTATTAAAACTAGCCGTTATAAATAGTAATAACCACTTTTTGGAAATTTTGTAAATTTTATTTTTCAAAATGGAATTCATTTTTGGATTCGGAGTATCGAATTTAGCCAAAGGTGAAATTTTGGTACTTTTCGGATAACTTTCATATTCTAATGAATAGTGAAAATTACTAAATTATAATTAAAAACAACTTTTTTAATCGAAATAATTAATAGTGATAAATTATTAATTTGAGTGGTTTTAAAGTATATTTAGAATATATTTTTACAATTTAATACAATGTTGGTCATTGTTTGTAATTTCACATTTAAACCAGACATAATCAAGTGTCAATCTTTTGATAGATTTTGTTTCTTAAAAAACACGCTATTTGTTTTAACAGCGGGATTTAATTATAAAATTAATTAATGCAACTTCTATGTTATGAATTTGGTAAAATAGACTTCATTTTTGAATTCGGAATATGAAATATAGCTTAGGATGAAATTTTGGCATTTTTCTGAAAGCTTTCAATTTTTGATGAATAGTGAAACCACTAAGTGGTAGGTTAAAAACGGAATTTTGCATAAAACTTAATTTTACCGCTTCTGTGAATGGAATTTCGAAAATCCGAGAGACACGGTTAATATCAAGGACTAAAATGTGGTTCAATGAGATGAAAATAATTTTTTGGTGAATAGTAACTTTTTATTTTTTTTACCACGGTTAATAGTAAATAGGGTAACTAAGGGTAAATATGATATTAATATTACCCTAACACATGTCCTAATTCTATTGGACAAGTGTAATTCGACCAAAAACAAACTTAGGAATAAAATATGACCATTTAGGCCCACTTGGATTAGATTAGGACATTTATTATTAATTTATTTAAAGAAGGGTTAAAATAGTTAAAATCAAAGTTTAATAAGTAATCATTTTTAATATAGGGTTATACATAAGATAAATTCGACTATAAATATTCATTAGAAAGCTAAAAAGATTTCCTACATGATGGTATTTTATTTGTAATTTTTAGACAGCATATAATATAATTTATTTATGACACAAAGATGATGCAGTAATTATCTTATTAATGAAATATTGACATAATTGATAATATAAATACCAAAATAAATGTAATTTAAGACTTTTTATGAATTCCACTAATTTTCTAGGTTACTATGATATATTAGTGTTGATTTAATCAACTTGGTTCGAATATATAATTCTTTTAGGACTTTCAAAAAAATCATATATCAAATAGTGTCAAAATTGACACAAAATAGTTTTTAAATCAAATATTATATTATTAATTGTTATATTATTTCTAAAAATCTAAGGTTCGGCCAAATGACTTAGATAAGGATATATGTATTAATAATATACAATTTGGGGTTCGTTTGGCATGTTATAGTAAGTGTATTAACCATATAGTGAAAGAAAACAAAAAGACACGGTAAAAGTTAAATTATTTAACTTAGAGTTAAATCTAATTGATAAGGTTTAAAATAAGATCCAAACATGTATAAATTTGATTGGTTGATGAGATTACAACCCTATCTCATCTAAGCTTCGAATATGAGTCATTTTTGGAGGTTTTTAAGTGGGGTTATATTTATTATAAATTAATATTTTTAAGAATTCCTAAGGTGCCCCTCTCCTCCCTTATAAAAGGACACCTCCTCCCCCTCCTCCTCACACCAATTTGAGCACTCAAGCTCGGCCAACCCCTGCCAAAATCCCTTCTCCACTTCCCTAGCAACATCCTAGAGGTTCTGGTCTTCCTCAAAGACCAATTCTAGTGCCCTAAGAGGAGGTCTCAAAGAGGCACTTCAAAGAAGAGGTAATTACCGTTACCAATTCTTTCATCTTTATTTCTTCTTCCACTTCTTCTTCTTAGGTTGTTTCATTATGAAGTAATAACATCAGTATCACTCATATACTGATATGTTATTATAAGTATGAAACAACCCTATTTCACCATCTATCCATCCTACGGAAAAAGAAATCACCGCGCGTGCGTACGTACGGAATACCGTCTCCACGCCGTGGTGTAATCTATTTTCCACCACCACCTTACATGGATGGGTATAATGGTGTAAAGAATAACTATACATAGTTATTACAACATCATAATGATTCTGATATATTTTATAATACACTCCAATTCAATTCAATATTTATAGAAATGATATCATCGCTCGTGCGTACGTACGGAATACCGTCTCCACGACGCGATGAGATTCATTCTCCATGTTAACCATTTAAGAATGATTATAATGTATATATAAGAAATAATAATGAAATACATGACATTATAAAGCTACTGGATTTATGTATATATATATACATATGTATGTCATCTACTTACTTCCATTTCAAGACAATAAGGAAAGAAAAACAGCGTTCATGCGTACGTACGGACTACCGTCTCCATGAACGGTGTTTTTCATTTTATTTATCTATCTATTATATATATATATATACTGAATATATATGATATATAAATCATATTTTATATTCTGGAAGTAAGTAAATCATGATATAAGTAATAATGATGTCAAGAACAACAAGTCAAAACACCTACGATAAATGAAACGATTTTACCCAAAACGCTTCTTTAACATGGAATTTACAAAAGAACGGGTAATATAATGTCATAAATGAACCATATATGATATCATAACAATGAATATGATTCTGTAATAAGTCAATGACATTATTTAAATCATTATACAGGAGGTTCGGACACATACGAAGCAAATTGGACCTAAGGTAAGGGAAATATCACAATCTCATTTTTATCCGAGATTGTTTATTCGTAAGTATTTACTGGGGTTTATTTTATCATCCACATCCATGTTTCCTCAATATGTAATATTATTTCCATCCAACTACAATGTTTTAAATCCAATTTTACCCTTTGGTTAGTTTTAAGTAAAAGATATGAAAGGAATCTTTTGTCGTTTATCGTACGAGGTACATTTTGACTTTTTCGACAAAAGTACAAAGAATGTTTTTTTTAACTTATACGGCACGAACGGATTTCTACTATTTTATAAAGCCTTATTTTCATGAAGCTTACTCTAAAAGATTTCATGACTATTTTCAATAAAATCTCTTTCTTTTAAAATTGCATGATGTTTTGTGAAAAGAAATTGATTTTGAAGAAGAAAGGATATTTTCCTCAAGAATTCAATTCAAGTGTTTTATCAAAATTATTTTCCATCTAAGATAATAAAGGGTTCTGTTTCTATTCATATTTTTACATTGATTTGACTATGTTGTGATGAAATTATGTTTATGAATTCCTTTATCTTATATGAATGGTTTTATGATGTCATGTTGTTTAAGAATCCCATTTTTATTACATGGGTTATGCAATGATGTATGATTTATGATTTTGTGGCACACATAAGAAAGGATTCATTAAGAGATGGGTGGGACCTATATCTCCCTCCAATGCATTGGGTAAAGATTTTATATCTCATGAGATAGACATGGCTGGAATGGTAGGTTATACCGGTTCAGTGAAACAGGACTGAAACGAGGATTACTCGATTCAGAAAGGGACTTTGTCCACTAAGATAGTCTTGGCAATGAGTCTTGACTAACAAGAAATGATTCTCTATGATTATGTGTGTATGCCACAATGAGTAATGTTTTAAGTTATGGTTTCATTTTCACTTCTATGATTTATCCCATGTTATGATATTATGAGCTCTTTTGCAGGTTAAGATTTCCAAAGGCTATGTTCTTATGTATATGATGCGATTGATATTTCTTTTGTTTACCCTTACTGAGCATTTGAGCTCACCCTTTTATGTTTTATTTTCCCCAGGATATAAAGAAAGGTTTTAGGTAAAAAAAGGAAGATCTTTATGGGAGATTTTGAAGATCATTCACCACGATTAGAAGATTATAGTCCGAGTTTCCAAAGACACTAAACTATTACGATCCTTGTGTGTGTGTTTTTGTTATGTACTAAGTATTCCGCAAATGTAATGTAATGTCCATGTACGTCAAGATACGGGTCTCTACAGTTGGTATCAGAGGAAAGGTTTAGTCAACCTTTGGAAACTAGGATGCGAGAACTTTAGTGAGATCCCTAGAGATATTTCTAAGGTATGTCTAGGGATGTCTCTAAGGTTAAGTATACGTATAGGTTATAGTCCTAGAATTATGCTAACGATCTTCGAATTTAACCTAAGATGTTAGATATTGAGGGTACTAACCCTTTATTATGTTGTTTTCCCTAGCATGATTTTTGCCTCTCACACAATTCTTTTGGGGTTTTAGACGATGGCTGGAACCCGAAGGAACCGTGTTAATGCGGAATGTGATGGGCAATGCAATGATTGTACCCCTGAGCAACCAAACGATATAGGAGCTGGAATGCAAAATCTTGTAGCCATGATCACACAACTTTCTCAAGCTATGAATCATGCAGGACTTCCAAACGAGCAAAGGAAGGAGCAACATTCTGTTGAATCCTTCATGAGGCAGCGTCCACCTTCTTTCAGTGGGTCTACTGATCCATTAGTTGCTGAACAATGGATTAGTACTACTGAAAAGATATTTTCAGTTCTTCAATGTTCTGAACATGATAAAGTCATCCTAGCAGTGTATCGTTTGGAAGGAGATGCTGATCAATGGTGGAATCTTATTAAGAATACAAGGCAAAGGGATGAAATTGAGTCTATGGAATGGGACGAGTTCAAGAACTTATTTTTCAATAAGTACTTCCCTCGTATTCTTCGAACAAAGATGGAGAAAGAGTTTCTTGAACTGAAGCAAAGGGACGATGAATCTGTTGGTACCTATGAAGCAAATTTTACAAGACTTGCAAGGTATGCTTCTGGAATTATCATCCAACCTGAAAGTAAAGTTGATCGATTTTTCAGTGGCTTAAAACCAAGTCTTCGAAGGGAATTAGCTATAAGAGACTTCAGTAGCTATGAAGAAATTGTGCGTTGTGCTATCAAGGTAGAAATGGAAGTTGGTGTTACATATCCATCTCATGGTTTTGACAAGAAACGAAAGATGGAGTTCAAGGAGAAATCTCAGAATAATGGTGAAAAGAAGATGAATGTTTCCTTATGCACAAAGTGTGGAAAGAAGCATGGTGGAGATTGTCTAAAAGGGACTAGAAAATGTTTTAAGTGTGGAAAAGAAGGTCATCGAGCAGCTGAGTGTCGAAGTAATGGAAAAAGGGTTTCTAATGATAAAGCAAACACTGCAGAGAACGCACCGCCAACACTTCAATGCTTCAAGTGCAAGGAAATGGGGCATTATGCTAATAATTGCCCTAATCCAAGGGTTAGTGATGATCAACATGAGCAACCACTGAAGGCAAAGGACAAAGGGAAATCACATGCGATCACTATTGGCAATGTTGAATATGACAACGATGTGGTGGAATGATTAAGTGTTTATGTAATGGGATTCCAAAATAATGTTGTATCATTGAGTATTGCAATATTTATTGATGTGGTATTCAAAGTGATTGAGATATTTTTTTTGGAAATAAGATGATATGCGCATAATGAAGACGAGAAAATGAAATGTTTAATAGTATTCATGAGCTCATGATTGATATAAGGACTAAGTGATATCATGGTTTGAGTATAAATAATTTTGAGGATTTTGGTATGTGTAAAGTGTTAACTTTTAACTGCATTCAAGTTTTCACTAAGGTTCAATGGGTATTCAAGAGTATACATGATTAAGGACTTTGAATGTTTGGAATGTGACCAAAAAAAAACATATCTTATGATATATGGGGATCAACGATGATATTAAATCTCTGGTAATTGTTTTCACTATGTTATGAGAGTGGACTGCAGTATTATGGATAAGCCTAAAGATTGGAATGGATTGTGTTGGATGATATTATTGATGGGATGTTATAGTAGTTTTGGAAAAAGGACAACCTGCAGGACGGGCGACAGCCCATCGCTTCGGACAAGGCTGTGGGAATCGAACCCACAACCGAAGTGCGACTGGCCTTTATCGCCTACCACTGACCTACAGGAAGTCCCTGTTTAGTAGAAACTAGTTTTATTATATTAAGCAGTATGATATATGAAGTATAAGTCCATTTTAGGAACTATATATGATTAATCTCACTATAGATCGACTTATGTATATAAGTTTTGCTAACCTTTTGTTTGAGACAGATGGAATGACCTGTCATTCTATCACATGATCTGCTAACACATCACGAATAACAAATTCAACTTCATTTATTTAAGAGATGAAGTAGAAATTGTTCAAGGCACGAACAAAAGTGATATTTTACCAAAATAAAGTAAGTATTTATTCTAAGCAAATTTTCAACTTTAGGGAAATGATCTTGAAAACCAAAAATGTTGTCCTAGTGATCTTATACCTGATGAATCAGATGGTACCTTATATCATCACAAATCTATGGATTTGTGATTACTGGCTTTTCCATAGCCATGTTCTCTACCACTCTCCATCAGAACATGATGGTTAGATTTTTCTTCCATATCCATATTTTCACCTATGTGGAAACCCAGTTATTAGTATATTTGGGTAATCGTTACATTTCATACTTTAGTTTTTAAAGCCATGTTTTGGTATTCCTTTTTACGATGTGGGTTTCTATCAAAGAAAATTTTGAATAGTAAACCATTTATAACCCTGACGAATTTCGAGGGCGAAATTCATTTTAAGGGGGGTAGAATGTAACGCCCCAAGATTTTATGAAAAATATTCTTTTTAATTTCATTAATGTCTTGTGTTGTACGCTACAACAAAAGAAGCTTTCACAATACGCATCCTTGACTTTCCTTCCGTTACACGCAATCGCGACCTTCCTCGATAGCGTGTGTAGTACGCAATACTGAGTTTCACGAAACAACGATATGCTATTAAAATATTATTAAAACTAGCCGTTATAAATAGTAATAAGCACTTTTTGGAAATTTTGTAAATTTTATTTTTCAAAATGGAATTCATTTTTGGATTCGGAGTATCGAATTTAGCCTAAGGTGAAATTTTGGTACTTTTCGGATAACTTTCATATTCTAATGAATAGTGAAAATTACTAAATTATAATTAAAAACAACTTTTTTAATCGAAATAATTAATAGTGATAAATTATTAATTTGAGTGGTTTTAAAGTATATTTAGAATATATTTTTACAATTTAATACAATGTTGGTCATTGTTTGTAATTTCACATTTAAACCAGACATAATCAAGTGTCAATCTTTTGATAGATTTTGTTTCTTAAAAAAACACGCTATTTGTTTTAACAGTGGGATTTAATTATAAAATTAATTAATGCAACTTCTATGTTATGAATTTGGTAAAATAGACTTCATTTTTGAATTCGGAATATGAAATATAGCTTAGGATGAAATTTTGGCATTTTTCTGAAAACTTTCAATTTTTGATGAATAGTGAAACCACTAAGTGGTAGGTTAAAAACGGAATTTTGCATAAAACTTAATTTTACCGCTTCTGTGAATGGAATTTCGAAAATCCGAGAGACACGGTTAATATCAAGGACTAAAATGTGGTTCAATGAGATGAAAATAATTTTTTGGTGAATAGTAACTTTTTATTTTTTTTTACCACGGTTAATAGTAAATAGGGTAACTAAGGGTAAATATGATATTAATATTACCCTAACACATGTCCTAATTCTATTGGACAAGTGTAATTCGACCAAAAACAAACTTAGGAATAAAATATGACCATTTAGGCCCACTTGGATTAGATTAGGACATTTATTATTAATTTATTTAAAGAAGGGTTAAAATAGTTAAAATCAAAGTTTAATAAGTAAATCATTTTTAATATGGGGTTATACATAAGATAAATTCGACTATAAATATTCATTAGAAAGCTAAAAAGATTTCCTACATGATGGTATTTTATTTGTAATTTTTAGACAGCATATAATATAATTTATTTATGACACAAAGAAGATGCAGTAATTATCTTATTAATGAAATATTGACATAATTGATAATATAAATACCAAAATAAATGTAATTAAAGACTTTTTATGAATTCCACTAATTTTCTAGGTTACTATGATATATTAGTGTTGATTTAATCAACTTGGTTCGAATATATAATTCTTTTATGACTTTCAAAAAAATCATATATCAAATAGTGTCAAAATTGACACAAAATAGTTTTTAAATCAAATATTATATTATTAATTGTTATTTTATTTCTAAAAATCTAAGGTTCGGCCAAATGACTTAGATAAGGATATATGTATTAATAATATACAATTTGGGGTTCGTTTGGCATGTTATAGTAAGTGTATTAACCATATAGTGAAAGAAAACAAAAAGACACGGTAAAAGTTAAATTATTTAACTTAGAGTTAAATCTAATTGATAAGGTTTAAAATAAGATCCAAACATGTATAAATTTGATTGGTTGATGAGATTACAACCCTATCTCATCTAATCTTCGAATATGAGTCATTTTTGGAGGTTTTTAAGTGGGGTTATATTTATTATAAATTAATATTTTTAAGAATTCCTAAGGTGCCCCTCTCCTCCCTTATAAAAGGACACCTCCTCCCCCTCCTCCTCACACCAATTTGAGCACTCAAGCTCGGCCAACCCCTGCCAAAATCCCTTCTCCACTTCCCTAGAAACATCCTAGAGGTTCTGGTCTTCCTCAAAGACCAATTCTAGTGCCCTAAGAGGAGGTCTCAAAGAGGCACTTCAAAGAAGAGGTAATTACCGTTACCAATTCTTTCATCTTTATTTCTTCTTCCACTTCTTCTTCTTAGGTTGTTTCATTATGAAGTAATAACATCAGTATCACTCATATACTGATATGTTATTATAAGTATGAAACAACCCTATTTCACCATCTATCCATCCTACGGAAAAAGAAATCACCGCGCGTGCGTACGTACGGAATACCGTCTCCATGCCGTGGTGTAATCTATTTTCCACCACCACCTTACATGGATGGGTATAATGGTGTAAAGAATAACTATACATAGTTATTACAACATCATAATGATTCTGATATATTTTATAATCCACTCCAATTCAATTCAATATTTATAGAAATGATATCATCGCTCGTGCGTACGTACGGAATACCGTCTCCACGACGCGATGAGATTCATTCTCCATGTTAACCATTTAAGAATGATTATAATGTATATATAAGAAATAATAATGAAATACATGACATTATAAAGCTACTGGATTTATGTATATATATATACATATGTATGTCATCTACTTACTTCCATTTCAAGACAATAAGGAAAGAAAAACAGCGTTCATGCGTACGTACGGACTACCGTCTCCATGAACGGTGTTTTTCATTTTATTTATCTATCTATTATATATATATATACTGAATATATATGATATATAAATCATATTTTATATTCTGGAAGTAAGTAAATCATGATATAAGTAATAATGATGTCAAGAACAACAAGTCAAAACACCTACGATAAATGAAACGATTTTACCCAAAACGCTTCTTTAACATGGAATTTACAAAAGAACGGGTAATATAATGTCATAAATGAACCATATATGATATCATAACAATGAATATGATTCTGTAATAAGTCAATGACATTATTTAAATCATTATACAGGAGGTTCGGACACATACGAAGCAAATTGGACCTAAGGTAAGGGAAATATCACAATCTCATTTTTATCCGAGATTGTTTATTCGTAAGTATTTACTGGGGTTTATTTTATCATCCACATCCATGTTTCCTCAATATGTAATATTATTTCCATCCAACTACAATGTTTTAAATCCAATTTTACCCTTTGGTTAGTTTTAAGTAAAAGATATGAAAGGAATCTTTTGTCGTTTATCGTACGAGGTACATTTTGACTTTTTCGACAAAAGTACAAAGAATGTTTTTTTTAACTTATACGGCACGAACGGATTTCTACTATTTTATAAAGACTTATTTTCATGAAGCTTACTCTAAAAGATTTCATGACTATTTTCAATAAAATCTCTTTCTTTTAAAATTGCATGATGTTTTGTGAAAAGAAATTGATTTTGAAGAAGAAAGGATATTTTCCTCAAGAATTCAATTCAAGTGTTTTATCAAAATTATTTTCCATCTAAGATAATAAAGGGTTCTGTTTCTATTCATATTTTTACATTGATTTGACTATGTTGTGATGAAATTATGATTATGAATTCCTTTATCTTATATGAATGGTTTTATGATGTCATGTTGTTTAAGAATCCCATTTTTATTACATGGGTTATGCAATGATGTATGATTTATGATTTTATGGCACACATAAGAAAGGATTCATTAAGAGATGGGTGGGACCTATATCTCCCTCCAATGCATTGGGTAAAGATTTTATATCTCATGAGATAGACATGGCTGGAATGGTAGGTTATACCGGTTCAGTGAAACAGGACTGAAACGAGGATTACTCGATTCAGAAAGGGACTTTGTCCACTAAGATAGTCTTGGCAATGAGTCTTGACTAACAAGAAATGATTCTCTATGATTATGTGTGTATGCCACAATGAGTAATGTTTTAAGTTATGGTTTCATTTTCACTTCTATGATTTATCCCATGTTATGATATTATGAGCTCTTTTGCAGGTTAAGATTTCCAAAGGCTATGTTCTTATGTATATGATGCGATTGATATTTCTTTTGTTTACCCTTACTGAGCATTTGAGCTCACCCTTTTATGTTTTCTTTTCCCCAGGATATAAAGAAAGGTTTTAGGTAAAAAAAAAGGAAGATCTTTATGGGAGATTTTGAAGATCTTTCACCACGATTAGAAGATTATAGTCCGAGTTTCCAAAGACACTAAACTATTACGATCCTTGTGTGTGTGTTTTTGTTATGTACTAAGTATTCCGCAAATGTAATGTAATGTCCATGTACGTCAAGATACGGGTCTCTACATAAACAAACAATGATTCCTTCTCTAGGTCAATGTGATCCCATTAATTGACATTTTCATGATTAGTTATTTACTTTTTCAACTGAGATACATGAAAAAAATTATGCACTTTACTAATCCATAGTGAAAATTCCAACTGATATTTCACCTCACAAACCTGTTTATGTTTCTCAAAAGGAACTATATCTCGACGAGATAACATAACATGAATTCCAAAATTACAATTCCCAATTTTTAGATATATTATCATGAAAATATGATCACTTGACTCAAAGGAAAAAAGTCATCAACAATGAATCGAAGATTATTTATTAAGACTTTGGGTCATCTCCATTCTCTTCCTGATCAAATGAATCATCTCCACTGTCTCTTGGACAACGCTCATTCCAACCAGTGAAGTATTTCCAGTATCCATCCAAAAAGGTTGATAATGACAAGGATACTCATACATTAATCTAAAATGATTCTATAGTATTGAAGACTAATGAATATTGTTATATGAGAAATCAACTAATGATATGTTCTCCACCCATTAGACACCAAAATCGATTACACAATCATGAAACATATGTTCCAATATTTGTATCGTTTGTTCAGATATTCCCACAATCTAAGGATGATACACTGTACTCATTTTTGACTAAGTAAAAAATGGTTTATTGTAAGGATTTATAAAAATTACATTTAAACCTTGGATCATGGTCTGCTATAATCGAAACTTGTACGCCATTCCTTTTTACCACTTCTAAAATATATATTTTAGGAAAATTATCCCCCATATGATATTCACTAATATTAATGAAATGAGGCGATATTCAGAGTCGGTCCACTACCACATGTATAGAATCTTGTTTATGAACCATTCTTTAAAGGCTTTTCAAAAACTCCATGTTTATCATATCCCATTTCTGAATATAAATAGTTACGAACTACAAAATCTCTGCTTCTCTTCTGTAACCTACTGATAGGTTAGGCATCTTGAAACAAAATCATCCACTTTTATTTTCATTCCAACCCAAAAAAATATGATTTTATCATATTATAAATATATTTTTAGGATGAATATCCCATTTCAAATTTTGGTAAGAATAAGAAAAATTTTCATGAATATCAAAAGGTATGACCATCTGATCTAGAAACCACATGACTAAACTACTCTCCAACATCCATCCCTCAATAGCCTCCCCACAATTGAGTTTTTACAACATCATAAAAAATGATGAAATAGATGTATGTTCCTATTTAGCTATTTCAACTTCATCAGGAACAAGAGAAATTGAGAATAAAACCACTACACTTCATCAGTATTCACAATCCAGGTGCATGTTGAGTATGACCAACATAAATTGCCACTAGTATAAAGATTCCTTTAATAACCGATCATATGAATTTATAAATAATTCATATTCCACCAAATAGAATTTACCCATTGTATACATCATGTCAATGAAAAACATTTCGAGATACTTCTCCCTTCTTATTTTTGTCAGATTCAAATCTCATTGTGAGAAAATTTGAATTAGGATATTATGATATGTGAAAACTGTAAATTTATCACAAAATTGGTAATGATGTGAACTCATAAAATCTTACAGTATAGTAGATAAATACAAATCATGTTTTGGGATGTTCTTCTCATGAAACCATAAATTTTATGATCCATAATTAACAACCTAATCCCCCTGAATAAGAATACATCACATTCCAGATATGTAAGAATCATAATACACCACCTACCCTTATCTTGATTTTTGAAATATGAAGATCGGTGTTGAGTAAGGAGAACCTAAAACTCTTGAAAATATTTTTTACACTCCCTATTCTATTGTAATGTAACATATTTCCTTGTTATAATAGTTATAGGTAAAGCTAGTCATGACTAGTTAGGAAAAAAAATACTGATAATAACAATCCCATCTGAATAAAATGTGTATCCTAAAGACATTATTTTGTAGTTTCCAATATATATCAACCTCTATTTTATAGGGATACACTAAAATATATCATTCATAGATAAAATATCGAACAAAACCTACTTATTTTATCAGAAAATCATACTTTGACAATCTTTCATGAATATGATGATGCCTAAAAATTTCCAACATTGTCGCTAAATGTTTCTCATTCTAGCCCTTGTGAATGAATACACTAATATGTAATCTAAAAAACCCACCCCAAAATAATCCATATATATATTGAATATATTATCTATAAATTTCATAAAGACTACTAGTGAATTCCTAATACTGAATTGCACTACTACAAATTTCTAATGGCTATATCTACTCCTGAATGCTTTCCTTGGAATATCATCCTTTCGACCTCGCATTTTTTGATATCCCAATATCATGAATATTTTAGAGAACAAATTATTTCAGCTAAATTTGTCGAACATATCATCAATATGTATAATTGGATACTAATTATTTATTATAAGTTGGATAAACTGACAATAATACTCACACATGCAAAGAGTTCCATATAACTTTTTCAGAAACAAGAATGGTTCTTCCCATGGCGATGTGCTAGGCTGAATGACCCATTTTTTTCATCTATTCAAACCATGATTTCAATTATCATAACTCTATTGGAGATATATTATATGACAGAAGGAATATACGATGGTTCCTTGGAATGAGATCAATTGTAATCACCAATCAAGTTGTGGGTGGAATCCTCAAATATTTCCCTGGAAAAACATCACAAAATGGATCAAAAACTACCAGAAAATTGTTCTTATTAATATCTTCCATTGATTACATATTCAAATCTCCCTATAGGTATGATTTCATTCCAACGATAGGTTCCAGGAATCTTGTCTCACCTTTCTTAACATTCTATTGTCCTCTAAAAAGATTCCCAACAACATCATATATAGAGACCCCAAACTTGACGCACATGGACATTACATTACTTTTTCAGAAAACTTAATTAATAACAAAAACAAACAGAAAAGGAATGTAATAGTTTAGTGTCTTTGGAAACTCAGAACATAATCTTCTAATCGTGGTGAAAGATCTTCAATATCTCCCATAAAGATCTTCCCCTTTTGTTTTCTTACCTAAAACCTTTCATTATATCCTAGGGAAAGTAAAACATATAAAGGGTGAGCTCAAATGCTCTGTAAGGGTAATCATGGATAATATAAAACAAACAATATACATTTGAACATAAAAACATGAACATAATGTTTAAACATCAAAATCTTGAGCAATGACATAAAACATGGTAGTACGTAAGGCATAGATCATAATGGAATATCAATAATGATAAAATATCTTGGAAATAAAACATTTAATTATTGCAAAACATTAAGAACATGATATTATTTCCCTAGTAGCCAAGGCATTGGTGCCAAGACCATCGTAGTGGACAATGTCCCTTACTGAACCGAGTTCACTTCTCATTCCAGTCCTGTATCACTGAACCTGATTAACTTCTCATTCCAGCCATGTATATCTCATGAGATATAAATCTTTAACCAATTAATTCTAGGAATATATTGGTTCCACCCATCTCATAATGAAATCATTCTTACGTGTGCCACAACATGAACATAAATCATTCATCATTACCCAAAGAATAAAATGGGTTTTATAAACATCATCCCATCATAACATAATCCATATAAAAAAATGGATATCATTTCATCACAAGAAAAGTGAAACCATGTAAATCATAGAGATGTTATACTTGAAACATAAACATATTAAATAATTTCTCCTTAGAGGGGAAATATTTTTGACAATACATTTGAAATGAATTATTGAGGAAAATATCCTTTCTTCTTCAAAATCATTTTCTTTTCACAAAATACCATGAAATTTTAAAAGAAAAGTATTTTTTTTTGAAAATAGTCATGAAATATTGTAGAGTAAACTTCATGAAAATAAGTCATTATAAAACCGTAAAAATCCATTCAGGTCATATAAGTTAAAAAAACATTCTCCTTGTACATTTTTCGGAAAAGTCAAAAAAGATACTCATATAGTAAACAAAATAAAGATTCTTTACATAACATTTGGTAAAAGTAAAAGATGGGTAAAAAGGAAATTAAACATACATAAAAAAAAATTTATAAAACATGTACATGGATGATAACAATAACCCTAGTAAATACTTACGAATAACAATCTCAGATAAGAACGAGCATGGAATAGTTATCCCTTACCTTAAGTCAAATTTCTTCTATATGTGTCTGAGACTCATGTATAGTGGGATTAAAAATATTATTAACTTGTAACAGAACCATAATAATATTTATGATATAATATATGATTCACTTACGACTTTACATTATCCGTTCATTTGTCAATCCCATGTTAAAGATGGGTTTTGGGTAAAATTGTTTCATTTATCGTCCGTGTTTTGACTTGTAATTATTAATTTGATTACCTAGATCATTATTAATTAATTCCATAATATAAAACATGATTTATATATAATATATATTTATAATATACATATATATATTATATCGATAAATGGAAGGAAATGCACCATTCATGGAGATGGTAGGGCGTACGTATGCATGAACGTTGTTTTTAGTTTCCTTATTGAATTGAATTGAATTAAGTAGATGAAATAAATATATATATACATAGATCCAGTAGCATTATTATTTCATATATTTCATTATTACTTATTATATATACTTTATAATCATTGTTTAATTGTTAAGATGGAAAATGAATCTCATCGCGTCGTGGAGACGGTAATCTGTACGTATGCACGAGCGTTGATATCTTCCCCATATTTATTGAATGGAATTGGAGTGGATGATATACTATCTTATAATTTTTATGATGTTACGATAATCATATCTAGTTTTTATTTACACCATTATACTCATCCATGTAAGGTGGTGGTGGAAAAACTGATTACACCACAACGTGAAGACGGTATTCCGTACGTACGTACGCGCGGTGATTTCATTTTTTGTAGGATGGATAAAAGGATAAATAGGGTTGTTTAATATTTATAATAACATATCAGTATATAAATAATACTTATGTTATTACTTTTAAATGAAACAACTAAATAATAGGTAGTAGAATAAGAAAGAAACTTGAAAGAGTTGGTAGAAGAGATTACCTCTTCTACGACACACCTCCTTTAAACTTCTTCTTAGGGAACTAGAGTTGGTATTTTGAGAAGACCAGAATATATATGATATAAATAGAGAGGTTGAGAAGAGTAATTTTCCAGGGTTGGCCGAGCTTCAAGTCTCAAAAGGGTGTGAAGAGAAGAGGGAAGAGGTTCTCTTTTTATAAGGGAGGAGAGGGGCGCCTTTGGAAAAACGTAAAATATAATTTTATAATAAAGTCATATTCGGTTTATAATAGCTCCAGATTTAATAATTTTGAAGATAAATTGGAGATGAGTCTAAAGCCTCTCAACCAATATGTTTTATACATGTTTAGGTCACTATTTGAACCTTATCATTAAGATTTAACTCTAAGATAAATAATTTAACTTTTACCGTGTCTTCTTGTTTTCTTACACAATATGGTTAATAATCTTACTATAACAAGCCAAAACAACCTCCAAGTGGTTCATTATTAATATATATAACCTTATCTAAGTCATTTTTTAGAACCTTATATTTTTAGAAATATAATAATAATTAATAATAGAATATTTGTTTTAAAAACTATTTTATGTCAATTTTGACACTATTTGGTAATTGATTTTTGTGAAATCATAACAACATTATTAGTTAAAAAAAAGTTCATTTAAGAAATAGTAACATGTCATATAAACCGATAAAGTTATTGGAATTCATAAAAAGTCTCAAATTAAATTTATTTGGGTATTTATAACATCAATTACGTTAATATTTCATTAATAAGGTAATTACTGCATCATCATTGTGTCATTAATAAATTACATTATTTAATGTCTAAAAATTATAAATAAAATACGATTATGTAGTAAATATTCTTATATTTCTAATCAATATTTATAGTCGAATTTATCTTATGTGTAACCCTATATTAAAAATGTTTTACTTTTAAACATTGATTTTAACTGTTTTAACTCTTTTTTAGATAAAATAATAATAAGTGTCCTAATCTAATCCAAGTGGACCTAAAGGGTAATATTTTATTCCTAAGGTTGTTCTTGGTCGAATTACACTTATACAATATAATTAATACATGTGTTAGGGTAATAATAATATCATTTTTACCGTTAATTACCCTATTTACTTTTAACCGTGGTAAATAAAAGTAAAAAGTTACTATTCACCAAAAATTATTTTTATCTTATAGAACCACATTTTACTCCTTGATATTTACCGCGTCTCTCGGATTTTCAAAATTCCACTCACAGAAGTGGTAAAATTATGTTTTATATAAATTTTCAAATTCTCCTAGGAGGTGGGTAAAAGACGGTGAAAAGTTCAATAAACTTTTTATATATCTAAAATTATTTTAAAATGAATCAAATGAATTAAATTGAACTTATATAGGTATTATGTATCAATTTTTACCTAAAATAATTTTTAATAAAATAAATAATTATTTAAATAAAAATTCGGTTTTTAAATAGTAACATAGTGTTTTCACTATTCATCAAAAATTGAATGTTTTTAGAAAAATAAAAAAAATCAACCTAGGATAATTTCGATATTTCGAATCCAATAATTAAGTCCATTTTTAAAGATAAAGTTTATAAAATTATAAAAAGTGGGTATTACTATTCATAACTGTTAGTTCATAATAATATTATAATAATATCTCGTTTAGTGAAACTTGATATTGCGTACTACACACGCTATCGAAGAAGGTCTTGATTGCGTGTAATGCAAGACAAGTCAGGGCTACGTGTAGTGAAATATCCGTTTGGTGTTTCTTATAACATAATCATTACTTATTTCATTTATACATTAAACAAATTCTATACTGAATGTTGCGTAAAATAATTTCCACAAAATGAACGTGAAATTGTGTGTAACACGAGCTAAGAATTGTGTTGAGTATATTGAAAGCTAATACGGTGTTGCGTATAGTACAAGATAATCATAGTGTAGTGTATAATATAGTACATCAAAGAAATTAAAAATAATATGTCTCATAAAATCTTGGGGTGTTACATTCTACCCCCCTTAAAATGAATTTCACCCTCAAAATTCGGTAGGGTTATAAATGGTTTACTACTTGAAAGTTTATTTCATAGAAACCCACATAGTAAAAAGGAATACTAAAACATAATTTTAAAATGGGATGTTAGAATCATAACAGTCACCCAAAGTAACTCATCATTAGGTTTCCACATAGGACAACATAGGTGAAAATATGGATAAGGAAGAGAAATATAACCATCAACTTCTGATGAAGAGTGGTAGAGGACATGGCTATGAAAAATACAACAACCACAATGCCATAAATTTGTTATGATATAAGATACCATATAATTAATCATATATAAGGGCACTAGGACAACATTTTTGGTTTTCAAGATCATTTCCCTAAAGTAGAAGAAATTGGAATTAGAAGAAATACTTTCTTGATTATTGTACAATCTCACCGTTGGTCGTTCCTTGGACAGTTTCCACTTCATCTCAAAAATAAAAGAAGTTGAATTTTTCATTCGTAAAGTGTTTGAAGATCATGTGATAGAATGATGGGTCATTCCATTTGTCTCAAACAAAAGGTTAGAAATAGTTATCAAAAAAACGTAAGTCCATCTATAGTGAGATTAATCATATATGGTTTCTAAAATGGATTTATAATTCATATATCATACTCATTAATATAATAAAACTAGTTTCTACTAACCAGGGACTTCCTGTTGGCCAGTGGTAGGCAATAAAGGCCTGTCACACTTCGGTTGTGGGTTCGATTCCCATATCTGTGTCTGACGTGACAGGTTGTCGCCCGTCTTGTAGGTTATCCTTTTTCTTAAAATACATTATTATAACATCCCATTAATAATATCGAAAAAAGTTCTATCCTTAAACAATAATATCTTATGTCTAATATAATCCATTCCAATCTTTAATCTTATCTAAAATACTTCTATCCAATCTTATAGTATAAAGAAAACAATGACTAGAAATATCATCAAACAATCATGTGAATACCATCATTTATCCCTTATATATCATACGATATACCTTGTTGGTCACATTCCAAACATGTGAATACCTTAATCATGTATTCTGTCAAAAATTTAATACCCATTGAACTTTAGTGAAAACATAAATGCTGTCAAAACTTAACTCTTTCCACATACCAAAATCCCAAAATTTCTATATACTCAAACCATGATATCAGTCATGAGCTCAATTAATTTTCTATGTATCCCTTCATTATGCGCATATCATCTTCTTTCTAAAAATATTTCAATAACTTTTCATGGTTACCGGTACAATATAATTATTGAAAACCAATTCATTGATATTCCAAAATTCCATAATGCAATAAATGAGATTCCATGATACTATTTTAAAATCCCATTACATGAACACTTAATCATTACACAACATCATTTTCATGCTCAACATCACAAATAGTGATCGCATGTGACTTCCCTTTATCCTTTTCCTTAAGAGGTTGCTCACGTTGATCATCATTAAACCTTGGATAGGGGCATTGATTAGCGTAATGCCCCATTTCCTTACACTTGAACCATTGATGTGTTGGTGGAGTGTTCTCTGTAGTCTTTTCTCTATTCACGTCATTAGAAACCTTTTTCCCATTACATCGGCACTAAGCTACTCGATGAACTTCTTTTCCACACTTGAAATAGTTTCTTGTACCTTTTAGACAATCTCCACCATGCTACTTTCAACACATTGAGAATAAAGAAACATTCATCTTTTTTTCACCATTGTTATGATATTTCTTCTTGAACTCCATCTTTCGTTTCTTGTCAAAAAACCATGAGATGGATATGTAACACCAACATCCATTTCTACCTTGATATCACAATGCACAAATTCTTCATAGATACTAAAGTCTCTTATAGCTAATTCCCTTTGAAGACTTGGTTTTAAGCCACTGAAAAATCGATCAACTTTACTTTCAGGTTGGACGAAAAGCCTGATGCATACCTTGCAAGCCTTGTAAATTTTGCTTCGTCTATACCAACAGATTCATCATCCTTTTTCTTAAGCTCAAGGAAATCATTTTCCAACTTTGTTAGAAGAATAAGATGGAAGCAATTATTGAAAAATAAGTTCTTGAACTCATCCCATTCCATGGATTCAATTTCATCTTGGGGCGTCATATTCTTAAATAGAGTCCACCATTGATCTATTTCACCTTCTAAACAATAAATATCCAGAATGACTTTTTCATGTTCCGAACAGTGAAGTATGGAAAATATCTTTTCAATGGTACTGATCCATTGTTTAGCAACAAGTGGATCAGAAGACCCACTGAAAGAAGGTAGACGTTGCCTCATGAAGGACTCAAGAGAATATTGTTCCCTTCTCTTCTCATTTGGAAGTCCAGAATGATTCGTAGCTTATGTAAGTATAAAAATAAGATTTGTCACTCCATCTCCCATAACATTGTTTTGTTCAAGAGGACAATCATTGTATTGTCTATTACATTTATCAACACGGTTCCTTCGGGTTCCATCCATCGTCTAAAACCCAAAAAGAATAGTGTGAGAGGCAAAAATCATTCTAGGGAAAAAACATAATAAAGGGGGAGTACCTTAAATATCTAACATCTTAGGTTTAATTCTAAGATCGTTATCGTAATTCTAGGACTATAAAATATACTTATACTTAACCTTAGGGACATCCCTAGTCATACCTTAGAAATATCTATAGGGATCTCACTAAAGTTTTCGCATCCTCGTTTCCAAATATTAACTAAACCTTTCCTCGGATACTAACTGTAGAGACCCCAAGCTTGACGTACCTGGAAATTACATTACTTTTTTGGATTACTTAATACATAACAAAAACTAACACACAAGGACCGTAATAGTTTAGTTTCTTTGGAAACATGGAACATAATCTTCTAATCGTGGTAAAAGATAATCAATATCTCTCATAAAGATATTCCCCTTTTTTCTTACCTAAAACATTTCTTTATATCCTAGGGAAAAGAAAACATATAAAGGGTGAGCTCAAATTCTCAGTAAGGGTAATCATAGAGAAAATAAAATGAACCATATACATTTGAACATAAAGACATGAACATAATGTTTAAACATCGATATCTTGAGAAATGACATAAAACAATGTAGTACGTAAGGAATAGATCATAATGGAACATCAATCATGATAAAATATCTTGGAAATAAAACTTGTAATTGTTGAAAACCATTAATCACATGATATGATTTCCATATTAGCCAAGGCATTGCTGCCAAGATCATATTAGTGGACAAAGTCCCTTACTCAACCGAGTTCACTCCTCATTCCAGTCCTATATCACTGAACCAGATTTTCTTGTCATTCCAGCCATGACTCTCCAATGAGATATAAATATTTACCCAATTCATTGGAGGGAGATATAGGTCTCACCCATCTCATAATGAAACCATTATTACGTGTGCCACAACATGAACATAAATCATTCATCATTACCCAAAGAATAAAATGGGTTTCATAAACATCATCCCATCATAACATAATCGATATAAAAAAATGGATATCATTTCATCATAAGAAAAGTAAAACCATGTTCATCATAGAGATATTATACTTGAAACATAAAAATATTAAATAATTTCGCCTTAGATGGGAAATAGTTGTGACAAAACATTTGAAATGATTTCTTGAGGAAAATATCGTTTATTCTTTAAAATCATTATCTTTTCCCAAAATACCATGGAATTTTAAAAGAAAATGATTTTTTTAAAAATACTCATGAAATATTATAGAGTAATCTTCATGAAAATAAGGCGTTAAAAAACCATAAAAATCCATTCATGTCGTATAAGTTAAAAAAACATTATCCTCGTACAATTGTCAGAAAAGTTAAAAACGTTCCTCATATGTTAAACAAAAGAAAGATTCCTTCAATAACATTCGGTAAAAGTAAAAAATGTGTAAAAAGGACATTAAAAATACATGAAAACATTTTTGAAAGCATGTACATGGATGATAATAATAGCCCCAGTAAATTCTTACGAATAACAATCTCGGATAAGAATGAGATTGGAATAGTTATCCCTTACCTTAGGTCCAATTTCTTCCATATGTGTCTGAGACTCCTGTATAGTGGGTTTAAAAATATTATTAACTTGTTATATAACCATAATAATATTTATTATATCATATATGATTCACTTAATACATTATATTATACGTTCATTAGTCAATTCCATGTTAAAGCAGCATTTTGCGTAAAATTGTTTCATTTTTCATCCGTGTTTTGACTTGTAATTATTAATTTCATTACTTAGATCTTGATTACTTAATTACATAATATTAAAAATGATTTATATATAATATATATTCATAATATACATATATAAAATAGATCGATAAATGGAAATAAATGCACCGATAATGGAGACGGTAGGCTGTACGTACGAATGAACGCAGTTTTTCGTTTCCTTATTGAATTGAATGGAATTAAGTAGATGACATACATATATATATATATATACATATATATGGTACCATTATTATGTTATATATTTCATGATTACTTTTTATATATACTTTATAATCATTATTGAATTGTTAACATGGAAAATGAATCTCATCGCGTCGTGGAGATGGTAATCCGTACGTATGCACGAGCGATGATATCGTTCCCATATTTATTGAATGGAATTGGAGTGGATGATATATTATCTTAGAATAATTATGATGTTATAATGATCATATATAGTTATTATTCACACCATTATACCCATCCAAGTAAGGTGGTGGTGGAAAATTGATTACACCACCGCGTGGAGATGGTATTCCGTACGTAAGCACGCGCGGTGATTTCATTTTCCGTAGGATGGATAGAAGGTGAAATAGGGTTATTTCATATTTATAATAAAATATAAGTATATAAAGAATACTTATGTTATTACTTTATAATGAAACAACTAATGATGAAGAAGTAGAAGAAGAAAGAAACATGAAAGAGTCGGTAGAAGTGATTACCTCTTCCTCGACACACCACCTTTAAACTTCTTCTTAGGGCACTATAGTTTCTACTTTGAGAAGACCAGAACATCTATGATATAACTAGAGTGGTTTAGAAGTGGAATTTTCAGGGGTAGTCTGAGCTTCAAGGCTCAAAAGGGTGTGAAGAGAAGAGGGAAGGGGTTCCCTTTTTATAAGGATGGAGAGGGGCACCTTTGGAAAAACATAAAATATCATTTTATAACAAAGTCATATTCGGTTTTTAATAGCTCAAAATTGATTTATTTAAAAGCTAAAGTGGGAATGGGTTGAAATACTCTCTAACAATAGGTTTTAGACAAGTTGAGGTTACTATTTTAACCTTATCATTTAGATTTAACTCTAAGTTAAATAATTTAACTTTTAAGATGTCTTCTTGTTTTCTTACACTATATGGATAATAAACATACTATAACAAGCCAAAAGAACCCCAAGTGGTTCATTATTAATATATATAACCTTATCTATGTCGTTTGGCCAAACCGTATATTTTTAGGAATATAATAAAAATTAATACTATAATATATGTTTTAAAATCTATTTTATATCAATTTTGACACTATTTGGTAATTGATTTTTGAGAAAATCATAACAACATTATTAGTTATAAGGAAGTTAATTTAATCAATAATAAAATGTAATATTAACCTATAAAATTATTGTAATTCATAAAAAGTCTCAAATTACATTTATTTGGGTATTTATAACATCAATTATGTTAATATTTTATTAATATGGTAATTACTGCATCATCATTGTGTCATAAATAAATTAAAATATTTAATGTCTAAAAATTATAAATAAAATACCGTTATGTATGAAATCTTTTTAGATTTATAATGAATATTTATAATAGAATTTATCTTATGTATAACCAAATATTAAAAATCTTTTAGTTATTAAACTTTGATTTTAACTATTTAAACTCTTCTTTAAATAAAATAATAATAAGTGTTCTAATCTAATCCAAGTGGGCCTAAAGGGTAATATTTTATTCTTAAGGTTGTTTTTGGTCAAATTACACTTATCCAATATAATTAGGACATGATTTAGGGTAATAATAATATCATTTTGACCATTAATTACCCCATTTACTTTTAACCGTGGTAAATAAAAGTAAGAAGTTACTATTCACCAAAAATTATTTTTATCTTATTGAACCAAATTTTACTCCTTGATATTAACCGTGTCTCTTGGATTTTCGAAATTCCACTCTCAGAAGCGGTAAAATTATGTTTTTTGTAAATTTTCAAATTCTCCTAGGAGGTGGGTAAAAGATGGTGAAAAGTTCAATAAATTTTTATATATCTAAAATTATTATAAAATGACTCAAATGAATTACATTGAACTTATATAGGTATTATGTATAAATTTTGACATAAAATAAATTTAAATAAAATAAATAACTATTTAAAGAAAAATTCGGTTTTTAAATAGTAACCCAGTGTTTTCACTATTCATCAAAAATTGAATGTTTTCAGAAAAATACCAAAAATTCACCCTTGGCTAATTTCGATATTCCAAATACAAAAATGAAATCCATTTTGAAAGATAAATTTTATAAAAATTCAAAAAGTGGGTATTACTATTCATAACAGTTAGTTCATAATAATATTATAATAATATCTCGTTTAGTGAAACTGGGTATTGCGTACTCCACATGCTATCGAAGAAGGTCTTGATTGTGTGTACTGCAAGCCAAGTCAGGGATGTGTGTAGTGAAAGCTCCGTTTGGTGTTGCGTATAACATAATCATAAGTTATTTCATTTATACATTAAACAAAATCTATACATAATGTTGCGTAAAATAATTTCCACAAAACGAACATGAAATTGTGTGAACACGAGCCAAGAATAGTGTTGCGTATACTGCAATCTAATATGGTGTTGCGTATAGTAAAAGTTAATCTTGGTGTAGTGTATAATAGAATACATCAAAGAAATTAAAAATAATATATCTTACAAAATCTCGGTGTGTTACATCGATAGTCAGAAAACAAACCTTCCATGTATAACAATTTATGTGAGCCTTGAACATTGTCAACCAATCTATACACATGATTAGGTCAAATGAATCTATCTCGATCGTAATGAAATCGCTTATCAACTCAGTTCCATTAAAATTTATACAACATTATTTTCCAACAAATCCATTACATTATCTTTGACTAGGTGGAGTATGATGTTTCAAAATAGAAAGCATCAATTCAATATGAAGTCCCCAAAAATCAAAGGGACGAGAAATAATTAATAAATTAGATTCACCCAAATATAATATTAACTAGTTTATTTCAAAAATGATTTTATTTCCCTCAAATAAATTTCCAATAAATGTTATAAATTATTCATAATATGACATGATAAGGAAATATAAACAAATTTTGAGGAAAACTTATTACTGAATCATAAATTGAACTTACCTAAAATGATTTAATTTTTTATTTTCAGTTAATCAATAGATTTTCCTTTCTTAAAATTTTTCTACTTGTTTTTCCATTTTTTTGTTGTTATTATTCATAGTCGTTAATTTAATAGCTATGTTATAAATTATCACTATATCATGGTTCATTTGAACTTGTGTTTTCATATAATGATAGTTATCAAATAACTCATGTTTATTTCAATAGAAATACATATAAAATATTTCTATTATATATACTAAACCCATTAAAATGAATTTTATCCTTGATATTTCATCACATTGATATATAAAAAATATGATTTCTCTATATCATCAAATCATCATGTTCTCATGTAGATTCTTATAATTTCTAATTCATCCAAAGACCATTTATAGGGTGAGTACTATTGTCACTTAAAAATTATCTCTTTGATCAATGATTAATATATTTTTTCTTCATAATATATATCTGTTCCCATATGTACGGACATTAAGTTCAATAGATGTGGTGAAATAGGTTTAAAATTTCTAAAAACATATACATGTAATAGAACATAAACATGACATGGGTTTAACGAAATTGCCCAGTTATAAGCTACAATCCCTAATAAATCATGAATTTCAATGGTTTCATTAATCCAAGGTCTTAGATTTCCATTATTTCCAAATCACATAACCTTGTTGTATGGATAAATTAACTAGTTGACTTTCTCACCAACTTTGAATTGTATATTATTTCAATTATTATCAACATCACTCACCTATAGAATACAAAATTCTTTGATGTGAAACTAAATTACTCTATCCTTCTCTTCAATTCCATAATCTAGCTAAGGTATTAATAACATTAATTATATAAATTATTCTAAATAAATTGGAGTTCTATATTTATTCCCTTAGATGAGATCATAACAATCCATATGAATACTCTGTTAAAAGCCATTATTATAATAAAATCACACTAGGGGAATGCGTTTATCCTAACCTCTTATAAATTAAGAGAGCATGATCTTAAAATATCCTCTATGATTTTAATAGTGATCTTATATTTACCAACTTTATAAGGATGATATGAGGTACTTAACCACAAATATCTATCCAAATCATACTGAAGAAATATCCATAACATTACGGTAAACCTAAAATCTTGATGACATATAATATAATGTAGTTATCTATGAAAACATTCCATATCATTAATATATATCATGTCAAAATGATCATGAGATTAATCCACTCTATGATCCAGGAAGTGTGATTACTACATAAGGTGGTTGTCTACAAACCCAATAGTAATATTTCATTTAGATATTAATGGGAGACCGATGAAAAAATATATGGTAGTATTTTCTCATTTCCATTTTTATACAGGTAATGGTCATATAATCCCTTTATAAATATTTTATTCATCTTTAACTTTTTGACGTACCATGTATCAGGATATATACTCATTAATATATCTCTTCAGGTTGTCGCACAAAAAAATACTATTTTAGATATATACATTTTTATAATTCGATGATGAGTATATAAAGGTGAGTAATGAGATTATTTCAATAAATCTATCCAGTAGTCTGGTAATAAAGGGAAACATACTTTGTTCCTAGACATTATTAGTCAATAAAAATAATGTTTAAATATTGAATTATCTCTCTATATCTTTTATGTCTCCACATCCACCTATTGTGGCTCATTAATCATTCCATTGATAGATGGTTGCAAACTCACTTGAGAAAGATATTATTTCTCCCTTGCATCATTATTTGAGGGTCTCTAACTGAAAAATTGTTATTTATTGGATATTTTTGTATCCTCTTCTAAGATAATATTGTATGATGTATGCAACAAAAAATTCTTATCCAACATATGTACATTCCTTGTATGGTAATGTATTTAAAATTAATGATCATTAATAAATTCTAACCATCTACTTTGGCATATATTCAACTCTTTCTAGGTGAATATATACATTAAAACTTTCTGATCAATATATATTTTATTAATTTCAATATGAAGATAGTTCCTCTATAGATTTATAGGATAAATTACAACAACAAAATACAAATCATGGTTTAGGTACTTTTACACATGAAACTTGATTTTTTTTGGGAATAATCTATCATAATATCATTCTCTATATGAAGGCATCCAACCCCATTGTTCAATGAATCATTATAAATCACAAAACCACATATAATAAGAATTCGTGGGGGTTTAGGTGAAATGGATATCCTTCACATAAGTTCTGTAAAATATACTATACATTCATCAATCTAATATAAATTTCCTCCCTTGAAAATTAGAATTGTTAGTTCATTAGATAGACATGATAATTTCATAAAAAAATCATTGATAAAATAAAATCTATCAATAAAATATATATATACCATACACTATTTTTTGTGAAGGGAACTGGTAAATAATTTTTTTATATAATGGATCCACTGGTATACCCTATATTGATATTATATAACCCAAAAATGAGACTCTCAATATAATTTTTTTAACTTTGTAAATTTTACATACATATCCTTCTTCTTTAGGTTCTCGTATTCAATTCCAAAGTACTTTTCATGCTCTTTTATGATATTGGAATATGTAAGATGATAATATATAAAGACTACCATAAACAGATCAATGTAATTTATAATGAAATTATTTAAAATTATATTATTATAGCAGGTTAATTAGTAAGACCAAATAGAACCAATATAAATTCATAGTCTCTATACCATCGATGTAATTCTATCATTGGTATTTGTTCACTTTTTATGATCAATCGATAATATCCAGATAAAATAAAAATATTGGAAAATTATTCATCTCCTCAAACATATTCAAACGAATCTTCAACATGTGGTAGATGATACTTAATCGTATATATGATGTTGTTATGTTCTTGATTATAACTGCAGTATTGCATTGTTCTATTTTTATTCATAAAAAAAGAATAGCTTAACCCCATGGTGACACACATTACCAAATGAATCCATTAACAATATTTTTAGGAGTTTCTTCTGAATTATTGGTTCTCAATCTGGGACATTATATATGTAGTATTTAAGATATGTGTGGAACCAGGTATGATTTCTATTAGAAACCCAACATCACGATTCATATGTACACTAAGAATCTATTCTATAAAAACATCCAAAAAATCCTATAAAATAGGAATTTATTAGATGTTGGGTGTCCCTCATATCATCTAACATAAATACTTCCTTTTAATTGGAATAATGACCCATATAATTGATGTTACTACATTTATAATTTCATATTTATCCTCATACCAACAAATGTTCATATGTCGAGTCAAAATATCAAATTTAACTTACTTTCATTAGAAATGGATAATACATTTATATAAATAATTATAATACATTCCCAAAATAACATCATTCTCAACCAGAGAGTGAATTATAGGATTTCAAAGAATAATATTCCAACATACATCAATTGAAGATGAATCGTATAATTAAAATGCCATCATTTTACTAGTAGGTGTTTTACTAATAATTCTACATATAATCATTGATTTTGTAATCTGGTACAATTATAATATCTTTTAGATATAATTGAGTGGGTATAACTTGAATCAAATAAGAAACTATCATTTATATAGAGTATGGTCAATGTATGTTTTACAGTATCTTTAGCATACCCCACATTGATAATAGTGATCATATGCGATTTACCTTTATATATACAATTATTCGGGTTTTTACATTGATAATCATTATTAAAATCCATATTAATGTATGTGTTAGCTTAATTCTCATTGTCTTTCCTTTTGAATCATTTCAGTTTGGGTGGTGTATTCCATAGACCATTCTCTCTATTCATATCATTAGCTCTCTTCTTCTCTTTACATCAATATTTTATTTATCGATGTCCATAATTTCTAAACTAAATAAGTTACTAGTACCTTAATATAACTTATTCTATATTTACATATAAACACTATAATAAAGTAAGACGCATCTTATTCCCTCTATTTTTACTGTTTCTATATTTTTCCTTGAATTAAATCTTTATTTTCTTATCAAAACCGTGAGATTAATGATTAAATAAAATATAAATTTCTACCTTGATAGAACATCGAATAATATCTCCATAGATATTGATGTAACATATTATTCACTCCCTTTATATAATTATTTTTATGACACTATTGAATCAATAACTATTACATTATGGTTCAGTATAATACAAGAATCATACCATACATGTGTTGAAAAATTTTACTTTGTGGGCACTAGTCAATTTATCATCCTTTTTCTATTTATCAATGAATTTCTTCTCTATTTTCACATGAAGAATACAAAGAATGTAATTATTGAAAATAAAATCCTAAACTCATTCCACTATATTGAGTCAATTTTTTTGTATACTTGTATTCTTGATAAGATTCAACTATTGATATTCTTTTCTTTGAAAACAATATACTGTTAAAATAAAAATTTATGATCTATGATCAACAAAACAAAATATATATTTTCATTTGAACTAATCCAATTTTAAAAAATTTGGGGATCAACATACCCATGAAAAGATGGTGGATGTTTCCTCATGAATGAATCAACAGTTCATTACTCCGTATTTTTCTTATTTGGAAGCTCATCATAATTCATGTATTAAGAATTTTACACAAGCATAGAAAAAATTAGGGTATTCCATATCCCATAACATTCGATTTCTCATGTGGAAAATCATTTCATTTTTTATCACATTCAGTGTTACGGTAGCTCTTTCTGGTACTATCTATGGTCTATAATCAAAAATCATATTATGATAAATACTAATCATTGTTATATATCATATAATCATGAAAATAATATACTAGGTTTCTAAATCATTAAAATTTATTTTTCAATCAATTAAACATCTGGTTTAACCCAGCCCATGCATGTTCATTTTTTATTCAAATATATCATATTTTATTGTAAATAAAATCTAAAATAACCTAATAATATCCCCCAAGAGGGCCTAGTAAGATGAATTATGGGGCCCACTCAACATGCATAAGTAAAAGATAAGTTAATAATTAATATATCCTATAATGATTTGTTTCCCCAATGTGTATCCATTGGAAAACATCATCCACATTAAAATAACAACACAATGATTAATTTTATACTAAAAAAACACATCATGTATTACCATAAAAAAGGATGGTCTCTAACACGTAGTCTTATCCTAAGGGTTCTTTTTAATTTTTTTATCATTAGAGTTTCTAGAAATAACTAATCCATTCAATGATACCAACTGAGTTGACCCACACATTACATACATAAATATTACAAATTACTAAAATAATATTCATTATATATCAGTACTATCCACACTAGAAATATAATGTATTATAGATTTAGGAAACATGGATATAAGAAAACTGGGACATAAATGATCCACATCATATCTTATTAATATAATTATAAATGGAAACCTTTTTAGACTTATCAGATGTAATATATTTCTTCATATTCAAGGGATAATGAAACATAAGAAATTGTGAGCTCAGATTCATAGTAAGGGTAAAAAATGGAGACATCAATCAATGATCATTTGTAAATTTATCATGAATTTTTCTTTATGAACATGAACTTATCATTTGGAATTCATACCGCATAATTCATATATCATAATCAAGAGTCATATAATATAATTGGGGAGTTCATAAGATGTTAATCAAAAAAGGAATCAAATAAAATTATCCATGGGGTCATAGAAATGGTATAAGATCATTCCACAAAAGAGTGTCCTAAAGTATGAAATAAACATAATAATATAAAACATATTTCGAGGATACCCACCATGACCATAATTACATGTTAGTATTGGGATAAATTCTAATTTACCTACTATGTTAATGGGATAACATCTCTTGTACAGTCTTTTTCCATTCATAAAACCACCCATGTATTCGTTTTGGGCTTGGGAAAACCTTCTATGTACCCTTTAGGCCAATAAAACATTAATCATTTCACAATTAATTGGAGTGATATGATGAATATGCAAGTATCGTAATCAAAATCAACTTATATACATTTTGAAAGGTCATGAAGCATATATAATTTAATTGTAGTATAACTCTTGGAAAATAAATTAGGTTTCATCAATATCTTGTCATTATAATTATATACCGTCCAGATAAATAAAAAATATTGTAACATCAGACAAAGTCCCAAATAAAGTATAGTAAACCTCAACCAAATTTTTTTAAATGATAGTAACATTAAAAGGTCAATAGATCATTTACTGAGAATATTACCCATTTAATTTTTAAATAATTTATATAAAATTTTAAAATTTCAAAAATATTAAGGAACACCTTTTAAAATTCTAACTTTATTAAATGATGGTAAAATAATATTTTTTTAAATTTATATGTATTGGTACATGAAATTTTAAATTTTCAATAATAATTACCTTACACACCATTTTAAGTAATCACGTAAGGGTATAGGGGGATTTCCATGGCATGAGTAAGGGTAAAATCATTATACCATGTGCTGTGTAAGGGAAAGTTATCTATTCATAAGGGTAGGGATGTGCTATGTAGGGGTATTACTAGAATATATGCACTATATAAAGCACATAAAGTTCTACACTACGGCATCCATACACTGTGTGAGGGTCATCCAAGTGAAACATAAATGTAAGGAGCTTGTGTATTATTGTTGGTGCACTTCCTAAGGATACTATACTAGGTAAGGGTTCCATGTAAGTGTATATAGGGATTGTGTAATGGTAACCATCACTTTACTATGGGAGTGTAAGGGTAGAGGATCCACTGATTAAGGGTATCCTTCATGTGTACGGTTAAAATAAATTTACATTTACACAACAGAAACTCCATAGACAAATATTTAACTCAATTAATTACAACTATTCCACATTTTTTTACCATAACATATCTATAACCCCTTATAAATTCCATATAATGACAAAAATCATATATTGTTTTGTTTTGGATTATAAAACCCTAAATTGATATTTCTAGATGAAATTAAGACCCACCTCATTGAAGAAATGAGTAAAATAAAAATTAAATTGTTAAATTAATTTATGATTTTAATAAACATAATCCAATATATGGTTTGATTTTATAAAATATTCTAGACCATTCTTTCCATTGTTTTTTTCCAACCTTTGAATTTGGGATAATTGGTGTTTCTCAGGTCATTTTTTGGTGAAGCCTTCTTTTAAGAGTATGACCACATCTTCCAAATTTCAGGTGATGTATTACCCTTGTCTCACACACTTATCATGGGTGTAGTTACAATGAGAGGTAGTTATAGGTAAAGTAATATGATATTATATTCTTTATATTTCATGTGCGTCATCAAAGAAAATAGAGATATTAAATAAATAATTGTTGAATTTTAATAAAATGGATATTATTTAGAGAATGTTTAAAGAATGTTTTCTTATAATTCACCAAAGATAATAAAATAATTATTATCCTAAAATATAAATGAATAATAATAAAGTATTATCACATGATTATTACTCTATAGAGATAGAATATTATCTCAATTGGTTGTATTCTTATTCTCGAAGGTGATTTGCTAACACATTTGTTGTAATGTTTTCATAATTTTTATTTATTCATGAGAGATAAAATATCATTGCATGTGTTATTTTATTTCATTTTTAAATATAATAGTTTTTACTATTTATAGGATTATTGAATAACAATGAATGTTTTCATATTAAAAACTACGATAATAGAGGGTATGAGGTGGTTTTCATGTAACATAGGCTTAAAACATAGGATTTTGAACAACATAGGGTAGTTTATCCATGACATTGGCATCGATAAATTTGAGGAAAGGATTGCCATACTTATTGGTATATTTTTTACACTTTTTACCATTATATAAAACTTGTGTTGGCATACATGATTTTTGATATTGATTATGACCACACATTGGCATGTGCATAACTATGAGAACATTATGCGATATTGGATTCCATGAGTATGTATGTAGCTTGATTATTCATGTTTGATATTGATATCAAGTATTATATATTTTTTACTTTACTTATGATGATATATTATATTTTTTATTTTTTATTCCCCATGTTATTTATACCTTTGTATTATTTTTCTTGTTTCCAAAAGATGGTGGAACGTTATGATATGTTACTACCTTAGAGGGGGAGTTCGCACAACTTGTGATGTTGGAAACAATTGACCCAAGAACATGGTAGAGATATAGTGATGCCTCATAGATTTTTTAGGAAATACTCAAATAGGAAGGGAATCCATGGATCATGTTACTCTATGACATGTAAATGAAGGGAGCCTCTTAATTAATAGTTAATGATAAGAACATGACATACTTCATGCATAGTGAATGTAGATTTTTACATTAACACAATGCTAGCCAGTATTATTATTTACCTCATGGGTATTCTTGATTACATTTGATACAAAGAAATTCCATCTATAATATATCCAAAATATATATAGTCATGGCTCATAGAGGTTTTTTTATCACACTTGTTCAATATTTTGGATTGTTGTGTATCTTATACATTTTATTTTTTTAATTTTAAACAAATTTATACTTGAGAAAAAATAATAAGGATTCATTAGTGGTGTCATACTAAGTCTTGTACTAACACACTACTCAAAAATTCGTGTACTTGTTGATCTCATTAATATGTTTCCGTCAAAGGGAACGGTCCCTACGCAAGATAACTGAGCAGAGGACCATGGAGTTCGTAGTGGACCTGGGCGAACTAGGGAGGTCCCCATTTATTATTTAATAATCTTCATTTATTATATTGAATTTACTAGAAACATTGGGATCCCATTTATTACATATATAACTTCTATTCCATTTATTAGTTTATGCATGCTTACCATGGCTATTTATTATATTATTTATTATTTTTAATTTGTAATCTGACTTGACTTTGAGAATATAGTCTCCCAACTGATGGACATAGACCCTTTCTTCTAATCTACAACCTCATTATTATGGGTTGTCCCACATGTAACATCTTACTAACTATATTTCTAGTATGTTTTAAACCATGATTTGTTTTTTCATTTAATTTTTTTGGGTAGCACCAAGAGAGAATTATGTGGGTACCTATAATGGTTATGTTAGGGATTTGTTGGAATTTTAAACATAAACACCAATGGTTTTGTATTTTAATGGAGAATTAAAATTCATATAATATGGTTAAATGGCCTTTAAATCATAAAATAAAAATAAATCCATTTTTAACAATAGGTGATGAGTTTTTTAGCGATTGTGGGATATTTCTATTATATGATCTGTAATTGGGTTACACATTATTTAATGTCATAAGAGTTCTTTTTAAACATGCAGGTATGTTGGAAATATTATTTCTCTGAACCATATTTTTTTTCTCTTGATTAAGATCAATCCACATAAGATTTGTGAACCCTCAAATCCCTTCGGGTCATTTCTTTCATCTATTGATTATTGTTGCGGTTGTGATGTGGCTTCATGGGTAAGTAGTCTCTGTATCTAATAATATATTTCTCTTTCCCTCCTTATTGTTAGATAGATCGTCTTGGGAATGATGGATCTAAACTACGTGTTATTAAATCTCTTTTCTAAGTCTAGTTCCTACATCTTCTACACCTTCATTCTTGTCGGCGGGTTCCACTGTGGTATTTTTGTTACCCTAAAAAGGGTTTGTTGTCTATTTCGACTGGACTAATTTGATTAACCCTAAATTTATTGATATAAATAGGATATTCTAAATTAAATTCAATTTTTTTAAAGTTATTTCAATTTATATATAAAAATATGAAATTACCTTGAATTGGGGTATTACATTTCATTTGGATTGAAATTGGGGACCCCCCAATTCTTTTAAATTGGGTTGTTTTTGTGAAATTGATGGAAATTGATGGAATTTAAAATATTGAATTTCAATAATTAAATTTATTTTTGAAAATAATATCACATTTTTATTTGAAAAAATGGAATAACATTGTTTTGATAGAAACCCATTTGTTTTCTCATGGAAAAGGCATGATCGGTTAAAAACCACTATATTGGGTTTTAAAATGAAATTAAAGTATTTAAAAAAATTTAATGTGATTAAATTTATTTTAAACATTTTTATAATAATGTTTAAATCATTGGTTGTTATTAGAGCACATGGAAGCTATGATATTTAGTGAGTTATTAGGATAACAATCATTTTAAAAATTTACAACTGGAAAAAACATAGTGCAGTATATCACATGCATGATGGGTGGGTGATGAGTCACCTTTGGCCATAGATAGAGAATCTTGTGTATAAAAATATATTCTTGGTCACATTTGAGTGTGTGATGATCTTGTATCCTAGAACTATCCATTTTTTGGCAGATAACCATGTTTCTCATTGTTTCTATTTTAAAATATATGTTATTTTTTGTTTCAAACTATTTTACACATGCCTTCTAAATTTTTATAAAATATTTTCAATAAATACTTATTAATATATTTGTTTAATTTATTTGAATAAATTAAAATTTAAATGATTATTTTTTAAATATTATTTTGAACATCCATGACTATTTATTTAAAATTGAAATCATTAATTTTTAAATTAAATTTTATCATCTTATTATTTAATCCTTGGAGATACCCTACTAGAATTTTAGCTCACACCCAACATGTTTATTCAGGTGTTTGTATATTATCTTCTTCCAGGTTAGAGGATGTTTAAAGCTCCACATGGAGGTGGTTTTAGCTATTTATCCTTAGTATTGGAGAGTTGTGTCCGTTAGGAATTGGGGTTTTATCCTATTTTTTGTAATTTTTTATAGTACTTTGGGTTGTTTATGATTGTTTAACATATAGTAAACTACTCCCTCTAGAGTTTTCTTGTGTAAATACGAATGTTTTTTTAATTCCATTCAAAAAATTTGTAGAAAAATCATATCCACTTTCATTTAGTATGTTGCTATTTTATTTTTTCCACCCATAGGGATTCAAACGCCCTTCAAGATATGATAGGATCATCTCAGTTATTAGGATACTTGTGTACCCAAGTTGGTTTGTGAAAAATTTGTATCAGAGGGAGGTTTAGGATGAGATTAATAGCTTGATGTCAGTATGAATTCCTATAATCTTGTTATGGATTAGGGTTAATTACGATTGAGTGTCTATATATCACTTCACTGAAACTATTCAAAAGTCACTAGGGGTGGTTATGTAAAGATTTATTGAGGATTATTTCTAGTATCATCCATGACTTTTATTTGGATTCATTGAAATAAAAATATTATTATCCAAATAATAGGATTAGTTTCCCTTTTTTATATATTTTAGAGTCAATCTGATGTCTTCAATGTTTTCTACTAATGTTGTATAACATCAATCCTCTGAGAAAAAGTGTGAATCGGATCGAGGAAGAAGTTTCTGATGAACCTTAGTGAGATAATATTCTTGTGTACTTGAGTCTGGTTGGTGTGATTGTGCATATTGTACATGCTCTGGGAAAGGATCCATGATCTATTCTTTTGTAGGATCCAACCATGGAACCTCAGGGAAATGTTTTTTGGGATCGTTCTAAGAAGATCATGCACCAAAAACCACTAGTGTTCAAAGATTATAATGATCCTCAAGAGGTAGAGGAATTTTTGAGTATGATTTATTGTTTGTTTGAATTCTTGGAAACATGTGATGAAATCAATGTTATTTGTTTCATCTTCATGGTGGAGGGACTGAGTAGGATATGTTGGGATATGATGGTGGTGGCGAAGAATCATTATGGATAAGACTATACAAACATCAAGGATATTTTCAATGACCAGTTGTATGTAGAGGCAACGGTGTTTTCCAAGGAATATGAGTTATCAATCATGAGATTCTTGATAGAATCATGATAGAGTATGCGAAATATATTTCTGAGACAGTGTAGTTTTCACCTGATGTTGTATTAAATGAGAAGATTGTGAATTTATGGTTCGAGTTAGGACTTGGAGATGATATATGTTCTGAAGATTTCTTGATGAATATCCATTTGTTTTGATAATGTGATGGATAGAGTGTTCATGGTTGAAATATACCTGGCTAGTAATTCATGGTTTTTGAGAGTTCCTTTTTCTCTAAGTGGTAGTGTTAATTAATCTAAATGAAAAAGGATGTGTGATTACTCTCATGGTGGTTCCTTAGTGTAGAGTTTTTATAAAACTCCTACATTTTTGGAAGAATTCCATTGTTTTTATTCTAGTGTGGAAAAGAAAGGAACACTAAAGAGGGATTGCACTAAGGTGACCAAGATATGTGGCTCATTTCAATGCTCAGGTCACTTGTATAAGATCTTACATATCTATTCTACTCTGTGTAGTGGAATGGTATCGTCAACACACTCTTAAACTATAGGTAAATCAGATGCTTCATGAGAAAAGGCGTTCTAACCATAGGAATCTGGAATGATGCTTTATCATGCATTGGAAGAGTCTCTAGAGTAAGTGGATATGGGTCTAATGACTATGCAAGGCACCATTACTATATACTCTACATTAGTGACAATGTTATTTGATACAGGTGCATCTCATTCAATTATTCCTACTTGCATTGTTAATCTGGTAAATATTTCTATAGAGATTTTCTCTTCTTTGGTGGATATTACTACCCCGTTGCAATGAAGAGAGGACATGGCCTTTTTAGTTCCTCTTATGTTTTCTCTCTATCTGATGTTGAGATGTCTTGGAGTTTTCTGGTTCATGAGATGAATCCACTTGACATCATATTCAATATGGATTTGATCTTTCCAATAAATCCCATATTGATTTCTATCTCTGATAGGTCTTCTTTACTACACCTGATGGTGTATGTCTTATCATTCAAGTACAATGGTACCCAATGGCATCTAGTGATGGAAATTCTTTTCTAGAGTTGGAAAAAATAATATATGTGAACGCCTTTGATCCGGAATAAGAATCCTTGAGTGCTGATCTCCCTTCAGTTTTCATCGAGTTTACCAATCTATTTCCATCTGACTTCTCTAGTTTTCCACCAGTAAGAAATGTAGATTTTACTATCGATTTAGTTCCTGGTACTAAATAAGTGATATTTCCTACATACTGCAAGGAACCATATAAAATGAAATACATGAATATTTAGATTGATGGTATTTTTGAGAAGGGATTTATGCACTCAAGTATGTCACTATGGGTGGTTCTGGTTTTATTTACAACGAAATATTTCAATTATCATTACCATTGTGTTGATTATGAAAAAAATATCTTCATGGTAAATAACAAGTATCTTTTTCCAAATATTGATGATCTATTTTGTTAGTTGAATGGGGAAAATTGGTTCTAAAAAATTGATCTTTGATATGGTTAGCATCAGTTGAGAGTAAATAATTTTAGATTTATAAAACCCCCATTATGAGTTGGTATGAAAATTATGAGTACCTATTAATTCCTTTTGGTCTAAAAAGGGATTTTGGAATATTTATGTATTTAATTAATAGGTTTATTCTTTATTATTTACATACCGTTGGGGTAGTCTTTTTGGATGACATCCTTGTTTACTCTATGTCTGAGGAGGATCATGTACATCATCTAAGAGAAGTTATATAATTATTTGTGAATCACTGACTATATTAAATTATTTACAAATATGATTTCTATATTTTAGATGTGAAATTATTGGGACACAAGGTGCCTAAACATTGTATTTTAGTTGATCCTAAAAAGATAAAGGATATTATGACATGGGAAAATGGAATGATTTCGAGATCTAGATCTTTTTGGGTCTAGCTGGGTTTTATATTTGATTCTTCAAGGACTAATAATAATATTATTATCTGATGATTTCTCATAATTATATTGAAGTAAAAATTTCCATGGATGAGAAATGTCAGAATTTTTTTCTAGAGATGAAAGTATTTTGACTACTACGATTTTGTTGACTTTTCCTGCATCCGAGTAGGGCTATGTGGTCTTCAATGATGAATAAGGTTCAGATTTGGGATTCATTATTTTATATGATGATCATTTCATTTCTTTGGGATCTCTTAATCTTCTGTAAAAAAAAAGAAGAATTATCCGACATATGATCCTAAAATTTTAGTTGTGAGGCATGTGCTTAAGAGTTTAGGGAATTACATTTTCAGATAAAAGTTTACCGTGTACATTGACCAGATGAGCTTGAGTTATATCTTCTCCCAAAAATATTTGTATATATTCTAGGTTTTTTTCTCAGAATACCTACAATCCTTCATCATTGATATCATTAATACCCCAGGAAAGGGGAATGTAATAAAATGATTTTATCTGTATGCATCCAACCCATAGTGTGATATATTCTTTGGAAGAGTATAACTTGATGGGTCTCTTTGGATAGATGCATATTGGAGTCTGAGATTTTTGGGATGAGGTTTCCATGTCCAGTACTCAGATGAAATATCATATTCCAAAGATTATTCTTCAGGAACAATATCTTGGAAATGTGTTATATATCATTATAGACTCTTAATATGGTTGGGAGACCATAATTTACTATTCATTATCTATCGAGGGAATATTATGTAGTCAGAATCAGATTTCTGTGTTCTTAGTAGTAATGATTAATGTGATAATGGATTTCCATAATACCTAGTGGTAAGTTCACCCAAGAATAATAAATATGTTTTATGACATGTGGTGTAGATTCTGGTGTCTAGGTATTAGGAACAACCACATCTTATACATATTTCGAAGTGGGGTTATATTTCAATAGACATTTTTTTTGTTTTAAATGTATCTAGAGAATTAACAATGAGATATGATATGTGATCAATTGGATAATGAAATCGTTACACATTTTCCAATTTTTCATACAACTAAAGTTGAGGAGTTGGAAAATCTCTATGTGAATAAGATTTTTCATTTTCATAGAGTTTTATCTGCTATGGTATCTGATAGGGATCTCCATTTTACTTGTACTTTTTTTATAGGACTTCAAGATGTACTATGATCTCATGTGCATTTGATCATGGAATTCCATCCATAATTGGATGTCCAGACAGAAATAGCTCTACATATTATTGAGGATATGCTCCGCCCTTGTGTTCTCCACTTTGGCAAATCCTGGGATAACCATAGAGGGATAGATCTGTTATCTTGTAAGAATATTTTCCAGTCCTCAATTAGAATAGATCCTTTTCTAGGATTGTATGGATAACCTTTTAGATACCGATTTTCTTGGTCCATGATAAGTGAATTTACCTTGGTTGGGGAAAGCTTAGTTCATGAGGAGACATAAAATATTCAATTGATTATTCAGAAATTGTAGGTGGAACCTAGCCAGTGTAAATAATATGTTGATCATCATCATAGAGAGATGTATCTTTTAGTTGGTGACCATATGTTCTAGAAATTTTCACCTCAGTTGGGTCATCAATGGCTTGGGAGTTAAGGGATGTTTGCTCCTCATTTTGTAGCACCATTGGTGGGTTTTTAGTAGGTCGGGAAAGTACCTAAGCGTGTATCACATCAACCAAAATTGATGTTGATACATACCATATTTAATGTATCTATACTATTAATGTATCCATATGATCCATCAGATGTTTTGAGTTGGAGATATGTTGACACTGAACCTGATTTATCTGTGATAGAATGATCAATCAGGATAGTTGATTCTGAAGATAAGATGAATCATGGTTGTAAAATACCTTTGGTTTGTGTTCTATTGTAGAAAGGTTCATATTCTCATGAGCTATCGTAGTACAAGTCCCTTATGAAAGAGCATTGGACACATCTTTTTGATATGATTCTTTATGATAGGATTTCAGGGGACAAAATGTTTTTATGGTGTGGTGGTTGTAACATATCATTACCTCTCTGTCAGGTACATTTTAAACCTTTTTGTGGTTATCCTTTTTTATCTTTTTTATGGAAAATATGGAATTGGGAGGATACCTATAATGGTGAAGTCAGATATTTTTTTTGAATTTTCAGCATAAAACCTGATGGTTCTGCATCATGATGGGGAATTACACACTATTTAATATTGTTAAACAATGTATAATTTATAAAATAATAATAACTACACTTTTAACAAAAGGGTATAGGATTTTTAGTGAATTTTTGATTTGTTAATTACAAAATGTGTAATTGGGTTACATTTTGTGTAACTTCACATGAGTTGTTTATAAATAGGAAAATTGGATAAAAATTTTATTTTCACTTCTCTAGAATTCCTTTATCTCAACTGAGATGCATCCCTAGGTTATTTTAGAGCCCCCAAACCCCTCCATATTTTTCATTCAACAGTCGACCATTGTTGTGGTTGCTGTGTGGCATTCCACATAAGCCGTCTCTTTTCATCATATTCTTTACCTCCTTGGAGTTAGTTAGATCGTCTTGGAATTGACAGATCAAAACTATATGTTGTTGAATCTTGTTTGAAGTGTGAGTTCCAAGATCTTCTATTCCTTCATTCATTTTTCTAGATTCTAATATGGGATTTGTGTTTCCAAGAGAATTATAGGTGGTTCTATTTCAATTGGCCAAATTTGATTAACCGTGAATTACTTTATTTATATTTAATTATTTGATTTAAATTCAATTTATTGACATTTATTTCAATTTTTTACATGAAAACACCAATTCAATTGAATTGGTGGATTGTTCTTGATTTGGCCTGAAATTGGGAGAAATCCAAATTCCATTATATTAGGGTGTGTTTATGAAATTAATGAAAAATTATTGAATTTAAAATATGAAACTGATTTCAAAATGGTCTTTGATAAAAATGGAATAAAATAGTTTTAATAGAAAACCAATGTTTTTATCATTGAAGAAGTAAGTTTGTGATTAAAAACCCAAGTGTTCATTTTCAAATGGAAATTGGTATATTTTGAAATGTGGAATGGGATTCACTATGTTTTACTCAGTTTTAAAATGAATTTATCATAATTGTTTTTTATTAGAGACTGTGAAACCCTATGTGTTTAGTGAGTTATTAGGATAGCAGTAATTTTGACACATTACATATGTAACAAAAGATAGAGTTATATGCCACATCCCCATTGAGATGGTGATGTGTCACCTATGGAAAATGTTATTGGGATGTTTGTATACACATATCTCTAGGATCACATTTGTGTGTGTGAGGATCATGTAGCCTATAACTATCTTACATGTTTTAGATGAACATGTTTCTCTTTGTTTTTTTTTGAAATATATACCATTGTTTGTTGGAATTTTTTGTACACATTCCTTATGAATTTATATTAACTATCTTTTAAAATGTTTATTAATCCATCTGTTTAAATTATTTCAATAATTTGAAATGTATAGAACTATTTTTCAAAAATATTCTTCTGAAATTATATACATGTTTCTTTTTAACTGAAACCATTAATTAACTAATTATATATTGTCATATTATTATCATTATCTTGGTGATAACCTACTGGTATTTTAGCTAGCACCCTACCTATGCCATTAGGATATTGTAGACTATCTACATCATGGTTTTATCAGGGGTAAGGCAACACATGGAGGTGGTTATGGATGTAGAAATTTTTTATTAGAAAGTTTTATTCACTAGGACTTGGGGGTTTATCTTATTTTATAGTACATTGTTATAGTACATTGGATTGTTTGTTACAATTTATTTTTTGTTACACTACTCTAGGTGTTGTTTTTCTTATATTCATATTGCCTTATTTTCTCAAATTTAGAAATGTTTAGGTAAAAACAATTCCCCACATTCTTTTTTTATATTTCCAGGTTCTTATCACCAACCCGTGGGATCCATATCTCCATCCGAAAATATTCAGATCATCTCAGTTATTAGGTTACCAGGGTACCCATGATGGTTTGTTACACTGTAGGAGGTTGTGTGGTACAATATCTTAGACCTATTGGTTCATTTTGGGGTGTCAAAAACTTTTATCAGAACACAATTTCTTCTTTTATTTTTAGATTAAACTAGTGTGTAACAGAAAGGGTCCAGTTTTATGGACCTTTGGTGGGGGGTTTTCCATGTGCCTAGCCAGGACATGTGTGACAAACCTCTATATGAACATGGATATGAATTATTTTCCATTTATATGATATTTGAGATGTGTTCATACACCAAGACATGGATCATAGGTTCAGATGAAATATATATACACACTTTTGTACTAAATAGAAGATTGTTAATGAAATTTCACGAATTTTTCTATTTTTTCTTCATAGTTTCTCTAATTGTGTGATTTATATGTTTTTAATGTTGTTTGGATATGTCTTATTTTTGAAATAATTATTTGTATGGAATATGATGTTTTTGTTGTATATATATCTTAACTGTGACTAATGTGTAGAAATTTATACTAAGGATTGTTCTTATAGGTGTATAAATTGGTTTACTAGTAGACTCATAAGAGAACCTTACATAACGCCATTGTCTAGTTTGGATCTATTTATATTCCTATTATTCTTTATGATATAGGATAGGTCACCTCATTGATGTTTGGTGGGACCATTAGTGAAGATATAGGTTTTCCTAGATAATATTCCCTCTCCCACTCCAGTGGTCTAGGTTGTCATCCAACTCTAAAAATGTTCCTTTCCACTAGGTTTTATGGCTGACAATGCAAGGTATTTTTAGTTCCATCATCTTCTAGACAGTTATGTAATCAGTGAAAAAAAGGATTTTAATGAGTTTTTGGATATCTTCATGGGAATGTTCAACCTCATTGATATTCTAGCTAATACGATGTTCAATATAATAGCATTCATGTAGTAGGGAACTGCTAAGAATTGGTGTGGATTCAACCTATTTTACGAGGTGAGGGTATCACCCTGGATTTCTTTAAGGACCTCTTCCAACATGAGTTCATTCCTAGTACGTTAAAGCTCAACTAATTCCTTATGTTCATGGAGTGATAATAGGGATCTATGATAGTGTCCTCTTACACTACTCATTTTATTGAGATTATACAATATCACTACTTTTGGAGGTAAATTATGTTGAGAGGATAGAATGATTGAGATCAAGCTTCATCTTGACATCAGATATAAATCTCATATCATCAACCCATCTTCATTCCAAGTTTCTTTATAGAAGGCGCTAGACATCTAGATGGTATTGATGGAGGGTTGAAGAGTTTTCCTATTTCTAACCTTCACTATATAGATAGGTGAAATTCTCACTACTTCCATGAGTACCTATTATGATAGAAGGAAGTGGAGAGGCAGCAACATGTAGTATAGTAGTTTCATGTAGGTTCAGTATAACTCATTATCTTTAGTTTCATTATGAGGTGATCCATAGTTATTCAAATGTGAGAATATTGGTCACTGCTGAAGTGAATAATTATAACATTATAGATTTTTTTGATAGTTTATAAAGATAGTCTATCTCATGAATATATACTGAAATAAAATAATGTTACTCTATAAAGAGGTTTGAGAAAGATGTAACCATGTAGATATGGATTCATCAATGTTACATCATAGATAAATTATTCTTTTCATGAAAATCTTGGGTAGGGTCATAGAGTAGAGGTGGAACATGTCTTCCTAGAGAGAAAGACTCTAGAAGATGGTTTTGAGGAACCATCAAATGTTTATGTAGATGAATTCACATTATGTTATTGACCTACTAGTCATGTTATCATTTGAGTTTGTCTCATTTAATACATATTTGGAAATTAAATTATAACATGTTCATTGATACCAAGGGTGACCTATAGTCTTCCCCAACTAAGAAATATGTGGGACCTAATGGTTATAGAGATGGTGATTTTTGATTTCATTCTCAGCATGGATTGGAATAATATTTTTATAGAAGAATTTTACTTCTCTTAGAGGTTTTTTTCATTCTCTTTACCAAAGATATAGATTATGTTGTTGATTGGGGAGTGGAAAATGGCAGTAGGTTGAGTTGGTCCAGTCATGATTCATCTAAGGTAGATCATGTTGTAGATGATGGGATTGGCCCTTTCTACCAGAATAGTGGTATCCCCCTCATATCATCATCCATTCTGTGATATATGTTAAGATATCTTTTTAGATGACATCATAGTAATTACACTTCATATAGGAGATTATTTTTATTGATCTCATGTTATATTCGCTTCCCAATTTGATTCCCCCTTTTCATTTAGTTCTAGTGAAGCTAAAGGAGCCCATTGTTCATCTTGATTATATATAGTATAAGGGCTTCATCGTGAATAATGATTCATAATGGGGATTTCTTGTATTATTCTATTTGAAGGAATATTATAGCATTCTTACCCTTATTATTACCTAAAAATGAACTATATGGAGTAGAAGAATTGATATCCTTTACCTAAGATCGAAAATATTTCCAACCAGTTTCCAGGAGCTCGATGGTAACATATGATTTATCATTTGTCTTAGTATTATGAGTTACGGATTAGTAAGAAGGGAATATTTGAAGACATTATTTTTGAGTATGTATATATTTTATTTGTATCTGGTAGTGTTTTTTGGATTGACTAATTCACAGGTAGTGTTCAGGGTCCCATTGAATAAGATTTTTATCTATACCTGGAATCATTCATCATGGTGTTCATCAAATACATCCTCATATAATCATTGGAACTAGAGGATCATAAAAATTTTTAGTGATAGTCCTAATAAATATTTGATCATATCTCATTTACACTTTGATTTTGAAATGTGACTTCAGGTTCCATGATGTAACACCTCAAGATTTTATGAATATTTTTAATTAATTTAATATTTTTCATATTTTTCATTTCATGAAACTCTGAAAATTTATTATTTTACCTTAATGAAATATTTATGTCTTGTGTTATACCCCAAACCAAGTTAACATTCCACTATATGCTATATATGTTTTATATTCCTCTACATAGAACATCGATATTATCTTACATTGCCTGAAAGATTGAATTTCCTTAATGGATTGCGTAACATGCAAGACTGAGTGTTACCAAACAATAAAATATTATTATTTAATTAGATATAACCTAGCCATTCAGTTGAATATTTTTAGGATAAACATACTTATGAATATATATAATTTAATTCAATGGTTACCTATTATCTAGAAATGAATATAGAAACCAAATAAAAAGTTAGGTAGTGATTTTATAAAAGACTGTATTTATGTGACAAAGACAATTTATCCTAAGAAGGTAAATGATTTAAAAAAAATTAAAGAAAATTAATTTAATTTATATTTTGTATATTCAAAAACAAATTTTATATTCATCCAAAAGATTTTATAAGCATAAGTTAAGAACAAACTCAATATTACTCACAAATTCCCATATTTTTATAAATTCTATTTTACCGCCTTTTTATAGAAAAACTATTTTAAAAAAAATTGTAACACTTATAAATCATATATGTAAAAATAATCTTTATATTAGAAATATAAACACAAAAATTATCTTAGGGAAAATGTTTGGTATTTTTTCTATGAAACTTCTTTTTTAATAAATATTGAAAATACAAAATTTTAATTCAAAACTAATTTTTCATGTAATTAATTTATACGGTTTAATTATATTTTTAATTTTTTTCAATTATTAATTATATTTAATTTTTTGAAATAAAGAAATTAATTCATTTGAATCATTTCCACATAAGAATTTAATATAAAAACATAGTAAACTTTTGGATGTTTTTACTTTAAATACCCGTATTGTTGTCTCTTATACAAGATTTAATTTAAATTAACTTCCACCACTTATATTATTTTAAGTTGTAAAAATGGATTCCATAATTTAATCATAATAAGTAATAATATATACAGTGGTCAACATAGTTTTTTATTGAAAAATTTAGTGAAAGTAAATAAAATTAATTAGTCTTCTTAAATTAAAATTAAACTTAATAAGGGATGGAACCTTACACTTAAGGGCCCAAATGAAATTTAACCTTGTCAAAAATTCGTTTAATGGGAATAATTATTCCATGAACCATTATTTATTTATTTATTTTTTGTTTTTAATGGTTTTTTTAATCTAAAAACATGGCTACACCTAATTTTTTTTGGAAAATACCACATGAGTACTTTTCCTCCCCTACAAAGGCCACCAACTCTCACCCTTATTAAAAACTCTCAAAACACATAGGTTCAGAAAAGGTCTTTCTAATACACATATAAAAACCCCAAACATCCTTTTTGAATCCTCCCTTAGGGAATAAATTATTCCAAGGAATACATTTGGTGAAAACCAAAATGAGTTACCCAAAGAAGATGTAAAATCCTTCCTCTAGGTCATTTATGTTAATTTAATTCTCAAACCCCTCCAATATCCTTATTTTATTTTTATAATAAAATATTATCCTCAATATACTAAAATATTGTAATGATATGGTTTCTACACAAACATACACTCACTTTTATCTGATGGGTATCGAACATACTGTTTATGTGTACGGTGAACTACCGCCTCACTAAACTATTATTGCCCATTTATCCATTCCCATATTTATTGGTTTTAATTATGATGGAAATGATATATATGTATATGATATATATGATAGTTATTATTTATTTATGCCTTTTATTTAATTTACCACACATATCATTATACTTTCCAATTTTTGTAAATATGATAATGTCGTTTGAGGATGTGGGGACTACTGAACCCTTAAAGCGATGTGATTCATTCACACAGTACATAGAATGTTTTAGGGATAGTTTTAGTGAATTTATTTTTTGTATATGACATATTAAATATAATTTAATGATATTATATAATTATATGTCATTATTTTTTCTTTCATTCAATATGAAAGTAATAAAGAAATTGTGTTTGTGTGTATATATGACCTACCATTACCATGAACGGTGTATTCGATTTCATAGTTCTATATTATCTATAATTTTATAATAAAAATATACTTAATATAAAGAATATTTATATCATAGATTGAAATTGGTAAATAGTTATATATGTATAAGGTTCAAAGATATAGCAAATTTGAACACATGCGAATAACAAAGCAGATATTATCCTAAGTGAAACCTTAACAAATAATTATGATCCAGAAGGTGCTATAGGGTCCTAATAAAACCATAAATGGTATTATATATAATAATATGTATATATTGTAGATTTATAATAAAAATATATTTATTATAAATGATGTTTGTAAGATTATAAAGGGATTCAAGAGACATGGGAATGAAATTCTATCTCAGTTTTTTATATTTATGAGATACATCCTTTTTCACCCCTTTTTTATTTTTAGTGGTGTATATACTAATTATTAATGTATTATATTATTTTTATTATTCATATATTTATGGTTATTTACATTTCCATTATTTGTTATATCTTTCATGGGGTTTCTGTTTCAAATTTTACCAAATTGGTAATATAATTTTTTCTGAATTTTCCAACATTGAGACTCGTGTTTTTTATGAACCTAAAATATTCTTTGAGGTATATATAATTAGATTTTACATAGTATAACATGAGTATCCGTCTTTAAATGAATGTTTAAGTTCATGTAATTTCATTTTCTTACACATAGAGTATGATCTATAGTTACCATGCCGTAAGAGTTTATTGAAATAATCTCATAGTTTATCGTGATTTTCTACGGTTGTTATTATATTGATAAAATATTATGATCTATATCTTAAGAAATATAATTCCACATCCCAATAATTGTGGATCCACTAAATTATTTAAATACATTTTAACGATTACATAGAATTATATCTTGAAGGAAAAATCATTTTAGCAATCTTGGAAAATATATTACATATATTAACTTTAAATTAAAATTAAAAACATGAAAAAAAATTAATAATGTATTGATAATTCCATTATTATGTTATATTAACCCATAATATCTATCATATTACAAATTTTTGAATCCTAAAAAATTAAAAGATAAGAAAGGGGTGAGCTCAGATCCCTAGTAAGGGTAAAAAATACAATAGAAGCTTTCATAAATATAAATAAACATTAAAGGGAAGGTTTAAAACTGAACACAAGACTTTTAAACAAAATATTCATCATAATATGGAAATAATACATCAACAAATGGCTATTCTATTAGTATAATATTCACATGTAATATCAGTAACTAATTTCATAATGTGTGAATGCATAATGCTGTAAATCATAACCATATCATCAAGGCTTTGTGCTAAGGCCATACATAAACAGGTAAAAAGCCAAACTAGTTTGTCTCATGAAACCTAGTGATTCATCGAGGGACTATAATAAGCTTCACATATCATTTTCTAACCTCATATGAATAGGGTAAATCATAACCAATACAAACATTCTTTTTAAAACTATTTTTGAAAATGTTAATACATTAACCAAAAACCATGAATGGTATAAAAATAGATCATACATAGTCAAACTTATTGTAAACCCTTAAATAAAATATTATACGTTATATCATAATAAATATAACTCAATAAAAATAAGTTCCATCAAAGTATATTGACATAGATGAAAATAATGTAATAAAATCATTAAAAATCTATGAAAGAAATATCAAATTTTTAAATTGAAAACATTAAAAACCAATGAAATTTTAAAAAAAATATTAATTTGGAAAACGAATATATAATATTGTAAAAAAAGATTCAAATTGTTATGTTTTATTAAAGGTGGGAAAATCTGCTCACGCCATATAAGTTAAATAAACACTGCTTCTTAAATTTTTAGAAAAGATCATAAGGTACCGTGTTTGAAGAATGATAGAAAGATTCATTTTAATGAATTTTATAAAAGTAAAAAATGGGTAAAAATTACATTATTCATTTTAAATAGAATGTTTACAAAATTTTAAAATATATTTTTAGAAAATATTGACATGGATGATAATGATTACCTAATAGATTTTTACGTACTAGCATCCTCAGTTAACAATGAGATTGGGAAATTAATCATTATCTTAGGTCCTCTTCTTTCTGTACATGTCCTAAAATAATTTATAGTGTTTTAAACATATCACTAACATGTAATATAACCGTTGTAATATTTAATAAATCATATATGATTCATTTATGAATTTATATTACCCTATTATTCAATAATTCAACGTTAAAGAAATGTTTCAGGTAATAATATCTTTGTTTATTATATGTGTTTTGAATTGTTATTCATGATAATATTATATAGATAATAATTTACTTACTCCCATAATATAAAAAATGATTTATATTATACATATATTTACATATATAAACTATATGGAATGAAATACACCATTTATAGTGACGGTAGGATGTACATACACATGAAGAATCTTTCAATTTTATTATTGTTTTGAATAGAATAAAATAATATATATATATATATATATATGTATATATAATTCTAGTAGAATTATTATTTCTTATATTTCATAATTATTAATTATATATATTTTTATAATCATTCTTGAATGGTTAACGTGGAGGATGAATCTCATCATGTTGTGGAGACGGTAAGACGTACGTATGCACGAGTAATGATATTATTCCCTTAATAGTTAAAGGGGGTATGAAATTGGATTACATAGTAATTATATATCATCATTATCATGTCATATTTATTGTTTAAATTGTTTATATTCATAGTTATTCATATCAAAATAAAGTATTGATGAAAAACAGTTTACACCACGGTGTGAAGATGGTATGTCGAACGTACACATGAATGGTGATATTTGTTTTGTAGGATATATAAAAGGAGGAATATGATTTTATAATAATCATATCAGAATAAATTCTCTGATAGAGTTATTACCTTACTATGAAAAAAATATAGGAAGTGTGAGTAGAAGAATAAAACAAATTGAATTTAATTGGTAAAACAATTACATCATCTTTGAGTATCTCTTATTAATTTGGGAAAAAAGTATTATTAGGTTGGATTTATTCTAAAAATATGCACCATTTGATAAATTAATGGAATTTGGTGGGGATATGGATAGATTTTGGTAATAAAAAATGGATTTATATGTGTGAATAAAAGAGAAGAAGACGTGATCTTTTATAAGAGAGGGGAGGGACAATTTTGGAAACTCCAAAACAATTAATTTAATATAATTTTATTTTAGTACTAAAATATATCGAAAGTGAGTTATTTAGAATATAAGATGAGTCTGGGTTAGAATTTTCTCCACCAATTAAATTTAGACATATTTTTATTTTATTTTAAACATTATCATTTTTATTTATCCTTAATTGATCTATTTAATTTTAATTATAGAAATAGTAATCTAAATTTTAAAAGGTTATTAATATTTTATTAAGAATTGTTATTTGGTCATAAATTTACACTTCATGAAATTATAGACCATATAATTATCAGTTTTCTATCTTTAAATATTTATATCATTTTTAAATAATTTAATAATTTATTATTTTTATAAAATATTAATATTTTCAATTTTGATGCTATACATTTATTTGGCTTTAAATAAAATCGTAAAAGAATGATAAATTTAAAAACATTATTTAATATACTCCTAAAATATTATATTCACCTATAAAATATTTTGACCACAGAAATTAATTCAAATTATATTTTATTTACTATTATTAATATCATTTATATGATATTTATATACGAAAAATAATTTTTTCTTCCTTGTGGTGTCATCATTAATGTTTATTATTTAATCTATAAAAATTATAAATAAATTACTATTATATAGATAATTATTTTAAATTTCAAGAGATTATTTATCACCTATGTTATAACATGGTTATATCAATATTATAATTATTATACTTATAAGTAGTCAGAGTGTGAAATTTTTTCATAGTAATTTATTTTACAAATATCCATGTCATATTCATGGAAAATTTTATATTGGGGTGTTACATTCTCCCCTCCTTCAATAAGTTGCATACCCACAATTTTCAAATTTGTGTTTGGTAACTAATATTTGACTATTCAAAATTCTTTTATTGAAATCCCACATCGGAAAAATGGATGATAAAACACCAACATTAAAATAAAATGAAGTATGAAGGTTACCAGAGATAACACATACAAGGGTTCTATGTAGAAAGACATGGGCATGAAATTAAAATATAACCATCAAGTTCTGATGGAGATATATATATAACATTGTTAGAAGAAATTTTACAATCTCAATGCTAGATATCTATATTGATCTAAGGGACCATTTGATACATTAGAAAAAGTACCAGGATATCATTTTTTGTTTCAAGATCCTTTTACTAGAGTTCCTGACTCTTTTTCTATTCAGATAATCACTAAATTAATTTATTTACATTTCATAATCATAATATTATCCTTCGGTTTTGGTTCGATTTATTTTCAATTCATTCATTAAATGTGGAAATTAATGTTCAAAAATAATTTTTCATGCCTGAAGAACTTTTGTTAAATCATAATGCCCACATGTATTTCCTTTGTCCTCTAAACTATTACTGAAACCAAAACTTTTATACCAAAATAACCAATAAATCATACTTTAAACTCAATAAAAAATATCCAATGTTCATCTTTCTTAATTTAAACCTTAATACATATCCAAAATATATATACCCAAATTAAAAGTTCAAAAAGGTATCTAAATTTCCAAAAAAAATCGAAACATCAGATTCACTAAACAACATAATTTATCTCTTATTGACACATAATAAATATTTAATCACCTTGAAAACCATAATGAAAACATTTGTTCCTCGAAATCCTAAAATAAGATGTATTTTAGTACAGTCCTTATATATCACATTTTTCTTACAACATAATTCTTGAATTTGAAAACTCAAAAGTAATAATTATTCCACTTTGACCTTATTAAAATCATAAGCTTGTTCTTAATTCATTTTCTTCTTCTAGGATATATTTTCTTAAATCTTTGTAAATTTATTTTAATATTTTCCCAAATCTTTGAAATTATAGCATTTAATATTTAAAACTTATTTCTTTACCTTACAATCACATGATTGGTGACCTTTCTCTCCACACTTATAACAAACACCCATTCCTTTCAGTAATTTACTGGGGTGTTTCATCCCACAATGATCACATATAGTAAAATTATTCTTTCCCTTTTCTCGTTATCCATCTCTTACTCCACCATCCTCTTCTTCTATTTCATTCCTTTAATGTCACGTCACATATAATATTCTCTCTCTATCTTGATAGAACATGAGACTATATCATTATATAATGAGAATAGTTCGGAGACTAAATCATATCAGATAACTTATTTTATCCCATCATAATACATAGAAAATTCAATCTATCTTGTCTATTTATGAGGGAAAAACGTTTGAAATAAAATTATCTTAAAATACTTCCATTAAAAAATGAAATTTCTTCCACCTCTTTCTTATTTTGAATCATTGATCAGTATTGTTATACACTTCCTGAGAGATGAAAAATTTCCATGAAAACTTTTTCCCTTTCATTACTCCCTAAAGCGTGAAATATTTTACACAAGTAACATATCCATTGCTTAGCTAAAAAATGTATTTACAGTTGCACTGATTGTTGGAGGATTTGGTGTCATGAAGGGGTCCATCATTGATCCTCTACATTGTATATGGGGCTGCTCCATATGGGTAATGATATTATTCATAACCTAAGTTAGTTATCCCAGAATAATTATAATTCTTTCAGCTCTAGTTGTTAATCCTACTCCAACATCATTATCTTGCATTAGAGGGAAATCACTATATGAATTATATGAATTTATACAGTTTACATTCCTTCCATTAAGAGACATTTTTATATAATGGAACATATTATATTAGATTATATCATAATTTATATTCAAAAAACTAGAAAAATTATTAATATAAATTTAAAATTTATGCATATCTAATATCATAATCATAAAAATGGTTTCATTGTGGACATATTTTCTCATAAATTCTTCACAAAAATATGTAATGAAAATGTGAATTATCTGAAGCATATCCCTTTGGAGTGTCAAACTAGGTACATAGTAATTCTATTGTTGTGTAATGGGTTACCCAAAGTGAACCACAGAACACCTTGTCAGAGTTATTACTCATAGGTACATCTATTCCAGAACCATGTCTACTAGTAGTTTCCAGAAAAGAATTGTGTTTTCCATGAATATTCATATAATCACTACATTTCCCAGATTCTAGGATGTTCTACTATACTTATCCTCAATTTTTATCTTAGGGTTTTTTTCCCTAATCTATATATTATAAATCTACTATCCAAGGTAGTTTCAAAACATCATCTAATACCAACTGTATTACCTTCACCCGAAATGTCTAGATCCAGTTAAATATTTTAATACATTTGAATGATTAAAAGAAATTATATCCCGAAGAATAGATTAGTTTAGAAATATTGAAATATATATTACATATATGAACTTTACATTAAAATTAAAAATATAAAATCAAACATTGATAATAATTTGAGAAATCTATTATTCTCATAGAATAACCCTACATGTCATTCATAATAAACATCTTGACATCCATGGAAATTAAAACAAGAAAAATGGGTGACCTCAGATGATCAATAAGGGTAAAAAATAAAGAATAATCTTTCATAAATAAGAAAAAACTTTTAATGAAATATATAAAACTGAAACACAATCCTTTTAAACATAATATTCAGTGTAATATGCAGAGAAGAAATCATATATTTCCATTTAAAAATTCATATGGATATTCTACTGGTCGAATAATCACATGTAATATCAATAATTAATCATATAATGAGGGAATTCATAATGTCAAACATCATAACCATACTAACAAGAACTCATGTTAAGACCATACATAAATAGGTAAAAATTAAAATTAATTTTTCTAATGAGACCTACAGATGAATCAATGGGATATAGAGAGTCCCACCATAACATAATAAATCCAATGCATTCCTCATATGAAAAGGGGAAATCATAACCAACATTAAATTTTGTATTAAAACTAAAATAAGAAATATTAATACATTAAACAAAAATAATGAATGGAATAAAAATAACACATCCATAGTCAAACTAACTATAAAACCTTTAATAAAATATGATAGTTTGTATCAAAATAAATAAAACTCAATCAAATATAATAACCAATTAAGGATGTTTAAATATAAGAAAATAATATAATAATATAATAAAATCATTAAAATTATTTAATTGAAATATCCCTTTTTTAAATTAAAAAATAAAAAATACACGCAGTTTTAAAAGATAACATTTATTTTGAAGATAAAATTGTACGATTATAATTCAATCTTAATGAATTTAAGTCATCACAACAACATAAAAATCCTCTCACGTTATATATTTTTAAAAACATTCCTTCCAGAATTATTCAAAAAGGTCATCGAGTACGTAGTTTCGAAAATTCCATAAAGATTCGATTCAAAAGGTTTTATAAAAATACAAACATGGGTAAAATTATTTTAAGATATTTTAAATTACTAGAATGAATATTTTGGAATATAATTTAATAAAACATGGATAGGGACGATAAATATTCCCCAGTAGATTCTTATATATAAGAAATATTGGATAATAATGAGATTGTGAAATTAATCCTTACCTTAGGTATGATTCATCATGTACGTGTTAGAAACTATTGTTTAGTGGTTTCAGACTAATTTTTAACTTGTACCAAAATCATAATAATATTTATGATATCATATGTGATTAATTTATGAATTTATATTCCCATTTCATTCAATAAATCCATGTTAAAGCAATATTTTTGGTAATAATTGTTTTTTTTATCATAAGTGTTTTAGCGTGTTATTCATTATCCTGTTACTTAGACCAGGATATACTTATATCCAAAATTTAAATAATTATTTACATATCATATATATTTATTATATATATTTATATCAATATATAAAATATATGTAATGGAATACACCATTCATGGTGATGGTGGGTCATATGTATGTATGAATGTTGTTTATGTTTTCTTATTGTATTGAATGGAAGAAAGTAATATATATATATATATTATAGTAGAATTATTATGTCATAATTTTCATACACATTAATTATATGTATTTTTATAATCATTCAAGAATGGTTATACTGGAGGATGAATCTTATAGCATCGTAGAGACAGTAAGCTGTTTATATGCACACACGATGGTATCATTCCCTTTATGGTTAAAGGGGTAAGAAAATTTATGGTATATTAATTATAAAAAAATAATTATTGTTTCATCTTTATTATTTAAATATTTATATTAGTTTTTATTCCCATATAAATAATGTATAGAATAAAAATTGTTTACACCACATCGTAGTGACAGTAAGCCCTATGTATGCACGTATGGTGATATTGATTTCAATATGATGGAAAAACAAGAAATATGGTTATAAAATTGTACTAAAAATATCTCAATATATATTAGATTCTCAAGTGAAAACTTTAGTATGCTAAAAACATAGGAAGAAAAATTAGAAAAATAAATATATTGAATTTAATTGGTAAAACAATTACCACTTCTTCAAGTATCTAATTTTTATTTTCACAAACGAACTTATTAAGTTGGATTTATGATAAAAGTATGGCCTCTAGGATAACTTTATATAATCTTTTAGGGATAATGAGTTGGGTTTGGATATGAAAAATTGATTTAGAGGTGTGAATAAAAGATAAGGATATGTTCCCTTTTATTTGACAGGGGATGGAATTTTCTAGACACTCCAAAAAATTAATTAAATATAAATTGATTTTTGAATTAAAATTTCTATAAAGTGAGTTATTTATAAGATATGATAAGTATGGGTTAAAATCATCTAAATATAAAACTTATACTTGTTTTTATTTTATTTTAGATGTTATGATTTTTATATATCCTTAATTAATATATTTAATTTTAATTGTAGTAATAATATTATAAATTTTAAAAGGTTATAAATATTTATTTATGTGTTTTTAAATGGCCATAAATAGACACTACATGATATTTTTAACCTTATAATTATCACATTATAGTATTTATATAATTTTATGGGATTTAAATAATTTAATAAAATGTTTTTTTATAAAATATAAAAAGTGAGAATTTTGAAACTATTCATTTCATTGAATTTTAATATAATAAAAAAGAAATATAACTTAGAAACAAACAACATAATAAAGGTTTAACATGTCATAGTCACCAATAAAATTCATTTAGAACCTTAATTAAATCTCATTATATCTCTTTTAATATTTTTTATATCATTGGTTTGAGATTTCTGTTAATAAAATAATTTGTACTTCACTATTGTGTCATTATTAATTAAAATTATTTACTCTCTAAAAATATTAAATAATTTACTACGATGTAGATTATTATTTTTTCGTTCTATGGACTATTTATTGTCGTGGTTATCAACTAGTTATCTCTATATTAAAATTATTATACTTATATTAAATGTGAGTGTGACATTTTGTCACATTCATTGATCTGAATAATATTCATGTCATATTCATGGAAAATATACCATTAAATGATTCCATTTATAACCATATATATTATAGATGTAATATATTCATCAAATATTCTTTCTCTAGGTTTTGGTGTGATTTTATAATATTTTTTTACTTTTAATTACCCAATTTACCTTTAACTGTGGGGATACAAAATACCCAATTTAGTATTCATAATATAAAAAAATAAAAGATTTATATTGAAATAAATTCTACCCACTGAATAAAAATATGTAATACAATTTAAAATGTTCAAAACACACAAATTTCTGTAATTGAAATAAATTTAATCACATTGATCGAATGAGAAAATGCGTTTTTTAATAGTAAAAATCATCAAAATATTGACACGTGTTTATATCAACGTTTAACATGAAAATAATTTCAATGAACTAAATTATATTAGATTAAAAAAAAATATAATCTAATTAACCTTTATACCCCATCATAATTATAATTTAAAAATAGAAATTATTTCAAGGAAAAATGTTCTTTTCAAGAATTTTTTCAATATTTACCCAAACATAACAATTTTTAGAAAAATACTATTAATTGAACCAAAATAAAATATGGTATTATTCGTTAAATTAAAAAGTTTATATTGGAAGAATAAAAATATAAAGTGTAAAATATTTGATTTAATTGGGTTTACAATTAAAAGTCCATAAAATTGATTTTTAAAAAATATTGTAGTTTAATGAGTAAAATTGGATTAATTCTTATCATATGCCTCTAAAATCATTTGGTTGGATGTGAAAAAATTGATTTTTTATACATTATATAAACGTCATAATTTTTTTCATATTATTCATGCATGTGGATGTAATGTCTAGGTTATAATGGTCATGCTAGAATAATCATATATAATTATATATCATTGCTTATTTAAACATGGTATTATGTGAAATATAGGCTATCAATGAAAGACTATTCAGTTCCTAATGTGTCAATATTAGGGAAAGATTCACCCTAGTGAATTTATTAGTGAAACAAGAAGATTCTTTGACTGTGGAAAAGAAGGGCATGAAGGAAGTTACTAAAAAGGAATAATGAAGGGTTTAATTAACAAAATAGTCCCGAATATTATCCTCTATAAGACATCAACAAAGGTCAAATAATTAATGTTTTTAATTAATGGTCATTTTGTAAATTTATGTCCTCATTGGAATTATTGTTAAGGGAATCAATAAGGTGGTATGATTAGTGGTTATATTGCTGATGATGATGAGACTACAAATGAAATTTTAAAGGAAATAGGTATTAATTAATAGGATGATTTATACATGTTATATATTATGGGTCAAGTGGAATAAAAAATGTTTATATGTATATGTATTCAAGAATTATTTTATTTGAATTGTAAAATACACAATGATTTTCTAGTTTATGTTTTCCAAGAAGGATTTACATGATTATGTTGAATGTTTCTAATGGACTAGAAAGGTGATTTAATTTAAATATGATATTTTGACTAAGGGAATGTAATCCTTAATGTGTTCATGATATAGAGAAATTTTTGTTTATCTTAGATTAGAAGATGATTGATTTGGATAATGTAAATTTGATAGTATCAATGAACATAAAACCAATTATTGATTTATTGAAAAACATTTCTATGTCATCATGTATGATGATAAAAACATATCATATTTATGAAATATATTTAGTAATATTTGGTATAAGTATTCGTGAATGTTTTCCAAATTTATTTATGGTAATTCAAGGTATTACCTTGTTATAAGAGGATTTATGATGAGGGTATTAACATATTTTTAATATAACCACCAATATTTACTTTTTGATATATGGGGGATCAATGTTAAGGTGATTTCCTGAATTTCATTATAATGTTTGTGATTTTCATCTTTCAATTTTTTATAAGTTTAACCGTTTATAAAAAGTTTATATTAAACTTAAGATGAAGTATTTATGAATTGAGGTTTTATTAAAAACCCTATGTAAAAGGCTATTTAGTGATTAAAATTATTTCATGGATTTTAATCAAATTTATTTTGAATAATTTATTAGTGTTGTTTTAGAAAATAACATCATGCATGTTAGGTGAAAACCAATCATGTTCGGAAAGGTCATGGTTCTTAAACCCAAGACTGAAGTACCACATGTTTTTTAGACCTACTACTAACTTATAGGATGTCCAAGTTAATGTGTAATTATTTTTTATGAATCAATATTAATGATAACTCATTTGTGTTAATTTTAATGTTTATATATTAATGTAATAACACTATTGATTTTGATGAATAGATAAATACATATATTTATAAATTTCATTCTCTTATGGACCATAATATCCATTAAAAGTGTATTTTAGTTCTTCATGCATTATGGTTAATTTCTAGACATACACATCATATAGTAATGGATGAATTAGAAATTGATAAAATCCAACAAAATAATTAAATCTTGTTTATATAATCATATCAAGTAAGAATATTTCTTTAAATTATTGGTAAATATAATAAATAGTTAATGTTACGAAAATGATCAACAAAATTTATCTAAATAACCTAATATTTTTGTTGAACTAATGGGATTTTAAATCATTCTAGATTTTTAGCATTGAAGCCCTTAACATTAAATTGATCAATCACATGTTTGGGATTGATAACCTCAATCACTCCCTACAAATAATTATATTTTCCCTCTAATTCATTTTTTTCACCTACAACCTATGTTCCCCTAAAAGGGAAGAAAGTTAAGAGTTAATTTGGGTAATCATTACAGTTCTATATTTCCTTTATTAAAGGAATTTTTACTGTTCATTTTTACAATGAGGTTTTTTATGAGAAGATATTAAAAATAGTAAACCATTGGTGCCCGAGATGAAATTTGAAGGAAAAATTAATTTTAGGGGGGAACAGAATGTAACAGATTGATATTTTGTGAACATTGGTTTGAATTAAATTAATATTTTTTATTTTTCCTTTCGTAAAACAAATATTAATGGATTATTTTATATTAAAGCACTCTGAAAACCTTCAATTATAAAAAAACATTTTAATCATGCATGACACAAAACTTAATTTTTAGATTTCTCTACATGGAATACGATGATTATCTTAAACGACATTCAAGATAGATATTCCTTGATGGCTTGTGTAACACGCAAGACAAAGTGTTACCGAACTATAATATATTATTAAAACACTATAGTTTAATGAGATATGACATATCCATTAAATTAATTATTTTAGTATTTGATAACTTATGAATATATAAATATAGATGAATTAATTGGTTAGATATTAATTTTAAATAAATATAAAAAACAAATGAATATAAAGGGAGTTATTTCATAATAGACTATTTTTATGTGAAAAATATGATTTATAATAATATGATAAATTAATTACTACTAGTGAATTATATTAATTAAATTAATATGTAATATATTCAAAAAAATATTTTATATATTCATCCAATAGATTTGAAAAGCATATGATAAGATAAAACTCTATATTACTCATAAAAACATATATTTTAATAAAACCTATTTTATGATTAATTATAATTATTTATATATTACCCATTAATTATTATGTATTTTGGTTTTTGATGAATTGTTTAGGTAAAAACATTTTTACACCTAACTTGTTCTAAAAAATGCCATGTGAGTCACTTTCCTCGCTAGTAAAAAGCCACCACCTCTACCCCTTTTCACACCTATAAAACCACTTGGGTTCTTCCAATATCACCCCAATACACCTCACAACACCCTTAAATTCCAAATTTATGCCTCTCTTTGGGAATAAATCAATCCAAGGAATCCATTTGGTAAAAACCAAAAGGAGTTACCCAAATAAGAGGTAACATTAATCCTAAATATAATTTACACTATTTTAATTATCCACCATATACACTATAATTATTACATTATTATAAAAAATATGTGTAATAAAAATATAATGAGACATTTTAATGATAAGGTTTTGACCGACACCTAAAAACAGTTCCTTCTAATGTGTAATGGAAATATTGTTTATGTGTATGATGACCTACCGCCTCACAAAATGATGATTGTGAGTCTTTTTGTTACTAACATGAATTGAATGGAATTATGGAACAAAAAATATTTATATATTACATATAAAATAATTTTACTATTTTTAATCTTATTTAATTCTTTTAAAACATGCATCTTTATACCGCCCTTTTGGTGTAATTGTGATAATATTATTTGATGAAGTGTGGACTACCACCCCTAAAACCGATGTGATTAATTAAAACACTACATAGAATGTATTGAGTATTGGTTTATTGAAGTTATATGATATATATTACATAATAATGAAAATTTAATTTTATATTATACATATCTTTTATTTTCATTCTTACATTCAATATGGAAAAAAATTTAAACAACATTCTTACGTACGTACAACATACTATGTCCATGAAATTGACTTTCATTTCATAATTCTATAATATAAAGATTATTATAATACAATTATATGGAATATAAATGACATTTATATCATCATATATGTATAATTAGTGAATATATATCAAATTAATATATATGGGAAGAACAAATCGGATTTTACCTTAAGTGAATCATTATCATGGAATTGTTAACTAGTGGGTAGTAAAACTCACAATCAAACCATATATGGTATTATTTACTATAATATGTTAATTTTATTGATTTATAATAAAATTATATTTATAATATATGAATTTATTATTAGTATGATGGGATTCAAGAGATCGGCTAAGGGAATTTCATCTCACTTTTTTTATATCTTTGAGATACATGCCATGTTAACCACTCTATTATTTTATTTCATGTATATAATAACCATGATTGAATTATATAATTATAATTAATAAATTTATGGTTATTTACATTTATATTATATGATATTTCTTTCATGATGTTTATGTTTCAAAATTTACCAAATCAACAAGATAGTTTTTTCTCAATTTGACTTCTTTAAGACTCGTGTTTTGTTATGCAAGTTAATTATTTTTCAAGGGGAATATAATTCCATTCAAAAGTTATATCATGAATATAATTCCATTCATGATATTTTATGTTTCATTTAATTTTGTTTTCTTACATGGATAGTATGATCATATGTTACCATGCGGTTGTACATTATTCAAATAATCTGATTGTCTATTAGGATTATTTATGGTTATCCTTCTATTAGAGAATTTTTTTGATCCATTTCCCAAGAACACTCACGAGTTTTCTTATACTATGTTTATTCAAGGTATATCCTTGTATTTGTAAAATTCTTCTCCTCTTTAGTTGCAAAAATAATTTATAATATTTATAAAAAAAATTATGATTGTATTTCCCTCTTCGATGAGAAATCTATTTTCTTTCAAAAACCATGTTTTTAAAAAATATTCCTTGAATATAATTTTCAGGGGAAAATGATTTTAAAATTTTTGTATGGTTTTCATAGTTTTTTTGTAATTTTTAAAATATATTTTCAAATAAAAATGTTAACAAAAATGTTTTATGTTTTAAAAAGAGCTTGCAATGCAAGAAAAAACATATTTTTCTCATTAATTGATTTTAAAGATCATTAATATTTATTTCCCATCAAACATGAAATCCATTGGTGTTAGTTATTTATTTATAATAAAATAATTTAATTTTTCTTTTCTTATTCTTTATCTAAATGGTTTAGTATTGAGTGTATTATTTTTATGAGACTTAATTCTCTTGCACATGTAATGTGCTTTTGAAACCGGATTCTTTTTATAAGGTATGTTTTGTAGAAATGATTATGAAAATTGTATCTTTTTTCTACAGGTTATGATATGATAACATATTTATAATACCCATGTAATTTCAAGGGTTATAATATGATTCATAAGGATATTTTGGAACATGTATGTATGATTTCATTATGATATGGTTGGGACCTATACCTCCTTCCAATGAATTTGGTAAAGAAATATATATATCATAAGATAAAAAATATGGTCTTGGGAGTGAACCTTGACTACTAATATGTCCATGGGAGTGATGCATGACTAATAAGATAGTATAAAGAGTAAATTAATTATAATAAAATTATAATCAGAGTGAACCATGACTACTATGACTTTATGGGGAGTGAACCCATACTTCTTGGATGGGCTGGAAGCGATGCCTTGACTACAATGGAAATAATTTTATATGCTTATGTGTTCACCATAATTCTATATTGTATTCTTATGTTATATTTTCATGTCTTATGTTATTTATTTCCTTATTATTTATGTCATATTACCTTCCACTCCTTATTCCATGATTCAAGTACACCATCTTTGATATGGTGGGTATTATCTTCTATTTTCATGATCTTGTTCTCATACCCATATTCACATGATTATTCTTACAAGTCTCCCATGATTACCATTCCAAAGCATCTGTACTCACCCCTATTTATGATTCCTTCCCCAGGTTATGAAGATATTTATTATATAGTATGTGTCTATGTAGGGTAACAATCATGAAGAACACAATGTGAGATAATGTATCTCAATAATCTACTAAGGTTTTTGATTCAATGTTTTCAAAGGAACTAGACTAATAAAGTCATTTGGAATCTCTTTCTGTAATGTTTTATGTATTCCAAAAAAGTTATTTAATGTTAATGTATGAAAAGTGAGGGTCTCTATACATGATATGAATTTATTTTGGAATTTTATTCATTAATAGTTTTATATATATAGACCTATATAATGTTTAAATAGTGATATCCTGGACATGTACCCAAAATATGTCCATTATCAGAATATTTATTGGATTTTTGGGGTATAACTGATGCATTCTTACAGGATATATCCTAATTATCAGGTCCCAAGACTTCATTGAAGAATATATGAGTGTTTCTCCAATGGTCATACTAGTGTGAAGAATAATTTCTTAAGATGATGATGATATTGAATATAGATCTAATATTGATATTTCTTATGAAAATGATTGGATATGATTTATACTATGATAAATTATCCATTTATCTAGGAGAGGTACAAAAATAGTGAGAGTTGGTAGTATCTTGGGCGTCATAATTTTTGTGAGCCCGTGAGTAAAACTATGTCATACGTGATCTGGATTAAGAAGTTGTGGTTAATTCTATGAATTTTTTGTGACACATCTCTTCAATGAGAGGTTTATTGTCTACATTGAGCACAAGATCATTTTATATATCTTCAAAAAGAGAAACCTGATTATATAATAAAAGTGTTTGGAAGAATATTTGAAGATGTTTGAATTTGAAATGATCTATTCTATAAGGAAAATTTATCTCATTATAGATGAAATTTAACAAATGATGGAGTTAGATAGTGATATTGATGAGTAATGAACCAAAACAACCACTTTATATTTGAGAAAAAATCCAACATGGTTTATCCATGTGATATATTAATTCATTTTTAGGAATTTTTTTAACTAGTGCTTGTATTCTTCAAAAACATTGAACATTAACATGTCAAAAACTATTATAATTGTAACGAACCAAACTTTTATTAATTAAATTTATCTTAATCTAAATAAAGTGATTATTATGTAAAATTGTTATATAACATTTGAACTTCCATGGTTTTATTATTTTTGATTTTAAAATACCATTAAGAATTGTTATTATTTCCAATATAGATGTTGAATAGTGACCAAATTATTAGTACAAATATAGGGCTTTAAAAAACAATTTGCTCAGAAAAAGGAAGCAATGGACTCATATAGTATAATTTCTCAATATGAAGCCCATTTTTAGAGCTTAGAAAAGAGGTATCATCACTGGGCTTCAGTCTTGAATAATCTCAAGCCAAGCTTCAACACGATAAGCTTGAATGGAACCACATACGAGAGATATGTAAGTTAAAAGAGATTACCACTTGAGCAATGTTATCTGAGCCACCCCATGATTCGTTCACCATCGCACACCATACCCTTTGGACTTATGAGTGTGCTATAAGGGGTTTTTTAACGAGACCCTAGCACTACAATTATGTTCACATAATAAAGAATATACATTCATTCAATTATTGTTACTTTGTAAATGGTTTTTAAAGCCAAAATAGTATTTTTAGTCAATATTCAATTGTGAAATATATTTTAAGGAAATAATGGATTTTTAAATTAAATATAATTTTAATGAAATATTATTAATAAAATAAATTTTTTTAAATAAAAATATTATTATTATTTTTGTGAATACAATTGTAATTTTTATTAAGGTTTGAAAATGTTTTATGTTAAAACACATGAATTTTGGATAAATGATGATTTTTAATTAAATAATAAAAATTCAAATATTTAGAAAATTAATTAGATAAAATGAATATTATTTTTGGAATCAGGGTGTCGAAATTAATCAAAAGTTAATTTTTCATAAATATCCGACACATTCGAATTTTTGGTTAAAATTTAAATACGGTTTTAATATATAATGTGTTTTATGACATCATAATGACCCAATAGTGATATAATAAAGTAATATAAATGGGATTTTGGCCAATATATGTTTTAGTTTTAAAATAATTTTATTTTAGGGTTGTTTTATTTATTTTACAATGCCTTAGTTTACCCTCCAAGACTTATAAATCATTTTGACATTTTAAAATTATTTCCTTGAGAGTGTGACTCACCAACACATAAGCAAGATTAATATTTTAATAAGTTCATACATTGGACATATAAATTAACTTTTTCAACTACACTTTGGGAAAAATCATGGTAAAAAACCATGGAATGGTTTTTCGTATGGATTAGTTTAATGTGTGGTGTCCAAAACCTAAATAATAAAGAATTCCCTCTCCTTTACTATATAATGCCAATAAATCTCCCATTACTCTTCACTAAAAACATTTGGAGCTTGAGAAACCCCTTTCATCCTATCCTTATAATCCTCTCATGGCTCTACAATTTCCCAGTAAGTTTCTCTCAGGCCTCTCCCAAGCCATTGAGATCACATTCCCAAGTAAGGGATTTCTTCCTTTCTCATTTTTGGCTAAATTTCATTATGTTGTTATACCCTTTTGTTTTCAATTAAAAATGTTGGGGTATGATTTCAAACCTCCGCAATATAGTTTTCCTTATATTTTAATTATGATATTCCTCTTTCTCTCTCATTAATTCCTCCCATTTAAACCCATTACCGTGCCAAAATTCCATAAGAAATTTCTCTCTCCTCATTTACATTCAAGAAATTATTTTATATTTTGCATATATTTCCTATTAAATATCTTGGTAAATCTATCTATATGACCCGAAATAATGTCCATTTCATTTAAATATGACAAGATATCCATTTATCTCTCATCATCCATTTTTATGAATTATTATGTCACGTTGTTATGCTGCCGAAATTGCACTGCGATTTTGCAAGCCAAAGTAATTATGTAGTATATACCATGCCCATTACTCTATCAAGGTTATTAAATTTTATGCACATTTACATATTTATTATAGTGTTTCATATATGTATTCAACATTCCTTTATCATGTAATAAATTATTATGTTGAATGATTCCATGTTGTATGATCCATGTGGCACACTTATGCATGAAAGGAAATGATTAAGAACAGTGCGCCTTGATAGCGCTCCAATACATTGGGTAAACAATAGTATCATGATACTCCATGTGAAATAAGGTTTTAATCATGATAATTCATGTGAAATTATGGTTTAATCCTTCTCTATGTACAATGACCCTCTGCTCATGTTAACATCATGTTAAGCGTAGTTTCCACAATTACATGTTATGATAATCATGCTATATCATGCCTTTGTGTTCATATTTCTTTTATGATTCATTGATAACCCTATTTCCCAACATGTACTATATTCTCCAGGTTATGCCTTGTTTACTCACTTACTAGGATATATATCTCACCCATTTCTTATGCATACCCTCAGGTTTTCCCTTGTAATGATAAGTACGAAGGAATGTGTGTGGTCATGTAAAAGAAGTTTTCAATAAAGATGTGTATTTCATGTTTTAAGTTGTTATGTAATGTTCCTAAGACACAATTAAACTACACCTATTTATCATATATGTTGTATCGATTGATGATTTTATGTAATTAATTATGTTTAAGTGTGAAATAAAGAGCAGGGTTGTTATAGGTTGTATCATAGGATTGGTTTAGTTATTTTTTGGATTATGATTAAAGAACCCTAGTGAATGCCTTAGGGATTAGACTATGTATAATAAAAACATACCTAAATTTTGTTGAGTATTATTAAAGTGGTTTATCAAGATAACGCATCCCTTTCGGGATATGTGTAGGTAGAGGTGGCTTTGGTACATATGTATCTTGGGGTAAAACCCAAAAACACCACTTTCAGCTAGACTCAAATAGGAACTGCGGTTTGAAAACATGACTTACTAGAATATTGGTTACAAAAATTTTGGGGGATATGCATGCGTAAATTAATAATCTTAGTATGAACCATTATTAAGGGAATAAAATAAATTCCGCAAACAATATATGTTGGGAAGTAGATCATGGATAACATAGATACGTTAATGAAATATATGTAATTTTTAGGTTATTTATTTTTTTCAATTGATTCACCATTATGTGTTACCCCTAATGTTCCTTTTAGTCCATCTAATGGCTGGTAATAGGATTACTCGGGCTAACAATCAATGTGTAGATCAATGTAATTATTATTCTACTGAGATTACCAATCTGATGGGAGCGAGAATCATAAACATTGTCACGATACTATCTTATTTAACTCAAGATTTGAATAGAAACAAGGTTCAAGAAAAACGTCCAACCCCACCTAAGAAATAAAAATTAACAATCAAGAGATTCATGAGAAAAAGGCCTCATAATTTTAATGGATCATTCAATCCCTAAATCTCCTAACAATGGATCAACTCCATTGAAAAGATCTTCTTCATTATTTAATATTCCAAACATGATAAGGTTTTTCTTACTGCTTATCATATGGATGGTGAAGCTGATCAATGGTTTAAATTGATAAAAAATATGAATCCTGGTAAAGAGATTGTGGCATTGGAATGGAAGGAGTTTTTGAAAAAAAAAATTGAAAAATATTTTTCTCGCACCCTCCTACTTAAGATGGAATGTGACTTCCTTGCCCTCAAGAAAAAAAAGATGACAAATCCATCAAAGCATTTGAGAAAAACATCAAAAAGATTGCATGATACGTATCTAAATTTATCTTTACCCCCGAATAAAATTTTGATCACTTCTTTGAGGGGATAAAACCAAGCCAATGAAAAGACCCAGTGATCTGTGACTGCGATAACTATGAAGAATTTGTTTGATGATCCCTCAAAGTCAAAATGGAGATCATAAAATATCAAGGGTATAATGAGGATAAGAATTGGAAAGTGGACATTAATTTAGGTGTTCTTATGGATAAATGAAATGGTGCTATAAAAATCCAGCCCCCCACTTGCCAAAAGCACAGAAAGAAGCACCCCAGAAATTGCCTAAAGGGGACAAGGAAATGCTTTAGGTGTGGAAGAGATGAGAACCTGACTATTAACTGCTGACAAGAAAAACACACGGCTATGAAAGTGGACAGAAACACCCCATTAGACCCTCAACACATTTTTAATTTCTTCAACTATAGATAACTACGTCACTTTTCATATCAGTTCCCTAATCCCGGGGTTTTTGGAGGCAACCAACAACCACCAAGGAAGAAAGGGTGAGCTTTTTTCCATCACTACTACTGAAGTGAACCCCAACAAAGAAGTGGTGACTGGTACACAAGTTATTAATTCATTAATAGGAAACATCATTTTTTATTTTAGTTATATGCAATTTTTTATATCAGAAATGTTTAGTAGAAAAATTCAAACAACACCACAAATAATGTAAGTAATGATGTCGGTGAGAAGGTAAAATGTTGAAATCATTACATCCCAAGAATATAACTCCTCCTATGTCATATTTTGGGGATTGAACATCTCAGAGAACCTTTTCATACTCTTTCCTGTGTAATTTTATGCAATTCTTGGCATGGATTGGATTTCCTTATATAGAACAAACATAAATTTCTGTGAGAGGGAAATCACTCTCCATATGGAGAATCAACCAATGATTCTATACAAGTGCAAGGAGGAGAATTAATATTTTTTAGCACCATCGTCTCAAGAGTGGATATTAATTCCCTATAAGAAAGCATATATTTCTCCGAAGATTGATTCTACGAAAGAAACCATCCTTGAAGACATAAATATTTTGAGGGAATTCACTGAAGTGTTTGTAAGGGAATTTCATGGTCTTCCACTTAGAAGAGATATTAAATTATCAATTGGTTATATACCCGGGGAATTGAAAACATCCATGAATCCATATAGAATGGTTGTTATGGAGCTTGAGGATCTAAAAAATAACCATAAAAGAATATAGAGAAAGGGTTTATATGACCATGTACTTCACCATGGGGTGCACTAGCCCTATTCTTCAATAAGGATGGGTCAATGTGCCTTTGAGTTGATTATAGTGAGCTCATCAAAACCATGATAATGAACAAGTATCCTCTAACATGAATTTATTACTTGTTTGATCAAGTACATGGATCATAATATTTCTCCAAGGTGGATCTGCGGTTGGGAAATTATCAAGTAAGGGTGAAGAATGAGGATATACCCAAGACTGCTTTTTGTAAAAGATACGAGCACTATGAATTCGTATTAATTACTTTTGGACTCACTTACTTTCGATAAATAATCATGGAAATGATGAATATATTATTTAGATATTAACTCTACAAATTTTTTTTTTCTTTATAGATGATATTCTAATATACTCTAAAAACATGAAAGAGCATGGGGATCTTCTAAGCATTGTATTGGAGACCTTGCAAAAAAAGAATCTCTATGGAAAGTGTAGCAAGTGTGAGTAGGAATTATCATTATTACGTAATATCATCACCAGTAATGAAATATCTATGGATACCACCCTGACTGCTACAATTTAGAGATGGTTGAGGCGAACATCGGTGACCGATATCTGTAGCTTCCTACGGTTAATTGGATATTATCACTGACTGGGAAAAATTTCTCACAATTTTCCAAAACTCTTACCAATCTTACTCGGAAGGGAATAATGTTTTCTTGGAGAGATGAATGTGAATATAGATTCAAGAAGTTGAAAAATAGTCTTATCACTGCACCCATACTCACAATACCCACAAGTGTAAAATTTTTGTGGTATTCATTTTTCGTCAAAGAAGGTACTTGGATGTGTGTTGATGGAAAATTACAACGTCATTTCATATACTTCAAGTAAAATTAATTTTCATGAAAAAAAACTATCTGACACATGATCTGGAGTTGGATGTATTAATATTCAATTTAAAAATATGGAAACATTAAATTTTTGGGGAGAAGTGTGAAATATATATAGATCACAAATGCCTCAAGTATATATTAAGACATAAAGGATTGAGCATGCGCCAATGAAGATTGTTAGAGCTAATCAACGACTATTATTGATCAATCCATTACCACCTTGTGAATGTGAACTAGGTGGCAGATACCCTACGTAGAAAGGACCCAATAATTCTACCATTGATGAGAATTGAAAAGGATCCAATATTCTTAGATTTGATGAGGATGGATATGAGAACCATAAATATAGGAACATAATAAATCCTATAAAAAATGATTGCACAACCATCTATTTTGGAAAGGATAAAATATGCTCAAAAGGATGATGTGGGAATTCAAAAGAAAGTGGAAACTGTCAAAGAAGGTAAATCATCGTAGTTCAATGTTAATAAAGAAGTAATTGTGAGATTTGGGAAAGTGTATGTGTTTCATCAAATCCAGAGTTAACAAATGATCTTTTGGATGATGCACAAAGATAAAATTTATCCATTAACCTTGTAAACAAAATGATATACTAAGATATCTAAGAGAATTATTGATGGGATAACATGAAGAATGACATTGATGAGTACACATCAAAGTGTCTGGTATGTCAGTATGTGAAGGCTGAGATGCAGAAGTCTAAGGGTTTGATGAAACCATTACCTATACCCGAATGGAAATGGGAGAACATCACCATGGACTTTCTCACCCGACTTCCAAATACATACAAAGGAAATAATGCTATCTTGGTTGTTGTGGATCATCTAACAAAGACTGCACACTTCATTGCAATTCGAGATGATTTCTCATTAGATCAACTGGCATGTATATACATCATTGAAGTGGTAAGGATTTATGTAGTAACACTATCTATTGTATCTGATCGAGATACAATATTAACATCTATGTTCTGGAAGAGTCTCCAACATGCTTAGAACACTCATCTGAACTTCATTATGGATTATCATCCACAAACTGATGGCCAATCTAAAAGGACTATCCAAACACTTGAAGATATGTTGAGAGAATGCTCAATGGACATAAAAGGTGGACGGGATAAACATATTCTTCTGGTTGAGTTATCTAACAATAACAGTTTCCACTAATTCATCCAAATGGATCCTTATAAATCCCTTTATGGGAAGAGGTGCAAAAAACCGACATGTTGGGATAAAGTAGGAGAGATAAAACTCCTAAGTCCATAAATGGTTGAAGAAATGGTGGAGATGGATAAGACTATAAAGCATCCCATTAATGTTTCTCAGAGTTGACAAAAGAGCTATGTAGATAATCATCAATGAAACCTAGAGTATGATGTTAGAGACATGGTATTCCTTCACATATCACCATAGAAGAGATTTCTGAGAATTGGGAATATGGGAATGTTTATTCTAATGTACAACAACTCATTTTTAATACTTTATTGCATTGGAACAGTGACCTATCGACTAGCACTCCCACCTAACCTATCTCAAGTACATTATGTATTCCATGTATCACTCTTGAGGAAGTACATACATGAATCATCACATATACTCAATCCAGAGGTGGTACCATTAGGGAATGAACTATCATATAAAGAAAAACCAATGACGAACTGAGATCGTAGTAAAACAGTTCTGTGAAATAAGAAAATTCTCCTCATCAGGATGTTTAGGAGAAACCACAAGTTTGAAGTATCAACATGGGAATCGGGGGAAGTGATGAACCAGAGTTACCCTCATCTATTTTAGTGTGGGAAAAAGAAAATTTGGAGGTCGAAATTTTCATAAGGGGGGAAGATTGTAATGACCCAAACATTTATTAATGAAATTCTTATTTATCAAATTAAATGAATTTTTATGTAAAATAGTAATATAACATATGAAATTCCTTGTTTTTTTGTTTTTGGATTTTAAAATACCATTAATAATTATTACCATTTCTAATATATATATTGAATAGTGACCAAATGATTAGTATAAATATAGGGCTTTAACTAATCCAATTTACTCAGACAAAGGATGTGATGGCCCCATCCATTAGTATATCTCCATATGAATCAAAAAATTTGAAGCTCAGATAGGATGTAGTGTTACTGGGCTTCTCTCTTGACCAAGCCCAATATGAGCTTCAACATGTTACGCTTGAATGGAACCACCTATGATAGAAGTGGAAGTTAATAGAGATTACCACCCGAGCAATGTCATTCGAGCCTCCCCAAGAGTATGTCACTATCGCACACCTTACCCTTAGGTCTTATGTCTGAATTATTTGATACTTATTTATATCTCATTAATGCCTCTCATGTACACATGTTACCATGCTATAATTTCATAAGTAATTTCTCTCTTCTCATTTACATTCAAGTAATTATTTTGTATTATGCATCTAAATTCCATTACATATGTTGGGACATGTGTCTATATGACCTCAAATACATTCAATTTCATATACATATAATGAGATACCAATTTTTCTCTCATCAAGTATTTTTATGAATTATTTAGTCACGCTACTACACAGCCGAAATTGAACAGCAATTTTCCAAGAAAAAGTCATTGTGTAGTGAATACCATGCCCATTCATATATCAAGGGTATTCACTATTATGAAAATTTACATATTTATTATAGTGTTTAGTGTTTTTATTCCACATTCCATTATCTTGGAATAAATCATGATGTTTAATGATTCCATGTTGTATAATCCATTGGGCACACTTATGCATAAAATGAAATGATTAAGAATGGTGCACCCTAATAGCACTCCAATGAATTGGTTAAATAATAGTATCATGATACGCCATGTTCAGTGAGGTTTTACTCATGATAATTCATGTGCAATTAGGCTTTACTCATGATCCATTTGAAATGAGCCTGGGATCATGCTAATATCTTGTTATGTGTTTCCACATTTACCTGTTATGATAATCTTGATAAATAATTCCATTATGTTAATGTTTCTCTTATGCTACATTAATATGCCTATTTGAAAACATGTAATCTAATCCTCATGTTATGCCTTGATTACTCTCTTACTGGGATTTATATCTCACCCTTCTGTTACGCATGTTCTCAGGTTATCCTATGCAATGCTAAGTACGAAAGAATAGTGTGGTCATGTAAAATAAGTTTTCAATAAAGATTTTTATTTTATTTTTGATGTTGTTATGTAATGTTCTTAAGACCCAAAAAACACAAGACCTCTAGATGATCTATTTTTATCAAGTGATTATTTTATTCAATAAATTTTTTTTGAGTGTAAAATAAAGAGTAGGGTTGTTATAATAACATGGACCACAATGCGTATTTTTTGGATGTATTGGTTTTCACTACATCTTTTTAGCATCACATGGTAGATTAATCTGGATATTGATGTCGATAAAATTAAAATCGAAATTTCCTTATTTTTGGGCACTTTTTTACACTTTTTACCATGATATAACACTTATATTGGAATATATCATAGTTATTCTTGATTATGATCACAGGTGGATGTGGGTGTGTGTAGCTGTGAGGACAATATGTGATATATGATTCAATGAGTATGTATACATATTTATTATTTATTATATATTTTGATCAAATATATTGTATGTTCCTATATTAGTTTTTAATATATGTTATGATTTATATTCTATTTGAACTATTTGTTTTGAATTTTTTGGTATTTTTCTTGGATCTAAATGTTGGAGGAATTAATTAAATATTCATACCTTAGAGTGTGATGGTGGAAGATTCATGATAATAGTTCTTAGAAAAATTTTGGGGTAATAGAATGACTCATGGTTTCTGTGTACTACAATCAATGACTAGCAGATACCATGAAGAAAGTTACTCAATTCCCAGAATAATATGAGTAGATTTTAATGGCTAGTGAATTATTAGAACATGAATTAAATTCTACCATGTAAATGTTAGGTTGAAAATTCACACAATATTTAGAATAATTATTATTATTCTCATGTCTAGTAACTAATTAATTTTTATTCCTTGACATTTTATCCAGAATATAGACAACGCTGGTGTAGTTGAGGCTTATGTCGGAATAGTTATTGCACAGCTGCATGGTTTTGGATTGTCATTTTTCATTTGTTTTCATTTATTTATGGAATAATTTTGTTTACATGATAACATTTTTTAATGATGATTTGGTTGTTTACCATTATCTATTATACTCACTCCCTTATTGAAAATTCATGCACATATATATTTCATAACAATGGATCTAGAAAATGTAAATGTCCCAATGTTTGGTGGATGATTATAAGACAATGAAGATGGTAGTGGACCTAGATAGACTCTAGAGGAACATTCAATATTTTTTTTACTTATCTGTACCAATTACTCTGGTTTTTCTTTCCACCATGGGAGGTTGTTTTTTTAATTGTGTAACATGTATTCCAATTATTAATTTCAATATGTTTACTATGGTTTTTTGTTAATTAATTTTTCGTGGATTTATTGTTAGGTAATAGTATTCCCACTAACGTACTTAGACCCTCGATCCTAGTCAAAAACCTATGGTGTTTTGGGTGACCCAAATGTGTTCTTGTGAAACAATATATGGGAACTAGTTAATCGGTTCGAGGTGTTACAAAAATTATCATTGAAAATAAAAATGAAAAATTTTAACTAAATAATTAATGATAATATATTTCATGATGGTGGTATATTTATTTTAGATGGGTTATGTTTAATCAAAAATTTCAATCACATTTTCGATAAAAAAAATCAAAAGTAACAAGTTTTAAATATGACATGAATAATAATTTTAATAATTATTATAAAAATTATAACATGGGTAATATTAATTTATATAATCATTATGTACTTTTAAAAAATTGAAGCATTTTAATTAAATTATGTATATAGAAGAAAAAGTTTCCCGACTGAAGAGTAAAAAAGTTTATTTTCCTTTAATCTTTTTTGATCGCTTGAGTATATTAATAAAGAAAGATAAAATGGAAAAACTAAATCTATATAAACTACCACATGAGAATAAAATAAATTATATTTTTATAGGTATAATAAATGCTTTCATCATTGAATATTTATGAATCAGAAAACCCAGTAAAATTTAGAATGTGACATTAAACGCATACCTCAAGTATTCCTTGAATCATAGGCACTCTAAAAACATATATAATATATTTAAATTTGTTATAATTTTATAAAAGAACAATATTTAGAACTATAATTCCATGTATGTTTCACTTATAATATTTAAGCACATATTAATTTATAATTCTTTACTCCAATTATCAATTTCTCCTGTTAAATATTTCTTTTTCATGTATGTTTAGTTCAGAAGTTGCAATATTTATTTTTTGATCATTTTTCAATCATAATTAGAACAAAAATAAAGTATTAATTATAATATTTATTCATTATATAAAAATTTATGACCCTTAAAATAATGTCGTGATGAATAATTTGTAACGTCACTTTGGGGAGATGGTATTCTGTATATACACATGAGTGATGTTTCATTATTTTAATTGATAGAATGAAATAAAAATAAATAAAAATCACCTTTTCAAAATGATTATTATATATTGTGTAGAAAAAATATACATTAATCCTATAAATATTAAGAACCAAAAAATATGTTGATGGAAACTAAATTATATGGTTATGTGGATGTGGTAGTAAACCCGTGCACACTAGTGATAAAATAATTTCACAGTTGATGGATAATTTTTGGTAAATTGCTATTAAATCATCATAATAACATATATTTATATTGAATATAATAAATTAATCATGTTTTTATATATATAATGGGTTTTGAGAAGGTGGGTGATGAAATAAAATTCAAAAGGTTCAATTAATATTTTTACCATATCATTGAGAGTGCTCCATTGGATTACACCTAAAGCATTAGAATATTTGTATTAGGAGAATAACATGGAAAAAATTATAACGGAATTAATATAAGAATATTTTGAGATACATACACACACACACATATATATATATACTCAAATTGTATGGATAATGGAGGAGATGTGGTTTTCTTTTTTCATGGAGATAAGGGACACACATGGAATTAAATAAAATATTTTAATAATATAAGGTCATTTTTATTATAATATTATAAAAAATAGTCAATATTTCAAAGGTAAGGTAATATAAGGTGTCCAAATCAACAAAAAATAATATCTTTACAAATTTAACTATCATTCTTACACTTATCCCTTATTTTAACACAACTGAAAACCCTATCTTAACCTTACATACATAATCAATATTTATTATTTTTATATTTCCTTTTGAATAAATTTTTTTTTCTGAATTAATGAATCTATGTTAATTATACTATTTAAACACATAAAATCCAATTTAATATGTTCAATTTCTATAAGTCTATTAATTGAATTTCAAATAAGATATCAAAATTCAATGAACAAGTGTCTATAAAAAATTGAATTTTTATGTCTAAAACTAAATATAATTCCATTAAATTCCATTTAAAACTCATGAAATATATATTAAAATAATTTATTTAATATATAATATTTATATTTCATTAAAACCACTAATCATTCGAGATTAATTTGATTTATTATGATAAAGCACGTTATGCGAAAAAAATAGTTTATAGAAACTATTTTTTAAGATAAAAAATTAGTTTACAAAAAATTATAGTACAATGCTAATTTATATGTAATAAATTATATTATTTCTATTTAAATAATAATTATGTTACTTGAAAACATAATTCATCATTTAAATTTATTTATTTAATGAAAAAAAGATAGTTTTACAAAAATGGTATTATTCACTATTCGCTGAAAAAAAATCCTGTTAGAAAAATAAAAAAAAATTATCCCTAAGACAACATTGACATAAGGATTCAAGAATTTATATTAATTACCTAAAATAATATTTAAAAAATGGTCAATATTAGTTATAATATTCTCAAGAAAATTGAAATTAAACCCACTTTGAGGAAAAAAATATTTTCTAAGAATAGATTATCTTTGTTGAAAATTTAGTACATAATTATTATATATTAATCAAAATATTTTAATCACTTAAATCCTTTTTACTTATTTTTCATAATTTTTTAATTAATATACATACCTACTAATTTAACATATTGGTTATAAAGGATCACTATATCACTATTCCTTTAGACTTGTTGTCCTATGTAGAGCATGCTATAGAATACCTAAAGTATATTTCATATAATAAAAATATAAAATATTATGGTGTTACAATATTTTTGATAATAAATTCAATAATAAATAGTATTAATTTGTCATTATATTAATATTTCTTCCAACTCGTAAATTAAAATTGTTTTCTGTTGTGATCATGGATACACATAGTGCCTAACAACAATGGATTTTAAACGAGAAACATCATTCATGATAAAATATATGACATGAAACACAAATATTATAAGATAATGTAACACCCTGATAAAATAATATATATTTCCTTGTAAGTAAATTCAATCTCTATGATAGATTATGGAACACACATCCTGGAATCCTAGTGATCTATAATATAATAAACTATTATAAACAAGATATTAATTTGGAGGGTATAAATATGTCTAAATAATATTTACAAACTATATTGTTTAATTTTTTTATAAAATAAATCGATATTTAATCTATTGATTATAAATAAAATTAGATCCATTTGAAAGAAAAATAAATGTTTTCTAAAACATTTTATTTTTCTAAAATCCAGTTTCATCATGCTTTGTGCATATAATTTATAATTAATTTTTACAAAGTTTACAAATTTATTTATAAAATTATAATAATTTTTTAAATCATAATATCTATATTAATTTAGTCTGTTTTAAAAATTTTTAAAAGATATTTATATTTAAGTGAATAGTGAGAAATTATTATTTTAAAAAAATTATTCTTTTTTGATAATTTAGTTACAATTATTATGTTAATTTTAATGAAAATGATAATAATTATTTTCTTCTATTAAATCATGTTCATATTTATAAAATATTTTTATATTAGCTTATTTTTAGGCTTTAAACGCCTTTTTCTAAATACAATTTTAAAGTGTATAATGCTTATCCATTTCAAATAATTAAAATAAACTGTAATGATGAATTATTTAAAGAATATTTATGCAATATAAGTCTGTACATTTTAATTTAAATTTATCTAATCATGATTATGTTTCATATATTTAATATGAGATTATCTTCTCTATAAAAATCATTTTCTGAAAAATTATTTTCTCGATACGTCTGTAGGATTAATTTCATATCAAATTATTACACATATGAGATTTGAATTTTTAAAAAATTAATTAAATATTTTTAATAATAATTATTTATATTATCAAATAATTCTAACATGACATTTGAGCATAATTAATGGTGAAAATAATGAATATAATTTTCTGTTGGTAAAGATAAAACTAGTTTATCTAGGGGTTAAAGAAAAAAATATAGGTTAAAAAAGATGAAAATTTTTTTAAACGCTTTTTATGGTAATATTTAAACCTTAACCCATATAATTCTTTAAAAGATTCAAAATTTTATCCTTTCTTGATGAAAAAAACATGGTTGGAGTTCTTTATTTTCAAAAAATTCAAATGTGACATCTCTCCCACTTATAAAAGGACACATCATATCCTCGCCTTTATAAACGTAGAAAACCCAATGGATCAACATATTACTACCCAAATCACTTATTGTTTTCCATCCCCTCATCCTGGATTTGTTTTTCATAAATCTTATAAAGGAAGTATTTTTGTGGAAAACAATTTTTTTCCTCCAAATATGGGGTAATGTCCTCAACCAAGTGTTTTTTATTTATTATTATACCTAATTAAAATATCATTATACCAGGGTGATATATATCCTCTGAAAATTCAATAAAATTATATTTTCTTTGGGTTCATTTCCTACAATCATCTCTTCCCCCATTAAAATGGAAACGAATTCATGGAACATGTGTTTGGGGGACTACCACCTCACGAACCGACATAATTCCTTTTCCATAATCTCTTATAATAGATAGATATAATGTTGTATATAATTACTAAATTTTATAATTATGATATCACTATTCTAATATAATTATAATATCATATATAAATTTTTTTCCTTTTATCCCATATACAGTGTGATAATGTTTTTTGTGTTTATAGCAGACTACCACCCCATGAAGCAATGTAATTCATTTTTCAATTAATCATTACATGTAAGGTAATAATGATTGATTTTATATTTATATATTCTATAAATTAAAAAATAAAAATTATTTAAAGTAAATATATCATATTCTTTATCACCTTATCATTTATTTAATAAATTAAAATGTCTTTCATGTGTAAGGAAGACTACCACATCCTGAAGCGAAGTGATTCATTTTTCACTAATGCTTTTCATGGAAGGTATGAAAGGAAATATTTAGTAAATATATGTGATATATATAAACTTATAATTATTTTATAAAATTAATATACAATACACTTCCTTATAGATTCACCCATTAAGGAAACGATAATGTCAGTCATGCATATGTACGACATACCATCTCCACAAAGCGATGTGATCCATTCTCCATGTTAAAAAGTAAATATATATTCTATAGATATATGTAATGAAAAAATTTATATTTATAACATAAATATCATTATGGATATTATTGAACTATATCCAGTTTTAATGTTTTAAATCATTCATGGTGAATCATGTTGGAGAAAATAATATAATTTACACCCAAAATAATAGATATATTGAAAGATTATTAACAAATAGGTAGTAAGATGTTATAAATAGATATTAAATGATATTATAAATACTAATATGACTTAATTATAAGTTAATAAAATGTCTAAATACATTATATATAAGTATAAAGTGTTATTAAATAAATGGATGTGGGGGGTTTAGTGTTTCCTAACTCAATTTCCATTCATTGGATTATTTGAATACTCCATTGATTATATTATGAAAAAATTATGTTTGAAATTAATTTTTATTGATGAATATTGTATTTACATTATTATTTTGCTGTATATAAATTTTTTAGACATTATCACCCCATTTATTAACTTTAACTTCAATGATATATAATTTACAGGGGTTCCATCTCAAGCATACTTCTTTGAGATACATGTTGTTTTATGAAACTAATTTATTATAAATGTTGTGTATAATAACACATCACATACTATATCATTAATAATTCCTAATTAATTAGAAAATAGATATCATCTCTGGGCATCACTCTTGAATAATCCCAATCTGGTCTTTGACACGTTAACCTTGAACGAAACCACATAAGGGAGATGTAGAGGTTAATAAAGATTACCACTCGAGCAATGTTATCTGATACATCCCAAGAGCCTATCACCATCGCACACCTTCCCCTTTGGTATTATGTGGGTGTTATAAGGGGTTATTTAACAAGACCCTAGCACTATGATTATATTCATATAATAAATTATATACATTCATTTTATTATTGTTACTTTGTAAATGGTTTTTAAAGCACAAATAGTATTTTTAGTTAATATTAAATTATGAAATATATTTTGATGAATTAATGAATTTTTAAATTTAAAATTATTTTAATAAATTATTATTAATAAAATACATTTTTTTAAATAAAAATGATAATATTATTTTTATGATTACTATTGTAATTTTTATTAATGTTTGAAATCTGTTTTTGTAAAAACCCAAGAATTATCGATAAATGTAGATTTTTAATTTAATAGTAAAAATTAACATATTTAGAAAATTATTTAGATAAAATTATTATTATTTTAGCAATCAGTATGTCTAAATTAACCAATAGTTAATTTTTCAGAAAATTCTGACACAGTAGAATTTTTGGGAAAAAATTAAATACTGTTTAAATATATAATCTATTTTAATAGATCATAGTGACCCAATAGTGATGTAATAAAATAATATAAATGGATTTTTCGGCCAATATATGTTTAAATTTAAAATAATGTTATTTTATGTTTCTTATATTTATTTTACAAAGCCTTAGTTTACCCTCCAACACTTATAAAACATTCTAACATTTTTAAAATGTTTTCCTTGAGAGTGTGACTCTCCTCCACATAAGAAAGCATAATATTTTAGTATTTTCTACCAAAGGACATATAAATTAATTTTTCTCACTCCAATTTGGCAAAAATAATGGGCAAAAACAATGGTATGGTTTGTAGTATTGATTAGTTTAATGTGTGGTGTCCAAAACCTAAATATTAATAATTCCCTCTCCTTTACTATATAAACCCACTCAATCTGCCATATTTCTTCACTCAAACCATTTGTATCTTGAACAACCCATTCCATCCTCTCTCTATAATTATCCCAAGTCACAAAAATCTCCCAATAAGTCTCTCTCAAGCCTCTCCCAAGTCTTTGAGATCACATTTCCATGTAAGTGATTTCTTCCATTCTCATTGATGGCCGAATTTCATTATGTTGTTATACCCTTTATTTTTTAATTAAAAATGATGGGGTATGATTTCAACCCCCCCCCACAAAATTTTCCTTATATTTTAATTATGATATACCACTTTCTCTCTCATTAATGAATTCCATGTACACCCATTACAATGCAAAAATTCCATAAAGAATTTCTCTCTCCTCATTTACATCCAAGAAATTATTTAATTTTATGCATATATTTTTTATTACATATGCTAGTACATGTATATATATGACCCCACATACTTTCCATTTCATTTATATTTGAAAATATAACTATTTCTCTCTCATCACCCATTTTTTATTATTATTATGTCATGTTGTTTTGCTGCCGAAATTGAATTACGATTTTCCAAGGCAATGTGATTATGTAGTAAATACCATGCCCATTCTTCTATAAAGGGTATTAACCTTTAATCCCATTTACATATTGATTATATAGTTTCATATATGTATTCAATATTACTTTATCATGTAATAAATGATTATGTTGAATGATTCCATGTTGTATGATCCATGTGGCACACTTATGCATGAAAGGAAATGATTAAGAATTGTGCACCCTAATAGCAATCCAATGCATTGGGTAAAGAATAGTATCATGATAATCCATGTGAAATGAGGTTTTACCAATAATAATTAATGTGAAATGAGGTTTTACTCATTCTACATGGGTCATGACCCTTGGCTCATGTTAATATCATGTTAAGTCTTGTTTCAACAATTACATGTTATGATAATCATGCTATATCATGCCTTTATGTTCATGTTTATCTTATGCTCCATTGATATTCCTATTTACCCACGTGTGTTTTATTCTTCAGGTTATGCCTTGTTTACTCACTTACTAGGCTTTATAGATCACCCATTTCTTATGTATTCCCTTTGGTTTTCCCATGTAATGCTTTGTACGAAGGAATGTCTCTGGTCATGTAAAATAAGTTTTCAAAAAAGATGTGTATTTCATGTTTTAAGTTGTTATGTAATGTTCCTAATCCATAATGACACTATACCTATTGATCTAATATTTTTATCATGTAATGATTTTATGTAATTAATTGTGTTTATGTGTGAAAAAAAGAGGAGGGTTGTTATAGTTGGTATCAAAGGATAGGTTTAGTGATTTTTGGGATTAGGATTGATAAACCATAGTGAATAACTTAGGGATTAAACTATGTATAATAAAAACATCCCTAATTTTATTTGATAATTAATAAAGTGGTTTATTAAGATAACGCATCCCTTTCAGGATATGAGTAGGTAGAGGTGGCTCTGCTACAAATGTATCTTGGGGTAAAACCTGAAAACACCACTTTCAGCTAGACTCAAATGGGAACTGGTGTATGAAAATGGGCATTGCAATAATATTGGTTACAACACTTCTGGGGGATATTCTTTGGTAAATTAATAATCTTAGTATGAACCATTATTAAGGGAATAAAATAAATGCCCCTAAGAATATATGTTTGTAACTAGATCATGGATAATATAGATACATTAATGAAAAATATGTAATTTATAAGTTATATATTTCTGTCATTGGATTCCCCTTTATGTCTTACCCCTAACGTTTCATTTATTCCATCCAATGGCTGGTAATATAAGGGCTTGGGAAAACAATCGATGCAAAGGTCAATGTCATTACTGTTTTAATGATATTCCCAATTCGATGGGAGCGGGAATCACGAAGTTTTTCACGATACTATCTTAGTTAACTCACGTTTTGACTCGAAAACATGGTCAAGAGGAACATCCAACCCCCCCCCCCCCCAAGGAAGAAAAATCTGCAATCAAGAGCTTAATTAGACAAAGTCCTTATAATTTTAATGGATCATTCAATCCCTCAATCACTGAACAATGGTTCAACTCCATTGAAAATATCTTTTTCAACTTTTAAGGTTCCTAAGAAGATAAGGTTCTTTTTTATGCTTATCATATGAATGGTGAATCAGATAAATGGTGGAAATTGATCAAAAATATGAATCCTGGTGAAGAGATCGAGGAATTAGAATGGAATGATATTTTGAAAATGTTTTTCGAAAAATATTTTCCTTCCTCCCTCCTACTTATGATGGAATGGGACTTCCTTGCCCTCAATAAAAAAAGGCGATGAATCAATAAAATCATATGAGGAAAAATTCAAAAGGATTGCATGATATATCTATGGATGGATTTCTACCCTCGAATACAATGTTTATCACATCTTTGGTGGGCTAAAACCAAGCCAATGAAAAGTTCCAGTGATCTGTGACTGTGATAGCTATGAGGAAATTGTTCGATGTACCCTCAAAGTCAAAATGGAGATTGAAAAATCTCAATGGTATGATGAGGATAAGATGCAGAAAGTGGTAATTAATTCTAGTTGTATGATGGATAAATAAAATTTTTCTAAGAAAAACATCACCCCACTTGCCAAAGGTACAGAATGAATTACCCCAACAATTGCCTAAAGGGGATGAGTAAATGATTTAAGTGTGGAAGAGAAGGGAACCTGCCCATTAACTGCTGACAAAAATAACCCACAACTGTGAGAGAGGATTGGAACACCACATTGGACCCTCAACACGTTGTTCATTGCTTCATCTATAGAAAACTACGACACTTTTCAAACTAGTTCCCCAAGCCAAGGGTATTCAGAGGAAACCAACAACTACCAAAGAAGAAAGGGTGATATTTTTCCATCACTATTGTTGAAGTGAACCCCAACAATGAAGTGATGACAGTTACACTATTTATTAATTTATGAATAGAAAACATACTTTTTGATTCCAGTTATATGCATTTGTTTATATCAAAAACGTTTTCTAGAGCAATTTAAACAAAACCACAAATCATGTAAGTAATGATGTCAGTGATAATAAAAAATGTGGAAATCATTACATATCGTGAATATTAATCCCCCTCTATCAAATTTTGCTGATTGAAATTCCAGGAGAACATTTTCATACTCTCTCTAGTGTAATTTGATGGAATTCTTGGAATGGATTGGATTTCCTTATATAGATCCAACAAAAATTCTTATGAGAGAGAAATCACTCTCTATATGGAGAATCGACCCCTGATTCTGTAAAAGTGCAAGGAGGAGAATAAATCTTTTTTAGCACCATCATCTCAACAGTGGATATTACTTCTATATAAGAGTTCATATATTTCTTCGATGATTGATTATATGGATAAAACCATCCTTAAAGGAATTCCAATTGTGAGGGATTTCACTGAAGTGTTTCCCAGAAAATTCCATCATCTCCCACTTAGAAGAGATATTGAATTATCAATTGGTCATATACCAGTGGAACTTCATATATCTAAGACTCCATATAGTTTGGTTTTTGTGGAGATTGAGGAGCTAAAAAACAACTACAGGAGAATCTAGAAAAAGGGTTTATATGCCCATTTTCTTTACTATGGGGTGAACTATCCCTATTCTTCAAGAAGGACAGGTCAACACGCCTTTCCATTAATTACAGTGAGCTCATAAAAATCACGATAATTAACTACTATCCTCTAACATGAATTTATTTCTTGTCAATCAACTACATGGAGCACAATAATTCTCCAAGGTGGTTCTGCGGTTGGGATATTATCATGTAAGGGTTAATAAGAAGGATATCCCCAAGACTGCTTTTTTTTACAAGATACAAGAACTATGAATTCATAGTAATTATTTTTGAACTCACTAATTCTATAGAAATCTTCATGAACATGATGAATAGAGTATTTAGATATTACCTCTACAATGTTTTTGTTTTATTTATAGATGATATTCTAATATACTCTAAAACCATGAAAGAGCTTGAGAAGCATCTAAGAATTGTACTGGAGACCTTACGAGAAGATAATATCTATGAAAAGTACATAAAGTGTAAGTTATGGTTAATGTATGTCTCATTATTATTTCATATAATCAGAAGAAATGGAATATCTATGGATTCCACTTTGAAAGATATAATTGAGGGATGACTGAGGAAAACATCGGTGACTGATATTTGTAGCTTCCTACAGTTAGCTAGATATTATCTCTAATTGTTAGAAATTTCTGATGATTGTCCAACACTTTTACCAAGCTTACTTATAATGGAGTAGTGTTTTCTTAGAGTGATGAATGTGAAGATAGTTTCATGGAGTTGAAAAGTAGGCTTATCACTGCACCCATACTCACACTACCCACAAGTGGAATTATTTTTGGGTATTCATTGATGCTTTGAAGAAGGTCCTAGGATGTGTGTTGATGGAAAATGACAACATCATTTCCTATGATTCAAGGAAAATTAATGTTCATGAAAAAACTATCAAACATTGGATTTGGAGTTGGATGTATTAATCATCACTTCAAAAATATGGGGACATTAAATTTTTGGCTATAAGTATGAAATATATACGGATAAAAAATACATCAAATAAATATTAACATTGAATAAGTTGAACATGAGCCAATGAATATGGTTAAATATGATCAAATACTATGATTCCTCAATCCATTACCACCCTGGGAATGTGAACTAGGTGGTGGATGCCCTATGTAGAAAGGACCCAAAAATTCTATCATTGATGAGAATTTAAACGGATCCAATCTTCTTAGATTTGATGAAGATGGACATGGAAACCATAAATATGGGAACATCATAAAATATATCACAAATGATTTCCCAACCAACTATTTTGGAATAGTTAAAGGATTCTCAAAAGGATGATGTGAGAATTCAAAAGAAAGTGTAAACTATCAAAGAAGTAAAATTGCCATAGTTCAATGGTAATGAAGAAGGAATTGTGAGATTTGGGACAAGACTATGTGTTCCATAAAATTTGGAGTTAAAGAATGAACTATTGGATAATGCACAAGGTTAAAATTTATCCATTCATCTAGAAAAAAAATTATGTACTAAGATCTCCACAATAATGATTGATGGGATAACATGAAGAATGAGATTGGTGAGTATACATTAAAGTTTCTGGTATGTCAGAAATTGAAGGCTGAGAAGTAGATGTCTAAGGGTTTCATGCAACCATAACCCATATCGGAATGGAAATCGGATAACATCACCATGGACTTTGTCACTCGACTTCTGAAGACATCCAACAGAAATAATGCTATCTTCGTTTTTTTGGATTTTCTAACAAAGACTGAAGACTTCATTGAAATTTGTGAGGATTTCTCATTAGATCAACTAGCATGTATATACATCATAACAGTGGTAAGGATTCGTCAAGTGTCACTACTGATTAAATCTGATCGATATCCAAGATTAACATCTATGTTCTAGAAGAGTCTTGAACATGCTCTGAATACTCTGCTGAAATTCATTATGTCTTATCATCAAAAAACTGATGTCCAATCTGAGAGGACAATCCAAACACTTGAGGAAATGTTGATAGCATGCTAAATGGACTTCAAAGATGGATGGGATCAACATCTTCTTCAAGTTGATTTATCTTAAAATAACATTTTCCACTCATGCATCCAAATGGATCCTTATGAAGCCATTTATAGGAAGAGGTGCATAACACCAGCATGTTGGGATGAAGTAGGAGAGATAAATATACTAGGTCTATAAATGGTTGAAAAAACGGTGGAGAAGGTTAAGACCATCAAGCAGCACATTAATGCTTCTCAGAGTTGTAAAAATAGGTATGTTGATAATCATCAATGAGACCTAGAGTTTGATGTTTCAGACATGGTATTCCTTCACATATCACCATATAATAGATTTCTGAGATATGCGAATAAGGTAATGTTTAGTCTAAGGTACATTGACTCTTTTTTAATCCTTGATCGCATTGGGGAAGTGGCCTATAAAATAGTACTCCCAACTAACTTATTTCAAGTACATTATGTATTCCATGCATCACTGATGAGGATGTACATACATAAGCCATCACATGTACTCAATCTAGAGGTGGTACCATTACAGAATAACCTCTCATATGAAGAGAATCCAATGATGATCTTAGATCGTAGGGAAAAGGTTCTATCAAATAAGATAATTCCCATCATCATGGTGTTTAAGATAAATGACATGTTTGAAGAAGCAACAAGGGAATTAGAGGAAGTGATGAACCAAAGTTACCCTTGTCTATTTTAGTGAGGGAAAAAGAAACTTTGAGGAAGAAAATTCTTAAGGGGGGAAGACTTTAATGACCCAATCTTTTATTAATGAAATTCATATTTATCTAATTAAATTACTTATTATATAAAATGGTTATATAACATACGAAATTCCTTTTTTTAAGTTTTTTGGATTCTAAAATACCATTAATAATTCTTACCATTACTAATATATATTAAACAGTGACCAAATGATTAGTATAAATATAAGGCTTTAACAAATCCAATTTACTCAGAAAATGGAAGTGATGGTCTCATCCATTAGAATTTCTCTATTTAAATCACAATTGTCAGAGCTCGGAATGGAGGTAGTGTCACTAGGCTTTGCTCTTGACCAAGACCAAGATGAGCTTCAACACGTTAAGCTTGAATAGAACTACCTTTGAGATAAGTGGATGTTAATAGAGATTACCACTCGAGCAATGTCATTTAGGACTCCCCAAAAGTCTTTCACTATCGCACACCTTACCCTTAGGTGTTATATGGGTGTTATAAGGGGTTATTTAAATAGACCCTAGTACAATGATTATGTTCATATAGTAATGAATATACATTCATTTTATTATTGTTACTTCATAAATGGTTTTTAGAGAAGAAATAGTATTTTTAGTTAACATATAGTTAAATAATAAATTTTGACGAATTAAATGATTTTGGAATTAAATAATATTTTAATAAAATATTATTACAAAATTAATATTTCATAAATATATATGATCATATAATTTTAATGAATACAATTCTAATTTTTATTAAAGTTTGAAAGATGTTTTTGTCAAAACCAATGATATTTAGATAAATATCGGTTTTTATTTTAAAAGTAAAAATTCACATATTTATAAAAATATTTAGATAAAAATTAATATTATTTTTTTGAATCAGGACATCAAAATTATCAAATGGTGAATTTTTCAAAATTTTCAGAGATAGTCGAATTTTTTCGTAAAAATTAAATACCATTTAAATATATAATGTATTTTATGAAATGATAATGACCCAATAGTGATTTAATAAAATACTATAAATGGAAAGTTTATCCAATATATGTTTTAAATTTAAAATAATGTTATTTTAGGTTTGTTTTATTTAATTAAAAAACCATAGTGGACCATCCAAGACTTATAATACATTATAGAATTTTAAAATGACTTCCTTGAAAGTGTGACTCACATAAACATAACCAAGAAATTTTTTTTAATAATTTAGGCCATTGGACTTGTAAAATAATGTATTCCACTCCACATTGGAAAAAACCATGGGAAAAAATCATGGGTTGATTTGTGGTTTTTTTAGTTTAATGTGTGGTTTCTAAAACACAAATAATAAAGAATTCCCTCCATTTTCCTACATAATCCCACTCAATCTACCATTACCCTTCACTAAAACCATTTTTAGATAGACCAAACCCTTCCCTCATCTCTCTAGAAGCCTCCCAAGGAACCCCAAGCTCCCATAAAGTGCCTCTGAAGTCTCTCCCAAGCCATTCGGTACACACTTCCATGTAATGGATTTATTCGTTTCTCATTTTTGTAAAAATTTCTTTATGTTGTTATACCCTTTTGTTTTCAATTAAAAATGTTGGGGTATGATTTAGAACCTCCCCAATAATTACATACTTATTTTTAATTATTATAGACTTATTTCTATCTCTTTAATACCTCTCATGTACACATCTTACCATGCCATAATTTCGTATGGAATTTCTCTCTTCTCATTTACATTAAAGCAAATATTTTATTGTTGGAACCAAAATATGGCACGAAAGGAAGGCACGAAAAAGGCTGGCGCACTGCCTCACGAAGCCCCGACGCGTAGCCCCAACGCGAAGCCCCGACGCGAAGCACCCCGATCATCGCGGCCTCGCGGAGCTGCAGAGGCGGTAACCCTCCGCGAACGGATTTTACTTTCGCGAGCCCGCTGCGAAGCTCCAGAGGCGGTAACGCTCCGCGAACTCATTTGACGTTCGCGAGCCCGCCGCGAAGCTCCAGAGGCGGTAACATTCCGCGAACGACGTTGACGTCCGCGGGCGCACCGTGAAGCACCTGAGGCGGTAACGCTCCATGAACGCATTTGAGGTTCGCGATCGTGCCGCAAAGTTACAGAGGCGGTAACCCTCTGCGGATGACGTTGATGTTCGCGGGCGCACCGCAAAGCACCTGAGGTGACGCGGGAGTTCTGCTTCGCGGCGCCCCTTGCCTATAAATACTAGACTCCCCCTGAGTCCCATAGGATGGACAATCCGACCTTCCGGATTCTCCTCTCCCAAATCGCGAAGCACTCTTTGCCCCGGGAATCATGAGCTCCGCGAGGTACTTCTACATCACGAGCCGCCTTTGCTTTGTCTCGTTTTGAGCCCCTCTTCCAAGAAGGATGCCCTTCGCGAAGATCAAGGCCATTCGCGAAGGAATGGGATTCCCAAGGGAACCTAGGCAGCCGCGGAGCGCTTATGCTTCGCGAAACAACCAAGCTGCACTAGTGATCCCTATGCTAAGGCAGGATCGCTACACATCGCGAAGCACTCTACTTCGCAGGACCCTACTTCGCGAGGTACCTCTTCTTCGTGAGGCAGTGCTCCGGGAACACTGTTCCACTTCGCGAAGCACCTTCCACTCACACCTATGCCCCATGCTAAGTCCAAGCCACTCCACTTCGTGAAGCACACTTTTTTCCTTAGAAATTCCTCTTCCCGTGCGACCCTCCAAGTTTGCACGATGTGATTTCAATGTCCCATGGACAATACCACTCGTAGCATTGCTTCGCCTAATGCTTAATCTCATAGGCACACTAACGGCTATTGCTTCTTCATATAGCCACGCTAACGTGGACCCCTTGATGGTTTGTTCCACACCCCCCTTGACCATGGCCTTACTGGTACCTCCCCATCCCCAAGGACCAGAGCATACCGGTTATTTAAGTCCTAGGGGTGCGGAGTGAACCCACATCGTCCGAGTTGTAGGACGTTAAACTGCCAAGCACTACATCCTCAACACATGACGTTAAACTGTGACCCGACCTCGTACCTCTCACGAAGGGTCCCCCCCAGCTCGAACATTCTTTACACCACTCGTCTCCACAGGAATGGAATCACCCATCCACAAGGGATGATATCCTCCTTATTGGAGTGGTGTATGTTCTCAAGAGAAGGGCGACCCTAATTCCCCAACGGATGGCTGCACCCCTGCATCTCCGTACTTCCCCACTACCATGGTCAGTGGAGGGTGTGATATGGAACGAGGCACCCCCCCCATCCGGGCCTCCATCCTGGAATAAGTCCCAGCACCATGGGCTGCCTAATGTGTAATCCCCTCTTCGCTTCTCACGGACGCATCCTTCGCGACGTGATCGTCAGGTCCTTGCAACCTCTTGTTTATCACACCGAGCATGACTCATGTGGTCTTAGAGTGTGCACTGACCTTGACCCCCACCCAGAGAACTATGAGGACTTTGATCCATGTCAAGGCATGGTACGTAGGAAGCCTCCATGAGGTTCAAGCCACATTTCTCGGACATTCATTCACGTCGAGTTTCACCCTCGTCCAGCATGAGGTTAAACTATTTTCCCCCCTTGTCCTGCATGACATTAAACTGCACACCCATTCCCATTTGAACTATGAGGTCTTTGATCCATGTCAAGGCATGGTACGTAGGAAGCCTTCCAGAGGTTCAATCCCACTACTCATTGGACCAAGGTCCACTTTCACGTCGGTTCGCCGACAATGCCCCATTTGAACTAGGAGGTCTTTGATCCATGTCAAGGTATGGTACATAGGAAGCCTCCACGAGGTTCAATCCCACCCATCATCCAATTCACGTTGAGTTCTACCTACGTCAAGAACGACGTTAAACTGCAATTCCAGTCCGACGGCAGGCCGTTGTGACTAACCCGAACTACGAGGTCTTTGATCCATGTCAAGGCATGGTATGTAGGAAGCCTCTACGAGGTTCAAATCCACCATCCGGTCGTTCCGACCTCATTTACGTCGGTTCACCCACATCCAGCACGACGTTAAACTGCAATTCCAGTCCGACGGCAAGCTGTTGTGACTAACCCGAACTACGAGGTCTTTGATCCATGTCAAGGCATGGTACGTAGGAAGCCTCTACGAGGTTCAAACCCACCATCCGGTCGTTCTGACCTCATTCACGTCGGTTCACCCCCGTCTCGCATGATGTTAAACTGTATTCCCCAATCCGAACTATGAGGACTTTGATCCGCGTCAAGGCATGGTACATAGGAAGCCTCCCTGAGGTTCAAGCCCAACAATCATTGGCCCAAACCGCCTCCTAGTCGGTGTGCCAGGCCCCCATTTTCAAGCCCATTTCCCATTGGACCAAGGTCCCTCATTTACGTCGGTTCACCAACATCCAATGCCCGTCATTTATTCACGTCAGGGTTCACTATCGTCCCACATGACATTAAAATATATTCCATCAACTCTTTGAACTGCGGGGACTTTGATCCATGTCAAGGCATGGTACGTAGTAAACCTTCACAAGGTTCAAGCCCACCACTAGTGGACCCACGGGTTTACTTCCACGTCGGTTCACCGATGAAACCCTTTGAACTATGAAGTATTTGATCCATGTCAAGGCATGGTACGTAGGAATCCTCCCCGAGGTTCAAGCCCACCACCCATCGGACCAAGGTCCACCTTCACATCGGTAGGCTGATGATGCCCATCGGACCAAGGTCCACCTTTACGTTGGTTCACTAACAACATCAATCGGACTAAGGTCCACCTTCACGTCGGTACGCTGATGATGCCCGTCAGACCATGGTCCACCTTCATGTCGGTTCGCTGACACATCAGACCAGGTCCACCTTTACGTTGGTTCGTTGACGACATTCATCCGGCCAAGGTCCACCTTCACGTCGGTTTACCGGAACCATCCTGATTCTCGCCTGGACCATCATATCTCGGTTAGACCATGTCAGTACGCTCCTCTTCACAGCCGCGCATGGGCTGGCCCCGGTATCGGCATCCCTTCAAGGGAAATCACTCAATCCGATCTATCCTAGATAACGCTCTGATCGGGTTGATCCGTCTCATCTAGACGTTAAACTCATGGCATACCCTATGTTAAACATGGGAAGATGAGGAAAACCTCAGATATGTGTCTATGGCATATAATTCCCCATGTTCGATGTGGGATGCCTCGGGATTCCACGCCCTCGAGAAGCCCTATGACCAGGGATAACAGACAGACATTCCAGGTTACCCAGCATCCAGACACGCTACTAAAGCCTCAACGTGACTACTCTCCCGACTGAATGTTGCTGCCATCACTGGACCCTCGGGAATGTCCCGACAGAAGCTGTGTAATTAACCGGCATCCATGGAAACACGGCACTGGGAAGAGTTTCACGAACTTCGTATTAAATCTATGAGGGAGACCTGGACTAGGTGACGAGTTCTGAGGAGGAATCCACAGAAGGAGGAACCAACATCCCATCATCCCGTTTAGATCAAGGAGCAAATGTCCCTAAATAGGGAGTGAATGCCGCCTGCCTTTGGAAAGCAGGAATGTGGGGCAACAGCAGCGCGTCCTCCACGGACGGATGCACGCGCCCCGACGGAAGCGTCGGAAACAGAAATGGTGAACCCGACGTGAAATTATTCTCCTCAATATGGAGATTAGTAGCGTTCGAGACAACAGTAGATTGACGTGTCACCGGATCTAGATATTTGGTGCCTGGTCCCACCAAGCAAATAGCGGGCCTATCGTGAAACTCACCGGAAGTCGAGGTAGTAGAACGTGGGGCACTCCGTTCTGCAGCGTGTTTTCGTGGATCCTTCTTACAGACGTGGAGAATGGAAGGGCGCTGGGGCACTGGTTGTCAATCCTTTTCCTCTCAGTGCTGACGAGTTGATCCCTTCGTTTCTCAGGAACCAGGTTGCTATTACAGAGACGCGATCACTACCCGCTCCTCGCCTACGGAGGGGCAGGGGCAACACCGCCACAGCCACCCCACATATCACCGCTACCGCCATGACGGCTGCCACATCGCGGAATACGGGGCACCCATGTCCCCTTTCCCCATCAGAGGTCATCCTGCGAAGGGTGATCAACAACCTTGTGCGCAGGTACGAGGAAGAAGGTGTCATCCCAACTCGGGATATGGCCCACATGGACCTGGGGGCCTCCAGGCCCCGCCGTCAATGTCGCCCTAACAGGCCGCGCAGGGAGCCCCTGCTCCCCACCCCAACGTTCAACCGTTTCAGGAGCCTGTCCCCAGAACTCCATGACGACTCCTCGCCCTACGCTGATGAGGCGGGCGCCATCCGGCTCAGCCCGCTTAGGGTCCCGACCCAAGGGCTCCAGGCGAGAGCTCTAATCCGGCTGTGTCAGCGCTGCCATCTGACTCCATAGGAAGAGCAGGCAGGCCATGCCCCTGCACCACCTGCACCAGCTCGCCTAACCCGACGTCAGCGCCGGGCCCGGGCTGAGGATGCTCGCCCAGGCGCGTCGACGTCGACAGCTACAGTGGCCCGATCCACTGCCGACGTACATCATGAAGCCCCTGCATACACTGCTCAGGGGCACTCCTTCACCCAAACAGGATCGAGACCCCAACCGCCCCACGGGCTGGCTAGGATGACTATTCGGGTGGCAGGCCCGAGTGGTGATCGCCGCGAACTAACCTGCGGTGATGTCACCCCGTACGGAGGCCATCCCCGTACCACTACTTCACAGAGCGTGGGCCTTCCCCGCTCCAATGTTCTTCATGGAGGTATGCCTCATGGTACCCCCATCCCGAAGGAAGACCTGCCCCGCGGCAGTGATGCTCGGCATGTAAACCTTTCCCGCACCCACTATATAGGGTATGGAGTCCATCCTCCTGCCCCTGACCGCCGATATAAAGGCACTGCCCATCCAGTCCTTCTCCAATGTGGGGGTCCCCCCTATGTCCTCTCTGCGACCGACGAAGGTCCTCCTCGCCCCAGCAACTCGAGGAGTGAAGGTCAGCCTCGCTCCGCCCGCATCGACCATAGAGGTCCTCCCCATGCTCCTTCTGATTCCCACAGAGGCTTCGCCCACATGGGTGTTTTTCATGGAGGTCCTCCCCATGTACCCTTCGACATTTTCCCTGGTTCCCCTCGCACCCCAGCTATCTCGAGTGGGGGTCCTCTCTGCCACAGCGCCACCGCCACCTCGAGACTGCCTGATAGGGATCAACCCTGTCCCGAAGAGCCACCCCAGGGCAGGAGAGCTGGTCATCGCCGCCACAAGAAGAACCCTGGGAAGGCCCGAGTGGAGATCAAACCTTCCCGCTTCTCCGACTCTGAATCGGAATGCGACTCGGCCATGGAACCTTCTCCCCGATCCTCCGTATCAAGGACTGGGGCAGGAACCAGACGTGTTAGCCTCATTCTCCCGGAATATGAGGTCCACTAGATTCCCATCTCTCTCCGCAGGTACATCCAGGGGGAAGAAATCATGGGAATTCAGCAGGTCTCGATCGCATAATCACCGCCATTGTCACCAGAAGTGCCCTCTACCTCTACCAGAGATCAAGGAGAGCTATTTTAGGGGCCGACAGCGGTAGAGAGATGACACGATCGGTCGCCGGTAGCCGTGACTCCTTTTCCGAAAGCTGTGGCTATCAGCCTGTCGTATCGTGACATTGTGGCCAGGTCACCTTGCTCTTCGGAGGATGGCCCGGAATTCGGCGGCCAGTCAGCTCGCTCGCCGTACTCTCCGTCGCCGAGTTTACTATCCCAGAGGTCTGCCTCGGTACTGCTACCAGTCCCTCAGCAGCCCCCGGTTGACGAGTGGGGCAACAAAGGGCCAGACCCTGAGTCCGAGCCCAGGAGCTTCTGGAGTATTCTTGCAGCAGATTACTTCCTGGAGAAGTTCTGGCCGACAGCAGTGCTGAATTTTCGCATACCAGAGTCTCTTACCCCTGAAGAAGTGTGGTACTTTTGTCTAACCCTATGGGCGACACACTTCCTCCTTCATTACGAACAGGTGGCGTACCCCAGAAGTCGATCGAACTTCGAATAAATCGGCGAGAAATGTCGCCTGATCGATGTGGCCGCACTTCTTGGGGCCCAGCACCCTGAGTCGCCAGGCCGCCAGTACGCCCTCCAACGGAAATGCGTCCAGAGTTTCAATGTACTCCGCAGGATCGTCAGTGAATCCACCCCCCATGTGCAAGTCCGTGGTTGGGGACACTATGTCGCTCTCCTCTTCAACCGTATCCGACGGCAACCCGATTCATTATGTGACATTGAGGACATGCCCTCGAGAGGGGGCGCGGTCCACATGGCCGACGTTGTGGACAAAGAAGACGAGCTTGAATTCCATGATGGAGACTTACCCCCTGAGGGCGTACCACCACTATTGGACCCGTCAGGGAGGGTTACCCATCAGCAGAGGAACCTGCTAGGCCTCCCCGTACCAACCGAGTCGCTGGTACTCGGCCGAAACACCGGAAAGGGTAAGGAGCATGTCGGAACTGTCAAGCACTCTGACCCGTTTGCCTCTGTACAGAAAACGGATGAAGATGCCAAGAAGGCCACGTTACGCCAACAGCTTGCTGAGCAGAAGAGGCTGGTTGACGAACTTTTGGCTAAGCGTGCCGCAGAGCGGCGACCCGACTATGGTAATCCCAGGCTGGGGCAGCAGGGGCGGGAACAATTTCCCCCCGGTGAGATGCCTCCGGGAAACCCTGATCTTGCTACTGCCTCAGACATGGCAGAACCCGGAACGTATGGCAATAGGGCACGATACTTCTTTCCAAACACCCCCAAACGATGGGGTAATCTAAAGAATCTAGTCCGAGTTCCCCCAGTCACCCTGCTGGTCGTTTCGCCAGTTGATCCATGAGCTGCCGAAGCCATCTACCATGTTGAGGAACCTGGAAACACACTTGTGGTTAGGGATCCCCGTCAAGATAGGGACCCCCACCCGGATGATCTTATTGCAGTGCTCACAGCCCGCCTCGAAGCGTTGGAAATGCGGCAGGTGGCGGTCCCACCGGATGGCAAGCCTTATCCTGCGTGGGTGGATGATATTCCCGCACCTCCGGGTTTTGGGAACCCCACTTTCTCGACTTTCAACGGGACGGTGGACCTACTACAGCACTTGGCACATTTTTCTTCTAGGTGTGGCCCCATGTTGGGGACCCCAGCTCATCAAGAAGCCGCCAAGCTCCGATGTTTCGTACAGACATTGGAAGGTCCGGCATTCGTCTGGTACAGCCAGCTCCCTATTGGATCGGTGAACGGTTGGGAGGATCTTTGCCGGCAGTTCTTATACCAGTTCAGCTCCACCACGCAGAAGACCAGCATTGCGGACCTCTTTAAGTGCAAGAAAAGGCCTGATGAGTGAGTCGCATATTTCATCACCCGGTGGAAAGGACTTACGTATTCCCTCGATATGCCACTGACTCAGGAGAAATTACTGACGATGTGTGTGGGGAACATCAAGACAGAGCTGGTACCCTCCCTAATTACCCAGAACTACCTTGGAGGGTTCATAGATTTCTCAGATAAGGCTCAGCGCCTTGAGGAAGCCCTGCAACAGGCTAGTCAGGCACGTTTGTTGCCCCCCATGATCCCGGCCAGGAGGACCGCCAGGGCTGAACCTGCCGCGGTGGCCCAAGTGGAAGCCCTAAGGCAGCTGGAATTACTGCCAGCGGTGCCATCCTCGCAACCCCGCAGAGGTCCTCCACCTCAAGCACAAGTTCTTTCCCAGCAGCAACCGCCTCAGAACCGACAGGTTCCCCCGCGGAATGCGCCACCGCCACCTAGGCGAAACAATCAGGCGCCGCCTCCTCGGCAGGCCCCTCCGGCCCCTCGTCAGGGCTAGGCCCCCAGGCCCCCCTATCCGGAAAGAAGGTATCATATTTATTCGTTCAACGAAAATCAGGTCCCTGGCTACTTCCGAAGTGCTCTAGAGCAAGGGATTGTGCGCCTGCCCGAGTGCAGAAGGCCAGCAGAGGCAAATCTCACCGATCACCCCAACTACTTCCCTTATCATCAGATTCTGGGGCACACCCTCAAGAAATGATATGTGTTTAAAGACTGGCTTCAAGACCAGGTCAACAACAACATAGTCAAGTTGGTCCCGACACCAGCACAAGTGGTGGGTGTCTTTGCAGGATCAGAGATCAGCAGCGACAGCGAAGGCGAGTGGCAGCAGGTCCCCAGCTGCGGATCCCGGAAATACGACGACTGGATGGCTCAACAACCGTCGTTTGTGCCCATGGTATCATCCGGGCGCGCCTGAAGTAGCTGGAACCTTCAGAAGAAGTAGTTGGTACCCCCGCATCGTCTTCACAGTCGACCTCTTCCCAAAAGGGCAAGCAGCGGTGATGCAAGAAGATGCAACGCGCACCGCCGTTGTCATCGTCATCCCGCACTCTTGGTGACTTTATGCCCCCTGAAATGGAGATTCCTCCCAGAATCTACCCAGCGGTGGATGGCTCCTTGAGTGACATCCAGGGGTACGCTTCGGTTAACACCGTGGAGCTGGTAAAGCCCTATATGACCCCCGACGAGGGAGAACGCCAGGCGAACCTCCCCAATGTTCCCAGCCGACGTCAACGTCAGCGGAATCGCAACCGCGCTGGCCATCGAGGTACGTCAGCGGGCACTTTCATCCAAGCCGTGCATGCTACTAAGACAAGACAGCAGGCTCAGCGCAGAGCTCAGCACGTGAAACCCCGTCTAACGCCCTCAACTCTACCTCCACCGCCGTTTGTGCTACTAGATCGGGAAGAGATGCCTCGTTCGTATCACAGTCAGTCTTGCTCGGCTATAGGTCAGCCTCCGTTGTTCAATCCTAGTCTGGCGACTACTCTCCAGGCTTCAACTAGCAGGCAGCAGGATGCACCCAGTACTAGCCGACCGCCGGTTCAGCCGGCAGGACCCGCTATGCCTCCAAACGCCGAATGACCTCCTGTAAGCAGAGGTTCGTGTTTGGCACCAAAGTATGATGTCTTGAAGCACCTAGCCATAATTACGGCGAGGCTTTATATCCTTGAGGCCCTTCTCCTGTCATCCGAAATGCGCGAGGCACTTGCCGAGGCCCTATGGAGCCCCCTCCAATTTGAGACGGAGGTAGCAGCTGCAGAATCCTTCCATGCCGAGACGATTGAAAACTCCGAAGGTCAGGTGGTTATCTCATTCTCCAGTGAAGACGAGGACCCTCTTATACAGGGGCACATTCACCCACTGTACATCACTGGCCACTTCAATGGTGTGGAAGTCCATCGCTGCCTCGTTGACACGGGTTCTAGAATCAATCTGATTCCGACTCGGACGTTGTGAAAATTGGGTCTGTCTGAAGGTGATTTAACTCCCTCTGACCTCAGAATCCAGGGGTACGACAGCACCGAGCAAACCCTAGTTGGCACGCTCCGCCTGAAGACTCAGTTCGGTGGCTTAATTGCCAGCACTGAGTTCATGGTCATCTCTCAGGACACCGCCTACAACGCATTGATGGGTAGACCGTGGCTCCATCTGCATGCAGTGGTCCCTTCGTCGTATCCCCAGTGCCTCAACTACTCACTCAACGGTCGAGTAGGAGTGCTTCAAGGAGATACATTCCCTTTTTCTTCTTCTGAGGCCCGCTATCTGGATGTGGGTTATTACAAATGTAAGGATAAGGAAATCCTAGTAAGTGAGGATGAACCCGCCCCAGTCACAAGTGATCCCTGGGCAAGCATGGATGACGCCTACATCCTCCCGATCCACCGGTTGGAGGCCACGACCCCCGACATGGGGTAATGTTTTGTTGTTTCGGGTACGCATGGAAGTCATCTTCATGTGTCCATGTGACGGCAGAATATCACCTCGTACTCCTACATCAACCAGGCTCAGGTCATCCCGGAACCCCCTACCCCTGTACGGTACCGGAATGTCAAGCTTATGACAACGGTGGTACGCCAAACGTGTCTCTTCCTCCAGGATAGAATCCACCAACTCAAGACGACACGTCACCACTGCTTAGATATTTTCAAACGTGGCCCCTTAGGCTGAAGGCCAGATGGGATAGGATCAACTGCCTTCATTGCTATGGTCTCAATGGCGAGTGAGTCTCCCGATGTGATGACCGCTGCTGCCCAAGCTGGCACTAGCTGTCCCTCGGGTTTTGATAGCCCAGAGGTATCACCCGTCGCGGGAAGTCCCCCCACGGGTGGGGAGGAAGACCTAGAAGATGCTCCCCCCACCTTTGAAGAAGGCGTCTCTACCATGGTTGATGAACTGATACAGGTGAACCTTGGTAGCGAGGCAGATCTGAAACCCACATTGATCAGTGCAGCCATGTCCCCCGAGGAGCGGAAGCGGTACGTAGACTTCCTCAAACAACACCGTGACGTGTTTTCCTGGTGTTACAACGAGATGCCATGGCTAGATCCCCAGGTTGTCGTTCACCATCTGGGCCTCCCGGCAAAACATCGTGGGTTTAAGCATCCCCCCAGGAAAATGCACCCTTCTCATGGTGCTATGGTTGAGGCTGAAGTTGACAAGCTTATCAAATCCAACTTCATTAAAGAAGTCTAGTACCCCATGTGGCTTGCCAACATTGTGCCAGTTAGGAAGAAGAATGGGAAGATCAGAGTTTTCATTGACTTATGCGATGTTAATCGCCACTGCCCAAAGGATGACTTCCCACTCCCGGTGACAGAGTTATTGATTGACGCCAAGGCCGGGTTCCAAGCCCTCTCTTTCATGGATGGGTATTCCGGGTACAACCAGATCCGGATGGCCCCCAAAGAAGAGGAGTACACTACCTTCAGGGCTCCCCAAGGTACCTCTTCCTACCAGGTTATGCCATTCGGTTTGAAAAATGCAGGTGCCACTTATCAGAGGGACATGCATCGCATATTCAATCCGATTCTCGGGACATTGGTGGAATGTTACGTGGATGACCTCGTAGTAAAATCATGTCAGCGCCAGGACCATCTCAAAGACCTTGATAAAGTGTTTGGTTTCCTCCGTTCCTGTCACCTGAAGATGAACCCGTTGAAGTGTGCCTTCGGGGTCACCTCTGGGAAGTTTCTTGGGCTTTGTTGTCAGATACCGAGGTATCGAGATCGACCCGGAGAAGATCAAGGCCATCAGCCAAATGCCTCCCCCGAGCAACATTCGGGATCTTCGAGGCATTCAAGGCCACTTAGCCTATATACGCCAATTCATCGCGAATCTGGCCGGCAAGTGTAAGCCCTTTTCCGGGCTCATGACGAAGGGTGCCGCCTACGAATAGGATGAGGAGTGTCGGACCGCCTTCGAGGAAATCAAGTAGTATCTACTCCATCCTCCGGTCTTGATGCCACCCGTCTCCGGAAAGCTGCTGGTACTTTATGTGACCACCCTGGAGGGATCCCTCGGTGCGCTGCACGCCCAGAAGAATAACGAGGGTACTAAGAACAGTCTCTACTATCTCAGTTGCATTCTTCTCGATACGGAGGTCAGATACTCCCCTATCGAAAAGAGCTGCCTTGCACTCGTCTTCGCCATGCAGAAGTTGCGACATTACCTGCAGCACCATGAGGTGCAATTGGTCTCCCGGGTAGACCCCCTGAAGTACATCCTGAACTACCCCATGATGACTGGCCGACTAGCACGGTGGGCAGCGATTCTCCAGCAGTTTGATATCAGGTTCGTACCTCAGAAGGCCATTAAGGGATAGGCGTTGGAAAACATTTTAGCTTCCCATCCAACCTCCGCGGATCAATCCTTGGACCTGTATTTCCCTGATGAGACGATCCTCTCAGTCGACCATGTTGTCCCGTGTTGGCAAATGCATTTCGACGGCGCCTCCCGGAGCCCCACCGGTAGGAGGCTCAACGATCCCAAGCTCAACAGAGTGGGCCTGGGTGTTGTCTTCATTACACCGGCACAAGCTCTCCTGCCATACTCGTTCCTGTTTTCAGAAGGCTGTACGAACAACGAGGAAGAGTACCAGGCTCTCATCACAGGCCTCGAGTTCTCCCTTGAAATTCATGTGCCCCATCTACATGTGAAGGGAGATTCCAAGCTGGTAATCAAACAGGTTAATGGCGACTACATCGTCAAGAAGCCGGAGCTTGCATCGTTACTGGAGTACACCCTCCACCTAATGGCCTAGTTCTCTTCTCGACCAGAGGTTACCCATGTCCCACGATCACAGAACGGTCAAGCAGACACCTTGGCTGGCATGGCCGCATCGCTCGTAGAACCCGAGCAGGATGATTTGGTCATACATGTGGAACAACGGAGAGTCATTGCCCTCGTCACCCAAGAGGACAATGATGGCCTACGGGTAGGTCATCTCACTGCCGGACCCTCCACGTCAGGGGTCCCGGGTTCGTCAGACACAGTGGTTGAAGCCACTCCCGACTGGAGGGCGCCTTTTGTCGAGTACCTCCAAAATGGTTGCCTCCCGGACGATCGGGCCGAGCGCGAGCGAATCCGGCGCCGCGAGCTGCAATTTACCCTCCAGAGTGGCCCTAGTCTTGAACAGATCCTTTACAAGCCGAGTTTCTATGGTGTCCTCCTCCATTGCATCCAAGGAGTAGAGATTCCTCAGGTTATGTAAGAGGTTCACACCGGTTCTTGTGGCGCCCATCAAGCTGGGCCGAAGCCGTCCCATCAAATCTGGAGGTTGGGGTACTTTTGGCCCTCTATGATCCACGTTTGTATTGGACATTCCAAGAGATGCCACGCGTGACAAGTACACGCCAACTTCTTGCATCGGCCACCGGAGCCCCTCCACCCCACCAAGTACTCTTAGCCATTTGCGGTATGGGGACTTGATGTAGTGGGACCATATCCACCGGCAACAGCCCGCCTGTGTAGGTTCATCCTGACTGCTACGGATTTCTTCTCCAAGTGGGCAGAGGCAGTTCCGCTCAAAGAGGTCAAGGCCCGTTCCATCGCTGACTTTGTGAGCTCCAACATTATCCACCGGTTTGGGGTACCTCATTCCGTCCTCACCGATAACGGCACCAATTTCCGAGCAGCTGAATTAATGAAATTGTACGCCAAGTATGACATCCGGTCGAACCATACCTCCCGCTTCCACGCGCATGCGAATGGACAGATCGAGGCGTTCAACAAGACCCTCTCTAACATTCTGCAGAAGATGGTTGGTCAAAAAAAAGAAAAGTTTGCCGGACAAGCTCCCAAACACCCTCTGGGCTTACCGGACGACGACTCGCAACTCTACCCAGGTGACCCTAAATTCCCTGGTATATGGAGATGAGGCCATCCTACCCATTGAGATCCAGCTGTCGTCGTTACGTACTGCAGTTTTTGATCACCAGACATCAGATGAGGTAGCCGAGATCTGTCTAGCTGAATTAAAAGCACTGGACGAGAACCGGCTTCATTCCTAGCACAATCTAGAAAGGCATCAGGATAAGATAGCGAGGGCCTTCAACAAGAAGGTTCGTCTCCGCTCTTTTCTACAGGGCGACTTGGTACTGGCCCTTCGAGTGCCAATGATTCACGGTAGGAAACCGCCCAAATTAGAACCCAAATGGGAAGGGCCTTATATCATCCATAAGGTTTACCCTAATGGAGAATACTCCTAGGTGACCACGGATGGAGAGCGTATAACCCCTCCCACCAATTCCAAATTCCTCAAGCAATACTTTGCCTAGGGCGAAAGGGTCTTGCACGACCCTAAACTGCGAGATGGTCTTGCACGACCTTAAACTACATCTCCATCCTTACTGCAAGACGTTAAACTGCAAGCTAGTTAGGCCTTCCTGACCGAGGCTCAGCCTCAGGCCCCTTGGCCACCTCGGGCCCCGGCCCCTGTCCTTACTGCATGACTTTAAACTGTAAGTCAGTCAGGCCTTCCTGTCTGAGGCTCAGCCTGAGGCCCCTTGTCCTCCTTGGGCCCCTGGCCCCCTGTCCTTACTGCAAGACATTAAACTGCAATCCAGTCAGGACTTCCTGACCGAGGCTCGGCCTCAGGCCCCTTGGCCTCCTCGGGCCCCTGGCCCCCCGTCTTCACCGCGAGACGTTAAACCGCAAGCTGGTCAGGTATCCCTGAACGCGGTCTGGCCCCAGTCCCCTTGGTTTTCCCTGACTTACCCTCTCGCGGGATTGTATGGTATAGTGTAGGACTACATCCTCATTCATGTCGGATTACTTGCCATACCTTACATATCCCCAAATGAGATGCTCCTTGTCCCGCATGACACTAAACTGCATTTCAAGAACTACGTGTGGCTTGATTCCCATTTCAATGGGATATGTAGGAACGCTCAGATGCCTCGTTCTGAGCCCAGCCCCAAGCTTTTCTCTTCCACTATCCCCCCTGGGAATAGTTTCCTTGGAGGATCTTTGTGTAGCAGGGAGTAGGCTTTCTTAGCCCCGCTCATACAACCCCGCTCACACAAGGATTTTAAGGGTCGCACCATGTGCCCACTCCTGTTCTTCCATCCTCCCACGTCCTCACCGCACGATGCTAAACTGCATGGCCTTCATGAACTATGTATGGATTGAATCTCATCCTCATGAGATACGTAGGAACGCTCGGACATTTCGTCCATTGGCCCAGCCCAAAAGCCAAAATCTTCCCCTCGAGTCAAGACATATGGTAGGGTGCACACTTTTTCCCCAACTCACATCGAGCAAGCCTCGACCCGGCTGCACATCCCCCTGGAGTTGTTTGCCTCTTTTGTGGATGGATACAACTATGCTTCACCCACTACTTGACTGGGATTCCATCATTTTTCACACCCAGAGGGACCCCCAAGAACGGCCTGGACACTACGCCCAAGGGCTCTCCTACCGTTACGGGACAACGCCCCCGAGGGTTTTCAAGCAACAAGCCGTTACAAGTCCCGCGTTGCAAATTTGGTCAGCGGTCGACGCTCATTTGTTTCTCCCATATCAGGTTACCATAGGAACAATTTGTTTTGAACATGGTCAATAGTGTCCTAGATTTTCGGGTCCACCCCAAGATGTCCCAGACATCGAGTGCAGTGATTTGTTCTGCCCCATCCTGAGGTGACAAACTTCCGCCCGGGTGGTGCTAGAGATCGGGCCCACGGACCCGATTCCCCATAGTGGTGTACGGTGTGGTGTAGGATTGCGTCCTCATTCATTCCGAGATCATGTACCATGTCGTACGCTGTCCCTTACGAGGCCCATCCTCAGGCCCCTTGGCCTCCTCGGTTCCCTGACCCCCGTCCTCATGTAAGACGTTAAACTACAGACCCGTCAGGCCTTCCTGACTGATGCCTGACCTTAGGCCCCTTGGCCTTCTCGGGCCCCCCGGCCCAGGTCCCCTCTTACACAGGGTGTACGGTGTGGTGCGGGACTACGTCCTCATTCACATCGGGATCATGTACCATGTCGTACACCTCCTCTTACGAGGCCTAGCCTCAGGCCCCTTGGCCTCCTCAGGTCCCCGACCCTCATCCTCATTGCAAGATGTTAAACTAAAAGCAAGTCAGACCTTCCCGACCAATGCCTAACCATCGGGCCCCTTGGGATTTCTGGGCCACGGCCCAGGTCCTCTCTTATATGAGTGTATGGTATGGTGTGGGACTATGTCCTCATTCACGTCGGCTTCTTCTCCATATCGTACACCACCCTTGTTTAGGGGTATATTACTCCCCCCTCGTCCCTTATGACGTTGAACAACATTTAGAGAACTACGTGTGGCTTGATTCCCATCCTCATGGGATACGTAGGACCACCTGAATGTCCAGGATTCGGGTCCAGCCCCATCTTTCGGGAATCTTCATCCCATCTTGGCCCCTTGGCCTATCCTTCCTCCATGAGGGGATTATATGTTGTGGTGTGGGATTATGTCCTCATTCACGTCGGTCTCGTAATGACCATGCCATGTACCTCTCCCTACTGAGTTGTTTCGTCGATCCCTTTTCGGTGGTTCACCAATGTGCCTAAGGGTACTCTGGTTTATTACCTGGAATGACAAGCATTACTCGGACACGTCCGCACCCGCTTTCGAGGCTTTGTGTATCCCTGCATCAGGGCTTTCATCATCTTTCACACCCGGAGGGACCCCCAAGGACGGCCTGTATACTACTCCCAAGGGCTCTCCTACCGTTACGGGCCAACGCCCCCGAGGGTTTCGGACAGCGAATCGATAAAATCCCACGTTGCGAATATGGTCAGCGGTCGATGCTCGTTTGTTGTTCCCACCTCAGGCTAACGCGATATGGATGCTTTGTTTCCACCATGGTTAACAGTTTTCCTCTATCGCCACGCCAACCCATTAAGCCCAAAATGTCGAGTACACGATTCACACCCTTCATCACTTCATCATGTCCAAGTAGAGTCTCGGAACTCTTGGTACTTTTCCTCCGTGCACGTCCACGCGTTGTGGGAACAAGCTGCGTCAAAGGTGTCCTTCGGGGCTCTTTTCCGACTCCCCTTTGATGGAATCCCCAAGTATTGCGATGAGGATACCCCCTGGTTTCCCACACCGAGTTTAACTCACGTGGGCTTAGGGATCGGGTTGACATATGTGCTTACTCGGGGGAGTTGTCACCATCCACGGTCCGAGCTCTAAGACCATAAACTAAGATTCTTATCTAGAACTACGTTCATCTTGATTCCCATCTTAATGGGATACGTAGGAATGCCCAGACCCCTTGTCTTTAGGTCCATCTTGAGTTCACCTAATTCGCCTTTCTGGTCCTGCCATCGGTACCCCGACTACAGGACCGCGCGGTGTGGTCAGTGATTATTTCCTCATTCACGTCGGGTTTTCAATAGCTGCACCACGTACACGCATGTTCTGAGAGTTATCCCTCCTATTCCTTGTCCATCATGACATTAAAAGTCGCCCTTAAGGTCTACGTATGGCTTGATGCCCATCTTCATGGTATACGTAGGACCGCCCGAACGCCCTGTCTTCCGGTACATCCCATTTAGGGAACCGGTCTCTCCCCTTGTTTCACCTCTTACGGCCCCTTGGCCAAAGGTCTCCCTCTCTGATTGTCATACAATTTGATGTGGCATCATGTCTCCGTCAATTTTGTTTTATAACACTACGCACATTTCCCACCTAGCATCGTCTTTGCTACGTCTGCGCTGCATGACGATAAAATGCATGCTTGGTCCTATCATACGACCCTAAACTGTGACATTATCATCCTGGTCGCATGACGAAAAATGACACTGCATTGTAGTGACCTCGTTGTAGAGGACATCACGTTGGGTATTGGTCACGTTCCATGCCATTTGTCAACGCCCATCACAGCTTGATCCTTGTGGTGACATCACGGCCTACTATTCTAGGCTTGTCTCTTCACAAAAAAAAACGATTCACCTTAAAGAACAAACAAGATTCATCAAATTCCGCTTCTTTTAGTTCAAGGGCCATGCCCGCACTCCCCTTTTCCCCGGCACTGGTATCTGACCATGTCACCTTTCAGAAATACGTATGGCGTGATTCTCATTCTTATGAGATACGTAGGAGCACCTAGGCACTTCCCTGCGGGCCCAGCCTAACCTTTGTGTTCGGTCCCTCGACTCGAGCATTTCCCCAGTGAACGCATGGTAAGTAGGGCTTAGGTCCTCCTTCACGTCGGGTTTTTTTGCCATGTGTCCCCTGCTCCCTTTACCCATTTATGGTATAAGGCCCATCAAGAACTATGTGAGGCTTGATTCTCATCCTTATGAGATATGTAGGAGCGCCCGGGCACTTCTCCCCAGGCCCAACCTAACTTTCCCTTTTGATCCTTTGACCAAAAACCTCTCCTAAGGAGGTCGTGCGGTGTGTTATGGGATTACTTCCTCATTCACGTCAGGTTTTTCATCACACCGCACACACCACCTATTCCCATTCACGCCAGGTGTTTGAGTTACTCCACCATGTGCCTCTTATGTCTCTTCCCATCCATGGTCCGAATTCTACAACCCTAAACTAAGATCTCCCTATGGGAAAGGAATTTTCTCCCCTTATCTAATACGTCTCGTTGTCGTATTTAGGTGTGTTTAGACAAAGAGCCCGAAGTGTGGGATTTCTACAGGGACATCCCCCTCATCCCACGACCATGCTTCGTGAGCTCTCTATTTGGATCCTCATCCTCTTCCACATCCAAAAGGACCCTCGAACGACATGGATACTAGGCTTAAGGGCTCTCCATGAATTCTTGACCTAAGGTCCCTCCAATTGTTTCGGGCCAACGTCCGTACGGATATTTGACAACATTTGTGACATGGTCCGGTGTTTCGAACATGGTCAATGGTCGACCCTCATTTGTCTATCCCCATTCTAAGCTAACGTGACAGGATGATGTGTTGCGAACACGGTCAGCAGTTATCCTCCATCGTCACGCTGCCATCATCGTGATCTGAATCTCGAGCACCATGATTCACACATTTCCACTTCCTCATGCTCAAGTGGAATTCCATCATAATCGGCTCTTTCTCTTCGCGCATCTAGGTGTGCTAAATGATCGTGTTAGTGTCATTGGGCCGGTATTCATCGAGCGTCACTTTACCCTAACCTTCCCCTTTTTTCGGGAAATTACCACCACTACTGCTTGTTTCCCACACCGAGCACGAGTCACATGGGCTTAGCGGTTTTGGCAGAATGTGTACCAACACAGTCGGGCTGCCCATCATCCCGCGTGACGTTAAACCGTGCTTCCAAAACTACGTATGGCTTGATTCTCAACCTCATGGGGTATGTAGGAACGCCCGACCACTCTGATTCAGGACCATCCCAATCCTCACTCTTGGTCCCTCGACCTGAAGAGTTTCCTCCGGGGGTATGTGGTATGATTTGTACTCCAAGTCCTCATTCACGTCGGTTTCATATCTACTGCGCCACACGCTCCCAGGGATCTTCCCTTTTATTCCACGTCCTATCGTATGAAGTTAAACTACAGGAGTCCATGTGTCCTCAATGCATGACACTCAGCTGCGGTTCTACCCTGAACAAGTTCAAGGTTCCCCAAGATCCCATTGGGATGTGACAGATCCCCTCGCCAGAGAGGCCATGTCTGAAAGAAGGAATGATCCATGATCAAACTGATGCGCCCATCTGGCATACTCCCACCACAGTGGTGTAACTACCTAAGTGTTGGATTCTGTTCGGACAGACCATCACTCCATATTACATTCTTTGTGTGCCCCTTATCCAGACCCTCGTCCCCTTTCATGTCTCACAGGACCCCCTAACGGCCTGGTCTCATGCCGCATCGGCTCACCTACCATCCTGGGCCAATGTTCTGGAAGACTGGTCTTGTCTGGAAGGACCCCCTAACAGTATGGATGTTTGACCTATGGTCCGCCAACTGTCCTGGGCCAACGTCCCGAAGGATTGATCGACAACACTTGTGACATGGTCCCGTGTTTCAAACATGGTCAACGGTCGACCCTCATTTGTTTTCCCCATTACAGGCTAACACAGTAAGGATACCGATTCTCCTCTAAGGTTAACGGTTGTCCCTTATTGTCACGCCATCCCCACAGTGTTCTGAATCTTGCGTATCGTGATTCACACTTCCCATTTTCATCAAGAGAGGCTGAAAGCTCGTCTGCCCGGGTCTGAATCTGTTGGACTTCGCCTTCAGCCTCCTGGAGCTTCTTGATGCTGGTCTCATTCCTCTGCTGCCCGCCCACGCTAAGCCCACGATCATGCTCCCGGATCTTCTCAGCCATAAGATCTCAGATGAGTGCATGAGGACGTTGGTCATCCACTCCTCCAGCACACAGTTCGTGCAACTGCGAGTGGAGCCTATCCATTTCGGCCAGCCATTGCGCTTGGGGGTGTCTTTGATAAAGCGCGTGATCAGCTTCCACGACCGGTGGCGGACTATACTATTGTCTTCCTTGTCGGAGGCCGTTTCGTCCCAGTCTGCGTGATTGGCAGGCTCATACGCGGGATACGCCCACAGGAAATCCTCGGCAGGATCTACATCTGGGGTTGAATCCAGTACGACACCAGGCGCCGAAGAAAGCGTGACAGGAATGGGACTGAGCGGTTGATCCTTTTCCTCGGAGTCCACCTCAATGACTTCGGGAACGGCCCTGCTGGTGGTCCCGCCAGTGATGATGTGCGTCGCAGTTTGAGGAGATGGGGGACTATCGACACCATCACCGGCATGCCCCTAGGAGGGGCGCCACTAGACATCCCGACCAGTCTTGCCGCAACAGCCCACGACAGTCAGAGAACTGTATGGCAGAGAGGGGCATAAACGTTAGTTGGTGGGCATAGTCTACATGTGACGACGAGGAAACCGATAGAGGAGACATACGGAGATCGACCTCCTGGCGCTGCTCTTGAGCTGGTTCTGACGGGACCCCGAGACGAGGCCCTCCGTATACTGTTGGATGTTCTGGAGATTCTGGAGGATCCACCTTGGGTGCTTTGGTCCCACCAGACACGGAATTGGATGCAGCCATAGGCGCGGGTTCTGAAGGTCCCGCATCATGACCCACCAAGGTCCGAGAACAAGGCCTGCGAACAAGTTCCTCCTGCGTGGCTCAAACATCGGTGAGAATTTCATAGTGACCTGAGAATGGATCGTAAGGAAAGAATTTCAGAATGCTACCTCGAGAGCCTCTGCGAATTCGTCGGAATTTGAGCCTCGGTCTCCGACCTCTCCCTCCTCCAACGAACTCCCTCCTCCAGCCTCATATTCCCGAGAGGAGTCCTCTGATTCTTCTGGAAAGGGGAAGCGCTCCCTCAGATCGACAGCCGATAACTGTGGGGGGACTGTCCGATTCAACAGTACCCTCACCTGTTCTGTCATTGGGCGAGGGACACCACTAGAGTGGACGTAATCCTCCAGCTCATCCAGGTATTGTTATGCCTCCGCTGTAGACTCCATGAATCCAGCCCGGACTAGGCCTATGCCCGGAAATTCCATCCTGAGGCGATTCAGGTGGGCCCATATCTCGGGTGGGATGAGGAATTTCCAGTTGATATCCCAAATGTCCCATGCTTCCGGGAAGAAAGCATCCTATGCCATGTCGATATGACGCAGCCGCTTCCCCGGAGCCTGAGTGGATATCCTACGAAATCCCCTCGGTGGCTGCCCCTCAGGATGGCCCTGCTCTTCTGGAATCACCGGATCCACCGCTGCTGCCATACCCTCGGCCGGTGCAGGTCTCACCGCCATGGCATCCCCGCTACCGCGAGCGGACCTAGCTGCCCTCCGACCCCGACCTCGAGATAGAGGAGGCCCACCGTCACCGACCCGGATAGTTGGTTGCTTCAGCATCTCCCCTGGGTAAGCCGCCTCCCAACTGATGGCGTACTCCCTCACCAATCCGAAAGCGGCGGTGGATGGAGGAAATGTAAGCCGAATCTTCCCATCATCCTGTGTGAACATGAGCCACAGCTGCCTCATCACACACGGGTGCTCCTCGTGACGCACCTCCCAGTAGACCTGCGGGGTCAGCCGCTGGAGGAACCGGAATTTCCTCGCAAACCAATACGAGGTGTATGGTTCGCAGAGTGGCTCACGATCTATCTGTGCCACCAAAACTCCACCTCAAAAGGCCATGAGGTAAGCCCGATGTTCTTCCGTTCCCCGCCTGTCATCAGTAAGAATCCCCGTTGGCAATGGGAAGGGGTGGAAATTGAACTCATCCACCCTCCACACCCGATTCAGCACCATCGGAACGGCCTGCTTGAACAGGAAGCTCCCGACCGCGTTCTGGATGGAGAGGCAGAAGTTTGATCCCAGCGGAGAAATGGGGTTTGGATACTCATAAATTCCCCTGATGTGCATTGCGATCCACCCATACAGGAGGTGGAAGGTCCCGCATATCCTTGGCGGCTTCTTGCCCTTGCTAATGTGCCGCAGCATTCTGTACAGTTTGGCGAGGATCTGAATCCCCAAATTGATCCGCTGCCCCATGGCTAACATGGGCGCCATAATAAACGAGTTGGGCCGCACCCCCATGCTTGTATCCCTCACCGGTAGGATCCAACCACAGATGAGAGCCGCGATGAATGCCGCCAGCCTAACTATCGGTTGTTGTTCAGTGCTAACACTAAAACCCCAAGTCTTCCATTGGCTGTCCTCCAAGACCTACCAATACGAGTGCCCCTTTCCCTGTTGGGCCACCCTTGGACAAGTTCGAGGCCTCAGAGGGAACTCTCGATTCTCTGGGAAATTCAAGAAGCATTTGAACTATATCCTAAAGTGGACATCCCTCACTGCCTCCTTGTCCTCTCCAGGGACAAGTGCCATCAGCGCGGATGCCAGTAGCGGAATTTGCTCCGTATCCTCCCACGCGCTGATGACGGGGAGGAACTTGTCATACATGGCCCCCATGATCGGGACCCCAGAAATCTAGTGGACATCCCACAGGATGATTCCCACCTCCCCGTGATGCAGGTGAAATGTATTGGTCCTAGACGACCATCAGCTCAGCAATTCCGGCATCAGTTTCTTGGGTTGGTAAATGTGGAATTGGGAGGCCCATGCCGCCTCATACAACCCCACTCTCCTCAGCTCGGCCCCAAAATCCTCGCATGAGGCGCCTACCCAGTAGGCCCAGGCCCAGTCATCAGTAAAGTTGCCGCCCTGGTGCAGGTCCCACTCATCGGACCATCCCTTCTTCGAATCCTGTAAATCCGCCTTCAGCATGGTATGGTAGAGAGGAGGGGACGTCTCTGGCTGCAGTGGCTTCCCGTCAATGTCGTTCAAATGGTTGTAGAGACATACAGCGGTGACGGGTGTGAAGTTCCCTTGTGCGTGTCCATCGGCCGCCCTGAACCATTGGTGCTGGCATGGTATGCTCCTGAACCAGCAAGCTGGTTTGTCCCTACTCGCCTCAGGGATAAAGATGTCATCCCTCAGCCCGAAGCCGTACAATGGCAGTTTCTTTCACTGCGGATAATCCTCCTGACCATCCGATAGCAGATCTGTCAAATAATTGTGGTCCGAGTGGCTTCATACCATCTCCCTCATGCCTGGATAGTTGGCCATCTCATCGGGACGAGCATCATCTGCAAGCACCCCCAATAGAGCCTCTTGATGGGCCATTTTGATTTCGGCCCTCAGAAAAGAATTTTTTCAGTTGGATCGCGAAGCTCGACCGCAAAGCTGAATCACGAAGCCGGATCGCGAAGATCGGTCGTGAGACGAATCCGTGAAGTCTGGCTGACGCCGAAAAGCAGAAGTTTCCTTGGCGCGGACGCGGAGTCGAAGACCCGCGGTTTGCCGCGAAGCTCGATTCGCGGAGGGCTGTCGCGGAGTACGCGGAGCTTCGCGAAGTCGAGAGAAAAAAAAGACAAGGAAGTCATGTGAAGACAAAAGAGTTCGACCCACCTATTTATAGGCAGTGACTCCGGAGCATCGCGGCGTGCCTCACCCGCGCGGAGCATCACAGCGCGTCCGGATCCGAGGCCTCGGTCGGCACTGCGGGCCCCCTTCGCGTAGCTGCATCGCGAACCACCGACAATTTTGGCGATTTTCCCTCAGACTTCGACCCTTCACCCTCCGCGGCTCCAAGTCTGATGAGGGGCATTTGTTGGCGCCAAAATATGGCACGATAGGAAGGCACGAAAAAGGCTGGCACGCTGCCTCGCGAAGCCCTGACGCGAAGCCCCGATGCAAAGCCCCGACGCGAAGCGCCCCGATCATCGCGGCCTCGTGGAGTACCAGAGGCGGTAACCCTCCGCGAACGCATTTGACATTCGCGAGCCCGCCGCGAAGCTCCAGAGGCGGTAACGCACCGTGAACGAATTTGACGTTCGCGAGCCCGCCGCGAAGCTCCAGAGGCAGTAACACTCCGCGAACGACGTTGGGGTGCGCCGCGAAGCACCTGAGGCGGTGCGTGAGTTCTGCTTCACGGTGCCCCTTGCCTATAAATACTGGACTCCCCCTGAGTCCCAGAGGACGGACAATCCGACCTTCCGGCTTCTCCTCTCCTGAATCGTGAAAAACACTTTGCCCCATGAATCATGAGCTCCGCAGGGTACTTCTACTTCACGAGCCGCCTTTTCTTTGTCTCGTTTTGAGCCCCTCTTCCGAGAGGGATGCACTTCGCGAAGCTCAAGGGCATTCGCGAAGGAAGGGGATTCCCAATTAATCCTGGGCAGCCGCGGAGCACTTATTCTTAGTGAAACACCTAAGATGCACTAGTGATCCCTATGCTAAGGCGGGATCCCTACACATCGTGAAGAACACTGCTTCGCAGGACCCTGCTTCACGAGGCGCCTCTTCTTCGCGAGGTAGTGCTCCGCGAACACTGTTCCACTTCGCGAAGCACCTTCCACTCACACTTATTCCCCATGCTAAGGCCAAGGCACTCCACTTCGCGAAGAACACTCCTTTGCTTAGAAATTCCTCTTCTGGTGTGACCATCCAGGTTTGCACGATGTGATTTCAAAGTCCCATGGACAATACCACTCGTAGCATTGCTACACCCAATGCTTCTTCGCATAGGCATGCTAATGGCTATTGATTCTTCGCATAGCCACGCTAACGTGGACCCCTTGATGGTTCATTCCACACCCCCCTTGACCATGGCCTTACAGGTACCTTCCCTTCCCCAAGGACCATAGGGTACCTGTTATGTAAGTCCTAGGGGTGCAGAGTGAACCCACCTCGTCCGAGCTGCAGGACGTTAAACTGCCAAGCCCCACGTCCTCAACACATGACGTTAAACAGTGACCCGACCTCGTACCTCTCACGAAGGGTTCCCCCAGCTCGAACATTCTTTACACCACTCATCTCCACATGAATGGAATCACCCATCCACAAGGGATGATATCCTCCTTATTGGAGTGGCGTATGTTCTCAGGAGAAGGGAGACCCTAATTCCCCAACGGATGGCTGCACCCCTGCATCTCCGTACTTCCCCACTACCAAGGTCAGTGGAGGGCGTGATAGGGAACGAGGCACCCCCATCCGGGCCTCCATCCTGGAATAAGTCCCAGCACCATGGGCAGCCAAATTCGTCAGCCCCTCTTCGCTTCTCACGGACGCATCCTTCGCGACGTGATCGTCAGGTCCTTGCAACCTCTTGTTTCTCACACCGAGCATGACTCGCGTGGGCTTAGAGTGAGCACCGACCCTGACCCCCACCCAGCGAACTATGAGGACTTTGATCCATGTCAAGGCATGGTACATAGGAAGCCTCCATGAGGTTCAAGCCACATTGCTCGGTCGTTCATTCACGTCAAGTTTCGCCCTCGTCCAGCATGACGTTAAACTGTATGCCCCCTTGTCCTGCATGACATTAAACTGCACACCCATTCCCATTGGAACTACGAGGTATTTGATCCATGTCAAGGCATGGTACGTAGGAAGCCTTCCTGAGGTTCAAGCCCACCACTCATTGGACCAAGGTCCACTTTCACATCGGTTCGCTGAAAAGCCCCATTTGAACTACGATGTCTTTGATCCATGTCAAGGCGTGGTACGTAGAAAGCCTCCACGAGGTTCAAGCCCACCCATCATCCAATTCACGTCGAGTTCTACCTACGTCCATCATGACGTTAAACTGCAATTCCAGTCTGACGGTAAGCCGTTGTGACTAACCCGAACTACGAGGTCTTTGATCCATGTCAATGCATGGTACGTAGGAAGCCTCTAAGAGGTTCAAATCCACCATCCGGTCATTCCGACCTCATTTACGTCGGTTCACCAACATCCATCATGACGGTAAACTGCAATTCTAGTCCGACGGCAAGCCGTTGTGACTAACCCGAACTACGTGGTCTTTGATCCATGTCAAGACATGGTACGTAGGAAGCCTCTACGAGGTTAAAACCCACCATCCGGTCGTTCCGACCTCATTCACGTCGGTTCACCCCTGTCCCGCATGACGTTAAAATGTATTCCCCAATCCGAACTACGAGGACATTGATCCATGTTAAGGCATGGTACGTAGGAAGCCTTCCTGGGGTTCAAGCCCAACAATCATTTGCCCAAACCTCCTCCTATTCGGTGTGCCACGCCCCCATTTTCAAGCCCATTTCCCATTGGACCAAGGTCCCTCATTTACGTCGGTTCACCGACAGCCAATGCTCGTCGTTTATTCACGTCAGGGTTCACTATAGTCCCTCATGACATTAAACTGTATTCCATCAACCCTTTGAACTACGAGGACTTTGATCCATGTCAAGGCATGGTACGTAGGAAACCTTCCCAAGGTTCAAGCCCACCACTAGTGGACCCACGGGTCTACTTCCACGTCGGTTCACCGATGAAACCCTTTGAACTAAGAAGTCTTTGATCCATGTCAAGGCATGGTACGTAGGAAGCCTCCCCGAGGTTCAAGCCTACCACCCATCGGACCAAGGTCCACTTTCACGTCGGTACGCTGTTGATGCCCATCGGACCAAGGTCCACCTTTACATTGGTTCACTGCCGACATCCATCGGACCAAGGTCCACCTTCACGTCAGTATGCTGATGATGCCCATCGGACCAAGGTCCACCTTCATGTCGGTTCGCTGACACATCGGACCAAGGTCCACCTTTACGTTGGTTTGCTGACGACATTCATCGGGCCAAGGTCCACCTTCACGTCGGTTTACCGGCACCATCCTGATTCTCACTCGGACCGTCATATCTCGGTGAGACCATGTTGGTATGCTCCTCTTCACAGCCGCCCATGGGCTGGCCCCGGTATCGGCATCCCTTCAAGGGAAATCCCTCAATCCGATCTATCCTAGCTAATGCTCTGATCGGGTTGATCCATCTCCGCTAGACGTTAAACTCACGGAATTCCCTGTGTTAAACACGGGAAGCTGAGGAAAACCTCAGATATGTGTCTAGGGCATATAATTCCCCTCGTTCGATGTGGGATGCATCGGGCTTCCACGCCCTCGAGAAGCCCTGTGACCAGGGATAACAGACAGACATGCCAGGTTCCCCAGCATCCAGACACGCTACTGATGCCTCAACGTGACTACTCTCCCGACTGAAGGTTGCTGCCCTGACTGGACCCTATGGAATGTCCTGACAGAAGAAGTGTAATTAACCGGCGTCCATGGAAACATGGCACTGGGTAGAGTTTCACGAACTACGTATTAAATCTATGAGGGAGACCCGGACTAGGTGATGAGTTCTGAGGAGGAATCCACAGAAGGAGGAACCGATATCCCATCATCCCATTTCGATCAAGGAGTAGACATCCCTAAATAAGGAGCGAATGTCGCCCGCCTTTGGAAAGTGGGAATGTGGGGCAACAGCAGCGCGTCCTCCACAGAAGGATGCGCGCGCCCCAGAGGAAGCGTCAGAAACATTTATAGTACGCATACAAATTACATTAAATATGTTGGGAAATGTATCTATATGACCTCACATAAATTCCATTTCATGAATATCTAATGAGATACCGATTAATCTTTCATCAACCATTTTTATGAATTATTATGTCACACTGTTCTGCTGCCAAAATTGCACCGTGATTTGCCAAGCCAAAGTCATTGTGTAGCGAATACCATGCCCATTCCACTATCAAGGGTATTCACCATTACAAAAATTTACTTATTTATTATAGAGTTTCATGTTTGTATTCAAAATTCCATTATCATGTAATAAATTTTGATGTTTAATGATTCCAAGTTGTATGATCCATGTGGCACACTTATGCATAAAATGAAATGATTAAGAATGGTGCACCCTAATAGCAGTCCAATTCATTGGTTAACGAATAGAATCATGATAATTAATGTGTAATGATGTTTTATTCATGATAATTCATGAGAAATCTGGGTTTACATATGATCCATTTGAAATGATCCTTGGATCCTACTAATATCATGTTAAGTTTTACCACATTTCCTTGTTATGATAATCATGATAAATCATGCCTTTATGTTCATGTTTCTCTTATGCTACGTTAATATTCCTATTTCCTAACATAAACTGTATTCACCATGTTATGCCTTGATTTCTTCCTTACTGGGATTTATATCTCACCTTTCTCTTATGCATGTCCTCAGGTTATCCCATGCAATGCTAAGTACGAAAGAATGTTGTGGTCATGTAAAAGAAGTTTTCAATAAAGATGTTTATTTCATGTTTTATTTTGTTATATAATCTTCCTAATACCCAAATACACTAGAAATATCAATCATATATATTGTATCAAGTGATGATTTTGGGTAATAAATTTATTTTGAGTGTGAAATAAAGAGCCGAGTTGTTATAAAAACATGGACCACAATGAGGTGTTCTTGGATGTATTGGTTTTCACTCCATCTTTTTAGCCTCACATGGTAGATTAATCTGGATATTGATGTTGATAACAATAAGGTAAAAAGTTACATATTGTTTTGGCCTTTTTTATACTTTTTTCCATGATATAAAACTTATATTAGAATACATGATAGTTATTCTTGATTATGATCACAAGTGGGTGTGTGTAGCTGTGAGGACATTATGTGATATATGATTCCATGAGCATGTACATAGATTAATTTTTCATGATCGATGTTGATCAAATATATTTTATGTTACTATATTAGTTTTGATGATATGTTATGATTTTTTTTCTGTTTGCACTAATTTAGGAATTTTGTAGAATTTTTCTTGGATCCAAAGGCTGGTGGACATCATTACATGTTTATACCTTAGAGTGTGATGATAGAATACTTATGACAACAGATCTTTGAAAAATGTTGGGTTAATAGAATGACTCATGGTTTCTTGTGTACTACAATCAATGACTACATGATACCATGATGAAATATACTCAATTCCAAGAAGAATATGGGTAAATGTTGATGGCTAGTGAATTATTATAACATGAATTACATTCTACCATGTAAATTTTATGTTGAAAATTCACACAATTTTTATAATAATTATTATTATCCTCATGTTTAGTCACTAATTAATTTTAATTCCTTGACATTTTTTCTAGAATAGAGACAAAGATGGTATAGATGAGGCTTGTGTCAAAACAGTTATTGCACTATTGCCCAGTTTTGGATTGTTATTTTTCTTTTGTTTTTTTCATTTATTTATAGAATACATTTTTTTACTTGATCACAGTTTTTAATTATGTATTGTTTGTTAACAATTATGTATTATACTCACTCCCTTACTGACAATTCATGCACATATATATTTCATGACAATAGATCGAGAAAATATAAAGGGCCCAATGGTTGGTGGATGAGAATAAAAGAATGGATTTTGTAGTGGAACTAGATGGACTCTAGAGGAACATGCTATATTTTTTTTACTTGTCTGCACCAATTATATTGGTTTGGTTTTCCACTATGGGAGGTTGTTTGTAAATTGTATAGAATTTATTCCATTTATTAATTTCAATATGTTTACTATGGTTATTTATTATATTATTTATTTTAGTTTTTATTTTTTATGGATTGATTGTTAAGTTATAGTCTTTTCACTAAGGGAATTAGACCCTCGATCCTAGTCAACAGTCTCATGTGTTTTGGGTGACCCAAATGTGTTCTTTTGAAAAATTATATAGGAACTAGTTAATAGGTTCGGGGTGTTACAAAATTTATATTTGAAAATGAAAATGAAAATTTTTAACTAAATCATTAATGTTAAGATATTTTTTTATGGTTGTAAAATTATTTTAGATAGGTTATATTGAATCAAAAATTTCATTCACATTTTTGAAAAAAAAATCATGTAGTTTTAAATATGATAGGAAGATTAATTTTAATAATTATTATAGAAATTAAAACATGGGTAATATTAATTTATATAATCATAATGTACTTTTAAAAAAGTTACATTATTTTTAATTAAATATGTATATAGATGAAAAATATTCCCAACTGAAGAGGAAAAAAGTTGATTTTCCTTTAAATTTTTTTGATCCCTTCAGTATATTAATAAAGTAAGATAAATGGATAAAAATGAATCTTTATAAACAACCTAATTATAGTAAATTAAATTATATTTGTTATAGGTTTAATTAATACTTTCACCATTTGATATTTAAGCATCGAAAAACCCATTAAAAATTAGAATGTGACAGAAAACTAATACCTCAAGTATTCCTTGAATAATAAGCACTCTAAAATCTCATATAATATATTAATATTTTTTATAGTTTTATAAAAGAACAACATTTATAACTATAATCCCATGTAGGTAGAACTTATAATATATAAAATAATATTAATTTATAATTCTTTACTCCAATTTTCAATTTTAGCTGTTAACTATTTCTTTTTTCAAGTACCTTTGGTTCAGAAGTTATGATCCTATCTTTTTTATCATTGTCCAATCATAATAGTAATGAAAATAAAGTATTAATTATAATATTTATTCATTACATAAAAATTTATGACCCTTAAAATAAAGTGGTGATGAAAAATTAGTAACATCAATTTGGGGAGATGTTATTCTTTATATACACACGAGTGATGATTCCATAATTTGATGGATATAATGAAATAAAAATAAATAAAAATCACCTTTGCAGAATAATTATTATATATTATGTAGAATATATAAACATAAATCCTATAAATATTACCAACCAAAAAATATGTTGATGGAAAATTAATTATATGGCTATGTGGATGAGGTAGTAAACTTATGCACACTAGTGATAACTTCATTTCACATTTGATGGGTAATATGTGGGAAATTGGGTTGAAATCATCATAATAACATATATTTATATTTAATATACTAAATTAATCATGTTTATATATATACTGGGTTTAGAGAATGTGGATGATGAAATAAAATTGGAAAATATATATTAATATTTTTACCATATCATTGAGAGTGCTCCGTTGGATTACACCTAAAGCATTATAATATTAGTATTAGGAGAATAAAATGGAAACAATGATAAGTAAATAAATATAAGAATATTTTGAGATTAATATATATATATATACTCAAATTGTATGGATAATGGAGGAGAAGTGGTTTCTTTTTTTACGGAGATAAGGGACACACATTGAATTACTTAAAACATTTCAATAATATAAGATCATTTTCAATATAATATTATAAAAGATTGTCAATAATTTGACAATAAGGTAATATAATGTGTCCAAATAATTCAGAAATAATATTTTTACAAATTTAACTATCATTATTACCCTTATCTCGTATTTTAACACAACCGAAAACATGTTTTAAACTTACCTAGAATAACAAATATTTACTATTTTTTAATTTCACATTGAATAAATATTTTAGCTGAATTAATGAAATTATGATAATTATACTATTTAAAAATATGAAATCAATTTTAATATGTTGTATTTCTATAAGTTCATTAATTAAAATTTAAATAAGCTCTAAAAATGCATTGAACAAGTGTCTAGAAAAAAATTGCATTTTTTTGTTTAAAACTGAATTTACTTCAATTACATGCCTTTTAAAAATCATAAAATTAATATTAAAATATTTTATTTAATATATAATATTTATATTTCATTAAAACCACTAACCATTCGAGATTAATTTTATTTATTATGATAAATCACATTATGAAAAAAAATAATTTATAGAAAACTATTTTTTTACCCTAAAAAATTAGATTATAAAAAATTCTAGTATAATGATAATTTAAATTTAATAAATTAGATTTTTTATATTTAAATGAGAATAATGTTTCATTAAAACATAATAAATCATTTAAATTGATTTATTTAATGAAAAAATGATAGTTTTACAAAAAATGGAATTATTCATTATTCACTGAAAAATAAATCCTTTTAGAAAAATAAAAGCAATCATCTATAAGAAAACATTGACATAATGATTCAATAATTTATATTAATTACCTAAAATGATATTTAAACAATGATCGATAATAATTATAATATTCTGATGAAAAATGAAATTAAACCCCCTTTGAGGAAAAAATAGTTTCAAAGAATAAATAATCATTTTTGAAAATTGAGTACATAATTATTATATTTTAATCACAATATTTAAATCATTTAAATCAATTGTACTTATTTTTCATATTTTTTTAATTTATATACATACCTACCAATTGAACATATTGGTTTTAAAGGATCATTATATCACTATTCATTTAGACTTTTGGTCCTGTTTAGAGTATTCCATAGAATACCGAAAGTATATTTCATATCAAAAAAATATAAAATAGTAGGGTGTTACAATATATTTTAAAAATAAATTCTTTAATAAATAGTATTAATTTTTTATTATAATATTATTTATTCCAACTCGTAAATTCAAATTGATTTTTATTGTGACCATGGAAACACATAATGTCTAATAACATGAGATTTTAAATGAGGAACATCATACTTGATAGCATATATGACATGAAATAGAAATATTATAAGATAATGTAACACCCCGATACAATAATATACATTTCCTTGTAAATAAATTTATTCTCTATGATATCTTATAGAACACGCATCTTACAATCTAAATGATCTATAATATAATAAACCTTTATAAACAAGATATTAATTTGGAGGGCATAAATATGTCTAAATAATATTTAAAAATTATAATGTTTATTTTTTAAAAATAAATCCATATTTAATCTATTGACTAGAAATAAAATAAGATCCATTTGAAAGAAAAATAAATGTTTTTTGAAAAAATATTTTTCTAAAAGCCAGTTTCATCACTCTTTGTGCATATAATTTATAATTAATTTTTATCACTTTTAGAAATTTTATTTTTAAAATTTAAATAATTTTTGAAATATTAATATTTACATTAACTTAGGGTATCATTTTTGTATTCTTAGATGATATTTATATTTATGTTAATAGTGACAAATTATGATTTAAAAAGAAATTAATTTGTTTTTGATAATTTAGATACCATTATTATTTAAATTTTAGTAAAAATTATAAATATTATTTTTTTCTATTAAATCAAGTTCATATTTATAATATATTTTAGTATAGGATTATTTTTAGGCTTTAAAACCCATTTTTCTGAATACTATTTTAAAGTGTATAATGATTATCTATTTCAAATAATTAAAATAATCTATAATGAAAAATTATTTAAATAATATTTAGGCAATATTTGTTTATACATTTTATTTTTAATTTATCTGGTCATGATTATGTTTCATATAGTTAATATGATATTATCTTCTCTTTAAAAATTATTTCCAGAAAAATTCTTTTTTTGATATATCTATGGGACTAATTTCATATCGAATTATTACACATATGAGATTTAAATTTTTAAAGAATTGATTAAATATTTTTAATAATAATTATTTATATTCTTTAATAATTTTATCATGACTTTTAACCACAATTAATGGTGAAAATAATGAATATTATTTCTGTGGGTAATGTTAAAACGCGTTTATCTTAGGGTTAAAGAAAACAAATAAGGGTAAAAAATGATGAAAAATTTTATAAATCCTTTTTATGGTAATATTTATACTTTAAACCTTATAAGTCTCTAAATTTGTCAAATTTTTATCCTTTTTTGATGATAAAATCATGTTTGGAGTTCTTAATTTTCAAAAAAAGTCAAATGTGACATCTCTCCCGTTTATAAAAGGCCACATAATATCCTCACCTATATACACATAGAAAACCAAATGGATCCCAACATTACAACCCAAATCACTTATTTATTTCCATCCCCTCATCTTGGAATTATTTTTTTCATAAGTCTTATAAAGGATGGATTTTTTGGGAAACCAAAATAATTTTTCCAAATAAGTGGTAATGTCCCCAACCAATAATTTTTTTATTTATTATTAAACCTCATTAAAATATCATTATACCATGATGATATATATTCTCATTAAATTCAATAAAATTATATTTTTTTGGTTCATTAACTATAACCATCTCCCCCCATTAAAATGGAAACGAATTCATAGAACGTATATTTGGGGGACTACCACCTCACGAACCGACAAAATTTATTTTCCATCACCGCTTATAACAGATGGATATAATGTTGATATAATTAATATATTTGATAATTAAAATATATCTATACTAATATAACTATAATATCATATATGAATTCTTAGCTTCCATCCCATATACAGTGTGATAACAATGTTTTTGTTTACGGCGCACCACTGCCCCAAGAAACGATGTAATTCGTTTTTCACTTAATCTTTACATATAAGGTAATACTGATTGATTTTATATTTTTATATTATATTAATAAAAAAATAAAAAGTTATGTAAAATAAATATACAATATTCTCTATTACCTTGTCATTTATTTAATAAATTAAAATGTCTTTCATGTGTAAGGAAGACTACCGCCTCTTGAAGTGAAGTGATTAATTTTTCACTAATGCCTTTTCATGGATGGTAAGAAATGAAATATTTAATAAATATATGTGATATATATTAACTTATAATTATTTAATAAAATCTATATACAATAAAATTCCATACCTATTCATGAATTAAGGAAACGATAACGTCACTCGTGCATATGTACAACATATCATCACCAAAAAGTGAGGTGATCCATTCTCCATGATAAAAATTAAATATAAATTCTATAGATATATTAAATGAAAAAATTTATATTTATAACATTAATAAAATTATAGATATGATTGAACTATATCCAATTTTCATGTTTAATAACATTCATGGTGAATCATGTTGGAGAAAATAATATAATTAACAAGCAAAACAATAGAGATACTGAACTATTATTAACGAAAAGGTAGTAAGTTGTTATAAATAAATATTGAATGTTATTATAAATACTAATATGACTTAATTATAAGATAATAAAAATTATAAATAATCTATATATAAGATTAAAATGTAATTATATAAATGGAAGTGTGGGGTTTAGGGTTTCCTACCTCAATTTCCATTCATTGGAGTATTTAACTACTCTGTTGATTATATTATGCCAAAATTATGTTTGAAATTAATTATTATTGATATATGTTTTATTTACATTATTATTTTCGTGTATATAATTTTTTATATATAATCACCCCATTTATTAACTCTTACATCAATGATATGTACTTTTTAAGGGTTTCATATCAAGCATACTTCTTTGAGACACATGGTCTTTTATACCACTAATTTATTGTAAAAGGTGTATGTAATACAAAATCACATACTATATCATTAATAATTCCTAAATAATTAAATTTTTTGTTACAATTAATCTATTTCATTCATGGGATTTTATGATTCAAATGTTCCCAAAGTTTTATGGTTTTAAGTTTAAATATCATTTTAATCCAGTTTGTTTGTTTTCTGAAATTCTATTGAAGGAAATTATCTAATCATTTTCTAATAATCTTATTTAATTTTCATATCCTAGGGTTATTCTTGATGTTTTAATGTATTTGTACCAGTTTTTATACATTGTTACTTAAAAATATTAATAAAACGTATCTAATGAAATCCAACTTATTTTCTCTCTTCCATTGAAAATCCATATTCTTCCTAATACATATTTTCTTAAAATATTAAAATGTATTACTTTGATTTTTTTAGTTAATTTTTTCCCTTTATTGATTTTTTACAAAAAAAAATTAATTGTAATTTTCTAGTCATTTTCTAGGCAATGTAGTTTTTGACTTTTCTTATAAAAATATGGAAGGAATATTTTTTTAACCCAACTGATATGAAGATATTTCACTAGATATCATGACCACTCTATGTTTTATAGTATTTTTTTAATTTTAAATTGATATTTAAAAAAATAGATAGCTTTTTCTTATAAATATATTCATTCAAAATGGAAAGTATATTTTCGTCAAGATATGTTCAAAGTGATATTGCACAATAATTCTCTATCTAAGATGACAACCTTTAGTATTACTCAAGTGAAATGGTAATTTTCATAGAGAATTTTTTTAATTTCATTAACCATATTTCCATCAGCAATAACAACATTTGATGTTTAAGGAAATATTATCAATTATTTATATATTTATCTCACATATAAAACTAGTTCATTCTCCCTTCCATGATGGGTTAATAAATACATTATAGTGATTTATCAAATGCATTATTATGAAATATCCTTTGAGTATGATATGATAAAATATTATTCAACTCAATTTATTTATATGGGTAATTATTATGTTATTACTTATAATGGATTTCCTTTATACAGAACACATAGATCATGAACATTTTATATTGGATGCACCCAGATATCACTCTAATGAAATTGGTAATGTTATAATATCATGAGACTTGAAGTATGGGATTATGGAGTAAACAAAATTGGTTATGGGACTTTTATCACCATGTTATATTATATAGGAAGTTATCATTGACTCATTTTGGTCTCGTGTTTTTGTGTTTCTACAACATTTCTTATGATTCCATAATCTTATCATGCAATGTTTTTTTGTTTTTATTCCATGCGATTTCTCATGTGACATATCTTTGATGATATCATGTTATAAATTTGAATAAAATGGTATTATTACATATTATGTTTATTCCCTTAATGTGATTTTCATTCCACCAATTTCATTAAGTATTCCCCATGTTATCCCATTCGGATTTAGGACCTCAAATGGATTTTAGGAGATCACAATGGAAAATAAAATAATTATACAATTTTATATGTATTAAGAACCTAATAATATAATGAAACTAGGAATTTAAGATCATTATATTTCAATTATTGTATATTTATGTTTAATAATAATTTAATATTATTAGTAAAAGGCCTTTGACTCCATAGTTGGTATCCGAGGAAGGAATTAGTTATTATTTGGAACTAGGATGAGAAAACATTATTGAGAACCCTAGGGATAAGTAATTAAATACTATTATGTATAGAAAAATATTATAAACCCCTATTTAAGTATATAGTGAGTCTATTATGAGTAATTACATCCCTATCTCGATAATACATGTGGAAGTTGTTTTGGAACATATGTACTTACTGGTAATTACTCTAAAAAATGCATGTCGGTCTTAACTTGAGAAATATATGGTACTGGACAACAAGCCACAACAAGCCTTAATATACACCTGATTTGATACTCAAGGGGGATTATCTTTTTGAAATTCAAAAAATATTTACAAACCATAATGATTTATTTGAATAGATGATGATAATGGATGACATAGGATAGACCAGATGTTTCTTAAATTGAAATAAATGTCTCACGATTTAGACACATTATATATAATCCTTCATGATTATGTTGTTTCCCACATTGAATTTGTTTTCTCACACTATTTTTTATGGTTTCAGTCAATTATAAGAACCAAATGTAATATTTTTAATATTGAATGTGATACACAATGTGTTAACAATAAACCAAATATGATGATGACTATAGTAAAGTATATTTTTATTATGCCTAACTAGTTATAATGATATATGGTTTACAAAATTAACCTTAACTAACTATTGGAATCACCATATAATATGAGGATATCATTTTAGAGAGTTCATGTGGTGGATACCATGGAGGAATGAATACTCAGTTTTTTATATTGTGATATTGTGGGAAGAAGTACAAAAGGGAATTTCTAAAAAGAAAGAGAAGATTATTTATGTTTAGATAAGAAGGGATAAAATTAATTAATAAACAAGGAAAATGAAAAGTTCATTTAATAAAATGGATTATTACAATGGTTTCACTAAGGCATCATAAATGGGTGAATGTTTTAAATGTGGAAGGATTGGGAATTATGAAAATCGATGTCTAGGGAGGAAATATTTAGAAAATTATCAAAATGGTTGTATGAGTAATTGTTTTTATATTTATATCTAAGAGAGTGAAAATAAAATATGATAGAAATGAAGTATTAATGAATAAGATGATGAAGACAATGGAATAGTTTAAGAATAAATTGAATGATTTAATTTTTTATATACTACAATTCAAAAATTTTGTGAATAATGAAATTTATAAATAAGGGTCATTATATAGAATTTTTGTGTAATGAATTTTCAAGAATATGTTATATGTTACTAATAACCTAGAATATTATATAATTGTATGGTGATACTCTATGGAAAAAATATTTAGGGAAATAAAATCATAGAGACATGCTTGATGATGACGTAATAAGTTTATTTTTTTGAAATGAATGAGTTATATGGAAAACCTCAGTGGTTAAAAAAGTGATTTGATGACTAAAGTTATTTTTAAAGATGATAATAATATTATTCACATTGTTATTGTATCAAGAAAAATTAGGAATATTCCCATCACTAATGTATTATAGTGACCCTACTTTTCATACATTATTATTAAGTTATTTTAATGGTAAAAAAAATAATAGATTTACAAAACTAGGATCCAAAGGATTAGTGTCTTGTGAAAATTAGCAACATACGTCCCTTTTACATAATAAAACATAAAAATTATTTAATTCATTATTCAATAGCTTCTTAATGGACCTTGTGTTCTCTTTAGTATAACTAATCTCCTGAGGATATATATAATAAAAATGGGTGAGGTGAAAGACCAATAAGTAGATAGAGAAAGACATGAACAAATATATCATTGGATGAGAAATCATCTTCATCATAACATAATAATGGGATCTTAATCATAATCAGGATAGGAATCATTACATAAATTCGATGAATTTTAAAATACATAAAAATGAAACATTGTGTTTTATTGGTAAAATACCACACATAGTTGAGATCAAATCTTGCACCATGTTCACACATAACATATGTGCATAATCATAACATCATGATTGTAAAGAAATCTTGAATCATGTTCACGCATATTTCACATACTCTCATGAGATACATCATAATTCCAAATAGATTATATATAAATAATTGACATTAAATAACACATGGAAAAGAAAACGGGGGTCCAAAATGTATCATAAGGATGAAACTCATAAATAAAAAAATTGTGTTCTTAAAATTAAAATTGAATAACTTACTTGGTATAAAAAGTATCAATCCTGATTAAAGAATAAACAATTTATAAATACGTAAAATATGTGTTTATTTATAAAGAAGAGTTCTCTTCAAAAAATATACAAATAGGTTAAAAAAATAGAAACATGTATATACAATAATATAAAAGGTTATAAAAATAAAAAAACATCGACATAGATATATGGAATGAAATAGGAATAACCCAAAAAAGGAAATTGGGTTCGTGAATCCCCTAGACTTATGTCTGAATGTTTTATTCAAATTAATATCCTATATAATCAAATTTTATTTTTTTAATTAATAAATACATAACCTATATTATATTTATTTTATTTTCATATGTTTATTATGTTTTTGGGGCCATTATGAGGAGTTATAGTAGAAAATTTCATCGTTCGGGGGTATTCATTTTATTAATCTTCATTAGCAATTTACTTTTATACATGTATGGAAGATCATATAAAATGGGGATAATTTTATGGAATTAAATGAATATGTAATTAATGAACTTATAAATTTTTAATTAGTCATATATTATTTTCTATCCTGATATATAGATGTTTCATTAGATAAAATTTCAATGATAACTGTTTAGATTAATTTTGAATGTTTTGATCACAATGAACTGTTTTTGTTTTATTATTTATTAGTATGTAAATATATTAGTATTATAATGTAAAGTAGGATTTAAAAAAATTAAAATATTTCTCTACCATTATAATGGTTTTATGACTACCATTGATGACAATAAATGAAAACAAAAACTTTTCATCCTTAAAGGCAATAAATCAACACACAATAGACAAATTTCGTCATTTATAGAATAAAACAAAGAGGGGAAGATGTTTGATGATTGATTATTATATTAACATATTAAAATTACAGTATATATAAGAAACCAGAGTTATCATTAGACTTCTATTAGGGTATTTTAGGGTAGAATACAAGAAGAAAAGATCGTGAAAAGAAATTAAAAGAAAACAGAAGACAATTTTACATATTGAACTTCTTCTCCTTGAGAACCACCATAGAGATATTTTAATTGGTATTTTGTGGATGGAAATGTCTCATGAGAATGTGGAATGGGATTGGGGATAATATTGGGTTGAAATTTAACAATATTTATGGCTCTTGAGGTGTGAAGGGGTGGTGAGGGGTGGTATATATAGTTTTTGGAGATGACTGTTTTTTATTATTTTATTAGTTAGTTTATTATTTTGGGTAAAGAAAATAAATATATTTGATTAAAATGATAAATAATGTAAATGGAGAAGGATTTATTGATATTATGGAATTACATCAGCCATATATCATATATGACTGTATAATTTAGGCATTTTCTAAGTACCAAAAATTACCATATTTTACAATTCACCAACAATTCATCTATTTTAGAAAATCCCAAATATTTCACCCAAAATACCTTTCAATGTTTATAATAAAAAATTTAAATCAATTTTATGAAAATAATTTTTAAATATGAAATTTTTATTTTTTAATTAAAATAATCATTAATTCACAAAATAACGATTTTAAATTATACCAAATTTTATGAAACATTAAAAATTTAATCAAGCTCTCCTAAAATTATATTATAATCACAATAATTTTTTTATAAATTTATTTTTTGAAAATAAATTTTAATTAAAGTAATTTTATTAATTATAAAATTATAAATAAGAATTTATGTTTCATAAAAATACAAACACTTAATTAATAACCAGTAAAACAATTATTTACTTATACTATGATTTAATTATTCCATATTGTCATTTATAAGATGCCTAAATTTCAATTATAATTTCATAGATGTGGTTATTATTTTATTATCCAAATTATTATACCTAATGTTAATATTACTATTCCAAGGGTTACGTTACATTTCCATCGGGATACATGCATTAATTTATTTAAATATTACATATTTATTTTTTAATTTATGAGAATCATGTTTTTATTCAGATATCCATTCTATGTATAAGTTTTATACAATCTATCATAATTGTAATAAGGGAAACAATTCCATTGATAAAAGTTTTGTTCTTTCATTCCCCCCCATTTGAAATTTATCCCTTCAAATTTTGTTTTATATAAACCAGTGGGGGTATTTCTCCATCATCACTTTTACCAGTTCCCATGTTTCCTCTCCATATATATGGTTTTAACATTATACATTGACCAGGTGAGTAGTATTATTGTATAGAACATTATCATTGTGGTCTATGATCTTCACTAGCTTCCCTTATAAAAGAGATTATTTTCCAACTATACCTCCATTATACTGAGTATGTGTAATGGATCTGGTATAAAATTCCTCAAGTGGGATACATGGAATACATTTTGTACTTGACACATGTTCGGTGGAAATGTGGTTTAGTAGGCCGCAACTCTGACACAATCAAGAATATTGAAGGGTCCAATGTAGTTTGTTAGTATCTTTCCCTTTTTCCAAAATCTCATAATCCTCCTTAATAGAGATACATGAGGGAATATGATGTCTCAAACCTCAAACTCTAGGTACCATCAATGACCATCGACATATATCTTCTATCGACTTTGGGCTTCCATAATATGTTGTAGAATGGTTATCACCTTCTCTACCATTTCATCAACCGTCTCACATCCTAACAACTTACTTTCACCGAATTCATTCCAAAATTTCAGTGTTCTATATATTTTCCCATAAAGGGATTCATATGGATCCATTTGGATGCTCAAATGAGAGCTGTTGTTATAAGATAACCCATTCAAAGAAAAAAATATTTCCCATCCTCCATTAAATTCCATAGAACTTTCCCCCAAAACTTCTTTTAGTTTTTTAATAGTAATATTTGATTGGAAATAATTTTGAGAATGATATGTATTGAATTTTAGGTTAGTGTTTAGGGAATGTTGGAGACTTTTCCAGATTGTGGAAGAAAATATTGGATCTCAACTAAATATAATTGATAGTGGTAATCTATATATCCTTACAACTTCTCTAATTTATATCCTTGAATCTAGGTCTAGTGGGAAGTCCTCTCAAATTGTGATAAAGTGAGTTGTTTTTATAAGATAATCTTAAACAACCCATATAGCATTGTTTCCTTTGGATGTCTTCAGAAGTTCAGTGAAAAATTCTACGGTGATTTTTTCTCATTTCCACATCGTGAAGAACCTTCTATATGAACATTTACCCTTTTCTAGGGATATTCCACCTCACTTCCTGAAGCATACCCATTTTCAATTCCCCTCCACTACATGAAGCACCATAACATCAGGATGCCTCTTCATGTGAACCCCATTGCTCTAGAAACCCTTCCCCCTTATGGACCTCTAGGATTATATGATGTGATTTCTAGGTCCCGTGGGTGGTTCTTCCCTTTTCGTTGATTGGCCGTATGCTTCTTCGCATAGGAACACTAATGGATACTGCTTCTTTGCATAGCCACACTTATGTGGGTCCCTCGGTAGATCACTCCAGGACACCCCCTCACCACGAAATTGATGATACCTTCCCTTCCCCAAGGGTAGGTGGGTATCAGTTATGTAATTCCTATGGGTAGGGAGTGAACCCGCCTTGTCTGAGGTATAGGACATTAAACATCCATGCACCACCATCCTCAGTACAAGACATTAAAATACGAACCCTCTCCCTACACCATACACATGGTGACCCATCTCGGACATTCTATATTCCCACTCGTCTCCACAGGAGTGATACCTTTCTTACAAGGAATGAGATTCTCTTTGATGGAGCGGTTCCTATCCACAGGGAAGGGAAACCACCTTGGTGTAATCCCCTATCCTTTCTTGTGACAGGCAGTATCCAGATCCCCCTCATATCTTCAATGCCAAAGACCGGAGGATATATGGACACTAGGACATTCATTATCCCATCCCTCTCTTGTTGGACTTTGTCTCCACTTGAGACTCCATCTTAGAGTAAGTCCCAATCTCCATCTCCATGGGTTTCTAACCATGCGTAAGTCCATGTTTCCTCTTTGGTATTCTAACCATGCATAAGACCCTATTTTCTTTTTTGGCCCATTAACCATGTGTAATCCCCATTCCACTTCCCATAGATACACCTTTCATGACATGGTCGTCAGGTCTCTGTTGTCTCTTGTTTCTCACACCGAGCATGACTCACGTGGACTTAGAGTAATAATCGACCATGACATTCTCTTTAGGTTGACATAGCTTGTATGCCCCTAACACACCATTCTGAACAAATTGGACATTGATACTTACCATGACAAGGTACATTGGAAGCCTCCCTGAGGTTCAATCCAAACATCTACTTGACCGGACCCCTTTACATCAGTTCACCAAACTATTCTAAACCACATATGCTTTGATCCTTGCTAAGGAAATGTACGCCAGAAGCCTCTCTGAGGTTCAAGACCAGCAACTATTGGTCTTGACTCCTTCACGTCAGTCCATCCTCATCTTACATAATGTTAAATTATATTCTGCTTTCGTCCCTCAAGAGGATAAATAGTACCCATTCAAACTACATGGGTTTTGATCCTTTTCTCCTAGAAAAGGTACATAGGAAGCCACTCTGAGGTCCAACCCCAATCAGCAGTAACTCGTTGTACCCCAATTAGCTGTAAGTCGTTATACCCCAATTAGCGGTAAGCCATTCTATCTTAGTCAGTTGCAAGTCATTGTATCCTATTCACTGGTAATCATTTGTCTACCCTAACCAGTGATAATCCATTGGAACCCAAACCAATGATATGCTATTGTGATACTCCAATCGAAGGTAAGTCGTTTTGATCCCATCCAGTGGTAATTCGTTGTCATCCCATTCATTGGGACCCATATCTATGGTCCATCCCAATGGAGTCAGACCGACCTTGGGCTGCTATCCACGAGTATTCCCCTTTATATCATCAGTTCATTGTCCTCTGTGCATACCCCAATTCTATACCCCCATCCTAAACTATGTGGACCTTGATTCTCCTCCACATGGATACATAGGAAGTTTCCATGAGGCTCAATCCCATTGACCATGTCCCATCATATTCCCTTTCCCTCGAGCCTCTAGGTTTCGGGAAGTTAATTCCCCAACCTGGTGGTTCCATATCCTCAGGGTCTCATCCATACGTCCATTATCGCAGGTTTCCTCTTCTGGTGTCCCATTACCTTGACGAACTACGTGGACATTGATTCCATATCATAGGGATACTTAGGAAGTATCTATTAGGTTCTATCCCATTATCACCATCTCCCTCATTTCATCTCCATCTCATTCCCCCACTACTTCATTCAACTCTCCATCATCCATCCCAATTCTTACCCAGGCCTCCACATCTCGGTCAAATCATGCCACCAACGTTTTCACTGCTTCTAGTAGAAATCGGGAAACTAATCACATGTTAGCCCCAGCATCAGTGATCCCACTAGGGGTTTCACCTACCTGACCCACTCCAGTCATTGTTCTGATTAGTCCAATTCATCTCTGCTAGACATTAAACTCACAAAATACCATGTGTTAAACATGGGAAGCTAAGAAAAACCTCGGAGACATGCCTATAGAATATAATTCCCTTCATTTGATGTGGGATTCCTCGAGATTCAGCACCTTCAAAGAATCCTTATAATAATGGAAAGAATCCCAGATGAATTAGTGTTCCTGCGTCCAATCATGCTAGTGATTTCGAACATAACTGCTCCCCCAAACGAAGATTGATGCCCTGACCGGACCCCTTGGAATGTCTTGAAAGAAGCAGTGTAATTAACTGGCATCCATGAAGATATAACACTGGAAAGAGTTTCATGAACAATTTAGTAATCTATGAGGGAGAACCAAACTAGGTAAAGAGTACCAAGGAGGAATTTGTGGTATAAAGGACTGACATCACATCATCCCGATTTGATAATGGGGAAAAATCCTTGAACAGGTGACAGATGCCACCTGCCTTTAGAAAGATGAAATTCAAGGAAATAGTCAGCATTTCCTCCTCCAATAAAGATGGATGTACATGACCTAGATAAAGCATCAGAAACTGAAATGGTGAACCCGATGTGAAATTCTTATCCCCAGTGTGGAGATTAGTAGAATTAATGAACTAAGTGGACTAGTGTGTCACCAGATCGATGTACCCTATGCCAGGTCCCACTAAGAAAATAGAGGGCTTGACATGAAACACACTAGAATGTGGGTTAGTTGATAATTGGACAACTCGGTCAATGATGTTGTTAGTGTGGATCCTTCTTACCAACCATGGAAGATGGAATAGGCACTGGGGCACAGGGCGTCCATTACCTAGTATTATCACTAATGGTTTAATCTCCCTGCCTTCTAGGACCCATGATGTCGTATCTGGAAACCGATCACCGCCCACCTAGAGACGCAGGTGTAGGGGAGATATCAACGTGGAAACCCTATGTGGCCTAATTTCCCCCATGTGCAACCATATCTATTTGGTGCCTATGCCACATCTCCACTTATGAGTTCGTTCATCAAAGGGTGATAAATGACATTGTACGACGATACGAGGAGGGGATCATCCAAACCAAGGAAATAGCCCGACAAGACCAAGAGGCATCTATGGATTGTCTCCACGACCTCTCCCAAGGTCCACGTAGGGATCCACTTCTCCCCTCTTCGATGCAAAACCATTTAGGGAGCCTCTCCCTAGAACACTTTGATGAACCCCTCCCCTACGCCAATGAGGTGGCAGGTGTTCGGGATAGATCGACCGGGATCCTATTCTTGGGGATCCTAAAGAGGGACCCCAATAGGCCATGCCAGTGCCTCTACCCAGACCCAAAGGTCAAGGAATAGGTAATCTTGGTGCCTGCTCTACCAACCACAATCAAGTTTACCCAACGCCAGTGTCGGGTGCAAGCTGAGGAGGACGCCACCAAGGGGCGTCAACATCAACAACTACCATGGATCGTGCCACCATCGATGTATACTATCATTAAGATGTCTATTTTGATTAGTTTAACTCATATACCAGACTCATATCGAGGCCCCAACATCCCCATGGGATGGCTAAGTCGATTTTTTTGGTTGTCGGTGCAGGTAACACCAACTTCGGGCTGACCCGCGACTACAACACCTAGTACAGAGGTCCCCCCCGTACATCCACCATTGAGAATGTGGATACTACCCACTTCCAAGCTCAACATGGAGGTTCTACCCATGCCACCTTCAATCCGAATTAGGGTCCTCCCCATGGTAGTGACACTCTGTACGGAAGCATCTTCCATGCTCATGACATTGGGTATGGAGTTGTTTCTCCTTCCATAGACCACCGACGTGGAGATGTTACACATACAGTCAATATACAGCTTGGGGGACTTCCCCATGTCTTTACAGCAGTTGGAGAAGGTCCTCCTTTCCCTACAAATCAGAGGAGTGAAGGTTATCCTCTCTTCATTGGCACCCAGCACGGAGCTCCTACCTGTGTTTGGCTTGACTAGTATAAAGACACTAATCACACTAACACTCCAAGACGAAATAATCAGGGAGACCCTACCCATGCTCCTACAATCTCCAAAACATTCCACAATGATTCCCTCGGTACATCGGCCAGTGGACCTAAAGTCTCTCTCTGTGATCCCTTTGACATCTATCTAGATGCTCCTCGCACCCTAGCTCACTCAGAAGGATGTCCTGTCTTCCCCAACACCAGTTCGGCCGAAGGACCACCCAGCGCCAAAAATATACTATATCTTAAAGATCCATCCTAGTTCAGAAAGGTAGGTAGTCACTGAAATTAAAAAAATCCATGGATTATTCAGACCGAGATTAAACTTGTCTGCTTCTCATCTTCTGAGGCAGCATATGACTCAACAATGTAACCCTCACCTCGATCATCCACGTCACGGGTCGGGGGAAGAACGAGGTGCATCGGCCTCATACTTTCAGAATGCAAGGTCCACCAGATCCATGTTTACCTCTATAGATACATCAAGGAGGAAGAATTTTTGGCATCTCCCCATGGTCCAGCAATGAAATCACCACAATCATCACTAGGAGAATTCTCTACCTTTACCAGAGATCATAGAGAGTTATTCTGGGGACCAATGGTGAACGATAAACAGAATGGTCCACTGCCAATAGAATTATTCCTATGCCAGAAACTATAGTCACCATCACTTCTTATCACAATGTGGTGGAAACTTCACTACACTATTTACAGGATATCTCGAGATGTTGTGGTTTTTCAGCCTGCTAGTCGTATTCTCCACCGGCAAGCCTACCGTCTCAGCAGTCTGCTTTAGTACCACTACTGGTTCTCCAACCACCTCTATTTGATGAGTGGGGAAACCAAAGTCCAAAACATGAGTCTAGGACGATGATCTTACGGGACATTCTTATGGGATACCATTTCTCGGAGTTGTTTTATCCAGTTGCAGCACCAAACATCAGTGCACTGGAAGAACTTACCCTGGAGAAGGTTGGATGCTTTCTTCAGACCCTCTGGGTGACTCACTTTCATCTCCATCATTGATGAGTGGATTTTCCCAAGATTCAAGAACACATCGAAGACAAATGTCAGTACTGTCGTTTGGTTGATTTGGCCGCACTCCCCGTGGCCTAGCGCCTTGAGTCACCAGTCCACCTTAAGAACCTTCAACAATGATGCATCTAGAGTATTTAAGTCCTCCGCATGATTATCAAGGATGCTTCCCCACACATGCATATACATGGTTGGGGGTATTATGTAGCCCTCCATTTTAGTTCTATTCGGCACTAGCCCGACATTCTAGGTGATTTAGAGGATATTCCTCTAGGAAGAGTCACAGTTAACATGGACAATCTATCGAAGGAAGAGATGAAAATAGAACTCCTTGTTGAAAACATAATCCCCAGGGGAGTTCCACAACTATTGGATCCATTAGAAAGAGTTACTCTCTAGTAGACAAATATGTTGGGACTTCTCGCACCCACCGAGGAATTGGTCCTCAACCAAAATCTCAACAAGGGTAAGGAGAATCACGGGGCCGTCAAACCCCCCGACCCATTGGGCTCTGTAAAAAATAGAAAGGATGGTTCTGAAAAATACTAGTTGCGTCAACAGCTCATGAAGAATACAAAGGTTGTGATGACCTCCTTGTTGAGCATGCCACGGAGTGAAGACCAGACTACAGTGATCCTCAGCTGGGGAAACAAGGGAAGAAATAACTTCCCCCCAGTGAATTTACACTAGGTGACCCTAACCATCCTGCCCATGTAGATTGGTTTGAGTCTGGATCTTACTACAAGAGTGCATGGTATGTGTCAGAAAATCCACCAGAGAGGCATGACAAACCTTGAGACTCAGCTGAGGTTGACCCAGCAGCTCCACATGTCATCCCACCAGATCCTCTACGAGTCATTGGGCCTTTTTATCATGTTGAAGAGCCTGGAAACACACTAGTGTTCAGGGATCTCCATCAAGATAGGAACCACTTCCCAGATGATCCCATGGTAGTTATCATTGCTTTCCTTGAGTCATTTGAAATGCAATAGGTTGAAATCATGCCTAATGGAAATCCATATCCGGCATAAGTGGATGATATTCAAGCACCCCCCAGGTTTCGGAAACCACACCTTCTCTACCATTCATTGGACTGGTGACTTGCTATATTATTTGGACCACTTCATTAAAAGGTGTGGACCCATGCTGGAAACTCCGGCACAGAAGGAGGCCGCCAGGACATGATGCTTCATACAGACATTGGATTGACCCTCATTTGTCGGGTACATCCAGCTACCGATCGGGTCAGTAGCTGGTTGGGAAGATCTCTATAGTAAATTTCATTACCAGTTTAGTTCCACCACTTGGATGATGAGTATTTCATACCTATTTATGAGTAAATAGAGGCCAGACAAGTGTGTCATGGACTTTGTTGCCCGATGGAAAGGACTCACCTACTCTATGGACATGCCACTGAATCAAGAACAGTCGCTAATGATGTGTGTGGGGAATGTTATGATAGAACTAGTCCTCTCTCTAGTTACCCATAATTACTCTGAGGGATTTCGAGACTTATCTGATATGTCCCAGTGTCTAGAATATCCCTTGAAGTAGGACAGCCAGGAACATCCTTTTCCTCCCAAAATTCCCACAAGTAGGCCCGCCAAGGCCAAGCCTACCACGGTAGCCCAAATAGAGGCCACCAGAAAACTGGAATTATTACTAGTGGACCCACCTCTATATCCTCATAGAGGACTACCACCGTATAAGTAGCCTTTTTCCTAGCTACGACAACCTCAAAACTAGTAGGCACCTCTACATAATGTGTCGATGCCACCTGAGCAAGATAACTAGGCTTTTCCACCTCGACAGGCTCCTCCAGCCACTCATATGGTCAGGATCCCAAAGCCCCCTTCTCAGGAATAAGAAACTAGACCTACTCATTCAATGAGCCTTAGATCTCCAGTTATTTCTATAGTGCCTTGGAATAGAGAATTGTACGGTTTCCTGAATGCAGGTGGCCAAAAGAGGAGGATCTCAATGATTGCCCCAATTACGGCCCCTATCACCAGATCCTAGGGTACACCCTTGAAAAATGCTATGTGTTTAAGTACTTCCCTCAAGACTAGGTTGATAATAATGTAGTCAGGTTAGGTCTAGCTCTGACACATGTGGCACGTGTATTCTTGAAGCCAGATAGTAGTAGTGATGGTAAGAGGGTCCCAGAAGTATGATGATTGGATGGATCATAAGGCTATCTATCATGCCCAATGTATTATCTATGCACACATAAATCTACCAGATCCTTCAATATACAACACAATATCATCATCTAGCACCTCTTCTTCAACGTCTTAGTCTTCCCCTTTTCAGAAGAGCAAGCATCGACGACATAAGTGAACAGAAAGTCCCCAACAAATGTCATCGTCATCCTGTACTCTTGATAAAATCATTACCCTAGAGATGGATATTCCCCCCCAGAATCCATCTAGTTGTGTATTCTTCTTCAAGGGACATACAAGGGTATGCCTCGGTTAACACCATAGAGCTGGTAAATCCCTACATGATTTTTTATGGCGATGAGCGCTAGGTGGATCCTCCCAATGTTCCCAGTCGTCGCTAGCGTCGAAGGAGCCGTGGAAATATGGGTCATAGGACTTCCTCGGTCATTATTTCCAGCAATTTTATGAATACCACCGAAACCAAATAGCAGGACCAGAGTAGAGCTCAGCATGCACAACCTTCTCTTCTGGTGTCAACAGATCTACCATCGCCGCTTTTTTTGCTGCTTGATCAGGCAGATCCACTTCGATTTCTCCATGATCATCCACGCTATACTATGTACCTATCTCATTCATCTTTCCCTCATCCATTATTAACTCCACATGCATCCTCTATGGAGTAGGGTTACATTCACAACACTAGTCAACAGCTGGTCCTGCAGGCATGGGCTCCATACCTCCTGTCATAGAGCGACCTTCGATAAGTAGAAGATTACACCTAACACAGAAGTATAATGTTCTCAAGCATATTTCTAGAATTATATGATGGATCACCATCCATGAGCCCATTTTCCTGTCATTAGATATATTTTTATCCCTCACAGAGGCTTTAAGAAGCCCCCTTTAATTTGAGACCAAGGTAGCAGCCGCATAAGCCTTCCATGTTGAAACAGTCGAGCGTGCTTAATGCCAGGCCATCATATTTTTCTCTAAAGAAGATGAAGGATCTACCATACTGGGGAACATCCTCTCACTGTAAATCACCAACCACTTCAATGGTGTATAGGTTCATCGGTGTCTTGTCGACACAGGCTCCGGGATCAACCTAATCCCGATTAGGGCACTACAAAAACCGGGGTTGTATAAGGATGATCTGAGTCCTATGACCTGAAAAGTAAAGGTTATTATAGGAAGTAACAGACACCAAATAGAATGATCCACATGAAGAACTAGTTCGGTGGGCCGATATATAGTACTAAGTTCATGGTTGTCTCCCAGGACACCACCTACAATGTGTTTATGGGAAAGCCATGGCTCCACCTGCATGAGGCAGTCCATTCATAGTATCATCAGTGCCTCAAGTAATCCTTTAATGGTCAAGGGAGAATAATTCAAGGTGGAACATCTCCCTTTTCCTCTTTTGAAGACCGCTCTATGTATTCCAACTATTACAAGAGAAAGGAAAAGGAGATTCAGTCTAATGAGGTTGACCATGATACGGCTACGACCGACCCGTCGAAAGATCTAGATGATACCTAAATATTTCAAATCCATTGATTGGATTCTATGAAAACAGCTATGGGACAATGATTTTTTGGTTCTGGGATGAGGGGTAATCACATTAACAAGTCTAATCAACTCTAGAATATCACCTCATACTCTTACTGGAATCCGGATAAAGTGATCCCAGATACCCCTACACCCAGAAGATATCGGGATATCTGCCCCATATAAACAACAATACACCATAATTTCTTGTTTCTCCAGGCATGGATAAACCAAATCAAGAAAATCATAAATATTTCTTCGATATCATCATGTATGGCCCCTTGGGACAAAGACCAGATGAGATCAAATCGACAACATTCATTGATATGGTTTAGGAAGCACAAGATCCCCTTGACACAGTGTCCACTACCACTCAGGCAGGTACTAGTCTCCCATCAGGATATTTTGACTCAATGGAAACTCCTCCCACCAAAGATACTTCATCAAAAAGTGAAGAAGAATATTTAGAGGATTCTCCTACCGCCTTGGAAGAAGTTGTCTCCACAACATTCGATGAATTGGTACAGGTGAACTTTAGTAGCGAGGAAGATCTGAAACTCACATTGATCAGTTCCATTATGCCCCTTGAGGACAATAAACTGTATGTTGAAATCCAAAAGCAGCACTGTGATGTATTAACCTAGAGTTACGATGAGATACTAGGGTTGTATCCACAGTAGTCGTCCCCCACCTTGGTCTCCCAACAAATCAATGTGGGTATAAGTAGCCAAGAAGAAATATGCACCCTTCTCATGGTTCCATGGTCGAGGCTGATGTGGATAATCTCATCGAATCTAGTTTCGTTAAAGAAGTCAAGTGCCCTAGATGGATAACCAACATTGTTCTTGTCAAGAAGAAGAACAGATAGACCATATTCTACATCGACTTCCGAGATCTCAATCATTCTTTTTCAAAGGATGATTTTCCACTTCCTGTGATGTAATTGTTGATTGATGCTACAACTGGGTTCCATGACCTCTCCTTCATGGATGGGTACTCCAGGTATAACTATATCTGAATGGCTTCCGAGGATGAGGAGTATACGGCCTTCAAGGACCCAAAATGTACTTTCGGTTACAAAATCATGCCCTTAAGTCTAAATAATGTAGGTTCCACCTATTAGTGGGCTATGCACCACATATTTAAGACAATCCTTGGGTCACTGGTGGAGTGTTAGGTGGAAAATCTGGTGGTCACATCCCTCCAACGTTAGGACAATCTCAAATTCCTTGAGAAAGTGTTCATCTTCCTCCATTCTTTTCTCTGAATATAAACCTCTTTATGTGTGCTTTTGGGGTTACCTCTGGAATGTTTCTCTTCTTCGTTGTGAGATGCAGAGGCATTGAGATCGATCCGGAGAAGATCAAAGTCATCATGCAAATGTCTCCCTGAGAAATATTTAGGAGCTTCGAGGATTCCAAGGATACTTGGACTACATACACTGATTCATTTCGAATTTGGCCAGAATGTGTATTCCCTTTTCGTGGATAATGATGAAAGGAACTGTTTATCAGTTGGACAAAGAATGTTATACTAGTTTCGAAGAAATAAAGTAGTATCTTCTTCATTCTGCATTCTTAATGCCACCTATCTCCAAAAATCACCTGGTCCTTTATATGACCACCCGAGAATGATCTCTCTATGACCTTCTCACCCCGACGAATAACGAGGCAATTGAGGATAGTCTCTACTATCTCAAACACATGCTCCTAAATACAGAAACCAGATACTCCCTTATCGAGAAGAGCTACCTTGCACTGCTATTCGTAGTATAGAAAATGTGGAACTACCTACAACATCATGAGGTATGGATGGTGTCCCTAGTGGATCCACTGAAGTACATCCCAAACCGCCCCATGCTAACATTCCACTTAGATCGGTGGGTAGTAATACTTCAGTAGATTGACATTAGGATTGTCCCTTGGAAGGCTATTTCTGGGAAAGAATTGGAAAACATCCTTTCCAACCATCCATCTTCTGCAGAACAGTATCTAGACCATGATTTTCCTGATGAGAAAATCATCTCAGTAGACCAAGAAATTACATGTTGGGAAATTATCTTTAATATTTGTTCCTGGATCCCCACCTGCAGAAGGCCCAATGACTCCAGACTCAATAGAGTAGACTTCGGTGTCGTCTTCAACACTTCATCACAATCTGTTTTTCTATATTTATTCCTTCTATAATAGGGTTGTACAACAATGATGTGGATTACTAGGCCCTCATTTTTTGCCTTGATTTGGCCCTCTAGATTGATTTTCTCCACCTGCATGTGAAAGAGGACTCTAAACTAGTCATCAAGCAGATCAATGGTAACTATGTCGTCAAAAATCCATAGATCATACCACTGTTGGAATGCACCCTCCAGCTGATGGCGTAGTTCCCATCTTAGCCAGATGTTCCTCATGTCACTTAATCCCAGGACGGTTGAATTGATGCCCTGGCCAGTCTATTTACATCACTTGCAGATCATGAACATGAATATTTTATTATCCATGTGGAACACCAGAGATTCATCGATCCCTTCACTCTAGATGGCAATGAAAGTTCATAGGTGAGCCAACTTACCATTAGAGCCTCCACGCCAGGAACTATACACCCCCTGATGAAGTGATTGAGGTGAATCTCTACTAGAGAACATATTTTGTTTAGTACCTCCAAAATGATAAAATCAAAAAAGATTAAGCCAAGGGCGAGTTAATATGACACTGTGTATTATAGTTTACCTGCTAGAGTGGTCTTGGTCTCGATCATATCCTCTAAAAGAGTGGGTTTTATGGGGTCCTACTCTGTTGCATTCAAGGAATTTAAATTTCTCAGGTTATGTAAGAGGTTCATGCTAGTCCCTGCAGGGCTAATCAGACTGGGCTGAATCTATCTCACCAAATCTGTAGGTTGGAAATATTTTTGCCCTCGATGATTTGTGACTGCATCATATTGTCTAAGAGGTGCCATATGTTCCTAATTCATGCCAACATTGTGCATTAGCCACCAAAACCTCTCTACAATACCAAGTACTCCTAGACCTTTGCAGTATGTGGACTTGAGGTCAGGGGACCATATCCACCAGGGACAACATTCCAATCTAGGTTTAACCTGACAGCTACAGATTTCATTTCCAAGTGGGAAGAAGTGGTTCCTCTCAAGGAGGTCAAGGAACATTCTATTGTTGACTTTGTGACCTCCAATATCATTTACTGGTTTGTTTTCCCTCATGTCGTACACAATGATTATGACACAAACTTATGGGCGACTGAGATGAATAAATTGTACACCTAGTACAACATCTATTCTAACCCCAACTCCCACCACCACGCGCATTCAAATTGGAAGATCAAGGCATTCACCAAAACCCACTCTAACATTTTAAAGAAAATTGTTTTCCAAAATAACAAGAGTTTTCCATCAAATCTCGCCAATGGCCTCTGTTCTAATCAGTCGATGACTCGTAATTCCACATTGGTGACCCCATACTCCCTATTGTACGAAAAAGAGGCCATCCTGCTCATCGAGATTTAGTTTCCTTCATTACTCCCAACTATATAGGATTAGAAAGTACCAGATAAAGTATTTAAAATCTATCTGGATGAATTGGAAGCACTCGATGAGAATAGGCTTCGTGCCATGCACAATCTGGAGAGGCATCCGAAAAAGATAGCTAGAGCTTTCAACAAGAATGTTTTCCTATGATCTTTCTTGCATGGTGACTTTGTGTTAGCCTTCAGAACACTAATTATGCCTAGGAGAAAACTACAGTAATTGGAGGCCAAATGAGAAGGACCTTACATCATTTGCAAGATGTACCAAAATGGTGCATACTCCCTGGTTACCATGTATGGAGAGCATATAACTCCCCCCACCAATGCCAGGTTCCTCAATAAATAATTATCCTAAAAAAATGCAGTCTTACATGACCTTAAACTATAATGCCCCACATGAAATTAAACTGTATGTCATCTCGAATGATGATAAACTGTATATTATCCTTGATGACATTAAAATGTATGTCATCCTCGGTGATGTTAAACTGTATGTAGTCCCACATGAAGTTAAACTGTATACAGTCATACATGACTTAAACTGTATGTAGTCCCACACAAAGTTAAGTTATAAATGGTCCCACATGACTTTAAAATGTTCAATGTGTTTTCTGCATGACTTTAAAATACACAGCCCTCCATGAAATATGAATGGCTTTGTTCCCTTCCCCATGGGATACATAGGAACGCTCAGACACGAGCCCAGCCCGAATTATTCTCTTTGACTACCCTTAGGGGTAGTTCTCTCATAGGATCCTGCATGGTGTAGCATATACATCTTTAGGCTCGTTGGATCCAAGTTTACGATGACCTCCCCATGTACCCTCCTCATTCTTATATTCTCCCACGTCCTCACTGGACGACACTAAACTGCATGGACTTCAAGAACTACATGTGCCTTGATTCCCATCTTTATGGGATGCATAGGAATGCCCAGAAATTTCATCTTTAAGCCCAACCCCAAAATTATGGATCTCCCTAAGGGTCAATAAACATGGTGTGGTGCCAGTTTTTTCCCTCCTTTACGTCATGTATATCATGACCACACCATATATCCCCTTCCCTAGAGATCCTCGCCTCTTTCACTGTCCTACTTGGTGTTAAATTGCAGAGGCACAGTTATGCTTCACACACTCCCTGTAATTGGGACTCCATCATCATTAATATCCCAAAGGGAACACAAAAAGTATGGATAATAATCATATGGGATCTCCAGTCATTTTAGGCCAACACCCTCGAGGACATCAAATAACATGTTTATACAATTCATGCATTGCGAATATGGTCAAAAATCGATGCTCATTTGTTGATTCCCATTTTAGGTCACATGATAGGGATGTCACATTTCGAACATGGTCAAAACCATATTTTTTCGTTGTCACCACCCGCATATTTCCCAAGTATTGGGCGTATTGGTTCATTATATCCTGCTATTTCATCAAACGTTAGTCTGCCTCAAGTATGAGTGTGAGTCTAGCTGTCATACCCTTATATGTTGGGAAGAGCCTGGTCATACTCCTTTTTTCACACACTGAGCATTGGTCACATGGGATTAGGATCTATGGTAAGGCAATAACTATGTAAGGGGAGGGTACATACCTATGGTCTGAATCCCATGACCTTAATCTAAGAGCACCACTGTCTTCACCGCAAGACGTTAAACTATAAATTGTTTGGGACTTCGCATCTTATATCCCTCAACCCTATCACCCCTAGCCCATGTTCTCATCTTGGATTGTGTGGTGTGGTATGTAATTACGTTCTCATTCATGTAGGGTTTTTTTCACACCACATATATCCCCTTGAGACATCCCTCCTTCATTTATTGTCCTTTCAGAAGCACAGGTCCCACCATGATTTGTGCGTCCCTTTATTTGAGATTATGTCATCATTAATATCCAAAAGAAACCCTAAGAGCATGGATTCTAGGCCCTTGGGCTCTCCTAACAGTTTGGGTGAATGAACCCAAGTATTTAGAGCAACATGTTGATATAAGTCTCATGTTGCGAATGCGGTCAACAGTCGATTCTCAATTGTTTGCCCCAAATTATGGTAAAAAAATAAGGATACTATGTTGCAAAAATGGTAAATAGGTATACTATATCATTTTTGTTGTTTTTTGGTTTTCCACAGGCAGGATGATTCACCCTATCCACTAACATGCCCCATGCATAAGACATTGAACTAGGCATCTGCCGGTCCGACCCTTACGACCTTAAACAAAGAGCATCATCATCCTCATTGCAAGACATTAAACTGAGAACTAGTTGGGACTTCCTTTTTCCGATCCCTCATCCTTTTCATCCCCTTGGCTCAAGTGTTCATTTCATATTGTATGATGTGGTGTGAGCTTATTTCCTTATTCACCTCAAGCCACTCGTCGTGACATACACATCCCTAGTTGGGATACCATACCCATATTTGCGTCCTTGTTGCATGATGTTAAACTACAAAACATCGTTACTCAGAAATACATGTGGCATAATTCACATCAGTATGGGTACATTGGTCCACCCAAACACCTTGTCTTAGGGTCCAACCCAATCTCTTAGAAACCTCATTATTATCTTCTTGGCCCCTAGGACTAAGTTCTTCTTGAAGAGGGGTATCTAGTGTGGTATGGACTCTAGGTACTCATTCATGTTGGGTTTGTAACATCCACATCACATACCTCTTTTTCATGAGATCCCTTAACTCTCTTTCCCTACACTCATATTTTCAGTTTATATACTATTATGTTAGGCCCATCGACCCTCTTCAGCAATTCACCAATGTGCCCAAGAGTACTCAAGTTCAGAACTGAGAGTGTTAGATTCTACCTGGACATGCTCGAACCCATTTTTTAGGCTTCATGTTCCCCTTAATTAGGTCATTCATTATCTTACACATCCGAAGGGACCCCCAAATGAAATGGATGTTCATCCCAAGGTATCTTCAACCATCTCTACCCAACGTCCTTGAAGGTTTCTAATGACAAATTGATCCAAATCTTGTGTTGTGAATATGCTCTGCGGTTGACGCTCATTTATTGTTCCCATTTTAGGTCACCCAACATGGATTCTATGTTTCAAACATGGTCAATATTTATCCTCCATCATCACTCCAACCCCATCGAACTCTAAATGTTGGTTGCAAGATTCACATCATTTTCCACCCCATTATGTCCATTTGGGATTTCAAAACTCTTGGTACTATACCTCAGTTCACATTTGCGCATTAGGAGGACAAAGATGTTGTAAGGTGTCATTAAGGGATCCACAGTGATTTCCCCTTTATGTGTATCCCATATGTTGCAAAGACCTCTTCTTCCCTTGTTTCCCATAGTGAGTCTGACTCGCGTGGGATTAGAGATCAGATCGAGGTTTGAACTCACTTGGAAGAGTTTTTCTTCTCTATGGTCCAAGTTGTAAGACCTTAAAATAAGATCTCCCTATATGTCCTCTACTTAGATCTATGTATAGATTTATTCCCATACTTATTGGATACATAAGAATTCACAAACATCATTTCTTCAGGTCCTTCTCAAATTTTACTAATTATGTCTTTCCTTTCATCCGTTTAGGCCTTGACTCTTATAGGATTGTGTCGTGTTCCATGTGTGGAATTGTTCCCTCATTCACGTTGAGTTTTCAATAGATGCACCGCATACTCCCCTTCTAAGAGCTATTCTCTCCTACCTCTTGTCCTTCATGACATTAAATTACATTCCCATAACTACATATAGCATGATTCCACTCCTCATGTGATACATATAAACACCAAGACATTTTTTCCATTGGTCCAGCCCCATATTTCCTAACATTTTTAGCCCCTTGTCCAGAGGTTTCTTCCATGAAATTGCATGCGGTATGATGTGGACCTCATCCTCATTCACATCATCTATGCTTTAATATGTAATGTGCATTCCCCCTAAAACATCATTTCTCTATCGTGTCCTTTCTATATGACTTTAAACTATATCGTATGGTCCCACATGATAGTAAGTTGTTTCGTATTTATACCATGACATAAAAATTAATGGTTGGTCCTATCATATGATCCTAAAATATGATGTAATCTTTCTAGCCGCTCAAAGAAAAACTACAATTAATTTTGATTCCCTCACTCGAAGGGGGGCATCTTGTTGGGTATTGGACATCCATCATACCATTTTCTAATTCTTACATGTTTCTTTGTTCCTGTAGAGACACCAAGATTTTCTGTCCTCGGTTTATCGATTCATAAAAAAACACACATATATCATAATGGACAAACAAGATTGATCAAATACCACTTATTTAGGTGCGCAGACTAGAACAACATGTCTTTATTATCCCTTGAACTGGTGGATTACCATGCCACCTCCAGAACTATGTATGACAAGATTCCCATTCTCATGGGGTATGTAGAAATGCCGACGCACCTTACCTTGAGCCCATCCTAACATTCATTTTCGGTCCCCACACCTAATACCTCCAAAAAGAACACATGGTGATATGGAATTCTAGTCCCCATTCACGTTGGGTTTTATAATTACCTCACCACGTGTCTCCCCCGTTCCTTACCCACTCTATTTGGAGCTCTAAGACCTTAAACTAACATCTCCCTCAAATTCCTTTCTATAATGTGTAACGACATCTTTTTTTGAACTATGTGCGGCTTTATCCCCATCTGATGTGGGTACGTTGGAACTTCCAATCACTTTGTCTCATGCCCAACCTAACATTCACTTTTGGTCCCTTGACCTATCAAAAATCCCCTAGGGATACGCAGTGTGGTGCGGACTCCTTGTGTGCTCATTCACATCGGTCTTATACCTACCACATCATGTACTCCCTTTTCAGATATCAACATCATTCATGTCATATTGTATGATGTTAAACTTCATGATTCGATATGTCTATGAATCATGGCATTAAACTATATCTCTACCCCTAACAAGTTCAGGATGCCCCATAAAAACTATGGGACGCACCAGATCCCTCGCCAGAGAGGATTTACCATATCAACATTGGTCTCCTACCACACTATGTTTATGAACTATATTTGTATTGATTCTAATCCTTATGGGATATGTAGTGATGCCAAGGAATTACACCTCAGGCCTAGCCTTAGAGTCATTAACACTTTGGTCCCCTCAGCCCAGATCATGATCCATGTAGTATGACCTTTAAAACTATGTGCATTGTTCATACTGTACGATGTTAAACTACATGTCTATCATCTTCCATAGCATTATGTAAAACCGCAAGGAACCCTTTTTCCTCCGTAGAGTGGTCCTATTCGAAAGTAAGTTCGATCCCTGATCAGACCAATAAACCCACCTAATTGTTTTACACCACGATGGCATAATTTCAAGAGTGTTGGACTTTAGTATGACAACCCATCAATCGACCCTCCACACTTTGTATCCACTTTATTTGGACCCTCGTTCTCTTTCACATATAAAGGAACTCCCTAAATGTACAGATTCATGGCCTATGGCTCGCCTACTGTCCTAGGATAACGTTTTGGATGACTTATTCATAGAATTTTTAGTGTGGCCTCATGTTTCGAACATGGTTAGTGGTCGGCCCTAATTTGTTATCCCCATGATAGGCTAACACAATAAAAATACTATTTTTTAGAATACAGTAAACATTTACCATTTCTTGTCATGCCACCCCCTCAGTATTCCGATTCATGGGTATCGTGATTCAAACCTTCCATTCGCCTCCTTTCGGATTGATTCTAACACCCCTAGCATTACCCCACTCGTGTACTAGAGCAACTTGGGAAGATGAAACTTCGATTGTTATGAGATCATCATTCTCCAGTGAGGCCTCTCCCTTTCTTCCCGGAGATCTGTATTGGTTGTTCAAACCCCAGATGCCTGAATCTTGGTTTTCACTCTTATATTCAGATGGAATAACATGGTGGACATATCTTGTTTATCACGTCGTGCCTGACCCACATGAGATTAGGTATTGATCATTGGGTATTTCACAAATATATCAGATGCAAGGAAATCCAAAATGATTGATGGAATTCATGTATGAAGCTATAATAAAATAACTAAATCATGAAGGTGCGTTTGAAGGATTAGAAGAATTACAGCACCCGAAGATCAATCCCTCCCATGGAAGGGTTGACACCTTCAGGAGAGTGTTCCAGCTCCACCACCCTCTAGCTTGTGGAATCCAGGATTCGATGCCACCTGTTTAGATCCTGCTTCTCCTAAGAAGCGAGGGGGCGTAGATTGTCAGCCTCAATCTGGGCCCACTCCCTATCGCTCTGAACGATAACAATATCCTCGGAGGATTGCTTCATCTATTATTTTTCTTCTTCCAGCTAGGCCTCCATCCACGATATATTCTTTGATTGTACATTGAGAAAAGAGGAATGCTCATGTTTCCAGACCTATAGCTACTGAATCTCATTTTTATCCTCCTGGAGCCACTTTATGTCCACCGCTTTTATCCACTTCCAACCCACACCAAGACCACATTCATATTCCCTGATCTTCTCTGCCATGAGATCTCATAAGAGCATGTGAGGACACTAGAAATCCACTCCCACAACATATAGTTCGCATAAAAGGGACCGGAGGATCCCCATCTATTCTATCTATAGTTCTTAGGGGGTATCAATGATGAAGCTCTTAATCAATATCCATGATCGGAGATGGGACGTTTTTCTATCCTCATCATCAGAGCCCATCGCGTCCCAATTTGTAGGGTCAAAAAGCGCATATGTGGGAAAAGCCCCCAATAACTCATCTGTAGAGTCTGCATTTGGTTTTTGATCAAGTATGGCAGGACTCATGTTGTCTGATTTATCTTCATCATCAGAACCCACCTCAATGATCTTAGACATTGTCTTGCTAACGGTCCCACCAGTGATTGGGAGTGTTGTAGCTTGGTCAGTTTGGGTATCCACCTCCACGACCACCGGCTTCCCCCTAGAAAAGGCACCATCAGGATTTCCATCCAACATTGACAAGGCATCCTACGGAATTTAAAGAACTATGCATACAAGAGGAACACAAGCATCAGTTAATATGATCAATGGGAAACCGTTACGTATTCGGTGAAGGATACTTATAGTAACCAAACAACATGTCTCCTTCCTAGGTTGTTTCCATCATAACCCTATAGCGTGGATCTCTATATATTGTCCGAAAGTCTGAAGTTTCTGTTAGGACCACCCTGGGTGTCGTAGAACCTCCCGAAATAATGATCATTGTAGCCATGAGCGGATCTTCTGAAGTTCCCGCAGTTGCATCTACTACTAGGCATAAGCATGTTTTTTCCGATAAGGCCCTCTTATATGGTTTTAATGTTAGTTATGGTGTTCTAAAAAACCTGAGTTATGAGAATCCTGGGGAAGTGGCCTAGGGTTTTCACCGTGAGATCCTCTCTAAAATCATCATGTTCTGGGTCTGACCCACTGACATTACCCTCCTCCAGAGGGCTCCCTTCACAGACCTCCTCTCCCCTGGATGTATCATCTGACTCTTCCAGTAGGGGGATGCGCTCACCCAATTCTGTAGCTGACAAGTGGAGAGGGTCTATTTGATCCAAAAATAATTTTACCCGATTTGTCATCAGGCGCAGAGTACCCTGAGAATTCCAAAAATCCTCCATCTCAGCTAGGTATTGCTCCCCTTCCGCTTGGAATACCGCAATTTCATCCATGACCGGACCGATCCCTAAAAAATCCATCCTGAGTTGGTTCAGGTTTCTCCACATCTCAAATGGATTGAGTAATTTCCTGTTAACATGCCAGATGTCTCAAGCTTCTGGTAGGGTAGCATTCTCTGGTAGGTCTATGTGACGCAATTGCTTTCCGAGAGCCCAGGTTGATGTCCTGCATAATCTCCTTAGTGGCCTCCCCTTCAGATGACTCTACTCCTCTAGGACTAATGGGTCTGTTGCTGCCACTAAATCTTCTATGACTACTTCCCTTTTAAATGGTGTGGGCCTCACCGCCACCATGAGATGTACTAGCCACCTTCCGGCCACGTGCATGGGATTGGGGAGGCACCCCATCACTATCACGAATGGTTGGATGCTTCAGCCTCTCCCTTGGGTAGGTCACCTCCCATCTCTTGGCATACTACTTTACAAAGCCAAAGAAAAATATAGATAGAGGAAGCTCGTTCCACATCTTCCCATCATCCCATGTGAACATGAGCCACAACTTCCTCATCACACTCAGGTGCTCCTCATGGAGAACCCCAAAGTTGTCCTACGGGGTCAACAACTGCTTACATCGAAACTGGCTTGAAAAATGGTGTGGGGTATACAATTCGCAGAGAGACTTGCAGTCAACCAGCACCACCAGGACTCCACCTCGAAAGGAAAGGAGGTAGGACCGAGGCTCTTCTATTCCCCGTCCATCATCAATGAAAATACTTGTTGGCAATGAGAATGGGTGTAAGTTGAACTCGTCCACCTTCTAGACCCGGTTTAGCACGAATGGAAATGTTAGCTTAGTCGGAAATCTCCCCACTGCATTCAGAATGGCTGAGAGAAAATTATATCCTGGAGGGGAGATGAGGTTAGGGTATTCATAAATACCCCTGATGTGCACTTTTATCCACCCATACAGAAGGTAAAATGGCCTACATATCCTCTGCATCTTCTTCTCCTCACTGATGTGACATAGAATCTTATACAACATGGAGAGCATCGGGATCCCACTGTTGACCTGTACCCTTTTCAACAACGTGGACTCCATGATAAATGATCTTGTTTTCACACCCATGTTTGTGCCTCTCACTGGTAATATCCAACTATAGATAATCGTGAAATGAATGCAGCCAACCTGACTACCGGTTGCTGCTCGGTACTGACGCTAAATCCCAATGTTTTCCACAAGCTATCTTCTAAGTGCCTCCAATATGAGTGCTACTTGCCTCGTTGATCCCCCTTCAGGCATTTCTGTGGCCTCATAGGGAAATTCCTATCCTCTAGAAATTTCAGAAACATCTTTAACCAGTATTTGAAATGGACATCCCTCACCAAATTTTTGTCCTACCCTGACACTAGGTCTAGCAATGCCCTTGCCAATATAGGCATTTTCTCTAGGTCCTCCCATGAACTCATAATGGGGAGGAACTCATCAAACATCGAACCTAGTATTTTGACCCCCAAGATATGATGCAAGTCTCATAGACTGATGCCGAACTCTCCATGGTGTAAATGTAAGGTCTTGGTCCTCGACAACTATCTGCTCATCAACTTTGGCATGAGCTGCTTCAGATGATAGATAAGGAATTGAGAGGCCCAAGTCACCTCATACAGACCCACTCACCTCATCTATGCCCTAAAATACTCACATGAGAAACCTACTCACTAGGCCTATGCCCAATCATCTATAAAATTTCTGCCCCGACGTAGATCCCACTCATCGGTCCACCCCTTATACCATTTCCCTAGGACCTCCTTCAAGATGGTGTCATGCAGTGGGGGATATGTCACTGGCTGTAGTTCCTTCCCATCTAGTTCATTCACGTGGTTGTACAGAAAATCATCATTGACAAGTATGAAGTCAACCCATGTATGGTTGTCGGCCGCTCTGAACCACTGACGTCGACACGTCGTGCTCCTAAACCAATAAACCAGTTCATCCCTGCTCACTTCCAAAATAAAGATGTCATCCCTCAGACCAAAGCCATACAGAGGCAGCCTTTTGCAATGTGGGTAGTCCTTATCATTAAATGATAGCAGCTCTACTAGAGTGTTATGATCCGAATGTCTTCGAATGAATTCCTTTATGCCTGGTCTATTCACCATCTCTTCCCTCTGGGCAGCGTATGCAAGGACCGATTGACAACATCTGAGTGAGCCATTCAGTTTTCGGAATATGGATTCTTTAGGTTCTAGTTCAAGAATATCATTCATAGAGATCGTTCATAGAACTCATTCGCAATGATTAGTTCTAACAAATAATTGTGGAGCCCTGCCTAGAAAACACAAACCATGGATCACACCCTTGTAGAGTCAAAAGACTCGTTGTGCACCGCGAAGTAGGAATCCGGATTCACAGAGAGTAATCATGGAGAATCACGAATCAATAATTCTAATTCCACAATGAGGAGTTGAGAAAGGAAAAATTATTGGTTAGCCTTCCCTATTTATATCTGATGACCCCTTGTGCTTCACAGTGCGTCCGACTGCGGCGAGCTTCGTAGTGCTCTTATCCCTTGCATCACCTCTCCGCCTTGCGAGACTCCTTAGCGATCATTCTTACCAATTGACCAAATATTTTTGGCAATTGACCCTCAGACTTAGACCCTCATTTTCTCCTCAGCTCCATGTATGAGGGGGTGAATTTGTTGGCGCCAAAATTACAGAAGAGGAAGGGAAAACGCAAAGCCTTTGGGGATGACTCGCGAAGAATATTCATGGATCCCCATAGCACCATGACCGGTGCTAAGATACCTATTTTGTTCACCCTCCATGAAGCAAAGAAGAAGGAGGCTCCATGATTCAATTGACCTTTTTAAAGCCGTTGCGATGAAAAGAGGGTGGGTGGGCTCCGCAATTTGGTTGAAATTCACAAAGGCACCGCAAAGCAAAGAGGCCCGAGGATCCGAGATCTTCCTGACATTTGAATAGCCATCATGGAGTGAGGTGGTGGGATGCTCCATCGTTTGTATAAAGTGACACGTAGAATTGCGTTGAGTGATACCTACATCCCGGTGCCTCTTTCTTATAAATATAGGGCACCCCTCGATCCCGAAGAACATATCCTCTGACCATTCACGTTCTCCTCTCTCAAATCATGATTCAATTTCAACGTTGTGAAAAATGGGCACATCAAGGTACTTGTGCTTTGAGAAGTTCCTTTCTCTTGGTTTAAATTCAACCCCTCTTCAACGAGGGTTTCTCTTCGTGAATCCCATGGGATTCCATGAAGGAAGAGGATCCCCAAGGGGACTCTGGTCTTTGTAGAGAACTTATGATTCATGAAGTATCTTTCCTGCACATTTTACCCACAAGCTAAGGCAGGGTCACTGTGCTTTGTGAAGAACACTGCTTCGCAGTGCTACACTTCACAAGGCACCCTTTCGTCATGAAGAACAGCTCCACGAAAGCCTTTTCGCATCATGAAGCACCACACATATGCACCATTACCCTATCCTTAGGATAGGCCACCTCACTTATCGAAGAATACCCCTTTACGAAACCCCTCCACTACATAGAGCCCCATATCTTTATGAGGCCTCTTCCTGTGAAGCCCTTTTCTCCACAAACCCTTCACTCATACAACCCTCCAGGCATATACAAAGTGATTTCAATGTCCCTTGGGTGGTGATTCCTATTGAATTGCTTCTACTTATGCTTCATCGCATATGCATGATAATGGTTATTGTTTTTTCACATAGCCACAGTAACGTGGGCCCCTCAGTGGATCGGTCTATGACACCCACTCACTATGACATTGCTGATGCCTTCACTTCCCCAACGGCGTGCAAGTATCAGTTATGTATGTCCTAGGGGTGTAGCGTGTACCCGCCTCGTCTGAGTTATATGACGTTAAAATTCCAATAACCATCATCATTAGCACATGACGTTAAACTATGACCCCGCTCCAAGCACCATACATGGGGTGGCCCATCTTAGACGTTCTATATGCCTGGTCATCTCCACGGAAGTGAGATCTTCCTCACATGGAATGAGATCCTCTTTGCTGGAGTAACACATGTCTGTGGCGAAGGGAAACCACCTTGGTGTAAGGCCCTATACTTTCTTTCAAGAGGAAGAATCCCTTCTCCCCCTCATATATTCCATTCCAAAGACCATATGAGAAATGTATACCAGGACTATCAATATCCCATCCCTATCTCTTTGGGCTTTTTCTCCACTTATGCCTTCATCATGGAGTTAGTTCTAATCTCAATCCCCTTGGGTTTCTAACCACGCGTAAGACACAGTTACCTATTTGGTATACTGACCATGCATAATCCCCTATTTCCTTTTGGGACACTAACCAAGTGTAAGCCCCATTCCACTTACCACATACGAACCATTCGCGACATGGTCATCTGGTCTCCTCTGACTCTTGTTTCTAACACAGAGCATGACTCATGTGGGATTAGAGTAAGCATCAACCAAGACATCCTCTCTGAGGCGCCTCAGCATGTATGCCCCAAACACCCCATTATTAACTACATGGACTTTGATCCTTTCCAAAAAAATGTACTTAGGATTCCACCCAATGGTTCATGCCCAACCCCTACTTGATCTGAATCCTTTATTTCGGTTCACCAAACTCTTCTAAACTACGTAGAAATTGATACTTTCCAGGTCAAGGTACGAAGGAAGCCTCCCTAAGGTTCATTCCCACCACCTATTGGACCCAACTCCTTCACGTCGGTATATCCTCATCCAACATGACATTAAAATATATTCCCCTTTCTTCCAACAAGACATTAAACTGTAAACATTCGAACTATGTGGGTTTTGATCCTTGTCTCCCAGACAAGGTAGATATGAAGCCTCCCTGAGGTCCAACCCCGATCAGTGGGAAGCCATTATACCCCAATCAACGATATGCCATTTTACCCCAAACAACGGTAAGCTGTTGTATCCCAATTAGTGATAAGCCTTTGTATCCCAATCAGTGGTAATCTGTTGTCAACCCTAAACAGAGGTAAGCTGTTGGAACCCCAACCAATAGTAAGCCGCTGTGATTCTACAATCAACAATTAGCCAATGTGATCCCATCCAATGGTATGTCGCTGTCTTCCATTTTTTTGGGACCCATATCTCTGGTCCATCCCAGTGGCATCAGACCAACATTGGGCTACTAGCCACACATAATCCCTAATATATCATCGAGTTGTTATCCTGTGGGCATACCCTGATTCTAGGAATCTATCCTGAACTACATGGAATTTGATTACCTTCCACGTGGATATTTAAGAATCCTACCTGAGGCTCAAGCCCATCACCCATGTCCCATCATGTTCCCTTTCCCTTGAGAATGTGTGTTTTGGGAAGGTCATGCCCCAACATGAGGGTTCCACTTCCTTCGAGTCTCATCCATACATTCAGTCCCACGGGTCTCCTCCTCAGGTGTCCCATCGCCCCACTGAACAACGTGGACATTGATTCCCTACCACAGGGATAGGTAGGAAGTCTCATTGAGGATCAAGCCCAATATCATTGCCCCTCTCACTTCATATCCATCTCATTCCCCCACCACTTCATTTAACTCTACATCAACTATTATGATTCTTACCGAGGATGGAACATACTGGTAAAATCATGTCACCCAGTTTCTCTTAGCTCCTAACAGAAATCGGGAAACCAATCAAGAATTAGCCACAACATAAGAGATCCCTCTAGGGGTTTCACACACACGATCCACTCCAGTTAGTGTTCTGATCAGTCTAATCCATCTTTTCTAGATGTTAAACTCAGGGAATACCCTCTACTAAACATGGGAAGCTGAGAAAAACCTTAGAGACGTGCATATGGTATATAATTCCCCACATTCGATGTGGGATACCTTGGGCTTCCACGACCTCGATAATCCCTATAATAAGGGAAAGAAACACAGATTCATTAGTGTTTCTGTTTCTAGACACGCAAAGGATGTCCAACGTGAGTACTACCCTGACCGACGGTTTCTTCCCTAAGGAGACCCCTTGAAATTTCCGGACAGAAGAATTGTAATAAACCGGGGTCTATAAAGATATGGCACTGGGAAGAGTTTCACAAACAACATATTAATCTATGAGGGAGACTCGGACTAGGTAACGATTTTGGAGGTGTAATCCGTGGAAGGAGGGATGGAAATACTATCATCCCACATCAATAAAGGAGAAAATGTCCCTGAATAGGCGACAGATGCCACTGGACTTTAGAAAAATGGAATGTAGGGCAACATTCAGCGTGTCCTCCTCCGAAATAGATGGTTTTGTGAGCCCCAAAAAAAGCATCAGAAACAAATATATTTAATGAAAACATGTGATTTATAAGACATGATATTAATTCTATAAAAATAATATACAATCAAATTCCTTACCCTTTAACCCATTGAGAAAATAATAATATAGCTTTTGTGTATGTACGACCTACCATATCCACAAAGATATGTTATTCATTTTCTATGTTACAAATTAAAAAATTATTATAATGATTTTTATAATTAATGAAAATTATATTATTAAAATTAATATAATTATTGAGATTATGGAAATATAAAATATGTTCAGGGACTACAAATTTCATGATGAAATGTGTAGGAGATAACAAGGAAATTAACAACCATAATAGTACAGAAAATGAAAGATTATTAATGAAATAGTAATAATATGTTATAAAAGGATCATATATGATATTATAAATAATAATGTGATTTTTTATAAGTTAATAAAATTTTAAAAACCACTATATAAGCATTTAATGATCTCTCAACTAATGATTAACATGAGGTAAGTGGTGTCTAAACTCAATTTCCATTTATTGGGTTATAAGACAACTTCATTATTTATATTATGCCAATATTATGTGTGACATAATATTTGATTTAATTATTTATTATTTACACTATTATTGATATATATACACACATGAAATCCCATTGATTAAATCTCACCTCCGTTGAAATAACATTATAAGGGTTTTCTCTCAAACATTCAAAATTGATACACATGTTATTTTATGCACTGAATTAATTTTTTATTATGTACATACTTCCCCTTTATATACTATATAGTTATTTCTTCATACATCATGGTTTTTTAAGTTACAACTAATCTATTTATTTCATGGTATTTTATGATTGCAAATTTACAAAATTTGTAAGGTATTATGTATTACATTTAGCTTAATCAAGATTATGTATCATAAAATTTCCTTTAATGTGAAATATTTGGTCATTGTTTAATAAATCCCTGTAATTTTATTCTCCAATTGATATTTATGAATTTTTTAAGAAATAGTACATTTCACACTTATTGTTATTTATAATGATTGAAAGAATATTTTTAATAATACATATAATTATTTCACTCTTTTATTAAAATTGTTTTTTCTTCCAAATCCATATTTTATAAAAATATTTCCAAAATTGTTGTACTATGATTATTTAGAGTATTTTTTTCAAATAATTTTATTTAAAAAAATTTAAAATTAATCAACTTATCGTTTTCGTAACATGGTTCTTTTTGAATTATTTTTACAAAAATATGAACGAAATATTGTTTCTTTTAATTTATTAATTATAAAAAGAACTCTTTTGTCATCAATACCACTCAATTTGTTAAAAAATAATTTTTATGTTTCAATATATATTTTCAAAAAAGAAATATATAATGTTGGAGAATGTTTTATATTTTAAATATTTTCTTTCAAATTGGAAATGAAATTTTCCTTAATAAATGTTAAATGTGATGTTTTAAAATTATATTACATCTAAGATAACATCATTTGATATTACTCGATTAATAACCTTGGTTTCATCAAGAATGATTTTAATATTTTTAATGGTATTTTAATTAATTAATATAACCTTTGATATCATGGATTGCTTCGAAATTATGTGTAAATATCCCTAAAATATATACCTAGTTCACTCTCCCATGTTTGATGGGGTAATATATTCATTTTGATCTTTTCTAAAAAGAATTCATTATAAAATATACTTTAATTATGATATGAATAATGATTACAGAACTCACTTTCATTCCTTGGGCAATTCTTATGTTATTCGTTATAATTAATTTCCATTATGTGGATAACATATATCATAAACATGTTATGATGAGTTCACCTAGATAGAACTCCAATTTATCATTTAATGTTATTGTCTCATGAGATTTCATTTATGGGATTTGGGAGTAATCCTAAAATATTAAAATATTGATTCCACAACGTGATTTTGACTAGGTGGTTGACCTGGACTCATACTTATTTCATATTTTTTTATGGCTTTTAAATTTAATATAATTCAAGATATAATAATAAAATGTTTTTTACATTATGAATCCATGTGGTTGCTCATGTTAATTCTATTTTATGATATCATATTACACATTTGACTCACATATTAGGTTTACTTATCATATTTATTCCCTTACTGGGATTTTTACCTCACCCAATATTTTATATATTCCCCAGGTTATACCATATTGATTTAGGTTATCAAATGTGTTTTATGGGATCATTGTGGAAAATAAAATATGGATGCCAACTTTTATGTATTAAAAACCTACTATTATAAATACACTAGTCCTATATGATTTTTCTGTTCTAATTATTAGAAATTTATGTTAAAGAATAATGTAATTTTATATTTAAACGACTTGAAAATCCATATAGTGTGTGACCATCTAGGGGAATTTTTGGGTGGAATTATTGGAGGCTTACATATAGTCCACGAATATGATCTAGAAATATGAATTTGGAAGTTAAGATAATAAATATACTTTCATTGTTCTAAAAACAACATCAGAATAATTATTTTCTAATATAATATTTTTTTCAAGATCCATAAAAATGTAGCTTTCATACTTCATTTGATCAAAATATGTTCTCAATTTGAATATTTATTTCATAATTTTATAAAATCTTCGAAGAAACACCATGGAAATGGACTTTATCAAATAGTTCCATTTTAATTAATGGGTGTTAGATCAAATACCTTAAAATATATGTGTCAAATAATTTATTTACAAATTTATTAATATTATTCCCCGCATTATGCATTAAATGTATCATGCCTCATCATGAACATATATTTTCAGGGTTTTTTATAATACATAATATTATAAGGTGGATGATATTCATTAATAATAATATAATCTAAATATACAATTACATATAATTTTAGACATATCAAGTGATTCACAAACATGTTGATTTCCTACTAGATGATCATTCCACATATCCACTTGTCTCAAATATTACAAAGTGTCACCAATATGATATAAAGTATTAGTTTCTTATATTTATCATGAACTAGATAAAATTTCTTAATTGGGTCCCATCATTGAATTTTATTTTAAATATGGGATTATATTTAGGAATATGTCATAGAATTTTAATTATCTCATCATAATGTGGAAATTTTAGTTCTTTTCAATGTAAGAAAACTATAACACCCTACAATTTTGAATATATTTTCCCTTAATATAAATTTGGTTTGTTGGCTAACAATTTATAAATGAAACACAAAACACAACTAAATAATTATTTTTAAATTATTAAGTGAAATGAATATGTATAAATTTAAAAAACATAATTATGAAAATAAATGAGATTGTAAAATGAAATATTATATATTTCTTCTTGGAAAATAACCTTCATTATAAATAAATTATACTCAATTATTTTGAAAAAATATATATTTATTTTTATTTTAATAGTATTGTGGGATAATATCAATGAATTGAAAAATATTCAATAAACTATTAGTAAAATATATGAATAACATCTCAACAATGATTATATAATGATATGGAATTCAAATCTAATAATTCCATTATGAACATAAATGTACTGTTTAGAAACATTATTGTTATGATCTATTTTTTATTTAATAGATAATTTCTATTTTATAGGTTATTAAATATAATAAAAATTATTTTTTGTAAACATTAAAAAAAGTAATAATCATTCATACATTTATTATATATTACCCATAAATTATGATGAACTCATTTGATATTAAAAAGTGATATATCTCTAAAATCATTTTTTATAAAAGGAATTTATTTTTTCTAAATAAATTAAACTATACAGTAATGAAAAATTAAATTAATTAAATGTATTTATTTTATATTCAATCAAATAACTTACAATTTATAAAATAGTTATTACAATGAATGGAATATTGGTAATATAGTTTTAAAATATCAAAATTAAATTTTATAAAAAATAATATTCCTTACATTATGGGAACATAGATTGTAATTAATTATTAAAAACTACATAAATTAAATCTTGTAAAAATATTTATAGTTTTGGATTAATATTTTATTTTTCTAGTATATAGAATTTTATTTTTTTAGAAAATTAATTTATCTTGGTAACCAATATATCACCACATTTATGGATAAAATGTGTAATGAAATAAGGTTGAAAATATCACAAACCATATATTTAATTTTATATTTTAATTTCATTTTAAACTGACTCGTATTAGATTCTAATATATGGAAATATGGTTTCACCATACTTTTAAAATGACTTTATTTTATTTTCATGTTCCTAGTAATTGCAAGAGTGCCACTCATCTTCCCTAAATAGGTGCTCTCATATCCTTGTATCTCCCTACACATTGAGCATATTATTTTACCCAAAATTCTATCCAAACACCTAAAAACACCATTTTAAATTTCATAAATTTATTAGTCTTACCAAAGGACCAATATAGGAATCCTTAAATTGTATGTCAAAGGAGAATTTCCAAGGAAGAGGTAAATTTATTCACCAGATAACTTTAATGTTCATTTTTTCATACACATAAGTTAAATATATTATGAACCTGGTGGAGGTTGCGGGTGGCGCTGTCGATGGCGAGCTTGCGACGGAGAATGGTGGGGATTTGGATCCTCTTTCTGTAGCTAAACGATGTGTGGCAATGACGTCCGAAGTTGCGGGACGTGATGACGGTGATCTCAAGGAAAAGAACATTGGAATGTCTCTGCTTCGATCTACAGTTGAGAAAAATATTGTGGCGGCTTCCATTGATGCATTTGCTGGAACAGCGGACTCGAAGGTTGTGTTTGCAACACATCGTCATGAGTCTGTTTGGCCGGTGGCTATGAGCGAGCAATGTGCCACTTTGAGGCTTGATGGGGAAGTTTCATTGGAAGCTGAAGCTATGTCCTCTTTACAGAAGACTTCGACTGCTGTTTGTATTGATGCAGGTCAAACAGACTAGGGTACAGAAGCGGGGCATGAGAACCAGAAGAGGTTGAGGCATGTCCCTTGTGAGGGGATTTCTATGAATCGCTCATTTTCTTCCTTAAAAGGTGTACCTGACACTTCAATCCGAAAAAAGAGGAGCATTGCTCACATCAAAGTGGATCCTGACGCTATTTCTTGAGTGGCTTAAAATGGGTGAGTTCCTGATTATTTCTCGATTATTTCTACCCAAAGGCTCTCAGTCCTTAAAAATTGATAAAATAAAGAAGCGTATTTCGTCAATTTGGGTATTTTCATCCTGGAAATGTGTCTCACTTGGATGTGGATATTTCCATATGCTCTTCCCAACGGAAGAAATTAATTTCCGAGCTTGGAGTTTCGGTTCCATCACTCTCAAACCAAGGATTGTTCACCTTCATGAATGGGAAAAAAAATTCAATCCTTTTGAGGTTGGTAACACCACCACACAAACTTGGGTAAGAGTGTATAGGTTGAATTGGATTTTTTGGCACCCCAAAATTTTATATGACATTGCTATATCAATTGGAATTCCCATCAAAATTGTAAAAGAAACGGAAGTGGCTCGATTTGGGCACTACGCCCGGTTTTTTGTTGAGGTAGAATTGGGATCAACCCTAGTTGATAAGGTTATGCTTGCAACTGATGATGAAATTATTGAGTAGAAGATCATTTATGAAAAAATACCGAAATTATGCAAAGACTGTAACATTATAGGTCATGACTTGTCTACATGTAGGCACTCAATAGTTTTCACCTATTGCTCTTCACGTGGACATGACATGAGCAAATTTCTTAAAAAGAATAAAGGTACACAGGTTCGGAAGACTTATTGTAAAGGTGAGGATGGACATTCCATTTCTGGTGATAAGGAAAAAGCACAGGGGGACTTGCAAAATGTTAATACTATCAATCAAGGAGAATGTACTGACCTACAACAGATTCAGAGAGATGACCAAGTGACTCATGATGACATTCAGGAAGAAGTTGACCATCAACTTAATGATAGGATGGTTGCTACGAGTGTACAAAAGGGTTGGAAAACTTTAGATTCTGACTCTCTAGTCATTTCTAAACCTTCTCATGCTTTTCTAAAACCCGTTGTGGATAATGAAGGCTTTCATATTGTTTCTTACAAGAAGGCAAAGTCTGCAGCTATGATTGTTACAGGTAAGCACAATCCTTCCGTTGGTCAACATATTGACGATGCCACTGAGTTGCAGGTTACCACACAGGGATCTCCTGATGAGACTCAGGAGATCCTCGACCCGGCTACTGCAACAAAGGGAGTTGCTTCTCCTGTTAAAGGAAAAGAGCGAGATGACATCTCTGATTCTGATAGCACTAATGTTGAGACACTTTTATAAAGACTTCAATCCCCTCCTTCATGCTGAGGAAGATCAATAGGTCAGGCTCGGGTTCGCGGATGAGCCGAATGGAAAGAAATTGAAGAATAAGAGAGAAAGATAAGTTCTAGATTGATGAAAAAGATAGGTAAATAGTCTTCTACCATGGGTTTTTCCTTGTTTCATGTTCTCTTTTTGTTACTCTCTTTTGATTGCTTTCTAATAAAAGAGGCATAACATCCACCTTATTAAAAAATATATTAAATATATTATAAACATACAAATATAATGAAATAAATATCATTCTGATACAAATAAATAGTTATAGTAATTTTATAACAATTATTTATTTCTTCTACATCCAATGGAATATGATTTTTTTTTGTCTATACGTGTGTACTACCACCACCAATATATGATATATTTTATTATTCATTATTCAAATACATGTATGGTTTGATGAATTAATTTAATAAATAAACAAAAAATTAATATAATAATAGAGGTTCTATAAAGGTGAATTTTCTATTATATTACTAGAAATAATAATTAAAGGGAATCATGAATCCTATATTCCTAAAATGAATATTCCAGGAAATTTTAAAATTAATAAATTCATAACATTATGGTTGTCATTTATTATTAAAATAAATTTTATAAAAACAAATTTTTTAACCTCTGTAACATGTTTTATAAATCAATATTATTTTATAATAGTTTTTCTATCAAGAAATTAAAATTTCTTACTCATCCAATCATTAAAACTCTATCATTTTTGTTGGTTTTACCACTAACATTAATGATGTTATAATTTTTATGTTATTAATTATTAAGGAATTTTATATTATAATAATCTAATTTAATAATGATTTTTGTAATATGATGTAATATTTCTGAAATGGTTATTAAAAATGTTTTATTCAACCATAATATCATCTCTTTTTATTAAAAATAAAATTCCTAAAAGTTTAATTTGAAATTTTTTTACAAACCATCACCGTAAGGATCATGAATTAATAACGAGACTCTAAAAAATAATATATATGTATATATGTATATTAAATAATTATTAAAATTATATATATTATCAAACCATGACTAATGTTTATGTACCAGAGAAACATAACTAAATCATATAAGGAAAATACATTAGTTAACACTAAAATAATGATTTTGAAAAGGAATTATTACTAAATGAGAATTAGGAATTTTGAAAATAATTTTAATTGGTAAGATAAATTTTAATATATATCAAATAAAGATTAAATATATAATTATGAAAATATTTGAAAAAAATAAGTTTGTTATTCAGAATGATAAAATTCAACTAACCAAGTTGGAGTCCATGGTGTGGCTTTAACATATTATATTCTTTTATTGATGAAATATTTTTATGTCCATTTCATTTCATGATATATTTTATTATTATTTTTTAAAAAAACATTATTGAATTATCATTGAGATTTCATAATTCCCAATAATTATTCTACCTTCATAAGACATTATAACACTCAATCCTTCCCATTGTCGTGAAACCATTATAAAATTTTGGTAAAGTAAATTTTGTTTGAATTTTCTTAAAAATTATATATCTATCTGAATAAAAAATTGGGGGTTTAGTATCTTGAAAATATGAACCTATGTGTATCAAATCTAAAAATAAATTTGGGAAAATATTCCATCATCATTCAGTACATAATAAATGGGGAAAACATCACACCTCGTTTGAAAATATGAAGGTATATATTTTAGATGATTAATAATGTCTTTAAAAACCATAATAAAGGTTTAATATACCATTATATTGTTCTTATATCGTTGAGAATTATTGAAATAAATGAATATTTTATATTGATATCCCTAAACAAAAAAATTATCCCCTACTAATACCATGTAATTATTCTATGGATAAGGGTTATTGAACTCAAATTTCAATTCATTGAGAAATGAATTTTATTATCCGCCTATTTTATTTTATAACATTCATACACTACACATTTTACATATTATATTTTGATTTTGTCATTATTCATGTTATTTTATATTCTATTTTAAATTTTCTTATTCAAATTCTTTTGTTTCAAAAGTTTTTAAAGTCGTATTTGTTTATTTTATTATTAGAATTATTTAAATTTTTAATGGGAAAATTATACACTTTTTACGACTAATAAAACATCTAAATATTCATTCAATAATAATTTCAGTTGTTTTTAGATATTAATTCCATTTTCCCTCTCTATGGTACTCAAAATATACTGAACGAATGTTTATTCGGAAATTGGACCATATTTATTATTTTTAGTTGGTAATAATTTTCTGTCATATCTATATTCCTTTTTTAGTTTTATAAAATTTACTATTTGATGGATTATTAATTTTATTTTCAACTAAATTTTGGTTTCTTTTAAAATTTTCAAATGGGGATCATCTCATTATTTTCCACACGACTCAATTTTATCATTATCTTCAAAAGTATAAAAACAATGTTTTAATATTTACTATAACACCACATTTTCACAACCTTATACAAATTATTCATTATTTATATTCCTCTATAAGCTATAATATTTTTAGAAATACATATTTATTCCCTTAATTATATGAATTTCTAGTTTTTAAAATTGTAAATGAAATAGATATTTTTTTCTTAATGGTTTTTAAAAAGTATTTTATTACACTAATGAATATTTTTATCATCTACTCCAAAATTTATTACTTTATAATAGTTTTTCTTCAATATTAAAATATTATCAAATTATTTTACAAGTTATGTTTTAAAATTATTCTTAAAATATTATTGAAATGTTTTTATGTGATTTTAAACTCTTTTTTACAAAAATGTTATAAACCATTAAGGAAAATTATTTTTTAATATTGTTCTTATCTTCTACTGTATATCCCAAAACAATTATTTTATTAAAATAAATTACTTTTTTCCCAAATTTATAGTATTAAATAACTAAATATTTATATATAGTTCATATAGTACTTATTTTACATTAGTAAATTTTTTTCTTTAACTTCCTAAAGAACATATTCTCTATCACTCTCACATGACAGTATGTTTCTCTTCCATGTTAATGTTTTTATTTCAACAAATGTATTGTTAATAATTTCTAGTTATGTATTATCATTATTTATATTAATATATCTATTTTTGACACCGAATAAATCTTAAATGAGTCTAGGTTGGTTTACCAAAAAAGATAGTTCATTATTTTTCTAGGGAAATATTGAAAATTTGTATATTTGTAAGTCCAATAGGGATGATTATTGACTTCTAAGAAAGGTTAATAAATTATTGTAATAATTATTAATTCATTTTATATGATGAAGGAATTTTTTCATATTTACATAAGGGTGGGGAATAGAATTATATATCCCATCAGTGCATTGTTATGTCTCATGAGACAAACTACATTGTGTATTTAGCATCATACTTACAAACATATATATGATTTCCTCAAGAAAGGCCATGAAAATTGAATTAATTTGTAAAAAAAATGAATATATTATAAATTATTCATTTATTATTTTATATATGATTATTTAAAATATTATTATCAATATAAAAATTCCATACTAATATTTTATATTACGTTGAATATTCAATTATTTTATAATCGTATCCTATTATTCATGTCTTTATTATTCCACAACCACTTCTATTATAATCTATCCTTAATAAGAATTTTATCTCACCCATTATTTTGATTTTCATTTCCCCTCATATTAAAAAAACATTAATGTATTATATTTCTACAGGGAAGCCACTCATGGGAACATTTGTCGGATATATTAAAGACATAATATAAAATAAATAATTTTTTCTGTAATCGGAAAATTTACCTTTTAGTGGGAAGGAAATGATTTTTTTATAAATATGTTATTATAAATTCAATAAATATATAAAACTCTATGTTCGTGGGTATGTAAGTGACATAATAGTTTCATTTTATTATATGATTAATGAAGGATAATTTTGGGTCACATCAGTTTTTATCAAATCTTGTATTTATACAATACATTTTAGAACAAAATATTTATGTGTGTTCCAAATATGCTATAATTGGAGTAAATGTATAATTATCTTGATTTTATAGTTTATGATTTTATCAAATGAGGATAATTTAGTAGTTTTGGATTTCATTATAGTTTAACAATGATAGATTTTTTCATATTTTCCAAGGAATAGATACTCTTTTGGGGTCTTATTTTTAGTTTATTTATTATATTATGGGAGATTGTTGATACACATATTAATATTTGGGATGGCATAAGATTTTTTTGGGGTATTTTTATTGTTTAGGGATGAATATTTTTTTTATTTTTGGTAGGATGGATTTTTTGGATCATTGGGTTGATGATATTCTAATTAATATTTGAATGATTAAATCTGTTCAATAAATTTTTTGAGAAAATTATGTTGATTTTGGAAGATAATGAGAACAAATCATTGCAATGTTTTTGTTTCAAATAGAATCAATCATATTTTGGTGTGTTTTATGTTTTTTTATTTGTAAATATTTTACATTGATTATTATGTTCAATTTTTGAGGTTTTTGATATTATGGTATTACTTCATCACAAAAATGATTATTCATATTTAATATGATATTAATGTATAGTGATTTTAGACATAAAAAATGGATGGATATGGGAGGAATAAGTTTCATTTTTTAAAAAAATTTAATCCCCTGAATTTTTTTTTCTATTTTTGAGACATAATAATACCCCATGAATATCCATTATTTATATCTTGAGAAAAAATAAAGATGAAGAAATTGTTCAATTTCCAAAAAAGGATTATATTAAACTTATAGAATGAAAATAAATAATGTAAATATATTTTATCATATTCTCTATCTCGAAGGTAAAATAATTTATCAACTATATTTATAGGAAGATAAATCTATCATATATTATATAGACAATATTACTCATATATCAGGGTAATATTTTGGAAAATTATTTGTAAGTATTCATCTTATTATGGAAAACACATGATTTAAAAAGTGTTTATTTATGCTCTACTATTTATCCTAGGGGTAAAAATGAATTTAATTTTCAGGTTAAAATAAAAGAGTTTGATAATAATTATCTCAATATACATTTATATTGTTAAGTATACTTTAAAATCAGGAGTACACATTTTATTTAGAAGGGGGTGGGGAATATAAATTTCTAGGAGTATATTATTTATTTTATTTGAAAATAAATTCAATGTGTTAAATCACTTTTAATGCACATAAAAAAATTAACTGAAAAAAGATTTTTTAACTAATTAAACGAACCACATAACTTTACGTTTAAACAAAAAATAATTATCAAAATAAATGAGTTTTTATTATGAAAAGATTTCTATTTCACTTATGAAAACAACATTGATTCAAGAGAGATTATTTTTAACTGTTTTTGATATTTTTTGTTTTTTTTCTTGAATATATTAATTTTACTAAATTATATAACTAAATAGATAAAAATTAATGTATTAATATTTTATATAAACAAATTTTATCCCTTGAATGATTAAATATTGATAAGGAACAAAAATATAATAATTCTTTCAAAATAAAGAATGCTTTGATGATAATAATTATTATTACTATATAAGTTTTATTTAAAAGATAATTTAACTTTTTGAGACCAATAAAATAATTTAGAATTATTTTTTAAATTTATAAAAATTTATAATCTTTCATACATTGATTATCAATTACTTATAGATTATGAAAAAATCATTTCGCAGTAAATAGTGATATTTTTCAGAAAATTATTTTTATTTGAATAATGTATTCCTATCATAAAAAAACATGTAACTTCTAATGAATGATTTTAATGAAATATATTTACAATGTATTAAATAAAATAAATAATCATTCATATAATGGTTCTTACCGTCCAAGGAATGTGGGTAAAATTATTTCTATTTTTAAAAAACATTTTTTTCAAAAAAACCATTTTCATTATTCACACTTATATTAAAATATTTCTTTACCTCCTATTAAATTTGAATATTTTAAAAAGGTTTTAAAATTTCGAATCGAAATGTTCAAATTCGGAAATATGATATCTTATATTTATTCTCATAAAAATAAGTTATCTTGCTAAAAATATTTCCATCACAGTTATGAGTAAAATGGATTAAAAAGGGTTAATGTGAATATATTCATTAAAATATTTAATAAAAATATATATTTTATTTTAATGGTATAATTAATTTTAAAAAAATAACAAATCATAAAAAATAGGGAAATTGTTTTCAATAATATTTTTTTAACTATTTTAAATTATTCAAAAATCGCTATTTTGATCATTATTTATATGGGATTCCTTTGGGGTTCTTTTGGCTAAGAAATTTTTAAATTTTAAATGTTCTAGGATAGTGCATGATTGGTACACAGTTTTCCCAAACCATGCTCCTTCATAGTAGAAATCCTGAAAACATGAACAGTGCAGGTTCCCATGGATAGAACATGGTTTGAGAAACTATGTTCCCACATAGTAGAAACATAGAAACTTGGAAAAAGGGTCGCACTATTAGGGATAAATATTTGGTTTAACCATTCATCCATGCACAAATAACTATACCTATGTGTTTTTTTCATCTGAAAATTGATTTAAAATTCCAACCCCCCCCCCTTTAGGTCCTCGATGGGCTTGAATGACCCCATTGGGATTTATTCCTCATTAGAGGCTCCCAAAAATAGTTTCTAGCTACAATACACCCTCTTAAGAGAAGATAAAATCTTGTAGAATGGCATTTAATCTCCTCCCAGTACATGTCATCTTCCCAATCTCCTTTACCTTCTCTCTGACTCCCTTTTCTCCTCCTAAAGGGTTTTTGGGTTACTGTGATTTTGGAAGATCTAATAAAAAATTTTTAGATCCTAAACATAGGGTTGATTCCTAGATTCTCATTTCCTTCATTCTTTATTAGTGAATCTAGATTAGGGGATTAGGTTTCAAGTTCTAATGATCCTGAGGTAGGTGGATTCATTTTGAAAGGCCAATTAAATTTATTAGAAACTTGTTAATTAGATTAAAATACGTTTAATTGAATGTGTGGGATTTTAATCCTTTTGAAATTAAAATTTTAGAATATCAATTCCATAGAATTGGGGTATTTGGATTTGAAATAGGATTTTGGCAAAAAAAATGGGGGGAAACCCAAATTTCATTAAATTTGGGATTTATTCATAAATTGATTGAAATTTTTAAAATTTAATTTGATGAATTCAAATTGTGAATGAGAATTTTAAAATGGAATTGAAAATTAATTTTTAAATTCATGTAAGATAAAAATGGATTTAAATGTTTTGGATGGAAACCTTTGGGTTTTATCTTGGAAAATTTATGTTTTTATTAAAAACATATTTTTTTAAATTTAAAATTTTGAATATTTTAAATTGATAATGAGATTAATTTTATTTCAAGTGCCCTTAAAGTAAAAAATCACATCATTTATTTTTTATTAGATAACATCCACGCCTTAGGTTGGTAGTTAGTTATTCAGGTAGTACTATATGATTTATAATGTTCCAAAACATACATGTAGAATGTCATATCCCTAATGGGTTAATGAAGATTTTTATTTTTTTTGTTTTAATGGGGTGTGTGTATACATATACTGTTGTGTCGCATTTATTATGTCGTGTCTTATATCATAAACTATCATACTATTAGGAATATGAACTATTTTATCATTTGTTTTTGTTTGTAATGAATATATGATATTATTGTAAATTTTTTTGAATTCTATATGAATATATGTAAATTGTTTTCTATAAAAAATTTGATCATCAATTTTATAAAGTAATTTCGTCCTTCTATATTTAAAGCATGATTTTTTAAAATATAATTTTGAAAAAAAAAATATTTTTATTTGATATTGAGAAATTTATTTAGTAAATAAATTATTGGAATCTTATTACAGAATCCCAGGGGAGAACCCACATGGATTTTAGATCTGGACCTACCTATACCTTTGGGTGTTTCGATATTATCTCTTTATACGTTTGTGAAGTGGAATATAACAACATTGATGTGGTTTTAGCTACTGATCACTGGTCTTAGATTGTTGAGTTCACTTGGGTCTGGGTTTTCCTTTTAGTTTTCTAGTACTTTGTATTAGTACATTAGGTGTTTTTACCTATTTGAATCTAGGTATAGTTTACCTAGTAGTATTTTTCATGTATTCATACTAACTTTTTTAAGTTTCATATGATATTTTTGTAGAAAATTTATCCCATTTGCATATTGTATGATTTCCTGTGCTAGTCTCCAACCCTTGGGGATCAAGAATTACCATTAATTCCATTTCCAGACCACTCAGATATTGAGTTATCACAGTACCTGATATAGTTCTTGAAAAATTGGAATTAGAGGTGTCTTTTTTCATCTTTCTCTAATGACAGTATGATGTTGTTTTTTATTTTTTGGGCATATGAGGTAGTTATTATTGAGTTCTTAGCTGACTATTATAGCAGTGACCCTTATTCCAACATGGGTTTTGTGGGAAAGATTTATTAAGTATTAGTTTTATTATTTTCCTTTATTTGGATTCAGATATATTGAAATCCAAATCCTACATGTTATATCCATTCAGATTAATTTCCTTGTTTCTCTGTTTAGGTATAAAATTTAATGTATTGAATGTTGACTGTTAATGATTTGTAGGATCATGCCTCTGGGAATATGTGAAAATAAGATCTAGAAGGAAGATTCTGATTTACCTAGATGATTGAATCCTCTTGTAGACCAAAATCTGGTAGAGGTTATTGTGTTTAATTTCCATGCTCTAGGATAGGCAGCGTCATCAGTCCATGTTCCTGTTCTAGTTGTGGAACCTCCAAAGGATGATCTCTGGAAACATAATCATGGTTTGTAATTCCAAAATCCGCCCATTTTCAATGATCCAATGATCTTGATGAGGCTGAGGAATGGTTGATCATCATTTTGTGTTTTTTTGGGTTCATAGAAACACCTAAGAAATGTGTTCCACCTTCATAATGGAAGGACTAAAAATTAGATAGTGGTACAAAAGGGTAATATAAATGAAACATGAGGGGTTAAAGGGGAAAACATCATGGATATTTTCACCAAATAATTCCATTAATAGTTGATTTTTTTCTATGTATATTGAGTTTTTCCATCATTTGCAGATAGATAGAACCATGATAGAGTATGGAAGCATTTTTACTAAACTAGTGAATTTTGTACCCGAGATTGTGTCGAACGAGAAGATGATGACATGATGGATTGAGTTGGGACTAGGATTTGGTAATCGTTCTATGGTTTTCTTATTGAAGCTTCTTTATTAAGATTATTTACTAGGTAGATCATTGATTGTAAAAATTCACCTGGATGGAATGTCATGGTTCTCTAGATTTTCTTCTCCTCCTAGTGGTTGTGTGTTTTACTTTAAGGGAGAGAGGAAGCGTAGTGATTCTCATGGTGGTTTTCAATAGTATGTTTTTGCTAGACCCATTGTAGTGATGGAAAGAGGCCCTATGATTTTCTACCAGTGTGAAAACTTTAGTAATTTTATGCAGGTTTTCACTGAGACATCCAATGTATGTTTCCCTGGAAGATTCCCAGGCCACCTATAGATGTTATGTGTAATGCCCTGACCCCAGAATCCTAGATTCAATGCATTATTTTATTTCATAATGCTGATTACAATGAATAAGATCTAAAGGACCAGTTAGTTTAGTAGTCTTGGAATGATATATTGTATACATGATACCCATAATACCTTGGTTAAAATGAAATTCAATCATTATACATAAAAAATAAAATGCAATGCCTCCTTGAATTCTTATTCGTAGATTTATTATTCATAACATGTGGAATGAAACATAGTAAGGGTGTGTTCAAATGCTTAGTAAGGGTAATCAAAATATAATTAATAATGAATTAATTTGAATAAATTTACGTGGGATGGTAAATAACTAGAAAGACATTCCATTCAAAAAACCAAATAAGCATAATTCAATATGCCATAGAAATAAATTGAAACACATGCCATTTAATCAATGAACTGAAATGACATTTATCTATAAATAAGTTGGTGAAAAATATCATGGATAAATAATAGATGAAATATATTTGATGTAAATCCATAATTATTGGATGTCATGTCTTAGGAACATGAGGACCTATACTGTTAAGATACTTCATCCAAACAATTTAATACTCCATGTAGAAACATGTTTAATTAGTCCATCTTAATTATCTCAATAGAACTTATCAATGCATTGAGTAACTAAATAATGTCTGGGATCGACCCATAATTTCATGACCAAATAATTCCTCTTATTGAATAATCAATCTAATCAATAGAGAGATTTTATTTTCAAATATCTATTTTGAATAAAATAATGGAATTTATCAATAATTATCCATTCAATCTTCTAACTGTCAAAGTAAACACCACATGAAAAATGGTATATAGCTTATGAAATAATAATATCCATCATATGAAAATATGTATTTTGAAGGAAATTTCTAATGAAAAATGAGTACTATAAATTGTTTTTTTCAAGATAATTTTAGAAATCACAAATGATATGAGATTTCAAGTATAATCATTAATAACAATATTGAGTATAATAACCTTTAAACATTCCATAGTGTCCCATGAAATTTTGAAACATTTGAATAATAATATCCAGAAAGGTATGACGTTAAATGAAACATAGAAATTCTTGAGAATAATTTGATTCAAGATATAACATGATAATGGTAGTATATACACCAAAAATTGTGAACTGCTTCATAAAAACAAATAAGTCTTTATGAAAAGTAAATTGAGATGAAATTCCCTTACCTTGAGTCTGACTTGTCTCCTGTGTATTTATATTCCTAAATAAAAAAAACTTATTTTAATTTCATTACTTCTATTAGTACATTTTTCATATTTATCATAACATTAATTTTACTTTTTATCATTTTGTATTCAACTAATAAATCAATTACTTTAACATCAACTGTTTTTCTCAAATTTGATTTATTTGTAAAATATAACTTTGATAGGTCAACTATAAGAAAATGGGTCACTATATAAAATCTCTAAAATAATAAACATGACATAATTTTCATAAATATACATTAATTATATTTTAAAAACCTATTATTAAATATGATTTTGACAAATGAACCAACATTGCACTCATGGAAATGGAAGGTCATACATACACTTGAGTAACATTGCCGTTTTTTAAAGAATCCTTTTGGAAATATGGTGAGTAAATTAAATATTCTCAGAAATATAATTATATCATTAATACCATATTATTTAATCACATATACTTATATATAGAATTATTATGATGTAAAAAGAATCACATCGTTTCATGTAGGTTGTAGTCCACAAGTCCTCGAATGACATTATAACGCTTTAAGTGTGTGAATGTGTGATAAAGAAAATGATATATTGTATTTATAGAAATTAAATTATGTAATGAATTTTATATATCATTTAGGTTACATATTTTTAATAAAAATAATAATTTATACATTTCATCAATCATATGAATGGATCACATCGCTTTCAAGGGGAGGTAGTCTGGACATCTAGAAATAATGTTGTCATTTTTATAAAAAATGGAATGTAAATTAAATGTGTTTAGAAAAATAAAAAATAAAAAATACATAATAAAAATCATGTAGGTAATATATAAACATATTTTCCATCATAATGGACATGATGATAGTTAGTAAACGAAAATTAGACAATCATCATTTAGTGAGGCGGTAGTCCGCCATACACATATACAATACGATCGTTACCCTTAAGATGTTAGTGGGTGTATGTGAAACTTGATTTATTATCATCAATACATCCAAGTATATTTAGTATACTGGTTTTTTTATATTAGCATGGAATAAAGATAATTGATGGAGTGGAGAGTGGAAATAAAATTCAAGAGCATTATGAAAGACGTTGCCTCTTAATTAGATAACTTCTTTTGGTTTGAACCAAAGGGATTTCTTGGATTATTTTCATCCCAAAGGGATTATTTAAGGAGTGTTGGACGTAATGTGGGGAGTTAATTGGGCTAAGTATGGTAAATATTAATTCGATTGAGAGTATGGAATCCCACCTTCTTATTACTGGACTTTTCTTTACATTTTACAGACAAAGGATCATTAAAGACTAGTGTCTTGAAAATAAGATACATAATACATGAAAAAAAAAATATTTTAATATTATTGGAAAGATATTTGAAAAGTTCATCCTATGAATAATTACTGTTTCTCATAACTATGAGACATACATCAACGGAAAGGGTGACCATAAGGCCCGATAAATAAAATGAGTGAAACAATTTACATGTGAACTTGAGTGATATTAATAAGAACATGGGGAGTACCACGAAGGGCTGATAAAAAGAAATATCATTATATTAATAACTTTAAATATAACTTGAAAGTGTCACTGCCACATTTAAATTATACATTCTTATGCATATCACCAATGTCCATCCCCATGGTGTCATAAAAATTACCACATTTATTCACCAAGGTATGATAAGACCTGTCATATCTATAGATTAATTTCTTTACAAATTGCATTAGAGCATTGTCTGGGTGAACCCTTAATATTTATTTATTTTCACGTGATCCACATGGATCATAATCACACATTTTATAAATAACCCATAGAGTATAAAAGAAATGGGATTCATTTTAAAAGTTCATAAAAATATGATCGTTATGTCATTTAATAACAATTTAAAAGGAATTAGGGTTTTATATATATCAATTATAGAATCAAATATATCATTTTTATTTATTTATTAATAATACTACAAAATAAATAGGTTTGGGTATTCACATAAATAAATATATGTGAGTATTTTGGGAAAAGGAGAGATTTTGAGACGAAAGTTTTGCAGCATAACAACTATATAACATGGTTTTAGAAAACATTATAAGAGAGGGAAAATGGGTAACCCACTTGTAATTAAATCATAATATATTTTAGGGATAAAATTAAATATACATAATATCATGTTGTGTATATTTTAATGAAATACCACATGAAATTGAAACTTGAAAGAAAAGAGAATATGTGATTTCTTTTACGGAAATTCGGCAGCCCAACAAATTCATATAAAAACTCAGAAAATGAATTGATGAGAGAAAAAAGAAAATCTATTCATATAAAAAAAATTAAAGTAAGAGGGTTACCTAATATTATACCCCAACATGTGAAAATGGAAATTCAAATACATAACATAAAAGAAGTGTTGTCTAAAAAAGGAGGGTGAATGGTTCCCTTAACTTGAAGAGTAACTTAAAAAACTCAATGGTTGGGACCTTTTAATTCTGGAGGAAACTTTGGGAGGACTTATTGGAAGGTAAAAGACCATATATTCGTTTTGGAAGAATTTTTAATGAATTTAATGAAGTAATCGGTTGGTATTTAAATCAAAAGTGAGGGATTTGTTTTTTATTTCTAAGGGACACCTCACCTTTAATATTTGAAAAACCATGGGCTTTCCCGTGGTATTTTCCCATGGTATTAGCATCTTGGGACACCAAAAATAATATTTTACTATACACAAGTCAACCAGATTTTTACATTAATGAACACATCATTATGATGTCATAAAACGAACCAAAAAACTAAAAAACTGTATGTTTACTATTCACAAAAAAACAACACATTTTATAAAAATCCCATAAATTCACTATAACCTAATATCGATGTTCTGAATTGATAAATGAGCTCCATTTTTTGAATCTAATTTTCTAATTATGAGATATTTAATTTTTATGTAAAATCACTATTTCCTTGAAAAAATACTAATAATTGATTAATAATTTCTAAAACAGTTATTTACTGACTCTATTATATCAGGTTACCATTTAGGATGATTAAATTATATTTATACTTTCCTAAATGAAGTTATTTTTTCAATGGTCAAATTACTATTCATAAGGGTAATATAACTTTTCATAATTTTCTATTTACCAAAAAATAATTTTGATCTTATTGAACCACATTTTTCACATTTATTACAACCATTAGTGTCCGATTTTTGAAAGTCATTTCACTTTTAAAAGTTATTTAATAATAAAATATTGTTTACTATTCATAAAAAACACCATTCATAAAATATTATTCATCAAAAACACTATTCATAAAATAGTATTCCTCAAATTGAAACTTCTTATAAAAGTTTTAAAATGTAATCCAAGTTTTGTTTTGACATTTGAAATACAAAAATGATGCCTACTTTACCATAATAATTCTCTATGTAAGGGAATCTCTGAAAAGTACAATTTTTTACTTTTAAAATCAATTTACCAAATTTTTCTTAATTAAACATATTCTTTATTTAGAAATGATATTCTTAAAATACTAATGATGAAATAACAATTTTATTTTAACCAAGGGATTACACCATGTAAGTAATCCCACATTACATATCACCTTATAAAACCTATATAGGACATAAGATTAAAGAGTGCAATGGTGACAGAATCTTGATGCAGCTCAAAAAACAATGCCTGAGTGGTGATTTATACCAGCTTTAACATCTCTCGTATGTGATTTCAATCAATATTCACATGTTGAAGCTCAGATTGATCTTGGTCTAGAACAAAGCATTGTGACACAACCTACTTCCCAAGTTCTAACTAATGCGTTTTTATGGCCCAAGTCTACCAGATGAGGCCATCGAATCCTCTTTATGTATTAATTAAGCATAATCACATGTATTTATAAAAAATAATCACAATGTTAAGAGTTTAGTTTCCAACTATAATATTGACCAACAACCATATAATAGTTTAAACCCAGTGGTATTTTTTTAATTATACTCACTTATTTAATAAAAGGATATAGTTTTTTTGAGTATAAAATAACACACATATTTTGGAAACAAATATTATTCAAAAGATCGGGTTGTTATATTCCTCCCCCCTTAACAAATTTTGTCCCCAAAATTTTAACATGTACCCTCTGAAGATTAAAGCTGTTGGTACTTTTACCTCATAGATTCCTTTTGGTTCCCACAAGGATTCATCAAGTTTTTGGTTCCTCCACAACAGCATAACAATGAGGATATATTAGTTGCGTAGAAACTTGTCTCCATGATCCACGATATCCAACAGATTCACTTCAAAATGAGAGGTCGTGTTCCAGTTGTACCACCTCTAGATTTAATACACGTGAAGAGTCAGGTATGTACTTCATCAATAGAGATACATGGAAGACATCATGAAATTGTGCTAGATTTTTGGGAAGTGCAAGATGATAGACCACTACTGCAACGCGATCAATGATTTCATAGGGGCCACTGTAACTAGGGATGTGATTCCCTTTCTTCCCAAACCTGATTAATATATTCCAAGGTGATATTCAAATAAATTCTTTGTAACTGACATCAAATTCCAAGTCTTTTCAATGGTTGTCAGCATACCTCTTTTGCCGAATTTGAGCAGCCTGAATGTGTTGTTGGATGGCATGAAACTTTTCTGTGATCTCTTTCACAAGATCAGGCCCATGAATATTTCCCTCAAAAGATTCATCCTAACTAACGGAGTTCTATATTTCATCCCATATAGATCTTCATATGGTTCCATTTGAATACTTGAATGGAAGTTGTTTTTGTAAGAGATTCAACTAATGTGATATGTTGATCCCATCATCCCTTAAATTCCACTTAGCATATTGTCAACATGCAATCGAGTGTCTGAAAAGTCCTTTTAGATTTGCATCAGTTTGGGGGTGATATGTCATACTGAAATTCAATTCAGTAATCAGATCATATTGAAGACTTCTCCAGAAGTTTGATGTGAAACATGGATCACAGTTCGATACGATAGAAAGTTGAACTCCAACCAGCCTTACAACTACCTTCATGTAAATCCTAACAAGTTGATCAAGAGAGAAATCATCCCAAATAGAGATAAAATGGGAAGTCTTTGTGAGACGGTCTACAATAACCCATATAGCATTGTTTCATTAGGATTTTCTCAAGAGACCAGTGACAAAGTCCACAGTGATATTTTCCAACTTCCATGCTAGTATGGTAGTGGTTGTAATACCCCTTTAGGAAGTTGTTGTTCTACTGTCACTTGCAGACATACCAGACACCTTTTATTGTAGTCTTCAGTCACCCTTTTCATATTATCCCACAAATAATGATCATGAATTCCCCAATACATTTTAATGATTTCAGGATCTATTGAGATGGTAGATCTATTAACTTCATCCATCAACTCCTTTGTTTCTGGAATAGATGGAATAGATAGTCTTGTATGAAATATCAGTACACCTTCTTTATCAATATTGAACTTGGAAAACATCCAATTATACATAACCTCAATTTTATTTTGGGTAAAATGATTTTATTTCTATTCTTTCTTGATCTTATTTAGTAATTACGGTTGATAAATCATTTGGGAAACATACAATTGTACATAAACTCAATCTTATTTTGTGTAAAATGATTTTATTTCTATTATTTATTGATCTTCTCTAGTAATTACGGTTGATAAATCATTTGGGATGGAGTTTATGATGTCCCTTCCCTTACAATTCCCATTTCCATTTTCACTAGGTATTATATTAAGAGATGTCTTTTAATACTCATCATAGATAGAACAACTATGTCCTTCCAACATAATTCATAAACAACTTTTTTCACTTCTAGGATGATAATAAATTAAAAAATCATAGTATTTAAGAAGTTACAACCATCTCCTCTGTCTCGTGTTCAGTTCCTTTTGTGTGATAATATACTTAAAACATTGAATTTCTGTGTATATATCAAATTTCCCCCATAATGATAGTTCCTCCATATCTTTAGGGAAAAAACAACATCATATAGCTCAATAGCATGTGTAGGATAGTTCCTCTAATGAGTCTTCAACTATAGTGATGAGTATTCAATGACTTGTTCATTTTTTCTAAGGACTCACCCAAGCCCTTTCATAGTTCTGTCTCAAAAAATAATGAATCCTTCTCCACATGAGGGCAGAGTTAACATGGGTGTAGTAATCGATCTCTTTATCGTCTCTTGGAAACATTCCTCACACTCTTTTGTCTAAATGGACATGACCCCTTTCCGAGTTAACAGGGATAATTTATTATAATGTCGTGAAAAGTTTTTCACGAACATCATATAATATCTCGTTAATCCATGAAAACTAAGAATCCCAGTTATTGTTGTTGGATGATGCCACTACTCTACAACCCTTGTCATTGCAGGTTCAATTATGATTCCTTCATTGGTTACAATGTTCCCCAAGAAAGAAACATAATTTAACCAAGATTAACATTTATTGACTTTCAAAAAATCATCTCTTTCCATAACTTTCTCAAAATAACCCTTAGATGATCCTCATGCTCCTCACGACTTTTGAAATCTATTATAATATCATCAATAAAATTTACCACACAGTTATCAAGGTATTAAATAAATACTCTTTTCATCAAATCCATAAATATAACAGGCGCATTAGTCTGTCTGAAGGGCATAACAACAAACTCATAGTTCCCATATCGTGATCGTAAGGCAGTTTTTGGAATTTCTTCCTTCTTCACCTATAATTGATGATAGCTAAATCATAGATCAGTCATAGATAAGAATTGAGCCCCATGAAGTTGGTAAAATAAGTCATCAATTCTTGGAAGATGGTATTTTTTCTTCATTGTGATCTTATTTAGTTCTATATAATCAATTCATATCCCCATTGCTCCATCCTTCTTCTTCACAAAGAGAAAAAGTGCTCCCTAAGGATACACACATGGTAAGATAAACCCATTCTCTAAAAGATCTTGGAGTTTCTTCTTTTATTCCTCCAACTCCACATTTTTTATCCTATATGGGGTCTTTGAAATTGGATGAGATTTAGGTACGTGTTCAATGGAGAACTCTAATTCTTTTTCAGGGGAGCTATCAGTAACTTGTAAGGAAATACATCAATGTATTCTTAGATTATATGGGAATTTTATATACTTATACTCTGATTTCCCTAATCTTATTCATTGATTAACTCCATAAAAAAGGATATAGGAGGTTCTTCTAGAAAATGATCAGGTTGAGATATCTATCCTTGAAATATAACTGTAGGTTTTTCATTCAATGCTACTTATATTTTTTATGTTCTGCATTTGATCATAACATTATAATTTGAGAGCTAGTCCATCCCTAGTATAATGTCTAATTTCATTATGGGAATGACTAATAGTATTGAGATATTATTGACCTCACTAAAGTAAATACAAGAGAATCTAAACAAAAATTATTCTTCGATAATCCCAGTAGAGTCTTGACTTATAACTCTAATTTTTTCAATTTAGGGGTTGATTCTAAATTCTTTTCAAAATTGGAGGAAATGAAAGATTGCGTTGAACCAGAATCAAAAAATTACTTTATATAATTGAGTGAACAACTAGAGTACCTACAACCACATCATTTAGAGCTTCAAAATCAGTTGTTGTGATAGAAAAGGAAAACGCTTTCTCCCTTGGCCTTTGTTGAGGAAGATGGTGATTCCCCTCCACTTCCCTTTGAATTAGATAGTGATTGAAAAAATGCCCATGCTTTCCACACTTATAGCATTGGACTTCTGGTAGGGCCTGTAACATCATTCATTTTTCATTAATGTTGGGAATTTGAGGCTTCACCTCACGATGACAATTCCACGTGATATGGTCATCACTTCCTCACTTGTAGCATTAACCGCTCCCAAGAAGGATGTTCTCCAAATGATTCTTCTCGTATTTATTACACGTGGGACGTTGCACTTTCTTGCCTCCCCTTAGCTGAAAAAATATTCTCCAAAAAAATTTCTATATCGATCTATTCTTTTACCTGGATTTTTTAGACAACTATGTCTCACTGAACTCCAGTTCGACTTTCATATCACTTTGGATGATCTCTTTATAGATACTATAGTCTTAGTTGGATAGATTCTTCTATAGATGAGGTATTTTTCCTCCAAAGAATCATTCAACCTTCCTATTATGATCCATGAAAAATATTTCTATATAATGGAAAAGTCTTGTGATGTTCATCTCATAGCGTCTAAAAAATTCATTCTCCATTCGCTTTAGCTTGAGAAAAATACTTCTCTATTTTTTCTCATAGAATGTGGGAAATATTTATTGAAGAAGATTCCTATAAACTCATTCCACTCTATAGCTTCACCATCCACTCTTGCACACATGTTTTTAATCAGTTCCCACCACTGATTAGATTCTCCATCTATGCAGTATACAGCTAGGGTGACCTTCTCCTGTTCCAAATAATGAATCACTGAAATGATCTTCTTGATAGAGTTAGTCCACTATTCAACAATCAATGGGTTGGTATATCCACTTAATTTTATTGTTTATTGGAACATAAAGGAATCTATAGAACATTTTTCCATTCATAGTAAAATCATAGTATTAGCTTGATTCAAGTAATTTTTCATAACCTGAGTTAGTTGGTTCATCATTCTCATGAATTTTTCCATTCTGGTTTTTATCAGAGTGTCATCATGACATGGTCCATTGCGGTCACCATTTAAATGGTTCCTCATATTTCCCACCATTTTATAAAATAATAAAACCTTATTTAGAGGCTTACTTCATTTATGAATGTTTTGACAATAATTTATTTTTAGTTCTAAAAACATTATGCGTAATCATATTATTCTTTAACAATGATTACATTTGTCTTTAAATCGTTCATAATGATTCATAAAAAAATTATTATTAACCAAACACATCCATGAAGGGTGTCGAACTAGGAGTGTAGAATTTCTTTTTGTCATTTACAAGGACACCTTAGGTCAAACCCCAAACTCATTGTATGTTTTTTCACTCCTAGGTACATATATTCTAGAGCTACACTCACTTGTTCATATCCAAATAATAATTTATTTGTCTGGAAACCACTTATTTAATATTTCACCAAAATACTAGGAAGTTTTCCTATATTTAAATTTTTTATAGGGTTATTTTATTAATTTTTCATATCCTAATTTCCACAAATTAATACACTGTCCTCTGATAACAAATATGGCATTCCACCTTTTTATTACCCAACATTTCATTACATTTTACATAACAGAGATCTTTAATGTATAGTGTCTTGGAAATAAGGTACATAATACATGAAAAAATAAAAAAAATTAATCTCCTTGAAATATTAATGTAAATTTCATCTAGATAAAAATTACTAATTAACAAAACCTGGAGACATATATCAAAGGAAAGGGTGAGCATAAGGCCTAGTAATGAAAAATAAGTGAAACAATTTACATGTAAACTTGAGTGAAGGCTTGATAAAGAGGCATAACAAAATAATAATAAATTGAAACATAAATTGAAAATGTGGCTAAAAAATTTAGGTTAAACATTCCTACGAATATCACCAAGGTCCTTCCCTATGGTGTCATAAAAATTATGAAGGTTATTCATCATGTTTTCAAAAAGACATGTCATCTCTAGAGATTAATTTAATTACCCAATGAATTGGAGTGATATCAGGGAACCCCTTTAATATGTATTTATTTTTATGTGATCCACATAGTTCATAATCTAAAATTTCATAAATTACCCATAGAGAATAAAATAAAATGGGTTCATTTCAAAATCGTGATGTTTTAAAAGTGCTTAAAAACACGATCATTATGTCTTTTATAGACCATCAAAAAGGAATGAGGGTATCATGTATATAAATTCTAGAATAAAATATATCATTTTTATTTCTATATGAATACCCCTAAAAACCAAAAAAAATTGGGAATTCACATAAAAAAATAAGAAAATTTATTGAGAAAAAGAGAGATATTGAGGCGAAATTTCTACAGCATAACGACTATATAACATGGTTTTAGAAAACATTAAAAAGAGAGGATAAATGGTTAAACCACTCAGAAATAACCTTTAAAACAATATAGGTAAATAATGAAATTGAAATAAGATCATGGTATGGATATTTGAGTGAAATAACCCATGAAATGGAAACATGCAAAAAAAGAGAAGATGTAATTTCTTTTACGACATTCCGGAAGTCTAACGGTGTCACTTAAAAATTCAGAAAATGAATTGATTAGAGTAAAAAGGTAATATCATCTTATGGAAATGAATATTATAGAAATAGGGGTATATAAAATAATTCCCAAAAATATGAAAATGGAAATTCAAATATATTACATAAAATAAGTGTTGATTAAAAAAAGAGGGCGAAAGGTTCCCTTACCATGAAGAGTAACATAAAAAACTCAAAGGATGGGGGATTGGGGGGTATTGAAGGAAATTTGGGAGGAATAATTAATAAGTAAAAAAGACCATATTTTGGTTGAGGAGTAATTTTGAATGAATGGAATGAAAAAATGAGTTCATATTTATAGCAAAAGGGATATAATAGTTTATTAATTTCAACGGACACCTCATTAGTGGTAATTGAAAAACCATAGGCTTTACCATTGTATTTTCCCATGGTATTAGCCAAATAGGACACCTCATATCATATTTTACTATATAAAAGACATTAAGATATTTACATTAATTAATACATCATTATGTTTTCATAAAACACGCTAGAAACTCAAAAACTATATTTTTACTATTCACTGAAAAACAAAACATTTTATAAAAATCCTATAAATTTTCCCCAATCTAATATCTATTATATGAATTAAAAAATGAGATCTATTTTATGAAAACAATTTTCTAATTATTAAATATTTACTTTTTATGTAAAATCACTATTTACTTGAAAAAATACTAATACTTAACTAATAATTTCTAAAACTATTATATACTTATGAAATTATGTCGCATTACCATTAATGATGAACAAATTATATTTATAAATTCATAAGTTTGGTTATTATTCCATTTTTCACATTACTATTCATAAAGGTAATATAAATATACATAATTTACTATTTACAAAAAAATTATTTTGAACTTATTGAACCACATTTTTCACCTTGATTATAACCATGTATGTCTGATTTTCAAAAATCATTTCACAAAAATACTGATTAATAAAAATATATATATATTACTATTCAACAAAATCAATCTTCAAAAAATAAAATTCATAAAAACGCAATTCATAAAACTCTATTCCTAAAACTGAAACCACTTATAAAACATCTAAAAATTCATCCCAGGTTTATTTTGACATTTGAAATTCAAAAATTATGTTTATTTTACCATAATTAATCTTTAAATAAGACAATCCCAAAAAATTACATTTTTTACTTCTAAAATCAATTTATCAAATTTTTCTTAATTAAACAAATTATTTATTAAGAAAATATATTTTTAAAACAATAATGATGAAATAAAAAATTTTATTTTCACCATGGGATTTCAAAAAGTAACTAAGGCCTCTTTACATAACCCCTTATAACTCTATCATATGACCTAAGAGTAAGGTGTGAAATTTTGATAGAATATTGGGGAAGCTCATAAAACATTTCTCGAGTGGTGATTTATATCAACTTTAACATCTCCTCTAGACGATTCTATTCAAGATTCACATGTTGAAGCTCATCTTGGTCTTGGTCTATTGCAAAGACTAGTGATGCATCCTCCTTCCCATGTGCTAACAGATGGGATCCATATGGCCCATTTCTACTAAATAATGCTATTCATTCCTCTTTATATATTAAATAACCATAATCACATTTATTTATAAAAAATAATCATAATTTTTAGATATTAGTTTCCAACGGTCATATTGACCAATGGTCATATAATAATCTAAACCGAGTGGTTTTATTTTAATTATACTCACATCTTTAAAAAAATGATATAGTTTTATTGAGTATAAAATAACACAAAAATTATGGAAACAAATATTATTCAAACTTTTTGCTCGTTACGGAGAGGTGCGAGGAAATTGGAGGAAATGAGTCTTTTTTATAATAGAGGAGGAGTGGAACACTTGTAATATTTTAAAATAAAAGGTCCCCACCAATTTTTTTATTGAAAGTGAATTAGTAATATTCCAATGTCGTGAAATGAAAATATTGGGTCGAAATATGTCTATCCAATGGCTTTTGGACAAGTGTATATGTCGTTTTTGGCCTTAAGTTTATGGTCTAGTTCTTTATTAATCTTATTTTAACCTTAATCATTGTAATAAATGTTAATTACATGCACTAATATTATTTTCAAAAACTAATTTTACCTTATAAGAAATTATAAATTATATAAGATTTTAAATATGCAATACATTTTTTTATATTCTAATCACATAAGTTGAAGAAATTAATTAAAATTTAATCTCGTAGATGGGATAACAATTCTGCTTTGTGATGTAAAAACAACCTACAGTTTGTTATGTATTTATTGTCAATTTAAAAGCTCAATTAATTATAATGTCCTTAACTGGATAAATATATTCAAATACGATCTAATAATACTTTTAAAACAATTTAAAATAAAATTTAATCTTGTTAATAATTTATATGAAAATGTGTTTTGAATTAAATTTCAAAATTTTTTACTATTCCTTAAAAATGAAACATTAGGGAAAAATACCAACACATTACCCTAAGATATTTTATATGTTATTATTTCAAATATAATTATTATTTTTCATATTAAATTTATAAACTTTTAAAAACATTGATTTAAAAGGTTTTCTCCATTTAATGGCGGTAAAAATGCTTCAATAAAAATATAGCATTTTTTTGAATAATATTGAGATTATTCTTATAATATGTTTATCAAATCTTATTTATGATTAGAAAAAATATTTTATTGAATATATAACATATATATTTCATTACTAACATTCAATAATTGAAATTAATTTAATTTAATATGACAAAAATTCATTGTGATTATAAAAATAATAATATTTTCTTTTATATTCAATTGGTTTATATTTTCATTTATAATTATCAGTAACCTATTAATTTACATTATATTTTCGTAAACCATAGATTTCATAAATTAGATAATCATTTTTATAACCACTAATTTAACATCATGTTTATATCTTATTATATTAAATAATAATATTTTAATAATATTTTATTTTTTAGTAAAACTTTATCTTGCATGTATTTTAAGATTTCAAATAAAGTATCTATTGCATGTAACAAAATATAACTAGGTTTTTTTGGAAATAAAAAATATATTGTATATCAAATCTTTTTAAAATAGTAAACAAATTTTAAATTATGTGGCTATTATATCCACATACACTCTTGGTGTCGCATGTCATGCTCGTTGTCGAATATAATGTTCTTAAATTATAATTTTGGGGTGTCACATTATCCCAACCATAAATAAATTGTGTCCTAAATATTTATAGTTGATATTAGTGATAGATGGGTTTAAAATAAACAATTATTGAGAGACCCACATCTTAAAAAGAGTTAAGATCAAATAAAATTAATTAGATATAAAGGAAACAACAATTATGACCTACCTAGGTTCCCTAGTACGAGAACATATGTGGGAAGATGGAAACATTGATATGAAAGAAAAATAAAAAAATAAATTTATAATGGGTAGTGATAAAGAACATGTTCGTATAAATGTTGTAAACCAAAAAACCATAATGTAGGGGTGTGAAAAAAGGTCATTGATATCTTTAAAAATGATATGCATAAGGAACCATTTTTGTTTCAAAACCATTTTCCAAGAATTATGGAATTAATTTAATCTCTAATAAAATACATTTCTACAAACCAAATAATTTCATTTGATTACTCCATGAATTATTTCTACTTTTTCTCTTAGCACATGATGCATCATATATTTTAGTAACACATTATCATCTAAAATCTCATAAAATGATCAACGTAAACCAATTTATAAAAGGTTTAATTTTCCAAAATATTATGATCTAAAACATTAGAAAAAAATCACGAAAGTTTCAAGATTAAATTATGATTAGAATTTAATAAAAATCAAACATGTCAAAAGTCTCAGATTCCAAACATGTGAATAACTTCATCCTATATCCTCTTAAAATACATTAACTCCAATCACTATAAAACCGTATTGGAAACATGAATTATTCCTTATTCCTTATGTAAGACACATGTTATTTGATATATTCCATGAATCCAAAAGTGTTATCAACTACATCATTGTGATAATGGACCACTTTTCAACATGTCATTAAGGTAATCAACACTTATTCAAATCAATCATTTCATCATCATTATGTCAACATCTGGAACATATTAATGGTTTTCTTTCCCTCAATTATGTGTTTTCCCAAATATTTATCATTCCCCTAAATAAATGTTTGGGTACCATTTATAATATAAATCTAAAATCTTAAATGATAAAAATCATATAGTATATTCCTTACACATTTCATAAATCATATTATAATAACATCATAAAAACACATTTACAACATAATTCAGAGATCAAAATATAATAGTAAATTAATCATTTTACTTCAGTTGTGTCAATAACATATACTTGAACTTGATCCCTTATCTTCTTCATAGGTATATTCTTTTGATGTTTTGGGCATTTCTTTTCATAGTGACCCATAGCCTTGTTGGGGTAACACTAAATAAATGAATTTCCCTTCTTCTTTTTGCATTCTATTTCTCATTGAACCTATCCTGTACAGTTATATTATAATCCCAAATATTTCAATAATTTACTATGGTGATTCATTCCACATTTATCACAAGTTCTGAAATCCTTCTTTCCCTTAAACTTCTTTGCCACATTCCATTTTTTATAGTGTTCAAAATTCCTCTTCTTCTTCTGGTTTCCTTTTAATACATAGGATCTACAGAATTCATTTACTGTTTGGATGGCCCAAAAAACTATCTCTTCATGTGATGAGAAATTTTGGGAGACCACTACCTTCAGAGACAAGTCTTATGAACTTTAAATAATTTTTCAATATTTCCTTCAGTGTTGTGTATATAATATTAATCATACCTAGATATCCTTGTAATGGTAGATTCATTATCAGTAACACCCTTTTCGTATTCTTCTTCTTTAAGCTAAATAAATTCCACTTCATCTCAATTTCATGATCATGAGGAAAGTGTTTATCAGGGAATGTCTCCCTAAATATCCTACATTCCTTGTGTTCTACTTCTTCTTCCTCGCTTTTATTCTGGATTAAAGAGCACCACTAATCAAAATCAACTTGGAGATGATGGATTGTAAATGCAACATTTTCCTTTTTTCTATATTATAAGGTCTTATATATCTTCTAAATAGACTTAAACCACCATTAAAGAATAATTAGATTAGTATTCACATAGTAAAATTGATAATTATCCCATATAAAGTGATACAACATATGATATTCTCTATGTGGTATTGGTTTCTCTATTCAAGAAAGGTTATTGTTCATAGCCTAACTATGCTGCCCTAATATATCCAAAATATGCTCAGTTTTAATACTATCTCCTTTGACATTATCCACATGACAACCCTTGTATTTTTTAAGAGTATGGATACAATTCTTCATTAAAATATCCATTTATAAATAGTGTCATATACTAGATTAGATCGTAAAATTATTAAAAATATATATCAATAAATATGGAATATCACATAATAATAATTTATTCATCTTAAATACTAAAATACTATAATTTTGTTACTTTAGGAAAATCCTTAATTTTAAATCCTTTATAATTATAGGTAAATAAAATATATACTATCCTAATATTATAACACGAGAGTGTCAAAACATGTGCATAGTAACATCCATTTTCATTTACTAGGTTACCCTAAGTCAGGCTCACAACACCTTGTCATAGTTTTTACCTCTAGATATATATGTTTCAAAATGATGTCAACTTATAGTATCGAGGCAGGGATGCATTTCTAGAAATATCGACATAATCTCTACCGAAACAATATTCTAGGATGTTATTATATACTTATTCCCAATTTTGATCTTAGGGATGTTCTACCTAATCTATGTTTTCAAAATATAATTTCTATGATTTCTACTAAACTGCCTATGATGCCAACTATAATGCCCCGACCCAAGAATCCTAGAGCCGGTGCATTATTTTACTACATTGGAATGATTACAAGGAATAAAATCCCAAAAGTCCGATCAATTTAGTATTCTTGTAAATAAAAATTATATACAAGATAACCATAATACATTGGGAAATATGAAATATGAACATGACACATAAAAATAAAATAAATTTCATCCATGAATTATCATTCAGAGATTTCTTCTTAATAACCTTAGGAATGAAAAGTAATAAGGGTAATCTAAAATTCCTAGTAAGGGAAAGTTAAATAGAATCAATAATGAATTGATAAGAATAAATTAAAATGGAAAGGAAAAAAACTAAAAACACATACCATTCAAATAAAGAGTTAAGGTCAATTCAATATTCCAATGTAAGTAACTAAAACACATTTCAGTTAATCAATCAACTGATATGAAATATATCCAAAGATATTTCGACGAAAAATCTCATGTATGAATAGTAACAAAAATATCTATGTAGGAATTAATTAATAATTTGAAATCATGTCTTAGGAATATGAGGCATTTACTATTAAGATCCATCCTCCAAATAATTTAATACTATATATAGAAAACAAATTAATATTTCCAATATAGTCATCTCATGAGAAACTATCAATGCATTGAAGAGATATATATATTCTGGGCACCACCCATCACAGAATGTCACAATAATTACTCATATCGAAAAATAAATTAAATCAATAGATTTTATGCCTTAATAAATATTTGTATTGAACAAAAGATACAGATTTATCAATAATTCGCTAGTTAATATAATAAATATAAAATTAAACAATTTATTTAAAATGATATACGGTATAGGCAATAATAATATCCATCATATTAAAATATTGATATTCAAGGAAATTTCTATTGAAAAATTATTACAATAAACTTATTTTTTAAAGATAATGTAAACAATTACAAAATTAAGTGATATTTCATAGATAATCATTAAGAATAATCTTGAAGAGAATAATCTTTAACCATTCCAAAGAGTCCCATAACACTTTAAAACATTTGAATCAAAATATACAGAATGTTATGACTTTAAAAGAAACATATAATTTCATTAGAATAAATGGATTTATGATATAACATGATAAATGATATATATAACCCAAATAAATTTTAATTGGTGCATAATAACAAATTAGTCTCAATAAAATGTAAATTGACATTAATTTTCCTTATATTTTGTCTAAGTTATTAAATATGTATTTATATTACTTAATAAAAAAAATATGTTAATTAATTAATTTTCTTGAGAACCTTTTCCATTTTTATCATTACTTTCATTTTACATCCGATCTTATTCTATTCAACTACTAAATCAATTATGTTTACATCGGGAGTATTTTCCAAATTCAATTTATGTTTCAAAAATAACATTGATATGTAAACTATGGAAAATGGGTCACTATATTATAACTTCTGAATAATAAACCTAAAATAATTATCATACTTATTATCAATTATACTTTTAAATCCAATAATTAAAAATGTATTTGAAAAATTAACCAATGTTACACTCATGGAGATGGTAGGTCATACGTACGCATGAGTAATAATCCGATTTTTCATTGATCATTTAGGAATTATGGTAAGTTAATTAAATCATTTCAAAATGATAAATATATCATAAATACTATATTATTTAATCATATATAATTATATATATAGTTAATTTGATGTAAAATGAATCACATCATATCGGGGAGGCGGTAGTCCACACGTCCCTGAAAGACGTTATCACTTTTTAAGTGTGTGAAAGGGTATTAATGAAAATGATATATTATATTTATACCAACGTAATTATGTAAGTAATATAATATATTTGTTTTTTATGTCTCATAGGTTAAATTAAAATAATAAATTACACATTCCATGTATCATATGAATTAATCGCATCGCTCTGATGAGGTGGTAGTCCACACTTCCACAAATAAAGTTATCATTTTTATTAAAAATAGAAACTATGAAGACAAATGATTGAAAAGAATTAAAGAGTCATATATACATGAAAAATAATATATATAATAAATACAAAAATTTTCCATCATAATTTCCATGATGAGAGATGGGGAAGGAAAATTTAACAATCATCGTTTATTGAGGTGGTAGTCTGTCATACACGTAAATAGTTTTTTTGTTACCCATTAGATGGAAGTGTGTGTTAGTTTAGTTGAAATGATTATCATAAAAAAATATTATTATATTTATGATATATGTTTTATATATTATCATTAAATTAGGATAATTTAGAGAGTGGATAGTGGAAGCTTTAGGAAATATGTTACCTCTGACTCAGTTAACTCTTTTTGGTTTGCACCAAATGGATTCCTTGATTTATTTTCATAACAAATAAATGGTTAAATTATAGAGGGAATAATTTTGTGGAATGAATTTGGAAGATTTTTTTAGAACATTAGTGGGATTATAGGTTTGAGGAAGTGGGAGGAAATGAGGCCTTTTATAATGGAGGAGGTCTGGCACTCTTGTAATATTTTAAAATAAAGGAACACAACCTATATTATTATTATTGGAATTGGGTCAATAATGGTCCAACATCTAGAAAAGGGAGGATAGTTTCAATATTTGGTCATAAAATGGCTTATAGACAATTTTATTGGTCGTATTTGTCCTTAAGGTTATGTTTTAGATCGTTATTAATCTTAATTTAACCTTATTCATTGTAATTAATTTTAATTACATTCATTAATATTTTTTATCCAAAAATAATTTTAACTTATTAGAATTTATAAATTATCGTGATTTAAAATATTAAATCCATTTCTCTAAATTCAAATCATATAATTTGTAGAAATTAATTTAAATTTTATCCCACTGATGGGATGAAAATGCAAGTTTTAAAAGAAAAAACATCCAAAACTTTTCTATGTATTTATAGCCAATTTCAAATAAGAATTGATTCCATTGACCTAAATTAGATAAATTAATAAAAATATGATCTAATAAAATATTTAAACAAATTTAAAATGTTATTTATATTTATAATTAAATTATATGAAACCACAATTTTTAATTCATTTTCTGTATTTTTTACTATTCATTAAAACATTATACTTCACAAAAAATAATAAAACATCACCCTAAGAGAATTTTTATGTTCTTATTTGAAAAATAATGTTTATTTTTTACATTTTAAATTTATAAAAGAGTAAAACATTATATTAAAAATGAGGTCTCCAATAAAAGGCTGTAAAAATGCATTGATAAAAATAAAGATTTTTATGTGTAATTTAGACTTAATTATTTTATTATGTCAAATAAATATAATGGATTATTTTCAAAAATAATTTATTGAATATATAAAATATATATTTCATTAATATCATTAACTAATTTTAATTAATTTAATTTAGTAATACAAATTGCCTTTTTGATCATAAAAATAGTAATATTTACTTTATATTCAATTTTATTACATTATCATTTATACTACTTTTTGGGTAATATAGAAGGTATTGTAATAGTACTGTAGTTGTACTGTTGTAGTACTATAGCGAGAACTGTGTAGAACTATAGCAGTTACTGTAGTGGGAACAGCAATGGGCACTGTTTGTCACTGTAGAAGCTGAGAGTATTCCTCCATTTGGGCCTTCAGGCCACTGATTTGGTCCTCGAGTCTTGTAAGGCCTTCAAGCAACCTAGACCATCAGGTTAGTAAGGCCTTTGGGCCACCTCAAGGCCTTTGGGCCAGTTTAAGTGGAAATGTCGGCCAGACAACCTACAAGGAACATGTTTCAGAAGGAGGAGGAGCAATGGGATTTCACCATAGAAGATGCTAAACAGATTGTAAGAATGAGAGGGTATGGAACCTTCCATTTGGACAAGCCTGTGTAGACAAGGGAAAGCCTATCCGAACAGCCAAGCGAAGGTGGAGAGCTGATTTCACAATGAAGATGGTGGGGAGGAGCAGTTCCAAGAAGTTATTCTAGGTTGTATGTAATGTTTGAAGCCTACAAGAAATGAATTCCTCTAAGGCCTACATACCATGTAATACTTAGGCCTACCGGACTTGTAAGGGTTCCACCTCACCCCTTGAAAGGTATATTATCAAAATAAATAAAAAAAATGAAGGCCTTCAGGCCATTGGAGGAATTTATCATTTTTAAAAATAAAAATTTAACAGCTAGTTTATATCTTATTATATTAAATAATAATAATTTAATAATATATTACTGTTTGGTAAAACATGTTCTTTCATATAATGTAATATTTTGGATAAAGTATCTCTTTCCTATAATGCAAGATAAATCAGTTTTGCATGAATTGAAAAATATTAAATATTTCATATTTATTTAAAATAGTAAATATATTTTAAAGTATCAGGGTATTATATCCCCTTATGTGCTTGTTGTTGTGTGTCATGAACATTTTTGAATATTAGGTTGTTACATTAGAATTTGTGGGTGTTAAATTATTCCATGTTTATCCACTCAACATAGTGGCATAAGATCATATACACCTTCTAAAACTATTGTACAATCATATTCTTCATAAGAAAAGGGGTTCCATCCATAAGTATCTGGAATGATGATTCTTTATGTTATATAATAGTCTACAGGAGAAGTAGATAAAGGTCCTATGATTATGAGGGTACCATCACTATAGATTAATCCTTAGTTATTACATTTTTTGATACTATAACATCTCATTCATTTATCTCAACATTTTTAATCATTAAATCATCCTAAGATGCTTTTATATTATATGATGAACATTACTACACCACTCGGAATGAAGAGAGATAAGGGTCTTCGTAGTCCAGCTTGTGTTTTATCTTTATCAAATGTTAAGATTCCTTGTTTTTTTCTAGTTCTCTACTTGAAATATCATAATATCATTTCCCAGATATATTGAATCATTGCTAATAATTTCTATATTAGTTTTTTATGGGTCTCCTTCACCGCACATGATTGTGTTTCTTGTGTCTTTCAAGGAGAATTGAACATGAGGGAAAGTTGAGCTGAACATGATTATTTAGAGTTGGGGAAATCGATATTTTCTATTTTATTTTGATCTATATCAGGTGTCATTGAGTGGGTATATCTATCCTATTGTCATCGAGTTTCCCAACATGTTCCCCTCTAACATCTCCAATTTTCATCTAGTTATAGAAGTGGAGTTTTCTATCAATATAATGCAAAGTACTCAACCAATGTCTATTTCATACTACCACAAGTACCAGCCAAAATGAAGTATTTGAGGACTTAATTGGATTATATTCTAGATAAAGGCATTATATGGTCGAGTGTGTCTCCTTGGGTAGAATCAATCCTCTTTTCTATGAAGGGTTTTTGTTCTCTTAACCTTTGTGTAGATTATCAAAATCATTGGTAGGTTATGGTAAAGAAAAAATATTCATTTCCATGGATTGATGATCTATTTTACCACTTTATGTGGGGATTTGGATCTTTAATATTGATATTTGGTTTGGTTACCATCAATTGAGAATAAAAGGTTCTTGCATTTTGAAAACTGAACATCAAATCATGTACGACCACTAGGGGTACCTTGTCATTCTAGTATGTCCAAACAATTATTCTACAATCATTATAGAATTAAGGAATATTATATTCCATGAGTACCTTGATACCATTATGGTAGTCTTTATATATTACATTCTTTTTTACTCTAAACATTGAGGAGGATCATGCGTGTCATCTAAGAGAAGTTCTAAAATTGATGCGAAAAGACCAAATTTATTCCAAGATATTGAAATGTGACTTTTGTATTCTGGAATTGATTTTATTTATATACATGGGTTTACATCATGGTATTTTAGTTGACTATAAAAAATTAGAAATCTATTTTGACATGAGAGCAACGAAGAAAGGATTTCAAATTTTAGAGCTTCTTGTGTCTAGTTAGGTATTATCACCAGTTTCTAAAAGACTTCTCAATGATGGATTCTCTTATAAAAGATGTAACTCTAAAAGTGGTATTGTTTTCTTAGGATGAGAAATTTTATAATTATTTTGTTGAGATAAATCATATTTTTACTATTTCATTATTGATTACTCTTCCAGATGTTGGGTAGGGATATGTGGTCTTCTGTGACACATCAAGTTTAAGTTTGGTTTGTTTTGTTATGTAGTGTAATCATGTCATATATTATTTATTTCACTAGTTTAGGACACATGAGAATAATTACTTGACTCAATACCTTGAACACATAGCTGTGTTTCACACACTTAAAATATGGAGGCGCTAACATTTTGGATGAAGGTTTACAATGTTTTCATTCCACAAGATCTTGATTTATATATTCTCTCAAAATCATTTGAATCTCAACTATAGTCATTGGGTGGAATACCTGTAATAATTAGACTTTGATATCATCAACATCTCAGGGAAATGAAATTTCATTAAAGATGAATTGGGTAGGAAACATTCGACCTAGACAACGAAATAATAATCAGCATATAGAACTTGGTGTCACTTTTTACATGGTTTCATATTGGATTCTAGGAATTAGGGCCCGAGGTTTCCTTCACAAAGCATCTATAATATAATTACCTCCCCATGTGGTATATGAAATATCAATTTTAAATGATTGAAGGTATTCCACACGATTCCTCTAGAGGGTATTCTAATAATTTAGAGATAAGATATAACTCAAGATTTTGTTACATGAAAACATGGTAAATATTCTTCCAAAAAGGTACTACTGCTAAATTTTAAGTGCGTTCATCACAACTGTGAGTTTAATTTTATGGATCAGGTAATTATTATTATGTTTCCTAAGAAGATTATATCCATAAACAATGACATGTTCACTCTTTATAACAAAGAAACCCAAACCTGAACTAGATCCATCACAGAAGACCACATAGCAATGCCATACCTATAGAAGACTTAACTGAAATTCTATAGTCAAAATATATTAAATCTCAACCAAATAATTATGGAATTTCTCATCCCAGAAAAATCTAACCCATTTCTATTAATGTTTATCATTGGAGAATCCAACGTTGATAAGTCCTTTAGAAAATGGAAATAATACCTAGATAAACCCAAGAAGATAAAAATTAATAAAATAGTTTTTTGTTTCTCCCATTTCAAAATATCATTACACATTCAAGGGTCAACTAAAATACTAGCTATTGACACCACATTTTCCAAGAACTTCACTTCCCTAATCCATAATATACATATCAAAATATTGAATACTTTTGGTATTATGTCAATAATTTTTTAACTTCTCCCAGATAAAACACATGATCCTCTTTTGATTTAGATTAATGAAAGATTTAATCTACAAAGACTACCACAAAGGTTTCTGGTCACACCTAGAAAATATTTTTTATTGAATCCATAATGATTTAAGGAGTTTTGGTTAAAAAACATGGGATGAAAATTTAGTCATAATGATCATAAATTATACAAAATTTGGTATTATTAATGTTACAATATTTTATTTTCAACTGAGATCAATCTTTGTGAACATGTTTTCCCCCTTCAACTGGTTAAATAGATCATCAGTCCATGTAAACAAATATTTTTTCTTTACTTAAACTTGATTGAGTTTTCAGTAATCAAAAAATTGGAGAGGGAACCATTGTCCTTCATAACAAATAGGACGACACTACCCATGGTGACCAACATGGGCATATAAATCCTTTATCTATAAGATCATTCAACTGGGTCTTCAACTCAATCGTTTTGGTTGGTTCCATGTGAATATAGGGAATAGAAACTAGTTGAGTAATATTAACTAATTTGATTGAAAACTATACCTCTCCAACTAGTATAAAACCAAATAAGTCATAAGGGATCAAATTAATAAAATCCAATATATCTAGAGGGATATCACTAATCAAATATTATTGATCCAGATCAAATTAAAACACATATATAAATTTCCACAACTCTAGAATATAAGTTCTATATCTAATCAACCTTGGGCCAAATTATCCTTGAATGACACTGAAAACTCCAATGGGTATGTTAAAGGAGGTCCATTCATGATAATAATCAATGTGAGCTTTCATGGTAATGAGGCAATCCATCCCGAATATTACATCAAGCTGTTTCGTGTCAAGAACAAAATAACATGAAAAGGCTCAATATCTGATAAATAGAAAATAGAAGAGAGACTATAGAGACCCTGACCACTCTTCATTATAAGGGGTGAAATAATATAAATATTATAAGATAAATGTTCCATATAGAGACTTAGTAGTAAGGAATATTTTTATGGGGGATTTACATAATTCCCAGTGGGCTGTACACCCAGGAATAATGAAGATGTTCTATGACATGAAGTGATGATTTTGGTAGCCATGTATCATATTGGGAATTTGTAAATAAGTATATCATTGTTATATATTCTAAAAGGTCATGGAAGAGAATCAAAAACATTCATGTTTGATATAGCCACGTATTTTCCTGACATGGAAGTGGTATTATATTTTTATGGTCTTTTTTGGGGTTTCTGTGTACCCACAGAAATTATAATTCCATATGGGGTCTGATCGATCGATGGAATAAATCATCTCACTGTATGAAAATTCATGATACAACTGATGTTTGGGTGTTGTGAAATATCTATATTAAAAAATATTAATGGAGTTGCATCTTCTATAGTTTATGGTATGGATCCTCAGTTCACTTCATGCACTTGGAGAGGCCATCTAGAGGCACTAGGATCTCAAGTTCATTTTGTTAGGGCATACCATACACAATGAGATGGCTAGATAGAAATAAGAATATAAATTACGGAGGAGATTCTATTTTCCTTTGTTCATGACTTTGGTGGATCTTGGGATGACCATCTAGGGATGGTTGAGTTTTCTTATAAAACTATTAACCATCACAAGATTAGAATGGATCCTTTTGTTGCATTTTATAGTTGACCATTCTTATCTCCATTTGGTTGGTCCTAGACTAGTGAAATATCCATGGTTTCACTAAGATTTAGTCACGATAAGACATAAAATATCCAGTTGATTCATATGATAATGTTGATGGAACAAAGTAGGTACAAGTCCTATGTTAGTCATCATTATAGACCATTGGAATTTATTATTGGTGATAATGTGTTCTTGAATGGGTCAAACTTATTAGAACATCCACTGCATCAGATGTTGATACATAACATTTTAAAAGTGTCTTAGTTATTAAGGTATATATCTAATCCATCTCATGTTAAGATTTTGAGTAACCATGATGTTGAAAATGAATTATCTATGACCAATTTACTTGTCAAGAAAGTCGATTTAGAAACCATGGATCCTCGTGGGAGGATGATGCCAATGGATTGAGTTCTAGGGTATCACAGTTTTGATTATCATAACATGTGGGAGAGGGGGACACTGATGAGAGAGAAATGAACTCATCTTATTGGAATGTTTTATTAAGAGTAAGCTTTTTGGGGACATAAATTTTCAATGGTTGGGAGGTTGAAACATCATGTTACTAATTTTTGGTATTTGTAAACCTCTATGTTGATCATGATCTGGTTGGGTTTTATTTAGGGTTTTTTATGTGAGAAGGTTCTAAATTTTGAATGTTGTGGGCTATTTCATGGATGTCGCATAGTAGAAACCATAATACCCTCGATAGGGGGGGTTCATGGTTAGCACATTATTTGAAGAAATTTGTTCCCTCTTAGTGGAAATCATGATCCTTGGAAAAAGGGGTTCATGAATAGGGCATAAGATTTGGTCTAACCATACATCCCTTCCGAGATATCCAATAATATGGATTCATTTAATCTAAATATTATTCTATAATTCCAAAAAACCCTTCATTTTAGGTGTTTGATGGGCTTGTACGACCCCATAGTGATTTATTCTTCCTTAGAGCATACAAAGAGAAGTTTTCCCCCTCTACACCATCCAGATAGAAGGATGAATCTTCGTGAATGATGTTTGATCTTTACTCGGTAGGATGCCTATTATTTTTCTCCTTCTCTTCCTCTCTCTACATTTTCTCCCCCCTTTGGTTTTGTGGATCACCATGTTATTGAACTATCTCCTAACCTTTGTTTTGGATATAAAACTATGTTTTGATTATGGTATTATCATTATTGATATTAATAATTAGTGGATTTCTATTAGGGTTTGGAGTTTCATGAATTATGGATTTCAAGGTAGGTGGTTCCATTTTGGTTGAAAAATGTAATTATTCCTAGATTGCTTGATTTGATAAAATTAATTTCAATTTAATGTGTGGGATTAGATTCTTAAGAAATTATATATTTAAAACCCCAACTCCATTAAACCGGGGGATATGTATTTGAAATGGGGTTTTGGAACAAGATTGGGGTAAAACCTAAATTTTATTGAATTAGGGATTTAATGTGAAATTAATGGGATTTTTTGGAATTTAAATTGTTTGGTTTAAATTGTGAAAGAGAATTGTGAAATATAATAGTGAATTCGGTTCAAATTCTTGTATGATAAAAATGGATAAAAAAAATTTAGATAGAAACCATTAAGTTTTATCATGGAAAAAGTTATGTTTTGATTAGAAAGTCATTTTAGTTATTAAATGTAAAAAAATAATATTTGAAATGGATAATGTGATGAATCTTATTTAATGTCTCATTAATTACAATTTCCCATTATTGATTTATTATTAGAGAATATGAAAGCCTTATATTGTTAGTTAGTTGTTTGGATAAAACTATAAGATATAAAACATTCAAAAACATAATTGTAGCATGTCCAAACTCTGATGGTATTGGGATGAAATCTCTTTTTTACATAATAAAGGGTAGTGTGTTTACACTTATTTTCATGTCAGATTGAGTGTGTGGATCCATATAACCTACAACTAGCACACCTTGAGGAATATTATAATTGTTCTCACTTGGTTGTATGTGAATTGAATATATGAAATTATTGTAAACTATTTTACATGCTATATGAATTTATATAAACATATTTATATAAAATATTTTTTAAGAATTATTTTAATGTTTTTACATCATTTGAAATATAAATCATGATTTTTAAATAATATTTTAAAATGAAAAAACTATTTATTTAAAATTGTGAGATCTATTTGGTTAATAAAATTTTGTAATTCTATTGTGGAATAAAATGGAAGACCCTAATGGTATTTTAGATCACACACTAACTATGAATTATGGTTTTTATAGATTATCATTTTCTAGGTTTGAGAAGGGGAAAAGAAGCACTTAAAGATGGTTCTAGTTGTTGATCTACGGGCGTATAGAGTTGGGTCTTCTGTGGCATGGGTTCTCCTTTTAGTTTTCTGGTACATTGTTGTAGTACATTCATTTTTTACCTATTTGACTTAAACTACAGTTATCCTAGTGGGATTTTTCTTTTTTTTATAGTGACATTTTTTTCTAGATTAGGTAATGTTTTTGGAAAATTGTATCTCACTTTCATATTATATCATGACATATTCTAGTCACCAACCCAAGTAGATTGGGAACACCCTTCAGGTCGTGTCAGGACCAGCTTTCAATTAGGTTTCTTAGGTACCCGGGCGGGTTCATGACATTTTCCATGGGAAATTTCAAACAAATATTTTAATTTTAATTTTTTTAGAATATATTGCAGTGTCAATCCTATAATGTTTAAAAGAAATTATTAAATACTAACTTATAAAAAACATTTAGAATAATGTTTTGACCAATGAAATAACAAAATCACTCTCCAATATTGATTCCCATATCCTAGAGCTTTTAGTCTCACTAAAATTCAACCAAATAAGGATTATTATGTCATACAAAGATAGATTTCCATGAAAGTGGTAAATGTATTAATTGAGCTCCTTGAAGTTTATTTCATATTCCACATCCATAAATATAGTATAAACATATTAAAATAATGAAATACTATTTTTAATATATTAAAATGTGATTATGTTTATATTATAATAATTATCTAATTCCTTTCCATCAATGGGAAAATAAAAATTTGATCAGGTATACATGTGAACTACCGCCTCCATAAAATAATATATCTAATTTTTCATCACCAAAATATGTGTATTGTTATATGAATGGATTTATTAATAAAATGTGAAATTAATTAAATAATTATGGTCATATAATATTAATTTCTTAGGTTTTTTATTAATTTTAATAGTTATATCACATTAAAATACTAAACCACCTAAAATGATCGTTCAATGAAAATTTGAAAGTATTAAAATCTAACCACTCTATATCATTCCATTTATTAATATAACGATTAGTGATTCATATTTTCCCAAAACATTAAATTTATTTAAGTCATTATTCTTTTTTTAAATGAAGTTACCCTGAAATTTAATGTTCTTAGTCATTAAGTCATCATAAAATACTCTAGTTTTGGTCAGTTTTACAAGTTACATAAATAATGTTATAATGATTACATTATGATCAATTAATGAATATTATATACTCCTAATGAAATGTAATAATTATTTATTTGATATATTTTAATATTTATTCAATGGTTATATAAATATTTTCATTCCCTAACAAAATAAAGAACTTTACAAAAATAAAAGTATCCTTAAATATTTTTATATATTATCTTGAAAAGAATCACCATAAGTTTCATAATATATAAATGGGAATCCATAACAACATTAAATAGATATATTAAATCATGATTATAATTATATAAATTATGAAACCATCACCAAGGCTCATCGACTATAAATTATATACTAAAACAAGATTACAAATTGATATAGTTAACACTCAAATATTTGATTTAAAAAATAATTATTAATAAATAATAAAATACATTGTAAATGAATAGTGAATAGTAATTAAAAAAATCTATATATTATTGATAAAAAATATTCTTTATCAAAAATTAAACAAATTTAATATAGTTATGCATAAGGATAGAAAGCATCTAACTAAGTGGGAATATAAGGTAAGGGTTCTAATATCTTCTATTCGTTTATTTATATAATTCTATCAATTAAATTTTATATAAATAATAATGGACACTATTATTCATTTTGAAAAAAATAATATTTTTTACATTATAAATGATTTTATCCTTTCCATGTTATTATATCAATTTAAAATGTGTTGTAATTATCAAAACATTCTATATTTGTGTAGCAATCAAAAAATATAGTTAATGTCCATAAGCATGGATTCTTAGTAATGAAATCACTACTTGGATACAAAAAATGTTGATCAAGGCTATAAAACATTCAATTATGGTAATAAAACATGATAGAGTTTGGTTTGGTAATAAAATCATCTTCACTCAACACTAATTTTTTCCCCAAACTACAAATCTAGTTCTACAGTCCGCGAGGATATACATTGGTTGATTCAGATGCTCTTTAAAATCATAAAATGGATTTCTCTACATTTTTTTGGAAACCAACCAATTATAACCATTTATCTGAATGAATAATTATTATTGATATTTTAACATAATTAATGAACCCTCCAATAATAATTTATCATAAATCTATTTATACGAGTCATTCAGATCAAATTTCTTTTTCTGGGGAATTATAACGCCCCAACCCAAAAATCCTAGAGTCGATGCCTTACATAATTACAAAGGCGTGATTATATGTAATGAAATATTGATGGACAAAAAAATATATCAATTCTTTAAAACCATATTATGTACATGGTTATTATTATTTTCTGGGGATAAAATAATATAATACATAACAAAATAAAATGCATAGAGTCTCTGAAACTCATTCCAAGAATTCATCTTAATTACCTACTAAAAAACATAGGGTAGTATTAAATAATAATTTTGGTTAAATTATATCAGAATATATGAGGGTTTAATAAATAATAATTAATATGGAAATAATAAAATATGATCAAATAATTTCAAATATATAATCACATGAGATGAAAACTTTACTATGAATACTCTAACAAGTCAAATAATCACATCGAATAATAATAATGAAAGAATGAATAATTTTTCGAAATCTAAACTATCACAATACACTATCACGATAGTTATTTTCAAGATATTAAATCAATATAGTTTAATTATATGGGTAGAAACCCATCTTATTTATGTCAGGATCTCTCCTTCTAACAATTTGAGACTCCTTGGAAAGAAACACGATGGGTTTGTCACCAACAGATTTCATCTCACGGGATCACCGATACATCTAGGGGATTACATTAACTTGGAAAAAACAAATATAATTTAGTTCCATAAAATTCCCCAAAATATTGAAAAATAAATTTAATTTAGAAATTTTTTGCCTTATTAAATATCTGTATTCAGTAAATGAAACATATTTATTAACATTTATCCAATAAATCATATAACATTAAAAGTAAACACCATATTTAAAAATATTACAAGGTTTATGAAAAAATAATATCCATAATAATAAAATATATATATTAAAATAAAAATAATTTCCCATGAAAACAATTCATGTAGGGTTTTTGTTTCAATAAAGAGTTAACATTTAAAAAACATGTGATATTTCAAAGATAACTTTTAAAACTTCTAAATTTTCATATAAAACTCCTTATATTATATAATTAAAATTGAAACATATAATAACATGTAATATGAGTGAATAATGATATTAAATGGAATATATGAAAAATATACACCACATAAATTTAATATTTCTGGAAAATTGTGTGTTCCTCACGTAAGAAATTGAGACAAGAATCTCTTACATTGAGTCTGACTTTTCACGTGTTTATTTATCTTATTAAATAATAAAATTATGTTAACTATTTACATTCTTGAGATTATTTTTTAATTATATTGTTAATTTTACTTAATATATTATAATGTTTTATAAAACTACTTAAACAATTAGGTTTATATCATGTGTTTCGACAAAATTCAGTTCTTGTGTCATAAAAAATTGTAGGTAAACTATGGTCAATAGGGTCATTATATAAAAATATATGAAATAATTATCAGGAAATAATTATCATATTTGTTCATCAATTTTAAATTTAAAACCAATAATAAATGATGTTTATGAATAATGAACCAATTTTATAATCATGGTGATTCTAGGTCATGCATACACATGACTGATGTTCAAGTTTTTCTATGATGATTATGGAAAAAAATAAAAGTAATATTTTATACTACCATAATCTTAATTATATCATAAATTTCATTTTTTAACCAAATATACTTATATATATATAATTCTTGGTATGTAAATGGAATCACATCGCATTGAAGATGATACAATCTATACCACCATGAATGAAGTTATCACTTTTCTAGAGTGTGAAAAGGAAAATAAAGAAAATGATATATTATATTTATCAAAAGATAATTATTTAATTAATAAATTATATATTTCATGTATGTAAAAAAAAATTAAACCCATCATTAATATATTCCAGGTAATGTGTGGTCGTATCACATCACTTCGATGTGACGGTAGTCTACACATCCACAAACTTTGTAATTGTATTTATAAAAAAATGGGAATCATGTAGTTATATAATATATAAAAATAATTGAATTTAATAAATAAATAAATATCATATAGATCATATAAAATCAGTACTTCCATCATAATTCTCATCCAAGAGATGTTGTAAGGGAAAAAATAATGACATCTTTTGGTGATGTAGTAGTCCGATGTACACACGAATAGTAAATTCATTACATATTTGATAGAAGTGAGTCTAGATGTAAGTAAAAACATTAAAATTATATTATATAATTATATTTAGAATAATTATCTCATCATTTAGTCATGCAATATGAATAATTTGATGGGTTGAGAAAAAACAACAGTGATCATTTGAGAAAATTACCTCTTTTCAGGTAACTACTTTTGAATTTCACCAAAATACTTAATTGGATTGGTTTTTGACCAAAGTGAGTGTTTTGTGTTTAGGGTATAGATTTTTTGAAATTATTTGTCTATAGTTTTTCTGATCTATTGTGTATTGTGAGTTTTGAGGAAGGGAAAGTGTGAATACCTTTAAATAGTGGAGGAGGAGTGATATTTTTATAAATACCAAAAGGTATACACTATTGAGAGGCATACCTTTCATCATGTGCTTCTAAAAGGGAAATATATTTTATTAAATGGTAAATATGGTCTATAAAAACTCACACTAAAAAATAATAAATAATTTTTATCATTTTATTTTATTGTCCTTAATTTTCCTTCATTATTTAATTTTAGCTTTTATTAAAGTAAATAGTTTTCCATCTTAAGTATTTTAACCATTACAAATAACATAAAGATATATTTATTAGAAAATATAAACCCAATTAAATATAAATAGGATATATATGTTTGGAGATTAAAATATCATGTGTTTTTTAATGTAAATTTAAAACAAGTGCATGTAACATGTAAAAACACTACATTAACCCAAACTGTGAAAAAAAAATGTTTTAACTTTTTATAGGTCAACATGGTAATAATAAAGGTAAATTGGTACATTAATATATCATAATTTATTTTTATTAACATTTAAAAATAAATTATAACAATATATTCATTTTTATTAATTTTAAATATTTTAATAAAATATCATTTATTTTAAAAAAACATTAAAGTCAATTTTGACATTATGGAATTAAATTAAATTAAAAAATATAAATAAAATGGTGTAATTAAAATATATTACACTCATAGATATTTAACATCAACTTTTCGTCTAAAAAAATTGTGGATTAAAATAATTCATTAAATTTTATTCACTTTCAATACTACTAATATTCATTAAATTATTAAACTATTAAATAAATAATATATGTTTTGGAATTTAATATGCATATAATGTGACTAATTCATCCCCATAAATTAATGATAAGTTTTTATGATTAAAATAACTCATTTATCTTTCAAAATAATATGTTTTACCCAAAATATTAGGGATTTCCATATCTCAAGGCGTTATACATGTTAAAGGAAAGGAAGGTTATTTTTTGTCTTTTTTCATATCTAACATTTCATATAGGTCACTTTAATTGAATAATATCACTATATGTCATAATAATTGAAACAAGATGGTATATTTCCGAAATATTGGCAACAAATGTTTTTTGGACAAGATTCTAGGTCATATTTCCCCTTATGATTGTAGTTTAACCATTATGTAAATTAATTTTTTTACCTTAATCTCTATAGTTAATTTAAAATATATTCATTAATATTTTTAGTAAAAAATTAAATTAATCTTATTAGACTATAAATTTTATACTTATTCCAACAATGTATCTCTTTTTTTTAAATTTAGTTCAAAAAAGTTGAAAAAATAAATTAAAATCTAATCTTACGGATATGGGAAGAAAACAATTTTTTAAAGAGAAAATATTCAAAAGTTAAATATGGTTAAATATATAAAATCAATATAAATATGATTCCAATAACCTAAATTCGATAAAAAAATTATATTTTCTCTATTGTTTCTTTGAAACCAATATAAAAAATATTTTAATAATAAAAAATTATGTAAACAAAAAATAATTTTCAACAAAAAAGAATTATTTTTCAATATTCATTAAAAATTAAACATCTCAGAAAATACCATAGTAATCTTACATTGAAATTTCAGATTTAAAAATAAAATTTATTTTGAAAATTTAAATATATAAAATTGTAAAGTATTAGTAAAAGATTATGTAACCATTAAAAGGTGGTAAAACACAGTCTTGTATGTTACCCAAGCTAACTTGGTGTTTTCTGTAGAGTAAGATTAACATAGTGTTGCGCATAACGAAAGTTACAAAAAAATTAATTTTATCATAAATTAAAAATTTGGTTAAGCCTTATGTTGTTAAGTTCTCCCCACCTTAATTAAATTATGTCCTTCCAATTGAAAATTCATCATGAAAATCAGGTGTTTGATATATAAATAAACTATAATTAAAAAACACACTTTGTACATAGGGTTAATAACACATCTTTACAATAATAATGAAACAGAAATGGGATGGTCACATAAAAACAATTCTTTCAAATAAGATAACATTAGTAAAAACATGGACATGTAAAATAAATCTAACTATTATTTTTTGATAGAGAGTGATAGATAATATTTTTATAATAAAATTATTGACTACAAATCCATAAATTAGTGGTGTGAAGAAAGGTCATTGATATCATCAGAAATGATGATAATATGAAAATTTGTTTTTCTCATGACCATTTTTATTAGAGTAAATGAAATATTTCACTCTATAAGAATATACAGAAATAAAATTTCTTGATACATTTATATTTTATAAGAACAATATTATACATTGATTTTTTCTTGATTAATTTCTAATTCAACTCTTTGAACTGTTTTCATCATAGGGTAATGTAATGCATCATTCTATAAAACCTCATTCAAATATCAACTAGAACCAATTCATAAAGAGCCATATTTTCCAAACAATTGGGATCTAACACTTTTCGAAATAAATATTTTGAATTGTCAAAATGAAATTATTATTAAATCAAACAACATGATTTATGTATTAATTATCAAATTCTAAACATGTGAATACCTTTATCTTGTATTCTCTTGAAACAGTGTAATAACTTGAATTGCCATAAAAAATTATTCCAAATGTGCATACTTCCTTATTGCTTATGAAAAAATTGATATTGGATATATTCAGTAAATCCAAAAAAATATTGTACACTACATTAATGATAGCATAACTAATTTTCCAATATATCAATTATCGGTTCTAAGGTAGTTATCAATATACAATTTACATTATCCATATATCTTTATACAATTTTCTCATCATTAAGAATATATTAAGGGTTATATTTCCACTAATTAATTTTTCTTATTCATCAGTACCATTCAACACATGATTTCAAATACTTAATGATTAAGTATTATAGTACAATCATTATATAGTTTATAATTATCGTGACCTATACCTTGCTCAAATGATATAATTCATGAAACAAAATAGAGGAATATTAATCACTCCAATTCATCTATGGTAGTAGAAAAATCTTGAGAATTACCTATTATACTCTTTCGAGGTATATTTCATTGACACTTGATACATTGATTTGTGTATTGTACTATCACCTTAAAGATTAATCATTGTACATTGGAACATTTTTATTTTCCTAGAAATGACATGCATGGTGGTATTTTTCTCCACATTTATAGAAAACTCCTATTCCGTTTAAGAACGTACCATGGTGATTATTTCTACAAAAAATATCATATGGGAAAATAATTCATTACCTTATTCCATTATCAAACTTTTTTCGAGATATCCTCTCTTTTTTTTCTTCCCTCTGAAGGCAAAATACTTATATAATTATTTCTCTATCTCACTGTCACATGACAAGAAATTATTCATCATTTCAATAATGGTATGAGTAAATAATGTTTCAATTTGAAACTTTTTTTTAATCTTTATAATTGTGTAGTACATCCTATAGAAATTCCTATGAGAATCCAGTTCTTTTTAAGAGAACATAGTTCCATAAAATTGTCTAAACAACTGAGAATCATGATTTGTTTAAACCATACAACCCATTATAGAAGGTTTGTTTCAAACTGTACGGTTTCATAGAAGGGAACTTGTATGGAACACTATTTTTCTAAAACCATAAGAATTAAGGCACATAGTTGTGTGAATATATTGTGTTTTTAGGAAGTGGGATTTCACACAATTGGGTCATAGTTTGGGAAACTAGGTGCCTTAACTATGTGTGCTAATTCTGTAAGAAGTAGCTATATCACGGTTTTAACACAATTTTTTCAAACCGTGTGAACAAACCATCAACCCCTAATTTTGTATTGAAACGATCATTTTCCCCCATATATGTTTTCAAAATTTATCCATTTTCTTATACCTCCTACAGAAGACATCCATGGTTTCAACTCCACTTTGTGCAGAAAAACGCCTATAGAGCGACATTGTGCGATCTTCTCGGTCTGGTGTCTGTTCTTTGATTCATATTAGGAATTGGATATATATTGGTAATCTCCCCTAGTTACTCAAATCCTATCACATTTTATCTTTTGATATATTGAACTATTTAGGTGTAGGCTCATTCAGCATTTTTTTAGGGAGTTGGATTATTTCTCAGATCTCTTTCAACCATCCATGAATCTGAGGATGATATCGAGTGAGGAAAAATCTATGGCCTTATGGTAGGTGGTCTCATTGTTTTCATATCATGTTTTTATATTTTGATATTTATGATGGTGTTCCATTTTTTGGCCTTTTCATAGATTCATGACTATATTGATTTATTTATTTCTAACTAACCATTTCACATAGATTCATGTTTATTTAGTCTTTTTTGGTTGGTTATATCTTTTAAATACCTTATATGGTCACCCTATTGGTGTGCCCCTTAGAATTTTCCATTTTTGTCAAATTGGATTAAAATTCGTAGAACACAAAATAAGCTAACATCATGGCTATTAAATGAATGTTACCTTGATACATATGTAATAAATGGAACCCAAATCAGCTCATAGGAGTTTTTCAACTTGTAGACAGAATTTCCCAATTATGTGTATGGCATGTTGACAATGAAACATTCCCTTGAGACTTGAGCCTTTGGAATAGAATTTTATTACCCTAGTGAATTAAATGGATTTCTTTATATAAGATAACCAACTCTCATTGTTTACCCTTATTTAAATGAATTGGATTAATCAAATAAAATGGTTTAATTGGAAAGAAATATAAAGATTGATGAAAACATAACATTCGATTATATCTTATTTAATGATTATGTTGACTTGGATTTCCTTGAATGGAATTGAATTTGACTAAAGGGGAATGAATTAAAGTTCTTAGCCTCATGTATTAAATTTTATATATTACCATGTCAATAATTTTTTTTAATTTAAAAGAATAAGATGTTATGAATTCTATATTATGTTATTGAGGATTATTCCTCTTAAATTTATATGTTTATATAAAAGAGATGGAGGGGTGGTAATTACCTAGTACAATTTTAATTATAATTATGCTATATAGAGGCTCGGGTATTGTGGTAATGGACCTTTTGAGCATGCTGCTATCATGATCCCTTACATCGGGAGTTGATTATGGCATCTCACACCAGTGATCCTATGTAGATACATGATTAAGGTACCACTTTCCACAAGTAGACTATTGAAATTTTTTCGTAATCATTATCCCGAGTGTTGTAGCAAGAGGTCTCTAGCTCTATTTGGATATAGGGGATTTAACATATTACATTGAGATTTTAGGCTCATTAGAAAATATATGGATTCCTGAGTTACACCCCAATCTAATACAACCCTTTTATTATAGGAAAATGTGAATTATGCATCTTAACACACTTGGTCCATACAGGTAGATACAATATATAACTAAATTGTATATATATATAATAATGGATCAAACAAATATTCCATCCATGAACTGATATAGGTATACCCTCCATGTTTCTATTAGAAACATGAGAAACCAGTTATTTATTTCATTATAATTGGTTTACTTTCCTCTAATATTGATGTGCTACTAGTTACAATCACTACTGGGATTACATGTAGACACTATTGGTGGTGGCCTATAAAGATTCTTATCTCACACCCTAATCCAAATGGAATTAGTACCAAAGAAGTACAAATTTTCTATGGGTAATGATAAGAGAAAAGTCCATGCTAAAGGTTGTTCATTTTCTTACCTAGTTGGAGAATAGAATAATAGGAACGAGCATAATCTTGAGATTCTTATGAATATATTTTTCCCTTTTTTCTTTTTTGTACTTTTTATATCATTCTTGAATATAAATTTTTATTTCTATATTAAAATAATGCAATTCATACCTGTATTAGACACTTGTAGTGTGGTTTTTTTATATCATATTCAGTTGTTTAGTTATCATTTACTTTTGTTACATATTTATTTGGTTTTTTGTTAGGATTCATGGAATATTGATTCTGTTTGTCAATATTATTATTCCTCTGTTTATTTTTTTATATTTTATCCATTGTGGTACTCTAAATTAGGGTATAGTCTCTCCATTTTACCACCATTACATCCTCACTACTAATCTGTATCCTTTGGAATATGGGGAAGCACACTAGAGGTCATGTGACCCACCGAATTAGGGTTTGGCTTAAGTGGAATCTAGGTGAGGACATTAAAAAGTTGTATCATATGAGGTTCCATTTCATCTCTATTATTTAGAAACAATATATTTATGATTGGGAACGGTTAGGGACTTGAATATATGTCATTCTTGGATGTTATGAACCTATTTTTGAGGTAGATTTCACTTTACGTGACTTATAATTATTGTTACAATTGTTCCATTTATTGCAGATATGAATTCACAATTGGGTGATGCACTTGTTTTATGATGTTATTGATATTATGATTTAATTATTTTCACATAATTAAATGAGGTAAATTCATTACATTCATCATTTTTAGACACAATATGATGAATAATTCATGCATGTTTTCATGTCACATCTCTTTTTAGCAAGTATTTTCTGATCGAATATTGAATGTGCCTGGATTATATAGAGTTAGGATGACATTTCTTACAGGTATTGGAAAAAATAATTGGTACATAAAGTGAATAATTTAACCTAATTTTTCTTTTCATAAATAGGTTAAAGAAGATCCCTTAAGAATTCAATTATAGTAAGTTGAGATATGGACTATCAGTTGTATCAGCTACAACGTGTTGTGGTGTGTTTTAAACAGATATCATATTTTTGTTCATAAAAAGTATGTGACCTTATGTATTGAAAGTGGTATGCCATCTGATTCAACCATTTCTACATGATATAAAAACATGAACTATAAAATATTAAAAAAAATATGAATTATAAATAATTTGAATCCATTATATATATATTTAATACAAATACATAGACCCAAACCAGACCATAGTAGTTGGTAATGGGTAACTCTTATGTATTATGGCCAATTATGGTCTCTTTTATTACCCATACATGGCTTATTTAGTAGGTAGAAGGGTTTTATGTGTCTATAGGAAGGATTTACACATATTCTATTTTTTCATATATAGTTTTTATACTTTCTTCAAACAATTTTGAGGTGTTAGTTTCCCATTTTATCATTATGCCACCATGACGTACTCCAATAACACACCTAGAAGGTAGTAATGATTATGTTCCTGAGGTGTTGGGCCATGATCTGCCCCTGATTCCTCCTATATATCCAATTATCACTCCTCTTCTTATTCCTAATATGGGTAGAATCATCGAGTTCCATGAGGGTTATTTATGTATATTGTAGTTGATGTGAGGTGTAGTTTGACCAACCTGATCAAGGAAGATTTTACTCACAAGTTTCAGAAGCATTATCTTCTCTCTATTTCAGGGGTTGGAGGACCTCGTGTTGTGGGGTCTTGGAACCAAGATACCATATCTATATTTGAGAATTTAGAGACTCCTCTAGAGCGTAGGTTCAATATAGTATCATATATGCTACGTGATTAAGCCAAGATGTGGTGGGATGTGATCGGTCAAGTTGGTTGACATAGAGATATGGTCTTGGTAGATTATTATATGATCTTATTTGACAAAATATTTCCCTTGACTCTAAGGGATGATAAATATAGAGTGTTTATGAATCCGTATAAGGGGATCATGTCAGTTATTGAATACTCTTCTCATTTTATATAGATGCATTGATACTCTATTACTCTAGTTGTTGATGATATTATGACCATTAGATGATTTGACGATGCACTGGTTTATGCCATCTGATTTCTGGTCAATGTATTCAGGTTGACCATTATTTATCAAATTTTCAACTAGATCTATATTATAGAGTAGAATTTGATGAAAAATAACAGAGTGATCTTGGATGGTTTGGAACCTAGGGCTATCAGTGGTTCTTCTTCAGGCAGAAAGTCGCGCTTTGACGCTACTCGTGGAGGTAGCATCATTCAAGCACCTCACATAGATAGCTTTTATATCATTCACTAGTGTGGGAGGTAGGGACACACGATGTCACAGTTTTTTTTCTAGATCTAGTGCAGTGAAGATGTTAAGGTAGGAATGACCATCTCAATTATTATTAAAGGATCATCCCTCTAGTTCTAAGTGAGCATGGAGAATATACTCCTACTACTTGGATTGGAGTAGGGTCAGCTGAATCCTAACTCGGTGGAATCTGGAATACCACCCACCAATTAGGCTAAGGTGGCCATTGAGGTAGAAGTAGTCAGACATATTATTATCAGTTCTAGTAGAGTGGGATTTCTCTGAGAAATCAGTTGGTGACTTAGGGTGGTAGTATGGGCTAGTTCCATATAGTCAAGAATACACTACATGAGTAGAGTGCCAGACCATCTATAGTTCAAGGTACCATTCTAGTTGCCTCTAACTTAATGTGTTCTTTATTTTACATAGGTGTGTCTCACACTTTTATACTTGATACAAAAATGGGATGTATTAGACCTAAAATCAAGAACTATAATAGTTTTAGGATTCTGGATACCCTTTTGTGCATCTGATTATAGGGTGTTCACCATTGTAAGAACTTACTCTCTGAGAATGGGGATTACCTTTTTATATGCATTCTCTATGTACTCAACATGATGTGAATTGATGTAATCATCAGTATGGAATGGTTAGTTCCCTATTGAGCCCATATTGACTACTATCATCAGAGGGTGATGTCTAATTCACCAGAGGGTGGTAAAAATGAGCATAAGGGAGAATGGGATGAGAAAGATTCTTGATCAAGACCTGAGTAGCTTAGGGTTGGAATTGTGACATCGCATATTTCCAGCCATTTTTTTGATGAACATGTGTCACACCCCACAATCAGTCCCCAGTTCTGTGGTTCGTTTCAATTATTTTTTTTCCTGATGACTTATATGGTCAACTTATGTTTTAATAAGTGGAGGTCACTATAGAATTAGTTCTAGGAGAAACACTAGTGACCATTTCTCCTCATTTGATGGTTGATAAAGATCAAATGGAGCTCTACATGAATTGATGATATAGATGCTAAAGGATTTATACATCAAAAAACATATCATTTGGGTTCTTTAGTTACTTTTTCCATAAAGGAGGATTGTTCCCTTAGGCTTTATGTGTATTACCTCTATTCAAATCAGCTTAAAATAAATAATCGGTATTCATTACCTAGAATTTATGTCCTATTTTATCGGCTTTGAGTAGTTAAGCTATTTTCAAATATAGATATGATGTCGGGAAATCATTAGGTGCATTTCAAGACATCATACATACCTAGAAAATATTCCAAGAGTAGTTATGGTCTATAAGAGTACCTGGTTATGTTATTTAGACTCATGAACACACCTTCAATAATTATAGATCATATTAATTGGGTCTTCCACCCGTATCTAGATCCATTAATGGTCAAATTTGTTGATAACATATTCGTGTATTAATGATCCAGAAATTACCATGAAACCCATCTTGAAAACATTCTAAATAAATGGAGAGAGAATCATATTTATCAAAATATTAGTAAATTCCACTTTTGGATCAACAATGTACACTTCTTGGGACACATCATCTCAGATTTAGGGGTTTCATAATACCCAGAGAATGTGAGATTTTTTGTTTTTTTGGAGTATCCAAAGAATTTCATTGTAATTTGGAGTTTCTTTTGGGTTTCCATATTTGAATGGTACTTCATACACAATTTACCATCCCTTATAGTTTCTCTAACTAGCATGAAAAAAAATTGTGAGAAATTCCTTGGTCAAAATCCTACAAAGCTGCCTTTCGAATGTTGAATGGAAGACTAACTTTAACACCAATACTGATTTTATTATATTCAAGAAGGATATATGACGTGTATTTTGATGCACAAGGTATCAGGATTGGAGTTTTTTAATGTAGGACAAGCAATTTGACATGTATGGATCACTTTAATTGATGCCTCACGAGTGTAATTACACGACACCTGATTGCAATATCACTATTTCTATTCATGTGTTATTTTGTTGGTTAAATTATCTATATAGAGTGAATTTGGGGGAATTTAATGACCAAATAATATTTAAGTACATCTTTCATTATGGGATCTGAATCTCATACAATGCGGGTGGGTGGAGCATCTACAGTCATTTTATTTTGATCTTTCCTACACTATATCACTATGAGTTTTGTGGATTTTTTTGAATAAATTAATTCTCATTTATTTCTTTCAATGCACAAATTCAAACCTTACGTTCACATAAAATCGACATCACATATGTTACATGCAACACTGTTGATTCTACCAAAAAATATTGGGTTTTATAGTGTAGGAACACTTAAAATCAAAGGAATTTTGGTATATATACATATATATTCATTTGAGGAAGTGTGGACTACAACCCCCTCAAAAAGATGTGATTCATCCACACTCTATAAATAATGTATTAAGGATGGATTCAATTAATATATATGATATAATAAATATAATATAATAAATATATATATATTCATATATATATATAAAAATATATAAATTACATTTTTTTTCAATAAGACTATTAAATGGAAATAACGTTCATGCGTACATACGACTTACCCTCTCCACGAATAGTGTAGTCCATTTGATACTTCTATATTATATGGATTATTATAATACAAAAATAATGAATGTAAATTATATTTAACTCTTTTTTTACATTGTGGAAATAATGATATGAATATAAGGGCCAACGATATCACAAATTAAGAAATGTGTGAAGAACCAAGCGAATATTACTTGAAGTAAACCCATGACATAAAATTGTTAAAGGGAAAGTAATGTAAAGCCATAATGAAACCACATGTCACGACCCACCTTCACCAAGATGAGGGAAGGGATAGCAGATTTTCAGGCCCTTCCTTCTTCAAGTTGAAGGAGAGATAATGACCCCCGAGACCCACCTTCAATAGGTCTTGGAGTGGCAACTAGCACCCAGGGTATATAATCATACACAATATGGAAGGTATTAACCTTTTATTTAATAATATCGGGAGATAAGATAGTGAATCCCAACATCACCGAAACTGGGGGTGAGAGTAAAGCCAAAAGAAACCATTCCCATATTCATGTTACAAAATCAAATACTGCAATGTACAAGAAGACTAAAAAGATAATGTATCAAGGAAAAGAAAAACAGCAAGAGAAACTATCCCAACGTCTAAGCTAGTATGACCCAAACAATTCTTGAAGTCCTCCTAGAAACATGAATGTAGTTTCAAATATCCTGGGTGAGCACACAAGTATAATCAGTAGGGATAACCAAAGACTCTCATGAGTAAGTGAGGAGGCATTCTAATTCCCTGTGAGAAAGAGACAACCAAAGCACCTAGAACGAAAGACTATCCTCCCTACCCTCAACAAGACACACTCCCCCAAACAATTCAAGTCAAGTAATGTATAGTTATAGCACATCAATGTTTGGGTACCCCGTGCCACTTTCCCACTGGTTATTGAAGACATCCTACGCATCAAACAAATCCCGCCATTTTCACCACAGTCTCACTGCCACACCTCGCCCGCAGACACCTGGGCCACAACCACACATCCCACCTGCAAACACCTGGGCCACAACCACCACAATAAACCACACTCGCAAACACCTGGACCAGAACAACTACTTCCAGGCCCGAAGAAACCTGGGCCTCATCCCTAAGATTCTTGGGATCAACCTGCCCGCACACTCCTGGGCCAACCACCACAACTACCCTGCCTGAATAATATTGGGCTATAATGGACCTCAGGCCATCATAGCCTACCCGAAGAGTCTTGAGCTATTCTGAAAATGGAGAAGAAAAGGAGCTAATAACCAGCCACTCAGAAGAGTGTTGGGAAAAAACCCTCCCCAATGAAATGGGGGTGTTCAACACTAAGTTCTCAACTTCGGTGGGGTGAAAATAAGAAACATAAAAACTATAGATATATGTATTGGTAGTAAGAACTCATCCCAACCTAGAGTTACAAAACCTAAGAACAACACCCTAATTACTATTCCTTCATAAAAGAACAGCACAACACTCATGACCAAGTCACAAATCATTCCCAAATCCAATTCCCCATTTAACTCATTCATGTTTCTATGTTCAAGTGATCCTATTTAGTTGAATTCTGCACTACTGAGAAACTAACTGGAATAACCACAAGCTAGATAAAAAGAAACATCCAAAAAAAATTATGTATTCACGCCCGATTCTCTTGTAAAGTCACAACAACAAAGGGTTCAATGAGAAACCTTGAAGTAATGGAACTAAACCAAGCCTCGAGATATAGCCCCACACAACTTCAGATTCACAACCAACAACCATGCCAAAATAGAGGATCCCATCCTCCCCCATGTCACCACATAAGCATCGAGCACAACAAGAAAGTTTCTGGACTCAAGTACATCATTCACCAAGTTTTCTTCATTCTGTTTGGTTAATTGGGGTGGTCACACAAGGATTTTTGTTCACTGGACATTCATTTAATCGGCCAAATTTACATAATTAACCAAATTCCCATGTTAGATTCATTCAATTATCATAGAAGACAAATGTTCATTAGTGCACAAGGAAATACCACCAATGACCATGATTTTCAGTGAGCATGATCCCATACAGTTCACAACATAATAATCAAGGGTAAAGAAAAAGTAGCAGAACACCAATCACACTCCCCACTTTCATTATTTAAAAGTCTACTTATTATCTTTATTAACGTTTTGGTTCCATCCATCTTGTCGAATCAGTAGCGTAACCACCCTGCATGATACAGAGTAAGGAGAGGTGAAGGAAAATCCCTACATGGATGATCAAGGATCGAAGTTCTTCTCCACACACCAAGAACGAGGGATGCGCGGCTTGAAGGGGAGGAATGTTAGGGGCTCCAAGGGAGAGAAGAAAAGCTTCGGCATAGGAAAACCACTCGCCTTGGGAAGGGGGAACTCAAAACACACCAGGAAGAAAGGAGAGGAAAAAGAGGAAAGAAGAAGAAGGGAATCACGTGCGATATAAGGATGAGATCTGGTTGTCACAAGATATGGAATTTTGAATGTCTATATGGTTGAATCGTGGTTTCACCACATGGTTGGGTGGTTACACATGACTGAATTAATTGTTATTTAATGATTCCCATCGGAAAAAGTTGGTAACAGCTGTGACATTTAATGTTTTTTATATAAATAGAGGGGCACTTTACGCGGACACACAGCTGGGTCCGGTGGGGGTCACCCCACTCTTATGAATTTGAACATTGATTATGGTCTTAAAATAAAACGACCTTGAACCACTTCAAAAGGTTAAAAAAGGCTAAAAGTGGTGTTATAGGATAACTATAGAAGAAAACCCGAAAAGGCTGGGTGACACCGATCACGTCGCACCGATCATGCCACACACCGATCAGTCGCACAGATCGTGCCACACACTGATCGGTCGCACTGATCAGCGAGGTACTGATCGGTCACACCGATCGGTGAGGCACCGATCATGGCACAACGATCGGGTGCACAGCGATCGGTCACACACTGATCGGTCACCGATCGGTCACCCGCCGATTGGTCGCCCACCGATCGGTCGCACGCCGATCTGTCACACGCCGATCGGTCGCATGCTGATCGGTCGCACGCTGATTGCTCTCACGTCGATCGGTCGCACGCCGATCTCTCCCATGCCGATCGAGCGTCTGACCACCGAGACACCACCCTTAGTATTCATATTTTGGAAAAGGGATGGACCATGAGGGTATGGGCCATTACATTAGATACCTCTCAATCTATTCTCGCCCTCAAGAATTAAAACCAATCCATAAGAAAAATATGGTGGGGGGGAACAACCACCTCAAAAGATACCTCTCAGGAGTGAGCCTCATCGACATCTAGAAATACCTCTCCCTCAAGAAACCATGTAACATTAAAGGGGTCAATCTTCCCAGTCATATGGGTTAAGGAGTTTCTTCCCCCATGTCACGATACTATCCGCTTTGGGTGGCACTAACTTGCTTGAACATGTTTAATCACATCCACCTTAATGCGTCGTGATTTGGGATCAGGTCCTCCCCCCCCATAGTCAGGACTCTTCAAACACATCCACAGAATATGGAAAAAAGCACGTTCTATAGTTAACAAGGTAAGGCGTTCCATCACAAACAAGTACAAACAAAACAAAACAAAAGTCAAAACAGCTCTGGGTACTGGGCGCGCATCTGCGCCACCCTTTCCCAGGTACTTTATTCCAGCCCAACATTTTTCCACAACACGCGAACTTGAAGAATGGTTCATCGATGGAGAACCTTTTCCTCATGATCCTCGATCTTTACCGATCTTTCCACAAAAGTCGCGTTGGCCTCGATGTCCAGCTTTCCCCAGTCGAGGACGTCTGAATTGTTGTGCAGATACTGCTGGAGTTGTGACACATGGAAGAAGTCATGTATTCTTAGTAGCAGCGGTAGTAATGCTAGCTGATAAGCCACTTCTCCCACACTCCGCAGCACATCAAATAGTCTGATGAACCTTGGAGAGAGCTTACTCCTCCAGCTGAACCTCTGTTGCCCACACCGAGGGGAGACCGTCAAGAATACGTGGTCCCCGACCCCAAACTCCAAGGGTCTCCTCCTACTATCGGCATATGAGTTATTCTGGTCTTGACCCGCCTTCATCCTATCTCGTATAAGCTGAATATTCTCCGTCATGCTTTGCACCACCTCTGGGCCAAGAACACTTGTTTCCCCAACCTCGGTCCATCTCACGGGTGAGCGACATGGTCTTCCATACAAGGCTTCTAACAAAGCAATTCCAATGGTAGAGTGATAGCTATTATTGTAGGAAAACCCTATGAGAGGAAAGTTTCACACTCATAATCCCCCAAATTCTAGAATACATTCTCGCATCATCTACTCCATTATCTGGATGGTGTTCCATGTCTGCCCATCTCTATGGGGGTGGAAAGCAGGGCTAAGACGTAGCTGGGTGCCAAAATCATGCTAAAATCCTCTCCAGATTCGTGAGGTAAATCGTGCATCCCTATCCGAGACTATAGACCTCATAACTCCATGAAACCGCACCACCTCATCCACATACCTCTGTGTTAAGGCATCCAATGCTCTCGATTCCTTGATCACCAGAAATTGAGCCGATTTCATCAATTGGTCCACCAATACCCAGATAGCATCGCAGCCTCCTTGAACCTTGGGTAGCCCTGTGATGAAATCCATCGAGATGTCATCCCACTTCCACTCAGGGACGTCCAAAGGCTGCAACAAGCTGCCTGGAACATGGTGTTCAGCCTTCACCTGATGACATACTAGGCACCTGGCCATGAGCACTGCCACTGCCCGCTTTACCCCAGGCCACCAGAACTGATGTAACGACCCGTAAATTTCAAAGAATTTTTTTTCATAATTTATTTGTAATTTTACATGAACGCAGTTTTTGACGGCGCCTGATTCCGAGGACCGGTGTGCCCGGAATCATTTTCCAAAGTTTAGCTCGGGTACGTTCAGTGAACGAACGAGCGGGTTTTTCTAACTTTTGAACCGGTGCTCAGAATCGAAATACGAGGGCACCAATGAAACCGCAGCTCCGGAAATTTCTTAGGAACACGTATTTCGGAGTTGCGTTTGTGCGGGTGGAGAAGTTAAATTTGCAGATTAAATGAGGAATGAATAAAATTGTGAAACAATTTTATTTTTAAGTCTAAGGTGGTTTTTTCCTACATGGGGAAGTTGGGGTGACACCTAACTACCCATGTGAGGATGAATGAGAGAATAATGGATAGGTGGGGCCCACACGAACCCCAACCCCTTGACATTACTCTTAAACTCCCTAACTCCCTCTTAAGTTTGGTAAACTCATCTTTAATGGAGTGACCCTTCACTTTCTCTCTCTCTCCCTCATTAACTCCCGCCAACACACACCTTAATTAATTAATTGAACATATTCAATTAATTAACTAAGAGTTTGAATTTTGAAAAGTTGAAATTACATGTGTTAATAAAATAATAGCATGAACCTATTATTTTATTTTGGCACCTTTGTGTTGGATGAAAAGGTAAGGATCTCTTGTGTAAAGGAAGGAGTAAGTTCCTCTTGTGTGCAAGAACATCATCCTCTCCGTGAAGAACGATTCTTCTCCGACGAAGAAAATCGACCCCCTCGATATGGAATGACTCAGCAATCATGGTTCTTTATCCTATTCTTCCTCCACGACAAGAGAGGAGATGTCACTTCCTCGGGTCACTCCGATGATGATGGAATCGATACCGTTCTACCGTGACTCAAGGACATGAGACGTCTTTTCAAGGTAGGGGTTAATTGATTTTGTTCATGAGTTATCCTTTTCCGTTCTTAATCTGTGTATTTTTTCCGCTTGATATCAACTTAACGGAAGGAGTTCAGACCACACGAACACAACCGACTCTACTCCCCCATTTGTTGTTGTGATATTGTGGTTCAAAAGAAGGCGGCGTGGTGCAAAGGCACCACGCAGAAACAAGGAGGATCATCGGCGAAGTAGCGCGAAGCAATTGTCCCGCGTCGTAGAGTCCTAATGAAATCGTGGCCGGAGTCGGGGCCGCAGAGGTGTTACGAAGACTCTGCAGTTGTTTAATTGACGTGAGGATCGACGGGCGATGAAGAATCGGGCCGAAATGGCATTTAACTCTCTTCTCAGTAAAGATCGGGTCCTGGGAGGACTTTTGGTGAAGGCAGCAGGCGAAACGGACCACTGGAGCGCGTCTGGCGGTCCGCAGAAGGCGGCGGCGGCGGCACGCCGCCGGAGCTAACAGCCGCGGCTGAGCCGGGGCGGTGGAATGTGAACCGAAACGACCTACGACCGTTACAGATTTGGGGAGGCGCGTCTTATAGCCGCACTGGTTCATCGACCACGAGGGGTTTTTAACCCCCGCACCCGCTGGCCATGCTGGCGTCGCGTTGCGCCAGCGCCCAGCCAGCCGGCTGCCCAAGCTGGGCGAGGCCGCACAGGCCGGGCCCCGACCCCAATTTCAGATTGTCTTCATTATTTTGCCAATAACATGGTCTACGGACTTCTGATTGACGCACCATCAGTTTTGATGTGTTCCATGGATCGAGACGGTCGTTTCGGTATATTACACTCAAGCTTTTTGAGAACTTTGTGAACGACCGGGTTGGTTCGAACATGAAACCAACCGGGCCCTCGGAGCGGAAACGCTTATATCGTGAGTTCCGGACGTCCGATTGATGTACCGTCAACTTTGTTGGATTCCTCTTGATGAGATGGAACGTGTGGCATGCTTCGCCTGAGTTTTGGTTGTATTTGGATAGTGGCCGGGTTTGATTGTACCCGAAATCCAACCGGGCCCCTAGAACGGAAAAGCTGAAAAATTTCAGACCGTACGTCCGTTTGACGAACTGTCAACGGCGTTGGTGATGGAGTTGAGAAATGGTCCCTATGTGTATACCCTATGAGAGTTTGAGGTATAGTTGAGAAATGGTGTGGTTGGTTCGCACACGAAACCAATCGGGCCCCTAGCATGAAAAGGCTAGTAACTCACAGACCGGGCATCCGACTGACGTGTCGTCTATTGCGTTGAGACCCCTATGATGAGGAGGTCCTTTGAGATACTTTTTCATGGACCTTCATGATAGTTGGAGTATCGACCAGTAGCTCGTGGAGCAGACCCTCCCATTGATGATCTAGAAGAGTGCAGAGACCTAGTAGCTGGCTGAGACTTGACAACTGCTCATCTATCGACTCGATGTGTTTCGGATAGCCCAGTGGGGAGCGCTTGGTTGTAGCTGTAGACCCACGGTGGAGGAGCGCTTTGTGGAAGTGACAGACCCGTGGTAGTCAATAGAAGGAGTACCTCTGGAGGCTATGAGGGGGAGCGCTTGGTTGTAGCGGCAGACCCATGGAGGAGGAGCGCTTGGTTGTAGCGGCAGAGCCGCGGTACTCAACAGAAGGAGTACCACTAGAGCCTATGAGGGGGAGCTCTTGGTTGTAGAGGCAGACCCATGGTGGGAAGAACTTGGTTGTATCATCAGTCCCACAGTACTCGACAGGTGGAGTACTACAGCAATACAAGGTTAGTGGGGCGGGCTTAGTTGTAGCGGCGGACCCACTGTACTTGACAGAGGAGGAGTTCTCCAGCAGTTGTGGTTTCAACATCATGAATAAAATCCTGGTTGAGCTATGTCTTTGACCTGTGTGTTAACCTCATGATTGAGATGGTTCACTTGATAACTTAGGTCTATGTATGGGCATATACCTGGGTAGTGGTTATCCGTTGATTCATACTCTTTGTCTTTCCTCATGGTTGAGATGGGTTACTTGAAAACATGGGTATATGTATGGGCATATACCTAAGTAGAGGTTATATGTTGAGATCTTCCTCATTGTAATCCTTGTTGGATTTAGTGAGACCTTGAGGGTCTCAGGGTCCCTACTGAGTATCATTATAACCACCCCTATATGGGCTATGCCCGCACCTCGTTGTGTTGGTTGCAGACGACGGGGAGTGCATACAGAGGCCGAGTGTTCGAGGACTGGGCGGTACCTGGAGGTGGACCTCACAACGAGACAATATCCGGTGGTTGAATTCATGACGAGGTGAAACTCGGAGGAGGTTGACGGGCGAGAGCATTGTGGAGACTCTCTGTAGCTACCCATCAGGTAGGATCTGTGGTGGACGATCCAGGAGCTGGGCTATCTGTACCTACCCTTCAGGTAGGATCTGAGGAGGACGACCCAGTAGATACTTCTATCTTCTTCCAGCTTCTTGTCTTTGTTGTACTTCCTTCGAGTTGTAGTTGTACCTTCGATTGGGTTTGTATTCTGGACTATTTACTTTTCAGTACTTCCTTTTTGTACTTATTTTTTCACTTCCCCTTGTACTCTGTGGTGTTTTATTACTTTTATAAAGGCAATGCATTCCCATTTATCGGCATTTATGCCTCTGGTGCTAGTCGTCAGCCCCTGGCCTATGGAAGACGGGCTTGAGGTAGTCATGGAACGGGCCCCGAGGACGGGTCGTGACAAATTGGTATCAGAAGAGTTCGGTTCTACCACAGAACTATGGACTCTGATCATTTTCTATGTGAAGAAATAGTGTTAAGGGTACCGAGTGTGGTCTTCAGTTCAGGGAGTCCAGTGTTGGTGCGGCGGCTGGCGTATCCGTACATCAGGACCCTGACTACTGATTTCCATCATTGTAAACGAAAACATGGATTGCGTGTGTGTTTCCAAAGATTTAAAGTCAGCTCAAACCAGGTCATCTCACCAGGAATAAATCGTTGACCGTGTCGCATCTGTTCAGGATGTCTCCACGCAGACAGTCAGTTGGAGTTCCGATAGAGTACACGATGATGGCCCACCGAGCGGCGGGACTCTGGTGCGTGGCCCTTTTTACTATGTTGGCACCCTCGGGTGGTGTACCAACAGCACCCCCACCTGTTGAGAAGCAGATGCCACCAGACTTACTAGCCAATTTTGCACGCTGGCAGAATGTGTTGCACGAGTTCTAGCAGCAGCGGCCTCCGACGTTACGAGGCGAGGAAGATTCCCAGACAGCAGAGCACTAGTTGGAGGCGATTTCTAGAGTTTTCTACATAGTTGTGACATCAGTAGAGTGGATGATGGACATAGATACTAGTTTTTTCTAGTGTGTGACCATGAGGATGGTCCGCATAGCGATGAAGATTAGGTACGTGGACCGATACCTGAGATAGTTCCTTCGGGTAGTGTGTCAGTTATACATCACTACATTTTGGTCTGCAGTTACAACCGGCAGTACCAGTAGGTGACACATGTAGGCTTACTACCTTACACATGATCCAATATCAAATACCCTCAAGTTCCGAGGTAAGCCTGACTCACAGGCACCTGGGAACTAGCTTGAGGATGTGGCTGAGAGTTTTCTAGAGCTTATACAGCTTCGGTAGGATGATGTTTTAGTAGCTGAGTTATCATCGAGGTGTACTGATCGTTCTTGGTACTTCATGACTATGATATTATCAGTGATTTAGAGCTCGGACCTCAGAGCGAGTTGTGTGTAATGGTTATCTGAGTAACCACTCTTTTCTCTCTGCATTCCTACTTATGTTAGGGTGCTAGAAAGAACCGTTGTGGTTTAATGTTCTTTGGATGATCAGTTTTAGCCAGTGAATGTTAACAGTGAGAAGATGCGAACTGGTATCAGTCTCAGAGACTTGGGCGTGCGAATGTTTCAAAAAGAGGAAATTTTAAGTACAGATGAATCTGCATAGTAGCAGACGTAGAGGAAGATCTTGGAGAGCAGCATGGGGTGGTGTACATATCAACATGTTACAACCACCCGCCTTTGTTGTTCCCTCCAGGCTCAGGGAGCTGGAGGGCAGGGAAAGGGAGTAGCTACATGCGGTCAAGGAGAGTGACCCAATGGCTCTAAGAATGATTTGAGGGATAGTCTGTTTCCACTAAAATCTTCCGTAGTAACGTACATTGATACGAATCATTCCTTCCTTCCATGAATCTTGTCCCAGACCTAGAGTTTCCGGTAAGTCTTAGACTTGACCCTCACATCTGGATATACCTTGGGAGGATACTCGATAATCACACTTACGCCGACAGTGTGATCTGACTCACAAGGCGAGAGTTTCGGTTGGAATCTATTAGTGGCAGCGTCAAGGCCTTACCATGTTGGTCTGAGTATTTATTGGATCCACATTTCATACACAGATTGACTGTATTAGGAAAAAAGGATGTGGTTTATCTACAACGTTGGGATGGGGTTTCCCTTGGTCAGAGAAAAGGAAAACCCAGGCAGCACAGGATGGAATCATGCATAATAGGGTGCATTCAATCACTCAGGAGATGGCCAAACTTACCTTTGTGCCAGAATTCTCCAGTGTTGTGGCACCACTTCCTGTAGAGCTTTCAGGAGCTGGGTTGACCGGTGCACCCAACCTGTGGGCATTGGTTACATAGTTCACTGCGACACATTAGGGACCGGACTCGAGTGTGTCCTGATGTAGGAGTGGGTAGTGATCTCCTATGGATCATGGTAGATGAGACTCCACAGAGCTGACAGGAGACCTCTAGAGTTCGAGGTTGACGATCACGTCCTTATACGGGTCTCACCTCGATGTGGTTTACGGAGATGTGGCCGAGGCGACAAGATATCTCTGAGGTTCAAAGGACTTTTCTAGGTCCACAGCAGGGTAGGCGAGGTGGTTTACCGCTTGACCTTTCCACCGCAGTTGAACCAGGTGCACGACGACTTCCACGTATCTCAACTGGGAAGATACATGCTTGACCCGACGCATATCATCGACTATAGGGAGCTAGACATTGGTGATGGGGTGACTTTTGCAGGGTTCCAGTAATGTTTGAGGATCAATAGGAGTTGGTCCTATGAGGACAGTAGATTCATCTTGTGCGCTTTCGTTGGAAGCACGGGAACCTCCAGGTGGTCACATGGGAGCGGAAGGCTCAGATGCGTGCTCAGTACCACTTTAGTGTCCCTAGTTTGTGATAAAGCTTTACAGGGACGTAAAGCCCTGAGGTGGGAGTAATGTAAAGACCCGGAAATTTCAAGGAAATTTTTTTTCATAATTTCTTTGGAATATCACATGAACGCAGTTTCTGACGGTGCCTGATTCCAAAGCCCGGTGTGCCCGGAATCATTTTCTGAAGTTTAGCTCGGATACGTTCAGTGAATGAACGAGCGGGTGTTTCTAACTTTTGAACCGGTGGTCGGAATCAAAATCCGAGGGCACCGATGAAACCGAAGCACCGATAATTTCATAAGAACACCTATTCCGGAGTTGCTTTTGTGCGGGTGGAGAAGTTAAATTTGTGGATTAAATGAGGAATGAATAAAATTGTGAAAAAAATTTATTTTTAATTCTAAGGTGGTTTTATCCTACATGGGGAAGTTGGGGTGACACCTAACTACCCATGTGAGGATGAATGAGAGAATAAAGGAGAGGTGGGGCCCACACGAACCCTAACCCCTTCACATTCCTCTTAAACTCCCTAACTCCCTCTTAAGTTTGGCAAACTCATCTTTAATGGAGTGACCCTTCAATTTCTCTCTCTCTATCCCTCATTAACTCTCGCCAACACACACCTTAATTAATTAATTGAACCTATTCAATTAATTAACTAAGAGTTTGAATTTTGAAAAGTTCAAATTACTTTTGTTAAAAAAATAATAGCATGAACCTATTATTTCATTTTAGCACCTTTGTGTTGGAAGAAAAGAGAAGGATCTCTTGTGTAAAGGAAGGAGGATGTTCCTCTTGTGTGGAAGAGCATCATTTTCTCCGTGAAGAACGGTTCTTCTCCGACGAAGAACATCGACCCCCTCGATATGGAATGACTCGGCGATCACGGTTCTTGATCCTCTTCTTCCTCCACGACAAGAGAGGAGATGTCACTTCCTCGGGTCACTCCGACGACGATGGAATCGATACCGCTCTACCACGACTCGATGACGTGTGACGTCTTTTCGAGGTAGGGGTTAATTTCTTTTGTTCATGAGTTATCCTTTTTCGTTCTTCATCTGTGTATTTTGGCCTCTTGATATCAACTTAACGGAAGGAGGTTGGACCGCACGAACACGGCCGAATCTCCTCCCCCATTAGTTGTTGTGATATTTCGGTTCGAAAGAAGGCGGCACGATGCAAAGGCATCATGCAGAAACAAAGAGGATAATCAGAGAAGAAGCGCTGCGCAATTGCGCCGCACCGTAGAGGCCGAACGAAACAGTCGTCGTTGTCGGGGCCGCAGAGGTGAAACGAAGACTCCGTATCTGTTTAATTGATCTGTGTATCAATGGGCGATGACGAATCAGGCCTAAATGGCATTTGAATCTCTTCCCAGTAAAGATCAGGTCCCGGGAGGACTATTGGCGAAGGCGGCAGGCAAAACGGACCACCAGAGCGCGTCCGGTGGTCCGCAGAAGGCGGCGGCGGCGGCGGTGACCAGCGCTGCCAGAGCAAACCGCCGCGGCGTAGCCGCAGCGGTGGAATGTGAACTGAAACGGCCTACGGCCATTCTGGATTTGTGGCGGCGCAACTTTAAGCCGCGTCGGTTCGTCGACCGCGGGGGGGTTTGTAACCCCCGCACCCGGTGGCCACGTGGGCGCCGCGCCGCGCCAGCACCCGGCCAGCTGACTGCCCAAGCCGGGCCGGGCCGCGCAGAACGGGCCGGACCCGGACCCGGGTCGGGTCGACCCGGTTCGGCCGACCCAGGGGGGTTGGGACGGGCCGGGCCCCAACTCCCATTTCAGACTGGCTTCAGTCTTTTGCCCATAACATGGGCTACGGACCTCCGATTGACGCACCATCATTTGTGATGCGATCCATGGATCGAGATGGTCATTTTGTTGTATTAAACTAAAGGTTTTCGATAACTTTGGGAATGACCGGGTTGGTTCGAACACGAAACCAACAGGGCCCTCGGAGCGGAAACGCTTATATCTTGAGTTACGGACATCCGATTGACGTTCCATAGACTTTGTTGGATTCCTCTTGATGAGATGGATCATGTGGCATGCTTTTCTTGAGTTTTGGTTTTAGTTTGATAGTGTCCGGGTTGGATTGTAACCGAAATCCAACCGGGCCCCTGGAACGGAAAAGCTGAAAACTTTCAGACCGGACGTCCGTTTGACGAACCGTCAACGGCGTTGGTGATCACGTTGAGAAACGGTCCCTATGATTATACCCTATGAGAGTTCAGGGTACAGTTGAGATACGGCCGAGTTGGTTCGCACAAGAAACCAACCGGGCCCCTGGAACGAAATGGCTAGTAACTCACAGACCGGGCGTCCGACTGACGTGCCGTCTGTTGCGTTGAGACTCCTATGACGAGGAGGTACTTTGAGATACTTCTTCATGAAAATTTGTATTAGTTGGAGTATCGACCAGTAACTCGTGGAGTGGACCCTCCTGGCGACGAGCTAGTAGAGGGTAGAGACCTAGTAGCAGGATGATACTTGAGAACTGCTGATCTATCGACTCGATGTGTTTTGGATAACCTAGTGGGGAGCTCTTGGTTGTAGTGGCAGACCCACGGCGGAGGAGCACTTGGTAGTAGCGGCAGACCCGCAGTACTCAACAGAATGAGTACCTTTGGAGGCTATGAGGGGGAGCGCTTGGTTGTAGCGGCAGACCCACGGAGAAGGAGCGCTTGGTTGTAGTGGCAGACCCGCGGTACTCAACAGAAGGAGTACCTCTAGAGCCTATGAGGGGGAGCTCTTGGTTGTAGAGGAATACCCATGGTGGGAAGCGCTTGGTTGTAGCAGTAGGCCCAAAGTACTCGGCAGGTGGAGTACTACAGTAGTACAAGGTTAGTGGGGCGCCCTTGGTTGTAGCGGTGGTCCCACTGTACTCGACAGAGGAGGAGATCTCCAGCAGCCGTGGTTTCGACATCATGAATAAAATCATGGTTGAGCTGAGTCTATGTCCTTTGTGGTTACCTCATGATGGAGATGGGTCACTTGATAACTTAGGTATATGTATGGGCATATACTTGGGTAGTGGTTATCCGTTGATTCATAATCTTTGTGTTTCCTCATGTTTGAGATGGTTCACTTGATAACTTGGGTATATGTATGGACATATACCTAAGTAGAGGTTATATATTGAGATCTTCCTCGTGGTTATCCTTGTTGGATTTAGTGAGACCTTGAGGTTCTCGGGGTCCCTAATGAGTATCATTATTCTCACCCCTGCACGGGCTATGCTCGTACCTCGTTGTGTTAATTGCAGACGATGGGCAGCACAGACGGAGGCCAGTGTTCGAGGACTAGGCGGTACCCGGAGGTGGACCTCACGACGAGACAATATCCGAAGGTGGAATTCACGACAAGGTGTCACTCTGAGGTGGTTTACGGGAGAGAGCGTTGTGGAGACTATCTGTACCTACCCTTTAGGTTGGATCTGTGGTGGACGATCCAAGAGCTGCGCTATCTATACCTACCCTTTAGGTAGGATCCGAGGAGGACGACCCATGAGCTGCTTCTACCTTCTTCCATCTGCGTGTCTTTGTTGTACTTCCTTTCAATTGTAGCTGTACTTTCTATTCAGTTTGTATTCTGGCCCATTTACTTTTCAGTACTTCCTTTTTGTACATAGTGTTTTAATTCCTCTTGTACTCTATGGTGTTTTGTTACTTTTAAAAAGGCAATGCCTTCCCAGTTATCGGCATTTACGCCTTTGGTGCTATTCGCCAGCCCCTGGCCTATGGAAGGCGGGCTTGGGGTAGTCACAACACGGGCCCCGAGGACGGGTTGTGACAACTGATATCTCAAACTCCGATACATTTTTGAAACTCCTGGGTGCACTACTATGGGTGAGTTGTGGAACTCACCAAGAACCCTTCCACACATCGCCTCTGGGACAAACATCTTTCCTCGGAAAAGAATCGTATTCTGACCATCCTCTGTCCATCCTTCCAGATCATCACCTTTGTTAACCCGGTCACGCATCACTTCACTCTCTATGTCTACCCACTGAGACTCCTCCCCCTACCGTAGTAGAGAATACTGCACTGTCATCTGATACAGGAAACCTCTACCACCATCCATCCTCGCATCCAGGTGCAGGGCAACTAACACCTATGTCTCCTTCCAAGCATTTTCCAACTCTCGAACTGCATCCTTCTGTGACTTCCTGCTCAAGGAATCAACTACCACATTCCCTTTTCCTGAGGTGTAGGAAATCTCAAAGTCGTAGTCCTAAAAGAACACCATCCACCTTCACTCCCGTAAGTTAAAATTCAGCTGGGAGAATATATTATTCAAGCTTTTGTGATCCATGAAAACCACGAAGCGCTCCCCGATGAGGTAATGCCACCGCAACTTTAGTTCAAAAACGACCACTAAACGCTCCAGGTCATGGGTGGAATAATTACGCTCATGAGGACGTAACTTCCTAGACCCATAAGAGATCACTCTTTGTCATTGCATCAACACACACCTGGGGCCTTGTCCTGAAGCATTACAGAACACCTCATACAATGCCCCTTCTTCTGGCCACCTCAGCACTGGGGAACTTACCAACTTCTCCTTCAGATTGCTAAAGGATGCCTGACACTGCCCATTCCACACGAAAGCCTGGTCCTTCCTGGTCAAAGTTGTCAACGGTGTCGCAAATCGAGAGAAGTTGGGAAAAAACCACCGATAGTAACCTTCTAGTCTAAGGAAACTACAATCCTCGGCCATGTTCTTTGGTGCTACCCAAGAAACAACTGCCTCGACCTTCGATGGGTCTACCGCTATTCCCTGCTCGGACACCACGTTCACAAGGAAGTGCACTTCTCGTGTCCAGAAATGGAACTTGGACAACTTACCATAGAGTTGGTTCTGTTAGAGGACTTCTAAAACTGTTCTCATGTGCTCATAATGATCCTCCTCTGACCACGAGTAGATCATGATATTTTCAATAAACAGGACTACGAAACGATCCAGGTATTCCCGGAAGACGGAGTTCATGAGACCCATGAACACAGCTGGAGCATTTGTAACACCAAACAACATGACCACAAATGCAAAGTGCTCATATCTTCATCTGAAGGAAGTCTTCAAGATTTCACCCTCCTTCACCCTCAACTGGTGATATCCCGACCACAGTTCAATTTTGGAGAACCTCCCTGCCCATTTTAACTGGTCTAAAAGGTTTTCTATCCTCGGGAGAGGGTAATGGTTCTTGAATGTTACATGATTCAGTCTCCGGCAGTCTATGAAAAGCCTGATACTACCATATACCTTCTTTTCGAATAATACTGGAGCACCCCAGGGTGATGCACTTGGTCAAATAAAACCCTTCTTCATCAGGTAGTCAATCTGAATCCACAACTCCTGCAACTCAGAAGGTGCCATCTAGTAGGGATCCATCAAAATCGGACGGGCACCAGGTTGCAAGTCTATCCTGAAGTCAACATCACGTCACGGGGTTAGAGTCACCACCTCCTCAAGAAATACGTCCAGAAAATCACTAATGACTCCTGGGACTTCCACCATCTCTGCATCCATTGACTCCACTGATAGCTCCACTAACAAGGAAAGGAGGGTCTCCTCTCACCTGCTTCTTTTCTAACTACCCCGCTCGCCAATGAAAGTTACACACCAGCCACCTAAATCTGAAAACACGACCCCTCTTAGGAAGCAGTCGATGACGACACACACAGAGAACAACCAGTCAATTCCTAGGATGATAACGTAAGGTTGTATCTGCAGCAGTAGAAAATCCCTGATAGACTATTGTGGCCCTATAATCAGTATACACCCTCGGAAAACATAGAACAAGTCGATCTGACCTCCGACTGGTGTATTTAACACCAGGGGTACTGGAAGTCTCTCTACGTATAAACCCAGAGAACTGGCCAGACTAGGTGCAACAAAGGAGTGAAAAGATCCTGTATCGAACAAGGCATTGGCAAGAGTACTAAAAAAGATGATCATACCTTGAACGACTTCTGGCCCTGCTGGAACTGCTGCCTTCGCAGCGTGCAACTGTCCACGCCCAGCTCCACTGCCTCTCGGCTGTCGGCCGCCTCCCCAACCACACCCTGGTCGCGGTCCCCGAGGGGCGTCCTGAGGTCGGCCTACTCCTGCAACGCCTACCCTCAGTGGAGTGGGATCTTGCTTCCACTACTGCTGCTGCTGATAGGGTCTAGCTGGAAACTGCTGCTGCTGATGTGGGCGCCGAACCTGCCCACCCTCTCTGTATTGTACTCTTTCCAGGAACTGATTCTGAAGGTGCCCATAGCTTCCACAGATGAAGAATCTCAGCCCTAGGCCTGAAAAGAAAGGTCAAGGGCCAGGAGATCAGAACTGGAATTGCTGAGACCTGCTTTTTGCCTTTCGAAACCTAGAGGGTCCTAACGCTGGAGGCCTGCTGCTGACGACTTTCCCCTTCAACGAGCCCAACTAAATTCCCTCCCGTGATACGCCTCCCAGCATGTGCATCCTCTCCAGCACATCATCCTTCTTCTAGACCTCCATGTACGTCGGTAGGGTGAAGGGAGTAACAAAATACTGAAGAGAAGGTCAAAGTGACTCCACCAAACGTCTTGCCTGAGACTCTTGGTCCTCGATCAACCGCACTAATCGTGGTCATCTCCCAGGTTCCATAGCTGCAAGGTAAAAAACCTGCCTGCACACACATGGCCCAACCACCACAGGTACCCTGCCTAAAGAATCTTCGGCTATAATGGACATCAGGCCGTAACAGCCTGCCCGAAAATTCTTGGGATATTTGGGAAAGGGAGCAAAAAATGAGCTAATAACCATCCACTCATAAGAGTGTTGTAAAAAACACCCTCCCCCATGAAAAGGGGGTGTTCGGAACTAAGTGATCAACTTGGGTGGGGCGTGAATAAGAACCATAAAAACTAAATATATATTTATAGGTAACAAGCTCTCATACCAACCTAGGGTTCCAAAACATAAGCACAACACCCTCGTTACTATTGATTCATAAAAGAACAACAGAAAACTCACGGCCAAGTCACAACTCATTCCCAAAACCAATTACCCATTTAACTAATTCTTGTTTCCATTTCAAGTCATCATATTTAGGTGAATTATTCACTATTGGAAAACAAACAGGCATAACCACAAGCTAGAGAAAAATAAACATCCAAACAGTAATTTAAGAATTCATGCCCAGTTCTCTTGTAAAGTTACAAAAACAATGGGCGCAGTATGATCCCTCGATGTAATGAAACCAAACCATGCCTCGAGATACATCCCCACACAACATCAGATTCCCAACCAACAATTGTGCCACAACAGAGGATCCCATCCTCACCCACGTCACCCCATAAGAATCGAGAAGAACATGGAAGTTTCTGGACTCAAGTACAACATTCACCAAGTTTTCTTTTTTAGGTTTTGTTAACCGGGGTTATCACATGAGGTTTTTTGTTCACTAAACATTCATTTAATTGGCCAAATTTATGTAATTAACCAAATTCACATGTCGGAGTCATTCAATTATCACAAAAGACAAATGTTCATTAGTGCGCAAGGAAAGACCACCAACGACCATGCTTTTTAGTGAGCATGAGCCCATACAGTTCAAAACATAATAATCAAGGGTAACAAAAAAGCAGAAGAAAACCTATCACACTCACCCCCATCATTCTTTAAAAGTACTATTATTAACTTCATTAACGTTTTGGTTCCATCCATCCCGCAGAATCAGTAGAGTGCCCACCCCACATGATACACGGTAAGGAGAGGTGAAGGAAAATACATACATGGAGGATCAAGGATCAAATTCCTTCTCCACGCGCCAAGATTGGGGGATGCGTGACTTGCAGGGGAGGAACGTCGGGGGCTCCATGGGTGAGAAGAAAATATTCGGCACCGACGCACCACTCGCTTCGGGAAGGGGGAACTCAAAACACACCAGGAACAAAGGAGAGGGAAAGAGAAAAGAAGAAGAAGGGATTCCCATGCGATATAAGGATGAGATCTAATTTTCATAGGATATGGAATTTTGAATAGCTATAAGGTCAGATCATGGTTTCACCACACGGTTGGGTGGTTACACACGACTGAATTAACTATTATTTAATGATTCCCATCGGAAAAACGTGGTAATAGCTGCGACATTTAAAGGTTTTTATATAAATAGAGGTGCACGTTACGTGGACACACAGCTGGGTACATTGGGGGTCGCCCCACTCTTAGGAATTTGATCATTGATTATGGGCACAATAGAAAATGGCCTTGAACCACTTAAAAAGGTTAAAATGGCTAAAAATGGTTTTCGAGAGAACTGTAGAAGAAAAACCTAACAAATATGGGTGAAACTGATCACATTGCACTGATTTTTCCACACACCGATCGGTCGCCCCGATCGGCGAGGCACCGATCAGTCACACCGATCGGAGAGGCATCGATCAGTTGCACGCCAATCGGTCGCATGCCGATCGAGCGTTCTAGCACTAGGACGCCACCCTAAGGATTCAGATTTTGGAAAAGGGATGGAACATGAGGGTATGGGCCATTACACCACATATGGTATTATATATAATAATATGGTTTAGTGATATATTTATAATACTTTTATATTTATTATAAAAGAGATTTATATTAGTATGAAGAGAGTCAAGACATAAGGTAAGGGAATTTCATCTCACTTTTTAATTTTGATAGATACATGCTATGTTTTCCACTCTTTTAATTTTTGGGGTGTATGTATAGCCTATAATTGAAATATATGAATATTAAGATTACATTTATGGGTATTAACATGTCCTTTTTTGATCTTTTATTCATGGGGTTTAGGTTTCAAAATGTTCCAATCAGTAAAACTATTTTGTCTTAATTTAACTTCGTTGAGACTCGTGATTCATTATGAACCTAAAATATTTTTTGAGGTGTATATACTTCCATTTTACATGTAATATCAGGAATATAAATATTTAATTATATTTTAATATTCATTTTATTTCCTTTTCTTTACATAAAAAACATGATCTAATGTAACAAAATGGTAAGAGTTTATTGAAATAATCTCATCACTTTTTGAGATTGTTAACGATTATGTGTCTTTGATCATATCTTGTGATCCATCCCTAAAAAATATTAATGATTCTTATTATCCTATTTTTATTCAAGATATATCAATTTATTAGTATAATTTTTCCACTCTTTGGTACATAAGACAAATATTTTAAGTAAAACCTGACATGTATCTCTCATATGGCAGAAATCTATTGTATTCAAAAAAAATGTTTTCAAAGTATGTTTTCAAAAGTTCTTTGAAGCCCATTTTCAAGGAAAATGTAATTTAAAATTTTTATTGTTTTAGTTGATTATATTACATGTTTTCAAAGAAATTATCAAATGAAAGGTCTTAAAAAGGTTTTATGTTTTAAAATTTTGTTCTTCTATGAAAATAAGATATTTTCCTCAATAAAATATTTTAAAATATCTTTAAATATTATTTCACATATATGATAGAATCATTTAGTGTTACTCAAAACTTTTTGGGGAAATTATTCAATGTCTCTGTTCATATTCTTTCTCTCAATTGATTATATTTTGATGGTTATGAAACCCATTTATCTTTCACGAGTTATATTATTTTTAAACCCATTTCATTTCACAGGTAATATTTATGATGAAATGATAATGAAACATGTATATTTTCAATTTGTTATGATATGATTACATGTTTATGAGACCCATTCAACTTCATGGGTAAAGATATAATATGTTTTTAATGATCTTGTGGAAAATGTATTTATGATTTTATTATAATATGGGTGGTACATATATCTCCCTCCAATGCATAGGGTGAAGATTATTATATCCTGAGATAGACATGGTTGGAATAGAAAATGATCTCGGTTTAGTATTACAAGGATGTAATTAGAAAATAACATGGTTCAATGTTATAGGGTATGAATGATGAGTTTACTCGGTTCAGTAATATAGGGCTGAAACATGGGTGAACATTGTTAAGTAACGTAAATTTTTCACTAATATGGTCTTGGAAGAAATGTCTTGACTACTATGGAAATAAATATATGCTTATGTTTTTTCCACAATTCAATTTTTTATTCAAATATTATGATTTCATATCCTATGTCTTATATTTACTTATGATTTTGTGCCTTATTAAATTCCAATCATTATTCCATGATTCATTTTTATGATCCTTGATACATAGTATATGATCTTCTTTTTTCTTGACCACGTTTTTATACACTATACACATGTTTCTTCTTACATGTATCCATTGATTACCTATACTGAGCAGATGATATCACCCCATTTTATGTTTCCTACATTTGGTGATGAAGATATTTATTATGTTTTATGTGTATAATATGTTTAATAGTTAAGAAGAACCTTGTGGGAGATGATGTAGATCCAATATATAGTAGTGTTTATGTTTCTGTTTTTTCAAAGGCACTAGACTAGTACTATTTTTGGTTTTTTTGTATAATGTTTTTATTATTATGTTAAAGGTTTTTTGTCTAGATATATCAAGAATAGGTTGTTATAGTTGGTATTAGACTGAATTTTTAGTTAACATTGTAAATTAGGATACAAAAACCTTTGTGAGAACTCTAAGGACATGTAAAATGACAAAAAAAATTGGAAAATGTCTCGTAATTTTGGGGAAGGATAAAGTTAGTGGTTTCCTTTAATTAAATCTCTCTCTAGGTACAAAAATTGTATGTAGATCTAGAATAGATATAACTTTGGGTAAAAACTCGAACAAGATGTTCTCGGCCAGACTCTGGGTAATCTGGTACACAAAAATGGGCCTTATAACACACCGAGTTTGACACTCCTAGGGTATATGCTTTGGAAATTAAAAAAAATTCACAAACAATTATGAATGATTTAAATAGTAGTTTCCCATTACTATTGTAGGATAAACCTATAGTTTCATTTATTTAGGAATGTTTCATAATTAGGACATCTAATAGGTGGATGTTTAGGATTATGTGGTTCCTCACTATGATTAATGTTTCATACTATATGTCTTATGTTTTAGTCAAAAGGTTGGAACTAAAAGTAATCACATTAATGGTGATTATGATGGACAATAAAAAGAATTTACTCTAGTGAAACTGAATGGCCTGGTAGCTGGAATGCTAAACCACCTTTTTATTCTCACCCAAAATTCACAATCATTTAATCAAGGTGGATATCCATATGAGCATATGAGGGAACAACATTGTGTTGAGTATTTACTATGGAAACATCCACCTTCATTCATAGGGTATTCTAGTCCACTTTTTTGAACAATAGAATTTTACTAATGAGAAGATATTCTCCAATCTCTAGTGTTCAAATCTTGAGAAAGTCATTCTGGACATTTATCGTTTAGAAAGTGAAGTGGACCAGTGGTGTACTCTAATCTGGAATATAAGGAAGCAAGAAGATATTGAATACAATGAATGGAAAAGTTAATGAATTTATTTTTTAATAAGTAATTTCCTCAAATTATTCATACCCAGATGAAAAAATATTTCCTTGAGGTGAAGAAAAAGAATCATAAGTCTATTGGAACCTATGAGTCTGATTTCACCAAACATGGTAGGTATGCTTGAACAATTATCATCTAACTCAAAATTAATGTTGATAGGTTCTTCAGTGGATCAAAGCCAAATATCGGATAGGATATGTCCATAATAGATGTTACGAGATCTGAATAGATTGTCCATTATGCAATGATGGTTGAAATGGATGTTGGATTCATGAATCAACCTTACTGTTTGGATAAGAAAATGAACATGGACTACAAAAGGAACTATAAAAACAATAGAGAAAAGAAGATGAGTTTTCATTAATGAATTAAATGTGGAAGGAATCAAAGAGGAACTTCAGCTAAGGGGTCTAATAAATGTTTTATGTGTGGAGATGAAGGGAACTGGGGAATTTATTTCAAATGTTATGTGGAGAAGTTATCTCATAATTCTAATGGAGAAAAATCCGCACATAATGAACCTCCCATGATTTTGTTCTACAAGTGTAAGGATAATGGGTATTATGTTATCTCGTGCCCAATCCCAAGGGATAATGATGATGATCAATGTCAGTAACCTTTTAAGAAGAGAGAGAAGGATAAATCTCATGCTATTGCTATTTCTAATGAGGGGTTTGATAACGACATGGTGAAAGGTAAACTTACCATCCATTCTAGAAATTCTAATGTCTTATTTGATTCTAGATCTGCCCAGTCTTTCATATCTAAAGAATTTTATAAGGATGTTATGATTACACCAAAATGATTAGATATAGAATTTATAGTTAAACCCCTCAATTGTATGATTATTGAATTAGAAATCTTTGATTCATATCCGATTTATTTTTAGGGTAATTTGCTTCCTGTAAATCTTATTATTATTCATTTGGTTGAATTTTATGTCATCCTAAGCATGGATTGTATTTCTCTATATAAATGAAACATCTATTGTCAAGTAAGGGAAGTTACATTTAATATTTCAAACCCACCTATGATCACCCATAAATGTGATTATAAGAATGAAATTATTATAGATATTACATCTAGTGTATGGGTATTAATTCGAATTCGAATGGGGTGTTTATCTCAAATTGTTTGGGAGAAAATCAACATTGATAATTTACCTATTGTTTGGGAATTTGAGGATGTATTTATAGAAAAGTTTCATAGTCTTCCAAAAAAACATGAAGTTGAGTTCTCAATAGATCTTATACCTAGTTCCACACCAATTTAAATGACACGTTATAAAATGTCCCCAATTTAGTTTTGGTAATCGAAGAGGCACATCCAAGAAAACCTTGATAAGGGATCTATTTAACCATGTGCATCACCTTGGGGTTCACCCATTCATTTTGTGAAAAATAAAGATGTATCCATGTGACTCTTCATTGATTATCGGGAGTTTAACAAGATCATAATCAATAAAAAGTACCATCTTCCTCGTATTGATGGCTTATTTGATCAACTATGTAGAGTTCAACACATTTCCATGATTGAACATTATTCTGGATAAAATCAATTGAGGGTCAAGAATGATGATATAACCTAAAACAAATTCCATATTATGTATGGACACTATGAATATATTGTGATGCTTTTTGGTCTTACTAATTCCCTTACTATCTTCATGGATATAATGAATAGAGTCTTTAGATATTACGTAGAACAGTTTGTAGTATTCTTTATAGATTATATTCTCATCTATTTAGTGGGAAAGGAAGTGTATGAAGATCACTTTAGAATTATACAAAAGTCCTTATAAAAACAGAAAAAATATATGAAATTTTTTTAAAATGTGTAATTTGGATTCAAAATAATTCATTTACTGGTGACATTATCTCAAGATATGGCATAACAGTAGATCCATCAAAGATGGAGGCTATTGAATGATGGCCTAGACCAACCATAATGATTGAGATCTGTATATTTCCTGGTCTACCTACATATTATCAATGGTTTATGGATAATTTTTCATCTATATATAATCCTATGACCAAGTTAACATAGAATGGTTTCATGTTATTTTGGATAGATGAATGTGAGGATAATTTGAAGGAACAAAATAAACTGTTGGTCAGTACACATATGCTCACATTACACTATAGTAAAGAAGGGTTTGTAATCTATAGTGACGAATCGAAGAAGAGGTTGGGATTTGTTCTTATTCATAATTATATGGTTATCACTTATGCCTCAGGAAATTTGAAGGTTTAGGATAAAAATTACCCAACTCAAGAATTATAGTTAATAGTGGTAATTTTTTCATTAATGATATAGAGGACTTATCGTAATGGAGAAAAGTGTGATATATATAGATATTATGAAAGTATAAAATATATATTAACAAAATAGGATTTGAACATGAATCATTGAATATAGATGGAGATGATAAAGGATTATGACTGCTCAATAAATTACCACCCAGGGAAAGAAAACAAGGTTGATCATGCTTTATATCTAAAGGATCATTCTAGTTTATTTATTATGGGGTTCCAAAAAAGATCTAATATTTCTGTATGAGTAAAGGATGGAACTAGAAATCAGGAAGGAAGGGTAAAATATTATCTTTCCCAAATGAATGTTCAATTCTCTATCCATGTAATGATTAAAGAGGAAAAAAGGAAGATTCAGTGCTACCAAATAATGTCTGAAACATTCCTGATTTTTAACATTATTAGGATAGAATTATAAAGTTTAGGAACCATGTTTTCATTCCATGTATACTGAATTTTAAGAATGAGCTATTAGAGGAACCTCATAGTTATTCATTATTTATTGATATTAGAAGAATGAATATGTATAGGGATTTTAAAGAATGTTTCTAGTGAGATGGAATGAACGGTGATATCATAGATTTTGTTTCTCAGTGTTTGGTATTCTTAAAAGTTATGTTTGAAAGAAAAAAATCTAATGGGACGTTTCATTCATTAACCATACTAGAATGTAAATGGGAGAATATCACTATAGTCTTTTTTGGATCACACAAAATCTATAAAGGGTTAATTGTTATATGGTTGGTAGTTGATATCCATTCTAAGTCAACACACTTCATTTCTATCAGGGAATACTTATATTTGGATCAGATTTCTAGGATATACATTAAGGATGTGGAAAAGCTACATGAAGCACCCCCTTCCATTTTAACGGATCAAGATTTGAGTTTTACCTTAAATGTTTTTCAATGTCTCTAGAATAACCTGATACACAATTGAGTTTTATCATTTATTATCATCCTTAGAAGAATTTTAAATATTAAAGAATAATATAAAAACTTAGAGGATAGGTTTAGATCTTTGTTGTTAGATATAAAATGTTTTTAGTATCGACACCTTCCTTTAGTTGAGTTTTCTCACAAAAATATCATTCACTCAAGAATTCATATGTAAGATTATGATGATGTATGTCGAAATAAATGTAGATCTATAATTCATTAGGATGATGTTTGAGAAATAAATATATTGGGACATCAGATTGATAAAGAAATTTCAGATAAACTTTGAGTTTTTTAGTAGCGTATCAAGGAAGCTCAAATTTGGCATAAATGTTATACTGATAACCATCATTGTGATCTCAAATTCAAAGTCAGTGAAAAGGTGTTCATATAAAACTCTACCTAGAATAGGGATATAAGAATCATAAAGAATGGAAAACAAATCCCTTGGTATTTTGGTCCCAATGAGATTCTTCATCATATTGGGATTACAACCTATCTCTTAGAGCATCCTCTAAATCTCAATCAAGTCCATGATGTGTTCCATGTATCTCTCTTGATGAAGTACATACCAAACCCTTCACATGTAAAAAACATAGAGGTCCTGCTATTGGAGATTTATTTTTCTTACAAGGAGAACCCATTTGAAGTTATTTATCATATATAGAATGTTCTACAAAATGATAATACTAACTTGGTCAAATTTTTTCAGAGAACCCATGAATTATTAGAAGATATGTGAGAACATGATGATATGATTAAGTAGAAGTATCCTCATTTTTTTGTACTAGAATGATGAATTTTGAGGGTAAAACTCATTTTAATGGGGGTAGAATGTAACAGTCGGTGTTTTTGTGGTCTTCTATATTGAATGATGTAAATTTCTTTTATGTATTGTAATTCCCTATGTCCAAAATTCCTTTCACATGGAACTTACTTAGCATATGTTACTCACAACACCATTATTTCTACAAAACATAATTTTATTGTTATAAATATTTAAATGATACCTATCCATTAAATATAGTCATATAGATTTTAATAACTACTTTAAAAATATTTTTTAAAATTGTTTTATATAAACAACTCATTTTGATTTGGAAATATATGATTTTTGGTAAAATCATTTTACGTTTAAAAATATCAATTTCTCTAATAAATGACTTTTAATGTCCATGAAAATAATAAAATAAAATTTAGAAACATATAGAAATTTAATTTTATAAAATAAAATTTATTTTTGAATTTATAATTTCAAAATTATATTTGGGTAGTTTTTTGTGATATTTCCGAGAAACTTCAATTTTGAGTGAATAATTAGAAATACAGGATTTTAATTCAAAACTACTTTTTCATCTAATTTATTAATGAGAATAAAATAATTTTTTTCCTTAATAGTTAAATGAGTTTATATTTTACAAATTAATGAAATATAATAAATTAGAACCAATTTCACATTGAAATTGGATATAAAAATGTTACAATATTTTGATCACTTTTATATTAAAACCCTGCATTGTCTACCCAACTACAAGACTAATTTAAAATTAATATATACCAATTATATGATTGTAATTTGGAAAAACTGATTCCAAATTTGAAATTATCAAAATTTATAATTTCTAATAATGTTAATGTATTTTTTGACCAAAAATATAAGTGATGTAATTAAAATTAATTACAATGATTAAGGATAAATTAAGATTAATTAGGGACTAAACCATAACCTGAAGGCCCAAAACGACCTATATAATTGTCCTAAATCCATTTTATGGACATATTTCAACCCTAACCTCCCTTGTATCATCTATCGACAAATATTTAAGCACTTGAAATAAAAAAACATGGGTGGGGATCCATTCAATTAAAATTTTACCAGAGTGTCTCTCCTCATCTATTATAAAATCCCTCCCCTCCTACCACATCATCACACATCATAAGACACTTATTTTCAAAAAATATCTACCAAAATAAATCTAAAAATGACTCCCTTATACATTGAATCATCCACCTGTTCAAAATGAAATGCAAAGAATACTTTTGTCAAAAACCAAAAAGATTTTACCGATTAAGAGGTAACACCCAACCTCAAACTCCTTTCTTCTATTTTCTTTTCCCCATCCATTAAAAATACTTACTCCATTATCATATAAAACCAAAAATTTCATAAATATAATATTATTTCATATTCTATGAATTATACCTACATTTATACACACTTCTATCTAATGGGTATTGAACATAATATTTACGTTTATGGAAGACTATTGCCTCACTAAACGACGATTTTTCATTTTTTCCATTACCACCACTCATGGTAGATATTATGATGGAAACTAATTATATATATGTTATATATTATATTTATTATTCCTTTAATCATCTGTAATTATTTTACAACACATATCTTTATATGTTCCATTTTGTGTTAATATGATAATTTCGTGTGAGGAAGCATGGACTATCACCCCCTCATAGTGATGTGATTTGTTCATACACTATATGAAATATAATAAGGATGTATTTATTGAATATATATGATATATATGATATAATAATTATAATTTAATAAGGATATATATATATATACATATATTTTCATTACCTTCTTTCCTTCAATAAGACAATTAAATGTAAATAATTTCCATGCGTAAGTATGACTTACCCTCTCAATGAATAGTGTATTCCATTTGATAACTCTATATTATATGGGTTATTATAATAATGATATAATTAATATATATTATATTTAAATAATAATATAAATTCTGTAAATAATGATAAAAATATAACTACCAATGTTATAACAAATTATGACACAAGTGAAGAAAAAAGCGAATAATACCCGAAGTGAAAGATTAACATACAATTGTTAATGACAAGGCAATATAATGTCATAATAAAACCACATATGGTGTTATATAGGAATATAGTTATTTTATATTTTTAAAATAAATATATATTTTTTATATTGGAGTTTTTATGCGTACGAAGTGAGTCAAGACATATGACAAGGGGATTTCATCTCACTTTTTAATTTTGTGATATACATGCTATGTTCTCCACTAATTACATATTTTTGGTGTATATACATCCTATAATTGCATTAAATGTATATTATTATTAAAATTATGGGTATTAAAATGTTTATTTTATGATACTTATATCATGGGGTTTATATTATAATATTTACCAAATTAGTTATAATGTTTTGTTTCAATTTTCCTTCTTTGAGACTCATGTTTTTTTATGCACCAAAAATCCTTTTTGAGGTGTATATAAATCCATTTTAAATGTTATATATTGAATCTTCTAATATTCAGGATATTTTTATTATTCTTGTAATTTCATTTTCTTTACATGAAGTGTTTGATCCCTTGTAACCAAATGGTAAGAGTTTATTCAAACAATATCAGCACTCTGCAGGGTTGTTAATGACTATATGTATTTGATGAAATCTTGTGATCCATCCCTCAAGAATATTCATGAATTTATTTATACTTTTTTTACTCTATATATATACTTTTATTAGTACCAATTTAGACTCTTTGGTATTTATGATAATAATTTTATGTAAAATCTGACCATCTCTCTCTTCGGTCAAAAATCTATTATATTCAAAATCAATGTTTTCAAATTATGTTATCCAAAGATATTTGAATCCCATTTTAATGTTAAATGGATTTGAAAAATGATTTGTTGTTTTCAAATATTACTTTAATATTTTATAATATATTTCCAATGAAATGTTTTTTTGAAGGGTTTTATGTTTTATAAATATTTTTTCAATACAAAAACGATATTTTCACCTTGAAATATTTTTAAAATATCATTCAAACTTATTTCTTGTATATTATAACATCCTTTGGTGTTAATCATGACATTTTGGAGAAATTATTAAATTTATCCATTCATATTTTTTCTCTTAATGGATTTTTTTATGTTTATGAAACCTATTTCTCTTTTCGAGGTTATATTCTTTTGAAACCAGTTTCTTTTCACAGGTTATGTTTATTATGAAATGATTATGAAACATCTATTTTTATAAAAGTTATGATATGATCACATGTTTATGAAACCCATTTCATTTCAGGGGTTATGTTATGATATATTTTTAATTATCTTTTGGCACATGTATATATGAATTCCTAATGATATGGGTGGGACCATTCTATCCCACTAATCCATTGGGTAAAACTTTATATCTAAATAGATAAACATGGATAAGATGGGAAGAAAAATTAGTTCTGTATTATAGGTCTAGAAAGAGAAATGAAAACAGTTCAGTATTACAGGGCTGGAAAGAGGGGTAAACTCGATTAAATAATACTGGACTAAAACATGGGTGAATCTAGTTTGGTAAAGGAATTGTTCCAAAAAGATTGTATCAAGAACAATGGATTGACTACTATGGAAATCATAATATGATTATATTTTGTCCACAATTACATGTTTTATTACAATGTAATGATTTCATGGATTATGTCCATTATTTCCTTATGATTCATATATTATGAAAATCCATTATTTGTTCAATAATTCATGGTTATGATCATTCATATGAAGGTTCTAATCTTTTATTTTCATGTTCATGTTTTTTATGCTATGATAATGTTTATCCTTACATGTATCTCTTCTTTTCCCTTACTGAGCACCTAATCTCACCCCTTATTATGTTCCATACCTTAGGTTATGAATATATGTAAAATGTTTCATGAATCTAAAAAGGATGATAGTCATGAAGAACCAAGTGGGAGATGGTGTATCTCCTTTATGTACTATTGTTTATGTTTCCATGTTTCCAAAGGTACTAGACTGGTACGGTCTATGGGTGTTTTTCTATCTAATGTTTTAAATATTCCGAAAATGTTTTGTATTGCCTATGTATCTTAATACTAGGTCATTATATGCACACTTAGGAAGGGAAATTCCATGGATGATTCAATAAGAGATAAAACTTAGACACAGGGGGTTCAGGAATCTATTGTTGAATAGAACCATATGGTATTATTATAATAGATTTCTGTTGAGGATCAGGGGGGTCATGAATAAACAATCCTCTCATCATTCTAAGTGACTTATACTATTCTGAAATGGGTTTAATAGATATTGTTATATGATCCTAAATGCCTCATCCTAAGGAAAATAATTTCAAATGATGATAATTCTTCATGTTGGAATGTGGATGGAGATGATACATTATTGTTCAAACAATGTTTATTTGTCCCCACAAACATCAAATAGGAGCTAATTTGGGAATTTCATGCCTCATATTGGGTTGTTCACCCCAGTATCAACTACATGCTTCAAGATCTCTGACACCAATGTTGGTGAGATAATATGAAATGTATGATTTATGGTATCATCACTCGGTGTCCACCTGTAAGAAGGTGAAGGTGGAACACCAGCGATCAGACTAGACTCTATAGTTGTTTTCTATTTTTGAGTGGAAATGGGATGAAATTTCGATGGATTTCAAAATTGGTCTACCCAGATCACTTCATCTCAATGATACATTATGGGTTTTTTGTGACTATATGACATAGGTCACAAAATTATTACCTATGTGAGAGACCATCATGGTAGATAAAATAGAAATATTACATGTCATATATTTTGTACAACATCATGATCTCCTCAAGCTATCAAATCTGAAAATGGTTATCATTTCATGGCACGTTTCTTGGAGGGGTTGCAGAAGGCCTTGGGTACATTGATACTTCAGAGAATGAATTATCACCTATAGATCTATGGATAGACTGAATGTCCAATCCATGTTCTAGAATATATGCTTCTTTCATGCATCCTGAATTGTGGGGTTATTAGGAGAAAAAAATTCCTCCTAGTAAATTTTCCTATAAAAACAGCTTTAAGGATACCATCGAGCTAACTACCTAGGAATCCTTATATGTTAGGTCTTTCCACTAAACATTGTGATGGTAAGAAGCATAGGTAGATTAAATTCATGGAACACATCTCATGAAAGAGAATATATAGAATGTCCAATTTATCATAATTTTCATGTTAACAGCTCAGTATAGACAATAGTGTTGTACCAACATACATCGACGACATCTTGAGTTCGAGGTTGGATACCCAGATTTCATGCAAATGTAATAGCCTAGGTTTTTGAATAGGATGATAATCCAATGGAATTTGATGTTTTTAATCCATTTATGGGACACTTTTTAAACTGATCCTCAGAATTCAATTACGAGAGTTGAAACACTTTAAGCCGATCTGTTCTTTTTAAATAAAATAAAAAAATTAATTTCAAAATAAGTTAAATTATAAGATATTAAATGAAAAATATCAAAACAAATTAAGCATTTTATAATAAAATAAAGTAATTATTATTATTACTTTTAATATTATTATTATTGCACATATTTAAAGACAACCCCAGATGGGTCCTCTTCTTTACCCCTAGCATTTGATGACCCCCTCTCCCCCTTCCTCTATAATTCATGTGACATTCCCCCTCCTCAGTTCCTCGTCGATCACCATTTTCTCCCTATATTTCTTCATGTTTTCCATTATAATAATTAAGGTAAGGACGTTAGAACCCCTCTCCTCCCATAATATGCCATTTCTTCTTGCACTACGACCCAATTTAATCAAGCCAAACCCTAGGGTTGTTCAAATCCAATTTTTTTTTTATTCCACCGTTAGGGAATGTGGTGGGTCTCCTTGGGATCTTTCATGAATGTTTTGGTGTTTTATAAAAAAGGAATGAAATTTTAAATTATTTTCCCTTCCCACCACAATCTGACTTGCGTTTTTTTCTTTTGATTCCTTGTATTCCTCATTGGTTTTAGGTTTTTTTTTAATTTTAAGAGTCCCTCGAATTTTTTTGTAGTGACCTTGGGGGATACAAGATGGCTTGCACTCATATTTGTAGGGATATATATATATATTATATACTTGTACATATTCCATCATGACAAGGGGAATATGTACATTAGATTAAGGGGGTATAAATATAGGAATGTATTTGTTTTCATGTGTGTAGAAATCTTTGTCAAATAATCAAGTGTTTAGTGTTCAGATCGGTTCCCTTTCCTTGAGGTAGGATCAAAGTACATTTCCCCTTAAATAAAAAAATGTGTTAAGTAATTTATTTTGAACTTTCTATATATTTAATTATCATAACAATAATTTTTAGAAAAATGGTTAAATATTCTTAATGAATTGTTAATGAACAATGTTAAGATATTGTAATAAAACCCCTCAAAATGAGGTGCAATGCCTTCTAAGCTAAAAATCAATGATTATAGTATTATGATTGGTTGTATTATTACGTTGATATTTTTCTAGTATTTAATTTTATTATAAGATTTGTGTCATTCTTGTACATGGCCTTCATTCATGTTAGTAAACATGTATTTTCATTATTAAAATTTCTAATTCATCATTTCACCTCCTAAGTGCATGTTTCACACACTTCTACCTAAATGAATATTGAACTAAGCTCCCTATAAGTTTATTTATTGGCATATAAATTTATTTATTTTTTGTCGTTAAATGATACTTTATTGTGATACCCTCGATTTGAAATAATAACATTGATAGCTAAAATTCATTATATTGTTAACTAAATGTATTTTATGTTGATAATTAAATTAATTATTGAATACTGATTGTGTACTTGACTATGTCAAATTGTTAGTTTGAAATTAAATGGAATGGGGCGGTGTGACCACACCTATGATTAATTTAAAAAGAAAAGATTATGAAAATTCATTGATTTAAAATGTTTATATATATGTATGATGATTAAACCATGACTTTTGTTATATTATTTTTGGATATAGTTCACTTGACATGGGTCAGGATATAACATGAATTTACTGTTAAGGACTCATATATGGACTCATGTGCTTGATGGGTTGGAAGCTGACATGTTGGGGGAGAAGCTTTGTTTTTCTATGAATGGGATTCCTAGGTGGTTTATTATACTCTTATCTGATATTAGTTCCTTGGGCATGCTACTGTAGATGGACAGATTTGTAATATGGCTACTCCATGCCTTGGTGATTCTCATTCCCCTACGTGAGATACTTGGGATGGGCTCAGAGATACCATGATATGAGTGATATGTGGGACACCTTATGGGTCAACATGGATGGGATCAATGGTATTGGATTATATTAAAATCTCTGGTTGTGATACATAGGATCCTTGTAGATCCCCTTGGATGGGGACAAGACTCCACTAATGGATATAATGGATTGATGCTCAAACATGTTCATTGAAATGTTTATTTTAAGTCATATCATTAATTTTATGTATGTATTTCCCCTTTATATTACATGTTGATATGGTTCACATGACATGGTATAAGAGAGAACATGGGTTCCGTATTAAGTAATCAAGGATGAACTCACATTCTTGATGGTTTATGAACCAAGATGTCCGACTGAAGATTTTGATTTCCAGAAAAGGGATTCTAGGGTAGTTTATTATGCTCCTAAGTGATTATATTTCTCATTGGGAGTATCTTTGTATGGACCCATTGGCTTTATGGCCACACTATTCCTTGGGTGATACACAGTCCCCAATGTCAGATACCTAGTATAGGCTTATAGTTACCATACCACACAATGATACTAAGGATTCTAATAGGTTCTCCCTGGATGGGATCTGTGGTATTGTATTATAGTATGTTCTAATTACAATACTTGGGATCGTTTGTAGATACCCTTGGACAGGAACAACACACAAACAAAGGATTTTACCGATTGATTGTATTGCATTGATTGAATTCTTTTCTTGAATTCTTGTGCTATAATTTTGTCTTCTAAGTTATATTAGACCATGTTGTTTGGATCCTTCTCCCTTTCATAATATCATACATATGTGAAGATAAGTGAATTATACCCCAAGAAAAAACACATGATTCGGGATATGCCTTTTCTGTTCCCTTATTTACTTTGGTATTTTAATATATAGTATTTCTTGAAAATTTACACGTTCAGAAACATGGATTAGGGAGAAGTAGGTGGAATGGTACGACTGTTCATTTAGGAACTCGTACTAAGTTCCTATTATTTAATTATTTATTAATATTAATTATATATGGGACACTTCTTAAATTATATTTTACATACTGGATTAATCTTAACATCGTGGGTATCGGCCTACTGAGATTTATATCTGACACCCAGCTTGGGTTCTATTTAAAAGATGATAAGATCCTTTTTCTCCTAGGTATTTAGATTCATTTCTTGTGTTTTATTATATACATGGGATCTAAGGAGAATAGGAATGTTCTTGTTCTAATTATGCTCGAGGAGTTTACCAATTGGGTTTTCATTTTTTTGTTATGTTGTACTATTTGTTCCATATAGTAACACCTGACATTACATGCATCATTATATGAAATTCTTGTAGTCTATTTTACATGTTTTTTAGGTATTATATTTATTCTTTTAATTTTGTTATCATTTATTCATATTTCATCTATTTTTCATTTGTTTGATTTTATTCCCCTACTTCTTACTTATTTAAATCAGTTATACCGATGTGTATACTCTAATTTATAGTGGAATTTTCTCCACAAAAACACACCCTAGGCCCTCACTACTAGTCAGATGCCTATGGTGTTTGGAGAGACACACTTGAGGTCATGTGTTGACTGGTATGTGTACCATTTGAGTGGTAAGTTGGGCCAGAACATTACAATGTGGTATTAGAGGATAACATTTTCTTTTATATTACTGTCTTAGGCTTATATATTGGTGACTAAGAATGTGTCGGCACATGGTAAATATTTTTTCCCCTAACCGACCACCCTATATATGGGGAAATAATCAAGTTTCCATGGCCGGGATTTCTATTCATGTTGTTTTTTACTACATTTGATATGATTTCTCCTTCATTTAATGGTGTGTTTCTCTACAACTTATTGATTTGTCAACTTTTATTGAATTTTACCATTGAACTAGTATTGAAAGGTTGAAACATTTCATGCATCATTATAGGCACATAGAAACTGACATCTCATGCATATGTCATGCCATGTAGCTGAAGTTGTATGTTTCCTATTGATTTGATTTGATAGTGTTCCTTCAGTGTGGTTCCATAAATGTGTTTATTAGAGTGTGATGTTAGGTATTTTCTATAACATTCTAATATTGGTATAAACATAGGTAATTAATTGTCATACAATTTATATGTTATGTCATGTTTCTATGCTTACAACATATTCCCTATTTGTTAGCTTCTTGTAATGACATTCTATTTTTTGGGATGTAAATGGTTTTTCGGGATAAATAAATTGGTTTCAATTTGAAATAAGAATTGGTATTCAATTGTAATGTGTATGGGTTTCTTAAAACTGATAAAAGTTAACTCTTATAATCGAACCATTGATAAATTGAAAAGGCTGCTGAAGATGAATTATTAAAGTGTTTTGGTTTTGATTTGTGGGATCCAATTTTCAATTTATAGAGTATATCGGCACTTCATGAATTGGGTAATGGATACCCATATTGAATGTAATGGAATGATGTATCTTGAAATGGTTATAAATGTAAAATCACTTTAAAATTGGATCTAAAATGAATTGGTTAACTCTAATGATTCGAAATTAGACATGTGCAGGTTAGTTGGTGTATGTTCCTTATGAGATAACCCTTTTAGATGTTTATTATATTATCAAACAAGAAAATTCTATTAGATTTCATTTTGATGAACGTGTGTTGTCTTATAGATTCCCATTTATGTATCCATATATTTTAAAAATGAATTTATTTTTGATAAATTTCCTAAATATATTAGGATAGAATAAGTTTTTAATGGCTAAATGTTTTAAAAAATGATATTTATTGAGACATTCTTGTATTTATTTTATGTGTTAGTCCAATATTTTAAATTTTCCATGATTAAAGTGAATAAATGTAATGCACTAAAAATGGAACCTTATGAGTTGGCATTAATTTTGAACCATCATGTAAGTGTGGTTTGAATATCTCTTTGATTTTTCTTTTAATGGATATGTGGGTGTTTTCTGTAGCTGTATTCCTTTTAGAAATGTCATAAAAAATAGGTTCTTGAGCCATTTAATTCTTTTAGTGTGGCCTAGTGATAGGGTCAATGTTTTTTCGTCGTAGAGGGCCATCCCTTGCCAGGTAGCACCCATGGATTTTAAATTCATTTCTTATTCCATGATTTTTTTTATGTTTGGTGTGGTTCTGGTGTCATTCTCTCTAGTAAGACTGTCTTTTAGTTTCTAAATGACACCCTTGTTGGGATGGTTGTTCATGGTATCGTAGACAACTATTACGGGCATGACCAACAATTAATCCTAGATTTAGTAGGTTATACATGACTCAAGCATGTTCGACTGCTTCGTGAGTCACATGAACCTTCTTATTTTTCCTTGGATGACTTAACATGTCTTAAGTTTGTTACACCATCTTATGGGATAGAATGAATTTGATCCAGGTTTCTATTCAAGCCACAAGATACGTGAATGCATAGGGTGTGTAGCATCCCCGTACTAGAAGCCACTATAAAGGTGCCCTGAGCTGGGTTGTCCCCATAACCTCAAGCACATTTTCCTGAACACCAGGGTCTGGTGAATCTCAATGAGGGATTTTTAAAGGTGTCTATGGAGAAGAATATTCCCTCATAAGTAATAAGTAAAATATAGTGGAAGAAAACTAGTTTAATATAATAGTGGAAGAATATAAAGAACTAAACTACAGTAGAGGCAATATGAATAATACAACTGAATAAATGACCAGTGTAGAAGATGACAGATAAACCAGATACTCAATAATGTCATTCCATGATATCTGTTCAAAATGAATGTATAGAAAATGTAAACACTATCATTCTACAAAACTGAAATGAAAAGACACAATTTATTACAACTAAATTTTGATAAAATCTCAGTCTACTTCCTCCGGTCTCCATCCAACGAAGTATGAAACTATCAAGCATTATAATAAGAATGCTTCCCTCTATCAATACCTTTGATCATATAATATACTCGGGTTCCAAAGACATTTGAGTAGGGGTGTGAGAAAAAATCCCAATAGGCCAGCACCCACAGTGTCTAAACCCTTCTATTATGTGCAATAAAAAAAGTAGTGTAATGTTATATAATAAATGTAAATTGTTAAATAGACAAATCAAAAAAGTGTAATTGAGTCCGATCTTCATAGGTACTCCAATCACATTCTTCATTCTAAGCCGAGAGTCTGATTAAAGTACCTATAGAATGGAGGATGTACATATTTATATAATCCTAGGATAAACAATGTAAAAAAGGTAGGAGGCACATCCCAAGCTTGGGCAATAACATTGAGTCAAAATTATTTGTCCAAAATGTGTTTATCAAGACACTATAAAAACCTCACATTTCTCAAGAGACACAAGGAATCATTAATAAAAACCTTCCATTCATCATTATTATTATGTTAAAGTTGAGAGTTGGGGTCTAATCCCCTCGAAAAAGTATCAATACGGTACATCCTTCAAATTACACAATACCACTAGGCCCGTCAAATTAATTATTTCAAAAGACCAAGTATCGCTTGGTGCATGGTTTTATCTTGAGTCTATCTCTGTATCACATAGAAGGGGTTATGTATCACCTGGGGCATGGCATAGCCACATCTCCAAGGGGCCTATCCCTGAATGCACCTTTTAGAAAAAATATCACTCATGGTTATTTTAGAAACCCAGTGAAACCCTCGTCTGGAAGATCCAAATACATTATCTTCCTAGTTTAAGGTATAACCATTTAGGAATGATGAGTCCTTGTGTATTCCTTAATACATAGCTCATGTTTTCTCACCACAATAAATTTATTTCATTTTCGAGGAAGAAAATGTCACATGATATGCATTTATAATTGAAATAGGATAATTATACCAACTCAAAGACACATAAAAATGATCATTCTATTCAAGAAGTTACAACAAATGCAATTTATCAGCAAATATATAAAAAATAATATTTTAATTAATAAATAAATTGGAACAAAAAACTATGAAAAACACAACAATTCATGGTTCTCAATTACTCTAAAATTATTATTGAATTTAAATTCTATTAAAAAGGGATTTCCAATACATGAAATTAAATAAATTAAATATTCTAGGTTAACTGTATTTATACCGACCACGTCGTCACACCAAAAGGGGTGTCAACCATGATGAAAAAATTTAAAAATTTCAATTTATGATAAATACGGATTCAATGGTTAATTGAAATAATTAATTAAAAAAAATTGGGTGAAATCAAACATAGATGGTAGGCACCGATGAGTGGAACAACTGTCTATTTTATAAATCATAACGAAATGGAGTTAAATTGAGTAGGCTCTCTACATTATAGTCACAAATGATCCTATGATTCACAGTAGTCTTTAATTTGAAATAATACATAAGAAAATGGCTATTTTATAAGAAATCCCAATCTTTAATAAAATAATTCCACAATATATTTCTTGAAGGATTTGGAACAAGATTGCATAAGTCCTGGTGTGTGGGATTTTCCTTATTGAGGGGTTTACTATGAACCTAATGGAAAAGAAAATGGATTATTAATCGGGGTGCATCGGTCTTCCAAAGTAGGAGGAGGGAGGAGGAGGTGCACCACCAATGGGTGAGGGATACAGGGGTGAGGGATACAGGGGCGACACACAATGAGATGTATGGGATTGGAAGAGGAAAGAAGAAAAAGGAATTAAAAATAAATAAAAAATAAAAAAAAGAAAAAAAAGAGAAAAAAATAAATTAACGAAAAATGAAATAAAATCGATGGAAAAATAAATAATATTAAAATAATAAAAATGGTATTTTTCCATTTTAATTACTTTTACTTATTATGTAATCCCATTTCTATTTTATTTCTAAATTTCCATTTATAACTTATTTTATTGTTTAAATTTACATTAAATCTATTCTTAATTATTTTTAATCCATAATTACTTATTTTATTCCCGAACATCGTGCTATGGTGTTATATATCATTTTGGATAAATCTCATGCATTCATTTTAATTATCTAAATAGGTATCTAGGATCCACAATGTGGTGAATAAGCACACACACCCTGGGTTATTTTAAATATTTAAACAATGGTTTTTGATGCTCCATTTCTTAATTAATGTTGGGATGTTACAAAATCCCCTTGTTAAGACAAATCGTCCCCAAGTTTCCCTTCTGATAGTAGTGGAACGTCCTATGAGAAATGCTCTGTCGATTGAGAACCCACAATAGTATTTCTCTCCCATATTTCATCTTGAATGAGTCTGTGTTTTCATAACACCCAAAACAGAGGAACATACCTTCCTCAGCTATATTTCATGCTATGGTGGATGATACAGATCAGACACTCCACAAAGGATGCATCCATATCAAACTCTATGTCATCAGGATCCAATAAGTGGGATTGGTTTGGGTGATACTGTCAAAGATGAGATACATGGAAGGCGTCGTTCATGGCGTGGTACCTCTAAGGAAGATATAACCAAAAGTCCATCGGCCTAACCACTTCCATTACCTCTAATTGACTGACATATCATGGTGATAAAATTACATATCACCTGATCTATTTGTTACCCAACCATGGAGAAACAAACAGAAAGGCTCGATGTCCCACATCGAACTTGATAGGTCTACGACGAAGATCGTTATAAGACTTATCCCTAGATTGAGTTATATTCATACTCTTCCGAATAATCTGAACTTTCTTATATGTCTCTATAATGATATAAAGAACTAATAAAGTTTCCTCACTTTCTTCGCACAAACATAAAGGGTAACAGCATGGTATACAATAGAGGGCCTCATATGGAGCCATTTGAATTCTTGCCTGAAAGTTGTTATTAAAGGTAAACTCAACAAGAGATATATGTTTCTGCCAATGAACTCTATAAATCAAGGATAAAATCCTATATCATTTCTTCTAGCACTCGTACAGTCCTCTCTGATTGACCATTGGTCTGAGAGTGATATGACATACTGAACAATACCTGTGAACCTATGACCTTCTTCAACTCTTTCGAGAACAATGATGTAAGGAGGGCATCACTGCCAAATACAATAGAATGAGGTATGCAATGATGTTTCACTATATCCCAGGTATATAGAATTCCCAACCCATCAATCGTAAAGGTCTACTGGATAGGTAAGAAGTTCTCAACCATGGTCTACCTATATATAATAACCCATACTACATATCTTCCTCGATGAGATTTCGACAATCCTATAATGAAATCCTTGGTGGTTTCATTCCATTTCCATTCGGGATTTGATATAATATGCATAATTCCAACATGTCGTTGGTGGTCTACCTTCATCTACTGTCAGGTGGATCACCATGTGATGAATCCCACTATCTTCTTCTTCATACCAGGCCACTAGTATTTCAAACACATGTCTCTATACATCATCATAAGTCTAATACAAACTGTCCAAATGGAGGTGTGAGATTATTTCATCAGACCTTCCTGTATATCTGAAGCTACCCATATATAACCATGATAACAAAAAGTTTCACTGCAATTAGCAACCCAAATAATAGGTGGTTCTCCCTTATAATGATTTCCCATAAAAATATTCCCTCAGGATCAAAAAACTATTAAATGGAGAATCTCTCTAGAATAGAGGACATTGTTGTAAGAGCTGATAAAACAAGTTACTCGCATTGTTCTTGAACCTCTAGATTCATTTCATAAAACAAAGACATCATCTGCCACTCAATAGTGGCTACCTAAATGGATTGTGTCTACATCTTGCTGCTTAAAGAATTAGCCACAACCATACCCTTACAAGGGGTATAAGAAATCTCAATGTCAAATGACTGTAGGTATTCAACCAATCTCCACTCCCTTATGTTCATGTCTCGCTGGGTCTAGATATCTTTCCAGATTTTATGATCCATATAAACTACAAAACATTCACCCAACATTTATTGTCTCTAATAGCTTAGAGAATGAACCACAAATTCCAACTCAATGTCATTCATAATATAGTTCCACTCATTAGGTCTCAGCTGGAGGGATCCATAAGCCACACATCGATCGCCCGACTTCCAAACTACACCCAATCTGATTCCTGAAGAATCAATGTAATCAATATATCCTCTACCTAACTTAAGAAGAATCAGAATCAGCTATGAGGTTAGTTTTCCTTTCAACTCTTGAAAAGATCATTCACAAGATTCTGAATAGACGAACTATAATCCATTCTTAGTCAGGGTCGTAAGAGTTGCTACTAAGCAGGAGAAATCCTCGATGGAATGCCTGTAATAGCCATCACACCCTAAGAAAATTCATATATCAGAACAATTTAAGGTTTTCACCCTGAAAACTAAGGCGCTCATGTTCTTAGGTTAACTAAAACACCTGCTTCTAATACGATATGACCCAAGAAGTGAACCTTATTGATCCAGAAGTGGCATTTGTTGATATTTTCATAGAGTTGGTGTTCTCTTAGTGTACTCAACACGATCTCAATATGGGTTTCATGGATATTTCTAGAGGGTGAATACACCAATATGTCATCAAAAAAACCTCAAGGAATCTAGATATGTATGAAAACCTTGATTCATCAGATCCATGAAGACTAGTAGTGAATTTGTGTGACCAAATGGTATAACCAAATACTCGTACAACTCATACCTAATTTAGAAATCCATATGTGGTATGTCAGATGGTATCACACACACCTGGTGATATCCTGACCTCATATCAATATTAGATAAAATAGTTTTTACTATGAGTTGGTAAAAGAGATCATCTATACGAGGAAATGGATATTGATTAATTACCACAAGATTATTGAGTTGAAGATACTCCATGCACAATCTAAGGGTACCATCCACCTTCACGGTGAAAATAACTTGTGATCCCAACAGTGATGTTCTAGTTCTGATAAAACCATTGAACTCAAGGTCTTAATGGTGGGTTTTTAAGTTCATGTAGCTCTGTAAGTTCCATCTTATTGGGGGGAATTGACACTAGTGTTGCACCAACCACAAGCTCGATAGTGAACTCCACTTATCTTATGGGAGGTAAGATATTTAAATCATCATGAAAGACATCCCTAAAATATTATAAAACCGGAGGAAAATCAACTAGATGTGTTCTCTAATCACTCATGAAAAGACATGATAACTAAGATGTCACTCTAACCAGTCTTGCAGGTTTAAGACTAGTTCGATCTACCTAGATATCCCATTCTCCCCTGTATAGATTAGTGTCACCCTCAGGGGATGTTAAGGAAACTCGAAAGAGATATAAATCCACTTGATCACAATAAGGGACAAGCCCGTCCATACCGAGAATGAATTCTAGGCTAGTCATCTTGAGGACATAGAAATTACGAAGGAAATGGTACCCACCTATCTCAAGGGGGAACTTCAAGCATTGGAATATTCCATCTATTTTAATCCGAAAAGGATTTTAGAGAGGCCTGAAGCCACAGAGATGCTCAATTATAAAACCATGGCTTCCAAAAACACTAGAAGAAAAAAAGGACAGTGATTCACTAGTATCAAAAAGAGATGAAACTAAAGTAGAGGATACCAGAATAGTACCTCTAACTGTAGATGGTACTACAATATGTTCCTCCAGTGATGGTTTCACTGCATACAAATGACTAGAACCATTTCAATAAGATGTTGCATGACTGGCCTGAGGAGGTCCACTCTACTGATGCTGATAACATGGAACTTCCTTTCCTCGAACACATCCTCCACCATTAACTCATTTGAATTATCCAGTGGAAAATGAACTTCCAGCCTACTGTGGAGTCATAGATCCCATACCAAATGGAGGTGTAGGTACATATCCTTTTCCACTAGATTCTGAGTAGAAAGAATAGAAGAAATTATTAAGGGGACCCATCTTGCTACCAGCTCTACACGCCATCAGGCTTCTCATGCACTGAGGCTTCTTATGGAAAACCCTTTCACTCTAATGACATGTGACATAACTGTCAAAACGTAATACTTGGATAGGATTTCCCCCACGTGAACATTTAAAATGGTGTTTCCTTCTTCATGAAGATCTGTCACCCTATATCGAAATTAAACCATTGTGGATCACTAGTTTAACATCCTTTACATTTTGTTCTGAGCTTAGGGCCTAGTTTCAGATATCTATAATAATTCTAAAATTGAAGATGTTAACCAATGATCAGATAGTATAGTCATGTCCAACCTCAAAATTTCTCACTGTAGTCTTTGTGTCACCAGTCAAATATGGAGAAAAATGTTGGTGATTTTTGAAATGAGCAGAGTACTCTAACACAGTCATAGATCCCTATTGAAGATGTATGAATTTGATTTCATGATAATCTCTCAGATTCTATGGAAAAGAATGACCACATAAATAAGTTTGGAAGTCATCCCAAACAATGTTTCTAAACATCTTATCCTAAAAAACAACATCCCACTAATGGTTGGTAGAGTAACAAAGCATGTGGATTTCATATTTGACCCTCTGCTCTAGAATAATCTCATGATGGTCGAAGATAGACTTTATGGATTCTATCCAGGATCATGTAGCATGAGAGTCTCCACTCCCTGTGGGAGTGGGAGGGTACTGCAGCAAAACGTTTCACGTGAGCTCTTCCATAGATGGGGTAGGTCTACGAATATTCTAAATTGACTAAATAAACCTAAGTACACTAATCCCGAACTAAGAATCATCGCCCATCGGAATATCAGTAGGAGGTAGTACAATGGGAGGCGCTAAAAGAGGTACCATGGGTGGTTTGGGACCCTCCACCTCCAGGATGTTCTCATTTCTAATTTCTTGAGGAAGGCATGAAGATGTCGTGGTGACATTGGTCTAATATATCCAAACACACACCTTTGTACAGAATGTAATGAAGATGAGGAATATAAGTAAAGGTGAAATAAAGAGGGTAGGTATATAGCCAGCCTCTTAGAACTACACAACTTGTAGCCTACTCCTAGAGCTGGGTCTTGATAATGAAGAGTAAACATAAAGGATCACTAACATGATGCCTACTACTTATTTTCCATGTATGGTAAATTTAACATCTAATAAACAGTCACAAAATTTTATTTAACAAATAAGCACTTCAAAATTTTAAATATAAGTACAAGAACACTCACTTAAAAAAAGGTAGATGCATGTTGAAGGTAAATATGGCATGGAAATATGCTTGTTATTTAAATCCTATGGTGCCTAATATGATGCATGTAAATTAATTTCCCTCGTATCATTAGGCTGCAATAAAAAAATCATTATCTAAAAAATACCAATATCAATAACATCATAAAACAAGTGATTCACCCAATTGTGAAATTTTATAAACTATAATTGGTATAATCAGTGACTATAATCCCAACCCAATAATTTGGGATTCCCTTATAAATGGGTTAGCTATGTCTATGAACAGGTTATGTTCCAAATCCTGGTATCCTAGTCTGTTATCAAATCCAAATAGTATGACAAATATAAAAAAACACCCCTCTAATACCACCTGTTGGGTCCCCATCCCGGAAGCTACTGGATCAGTGTTTTGAGTCGAGTTGGCCACATAACCTCAAACACATCTTCTCGAATTCTTGAGGCTACCAATTATAAGTGAGGGAATTTTTAACATGTCTATGGGGTAGGCTATGCCCTCATAGGTAATAAGTAATATACATCAGAAGAAAACTAGTTTAATACAATAACGAAATCATATAAATAACCAAACTACAGTAAAGGGAATGTGAATAATCCAACTGAATAAATGACCAGTGATGAATATGACAAATAAACCAGATACTCTATAATGACATGCCCGTCTATCTTTTCAAAAAGAAATTACAAAAAATTGGAACAAAATCATGCTACCAAACTGAAAAGAAAAGACACAATATGTGACAACTTCATCGTGTGCATGGATCAGTCCTCTGACCCCAATCTCCATCCTATGTAGAAAGAAAAAAATAAAGCATCAGAAGTAGCACAATTCCATCTATCAATACCCGAAAAAATGAATATTTTAATTATTAAAAGTATCAGCACATCAAACTTTAAAAAACCCCAATAATTAATGGATCATAATTGTTCTATAATGATTATTTAATTTAAACTCAATTAAAAAGGGATATGTAACACTTGCAATTAATCAAATTAAGTATTTAGGTTCAATCGTATTTATATAGACCACTTAGTCACAACCAAAGGGGTGTTCGAATATGTTGAAACAATTGGAAAATTCAATTTATGATAACTAAGACTACAATGATTAAGAAAAAATATTTATTTAAAATGATTGGGGGAAATTGAACAACGCTAGTAGGCACCGACGAGCGGCACAAATGTGTGTTTTTATAAAACGCATTGAAACAGAGGGAATGTGAGTATACTACATACCTTATAGTTTAAATGATCATATGAACCGTGATAGGATTTGATTTTACATAAAATTTAATAAAAATGATGATATTAAAAAAATGCTCAATTTTTGGTAAAATCCTTCCACGACAAATTACGCGACAGATTTGGAATGAGATCACATGATTCCTGGTGCGTTGGGTTATCCTTATTAAGGGGTTTAATGAGAACATAATTGTGAAAAAAAATGGATGAAAAATGAGGGTGAAGTGGTCTTTTGAAGGATGAGGAGGGAGGAAGTGGCACACCTCTTTGGGGGGGGGGGGTTACAGGGGCAACACACAGGAATATGGAGTGAAGAGGAAGATTAATGATAAAAAGAAAGGAATGAAAAAAAATAAAAATAAGAAAAAAATAAATAAAAATAAATGAAGGAATGAAAATAAAAATAAAAATAATGGAAAATAAAAGAAGATAAAATTAATAAAATATATTTGTTGATGATCCTTTTCGTCACAGAGTCTAAACGAATTGAAAAGGGAAATACCTTGAACCCAAAGTGATTCATCCTTTGAAGAAACATCAAAAATTGACAAAGGCATGAACAAATATTCAAATGCACTTGGGTGACGCAAGTTCCACCAAGGTCACGCAAGTATACTTGCGCACCGCCCAGTGGTCACACAGGTGACTTGCACGCCCTATTTGAATTTCGCTCAGGGTATTCTCCAGCCTATAAATACCCCCTGTGGGCCCCCCATTTCGAGAGGAAAAATTCCAGAAATTCAGATTTGAGCTCACGGCACCCTAGTCTCTTCTCAATGCTTTCGAACACTTCTAATGTAATTTCTTACCTAGAACGGAAGATCTAAAGAGAGGGAGTAAGGCCTAAGTGTTGAAAATCATCAACACTTGCACGCATAAGTGGCCAGACCTTAATGGAAATGGCCACACTTGTGCGCCGCCTTACTCCTTCAACAGAACTTGCACACCCCTCTTCTGGAAGCCTCTAAGGATAGTACTAAGGGATTGAGCCCAGTATCGCCCAAGTATTACCCTAAGGGTTGACCGTCATGCAAGTACCACTGTGTCGTGCAAGTGTACTTGCATGACCAGGACTTGCGCGGCCATGCAGGACTTGTGCTCCACCTTCTTTTTGGGTACCCCTCCTGCCTATTTCACCTCTCTTATACATATCCACCTCTCCTCTATAATATTAAGCCTTTATAGCTCTCTCCAAATCCATTCACGACATGATTTTCTTGTTGGAATCCTTATCTGAAAGGAATTTTGTGGAACATTTATTAAAACCTAGTGATTTACATATCATTATGTCACTAAGGTTAGATATTTCATTCATTCAATCGCATCCTTTAAGATGAGAGAATCATTAACCTAGGCCTCCTTTTAAGGAGTAAGCCCCAGTCCAAGTTCTCTTAATTTGGGAATCCTCTTTTGGAATAAGCACCAAGTACCCTAACCTGGGCATCCTTTTCAAGAATAAGCCCCAGTCATAATTTCCCAAATATGGGCATCCTCCATAGGAGTAAGCCCCAAGTTCCCAATATCCGAATTTCCTTAACCCGGACGTCCTTTTTAGGAGTAAGCCCCAGTCATTATTTCTCTTAACCAGTCTTAATTTTCTTTTTTATTTGGGATTCCTTCTCAGGAGTAAAACCCAATCATAATTCCCATCCTAACTTGGTCACCTTCCTCAAGAGTAAGCCCCAAGCTAGAGTATCCAAATCTTCATAAAGCACATATACCTTTATGGACCTTCTTTCTGTGTTTCTTCCCTAAAGTAAAACCCAATCTTCCTCTATTTTGGGTAGTCATCCATACATTAGCCCCACATCATTTCTTATGATTGCATCTTTCATGGAAAAATTTTCTGGTTTTACCAATACCTATTGTTTGTCACACCGAGCATGACTCACATGAGCTTAGAGTGTAAAAGTAATTATGAAATCATTCCTTGAGCCATCAATCATACATAAACGTCATACTTCTTTACTCTAACTATGTTGGTTTTGATTCCTTTTCTAAGACAATGGATACAAAGGTAGCCCATCTGCGGGTACGATCCCAACTCTGAAATAATTCATGTCCCTCTGAATGACAATAAACTTCAAGTTCCCTTCTGCATGGCTTTAAAACCAGTATGGTCTTCATAATGACCAAGAGTTTTTTATATAATGTATTGAAGGATACCATTGACTAGGAATCTCTAAACAAATACAGATGATTCTCTATTGATGAATAACCTCGAATATATATAAAATATTCTCTAAATGTCATACATGTTAATCATTGATTGTCAAATCTAAAGGAAATCTCTTTTTCATACATGGTAATATAATAAGGATTCATGAACATAACTTAAATCTATAAAGAGAGTCTCGGAGTAGACAATAATTCCCCTAAAAAATGTGTGATGAGTCCGACCTCCCATCCTCTAAACCAATGCAAATTATTATGTCTCATCAGTTCACAACTAATGAGCACCTACCTTTGGAAAGTAGGTCCAAATGGATATGGAATCATATGATGTTTCTGATTCTATAAACAAACCCATTAGAATCCTCATAGAAAGTTTGAATCTTAAATCAATGAGATCATCACTAATTCTAGAGGAAATAGAAAATGGTGAACCCGAAGTGAATCCTTAACCAAGTTAAAATCATGTTTTAATTATTTGTTAGGCCCCTATTTAAAACTAAATAAAACGGCCAACAAAGCAATCAATAACATATGTGATTATACAAATGATGTAGTGTCTGGACTTATCTTGATTACGTCTGTTATATAAAAAGGAACTCATTTACAAGATCTTATGTATTACGAGAATGGATTTTCCTAAGTTCACGTCTGTGAATGCCTCTACTGTGAAAACCTCTGCTGTGAATGCATCTGCTGCTACTTCTACTGGATCGTTGTCCGCTCTAAGGATGAAATCACCTACTCTGCGTCTTCAACGCTTGGTATCAAATGCACTGGTTATGGAGTATCATCAAAACGGTACCATTCAAAATCCGGAGGCTGCTCCATAAGCCCTCCAGGTGAACAATTCACCCTGGTCGTCCGGACAGTGACGGCCAATGATCAAGAAGCAGGTGGTGCCAACCACCGTCTCCAACCATTTTGGGTCATTATCCATGTAGCACAATCACCATTCACTCCCATATTCGGGGGATGTGAATGAGCCGGTCCCCCAAGGCCTTAATTCAAGGATTCATGAGTCCATCCTGAGGGCTCCCATCAACAATCGCCACCAGACTCGTGTGACAGTGCTCCCTCAACATGATGAGGGTATCATCTCCAGGCATTTGGCTCAGGTTCTTCGAACCCGAGTAGGTAAGAAGAACCACCAGAGGTGAAATACGGTCAACAGTGAGCTGGTTCTCATCTCTTCCATCTCTGGAGAAGTCCACCAACCTAACTTGGTGGCAAGCAATGAGCGGGCACACACACCTGTTCGTTTTAATTCCGATGTCCAGCAGACTCGTCTGGAAGCAGCACGCCAATCCCGCCAGGCAATTCTGGTGGAGTGCTATAGACAGGAACATACACCTGTTTATAAATCATCATATAGACAACATGCTCATTTGACTACATGTGATGGATCCCGCCATCCCAATGTGATGACAACTGGTAAACAGGAACATACATCTGCTTACATTCATCAATCATGCCAACAACATCGTCTGTCTGTATTAAAGGAAGTTCATCAACCACGTTCGGCGGAGTGAAATCAGAGGGCACATACACCTTCTAGAATTTATCAAGCCTACCAACAGTCTTGTTTAGTAGCATTCGGAGAATTCATTAGGAAAGCTCCGATGAAAAATAGGAGGCGGACTCAACTCTCTGCCCCCACACATGAGTACTGTCAGAATTCACTGGCAGGAAAAGGAGGATAGGAGCAGGAACATACACCTACTCCAAGCACAGAATGAACCTATATCCATGTTCTGGTAGCTGAAGTCACCAAGCATATTCTATCAATGGTGAAAGAGCAGAAGAAAATCCCTGCTCATATTCTGAATGCCTGCCAGGATATTATAACAGCTTCATCATCATCTTAGGGAAAAACACATAAATCTATCCCTACCAGTGGAGTGACACATCAACAGTTCACTCTAGAACAGACACAAACATCTGTTCCAGTCCAAGAGGGTTGTGGGGCGTACTCCCCCATATCATACAAATAGCCAAGTCAGGCACAAAGACCAGATTTGAGTGGAGATAATCATCCTAACCTGATCATTTTTCTTGAGCAGGCACATACACCTTTCCATAATGACCACTTTCTTCAACAAGTTGTTACCAAAGTGAGTTAGAAGGCATCTAAGAAGAAGACCCTCCCACCACAGTCAAGAAATAAAGGGCCAACTTGTAACAAGGCCTTACTCGATGATGGATTTCTTGAAGCACCCAGAAAATTATCTGTTGTAACTCAAGATTCTGCTCTCTCAGTTCTCAAAAGTAGGAACATTAATTCTGAAGGTCTACATCAGATACTTCCTCGTGAAGTCTTTCTTCATGACAATGTGGTCGATCTCAAAGATTCATCTTCAGATGAGAGACACATCATCCCTTTATATGGTCAGAAGACCAAGGAGCAAAATGTTTCATCTTTTGCCGTAACCCACCATGGAGGTCCTTACCTTGATGATGAATTTAGCTGCGAAAGTCCTCTCTGTAGTAATAATGCACATTGCCTGGAAAATGCTCCAATGGACAATGTAGTGATGATAAATCCCTCTTATCTTGAGCCACTTTAAAATGTGAAGCCATTCATGTCTGGTGCTTTACCACTAACAGGTGAAACACTTTCTCAATCAGAAGATAGCCCGTGGTGTAGGTCATTCTCTGAACCACCCCTGGGTCATTCATCTTCTAGTTTGATCAATGAATTCTCTACCGATATTGTTCAATCCGATGAAGCGACAAGGAAGCACCATCTCTAGTCTAATCGGGTAGAAGAATCTTCATTGAATGATAAAGAAGAAGTACTGAATATGAGAAAACAACTGGAGAAAAGTGACGTGCCAGTCATATTTTGGACTCTGGCTGACTCTCAATATGACATTACAGAGATGTTGACGAAAGATGGAATTCAACATATTCGTCTCAACATATAGAAAACTCTTTGTCAGTTGAAAACGATAATATTATCTTATGATTAATATGAAAATCATGTCAAGATAATAGATGTAATGACCCAAAATTTTGAATAAATCTCTTTTCCTAAATTTTGTGTGTTATTTTATTTCATACTCAACAAAACATTTTTCATTTTATAAAATGAGTATAATTAAAATGATACTGTTGGGTTTTGACTATTATATGACCGTTAGTCAGAATGACCTTTGGAAACTAAATTTTGTGATTATCGTCTCTAAATACAAGTGATCTTGGTTAATTAATATAAAAAGAAGATTTGATGGCCTCATCCAGCAGTCTTGGGCCAATCGAAGCCCATCAAAGAAAACTTGGGAAGGAGTTAGCATCATTGGGCTTTGCTCTGGACCAAACCCAATCCGAAATTCATCGTGTAAAGCTATAACGGAATCACCTTCGCGAGAAGCTCAAACTGATATAAATTACTACTTGGGTAATGTTGGCCGAGTCGCCCTCAGATTCTCTCACCTTAGCACACCTAACACTTAGGACTTATGCTGGGGTTATAAGGGGATATGTAAGGAGACCGTAACTGCCTTATTAAATCTGTTGATTTAAATAAAAAATTTTATTTTTTCTTATGATGAAGTTTGTGAATTTTCAAATGTCTAGGTAAATATAGTTTGCATATTTTTGATGAATTCTAGAAAAATGATATTTGAAAATATTTATTTAAACCTTAAATAATTAATTATGTGTAATGATTTTCAAAAAATGGTCTTCTACAATTATGTTCAGTAAGAAATTTACAGTCTAATCAGATCAACATAATTTTTTATGAATAGTAAATTATGAATAGTGATTGTATGCTTAGGATTAGTAATGTGACTCAATGTATTAGTAATCTCACATAAGAAAGTGTTAATATAATTTAGGCACCTTGATTAAGTAATGTGATTCAATAAAATAGGTAAACAACTGTTTCAGAAATTATTATTCATGTATTAGTTTTTTCCAGTGAATAGTGTTTTTTAATTAAGATTTTAATTAAAAATATTTAGAAAATTATTTTTATAAAATGGAGGTCTTTTTTGAATTCAGAGTATCGATATTATGTTAAGGTAATTTTTAGGGATTTTTCTGAAAAAAATGAATTTTCGGGGAATAGTGTTTTTATTTAAAAATTAAATTAAAATATTTAAGAAATTATTTTTATAAAATGGAGTTCATTTTTGATGTCAGAGCATCGATATCAGGTTAAGGTGAAAATTTTGGGATTTTTCTTAGAAAGTTGAATTTTCGGTGATTAGTGAATTTTCAGTTTTATGTTTCGGGTGTTTAATGACAACATTAATGATTTATTAAGTATGTAATCAATATGGTCGACCTATGAATAGTATTATAAGGTATGATGATTTCCAAGTGGCCAATACCATGGGCAAGCCCATGGTTTTTCCAAAACCACCAATGAGGTGTCCCTTGGCCATTAATGCCTTGTCCCCTCACTTTCCCTTTAAATACCAAGCCATTCTATCATCTTTTCCATTCCAAAATCCTCCTCAAAGATGTTCTGGTCTCCTTACCTCCCAAGGAGTTCTCCCAAGGTGCCCTCAAGCCTCCAAAGGTCCCAAACATCATGATTTTGAAGTTACTCTTCAAGGTAAGGGGTCCTAGCTCTCTCTTTCTTTCCAAGTACTCTCTTTTATGTCATTTATTTTATGCTCCATGTTCTTATGTTGTAGATGTTCTTTTATATTCATCCTTATGTCCTTTTTATGTTCAAATGATGAGAGAACCCCTATTTCTCTCATCAATTCATTTTAAGAATGTTAATGTGGCGTCGTTAGGCTGCCGAATTTTTAATTGATTCTTTCACCCTTCTCATTTTCAAAATCTATTTTCATGTCAAGTCTTTCAAGTTAATTTTTATTATGTTAGGGTATTATATATATATATATATATCATACTTATATTTTATTTTCATATGTTGAGAGACCCTATTTGATATCGTCAATTCATTTTTTTTATGTTTTAAGTGACGCCGTTAGGCTGCCGAATTTTCATAAGAGAAATCTTATTTGTTTTCCGTCAATGTTTTTCATTTCATATAGTATGTCATTAAAATTTAATTACCATGTTCTTATATCCCTTATATTCTATCCCTATACTTTTTTATGGATCATTTATGAGGGGGTGACCCATGTCCCCTCCCTTTTCAATGTTTTCTAAAACCATGCAACATAGCCGTTATGCTGCCGAATTTTCGTCTCAAAATGTCTCTCTCTTTTTCTCAAATTATTTTATTTTATTAAGTGAATAATCAAATATCTTTATTCTATATGGTTATTCACATATATATCAAAATTATCTATTTTAATTATGGTACTTACATACATAAAACCCTCTTTCCTTTTTCTGTGGGTTTAAAGTGACATAAAGATCAGGTCTTTAAAGCAGTTTTTAAAATGTGATGATTATGAAATGAAACCCATTTCTTTTATGCTATATGGGTTGTCTATGAAATGATTGATGATGATATATGTGGATCACATGATAACAAAGGAAAATTTAAGGGTGCACCCTGATAGAATTCCAATGCATTGGGTAAAGACTTAATCTCTAGAGATGACCATTTTTAACGACGCCTTGGTGAATAACCTTGGTAATTTTTAATGACGCCTTGGGGATGGACCTTTGTGAAAAGGAAATGATTATCAATGTTAAATGTTTTATCCACATCTTCAAGTTATTAAAAACGTTATTGTTATTATGATATTCCTCATGAACACTTTCTATATGACTTAATGTTATTTTTCAGGACTTTTGATGTATCTCAAGTTCTCATGTAAAATGTTTCCCTTGTTTCCCATACTGGGCCTTCTACTCACCCTTTCCTTTGATGTATGCTCCCAAGTTATGAGATGCTATAATGAAATCAGGTTGAACAAATGAATAGGACTTTCATGTGTTTAAGAAGAATGTTTTTTTGTTGTTGTCATGTATTAAGTTCCGGGTTTCCAAGACACTAAATATTAAAGATCCCCAGTTTTTGTATAATCTAATGAAAGTTTATGTGATAAAAAGGCAGGATGATATATCTGGTATCAAAGGATGGTTCAGTTATTTGTGGAAATTAGGATATGAAAACATTAGGAAGAACCCTATAGAATAGTTTAACTATAGGAAATCTTCCTGGTATTTTGGTGAGTATTGAGTATGTGGTTTATCAAGAAAATACATCCCTGTCTAGATTTGAGCCGATAGAGGTGGCTTTGGCACAAATATACATAGGGTAAGACCAGAAAACACAGCATGAGCTAGACATAAACAGGAACTGGTACACGACAATGGGCCTTTCTGCACTCTTGGTTACGACACTCTCGGGGGATATTCTTTGGTAAATTCATAAGCTTAGTATGAACCATTTTTAAAGGAACAAAGATAAAATAAAATAAAGATTCACATAAGAATATATGATCATCGATAACCGAGATTGGATCCTAAGGTATCACAAGTTAGGATATACTTTTCTTATACACATTTATCCTTCTTTTCTTTAAGTTTCGTTTTCATCATTATTGGTTAAGTATTTAAGCCCCCTAATTATAATTTCTTTTCTTAGTTAATGGTAGGAAATAGAAGAACATGTCCCAACAACCAATGTGTTAGGAAATTTGACGATTGCCATATTAATATGACAGTGACAACGAGATATCAAGTTGAACATATTGTGATTATGCCAAACCAGCTATCAAAAATCAAAATTAATAATTGGTACCTAGTTGAATTCCCAAATTCATTAAGGAAGAAGAAGACGAAGTCTCAAGGATGTTCATATGATAAAGTTGATAAGGGAAAAGAGAACCCAATTTCCTTTGGGCAAAAAGTGTGGAAAGTGGAACCAAGGATAATGTCACAAAGGAACCAGGAGATGTTTTAAGTGTAGGGTGATAGGGCATAAAGTAGCATATTTCTTCAAAAAAATGGATAATGTGATGAATAGAGATAAGTTTCGATCTAATGTATCATATACAGTTCAATGTCGTAACTGTGGAGAAGTTGGACATTATCCAAGGAAATGCTCTCTTGGAAGGTATGATAAGCATGATGAGCATCAAAAATCTTCAAGGACAAGGGAACAATTCAAGTCATATGCTGAGACGAATCAAAATGACTAAAGTACATGAAACTTCTTCATAATAATTTCCTATGTCAGGTTGTATTTTTGTTTGTGCTCTATGAGTATATCCTTAATGTTTTAAAAGAACATCTAGTCACTACCTAAGATGGTTTTATATCATTACGGAATACATCTATTGTTATGTATCACATGTTGATGTTGTGAAGCTGTTCTTCTTAAAAAAAATTATTAGGGGATTAAAAGATGTTTATTATTTTGGAAGATGTTCACTATATTAGGAACCCTGTATGATAGAGGTAAATATATTACTATGGTATTTTATTTGAGGAGTAATGGTTGACTTATATTTTTTAGAATCAACAAATTTAAGGTTAACTTATAGAAATTTTGGTTACTTGTGGAAATGATTAACCTATCTTGGGGAAAATGTGATTAGGTTAGTTACTTTTGTTATAAGATGTTAGGGGTGGTTGATGTCATTTGGATATGAACGATAAAGTTTATCTTGGAAGACTATGTTATCAAAATCCTTCTTTTTTTTGGGTTTCAATCATAGTTTGGTTTTTTTAGTAATTTTAAGGACATTTATTTATGGAATGGTCTATGATGAACTTTGGGTAGTACGGTGGAACTTTGAAGATTTAAAAGTATTTTCCATTACTATGGGGTTCTTTATTTTTTAAGAGTTGTTTTATCTTACCCTTTCTGTTTTTGGGATAAATTATTAAAGATAGATAGTTATTCTTTTGTGGATTACATGATTCTCTAGAAGATGATTCTTGTGATTTGATGAGACCAAGTAGTTTTGAATTCTCTTTGTTTGGAGAAAAGATTAGTCTTGGTGGAAACCTATTAAGGAATAAAACTCTTTTGAAGGTAAATATATTTCCTTGGGTTCTTATACTATATAGTAAATTAATTCCTCATAATTATTAAAAGGATCTTAAAAAAAAGTTGTTTTTAACGTTTCCTACTGGGTAATCAAAGACCATTTAACCCATCACAAGTTTGTGATTTTCTTATGGTTAACTTTCTCCTAATCATGTTTTCTACCACTATCCATCAGAACATGACCCTTTGTTTTCTCCTCCATATACATGTTTTCCAACATGGAATCCTAGTATGGGTTAACTCGGGTGACCTTTGTAATTCCTTTTCTTTCTTTTAAAGAAATAGTGTTAGTGACTCTTTTTCCAATGTGGGACTTCAATGAAATTTCCATGCCCAATTTTAAAAATTGCAAGGATGCAATTTCTTAAGGGGGGGAGATTGTAACGACCCAAAATTTTGAATAAATCTTGTTTCCTAAATTTTGTGAGTTATTTTATTTCATACTCAACAAAACTTTTTTCATTTAATAAAATGAGTATAATTAAAATGATACTGTTGGGTTTTGAATATTATATGACTGTTAGTTACTATGACCTTTGGAAAATAAATATTGCGATTATCGTCTCTAAATACAAGTGATCTTGGTTAATTAATATAAAAAGAACATTAGATGGCCTCATCGAGTAGTCTTGGGAAAATCAAAGCCCATCTAATAGAACTTGGGAAGGAGTTATCACTATTGGGCTTTGCTCTGGACCAAACCCAAGCCGAACATCATCGTGTAAAGCTAGAACAGAATTGCCTTCGTGAGAAGTTCAAACTGATAGAAATTACTACTCGGGCAATGTTGGGGGAGCTTCCCTCAGATTCTCTCACCTTAGCACACCTTACACTTAGGTCCTATGCTGGGGTTATAAGGGGCTATGTAAGGAGACCATAACTGCCTTATGCAATCGGTTGATTTAAATAAAAATTGTGATTTTCTCTAATGATGAAGTTTGTGAATTTTCAAATGTCCGGATAAATATAGTATGCATATTTTTGATGAATTCTAGAAAAATGATATTTGAAAATATTTATGTAAACCTTAAATAATTAATTATTTGTAATGATTTTCAAAAAATGGTCTTCTATAATTATGTTCAGTAAGAAATTTACAGTCTAACAAGATCAACTGAATTTTTAATGAATAGTAAATTATGAATAGTGATTTTATGCTTAGGATTAGTAATGTGACCAAATGGATTAGTAATCTCACTTAATGAAACTATTAATATAATTTAGGCACCTTGATTAAGTAATATGATTCAATAAAATAGTTAAATAACTATTTCAGAAATTATTATTCAAGTATTAGTTTTTTCGGATGAATAGTTTTTTTAAATAAAAATTTAATTAAAAATATTTAGAAAATTATTTTTATAAAATGGATCTCATTTTTGAATTCAGAGTATCGATGTTATGTTAAGGAAATTTTTGGAGATTTTTCTGAAAAAAAGAATTTCAGTGAATATTGTTTTTATTTAAAAATTAAATTAAAAATATTTAGAATTTTTTTTATAAAATGGAGTTCATTTTTGAAATCAAAGCATCGATATTAGTTTAAGGTGAAATTTTGGGATTTTTCTGAGAAAGTTGAATTTTCGGTGAATAGTAAATTTTCAGTTTTAAGTTTCGGGTGTTTAATGACATCATTAATGATTTATTATGTATGTAATCAATATGGTCGACCTATGAATAGTAAGATAAGGTATGAGGTGTCTTAAGTGGCCAATACCATGGGCAAATACCATGGGCAAGCCCATGGTTTTGCCATAACAACCAATGAGGTGTCCCTTGGCCATTAATGCCTTGTCCCCTCACTTTCCCTATAAATACCAAGCCATTATCTCATCCTTTCCATTGTAAAATCCTCCTAAATGACATTATCTTCTCCTTACCTCCCAAGGAGTCTTCCCAAGGTTCCCTCAAGCCTCCCAAGGTCCCAAACATCATGATTTAGAAGTTATTCTTCAAGGTAAGGGATCCTAGCTCTCTCTTTCTTTCCAAGTACTCTCTTTTATGTAATTTATTTTATGCTCTATGTTATTATATTGGAGATGTTCTTTTAAATTTATCCTACTCTCATTTTTATGTTCATATGATGAGAGACCCCCTCTTACTCTCATCAATTCGTTTTAAGAATGTTAAAGTGGCACCGTTAGGCTGCCAAATTTTTAAGGGATTCTTTCACCCTTCTCGTTTTTAAAATCTATTTTCATGTGAAGTCTTTCAAGTTCCTTTTTATTATGTTTAGGTATGATCTCTATATCTATCATACTGATCTTATTTGTTCATATGATGAGAGACCCTATTTGATCTCGTCAATTTATTTTTTTTGATGTTTTAAGTGACGCCGTTAGGCTGTCGAATTTTCATAAGAGAAATCTTATTTTTTTTCCTTCAATGTTTTTCATTTCATATGGTATGTAATTAAAATTTAATTACCATGTTCTTATATCGATTATATTCTATCCCTCTACTGTTTAATGGATCATTTATGAGTGGGTGACCCATGTCCCCTCCATTTTCAATGTTTTCTGAAACCATGCAACATAGCTGTTATGCTACCGAATTTTCGTCTCAAAATGTCTCTCTCTTTTTCTCAAATTTTATTATTTTATTAAGTAAATACTCAAAGATATTTCTTCTATAGGGGTATTTAAATATATATCAAAATTATCTATTTTAATTCTGGGACTTACACACATAAAACCCTCTTTCCTTTTTCCGTGCGTTTAAATTGACATAAAGATCACGTCTTTAAAGCAGTTTTTAAAATGTGATGATTATGAAATGAAACCCATTTATTTTATTCTATATGGGTTGTTTTTGAAATTATTGATGATGATATATGTGGCTCACATGGTAACAAAGTAAAATTTAAGGGTGTGCCCTGATAGCGCTCCAATGCATTGGGTAAAGACTTAATCTCTAGAGATGACCATTTTAAGGACGCCTTGGTGAATAACCTTGGTAATTTTTAATGAAACATTGGGGATGGACCTTAGTGAAATAGAAATGATTTTCAATATTAAATGGTGTAGCCACATCTTCAAGTTATGAAACACGTTATTTTGGTTATGATATGCCTCATGAACTCTTTCTCATGCCTTAAAGTTGATTTTCATGACTTCGGATGTATCTCAAGTTGTTATGTAAAATGTTTCCCTTGATTCCCTTATTGGGCCTTCTGCTCACCCATTCCATTAATGTATGCTCCCAGGTTATGAGATGATGTAATGAACATAGGATTAAAAAATGAATAAGCCTTTCAATTGTTTAAGTAGAATGTTTTTTTCATGTATTAAGTTCCTGGTTTCCAGGACACTAAACCTTAAAGATCCTCGGTTTTTGGATAATGTAATGAAAGTTTATTTGATAAAAAGTTGGGTTGATATAATAGAAGGGTTACAATGACAAATTGACATGGAATCTCTCTCATTTTATCGATATCCAAAAGCTAAAAAAATACAGAGAGCCCTTCAGCATTCATGCCTTGGCGCACTAAGAAGATTGCGCCAGTTAATTGTCAATGCCCCATCTGGTATTCAGATCAGGGGAAGGGGTGTTCATGGAGCACTACATTTCACTGTGCTCTACAGTCAGCAAAGACCACCGAAAATGGTCTCATGTAATGTTATTTCCCATGGTCGGCCACAGCCAATTGAATTTGTTTGTAATCGAAATCCTTCCCCAGAACAGGCTTCCACTAGTTCCTCTTAAAATCAAGAATACAGAGAACAAGTTGTTGAAATAATCCTGCATCAAGCCAACAGGAATATTGAACATGCTTCTCATTTGGAGAAAGCACATCACCAAGTGACAGATGTTTCAGAAATCATCCAATTTTATTTTGAGCCGGGTGATAAAAAGTGGATGTAGGTTGATGCATCCAGCTAATTTCCAGAATAAAGTCCACAAGAGATGGAGATCTTTCAAGAAGGTCTCGGATATAGCATCTCAAGATCCACCCCAGCTTTCCGGACTGTGGACACTTTTAACCCAACCCTCGGAATAAACAAATAATATTCTAGGAGTTGAGCAGGAACAGCCCCAGTCCACCGGACATGGGACTTCATCAAATCATAAATCTCTTCCTCATATAAAGTCTGTTTTCTCTCAACTAGGGAAGAAGAATCAAGAGGAAAGAAGAGCCAAATTATCAGTAGATTCCCTCTAAATTACGGTTCATCAAGAAGTTCTTGAGGGATCAAATCAACAAAAGGAAATGTCTCATCGGGGACATGGAAGAAGACAATATCGCAGAAATGCTGATAGAAGGGATGCAATGCATTATGCATCAATTACTGTCATCAATGTCGTTGTTGCTGATCCACCAGATGAGGCTCACTCAGAGGGATCAGATGAAGAGGTTGTTGCTCAAGAAGTTGTATGCACAGACACAAATGAAGAAGGTGTACGTACATGAAATCAAAGGATTACCCAAAATCTAGGTAATCGTTCATGTAACCCACTTACCCCTATCCAAAAGGTATCCAATAAGGGGAAAGGAAAGAATTAGGTTACATATCCATCCTATGTAGAAGGCCAATCTCTCTCACTAGAGTAATGATTTTCACAACAAGAGGAAGAAATGAAGGAATTGAGGAGGTTGAACGTAGAACTAGTTCAAGGTAGTCTTCCTCCTAAGCATGCTGGAGTCAGTGAGCCAAGGGAATTTGTTGTGGTTACTGAAATGGATCGAGAATATCTTCCTCTATTCATACACCCTCACAAGTCTAATCCTACGAGTCATGTGAAACAACAATCGGCAGTGCTACCATCAGTTGTAGTACCAGCCACAACATCTGTACAAGCTCCAGTCATTGCACCTGTTCAGGTCCAACCTCAACCAGATGTTTCTAAAAAGTTAATAACTACTATTGAGTCATTAACAGCTTGGTTGGAAGATATGGAAGGAAAGCGTGCACTGATTCAACCAGAGAAGAGAGCTTACCCTGAATGGGTAGATGCAATTCCTCCCCCATAAAATGATGCAATTACCACATTCCCAATCTTTAATAGTTTGGGAGACCCAGAGAAAGACATAACACATTTTGTTTCTCTTTGTGATCCTATGTTGGGAACCCCTCAGCAATAAAAAGAAGTTAAGCTCAGGTGTTTTGTATAGTAATTACAAGGACCCGCCTTTATCTGGTATACAAGATTGCAATCTCGGTCAATTATCAGGTGGGAGGATCTTCGTCAACAATTCCTTCTTCAATTCAGCTCAACATTTCCAAAAACAATAGTTTTCTATCTTAAAAAATATAAGCAAAGGGATAATGAAAGGGATTCAGATTTCATTACTCGTTGGAAGGGATTAAGATATTCCCTAAGCTTAGCAATCCCTCAAGAGGAATTGTTTCCAATTTGTGTGGAAAATCTGCGTGATGAGTTGCACACATCGTTGATCCCTGTGAAAAACACAGGAGGGTTTCGAGACCTTACTTCAATCGCTCAACAGATTGAAGACTCTCTTATAAAGACTAAGGATAAAGCAAGTGTAATTCCATCATCTCTAGGAAGGATAATGGGTAAAGCAGAGACTACTACAGTTATTCTTAAACAAGCACCTGTACCTGCATCTACTTCAAAAACTTCATCTTCGCGAAGGGATCCACCTCTTGAGCGCCAAAAACAGAGGCTGTTTCATAAAGATGAACAAATAGATCAAAGACAAAAACAATTTGAGGATTTGAGAATCAAAGTTTAATCTTTCTGAAATAAACAAGTTCCTCGTTATTTCATTTTGGCCCTAGAAAATAATTTGGTTCAATTTCTGAGGCCTATGAGGCCGAACAAGGAAGAAGATGAAGACTGTCCCCATTATTTCCCATTTCATCAAATGTTGGGGCATCCCATTAAGGAGTGTTTTGTCTTCAAGGACCTCCTGAATAAAATGGTCTACTTGGGACATGTCAAACTGAGAGGTTCTTCGACTCAGGTATCATGTGTTACTACTACAGATCCATAGGAAGAAGGTGGGTGGCAAGAAGTCAAGAACAAAAATGCTCAAAAATATGATGATTGGAAGGTCAGAAAAACGATCAACCGAACTCATGCTATTTTGCGAAAATAATTGAAGAAACCAATTGTGTCTTCTGTCATGAATGCCGCAGAAAAACCCTCTTCATTATATAGAAAATCCTCAAAATAACGACATAATTCAAAGAAAGACGAAGAATCCGAAGAAGATGAGTATGTGTCAAAGCCCAAGTTTTCTTTGACTCTGAAAGATTTTATGCCATCACTTCGAATCCATGGGTACTACCCCATAAAACGACACTTCCTAAATTGGATATTCGGACAGAGTATTCATCGGATGTTGAGTTAATCTTCGGTTCTGTTAATATGATTCACTTAATAGATCCTTATGCCAATCAGAGTTTCAAACTCGTTGAACCTAGGTTCCCCATATCAAATAGAGGAATGAGAGGAAGTTCCAAAGGCTCAGGGTATAGGGGAAGACATGGATCTTTCAGAGGCCACTATTCTAATTCTACCCATGCTAGAACTGTGTATACAACCGAAACTCGTGGCAGAGCCCTTCAACGAGCTCAACAAGAACAAGAATGTTCTTCTACACAAGGCAGATTCAGTCCTGGCACAGTTATTCTAGATTATCGGTTGGAGGTTCCACATTATTCTTCCCAGCAAGTAAATTTACCAAATCGGTCTAATCTTCCAAATCCAGGAGTATTACCAACTCCTATCCCGGTACAAGATGCATCAACTTCCAAAGCATCAAATTCTACGGCACCTGCGAAAGCACATGTAACTGTTGGGAAGCACAGACCATTGGATCAAAAGTATGATGTATTGAAACACTTGGCCCATATATTGGCCATGTAATCAATTCTGGATGCTTTGAATTTATCAAAGGATCTTTGGGAGTCACTCATCGAGGCTTTGTCGGGTCCTCAAGAGTTTGCAACTGAAATCACTACAGTTGAATTCTACCATGTAGAGAATAATCCTGCAGAATTCCATGTAGTGATATATTTTACTAATGAAGATGAAGATGATGTCTTGCATGGACATATTATACCATTGTACTTATCTAGAAAGTTCAATGGTGTAGATGTCCGAAGAGTTTTCATTGATAATGGTTCAGGAGTCAACCTCATCCCCATTCGTACACTTTGTCAATTGGGCCTCACAGAATCTCATTTATATCCTTCTACTTTGAAGTTACAAGGATATGATAAAAATGAACAAGAACCACTAGGTGAGATTACACTCAGAACTCAGTTTGGAGATCTTGTATCTAATTCAGATCTTATGGTTGTGGATCAAGATTCAGCCTTTAACATCTTATTTGGAAGACCCTGGCTACATCAACATGCAGTTATCCCTTCATCATACCATCAATGTCTCAAATATTGTTTTGATGGTCAAATTGGGACAATGTATGGTGGTAAGGCCCTGTTCAATACATGTGAATCTGAATAAATTGAGGTGTAATTCTATCACATGAAGGGAAATGGGAAATCCACAACAAGGGAGATTACCAATGTTAACGCTCCGTATGGTTTGCAAAAGATTCCAGTAAACCCAGTAGCACATGTGAGTATAGATTAAGTATTGCATATTAGTAAAATGGACAGGATAGACCCAAATAAAAATACTCTTATGGAAACCTCCATAATTTCAATTATAGAAATCATGCTAGACAGCATGGGAGATAGTGGTGATCCACCAAGTAATGATGAAAGCTCAAATGGAGATGTCTTCATTTCATATGCTGAAATCCAGCAAGTCTATACTTCACCAACTAGTTCAGAAGAAGTTATAGCAATGTTAGAGGTGAACGATGATGTCGATTATCAATCCATCATCTCCTCTTTATTACCCAAAGAAGACCTTTCATTGTCAATAGAGTTGGAAATGGAAGCTTCTTCTTCAAGATGTTAAAATTTTAACATCTCTTCTGATCATGGAAATTCTACTTCACCATCCACTATGCAAGTAGAAATAGAATAAAAAACACATGTTGAAGAAGAAGAGGAAGTTCTAAGGGATTCTCCTCCATCATTTTAAGAGGGTATCTCTACTACCGTGGATGAACTTAGAGAAATAAATCTGGGTACAAAATAAGATCCACACCCCACTATAATTAGTGCATCCATGTCCCTTGGAGAGAAAAAGATGTATATTTCTTTTCTAAAGAAAAATCGAGACATATTTTCTTGTAACTATATAGAGATTCCATGGCTTGATCCTAATGTTGCCACTCATCATTTGGGTTTTCCAGAAGAACATCGAGGATTCAAAAAAGCCTCTAGAAGAACACACCCAACCTATGCTTCAAAAATTAAAGCTTAAGTGGATAAGCTCATCAAATCTAACTTTGTCAGAGAAGTTAAAGATCCCAAATGGTTGGCTAATATTTTACTAGTGAAAAAGAAGAATGGGAAAATTAGGGTTTGCATTGATTTCAGAGTTCTTAATTAGCATTATCGTAAGGATGATATTCCAGTACCAATTACAGAACTCTTAATTGATACAATAGCTGGATATGAAGCACTTTACTTTATAGATGGATATTCTGGAAATAATAAAATTCGAATGGATCCAGAAGATAAAGAATCTCCAGCCTTTAGATCCCCTCGGGGTGTGTTTTGCTATCGAATAATGCCCTTTGGCCTAAAGAATGCAGGCGCAACATATCAGTGTGCCATGCATCGTATCTTCAAACCCTTTTTATGGAAGTTTTTTGAATGTTATGTGGACTATTTGGTGGTCAAATCCAAACAACGTTCTAATCACTTGGCTGATTTGTAAATCATATTCCACAAACTTTGGCAACATAATTTGAAGATGAACCCCTTAAAATGTGCTTTGGGGGTAACCTCAGGAAAAATTATCAGCTTTGTTGCACGCCCTTGTGGTATCGAAGTCGATCCTGAGAAGAAAAATTCAATCCTTAGTATGTCACCTCCTCAAAATTTAAAATAATTTAGAGGGATTCAAGGAAAATTAGCCAATATTCGGCGTTTCATTGCCAATTTGGCAGGAAAAAGATTACCCTTCACCAAATTGATGAAGAAGGGAGTAGCTTTCTAGTGGACTGAAGAATGTCAGAGGCATTCAATATTCTCAAGAAGTATCTCTTGAGTACACCAGTGTTAATTCCACCTGTTGAAGGAAGACCACGTATCCTCTATGTGATATCTTTATAGCGATCATTGGGTGCCTTTCTTTCTCATAATATTGATTATGGGAATGCAAAAAATATCTACTATCTCAGTCGGACTATGCTTGATGAAGAAACCCAATATTCGAATATTGAGAAGTGCTGCCTAGCATTAATATTTGCAGTTCAGAAGTAGAGACACTACCTACAACATCACGAGGTCCAATTGGTTTCTCGCAATAACCCGCTCAAATTCATCCTTAGTCGTCCAATGCTTACAGTACGTCTGGAAAGATGGGTAGTTATTTTGCAGCAATTTGATATTCATTATGTGCCTCAAAAGGAAATAAAGGGCCATGCTCTGGATGATTTCCTAGCTGAACATCCTTCAGTAGAAGATACATATTTAGATATTGAACTTCATGACGAGGAAATATTATTTATTCGAGATATTCTTAAAGCATGGGAAATTTACTTTGATGGTGCTTCCAGAAGTCCAACAGTTAGGAAAATGGAAAATCCTAAGTTCAACAAAGTTGGGTTAGGAATTGTACTCATTCCCCTAGAAAAGGCAGTTCTACCTTATTCCTTCTCATTGTTGGGAGGTGGTAAAAATAATGATGTAGAATACCAAGCTCCTATCGCTGGATTGGAATTGGCACTTCAAGTACAAGTGAATCACTTAAAGGTGAAAGGTGATTCAGACCTGGTAATCAAACAAGTCAATGGGGATTATGACATCAGAAAAGAAGAGCCAATCCCTTTGTATGATTATGTCAGAGAGTTAATGGCAGAATTTCTTATGGAACCAACATTTTCTTATATCCCGAGATCACAAAATTCCCATGCTGATGCACTTGCTAATATAGCCACAGCTCTGGAAGATCCAAATCGGGATGAGACAAGTATTAGTATTGCCCACCGTCGTACAATTTCACCTTATGTTCAATCTAGAACAGAGGAAATCAATGAAATTAGTCCCATCTCTGAACCATATGGTCATACTACAGGATGGATGACACCTATCATGGAATACTTTCAAAATGGAACACTTACACTTGATAGAGCCGAGAAATAACAAGTCCGGAGACGTGTGGTCAATTTGACTCTTTATGATAGAACAGATCACATAGGGAAAGTTCTCTACAAAAGAGGTTTTGATGGAGTTCTCTTCAAAAGCATTGATGGTGAAGAGATAATGGTTGTCATGAAAGAAGTACATGTTGGAGTCTATGGTGCCCATCATTCTGGACATAGACTATCTGATCAAATTCGAATGCTTGGATACTTTTGGCCTTCAATGATACAATATTGTGTTGATTTCACAAAGAAGTTTCATTATTCCCAAGTACATTCCAACATCATTCATCAACCCCCAGATTTTATTCATGCAACTAAATACTCATGGACATTTTCCACATGGGGAATGGATGTAGTGGGACCTTATCCTTCGGTTACAGCCCAGAAGTTAAAGTATATTCTTACTGCTACTGACGTATTTTCCAAATGGGAAAAGGAAATACCCCGCAAAGAAGTCAGTTCTAAATGAATTTTTAGCTTCATAAAGTCTAACATCATTACCAGATTTGGTGTCCTTCATACCATATTGACGGACAATGGCACCAACTTCTGTTCATCCAAGGTGAGGAAGTTTTATCAAGAATACAACATCAAATCCAACCATTCATCTCGGTATCATGCAGCGTCCAATGGCCAGATAGAAGACTTCAACAAGACTCTTTCAAACATACTGCAAAAGATGGTGGATAAAGAAAATAAATAATGGCATGATAATCTTTTTCATGCTTTATGGGCTTATCGAACCATCACCGCACTACAACGCAGTCAACTCCATATTCATTGGTACATGGAACAGAAGCAGTGTTGACCATTGAGGTTAAATTACCCTCGCTCAGAGCAGCCATTTGTGAGCAGTCATCTACAGATGAATAATATCAAAAGCGATTGGTTGAATTGGAACTGTTATATGAGAAAAGATTGTGCATCATGCACCACATGGAAGTCTATCAGAATCGAATTTCCTGATATTTCAACAAAAAATTTCATCTTCGTTCATTCGTTCAAGGATAATTGGTATTAGTTCTCAGAACTCCAATGATACCAGGATAGAAACCTATCATGCTTGAGCCAAAATGGGAAGGACCATATTCAATACATAAGGTCTACTCCAATGGAGATTATTATTTAATCTCAATGGATGGAGAACTAATCACTACTCCAACCAATAATAGATTTCTGATGAAGTATTTAGTGTAACACAAATACTTTATTGTCTAGTAAGACGTTAAACTGTATCATCATCCACGGTCCATGCATATGACCTTAATCTATTTTCATCTCTTTCGTCCAGTAAGATGTTAAACCACACCATCGATGGTCCATGCATATGACCTTAAACTATTTGCATACCTTTCGTCCAACATGACGTTAAACTGTATTTTCCCCGTCATCTTAGCTAAAGGACGCTAAACTGTACAGCACCCTTAATGTCCAACATGATGTTGAACTATGTCGTATTTTGTCCTTACTGCTTGACATTAAACTGCACAGTCCCCTTTTCGTCCAACACGACATTAAACTATATTGTCCCCATCGTCCTAGCTACATGATGCTAAACTTTGTAGAAGTCCTTTAATACGTACAACATGACATTAAACTGTATTTTTTCCCTACTACATGACACTAAACTGTGCAGCACCAATAGTCCTCACTGTAAGACTTTAAACTGCATATTCCCTTAATATGTCCTACATGACATTAAACTTTTCATTTTTAATGTTGTTGCTACCTCTTGTTTCTCACACCGAGTATAACTCACGTGAGCGTAGAGTAAACATCAACCATCACACCTTCTATGGTCTGCTAACCATGCATAAGTCTCAACACCATTTTTTAGGTCGTCGTCCCCAAGAACAACTTGATCACTAATTCATTATTTAATTGAACTACGTGGAGTTCGATCCTTGCCTTCTAGGCTGGGTACGTAGGCAACCTCCTAAGGTTCTAGCTCAAAAACAATCTCTTCAAATTGGTTCACTTTTGTCCTTGCTACATGACGTTAAACTATACAACACTTATGTCCTGTATGACAATAAACTACAACATTCATTGATACCCTCACCTGAGAGGGAATAATTATTTACATTGATCTCCAATCATGTTATTTTCTAAAGACTAAGTGCATACATGGCAATTCCTGAACCTTTCATCATGGGTAAAACCATCATTACACTAAAGTCCCCTTTAACCCTTCACTTGTACAAACCAAATCTATATAAAGGGTATTTCAAGAACAACGTGTGGCTTGATTCCCATCCTTATGGGATACGTAGGAACGTTCGAGTGTCCCTCGAATACAGCCCCAATTCTTTGGGACTAACCCCAAATTCCACTTTCAGTCCCCTAGCTGAAAATTCCCTATGGAAACACACATAGTGTATTAATTATAATGGTCTGAGTTCTATGAACCCAAACTAATATTTCTTATACTTTAGTCCCACGTGACGTTAAAATGTATTTCAAGAACTACGTATGGCTTGATTACTATCCTTATGGGATACGTAGTGAAGTCCAGTATCTCAATTCAGGACCCAGCCACAACATGATTATGGCTATCATTGGTCTGTGTATCTCTATATGGATTGGAAAAATGCCCATTTATATGTGTCGTACTCCTAGTCTTAAATACTTCCAGATATTCATATACCTTTTCATGACGTATGTCCACAAAATGTCCAATTAATGAGAGTTATTTTTCCTGACTATGCAACACGTGACCTTAGGCAGCCTTGCATAAATAGTCTACATAACAGACTTTTCAGTCAAAAGATACTATCATTTGACTATGAATCCAATTCCCTTAGGTGGCCCTGCATAATTCAACCCCCTAACAGGTTTGTTAAATAATGGTAACATCATTCTTGGGAAGAAAGCCTATTTTCTCCTTATTGGTCTTATCAAAAATATATAAGGATCCGCAAAAAAATAGTCATCATTAACATGTTTGTCCCATGTTATTTTTCATGATCTGAAAGTTTTCAAGTCTATAGTTTATATTTCTCTTCCCTACGTTTGGGTCAGACCTTCATAAAAGTGACATTCAACCAGTTCTTAGACGATCTTGCTTGGAAATATCTTATCCATATTCAAGTACCTCTATCTATAAAGAAATCTCTATTCTTTGAAAAATTTGAATCTCCATAAACTTCCACTGGCTTTTTAGCAGTAGAAAAGTAAATTTCTGAGAGTTCGTTTTCCTGACTATGCAGTACGTGCCCTTAGGCAGCCTTGCATAAACAGTCTACATAACAGACTTTTCATCCAAAAGATACTATTATTTGACTATGTAGCCAATTCCTTTTCTTGGACCTACATAAATCAACCCCCTAATGGGTTTTTTAAATAATGGTAATTTCATTCTTGGGATCTACTTCTTCAAATGCCTTTTAGCCCTTTTTCTTACTATTCCTCAAATTTAAAATTTCTTAAGTCATAGTTTACATGTTTTCCTTCAATCTTGAGTGTGGAAAAATGTTTTCAGATAAGTTTTCGAGGAATTGAGTCAATTTTAACCCATTCATTCAAGATATTTCGACCTTAAACATTATCCATTTTATGTCTGACATGCATGACGTTAAACTCCCCATAACAGACAAGGGAACTTTGAATAAAAGTCAAGTCTCAGCTCACTAAACACACATTTTCGTATGATTTAGGTAATATTGAGCAATTAAAAGATTCCATGTTTTTAGGGTTATTTAATAATTCTAGTAAAAAATCAAACTATGCTTACTGGGCCCTTTGTCTTAGGTAAACTTTAAAGCAGTTATCAAATAATACAATCAAAAATGATGGAAGATGAAAGTATTCATCATTGATACACGAGAATTAGAAGGACGTCCACATATTGGAGTCTCTTCTCTTTCCCATGAAATTACAAGAGGCTATCAACATAAGTCTTCACATGATGTACGACATCCCTAGCTTAATCAGTAACCACCTGGAATTCATTATTTTCAACTGGATACAATAACAGATGCAGTGATACCATCTCTTCTTGGAACAATTGTAAATGAATGATCTTGGGTGCAGTTTGAGAAAATTTTCTACTGATCAAACAGTGACTCTGTTTCTGTCCAAGATAATTGGAAGATGGATACATTTATTTGAGAGTGGAGCATTAGAAGTACAAATCCATTTGGATAGAGTACTCTTTTTAGATATTGTTTCTAATTTCATCTTCTCTCCATCAACCGGTAGCGGAAAACATATCAGCCCATGGTTTTCCAGTTTCTTATCTTCAAGGAAATAGAATGGAAGAAAAATTTGAATGTTCACCCAATTTTGTTGCTCTTAATGCACAACATAACCAAAATAGATGAGTAACAATGCAGTTGCATCTTAGGAAGATAGTTATTTACATCTGGAACGTTGAATCCTTACAGATGACCATGCCCATACAGATCTAGGTATATGCAATGTGGGAAATTAACATGATATTTCATAATGTACTGATCCAAATCTGGGAGAGTTCTATCTCAAAAATCATAATAATCATGGCCAACAATGTTCATCATGTCATCAACTCGCTTGCTAGATAGTTCATCAGCCATTCCGATTCACTTGGGAGCCATTGAATCTGCACAAAATTTGAATAAATTAACTCTCAAATTGGTTTATTTTTCATAAAATTTGTGAAGAAATTATAAAAAATGGCTAAGGCATTAAGGCACACAAGTATAATTTTGGCACTCAAGTATGGATGTCTCACGCAAGTTTTTGGCGCGCAAGTATCATCCCGCAAGTCCAAAATACCTCTACAGCAGCGCGACAATGAAGAAATAGCGGAAAACAGGGTAACTTGCATGACAGAAGCAACTTGCGCTACGAGAGCTCGAAAGTTTTAAATTCAGTGCTTTGTGTGAGTAATGACCGCGTATATATAGGCCAGGCTGCAACCATGCGCGCCTAAATGCCTGTGTGGCTCCCACCTGCATGCCGCAATCTACGCGCTCAACAGAACTTACATGCCGCATGTTCCTTGGTTTTCTTCTTTTCCTCAGAGTCACATCCTTATTTATTTTGGATCCAACTCTGAGAGGGGGACTTTTATTGATGCTCCTTTCCGGCATAGAGTCTAAACGAATTGAAAAGGGAAATACCTTGAACCCAAAGTGATTCATCCTTTGAAGAATCATAAAAAATTGACAAAGGCATGAAAGAAGATTCAAATGCACTTGGGTCACGCAAGTTCCACCATGGTCGTGCAAGTATACTTGTGCACCGCCCAGTGGTCGCATAGGTGACTTGCGCGTCCTATTTTAATTTTTCTTAGGGTCTTCTCCAGCCTATAAATACCCCCTGTGGGACCCCATTTCGAGAGGAAAAATTCCAGAAACTCATATTTGAGCTCTCGATGCCCTAGTCTCTTCTCAAAGCTTCTGAACACATCTAAGGTAATTTGTTACCAAGAACGGAAGATCTAAAGAGAAGGAGTAAGGACTAAGTGTTGAAACTCATCAACTCTAGCGTGCCTATGTGGACAGCCCTTAAGGGAAATGGCCACACTTGCACACTGCCTTACTCCTTCAATAGAACTTGTGTGCCCCTCTTCTTGAAGCCTCTAGGGACAGTACTATGGTCTTGACCCATGTCTCGCCCAAGTATTACCCTAAGGGTTGACCATCGCGCATGTACCCCTGTGGTCCGCAAGTGTACATGCACTACCAGGACTTGCACGCCCACACATGACTTGTGCACCACCTTTTTTGTGGGTTCCCCTCCTGCCTATTTCACCTCTCTTATGCCTATCTACCTCTCCACTTCCAGATTAAGCCTTCAAGAACTCTCTCTAAATCCATTCATGGCATGATTTACTTGTGGTCTTCCTTATCTGAAAGGAATCCTGTGGAACATCTCTTAAAACATAGTGATTTACATATATTTATGTCACTAAGGTCAGAGATTTCATTCATTCAACCTCATCCTTTAGATTAGAGAATCCTTAACCTGGGACTCCTTTTCAGGAGTAAGCCCCAGTCCAAGTTCTCTTAATTTGGGAATCCTCCTTAGGAATAAGCCCCAAGTCCCCTCACCTGGGCATCCTTTTCAGGAATATCCCCCAGTCATAATTTCCCAAATATGGGCATCCTTCTTAGGAGTAAGCCCCAAGTTCCCAAAATCCGAATTTCCTTAACCTAGGATTCCTTTTGAGGAGTAATCCCTAGTCATAATTTCTCTTAACCAATCTTAATAATTTTTTGATTTGGGCTTCCTTCTCAGGAGTAAAACCCAATCATAAGTCCCTTCATAGTTTGGTCACCTTCCTCAAGAGTAAGCCCCAAGTTAGAGTATCCAAATCTCCATGAAGCACATATACCTTTATGGACCTTGTTCATGGGTTTCTTCCCTGAATTAAAACCTAATATTCATCTATTTTGGGCAGTCATCCATACATAAGCCCCACATCATTTCTTATGATTTCATCTTTCATGGCACAATTGTCTGGTTTTACCAATACCTCTTGTTTCTCACACCGAGCATGACTCACGTGAGCTTAGAGTGTAAAAGTAATTATGAAATATTTCATTGAGCCATCAATCATACATAAATCTCATACTTATTTACTCGAACTACGTGGGAACTGATTTCTTTTTTAAATCCAAGGATATGTAGGTAGCCCAGCTATGGGTATGATCCCAACTCTGAAATAATTCATGTCCTTCTGAATGACAATAATCCTCAAGTGCCCCGCTGAGTGGCTTTAAAACCAGTATGGTCATCATAATGACCAAGAGACTTTTATATATTGTATTTAAGGATACCATTGGCTAATAATATCTAAACAAATACAGATGATTCTCTATCGATGAAGAACCTCGAATACATATAAAAGATTCTCTAAATTTCATAAATGTTAATCATTGATTGTCAGATCTAAAGGAATTCTCATTTTCATACTTGGTAATATAATAAGGATTCACGAACATAACATAAATATATAAAGAGATTCCCTGAGTAGACATTAATTCCTCTCAAAAAGGTGTGATTAGTCTGACGTCCCATCCTCTCGACCAATGAAAATTCATAATTCTCATCAGTTCACAACTAATGAGCACCTACCTTTGGAAACTCGGTCCAAATGGATATGGAATCATTGGATGTTTCCGGTTCTACGAAAAAACCTTTTAGAAACTGCTTGTAATGTTTGAATCTTAAATCAATGAGATCATCCCTAATTCCAGATGAAATAATATTATTTTGCTATTTTGATTATTTTTACTTCTTCTATAACCCCATTTATATTTTATTTTTAAAATTACTTTTATCATTTATTTATTTATTTTCATTTCCATTAAATATATTATTATTTATTTTTAATCCTTAATTAATTATTTTAGTCCTTAACACCGCGCTAAGGCATGATGTAACATTTTTCATAAATCTTGTGCAGTCATTTAAATTATTTAAATAGCTTTCTGGGATCCGCAATAGGGTTTGAAGGTGTGTGACCTAGTTTTATTTAAATATTCAGATAGCATATTTTTATGGTATGTACCTTGATTAAATTTGGGACATTATAGGGTGGAAAACCTATGGCGATTATCTAACATGTGTCATCTTGTTTCTAATCTTTGGGGTAGTATCTGTTCACATATTCCATTCACATCGAGTGTTAATTATCAAAAGCATGTTGCTTTCAGTTAAAACACTGTTCCATGTGTTGTTTGTGTATTATTTTAGGTCATATCTATATTAGAGTGACCTAGGAGTAAAATAAAATCTGATTTTCCCATTCCTCGGGAGGAATAAATAGAGACTTGGGTGTTTTGACGCACTAGTCAGTTTGATTTTGGGTTTATACCAAATTTCATTACATACGTGAGCATGGCTCAGAGAAGCATTACATGTGAGTCTAAGTTCTAATATAACCTAGTGCCCTTTTGTGAGGGTATTCTATCTCTCTTTCTATGACTGTTAAATTTCTAATGTGGGGAGTGTGGCATGAAATCTATAAGTTGCGTGGCATTCTATGTATAAAAGACACAACCAATGAGGACCATTTGGAAATGGTAAATTTTCATGTAGTTCCCTTGAGTATTGTGAATGTTGGTGATTTCTTGGAAGCGTGAAGTTTATGTGGTTGGTTTTGTATACAATGCTTGAGAAGCATTATTGATCATATTGGTCTTAGGTGGAAAAAAAAGAATGATCACATGATAAGTCAGGTGGTGAAGGCATTATGGATAGGTTTTTTTCATCAGTAGGGGAATCTGAGATTATAACAAGGGAATTCAAACAGATGTGGTACAACTGAACTATTTGGTAATCCTTGAGAAAATCTTAGTGTATTATTCTAGGATAAGAGAATCTACTATATCTCAATGTCATATATGATCCACTAATAGGAAATCGATCTTCACCACACTAAAGATTTAAAATATTTTGGTCTTGTTTTGGTGGTTTTCATAGTGTTGCATACAGATTCATCGATCTTATCATGTCTTTGTTATTCATGAGTGATACATGGGTTCCCTTGTAGGAACTCTTTAGACTGACCCTCAGACACCAGTTGTTACCATTTACTTGAACACCAGGCAGATGTCGCTCTGGGATTAGTCAATGATTTAATGTGGGTTTATTATTCTTGTACCAACAAAAATTTTCAATCATGGGGTATAGGCTACGTTTAGGGAGTTCCTTGGACTCCATTCATTTGAATCCTAGGTTATCCGAGAATTTTTTCAAGACCAGAGGTAAAGCATAAAAGGGGTGTCGATTCATATAGGCTAGATCTGGATTGCACATTTTTTTATGAGAACGCTTGACAATTTCAAATTGTCAGGTTATGGTTTGATGAAACAATACCAATGAAATTCAAATTTGATCTTTTTTGAATATTTACCTGATAAATAAAAAGGTTCCTTAAAATAAGGTGTTTTTTTCTAGTGATGATCTGTTTTCCATCTAAGACGAGAGGATTTGGAATGGTTAGATGGAGTGTCACTACTTGTTATTCATTTTTCTCAATGTATACAATTGGTGAAGAATCATTCTTAAACATTACATCTGGTTAGAACATGTGTAGATTAAAGTTTCAACTAAATATTTAAAATAAATCATGTACAACCAGTTTCTAAAAGGTCGACTGGGGTTTAACCATCCCTTTTTAATGAAATAATGTCAATAGCATCCCAAATATTTTTAGAGGTGTGTTTTTTTAGGAACATCTAACGGTGGAGGTATCGTGGCTTGTAATTGGATCTTATTCAAGATAATGACCTAAGGTGGGGATCAACTTATGCTATATGTTTAAAGATATGATAATATGATAATATATCTCTCTTAACAAGATCATGTAGGAATTGTTTTGATGTTTCATTTAGAAAATGAGTGTTGTATTAGGTTAAAATGTATTAATTTTCATATGATTGAGAAGTTATTGGAGGTGAGTTGGGAATTTGGAAACCCAGTGTGACCATTTGAATGAGACTTCATGACCCTTGTAGGTCAGGTGACATTATCATTATCCCAGAAGTCTTCATAGGGATATCAAATTCTATAGTTTGGTGGTTGTAATGACCCATTTTTTTATCTGAAGAAAAATAGAAATGAATTTGAATTTTTGTGTTTATTGGATGGTCCATTTCTAAAATAGAGCTTTGGAACACATTTCTGGGAGTCTGGACCCTTTAGCAGTGTTTTATTTTGAAATAAATTAAAAATAATTAATTTCAAATTAAAATAATCTAAATGGTGGTAAATGAAAAATAATAAAAATAAGGAAATGTTTTATAGTAATAATAATATTATTATTATTATTACTACTTTTGTTAATAATATTTCTATTATTTTAGGTTATATTTTAAGAGAACCCCAAATGGGTCTTCCTCTTTACCCCTATCATGTAATGACCCCCCCTTCTCCTTCCTCTCTAGTGCACGGGATATCCTAGTTCTTCGGTTCCTCTTCGACCACCAGTTTCTCTCTAAAATTAATCACATTTTCCCATTAAATAATAAAGGTAAGGACTTTTGAATCACTCTCCACCCTTCATTGGATATTTATTCTTATCCCTTCTCCCAATTTTAATCCATCCAAACTATAGGGTTGGGATATTCTGTTTTTCTTGTTTTTCTTCTGATGTTATGGTGTATGGTGGGACTCCCTGGACTTCTTCATGTAGGTTTTTGTGTTCACCAATGAAGGCAAAGCATTTAATATCATTTCATCCTATCTCCACCTTTCTAATTAAGGGTCTACTTTGTTTTCCTTGCCTTTCTCATTATTTAGGGACTTTTTCATATTTAGAGTCCCTGTATTTTTTTGTAGTGTGTTTAGTGTCTCCTTAAAGTCTTTCACTCATATATGTATGTATGTATGTAGATATATTCCCTGTATATATTCTCTCAGGGTGAGGAGAATATGTACATCGTATTAAGGGATAAATATACATATAGTGATTTATGTGCCTGAAGGTGTGTAGTGATCTTCAAAAAAGTTTCAATTGCTCAGGGTTCATATTAGTTCTATTATATTGTGGTATGATCCCATCATTTACCCTTAAATTTAATAGTTCAATAATTAATTTATTTCTCACATTCATAGTGTTTAATTTGTGATGAATTAATATTTAGAATAAATGTTTAAATTTAATTAATGAGTTGTTATTGAACAATGTAAGGATTTTGAAATAAAACCCCTCTGACTATGGTGTGTTATCTTCTAAGGTAAAATGTAATTATTACACTTTTATGCTACCTAGGATTATTGATGTGATCATTCTACATAATTATATTTCTTGTTTAGATATGTGTCATTCTTTTACCTAACCTTCATTTATGTGATTAAATGTTGTTTTATTTATTAAAACATCTCATCGACCGTTTCACATCCTAAGTGCATTTTTGACACACTCCTACCTAAATGATTATTGAACCAAGTTCCCTATAAGTGGTGGTCTTGTCTTATAAATGAATTTTTACAATTATGTGAATTCCCTTTCATTAATAATACCCTATATGTTCCATTTTAAACTTGAAATGTTACTTTCATCATTTTTTATCTAAATGGAAAAAACTGTAATAGTTGAATTACTTGTTGAAGATGGCTTGTGTATGTGCCAATGTTATATGGTTTGTTTGAAATGGAAAAGAATAAGGTTGTTTGACCATGCCTCTGCTTAATTTAATAATAATGGATTATTATAATTTATTGGTTTAAATGGACAACATATATATAATTTCAATAAACCATTCCTTTTTATGTGTTTTATTGATATGGTTCACTTGACATAGGAACATAGAGAACACGGGTTTCATATAAATGAATCATTGATGGAATCACATGATTGATGGGATAGTACCCAATGTGTTAGGGGATATGCTTTAGATTTTTGGGAGAGGGATTCATGGGAAGTTTCCTATATTATTGTGTGATATAGGTTACCTAGGTGAGGATCTATGAATGGACCCGTTAGAAATATGGCTATTCCATTCCATGGGTGATAATCAGTCCCCTACGTGAGATACTCAAGATGAGCTCGGAGTTACAATACCTTGAGTGATATGTGGGAGACCTTATGGGTCACCATGGATGGGATCCATGAAATTGTATTATAATGGATGTTCTCATTGTGGTTCTTGGGATTCTTGAAGATCTCCCTGGATGGGAATGAAACTCGACCAATGTATTTTTTGGATTTCTGGTTTATCTCTCTTATTAAAATGTTTATTTTAAATTTTTTGTTTAATTCTATAATTTTCTTTCCTTGAGATATTCCATGTTTATATGGTTCACTTGACATGGTCATAGATAGGATATTGGTTCAATATTAAGGACTCATTGATCGACTCATGAGCTCAATGGTTTACAACCTGATGCACTGGGTTCGACGCTTTGGCTTGATAGGGGAGGGATTATTAGGTGGACTATTATACTCTAGTGCAATACTGGTTCCAAAGTGGAGAAATCATGGATACAATCATCAGAAATATGGCTAGACCATGACATGGGTGATACTCAGTTCCTTATCTGAGATACATGGGATGGGATCAAAATTACCACACCTGGTAGGGATACTTGGGATGCTGAAAGGGTTATGTTGGACGGGCTTTGTGGTATTGGTTTATCAGATTTTCTTATTTCTATAGTTGGGATCCATTGTAGATCAGAGTGTATATGAATGAGAATCCACTGCTAGATTTTTTGTATTGGTTGTATTTCATTTATTTAATTATTTTCTCGATTTCTTATTCCATAAATATTACTTCTCATTTATATTAGACCATGTACTTGTGATTCTTATCTCTTACATAATATCATACTATTGTGATGAAATGTGAATTAGACCCCAAGATGAAGCACAAGAATTGGGGTATTCTTTAAGGTGTTTCCTTGTTTACATTAGAATTTGTACAAGTATTATTCCTTGAAAAAGTACTCTTTCAGAAACCCAACTTAGGACAAAGCAGGGGGTATGGGATGGGGGTTTTCTTTTAATCACGGACCGATTATCTATTATTTTATTTGTTATAAATATTTATTATATATGGAACACTTATTAAATTAAATTTCATATACTATATTGGTCTTAAAAAAATAGGTACTGGACTACTAAGATTTATATCTCACACCCTACTTAAGAGGATTTTGGAACCTGAGATGATATTCTTGCACGTATTTATTTGGATTTGTTCCTTGTGGTATACTATGTACATGGAAGATATGGATAATATGACTGGGCTCATGTTCACGATGCTTGAGGTGTTGACTAATAGGTTTTTCTTTTATTTTGTTATATTGTATTTCATGTATCTTGTAATAACACCTAAAATTACATGTGACAGTATATGTTATAGGAATTGAGCATTTTTTTATATTTAATTATTACATTTATTCTTATGTTTTTATATCCTTTTATTCATATTTTCATAATTTTTAATTTATTACTTATGCTTCTAATATTTCCTACTGATTTAAACCAGTTTTAAACCTATGTATATTCCGATATTTGAGGGAAGAGTATCCCCACGACACACTGAAGGCCCTCATAGCTAGTAGGTAGCCTCTTGAATTTAGAGATATTTTATTGACGTTATATAGTGACTGGTCCAACTACTGGTTTAGTGGTTAGTCATGCCAAATCCTTATAGTGAATCTCTCCTAGGTTAGGGAATATAAGTGTTTTCAAAAGGAGTAATATCTCACCGAGGTTCATTGGACCCTTCAAGGTTGTGAAATAGATCAGCCTTGTGGATTTCAATTTGGAACATCCTCAAATATATTGTTCCATACTTGATGTCTTTCATGTATCAAATGTACATCAATATTATAGATACCTGACTCATGTCATTCAACCTGATGAGGTTGTTCTGCATATGGATGCTTTCTACAAGGAGTGTCCCTTTTGTATTGTTGATCGGCGTGTGAAGACACTCTAAGGCAGGTGAGTTTCATTAGAATGAGGGATATGGAAGCATGAATGAGTACATGATGTGACCTTTGAGGGGGAATATGATATACAATCATTGTGGAAGAAATTATTTGATAAAGATACCTCTTTACCCTTAGAAGTTCAAGTCATGGATGAGTTTCTTTAAAGAGAGGAAGTTGTAATGAACCATCTATTCAATGAAGGTATGAATCATCAGTTTTTCAATTTGAAACCTTTTTTAATCTTGGAAAATGAAAACTATGGTCAATAGAAGGTCACAATAAATTTTGGGGCTTGTTCGGGTCCCAATGTTCTTCAAAATGTGCTAACTAACTAGGTCATATGTTTATATTAAACCATGTGACCCAGGTTGCATAGTTTGTATGAAACCGTGCTATTGCAGACTGGAGCACCTATAATTCGGATGGTTTTTATGGAATAGTGTGAGCTAAGTTGATGGCATGTGAGGATCTTTTATGTCTTTGGATAGTTGGATTTTTTACAGTTGGTCCACAATTTGGGAGACCATGGGTGTTAATTCCTTAAGAAGTTTCTATAGCACATTTTACTAAAGGTTTTTTTAAACCATGTCAACAAACTATGTACCCCCTAATTTTTGGGTGAAATAACCCACCCACTTATTCTTTACTCCTTTTTATCCACCTCCCTCTAGAATAAAATCATGGTTTACTATGCTTTTTGATATCCGAAACACGTAAATATAGTCATTGAGATAACTTATCAATGTGATGTACATTATTTGATCGGTTTGATGAATTGGATCCTTCTCAGTATTCTCACCTAATGTCTAAACTCCTATAAATGTTAATATTTCATTCAGTTGTTCGATTTCCTTATAGTCTCATTCACTCTATTTACAGAGAATTGTACTATTTCTCAGCTATCTTCCAACCTACTCTAAATCTGAGGCCAATATCGAGTGAGGCATCATCTACATCATTAAGTTAGGTAGAAACATTTTTTTCCAGCCGAAATCATGTCATTTCATTATTATTTCCCCGTTCCATATATCGGCCTTTTCCGATCATCCTAATTATATTCATTACATCATTTATTACTAACCAGTTCTCCTAGATACATGTTTATTGAGTTTTTTTTATTTTAGTTCTTGTTGATATCTTATATTGTCACCCTGGGGGTGTTCCATATAGAATTGGTCATTTTTTCTAATTGGTTCACAATGTTCGGAACACCCAGTGAGCTAATGAGTCCGATAATAAATGATGATTCCTTTGATACATGTGTAATAAATGGATCCGAAATAACCACTTTGGTGTTTGGTATTCTTGTTGATGGAATTTCCAATGTATGAATATTCTATGTTTCCCATGATACCATCCCATGAAACTTGAACCATTGAAATATAATTATCATCCCATAGTGAATTAAATCGATTGGTTTGTATTGTATAGCCTACTATTGATGGTTACCCTCTTTTAAATGAATTGTTTTAATCAAATGAACATGTTTAATTTGAAGGACATATAATGGATGTTGAAAATATGAATTTTGGTTATATCTTATTAAATAATTATATTGAATTAAGTTTCCTTGATTGGTGTCTAATTCGACTAAGGGGGAATGCATGAGAGTACGAGCCTCATGTATTGATTTATATATATGGCTATTCCTTTGACAATGTTTAATTGAAATGAATAAGAGGTCTTTCCTTCTATATTATGTTATGAATGATTATGTCTCTTATATATATATTGATATATAATAGATATGGGTGGTTGGTAATTACCCAGGTCAATTATAATTATAATGTACCTCTATATAGGCTATGGTATGACTATAAGGGGTTAATTAATCATGTAACTATCATGCTCCCATGCATTGAGTAATAAGTATGGCATCTTACACCAGTGATCCTATATGGACATTAGGATGAGGCACACCATTCAATGATTAGAGTGATGACATGGTGGCCTACTCACCATCCAGATTATAATAGAAGGATGTCTCTCACTCTTTTAGGATGTATGGAATATAGCCTATTTCATTGAGCTTTTAGTCTAATTATAATAGATATGGATGACTGGTTTATTCCCTAATCCAATCCAGCACTAGTATTATAACATCCCAGGTATTTATAGAATAATACATTTTTATATATATTTATATTTTTAAATTTAATATTAATTTTAGTTTAAAGGGGAAACTATGTACGATAGAGTACCCAACATGCAACAAACGGGTTTCTCTGAAATCTAATGTTTCACACAACAATGAGTAATACTGAAAAACAATACAATATTATTATTATTTTATTAAATGTTAGTTAAATCTTAGTCTTTGTATTAGCAGGAATAAACAAAAATAACTATATTTTAATTTTACAAGTTTTTCAATTTTTTTGAATTTATCCAATGAATTTTAGAGGCTTCAAATGAGAATGAATCCAATTTTAAGCATAAAATACACTAATATTTTTAAAAGGTAATTTTACTGCCTTTTGATGGTGAACCAATTCTAAAAAGTATTTATTTCACTTTTATATTGTCTATTTGACAAAATAAAATTATAATATAGAAGATATAAATCAAAATATTCTCTGGATAAAGTTTTGGTAATTCTCTGATAAAGGTCGTTTTTAATGAATAGTGAAAAATACCGCATTTTAAGTCAGAACTGCCTTTTCCACTAATTTATTTATATGGTAATATTATCTTTCATAATAGTTTTAAAGTGTAACTATGTTATATTTTTATAATTTAATCCATGTTTTATCATTGGGAGTAATTTGAAATTTAAATTGGATAAAAACATAAGTCAATCATTGGATAGTTTTTAATTCATAAAAACCCGCTTTCTGGTTTTGACAACGGGAATTAATTTTAATATAGGTTCTAAAAATTATGTGGTTTGAATTTGGAAATGTGTATTACAAATTTTGAATCATATGTTCCAAATTATGTAAATATGTACCTTTTATTTTTGGACATTAGGAATAGTAATTTCAGTAATTTTTTTTATTTACCACAGTTAATGTTTAAATTATGAAAATAAGGATAAAATAATTTTATAATAATATAAAACTACCCTAAAACATGTCCAAATCATATTGGATGAGTCATGGATGACCAAAAAAATATTTATTCTAAAATTTTGTAATTTGGGAGTCACTTTGGTTTGAAAATGACATGTTATAATAATTAATTTAAAGTAAAGTGAAATATAACATAAACTTGTATCTTTTTAATAAAACAGTTTTAATGCGGGGTTATATAAGTGATATATTTTACTATAAATATAAATTAGAGAGATAAATTTTTTTCATAAATCATGGTATTTTATTTATAATTTTTACAGATTAAATAAATAAATTTAAAAATGTCACAATGATGATGCAGTGATCACATCATTAATAACGTAATAAGAAAAAGATATTATAAATTTTAAAATAAATATAACTTGAATTTTTTTTTCATACACTAATTTTATAGAATATTATGACATATTATTTTTGATTTAATGTCTTTGGTTTGAATGAACCTAGTTGTTATGACTAACAAAAACTAATTCTTAAATAGTGTCAAAATTGACTTAAATGTGTTTTTAAAACAAATAATATTTTATTAAATGATATAGTATCCCTAAAATTATAAGATTCGTGAAACTGACTTATATACTGTTAACAATGTCATTAATGATCCACTTTTGGTTCGATTGACATTTTATTGTAACTATATTTACCATATATTATGAAAATACAAAAACACATGGTAAGAGTTAATTGTTTTATGTAAGGGTTAATGCTAAGATGTAATGATAATTTTGTAACCTAAACATGTCTAAAACCTATTGGTTTAATGGATTCATAACCATACACATATTATCCTATAAATATATAACTTTTTAATTATTATAATTTTAAAAATCAATTTATCATAAAATAATATTTCAAGACTTTACTAAAAGTGCCCCTCCTCTCTCTTATAAAAGGCCACCACCTCTACACACTTACTGACACCTTTCAACCTCCTTTAATCATCCATATTTGGCTCAAATAGGCTTCTATAATCCATACCATTCTTCTAGAGGCCACACTTTTGGCAGAAATTAATTTTAAGGAGCCCATTTGTTAAAATAAAAAGGTGATAGTCCAAAAAGATGTATTTCTTTTATCACCTATTTCAAAATTATTTTCATTCCTCCACTTAATCTTCTTATTAGTTTCCATTAAATTAAAAAATAAAGTATATTCTATATACTGAGATGTTATTATAATTATGGTACACCCTTATATCTCATTTTATCCATCCTGGGGATTACAATATCACCTTACAAGCGTACATACAACTTACAATCTCCACACCGTGGTGTAATTTTTAACACAAAAAGGCCTAATAAGGATGGGGATGATGATGAGTATAATTAGTTTAAATAATCTATATAACATGATAACTATTCATTATAGTTAATATACCATCCAATTATATACAGTTTAACCATTGAGTGAATGATATCGTCACTTGTGTGTACATACGGCCTACCATCTCTATGATGTGACACGATTAATTCTACATGATCTTCATTAATACATGATTATATACATGAATAGAATGAATAAATATGATATATATTATATTTATTGATGCTATTATTCTATAATTTTAATTTACAATATTCCTTTATTCATTCCATAATGTGTAAATACGATAATTTCATTTGAGAACTGTGGCCTACTGCCCCCTCAAAGTGATATGACTCATTCATTCCATACATGGAACGTATAAAGGATGGTGTTAGTGAAATTATGTAACATATATATCATAGATATTATACTGTAATTACAATATACCTATGTATGATTTAGTCTTCATTCCTTTAATATGAAAATGAAATGAAAGTAGAGTTCATGCGTACGTACAACCTGCCGTCTCCATGAATAATGTATTCATTTCATATCTCCAAATGTTTTGGACTATTCTAAATAAATATATACTAGATATATAAGATATTTATATCATGAATACTATTTTGGAAATGATGGAATTATGACCACTTAGACTAGTGACACAATACCATGTTCATTTTCTACTCAAGAATTGATTATCGAAAAAATGTCCGACATAAACTGAAATAATTAAATAATTTATATAACATGTTCATAAATGATGTAATTTGAATACTAAAAATGTAAAAGTTTTTTATGGAAGTATAAATTATCTTATTTTTATTATTCAAGTAGATAAAGAATGAACAAGACAAGTCAGACACGAGTTGAGGGACTTCATCTCAATTTCCATTCATTGAGGCATATTTTGATATATATATATATATATATATATATATATATAATCCTTTAATACAGTGGTTAGTGAACCCCTTTAAATTTTAATTTCATTAAATTATTTTAAAAAATATTCTCTTTTTTATGAATTTATTTACTAAATGAAAAATGATATGTTTTTTAACTTACGCGGCGACACTGACCTTTCTATTGTCGCAAGAATTATTTTATATTTGGTTTCCTCTACAAGTGGTAATTTTATTAAAAAGAAAAATAAATAAAATAGTCCTTTTTAGGTATTTTTTCAAAATTGTTTTTAGAATGTATTTATTATATCAATATCATGAAATGATGTATTATGATTTCAATGTGGAAATGTTATTTTTCTTTTATACTAGTCTATATGTTATGATTATATTTTGGTTCTTGGGAATTGCTTATGTATATGGGTGGATAGAGTAAAAGTATCTACTTTTTAATATTTGAGATGTAATGTAATAGTAATTTCCTAATTCTTTAGAAATATAAACATGAAAAGATCCTCAATTTGAAATAAAGTAAATTCTTCATCAAAACTCAAGACTATATAATGCTTAATGATGATGCCTTATAGTTGGTATCAAATGATGGTTTAGAAATATTTGGAGATTAGGATGCTTTCTTAAGAGTTATGTATATCATCATGGGTTTATAATTTTTAGTTTGATAATTAGATCCATACCTTAGAACCCCATTTTGAGGCATATGTTATGAAATCTCAAGGTATTTAATGGTATTTTTGGAGACAATTATGTTTGAGGTAGTTATGGGTTAGTACTTTTTATGATGAAAAACGAAAGTTATAGAATAATATTGGAGTCTAAAACATGTTATGGTTATTTTTGAGTATTTTATTTAATTTTATTAATGTTATAAGAATTATACTATTTTGGAAAAAGGACAACACACATACTGTCTGATAACATGTCACGTCAGAAAAGGTTACGAGAATCGAACCCACAACCCAAGTGCGACAGGTCTTTATTGCCTACCGATGGCCTATGTGAATTCATTGGTTATTATGACTTATTAATTTTTGTTACATTATTTTATTTATTAAGAATAAATTGATTTTGGAGAAATATTTTTTATCGAATGGATATCATTTTTATTGAAAAATGATTTAGGGATTACGTGATAAATGGTATTTTAGAAGAGGTTCATTGTTTTAAGAACATTATATGATTAAAGTATATTGAACACTATTTTATTTTAATGAAGTAATGGTTGAGTTATATTTTTAAAGAATATATGATTTTAATTGTGTAATTATAGAAATTTTTTTATTTATGGAAAAAATTAACCTGTGACGGAGAATATGTAATTAGGTTAATTACTTTTATGTATAAGAATTTAAGAGTGATAAATTCTATTTGGAGATATATGTTTAAATTTATCTAGGAAGACGGTGTTATCAAATTATTTTTATTATTGGGTTTCATATTTGTTATAATATTTTAAGGAATTTTAATGAAATTGGTTTACTGAATGATCTATGATGAGCTTTGGGTATTACTGAGGAAATTTGGAGATTAAAAGTATTCCTTCTCTTTATAAAATAGTATTATTTTGTGGGATTATCATATCTTGTACTATCCATTTTTGTTTTGGTAAATGTTTAAATATAGAAGAAATATATAGTTATTTTTTATTAATAAGTTGATTCTTTTTAAATATTCATCTTTTAAAGAGAAAGATGAATTTGTGGTGGAATTTGATTAATGGATAAAACAATAGTTTTTAGGTAAGTAAATTTTTATATGTTCTTATTATATGTAGTAAAATAATTCCACAAAATTATGAAAATCACCTAAAAATAAAAACATTATCCTTTTAATTTTTCTAATAGTAAATCATAGACAGTTTTACCCATCCCAATTTTATTGTTGTATGGTTGTCATCTTTCTCCTAATCGTGTTTTTTTTATCATTCTCCATTAGAAAAAGATGGTTAGTTTCTCTTCCATATTCATGTTTTCTTGCATTTAATCCTAGTATGTGTTATCTTAGGGTGACCTTTCTACTGATTTTTCATTCTTTAAATGTGATAGTTTAATTGAATCTTTTTTCAGTGTGTGATTTTCAATGAATTTTCCAAGCCTAATATTTAAATTGTAGGGACACAATTTCCAAAAGTGGAAATGATGTAATATCCTAGGTATCTATATAAAATAAATTTTCATATCTATTAATATTTTTAATTTATTATTAATTTTAGATTAAAATTTATACAATGTATGATAGCAAACCCGACACACAACAAATGGGTTTCTCTGAAATATTACATTGCACACAACATTGAGTTATACCAAAAAATAATACAATACTATTATTATTATTTTAAATGGTAGTTAACACCTAATTTTAGTATTGGAATGAATGAAAATAATTAACTATATTATTATGTATATATTTTGTAAATTTATTATATTTTTCCATTGAATTTTAGTGTCTTAAAATGAGAATGATTCAATTTTTAATCATAAAATACTCTAATATTTTTAAAATGTCATTTTACCACATTTTAATGGAGAATCGTTTTTAATGATATTTTTTCTCAAATTTATAGTTTCTATTTTAAAAATTAAAATTAATCTATAAAATAGGGACATCAATATTTACTTTGTATAAATTTTTGGGAAATTTTCTAATAATGTTCCTTTTTAATGAACAGAAAACATAACCGCATTTTAAGTCAAAAATGAATTTTCCACCAATTTATTTGTATATTTATATTATCTTTTTATTGGATTTAAATTGTAATTGTATTTATTTATTGAATCCATTGTTGTTCATTGGCAGTAATTTTACATTTAAATTGGATATGAACACATACCAATCTTTTGATAGTTTTTACTTATTCAAAAACCATTTTTAGGTTTTGGAAACATGAATTAATTTTAAATTTGATTCATCCATTTTTGTATTTTGAATTTGGAAAAGTGTATTCCAAATTTGTAATAATTTTTTACAAATTATTTAAATAGGTAACTTTTATTTTTGGACATTTTGATTAGTAACTTCAGTAATTATTTTTATTTACCACGATTAAATGGTAAATAAGGTAAGGGTAAAACGTAATATTATAATAATATAATACGACCATAACATATTTCTTATTATTATTTTATAGTCATTGGAGACCAAAAAATCTTTTGTCCAAGATTTTGGAATTTGGGACCCACTTTGGTTTGAAAATGACATGTTCTAATAGTTAATTTAAAGTAAAGGGAAATATAGCATAAAATTGTATCTTTTTATTAAAATATTTTTTGATGAGGTTATATAAGAGGTAACTTGAACTTTAAATAATAATTGGAAAGATAAATATATTTCCTACATCATGGTATTTTATTAATAATTTTTAAATTTTATATAAATAATTTTAATTATGACACAATGATGAAGCATTGATTGATTCTTTTATAAAGGATTCAAATAAATTACATTATAAATACGAATATTAATATAATTGAATATTTTTATTCCATTCAAAAAATTTATAGATTATTATGAAATATTATAATTTATTTAATTACTTTATATTTAAGTCATCAAATTGTTATGACAATAATAAAAATCACTTTCTAAAGAGTGTCAAAATTGACATTAATGAGTTTTTAAAGAAAATAAAATTTTATTAAATGATATAATAGTTCTAAAAATATTGATTCAGAAAAATAACTTATATAATGTTATAAATTTCATTAATGATCTATTTTTGGATCCATTGACATATTTTAGTAACTATAGTAACTATTTATTATGAAAATAAAAGAAAACATTGTAAGAGTTAATGTTTTTACCTAAGTGTCAATACTAAAAAGATAAGGTTAATTTTGTAACCTAAATTGTCTAAAATCTATTGGTTGAGAGTATTTATACCCATTATCATATTATTATTCAAATTTATCACTTTTTAACTATTATTATTCAAAAACAATTATCATAAAATAAAATAATATTTCCAGACTTTCCTAAAGTGCCCCTCCTACCTCTTATAAAATGCCACCATATATACCCACTTACTCACACCTCTCAGGCCCTATGTCTCATTAAAAGTCTTATCAAATAAGATCCAAACAAACCTACCATCTTCCAACAGGCCACACTATGTGTATAATTCCATCCTAAGGATACTTTTTGTGAAAATCAAAATGAGATACTCAAAAAATAGGTATTTGTTTTATCAGCTATTTCAAAAAATATTTCTTCTTCTACTTACAGTTCTTATGTTATTTCCATACTAACATAATAAATCCAGTATCGTATACATGATAATATTTTATTATAATTATGTGATAACCTTACACCTTATTTTATCCATCCTACGAATAACAATATCATCATGTGTGCATACGTACGTCTTACCATATCCACGTTTTGGTGTAATTTGTTATTCAATAAGACTTGATTTGGATGGTTATAATGATTAGTATAATGAAATTAAATAATGAATATAACATGATAATAAATATTTATAAGTAATATACCATCTGAATCTATATTGTTTAACCATTAAGTGAATGATATCATTGCTCGTTCGTATGTACGACCAACCGTCTCCACGATGTCAACCGATTCATTCTACATGATATTCATTAATCCATGATTATATAAAAGAATGTACATAATAAATATGATACATATTATAATTATATTAACTCTAGTATTTGTTAATTTTTATTTACAAAATACATTTATTCATTCCACAATATTTAAATATGGTAATTTCATTTTAGGAAGTCTAGACTACCACCCACTCAAAGTGATATAACACATTCATTCCATACATATAATGTAAAAAGGATAAAATTAATGAAATCATAAAACAAAATTGACATAGATATTATAATTAAATTATAATATACATATGTATCATTTAGTTTTCTTTCCATTAATATGGGAAAGAAATGAAAGTAGCATTCTTGCGTATGTATTTCCAACCGTCTCCATGAATGGTGCATTTAATTCATTATCTCAAAATGTTATGGACGATTATAAATACATATATACTAGATATATATGATATATAAATCAAGAATACTATTCTAATGATGATGGCCTTATGACCACATGGTCTAGTGACATCATACCATGTTCATTTTCGACTCAAGAACCGATTATCGACAAAACATTCGACCTGAAAACAAATAATTGAATAATTATTGTAACATGTTCAAAAGTTATTTATTGGGAATAATAAGCATGAAAAGGGTTATGAAGAAATTATAAATTAACCTAATTTTATCATTCAAGAAGATAAAAATAATGAACAAGACAATTCATACTTGAGGTAAGGGACTTCGTCCCAATCTCATTTTATTGATGTATATTTTGATTTATATTCATCCTTATTATATATAGTGTATAATCAACCTCGTTAAATTTTAATTTCATTCATTGGTTTTCAAAATGAATATTTTTTATGAATCATCATATTAAACGACAGAAAGAATGTTTCTTTTTTAATGTACGTGGCGACAATGACCTTTCTCCTACTGTGCGTAATATTTAATATTTGGATTCCTCTACAAGCTGTAATGTTTTTAAAAATATAAGTAAATACAATATTCCATTTTTTGGTATTTGGTTATTGAAAATGGTTTTGAGAATTTATTGACTATATCAATATCTTGAAATGATGTCTTACGATTGCAATGTGGATATGCTATTTTCCCATTATACTTGATCATGTGTTATGATTATGTTATGGTTCCTAGGAATTTCTTATGTATATAGGTGGTTTCATGATAAACTGAGGGAGGGTGAGCCTGTGATATCTATTCAATGCATTAGGAAACATGAGATAGGTAATCGTTAAGTTTTATCCTAATATATTTAGGGAATATACTATGATGTGTATTCCAAACATAACAATGAAGGTTACTCCCTATCTGAATGTGAAATATACAATGTAATTATGTTATGGATTCCAGAAGTGACCATTATGATTTATAATTTCTATGAATTATTCATAAATCATTTACATGAGGTATGTTAAAGAGATTATGTTTTATGAGTAAAAATTATTATTTCATTGATTTGTATGAATTCATAGACTAATGTTTTATTTCCATATTTTATATCCCTTACTGAGATTTTTATGCTCATCCCAGGTTTTTGAAATTATTTTCACAGGGTATAAGGAACGATATGAGAAATGAAGAAATCAAGAAAATATTTTATCAATAAAATAAATCATGTTATTTAATGAGTTTTATTGTCGTGAAAAAAAATTGTATAGGGTAGAAGTGACTACATTTTTAATATTTAAGATGTAATGTAACAGTTATGGCCTAATTATCTAATAATTTATACATGAAAAGATCTTAAATATCAAGGAAAGTAAATTATTGATCATAACTCAGGATTATGTAATGTTTAAGGCTGGGGCCTTACATGTATTCCATGTATATGGCCATTAGGTGTCTTGAAGAACATGGTTTATATAGGCGGATGCAATATTGAACATGCCACTATATATATATCCACTGATTAGAGAGATATTCCATTAATGTGCTGAAGAATATAGACCCTCCAGGTGTCCATTAGGAATCTGAGTGGATGGTTATTTATTTATTCATCATTGGTTTAAATTCCTTCTTATACCTATACACTTTTTATTAATGAGCACTACACAGATTGAATGTAGACACTGTTGGTGGTGACCTACTGAGATTTGTATCTCACACCCTACTCAGGATGCCTTTGGCCAAATCGCCCAAAAGCCTTTTTTTTGATTTTTTGATAACCCCCCTTTCAAGGGATGAGGAGGCACCCTTAAAAGTCCCATAGGATTAGATAATACTTGTTTCCTTGTCTTAAAATAATTCATGACCCAAAGGTCTTAGGTAATTCAACCAGACTATCTACAAGTACTTAAAAAAGGTTGTGAGTTTTTTTAATTAATTGAGGCATAGGAGAAGATGATATAGTATAGTATCAATATTTTTATGAAGTTGTATTATACTTTATTCTTTTTGTACTATTTTATATCATGAATTATGCTATATATTTCTTTATAAGTTATCATCATTCCATAAATTCATGTATCAGGCATTTCCAGTTAGGCTTCTGTATAAAATATTCAGCTGTTCAGTTATCAATTACTACCCCTGATTATTTATTTGGATTTTTGTTACTCTTATGGAGTTTATTGATTCTATTTTTATATTATTCTTACACTCTTTATTATTATCTTTTGTATGTAATGTTTTACTATGACATGAGGTTATAGTCTCTTCACTATATAACCTTTATACCATCACTGCTAGTCGACAATCTCTAGTGTATGGGGTGGTGCGCTAGAGGCCATGGGACCCACCAGATTAGGGTATAGATTAAGTTGATTATCTTTCAAGATTATTCATCATACTATGGTCTCATATGATGAGAATTTTTGGAAGGAAAGTATACATAAAAATATTTTCTTATTACCATAAAATAAATGAACGTTCATACTCTTTAAATTGTGTGCATAGGTGTGGTACAAATTTCTTTAGTTAGGTGTCATTTCATAAAGAAAATTTATATAATAATATATCTTATCATATATAATCCATAAAATTAGAAATACATAACATAAATTTAAAATTCAATGAATTGATAATCTCTAATCATAAACATGGTTTCTTTGGGATGTTCTTATATACATGTCCCCAATGTTTATCATAAGCTTGTTTTCTCTAATCTATTTTTTCCTAAATCGAGTTTACAAGGTTTCTAATAAACATCTCTTGATACCAATTGTAATTATAGAGCCCTAGAATCCATTATATTATATTTCTTGGGGGAAGAAACCCTATGAACACTATCTGTTTATATCCTCTTGATAATTTAAAATAGTTTGGAAACAAATACCAAGGGTTTGTCACCAACTTATTTTATTGCATGTGACTACAGGTTCCTCAAGGGGGTTAAATTAACCAGCCTAAAATACATATAATTAAATCCAAAAACAATTCTCATATATTAAAAAATCAATTTAAATCATAAAAAATGTGCCTTATCAAATATCTATATTGAGTAAATGATAAAAAATTTTAACATTTCCCCAATAAATCATATATATTTCATCATGATCTCTGTATGTAAAAAAGGGTATAAGGTTTAGGATATTATAATATCCATCATAAAAGAATATGTATATTCAAATAAATATTATTTTCAATGATAAATGATTACATTAAGGTGATTGTTTTTTGTGAAATTAAATAATCATTAGAGAATGTGAGATTTCAAATATAACTTATAACACATGGAAATTTTAAAATAAAACTCCTTGGATGAAATAAATTAAATTGAAACAAATAATACAATGACTTTTGAGTGAATAATGATATTAAATGAAAAATTGAGAGAATATACACCACACTAAAAAAAATAAGTTGTAAAAATGGTGTATGGCTCATGGAAGAAAAAGTGAGACAAGAATCCCATACCATGAGTTTGACATGCTATGTGTGTGTTTATATTCACGAATAATAAAATTATGTTAATTATTTTATATTATTTAGAACCTTTTTATATTTTTTTATTTTACATTAATTAAAAAAATTTATTATACAACTATATAAACAATTATTTTTATGTGGGGATTTTGACCAAATTCAGTTAGTGTATCAAAAACAACTTTTATAGGAAATCTATGGTCAAAGGGGTTGTTGTATAAATATAAAAATAATAAAGATAATGAATTATTTATGTCAATTATAAATGAATTTTACTTTTAAAATAAATAATTAATGATGGTTATGAAAAATTGATCAATGTTATAATCAAGGAGATGGTAGATTGTACATATGCATTAGTAACTCTCTCATTTTCGATGATCATTATGGAAGGAAGGTAGGTAACATTTTATCTTTCTAGAGTGATTATTTTATAATAAATACCATTTTTTAATAATATATACATATATTTATAATTATTTTCTTGTAAAAGGAATCACATTGCATTGAGTTGGTGATAGTCTACACCTCCACAAACGACGTTAACACTTTTTTAGTGTGTAAAAAGGGTAATAATGAAAATGATATACTATATTTTCAAAATGGTAATTATATCGTGAATATTGTATATATGTTTTTTATATAACATATTATTAACTACATCCTTATTTTATACATTCCATGTAATATGTGAATGTATCACATAACTTTCAAGAGGTGGTAGTCCACATGTCCACAAACGATTTAATCATATTCAACCAAAATGGAAAGAATAATATAATATTCTATATAATAATTATATAAGATTTAAAATAAAATAAATATAACATATATCATATAAAAATGCTATTTACATCATAATCCTCACCATGAGAGATGGTATAGGAAAAATGAATGACATCGTTTCGTGAGGTAGTAGTCTACTATACACACGAACTGAAAATTTGTTACCCATTTGATGGATGTGTATGTAGATATAGGAATATTAGTTAACATATTAAATATAAATACATTTAGGAAAGTTAAATTACTTTTATAATCATTTAATAAGAATAATTTAATCATTTGATAATGAAATAAATTGAAAGTGTTCATTGAAGAATGTTAAGTCATTTTTGTGTAACTCATTTTCATTTTCACAAGAGGAATGGAATTGATTTCTTTATTCCAAAAGTGATAATTCTAGGATATGGGTAGTTTTTTTTTAGATCAGTTGGGAATATTTTGGATGAGCCAAAGTTTTTTGATTTGTTTTATTTAGGGGAAGAGTGGATACCTTTTTGTAGTGATGGTGGTGAAATATTCTTTTAAATAAAAAATGGTAAATACAATTGGGAGGTATCCATTACCTAATTTGATTCCAAAATGGAAAAATATTGGATTAAATGGGAATTATGTTCTAGAAAAACAAACCCCAAAAAAATAAAATGATTTTTTATCATTTTATTCCTTAGTCTTTATGTTTCCTTATTTTTTTCATTTTATTTTTTACTAATGTAGCTTGTTTTTAATTTTATGTAATTTGAACACTAAGAATAAATTATAGTGAGATTTATTAAAACATATAAATACATTTATTTATAAATATTAAATCCAATTTTTAAGGTAAAAATCCCATTTGTTTTGGAAATTAATTTAAAAAAATGCACGTAATGTGAAAAAACACTATTTTAATATAAACCATGATAACCGTGTTTTAATTATTTATTTATCAATGTAATCATCAAAAAATTTAATTATAACATTAATAGAAAATAATTTATATTTATTTACATTTAATGATAAATTGATGGAATATATTATTTTTAGTAATTTTAATTCTTTAAATAAAATAGCATTTATTTTATAATAACATTAACCTTAATGTTTACATAATTAACAGAATTTAAATTTAAAAATACAAGAAAAATGATGGAATTAAAATAGATAAATTTCATAGATATTAAAAATGAACTATTAATTGAAAAAATTAATATAACATAATAATTCAATCAATTTTATTCACTTTTAAAAAATTTAGTATCATTTATTTTATTTTATTATTAACTAAATAATCACTATGTTGGATTTTATTATATATTTTATGTAATTAATTCATTTCTAAGCTTTAATGATAAATTAAAATGATAATAATAACTCATTTATATATTAATATGATTTGAAAAACTGAAAATATGTTTTTTTTCTATATTTCAAGGCATTATAAAGTTTAATGGTAAGAAGATTCTTTTTTGCATTTTTTCATACATTACATATTATAGATGTCCCTCTGATACAATATTATCCCAATAAGTAATAAAATTACAAAAAATAAGTTATATAGTAAAAATATTTTCAGCTAATGGTATAAGGATAGGTTTCTAGGTCATTATTGCCCTTACGATTAAAGTTTAACCACTAAGTAAAATAATTTTTACCTTATTCCCTGTAATTAATTTTAATTTCTTTCACTAATTTTATTGGTCCAAAATTCTGTTTATATTATTATATTATAAATATTATAATAGTTCCATATAATTATTTCTAGTTTTCTTAATTAAATTCACATAAGTGTATAAATTAAAATTAAAGCTAGTCCCACGGACGTGGTGATAAAGTGGAATTTTTAAATGAAAATGTTTAAAAGTTCAATATGCATTTATACATAAATTCTATATAAAAATAATTCCAAAGACCAAAATTTTATTAATAGAGTTTTATTTGATATATTTTTACATTAAACACAATTTATAATATAATTTATTCCTCAATATTTATTTAAACAAAAATTTAGTTTTTAACTCAAATACATATATCTCACTATTCATTAAAAAATGAAACTGCACAGAAAAATTCCAAAAAAGAACCCTAAGATAATATTGACATTCAAAAAAAATAGATTATTTTGACAAAAAATAAATAATATGTCAAATTTAGGTGCATCAATAAATTGTTGTAAAACTCAGTCTTGCATGTAAGGCAAGCTAACTCAGTGTTGTGTATAGAGTTAGCATAAAAAGGTTTTTTATATAAAAAATGATATAAAAAAATTATTATAAAATTAATATATTTTAATGACATTGGGTGTTTTAGTAATATATTTGATAATGGACATATATTATTTATAATTTTTATATACCACCCCTTTGACAAGTTATGTCATTATTATCTCGTTATTCATCATATTTAAATTGCCATTTATCATTAACTCCTTAGATGGGGTTTTTGTTCAAAATATTCTAAATCCATAATCATTTTTTTATTGGAATTTTTTAAATTTCCATTAAAGGAATCAACTTCTCTTTATCAGTCAAACCCCACGTACATTATCCACATTTGATTATTTCTTGAGTTTTTATAAATTCTTTTCATTTTTCACTCTATTCTTATTGAGACATATTGAAATAATTTTAATAAGGAAAGATAATGTTACATTTTTTTAGTCAGTAATCTTTTTCCGCTATATTTTTGTTCTTTCTTTTGGTTTTAAAAAATTTCGTCACAATACTCATATTATTTATTAAGGTCATTTTATTTTGAATATATACATAATTTAAAAATATATATAGAAATTCTTACACTTCATAATTTTCACATTATTTAAAAAATTGTAAATTTTTTCCAACATTTGACATACGACCACCTTTCCTCCCTAGCGCAACTATTTTTCATTATTTATCTTCCACTAAAATTTTCCATGATTTTATAATGTAATATATTTTTTTTCTTCGTCTAATTTTTTGTGTTTAAAATATAACAAAAAAATCATTATATTCTTATAAATTTTAAAAAGTGATATTATTTAACATATGAATATATTTATATTATAGTCTACATTTTCCCACATAGTAATTTTTTTCATTTTAAGATTCCATTATTATAAATTTATTTTTTCAATAATTTTTTAAAAATAATCCTTATCTCATATTAAAATGGGTTTTCGAATTTATTTGAAACATTAATTTTTAATAATGATACAAATAATTAAACAAAAATATTTATAAATATGTGCTATTATATTTTCCTCTCTATATCTCATGAGAATTTTAATTATTTTTAATACCTTTATTTCTAATGAATTGAGGGTATTTTTTTATTGGTTTATATTTTTTATAATAATTTATTCCCAAGAGATATTTATGTCTTATCACTTTTAAACATATTCTCTATCCCTATCACATAACATTATGTCTCTCCCCCATGCCCATGTTTTCATTACCACAGATATATTCAAATTCATTTACAGTATTAAATTAAGTCGTATACTCGATTCTTTATATAGTGCGGAAACCCACTTCTTCCTAAATATACTTTTCAGTGTTTACCAACATATAAATATTGTTGTTTAACATGGTAGGTATTAACAATATGTATATTTTTAGTCTAATGATAATAATTATTGACTACTATAGTGAGTAATTAATGTCATATGTATTTCATCCATTATTTTCATAAGATTAAATAATTGGAATGATTTAGTTATGGGAGTGTAAAACCACATTAATTCAATTGTATTCCATTGAAAAAAAATATTAGTATTCTATAGGATTATTCTTATGTTAACTCAGGCATAAATGAACCTTGATATATTATGGACCTTATAAGATATCAGTTGGATTAGAATATTTGAATAGGATTCACCACATTATGATATATATATATATATATTTATATATATATAATTTTTTCAATATTTGAATTCATTTATTATTTCATAATAAATAAACATTAAATTTTTAATAAAATCATGTCATAATTTAAACACATATATTTTAAAGAAATGTAATTTTATAACTATAAGGAATTTGTATGTAAAAAAATTATTTATCTGTACTAAAATTATATTTTAAATAAACTTATTTGTAATTTAGTATAATAATTATTAAAACTACTCATATAGTGGTTAGGAATGAGGATAAAATCTTTTAAATGAAAAAATATATTTTTTGTAATGTTGTTTTTTTTGTGTTGGGTATTGTTCATAATTAATTAAATTAATCAAAATTTATGAGTGGTTATAATGATATTTATTTATTATATATTCAATATAATACTTTAAAATCCACAAAATAGTTATACAATACCTGTAATGAATATAAAACTGGATTTGTGATTAGAAATGTGTTTCTATAAACACTGTTTTCATTATGTTCTATAACGTTATTTTAAATTTAATTTATTCCAATAATAGTTATTGATTTTTGATAAAATGCATTCCATATTTGGAAATAGAATTTATGAATTTAGTTATAAGGATAATTTTCTTTTTTGGTCTTTATGAATATTAAAAACAGTAAATATATTTTACCACAATTATAGATAAATGGGGTTTATTATGGTTTAATATAAGAGATATGTTTCAAGAGGAATACAAAAAATTTATCAATAATATTTTTTGAGGTTTTAATGACCTTATATAATCATATATTTTATTTATTTATAATTTCCACCAACTTTCTTATGAATTTTACTTATTATAAATTAAATAAATTAAGTAATTCCATGTTTGTCTCACCCTCACTTATAAATGGGAAACAATTATCTACTATTATTTACACAATTTGATCCTCCAAAATCATACCCTACCTTCTTAAAAACCTTAATTTGGTACTAACCAAATTTATTTATATTATGTTCTTATGCTGATATCATACTCTAATGTTTTAAAGCAGATGCCAAAGGAGGTCACTTAATGGATTTGTAATCATATTTACCGACTCTTTCAATGTTTATTTCTTATTCTTCTTAATAAATATATGTTTTATCCATCCTAATATAATTTTAATGTATCATAAATATAATTTTATTTTATTACTATTATGGAATAATCATTTTCAACATCCTTTCCATCAAATGGGAAATAAATGTGTCGCTTACGAGTATGTGTAGACCACCGCCACCAGGAAACCAAATAATTCATTTTCCATAACCATCATTCAGGGTTGGTTTTTATTATGTATTTAATTTTTATAAATTTTATTTATGATAAAATTAATAATATTTAATTACAATATCTCGTCCACATTTATACCTTCCCATCCATTGGAAAGTGATCACGTCGCTCATACATATGTGTGGATTACCAAATTCATGATGCAATGTGCTTCATCTTTCATTTTTTTAATTAGATATAAGGTAATAAAAATATATTTAATGAATATTTATTAAATTTATGATAGAATAAATAATCTATTATGTTAATTTTTTGTTTACGATTCTTTCGTTGAATCCATTGAATAATGTAAATTACACTCGTACATACGTATGGACTAACATCTCCCCAAAGTGAGGAAATTTATTTTCATTCCCAGTTTATATGAATGCTTATAAAATTATATATAATAACTAAATACAATACTAATTACATAAATAATTTTCTCCAGATAATTTAATCATGGTCAATATAGAAGGACTGAATCTACAAAACTAAAAATTACATGAAAATTGATACAGTTAACTATTGAAAACAATGATTTTAGTAATGATTTATTGAAAAAAGATGTTGAAATGTTATAAGTGAATAATATATATTATTATAAGCAATCATATGGGTATGGTATATTAATCTAATATATTTATTATATAAAATCTTTTATATCCTACGATGTAATTGGGACCTAGGGTAAGCGATTTCATTTATGATATAATTTTATTTCAAGATTGATTATGTTCATAATTTATTTCAGAAAATTAGGTGATCCTAATATCATAAACCATAAATATTTTCTCATATTATAAATTAATGGGGAATATCACCTTTATAATTAAAATAAAATTAATGGAGAAAACCCCTCTTAACTAGCTATGAGAAAAACACATTACATGTCTCTGGGACCAAATATACGTATCCTTTGAATTGAATTTCTCAAATTACCATTGACACAAATACCATTATAGAAAACTCAAAATCCCAACACATAATCATAGAAAAATACCAACACAAAAATGCAACAACCCCTAATGCATGTGCCATTGTGCACCATCTGGTCTTGCCTGGAACCACAATTTCTGATGTGAACAATGCTGGAAAACCTATCTGACCCCTCCATCCAGCCAAGACGCCCACCGCCATCAAGACCCCTCCATTTAAGTGTTTTATATAATAACACTTTGATGTGTTATATCATTATTCTTTTTATATTCATGTATTTAATGTTTCATTTGTAGTTATTTATTTCAAAGGGGTTAATTGTAACACCCCAGGTAAATAAAGAATATGACATTTTTATATTTATCCCTATTTGTGCAAAAAATGTCAATATTAACTTAAATGGAACGCTATGCTCGATGGCTTACCCAATACGCAACAACGAGTTCCTTTGAAATCTTACGTTGCACTCTAATAATAAAATAATATTATTTTAATTGGTAGTTAACACCTAGCCGTTGTAATGAAAGGAATGAAAATAACTAACTAAAAAATGATTATATATTTTTGTCAAATATTTTTACTCTTTACAATAAATGTTAGAGGATTAAAAATGCAAATGAATCCAGTTTTTAAGCGTAAACATTCTAATATTCTTTAAAAGGTCGATTAACCGCCTTTTGCTGGAGAACCACTTTTAAATACACTTTTTGACAACTTTATGTGTTATATTTGACAAAATAAAATTCTTCTTTAGAATCGAGACATCAAAATTTACTTTGTGTAAATTTTTGGTATTTTTATGAAAAAGTTCAATTTTTAATGAATAGTGAAAAATGTTGTATTTTAATTCAAAAACTCTTTTTAATCTAATTTATTTAAATGATTGGACTATATTTTTAATTGTTTTTAAAGTGAAATTACAATACATTTTTACCTTTTAATCAAATAGTGGTCATTGGAATTATTTTTACATTGAAATTGGACTTAAACTAGTGTCAATCATTTGATACTTATTGTTTCATAAAAACACGCTATTTGCTCTGACAGCGCGAATTAATTATTAAATTAATTAATGCAACTTATATGTTTTGAATTTTGAAAAAATATACTTCATTTTTGAATTCGTAATATCAAATATAGCTTAGGGTGAATTTTTGGTAATTTTCTGAAAAACATCAATTTTTTATGAATAGTGAAACCACTAAGTGGTACTTATAAAAACTGATTTTCCATTTAAATGAAATTATTTCATATTTGTGTTTTGAATTTCAAAAATCCAACATACATGGTAGTCATTGAGAAGTAAAATGTGGATCAATGGCATTAAAATATTTTTTTGGTGAATAGTAACTTATTAAGTTTTTAATCGCGATTAGAGGTAAATAGTGTAGTTTAAGGTAAGAATAATGTTTTAATAAACTCAAATGACCTGGAAACATGTCCTAACCTCATGGGATGTCTCATGGCCGACCACTAAAATCCAAGGGTCAACTTGGGGCCCCCATGGAGAAACTTTGGTTGGAAAATGACATAAACATCTTTTTATTTAATGTTAAAGTAAAAATGACACAAACATGAGATGTTTTACTAAAACAATTTTTACATGGGGTTATACAAGTAATATTTTTGACTATAAATAATAAATGGAAAGATAAAACTATTTCCTACATCATAGTATTTTTTTTATAATTTTTATACTTTATATAAATTAAAGTATTTATGACATCATGATGATGCAGCAGTGACCTCATTATTTAACGATTTAAATAAAATGGAATGATAATGTAAATTCTAAGACCTAAACATTTACAAAACCTATTGTATGGGTTGATTTAGAAACCTTATCACCTTATTCTCAAATTATATCAATTTGGGACCCTTTAAATCTGAAACTCATTTTCAAATAAAGTAACATTTCTTTACTTTCCAAAAGTGCCCCTCCTCTCCTCTTATAAAAGGCCCCCACCTCTACCTCCTTACCCACACTTCCAAAGCCTTTGTATCGGCCAACCCCTTCCCATTTTGTCTCTCCACTTCCCTCTCTTACTCATTGAATCCTCGCTTTGGGCATAAGTCTTCCCAAGGAAGCCTTTGAGCTCAAACCAAAGGGAGTTACCCAATTTTAAGGTAATGTCTTCACTTGAGTCCTTTTGTTTTATTTTGCTTCTCCAACCCCTTAAACTCTTTTTATTCATTTCTTTTGTAACAACTAAAATATAGTAAATATACTAGGATGTTTTTATAAGAATTATTCGAGCTAAACCTACACACACCTACATCTAATGGTTAAAGAACATACTGTTTCCGTGGATGGTGAATTTATGCCTCCCAAAACGATGATTGTTCAACATTTTTCTAACACCTTAAAAGGTGGCCATTAAGATGACACTATATTTATATATGATATATAATTTTTTTATGTGTTACTTAAGCTTATTTATTTTTCATTTATGGCATACCTTTATGGTTTCCATTATGGGTAAACGTGATATCTTCATTTTAGGAAGTGCTGACTACTGCCCCCTCAAAGTGATTTGATTCGTTAATGACATATGTGGGACGAATAAAGGATGTATTTAAAGTTATTATATATGATTTTATACTTGAATTATAGCATAACTTTATATATTTATTATTTCATTCAATTGAATACAAAAAAAAAAGAAATGAAAGTAGCGTTCATGCGTAGGTACGGCTTACCGTCTCCATGAACGGTACATTTCATTTCTTATCTACAAATGTCATGTAATATTATAAGTACATATATATAATGGATATATATGTAATATATTACATCTAAATTATGTGTATCATTCTGGAATTATAATATATATATCTCTCATTTTGTTTTAATTCCATTAATATGAAAAAAAAATGAAAGTAGCGTTCATGCGTACGTACGGCCTACCGTCTCCATGAACAGTGCTTTTAATTTTTTATCTCCAAATGATATGGAATAGTATAAAATGAATATATACAGGAAATATATGATATTTAAAACATCAATAATATTCTGGATATGATGTACCTATAACTACATTTTTCAGCAAGTTCAAATTTTTTTACTCATGTACTGAACATCGACAAAAACGTCTGATACAAACTCACTTTATTAACCAATTATTATAACATTATAATATGTGATATAAACTGAATAATAATATTTAAAGTAGTTCCTTAAGAAATTATAAATTGACCAAATTTTATTATTCAGGAGATTAAAGAACGATCGAGTCATGTCAGACACGAGGTAAGGGATCCTACTCCTCTCTTTCTTTTTAAGTACACTCTTTTATGCCATTCCTTTTAAGCTCATATTTCTTGTGATTGGGATGTTCTTTTATATTAATATTACTATAATTTTTATGTTTATATGATGAGAGACCCCATTCTCTCTCATCAATCCATTTTGGAAGTTTTGAGTGGCGCCGTTAGGCTGCTGAATTTTCGTAAGAGATCTAACCTCTCTCTTTCTTTTTAAGTACTCTCATTTATGTCACATATTTTAAGATACTCTTTGTTATGTTGGGGGATGTTCTTTTATATTCCTCTTTCTATGAACTTTGTGTTAATATGATGAGATACCCTATTTGATCTCATCAATCCATTTTTGTGGCGCCGTTAAGCTGCCGAGTTTTCGTAAGGGATTTTTCATCTCACTCTTATTCCCATGAGATTTTTGCTACATTTGCCACAATTTCCTTTGAGTGGTGTATGTACTTCCCAATACTTTAATCATTGTGTATAATACTTTAATTTATTAGTATTTACATCAATTTTGTATTGTCCTTCTTTCACGGGGTGCATGTCTCGAAAGATACCCATGTCGGTAAGGGAACCTTTCACCCTCCTCTTTTTAAAAGACTTATTTTGTTGGGTATTTTAATTTACATATTGTTATGTTTGGATACATTCTCATATAACCATATTGATTTAAATTTTACTTCCAAGTGATGATATACCCTTTTTATCTCTCATCAACTCATTTTCTGAATTTTTTAGTGACGCCATTAGGAAGTCACATTTTTGCAAGGTAACTTCTTAACCCAAATTTGATTCTTTTGGATAATCTTGTACTCCTTGAATATGTCATTCTATGAATATGTGTGAATAACCTCTGATTGTTTTACACTTAATATCCACTAATATTGGGTGTATTAGTTTTTCACACATAATTATGAAATTGACTTATCCTTAAACCAAGGATACCATCTTTGTAAGGGAATTTGTCTCAATCTCCTTTCATTGAGGCATATTTCTTTTTATGCACAACTATCTTTTATACGCTGTATAAACCCCTTTGACTATTAATTTTATAAAAAAAGGAATCTTTTTCTACGAAGCGTTTTACTAAACGACAAAAAGGAATGTTTCTTTTAACGTACGCGGTGACAACGAACTTTTCCGCCGCCGCAAGTATTATTTGATCTTTTCCTTCCTCAACAAGGTATAATGTTTTTAAAATAAAATAAATACCATATACTCTTTTATGTATTTTAGTATTGAAAATGGTTTTGATAAATGATTCTATTATGTCAATATATTTAAATGATATATTGTGATTGAAATGTGGAAATGTTATCATTTCTTTATATTTGTTTTATGTGTTATAATTTTATAATGGTACTTGGACATATTACGGGTTGTTACGTGATAAACCATATGATGGGTGGTGCCGTGAATACTAGGATGGGTGGTTACGTTATAACCTCCAATGCATTGGGTATGGAAGTCGGCCGTATGGCTATTCCATTAAGTATGTACTGAAGTTTGCTGAATGGCTATTCCATTAAGTGATATGTGTGGAAGTCGACCTTATGGTTATTCCACTTAAGTATGTTTATGTCCCAAGCTACCTTTAGATGTTATGTGATCTTTATATGGGTTTTATGGTAATATTTTGGTTAAAAAAGGGTAAGTAATGAACTTTTATTCAGTGAAGAGTTTTTACTACTTCGAAAAGGTGAAAAGTATTACTTTGATAATGTATACATGGTTTACTTGTTGTTTTGAAAAACTAACCGTTTTCATTCTTTGTGTATCCCTTACTGAGCTTTTTATGCTCATCCCAAATTTTTGAAATGTTTTTCACAGGACATAACGTGGAATAAGGTCAAGGATGGGATCAAGGGAAATTCATGCTACCTAAATCATGGAACTAGACATGTTTCTTTTTAAGATTTTTTATTTTATTGAAACTTAGTATAAGTTTCTACTTTGTAATCTTTTGAGATGTAATAGTTATGTCCTAATTATATAAAACTCTAAACCTGAAAATATCCTCAATTTGAATTATTCATTTAATTCAATATTAAGTAAGGTTTAAGGCTGGGGCCTTATATTTGGTATCATAGGTCGGTTTAGATAACTTTAGAGGTTAGGGTAATCTTTAAGCATAAGTGACAGTACTATAATGGTTAGGATTTTAGAAAGAGTCCTAGTTTTGGATAAAGTGAATGAGTGAGTATATCTTACTGTTTATTTTCCTCATTAGTACATGATGATTTTGTTGATATACTCACACTAACATTTCTGTTTTTAGTGAATGGATGGATCTAGGAGGCACCAAATTGACAATAGGTTTGAAGGAAACTGTGGTGGTTCTCTGATTAAGAGACTGGATGAAATGGTGGATTCAATGAGGAAACTCGCGGTTGTTCTAAACCAACTATCAAGGAGTCATGATCAACCACTTGAACCTTGGTATGTTCTCTAATGCATCATGTACGAGATGAACAATCGATGTGGAAGTTCAGGTAATAATTATAAAGGTAACCATTAGAGTTTATATGATCCTTACTTTTGAGGTAATTATGGGTTATTATATGATATGCTGGAAAATGAAAGGCATGAGATAAACATGAGGTTAAAATATGTTATGATCATTTTTTATGACTTTTACTCGTTTTGGGGAATGTTTTAAGAATTATATAGTTTTGGAAAAAGGACAACACACAGACCGTGTGACAACCAGTCGCGTCGGACAAAGCTGCAAGAATCGAACCCACAACCAAAGTGTGACTGGTATTTATCGCCTACCACTGGACTACGTGAAGTCCCTGGTTAGTTTGACTAATTCTTTTTAGTTAGATGATTTTAGGAATTAATAGTAAGTTGATTTTGGGTTATCTATGGAAATTTATTAACCTATCATGGAGGATATGTGATTAGGTTAATTACTTTTCAATACGAGACATTAAGAGCAACTGATGTTGTTTGGAGATAAATGTTACGATTTTACTTGGAAGACTATGTGACTAAATCCTTCAAATATTTGGGTTTCAATCTTAGTTTGGTTTACATTGAATAATTTTTATGGACAAATTGTTTATCGAATTGTCCTCGTTGAACATTGGGTTTTGTTGGACAAATTTTGGATATTAAGAATATATTTTCTTTTTATAAAGGGTTATCTTTTTCTGGATTATCTGATCTTGTACTAACCTTTTTGGTTTTGGTTTTGGATAGAGTCTAAAGAAATGGGAAGTATATTTTTCTTTATTGTGGATTATGTGATTCTCTTGAAATTGATTATAGTACTCTTAATGCGAACAAGTCTTCTTAAATACTCGTCTTTTGGAGAAAATATGAGTTTGATTAAGGAATCTAGTAAAAGTTGAAAGTCAATAGGATAAGTGATTATGTTTCCTTATGAATAAATTCCTCAATAAAAAGTAACTTAAAAAAATGTTGTCTATTAACTTTTACTACTAGGGAATCGAATACCGTTTAACCCATCACAAGTTTGTGATTTTCTTATGGTTAACTTTCTCCTAGACATGTTTACTATCACTCTCCATCAGAGCATGGCCCATTGTTTTTTTCTTCCATGTCCATATTTTCATACTTGGAATCCTAATATGGGTTAACTCATGTGACCTTTGTACTTATCTTTCTTTATTTTAAAGTGATTGTTTTACCGACTCTTTTTCCGATGTGGGACTTTCAATGGAGTTTCCAAGCCCAATATTAAAATTGTGAGGACGCAATTCACAAAAGGGGGGAAGGATATAACACCCCAGGTAAATAAATAATATGAAATTTTTATATTTATCCCAATTTGTGGAAACAATTTCAATATTAACTTAAATGGAATGTTATGCTCGATGGCTTACCCAATACGCAACAACGAGTTCCTTTGAAATCTTACGTTGCACTCTAATAATAAAATAAGATTATTTTAAATGGTAGTTAATGCCTAACCATTGTAATGGCGGGAATGAAAAGAACTAACTACAAAATGATTATATATGTTTGTCGAATATTTTTACTCTTTACAATAAATGTTAGAGGATTAAAAATGCAAATGAATCCAGTTTTTAAGCATAAACATTCTAATATTCTTTAAAAGGTCGATTAACCGCCTTTTGGTGGAGAACCTCTTTTAAATACACTTTTTGGCAACTTTATGTGTTATATTTGACAAAATAAAATTCTTCTTTAGAATCGGGAGATCAAAATTTACTTTGTGTAAATTTTTGGGATTTTTCTGAAAAAGTTTAATTTTTAATGAATAGTGAAAACTGTTGTATTTTAATTCAAAACCTCTTTTTAATATAATTTATTTATATGATTAGATTATATCTTTAATTGGTTTTAAAGTGAAATTAGAATATATTTTTACCATTTAATCAAATAGTGGTCATTGGAATTAATTTCACTTTGAAATTGGACTTAAACTAGTGTCAATCTTTTGATACTTATTGTTTCATAAAAACACGCTATTTGCTCTGACAGCGGGAATTAGTTTTTAAATTAATTAATGCAACTTATATGTTTTGAATTTTTAAGAAATAGACTTCATTTTTTAATTCGTAATATCAAATATAGCTTAGGGTGAATTTTTGGTAATTTTCTGAAAAACATCAATTTTTGATGAATAGTGAAACCACTAAGTGGTACTTATAAAAACTGATTTTCCATTTATATGAAATTTTGCCATCTTTGTGTTTTTAATTTCAAAAATCCGACATAAATGGTTGTCATTAAGAAGTAAAATGTGGTTCAATGGGATTAAAATAATTTTTTGGTGAATAGTAACTTATTAAGTTTTTAATCGCGATTAGAGGTAATTAGTGTAGTTTAAGGTAAGAATAATGATTTAATAAAATGAAATGACCTAGACACAAGTCCTATCCTAATTGGATGTGTCATGGCCGACCAAGAAAATCCATGGGTCAACTTGGGGACCCCATAGAGCCACTTTGGTTGGAAAATAACATAAACATCTTTTTTATTTAATGTTAAAGTAAAAAGGACACAAACATGAGATGTTTTACTAAAACAATTTCTAAATGGGGATATACAAGTCATATTTTTGACTATAAATAATAAATGTAAAGCTAAAAAAATTTCATACATCATAGTAGTTTTTATATAATTTTTTGATATTAAATAAATTAAATTATTTATGACATCATGATGATGCAGCGATGACCTCATTATTTAACGATTTAAATAAAATGGAAAGATAATGTATATTCTAAGACCTAAACATGTCCAAAACCTATTGGATGGGTGTATTTAGAAACCTTATCACCATATCCTCTAATTATATCAATGTGGGACCCTTTAAATCCGAAACTCATTTTCAAATAAAGTAACATTTCTTTACTTTCCAAATTTGCCCCTCCTCTCCTCTTATATAAGGCCCCCACCTCTACCTCCTTACCCACACTTAAAAAGCCTTTGGCTCGGAAAAACCCTACCCATTTTGTCTCTCCACTTCCCTCTCTTACTCTTTGAAGCCTCACTTTGGGAAGAAGTCTTCCCAAGGAATCCTTTGAGCTCAAACCAAACGGAGTTACCCAATTTTAAGGTAATGTCTTCACTTGAGTCCTTTTGTTTTATTTTGCTTCTCCAACCACCTAAAATCTTTTTATTCATTTATTTTGTAACAAATACAGTATCTTAAATATACTAGGATGTTTTTATAAGAAGTATTAGAGCTAAACATACACACACTGACATCTAATGGTTAAAGAACATACTGTTTCCGTGGATGGCGAATTTCTGCCTCCCGAAACGATGATTGTTCAACATTCTTCTAACACCTTAAAAGGTGGACATTAATATGACACTATATTTATATATGATATATAATATGTTTATGTGTAACTTAAGCTTCTGTATTTTTCATTTATGTCATACCATTATGGTTTCCATTATGGGTAAACGTGATATCTTCATTTTAGGAAGTGCGGACAACCGCCCCCTCAAAGTGATTTGATTCATTAATGCCATATGTGAGACGTATAAAGGATGGATTTAAAGTTATTATATATGATGTTATACTGGAATTATAGTATAACTTTATATATTTATTATTTCATTAAATTAAATACAAAAAAAAAGAAATGAAAGTAGCGTTCATACGTACGTACGGCTTACCGTCTCCATGAACGGTACATTTCATTTCTTATCTCCAAATTCCATGTACTATTATAAGTACATATATATAATGGATATATATGTAATATATTACATCTAAATTATGGTTATCATTATAGAATTATAATATATATATATCTCTCATTTTGTTTTAATTCCATTAATATGGAAATAAAATGAAAGTAGTGTTCATGCGTACGTACGGCCTACCGTCTCCATGAACGGTGCTTTTAATTTTTTATCTCCAAATGCTATGGAATAGTATAAAATGAATATATATTGGATATATATGATATTTAAAAAATCAATACTATTCTGGATATGATGTACCTATAACTACATTTTCCAACAAGTTCAATTATTTTCACTCATGTACTGAACATCGACAAAAATGTCTGATACGAACTCAATTTATTAACCTATTATTATAACATTATAATATGTGATATGAACTGAATAATAATATTTAAATGCGGTCCTTAAGCAATTATAAATCGACCAAATTTTATTATTCAGGAGATTAAAGAACGATCGAGTCATGTCGTACACGAGGGTAAGGGATCCTACTCCTCTCTTTCTTTTTAAGTACACTCTTTTATGCCATTCCTTTTAAGATCATCTTTCGTGTGATTGGGATGTTATTTTATATTAATATTAATGAAATTTTTATGTTCATATTATGAGAGACCCTATTCTATCTCATCAATCCATTATGGAAGTTTTGAGTGGCGTCATTAGGCTGCTGAATTTTCGTAAGAGATCTAACCTCTCTCTTTATTTTTAAGGACTCTCCTTTATGTAACTTCTTTTAAGCTCCTCTTTGTTATGTTGTGGGATGTTCTTTTATATTACTCTTTCTATAAACATTATTTTAATATGATGAGAGACCCTATTTTATCTCATCAATCCATTTTTGTGGTGTCGTTAGGCTGCCGAGTTTTCGTAAGGGATTTTTCATCTCACACTTATTCCCGTGAGATTTATGCTACATTTGCCACAATTTCATTTGAGTGGTGTATGTACTGCCCATTACTTTAATCATTGTGTATAATAATTTCATTTATTAGTATTTACATCAATTTTGTATTGTCTTTCTTTCACGGGGTGCATGTATCGAAAGATACCCATGTCGGTAAAGGAACCATTCACCCTCCTCTTTTTAAAAGACATATTTTGTTGGGTCTTTTAATTTACATATTGTTATGTTGGGATACGTTATCATATAACCTTATTGATGTAAATTTTATGTCCAAGTGATGAGATACCCTTTTTATCTCTCATCAACTCATTTTCTGAATTTTGTAGTGACGTCGTTAGGCTGTCATATTTTTTCAAGGGAACTTCTTAACCCAAATTTGATTCTTTGGGATAATCTTGTAATCCTTGAATATGTCATTCTATGAATATGTGTGAATAACCTATAATTGTTTTACACTTAATATTCACTTATATTGGGTGTATTAGTTTGTCACACATAATTATGTAATTGACTTATCCTGAAACCAAGGATACCGTCTTTGTAAGGGACTTCGTCTCAATCTCCTTTCATTGAGGCATATTTCGTTTTATGCACAACTATCTTTTATATAGTGTATAAACCCCTTTGACTTTTACTTTTATATAAAAGGAATATTTTTCTACGAAGCGTTTTACTAAACGACAAAAAGGAATGTTTCTTTTAACGTACGCGGTGACAACGACCTTTTCTACCGCTGCGAGTATTATTTGATCTTTGGCTTCCTCAACAAGCTGTAATATTTTTAAAATAAAATAAACACCATATACTCTTTTATGTATTTTGGTATTGAAAATTGTTTTGATAAATGATTCTATTATGTCAATATATTTAAATGATATATTGTGATTGAAATGTGGAAATGTTATCATTCCTTTATATTGGTTTTATGTGTTATAATTTTATAATGGTACTTGGACATATTACGGGTGGTCACGTGATAAACCATATGACGGGTGGTGCTGTGAATACCAGGACGGGTGGTTACGTTATAACCTCCAATGCATTGGGTATGGAAGTCAACCGTATGGCTATTCCATTAAGTTTGTATGGAAGTTGGTTGAATGGCTATTCCATTAAGTGATATGTGTGGAAGTTGACCTTATGGTTATTACACTTAAGTATGTTTATGTCCCAAGTTACCTTTAGATGTTATGTGATCATTATATGGGCTTTATGGTAATATTTTGGTTACAGAAGGGTAAGTAATTAACTTTTATTCAGGGAAGAGTTTTTACTACTTCGAAAAGGTTAAAAGTATTAATTTGAAAAAGTATACACGGTTTAATTGTTGTATTGAAAAACTAACAGTTTTCTTTCTTTGTGTATCCATTACTGAGATTTTTATGCTCATACCAAGTTTTCAAAATGTTTTTCACAGGACATAACGTGGAATAAGGTCAAGGATTGGATCAAGGAAAGTCATGCTACCTAAAACATGGAACTAGACATGTTTCTTTTTATGAGTTTTTATGTTATGGAAACTTAGTAGAAGTTTCAACTTTGTAATCTTTTGAGATGTAATAGTTATGTCCTAATTCTCTAAAACTATAAACCTGAAAAGATCCTCAATGTTAATTATTCATTTAATTCAATATTAAGTAAGGTTTAAGGTTGGGGCCTTATATTTGGTATCAGAGGTCAGTTTAGATAACATTAGAGGTTAGGGTAATATTTAAGCATAAGTGACAGTACCATAGTGGTTAGGATTTCATAAAGAGTCCTAGTTTTGGATAAAGTGAATGAGTAAGTATATCTTAGTATTTATTTTCCTCATTAGTTCATGATGGTTTTTTTGATATACTCACACTGATATTTCTGTTTTTAGTGAATGGATGGATCTAGCAGGCACCAAATTGACAATAGGTTTGAAGGAAACTATGGTGGTTCTCTGATTAAGAGACTGGATGAAATGGGGGATTCAATGAGGAAACTCGCGGTTGTTCTAAACCAACTATCAAGGAGTCATGATCAACCACTTGAACTTTGGTATGTTCCCTAATGCATTATGTACGAGATGGCCAATCGATGTGGAAGTTCAGGTAATAATTATAAAGGGAACCATTAGAGTTTATATGATCCTTACTTTTGAGGTAATTATGGGTTATTATATGATATGATGGAAAATGAAAGGCATGAGATAAACATGAGGTTAATATATGTTATGATCATTTTTGAAGACTTTATCTCATTTTGGGGAATGTTTTAAGAATTATATAGTTTTAGAAAAAGGACAACACGCAGACCGTGTGACAACCAGTCGCGTCGGACAAAGCTGCAAGAATCGAACCCACAATCAAAGTGTGACTGGTATTTATCGCCTACCACTGGACTACGTGAAGTCCCTGGTACGTTTGACTAATTCTTTTTAGTTAGATGATTTTAGGAATTAAGAGTAAGTTGATTTTGGGTTATCTATGGAAATTTATTAACCTGTCATGGAGGATATGTGATTAGGTTAATTACTTTTCAATACGAGACATTAAGAGAAACTGATGTTGTTTGGAGATAAATGTTACGATTTAACTTGGAAGACTATGTGACTAAATCCTTCAAATATTTGGGTTTTAATCTTAGTTTGGTTTACTTTGAAGACTTTTTATGGACTAATTGTTTATCTAATTGTCCTCATTGAACTTTTGGTTTTGTTGGACAAATTTTGGAGATTAAGAATAGATTTTCTTTTTATAATGGGTTATCCTTTCTTGAATTATCTGATCTTGTACTAACCTTTTTGGTTTTGGTTTTGGTTAGAGTCTAAACACATGGGAAGTATATAGTTCTCTATTGTGGATTAGGTGATTCTCTAGAAATTGATTATAGTACTCTTAATGCGAACAAGTCTTCCTAAATACTCGTCTTTTGGAGAAAATATGAGTTTGATTAAGGAATCTAGTAAAAGTTTAAAGTCAACATGTTAAGTGATTATGTTTCCTTATGAATAAATTCCTCAATAAAAAGTAACTTAAAAGAAAAATGTTTTCTATTAAATTTTCATACTGGGGAATCGAATACCGTTTAACCCATCACATGTTTGTGATTTTCTTATGGTTAACTTTCTCCTAGAAATGTTTACTATCACTCTCCATCAGAGCATGACCCTTTGTTTTTTTCTTCCATGTCCATATTTTTATACTTGGAATCCTAGTATGGTATAACTTGGGTGACCTTTGTACTTCTCTTTCTTTATTTTAAAGTGATTGTTTTACTGACTCTTTTTCCGATGTGGGAATTTCAATGGAGTTTCCAAGCCCAATTTTAAAATTGCGAGGACACATTTCCCAAAAGGGGGGAAGGATGTAACACCCCAGATAAATAAATAATATGAAATTTTTATATTTATCTCTATTTGTGGAAAAAATTCGATATTAACTTAAATGGAACGCTATGCTCGATGTCTTACCCAATACGCAACAACGAGTTCCATTGAAATCTTACGTTGTACTCTAATAATAAAATAATATTATTTTAAATGGTAGTTAACGCCTAGCCGTTGTAATGGCGGGAATGAAACGAACTAACTACAAAATGATTATATATGTTTTTCAAATATTTTTACTCTTTACAATAAATGTTAGAGGATTAAAAATGCAAATGAATCCAATTTTTAAGCGTAAACATTCTAATATTCTTTCAAAGGTTGATTAACCACCTTTTGGTGGAGAACCTCTTTTAAATACACTTTTTGACAACTTTATGTGTTATATTTGACAAAATAAAATTCTTCTTTAGAGTCGGGACATCAAATTTTACTTTGTGTAAATTTTTGGTATTTTTCTGAAAAAGTTCAATTTTAAATGAATAGTGAAAATGTTGTACTTTAATTCAAAACCTCTTTTTAATATAATTTATTTATATGATTAGATTATATTTTTAATTTGTTTTAAAGTGAAATTAGAATATATTTTTACCATTTAATCAAATAGTGGTCATTGGAATTAATTTCACTTTGAAATTTGACTTAAACTAGTGTCAATCTTTTGATACTTATTGTTTCATAAAAACACGCTATTTGCTCTAACAGTGGGAATTAATTATTAAATTAATTAATGAAACTTATATGTTATTAATTTTGAAAAAATAGACATAATTTTTTAATTCGGAAAATCAAATATAGCTTAGGGTTAATTTTTGGTAATTTTCTGAAAAACTTAAATTTTTGATGAATAGCGAAACCATTAAGTGTTACTTATAAAAACTTATTTTCTGTTTAAATGAAATTTTTCCATCTTTGTGTTTTGAATTTCAAAAATCCTACATACATGGTTGCCATTTAGAAGTAAAATGTGGTTCAATGGGATTAAAATATGTTTTTGGTGAATAGTAACTTATTCTGTTTTTAATTGCGATTAGAGGTAATTAGTGTAGTTTAAGGTAAGAATAATGGTTTAATAAAATTAAATGACCTAGACACATGTCCTAACCTCATTTGATGTGTCATGGCCGACCAAGATAATCCATGGGTCAACTTGGGGACCCCATGGAGCCACTTTGGTTGGAAAATGACATAAACATCTTTTTATTTCATGTTAAAGTAAAAATGACACAAACATGATATGTTTTACTAAAACAATTTTTACATGGGGTTATAAAAGTCATATTTTGACTCTAAATAATAAATGGAAAGATAATACGATTTAATAAATAATAGTATTTTTTTTATAATTTTTATACATGAAATAAATTAATGTATTTATGACATCATGATGATGCAGCGGTGAACTCATTATTTAACGATTTAAATAAAATGGAAAGATAATGTAAATTCTAAGACCTACACATGTCCAAAACCTATTGGATGTGTGGATTTCGAAACTTTATCACCTTATCCTCGAATTATATCAATGTGGGACCCTTTGAAACCGAAACTCATTTTCAAATAAAGTAACATTTCTTTACTTTCCAAAAGTGCCCCTCCTCTCCTCTTATAAAATGCCACCACCTCTACCTCCTTACCCATACTTCCAAAGCCTTTGGATCAGCCAAACCCTGCCCATTTTGTCTCTCCACTTCCCTCTCTTACTCCTTGAATCCTCACTTTGGGCAGAAGTCTTCCCAAGGAAGCCTTTGAGCTCAAACCAAAGGGAGTTACCCGATTTTAAGGTAATGTCTTCACTTCAGTCCTTTTGTTTTATTTTGCTTCTCCAACCCCCTAACCTCTTTTTATTCATTTATTTTGTTACAAATGAAGTATATTCAATATACTAGGATGTTTTTATAATAATTATTCTAGCTAAACTTACACACACCTACATCAAATGGTTAAAGAACATACTGTTTCCGTGGATGGCGAATTTCTGCCTCCCGAAACGATGATTGTTCAACATTCTTCTAACACCTTCAAAGGTGGACATTAAGATGACACTATATTTATATATGATATATAATATGTTTATGTGTTACTTAAGATTATTTATTTTTCATTTATGGAATACCTTTATGGTTTCCATTTTGGGTAAACGCGATATCTTCATTTTAGGAAGTGCGGACTACCGCCCCCTCAAAGTGATTTGATTCGTTAATGCCATATGTGGGATGTATAAAGGATGGATTTAAAGTTATTATATATGATGTTATACTGTAATTATATTATACCTTTATATATTTATTATTTCATTCAATTGAATACAAAAAAAAGAAATGAAAGTAGCGTTCATGCGTACGTACGGCTTACCGTCTCCATGAACGGTATATTTCATTTCTTATCTCCAAATGTCATGTAATATTATAAGTACATATATATAATGGATTTATATGTAATATATTACATCTAAATGATGGGTATAATTCTGGAATTATAATATATATATCTCTCATTTTGTTTTAATTCCATTAATATGGCAAAAAAATGAAAGTAGCGTTCATGCGTACGTACGACCTACCGTCTCCATGAACGGTGCTTTTAAGTTTTTATCTCCAAATTCTATGGAATAGTATAAAATGAATATATAATGGATATATATGATATTTAAAACATCAATACTATTCTCGATATGATTTACCTATAACTACATTTTCCAACAAGTTCAAATATTTTTACTCATGTAATGAACATCGACAAAAACGTCTGATATGAACTCACTTTATTAACCAATTATTATAACATTATAATATGTGATATGAACTGAATAATAATATTTAAAGTAGGTACTTAAGCAATTATAAATTGAAAAAGTTTTCTTATTCAGGATATTAAAGAACGATCAAGTCATGTCGGACAAGAGGTAAGGGATTCTACTCCTCTCTTTCTTTTTAAGTACACTCTTTTAAGCCATTCCTTTTAAGATCATCTTTATTGTGATTGGGATGTTATTTTATATTAATCTTACTGTAATTTTTATGTTCATATGATGAGAGACCCTATTCTCTCTCATCAATCCATTTTGGAAGTTTTGAGTGGCGCTGTTAGGCTGCTGAATTTTCGTAAGAGATCTAACCTCTCTCTTTCTTTTTAAGTACTCTCCATTTTGTCACTTCTTTTAAGATCCTATTTGTTATGTTGGGGGATGTTCTTTTATATTCCTCTTTCTGTAATCTTTATGTTAATATGATGAGAGACCCTATTTGATCTCATCAATCCATTTTTGCGGCGTCGTTAGGCTGCCGAGTTTTCGTAAGGGATTTTTCATCTCACTCTTATTCCCGTGAGATTTATGCTACATTTTCCACAATTTCCATTGAGTGGTGTATGTACTGCCCATTACATTAATAATTGTGTATAATACATTCATTAATGAGTATTTACATCAATGTTGTATTTTCCTTCTTTCACGGGGTGCATGTCTCGAAAGATACCCATTTCGGTAAGGGAACCTTTCACCCTCCTCTTTTTAAAAGACTTCTTTTGTTGGGTCTTTTAATTTAAATATTGTTATGTTGGGATACGTTATCATATAACCTTATTGATGTAAATTTTATGTCCAAATGATGAGATACCCTTTTTATCTCTCATCAACTCATTTTATGAATTTTTTAGTGACGCCGTTAGGCTGTCATATTTTTGCAAGGGAACTTCATAACCCAAATTTGATTCTTTGGGATAATCTTGTACTCCTCGAATATGCCATTCTATGAATATGTGTGAATATCCTCTGATTATTTTACACTTAATATCCACTTATATTGGGTGTATTAGTTTGTCACACATAATTATGTAATTGACTTATCCTTAAACCAAGGATACCGTCTTTGTAAGGGACTTCGTCTCAGTCTCCTTTCATTGAGGCATATTTCATTTTATGCACAACTATCCTTTATACGCTGTATAAACCCCGTTGACTATTACTTTTATACAAAAGTAATCTTTTTCTATGAATCTTTTTACTAAACGACAAAAAGGAATGTTTCTTTTAACGTACGCGGTGACAACGACCTTTTCCGCCGCCGCGAGTATTATTTGATCTTTGGCTTCCTCAACAAGCCGTAATGTTTTTAAAATAAAATAAATACCATATACTCTTTTATGTATTTTAGTATTGAAAATGGTTTTGATAAATGATTCTATTATGTCAATATATTTAAATGATATATTGTGATTGAAATGTGGAAATGTTATCATTCCTTTATATTGGTTTTATGTGTTATAATTTTATAATGGTACTTGGACATATTACGGGTGGTTACGTGATAAACCATATGACGGGTGGTGCCGTGAATACCAGGACGGGTGGTTACGTTATAACCTCCAATGCATTGGGTATGGAATTCGTCCGTATGGCTATTCCATTAAGTATGTATGGAAGTTGGCCGAATGGATATTCCATGAAGTGATATGTGTGGAAGTCGACCTTATAGTTATTCCACTTAAGTATGTTTATGTCCCAAGTTACCTTTAGATGTTATGTGATCTTTATATGGGTTTTATGGTAATATTTTGGTTAAAAAAGGGTAATTAATGAACTTTTATTCAGTGAAGAGTTTTTACTACTTCGAAAAGTTGAAAAGTATTACTTTGATAAAGTATACATGGTTTACTTGTTGTTTTGAAAAACTAACAGTTTTCATTCTTTGTGTATCCCTTACTGAGATTTTTATGCTCATCCCATGTTTTTGAAATGTTTTTCACAGGACATAATGTGGAATAAGGTCAAGGATGGGATCAAGGGAAATTCATGATACCTAAAACATAGAACTAGACATGTTTCTTTTTAAGAGTTTTTATTTTATTGAAACTTAGTAGACGTTTCTACTTTGTAATCTTTTGAGATGTAATAGTTATGTCCTAATTCTCTAAAACTCTAAACCTGAAAAGACTCTCAATGTGAATTATTCATTTAATTCAATATTATGTAAGGTTTAAGGCTGGGACCTTATATTAAGGATCAATAGTTACCAAAGAAGTAAGGGTTTTATGTTTTAATTGTAGTATTTACCAAAATTATTTTGATGTAAATTTAGGATGATGAAATTATATGATCTATCAATAATCAATATAGTATCAATTATTATCCTATTTTTATTTCTGGATATTATAAAATTTCATTTCATTTTCCACACTATAAGTATTCAAAATTATGATATATTTATTAAAAGAAAAACATACCTTGTTTCTCATTTTTATTAAGAATAGTTTCATCAATATCATTTAAAAAATCAAGTAATATATTAATTTTATGAAATCATTGATTAATATCATTTCTAACCATGCATGAATTTCTAAATGAAGGTTTAATGTGATCTTTTATCCTTTTTTAACGTGGTACTTTTTATCGAAGGTGTGAATATAGTATTTTTTAATGTTTAACCCATGAACAGATTACCCTATATTCATTAATACTAATTTCTTTGAGGATTTTGTTATAAGATTATATTTTTATTTTCAATGATTTTTTTTCATAATATTCTCAAAACAGTTTTATTTTAAATAAGTTTTCCAAATTCAATAGACTATATTCCTCAATAAATGTTTTTCTGATATTTTACGGTCTTTCCCTCTATTACTACATCCTTTGATGCCACTTATGTCTCAATAAGGATATGATCCGATAATACCATCAATTTTATTTTTATTTATTATTAATGATTATTATGATTGAGTGGTATTAAATATTGTTTTCTTTTACATGGGTTCACATATGTTGAAATTATAAATTTTTTCATGAAATTTTGGGTTACATATTAATGGATTGTGATTTTTTGATGATTGCGTCCATTATATCCCTCAAATTAATTTTGAAATGATCTATGTTACTGAGCTAAAAGGTTGTATGGTAGGTTATCCCAAACCCAAACTAAGGTACATTAGGGGTTATCCCAAGCCCAAAGAGAGTACATGGGTGAATATACCAAAATTATATTTTTTGATGAATATCTCATTTGATAGTGTGGAAAAAATATTTCTATGAATACAATTATGTTATACATTATGCAACTTGCTTAAAATATCCCCTTATACCAATGTTATGTTATATTGGCTAGTGATCATTGATTCTATAATAATTCATAACTTATGAACTACCAAATAATTGTTTTATGATTCATATTTATGATCTCAGAATAGTTGGGTATGATTTTATAATTATATGCTCATTATCTAATACCCATTTTCATATATTATTTTCACTTATGATCATCGAATTCCATCCCCAATATTTATCATAACTAGGCATCCATGATAAAACTTTCTTATGTTTCCTTTCCCGAGGTTATGAAAATACAATTATGTCAGGTATGACTACGATGTGTGCTATTTGAGAAGACGTTGGAGAGATGTTTAATATGATTCATGAAATAAGATGATCATGTATCTAGTACCCAAATACTCTAAACCTTTTCAATAATCGAGTATATTTTATTGTGATTTTTATTGAATATTCATATAAAATTATAAAACATTTAAGTATGTTATGACTAGGACACATCAGTGGGTATAATATGAATAGTTCATTATTTTGGATTGTACAATTACGAAACTTTTGTGAGAACAATTAATCTAAGATTAATTATAGTAGAAAATACTAATATAATATAAGTAATAGAGTTTATTTTTACTACAAAATAAATCCCTATTTGGATACTAGAAATTGGATATGGATTATGTACAAATTCAGTTAGGGTTAAATACACTGAAACTGGCTGATTTGATATTAACATGATCGTCGCTAGTGTGCAATAATTAAGACTAATATTGAACACCAGGGTAGAAACCCTTAGGTTATATGTATGGGTTAATTAAACTATTCATTATGCACTATTATGATAATTGTGTTGATATAATATATAATAATCAATGAAAACAAAAAGTGATATTAGGTGAACACCAAAAGTCATGGGACAAAATAAACTATAATAATTCAGAACATCATAATTTTTACTTTTGTAATGATAATATTTCTTCCTTTGATTATTTTTTAGTAATCACACTTTTTTTTGAATTATTTAATGGATTAATCTTGAAGTAATATTATCAACAATGAATGTGATGGCTAGTGAAACTATTGTTTTCATGAGTAACCACATGAAATTAGATTTTTATTGTGAAACGTTGTGGTTACTGTTAACCATCAAACTGAATATTATATTAATAATCTCAACATGAGTTATTTTGATAACACATATAATATTTCATGAACCCCTATTTCCAAATATACCCGTCCTGGGTAAGAAATGAAGGAATATAGATAATAAAACTCAATTCATATATCTAGTAGACTTCGGTAGGTGACTATCACCTAGGGTATAATGAATTTCACACATATGGAGGAGTTACAATTAATAGAAAAATTAGTATTGAGAGATACTATATAAACTGGTAAAAAATTAATAAATAAAAATAAAACACCAAAAATATCCCACAATTATTGTAATGTCATAGGAAAAAAAATTAATGTTTCTATGTAAATTTTCAAAAGAAATTTATACTATATAAAACGTAATAATCTTTGCTTGAAGCTACAAATTTCTATCATAGTCTACAGCTCCCTCTAAATTACCTGCAAAATGTTTTCAAATATATATGAGTGGGAATATCATGCATACTAAAATTGATCATAACCATGTAATTTCTTGAATATATGGAAATAGAATAATGATTCCCTATTGAACAAATAATAGAATCAACAAGCACCTGTCAAGCCAATGAGTTCATGCCCTAACCTAGGATAAGTCACCAAATATCACATCCATAGATAATAATATAGGAAAAATCATATCGAAAAGGGTTACATTCACCACTTCCCAATTTCTTTTCTACAGTCATGATTATTTTTCAAATGTCTAGATGCTCTCATCCATTATGTATCTACAAGCCTTATTTCACCACAAGCCTCATCATTGTGGGTCGAACTTAGCTCTCAACCCCTGATATAACCATCACACTCTCTTCATCCAATAACCTCTTCCATATACCTATGGAATTATTGAATCAAGAACATGACCAAAATCAATTTCATGACCTCATCCTACCATGAGTGACTCCCACCATGAACAACCTTTTTCATTCTCCAATCATCCCCACAAGTGAAAAATATCCAAAATAAAACATTTCTAATGTGTATAAACCTATCTTTGAAGAGAGAAATGGGAAGAGGGTGTATCTTTCCATCCATCCATCCTAACATTTATGTTTAATGGAAAACACATAAAACCCCAAACCATTGGGAATTGGCGTAAAAATAATACTCATGTGGGGTGTATACAGAAGTCACAAGGACAATACAATATATGACAGTTTGAAACAATATCAATATATGGGTTCACATAACTAATAACACCAAATAGCTTCAAATCACATATAATGTTTTTTAATTATAAGTCCCTTATGTTAAATCATATGGGGGCCTAAATATAGGTGTCCCTTATAGAGTCCCTTTCTTACATCATATGATTTGTTTGGTGACACCATTTCCCTACAAAACCCATTCAATTACCATAGTACCTAACTCCATACCCCATCATAGGAATCAACCATCCCTCTAATACAACTCTGTCATGACCCCCTATCTTCAAAGGTACCACTACTAGGGTATAAAATAAAGAATATAGATAATTACCTCAGAGTCAAACCACCCATAAGACAGGGTTTTGTGACTAACAATGAGGTTAAAAATAATTTCACAGGTATGGGAGGATCAAGTTATATGATATCAACTATAAATAAATACTATAAATAATATAGTAAATACCCATAAATATCCCACAATGGATGTAATATGATAATAATATATATAAAGGCCTCTAAGTAATGATCCAAAATATAATCCTATGGAATATACTCAATAGCTCATATCTTGAAGATAAAAATTTCAATCTTAATCTCAAGATCCATCTTAATAACCTGATAACATTATTAATATATATATTGAGTTGAGTATAACATGTATACTCACGAGGATCATACCCAAGAAATCTCTTCCAAAGAGCATCCTAATGCCCCAATGAACAAAAATTATAAAAAATAATATTCTATCTTGTCAACTAGTTCCCTACCTCACTAAGGCTCATTCAAAAATTATCACATAAATGTATATCAATTTATCAATCAAGATAATAAAAAGGGAACACCACAACACTTCCCCACAGGTTAGTTGATTTCTTTCCTCAACATTGTATGTATTGGAACTCTTATCTATTCTATATCCACAAACATTGAATCCCCAGAATCCTCATCATAACAAGAAATCCACATATTTCAAGCCATGAATTATCCGTGACATCCTCATCATCCCAAAATGACTTCCATGTATCCAAGATAGTAGGTTATCCTAATAATGAAGGACATTAACTTCATTACCCCAACTTACCATGCCCAACTCCAACAATAAAATACCTCTTAGTATTTCCAATCAACATCACAAGGGAAATATATCACGAATCCATCACATACCATTCATAATATACTCTTCAAAAGGATAGAAAGAAGAACATAGGGTATCTATACATATATCATCTACAACGAAAATGTTTTTGGAGAAAAAATTATCCCAAACCATTGGGAATTAGTGTAAATATATGAAATTTTTGGGGAACAGAAAGAAAACACAAATAAAATAAAATATATAATAGTTACACTTAAGGCCAAAACATGGTTTTAGACAACTAAAACAACCCCACTACCACCACTTTAACATGAACTCTATAAAATTTTAACATCCTTATCATAATAAAAACTACACATCCCTTCCCACTTATCAAACTCAAAATCAAATAATAATTTTATTTTTCACATTTAACCACATTAATTATCAACTATTTACATATTAAGTTATCATAATTCAATATATAATTATATTCCATTCTCTATCCAATGTGTACATTCATTCCCATCAACTACCATTAAATTCACCATCCATTGTTTATTTGTTTCAAGCCCCAAACCTTATAAATCATAATATAAATACCTTGCATCTATTATGCCAACACACTAATCCATTAACCATTACCACATCAACCCCATGAATTCATATAACAGTTAATTAAAAAAACTCCAATCGATAAAAAATTATATAAAACATCATCACCACAATCCCACAAGTCAAATTAAATAATATACCACACACATAATTCTAGACATCACACAAACCATTAAGTTATGTCAAATTCCAATGAATAGTGGAAACACAACAATAAATTATTTACTCACAAATACTTCAATTTACCTATTTATGAGATTTTCCATTTTCATGTTAGAGGATTTATACAATTATTCTCTAGAAAAAGTATTCATGATAGTAAACATAATCCATAATCCACAACAACTAACATGCAGTCTTGGAGAAGAAATTTCTTCGAAATAAGTAAATAACATGTGATATCTCTCCCATCCCCTTCAATTTCATTATTTCAGTTTAATTATATTCAATACTATAACTCTGAACATATAAATAAATTTAAATAAAATCATTATAATATCACATTTTCAAAAATATAAATAGAGAACTTGAACCCAGAAATTTGATTGTCTCATTAAATATAACCACACTTGAAATGGAATAACCAAGGGAACAAGCATCACCAGTCTAAAAAATAACCCCAAATCAAACCTATCCAATGTAATATTATGCATAATTGTATATAAAAAACATTATAAAATAATGTGTTTTTTTCCAAATGATCATCTAAACACAATGGAATGAACAAACTAGGGAAGGGATACGAAGGTACCTTGATTCAAGGGAACTAAAATCTATAAAGAATATATCAATTATTAGAAATTATCAAAAGGAACCATGAGGGAATATAGTCATCTAACATTCATAGGATAAATATAAATATCATAATTGGGTTGGTTGGTCCATATATTTATAGAGGAATCTATGTTGGCCTTGCCAAATCATGGTGATATCCCACTACACCTTGTTATCTCATTATCATTGGATATATAGATTTAGAGTATCTATTTTCCTCTTTTCCTTGGCATATAATATAATATTTTAATATCACCAGGACATAGTCCACTACATGGTCCATGACATGGTGGTTCATATGATGCCTACAACAACTAGCCATAATGGCGTAGAATAAATGGCTCGGTCATTATCTCCTCACCATACCCATCACCACGATATGGTGAGCTTTATATCCAAATTTTAAACTGTTGGTCCCCCAAAATTCCACAACTAGTACCATGTACTTTCTATGAATTTCCAAGATAGCTATTTTAAATAGGTAAAATCCCAAGGACCATTCCCCAAAATATGGAAAACAATTCCATTTAACTTTTTTAGAGTATCCTAACACCACCCTTCCTACTTTATGGTCATGCTTTAAGATCCCATGGCCAAAGTAGCCAACACCACTCCCAACAGCAAGACATGTTGACCATCTAAATGACCATAACCCATTTCTATCCTCCAAAACACTTATTAACTTTTTGTTGACCCCACTGATCCCTATATAAATATAAATAGAGCATCGTTAGTGAAACTGAGACACATCATAATATGATAAAAATAGAGTTTCATTAAGACCAAAGAGGAATGGAGATTCATATTCATACATGTGAATAATATTCGAAGAAGATCCTAAGGTAATGGCTCAATGATTTTTGAAAATTTTATATGTGTGAAAAATAAGGGAATTAAGAAACTAATTTCCCTGAAAAAATAAAGAGTTCAATGGAGGAAAATAAAGTGTATCTTATGGTACTATTTATTGTTTAATGACTTATGTGTGGGAAAATATAGAATTATCCAATTCAATGTCCTAATCCAAGGAATAAATCCTAAATTAAGGAATCGATTATGTTATATCAATCATTTGGTTAAGGAACAATTACACCAAATTTTAGAGTTCGGGATTTCATCGTAATATTTGTAGGAATTATACCTATGAAAATTGTATTTTTATTTCTATAGAGGAATCTTATTTCATTTTTTCCATTCATTATCCCTCTCTAAAAAAATCCCTTATAAATACTTATTCCCATAAAATAGACTCCCAAATCTATACTATAAACAAATACATTACATAGTAGATTCAATAAGAACTGTATATTTCCACACATATCTATCCCATAATTCAAGACCTATGAAAATCAACGTATTACATACATTAACTAAAACATTTTGTTTTAGATATATATATATAATAATGAAATGTCATAAAAAAATAAATCCCATGTAATTCTCAACTACTGGATTTTTTTCAACTATATGAAACCACTTAATCAATAGTAGGACATTAATATCTCTCACATCCTATCTTGTTAGAATTATCTACTCTAATGTTATTCATCATAACCTAATAAAATGTTCACCAAAGAAGGGGTGATTATAGACACTCAGAAAGCAAAAATATATAATTTAGGAGATCATGGTATAAATAAGGAATAATTTTTATCACAGTTATGAATAATCATTATGAATCTATAAAAAACCAAATCTGGGAGCATAATATAACCCTATATAGAAATGAAAAAAATAGATCACATTGAAGGTAATAATTGAATTCATGGTCCTATATTGCAGAATTTCAAATATCATGATATTTCCATTAATGAATCATCCAAAAAATAATTCATTCCATCATGATATTATACATGATATAATTCTTATCATCAAGATAGCAGTCGAGAAATATTTCTAAATTGGTGAGGCATAAACAAAATACCCAAACATAACTATCCCATAAAACCTACTAATGTATCTATAGGTTGTATAATTTTAGGGCATACCCTTCAATTATTTATGTACAATAAATTCATTATATGAGATATTGAGTAAACAATAAATAAACAACACTAAAAATAATCAATCATATTAAAAGAATAATATAAATAATGAAAATACATTCCCCCATTTCAATAAACACGATAACATGATCTTAACCCATTTTGATAATAGTGTTGGGGGATAAAAAAACATAGTGGGATTCCCAATAATAATCCATTTTGGAATAAACACATATATAACGCCAATAATTTTCCTCATATTAATAAATGTTAAAAAATGATCATAACCCTTCGATGAAAATAGGGTGTAGGGATAAATAATACATAATCGACATTTCAATAATCATCATTATCGGAATCACAACATAAGGATTTATAGTACTATTCCCTATTTCAATAAAAATTTTAACATGATCATAAACCATCTAAAGAAAAAAAATTTAGGGATACAAAATTCATATTCAACATTCATGGGAAATCAAAAAATATCTATATAATAATAAATCATATAAAAATTTCAATACACTCATAATTAATATATTGAATTCTTTTCTATGTTTTCATCTATCAAGGAAAAACCCTATGAAGTAATATTTTACTATTTATACAATCATAGAATAACATTATCATAATACATCCATATAAAAAAGGAGGATTGTTGAAAAATAAAATAACTGTAATGTAATAATTAAATCATAAAAGGATAAAGACATGGATGAACAAACATATTTACAAAATAATTCATGAAGGACAGTACCCAAAAAGGGATCAGGAATTGGATAATTTAATGTTGTGATTTAAATCCCCAAAATGATAAATATATGTTATATTAAATATAATGGAACATGAAATTTATTATGTTAAATAAAATTTAATATAAAAAATAAATAGGTGTGAAAATGTAAAATATTTTTACAAATCATTTTTAATAGTGACATAAAATACAAAGTTACGAGTCATCTCTAAAATTCCATTAAATATGTGAATTGAAAACACAATGAAAATATTAATTTTTAAAATAATCTTCAATAATTGGTTCTTGATGATGCATAATGATTATCTTGGATACATTTGGATATGAATATAAAAAATATGAAAGTAAAATTGGAAACTCGTCTTAATATTTAGAATAAATACCATTGTTCAAAACTAGAAATGATAAAAGAGTGGGAAAAAAAATTTCATATCTAAAATTATTATACAGTATGGGAGTAGAAAATTTAAAATAAAAAAAATGTTAGGGTCGAATAAACCATTCATATAATATAAATTTCTTAGATAAAACATTATAACTGGAATAAAAATATTTGTGTTACCAATAACCGTTATGGGAAATATATCCCAAGAGGTAAGAAATATTTTTCAAGGGATTTTTATAATAGAAATTTATATTCCTAGAGAAAATTAGAGAAAATTACATTTAAAAAAAATGGGTATAATGTACCCAAATTTTAGGCAATATATTTAAGAAAATGATTATAACTCATTAAATTAAAATTGAGTTACAAAAAATCCTTAATAATGGGGAAATAGATGGATCAATAACCACATGAACAAGGTAACATGAATGGGATAGTAAAAAATGAATTAAAAGTATATTATAAATAAAACTCTATGGGTATTAAATACATCATACTGATAAATCCTGGTTTACAATTTGTATTATGTGTCTTAGAATCTTATTTAAGGCCAACAAAATCCATACAACAAAAGAAATATTCAGATTAAAACTCATAAAATGTGAGGGATTTTTATTGATAAAAAATTATAATTATTAAAATATAATACATGATATAATATTTTAAATAGGAATTATTTGATCCTTATAAAATAAATTAGTTGAATAATACAAAACATGCCCCCAAAGAATAAATGTTAGAAAAAAACCATTTCCTTGTTCCAGGTCCATTATGCGCAAGCACCAAACCTCATGAATAATTAAATTAATTTTGTTAAATATATTATTTGGAGAATTATTATTCAATGTATAATTTAATATTATTATTTGTTATTATATTATATTTATTTAATATTTTTTCACATTTATTTATGAAACTTGAAATGGTGTCATCTGTTTTTGGTAATTTTAGAAATTGAAGATGAAATTTTAATAACAAGGTAAATTATTAATATAACTATTAAAAAACCAAAAAATTATTATTGTAATATTAATTATAATAAAATTATTATTTCTGTTCTCATATTCATTCTTGATAGAGTTTTATATCATTATACACGTAGGTGGTTAAACTAAACCAAAGTATGAAAACACTATATCTCGATAGGTGAGTATGGATAATAAAGTATATAATATAACTAAAAGAGAATATTTTTGATATCATTTAGATTTTTTAATGTGGGTTATCATATTTGTAGTGGTTTTTATAAACAAATAAAATATATAAAGAAAAAAAAATCATACTTATTGGAGTTGGTAGTCTACAAAATACACAATTAAGATTATTTTATTTTTCTAAGTGGATAGAGATGAATAAATAAATGGTTTTAAATAAATATAATAACCCTGTAATATAATAATGAAACTTATTTTATCATATTTCTATGGCAAGGATCATTTGTAAGAGAATGATTAAAAAGAAAATGTTCAGGATTGAGTAATACATAGTATGTGACTTTGAACATTCTCTTAAAAGTTTTCCTAGAAATGAAGGGACTATTCCAAATAATTGAGAATATATTCTTATTAAATTTATAGATATTTATAGTATTATAAGATTTCATGTTCTTTGATATGTAATTTTATAGAATGAGTGTCTCTGAAGGGTAGTAATTTTCAACATTTTTAAGTGAATAAAATGGATTTGTTTTTAATTCCCCTTACATTTCAATGATATTATTACACTATTCAAGGTCAATGTATCTAAAAAATAATGATAATGGATTTTGGGGTGATATATGGTAGAGAAATACTCAAAAACGTTTTTAAAAATATGTTTTAAACACATTGGAAGCCATTTTTTTTGGTTTCATCTTCTAACTTTTTTCCTTAGTAACTAATTTTTCATTATCTCATTTATTTTTTACAAAAAATTTAAAATAACCCTGTATACCAAATTTTAGTTTCATAAAACTAAATTTAATCTCTATTTAATATAATTATTTTTCATTATATAAAAATTTAACATTTAAATTATAAAAATTTATATATTTAAAAATATTTTTATGTAGATCATCATTGTTTTAACCAATATATTTTTTTGATATTATTTAGAACTGGTTACTAATTAAATTCATTATATTTAAACTATATATGAGTTTAAAAATAATATTATATTAAAATTTTAATATATTTTATTTTTATTGATCGTAAAATAAATTACACAATATTTATAAAAAAATTCTTTGAAAATTAGAGTTTTACCAAAATCATAGTCATTATCATTAATAATAGAATGCATAATATTTTTTCCAAAAATAAAATAAAAATGACCTTATTAAATAATATTATATTTTTTATCTAAAATATTTAATACATTTTGAAATATTTAATTTATATATGTGATGAAGGGTAATTCTTAACATAAGTGAATAAATACATTTTTTGGAATAAAATATTAATTTGGTTTCCAAAGTTATATACATGGGATTTATAAAAAACATAATTGTTTAAAATGATTTATTTCAATTATATGTTTTGATATATTTTAGAAAAATGTTTAAAAAAAATTTATGTCATTCTTGTATTATGATAATGTTAAAAACTTGATTATTATCATCATAAATGAGATTCTTTAACTATTCACCTAAAAACCAATTATTTTCGAAAATACCAAAAATTATTCTTATGATAATATTGTTAATCTAAATGATATTAAGTTTTTTAAATTTGGATTCTAAAATTAATAATTTTTTGTCTTTAATAAATTCATACAATATAATAAAAACTATTATTGTATGAAAATAGTTTTTTAGAATATTTAACATTCCAATTCATATATCCTATCATTTACTGATTAAATTATTATTATACAATTTTTCCTATATTATTAACTGGATCATAATTAATCAAAATTTTCTTGAACCAAAAATGTATATCCCATAAAAGGTAACATTTGAAATAAAATACATTTATAAATATAATATAACTATATTTTTTTGTTAGCTATATCAATTGAATTCATTCATACTAAATGTAGCCTTTATTTTATTTTTCTTAATATTTCATAAACTTGTTACATCTATTATTATCACTAATTCAATGGTTATGTTTTAACATTTATACGAAATATTTATAGTTTTGTCTAAATATATCTTGGTTTCATTGATGTCTGATCTTGTATATAGAGAAATATATCTAATATATTAACATACCAAAAGGAAGTCATAGATTCAAATATTAGGGTATTATATTCAAACCCCCAAAAATATATTGTGTCATTGTAATTTAAATTATTACTCACTAATGATAGTAAGTACCGATTTTCATGATATATTCATCATTATGGATATAACCTCAAATATGGAATCATTTGGATATAACAAGTTGCATATATTTCCTGAAATAAAATTAACAATTCAAATAATTATATACCCAAGTATGTATATACCCTAATCATATATTCTAAACACATATATTTCCGAAAATCATTTGGTTCTCAATGACATTAAATCATAGATAAATAATAAATTCCATAAAAAATTTACTCTAATATGCATACACTAGTTTATAAAATCTAACACTAGTCAACACATATCATACAATAAATATGATAGAAACTACACTGAAAATATCACAAATTAGACATTCATTACATCAAAAATAAATTCTATGGCTATCAATACATTCAAAATCACTTTTGATAAATTCAATGAACCCTTTATTACCACAACATCAAGGATATATTAAACCTAATAGTCAACCATACCAGAATTATGTGTTCAAAAATAGTTATCCCCAAAATATTACATTATCATAAAATCACTGTTAAAGGTTATTGATACAATTTAATATATGTTTCTAAAAGTTTATTACTGGAGGAAATTCATTATATTTTTAACATAAACCTCATATAATTTTTAATATAAAATCATATCATCAATAAATATCACTCCATAATTAAAATAGAATATATTATCAAGAATTAATTTCAATTGTGATATCAACCTCACTACCATTGGTAACACAATAAAATTCACCATTTTCCATTATAACATGTATATACAAAGACTTTAGAACCTTTATGTATAAGTCCCCGACCTTAAACCTTACTTAATATTCAATTAAATGAATAATTCACATTGAGGATATTTTCAGGTTTAGAGTTGTAGAGAATTAGGACATAACTATTACATCTCAAAAGATTAAAAAGTAGTCACTTCTACTAAATTTCCATAAAATAAAAACTCTTAAAAATAAACATGTCTAGTTCCATGTATTAGATAGCATGACTTTCCCTTGATCCCATCCTTGACCATATTCCGCATTAAGTATTGTAAAAAACATTTCAAAAAAACATGGTGTGAGCATAAAAAGCTCAGCAAGGGATACACAAAGAATGAAAACCGTTAGTTTTTTCAAAGAAACAAGTAAACCATGTATACTTTATCAAATTAACTCCTTTCACCTTTAGGAAGTAGTAAAACTCTTTATTGAAATAAAATATCATTACTTATCCTTTTGTAACCAAAAGATTACCATAAAACCCATATAAACAACACATAACATATAAAGGTAACTTTGGACATAAACATACTTAAATGGAATAACCATACGGTCAACTTCCACACATACTTAATGGAATAGCCATACGACTGACTTCCAAACCCAATGCATTGGAGGTTATAACGTAACCACCCGTCCTGGTATTCACATCACCACCCTTCATATGGTTTATCACGTAACCACTCATAAAATGTCCAAGTACCATCATTACACATAAAATATTGAAAATATAATCATATCAATAACAACATTTCGTTTTTAATCAAAATAATTAATTCCAAGATATTGAATTAATCAATCCATTTTCAAAAATCATTTAAAAGAGATTTTTGAATCAAAGTGTCCCATACCACTTGGATGCTTTTATTTGAATTATAATTTTTAAACATTAATGTCCATATAAATAAATACTGAAAACAATTTTTAAAACATGGACATTAAAGATAAATATTTAGAATAATAAATCATTAAAACTTTTAAAACGATATTTTTGTTAAAGAGTTTTTAACAAAATGAGAGACTCTTTAATAGAAATAATTGTTGAATAACATTTAATCCGAACATTATAATATCATGAGAATAAATTGATTCATGATATAATATGTCAAAGGACAATATAAACACCATATAAGAGTGAATTGGTGCATAACAACAATGAATTCTCAAAAGAAATGTAAAATGAGACGAAATCCATTATAAAGAATGTATCCTTAAATTAAGGATAAAAAATCTGATAATTATGTGTGAAAAATATCAATACACCCAATATAAGTGGATATTAATTTTAAAACAATCAAAGGTCATTCACACATATTCAAAGGATGACATATTCAATAACTACATGTTGAACCCAAAGAAATCTAAATTGGGTTAAGAAGTTCCCTTGGTAAAATTCGACAGCCTAACGGCGTCACATAAAATTTTACAAAAAGGGTTGATGAGAGATATAAAGGGAATCTCATCAATTGGACATAAAATTTACATAAATAAGGATATATAAGAACATATACCAAAATAATAGTATTTGAATTAAAAGACATAACAAAAGAAGTCTTTTAAAAAGAGGAGGGTGAAAGGTCCCCTTACCGAGTTGGGTAACTTTCGAAAACTAAACCCCATGGAAGAAGGGTCATACAATGAAGATGTAAATACCCATAAATGAAATTATAATACACAAGGTGTATAATAATGGGAAGTACATACACCACTAAAAGGAAATAGTGGCAAACTTTGCATAAATGTCACGGGAATAAAAGTGAGATGAAAAATCCCTAATGAAAACTCGGCAGTGTAACAGCGCCACTTAAAACTCCCAAAAATGGATTTATGAGATCAAATAGGGTATCTCATAATATGAACATAAAAAGATAATTATGAGTAATAAAAAATAACATACCCCATCATAACAAATAGGAGCTTAAAAGAAGTTACATAAATGAGAGTACTTAAAAAGAAAGAGAGAGGTTAGATCTGTTGCGAAAATTCGGCAGCCTAACGGCGCCACTCAAAACATCCAAAATGGATTGGTGAGAAAAAATAGGGTCTCTCATTTTATGAACATAAAAAATACAGTAGGAGTAATATAAGATAACATCCCAATCATTATAAAGATGAGCTTAAAAGGAATGACATAAAAGATTGTACTTAAAAAGAAAGAGAGGGGTAGGATCCCTTACCTCGGGTCCGACTTGACTCGATCATTCTTTAACGTCCTGAATAATAAACTTGAGTTAATTTCCAATTTCTTAAGAACCTTTTTCAAGTTAATTATTCCTTTTATATCACTTATTTCCATGTTATAAACATTATGTAATCATTTAAGTTAATAATGTTTGTTTTGTCAATATTGGGTTCTTAAGTCGAAAGTAGACTTCTTAAAATTACATGTTGTTTGTGTGGTCAAAGGTTCATTATATCCAGAATGATATTCATGATTTGGATATCATATATATCATATATATCCATAATATAAATGTATTTATAATATTACATAATCATTTAGAGGTAATAAATGAAATGCACCGTTCGTGGAGACGGTAAGCCGTACGTACGCATGAACGCTACTTTCATTTCTATGTCATATTAATGGAATTAAGACAAATGGGAGGTATGTATATTTTAATTAAATAACTATATTAATAATTTATATGTAACATACATCATATATAATAACTTTAAATCCATCCTTTATACATCCCACATATGGCATTAACGAATCAAATCACTTTGAGGGGGCGGTAGTCCGCACTTCCTAAAATGAAATTATCGTGTTTACCCACAATGGAAACCAAAAAGGTATGCCACAAAAGAAAAATACATAAGCCTAAGTGAAACATAAAAATATTATATATCATATATAAATATAGTTATATATTAATTGCCACTTATGAAGGTGTTATATGAGTGTTGATCAATCATCATTTCGTGAGGCAGAAATTCTCCATCCACAGAAACAGTATGTACTTTAACCATTTGATGTAGGTGTGTGTAAGTGTAGCTCGAATGTTTCTTATAAAAACATACTAGTATATTGAATATACTGGAGTTGTTACAAAATAAATTAATAAAAAGAGTTTAGGGGGTTGGAGAAGCAAAATAAAACAAAAGAACACAAGTGAAGACATTACCTTAAAATTGGGTAACTGTTTTTGATTTGAGCTCAAAGGCTTCCTTGGGAAGACTTTTTCCCAAATTGAGGCTTCTAGGAGTAAGAGAGGGATGTGGAGAGACAAAATGGGCAGAGCATGGCCGAACCAAAGTCTTGAGAGGTTTGGGTAATGTGATAGTGGTGGGGGCCTTTTATAAGAGAAGAGGAGGGGCACTCTTGGAAAGTAAAAAAATGTTACTTTATTTTAAAAAGAGTTTCGGATTTAAAAGGTCCCACATTGATTTAATTCAAGGATAAGGTGATAAGAATTCGAAATATACCCATATAATAGGTTTTGGACAAGTTTAGGTTTTATTTTTTACAGTATCTTTTCATTTTATTTAAATCGTTAAATAATGATGTAATCGCGGCATCATCATGATGTCATAAATAATTTAATTTATTTAATGTATAAAAATTATAAAAAGAATACTATGATGTAGGAAATATTTTTAGCTTTACAATTACGATTTATATTCAAAAATCCGATTTGTATAACCCCATTTAAAAAATTGTTTTATTAAAACAACTCATGTTTGTGTCATTTTTACTTTTACATTAAATAAAAAGATAATAATGTCATTTTCCTTCCAAAGTGGCTTCATGGGGTCCCCAAGTTGACCCATGGATTTTCGTGGTCATCCATGACACATACAATAAAGGTAGTACATGTGTCAAGCTCATATCATTTTATTAAATCATTATTTTTACCTTAAATTAAACAAATTACCTCTAATCGCGATTAAAAACATAAAAGTTACTATTCACCAAAAAATTATTTTAATTGCATTGAAACACATTTAACTTCTTAATGACAACCATGTATGTTGGATTTTTGAAATTCAAAACACAGAGGTGGTAAAATTTCATTTAAACGGAAAATCCGTTTTTATAAGTACCACTTAGTGGTTTCACTATTCATCAAAAATTGAAGTTCTTCAGAAAAATACCAAAACATCACCCTAAGCTATATTTGATATTCCAAATTACAAAATGAAGTATTTTTTAAAAAATTCAAAACATATAAGTTGCATTAATTAATTTAATAATTAATTCCCACTGTCAGAGCAAATATCATGTTTTTATGAAACAATAAATATCAAAAGATTGACACTAGTTTAAGTCCAATATCAACGTGAATATAATTCAATGACCACAATTAGATTAAATGGTAAAAATATATTCTAATTTAACTTTAAAACCAATTAAAAATATAATCTAATCATATAAATAAATTATTTTAAAAAGTGGTTTTGAATTAAAATACAACATTTTTCACTATTCATTGAAAAATGAACTTTATCGGAAAAATACCAAAAATTTACACAATGTAAATTTTGATGTCCTGATTCCAAATAAGAATTTTATTTTGTCAAATATAACACATAAAATTGTTAAAAAGTGGATTTAAAAGAGGTTCGCCATCAAAAGGCGGTTAATCGACCTTTTAAATAATATTAGAATGTTTATGCTTAAAAATTGGATTCATTCGCATTTTTAGTCCTCTAACATTTATTGTAAAAAGGAAAAATATTTGAAAAACATACATAATCATTTTTTAGTTAGTTCTGTTCTTTCCCACCATTACAATGGCTAGACATTAACTACCATTTAAAATAACAGTATTTTATTATTAGAGTGCAACGTAAGATTTCAAAGGAACTCATTGTCGAGTATTTGGTACGCCATCGAGCATAGCATTCCCTTTAAACTAATATTAATATTTTTTTCAAAAATAGGGATAAATATAAAAATTTCATATTATTTATTTACCTGGGGTGTTACATCCTTCCCCCCTTTTGGGAATTGCGTCCTCGCAATTTCAAAATTGGGCTTGGAAACTCCATTAAAAGTCCCACATCGGAAAAAGAGTCAGTAAAAAAACACTTTAAAATAAAGAAAGAGAAGTACAGAGGTCACTCGAGTTAACCCATACTAGGACTCCATGTAGGAAAACAGGGACATGGAGGAGAAAACATAGGGTCATGTTCTGATGGGGAGTGATAGAAAACATGTTTAGGATAAAGTTAACCATAAGAAAATCACAAACTTCTGATGGGTTAAACGGTATTAGATTCCTCGGTAGGAAAAGTTAACAGAAATCATTTTTGTTTTATGTTACTCTTCATTGAGGAATTTATTTTTGATCTTAACTAAAACATAAGGAAACATACTTACTTGTCATGTTGACTTTAAACTTTCACTAGATTTCTTACACGAACTCATATTTTCTCCAAAAGATGAGTATTTAGGATGACTTGTTTACATTAAGAGAGCCATAATCAACTTCTAGAGAATCACATAATCCACAAAAGAGAAATATATACTTCCCATGTATTTAGACTTTAGCCAAAACCAAAACCAAAAATGTTAGTACAAGATTAGATAATTCGGAAAGGGATAACCCTTTATAAAAATAAAATCTATTCATAATCTCCAAACATTGTCCAACAAAACCAAAAGATCAACGAAGACCATTCGATAAACAATTTTTCCATAAAATTATTCAAAGTAAACCAAACTAAGATTGAAACCCAAATATTTGAATGATTTAATCACATAGTCCTCCAAGGTACAAAATAACACTTATCCCAAATAACATCAGTTGCTCTAAAAGTCTCATATTGAAAAGTAATTAAAATAATCCAATATCCTCCATGATAGGTTAATAATTTCCATAGATAACCCAAAATCAACTTACTCTTAATTCATAAAATCATTTAACTAAAAATAATTAGTCAAACTAACCAGGGACTTCACGTAGACAAGTGGTAGGAGATAAATACCAGTCGCAATTTTGTTGTGGGTTCGATTCCCGCAGCTTTGTCCGATGAGACGGGTTGTCACATGGTCTGCGTGTTGTCCTTATTATAAAACTCCAAAAATAACCCTAACATGTTTTAACCTCAATAGTTTCCTTATACCTCTCATTTTCATCCAAATTCATTATGATCTCAACATCTTAATTTTTGAAATCTTATTTCACCACCATAAGATAAAATAAAACGATTCCCAAAATGAATAACAACATACCTTGATCATGGAGTCCACTCAGTATCAGCGTCATCTTGTTCACATAGGTAGACATCCCATGCATTACAACAATGATTTAGAGATCCTTCAAAATCATTTTCTTCCTCCATCCAAATACACCTTGTACAACATGGGTCATATGGGTGTTCACAGAAAAAGAGTTTTGGAAAATAATCATGTATGACATATAATTCCAAAACATCTGATAAAACATGATTTCTATAAAATAGTCGGACAGAATTTGAGTTGAAACTTTCTATTATTTGTCATTTTAAAATACCATAAGTATGTGCTGAGAGGCTATATTTTAAAAGCAAATATAAATAGGTTGTGCAAGGGTCTCCTTCCTCAGCACCATTTTTAAAATCATAATATGCTTCAAAATCTTGTGATAAGGTAAAATATTTGAAAATACATTGATAATATTTACCTTTCTTGAAGATATGAGAATATTGTGAAAATAGTATTTGTCTAAAAACAACCCATGATCCACGATGATGAAGAGGTATAGTTGAGGAGTTAGATATCTCAAGAAACTTCTTGCAAGTGAGTTGTATGCTAGAAAAAGTTTCACAATCATCTGAACATTACATTGCAATAATTATTGCAAGCATGTCATCAGGAAGAGATAGGAATGTCATTTGAGATCCTTCTACTTCCATTCGTAACTGACTTTACTTGTCCTGAAAAAAATTTATAAAATAAGGATTTAACTGAAATAATAGATATAGGGACTAACCATGTGTCTAACAAAAACTCCTAATCCCTAAAGTTGTCTAAACTGACCTCTGATACCAACTATAAGGCCCCGGACTTAAACCTTACTTAATATTGAATTAAATGAATTATTAACATTGAGAATCTTTTCAGGTTTAGAGTTTTAGAGAATTAGGACACAACTATTACATCTCCAAAGATTACAAAGTAGTCACTTCTACTAAATTTCCATAAAATAAAAACTCTTAAAAATAAACATGTCTAGTTCCATGTATTAGATAGAATGAATTTCCCTTGATCCCATCCTTGACCCAATTCCACATTAAGTCCAGTGAAAAACATTTCAAAAAAACTTGGGGTGAGCATAAAAAGCTCAGCAAGGGATACACAAAGAATGAAAACTGTTAGTTTTTTCAAAGCAACAAGTAAACCATGTATACTTTATCAAATTAACGCCTTTCACCTTTATGAAGTAGTAAATCTCTTTAATGAAAAAAATATCATTACATACCCTTTTGTAACCAAAATATTACCATAAAATCCATATAAAGAACACATAACATATAAAGGTATCTTGGGACATAAACATACTTAAATGGAATAACCATACGGTCAACTTCCACACATACTTAATGGAATATCCATACGGCCGACTTCCATACCCAATGCATTGGAGGTTATAACGTAACCACCCATCCTGGTATTCACGGAACCACCCGTCATATGGTTTATCACGTAACCACCTGTAAAATTTCTGAGTACTATCATTACACATAAAATATTGAAAATATAATCATTCAATAACAACATTTCATTTTCAAATAAAATAAGTAATTCCAAGATATTGAATTAAACAATCCATTTTCAAAATTCATTTAAAAGAGATTTTTGAATCAAAGTGTCCCATACCACTTTGAAGATTTTATTGGAATTATAATTTTAAAACAATAATGTCCATATAAATAAAAGTGCATCGACCTCTAAAGAGTAAAGGGTACAAACTGAAAAGAAAAGGGAAAAAACATGCACCCAACCAAAAAGTGCCACAACCCGGCAACAGGTAAACAAAAGGAAACAGCTGATGGGTCTCCCACCTAGAACTCGGCCACGACCACCACACGCGGTCCAAGATCCCAAGCTCCTATGCTCCACAGAAGTCACGCTCCACCTATCAGTCATCTTCAAGGGCACACCAAGTGCGGGCAAAGCCCAAGCAGGGGTGAGTATAAAAAAACTCAGTAGGATACCCCGAAGGCTCGAGGGAGAAACAAAAGGAGGTACCGAAGGGTGAGCAGTAGAGAAAACAGGAACGTAAAGGGGTACAACATAGAGTACAGTAAAGAGTCCAACTCAACCCAACAGGAGGAAAGAAGGTAGACTCGTCCAGACACAAGGAGCTGGAAACGGTGAGAAGATGAATATCTTGTCGAGTCTTCGCTACCTATAGTAGGATAATAGACTCATACAACCATGAGAAGCTAGACACAGAAAGAACATGGAATACCCCGCGCGTATTCGCCTCTCCTGGAAGGAGAGTAGCCAAAACCAAAGGAGTGGGTACTCGAACAAGGTATATACATATATGTATGCTCGACAAGAAGCTCGAACAAGCTCGTAAGGGGATCTCCGTCCCGTAGTTCAGCCCAAGAAAATGAGTCGCCAACAGTCCCAGAAGAAAACACCATCATCAATGACCAGCATCCCGCACGTCTGCCCTGAACCGCAAGCCAAGGGGCTCAATCACCACACCTTAACACTATCCGCTTTGGGCAGCACTGACTCACCCGCGCGGTTTTAGATCGCATCACAAGAACGCATCTCGGTGGGGAAAGTGTCCCTCATAATTGAGAGTTCTAGGGAAAGTCAAACCACGCCTCGTCATTGCCTCACAGTCGAGAGGTCTTCTCAAAGTCAAAGCCATCACAACACTGACCCGTATAACCAAGGGTCCCGCTCCGGCAACCACGGAGGAAAGCCTCAGACTAGCCTAGTAGAAAGGACTGAGCCTGGAATACCAATGGGTGTCCCACTGCCCAGCCCCGCTGGAGGGTAATTCATAACTAGATATCGGGTGACCCACTGCCCAGCCCTGCTGGAGGGTAAACCCTAATACATCATCAGGTGACCCACTGCCCAGCCCCGCTGGAGGGTAGAACTTATTACATCATCAGGAGACCCACTGCCTAGCCGTGCTGGAGGGTAGACCTGGAACTAGATGACGGGTGACCCACTGCCCAGCCCTGCTGGAGGGTAGACCCTAAGAGGTCATCGGGTGACCCACTGCCCAGTCTCTGCTGGAGGGTAGACCCTAAGTGCGTTGGGTGACCCACTGCCCAGTCTCTGCTGGAGGGTAGACCCTAAAATTCGGCGAGCAACCCACTGCCCAGCTCTGCTGGAGGATAAACCCGAAGAAGTCGATGAGTAACAAACTGCCCAACCCCGCTGGAGGGTAAAACTCAGAACTGCTCTGGCCATCTCTACCGAAGGGTACACCACTGGCCAACCGAACACGGAGTGGGTATTGCACAACCACCCAACTCCAGAACAACTCACCCCAAAAGAGGTTCAGAGCCTGTTCCATCACGGGGTTCCACTATCACCGCTACTAGTCGATCCATCGAGAACGAAACTAGGGGGAGACCACTCAACCCTACTGGTCACAAATGAGCATAGAGCCAGGGGAAGAACTCCACCCTGCTGGTCAAAAAATCACACAGAGGGACCCTCTATGTCGTGAGAGGTCAAAGTACGTAAAGCAGATCACGGCACGCACGTGGGGGCCGCACGATGTGTGGCCCCAAGTCAACCCCAACTGAGCGCACAAACATCCTCAGGTACAAACAACCACATGTACCTCCAAGCGCTCCCGTATACTCCCAGAGTATACCTCATTCCAACCCAAAGGTTATCGTGCACACGGCACCCAGCGTCAACGCGAAGGCGTGATGTAACAACTCCACCTCAAAGGCCCAGGCACGGCCAAACACAACTTGTGAACCATTTACATCACTCTCCCAAGAGTGTGTGATCACACGCCAATGATCCGCTACAAACAAGGTAGGGCGAACCACCACCGGAGCACCTTCCATGCTTTTCTATTAATAAGATCGCACAAGAGGCTCCGCACAGCCAAACAGATCGCACCGTTGTAATCCTCATGGAAAAACACACGACATCGACTACTTACTCGCCTCAAACGGATATCTGGCGGGAAAGTCACCAACACCGCCTCACACACGAACGGCGTCCCGTGATCCCGAGCCTCAGGCCTGAAAACACTCGGGCGCCTCGCACCATTGCAATCCCCTCAGGAAAACACGTCAAAAGCACTACTCACTTGAGTGCAATGGATATCCGGAGAAAAAGGAGCATCTCGGCGTACCGCACACGAGCAGTGCCACATGGGACCCGCATCCCGGTCCCGAAACTCAATGAACGGATCGCATCGTTGATATCCTTTCGAAAAAGTACACGAAATGGACAATTCACTCGTCCAAAACGGTCGCCCGAGGATAAAGCTGGAAATCACCGTCAACTCCGGAAATGGCCCTCACAGGGTCCACACCATCGTGCGGAATTAGAGCGGGCGGACTGCGCCAACGCGATGCCCTCGAAAAAACATCCAACATCGACTGCTCGCACACCCCGAACGGATGTCCGAGGAAAAAGTCGCTAGAAGGTGCACGCAGCTCAAAAGAAGGGCCGTGGGGCCCGCTCCTCAACTCCGGCTTCAACGCCGGGGACCACCCTGGAAACCTCTGCCTCGACGCCAGGGTTCCAATGCCAATGACGGCGCTTAAATTGAACGTCGGACGCATCCGCGCCGTCAAAAACAAATTCCCCCGGAAAACGACACACCACTTAAAGACGTGTCGCGCTTCCGAGGCACCTCATTTCGAGAATTAAAAATTCCCGAAACCATCTCAAAAAGTCCACCTTAACACGGGCTCCGCGCTGCTGCAGACGGCGCGCAATACGGACGTCCTGAGGATGATTTATGATTTATAATCTATTTCCCTAATAATATTAATAATAATAATATTATTATTATTATAAACATATTATTATTATTATTATTATTATTTCTATCTTTTTTTTATACAAACGGACCGGTCTGCTGGATGGTCCCGTATCATCACCCAATAGGACCCGCCTTGTGTGGGTCCTCGCTCCCAGCAGACCGGCCAAGGGGCCGGTCTCCGTTGACAACAAACAGGACCCGCGCCGCGTGGGTCCTGGCTTCCCCAGCACGCCTGAGGCCTGGCCTCGGGCTCCTCCGCCGCGCGCGCCTGGCCGGCGCCCCTCGCCGCAGACAGCGTCGGCGCTGTCTCGCTCCACCGGCAGCCCGCGCCGTCTCCGCACGACCGTGCTCCCGGCCGCCTGGACCCCGCGACATGCTGACGCCCTGCTGCCGAATGCCGCAGACCGCCCGGCCGATGCCTCCACCTGGTCCCTTGCCGCTCCGCCGCGCCAACTCGCCAGAAAACACCCGAAACACCGGAAAAACACCTTGAAACACGCTATTTTCGGCGGACGACTACGGGCATGTCGGGACTCAAATTTTAAACCCTAAATATGCGTTTGAAAGATAAGAATAGGTGCTACGCAGATAAGGGCTTAGTTCGAAATTTGAACAACATTTCAATGAACAAAATCAAATTCAAAGGGGGTGCAGAAATAGAAGGCAACGAAGCCTACCTTGTTGGGCTTTGCCGGCGCTTCACCGCGCGATCCGCCGCCGACGCAATGCTCAGAGAGGAGGAGGATTAGTGAGGAGCTCTCCTTGGTTGAGATCTTCTTCCAGGAGATAAACAAAGGGGAAGAGAGGGGGGGTTAAGTTTAAATAGGAAGAAAAACAAATTAATTAAAAAGTTTTAATTAATTTAATCCTTCAAATTAACCCGCACACGAAACTCTTGGCGGGGTCAAGATTAAACCTCCTCTAGGGTAAACACCACCTCCTGAGCACAACAGCGGTCTCAGAATTTGATTCTGAGACCCCGTTCAAAAGTTATAAAATGTAACTTCCGAAGCTGCTAAATTACAAAAACGCCCCTGCGGCCATTTTTCACAAACGGCTCGCGCCCGCGAAACTTATAACCCTCCTAGGGTAAACAGCATGCTCGGAACTCAACGGTGCTCTCGGTTTTACGATCCAAGCCACCTTTTAAGAGATACTAGCATTTCACCATTAAATGAATTAATTTATTTATTTAATCCGTTTAACGTTCCAGAAGTGGGCGAGGGGTCCAAACATCCCGCGCCAACAAGTTTTATGTCATTCATAGGGTAAAACCCCTATTATGGACCCATCCGTACACTCAGGTCTCTCATCCGGAACTCCGTTTAGGAGTTATCCCATTTATTTGTCGATTCCGGTGTGAACGCACTGAAAATTTAATTTCGGCCACTCCGGGGCTCGGAATCACACGCCGTCTGAAGGAGATGCCTTGGAATATCCTCAAGAATATTCCAAAGTCTTTCGTAGCAAAAATAGGGTTCTTACATCATTCCCTACCTCAATCTTTTCATCCCCGAAAAGCAAAACTAGGGAGCAACACAGGGTACTAAGCCCACACTTGGCTTTCCCATACCCAGAAGAACCCACGCACAGCTCTGCGTCCCCGCACACAGACCAAAAGGATTGATCCATTCATGCGAGGTCGTCTCATCCCGACGTCGTGCACCCACTCCAGACATTGGGGTTAGGGCAAGGCGGTAGGGTACCTCGCCATCCCTTTACAAGGTCTCAAACGCCCCGAAGGCCCTCGGGGGTAGCTCACCTCCTTGGTCAAACCTCTATGTCGCACGCCGCAACTAGAATCACCGACCACACCTGAAACAAGTCCCGGTGATTCCCTCCTTCAGAATATCCATATGGTGAAACACCCAAGGATATCTGGTTATATAAGATTCCACAGTCGATGCTCTCTTACACGCTCAAAATGCGAAGGAGTCAACACCATCGACTAAAGGAAAAGGTCTCAAGCCTTTTTTTTTTCTTACCAACACAGGGTTACTCCCGACGCCCTGCGTCACCCTGGTAACACCTCAAACAAGGAGCAGGGAGGAAAGCATTTCACACGCAGAGCCTAACAATTGTACTGCAAGAAGTAGAAGAGTCGCAAGGGGTAACTCTCACCATCAAATGCTCTGCAGTATCGTAGACATCCAAAGTTGACGGCTACCCGCGGTCCCAACCGTCAGCTCCCCGAGCCTGACGTGGACCGCCTAGTGGTGATGGGGATATCTCGTAAAGCTATCCCCCACTACCATCTCCTCCCACTCCTCTGCTAGCACCACCTCACTGGGTACTACTCCGATCACGGCGCTACCTCTGCCATGGTGGTGCACCTGCTGCCTGCCCGAAGCTCCCAGTAACTCGGGTCGGGCAGTCTTGTGCCAAGTGACTTCGCCCATCACAAGCATAGCACCGACCCTCTCTGGGCTGCACTGGTGCCCTCCGGCACCACTATGGTGTACGACCACAGACCGGGATCCACTCACGGAAGGGCATCCTCAGCTGAGGCCCTGCGCCTTTTCACCACAGTGGTATACGACCATGTCTCCGAAACCGGCAGTGGGAAGGCCACCTGCATCGAGGTCCTGTCCTCCGGCATCTGCTAGCTACGGCAGACCTCCCGGCTCCATCGCGCCCATTGCCACTACCAACCGAAAAACATGACAGGAAGCCCTCTGTCACCGGCGCCTGCTCTAGCACCCCAACATATGTGGAATGCTTGAGGGTACTATGACAGCACGAATCTCTCAGCGGAGACCCTGATCAAACTACCGCGCTCAGAAGATGTCGTCATGGACCAAGTCCAGGTAAAAGAGTGCACGGTCTGCAAAACTAGCCGCATACTTGGCCACTATCATCCCTTCCTGCTGAAAATGCAGGTGCTCCTGAATCCAAACAGAGAAAAAGCAGGAGGGGGGAAACTCCTCACGAAACAACAACTGAAAGTCGCTCTGCGAAAGTGAAAACACGTCAAGAAACTGAGTCATCAGACTCCACCAACGCCAAGCTGATCCACAAAAAGTGTGGCTGCCAAAGACACTCTCTGATCTATCGACGTCTGCACAACCCTAAAAATGCAAACCACTACCTCGAGCCAAACCTCTGTTGCCTGAGAGTCTGGCTCACCATTGGACCTCAGCGGTCCCTGCTGCTGGAACTCATGGAGCGCACTCAACCTGCGCTCAAGATCAGCCTACTCTGCAGAAACTGCCTACTGCTCAACAGGTGGGGGTTCTTCTATCGGACCACCTGGAGAAAGGGATCGCATGATGGGTTCTGGACTGAGGCCTCATAGCTCACAAGGTCGTCGTCACGCACCCAAAGCTGGTATCATGGTTGGCTGTCTTCACGGAGACATCCTGAATATTATCAAGGAGTGTCGCGGTCAAATGAGCATATATGTATATACCGATAAAAACAACGATGGGGAGATGACTCAAGAAGGACAGTTAAAGACTCAATCCTATGTGATGCACAAACAAATTTCCCTGAAACAAGTGTCTCAGCATGCCGAGTCGACAAGCGGGTTATCAAGGTCCTGGTGAATGGATACGTCGGCCGCCGCATCTTCACTGGACTCCCTGGCCTGAGATCCGCTCTCGGGACACATTAACATTGTTTCCATAATTCCCAAACAATTCCATTCATTTTAGCGATGCCCGAACAGCGTCCCAAATAACGAAACACCTTTGATACTACTTTGTCATGACCCAACCCTACCCGGGCTCGAGCCGCAACTACCCCAAGCCTACCTCCATAGGCCAGGGGCTGGCGACTAGCGCCGAAGGCACATCAACTTAGGGAGGCCTTTGCCTAAGTACCTGTACACAAACACACACGCAGAAAACTCAATGCAAAAGTGCAGAGTAAAAGAAAAGACAAGCAAAGAAAAGGGCAACTGCTATAAATAAACCACCAGAGTGCATCGACCTCTAAACAGTATAGGGTAAAAACTGAAAAGAAAAGGAGAAAAACACACGCCCACCAAAAAGTGCCACAACCCTGCAATAGGTAAATAAAAGGAAACAGCTAACGAGTCTCCCACCTAGAACCCGGCCACAACCACCGCATGCAGTCCAAGATCCCAATCTCCTACGCTCCACTGAAATCACGCTCCACCTGTCCGTTGTCTGCAAGGGCACACCAAGTGCGGGAAAATCCCAAGCAGGGGTGAGTATAAAAATACTCAGTAGGATACCCCGAAGGCTCGAGGGAGCAACAAAAGGAGGTACCAAAGGGTGAGCAGTAGAGAGAACATGAAAGTAAAGGGGTACAACAGAGAGTACAGTAAAGAGTCCAACTCAACCCAACAGGAGGAATGTAGGTAGACTCGTCCAAACACAAGGAGATGGAAACGGTGAGAAGATGAACTTCTCATCGAGTCTTCTCTACCTATATCAGGAGATTAGACTCATCCAACCACAAGAAGCTAGACACCGAAAGCACGTGGCATACCCCGCGCGTCTTCGCCTCTCCTGGAAGGAGAGTAGCCAAAACCCAAGGAGTGGGTACTCGAACAAGGTATATAAATATATGTATGCTCGACAAGATGCCCGAACAAGCTCGTAAGGGGATCTTTGTCTCGTAGCTCAGCCCAAGAAAATGAGTCACCAACAGTCCCAGAAGCAAACACCATCATCGATGCCCAGCATCCCGCACGTCTGCCCTGAACCGCAAGCCAAGGGGGTCAATCACCACACCTTGACGCTATCCGCTTTGGGCGGCACTGACTCGCCCGTAGGGTTTTAGATCGCATCACAAGAACGCGTCTCAGTGGGGAATGTGTCCCCCGTAATTGAGAGTTCTAGGGAAACTCAAACCACGCCTCGTCACTACCCCACAGTCAAGAGGTCTCCTCAAAGTCAAATCCATCACAACAATGACCCGTATAACCAAGGGTCCCTCTCCGGAAACCACAGAGGAAAGCCTCAGACTAGCCTAGTAGAAAGGACTGAGCATGGAATAGCAATGGGTGTCCCACTACCCAGCCCTGCTGGAGGGTAATTCATAACCAGATATCGGGTGACCCACTGCCCAGCCCTGCTGGAGGGTAAACCCTAATACATCATCAGGCGACCCACTGTCCAGCCTCGCTGGAGGGTAAACCCTTTTTACATCATCAGGCGACCCACTGCCCAGCCCCTCTGGAGGGTAGACCTTATTACTTCATCAGGCAACCCACTGCCCAGCCCTGCTGGAGGGTAGACCTGGAATAAGTCGACAGGCGACCCACTTCCCAGCCGTGCTGGAGGGTAGACCTGGAACTAGAGAAAGGGCGACCCACTGCCCAGCCCTATTGGAGCGTAGACCCTAAGACGTCGTCGGGTGATCCACTGGCCAGTCTCTGCTGGAGGGTAGAACCTAAGTGTGTCGGATGACCCACTTCCCAGTCTCTGCTGGAGGGTAAACCCTAAAAGTCGGCGAGAAACCCATTGCCCAGCCCTGCTGGAGGGTAAACCTGAAGAAGTCGATGAGTAACCCACTGCCCAGCCCCGCTAGAGGGTAAAACTCAGAACTTCTCTAGCTATCTCTATCGAAGGGTACACCACTGGCCAACCGAACACGGAGTGGGTATCGTGCAACCACCCAACTCCAGAACAACTCACCCCCAAAGAGGTTCAGAGCCTATTCCATCACGGGGTGCCACTAGCACCGCTACTGGCCGATCCATCGAGAACGAAACCAGGGGGAGACCACTCAACCCTGCTGGTCACAAACGAGCACAGAGCCAGGGGAAGAACTCCACCCTGCTGGTCAAACAATCACATAGAAGGACCCTCTACGTCATGAGAGGTCAAAGTACGTAAAGAAGATCAGGGCACGCACATGGGGCCCACACGACGTGTGTCCCCAATTCAACCCCAACTGAGCGCACAAACATCCTCAGGTACAAACAACCACACGTACCTCCAAGCGCTCCCGTATACTCCTAGAGTATACCTCATTCCAGCCCAAAGGTTATCGTGCACACGGAACCCAGCATCAACGCAAAGGCATGATGTAAAAACTCCACCTCAAAGGCCCAGGCACGACCAACCACAACTTGTGAACCATTTACATCACTCTCCCAAGAGTGCGCGATCACACGACAATGGTCTGCTACAAACAAGGTTGGGCGAACCACAACTGGAGCACCTTCTGTGCTTCTGCTGTTAATAAGATCACACAAGAGGCTCCGCACAGCCAAACCGATCGCACCGTTGTAATCCTCGTGAAAAAACACACGACATCGACTACTTACTCGCCTCAAAGAGATATCCGACAGGAAAGTCACCAACACCGCCTCACACCCGAACATCGTCCCGTGATCCCGAGCCTCAGCCCCGAAAACAGTCGGGCGCATCGCACCATTGCGATTCCCTCGGGAAAACACGTCAAAAGCACTACTCCCTTGAGTGCAACGGATATCCGGAGAAAAAGGTGCATCCCAGCGCACCACACACGAGCGGTGCCACATGGGACCAGCATCCCGGTCCTGAAACTCAACGAACGAATTGCATCGTTGCGATCCTCTCAAAAAATTACACGAAATGGACAATTCGCTCGTCCAAAACGGTCACCCGGTGATAAAGCTGGAAATCACCGTCAACTCCCAAAACAGCTCTCTCGGGGCCTACACCATCGTGCAGAATTATAGCGGGAAGACTACGCCAACGCGATGCCCTCGGAAAAACACCCAACATTCACTGCTCGCACGCCCCGAACGGACGTCCGAGGAAAAAGTCGCTAAAAGCTGCACGCAGCTCAAAAGACGGGCCATGGGGCCCGCGCCTCAACTCCGGCTTCAACACCCGGGACCACCCTGGAAACCTCCGCCTCGACGCCAGGGTTCCAACGCCACTAACGGTGCTTAAATCGAACGTCGGACGCGTCCGCGCCATCCAAAACAAATTCCCCCGGAAAACGACAAACCACTTAAAGACGTGTCGCGCCTCCGAGGCCCCTCGTTTCGGGAATTAAAAATTCCCGAAACCATCTCAAAAAGTCCGCCTTGACACAGGCTCCGCGCTGCCGCAGACGGCGCGCAATACAGACATCCTACGGATGATTTATGATTTATAAACTATTTCCATAATAATAATAATATTATTATTATTATTATTATTATAAACTTATTATTATTATTATTATTATTATTATTATTATTTCTCTCTTTTTTTTATACAAATGGACCGGCCTGCTGGCCGGTCCCGTGTCTTCGACCAACAGGACCCGCCTTGTGCGGGTCCTCGCTCCCAGCAGACCGGCCAAGCGGCCGGTCTCCGTTGACAACAAACAGGACCCGCGTCGCGCGGGTCCTGGCTTCCCCAACACGCCCGAGGCCTGGCCTCGGGCTCCTCCTCCGCGCGCGCCTGGCTGGCGCCCCTCGCCGCAGACAGCGTCGACGCTGTCTCACTCCACCGGCAGCCCGCACCGTCTCCGCTCGGCCGCGCTCCCGGCCGCCTCGACCCCGCAACATGCTGATTCCCCACTTCCGAACACCGCAGACCACCTGACCGACGCCTCCGCCTGGTCCCTTGCCGCGCCGCCGGGCCTGCTCGCCGAAAAACACCCGAAACACTGGAAAAACACCTTGAAACCCGCTGTTTTCGGCGGACGACTACGAGCACATCGGGACTCGAATTTTAAACCCAAAATATGCGTTTGAAAGATCAGAATATGTGCTACACAAATAAGGGCTTCGTTCTAAATTTGAACAGCATTTCAATGAAAAAAATCGAATTCAAGGGGGTGCGGAAATAGAACGCAATGAAGCCTACCATATTGGCCTTTTCCCGGCGCTTCACCGCACGATCCGCCGCAGTCGCAATGCTCGGAGAGGAGGAGGATTAGTGAGGAGCTCTCCTTGGTTGAGCTCTTCTTCTAGGAGATAAACAAAGGGGAAGAGAGGGGGGTTAAGTTTAAATAGGAAGAAAAACAAATTAATTAAAAAGTTTTAATTAATTTAATCCTTCAAATTAACACGCACCCGAAACTCTTGGCGGGGTCAAGATTAAACCCCCCTAGGGTAAAAACTACCTCCTGAACACAACCGCAGTCTCAAAATTTGATTCCGAGACCCCGTTCAAAAGTTATAAAATTTAACGTCTGAAGCCGCTAAATTACGAAAACGCCCCTGGGGCGATTTTTCACAAACGACTCGTGCCCGCGAAACATATACACCTCCTACGGTAAAAGGCACGCTCCAAACTCAATGGTGCTCTCGGTTTTCCAATCCGAGCCACCGTTTAAGAGATACTAGTGTATCTCCATTAAACGAATTAATTAATTTATTTAATCTGTTTAACGTTGCAGAAGCGGGTGAGGGGTCCAAACATCCCGCGCCGACAAGTTTTTTGTCATTCCAAGGGTAAAAACCCTATTCTGGACCCATACGTATACTCAGATCTCTAATCTGGAACTCCGTTTAGGAGTTATCCCATTTATTTGGCGATTTCAGTGTGAACGCACTGAAAATTTAATTCTGGCCACTCCGGGGCTCGGAATTGCACGTCGTATGAAGGTGCTGCTTTGGAATATCATCAATAATATTCCAAAGTCTTTCATAGACAAAACCGGGTTCTTACATAGTATATGAATTAAAATACATAACAAAAGAAGTCTTTTAAAAAGAGGAGGGTGAAAGGTCCCCTTACCGAGTTGGGTAACTTTCGAAAAGTACCCCCCATGGAAGAAGGGTCATAAAATGAAGATGTAAATAACCATTAATGAAATCATACTACACAAAGTATATAATAATGGGCAGTACATACACCACTAAAATTAAATAGTGTAAAACATAGCATAAATGACACGGGAATAAAAGTGAGATGAAAAATCCCTTATGAAAACTCGGCAGCCTAACGGCGCCACTTAAAACTCCAAAAAAGGATTTATGAGATCAAATAGGGTATCTCATAATATTAACATAAAAAAGTAAAGTATGATTAATATAAAATAACATCACACATCATAACAAAGATGAGCTTAAAATAAGTTACATAAAGGAGAGTACTTAAAAAAAGAGAGAGGTTAGATCTCTTACGAAAATTTGGCAGCCTAACGGCGCCACTCAAAACTTCCAAAATGGATTGGTGAGAAAAAATAGGGTCTCTAATCCTATGAACATAAAAGGTACAGTAGGAATAATATAAAAGAACATCCCAATCATAAGAAATATGAGCTTAAAAGGAATGACATAAAAGAGTGTACTTAAAAAGAAAGAGAGGGGTAAGATCCCTTACCTCGGGTCCGACTTGACTCATTCATTCTTTAACGTCCTGAATAATAAACTTGAGTTAATTTCCATTTTCATAAGATCCTTTTTCAAGTTCATTATTCCTTTTATATCACTTATTTTCATGTTATAAACATTATGTAAACATTTATGTTAATAGTGTTTGTTTTGTCGATATTTGGTTCTTATGTCGAAAGTGGACTACTTACAATTACATGTTGTTCGTGTGGTCAAAGGTACATTATATCCAAGAAGATTTTCATGATTTGGATATAATTTATCATATATATCCAGAATATACATGTATTTATAATATTAAATAATCATTTAGAGGTAAGAAATGAAATGCACCGTTCATGGAGACGGTAAGCTGTACGTACGCTTGAACGCTACTTTCATTTCTATGTCATATTAATGTAAATAAAACAAAATGAGAGTTATGTATATTTAAATTCCAGAATTATATTCATAATTTATATGTAACATAAATCATATATAATAACTGTAAATCCATCCTTTATACATCCCACATATGGAATTAATGAATCAAATCACTTTGAGGGGGCGGTAGTCCGCAATTCCTAAAATGAAATTAGCGTGTTTGCCCACAATGGAAACCAATAAGGAATGACACAAAAGAAAAATACGGAAGCTTAAGTAAATAAAAAACATATTATATATCATATATAAATATAGTGACATCTTAATGGCCACTTTTTAAGGTGTTATATGAGTGTTGAACAATCATCGTTTTGTGAGGCAGAAATTCGCCATCCACAGAAACAGTATGTTCTTTAACCATTTTATGTAGGTGTGTGTAAGTGTAGCTCGAATGTTTCCTATAGAAACATCCTAGTATATTGAAGAAACTGTAGTTGTAACAAAAGAAAAGAATAAAAATAGTTTAAGGGGTTGGATAAGAAAAATAAAAAAAAGAACACAAGTGAAGACATTACCTTAAAATCGAGTAACTGTTTTTGATTTCAGCTCAAAGGCTTCCTTGGGAAGACTTCTGCCCAAAGTGAGGCATCTAGGAGTAAGAGAGGGATGTGGAGAGACAAAATGGGCAGAGATTTTCTGAACCAAAGGCTTTAGAGGTGTGGGTAAGGTGATAGTGGTGGGGGCCTTTATAAGAGGAGAGGAGGGGCACTCTTGGAAAGTAAAGAAATGATACTTTATTTTAAAAAGAGTTTCGGATTTAAAAGGTCCCACGTTGATATAATTCGAGGATAAGGTGATAAGGGTTAGAAATATACCCATCCAATAGGTTTTTGACAAGTGTAGGTTTTAGTTTTTACATTATCTTTTCATTATATTTAAATCGTTAAATAATGAGGTAATCGCTACATCATCTTGATGTCATAAATAAATTAATTTATTTAATGTTTAAAAATTATATAAAGAATACTATGATGTATGAAATCTTTTTAGCTTTCCAATGAATATTTATATTCAAAAATATGACTTGTATAACCCCATTTAAAAAAAATTAGTAAAACAGCTCATGTTTGGGTCATTTTTACTTTTACATTAAATAAAATGATAATAATGTCATTTTCCTTAAAAAGTGGCTTCATGGGGTCCCCAAGTTGACCCATGTATTTTCATGGTCGTACATGACACATCCAATAAGGGTAGGACATGTGTCAAGCTCATCTCATATTATTAAAACATTATTTTTACCTTAAACTACACTAATTACCTCTAACCGCGATTAAAAACATTAAAGTTACTATTCACCAAAAAATTAATTTATTTCCATTGAAACACATTTTACTTCTTAATGACAACCATGTATGTCTGATTTTTGAAATTTAAAACACAGAGGTGGTAAAATTTCATTTAAACGGAAAATAAGTTTTTATAAGTACCACTTTGTGGTTTCACTATTCATCAAAATTTGAAGTTCTTCAGAAAAATACCAAAACATCACCCTAAGCTCTATTTGATATTCCGAATTCAAAAATGAAGTCTATTTTACAAAATTCAAAACATATAAGTTGAATTACTTAATTTAATAATTAATTCCCGCTGTCAGAGAAAATAGCGTGTTTTTATGAAACAATAAGTATCAAAAGATTGAAACTAGTTTAAGTCCGATTTCAAAGTGAAATTAATTTCAATGACCACAATTAGATTAAATGGTAAAAATATATTCTAATTGAAATTTAAAACCAATTAAAAATATAATCTAATAATATAAATAAATTAGATTAAAAAGTGTTTTTGAATTAAAATACAACATTTTTCACTATTCATTAAAAAATGAACATTATCGGAAAAATACCAAAAATTTACAGAAATTAAATTTTGATGTCCCGATTCTAAAGAAAAATTTATTTTGTCAAATATAACACATAAAATTGTTAAAAAGTAGATTTAAATGAGGTTCTCCATCAAAAGGCGGTTAATTGTCCTTTTAAAGAATATTAGAATGTTTATGCTTAAAAATTGGATTCATTCGCATTTTTAATCCTCTATCATTTATTGTAAAAAGTAAACATATTTGAAAAACATACATAATCATTTTTTAGTTAGTTCTGTTCTTTCCCGTCATTACAATGGCTAGGCATTAACTACCATTTAAAATAATATTATTTTATTATTAGAGTGCAACGTAAGATTTCAATGGAACTCCTTGTCGCGTATTGGGAACTCCAACGAGCATAGAATTCCCTTTAAAGTAATATTAATATTTTTTTCACAAATAGGGATAAATATAAAAATGTCATATTCTTTACTTACCTGGGGTGTTACATCATTCCCCCATTTTGGGAATTACATCCTCGCAATTTCAAAATCGGGCTTGGAAACTCCATTAAAAGTCTCACATCGGAAAAAGAGTCGGTAAAACAAACACTTTAAAATAAAGAAAGATAAGTACAGAGGTCACCCGAGTTAACCCATACTAGGAATCCATGTAGGAAAAAATGGACATGGAGGAGAAAACATAGGGTCATGTTCTAATGGATAGTGATAGAAAAAATGTTTAGGAGAAAGTTAACCATAAGAAAATCACAAACTTGTGATGGGTTAAAAGGTATTGGATTCCCCAGTAGGAAAAGTTAACAGAAAACATTTTTGTTTTAAGTTACTCTTCATTGAGGAATTTATTTTTGAGCTTAACTAAAACATAAGGAAACACACTTACTTGTCCTGTTGACTTTCAACTTTTACTATATTTCTTACACGAACTCATATTTTCTCCAAAAGATGGGTATTTAGGATGACTTGTTTACATTAAGAGAGCTATAATCAACTTCTAGAGAATCACCTAATCCACAAAAGAGAACTATATTCTTCCCATGTATTTAGACTTTAACCAAAACAAAAACCAAAAAGGTTAGTACAAGATTAGATAATTTGGAAAAGGATAAACCTTTATAAAAAGAAAATCTATTCATAATCTCCAAAAAAATTCCAACAAAACCCAAAGTTCAACGAAGTCCATTCGATAAACAATTTTTCCATAAAATTCTTAAAATTAAACCAAACTAAGATTGAAACCCAAATATTTGAAGGATTTAATCACATAGTCCTCCAAGGTACAAAATAACACTTATCCCAAATAACATCAGTTGCTCTTAAAGTCTCATACTGAAAAGTAATTAAACTAATCACATATCCTCCATGATAGGTAAATAATTTCCATAGATAACACAAAATCAACTTTATCTTAATTCAAAAAATAATTTAACTAAAAATAATTAGTCAAACTAACCAGGGAATTCACGTATTCAAGTTTTAGGTGATAAATACAAGTCGCACTTTGGTTCTGGGTTTGATTCCCGTAGATTTGTCTGACGTGACGGGTTGTCACACGGTCTGCGTGTTGTCCTTTTTATAAAACTCCAAAAATAACCCTAACATGTTTTAACCTCAATTGTTTCCTTATACCTCTCATTTTCATCCAAATTCATTATGATCTCAACATCTTAATTCTTGAAGTCTTATTTCCCCACCATAAGATAAAATAAAAAGATTCCCAAAATGAATAACAGCATACCTTGATCATGGAGTCCACTTGGTTTCATCGTCATCTTGTTCACGTAGGTAGACGTCCCATGCATTACAACAATGATTTAGAGATCCTTAAAAATCATTTTCTTCCTCCATCCAAATACACCCTGTACAACATGGGTCATATGGGTGTTCATAGAAAAACAGTTTTGGAAAATAACCTTGTATGAAATAAAATTCCAAAACATCTGATAAAACATGATTTATATAAAATAGTCGGACAGAATTTGAGTTGAATCTTTCTATTATTGGTCCTTTTAAAATAAAATAAGTATGTGATGAGAGGATATATTTTAAAAGAAAATATAAATAGGTTACGCAAGGGTCTCCTTCATCAGCACCATTTTTAAAATCATAATATGCTTCAAATTCTTGTGATAAGGTAAAATATTTGAAAATACCTTGATAATATTTACCTTTCTTGAAATTATGAGAATATTGTGAAAATAGTATTTGTCTAAAAACAACCCATGATCCAAGATGATAACGAGGTATAGTGGTGGTGTTTGATATCTCAAAAAACTTCTTGCAAGTGAGTTGTATGCTAGAAAAAGTTTCACAATCATCCGAACATGACTTTGCAATAATTAATGAAAGCATGTCATCAGGAAGAGATATGAATGTCTTTTGAGATCCTTCTCCTTCCATTCGTAACAGACATTACTTGTCCTGAAGAAAATTTATAAAATAAGTATTTAACTGAAACAATAGATATAGGGACTAACCATGTGTCTAACAAAAACTCCGAATCCCTAAAGTTTTCTAAACCGACCTCTGATGCCAACTATAAGGCACTGGCCTTAAACCTTACTTAATATTGAAATAAATGAATAATTCACATTGATGATCTTTTCAGGATTAGAGTTTTAGAGAATTAGGACATAAATATTGCATCTAAAAAGATTACAAAGTAGTCACTTCTACTAAATTTCCATAAAATAAAAACTCTTAAAAAAACATGACTAGTTCCATGTATTAGATAGCATGACTTTCCCTTGATCCCATCCTTGACCCTATTCCACATTTAGTCCTGTGAAAAACATTTCAAAAAAACTTGTGGTGAGCATAAAAAGATCAGGAAGGGATACACAAAGAATGAAAACTGTTAGTTTTTTCAAAGCAACAAGTAAACCATGTATACTTTATCAAAGTAACGCATTTCACCTTTAGGAAGTAGTAAAACTCTTTACTGAAATAAATATCATTACTTAACCTTTTGCAACCAAAAGATTACCATAAAACCCATATAAAGAACACATAACATATAAAGGTATCTTGGGACATAAAAATACTTAAATGGAATAACCATATGGTCGACTTCCACACATACTTAATGGAATATCCATACGGCCGACTTCCATACCCAATGCATTGGAGGTTATAACGTAACCACCCGTCCAGGTATTCACGGCACCACCCGTCATATGGTTTATCACGTAACCACCTGTAAAATGTCCATGTACCATCATTACACATAAAATATTGAAAATATAAACATTTCAATAACAACATTTCATTTTCAATCAAAATAAGTAATTCCAAGATATTGAATTAATCAATCCATTTTCAAAAATCATTTAAAAGTGATTTTTAAATGAAAGTGTCCCATACCACATTGAAGCATTTATTGGAATTATAATTTTAAAACATTAATGTACATATAAATAAATACTGAAAACCATTTTGAAAACATGGACATCAAAGATAAAGATTTAGAATAATAAATCATTAAAACATTTAAAACGATATTTTTGTTAAAGAGTTTTTAACAAAATGAGAGACTCTTGAATACAAATAATTGTGGAATAACATTTAATCCGAAATTTATAATATGATGAGAATAAAGGTATTCATGATATAATATGTCAAAGGACCATATACACACCATATAAGAGTGAATTGGTGGATAACAACAATGAAGTCTCAAAATAAATGTAAAATGAGATGAAATCCGTTATAAAGAATGTATCCTTAAATTAAGGATAAATCAATCTCATAATTATGTGTGAAAAATATTAATACACCCAATATAATTGGATATTAAGTGTAAAAAAATAAATGTTCATTCACATATATTCAAAGGATGACATATTCAATAACTACATGTTGAATCCAAAGAAATCAAAATTGGGTTAAGAAGTTCCCTTGGTAAAATTCGATAGCCTAACTGCATCACATAAAATTTTACAAAAATGGTTAATGAGAGAGATAAAAGGCATATCATCACTTGGACATAAAATTTACATAAATAATGATATATAAGAACATTTACCAACATAATAGTATGTGAATTAAAAGACATAACAAAATAAGTCTTTTAAAAAGAGGAGGGTGAAAGGTCCCCTTACCGAGTTGGGTAACTTTCGAAAAGTACACCCCATGGTAGAAGGGTCATTAAATGAAGATTTAAATACCCATAAATGAAATTATACTACAAAAAGTGTATAATAATTTGAAGTACATACAAAACTCTAAGTAAATTGTGGCAAACGTAGCATAAATGTCACGGGAATAAAAGTGAGATGAAAAATCCATTATGAAAACTCGGCAGCCTAACGGCGCCACTTAAAACTCCAAAAAATAGATTTATGAGATCAAATAGGGTCTCTCATAATATGAACATAAAAATTAAAGTATGATGAATATAAAATAACATCCCCCATCATAACCAAGTGGATCTTAAAAGAAGTTACATAAAGGAGAGTACTTAAAAACAAAGAGAGAGGTTAGATCTCTTACGAAAATTCGGCAGCCTAACGGCACCACTCAAAACTTCCAAAATGGGTTGGTGAGGAAAAATAGGGTCTCTCATCATATGAAAATAAAAATTACAGTAGGATTAATATAAAATATCATCCCAATCATACGAAATATGAGCTTAAAAGTAATGACATAAAAGAGTGTACCTAAAAAGAAAGAGAGGGGTAGGATCCCTTACCTCGGGTCCGACTTGACTCGATCGTTCTTTAAATTCCTAAATAATAAACTTGAGTTAATTTTCACTTTCTTAAGAACCTTTTTCAAGTTAATTATTCCTTTTATATCACTTATTTCCAAGTTATAAACATTATGTAATCATTTAAGTTAATAATGTTTGTTTTGTCGATATTTGGTTCTTAAGTTGAAAGTGGACTTCTTACAATTACATGTTGTTCATGTGGTCAAAGGTTCATTATATCCAGAATGATATTCATGATTTTGATATCATATATATCATATATATCCCGAATATACATGTATTTATAATATTACATAATCATTTAGAGGTAAGAAATGAAATGCACCGTTCTTGGAGACGGTAAGTCGTACGTACGCATGAACACTACTTTCATTTCTATATCATATTAATGGAATTAAAACCAAATGAGAGGTATGTATATTTTAATTCCAGAATTATATTCATAATTGATATATAACATAAATCATATATAATAACTTTAAATCCATCCTTTTTACATCCCACATATGGCATTAACGAATCAAATCACTTTGAGGGGGCGGTAGTCCGAACTTCCTAAAATGAAATTATCGTGTTTACCCACAATGGAAACCATAAAGGTATACCACAAAAGAAAAATACAGAAGCTTAAGTAATACATAGAAATATTATATATCATATATAAATACAGTGACATCTTAATGGCCACCTTTGAAGGTGTTATATGAGTGTTGAACAATCATCGTTTCGTGAGGGAGAAATTCTCCATCCAAAGAAACAGTATGTTCTTTAAACATTTTATGTAGGTGTGTGTAAGTGTAGCTCTAATGTTTCTTATAACAACATACTAGTATATTTGAGATAATGTGGTTGTTACAAATGAAATAAATAAAAAGAGTTTAGGGGGCTGGAGAGGCAATCTAAAACAAAAGAACACAAGTGAAGACATTACCTTAAAATCGGGTAACTCTTTTTGATTTGAGCTCAATGGCTTCCTTGGGAAGACTTCTTCCCAAAGTGAGGCTTCTAGGACTAAGAGAGGGATGTTTGGAGACACAATGAGCAGAGCGTGGCCGAACCAAAGGATTTAGAGGTGTGGGTAAGGTGATAGTGGTGGGGGCCTTTTATAAGAGGAGAGGAAGGGCACTCTTGGAAAGTAAAGAAATGTTACATTATTTTAAAACGAGTTTCGGATTTAAAAGGTCCCACATTGATTTAATTAGAGGATAAGGTGATAAGGGTTCGAAATATACCCATCCAATACTTTTATGACAAGTGTAGGTTTTAGTTTTTACATTATCGTTTCATTTTATTTAAATCGTTAAATAATGAGGTAATCGCTACATCATCATGATATCATAAATAATTTAATTTATTTAATGTCGATAAATTATTAAAAGAATACTATGATGTAGGAAATATTTTTAGCCTTCCAATGACTATTTATATTCAAAAATCTGACTTTTATAACCCCATTTAAAAAATTGTTTTAGTAAAACAACTCACATTTGTGTCATTTTTACTTTTACATTAAATAAAAAGATAATAATGTCATTTTCCTTCCAAAGTGGCTTCATGGGGTCCCCAAGTTGACCCATGGATTTTATTGGTAGGACATGAAACATTAAATAAGGGTAGGACATTTTCAAACTCATCTCATATTATTAAAACATTATTTTTACCTTAAACTACACTAATTACCTCTAATCGTGATTAAAAACAAAAAAGTTACTATTCACCAAAAAAAGTATTTTAATTCCATTGAACCAAATTTTACATATTAATGACAACTATTTTTGTCGGATTTTTGAAATTCAAAACACAGAGGTGGTAAAATTTCATTTAAACGGAAAATCAGTTTTTATAAGTACCACTTAGTGGTTTCACTATTCATCAAATATTGAAGTTCTTCCGAAAAATAACAAAACTTCACCCTAAGCTATATTTGATATTCCAAATTCAAAAATGAAGTCTATTTTAAAAAATTCAAATCATATAAGTTTCATTAATTAATTTAATAATTAATTCCCGATGTCAGAGCAAATAGCGTGTTTTTATGAAACAATAAGTATCAAAAGATTGACACTAGTTTAAGTCTGATTTCAAAGTGAAATTCATTTCAATGACCACAATTAGACTAAATGGTAAAAATATATTCTAATTGAACTTTAAAACAAATTCAAAATATAATATACTCATATAAATAAATTAGATTAAAAAGTGTTTTTGAATAAAAATACAACATTTTTCAATATTCATTAAAAATGAACTTTATCGGAAAAATACCAAAACTTTACACAAAGTAAATTTTGATGTCCCGATTCAAAATAATAATTTTATTTTGTCAAATATAACACATAAAATTGTTAAAAAGTGGATTTAAAATAGGTTCCCCATCAAAAGGCGGTTAATTGACCTTTTAAAGAATATTAGAATGTTTATGCTTAAAAATTGGATTCATTCGCATTTTTAGTCATCTTACATTTATTGTAAAATGTAAAAATATTTGACAAACATACATAATCATTTTTTAGTTAGTTCCATTCTTTCCCGCCATTACAATGGCAAGGAATTAACTACCATTTAAAATAATATTATTTTATTATTAGAGTGCAACGTACGATTTCAAAGGAACTCGTTGTCGCGTATTGGGTACGCCATCGAGCATAGTGTTCCCTTTAAAGTAATATTAATATTCTTTTCACAAATAGGGAAATATATAAAAATGTCATATTCTTTATTTACCTGGGGTGTTACATCCTTCCCCCCTTTTGGGAATTGCGTCCTCGCAATTTCAAAATAGGGCTTGGAAACTCCATTAAAAGTCCCACATCGAAAAAAGAGTCAGTTAAACAAGAACTTTAAAATAAAGAAATAGAAGTACAGAGGTCACCCGAGTTAACCCATACTAGGACTCTATGTAGGAGAACATGGACATGGAGGAGAAAACATAGGGTCATGTTCTGATGGAGAGTGATAGAAAACATGTTTAGGAGAATGTTAACCATAAGAAAATCACAAACTTGTGATGGGTTAAACGGTATTGGATTCCCCAGTAGGAAAATTTAATAGAAAACATTTTTTTTAAGTTACTCTTCATTGAAGAATTTATTTTTGAGCTTAACTAAAACATAAGGAAACACACTTACTTGTCATGTTGACTTTCAAATTTTACTATATTTCTTACACGAACTCATATTTTCTCCAAAAGATGATTATTTAGGATGGCTTCCTTACATTAAGAGAGCTATAATCAACTTCAAGAGAATCACCTAATCCACAAAGGAGAACTATATAATTCCCATGTATTTAGACTTTAACCAAAACCAAAACCAAAAAGGTTAGTACAAGATTAGATAATCTGGAAAAGGATAACCCTTTATAAAAAGAAAATCTATTCTTAATCTCCAAAATTTGTCCAACAAAACCCAAAGATCAACGAATACCATTCGATAAACAAATTTTCCATAAAATTCTTCAATGTAAACCAAACTATGATTGAAAAACAAATATTTGAAGGATTTAATCACATTGTTCTCCAAGGTACAAAATAACACTTATCCCAAATAACATCAGTTGCTCTTAAAGTATCATATTGAAAAGTAATTAAACTAATCACATATCCTCCATTATAGGTTAATAATTTCCATAGATAACCAAAAAACAACTTACTCTTAATTCATAAAATCATTTAACTAAAAAGAGTTAGTCAAAATAACCAGGTACTTCACGTAGTCAAGTGGTAGGTGATAAATAACAGTCGCACTTTGGTGGTGGGTTCGATTCCCGCAGCTTTGTCCGATGCGACGGGTTGTCACACGGTCTGCGTGTTATCCTTTTTATAAAACTCCAAAAATATCCCTAACATGTTCTAACCTCAATAGTTTTTTTATACCTCTCATTTTCATCCAAATTCATTATGAGCTCAACATCTTAATTCTTGAAGTCTTATTTCACCACCATAAGATAAAATAAAATGATTCCCAAAATGAATAACAACATACCTTGATCATGGAGTCCACTCGGTTTCATCATCATCTTGTTCACGTAGGTATACATCCCATGCATTACAATAATGATTTAGAGATCCTTCAAAATCATTTTCTTCCTCCATCCAAATACACCTTGTACAACATGGGTCATATGGGTGTTCACAGAAAAACAGTTTTGGAAAATAATAATGTATGACATATAATTCCAAAACATCTGATAAAATATGATTTCTATAAAATAGTCGGACAGAATTTGAGTTGAAACTTTCTATTATTGGTCCTTTTAAAATACCATAAGTATGTGTTGAGAGGCTATATTTTAAAAGAAAATATAAATAGGTTGCGCAAGGGTCTCCTTCCTCAGCACCATTTATAAAATCATAATATGATTCAAATTCTTGAGATAATGTAAAATATTTGAAAATACCTTGATAGTATTTACCTTTATTGAAAATATGAGAATATTGTAAAAATAGTATGTGTCTAAAAACAACCCATGATCCAGGATGATAACGAGGTATTGTGTAGGTGTTTGATATCTCAAACAACTTCTTGCAAGTGAGTTGTATGCTAGAAAAAGTTTCACAATCATCCGAACATGACTTTTGCAATAATTATTGAAAGAATGTCATCAGGAAGAGATATGAATGTCATTTGAGATCCTTCTCCTTCCATTCGTAACTAATATTACATGTCCTGAAAAAAGTTTATAAAATAAGGATTTAACTAAAATAATAGATATAGGGACTAACCATGTGTCTAACAAAAACTCATAATCCCTAAAGTTGTATAAACCGACCTCTGATACCAACTATAAGTCCCCAGCCTTAAACCTTACTTAATATTGAATTAAATGAATAATTCACATTGAGTATTTTTTTAGGTTTAGAGTTTTAGAGAATTAGGACATAACTATTAAATATCAAAAGATTATGAAGTAGTCACTTCTACTAAATTTCAATAAAATAAAAACTCTTAAAAAGAAACATGTCTAGTTCCATGTATTAGATAGCAAGCCTTTCCCTTGGTCCCATCCTTGACCCTATTCCACATTAAGTCCTGTGAAAAACATTTCAAAAAAACATGGGGTGAGCATAAAAACCTCAGCATTGGATACACAAAGAATGAAAACTGCTAGTTTTTTCAAAGCAACAGGTAAACCATGTATACTTTATCAAAGTAACGCCTTTCACCTTTAGGAAGTAGTAAAACACTTTACTGAAAAAAACATCATTACTTACCATTTTGTAACCAAAAGATTACCATAAAACCCATATAAAGAACACATAAGATATAAAGGTATATTGGGACATAAACATACTTAAATAGAATAACCATACGGTCGACTTCCACACATACTTAATTGAATAGCCATACGGCCGACTTCCATACCCAATGCATTGGAGGTTATATCGTAACCACCCGTCCTGGTATTCACGACACCACCCGTCATATGGTTTATCACGTAACCACCTATAAAATGTCCAAGTACCATCATTAAACATAAAATATTGAAAATATAAACATTTCAATAACAACATTTCATTTTCAATCAAAATAAGTAATTCCAAGATATTGAATTAATCATTCCATTTTCAAAATTCATTTAAAAACGATTTTTGAATCAAAGTGTCCCATACCACTTTGAATCTTTTATTGGAATTATAAATTTAAAACATTAATGTCCATATAAATAAATACTGAAAATCATTTTTAAAACATGGACATTAAAGATTAAGATTTAGAATAATAAATCTTTAAAACATTTAAAACGATATTTTTGTTAAAGAGTTATTAACAAAATGAGAGACACTTGAATACAAATAATTGCGTAATAACATTTAATCCGAACTTTATAATATCATGAAAATAAAAGTATTCATGATAAAATATGTCAAAGGACAATATACACACCATATAAGAGTGAATTGGTGCATAACAACAATGAAGTCTCAAAATAAATGTAAAATGAGATGAAATCCATTATAAAGAATGTATCCTTAAATTAAGGATAAATCAATCTCATAATTTTGTGTGACAAATATTAATACACCCAATATAAGTGGATATTAAGTGTAAAACAATCAAAGGTCATTCACACATATTCAAAGGACGACATATTCAATAACTACATGTTGAACCCAAAGTAATTGAAATTGGTTTAAGAAGTTCCCTTGGTAAAATTCGAAAGCCTAACGGCGTCACATAAAATTTTACAAAAAGGGTTGATGAGAGAGATAAAGGGCATATCATCACTTGGACATAAAATTTACATAAATAAGGATATAGAAGAACATATCCCAACATAATAGTATGTGAATTAAAAGACATAACAAAAGAAGTCTTTTAAAAAGAGGAGGGTGAAAGGTCCCCTTGCCGAGTTGGGTATCTTTTGAAAAGTACACCCCATGGAAGAAGGGTCATACAATGAAGATGTAAATACCCATAAATGAAATTATACGACACAAAGTGTATAATAATGGTCAGTACATGATCCAATAAAAGGAAATAGTGGTAAATGTAGCATAAATGTCACGGGAATAAAAGTGAGATGAAAAATCCCTTATGAAAACTCTGCAGCCTAACGACGCCACTTAAAACTCCCAAAAATGGATTTATGAGATCAAATAGGGTCTCTCATAATATGAAAAAAAAAATTAAAGTATGAGAAATATAAAAGAACATCCCCCATCATAACAAAGAGGATCTTAAATGGAGTTACATAAAGGAGAGTACTTAAAAAGAAAGATAGAGGTTAGATCTCTTACGAAAATTCGGCAGCCTAACGGCGCCACTCAAAACATTCAAAATGGATTGGTGAGAAAAATAGGGTCTCTCATCATATGAAAATAAAACGTACAGTAGGATTAATATAAAATAACATCCCAATCATAAGAAAGATGAGCTTAAAAGGAATGACATAAAAGTGTGTACTTAAAAATAAAGAGAGGGGTAGGATCCCTTACCTTGGGTCCGACATGACTCGATCGTTCTTTAACGTCCTGAATAATAAACTTGAGTTAATTTCCACTTTCTTAAGAACCTTTTTCTATTTCATTATTCTTTTATATAACTTATTTCCATGTTATAAACATTATGTAATCATTTATGTTAATAATGTTTGTTTTGTCGATATTTGGTTCTTAAGTCGAAAGTGGACTTCTTACAATTACATGTTGTTCGTGTGGTCAAAGGATCATTACATCCCGAATGATATTCATGATTTGGATATCATATATATCATATATATCTAGAATATACATATATTTATAATATTACATAATCATTTAGAGGTAATAAATGAAATGCACTGTTCATGGAGATGGTAAGTTGTACGTACGCATGAACGCTACTTTCATTTCTATGTCATATTAATGGAATTAAAATCAAATGAGAGGTATGTATATTTTAATTCTAGAATTATATTCATCATTTATATGTAACAAACATCATATATAATAACTTTAAATCTATCATTTATACATCCCAGATATGGCATTAACAAATCAAATCACTTTGAGGGGGCGGTAGTCCGCACTTCCTAAAATGAAATTATCGTGTTTGCCCACAATGGAAACCATAAAGGTATACCACAAAAGAAAAATACAGAAGCTTAAGTAAAACATAAATATATTATATATAATATATAAATATAGTGAAATCTTAATGGCCACCTTTGAAGGTTTTATATGAGTGTTGAACAATCAATATTTCGTGAGGCAGAAATTCGCCATTCATAGAAACAGTATGTTCTTTAACCATTTTATGTAGGTGTGTGTAAGTGTATCTCGAATGTTTCTTATGAAAACATCCTATTATATTGAATATACTATAGTTTTTACAAAATAAATTAATAAAAAGAGTTTAGGGGGTTGGAGAAGAAAAATAAAACAAAAGAACACAAGTTAAGACATTACCTTAAAATCGGGTAACTGTTTTTGATTTGAGCTCAAAGGCTTCCTTGGGAAGTCTTCTGCAAAAAGTGAGGCTTCTAAGAGTAAGAGAGGTATGTTGAGAGACAAAATGGGAAGATCTTGGCCGAACCAAAGGCTTGAGAGGTGTGGGTAAGGTGATAGTGGTGGGGGCCATTTATAAGAGGAGAGGAGGGGCACTCTTGGAAAGTAAAGAAATGTTACTTTATTTTAACTAGTGTTTCGGATTTAAAAGGTCCCACATAGATATAAATCAAGGATAAGGTGATAAGGGTTCTAAATATACCCATCCAATAGGTTTTGGACAAGTTTAGGTTTTAGTTTTTACTTTATCTTTTAATTTTATTTAAATCGTTAAATAATGAGGTAATCGCTGCATCATCATGATGTCATAAATAATTTAATTTATTTAATGTCTAAAAATTATAAAAAAAATACTATGATGTAGGAAATCTTTTTATCTATGCAATGACTATTTATATTAAAAAATCTGACTTGTATAACCCCATTTAAAAAATTGTTTTAGTTAAACAACTCATGTTTGTGTCATTTTTACTTTTACATTAAATAAAAAGATAATAATGTCATTTTCCTTCCAAAGTGGCTTCATGGGGTCCCCAAGTTGACCCATGGATTGTCTGGGTCGTCCATGACACATCCAATAAGGGTAGGACATGTTTCAAGCTCATCATATATTATTAAAACATTATTTTTACCTTAAACTACACTAATTATCTCTAATCGCGATTAAAAACTTTAAAGTTCCTATTCACCAAAAAATTAATTTAATTCCGTTGAACCACATTTTACTTCCTAATGACAACCATGTATGTCGGATTTTTTAAATTCAAAACACAACGGTGGAAAAATTTCATTTTAACGGAAAATCAGTTTTTATAAGTACCACTTAGTGGTTTCACTATTCATCAAAAATTGAGGTTCTTCAGAAAAATACCAAAACATCACCCTAAGAGATATTTGATATTACGAATTCAAAAATGAAGTCTATTTTACAAAATTCAAAAAATATAAGTTTCATTAATTAATTTAATAATTAATTCCCGTTGTCAGAGAAAATAGTGTGTTTTTATGAAACAATAAGTATCAAAAGATTGCCACTAGTTTAAGTCCGATTTCAAAGTGAAATTAATTCCAATGACCAAAATTAGATTAAATGGTAAAAATATATTCTAATTGAACTTTAAAACCAATTCAAAATATATTCTAATCATATATATAAATTATATTAAAAAGTGGTTTTGAATTAAAATACAACATTTTTCTCTATTCATTAAAAAATGAACTTTATCGGAAAAATACCAAAACTTTACACAAAGTAGATTTTGATGTCCCAATTCCAAAGAAGAATTTATTTTGTCGAATATAACACATAAAATTGTTAAAAAGTGGATTTAAAAGTGGTTCTCCATCAAAAGGCGGTTAATCGACCTTTTAAAGAATATTAGAATGTTTATGCTTAAAAATTGGATTCATTCGCATTTTTAATCCTCTAACATTTATTGTAAAAAGTAAAAATATTTGACAAACATACATAATCATTTTTTAGTTAGTTCTGTTCTTTCCTGCCATTACAATGTCTGGGCATTAACTACCATTTAAAATAATATTATTTTATTATTAGAGTGCAACGTAAGATTTCAAAGGAACTCGTTGTCCCATATTGGGTACGCCATCGAGCATAGCATTCCCTTTAAAGTAATATTAATAATTTTTTTCACAAATATGGATAAATATAAAAATGCCATATTCTTTATTTACCTGGGGTGTTACATCCATCCCCCCTTTTGGGAATTGCGTCTTGAAATTTCAAAATTGGGCTTGGAAACTCCATTAAAAGTCCCACATTGGAAAAAGAGTCGGTAAAACAAACACTTTAATATAAAGAAAGAGAAGTATAGAGGTCACCTGAGTTAACTCATACTAGGACTCCATATAGGAAAACATGGACAAGGAGGAGAAAACATAGGGTCATGTTCTGATAGAGAGTGATAGAAAACATGTTTAAGAGAATGTTAACCATAAGAAAATCTCAAACTTGTGATGGGTTAAACGGTATTGGATTCTCCAGTAGGAAAAGTTAACATAAAATTTTTTTGTTTTAAGTTACTCTTCATTGAGGAATTTATTTTTGAGATTAACTAAAACATAAGGAAACACACATACTTGTCATGTTTAGTTTCAACTTTTACTAGATTTCTTACACAAACTCATATTTTGTCCAAAAGATGAGTATTTAGGATTACTTTTTTACATTAAGAGAGATATAATCAACTTCTAGAGAATCACCTAATCAAAAAAAGAGAACTATATACTTCCTATGTATTTAGACTTTAACCAAAACCAAAACCAAAAGTTAGTACAAGATTAGATAATCTGGAAAAGGATAACCTTTATAAAAAGAAAATCTATTCTTAATCTCCAAAATCTATCCAACAAAACTCAAAGTTCAATGAAGACCATTCGATAAACAATTTTTCCATAAAATTCTTCAAAGTAAACCAAAATAAGATTGAAATCCAAATATTTTAAGGATTTAATAACATAGTCCTCCAAGGTACAAAATAACACTTATCCCAAATAACATCAGTTGATCTTAAAGTCTCATAATGAAAAGTAATTAAACTAATCACATATCCTCCATGATAGGTTAATAATTTCCATAGATAACCCAAAATCAACTTACTCTTAATTCATAAAATCATTCAACTAAAAATAATTAGTCAAACTAACCAGGGACTTCACGTAGTCAAGTGGTAGGCGATAAATACCAGTCGCACTTTGGTTGTGGGTTCGATTCCCGCAGCTTTGTTCGACATGACGGGTTGTCACACGGTCTGCGTGTTGTCCATTTTAAAAAACAAAAAAAATAACCCTAACATTTTTTAACCTCAATAGTTTCCTTATACCTCTCATTTTCATCCAAATTCATTATGATCTCAACATATTAATTCTTGAAGTCTTATTTCACCACTATAAGATAAAATAAAACGATTCCCAAATTGAATAACAGTATACCTTGATCATGGAGTCCACTCAGTTTCATCGTCATATTGTTCACGTAGGTAGACGTCCCATGCATTACAAAAATGATTTAGAGATCCTTCAAAATCATTTGCTTCCTCCATCCAAATACACCTTGTACAACATGGGTCATATGGGTGTTCACAGGAAAACAGTTTTGGAAAATAATCATTTATGACATATAATTCCAAAACATCTGATAAAACATGATTTCTATAAAATAGTCGGACAAAATTTGAGTTGAAACATTGTATTATTGGTCCTTTTAAAATAACATAAGTATGTGCTGAGAAACTATATTTTAAAAGAAAATATAAATAGGTTGTGCAAGGGTCTCCTTCCTCAGCACCATTTTTTAAATCATAATATGCTTCAAATTCTTGTGATAAGGTAAAATATTTGAAAATACCTTGATAATATTTACCTTTCATGAAAATATGAGAATATTTTGAAAATAGTATTTGTCTAAAAACAACCCATGATCCATGATGATAACGAGGTATAGTGGAGGTGTTTGATATCTCAAACAACTTCTTGCAAGTGAGTTGTATGCTAGAAAAAGTTTCACAGTCATCCGAACATGACTTTGCAATAATTATTGCAAGCATGTCATCAGGAAGAGATAGGAATGTCGTTTGAGATCCTTCTCCTTCCATTCGTAACTGACATAATTTTCCTGAATAAAATTTATAAAATAAGGATTTAACTGAAATAATAGATATAGGGACTAACCATGTGTCTAACAAAAACTCCTAATCCCTAAAGTTGTCTAAACCGACCTCTGATACCAACTATAAGGCCTCGGCCTTAAACCTTACTTAATATTGAATTAAATGAATAATTCACATTGAGGATCTTTTTAAGTTTAGAGTTTTAGAGAATAAGGACATAACTATTACATCTCAAAAGATTACAAAGTAGTCACTTCTATTAAATTTCCATAAAATAAAATCTTTTAAAAAGAAACATGTCTAGTTCGATGTATTAGATAGCATGACTTTCCCTTGATCCCATCCTTAACCCTTTTCCACATTAAGTCCTGTAAAAAACATTTCAAAAAAACTTGGGGTGAGCATAAAAAGCTCTTCAAGGGATACACAAAGAATGAAAACTGTTAGTTTTTTCAAAGCAACAAGTAAACCATGTATACTTTATCTAAGTAACGCCTTTCACCTTTTGGAAGTAGTAAAACTCTTTACTGAAAAAAATATCATTACTTACCATTTTGTAACCAAAAGATTACCATAAAACCCATATAAAGAACACATAACATATAAAGGTATCTTGGGACATAAACATACTTAAATGGAATAACCACACAGTCGACTTCCACACATACTTAATGGTATAGCCATACGACCGACTTCCATACCCAATGCATTGGAGGTCATAACGTAACCACCCGTCACGGTATTCACGGCACCACCCATCATATGGTTTATCACGTAACCACCAGTAAAATGTACAAGTACCATCATTACACATAAAATATTGAAAAATTAAACATTTCAATAACAACATTTCATTTTCAACCAAAATAAGTAATTCCAAGACATTGAATTAATCAATCTATTTTCAAAATTCATTTCAAAGATATTTTTGAATCAAAGTGTCCCATACCACTTTGAAGATTTTATTGGAATTATAATATTAAAACATTAATGTCCATATAAATAAATACTGAAAACCATTTTGAAAACATGGACATTAAAGATAATGATTTAGAATAATAAATCATTAAAACATTTAAAACGATATTTTTGTTAAAGAGTTTTTAACAAAATGAGAGACACTTGAATACAAATAATTGCAGAATAACATTTAATCCAAACTTTATACTATCATGAGAATAAAGGGATTCATGATATAATATGTCAAAGTACAATATACGCACCATATAACAGTGAATTGGTGCATAACAACAATGAAGTCTCAAAAGAAATGTAAAATGAGATGGAATCCATTATAAAGAATGTAACATTAAATTAAGGATAAATCAATCTCATAATTATGTGTGACAAATATTAATACACCCAATATAAGTGGATATTAAGTGTAAAACAATCAAAGGTAATTCAAAAATATTCAAAGGTTGAAATATTCAATAACTACATGTTGAACCCAAAGAAATCGAAATTGGGATAAGAAGTTCCCTTGGTAAAATTCGACAGCCTAACTTCGTCACATAAAATTATATAAAAAGGGTTGATGATAGAGATAAAGGGAATCTCATAACTTGGACATAAAATTTACATAAATAAGGATATATAAAAACATATCCTAACATAATAGTATGTGAATTAAAAGACATACCAAAAGAAGTCTTTTAAAAAGAGGAGGGTGAAAGGTCCCCTTACCGAGTTGGGTAACTTTCGAAAAGTACACCCCATGGAAGAAGGGTCATACAATGAACATATAAATACCGATAAATAAAATTATACTACAAAAAGTGTATAATAATGGACAGTACATACACCACTAAAAGGAAATTGTGGAAAACATAGCATAAATGTCACGGGAATAAAAGTGAGATGAAAAATCCCTTATGAAAACTCGGCAGCCTAACAACGCCACTTAAAACTCCAAAAAATGGATTTATGAGATAAAATAGGGTCTCTAATAATATGAAAATAAAAATTAAAGTATTATAAATATAAAATAACATCCCCCATAATAACAAAGAGGATCTTAAAAGAAGTTACACAAAGGAGAGTACTTAAAAAGAAAGAGAGAGGTTAGATCTCTTACGAATATTCGGCAGCCTAACGGCGCCACTCAAATCTTCCAAAATGGATTGGTGAGAAAAAATAGGGTCTCTCATCATATGAAAATAAAAAGTACAGTAGGAGTAATATAAAATAACATCCCAATCATAAGAAATATGAGCTTAAAATGAATGACAAAAAAGAGTGTACTTAAAAAGAAAGAGAGTGGTAGGATCCCTTACCTCGGGTCTGACTTGACTCGATCATTCTTTAACGTCCTGAATAATAAACTTGAGTTAATTTACACTTTCTTAGGAACCTTTTTCAAGTTAATTATTCCTTTTATATCACTTATTTACATGTTATAAACATTATTTAATCATTTACGTTAATAATGTTTGTTTTGTCGATATTTGGTTCTTAAGTCGAAAGTGGACTTCTTACAATTACATGTTGTTCGTGTGGTCAAAGGTTCATTATATCCAGAATGATATTCATGATTTGGATATAATATATATTATATATATCCATAATAGACATGTATTTATAATATTACATAATCATTTAGAGGTAAGAAATGAAATGCATTGTTCATGGAGACGGTAAGCCGTATGTACGCATGAACGCTACTTTCATTTCTATGTCATATTAATGGAATTAAAACCAAATGAGAGGTATGTATATTTTAATTCCAGAATTATATTCATCATTTATATGTAACATACATCATATATAATAACTTTAAATCCATCCTTTATACATCCCACATATGGCATTAACGAATCAAATCACTTTGAGGGGGCGGTAGTCCGCACTTCCTAAAATGAAATTATCGTGCATACCCACAATGGAAACCATGATGGTATGCCAAAAAAGAAAAATACAGAAGCTTAAGTAAAACATTAACATATTATATATCATATATATAAATATAGTGACATCTTAATGGCCACCTTTGAAGGTGTTATATGAGTGTTGAACAATCATCGTTTCGTGAGGCAGACATTCACCATCCACAGAAATAGTATGTCCTTTAACCATTTGATGTAGGTGTGTGTAAGTGTAGCTCGAATTTTTATTATAAAAACATCCTAGTAAATTTAAGATATTGGATTTGTTACAAAAGAAATGAATAAAAAGAGTTTAGGGGGTTAGAGAAGCAAAATAAAACAAAAGAACATAAGTGAAGACATTACCTTAAAATCAGGTAACTGTTTTTTATTTGAGCTCAAAGGCTTCCTTGGGAAGAATTATGCCCAAAGTGAGGCTTCTAGGAGTAAGAGAGGGATGTGGAGAGACAAAATGGGCAGATCTGGTCCAAACCAAACGCTTGAGAGGTGTGGGTAAGGTGATAGTGGTGGGGGCATTTTATAAGAGGAGAGGAGGGGCACTTTTGGAAAGTAAAGAAATGTTACTTTATTTTAAAAAGAGTTGTGGATTTAAAAGGTCCCACATTGATATAATTCGAGGATAAGGTGATACGGGTTCGAAAAATAACCATTCAATAGGTTTTTGTCAAGTGTAGGTTTTAGTTTTTACATTATCGTTTTACTTTATTTAAATCGTTAAATAATGAGGTAATCGCTGCATCATCATGATGTCATAAATAATTTAATTTCTTTAATGTCTAAAAATTATATAAAGAATACTATGATGTAGGAAATCTTTTTATATTTCCAATGACTATTTATATTTAAAAATATGACTTGTATAACCCCATTTAAAAAATTGTTTTAGTAAAACAACTCATGTTTGTGTCATTTTTACTTTTACAATAAATAAAAAGATAATAATGTCATTTTCCTTCCAAAGTGGCTTCATGGGGTCCCCAAGTTGACCCATGAATTGTCTTGGTCGGCCATGAAACATCCAATAAGGGTAGGACATGTGTCAATCTCATCTCCTATTATTAAAACATTATTTTTACCATAAACTACACTAATTACCTCTGATCGTGATTAAAAACTTAAAAGTTACAATTCACCAAAAAATTAATTTAATTCCATTGAACCACATTTTACATCTTAATGACAACCATGTATGTCGGATTTTTGAAATTCAAAATACAGAGGTGGTAAAATTTCATTTAAATGGAAAATCAGTTTTTATAAGTACCACTTACAATGGCTAGGCATTAACTACCATTTAAAATAATATTATTTTATTATTAGAGTGCAACGTAAGATTTCAAAGGAACTCGTTGTCGCGTATTGGGTACTCCATCGAGGATAGTGTTCCCATTAAAGTAATATTAATATTTTTTTCACAAATAGGGATAAATATAAAAATGTCATATTCTTTATTTACCTGGGGTGTTACATCCTTCCCCCCTTTTGGGAATTGGGTCCTCGCAATTTCAAAATTGGGCTTGGAAACTCCATTAAAAGTACCACATCGGAAAAAGAGTCGGTAAAACAAACACTTTAAAATACAGAAATAGAAGTACAGAGGTCAACCGAGTTAACCCAAACTAGGACTCCATGTATGAAAACATTGACATGGAGGAGAAAACATAGGGTCATGTTCTGATGGAGAGTGATAGAAAACATGTTTAGAAGAAAGTTAACCATAAGAAAATCACAAACTTGTGATGGGTTAAACGGTATTGGATTCCCCAGTAGGAAAAGTTAACAGAAAACATTTTTGTTTTAAGTTACTCTTCATTGAGGAATTTATTTTTGAGATTAACTAAAACATAAGGAAACACACTTACTTGTCATGTTGACTTTCAACTTTTACTAGATTTCTTACACGAACTAATATTTTATTTAAAAGATGAGTATTTAGGATGAATTTTTTACATTAAGAGAGCTATAATCAACTTCTAGAGAATCACCTAATCCACAAAAGGGAACTATATACTACCCATGTATTTAGACTTTAACCAAAACCAAAACCAAAAAGGTTAGTACAAGATTAGATAATCTTGAAAAGGATAACCCTTTATAAAAAGAAAATCTATTCTTAATCTCCAAAATTTGTCCAACAGAACCCAAAGTTCAACGAAGACCATTCGATAAACAATTTTTCCATAAAATTCTTCAAAGTAATACAAACAAAGATTGAACCCCAAATATTTGAAGGATTTAATCACATAGTACTCCAAGGTACAAAATAACACTTATCCCAAATAACATCAGTTGCTCTTAAAGTCTCATATTGAAAAGTAATTAAACTAATCACATATCCTCCATGATAGGTTAATAATTTCTATAGATAACCCAAAATCAACTTACTCTTAATTTATAAAATCATTTAACCAAAACGAATTAGTCAAACTAACTTGGGACTTCACATAGTCAAGTGGTAGGTGATAAATACCAGTTTCACATTGGTTGTGGGTTCGATTCCTGCAGCTTTGTCCGACGCGACAGGTTGTCACACGGTCTACGTGTTGTCCTTTTTATAAAACTCCAAAAATAACCCTAACATGTTTTGACCTCAATAGTTTCCTTATACCTCTCATTTTCATCCAAATTCATTATGATCTCAAAATCTTAATTCTTGAAGTCTTATTTCACCACCATAAGATAAAATAAAATGATTCCCAAAATGAATAACAACATACCTTGATCATGGAGTCCACTCGGTTTCATCGTCATCTTATTCACGTTGGTAGACGTCCCATGCATTACAACAATGATTTAGAGATCCTTCAAAATCATTTTCTTCCTCCATCCAAATACACCTTGTACAACATGGGTCATATGGGTGTTCACAGAAAAACAGTTTTGGAAAATAATCATGTATGACATATAATTCCAAAACATCTGATAAAACATGATTTCTATAAAATGGTCGGACAGAATTTGAGTTAAAACTTTCTATTATTGGTCCTTTTAAAATACCATAAGTATGTGATGAGAGGCTATATTTTAAAATCAAATATAAAAAGGTTGTGCAAAGGTCTCCTTCTTTAGCACCATTTTTAAAATCATAATATGCTTCAAATTCTTGTGATAAGGTAAAATATTTGCAAATACCTTGATAATATTTACCTTTCTTGAAAATATGAGAATATTGTGAAAATAGTATTTGTCTAAAAACAATCCATGATCCACGATGATAAAAAGGTATAGTGGAGGTGTTTGATATCTCAAACAACTACTTGCAAGTGAGTTGTATGCTAGAAAAAGTTTCACAATCATCCGAACATGACTTTTCAATAATTATTGCAATCATGTCTTCAGGAAGAGATAAGAATGTCATTTGAGATCCTTTTCCTTCCATTCGTAACTGAGTTTACTTGTCCTGAAAAAAATTTATAAAATAAGTATTTAACTGAAATAATAGATATAGGTACTATCCATGTGTCTAACAAAAACTCATAATCCCTAAAGTTGTCTAAACCGACCTCTGATACCAACTATAAGGCCCTGGCCTTAAATCTTAATTAATATTGAATTATATGAATAATTAAAATTGAGGATATTTTCAGGTTTAGAGTTTTAGAGAATTAGGACATAACTATTACGTCTCAAATGATTACAAAGTAGTCACTTCTACTAAATATCCATAAAATAAAAACTTTTAAAAAGAAACATGTCTAGTTCCATGTATTAGATAGCATAACTTTCCCTTGATCCCATCCTTGACCCTATTCCACATTATGTCTTGCGAAAAAAATTTCAAAAAAACTTGGGGTGAGCATAAAAATCTCAGCAAGGGATACACAAATAATGAAAACTGTTAGTGTTTCAAAGCAACAAGTAAACCATGTATACTTTATCAAAGTAACACCTTTCACCTTTAGGAAGTAGTAAAACTCTTTACAGAAAAAAATATCATTACGTACCCTTTTGTAACAAAAATATTACCATAAAACCCATATAAATAACACAAAACATATAAAGGTATCTTGGGACATAAAAATACTTAAATGTAATAACCATACGGTCGACTTCCACACATACTTAATGGAATAGCCATACGGCCTACTTCCATACCCAATGCATTGGAGGTTATAACGTAACCACCCGTCCTGGTATTCACGGCACCACCTTTCATATGGTTTATCACGTAACCACCAGTAAAATGTCCATTTACCATCATTACACATAAAATATTGAAAATATAAACATTTCAATGACAACATTTCATTTTCACTCAAAATAAGTAATTACAAGATATTGAATTAATCAATCCATTTTCAAAATTCATTTAAAATAGATTATTGAATCAAAGTGTCCCATACCACTTTGAAGCATTTATTGGAATTATAATTTTAAGACATTAATGTCCATATAAATAAATACTGAAAACCATTTTGAAAACATGGACATTAATGATAAATATTTAGAATAATAAATCTTTAAAACATTTAAAACGATATTTTTGTTAAAGAGTTTTTAACAAAATGAGAGACTCTTGAATACAAATAATTGCAAAATAACATTTAATCCGAACATTATAATATCATGAGAATAAAGAGATTCATGATATAATATGTCAAAGGACAATATACACACCATATAAGAGTTAATTTGTGCATAACAACAATGAAGTCTCAAAAGAAATGTAAATTGAGATGAAATCCATTATAAAGAATGTATCCTTAAATTAAGGATAATTCAATCTAATAATTATGTGTGAAAAATATTAATACACCCAATATAAGTGGATATTATTTGTAAAAAAATAAAATTTCATTCACACATATTCAAGGATGACATATTAAATAACTACATGTTCAACCCAAAGAAATCGAAATTGGGTTAAGAATTTTCCTCGGTAAAATTCGACATCCTAACGGCGTGACATAAAATTTTACAAAAAGTTTTAATGAGAGAGATAAAGGGAATCTCATCACTTGGAAATAAAATTTACATAAATAAGGATATATAAGAACATAACCCAACATAATATTATGTGAATTAAAAGACATAACAAAAGAAGTCTTTTAAAAAGAGGAGGGTGAAAGGTCCCCTTACAGAGTTGGGTAACTTTCAAAAAGTACACCCCATGGAAGAAGGGTCATACAATGAAGATGTAAATACCCATAAATGAAATTATACTTAAAAACGTGTATAAAAATGGGTAGTACATACACCACTAAAAGGAAATAGTGGCAAACGTATCATAAATGTCACGAGAATAAAAGTGAGATGAAAAATCCCTTATGAAAACTCGGCAGCCTAACGATGCCACTTAAAACTCCCAAAAATGGATTTATGAGATCAAATAGGGTCTCTAATAATATGAAAATAAAAATTAAAGTTTGAGTAATATAAAGTAAGATCCCCTATCATAACAAAGAGGAGCATAAAATTAGTTACCTGAAGGGGAGTACTTAAAAAGAAAGAGAGAGGTTAGATCTCTTACGAAAATTCGGCAGCCTAACGGCGCCACTCAAAACTTCCAAAATGGATTGCTGATAAAAAACAGGGTCTCTCATCATATGAACATAAAAATCACAGTAGGAGTAATATAAAATTACATCCCAATCATAAGAAATATGAGCTTAAAAGGAATGACATAAAAGAGTGTACTTAAAAAGAAAGAGAGGGGTAGGATCTCATACCTCGGGTCCGACTTGACTCGATCATTCTTTAACATCCTGAATAATAAACTTGAGTTAATTTAAACTTTCTTAAGAACCATTTTCAATTTAATTACTCCTTTTATATCACTTATTTACATGTTATAAACATTATGTAATCATTTAAGTTAATAATGTTTGTTTTGTCGATATTTGGATCTTAAGTTGAAAGTAGTTTTCTTACAATTACATGTTGTTCATATGGTCAAAGGATCATTATATATAGAATGATATTCATGATTTGGATATCATATATATCATATATATCCCGAATATACATGTATTTATAATATTAACTAATCATTTAGAGGTAATAAATGAAATGCATCGTTCATGGAGACGGTAATCCGTACGTACGCATGAACGCTACTTTCATTTCTATGTCATATTAATGGAATTAAAACCAAATGAGAGGTATGTATATTTTAACTCCAGAATTATATTCATCATTTATATGTAACGTACATCATATAGAATAACTTTAAATCCATCCTTTATAAATCTCACATATGGCATTAACGAATCAAATCACTTTGAGGGGGCGGTAGTCCGCACTTCCTAAAATGAAATTATCGTGTTTACCCACAATGGAAACACTAAAGGTATGCCACAAAAGAAAAGTACAGAAGCTTAAGTAAAACATAAACATATTATATATCATATATAAATATATTGACATCTTAATGGCCACCTTTGAAGGTGTTATATGAGTTTTGAACAATCATCGTTTCGTGAGGCAGAAATTCGCCATCCACAGAAACAATATGTTCTTTAACCATTTGATGTAGGTGTGTGTAAGTGTATCTCTAATGTTTCTTATAACAACATACTACTATATTTAAGATACTGGAGTTGTTACAAAATAAATGAATAAAAAAAATTATGGGGTTGGAGAAGCAAAATAAAACAAAAGAACACAAGTGAAGACATTACCTTAAAATCGGGTAACTCTTTTTGATTTGAGATCAAAGGCTTCCTTGGGAAGCCTTCTGCCCAAAGTGAGGCTTCTAGGAGTAATATAGGGATGTGTAGAGACAAAATGGCCAGAGATTGGCCGAATCAAAGGCTTTAGAGGTGTGGGTAAGGTGATAGTGGTGGGGGCCTTTTATAAGAGCAGAGGAAGGGCACTCTTGGAAAGTAAAGAAATGTTACATTATTTTAAAAAGCGTTTCGGATTTAAAAGGTCCCACATTGATATAATTCAAGGATAAGGTGATAAGGTTTCGAAATATACCCATCCAATAGGTATTTGAAAAATGTATTTTTTAGTTTTTACATTATCTTTTCATTTTATTTAAATCGTTAAATAATGAGGTAATCGCTGCATCATCATGATGTCATAAATAATTTAATTTATTTAATGTATACAAATTATAAAAAGAATACTATGATGTAGGTAATATTTTTATCTTTCCAATGACTATTTATATTAAACAATACGACTTATATAACCCCATTTAAAAATTGTTTTAGTAAAACAACTCATGTTTGTGTCATTTTTACTTTTACATTAACTAAAAAGATAATAATGTCATTTTACTTGAAAAGTGGCTTCATGGGGTCACCATGTTGACCCATGGATTTTATAGGTCGGTCATGACACATCCAATAACGGTGGGACATCTGTCAAGCTCATCTCATATTATTAAAACATTATTTTTACCTTAAACTACACTAATTATCTCTAATCGCGATTAAAAACATAAAAGTTACTATTCACCAAAAAATTATTTTAATTCCATTGAACCACATTTTACTTCTTAATGACAACCATATATGTCGGATTTTTGAAATTCAAAACACAGAGGTGGTAAAATTTCATTTAAACGAAAAATCAATTTTTATAAGTACCACTTAGTGGTTTCACTATTCATCAAAAAATGAAGTTCTTTCGAAAAATAAAAAAACTTCACCCTAAGATATATTTGATATTATGAATTCAAAAATGAAGTCTATTTTACAAAATTCAAAACACATATGTTGCATTAATTAATTTAATAATTAATTCTCGCTGTCAGAGCAAATAACGTGTTTTTATGAAACAATAAGTATCAAAAGATTGACACTAGTTTAAGTCCGATTTCAAAGTGAAATTGATTCCAATTACCACAATTAGATTAAATGGTAAAAATATATTATAATTGAACTTCAAAACCAATTCATAATATAATATAATCATATAAATAAATTAGATTAAAAGGTGGTTTTGAATTAAAATACAACATTTTTCACTATTCATTAAAAAATGAACTTTATCGGAAAAATACCAAAAATTTACACAAAGTAAATTTTGATGTCCCGATTCTAAAGCATAACTTTATTTTGTCAAATATAACACATAAAATTGTTAAAAAGTGGATTTAAAAGGAGTTCTCCATCAAAAGGTGGTTAATCAACCTTTTAAAGAATATTAGAATGTTTATGCTGAAAAATTGGATTCATTCTCATTTTTAATCCTCTAACATTTATTGTAAAAAGTAAAAATATTTGACAAACATACATAATCATTTTTTATTTAGTTATGTTCTTTCCTGCCATTACAATGGCTAGGCATTAACTACAATTTAAAATAATATTATTTTATTATTAGAATGCAACGTAAGATTTCAAAGGAACTCGTTGTTGCGTATTGGGTACGCCATCGAGCATAGTGTTCCCTTTAAATTAATATTAATATTTTTTTCACAAATAGGGATAAATATAAAAATGTCATATTCTTTATTTACCTGGGGTGTTACATTATGTATTCTTTTAAATTCAATTGTAATATATAATTGCTTTTCGATACATACATTTCTCAGCATCAACCCAATGATTATGATTAAACCATATAATAAAACCAAAAAATAGTAATTAGGAAAATAAGATTAAATAGTTATTTGAATATGAAAACTTAATCTATATATGTATTCTATAATGATATATTCATTTTATTCTTTGATATATTTAGTTCAACCTATTACTCTTTTGTCACGAACCATGTTTATCTATGTTCATTATTTTATTAGGTTCTATAACCTAATTAGTTAACATCATACTTCAGTGCTTAATATTTCATTGTAAAGATAATGTGATCTACCAAAGCATATCCCATGAGAGTTTCAAACTAGGTGTGAAGTTAGGACTTATTTCCATGCACCAAGTGATGATCAAGTTAATACAATGTCTTCGATTTTCAGGGTTATTTTCCATAGGTACATATTTTCTAGAGCCTACAAATAGTTTTAGTATCGAGATAAGGATACAATTTCTATGATTACCACAAAATCTCTACTTCACCTAAACATTGGTATGTTATCTTATACAAAACAAATCATAGAATTATTCATAAATTATTCACAAAAGTTTACTTATCATAATCCCTAAATAATATATGAATTATTAGTATAACAATAAATAACATATTAATATAAATGGTTATTTATACCTTTGAACTTGTGATCAACCCTAACTTATCAACCCTTAAATTATCCTAAAAAATATCCTATCCTCTAAAGATATCTAAACCTTATTCTGATTCCTTCTATGCTACCACAAACCTGCCTTCTAAGATCTAGTTCCATTAATATAGGCATTAAGTATTGTATTCAATACAAAATATAAATTCACAAACATATCTATCCCATAATTATATAACATGAAAAAATTATATATGTTCCCTTAACCTTAAATATTTAGAGAATTTGTGAATTATGAAAAATAATAAACTTATAATGCCAATGACATTCACCCCTAATGAATATTTTTCCACTATAAGGAATTATTTAGTGCCTAAAAAGAATTCAATATCTCTCACATCATGTCTTGTTATTTGTATATTGTTTTTGGTTTATATTCATATCTAAGGGAAATGGAAATATATAAATGGTTGAGCTCAAAATTATAGAAAGGTAAAAAAAATCCAACTAAGGTAATCAAGGTATAAATATAGAATAAGTAATAAGGAAGGAATAATTTGTCATCGTAATTACCTAATCCACTGAAACTCATATAATAATATATCTATTGATAACAGTGAAAATAAATATACCATATTGTTTAAAGTATATTTCATGGTTATGGGATTCATAATGTTGAACATCTTGATATTATAGTAAAGGCCTCAGATGAAACATCATTATAACTATCCATCCAATATCCATGCAATCATTCTTATCATAAAGACAAAAATTAATAGATATTTCTAAATTTGGTTGTGATACACCAAATACTCAAAAACAATTTCTCATGAGACATACCAATGCATCAAGTAAAATATATCACAACGTGATGCAACCACCACATGTATAAGTCCAATTCATTTTTCATATGAGTATTTGAGTAAAAACTACATAAAAAACTTTGATAAAAATAATATATATTAGAATAAAAATTAGTGGAATCCCAATACATTTCCCACTAGAAATAAAAATAATAATATGATCATAACCCATCAGGATAATGAAGGTGGATAGTTAAACAATACATAGTCAAAATTCCAATAATTGTCTTCTTTCGAATTGGATAATACAAAATTCTAATACTTTTCTATATGCCAATAAAATAAATTACATTATTATAAACCCTCTAATGAAATAAGTTGTATAGTAAATCAATACATATTCATCATTACAACAATCATCATTATTAGAATTACAATTTAAGTAATTGAAATACTTTTCCCCATGTTAATAAAAGGGAGAACATGAGCCTAACCCATTCAGAGAAAGAAATGTGATATTAATAAATATTCATAGACAAAATTTTGGAGTAATCAATAAATATCCATATCAGAACAACAAAGATATGGATTTAAAATATTGTCTCAATCAATCAATGTTATATCTTTCTATATAAAAATCACTCAAGCTAAAATCGTATGGATTTATGTTATATGGTTAATTCAATAATGGAATACTATTATCATAATCCATCCATAGAAAAAAATTGTACTTTAAAAATAATATAACCTTAGTTTATCAATATAAACATAGAAGGATGTTATCGTAGGTGAAAACAATTCTTACAAAATAATTCATGAATGATACCACCAAACAATAAATCAAGAATTGGATTTTTTGGTACATTTTTTTCAATACAGCAAATTTTAAATACATATTAAACTATACGTTTAGGAGTATAAACCCTATTAGGGTAAATGTTTTTGAAAATGAAAAGGGAAATCGATTTGAGAACATATAAAATATTTTAAAAAATAATATTTATGTAAGTTATGAAGTTACCGATCACTTCACAAATTGTTTTGAAAATGATAAGTGAACAATAATTGAAAACCATTACATCTAAAAATAATATTCAATAATAGGACCTTGAAAAAGAAAATGGTTTATCTTGGATAAATTTGAATAGTAATACAAAACTTATGAAACATAAAGGAAAATCCATTTTTAGTTTTTTGAATAATAAATTTTTCAAAACATTGTTTGTAAAAAATGTACCGAACCATTTTTTTGTATCAATATATATTTGTGCACATAGAGGTAGATAAATTTACATACAATAAAATATTAGTTTGTGGGAACCCAATCATGTAATAATAAAGTTCAATATAAATCATTATATCTCAAAGAATGATATTTGAGTTACTATTAATCCTTATAGGGAACAAATACCATGGAGTGGAAAATATTTGTCAATGCATTTATATGGTAGGAAAATATACCAGGAAGATTCGAGATCCGAGCATAATCGGTCCCAAAAATTTATTAATAAAAGAAAGACAAAGACAACAAAACAAAAATTTGGCACAAATGCCACCCAACATAGTTGACATCCCATCACCACCCACAATACAACTTAAGAAAAACAATAAAATAAAGCATGCTCAACATAAAAATGGACCTCAAAAGACCATATGATAGAACAAGCCTATATCCAAGGCTATCACCAAGAGTCTGGGTACGGAGAAAATCAGTCATCAATATAAAGCCATCCAATCACCACCATACTGTTCCAGCCAAGCCGCAAGCCCACCTCACCATCAAAGTCGTCACCTATATCTCAGCTGATTATCACTCAACTTTTTAAACAATCACGCTGGAAACCCATGGGAGGTTCCACAAATCCACACCTGAGAACATGCTATTGAAAGCCATTCAATATCACGTATTCCGAGACAGAAATACACATTCTGAGTTCGTCCCCATCCAGCTGTATCCCTACTGACACCCCACTTTCCTTGCCGTCGCGGTAGTCGCACAGCCTGTCATGACCTGAGGTCATCTAGGTAATCACGTCTCCTTTGGAAATAAGGTCATTCCATTCGCCACCTGCTCACTGCAGTCCTACTGGGGTCGCACATCACACACCACTCCGACCGAATACCGTTGTTCAAGAAACAAACCTATGCTACAATCACCAGCCCCAAAACGATCCGTCAACATTGTCCCCATCCACTGTAGTCAATCACGCAGCCCAAATGAGGCCATCCATCCACAGGAGTCCTCAAATGACACGCTGAATCTGCTGGAGATCCGCCTGCCGCCCTGAGTCCATCCCCATCATGGACCGGCATCACACGTGGCCACCTGAACACCACTCCATCGCCCCGAGAGGCCCCTGCATCATGACTGCGACACGAGGTCATGCCCATGCCCCGCTTCAACCCACGTGACACCTATTTCAAGTCAGCACCAACATTAAACATGTGAATAAATGAAAATTATTTGGTTTTAAAATAAATTAAAAAAACATGGTAAAAACAAATCCATGAGAATAAAAAACACAATAAAAATAATCCATGGTGAAAAAAATATTATGTCACAGTTAATCATAATTGAGACTAAGAAAACCCGTATGGATTTAGAATCTTTCGGATCAAAAATAATTAAAAGAGATGGATTTTAATTGATGTAAATATATAATTTTTAAAATATATTTCATTATATTATATATAAAATAGTCATTATGTGACCCTTATAAATTAAATTAGTTTCATAATACAATATATGTTTCAAAAGATGGAATTTGTGATGAAAATCCCTCACTTTGGTAAAAATTAATTTTTCTTATAAACCAAAATTTTTGAATAATAAAATTAAATTTATTAGATACCATATGTCAGGAACCAAACCGGATACCCTGGTTACCAGGCCAATCTTGATATGACATGAAGGGAATTATTTATCCCCATTGGATGGTGACTAGAACATGGCATCATGAAATATTAAAGCGATAATGAATTTTCCTTAATCATAAAAGGAAGCTAGATAAAAAATTTATTATGTATCCAAAGAAAAATCCACATGGAGAAGTGTTCCCTAAGTCAAATAGGCATAAATATCCCAAAGTACTACATTAATGTACTAGAAAATAGATAAAAACCCAAGTCCCGGTGGACACAACTCTCCAAAACCAAGGTTCAATAGCTACTACAGCCTCCAAGTGGAGCCTTACCCTTGCTCAAACCTAGAGGAAGATTATATAAAAACACCCTAAAGCATAGGTAAGAAATGAGATAAAATACAAGAAGTGCGTCACCAAAGACTCCATTAAATATACCAACATTTAATTACAAAATAATGATTTCAATTAAAAATAAAGAGGCCTATCATTTCAAGGGCATAATTAAAAAAAATCATGATTTTAAATTAAAATAATGGAAATACAGTGAAAAATTGGATTAAAAAAATTTACATAAAAAATTTGATATATATTTAGAAGGAATGTAAAACAATTTATAGAAAACACTTTCATGAATATTCATTTCAAATACAAACAAGCTAGAAACATGGTTATATACCAATAGTTACAAAAAATTTAGGATATGGGACTCTATAAACATAAATAGTCATTATAAAAATAGGTGTACATATGTCCTCATCGATACTAACCAAGGATGAATCTTCATTATCCAATCATTGATGTGAACTGCAGCATTTATATATTGTTAGTGTTGTAAATTAAAAAGTGTTGTATGAATAATTCACTAACTACCGATGATTTCATGTTCACTAATACAAATCAATGATGGGATATTTTTTTTCAAGACTTCTTAAAATACAACTCATCCAATTCTCCCATTTCAAATATTTTAGTTTTCTAATTAAAAACTAAAACATGATTTTAATAAAATCAAATTGATTCAAGATAAAAATAATCAGTTTCTATCAAAACAAATTTAACAAATTATCTCAAAATCTAATTTGAAATCATTTTCATCAAATTGATTTCAAAATCCAAATTCAACAATTTAATTTAACAAAATTCCATCCAATTTTAGAATTTAAAATAAAAAATTTCATTTTCCTAAAATTCCGTCAATTTCAAAAATACACCCTATCTAAATAGAATTGAGGGTTTTCCCAAATTTATTATAAATCTAATTTCAAAATCCCAAATTCAATTTAATTGAATTTTTAAAAAACAATATCAAAAAAAATTCATTTATATCAAGAAAATTTATTTAAATCAACCAATTTAATACAAATCAAACAATTTAGGGTAAATAAATTTTTTTATATCATAACAGAACCACGTACCTCGAGATCACTAGATCACGAAACACCAAGACCTATGTAGTAAACTCTAATGATGAACGTCAAAAATAAATATATGAGAATCCACCATATATTAAAATTCTAAAATAGAAGGTATTATATCCTCCACTAACACATGGAGATCTATAAAACCATAGGGAGAAATGGATAGAAAGAATGAGAAAGAGAATAAGAGAAGTACACTTATTAGGAGGAGATATAAAATAAATTTCCATGATTTGATTTTCTTCGAAAGGGGTGTATAAGGAAAAAAATAATCTCTTATGAGCTCCTGGGGAAGAATAATTCATAATAGATTCATACATGTATGTCTGGCATCTAAAAAAGGGTTTATGGAATTTTTAAAATTATTTTTTAGCTTAAAAAATATCATACGTGTTGTTAGCTATGTAGGTTTGCATGGTGAGATTAAACTATCTTCCCCAATTGAGTGCCCCATTTAATGGGTATCATGGTTTATCCTTGGTGGGTGAAGGACATGTCAATTTTTTTTTCCAACCATTCAAGATATCACTACCTCAGTTTGATAGATTTATCTTGAAGGGTGCACTGTTGGGGAAAATCATGCACTAATATTGAACTTCCCGGAAACATTCAAAATTTAAATATTTTAACCTAAAAACACCTTAAAGAAACCCAATAAAAATCATGGTAAAAAAAGTGTTTATGAATACCCAAACATAATAATAGGATCTTACAACCTCTCAACCTTATAAAATTTCATCCCCCAGAAATCCTACTAAGAAGCTTCCACCCAAAAAAGATTAGGACACTTCTCTCTCAGTAGTTACTCTATCTACCATATCTCATGATAATCATTAAAATGATTCTATAGAAAATAAATCAATGGTATTATCCTCCCAAGAATTACCTTGGTTTAAAAATCAATTATCCCGACTGAATGGTCAGTCACTGACAAATCAGGTTCAACCATAAGATCACTCCAACATAGAACCTCAGAGGCCTCAGATAGATATATTCATATCCAAGATACATGGAATAAGTATGGAATTGATGTCATCTACGAAGTAAGTCAAAAATAGTGAGAAACTTTTCCCACCTTCTCAATAACCTAAAATGTTCCCACAAAGTGACATGAATGTTTTCACTTCCTTCCAAATAAATGAATAACCAACTTAGGTGAAGCTTTGAAGAACACCTAGTCACTAACTTAAAATTCAAATGGTATGTCGCGAATATCGGCATAATATTTTCATAGACTCTATTAGATCATCATTATCTAAAAAATCAGGTGAATATTTTTCATCTTTTTAACCAAACTCGTTCCATACAAGTAACATTCACCAATCTCACAACAACACAATGGAGACATCGAAGGCTAGCCATAAAAGGCTAGAAAATGAGCCATTCTTATCAAGGACTGGTTAAAAATGTTATTAGAAAAGTTTACCAGCATCAAATTATCATCTCAATATCCACTAAGGTTAATGAAACAAACGTGAAACATATCCTCAAGAATCACTGTTGTTCTTTCTATCTAAGCATCTGAATAAAGAAGGTATGTCACGATCAAATGGATATGAGATCCCAATGCCTCCTGGAGTCCTCTATGAAAATTAGAAGTGATCTTATGATACCAATTAGAGACTATAAAATATGGAAATCAATGAAAATGAATAAAAATATTTTACATTGAGAGTTACCAACTCCAAAACATTGATTGTATCAAGAATGTGTATAAAGTGAGTCAAATTAATCAATCCAAAGTTTCTATTTTATTAAACAATAGGGAAAAACCTAGATGTTTTAAATAGATAATGGTGGTCTAAAGTGATTCAGACCAAGGGAGTCTCTTTGGTAAAAATTACAAAATATTAGAGGAAGTGTGCCCAAACTAGAATAAACAATCAGCGGATCCTCTGGAGAGCTCCCTCTAGACAGGGAATCCACAGCAATGTTGGCCTCTCTTGGAATATGATGCACTGAGAAACTGTGGCCAATCTCATAAGAGAAACTTCGGAATATTTAAACCAGGTTGCAAGGATCCTCCACCTAACCAAGAAGAGTGTGAGTGACAAACTTAGATTCTGACTCAAACTTAGAAACTGATGATTCAAGGCTCTTTCACAGCATGACACCTGTGTGTAATGACTTCACTTACTCACCAAATGAACTCCCCGTACCTTAGAAGCTAATAAAAGCATGTATCACTGAACCATTCAAATCCCGAAAAAGGACGCCCCCACATATCTTCCCATTCATAAAAGACTCATCAACATCTATATAAAAACCCCGCTGTGGAGGCCTCCCCTTTACCCAACACCCTTGGGAACCAACTTGAGTTACTGGCCTATTATGCAGTTTGCACAGGTTAAACGACTACTATCAGCCTTTAACAAGTGAGCCCAGATTGTGAATCAATGCCTTCATCCTAACTTGAATGAAGAGTAATGAAGGATGTGCTTCATTACGCGTCTTATTTCTTGCATCCCATAATGTCCAAAAGGCAACAATAATAATGATGCTACATATATTTCCTTCAATCTCCTATCGAACAAAGCTCAAAAACAATCTACAGACGAACTCCTGTATGGACGTGCATGAAGAGTTGAGATGTCCCCAAAGCCCCCTTAATAGACCTAAGACATGTGAACCAATCACTATTGACAAATAAGTGGTAGACCATCTCATGTTACGGGTTCGTGCAATAGTGGAAGCATGAATTCAAAGATATCCCCATTTTTGGACATTATCCTCAGTTGGTAAATCTTGGGTTATCACCCTCAAAACAAGGAAATTCATCTTTGTGGGAACCTCTTTACACCATAATGTTGTAACATTCATCACAAACCCCTATAGCCTAGAGAAAACTCTGATAATCTCGTCCGAGGATGTCACCAGAAGTAGAGCCTGTAAAACAACACCGATCGTCCTCCTCAGAAAACCCAATTTCTTTGAATGTGACCATTTGTTCGTTTCTTAAGATCACATTGAGGAGAAGAGGGTGTCCGGTGTCCTCCTTGACTGACATGTTCAACACTAGATAGTTCGGTAAATATCGCTTGAACCCAACCCAATTGTCCAATCACATGATAACCTCCCCAGTCCCCACTACCTAGCATGACGCCTCATCGAGGATTTTGAGATGAAATAAGATGCTTCTGGATAGCCTAAGCAATTTATGACTGTCCCACCCATCCCAGTGATTCCCATAATTGTTATTCATGAGTTTTGTTCAAAGTGAATTGGATCCGAAGAGATCCCATTATAGTCGAGCCTGCATGGACTGCATGGAGGTAGAGACGTCCCTGAGGCTGCCACCACCCTCTTCAATTGGTTTCTCCCGCTGACTCTAGGAGGCCCAGTGGGATCTACCTAATGAAATGGCTTCCCAAAGAAAACCATTCATAATCTTCACCATCAAAGACATAACACCATTGGGAGGAGTGATGATGGAAAACACATGCATGTGAATTAATGATAATACATTATTGATTAGGGAAACCTATCCACTGAAGGATAAGGACCAGGATTTCTAGTTAACAATCATCCCAAGAATTCGGTTGATGAGATCATCAAAGAAACACTTTTTAACACAGCCATTAGAAATCAGAGCAAAAATATAGATAAATTGGGATCTACTTTCTTTGGATCCCCAATATGTATTGTATGTCCTGAACTATTCTTCTATAACATTTATTTGAAAGAAAAACACTGATCTTTCTAGCATTCATGAGCTGGCCATTTAGAACACCATAGTTATCCATGATATCCATGAATTAGATAAGAGACGATATCCTTCCATTTAATAAAATTATAATACCATCAGAAAACATATTGTGGGAAAAGGAACCATAAAAGGAAATGGTGAGGTAAGATTGGATCTTCATATCTTCAATGCCTTTTCACAAATTGCGAGATAGGGCCTCCATTGCAATGATAATGATAATAGGGGATAGAGGGCCCCCCTACTCACACCCTAAATTCTTTTGAAAACCCAACACCTTTCCCAATAAGGGAGATAAACATCCATGGAGATGAAAAACATTGAACGTAAAGGGTACAAACCCATTCATGGAACCCAAGCTTCCTCATGGGGTGGATAATGAAACTCCACTCCAACTTATCATAGGCTTTATCCATATCCACATGGATAATATGATTGGATCCAATCACCCTTTTATTAATGTATTTCACGAGTTCTTTGGTAATTCCAATCGCTCCCTAGATACCTCTTCCCAAGAGAAACCCATGTTGCTCCGGAGAAATCACCTTAAGAACCACTTTATTAAGCATCCTTTCAAGCAGGCATGCAAAAATACTATAGGAAATGTAACACAGACTTATGGTCCTAAAATGGTCAATAGAGGTGGGATCCTTGATTTTTTGGAGAAGAATCACTCTAGATGAAAAAGTACTCTTGTTTAAGTCCCCTCGGAATGAAGTAATGCATAGCCTCAGCCACATGACTCCCCACAAAATCCCACGCTGCCATGAAAAATATCCCCGAAATACCATCCGGACCCGGGGCACTGTCCAATGGCATGTTGTGGACTGTCTTCCAATCCACATCCCCATCAGGAATATACATAAAGGAGTTATTATCCTCAACCCCAATGTGCCTAGTAATGCAATTCGTGAAATCCACCGGCTCCTACCCATCGATGTCATTCCTAGAAAATTGGGTGTCACCATCCAAAAAGGATTCAAATTGCCCCAATGCCAATCCACTAACAACATTAACATCCGAAGTGTACGATCCATCCTCCAACTTAATATTGGTTTTATAATTATGTCGTTCTGTCAAACAATCATGGATTAAATTTATATTACGGTCACCATACTTAATCCATTTGAACCTGAAATGATGTTTGATGTTTGTTTCGACATCAAGAAACCTCTCAGACAAGGAACCACATTTATCACACAATTCCACAAACATACCATTATCCCACTATTACAACATCTGCTCTTCCAGACTATCAATTTTGTCTTGAAGAGATTCTACAAGATTATCCACAATTGTATTGGTCCTGAGTCACTAAGAAATATCAGCCTTGAGGTGATTAAACCACTTAATAAGCCCAACCCTGGCACTCCATTAAAACTCCTTCTCTATAGAGTTACTCATCAAATTCCTATATCCATCCAGATGATGCTAACTAGCTGAATATAGGAAAGGATTGTTATCCCAACAACCTTGTTTAAGATCAACTAGAAGGGGGGCATGATCCAATATAGAATGTGAATAATGGTAAACAAAAGGCCGAGGAAAGGAATTGATCCCTTGAATTTTGAATAAACATCTATCCAAGAGAATACATATGTGGAACATTGATTTATAGTTATTACACCATGTTTACATTCACCCGCTAAAGCCCATGTCCAGAAGCCCCGTTTCTCAAAATAAGGCTCCAAAAATCATACATTCGATTAGAAAACTCCCCCAACCACCCCTATTTTCTGATACATCAGTAATCATATTGAAGTCCCCCCGATAAAACATGGTAAACCCTCTAAATCAATGGAATCCAGATTGTCCAAAAGAATATTCCTTTCTGGAACATCAGTACCGACATATATAAAGGAGAAAAAAAATTCAAAGCCTTTGAACCCGATATTCACCGTAATGCACAGAATCAGAACCTGGAAAAAATCCACCCAATGGATTTTATCCCAAAAGATCCAAATATTATTATTTGAAGGCTTCCCTTTCAAGCACAAAGGGAAACCCATTTTCTTCACAAAAGAGTTCATTTTACTGGTATCCTGCTCCAGTTCAAGAACAATAGCTATGGAAGCACCGGACCTCCGAGACTCAGAAACCATGAAATCAGTTTAGATTATACTACTAGACCACAAAAATTCGATATAAGTAGATAGAGAATTAAGAATTAGTAATCTTGGCCTAATAGTCTTTGTTACCTGGACACAGAGAATACAGATTTCTGCAAAAATCATCCTTTTCCATTAATCATGTGACCAACCTGGAAGAGGATTATGAACAAGAACCCTTCATGGGAACCAGAACCTTCTTCTTAAAAGGGTTATCTGACTCCTCGAGCAATGAGAACCTTTTATCTGAAGAAGAACGCGATGAGATTGGAATGTCTAAAAGCCGCCGGATCGTTGACCTTTTCTATCACCCCAAAGAGGTTGATGGATTAAGCTTAGCAGATGCCACCGCATCAGAGAATCCTTGAATGAATGCCACATTGGAAACACTCTGAATGGACAACTTCTTACCAAGTACACCCCATGAATGGATTGAATATGGACACCGAGTTTCACCTTTCACAATAGAAGCCCCCAGATCCGTGCACCCAACATCCTCCTTCTAAAAACCTCAACCGAGTGTCTTAGAAAACCACAAATCCGAAAAACTTTGGGAGGATCTTGGGACAATCGCCATTTCCACCATGTAAACCCCTTCGGTGACTTGATAAGAAGGCGAGGGGGAAAAATGACAGGGAGATTCATTTCAACATAAATCCAGGGATTAGACTTGTTTAACAGTATGTCAGTCGATGGATCAGAGCAAAGGAAACTCCCCAACTATCACCCACTGCTGCCAGAATAGAAGGGTTGTGGAACAGGAGAGGCATACATGGGAGTTTAACCCACAATGAGACCATGATAGATTCTTTTCCATAATTACATTCCCAATACCCCCGTGAGAGGGTAAATCGGGAAGCACCACAACGTCTCTCTTTTCGAGCCCAAGAATGCACAAAGTCTTCAGAATTGAACAAATGAATATAGAACACAATCCGAGAGATTAATGAAAGTGCCGCCCCATGCTATAGACCCCAACAGTCCACAAAAGCTCTAAATTCCTCCAAAGTTGGTTTCACAAATCTGAACTGAACCACAAGGGAAAGAACATGAAACATAGAAGCATCCTGAATCTCCTCCGATAATACAACAACTGTAGCTCCATCCAAAACTCATGTCACATTATTTTTTCTTTTATTTCATGGACACCCTACCACAATGTCCATAGAGATCTCAACCCACTTCCATGTTGGGACTAGAAGTAGCTGAAGAAAACCTGGAGGTTTTTAGTTCTTTTCCTTAACTGGTTGGAATGTATAACAATGAGAGACAAATTCAACAATGCCTCATCTCATACCAGGGTACTTGAATCATCATCGCTTATCATAGATAATCATTGTATATCCTAGGATCATATCCCACTTGGAATTCTAGAAATCCCCCATCACAGCTTTACTTACTACTAATGGAATAACAATGAAATTTTTATAGAATAGGATGCCAACATTTGATAGAGGCCTATCCGCTATGGTCTCCCCACCATAAATAGATTCACTAATGCTAAAGAATTCATCATCAATTGGTTATTCATCGGGAATCATATCTATAAGAGAGGATTTCAGCTGAATACTAACCAACGTAACCTCGTCCCATCATTCCAAGACTCCAATATGAACGTATGAAAAAAGATCCATCATATTCCACTCATCTAATGATTCATTCACTACCAGGGTCATAATATTCTTGGTCAATGCATCCATGATGACATTACATTTCCCTGGGGTGTGTAAGATATCAAATTAAAAATATTACAGGTATTATAACCAACACCTCTGGATAAGTTTCAAATCTTTTGGAGAGAAGATATAACTCAAGAACTTGCAGTATGAATACACGGTAAAACATTCTCTATAAATTATGTTCATCAAACCCTTGATCATTTGCATCACAGTTTCATGTTCAAGGTCATGGGTCAAGTAGTTCATCTCTTGTTTCCTATTATGAAGTGATCCATAATAATAAACATGATCACCCTATATAAAATGAAGCCCAAACCTCAACCCTATACATCACAGAAGACCATATACCCTGTCACACCTCTTGAAGATTTAACAGTGTCATAATAGTCACAATGCATTTTTTCTCAAAATAATAATTTTGAAAATTTTCATCCCAATAAATGTTTACTCACTTCTATGTTAATGAATTCATTGGATAACATATCTTTTAGAATTTCTCAGTGAACCGATGATAATACCTAGATAAACCCAAGAAGCTCTGAATCCTGAATACATTTCATAGTTTTTCCCATTCTATAACAGCTTCTATCTTTTTAGGATCCACTAAAATACCATGTTCCGATAGAACGTTCCCCTAGAACATCACTTCCCAAATCCATAAATTGTATTATTATAAGTGGAATAAATTTGGTGATTTCTCATCAATTATTGAACATCTCTCAAATGGAAAACATGATCCTCCTTAGACGAAGAGTAAATCAGGATGTCATCCATAAATTCCACCACAATAGTATCAAGATAAATATGGAAAATCATGTTCATTAAATCTATAAATATTAGAGGAGCATTAGTTAAACCAAAAGGCATGAGAAGGTACTCATAATGTTTATACCTCAATTAAAATCTATTTTTTGAATTTCATATTATTTTATTATCAATTAATGGTTACCAGATAGAATATCAATAATTAAAAACCACTTCACACCTTTCAACTGGATGAATAGATCATCAATATGTGGAAATGGATTCTTTAAATTTACCATTCTCTATTGATATTTCGGTAGTCAACTCAAAGGAAATGTGAACCATTAGCTTTCTTAGCAAAGAGAATCAGTGTCGCCTAAGAAAACACACTCTGGCATATAAATACTTTCTCAAGAATATTAACCAACTACGACATCATCTCTTTCATTTCATCCATTTCTATGTGGTTATAAAAAATAAACATTGGTGGGTAACCTGGTACTAAATCGATAGAAAAATATACATCTCTTACTAGTACCAAACCAAAAGATGTCAAAATGGAAAACATAGATAACCTCGAGGATAACTAGAGGGAGATCACTACTCAAATATTACCTCTGATGATCAAAAGAAAATAATGATACCAATTCCCACAACTTTAGATAAAAGGGCCTGTCCTCATATCCGATTTTACATATAATATATGATATGGCACCTATAACAGTGGTTGGAACCATAATCTCTATCTCTGGGGACTCTTCCACTATGTGAAGACTCTTTATTCGGAGTTCTTGTGGATTGAACCCCTTTTCTCAAGAAGTATCTAATTACACCATAGTTTTAGAAGGTTTTGATGATCTTCTGCCACTATGATGAGTGAAATAGATATGGAAGAGAATTTTCATGTTTTCTAAGTGTCCATAAGAGCAACAAATCTTGGGCGACTTAGTGAAAAACCTCATAGAATTACAATGATTTCCACAAGGATAGTAAATTAAATGGCCTCATCCAGGAACTACAGGAGGTCGAGAATGACCCTACTATCAGGATCCACCATTATAATCATCACGCTTCATATTTTATTTAAAAATATTATTCTTAAAATAGGAGAAGACATAACTTCTAATAACCCTTAATGGCTAGCCATGTCCATTTCAACCATCTGTCCTATTTTTGACACATTAGTGTAAGAGGGAATCTTCAAAAATAAAAACTAATAATAAATATCTAATTGAATTCATTACATGAACCATTGAGTCATTATCATTTCATTCGATACTATCTCAGGTGAAAACTGTAATAGCATATCAAAAAAGTTTCCATACTCAGCCACAGTCTTGTCAGAAAAATCACATTTGAAAAAATGAACAACCTTGTCCAACACCATCAACTCTGGATAGAACTGTTCCATGAAAATAACATTGATTTCCTTCCACTCTAAGACCTCATGTTTCTTTTTCATCACCATTAATTCCTAAAATCTCCTACTAGGTCATTCTAGCTCTAATGTGGTACACATAAACTTGATTTCATCAGGTATATCAAAGATCATTAAAAAACATTCCATCCTACTCAATCATTCGTGAGATTCTTGAGTATCATTGGATCCCCTGAAAGATGGTGGATTTTGGTGAAAGTACTCTTGGGAATTATTCAAAAAAACAACCCACTATAGTTTGATAGCTATAGTTGGAATGTGAACTAGAGGTGGTGTCAGTATCTGTGCTTTGATACTATGCATAATCACCTAAACTAGACTCAGGTCCATGAGAGTATTCACTTGCTAAGGTTTTGTTGCAGCTTATTCTAGGTTCTTGTTTTCATGTATTTTCAATGGAATTATTCTAAAAATGATCAAAAAACAATATATAAGATATTATAGTGACCCTCTAATAGAGTAAAGAGGGAAATTAATTCCATCATATAGAAAAATGGAGATTTAGATTTAGATCTATCCAAATAAAAATCAGTTAAACGACTAGAACTAATTCTCAGGAATTCTTTCCTAAAACCTCCAATGGCGACTTAAGGTTTTTTCCATGAGATATGGTCAAGAACTCGATATAAACTACCTCCAATGTCCAAAAATATTATAAACTTTATTCTTACATAAATGAAAGATGCACTACCTTCTCCTTCCTTCCAACTTTGTCACCAACTAACCCAGATACCTTGGTACCCTGGTAACCAGTAATGACATAGCCCAAAGCGCATTTCTGATCCCCATATATTGGGGACTAGAACATAGAATCATATAATATGAAAGTGGGAATAGATTTTACATAAACATAATAAAATAAATATAAACAATCCAGTATGCATACATGTAAAAAAAACATAGGGAGAAGTGTACTGAAATTCAAACATTCATAAATTTCCAAAAGTACAATATAAAAACACTATAAAATATGATAAAAACCCATTTCCCAATGAACACAATGCTCCAAACCCAAGGATCAACATTTACTACCACCTCCATGTGGAACCATACCATTGCTCGAACCCTGAACAGTATAATCTATAAACACCTGAAGGCACAAGTAGGGTGTGATATAGAATCCCATTAGGGTATCACCATGAATTCCAAAAAAATATGAAAACATTTAATTAATGAAATAAAAATTCCAATATTAAATAAACAGGTTTGTAATTTTAAAATCATATTAATTAAAATCAGGATTTATAAATTAAATTATGTAAATAATTTATACAAATGGCTTAAGAAAACGTTTTCTATAATATATATATATAATATCATAAGTCATGTATAATAGTTTACAGAAAACATTGGAATATATATTAATTTCAAATTAAAATAAGCGAGACACATGTTCATATGTAAAAAGGTATTATAGTTCCGAGTTATGGGACCCCAATCACTCAAATATTTGTCACAAAAATTTGTGTACACACATCCTCTTCAATAACTACGAAGGAGGAAATATCACCATCCCATCAGGGATGTGACCTATTGCATTTTTGTACTTTTAGTGTTGTAAATCATAGATTGTTTTCCGAATGATTCATCAACTAAGAAGGCTTTCATGTACTATAATATAAATCATTAATTTGAAATTTATTTCATGATTACTTAAAATAAAATTCATCCCATTCTCCCATTTCAAATAAGGAAATTTTTTACATAGAACCAAAAAAGGGTTTTAATCAAATCATGCACATTCAAGGTTGAACCAATGCGTTTCTATTAATAAAACATTAATAAATTTTCTCAAATACTCATTGGAAATCAATTTCACAATAAACATTCCACAAATTAAATACATAAAATTAATTTAGGAAAATTATATCGAATTTTAAAATTTAAATGAATGAATTTAAATTTCATGAAAATCTATCAATTTAACCAACACACCCCAATTCAATAGAATGAAAATTTTCTCAAATATTCCTTCCAAATCCAATTTCAGAAACACCAATTCAATGAAAATGGGTTTTAAAATAATCTAAGAGAATGAAATTTCATTCATATCTACCATTTTAATTTGAATCAAAAAATTAAATTCAAATAAACCAATTTATGGTCAATAAATTTTTTTCCATTATTAGGAAACCACCCACCTTGGGATCATTAGATTTTTAAACCCAAATCCCAAAGAAGAAAAACCCAATAAGGAACTTTAGAAATAATGATCCGAGAATCAACCCTTGATTACTCATCCAAAAAATATGGTATTAAATCATTCAAAAAACACAATAATATCAATAAAATCCTTGGTTGAAAAAAAGATAAATAAAGATAAAGAGAATGGTAGAAGGAATATTACTAGGGGTAGGTTGAACATCGTTCTCCTAATTTTGATTCACTTGTAGAGGGGTGTAGAGGGGCCAAAATCATATCATTAGAGCTCATAGGGAAGATTAAATCGTAATGGGGACATACAATCCCATAGGGCTTCTAAAAAGTGGGTTTTAGGAATTTCAAAATTAATTTTCAAATTTAAAAATCATTTATTCATGATTATCTAGAAATGGCCACATAGATCGTCAAAACCATGCACCCTAGTCATGCATAACTTTTAATGGGTTGCATGGTTTTTTCTAGATGTGTGCCTGAATTTTCAAAACCGTTTGATGTCCATGAAAAACCTCACAACCCTGGTTTTGATGGTTTTATCTTACAGGGTTCATGGTTTGGGAATACTAGGCACCACCCGAGCCTAACCCATAATAATTTAAAATTTCCATGTTTTCACCTAAAACTACCCCTGAAGGATCACAACCAAAGAATTATAAAAAGTGGGGTTTAATAATAATTGAAAATAGTAAATGGTTGTTACATCATATTTGGAACATTATTATCTGATATTTAATTTAATAGTGAATTTATTATTAAATTATATTTTTTATTATATATATTTTCCTTATGCTGTCATTAAAATTTAATTAGTGTCACCTTGTTTTTGTAATTTTCATATTCAGATATGATATTTTAACAATATGTTAAATTATTATTTTATCCAATATTGATTCAAATTCTAATCAATATTTTTGAATTAACATATATTAACATTATAATTTATGTTCCCATATTCATCGATGATACAATTTTATAACATTTTTCAAGTGGGTGGGTATATAAACCCCAAAACATGAATACACTATATCTTAATGGGAGAGTATGATTATTGATGTTTATAATATAATTATTGTAGAATAATAAATATATTATATAAATTTTCTTATATTTTTTATTCATATTTTATATAGTTTGGATAAACAAACAACACCAATAAGAAAAAAAAATTACTTCATTAATGTGGTATTCCACACAACACATTCTTAACATACATTATTTTCTCTATACTTATGGAAATGAACAAATAATGGGGGTTATAGTAATATAATAACTCTTAATTATAAAAATTATACTAATGTTATCATATTACTATGGTATGGGAAAATTTGAAATAAAATGAAAAAGGTAAAAATCTTAAGGATTAAGTAGTACTCTCTTTGGGACGATGAACACTCTCTTGGAAGTATCCTTGGGAATGAAGAACAAAATCTAAATAATTGACATCACATAATCATTGAAAATAAATAGAATTTTATTATAATTAAAATTATATGGTTTAAAGATTTAATAATAATTAATTTTAAATGATTAAAGGGGAAGAAGTGTCTCATTTTATAGGTGGATAAAATTGCACTCTTTTGAATAACTCGTAAATTTTAAATGATATAATTATAATATTCAAGGGTAAAAGTATACATAATATAATAATAATGGGGTTTTGGGAGATATTTGGCCTATAATGACTCAAAAAATTACTTCCAACACATTTTATAAATATGGTTGAAGTAATTTATTTCTTAGATTTGTTACATTTACCTTTTTACCTTGGTAACAGGTTTTTAACTAAGTAAATTATATATTACATAAAAAAAATAAAATAACCACTCATAACCAAATTGGATGTCTTGAAAATTAACTCAATCTAAATTAAATATAATGAAACTCTTAATAATAAATAATTAACATTTAATTTTAATAATTTAATACATAGAAAAAACTGTTTTTATAGGAAAATAGTTTTTTAACCCTTTTGTGTTGTTAATAATATTTAAATTTTTTTTAATATTTTTTTAATAGAATATTTTTTTAAAATGTCAAAATATATTGATAATCTAAAATAGATTAATTTAATTTATCAGATAAATATAATACAATGTAAATAAATCAACTCGGTAAAAATATCATCGTTATTAACTTTAACCTTAGTAATCATAATTTTATTCCAAAAATTAATACTGTTGTTATTAAATAATCTGATTATTTTTTATCCAAAATTTTAAATCCTTTTTTATATTTTTAATGTATTCAAATGATGAAATTTATTTTTTAATATAAAAGAGTAAGAACATTTTTTAGAATTAAATATTTCATATGAATCAAAAACCATATATTGGGGTTTTATAAAAACCAACATAGTGATTTGAAATGATTTATTATACTTAAATAGAAATTTAATTAATATGAAAATGTTTTAAAATCATGAAATTTCATCTTGTAATATGATAATTCTAAAAAATTTGAAGTTTTCTGAAATGTCGATATTTTTTCAATGTTCGCCTAAAAAAAATTATTTCAGAAAAAACCACAAAATTAATCTTAAGCTAATACTGTTTCTCTAAATCAGAAAATGATGTACAATTTTAAAAATTAACCTTCATAATTTTTTTTAAAAACAATCCTAATATATAATGAATAAAATATTTGGAATATGGTTTTTTAGAATATTTTCAACAGTCATTCATATTTATAATCTTTTAATAATTAAAGTATCATTAACATAATTTTCATATAAAATATATTTCCTCATCATTAATCATATATTTTTCAAATTATAAATTCATATCACATGTAATGTAAATATTTTGAAAAATAAATTTCTAAGCATAAAATGATCATATAATTTATTAGTGTCATTAAAATTTCCTTCACATTATTTTTTTCCTTAATATTATTTTAGTAAATAGTTCACAATGTAGTTACCCATACTCATCCTCATATATTCAATGGATAGGTTTTAAATTTCATAATTAATATATATTTGTATATAAATATATCAATGTACCATTTATAGGTGTTTTTTCATGTATAAATATATATTAGACACATTGACTTATTTAATAAAAGTCATATATTAAAATCATAGGTTTGCATATAAATTTATAGAATAATAAAATCACTTTTTTTATTTTTAATTGACCTATGAGCATCTATACATGTGATGATGAAAAAAATTCATTTTTAAATTTATTCCATTATCTGGTTTTTGATTCTTTTTTATAATGGGTATTAATCGCAGTTGGATGGGGATAAAATAAAAATTGAAAATATTCTTAATGTAATAGTGTTTTTGATGTAATTATTGAAGAGTTTCTTTGTTTTATAATGAGTCATAATGATGAATTTTCAATAGATCAGATACCTAATGTTATACATATTTAAAATATTCTATATTTTGGAGACCTCATTTAGTTTTAAAAAATAATGAGAAAACTATTGGAGAATCTAGATAATGGATTCATCCATCCATGTTCATCACCATTGGGTGAACATTTCCTTTTTTTAAGAGTAATGGATGTTTAATTTTAATAATTATATATTATTGATAACATAATAAGATAAAGATCAAGAATATGTTTAATTTACCCCATATTGTCAATTGGATTTATCAAGAGTGAGGAGATAAATATTTTTCTACAATTAACCTTAAATCTGGATACTGTAATTTGAGGGTCAAAATTTAAAACACACCTAAGTTGTAATTTTATACAATGTATGTACACTATAAATTTATTATGATTCTATTTAGACTTAATAATTTCTTATTATCTTTATGGATTTAATGAATATAGTATTTATATTTAATGTTTATTTATTTTTGTTATTCATTATAAAATAAATTTTTTTATAGAAAATGATAATGGAATGCCATTTGGACACTTGATAATTGTGTTGATTACACTACGAAAAGTGAAACTATATGAAAAATTTAGCATGTGTGAATTCTTGTCAGAAAAAATATCATTTTTAGGATACATGATCACATGATAGGGTATATCAAAAGATCTTTATAAGATGTATTTAATTTAAAATAGGACCAAAAAAACCGATATTACAAAGTAGTGTATTTTTCTTATATTGGATAGATTTAAAAATGTTCATTGAATAATGTCTCATGTTTGTATAATCAACTCAACATGTTATCATGGAAGGGTGTAAAAGGCCTTTGGACTGATGAATGTGAAAATAAATTCGACTAGATGATGAGAAGGTTGGTTAGTTAACAAACAGTAAAATTACCCTAAAATGGGGAGGTGTTTTAATCTTCAGTAATTAATCAATTAAAGGATTGGAATGTGTTTTTAAATTTCATTACTTGGTGGTAATGTATAATTCTCATCAATCACATGATCATGATGAAAAATTTCCCGAAACATGTCTTTTTGTTTTCATTTATAATATATACATTAATTTTTTGGAGGTATTATATTTATAGAAAAAATGTGATGTATATAATATTCCTAAGTGACTAAAGTATATATTAACCTAGAAATAATTAAATATTTTCAATATAATATGGTTAGAGTTTATTAAAAAATACAACCTCTCAATACATTTCCCCCTGGGAATGAAAATAATATGGACGATTCATTGAGTAAAATTGATCATTATAGCTTATCTATGATGGGGATTGTAAGAAATAAAATATTTGTGATTGTAGAAATGATGGACCATGAAATCATAATGAAAGGAGAGAAATCTTATCATTATCAAATGAGTGTTCAATCATTTATCCATGTGACTATTAATGTAGAAGGAAAGTGTATAGATGCAAATAAAGGTGAGAAATGTTCCTGAGTTCAACCTTATAATTAAAGAGATTATATATTTCAAGAAAATAGTATATGTATCTGTAATACCAAAACTGAATAATGATCTGTTGGATAATTCTTGTCTCTCATTATTCTTTATTCATCTTAGAAGTACGATGATCTATAGAGACCTTAATGAGAATTTCTTGTGGGATAATATTAGGAGAGATATTGTAGTTTATGTATTTAAATTCATGATATACCAACAAGTTTTGGATTTTTAGTATAATTATAAGTGGATATTAAAACCATTTTTTATACCTATATGAAAATGGGAAATTTCCCTATACATTTCATCATTGCACTCAAAAAAAAAATCAAAAGCACATAATTATATTTAGGTTATAGTTAATCACCATGTGATGTATATAAATTTCATTTCTATGAGATAGGATATATATCTTGATCCTCTGACATGAATTTATAGATTTAGTAATTAGTAATCTCACATAGAGTATAAAATTATATTGCATCTGATCAAGATCTTATGTTTATCATGATATTCAATAGACGTATTTATTAAACTCTAGATACAACTGTGTGTTTTATTGTTTATTTGCATCCTTATATAGATGTTCTATATAAGATAACTATTCAAACCCTAGAGGATATTCTAGGATACTTTTCTATTTACTTTAACGGTTGGTGGGATCAACAACTTCCTCCTACTAAATTCTCTAATAATAATTTATTTCACTTGGTCATTCACATGGATCCTTGTGAATTCATTTAAGGAAAATACTTAACTCTATAATGTTAAGACAATGTTATAAAATAAATTTTCTTAGGACCTATGATATTTGAGAAAATTGAAGAGAAGTTTAGATCCCTTTATCAATACACCAAGGATCCTCAATGTTGATAGATGTATTATAGTGATAATCATCATATAGATCTAGATTTTCAGTTTTTAGAAGGGTATTCTAATGAATTTCTCTATAATAGAGGGTTATATGATTAAAAAAAAAGGAATGTTAATCCAAATTTATATAGGCCCCTTCATGATTCTTGGTCGATTAAGGAATAAGTCTTATAACTTGAAACTTCCACCAAACCTCTCTTAAGTTCATCGTGTGATCCATGTATCTATTTTAATGAATTACATACCTGATCTTTTACATGTACTAAAATAATATGTTTTACTGCTATAACATGATATATACTAAGAACAAAAACATATATAAATATTTTATCTGAGATATAAAGTTCCACCTAACAAGACTATCCAAGTGGTTAAGGTTATTTTTTGGAATCAAAATTTCAAGGAAGCCATATAAGAACCAATGTATCTCATTAATTAAAAGTATCCACAATTTTTTTACTTGGAGTGAATGAATTTTTAGGATAAAAATCATTTTAAGGGGGAATAATATAACACACACAAGATTTTACATGTATTCCTCTGAAATAAAATGAATGTATTTGGTATCTTGTCTTACAATCAACCATGAGTCGAAATGAAAAATGATATATTGTGTATTTTATTAACTAACTATTGGATTAACATGTATTAATATCCGTAACCAATTTTTGAAGTATATATATTAATTTTTTCCTTAATTATAATATATTTATTAATTTATTATAAATATTCAATAACTTTTTTAGAAAATCATTTCATGATTAAAAGACTTATATTCTGAGGAAATGTATTTTTATTATTGTTCATAATTTTTTTATAAAAATATAGATAGATCAATAATAAATGTTCTATCAATTAAATATATTTTACATTGATGAAAAATGATTCATAAATTATTTATCTAACGGTTAGTAATTGAGATAAAATCATTTGAAGGTAAAAAGAGTTGTTTTATAGAAAATTGATTTAAAGTGAATAATGCATTTTTTTAATAATAAATTAAGACAATAAATATTGATGAATAATTTTAATCAAATGTATATATTTTATATTCCATAAAATATTTTAACATTCACATAATATCATTTATAAACCATGAAATGGAATTAATTCTTGTTTTCAGATTAAAAATGCATTTCTCTAAAACCAGATTATGTTTTCATGATTATTTTAATTTTAATCTCCACCATATATAGATATTGAATGATATAATATGTGTAAATATTTTTTAATCATAATTTACAAAATTTAAAATAATTCCGCTTTCATTTTTTTAGAATGAAGAGTAAGAATAATAAAAATTTGTTAACACTTTAAGGGTTGAAACAATTCTACCAGGGTGGGGATGGGAGGGTTTAAAAAATGAAATAAGGGTAAAAAAGTATACATAGACATTCCTAGATATTATTGGTTGAATATATTTCGAACATATGGTATCATAACATTAATTTGTTTTCCATTTTCATCCAAAACCATGTGAATGTGTATTTATATCAATTAAATCTTCGAAAAAATTCCATGTGTGTCCCTCCCCTCGCTTATAAATGGTAACCACTTCTCTGATATTTTTTCACACAATTTGAGACATATATATCACCAAATACCAAACAAAAATACTCACCAGATTCATTCCCTTTTTTATTGATCTTTTATTATTACCCTATAACCAACATTAGAAAGCTTATGGTGTAAGGTAAAGAAGGAATCTCAAACAATGGGTAATTTTCTTTACTGAATCTTTCAAAGTAAATTTCTTATCCTACCACATATTAATAAATTATAACAATCCTAAAATTATTTATCCAACATAACAAATATATTAATATGTCATTATTAGTATCCAGAAAAAAATTTCAAACTCTTTCCCATCAAATGATAAATGAAAGTATCGGTCTTGAATACATGTTTACAACCACCTCTACATAGATGTATAATTTATTTTATATCACCATATTTTAAGTATTTATTTTTATTATATATTTAATGTTTATATATAATATCTTTGAAATAATTATTATTTTTAAATTATAATATCTTTTATTATTTCCTACATTCCCATCCAATGGAAAATGATAACATCAGTCATGCGTATATGTGGTCTACCACCTCAAGGAAGTGATGTGATTAATTCTCCATTTACACTTTATATGGTTGGTAATAAAGATATATTTAATGATTATATATGATATTTTTTATATATTAATGTTTTTGTAATGGTGATTAATTATTTATCTTTTTTTATTTCCTCTATCAAAAAGTGGAAACATCACTCATGTGTATGTACAAGAAACGATATCCATCAAGTGATGAAATTAATTTTAATCCCCATTTTATATGAAGGGTTCTAAAATTGTATGTAATTATATAAATAATACTTGTTACAATATTAAGGTTATGGAGACAATGGAACCATCCTTAAGATGAATAAGCAAAAACTATATATTCGAAATATATATGATAAATGAAAACGTTAACACCCAGAAAGAGTTATTTTAAATAATAATTATTAATAAATTGGTTTTAAATGGATATATGTGGATTATATATGATATTATAAGTATGTATACAGTTTATTTATATAATTATAAAAAATAAGTTTTTTATAAATGATGCCAGATTTCCTATGAATGACGTCAAACCTGAGGTAAGAGATTTTTGTTATAATATCTTTTTATTTTAGTATTGTTTCTATTAATATTTACATTGGAAAATTATATGATACTTATATATTAAAGAACATATATTTTTTGTCCCCTATTTTTGCTTTCAGTTTACATGTTTACTTTCAATATATTCTTTTCTTAAATAAAAAATCAACATGTAGAAACATGTAAGGGTTTCTCATTTAGATTTTAATTCTATGAGACATATGCAATATTAACCACTTTTTTATTCCATGATATTTAAACCCTTAGATATGATATATCATGAATATTTTTATATTACTGTATTTACAGTTTAATTTAATTTTATTTCATTCATGGATGTTATGAATCAATTTTTATCGAAGCGTTAATGGTATTATTTTTAAACTCATGTATTTTATTATACGCAAGTTAATTTTATAGATTACTGGTTTTTTCCTTCCATTCCCTCTCCCAAAGTACTTACAAGATTGAAATAATTATTTTAATGGATATCGATGGTGTTTCTCTATTAATCTGAGAATATTTTCCTCCTTCTCCATATCTTCAAAAAAAAAAATCATGTATATTTTTTATATTCTCTAATTATTTATTAATTTCATTTCTTTGAATGTTTGATATTATAATAAATTTATTACAAGGAATATTATAGTTATTTTTCTAATGAGTATTTTTTATTGAAGGATTTAATGGAATTTTTTTGAACATTTACTGAAAAAATGATTTTTCATCCATCATAAATACACTATAATTTTATGATTTCCTTATAATTTTCCATTATTCAATTCAATTTTTTTTCAAGTATTATAAAAATTTCTATATTTTTAAAAATTCTTTTAAAAATGAAGTCTTTATTTTACTCAAAAAATGTTTCAATGATATTTTTATGAATTTTAATCTATGAAAACAACTATTGATTTTAATTTTTCTTACATGTATAGATGATCCAATGTTACCATCCATTTGCTTTCTTCTATTGTTTGTTGATTACAATGATTATACCTTGGTGAAAACCATTTTCATCTCCATGGATTATGATATAAATAAATAAAATATGTTTTCATGATTTTTTGGCATACATATGAATGAATTATTATTATGGGATAAGTAAGACTGTTATAACCCTCTAACGTATTGGCTTATGTTTAATGATTAAACGATCAAAGGGTATATGGAATGTTATCATTAGACAAAAAAAGTTGTATGGGAGGTTAGGGTAGGAATAAAGAGGCTGGTTATCCAAAGACAAACATGTGTTAAATGTCTTGTTAAATAACCTTGATAAATTATTTATATGATTAGGATTATTCCACACATTATGGAACTATCTTATATTTTGTTCGTATGAAAAATATAAATTCACATGGATAATGATATTAATTATCTTATAATTCATCACTAATGAACCAAAAAATGATTATTCCATCATCTATGTTTATGATCATGAATTGCTGGATATTATTTTCCAATATTTATCTTGTTCTATCTTTCCCATAAACTTATCTTATACAAATTGTTTTATCATTGACTGATATCTTCTTGTTTACCCATACTGAGTATGTGAGTTTTTCCAATTCCTATGTTTCCTTTACGAGGTTTTAAAGAATGTTTTATATAGAGAATGACTAAGAAGTGTACTGTGTGGGAAAACATTGTGGGAGATGTTGGAGATCATTAAAAAATTTAAAAGATTATGTACAAAATATCAAAAGAAACTAATTCATTATAGTTCTCCAGAATATATTATTTTGTTATGTGTTGAATGTTCATCTAAAATTTCCCAATGTTTATTTATGTTATGCTCTGGTAACCTTAGTTGGGTCCAAAATTATATATCCCATTGATTAATAAACTATTATCATGATGAAAACTAGCCTATGTGCTTATCATATGCCTCACCTATATTTGTATGATTTCAGGGAATGGGGTCTTGATAGAAAAATTAATATATAACATGTTATTTTTCCAATTATTAATAATATATATTTTTTTGTCCATGTGATAATTTTTGATGATAATATACATTAAAATATATCATTTATATACTGTAAGATATAAGGAATGTTTTTTTATAACATATCCTTTCAATATTAATCTTGCATTTATTATTCTATGATAACTTCCATTGTATTCTACCATTATTAGCAATTTTAGCATAACCATTATTTAAATCTCTATTTCCCCATGTTATTAACAAATATTATCTATTATATTCCAAGTGGTAAACATTTGGGGGAACTTGTGAGGGAGTAATTAAATACTTAATATAATAAAACTAATTCTTGGTATAGCTATAAAATTATTGTTTTTGAAAAATATAATGATTATATATATATATTTTGTTTCTAATTATATAATTTTCTAATTATACGGGGTCTTATTTAAATGTTTGAATTTATATTTTCATTTGAATTTATAATTATTGATGGTTAAAATTGGGTTGCATCAATTTTTTTAATGATAGAATGTGTGGAATATGTTTTGGAATGTAATTCAGGAGTATGGACCTGGGGTTATAGGAATTACACAAAATTCATTATAAACCTAATATTTTTATTGGAATTAATCTTCATTTGAGATAATATTTATTAATATGATAGTCATAAGTATAAAAAATGTTGTTATTGGATACAAACACCAACATAATCCCACATTAACTAGATCCAACTACTAATATCATTCAATCTACTGGTACTCAAATGATATTCATGTCTCTTTTGAGATATGTATGTTTTCTTAGATATTGGTATATTTTCCTTTGTGTAAACTCAAAATTATACTACCATGACTCTATGGGAAAAATCCATCAAGTGGTAATAATTTTATGTATATGATTCATCTAATGTTTTCCCTTTTATCATTCCCATGACTACAGTTTTTTGGTATAATTTTTTGGTTTTCTAATTTTTGTATCCTTATTTCAAGGAATTTTAGTATCAAATTTTAATATATTGGGGGAGTAATAAAGTAACACATGATTTAGCCAACAGTCAGTTCCAACCGAATGACTAAAATATGCATTATGATGAAATTTATTTCATATGGTTCATGGTTAGTTCATGATCTATACTAATTCAATGACCTTAACCATATGTTATGTATCGTTGTGTATAATGAATTTTTTTATTATTGGTACATTTTTTGGTAAACCATGAAGGAATTTCGTGCAACCAATCTTGGATTTAAAATAATCAAAAAATTCTTATTATTCCCACCCCAATTTTTAACAACCTTTTTTCCTTCACTCTACCCAATTCACAAAACATATCCATTGTGGATCCTTATGTAAGGATATTTCCCTTCCACATTCTTTTCTTGATCTATATTCCTAATTTTGATAGAATTATCCATGGTTAGATTTTATTTTCTCTTTACATTCCCTTCATCTTATTACTTATATGTTATTACTACTTAATCCTCTTAACTAGGGGAATTAGAGACAAAGACCTTGAATTTTGGCCTTTTTAATATTGTATTTTCATTTTCTAGGTCTAATGAACCTCACCTTTATAATTATTCTATTAATTAAATATAAGGTAATATTGTTTTATTGTTTGAGTTAGTTTTATATATTCATTTCTCTTTAAATCTTAGGACATCAGTTTCTATAGGGCCACACGCATGATATTGATTACTCATGATTATATTTATTTAATATTATTGATATTAAAACTATTTATATTTAGTTATATACTTACTTTATTTATTTTATTCTCCCTTTTTAGTCACTTATCATTATTGGTATATGGTGCCAATTACCTTCTTTCTCACAACTATATAATTCTATTATTCCCGATATTTTTCCTATTTTTTGTTATTCACCTGAATAATTATATTTAGGTATATATTAAATTATTTAAGAAAATATATTTTTATCATTTTTTAAAAAATGATAACGTTTTCAAAAACCATCTTAATTTTTTTCTTTCTATGAATAATATTTTCTCAATTAAATCTCCAAATGCTTGATTTTTATAAAATATAAAATTTCTATTTTACGATGAATATGATTTTATGATATAGATAAAATTAATTTTTTTTAATATAAAATGGAAAAATAATTATTTTTTCTGTCTTGAAAATCTTGTATAAGAGGTTTTTACTATTAAAGTGTACGCTTAGGTTGTGGCGTTATTACCTAATTGATTTTTATCACAAATATATAATATTTCAAGGTTATGTTAATGAATATCCCTTTCAATGGTATTTTTTATCTACTCACCCATGAATAATTCATGCCAGTGATTACAGAATGCGACCTGAGGTCATAAGGAGATAATTGGTGTGGTGTCAGGAGGATCTCTATAAAAGTTTATACTATGTATGTTCTGGGGACTTTGGCCATCATTATTCACTAGGATAATTTTTTATTTCTATTATTTGTATTTTATAGTGAAATTATTTTTGAGTTTTTTAATTGATCTGTACCTTTTTTAGTAATCTTTATTCCTAAATATTCATAATTGGATGGACATGTATCTCAAATATATATAGTTGTCATAATAAATATATATGTGTAACTTCAATGACCATATTTATTTACTGGTAAAAATACTTACCAGAAATGTATCATTTATTTATAGAATAAGTATCTATCCTAGGGTTTTCTGGAACAACCTTCATTCCATGATAAATTCTGTTTTGAGTTCTAGGATTAGGGGTGGACTGTGTTGGTTCAAGAAAAAAATAGTATAATAGTTCCCATTTATATGGATGTTATAAATGTATAATTGATACAGAACCACTGGGAATCGAGTGGTAGTGGTATAAATAGTCAAGAAATCACTTCTTCACTCAATCAATAGGGTTACCAATGGATTTCAAGTTTGGATTCTATATTTTTTATGTTTTACATAGTCTATTACATTATATTTTTATCTATATTGATGGTATTTTCAGTTGTCTTGAAATTATTTGGGTCATTCATGTGGTTTTATTTTATGGTGTGAAAATTGGAGTAGAACTAAAGACAAATGTTTAGACCATATAGTCCGGAAATCCATATGGATATCATATGCATGGTGAATTTTATAATCCAGTGGAAGTTTGTGTGGTTAGAATACAATATTCCAAACTGTGTTACAAAACACTACATGACCACTAACCCCTATTTAATGTTTTTCATAGAGTCCTTTTTCCATCTACGTCTCTTTTAGATATATATATTTAATATGGTATGAGTTTAAGAGTGTTTTCATAATTATTTAGTGTTATTTTATTGGGGTTTTATGGTGTTTTTTATATAATTGGGTTAATAAATAAAGAATATGTTTCAAGATTAATAAAAGGTGTTTTCTATGACAGATTTAAGTGAGATGGTGTTTTGGACTAACAAAATTATCTCACTAAATTATATATGAAATTTAATATTTATTTTAAATGGTATATTTTTATTTGGATACTAATTTATATATGTATGAACCTTATTTTACATGAGCACAAAAAAATAATCAATGGCTCGATTTGTGTTTTTTTCAAAAAACTCTTTTTTAAAACATTTAATAGTTTCTTTTAAAATGGATTGAAATGTGTTTGATGTGGGGTGGTGTGTTAAATATTTCAATGATAAAGAGGTGATTGTAATTTTTTAGATAAATTCCTAGGTTTTGGAATAATCTAAATTCGGTCTTATAATTTTTTTTGGGTTTTGAGTTTTAGTAAGAAATTATGGACATATATCCTTGTTTTTCATATTTATTAGTTGTTTTACTTGTTGTTAGGAGTTAAATTTTTAGGTGTCCAGGATTTAGATAGTTTTTTTATGATACTAATTTATCTACATAAAAAGGTCCTACTCTGCTATATGAAATGTTTTATTTGGGATATCGTCAGGTTTTTTATTTTTGTGGTTTGGATGTGATCCATTTAGGTTATGGACCCTTCCAAGAATCTAGTTGGAGTGGTAGAGATGAACCTTTATAAGTGTTTTAACCTTCAAAGGTATTTATCATTCCACTATTTTTCATCTTCTATTGTCATTTACATATCACTTTTGTTTGTAAGACCCATGATCTAGTCATTTTTTTAATCAAGAGAGAGTTTTAGGAAGTTCTTTTAAAATGAGTATCATATCCAAAATTTTAAATAGTAATGACATCATGGGATTTCAATATATATTATCATTAAATAAATAAAGTATTAGATAGATTATTCAACACACTATAACAAAAATTAACTTAAAACCTTGATAAATTTTGAAAATTAATTATGACAGTTAAAACATATGAGGTATAAATTGAAATAGTCTTATTTCAAAATCAGGGGGGAATGTGGGATGAAATAGAATAAAAAATATTTTATATTCTGAACAAATAAAATTTTCCATATCATATACTATTTATATCATCACTAGGTTTTTATCTCTAACATGACCAAGATAGACTAAATTCATTATGGCTTGTGTAAAAATGCACAGAGGAGAAATCCAAGCTAAAATAGTTTTCAACCAAATCCATGTTCTGGTAACCACAACATGAAAATACAACCAATTATTATAAGATGATTATGTATTATGAAATTATCATAATTGGTTATGTCTTTAGTAATTAGTATTATATCAATATGTAATAAACTATTCATATATGTTGCTATATCATAAATTTTTATTAGTTTTGAAAGGTCATTTTTATTGAATTCAGTATATTCTTAAAAAATATCACCAAAAATTAACATTTTATATCAAGGAACAATTTTTAATATTATTTCATAATATAATTTTATATTGATTTTATGTATATAAATTTAATAATATTTAAATTATTAAATTATAGTAAAAAATAAGAGTTCTTATACTAACAATCATTTCCCTATAAAAATATATTTCTACTACATTAATATTTTTAGTTAAAAGTAAATTTTATAAATTTTAGAATTTTAATTTTAAAATTTTAGATTAATTTTAGGATTTATCATATCAATATTATATTAAGATTTATTTTTCATATATTTCAAAAATATTGATTTTTAGGGGAATTATACATCATATTGCCTTTAAAAATACCATGAATTTCAAGGAATTATTAATTTATAAGAGTGATTTGAAAAATCATAAAACCCTTTTCTTGAAAAAATATTCATTTTATAAAATATACTATAAAATTTTAAACATTTTATCTCATTTAAAATCCTATATTTGGTTTTTTGGAACTTAAGTATTATTTTTCTCAAGATATTGTTTTTAAACCATTATATTATTATTATTTAAAGAATTTTTTTTAATCATTTTTATAAATTTATGAAAATTATATAGATTTAAATTTTTTAATTAGGGGGTAAAAAATATATTATTTTTTATATTTTTTTGTTGAGAATAAAGGATATGTTACTTAGTTAAAAACTAGTTACCGTAGTAAAAGATAAAATGGAAAAAGTAAAAAATTTAAGACCAAGTGATTTAAATGATGTTTCAAATATGTGTAGAAATGTGTAGTTGAAAAATTTATTATTATTATCACATATAATATCCATTATTTCAAAAAAAGGATAATTTCCTTGGGAGTTACTTTCTATTATTAATTTTTTTTTGTATTTAAAAAAATGTCATCCCATTTCACTTATAAAAGGGGCACTCATATCTTCAATTCTCCTCACAAAACAACCCAATTATTTATTAACAAATTCTACCCAATCCAAAATAAGAATTAATATACACATAAAATATGTTATTATCTTATGAAATACCATCCTTGAACGTATAAACCCATTTATAAATGAGATAATCCAAGAAGTCATGCATAAATTTATAACTTTTTATTTCTCATTCTAGTTTATGTATGTTCACTTTTTCTTCCTAAAATTCCATTACACAATTTGAAAATTATAAAATTTGTATCATTATAATAATTTTATATTATTTTTTTTACAATAATTAGCCACATCTCCCTTTTCTATTAAAAAATGAAATTTACATTCCTACATTGTGTGGACTATCACACACACAAGGAAACTTGTATAATATTCATTCACTACATTCCAAGTATTTTCTTAATATGTAATTTAATATATAAATATAAAATTCAAGAAATAATTTATATTTTGAAAATATAAACCATATTTTAATATTTCCATGTTCTATGGAAAATAAAATCAATATTCATTTGTGTATGTGGACTACATTCTCCATGGAATGATTAATTTCTATTTTTCTTTCAATATCTATATTTTATGGATAACCATGATCATGGGATTAAGTGATAAATATTATTTTTATGAAATTACTAAGGATATATAATGATAAATCAAATAACCTATTAAAATTATCATCAAAAAAATCATTGTAAATCCAATTATCCAATAATGTTTTATATGAGAAAAAAAAATTATTTTTTAATTCTATAAAATTCCTTCACATATGTCTTCTTATTCTTATAAATCATTCCAATTATTATATATCAAACTAATAAACACTATATTATATCTCTATGATTTTTTTATAATTAAATTAATAATAATTTACATTATAGTGACCCCTTAATTATGGGATGTTCTATTTTTGATTAGTTTGACCACATTCATGAAAAATGCTGAATATATATATCATGCATAAAAATGGAATTTAAATTTTGTTAATATATGATAAATATATGAAAATAATGAGCATTATTTCTGTTTGACAATAGAAATATAAATTTTTTTCTAATAATTTAATAAAACACCCTTATCTCGTTAAGAATCATCGAAACATGATAATCACCAAATTAATACAAATGGATCGTAACAAAAAATCACATACAATGATATTATTAAATGGGTGATTAAGTGTTTTGTTTTTTATATTGTATTTTGGAGCACATTTTCATAAATCATAAATTTAGGTAAATTGGTTCTTTATCTTCAATTTAATTCCTTGAGATTAATTTATTAATGTGTACCATGGTATAATTAATATAGTGTGATAAATTAATAAATAATGTATTATTTTATATTAATGAGGTTACAATTTACCTATAATTTATGTTCATTAAATTACCTTCAATTAAAAATATACTAATATGTAATGGCATTTTGATAAATATTTTATTAAACCTTAAGGGTATCGATGGAACATCATTTTGTCCAAATAAATATTGTTTCAGATAGATAATAGATCTCAGGAATTTTCATTCTATCAAAAAACCCAAATAATTATAATTAGATATTCATGGGATTTTACAAGTCCCATACCCTTATAACTTTTATCTATATGGTGTAGATAATTTTTATTTTATTTTATGGTATTTACCATGAAAATTAGTATATATATATTTATATTACAAATTATTTTCATTAGTTTTATCATGTTTTGATTATAGATAGAGTTTTTAATGATTTACTTATGTCAATCCGTTTAAATATTTTTGAAACCATTTTTCTGTTGTGTTCTTTATGATATGTTGGATGAGACATATTTTTTCCATGGATTATTTATTCTATAAAAATTTAATGGTTTTAAATTGAATATTTATAAAACTCTTTTTATTTACATGGGTTCTTTACGATGGGATAATTGAATTATTTTCAAGTGGAAATAATAAGTATGTATGAATGATGATTTGGGTCATATATTCCCCTCCAATGAATTAGTTTAATGTTTATATCTCATGTGATATGTATTCGTGAGAACATATTTGTTTCTTTTAAGTGTGGGAACTAATGGAGTGGAAAATGATGGTATTATTTTGCAATACTAACACATGTTCCATATTAGAATGATATTCTATTGTTTTATTCTTTTTCTCATGATTACGTTTTGGTTATTTTGTCACCTTTTTTTGAATCATCTTACAATCATTTTGATTATTTTATTTTTTTTAATAAAATCCATATTCCACTTTTTAATCCATTCAATATTGGGAATAAGTTTATTATATATCCATGCCAAACCCATATGCTCATCTTATTCTGACTTATGCAATTTTATCAATAATTATTATGATTACCCATACTGAGTAACTAATCTCACCCTTAATTAATTTTTCCATTTCTTATGGAATGAGGATGAGTTGAAATTTTGATATGTTTGATGAAGATATATTATGATCGAATAATTGGAAAATGTTCACAAGAATTGTAAAATAATTTTCCAATGTGGCTAGTATCTAGAAACATAAATCTATTGATTATTGATATGTTGAGTTTATTATATATTGTAATGTTTTACCAATTAAATTAATTTATAATAAAGGCATATTTGTCTTGGATAACTATATTTTTTATTATTGGAATGTTTTATTTATTTTTGGATATTATATAATCTATTTTCTAGATTTAGTTGTAGAGAACATGGGTGAAACCCTTAAAATGAGTCTATGAATAGGATAATATACTAAAATATTGATACAATTTTGATTTTGATGTATTTAACAAATTCCTCTATATCTGTATATTGGATATTATATGAAAATTATTCATAGATGCACTTTAGGGTAATCACCTCAAAAATGGTTGATTGATCATTGCCCTGATCATCACTTTGATTCCCAATAAGTTGGTCTAAGACAAAAAACATTGATAGAAAATCATAGGGAATAAGATTTTGTAGATCATAAAAACATTAAAAAACACTATAAATGATTTATTTCCTAGTTACATTGAGGTATTAGGTTTAAAAGTATAAAAAACCATAGTAAAATGTAACCTCGTTCAAACTAATATTACTATTTTTTGAACTAAATGATTTATAGGCCAAAATGATAATGTAACAGAACAAAATATTTTATGTCAAAATTTTTTATGGATTTTTTAATTATAAAATAGTGTTAATAATTTTTAATCACGTAAACCCCTATTGGTTTTAGTGATGGCTGGAACTAGAAGGAACTGGTTTTACAATGGGTGTGAGGGATAATTTAGTGACTATCTCAGAAGTCAACCCCATGAATAAGGGATGGACTGAGAAATCTGGGGACTCTATGAATCCAATTATCATGAAATAATATTAACATTTTAACAATAATTTAAAATGTTGAGTGATATAAATAATATTACAGTACAGACTCATGAAAATTCAAGAAATTATGATGATAAAAGAGGGAATATTCAACCACATATTTTTAAAATATATATGAATAACCAAAAAGTGTTTTTAACTTAAGGTGACTAAATGATTCTTTACTCATAAAAGGGGATATTGAGCATCAAACTAGCATTGAAAAATAAAGAGGTTGGCTAGGGTGATGGGGGTGGAAAATTTACATCCAAAAGGACCACTAATGATCCAATTCCTTTTGTTTTGATGACATGGAAAGTATCTAATGTAGTATCATAATCCAAGTGACTGTAAATGTGATAGGAATTATCAAACACCATGACCAAGGGAATATGGTAGATCCTTTTTCATGACATCTAATGTGATGGATTTTGAAAACACATTCATCCTCTTTATAATTTGTAATATATATGTTTACTCGAGCCACACTAAGTTTCACAGACTTTTTTCTATGTGTCCCACCCTAATATTACTTATAAAATAAAATATCTAGTAGTATGATGGTTTCATTTTAAAATTTATTTTAATAGGAATATAAATTTTTAGAATGGGTATTAGAGATGAATTTGAAATGATTCTGGTAATGGAATTATTTATTCTGTGTAGACTCTATATTCACAGATCAGGGTTATATTTTCCAAAACATATTCATTATTTAATAAAATGGATGATTGTGGAGAAAACCACTAAAAAACACTATAAAGAGATCATAAAATCATTGTAAAAAATGACAACAAAAGATCATTTTGAATCATACAAAATGAACCACCACCATATGTATGTAACGATGTTTTTAGATAAGTTGAGTGTACCATTCCGATAGTAGATATATAATAAAATCCCCACCAATACCACTTTTGAAAGATATGGTGGTTAAGTGACAAGGGAAAGGATCTAAAATGACCACAGGGCTATGTGTAGTTCAAGAACTAGTTTCAATTATTCATTGCATGTAATCCCACACAGAGTGTTCAAAAAATAGTTTAAATATTTGAAGCCCTTTTGGTAATATGAATATCCTCCCAGAGCTGACATGTTGGGACATACATCCCCACAAATCTTTTATTGACAGGGATTTATATAGAATGCATCACAGGGCATACTGAAACAAGAAGGTGGGTAGATTTTAGGTTATCTATTGAGTATGGAGATGGATTTAAATGGATAATCATGAGAGTGAGACCAATGGTGTCGTCGAGGTTGATACTCTAGGAATGATGGTGATGGTTTTGAACATGAATCTCAATGAGCCTTGTGAGTAGGAGGAGAGTTATCCATTAGCTTCCTCATTTGAAATCGGCATTCTACTAGCACGACCATGTTAAAGATCCACTAGGGGTGATAAATAGGTGTGTTGGGTTTATATATTATGAAAATATGGAATCAAATTTAAAATCTAAACCCAATATAGGACAATCTATCACAAAAAGTCCTACAATAAACTAAAAGTGAAATAAAATATCTTATAAAACCATATATTAAAAGGTATTTAATTCAAATAGGTATGAAGAAAAATTATGTAGAGAGTATTCTTATTATAAGTGAATATATGTGTTTAATCATTCTTTAGAAAACCAAATCATGTGTAATCATATAGATTCCCTTTACTAACATCATTAGTAAGTAATAATTATAATTTTCTGGATAAAATTTATTCAAGGGGGATAATGTGACAACATGAGATTTAAATATATATCTTCTATAAAAATTATTATTAGATAGAGTTTTTTACACACCCTATACAAAATAAAATGGACAGTCTTGATATATTATTTAAAATAAATAAGAATATTAAAACATAGACGATATAAATTTATGTAATTGTATTAAAAAATATATAAAATAATTAAGAATAAATAAAATTTTATTTCATAAATTTTATTTATGAATAACATTTGTTCACTCAGAAGGGATTTGGAGGCACTACAGTTATCCCCGGACATAGACCAACTTAAACTCGAACAATTGTAGTTTGACAAATATTGTGTAAAAGATAAGTTCAAACTAGTGATGATTTCTATATGATCTATTCTAACTGAATCACCACTAGATATCCTAGAGGGAGACTATTTTATACTTAGGTATTATATAGATATAATTAGGTGTTATTTTTGTATAAATTTGGTTTATATCAGCATGAATAAAAAATTATATACATTGATATATCATGATTTTATATACTTTTTAAATGGTATTTTTTTTTAAATTTTCTTTATTTTTTAAAATTTACTTCCAAAATATATCATTTTATTTATAGGAACTATGTTTATAATTATTTAATAATAGCATGATAAATTTTATTTATGAAAAAATAATCTATAACTACATTAATTTATAATTTATTTTTCAAAATAATTGTTACTTTACTAAAATTTAGCTTCCTATAAAAACAACCTTTAATTTCATTTTATATTTTAATTAATAGAAAAATTTATAAACATTTGAATGTGAATTTTGTAAAATTTACTTATTTTTTCAACATACCATTTTTATAATATCTTGAGGGGATATTTTTATTTTTATTTTAAAAAATATAGATTTTTAAGGTGAATAGTGTAATATATTTTTTTAAATTCCATGAATTTTATGGAATTTGTAGTTGATAAGAAATATTTTGAATTTTATGGAACCATTTTCTAGAAAATATATTCATTTTATAAGTTATATTATAAATTTATAAATATTTATTCTAGTTTAGAAACAAATATTTAATGTTTTAGAACATAATTTATTTTTTTCTCAAGAAATGATTTTTAATACAGTTTATTCTTATAGTTTTAAAAATATTTTTTTTTCTCATATATATATTGTATCAAATTAAATGGATTTAAAATATAGAATACATAGATATAAATTATATAATAATAACCAGTTTAGTTTTTTTCTAAAGGGATTAGTGATATTTGTGGAAACAAGTTACTATGGAAAAAGAAAAATTTGTAAAAGTAAACAAATATAAGTGTAAATGACCTCAAACATATTTTTTTGGGGATGTGAATTTAAAGTAATTGTTGACCATACCAATTTCTCTCCACATTATTTCAAAATTCTTTTTCTTTTTCCCTTGATAGTGGATTCACATTATTAAAATGTTTTGAATATTTTGAAACAATTCCATCTCTTTTTACTTTTAAAAGGGATGCTCCTCTAGTCACATAACCTCACATTGAAACCAACTTATTTTGTCCAAAAAAAACATAAAACTATCTTATATATTATTATACACATTAAATTGTTTTTTTATCTCATGATACCATCTCTGAAGGGACTATCCCCATTTACTACTAACATTAAATTTTTATTATCAATAATTGTCAAACAAAAAAGAGGAACAGTAATGATATGATAAAAACCAAGAGGTTAGGGTTTCCTAATATAATTTAGAATTATATCATACACTTACACTAGATTCACCCCCTCAATCATAAAGATATCTTAATAGGATAACAATTAATTAGCTCTCGATGATCCACCATTGAAGCAAGAAATTTTGTAAACTTGTTGACTTCTCTTCATGTGATCTAAACATTTATCTTACAAAAAATGATACCCTTACACCTTCTAATGATATATGAGATCAAAATAAGAATATTAAAATTTCCAATAAGGTAGCGATATAGGATTATACACTCTATTTCCCCCTCCCCTAGACTAATATTTCCCTACCTGCATAAATGATGACATGTGAGCATTACCAAAGCATCTTATTAGAGAGAGTACCCGGATGGAAAAAATCTATTGTGAATGAAAATATAAAATCCTACTATTACTCTGGCACTATACCATATCCTCTCATTATACAAGAGCTAAATGATCCATCCTTGATAATTTTTATGCAGAGCGTGGGATGATTCTAACATACCTAGCACCCCTTTTTTGCATTCAGCACATAATGAGTGAAATTATTTAATGGATGACCATAGAAATTATATTTATACAGATATATGATATAAATAATGTGAAAATTATATTTTTGTAATTTAAATATTAAAAAATAACACATTATTTTAAAAACTCCCTTTGTTTTCTATGAATCATCGAAACATGTTCATCACCAAATCCATCATTATTAGTAAAAAACTCCAACAGAATGAATGTGGCATCCCATTATTGTTTTTAGGTAATCATATTCTACTTTTCTAATCATCATTTATTTGTTTCTTCTCGATTATTTTTGAAATATTTTTTTAAATTTTTATGGTATCTTTGGTTGTGAAAGGTTGGAGAACTGTATTCCCAAAACACATGCCCTGTTATTACAAACCATGAATACACAGGAAGTGTGGGTTTTCAAAATTTGTGCATGGATCTTTAAGCCACACACACAACATTGAAATAACACGTAACCATACAACACTAAATAATAGTTGGTATTTAAGGTTTGACAAACCGTGCGGCCCTACCAAGCTAACCTTCTCCAATCAGATTAATTATTCCAAAAGTTCTTTAAAAATATCTTGATCCCCCACTAAGTCCCTAATTTGACCTTATCTCAACCTGTAATTGTTTCTTAACTGTTATATTCTCTCAATGATTACTTTTTTATCATATTAAGCCTCCCTAATTTGGATCAAAGTTATATGATCATAATTCGATCCTTTTACGGTAAGAATTATTTCCTTGTTCCTTCTATCCCTCTCTATTATCCTATCATCTTAAGGTTTTATTAGATCTTAGTATTTTTATAGGATCTAGTCTCTATTTTTTTAACATTAATCTAGTTTTGACTCTTTCATCTCCATTTCCAATGTTCTTCATCATATTTTCCCATTTTGGGTGTTGTGTTACGTGATCCCATGATCTATGGTCGATGGTTATATTTATGATTTTCAAATTAATTTAACTATAATTGCATTATTTATGCTAAATTTTGATTATTTAAATTTATTTACATTAAATTGGTTTGTTAAAAACCCAATTCTAGTGAATTGGGGTTTAAATGTTTTTGGCATGAAATTAAGGAAAACCCGCTGATTCAATGAATGACTTTAAGTTAGTGGAATTTAATAGAAAAATGAGAAATTATGTTTTGGAATTTCAATGTGAAATTAATTTATGTAATTTATTTGAAATCAGTGTTTGAGAGAAATGGAATAAGTGTTTTTGTTGACAACCCATTGGTTTTATCCAATAAAATGGAATATATATATTAATAACTGATGTATTTTATTTTAAATAAAAATTGGAAAATAGGAATTGAAAATTGGGGAATATGTACTTTGAACATTTTTGAAATAATTTTCCAATTATTGATGGTTGTTTGAGCACATGAAGGCCTAGGTAGTTAGTGTGTTATTTTTGACAACACTCTGTTGATACTTTACAACTCTAACAAATCATATGCAACTTGTCGCAACCCTAATGGGATATTGTTGAGTCCCCTTTGACCAATGTATGGGGGATGTGAATACAAATATGCCTATGATCACATATTTGAGTGTGAGAGGGACTTGTAATATGGAACTATGATACCTATTATAAGATGGAAATATTCCTTATTTGTGATTATTTTGATATATATACCATTGTTTGTAAACTATATAAAACATGACATGTGAATTTATATAAATTGATTTATAAAAAATGTTTATTAAACAATTATTTTAAATATTTACATCAATTATAATTCAATTCTTGATCGTTTAACATATTCTCCTGAACATCCATGCATATTTTATTTAAAATTAAAATATTTTTGGTTAATTAAGTGTTTCATCTTATTATTAAATCCTTGGTGAGAACCTACTATGCTTTTATCTCACACCCTGCCTATTTCTTTGGGTGTTTGTAGATTTCCTCCTTGCAGGTTCGACCATGGGGAAAGAACCACTTAGAGGTAGTAGTTATTATTGATCTTTGGGCATTGAGCTATTGTGTACATTATGACATTGAATTTTTATCATATATTCTAGGACTTTTATGATATAATTTGGGTTTTTATACATTTTTTACATAAGGTACAATTCTATTTTTGGGGTTTACATTTGTTCATACTTACTTGTAGCTATTTATTCCATTGTGTTTGTTTAAAATTTCTTCCTTAATTCATATTGTTTGATTTCAGGACATAATCGTCAACCCATGGGGATCCATAACACCTTTCAGGCCATGTTAGGACTGACCTTGTTATCAGGTTACCAGGGTAACTGGGTTGGTTCATGAAACATCGGTAGCAGAGGTGAAGTATATGAATATTTCGTTGATGTTAGTGTGCATTTAAGAAATATTATCAGGACATAAGAGGTAGTTATGACTGATTTTCTAACCATTTATCACCATAATGAGCCTTAATTCACCATAGTTGTATTTGGAAAATGACTTTAGGATTAGTTATAGTATTTTTCATGATTTTGATTTAGCTATATTGAAATCCAAATCCTATTTATCTATCCTTTGGCATGAATTCTATTGTTTCTCTATTTTAGTGTTAATATGATGTATTAAAAGTTTTATACTAATGTTGTGTATTATCATGACTATGAGATCATGTGTCAGTAGGATCTAGGAGAATGATTTTAATGATTCCTAGGGAGAGAATCCTACAATGGACCAAAATATGGGTGATGTTATTCTATGTGTTGTTCAAGCTCTAAAAAAACTCCTACAACAATTTCTATTGAGGGTACAGATGTGGAACCTTATAGGTATGACTTCTGGATTCATGATCATGAGTTCCATCACCAAAATACACTATCATTACAATGTTTTAATAATCCTCAACTATCTGATTATTGGTTGATAAATATCTACATTTTGTTTGAGTTCTTGGAGATTCTTGATGAACATAATGTAAAATGTGTCACATTCGAGCTATAGGGAACTACAAGGAGATATTGGGACACTACGATGATGGAAAACAAGCATTAGGGATTGAATTTAAATGATATTAATGATATTTTCACTGACTATTTCTATCCATAGTTGATGGTGTTGGCCATGGTTATAGAGTTTTTCAAACTCTATCAAGACCACATGATCGTGAAACAATGTGAAAACTGGTTTTTTGAGATTGTGAAATTTTTACCAATGATTGACTTTAATGATAAGTTGAAGAATAAATAGTTCAAGATGAGTCTTTAATCAGATATATGTTCTCTAGTTTTCTTACTGAATCTTCCACATTATTCTGGTGTGTTAGATAGTGCATTGATGGTTAAAATGGACCTGGCTGGATAGTTATGGTTGATTGGAGTTCCTTTTTCTCCCAGTGGAATTTTTTTGATATTATATAAAGGGTTGAACAATCATGATTATTATCATGGTGGCTATCGATAAAGGGGGTTTTGAAGAAATCCTATAGTGTTTGGAGGAGGCCATATGATTTGATAAAAGTCTATAAAGCCTACAAACTTAAAATGAGTTTGCACTAAGTCACCCAAAATGTGTTGTTCATGTGGATGCTCAGGTCACATTCATAAGTTATTCCTTGTCTATTCTACTCCCCATACTGTCATGTGATTATAATCACTAAAAATTACTTTGGTCTAATGAGATGCATCATGAATAAATGGCTTCCAACCAAGGGAATCTGAAATAAATATTCTTTGTGTAGTAGAAGACTCTATAGTGTATAATTTTATGATTCAAATGACTATGTGATCTTTTATCACTATTAATTCATCTTTAGTGACATTTTTATTTGATAATTTGGTATCTCATCCTTTAATTTCAACTATTATTGTGAATCTGAATAAGCTTCGTAGTGACCCCAACAATTATTAATGAAAATTCTTCTTGATCTAGTTAAATGCCTTATTATGTAAAATGGTTATATAACATATAAAATTCCTTAGTTTTAATTTTTTAGATTTTAAAATACATTTATGAGTTGTTTCCATTGTTCATATAGACATTTAATAGTGACATCAAGATTTGTATAAATATAGGGCCTTAACAAATCCTATTTAGCCAGACAAAGGAAGCGATGGCCACATCCAGAAGAATTACACCATACGAAGCCCATTTTTCAGAGCTCAAAAAGGAGGTGGTGTAACTGTGATTCTCTCTTGACCAAGTCCAATTCAAGATTCATAATGTTATGTTTGAACGGAACCTCCTATGGTTTAAGTGGATGTTAATAGAGATTACCATTCAAGCGATGTTATCCCAGCCACCCCAAGAGTCTGTTACAATCACACACCATACCCTTAGGTCTTATGCAAGTGTTATAAAGGGTTATGTAACAAGACCCTAGCACTTTTATTATGTGAATTATTTTTTTATATAATAAATAATATACATTCATTTTATTATTGTTAATTTTTAAATATTTTTCAGAGAACAAATAATTTATTTATTTAATATTAAATTAAGACATCTATTTTGATGAATTAATATATTTTTTAATTAAATAGTATTTTAATAAGATATTGTTACAAAATTACTTTTTAGTAACTATAAATGATCGTATTATTTTTATGAATACAATTGTAATTTTTATTAAGGTTTGAAAGCTGTTTTTGTAATAACCCATGACTTTTCGATAAATGTCGGTTTTATTTTAAAAGTAAAAATTCAAATATTATGAAAATTATCTAGATAAAATGAATATTATGTTATGAATTAGAATATATAAATTATCCAATAGTTAATTTTTCATAATTTTCCTAGATGGTAAATTGTTTGGTTAAAAATTAAATACCGTTTAAATATATGATGTGTTTTATGACATCATAATGACCCAATAGTTATGTAATAAAATAATATAAAAGGTATGTTGGGAAATATTTATTTTACCAATAATAATGGGATTTTAGATATGTTTGATTAATTTTATGGTGCTTTAGTGGACCCTCTATGAATTATAAAACATTGTATGTTTTTTAAATGATTTCCATGAGAGTATGACTCACCTCTATATAAAAAAGACTAATATTTTAATATGTTTGGTAATTGGTCTTATAATTTTTTTTCACTCCCATTTTTTGAAAACAATGGGCAAAAACCATGGGTTTGTTTTTGGTTTTGATTTGTTTAATTTGTAGTGTCCAAAACCTAAATAATAATGAATTTCCTCTCATTCCATTTATAAAACCACCCATGCTCCCATTTCCCATTACTCAAAACCGTTGGAGCACATCCCTACCCTGGCCTCCTCTCTCTAATATCCCCCTTTGGTGCCCTATTCTCCCAAGAAACCTCTCTCAAGGCCATCCCAAGCATTTGGGATCACACTTCCATGTAAGTGATTTCTCCCTTTTTAATTTTTTTTTCAAAATTTCATTATGTTGTTATATACTTTTTCCAATTAAAATTCCTTGGGTATGATTTCACACCTCCCCCATACTACTCTCCTTTTGTATTAATGATGAGAGACCTATTTCTCTCTCATTATTTCCTCCCATGTACACTTGTTAATATGCCGAAATTGTGTAATGAATTTCATTCTTTTCATTTACATTCAAGCAATTCATTTATAAATATGTTGGTAAATGTTTCTATATAATCCCCCTTACTTTAAATTTCATGTATATATTATGAGATACCCCTTTATCTATATTCTACCATTTTTATGAATTATTATGTCACATCGTTATGCTGCCGAAATTGAACATCAATTTTCTACGCCAAAGACATTGTGTTGTTAATTACATGCATATTTGTAACACCTCGAGATTTTATGAGATATATTCTTTTTAATTTCATTGAAGTTTTCTATTTTACACTAAACCAATATTAGCTTGTACTATACGCGACACCATATTAGCTTGCAGTATACACAACACTATTCTTGGCTCGTGTTACACACAATTTCAAGTTTGTTTTGTATAAATTATTCTACAAAACATTAAGTATATATTTTGTTTAATGAAATAACTTTTGATTATGTTATAATAAACACCAAAGGGATCTTCCACTACACTCAGCCATGACTTTGCTTGCATTACACACAATCGCGACCTTCCTCGATAGCGTGTGTAGTACGCAACACCATGTTTCTCTAAACAACGATATATTGTAATAATATTATTATGAACTAGATGTTATGATTATTATTAACTAATTTTTTAATTTTATAAAATTATTATTCATCTTTCACATGGTATGAGAAAAAAATAAATTTTCTTGGTAAAATAAGTATTTTTCATAAAATTCAGTTTTGTCACCTTTTGACGGTACACCCACTTTAAATATAGTTTTTGACATGTTTATAATTTAAATTTGACAAAATTAAATTCTTATTTGGAATCAGGATATAAAATTTTACTTTGGATAAATCTTTCATATTATTCTGATAACTTTCATATTTTAATTAATAGTAAAACCGCGCTATATTTGAATTAAAAAAACATTTTCATCGTAATAATATATATAGTTAAATAATAATATTGAATGGTTTTAAAATATAAATAGAATATATTTTTACCATTTACTATAATGTATGTCATTATCATTGATTTTACATAGAATTCATAGGTAAAATCATTTCAATCTTTCGCAATGTTTTAACATTTAAAACACGTTTTCTTAATAACAGGATAAATTTTAAATTAATTTCTGCTACTTTTGTGACTTTAATTAGGTAAAATGGATTCCATATTTTGAATCATTAGGTCCAAATTATGTTAATATACTACTTTTTATTTTTGGGCACTATGAATAGTAACTATGTTAAATTTTATTTACCATAGTTAAAGGTTAATCGGGTAATTAAAGGGAAACTATAATATTAGAAAATTATTTTAACACTTTTCTTCATATAATTTGATTATTATATTTCATCCTAAGGCATATTTGGGTCGAAATGGAATCCATTGGAACTCACATGGATGTGATTAAAACCTTTAATTTATTTTATTTTTAAGAAAGTGAAATATGTCTCAATCAAACTTTTATAATTAAAGTATTTTTAATATAAGGTTATAATGAATATAAATTCTATTATAAATACTCATTTGAAATATAATTTTTTTTATTTGTTATGGTAATTTATTTGTAATTTTTAAGTAATATTTAATTACCTTAATAGCTTATACCTCAATGATGCAGAAATTATTCACTTAGTGAAAAATCAATAATATAGTTTTTATTAACGTGATAATATCCAATAAAAGGCCCAAACACTTGAACAAAACCTATTGGTCGAGTATATCTATACCATAAGCATCTAGGGGTTGACCTTGGGACCATTTGGAGCCGTATAAAATATATTATGACATTTATATTATATTATTTTTAATAATGTCAATGTTTTCACCTTCATAACTTAATAAATATAAAAATTTAAATGTTGTGATTTTAAGATGCTAAATATGAGTAAAACTATTATTATGAAAGGTAATAGGTTTATCTTCATCATATTATTTTATTTTTAATTTTTATGAAAATAAGAAGTATATTAAATGATTATACAAATATGATGTAGTAATTGTTTTATTAAGATAAATATCAAATAAATTATTTATTAAATATTAAAATAAATATTATATGAACTTATTAGTGTTATCCATAAATTTTCTAGATGAATATGACTGTTATTATTCTATTAATGTTTTTTGAATATATCCTCTATGTGGATTTTATTTAAATTCAAGTAAATTAATAGTGTCAAAATTGACACTATTGTTATTTTATAAAAATAACATATTATAATTTTTTTTAAAAATCACAAAAATATTTAAAAATTTTCAATTTAAATTTATATGGTATAAAATATCATAAAGTATCCAATTATGTACAATTCACAACACATAAGTAATTATTTATAACAATTTAAAATTTAGAATATTATACCACAAATAAAATTAAATAGATTAAATAAGGTTAAATCAAGTTGATAAGGTTTAAAATAAATTTCCAACATGTCTAAATATTATTTTTTGATGATATTACAACCCTATATCATCTCATATTCTAATTGAGTCTTTTTTTGAGGTTTTAATGTGTTGTTTGAGTTTATTATAAGTTAATATTTTAGAGGTTTCCAAAAGTGCCCCTCTCCTCTCTTCTAAAAGGGCACCTCCTCCCTCTCCTCCTCACACCACCTTGAGCCTTCAATCTTGTCCAAACCCTGCCCATTTTTCTTGTCAAAATCTTTAGTTATATCATAGATGTCCTGTTATTCTTCCAAGACCAACTTTATTTCCCTAAGAGGAGGTTTAGAAGAGGCGCGTTGAAGAAGATGTAATATCCTTTACCGATTCTTTCAAATTCATTTGTTCTTATACATCCTCTTATTTTGTTGTTTCATAATAATGTAATAACATAAGTATGACTCATTTAATGATATGTTATTATAAATATAAACTAACCCTATTTCACCATCTATCAATCCTACAGAAAACGAAATCACCGCGCGAGCGTACGTACGAAATACCATCTCCACACAATGGTGTAATCTATTTTTTGCCGACCACTTTACATGGATGAGTATAATTGTATAAATAATAACAATATATGATTGTTATAACATGATACGGATTATGAAATATTATATCATCTACTCTAATTACATTTATATAATTATGGGAACGATATCATCACTCGTGTGTACGTACGGCCTATAGTCTCCATGATGTGATGCGACTCGTTCTACATAATCTTAATTGAATAATGGTTATATAAATCAATTTAATGAATATATATGATATATATTATATTAATAACATTATGTAAATGATATAGATATAATCTAAAAATTGGAATAAGAATTTATTCAACAAAATACACCTCAGAACATAAAGCAATGAACACCCGAATATCAAGTAGAAATGAACTATTATTAATAAGCAGATAAGAATATGACCATATATGATATCATAATAATTACTATGATTCTGTAATAAGTCAATGACATTATTTATAACATTATACAAGAGTTTTAGACATGTTCAAATCATTTCAGACCTATGGTAAGGGATAATTTTCCAATCTCATTTTTATCCGAGATTGTTTGTAAGTAAGTATTTACTGGGGTTATATTTTTTCTCCATGTCCATAAAAATGTTTTTCATAAAGTGTTTAATAATATTCCATGTATGTTTAAAGTCATGTTTACCCATTTTTTACTTTTACTTTCTGTTATGGAAGGAATCTTTCTTTTGTTTACCATACGAGGTACTTTGTGACTTTTTTAGTAAAAGTATGAGGAGAAGGTTTTTTTAACTTATACGGCATGAACGGATTTTTACAGTTTCATGACACCTTTTCTTCTTGAAGATTACTCTACAATAATTCATGATTATTTTCAATAAAATTATTTTATTTAAAAATTGCATGGCATTTTCTGAAAAGAAAATGATTTTGAAGAAGAAAGGATATTTTCCTCAAGAATTCATTTCAAGTGTTTTGTAAAAAATATTTTCCATCTTAGATGAAATTATTTAGTATGTTTATGTTTCAAGTAAAATGTCTATTATTTACATGGTTTGATTCGAATTATGATGAAATTATATCCATTTTTGTATATGGATTATGTAATGATAGAATGATGTTTATGAAACCCATTTTATTCTTTGGGTTATGATGAATGATTAATGTTTAGTTTTCTGAAAAAAGTAAGAATGATTTCATTATGAGAAAGGTGGGACCTATATCTCCCTATAATGATTTGGGTATTGATTAATATCTCCTGATATAGACATGGATCGAACGAAAAGTTATTCTAGTTCAGTGATACAAAACTTGAATGAGGAGTGAACATGATTCAGTAAGGGACTTTGTTCATTATGATGGTATTGGGAACAATGCCTTGGAAACTATAGAAATCATAACATGTCCGTAATAATTTCCACAATTAAATGTTTTATTCCCATGCTATTTTATCATATCTAATGTTCCTTTATGATCTATGCCTTATGTACTTCCAAGATTTATGTCATTGCTCATGATTTTGATGTTTTATGTTCATGTTTTTATGTTCAAATGTTTATGAATTTTTTTAGTTCTCCATGTTAGCCCTTACTGATCATTTGAGCTCACCCTTTTTATGTTTTCTTTTCCCTAGGATATAAAGAATGGTTTTAGTTCAGAAAAAATGGGGAAGATCTTTATGGGAGATCTTTAAGATCATTCACCACGATTAGAAGATTATGTTCTGAGTTTCCAAAGACACCAAACTAATACAGTCTTTGGGTGTCTGTTTTTGTAATGTATTATGTATTATGAAAAAGTAATTCAAAATCAATGTACGTCATGTTTGGATCTTTAAAATTGGTATCAGAGTGATGGTTTAGTTAACCATTAGAAACTTGGATGAGAAAGCTCTATTGAAATCCCCAGAGATATTTCTAAGAAATGTCTAGGGATGTCTCCAAGGTTAAGTATAGGTATAGGTAATAGTCCTAGAATTACGGTAATGATCATAGAATTAAACCTAATTTCTTAGAGATTTAAAGTAATACCATTTATTATTTTTTTAACTAGCATGATTCTTTCTTCTCACACTATTCTTTTTGGGTATTAGAAAATGTCTTGAAAGAGGAATATTCATGTTAATAGAGAATATGATGGATAATGGAATGATATTCTTCCAGATCATCCAAATGAAATGGGATTTGGAAGGAGAAACATCGTCATTGTGCCTAATCATAAATATCATAATATGATCAATTATACCAACTTTGGGAAGTTTCCTGACTCAGCTAATAAGAGAAAGATGGAGTTTCATGATGATCATATAGGAAATAAAGTTCAATTTCCCTTGTGTAAATCATGTGGGAACAGGCATCAAGGAGAATGTTTAAAAGGAACTGGATGATTCTTTGGGTGTGAAAATAAAGGACACAAATCAAGTAATTGCAAAGGAAAAAGATCAGTTAACACAATGGACAAGGATAATGGTATTTCTAAAACATCAACCAAGGTTTAATGTTTTAAATGTGGAATGTATGAGCAATATGCAAACCAATTCCCCAAGGGAAAATTCTCACAAAGAGTATCATCATGGTCTTATGGGTAGTATTAATGTTGATGATGATGAAGAGACTAAAAATATTATATGATATGAAAGAAGTGTTGAGGAATAAAATGAAGAAGCTCAGTCAAAGGTATAATAATCTAGTGGAATGATTGTATTTTTAACAAGAATAATGTATGGTTCTATGGAATAACAAAAAATATAAGAATTGTTACACTATAGTTTTTCCTTGAGTATTTGAAAGTATATGTTGAATGGTACCGGTAACAATGAAAAATGATTGAAATATTATTGAAAATCACCTAATATGCGCATAAATAAGGGATGAGTAGATAATGAAATGTTTGATAGTATTAATGAGCTCATGACTGATATAAGTACAAAGTGATATCATGGTTTGAGTATATAAATTTTTTTGGATTTTGGTATGTGGAAAGAGTTACCTTTTGACAACATTCATATTTTCACTAAGGCTATAGGGTAATTTATGTTTCCAGGGAATACATGATTAAGGTATTCACATGTTTGGAATGCGATCAACATGATACATCTTATGATATATGGGGGATAAAAGATGGTATTCACGTGCTTGTTATGTGACCTTTCTAGTAATCATTTTCTTTATACTATAAGATTAGACAGATGTATTTTGGATAAGTCTAAATATTGGAATGGATTATGTCAGACATTAGATAGTATTGTTTAAGGCTAGTACTTTTTTCAATATCATTTCTATAATGTTATAATAGTATAGTTTTAGAAAAAGGGAAAACTGCAAGACGGGAGACAACCCATCACGTCAGGCAAGGTTGCGGGAATCGAACCCAAAACCGAAGTCCGACAAGCCTTTATCGCCAACCACTCGACTATAGGAAGTCCCTAGTTTGTAGAAATTAGTTTTATTTTATTAATAAGTATGATAGTTGAAATATAAGTCCATTTTTGGAATCATATACGGTTAATCTCACCATAAGATGGACTTACATATATAAATTTTGCTAACATTATTTTTGAGATAGATGGAATGACCTATCATTCTATCGCATGAACTGGTAACACTTCACAGAAGACAAATTCAAATTTATTTCATTAGGAGATGAAGTGGAAATTGGTCAAGGAACAAACAATAGTGACATTGTAACAAAATCAAGTAAGTATTTCTTTTAATTCTTCATCATTAGGGAAATGATCTTGAAAACCAATAAATTTGTCCAAGTACCCTCATATTAGATGAATCTGATGGTACCTTAGATCATCACAAATTTGTGGCTTTGTGATTGTTGGCTTTTTCATAGCTATGTTCTCTAACACTCTTCATCAGAGCATGATGGGTAGATTTCTCTTCCCTATCCATATTTTCACCTTTGTTCTCTTATGTAGAAACACAGTGATGAGTTAATTTGGGTAAATGTTATGTTTCATACCTCACTTTTTTAAAATTATGTATTAATATTCCTTTTTACTATGTGGGTTTCTATGAATGAATCTTTCAATTAGTAATTGATTTATTACCCTGAAGAATTTCGAGGGCGAAATTCATTTTAAGGGGGGTAGAATGTAACACCTCGAGATTTTATGAGATATATTCTTTTTAATTTCATTTATGTCTTCTATTGTACACTACACCAAGATTTTCTTGTACTATACGCACCACCGTATTAGCTTTCAGTATACGCAACACTATTATTGGCTCGTGTTACAAACAATATCAAGATTGTTTTGTAGAAATTATTCTACGCAACATTAATTATAGGTTTTGTTTAATGAAATTATTTTTGATTATGTTATACTCAACACTAACAGGAGCTTCCACTACACGCAACCTTAACTTGGCTTGCATTACATGAAATCACGACCTTTTCTCGATAGCGTGTGTAGTACGCAATACCGTGTTTCGCTAAACAAAGTTATATTGTTATAATATTATTATGAATTAGCCGTTATAAATATTTTTAACTAAATTTTGAATTTTGTAACATTATTATTCATCTTACACATGGTATGAGAACAAAATAATTTATTCGGGTAAAATAAGTATTTTTAAAAAAATGTAGTTTTTCCGCCTTTTGATGGAACACCCACTTTAAATCTAGTATTTGACATATTTGTATGTTCTATTTTAAAAAATAAAATTCTTATGTGGAATCAGGATATAAAAAATTACTTTGGATAAATGTTTCATGTTATTCTGATAACTTTCATATTTTAATGAATAGTAAAAACATGCTATATTTTAATTAAAAACAACTTTTTCATCTTAATAATCTATATGGTTAAATTAAAATATTGAATGGTTTTAACGTATATATAAAATATATTTTTACCATTTAATAAAATGTATGTCATTTTCTTTGATTTTACATTGAATTTATAGGTAAAATCATTACAATATTTTGCAATGTTTTAACTTTTAAAACTCATTTTCTTAACAACGAGATTAATTTTAAATTGATTTCTGTAATTATGTGATTTGAATTTGGAAAAATGGATTCCATATTTGGAATTAGTAGGTCCAACTTATGTTAATAGGCTACTCTTTATTTTTGGTCACTATAAATAGTAACTACGGTAAATTTTATTTTTCATAGTTAAATGTAAATCGGGTAATTAAGGGTAAATATAATATTAAAAAATTACCCCAAAACTTGTATAAATATAATTGGATGATTATATTTTGTCCTATGGAATATTTGGGTCGAAATGAAATCTATTGGAACCCACTTGGTTGTGATTAAGACCTTTATTTCAATTTATTTTGAAGAAAGTGAAATATGTCTCACTCAAACATTAATAATTAAAGTATTTTTAATATATGGATATAAAGAATATAAATTATATTTTAAATACCTATTTTAAATATTAAATGTTTTTATTTGTTTTGGTAATTTATTTGTAATTTTTATGTAATATTTAATTACCTTATGAGCTTAAACATCAATGATGCCAAAATTATTCACTTAGTGAAAAATCAATAATATAGTTTTTATTAAAGTAATAATACCCATAAAAAGGCCCAAAAACTTGAACAAAACCTATTGGTCGGGTATATCTATACCATAAGCATGCAGGGGTCGACGTTGGGACCATTTGGAGCCTTATAAAAGATATTATGACATTTATGATATATTATTTTTAATAATGTCAAAGTTCTCACCTTAATATCTTTATAAATATAACAATTTAAATGTTGTGATTTTAAGATGTTAAATTCAATTAAAAGTATTATTATGAAAGTTAATAGATTTAAATTAATCATTGTATTTTATTTTTAATTTTTATGAAAATAATAAGTATATTAAATGATTATACAAAAATGATGTAGTAATTATTTTATTAAGAGAAATATGAAATAAATGGTTTTATAAATATTTAAATAAATATTATATAAACTAATTAATGTTCTATAAGAATTTTCTAGATTAATATGACATGTTAGTAGTCTATTTTAAATTTTGGTTTGAATATATACTCTGTGTGAAGTTTATTTAAATTCAAATAAATTAATAGTATGAAAATTGACACAATTTATTTTATAAAAATAACATATTATAAAATTGATTAAAAATCAAAAAAATAATTAAAAATTATAAATTGAAATTTTTATGGTCTAAAATTTCATAAAGTATCAAATTATATAAAATTAAGATAACATAAGTAATTACTTATACCAATTTAAAATTTAGAATATTATTACCACAAATAAATTAAATAGATTAAATAAGGATAAATCAAGTTGATAAGGTTTAAAATAAATTAAAAACATGTATAAATCTTATTTTTTGATGATATTATAACCCTATATCATCTCATTTTATAATTTATTCATTTTGGAGGTTTTTTTTGGGGTTTGGGTTTATTATAAATTAATATTTTAGAGGTTTCCAAAAGTGCCCCTCTCCTCTATTATAAAAGGGAACCTCCTCCCTCTATTCCTCACACCAATTTGAGCGTTAAATCTCAGAGAAACCCAGATATGTTCTCTTACCAACATCTCTAGTTATATCATATATGTCCTGGTCTTCTTCAAAGACTAACTTTTTCTCCCTAAGAGGAGGTTTAGAAGAGGCTCGTCGAAGAAGAGGTAATATCCTTTATCGATTCTTTCAAGTTCATTTCTTCTTATAATTCCTATTCTTTAATTGTTTCATAATAATGTAATAACATAAGTATCACTCATATAATTATATTTTATTATAAATACCAAACAACCGTATTTCACCACTTATCCATCCTACGAAAAACTAAATCACCGCGCGCGCGTACGTACGGAATACCGTCTCCACGTCGTGGTGGAATATGTTTTTCCACCACCACCATACTTGGATGGGTATAATGGTGTAAATACTAAATATATATGATTATTATAACATGATATGGATTCTGAAATATTATATCATCAACTCCAATTCCATTCATATAATTATGGGAATGATATCATCGCTCGTGCGTACATATGGCCTACCATCTCCACGATGTGATGTGACTCATTCTACATGATATTCATTTAATAATGGTTATATAAATGAATATAATGAATATATATGATATATATTTTACTAATACCATTATGTATATGATATAGATATAATCTAAAAAGTTGAATAAGAATTTATTAGACAAAACACACATAAGAACATAAAGCAATGAACGCCCGAATAACAAGTAGCAAGGAAATATTATTAATAAGAAGATAAGAATATGACCATATATGATATCATAATAAATAATATGATTCTGAAATAAGTCAATGTCATTATTTAGATCATTATACGGGAGGTTCAGACACGTACAAAGCATATCAGGCCTATTGTAAGGGATAAATTTTCTATCTCATTTTTATCTCAGACTACTTATATGTAAGTATTTACTGGGGTTATATTTTTCATCCATGTCCATGAAAATGTTTTTCATAAAGTGTGTAATAATATTCCAAGTATGTGTAAAGTAATGTTTACCCCTTTTTTACTTTTACATTGTGTTATGGAAGGAATCATTATTTTGTTTACCATATGAGGTACTTTTTGACTTGTTTCGGTAAATGTACGAGGAGAATTTTTTTTAACTTATATGAAATGAATGGATTTTAACGGTTTCATAACTCCGTTTCTTAATGAAGATTACTCTAAAATATTTCATGACTATTTTCAATAAAATCATTTTCTTTAAAAATTGCGTGGCATTTTGTGAAAAGAAAATGACTTTTAAGAAGAAAGGATATTTTCATCAAGAATTCATTTCAAGTGTTTTTTCCAAACTATTTTCCATATAAGATGAAATTATTTAGAATTTTTATGTTTGAAGTATAATGTCTCTATTATTTACATGGTTTTATTCTTATTATGATGAAATTATATCCATTTTTTTATATGGATTATGTTATGATGGAATGATGTTTATGAAACCAATTTTATTCTTTGGGTTATGATCAATGATTTATGTTTATTTTGTGGCACAAGTAAGAATTATTTCATTATGAGATGGATGGGACTTATATATACCTCCAATGAATTGGGTAAATATTTATATCTCATGAAATAGACATGGATGGAAGGGAAATTTATTCCATTTTAGTGATACAAGACTAGAAAAAGGAGTGAACTCGATTCAGAAAGGGACTTTGTCCACTATGATGGTCTTGGCAACAATTCCTTGACTACTATTGAAATAATAACATGTGATTAATTATTTCCACAATTACATGCTTTATTCCCATGCTATTTTATCATGTCTAATGTTCCTTTTTGATCTATGACTTATTTACTACCCAGATTTATGTCATTGCTCATGATTTTGATGTTTTATGTTCATGTTTTTACGTTCAAATTCTTAGGAATTGTTTTTAAGTTATCCATGTTTACCCTTACTGAGAATTTGATCTCACCCTTTTTATGTTTTATTTTCACCAGGATATAAAGAATGGTTTTTGTTAGGAAAAAAGTGGAAGATATTTATGGGACATGCTTATGATCTTTCACCACGATTAGAATATTATGTTCTGAGTTTCTAATGACACTAAAATAATACGATCTTTGGTCATCTATTTTTGTTTTGTATTAAGTATTCTGAAAAGGTAATGTAATGTCTATGTAAGTCAAGTTTGGGACTCTACAATTGGTTTCATAGCGAAGGTTTTGTTAACCTTTGGAAACTAGGATGCAAAAAATTTAGTGAAAACCCTATAGATATTTCTACGGTTTTTCTAGGGATGTCTCTAAGGTTAAGTATAGGTATAGGTTATAGTCCTAGAATTACAGTAACGATCATAGAATTAAACCTATGATGTTAGAGATTGAAAGTAATCCCCTTTATTATGTTGTTTTCCTAGGATGTTTTTTTCCACTCACACTATTCTATCTGGGTTTTAGAAATTGGTCAGAAAGAGGAATATTCATGTTAATGGAGAATATTATGGACAATGAAATGATATTATTCCCAAGAATCCAAATGAAATGGGATTTGGAAGGCAAAACATCATTATTATGCCTAATTAGCAATCTCATAATATGATCAATAATATCAATTTTGGTAAGTTTCCTGACTCGGCTAATAAGAGAAAGATGGAGTTTCAGGATGATCATAGAGGAATGAATGTTCAATTTACCTCATGTAAATCATGTGGGAAGAGGAATCAAAGAGAATGTTTCAAAGGAACTTGAAGACGCTTTGGGTGTGGAAATGAAGGACACAAAGCTAGTAATTGTAAAGGAAAAGGTTCAGTTAACACAATGGACAAGGATAATGGTATTGTTAAAACATCAACCAAGGTTAAATGTTTTAAATGTGGAATCTATGGGCATTATACAAACCAATTCCCTAAGGGAAAAATGTCATGAAGAGAATTAGCATGGTCGTATGGGTAGTATTTATGTTTATGATGATGAAGAGACTACAAATGATATATGATATCAAAGAAGTGTTGACGAATAAAATGAAGAAGCTCTGTCAATGGTTTAAGAATCTAGTGGAATGATTGCATTTTTATCAAGAATAATGTATGGGACTATGGAATAAAGGAAATCTACGGAATGTTACACTATTGTTTTTCATTGAGTATTTGAAAGAATATGTTGAATGGTACCGGTAACCATGAGAAGTGATTGATTTTTTTTGAAAGCACTGAATATTCCCATAATTAAGGGATGAGGAGATAATGAAATGTTTGATAGTATTAATGAGCTCATGACTGATATAAGGACAAAGTGATATTGAATTTTTGGGATATTGGTATGTGGAAATAGTTACCTTTTGACAGCATTCATGTTTTCACTAGGGTTCTATGGAAATTTATGTTTCAAGAGAATACATGATTAAGGTATTCAAATTTTTGGAATGCGATCAACAAGATATATATTATGATATATGGGGGATAAAAGCTGGTATTCACGTTCTTGTTATCTGACATTATAGTAATCATTTTCTTTATACTATGAGATTGGACAGATGTTTTTTGGATAAGTCTAAAGATTGTAATTGATTATGTCGAAAATCAGATATTAATGTTTAAGGCTATAAAGTTTTTCGATATTATTTCTATAATGTTATAATAGTGTACTTTTAAAAAAAGGACAACCTGTAGGATGGGCGACAACCCGTCACGTCAGACAGGATTGCGGGAATCAAACCTACAACCGAAGTGTGACAGGCCTTTATCGCCTACCACTGGCCTACATGAATTCACTAGTTAGTAGAAATTAGTTTTATTTTATTATGTAGTATGATAGTTGAAGTATAAGTCCATTTTTGGAATCACATACGGTTATTCTCACCATAAGATGGACTTATGTATATAACTTTTTATAACCTCATGTTTGAGACAGATGGAATGGCCTATCATTCTATCACATGATCTGTTAACACTTCATAGAAGACAAATTCAACTTCATTTCTTTAAGGGATGAAGTGGAAATTGTTCAAGGTAAAAACAATAGTGATATTGTACCAAAATCAAGTAAGTATTTATTTTAATTATTCAACAACAGGGAAATGATCTTGAAAACCAAAAACATTGTCCTATTACCCCCATATTCGATGAATCAGATGGTACCTTAGATCATCACAAGTTTATGGCTTTGTGATTCTTGGATTTTTCATAGCCATGTTCTCTACCACTCTTCCTCAGAACATTATGGTGAGATTTCTTTTCCATATATATATTTTCACCGATGTTATCTTATGTGGAAACCCAATGATGAGTTAATTTGGGTAACAGTTACATTTCATACTTTACATTTTAAAAATTAAGTTTTAGTATTCCTTTTTACGATGTGGGTTTCTATTAATGAAACTTTCACGTAGTAAATGATTTATAACCACGACGAATTTCGAGGGAGAAGTATATTTTAAGGGGGGTAGAATGTAACACCCCGAGATTTTATGAGATATATTCTTTTTAATTTCTTTGATGTCTTCTATTGTACGCTACACCAAGATTATCTTGTACTATATGCAACACCGTGTTAGCTTGCAGTATAGGCAACATTATTCTTGGCTTGTGTTTCACACAATTTCAAGTTTGTTTTGTAGAAATTATTCTACACAAACTTAAGTATAGATTTTGTTTAATGAAATATGTTTTGATTATGTTATAAATAACACCCAAGTGAACTTCTACTACACACATCCCTGACTTGGCTTGCATTACATGCAATCACAACCTTCCTCGATAACGTGTGTAGTACGCAATGCCGTGTTTCGCTAAACAATGACATATTGTTATAATATTATTATGAACTAGCCATTATGAATAGTATTTTATACATTTTTTATTTTTTAACATTATTATTCATCTTACACATGGTATGAGAGCAAAATAATTTTTTCAGGTAAAATAAGTATTTTAAAAAAAATTCAGTTTTTCCACCGTTTGATGGAGCACCCACTTGAAATCAAGTTTTTGACATGTTTATAAGTTCAATTTGACAAAATAAAATTCTTTTCCAGAATCAAGATATAAAAATTTACTTTGGATAAAATTTTCATATTATTCTGATAACTTTCATATTTTAATGAATAGTAAAAACACGCAATATTTTAATTAAAAACAACTTTTTCATCGTAAAAATTTATATGGTTAAATTATAACATTGAATGGTTTAAAAGAAAAAATATAATATATTTTTACCATTTAATATAATTTATGTCATTAGCATTGATTTTACATTGAATTCATAGGTAAAATCATTTCAATATTTTACAATGTTTTAACTTTTAAAACTCATTTTCTTAACAACGAGATTAATTCTAAATTAATTTCTGCAAATTCTGTGATTTGAATTTGGAAAAACGGATTCAATATTTGGAATCAGTATATCCAAATTATGTTAATAGGGTAATTTTATTTTTGGGAACTATGAATAGTAACTACGGTAAATTTTATTTACCGTAGTTAAAGGTAAATCAGGTAATTAAGGGTAAATATAATATTATAAAATTACCCTAACAATTGTAATAATATAATTGGATGATTATGTTCTGTCCTAAGTCATATTTGGGTCTAAATGGAATCCATTGGAACCCACTTGAATGTGGTTAAGTCCTTTAATTCATTTTATTTTAAAGAAAGTGAAATATGCCTCACTCAAACTTTAATAATTAAAGTATTTTAAATATAAGGTTATAAAGAATATAAATTCGATTATAAATACTAATCTGAAAGATAAAATGTTTTTCTTTTTTATGGGAATTTATTTGTAATTTTTAAGTAATATTTAATTACCTTAATAGCTTTTACATCAATAATGCAGAAATTATTCACTTAGTGAAAAATCAATAATATAGTTTTTATTAAAGTAATAATACCCATATAAAGGCCCAAAAACTTGACCAAAACCTATATTGCGAGTATATATATACCATAAGTATCCAGGGGTCGACTTTGGTACTATTCATAGCCGTATAAAAGATATTATGACATTTATATTTTTTTATTTGTAATAATGTCAATGTTGTCACCTTCATAACTTAATAAATATAACAATTTACATGTTGTGATTTTAAGATGATAAATTAGAGTAAAAGTATTATTATGAAATTTAATAGATTCATTGTCATTATGGTATTTTATTTTTAATTTTTATGCAACAAATATGTATAATAAATGGTTATTCAAAAATGATGTAGTAATTATTTTATTAAGAGAAATATTAGATAAATGGTTTTATAAATATTAATATAAATATTATATGAACTAATCAATGTTCCACAAAAATTTTCTAGATTAATATGAAATGTTAGGAGTCTATTAAATATTTTAGTTTGAATATATCATCTTTTTGTAATTTATTTAAATTCAAATACATGAATAATGTCAAAATTGACACTATTGTAATTTTGTAAAAATAACATATTTTACATTGTTTAAAAAACACAAAAAATATTTAAAAATATAAATTGGAATTTATATGGTCTAAAATATCATAAAGTATCCAATTATGGACAATTCACAACACATATTTTATTATTTATAATAATTTAAAATTTAGAATATTATTAACACAAATAAAATTAAATAGATTAAATAAGGATAAATCAAGTTGATAAGGTTTAAAATAAATTAATAACATGTCTCAATCTTATTGGATGATTATATTATAACCCTATATCATCTCAGCTTCGAAACGAGTCATTTTTGGTGATTTTTAAGTGGGGTTTGAGTTTATTATAAATTAATAATTTAGAGTTTACCAAAAGTGCCCCTCTCCTCTCTTATTACAGGGCACCTCCTCCCTCTCCCCCTCACACCACTTTGTGGCTTAAATTTTGGCCAACCCTTGCCCATTTATCTTCTCAAAATCACAAGTAATATCATATATGTCATGGTAATCTTCAAAGACCAACTTTAGTTCCCTAAGAGGAGGTTTAGAATAGGCATGTTGAAGAAGAGGTAATATCCTTTAACGATTCATTGATGTTCATTTCTTCTTATGCTTCCTCTTATTTTTTTGTTTCATAATAAAGTAATAACATAAGTATTAATCATATACTGATATGTTATTATAAATATTAACCAACCCTATTTCACTATCTATCCATCCTATGGAAAATGAAATCACCGCGCATGCGTACGTACGTAATACCGTCTCCACGCCGTGGTGTAATCTGTTTTTCCACCACCACCTTACTTGGATGGGTATAATGGTGTAAATAATAACTATATATGATTATTATAACATGATACCGACTCTGAAATATTTTATCATCAACTACATTTCCATTCATATAATTATGGGAACGATATCATTTCTTGTCCTTACGTACGACCTACCGTCTTCATGATGTGATGTGACTCGTTCTACATGATCTTCATTGAATAATGGTTATATAATTTAATTGAATAAATATATATGATATATATTATACTAATACAATTCTATAAATTATATAGCTATAATCTAAAAAGTTGAATAAGAATTTATTCGACAAAACACACATAAGAACATAATGCAATGAACACCGGAATAACAAGTAGCAATGAAATATTATTAATAGGATGATAAGAATATTACCATATATGATATCATAATAATTACTATGATTCTAGAATTAGTCAATGACACTATTTAAATCATTATACAAGAGTTTTGGACATGTACAAAGCATATCAGACCTAAGTTAAGGGATAATTTTTCAATTTTATTTTTATCTGAGATTGCTTATATGTATATATTTACTGGGGTTATATTTTTCATCCATGCCCATAAAAATGTTTTTTCATAAAGTGTTTAATAATCTTCCATGTATGTGTAAAGTCATGTTTACCCCGTTTTGAATTTTACTTTGTGTTATGGATGGAATCATTCTTTTGTTTACCATACGATGTTCTTTTTGACTTTTTCGGTAAAAGTACGAGGATAATGTTTTTTAACTTATATAGCCTGAAGGGATTTTTACAATTTCAAAACTACTTTTCTTTATGAAGATTACTATACAATATTTCATGATTATTTTCAATAAAATCATTTTCTTTTAAAATTTCATGGCATTTTTTGAAAAGAAAATGATTTTGATGATGAAAGGATATATTCTTCAAGAATTCATTTCAAGTGTTTGGTCAAAACTATTTTCCATCTAAGATGACATTATTTAGTATGTTTATGATTGAAGTATAATGTATATATATTATTTACATGGTTTGATTCTTCTTATGATGAATTGATATCTATTTGTTTTATATGGATTATGTTATGATGTAATAATGTTTATAAAACCCATTTTATTCTTTGGGTTATGATGAATTATTTATGTTAATTTTGTGACACATGTAAGAATGATTTCATTATGAGATGAGTGGGACCTATATCTCCCTCCAATACATTGGGTAAATATTTATATCTCATGAGATAGACATGTCTAGATGACAAGTTAATCCAGTTCAGTGATACAGGACAGGAACGAGGAGTGAAATCGATTCAGTAAGGGACTTTGTCCACTATGATGGTCATGGAAACAATGCCTTGGCTACTATGAAAATCATAACATGTGCTTACTAGTTTCCACAATTAAATGTTTTATTACCTATCAATTTTATCATGACTAATTTTCCTTTATGATCTATGCCTTATGTACTGCCCAGATTTATGTAATTTCTCATGACTTTGATGTTTTATGTTCATGTTTTTACGTTCACATGTTTACGATTTTTTTTAGTTTTCTATGTTTACCCTTACAGAGCATTTAAGATCACCCTTTTGATGTTTAATTTTCCCCAGGATATAATGAAAGGTTTTAGTTAAGAAAATAAGGGGAAGATATTTATGGGAGATGTTTAAGATCACTCACCACGATTAGAAGATTATGTTTCGAGTTTCCAAAGACACTAAAATAATACGGTCTTTGGGCATCTGTTTTTGTTATGTATTATGTATTCCGCAAAAGTAATGTAATGTCTATGTACATCATGTTTGGGTCTCTACAATATTTATCTATCAAGTGTATTCAACTTTATACACATTTAATTATTTATTATATAGTTTCATGTATTTATTTCACATTTCTTTATAGTGGAATAAATTATAGTGCTGAATGATTCCATGTTGTGTGATCTAGGTGGCACACTTATGCATGAAATTAAATTATTAAGAAAGGTACACCCTAATAGCACTCAAATGCTTTGGGTAAAGATTAGTATCATGATACACAATGTTAAATGAGGATTTACTAGTGCTAATTCAAGTGGAACGAGGGTTTACTGAGGCTTAATGTGCAATGAGCCTTGGATCATGGAAATATCATGTTAAATATTTTTTACAAATTTCCATGTTGTGATATTATTGTTATATCAAGCCTTTAGGTTCATATTTCTCTTATGCTCCATTTATATTTCTATTTCCAAAAAATTTATTGTATTCTTCTTGTTTTGACTTGTTTACTCCCTTAATAGGATTTATAGCTCACCCTTTTTATATGCATATCCTCAGGTTATCCCCTGAAATTCTTCGTACAAAAGAATATGTGTGGTCATTTAAAAGATGTTTTCAATAATGATGTTTATTTCATGTTCTAAGTTGTTTTGTAATGTTCATAAGCCCCAAATACACTATTACTCCAGATTTTCTATGTTGTATCAAGTGAATATTTTATATAATAAATTATGTTATGTGTGAAATAAAGAGTAGGGTTGTTATAGTTTGTATCAGAGGATAGGATTAGTTATTTTTTGGATCAGGATTATAAAAACCTAGTGAGATAATTATGGATAAGACTAAGTATAATAAAAACATCAATAAATTTTTCTGAGTATTGAGTAAGTGGTTTATCAAGAAAATACATCCCTGTCTGAATAGGAGAAGGTAGAGGCAGCTCTAGCACATATGTATATAGGGGTAAAACCTAAAGACACCCCTTTGAACTAGACTAGAAAGAGAAATGCTACACGACAATGGGCCTTGATACACTATTGGTTATGACACTCAAAAGGGAAATGCTTTGGTAAATTCATAAGCTTAGTATGAACCATTATCAATAGAATTAAAAAAATCCCCTATGAATATAAGTTGGGGAGTAGATAATGGATAACATAGATATGTTATGGAAATAAATGTAATTTATAAGTAATAACTTTTGATCATTGGATTCCCATTTATATGTTACCCCTACCATTCCATTTATACCAGACAATGGTAAGTAACAGGTGGTCTTGGGCTAACAACTGATGCAATGATCAATGTGACGACTCTTATAATGGGATGACCAATCTGATGGAGTGAGAATTGAAAAATTTGTCATGATACTCTATAATTTAACTCAAGTTTTGAATAGAAACATGGATCGAGAGGATAGTAAACCCCCCCCCCACCCACAAAAAAAACAAGACGCAATTGATAACTTCATGATACAAAGGCCTTATAATTTTAATGCATCATATGATCCCTCAATCGCCAAAAAATGGATCAACTCTATTTAACATATATTTTCTATCCTTCAATGATAAAAGTAATAGAAGGTTTTTCTGGATTCTTTCCATATGGAGGATGAAGCAGATCAATGGTGGACATTGGTCCAGAATACTTATCCTGAGGAAGAGATCAAGGCAATGGAATAGAAGGATTTCTGGAAATGTTTTTAAAAAAAAATATTTTCCTAACACCATCCAACATTAGATTGAAAGGGACTTACTTTCCCACCAGAAAAAAGATGATGAATACATCGAAGCGTATGAGGAAAACATCACAATTATTGATCGATATGCCTTTGTATTTGTTGTTACCCCCAAATGTATGGTTAACCGCTTCTTTAGTGGGCTAAAAACTAGCCTATTGAAATCCCTAGAGATCTGTGAATTCAAGAGATATGAGAAAATTGTCTGATGTTCCCTGATGATTGAAATGAGGAATGGTGAATCTCCAGGTTATCATGAGGATAAGAAGCATAAAGTGGAATTTAATTCTTTTGGTCTGATGTATAAATACAATGGTGCTAATAAAATATACCACCCCACTTTCCAAAAATGCGGAAAGAAGCACCAAAAAAATTTCCTAAAGGGGATGAGGAAATGCTTTAGGTGTGAAAGATAAGGGAACAAGACCATTAAATGCCGAAAAGAAAAACCAGCGGCAATAAAAGAGGAGAAAAATGATCCATTCAACCATCAACGCATTGTTCATTGCTTCAAATACAAAGAACCATGGAACTTTTCAAACTAGTTCTGTATGAAAAGGGTTTTCGGACGCAACCAACAACCTCCAAGGTCGATAGGGTGTGATTTTTCCATCAGTACATTAGAAGTGATCCCTGACAATGAAGTGGTGATAGGTATGCTAGTTATTCATTCAAGAATTGAGAATTTACTTTTTGGTTCTAGTTCAACGCATTATTTTAAATCCTGGTAGTTTAGTATAAAAACACAAACACCACCCCTACTCATGGAATTAAAGATTTTAGTGTGAACAGAAAATGGGCCAATCATTTCATCTAATGAATATAACTCCTCCCCTACCATAATTTATCGATAGAACTTCCCAAAAATCCTCATCATACTACCTCTAGTTTAATTTGATGAAATTTTTGGAATGGATTGAGTTTCCTTATATAGAGCCAACATAAATTTCCATGAGAGGGAAATCTCTCTTTATATGGTGAATCGACCCAAGTTTCTATACAAGTGCATGGAGGATGATGAATCTTCTTTAGCACCATAATCTCAAGCATGGATATTTATGACCTATGAGAATGGGTATCATTCTCAGATGATTGTGTCTATAGAAGTAACCATACTTGAAGACATTCCTATTGTCATGGAATTCGCTGAAGTGTTTCCCGAGGAATTTCCTGGTCTTCCTCCTAGAAGAGACGTTGAATTTTCAATTGATCTTATACATGGGTAATTTACAATATCCATGACTCAATATATAATGTATGTTGTGAAGCATAAGGATACAAAGAAAATACTATAGGAGAATATAGAAAATGGGTTTATACGCCCAAGTGCATCACCATGGGGTCCACCAATTCTCTTCATCAAGTAGAATGGTAGATTAATGCGCCTTTTCATTTATTTTCATGACCTCAAAAATTCACGATAAACAAAAATTATCTTCTTCTATGAATTGATGACTTGTTCAATAAACTACGTGGAGCACAATACTTCTCCAAGGTGGATCTGCGGTTGAGATATTCTCAAGTAGAGGTGAAGGAGGAGGATATCCCCAAAACTGATTTTCATACAAGATATGGGAACTATGAATTCATAGTAATGGCTTTCAGACTCATTAATGCTCTTGAAATATTTATGGAGTTGATGAATAGATTCTTTAGATATTACCTTGAAAAAATATCTGTATTCTTTATAGAAGATATAATAATATACTCAAAAACCAAGGAGGATCATGCAGAGCATCCAAGAATTGTACTAGAGATATTACAAAAGGAGAAGCTCTATGCAAAGTACAAAAAGTGTGAGTTCTGGTTAAAGGAAATATATTTCATGGGTAATATGATAAAAATAAATGGGTAGCTAGATATTATCATCGATTTGTGAGAAATTTCTCATGATTTTCCAACCCTCTTACCAAGCTAACTCAGAAGGTAGTAAAGTTTTCTTGGAGTTATCAATGAGAATATATCATCAAGGAGTTGAAAAAGAGCCTTATCACTTCACTCGTCCTCACACTACCCACAAGTGGGGAACACTTTTTGGTATTCAGTGATGCTTTGAAAAAGGGATTGGGCATTGCGTTGATGCAAAATGACAAATTCAATCCCTATACTTCATGGTAATTGAAATTTCATGAGAAAAAATACAAAAAATTATATAGAGTTGGTATAGTAATCTTTACTTTAAAAATTTGGCAACATTACCTATTTGGGGGGATGTGTGAAGTATATACAGATCACAAAAGTCTCATGTATATATTCACTCAGAAAGAGTTGAATAGGCACCATCAAAAATGGTTATAGCTGATCAAAGACTATGATAGCTCATTCCATTACCACCCTAGGAAAGAAAAAAAGGAGTTGGATGCTCTAATTAGAAAGGACCCAAAAATTACATCATTGATGATAATTGAAAAGGATTCAATCATCATAAATTTGATGAATATGGACATGGGAATCATAAATATTGGAACATCATCAATCCTTTCAAAACTGATTTCTCAACTATCTCTTTTGAATATGATAAAGGATACTCAAAAGGATTACATGGGAATTCAGATGAAATTAAAAACTATTATAAAGAATATCCTCGGAGTTCAATGTTAATGAATAAATAATTGAGATATTTGGGGAAAGATGATTTGTTCCATAAAATCTAGAGTTAAAGAATGAACTTTTGGATGATGTAAATAGTTCTAATTTTTCCATTCATCCTGAAAAAAAAGATGAATGTAGATCTCTGAGTGCATTATTGGTGGGATTAAATGAAGAATGAGATCGCTGAGTATGCATAAAAATTTCTAGTATGTTAGAAAGTGAAAGATGAGAAGATGAAGTTTAAGGGGATGATGCAACCATTACCCATACCACAATGGAAATAGGAGAACATCACCATGGAAATTTTCACCAAACATATGAAAGCATACAAAGGAAACCATGATGTCTAGGTAGTTTTGGATCATCTTACAAATATTTCATAATTCATTTCAATTCAAGAGGATTTATCATTAGATCAACTAAAATGGATATATATCAAAGAAGTGGTGAGGCTGTAGGGAGTAACACTATATATTGTATCCAATCATGATTTAATATTCACCTCTATGTTTTGTAGGAGTCTTTAATATGCTATGAATACAGATCTAAACTTTATTACAAATTACCATCCTCAAACTGATGGTCAATCTGAGAAGACTATCCAAACACTTGAGAACATGTTGAGAGCATGCTGAGGGGATATCAAAAGAGGATGGGATCAGCACCTTCCTCTGGCTGAGTTCTCTTGTAAAAATTGATTCCACTCAAGAATCCAAATGGATACTAATGAATCCCTTTATGGGAAGACGCGAAGAACACCAGCATGTGGGTATGATGTTAAGGAGAAAAAGCTCTTAGGTCCAGAAATGGTCGAAGAAATGGTGGATATGGTTAATACCATCCAGCATCACATTAAAGCTGCTCAGAGTCAACAAAATAGATATGATCATAATAATCAATGAGACCTAGAATTTGATTTCGAAAACACGGTATTCCACCGCATATCACCATGGAAGAGAGTTGTGTTTTATGGAATGAAGGGAAAGCACAATCCAATGTACATTGGACCTTTCAGATCCTTGATCACATTGGACTAGTGGCCTATTGACTAATGCTCCCACCGAACCTATCTAATGTACACGACGTATTCCATGTATCACTCATTTGGAAGTACATACCTTACCCATCACATGTACTCAATCCAGAGGTGGTACCATTGGAGAATGACCTCTTCTATGAAGAGAAGCCTGCGAAGATCATAGATCATACATAAAAATTTCTAAGAAATAAGAAAATTCCCATTCTCAATGTGTTGTATAGAAATCACATGTATGAATAAGGAATATGGGAATCTAAGGAAGTGATGAAGTAGAGTTACCCTCATCTATGGGAAAAGGAAACTTTTTAAGGCGGAATTTCATAAGGGGTGAAGATTATAATGACCCAATCTTTTATTAATGAAAATTCATATTGTTCTAATTAAATGTCATATTATGAAAAATGGTTATATAACATATTCTCTTCCATAGTTTTATGTTTTTATATTATAAAATACCATTATGAATCATTACCGTTGCTAATATAGCTGTTGAAAATTAACCACAGTATTAGTATAAATTTTGGGCTTTAACAAATCAAATTTACTCAGACGAAGAAAGAGATGACCTCATTGTAGAGACCCAAGCTTGACGTACAGGGAAATTACATTAATTTTGTGGAATACTTAATACATAACAAAAACATACTTCCAAGGACCATTATAGTTTAGTGTCTTTGGAAACTTGTATCAAAATATTCCAATCATGGTGAAAGATCTTCAACATCTCCCATAATGATTATTCCCTTTTGTTTTATTACCTAAAACATTACTTTATATCCTAGGGAAATGAAATCATAAAAATGGTGTGCTCAAATGCTCAGTATGGGTAATAATGGAGAAAATAAAGAAAACCATATAAGTTTGAACTTAAAAAAACATGAACATAATGTTTAAACATAAAAATATAGAGTTGTGAAATAAATCTTGGTAGTACGTAAGGCATAGATCATAAAGGAACATCAATCATGAAAAAATATCATGGGAATAAAACATCTAATTATATCAAACAATTGAGCACATGATTTTATTTCCATATTATCCAAGGAATTGCTTCCAAAACCATCATAGTGTACAAAGTCCCTTACTGAATCAGGTTTACTTATCGTTCCATCCTTGTATTATTGAACCAGATTTACTTTCTATTCTAGACATGTCTATCTCATGAGATATAAACCATTACCCAATGAATTGGAGGGAGATATACGTCCCATCCATCTCAAATTGAAATCATCATTAAGTGTGCCACAACACAATCATTAATCATACATCATAACCCATTGAATAAAATGGGTTTCATAAACATCATCCCATCTTAACATAATCCATATAAAACAAATGGATATATTTTCATCATAAGAAAAATAAAACCATTTAACTAATAGAGACATTATACTTGAAACATAATCACACTAAATAATGCCATCTTATATGGGAAATAGTTTTGAATGAACACTTGATATGAATTTTTGGGGAAAATATTATAGAGGAAGCTTCATGGAAATAAGTCATTATGAAACCATAAAAATCCATTCATGCCATATATGTTAAAAAACATTCTTCTCATTCTTTTACTGGAAATGTAAAAAGGTACCTTATATGGTAAACAATGGAATGATTCCTTCCATAAAATGTGGTAAAAGTCAAAAATGTGTAAAAATGACTTTAAACATACATGGAAGAATGGTATAAATTTTATGAATTTTTTTTAGTAAAAATGGACATGGATGATAAACATAACCCCAGTAAATACTTACGAATAAACAATCTCAAAAAAGAACGAGATTGGAATAATTATCCCTTACCTTAGGTCCAATTTCATTCGTACATGTCCGAAACTCCTGTATAGTGGGTTTAAAAAATTATTAACTTATAATAGAACCATAATATTATTTATGATATCATATATGTTTCACTTATGACTTTATGTTACCCATTCTTTTGTCAGTTCCATGTTAAAGCAGCGTTTTGGGTAAAATAGTTTCATTTATCGTACGTGTTTAGAATTTTTGTTCTTGATATTTTTACCTATATCCTTATTTACTTAATTACAGAATTTAAAACATGATTTATATATAATATATATATTCATAATATAAATATAGAAGATATATCGATAAATGGAATGAAATACACCGTTCATGGAGACGGTAGGCCATACGTACGCCTGAACACTATATTTGTTTTCTTATTGAATTGAACAGAATTAAGTAAATGAAACATATATGTACATAAATCAAGTATCATTATTATTTCATATATTTCATTATTATTTATTATATATACTTTATAATCATTCTTGAATGGTTAACCTGGAGAATGAATCACATCGTGTCCTGGAGACGGTAATCCATACGTACGCATGAGCGATGATATCGTTCTCATAATAATTTAATGGAATTGGAGTGTATGATATAATATCTCAGAATCCGTATGATATTATAATAAACATATATAGTTATTTATTACACCATTATACCCATCCAATTAAGTGGGTGGTGGAAAAGAAGATTACTCCACGCTGTGGAGAGGGTATTTCGTACGTACGCACGTGCGGTTATTTCGTTTAACGTAGGATGGATAGAAGGTGAAATGGGGTTGTTTAATATTTATAATATCATATCAGTATATTAGTGATATTTATTTTATTACTTTATAATTAAACAACTAAAGAAGAGTATGTTTAAGAAGAATGAAATTTGAAAGAATCGGTAGAAGAGATAACCTCTTCTTCGACACACCTCCTTTAAACTTCTTCTTAAGGGACTATAGTTGGACTTTTGAGAAGACTAGAACCTCCAGAATCATTCTAGGAAAGTTCAGAAGATTAATGTTCAGGGGTTGGATGATCTTGAAGGCTCAAAATGTTGTGAGGAGGAGAGGGAGGAGGTTCCCTTTTATAAGGGAGGATAGGGGCACCTTTGGAAACATAAAAATTATTACATTATAATAAATTCAAACCCCACATAAAAACCACCATAAATGACTCATTTTGAATATCATATGAGATAGGGTCGTAATCTTATCAACCAATAAAATTTATACATGTTGGGAATTTATTTCAAACCATGTCAACTATATTTATCCTTATTTAATCTATTTAATTTTATTTGTGGTAATAAAATTATAAATTTTAAATTGTGATAAATAATTACTTATGTGTTGTTAATTTTCCATAATTAGATAAATTATAATATTTTAGCCCATTTATTTTTAAATTTTAAATTTTTAAATGTTTTTGTGATTTTTATACATTTTAATTATACGTTATTTTTATAAAATAACAATAGTGTCAATTTGACACTATTCAAGTATTTAAATTTAAATAAAATCCACATAGGAGACATATTAAAAAAAATATTTAATAGATTACTAACATGTCATATTTATCTAAAAAAATTTGGGGAGAACATTAAATTTTTCATATAATATTTATTTTAATATTTGTAAAACCATTTATTTGATATTTGTCTTAATAAAATAATTACTACAACAATTTTGTATAATTATTTCATATACTTATCTATTTCATAATAATAAAAACTAAAATACTATGATGAATATAAACCTAATAGATTTTATAAGAATAAATTTATTCGAATTTATCATCTTAAAATCACAACATTTAAATTGTTATATTTATTAAATTATGAAGGTGACAACATTGACATCATTTAAAATAAAATATTGTAAATGCCATAATCTATATTATAAAATTAAAAATGGTCCACTAGTAGACCCTTGGATTCTTAGGGTATATATATAATCAACCAATATGTTTTGGTAAGGTGTTTGGGCCTTTTGATGGGTAATATTATTTTAATAAAATCTATATTATTGATTTTTCACTAAATAAATAATTTCTGCATCATTAATGTTTATTCTATTAAGGTAATTAAAAATTTCATAAAAATTACAAATAAATTACCATAAAAAGGAAATAAATTTTATAATTTAAATTATTATTTATAATCGAATTTATATTCGTTATAACCCTATTTTAAAAGTAATTTTATTATTAAAGTTTGAGTGAGACATATTTCACTATCTTTAAATAAAATAAATTAAGGGTCTTAATCACATCCAAGTGGGTTCCAATAGATTCCATTTCTTCCCAAGTATGATTTAAGAAAAAATATAGTCATCCAATTATATTAATACAAGTGTTAGGGTAATTTTATAATATTATATTTACCCTTAATTACCCGATTTATCTTTAAATATGGTAAATAAAATTTACCATAGTTACTATTCATAATGCCTAAAAAACGTAACTCATTAAAATAATTTGGAAATACTGATTCTAAATATAGAATCCATTTTTCAAAATTCAAAACACAGAATTTGCATTATTTAATTTAAAATCAATCCCGATGTTGAGAAAACGGGTTTTAAAAGTTAAAACGTTACAAAAGATTGAAATGTTTTTTACTTATGAATTCCGTGTAAAATTAATGCTAATGACTTAAATTATATTAAATGGTAAAAATATATTCTATTCATACTTTAAAAATATTCAATCTAATAATTTAACAATATAAATTATCCTGATGAAAAAAGTTGTTTTTAATTAAAATTTAGCGTATATTTACTATTCATCAAAATATGAAACTTATCAGAAAAATGTAATAAATTTATCCAAAGTAAATTTTTATATCTCCATGGAGATTTGACGACGGAGAGAGCACGTCTCGAACGGTGATGAAACCCTAGCTGATGCCATATGATGATTTCCCCCCCCCCCTTCCCAGAGGTGGGAAGGGGGGGGGGAGGGCCTGCCGATGAGGTCGCGAAATCCCTTTGTACTTTTCTCCAATCCTATGTATCTCCTTGAATTTCCATATATTGTGGTGAGTCCGAAGGTGCCGGATCTACATCTTGGTAATCCTCACATCCTGATCTCGATGTCGGAGTTTTCTGAAGCAACGAGTCATCTAGAGCTGACCCTGGTGGCTAGATTTAATTTTCGTAGACCATCAGTTGATGATTTTGATTGGTTTGGTTTTAGAAAATGGGACCTGTAAGATCGTGCAGTCGTTGGTCTTTTGGATAGCAGACATTTTATGATATGCTTTTCCTCGGAGGAAGACCTAATTTGGGCATGGGATAATGCTCCAAGGCGATGCAACGGGTGTAAATTTCTTCTCCTTCGATGGAATTTTGATCTCTGTATGGGTCGTGATCCCGCCTCCGTCCCGATTTGGGTAGGTTTCCCTCATTTGCCTTTACCTTTCCAAAACCTAGCGATTATGCGCTTGCTTGGGAACTTGGTTGGTAGATTCTTGTGCTCTGATGCTCGAACAGCCACGGTGAGTCACCTAGTCAATCCTCGACTCTGTGTTGAGGTGGATATCTCAAGACCTTCGGTTGAATGGGTCTGGATATCTATGGGCCATGAGTTCAGGTGGAACCAGGAAGTGGTTTACGAATCGTGGACTGATTATTGCAGTACCTGCAATAGGATGGGTCATTTATATTATAGCTGTCAAGATCGACTTGGTAGCAGGAGGTCTCTTGGTCTGTAGAAAAGGATAGGGAAATCTATTGATAGGAGGGGGAAGTCTGCTGATGATGATCCGGTGGGCAATGCATCTGGACGTGGTTCTTATGCTGCACCTGTTTTGGAAAATCCAGTTGATTCTGCAAATCCTATGGTGTCTTTGGTGATGAATAGACTGAATATGGACTTGCATCGGGAGAATATTGCCAAGGGAGATATGGACAGAAGGGGTGCTGCTGTTGGCATGGTTGCACGCACACCAGTGGATGTAGTGCAGAGGAAATAATCTCTAGGGATCATTAGTGCTGGTAGGTATCCTCTTGATCGCTGCATGACAGAAGGTGGCTTACTTGTGGGGGCTGCTACTGTGATGGGGTGTGGTAGTGACAAGGTGAGCAGTGGGAAGCAGGGGCCTTCGATAAAAGCTGAGGATAGCAGGCTTACTGTCATTGTTGCCGATGTTGGGTTCAATTGTGCTGATCCGAATGAGGGGGGGGGATGCCATCAATTGCAGAGGCTTGTGGGAAAATGACAGATGTCAGTCATTATCTGAGTAGTGAGAGGAAGAAGATGCAGTTGCAACCTGCTGTCCTAGGGAGTAATGATGCTACCTGCAACCAGTTCAAAGTCATGGAATCCGAAGAGGAAGTGGATTCTCTACAAAAGATTGAAGGGCAGTATGAATGGATTAGTCTAAGAAATGCAGTGAAGGCAATGGATGCCAGCCAAGTGATGGAAGGGCAACCTCCATGTCTGGCTGTAATTGACGGTAACAGATGTAATGAATGGGATCAAGGGGTGGATGATGGTTTCAATTACGGCATGGTAGCTGGAAATTGGGGGGACGTCTCAGACAGTGACAAGGAAAATCATGGTGTGATGGTCATGCCTTCCTATTGTGAGGTTCTCAAGGACGAGAAGGGGAAATCTGGACAAGAGGTGAACATCACAACAAAAAGAAGGATGAGGAAAGACTATTCTGATCTGCCAAAGCCGCTGTCCACTACATCCTCTTTCAAACAATCTCCGCATGACTTGGTATCTTTAGAGAAATTGAACCTTAGAAGGAAGTATGCCATGATACTAAAGCACTATGAAATATCGTAATGGGAGACGGCCAATGCAGAAGGAGGTTCGTATGGAGGATATGATGGTTTTGAAGTTTATGATATGTAATTATGCTTATATGTACTTGTTGTACTTTTCTTTTATTTAATAAATAGTCAGGTGCCTACCTCTAACTAACTTTCCTGGTAAATTTTTATATCTTTGATCCAAGGAAGAAGTTTAATTTGTCAAATTGAACTTATAAACATGTCAAAAACCAGATTTAAAGTTAGTTCTCCAATAATAGACGACAAAACTGTATTTTTTAAAAAATACTATTTTTACCCGAAACATTTATTTTCTTCTCATACCAAGTTCTTGAATATGTGTAAGATGAATTATATTGTTTTAAAACTCAAAATTTGGTTAATACTATTCACAATGGCTTGTTCATAATATATCATTGTTTAGTGAAACTCAGTTTTTCGTACAACACAATCTATTGAGGAAGGTCGCTCTTGTGTGCAACACAAGCCAAGAATAGTGTTTGCGTATACTACAAGCTAATACGGTGTTGCGTGCAGTGCAATCTAATCTTGGTGAAGCATACAAAACAAAATTTCAATGAAATTAAAAGGAATATTTCTCATAAAATCTCAGGGTGTCACATTATACCCCCCTTAAAATGAATTTAACCTTCGAAATTCACCGGGGTTATAAATTTTTTATAACTTGAATGTTTCTTTATTAGAAACCCACATCGTAAAAAGGAATACTAAAACATAATTTAAAATACCAAAGTAATGGTTAACCAAATTAACTCTCACTGGGTTTCCACATAGAAGAACATAGGTGAAAATATGGATATAGAGGAGAAATCTAACAGTCATGTTCTGATGGAGAGTGGTAGAGAACATGACAATGAAAAAGAAAAAAATCAAAAAGCCATAAATTTTTGAGGATCTAAGGTACCATTTAAATCATTAGATATGAGGGCTCTAGGACAACATTTTTGGTTTTCAAGATCATTTCCCTAATGTTGAATAATTTTTTAATGAAATTAAATACTTACTTGTTTTTTGTACAATCTCACTATGTTTTATGACTTGAACAATTTCCACTTCATCAATTAAAGAAATGAAGTTGAATTTATCTTTTGTGATGTGTTAGCAGGTCATGTGATAGAATGATAGATAATTCCGTATGTCTCATCCATAAGGTTAGAAAAGGTTATATACATTAGTCCGTCTTGTGGTGAGATTAATCGTATATGGTTCCAAAAATGGACTTATACTTCATCTATTATACCACTTAATAAAATAAAACTAGTTTATACTAACCAGGGACTTCCTCTAAGCCAGTGGTAGGTGATAAAGTCCTGTCACACTTCGGTTGTGGGTTCAATTCCCACAACACTGTTCGATGCGACAGGTTGTCTTCCATCACGTAGGTTGTCCTTTTTCTAAAACTATACTATTATAAAATTCTAGAAACAATTTTATCCTTAAATAATACTATCATATGTCCAACTTAATCTATTCCAACCTTTAGCGTTATCGAAAATACTTCTGTCCAATCTCATAGTATAATCAAAACAATTACAAGAAATGTTATCAACTAAGAATGTGAATACAATCATTTATCCCACGTATATCATAAGATATATCATGTTGGTTACATTCCAAACATGTGAATTACTTAACCATGTATTCTCATGAAACATGAATTACCATATAATCTTTGTGAAATCATGAATGCTGTCAAAAGTTAACTCTTTTCACATACCAAAATCCCAAAATTTCTATATACTCAAATCATGATATAACTTTTCCCTTATATTAGTCATGAGATCATTGATACTGTCAACAATTTCATTATCTCTTTATCCCTTCATTATGAACATATTAGGTGCTTTCAAAAAATATTTCACTCACTTTTCATGGTTATTGGTACCATATAATTATTGAAAACCACAAAAAACCAATACATAGATATTCCAATATTCCACGATACTATAAATGAGATTCCACAACACTATTTTGGAATCTCGTTGCATAAACACTTAATCATTCCACCAATTCGTTTTCAAATTCAACATTCCCAATAGTGATCATATGTGACTTCCATTTGTCATTTTCCTTAAGAGGTTGTTGATGTCGATCATCATTAACCCTTGGATTAGGGCATTGGTTAGAATAATGCCACATTTCCCTATACTTGTAGCATTGATGTTTTGGTGGTGTGTTCTCTGCAGTCTTTTATGCATTCAAATCATTAGCTACCTTTTTCCTATTACTTCGGCGCTCAGCTACTTGAAGACCTTATTTTCCACACAGAAAACATTTTCTAGTCCCTTTAAGACAATCTCCACCATGATTCATTCCAAACTTTGAGCATAACAAAACATTTGTCTTCTTTTCACCATATTTTTTAGATTTTTCCTTGAACTCCATCTTTTGTTTCTCGTCAAAACCATGAGATGGATATGTAACACCAACTTACAGTTCTTCCTTGATAGCACAACACACAATCTCTTCATAGCTACTGAAGTGTCTTATAGCTAATTCCTTTCTACGACTTAGTTTTAAGCCACTGAAAAAACGATCAACATTACTTTCTGGTTGGAAGATAAATCCAGATGCATACCTTGGAAGCCTTGTAAAATATTCTTCATATATACCAACAGATTCATCATCCTTTTTCTAAATCTCAAGTAACTCCTTTTCCATCTTCATTCAAATAATACTAGGAAAGTACTTATTGAAAAATAAGTTCTTGAACTCATCTCATTCCATGGATTCAATTTCTTCTTGGGGCCTCTTATTCTCAATTAGATTCCACCACTGGCCTGCTTCACCTTCTAAATGGTAAATAGCCAAAATGACTTTTTCATGCTCTAAATAGCGAAGTATGGAAAATATCTTTTCAATGTTACTGATCCATTGTTCTACAACATGTTGATCAGAAGACCCACTGAAAGAAGGTGGACGTTTTCTCATGAAGGACTCAATAGAATATTCTTCACTTCTATGATCATTTGGATGTCCAGAATGATTCATATCTTGTGTAAGTATAGAAATAATATTTTCCACTCCATCTCCCACAACATTGGTTTGTTTAGGTGGGAAATCATTTCATTGTACATTACATTGATCAACATGGTTCCTTCGGGTTCCGGCCATCATCTAGAACCCCAAAAAAATAGTGTGAGAGGCAAAAGTCATGCTAGGGAAATAATATAATAAAGGGGGATTACCTTCAATATCTAACATCTTAGGTTTAATTCTAAGATTGTAACCATATTTCTTGGACTATAATTTATACTTATACTTAAAATTATGGTCATCCCTAGACATACCTTTGAAATATCTCTAGGGATCCCACTGTAGTTTTCGCATCCTAGTTTCTAATGGTTAACTAAACCTTTCCTCTGGTACCAACTATAGTGATCCAATATTGACGTACATGGATATTACATTACTTTGTTGGAATAATTAATACATAAAAAAATAGATATCCAAGGACCGTAATAGTTTAGTGTCTTTGGAATCTTGCAGCATAATCTTCTAATCATGGTGAAAGATTTTCAACATCTCTCACAATGATCTTTCCCATTTGTTTTCATACGTAAAACCTTTATTTATATCCTGCGGAAAAGAAAACATAATAAGGGTGAGCTCAAATGCTCATTAATGGTATGTATGGAGAAAATAAAACAAACCATATATTTTTTAACTTAAAAAAACATGAACATAACGTTTAAACATCAAAATATTGAGTTGTGAACTAAATCTTTGCAGTATGTAAGGAGTAAATCATAAAGGAAAATCAATCATGATAAAATAGCAGGATAATAAAATAAGTAATTATGGAAAACCATTGAGCATATGAAATGATTTCCATAGTAGCCATGGAATTGCTTCCCAGACCATCATAGTGGACAAAGTTCCTTACTGAACCATGTTTACTTTCCATTCCACCCCTGTATTACTGAACCGGATTTACTTATCGTTCCATCCATGTCTATATCATGAGATATAAATCATTTACCAATGAATTGGAGGTAGATATAGGTCCGACCCATCTCATATTGATATCATTCGTATGTGTTACACAACATAATCATAAATCATACATCATAACCAAATGAATAATATGGGTTTCATAAACATTACCCCATCTTAACATAATCTATATAAAACAAATGGATATCATTTAATCATAAGAAAAATCAAACCATGTAAATAATAGAGTCATTATAATTGAACCATAATAAAACTAAATAATTTCATCTTAAATGGGAAATAGTTTTGAATAAACACTTGAAATGAATTTTTGAGGAAAATAACCTTTCTTCTCCGAAATAAATTTTGTTTCTCAAAATATCGTGCAATTTTAAAAGAAAACAATTTTGTTAAAAATAGTCATGAAATATTGTGTATTAATATTCATGGAAATAAGGCATTATGAAACCATAAAAATCCATTTACGACTTATAAGTTAAAAAATCATTCTTCTCATACTTTTACAGGAAAAGTAAAAAAGTACCTTATATGGTAAACAAAGCAATGATTCCTTCCGTACAGTGTGGTAAAAGTGAACAAAGGGTAAAAATGACTTTAATCATAAATTTAATAATAGTAAAAATTTTATGAAAACATTTTTAGAAAACATGGACATGGACGATAAACATAACCCCAATATATACTTACGATTAAACAATCTCAGATAAGAACGAGATTGGAATAATTATCCCTTACCTTAGGTCCAATTTCTTACATACATGCCTAAAACTCTTGTATAGTGGGTTTAAACGTATTATTAACTTCAAACATACCCATAATAATAATTATGATATTAGATATGATTCACTTATGACTTTATATTACCCGTTCTTTTGTCAATTCCATGTTAAAGCAGTGTTTTGGGTAAAATCGTTTAATTTATCGTATGTGTTTGGACTTGTTGTTCTTGATAGTATTACTTATATCCTGATTTAATTAATTATAGAATATAAAACCTGATTTATATATAATATATATATTCATCATATAAATATATATGATATATTGATAAATGGAATGAAATACATCATTCATGGAGACGATAGGCCGTACGTATGTATGGACGCTGTATTCGTTTCCTTATTGAATTGAATAGAATTAAGTAAATGAAACATATATGTACATAAATATAGTATATATATTATTTTATATCTTTCATGATTATTTATTATATATACTTTATAATCATTCTTGAATGGTTAACATGGAGAATGAATCTTATTGTGTCGTGGAGACGGTAATTCGTACGTACGCATGAGCAATGATATCATTCCCATAATTATTTAATGGAATTTGAGTGGATGATATAATATCTCAGAATCAATATGATATTATAATAACCACATATAGTTATTCTTTACACCATTATACCCATACAAGTAAGGTGGTGGTGGAAAAATAGATTACACCATGGCTTGGAGATGATATTCTGTAAGTACGGAGGCGCAGTGATTTCGTTTTCCGTAGGATGGATAGAAGGCAAAATTTGGTTGTTTCATATTTATAATATCACATCATTATATCAGTGATACTTATTTTATTACTTTATAATGCAACAACTAATGAAAATGAAGTTGAAGAAGAATGAAACTTGAAAGAATCGGTAGAAGATAATATCTCTTCTTTGGCGCACCTCCTTTAAACATCCACTTAAGGGACTAGAGTTGGTATTTTGAGAAGAACAGAAACTCTATAATGTTACTAGGGATGTTGAGAAGAGTAATTTTCAAGGGTTGGCCGAGATTTAAGGCTCCAAAGTTTGTGAGGAGGAGAGGGAGGAGGTTCCATTTTATAATGGAGTAGAGGGGCACATTTGGAAACATAAAAAATATTAATTTATAATAAATTCAAAACCCACATAAAAACCTCCAAAAATGACTCAATTAAAAGATTAGATGAGATAGGGTTGTAATATCATCAACCAATAAAATTTAGACTTTTTGATAATTTATTTTAAACCTTATCAACTCGATTTATCCTTATTTAATATTTTTAATTTCATTTGTGGTAATAATATTCTAAATTTTAAATTCTTATAAATAATTGCTTATGTGTTGTGAATTTTCCATAAATAGATATATTTTTACATTTTCGACCATATATATTTAAATATGTAATTTCTAAATATTTTTGCGAGTTTTAGACAATTTAATTATATGTTATTTTTATAAAATCTCAATAGTGTCAATTTTGACATTACTCAATTATTTGAATTTAAATAAACTCCACACAAGAGATATATACAAACGAAAGTATTTAATAGATTCATAACATGTCATATTAATTTAAAATATTCTTGGAGAAAATTAATTTGTTCATATAATATTTAATTTAATATTTTTAAAACCATTTATTTGATATTTGTCTTTATAAAATAATTACTACAATATTTTTGTATAATTATTTAATATAATTATTTGTTTCATGGAAAATAAAAATAAAATACTATGATGAATAGAAATATAATAGATTTCATTATAATAATTTTATTCTAATTTATCATCCTAAAATCAAAACATTTATGTTTTTATATTTATTAAATTATGAAGGTGACAACATTGACATCATTTAAAATAAAATAATATAGATTTCATAACATGTTTCATAAGGCTTCAAATGGTCCACAAGTCGTCCCTTGGATTCTTAGGATATATATATACTCTACCAATATGTTTGGGTCAGGTTTTTGGGCCTTTTTATGGGTAATATTATTTTAATAAAATCTATATTATTGATTTTTCACTAAATAAATAATTTCTGCATCATTAATGTATAATCTATTATGGTAATTAAATGTTTCTTAAAAATTATAAATAAATTACCATAATAAGGAAAAACATTTTATATTTCAAATTAGTATGTATAATTGAATTTATATTCTGTATAACCTTATTTTAAAAATAATTTAATTATTGAAGTCTAAGTGAGACATATTTCACTTTCTTTATATAAAATAAATTATGGGTCTTAATCACATTCAAGTGTATTCCAATAGATTCCATTTCAACCCAAGTATGATTTTGGGGAAAATATAATCATCAAATTATGTTAATAAATGTGTTAGGGTAATTTTATAATATTATATTTACCCATAATTACCCGATCTACCTTTAACAATGGTAAATAAAATTTACCATAGTTACTATTCATAATGCCTAAAAATAAAAATTATCATATTAACATAATTTTGACCTACGGATTCTAAATATTCAATCCATTTTTCTAAATTCAAAACGCATAATTGTCTATATTTAATTTAAAATTAATATCGCTGTTGAAAAAACGGGTTTTAAAATATAAAACGTTGCAAAAGATTGAAATGTTTTTACTTATGGATTCACTGTAAAATAAATGATAATGAATTACATTATATTAAATGGTAAAAATATATTCTATTTATACTTTAAAACCATTCAATATAATAATTTTATCATATAAAATATCTTGATGAAAAAAGTTTTTTTAATTAAAATTTAGTGTATTTTTACTATTCATCAAAATATGAAACTTATCAGAAAAATATCAAAAATTTATCCAAAGTAAATTTTTATATCCTGGTTCCAAGTAAGATGTTTAATTTGTCAAATTTACATTATAAACAAGTCAAAAACTAGATTTCAAGTGGGTGCGCCATCAAAAGGTGACAAAACTGCATTTTTTAAAAATTACTAATTTTACCCGAAACAATTATTTTGTTATCATACCATATTATAGAATATGTGTAAGATGAATTATATTGTCTTAAAATTAAAAATTTGGTCAATACTATTCATAATGGCTAGTTCATAATATATCGTTGTTTAGTAAAACTCGGTATTGCGTACAACACAAGATACTGAGGAAGGTCGCTCTTGCGTGCAACACAAGCCAAGAATAGTGTTTTCTTATACTAATATCTAATATGTTGTTGCATATAGTGCAAGATAATCTTGGTGAAGCGTACAACACAAGATGTTAAATAAATTAAAAAGAATATTTCTCATAAAATCTTGGGGTGTTACACTCATCCAGTTGAATTTCCCCATTTGAAGCCCATTTTTCAAAGATCGTAAAGGAGGTGGTGTCAATGGGCTTCGTTATTGACCCAAGCCCAACCTAGCTTCAAAAAATTAAGCTTAAATGGAATAGCCTACGGAATAAGTGGATGTTAATAGAGATTACCACTCGAGCGATGTTGTCCGAACAACCCCAACAATCTGTCACTATCGCACACCTTACTATTATGTATTATGTGGGTGTTATAAGGGATAATGTAACAATACCCTAACACTATTATTATGTACATTATTATTTTCTCGAAAAAAATATACATCCCTTTTATTATTGTTACTTTTAAAAATAATTTTTAAATCATATATATAATTTTCTAGTTAATATTCAATTAAGAAATCTATTTTGATGAATTAATGGATATTTGATTTATTAAATATTTTAATAAAATATTATTACAAAATTAATTTTTTTACATATAAATGATCGTATAAATTTTATTAATACAATTTTAATTTTTTTATGTTTTGAAAGCTGTTTTTGTCTAAGCACGGGAATTTTGAATAAATGCTGGTTTTCATTTTAAAAGTAAAAATTCAAATATTTAGTAAATTATTTAAAAAAATGAATTTTATTTTTGGAATCATGACATCCAAATTATCTAATGGTGAATTTTTCATTATTATCCGATATAGTCGAATTTTTGGGTAAAAATTATATACTATTTAAATATATAATGTGGTTTATGACCTCATAATGACCCAATAATTATGTAATAAAATATGATGAAAATAATTCTAAAAGAATAAATTTTTTAAATTTAAAATAAATGTGATTATATATTTTTTTGATTAATTGTGTGATGCGTTAGTGGACCCTCCAAGACTTCTAATTCATTTTTTCTTTTTAAAATGATTTCTTTGAGAGTGTGACTCACCTCCTCATAAGAAATACTAATATTTTAATAAGTTTGTCCATTGGATTTATAAAATAATGTATTCCACTACCATTTGGAAAAAACATGTTGAAAAAAATGGGTTGGAATGTGGTTTTTATTAGTTTAATGTGTTGTGTCTAACACCAGAATAATAAATAATTCCCTCTATTTCCCAACATAAACACACCCAAGATCCCACTTATATTCACTAAAAACCATTTTAAAACTTCCATACCCTTACCTCCTATCTCTAAAATCCTACCAAGGTGCCCCAAGATCCCAAGAATCCTCTCTCAATCCCCTCCTAAACCATTGGGATCACACTTCCATGTTAGGGATTTCATCCTTTCTAATTTTTTTCCAAATTTTATTACGTCGCTATACAATTTTGTTTTCAATTAAAAATTTTGGGGTGTGATTTCAAAACTCCCCCATACTACCTCTTTATGTTTTAATTATGAGAGACCTATTTCTCTCTCATTATTTCCTCCCATGTACAAGTGTTACAATGCTAAAATTCTGTAAGGAATTTATCACTTCTCATTTACATTCAAGAAATTCTATTATATTATGCATCTAAATTCAATTACATTTGGTTGGACAGGTATCTATATTACCCCCTTAATGTCCATTTCATTTACATATGATTATGTACCCCTTTTACTCTCATCAACCATTTTTAGGAATTATTATGTCACGTTGTTATGCTGCCGAAATCGCACCACGATTTTCAAGCCAATGTCTTTTGGTAGTGAATACCATAACCATTTCTCTATCAAGTGTATTCACATTTATGAACATTTACTTACTGATTACAAAGTTTCATTTATCTATTCCACATTCTATTATCAATGAATAAATGACGGTGTTGAATGATACCTTTTTGTATGATCCATGTGCCACACGTATACATGAAATCATATGATTAAGAAGGGTGCGCCCTGATAGAAGTCCAATGCGTTGGATAAATATTAGTATCATGATATATCAAGTCCAATGAGGTTTTAATAATTATAATTCAAGATCAATGAGGGTTTAATCTTGCTTTATGTGTAATGATCCCTAGATCAAGCTAAAATCATGTTAAATATTGTTGCCACATTTCCATGTTATGATAATTTTGCTATATCAGAATTTATGTTCATGTTTATATTTTGCTCAATTGATATTCCTATTACCTAAAATGAATTGTATTATTCATGTTATGAAATTTTTACTCCCTTAATGGTATTTATAGGGCTCCATTTTCTTAGGCGTGTCCTCTGGTTATTCTATGCAATGATATGTATAATGGAATGTGTGTGTTTATATAAAATATGTTCTCAATAAAGATGTGTATTTTATGTTTTATGTTATTATGTAATGATCTTAATCCCCAAAGACACTAGACCAATCTATCATCTATGTTTTATCAAGTGAATATTTTATGTAATAATTTATGTTAAATGTGAAATAAAGTGCAGGATTGTTATACCCTTTCTACAGATATTTTTGTCTTATGGGATAGATATTGTGACACCCCTCAAAATGAAGAGAGGGAAGGGTCTTTATTGTCTTCAATGTGTTTTATGGTTTTCTAATATCACAATTTTTTGAGATTTTTTTGTTCTCAACATAAAATTGTGTGATGTAATATTTGGTATATAATGCCTCATTCCTAATAAATCCCAAATTTATTATTATCATTGATGAGTCTCCTTTACTATACCTAATTGGGTCTACTGTAACATTTAAGAAGGAGTGGGACTGATGGTTGATTTGAGAAAAACCATATTACCCATACCCAGGAAATTTAAAATTAGTCTTCTCTTTTGATATGGAGAGGAAAAATTTGAGTGATGTTCTCCCTCCGGTTGTCATTGAGTTTCCTTATGTTTTCCTTCTTACTTCTCTGGATTCCCACTGCTAGGATAGGTAGATTAATCAATTGACTTAATTTCTGTTACTCAATCTGTATCCATTACAACTTAAAACATGTCAGCTGCTAAAATGAAATAGTTTAAGACATTGTCAGATGATCTGTTAGAGAAATTCTTTATACGTCTGAGTGTGTCACCTTGTGTGGTGCTTTTTATCTATGCTAAGAATGCTAATGGGACACTTCCACTCTATGTTGATTACTAAAAACTGAAAATATTCATGGTAAATAAAAGATATAAATTTCCATATATTGATGATATGTTTGATCATTTGAAAGGTGTGAATTGGTGATCAAATATTGATCTTCGATCTGGTTATCATCAGTTGAGAATAAAAGAATCTGACATTTGGAAAACTGTCTATCAGAGAAGGTATGAGCATAATTAGTAACTTTTCATTCCACATAGTTTAACTAATTCACCTAAAGTCATTATAGTTTTTATGAAAACTATTTTACATGATTATCATGATACTTTATTGGTATTCTTTTTGGATGAAATCCTTTTTTACTCTATGCATGAGTAAGATCAGGTCAATCATCTAAGATCAGTTATTGAATTGTTGAGAAGTCCTAAAATTTATGTCAATCTATCAAAATGTGATATATTAATTTATGATGTGAGGTTTTGGGGACACATGGTGTTTTAACATTTCATATTATTTGATCATGAGAAAGGGAAAGCTGTTATAACATGGGGAAAATCACACATTGTTTTCAAGATTTAGAGATTCTTGGGTTTTGATGGATATTATCACCAGATTAAAAATAAATGTTCATATATAGATTATCAGATTATTCCCCAAACTCAGAAGAGAGTATAGTTAATTTCAGTTAAGAAATTTCAGAGTTCTTTTATTTTGATGTAATTTCATTTGACTACTATGTCATTGTTGACTCTTCAATAGGATAGGTAGGGATACGTGGTCATCTGTGACAGATTAGGTTCATTATTGGGATATTTTATAATATAGGAAGATTATTTTATCACATACGGATCTTGTTAGCTTAGGTCACATGAAAATAATTATCTGACCCCTGACCTTGAACTCTTTGTTATGATTCATGCACTTATGAGTTCGAGGCATTACCTTTTTGAAGAAATGTTTACCTTATATCTTGACCAAAGGATCTTGAGTTATATCTTATCTCCAAAATATTTGAGCCTCCTATAGATATGTTAGGTGGAATACTTGAAATTTTTTTTACATTAACATCACCAATAACCAAGTGAAAGTGGATTTTTTCTCGAGTGCCTTGAAAGGGAGACTTCTCATCCAGGCTATGAAAGAATCATTGAAAGAGTAGTAATTGGTGAATTTATTTCCAATTTTACACATTAGAGTCTAGGAAAATGGGGTAGACATTTCATGACTAGTGTTCAATTAAAATATACTCTTATTGAGTTGATTATTCATGAATAAAATCTTGATGATTTGTTCTAGATATTTGGAGATTCTTTTTATGGTAGGGATAACCCTACTGAGTGGTTATTATCCACAAAGAGTATTCTATGTTATTGGAATTATTTTGGGGTACCACTATCAGTGAATAATTATTTGATGTGGATTTCCATAATTCCTAATGAACAATGCACCCAAGAACCATGAAGATGTTCTATGACATGCATGGAAAATTCTTGTGTCCAAGAATGAGATGTGTAATTTGTTATTTTGTCTTTCATTGTTATATATTCCAACAATTCAAGGTTGAAAACCAGAGACCTTCACATTTGCTTCATCCACATCTAGTGTCAACTTGTTTGTGGGATCACTTATAAATAGAAATTTTGGTTATTTTTTCATATACCCAGAGATAGAATAATTCTATAAGGGTTTTGATCGATAGGCTCTCCATATCGACTCACTTAATACACATTCGTGATACAACCAATGTTGAAAAGTTGTTTAATCTTTATGTGAGGGATATTGTTTCTTTTCAAGGAGTTCTATCTATTATAATATCTGATAGATATCCTTTGATTACTTATCTCCCTTGGAGAGTCCTTTAAGAGGTACTAGAATATCATATCCATTTGAGTAGGGAATACTATCCACATTCAAATGGCTAGATAGAATGGGTTATATATATTCTTGAGGATATTCGTCATGCCTATGTCCCTATCTTCGATGGAGATGGGAAAGACCATCTAGACCTGGTTGAGTTTTCTTATAATGAGAGTTACCTGTCCATGATTAGGTTGTATTCATTAGTGACCAATTATTTTCGACCTTGGAAATCTACATCATGTTGGCCGGTGGTTGGTGATAGTTTCTTAGTTGGACCAAGATCAGTTTAAGAGATGATAGCAAAGATTCATTTGATCCATAAGAGAATATCGAAGTCATTAAGATGATATAATTTTTATTTTGAGATCAAGCATAGACTACTGGCGTTTTTAGTCTTTGAGAATGTTCTCTTTAATGATTCCCCATGTTTAGTTCATTAATATCATTGGAAAATATGGAATAATTATCTTCATGTGTACACATATTACTATGGTCAACTATTTGAGTGTGTGAGGATCCCATATCATTGAACTATCATACATATGGGTAGATGACCATGTGTATTGTTTTTTATTATTTATATATATATTTTATTATTTTTAAACTCTGTTACACATTCAATGTGAATTAAAATAAAATAATTTATTTAAAATTTTTATGAAGACATTGTTTCGATTATTTCCTTCAACTGAAATGAATAAGAATAAATTTTTTAATATTATCTTCAAATGACTTTCTTATTTTTTAAAATTGAAATATTTTTTTGGATAAGTAATTATGTAATCTTATTATGAAATACATCATAAGACTTGACTGTGCTTTTAGATCACACCCTTCCAGTGCCTTTTGGTGTTTGTAGATTTCCTCTTACTAGGTTCAAGCAAGGGTAAAGCACTAATTGGAGGTGGTGTTGGTGGTTGATATTTGGGATTTAAGTTGATGTTTCATTTGGAACTTGGTTTTTTTTTCACATCTCCTAGTACTTGGATGATGTACATTGGGTTGTTTATACAAGTTTAACTTTTGGTATAGTTATCCCAATGGTCTTTTCTTTGCGTATTCTGACTTCTAGCTGCTTATTCCATTACTATTGTGGAAAATTCATTCCTACTATCATACTGTTTGATGCCAGGTGCTAATGACAAACCCAAGGGGATCAGAAACACATTTCAATCCATATTAGGACCAACATGTTTATCAGGGTACCTGGGTATCAGGGATGATACTTGGAAATGAAATTAAAAATTATAAATAATGGTATAACATCAATATTTGTACGTTGAATGATATATTAATGATTATATTTGGATTAATAATGAAGAAAAACACAGTTATTATAAACAAGTTCATAACATTCAAGAATACTCACAATTAATATCAAAAATAGATAATCACTAACTAATATACATGAGAAGTATAACTATAAATGATGTTTACAAAATTTCATAATTATTAGAAATTATTTCAAATGGTTTATTAAGATAGATTATTATTTTTTATTTGAGGCTAGAGTGTTTTTTGTCTAAGCATGAATTGAGGTAAGGGGTTCCTTGTATCAAATTTAAGGTATTAAGAATTATTTTTAAATATTGATCATGATACCTTTAATATTTTTGTGATTACTTCCAAATGAATTTATTTTACCATATTAAATTGATTTGAATATTTTTATCATTTACATTATTTAAATTTACATTGATTAAAAGGTTACCAATAATGAAAGGTGGTCTGATTAAAAATATTTTAAAATCATAAGGGATTTTTTTCCAATATTATTTTCAACATAATTAGTTTTTTAGAGATATAACATATCTTGGGATTTTTTATTCTTTCTAAAAATATTCATCATTTTAATTTAATATTAATGGAGTTTTGAATATGCCCTCAAAATTTCATTCCGCCAAGACACATATTTTAATTGATGTCTTCATATAAGTGAAACCAAACTCTTCTTGTCATCTGAGTATGGGTACTCCCTTCTTCAATATCTATATTAAATGGATGACTTTTCAAGAGTACTTATTTATAATTATATAATTTATTATGTTCATTTTCTACTAAATTTACATATATTGAATGTTTTAAAAATATTTTACGATTTTTGTGTATGTCATTTTTATGAAAATGATAATACTTTATATTTTTATCATTTTCATATGAAAGCTTTGTTATACCTCATTTTTTATTTTATATAAATTTGTATCTCTAAGGTATCATGGTTTTCAAAATAAATAATTTATCGAATAATTATTTTGAAAGGATTTCAAAATATCAAGAATAATTCGTATTTGAAAAGTAGTTATAATAAAACATAAAAAGTTCTTCTAATTATATGTTCTTTTAAAAATCTTATATATGATCGAGGAAATTATTTAAACAATACCATCCATATTATTTTGTTTGGGGGAATATGTAATATCATTCCTTTATTGTGGAATGAACGATATGTTCCATTTCCTTATCTAATCATCGATGATGTATAATCCTAACTTCTCACCTAATCTCTTTCCTTTGGAAATACCAAATTCTTGATTCCATTGATTATATTTTGTTCTCCAATAATCCCAAAATCGATTGATTGGGATAATTACTATCCTAACTATATACTATTGATATATATGGTGTAAATACCATATGGTTTAGTAATTGAACGACATTCACTATAAAAACCCTTCACTTTATTACCCACTTAAAAGTGATTTATTACATAAACATGCACTTAAGAAAACTTTGAGGATTGAGAGGTCTAGTTTATTTAGAAATTAAGAACAATACATTACTACTTAGAACATAAAACCGAGCATCTTTATTGAAAACTTATTTTACATGACCACAACATTCCTTCATACATAACATTGCATGGGTAAACCTGAGGATATGCATATTAAAAGGGTGAGCTATAAAGCCCAATAAAGAAGTAACCAATGTGTAACATGAAGAAAATAATACATGTTAGGAAATATGAATATCAATAGAGAATAAGATAAACATGAACATAATTTCATGATATAACATGATTAGCATAACATGGAAATGTGGAAACAATATTTAACATGATATAAGCATAAGACAAAGCTCATTGAACATGAATAATGAGTAAACCTTCATTTCTATTGAATTATCATGATTAAATGCTCATTTAACTTGACATATCACGATATTAATCTTTACCCAATGCATTGGAGTGATATCAGGGTGAACCCTTTTTGATCATTTCATTTCGTACATAAGTGTGCCACATAGATCATCAATGATGGAATCATTCAACACCATAAATTTACATGATAACGGAATGTAAAAAAATACATGAAACTATATAATCATTAAATAAATGTGTGTAAAGGTGAATATCCTTGATAGAGAAATGGGTATGGTATTCACTACACAATGGATTTGGCTTGGAAAATTGTGGTACAATTTCAACAGCATAACGACATGACATAATAATTCATAAAAATGGATTATGAGAGAGAAAAGGGTATATTATAATATTTACATGAAATGTAAAGTAACCTGGGTCATATATGTACATGTACCAAAATTTTTAAGGGAATTTAGATGCATAAAATAAATGCATTTCTTGAATGTAAATGAGAATATAGAAATTCCTTATGGAATTTCGGTATGGAAATGGTTGTACATGGGAGGCAATAAAGAGAGAGAAATAGGTACCTCATTATTAAAATATAAGGAGGGAAGTGTGGGGGAGGTTTTAAATCATACCCCAACATTGGTAATTGAAAACAAAAGGGTATAAAAACATAATGAAATTTGGACAAAATGAGAAAGGAATAAATCCCTCATATAGAGTGTGATCCCAAATGATTGGAAGGGGCTTGGGAGATGATTTTCGGGGGGGGGGGGGGGGGGGTGGGAAACCTTGAGAGTAATTTAGTGAGAGCAGGTCAGGGTAGTGATGTGATCCAAGGGTTTTTAGTGAATATAAGTGGGAGCATGGGTGGTTTTATATGGGGGAATATATAACATTATTTATTACTTAGGTTTAGGAAACTACACATTAAACTAATCAAAACAACAAACAAAACCATGGTTTTTTAAATGGATTTTTCCAATGAAAATTGGGGAAATTATTTTATAATTCTAATGGCCTAACTTATAAAAATATTATCCATGGTTATTTAGAGGTTTGTCACACTCTCAAGGAAATCATTTTAAAAAGTTAAAATGTTTTGAAAGTTTTGGAGGGTCCAATAAGGCACTATAATATTAATCAAACAAATATAAAATCAATTTTTTTAAGGAAACCCAATTTTTGTAATTAATTTTATAGTATTTTATTACATCGTTATTGGGTCATTATGATGTCATAAACCACATTATATATTTAAACAGTATTTAATTTTTACCCAAAAAAATCGATTGTCTCAAAAAATAATGAAAAATTAACCATTGGAAAATTTCGACATCCTGATTCCAAAAATAATATTCATTTTATCTAAATAATTTTCCAAATATGTGAATTTTTACTTTTAAAATAAAAACATATATTTATAGGAAATTCATGGGGTTTGAGAAAAACAAATTTCACACATTAATAAAAATTATAATAGTATTCATAAAAATTATAAAATCATTTATATTTAATAAAAAATAATTTTGTAATAATAATTTATTAAAATATTATTTAATTTAAAAAATCCATTAATCCATTAAAATAGATTTCTTAATTGAATAATAACTAAAATATATTATTTTTGACTTAAAAACTATTTACAAAGTAACAATAATAAAATGAATTTATAGTATTTATTCTATAAAAAAATAATTTACATAATAATATTAATATGGTCTTGTTAAATAACCCTTTATAACACCCACATAATACTTAAGGTTAAGGTTTTCAATGGTGACAAACTCTTGGGGTGGCTAGTATAACATCTCTCGAATGATAATCTTTATTAACATTCACTTCTCCCATAGGTAGTTCTGTTCAAGCTTAACATGCTGAAGCTCATCTTTGGATTCGTCAAGGGAGAACCCAGTGAAACCACCTCATTTACAAGTTCCAAAAAATGGGGTTCATATGGAGAAATTCCACTGGATGAAGCAATCACTTCCTTTGTCTGCGTAAATTGGATTTGTTAGAGTCCCATATTTATAATAATCATGTGTTCACTGTTGTATGACTATATTAGAAATGGAAAAAATTCTAAATGGTATTTTAAAATCCAAAAACATAAATACATGTAATTTTATATGTTATATAACCATTTTACATAATATGTCATTTAATTAGATCAAGAGTAATTTTCATTAATAAAATTTTGGGTCATTACAATCTTCCCCCCATAAAAAATTTCCCCTTCAAAATTTTATATTCCCACACTAAAATAGATGAGGGTAACTCTACTTCATCACTTCCTCTAATTTCCATGTTTCTTCTTCAAACATGTGGTCTCACCACTACACCTTGAATATGGGCATTGTCTAATTTTGTATAACATTTTCCCTATGATCTAATATCTTCACCAGATTATCTTTATATGAGAGGTAATTCTCCAATGTCACCACCTCTAGATTGTGTACATGTGATGGGTCCGGTATATAATTCTTCACGATTGATTCATGGAATACATCATGTACTTGAGATAGGTTTGGTGGGATTTTTAGGTGATATGTCACTACTACAATGTGATCAAGTATCTAAAAAGTGCCGATGTACCTAGGACTAACCTTTCCATTCTCGCCAAATATCATAACTCTCTTCCATACTGATATGTAGAGGAATACCATGTCTCTGACTTCCAAATCTAGGTCTCGTCAAAGATTTTCAGCATAGATCTTTTGTCAACTATGATAAACATTAATATGTTGTTGGACAGTCTTAACCTTATCCACCATTTCGTTGACCATTTCTAGAGTTAGGATTTTTTTTCTCCCCAACTTCATCCCAACATGCTGGTGATCTACACATCTTCTCATAAAGAGCTTCATTAGTATCTATTTGGATTATTTAGTGGAAACTATTATTCTAATAGAACTCAACTAGAGGAATATATTGATCTTTTCCTCCTTTGAATTTCATTGGAATTCTCTCAACATGTACTCAATTTTTTGGATAGTCTTCTCAGATTTTCCATCAGTTTGAGGATGATAAGTTGTACTAAAGTTCAGCTTAGTATTTGGAGCATATTGAAGAATCTTCTAGAATATAGAGGCGAATCTTGTATCTCAATCGAATATAGTATATTGTGGAACTCCATGAAACCTTAAAATTTCTTTAAAATTTATCTGTGTCAGTTGATCCAATGATAAATCCTCTCTAATTGAAATGAAGTGTCCAGTCATTGAAAGTCGATCCACAACAACCCAAATAACATTTTTTTCTTTTGATTAATTTGAATGTCTGATGACAAAGTTATTGGTGTCGTTCTCCCATTTCCATGATGGTATTGGTAATGGTTTCATCATCCCCTTATATTTTTCTTCTCATCCTTCACTTGAATACATACCAGGAACATTGATGTCTACACTGAGATCTTCTTCTTCCTGTTATCCCATTATTAATGTTCTCAGATATCATTAGTGAAAGGAACATTGATGTATACACTGAGATCTTCTTCTTCCTGTTATCCCAATATTAATTTTCTCAGATATCATTAGTGAAAGGATTGATGATGTTCTCTTCTTTATTATTCCCATGTCCATATTCATCAAATCCAGAAAAAAAATTGATCATTATCAATTCTCATCAATGATAGAATAACTAGGTCTTCTCTACATAGATCATCTTCCACCTTGGTATCTTTCCCAAGGTGGTAATGGATTGAGTAGTCATAGTCTTTGATAAGATCTAACCATCTTCGTTGGTGCATTTATCAACACTTTATGTTTGAATATATACATGAGGATTTTTTGATCCCTATATATTTCACACTTCATCCCATTAAGGTAATGTCGTCAAATTTTTAATGTAAAGATTACTACAACCAACTCCAAATCATGTGTTGGATAGTTTTCATTATAAAAATCCAATTTCCTTGAAGCATAGGAAATGAATTTGTCATTTTTTTTCATTACATATCACAATCCCTTTTTCATGGAATCGATGAATACCACAAAGAGTTCCCCACAAGTGTAACACCCCAGGTAAATAAAGAATATGAAATCTCCTATTTATCCATATTTTTGAATAAAATATTTAAATAACTTTAAAGGGGATGCTATGCTCGATGGCGTACCCAACACGCAACAATGAGTTTCTTGGGAATCTTACGTTGCACTCTAATAATAAAATAATGTTATGGTAGCCGTTGTAATGGCGGGAATGGATAGAAATAACTAAAATATGATTATATTTGTTTTTAAATGTTTTTAAATTTATCCAATAAAAGATAATGGCTTAAAATACGGAAAGAATTCAATTTTAGGCGTATATGCCCTAGCTTTCACTAAAGGTTCACTTATCACCTTTTGATGGCGAACCGTCATTAAATATAGTTTTGATCACTCTTATACATTCTTTTGGACCAAATAAAACTGTTATTAAGAATCGGGACATCAAAATTTACTTTTTGTAAATTTTTGGTATCTTTCCGATAAAGTTCATTTTTTAATGAATAGTGTAAAATGTTGTATTTTAATTCAAAACCACTTTTTAATCTAATTTATTTATATTATTAGATTATATTTTGAATTGGTTTTAAAGTGAAATTAGAAAATATTTTTACCATTATATCCAATAGTGTTCGTTGGAATCAATTTCACTTTGAAATCAGACTTAAACTAGTGTAAATCTTTTGATACTTATTGTTTCATAAAACACGCTATTTGTCATGACAGCAGGAATTAATTATTAAATTAATTAATGTGACTTATATGTTTTGAATTTTGTAAAACGGACTTCATTTTTGAATTCAGAATATCAAATATAGCTTAGGGTGAATTTTTGGGATTTTTCTGAAAAACTTCAATTTTTGATGAATAGTGAAACCACTAAGTGGTACTTATAAAAACTGATTTTCCGTTTAAATGAAATTTTGCCATCATTGTGCTTTGATTTTCAAATATCCGACATACATGGTTGTCATTAAGAAGTAAAATGTGGTTCAATGAGATTAAAATAATTTTTTGGTGAATAGTAACTTATTAAGTTTTTAATCGCGATTAGTGGTAATTAGTGTAGTTTAAGGTAAAAATAATGCTTTAATAAAATGAGATGATCTTGACACATGTCTTACCCTCATTGGTTGTATCATGTCCGACCAAGAAAAGCCATGGGTCAACTTGGGGACCCCATGGATCCACTTTGGTTGGGAAATGACATAAATAACATTTTATTTAATGTGAAAGTAAAATTGACACAAACATGATATGTTTTAATAAAACAATTTTTAAGTGGGGTTATACAAGTCATATTTTTGATTATAAATATTCATTGGAAAGATAAAAAGATTTCCTACATCATAGTGTTTTTTTATAATTCTTAGAGATTAAATAAATTAAATTATTTATGACATAATAATGATGCAGCGATGACATCATTATTTGAAGATTTAAATAAAATGTAAAGATAATGTAAAATCTATGAACTACACATGTCCAAAACTTATTGGATGAGTTGATTTAGAAGACTTATCACCTTAGCCACGAATTATATCAATGTGGGACCTTTTGAAACCGAAACACATTTTCAAATAAAGTAATATTTCTTTACTTTCCAAACGTTCCCCTCCTCTCCTCTTATAAAATCCCCCCACCTCTACCTCATTTAACACACTCCTCAATCTTTTGTCTCGGCCAAACCCTGACCATTTAATCTCTCCACATCCCTCTTCTCATCCTAGAGGATTCCCTTTGGGCAGAATCCTTTCAAAGGAATCCTTTAGGCTCAAATCAAAAGGAGTTACACTTTTAAAGGTAATTCATTCTCTCATGTTTATTTGTTTTATTTTGCTTCTCCAACCCCCTAAACTCTTTTTATTTACTTCTTTTGTAACAACACCAGTATCTTCAATATACTAGGATGTTGTTATAAGATTTATTCGAGCTACACTCTCACACAAATACATCAAATGGTTAATGAACATACGGTTTCCGTGGATGGTGAAATTCTGCCTCCCGAAACGATGATTGTTCAATACTCATTTAACACCTTCAAAGGTGGCCATTATGATGTCACTATTTTTATATATGATATATAATATGTTTATGTTTTATTTATTCTTCTGTATTTTTCATTTTTTTCTTACCTTTATGGCTTCCATTATGGGTATACGCGATATCTTCATTTAAGGAAGTGCAGACTACCGCCCCCTCAAAGTGATTTGATTCGTTAAATACCATATGTGGGATGTATAAAGGATGGAAATATGATATTATATATGATATTATACTGGAATTATAATATACCTTTATATCATTATTATTCCATTCTATAAAATACGGAATAGAAATGAAAGTAGCGTTCATGCGTACGTACGGCTTACCGTCTCCATGAACGGTGCATTTCATTTCTTACCTCTAAATGATTATGTAATTTTATAAATGCATGCATGTACTGGATATATATGACATATATGATATCTACATAATGAATACAATTCTGGATATAATAAACATTTGGCCACACGGACAACATGTAATTGTAAGAAGTCCACTTTCGACTTAAGAACCAAATATCGGCAAAACAAATATTATTAACTTAAATGATTACATAATGTTTATGACATGGTAATAAGTGGTATAAAAGTAATAATGAACTTGAAAAAGGTTCTTAAGGAATTATAAATTAACTCAAGTTTATTATTCAGGAGATTAAAGAACGATCGAGTCAAGTCGGACCCGAGGTAAGGGATCCTACTCCTCTCTTTTTTTTTAAGTACACACTTTTATGTAATTCCTTTTAAAGCTCATCTTTCTTGTTATTGGAATGATCTATTATATTACGCTTACTGTAATTTTTATGTTCATGTGATGAGAGACCCTATTCTCTCTCATCAATCCATTTTGGAAGTTTTGAGTGGCGCCGTTAGGCTGCCGAATTTTCGTAAGATATCTAACCTCTCTCTTTCTTTTAAAGTACCCTCCTTTATGTCACTTCTTTTAAGCTCCTCTTTGTAATGTTGGGGGATGTTATTTTATATTCCTCTTGCTGTACATTTTATTTTAATGTGATGAGATACCCTATTTTATCTCATCAATCCATATTCAGAAGTTTTATGTGGCGTCGTTAGGCTGCGGAGTTTTCGTAAGGGATTTTTCTTCTCACTTTTATTCCCGTGAGATTTATGCTACATTTGCCAGAAATTCCCTTGAGTGGTGTATGTAATGCCCATTATTCTACTCTTTGTGTAATATAATTTCGTTTATGAGTATTTACATCAATGATCTTTTGTCCTTCTTTCATGGGGTGTATGTTTTGAAAGATACCCAAGTCGGTAAGGGAACCTTTCACCCTCCTCTTTTTTAAAAGACTTCTTTTGTTGGGTCTTTTAATTTACATATCGTTATGTTGGGATATGTTCTCATATATCCTTATTGATGTAAATTTTATGTCCAAGTGATGAGATACTCTTTTTATCTCTCATAAACTCTTTTTGATGTGATGCTGTTAGGCTGTCAAGGGAACTTTTTAACCCAATTTCGATTTCTTTGGGTTCAACATGTAGTCATTGAATATGTCGTCCATTGAATATGTGTGAATGACCTTTTATTGTTTTACACTTAATATCCACTTATATTGGGTGTATTTATATTTTTCACACATATTTTTGAGATTGATTTGTCCTTAATTTAAGGATACCTTCTTTATAAGGGATTTCATCACATTTGACATTTCTATTGAGGGTTCATTGTTGTTATGCACCAATTCACTCTTATATGGTGTATATACTGTCCTTTGGAGTATTATATCATGAATCCATTTATTCTCATGATATTATAAAGTTTTGACTAAATGTTATTCCTCAACTATTGTATTCAAGTGTCTCTAATTTTGGTAAAACCCCTTTAACCAAAATATCGTTTTAAATGTTTTAATTATTTGTTCTTATTAATATCCATGTTTTCAAAATTATTTTAAGGATTTATTTATATGGATATTAATGGTTTAAAATTTTAAGCTTCAAGGTGGTATGGGACACTTTGATTCAAAAATCTCTTTATTAAGTGTTTTAAATGGTTTTGGAAATGGTTTCTTTTTGAATGGATTCAATATTTCAATATACTAAAATGTTTTATTGTGATTGAAATGTGGAAATGTTATGTTTCCTTTATGCATGTTTTATGTGACACATTTATGTTATGGTTCTTGGGCATTGTTATGAAAACAGGTGGTTTCGTGATAAACTAAGGGCGGGTGAGCCCGTTATAGCTCTCCAATGCATTGGGTAACGCGAAGGAGTGAAACGTTAAGGTTTCTCTGAAGAGATTTAGGGAATATACTGTGATGGGTATTCTAAACGTAACCAAGAGGGTTACTCCCCACGTAAGAATGTTATGAATGCCTCAAGTTACCTTTATTTCTTATGTTTTATATGATTTATTCATGGTTTGATGAGGTATGTTAAAGTGCCTATGTTTTATGGGTAAAGTATGATTTCATTCTTATGTATATATGAACTCATGTTTCCTTTCCATATTTTTATAACCCTTACTGAGCTTTTTATGCTCATCCCATGTTTTTGAAATGTTTTTCACAGGTCAAGGGAAAGGTTCATGATGTGATGATAGTGTCAAGGATGTTTCGAGAAAGAATCCGTGTTATATTTTAAATATGTTTCCGTTGATGGGAAGAATGAATACTGTCTTTTATGTAACCACTTTGTTTAAATGTAGAATGTAATGCAAGTTTCATGATCTAATTCTCTAAAACTCTAAACCTGAAAAGATCCTCAATGTGTAATCTTGTAATAACTCAAGATTAAGTAAGGTTTAAGGCTAGGGCCTTATTGTTGGTATCAAAGGCTGGTTTAGATAACTTTAGAGGTTATGGTATTCTTTAATCCTATGTGACATTACCATAATGGTTAGGATTTCAGAAAGAGTCCTAGTTTTAGATAAAGTGAATGAGTAAGTATATCTTAGTGTTTACCTTCCTCATTAGTACATGATGGTTTTGTTGATATACTCACACTGTCCTTTTTGGTTTTAGTAAATGGCTGGATCTAGCAGCCACCAAAGTGACAATGGGTTTGAAGGAAACTGTGGTGGTTCTCTGATTAAGATACTGGATGAGATGGGGGATTCAATGAGGAATCTCATGGTTTTTCTAAACCAACTATCAAGGAGTCATGATCAACCACTTGAACCTTGGTGAGTTCTCTAATGCATCATGTACGAGATGGCCAACTCGATGTGGAAATTCAGGTAATAATTATTAAGGTAAACATTAGGGTTTATATGATCCTTACTTTTGAGGTAATTATGGGTTATTATATGATATGATGGAAAATGAAGGGCATGAGATAAACTTGAGGTTAAAATATGTTATGATTATTCTTGAAGATTTTATCTCATTTTGGGGAATGTTTTAAGAATTATATAGTTTTGGAAAAAGGACAACACACAGACCGTGTGACATCCCGTCGCGTCGGACAAAACTGCGGGAATCGAACCCACATCCAAAGTGCGACTGGTATTTATCGCCTACCACTATACTACGTGAAGTACCTGGTTAGTTTGACCGATTATTTTTAGTTATATGATTTTATGAATTAAGAGTATGTTGATTTTGGAGGATATGTGATTAGGATAATTACTTTTCAATGTGAGACTTTAGGAGAAACTGATGTTGTTTGGAGATAAATTTTACGATTTAACTTGGTAGACTATGTGACTAAATCCTTCAAATATTTTTGTTTCAATCTTAGTTTGGTTTACTTTGATGAATTTTATGGACAAATGGTTCTCGTTGAACTTTGGGTTTTGTTGGACAAATTTTGGAGATTAAGAATAGATTTTCTTTTTATAAAGGGTTATCCTTTTCTGGATTATCTGATCTTGTACTAGCCTTTTTGGTTTTGGTTTTGGTTAAAGACATTGGAAGTATATAGTTCTATTTTGTGGATTAGGTGATTCTCTAGAAGTTGATTATAGTACTCTTAATGTGAACAAGTCTTCCTAAATACTCGTCTTTTGGAGAAAATATGAGTTTGTGTAAGGAATCTAATAAAAGTTGAAAGTCAATATGATAAGTGATTATGTTTCCTTATGAATAAATTCCTCAATAAAAAGTAACTTAAAACAAAAATGTTGTCTATTAACTTATCTTAATGGGGAATCAAATACCGTTTAACCCATCACAAGTTTGTGATTTTCTCATGGTTAACTTTCTCGTAAACATGTTTTCTATCACTCTCCATCAGAACATGACTCTTTGTTTTTTCCTCCATGTCCATATTTTCATACTTGGAATCCTAGTATGGGTTAACTCGGGTGACCTTTGTACTTATCTCTCTTTATTTTAAAGTGTTTGTTTTACCGACTTTTGTTCCGATGTGGGACTTTCAAGGATGTTTCCAAGCACAATTTTAAAATTGCGAGGACGCAATTCCCAAAAGGGGGGAAGGATGTAACACCCCAGGTAAATAAAGAATATGACATTTCATATTTATCCATATTTTTGAATAAAATATTTAAATAACTTTAAAGGGGACGCTATGCTTGATGGCGTACCCAACACGCAACAACGAGTTTCTTGGGAATCTTACGTTGCACTCTAATAATAAAATAATATTATGGTAGCCGTTGTAATGGCGGGAATGGATAGAAATAACTAAAATATGATTATATATGTTTTTAAATGTTTTTAAATTTATCCAATAAAAGATAATGGCTTAAAATACAGAAAGAATTCAATTTTAGGCGTATATGCCCTAGCTTTCACTAAAGGTTCACTTATCACCTTTTGATGGCGAACCGTCATTAAATATAGTTTTGATCACTCTTATACATTCTTTTGGACCAAATAAAACTGTTATTAAGAATCGGGACATCAAAATTTACTTTTTGTAAATTTTTGGTATCTTTCCGATAAAGTTCATTTTTTTAATGAATAGTGTAAAATGTTGTATTTTAATTCAAAACCACTTTTTAATCTAATTTATTTATATGATTAGATTATATTTTGAATTGGTTTTAAAGTGAAATTAGAAAATATTTTTACCATTATATCCAATAGTGTTCGTTGGAATCAATTTCACTTTGAAATCAGACTTAAACTAGTGTAAATCTTTTGATACTTATTGTTTCATAAAACACGCTATTTGTCATGACAGCAGGAATTAATTATTAAATTAATTAATGTGACTTATATGTTTTGAATTTTGTAAAACGGAATTCATTTTTGAAATCAGAATATCAAATATAGCTTAGGGTGAATTTTTGGGATTTTTTTGAAAAACTTCAATTTTTGATGAATAGTGAAACCACTTAGTGGTACTTATAAAAACTGATTTTCCATTTAAATGAAATTTTGCCATCATTGTGTTTTGATTTTCAAATATCCGACATACATGGTTGTAATTAAGAAGTAAAATGTGGTTCAATGAGATTAAAATAATTTTTTGGTGAATAGTAACTTATTTAGTTTTTAATCGCGATTAGTGGTAATTAGTGTAGTTTAAGGTAAAAATAATGTCTTAATAAAATGAGATGAGCTTGACACATGTCTTACCCTCATTGGTTGTATCATGGCCGACCAAGAAAAGCCATGGGTCAACTTGGGGACCCCATGGATCCACTTTGTTTGGGAAATGACATAAATAACATTTTATTTAATGTAAAAGTAAAATTGACACAAACATGATATGTTTTAATAAAACAATTATTAAGTGGGGTAATACAAGTCATATTTTTGAGTATAAATATTCATTGGAAAGATAAAAAGATTTCCTACATCATAGTATTTTTTTTCTAATTTTTAGACATTAAATAAATTAAATTATTTATGACATAATAATGATCCAGCGATGACATCATTATTTGACGATTTAAATAAAATGGAAAGATAATGTACAATCTATGAACTACACATGTCCAAAAATTATTGTATGAGTTGATTTAGAAGCCTTATCACCTTATCCACTAATTATACCAATTTGGGACCTTTTTAAACCGAAACACATTTTCAAATAAAGTAATATTTCTTTACTTTCCAAAAGTTTCCCTCCTCTCCTCTTATAAAAGCCCCCCACCTCTACCTCATTTAACACACTCTTCAAGCCTTTGGCTCGGCCAACCCTTTCCCATTTAATCTCTCCACATCCCTCTCCTCATCCTAGAGGATTCCCTTTGGGCATAATCCTTTCAATGGAAGCCTTTAGGCTCAAATCAAAAGGAGTTACACTTTTAAAGGTAATTCATTCTCTCATGTTTATTTGTTTTATTTTGCTTCTCCAACCCCCTAAACTCTTTTTATTTACTTATTTTGTAACAAAACCAGTATCTTCTATATACTAGGATGTTGTTATAAGATTTATTCGAGCTACACTCTCACACAACTACATCAAATGGTTAAAGAACATACGGTTTCCATGGATGGTGAAATTCTGCCTCCCGAAACGATGATTGTTCAATACTCATTTAACACCTTAAAAGGTGGCCATTATGATGTCACTATTTTTATATATGATATATAATATTTTTATGTTTTATTTATGCTTCTGTATTTTTCATTTTTGTCTTACCTTTATGGCTTCCATTATGGGTATACGCGATATCTTCATTTAAGGAAGTGCGGACTACCGCCCCCTCAAAGTGACTTGATTCGTTAAATACCATATGTGGGATGTATAAAGAATGGAAATATGATATTATATATGATATTATACTGGAATTATAATATACCTTTATATCATTATTATTCCATTCTATAAAATACGAAATAGAAATGAAAGTAGCGTTCATGCGTACGTACGGCTTACCGTCTCCATGAACGGTGCATTTCATTTCTTACCTCTAAATGATTATGTAATGTTATAAAGGCATGAATGTACTGGATATATATGACATATATGATATCTAAATAATGAATAAAATTCTGGATATAATAAACATTTGGCCACACGAACAACATGTAATTGTAAGAAGTCCACTTTCGACTTAAGAACCAAATATCGGAAAAACAAATATTATTAACTTAAATGATTACATAATGTTTATGACATGGTAATAAGTGGTATAAAAGTAATAATGAAATTGAAAAAGGTTCTTAAGGAATTATAAATTAACTCAAGTTTATTATTCAGGAGATTAAAGAACGATCGAGTGAAGTCGGACCCGAGGTAAGGGATCATACTCCTCTCTTTCTTTTTAAGTACACACTTTTATGTCATTCCTTTTAAAGCTCATCTTTCTTGTTATTGGAATGATCTATTATATTACGCTTACTGTAATTTTTATGTTCATGTGATGAGAGACCCTATTCTCTCTCATCAATCCATTTTGGAAGTTTTGAGTGGCGCCGTTAGGCTGCCGAATTTTCGTAAGAGATCTAACCTCTCTCTTTCTTTTAAAGTACTCTCCTTTATGTCACTTCTTTTAAGCTCCTCTTTGTAATGTTGGGGGATGTTATTTTATATTCCTCTTGCTGTACATTTTATTTTAATGTGATGAGATACCCTATTTGATCTCATCAATCCATATTCGGAAGTTTTATGTGGCGCCGTTAGGCTGCAGAGTTTTCGTAAGGGATTTTTCATCTCACTTTTATTCCCGTGAGATTTATGCTACATTTGCCAGAAATTCCCTTGAGTGGTTTATGTACTGCCCATTATTCTACTCTTTGTGTAATATAATTTCGTTTATGAGTATTTACATCAATTATCTTTTGTCCTTCTTTCATGGGGTGTATGTTTTGAAAGATACCCAAGTCGGTAAGGGAACCTTTCACCCTCCTCTTTTTTAAAAGACTTCTTTTGTTGGGTCTTTTAATTTACATATCGTTATGTTGGGATATGTTCTCATTTATCCTTATTGATGTAAATTTTATGTCCAAGTGATTAGATACTCTTTTTATCTCTCATAAACTCTTTTTGATGTGATGCCATTAGGCTGTCAAGGGAACTTTTTAACCCAATTTCGATTTCTTTGGGTTCAACATGTAGTCATTGAATATGTCGTCCATTGAATATGTGTGAATGACCTTTTATTGTTTTACACTTAATATCCACTTATATTGGGTGTATTTATATTTTTCACACATATTTTTGAGATTGATTTGTCCTTAATTTAAGGATACCTTCTTTATAAGGGATTTCATCACATTTGACATTTCTATTGAGGGTTCATTGTTGTTATGCACCAATTCACTATTATATGGTGTATATATTGTCCTTTGGAGTATTATATCATGAATCCATTTATTCTCATGATATTATAAAGTTTTGACTAAATGTTATTCCTCAACTATTGTATTCAAGTGTCTCTAATTTTGGTAAAACCCCTTTAACCAAAATATCGTTTTAAATGTTTTAATTATTTGTTCTTATTAATATCCATGTTTTCCAAATTATTTTAATGATTTATTTATATGGATATTAATGGTTTAAAATTTTAAGCTTCAAGGTGGTATGGGACACTTTGATTCAAAAATCTCTTTATTAAGTGTTTTAAATGGTTTTGGAAATGGTTTCTTTTTGAATGGATTCAATATTTAAATATACTAAAATGTTTTATTGTGATTGAAATGTGGAAATGTTATGTTTCCTTTATGCATGTTTTATGTGACACATTTATGTTATGGTTCTTGGGCATTGTTATGAAAACGGGTGGTTCCGTGATAAACTAAGGGCGGGTGAGCTCGTTATAGCTCTCCAATGCATTGGGTAACGCGAAGGAGTGAAACGTTAAGGTTTCTCCGAAGAGATTTAGGGAATATACTGTAATGGGTATTCCAAACGTAACCAAGAGGGTTACTCCCCACGTAAGAATGTTATGAATGCCTCAGGTTACCTTTATGTCTTATGTTTTCTATGATTTATTCATGGTTTGATGAGGTATGTTAAAGTGCCTATGTTTTATGGGTAAAGTATGATTTCATTATTATGTATATATGAACTCAGGTTTCCTTTCCATATTTTTATAACCCTTACTGAGCTTTTTATTCTCATCCCAAGTTTTTGAAATGTTTTTCACAGGTCAAGGGAAAGGTTCATGATGTGATGATAGTGTCAAGGATGTTTCAAGAAAGAATCCGTGTTATATTTTAAATATGTTTCCATTGATGGGAAGAATGAATACTGTCTTTTATGTAACCACTTTGTTTAAATGTGGAATGTAATGCAAGTTTCATGATCTAATTCTCTAAAACTCTAAACCTGAAAAGATCCTCAATGTGTAATCTTGTAATAACTCAAGATTAAGTAAGGTTTAAGGCTGGGGCCTTATTACAAGGGGGTAGTGTTAGCACATGTGAATTGATAAGCCTCCTTTTCAATTCTTTGAAGATGTCTTCGTATTCATCACTCCAAGAATACATTACTCCCTTCATAGTTAGTTTCGTAAGGGGCTTGGATAATTTTGAGAAATTTCTCAAAAATCGGAGATAATATCTAGCTATCCCTAGGAAGCTATGAATATCTGTTACTAATGTTGGCCTTGGACTTCCCTCAATTGTAGCTGTCATGAAGGGATCCAAAGATATCCCATTGCTTGTGATGATATGACCCAAGAATGAGATCACCTTGAACCAAAATTCACAATTGTTTATCTTTACATAGAGCTTATCCTTTCACAAGGTCCCTAGTACACATCATAGATTCTCTTCATGGTCCTCCTAGGTTTTGGAGTATATTAGAATATCATATATAAATACTACCACAAATTTATCAAGGTAATATCTAAAGACTCTATTCATCATGTCCATGAATATTTTGGGAGGATTATTGAGTTCTAAAGGCATTATTATGAATTAATAGTTCCCATATTTTGTATGAAAATAAATCTTGAGGATATCCTCCTTATTCACCCTTAATTAATAATATCCTGACCGCAAGTCCACATTGGAGAAGTATTGTGCTCCATGTAGTAGATAAAATAAGTCATCAATTTTTGGAAGAGGATGCTAGTTCGTCATCGGGATTTTGTTGAGCTCATGATATTTAATGAAATGGTGCATTGACCCATACTTCTTCTCAATGTAGAGGATTGGTGTACCCCATGGTGAAGCACTTGGTCGTATAAACATTTTATTTTGATTATTTTATATTTGTTTCTTTAAATCCCCAATCTCCATAAAATCCATTCTGTATAGAGTTTTGGATATGGGAAATTCCCTAGGTATAGATTAATTGAGAATTAAAAAACTCTTCTAGAAAAAAGGCCAGTCAATTCCTTGGGAAACACTTCAGAAAATTCCCTCACAATAGGCATGTGTTCAATGATGGCTACTTCCAGAGACTCAATCATCTGAGAAAGATAAGAATTTATATAGGGAATTAATATCCATGGTTTAGATTATGGCTCTAAATAAGAATCATCCTCCTCCTTAAACTTGAATTGAATCGGGGTCGATTATCCATATTGGGAGTGGTTTCTCTCTTATGGAAATTTATGTTGGTTCTATATAAGGAAAGTAAATCTATGATAAGAATTTCATTAAATTATACCGGAGGGAGTATGATTAGGTTCATCGGGAAGTGCAATCCACAAATTATGACATGGGAGGACTTATATTCATGGGATGCAATGATTCCCCCATTTTCTGTTTTCCCCAACATATTTTTGTTCCTGATTTTTTTTGGTGTTGGTATTGTTCTACTAAATGTTCAAGATATAAAAGAATTCCGACAAAAACAACAAAAAATATCATGTTCACTATTTTTTAATGAATAACTATCATACATGTCACCACATCATTTTTGGGGATCACATTGGTAGTAGTGATGGAAAAAGCTCTCCCTTGATTCCATGAAGGTTGTTGGTTGCCTTCAAAAACCCTTGTCTTAGGGAACTCGTTTGAAAAGTAACTTGGTTTTTTACAGTTGAAGAATTGAACAACACATTGAGGGTCAAATGGTGCGTTCCTCTCCTCTATCACAGCCATAAGGTGTTCTTACCGACAGTTAATGGCCATGTTCCCTTTTCTTCTAAACCCAAATCATCTCCTTGTCCCCTTAAGGAAATTTCTGAGGTGCTTTATTCCGCACCATTGTCAAGTGGGGTGATAGAGTTTTTTAGCACCATTGGATTTATTCTTTAGACCACCAGAAGTAAATAATTCTTTACACTTCTTATTCCCATGATACCCCATAGATTCTACAATCACCATTTTGACCTTGAAGGCACATCATAAATTTTTTTCATAGCTCTCAAAGTCACGAATAACTAGGGACTTCAATAGGCTAGGTTTTATCCCATTAATAATGTGACCAACCTTGCATTCATGGGTAATGACAAAGCTGGAGACGCATCTTGAATGTCTTGTGAATATTACCTCAAACGCTCCAATTGGATTTTTCATATTTTTTATTGAGGGCATGGAAGTCCCTTTCAATATTATATCAAGGGGTGCGAGGAAAATATATGTCAAAAAACATTTTCTGGAAATCCTTCCCTTCCAATTCCTCGATCTCTTCCTCAGTCTTCATATTTTAGATCGATGTCCACCATTGATCAGCTTCACCCTTTATATGATAATAATCCATAAGAACATTGTCTTGTTCAGAACATTAAAGGTTGTAGAATATCTTTTCAATAGAGTAGATCCATTATTCAGTGATCGATGGATCAAATTATCCATTAAAAGTTGATGGCGTTTTTCACATGAGGTTCTCGATTGCGACTTATTCTTTCTTGGAGGGGGGGAGGTGGATGATCCTCTTTACCCATGTTTATATTCAAAACATGAGTTAACTATGAAATTATCATGACAAATTTTGTGATTCCCACTCCCATCAGATTGGGAATATCATTTAAACATTATTTACATTGAACTTCGCATCAGTTTCTAGCTCAAGACCTCCTATTACCTGGAATTGGCTGGAATAAAAGGAAATTTAGGAGTAACAGATAAAGGGGAATCCATTTGACAAAAAGGGATTACTTATAAATTAAAATTTTTTCCTTAACTTATCTATGCTATCGATGATATACTTCTCAAAATATATTCTTAGGGGAATTATTTTAATTACCATAATAATAATTCATACCATGATTATTAATTTACAAAATCATATCCCCTTGTAGTTTCGTAACCAATAGTGTAGCCAGGCCTGTTTTCGTGCACCAGTTCCCATTCGAGTCTATCTCAAAGCATGGTTTTTGGGTTTTAACCCTACATACATCTGTCCCAGAGCCTCCTCTACCAAATCATATCAAGACATGGATGTATTTTTGTTTGATAAACCACTTACTATATATTCAAATAATATTTGGGATTTTTATATTATACATAGTCATATCCCTAAGGCCGTCACCATGGTTTTCTAATCCCAATCTAAAAAATAACTAAACCCATCCTCTAATACCAATAATAACAACTCTTCTCTTTATTACACACATAAATATATTTTATTATATAAACCTGTACTTAAGGAAACATTGAGGATCGAGGGGTTTAGTGACTTGTGAAATAAGGAACAGTACCTAAAAACATAAATCATAAAAGCCAATATCTTAATTGAAAACTTCTTTTATATGACCACAATATTCCTTAGTACGTAGCAATGAATTGGATAACCTGAGGACATGCATAAGAAAAGGGTGAGCTATAAAGCCCAATAAGTGAGTAAAAAAGGTGTAACATGAATAATATAATACATTTTAGGAAATAGGCATATAAATGGAGTACAATATAAACATGGACATAAAGGCATGATATGACATGAGTATCATAACATGGAAATGTGGAAACAATATTTAACATGATATTAGCATGAGAAAAGCATCATTGCACATGAATCGTGAGTAAAACCTAATTTAACATGAATTAGTGTGGGTAATACCTCCTTTCACTCGACGTATCATGATAATAATCATTACCCAATGCATTATATTGCTATCAGGGCACACCCTTCTTAATCATTTCATTCATGAAAAAGTGTGACACATAGATCATACAACATAGAATCTTTCAAAACCATCATTTATCCCATGATAAAATAATTTAGAATAAATACATGAAACTCTATAATAAATATGTAAATTTGAGTAAAGGTGAATATCGTTGATAGAGAAATGTCCATGGTATCCACTAGACAATGACTTTAGCTTGGAAAATCACGGTGCAATTTCAGCAGCTTAATGACATGACATAAGAATTCATAAAAAAGGTTGATGAGAGAAAAAGTGGTATATCATAATATTTACAAGAAATTTACATTATTAGGGGTCATATATTTAAATTTTCCAACATATGTAATGGAATTTAAGTGCATTATTTACAATAATTTCTTGAATGTAAATGAGTAGAGAGAAATTCCTTGAAAAAGTTTGGCATGTTAATAGGTGTACATGGGAGGAAATACTGATATATAAAGTGGTATCCATCATTAAAACATAAGGATGGTAGTATGGGGGAGGTTAGAAATCATACCCCAACATTTTTAATGGATAAAGGGTATAAAAACCTAATGAAATTTAGACAAAAACGAGAAAGGAATAAATCCCATACTTGGATGTGTGATCCCAAATGCTTGGGAGGGGCTTGAGATAGGATTATTGGGAAATTTTGGAACCTTGAGTGAATTTTAGAGAGAGGAGGTCATGGTAGGTACGTGATCCAAGGTTAATGAGAGAATATAAGTGGGAGCTTTGATGGGTTTATATGGGGAAAGAGAGGAAATTCATTATTATTTAGGTTTTGGACAGTACACATTAATCAAATGAAAACAACAAACCACCCCATAGTTTTGCCCATGTTTTTTTTCCAAAGGGGAGTGGAAAAAATATATTATAAGGCCAATAGCCGAACATATTAAAATAATTTGATTTCTTATTTGGATATGAGGCTCACTCTCAAGGAAATCATTTTAAAAAGTTATAATGTTTTATAAGTCTTGGACAGTCCACTAAGGAACCATAAAATTATTCAAACAAATCTTAAATCACATTTCCTAAATTTAAAACATATATTGGCCAAAACTACCCTTTATATTATTTTATTAAATCATTATTGGGTCATTATGATATCCTAAATCACATTATGTATTAAAATGGTATTTCATTTTTACCCAAAAATTTTACTGAATCAGAAAATTATGAAATATTTACCATTGAATAATTTCAAAACCATGATTCCAAAAATATTATTCATTTTATCTAAACAATGTTCTAAATATGTGACATTTTAATTTGAAAATAAAAACCGACATTTATTTAAAATTCATTTTTTTTGAAAAAAATAGCTTTCAAATGTTAATAAGAATTAGAATTGTATTCATACAAATTATACAATCATTTATATTAAATAAAAATTAATTTATTCATAATATTTTAATAAAATATTATTTAATTCAAAAATCCATTAATTAAAGAAAATATTTCTTAAATTTATATTAACTAAAAAATACAATTTGTACATTAAAAAATATTTACAATGTAACAATAATAAAATGAATGTATATTATTTATTCTACACAAAAATAGTGAACATAATAACAGTGATAGGGTCTTGTTACATAAACTCTTATAACACCCGCATGAGACCTAAGGGTATGGTGTGTGATGGTGACTGACTCTTTGGGTGGCTCGGTTACCATCCCTTGAGTTGTAATCTCTATTAACTTCCACTTCTCTTGTAGGTAGTTCTGTTCAAGCTTAACGTGTTGATGCTCAACATGGGCTTGGTGAAGTGAGAAGCCCAGTGAAACCACCTCCATTCTGTGCTCCATAAAATGGGATTTGTATTGAGATACTTTAATAGATGAGGCCATCACTTCCTTTGTATGAGTAAATTGGTTTTTTAAAGTTGTATATTTATTCTTATCATGTGGTCACTGTTCAACAAATTTATTAGAAACGATAAAATTTCATAAAAATATTTTAAAATCCAAAAACATTAAACCAAGTATGTTCATATGTTTTATAACTTATTTACATAATAAGACATTTAATTATATCAAGAGTAATTTTCATTAAGAAGTATTTATTTCATTACATTCACCATGAAAGTTATTTAATATCTTTTTATACCCATTATATTTCAACTGGATTGTCATGATTTGATTATTGAAGGAATTATTAATAATTACTTTATTTGGACACATTTGAAAATGTTATATAAACTATTAATATTTCCATGGGTTCTTTATGATGTGTTTAATGAGAACCATTTTCATTATATAAGATCTTTATGGTGTAAAGTTTGAATTTTTTCATTTGAATGGTCTATAAAGAACATTTTATTTCCCCAAATTCTTTATTATTTGATAAGTGAATATTTTCAAATTACCCTAATAGGTATGGGTGAGTAATGTGTGGGGTCTTATATCACCCTCCAATGATTTTGTTAAAATATTATATCTCTTGACATAAGTATTCTTTAGTATATTTTAGTTTCTCTTAAGCATGGTATCTGATGGTGTGTCTCATGAAGGTAGTGTTTCCATATACTGATGTTTTAGATATATATGAAAGATATTCCATAGTTTTATGATTCTTATTATGACTATGATATGAATTAATATCTTCTTGTTACTGACCCATGTTTCAAAATTCTTTTTATTCATGGCTTATGTTTCATTAATCCTTATGCCAGGGATTATGATATAATGTATCTTCAGAATAAGTTTCTTATACATCCTCTTTATACTAATATTATCTTATAGTCACATATTATATGTTATCATTAATGATTATTTTTACCGTTAATGATAACCATATACAACCAAAAACATATGATTTTATTTACCATGGCATGAAGATGAGTTTAACATGGGAAATGTATTGAATAATAACTAGTAAAATGAAATTATTGGGGAATATTTAAAATTATTATAAAATATAAATCCTATATAGAAAAAAAACTAATCCTCTTGATTATTGTGATTTTGTGTATATTATGTAATGAAATGTTCTAATTTTATAATTAATGTGTTATAAATGAATGTTTATCTCCAGTCACTATATTAGTTTTTTGAAGTAATATATTTAAGGTGATTCTTTTCCATCCGTTACTATAATTGATCCTTGGATTAGTCTATTGATCTTTGAGTATGTGATAATTTTTTTTGTAATATTTGATGTTTATGTTCATTTTAAAAATATAGTGAGCATTCCTAACTAGATATAAATATTTCATTTGACTATTTGTTTTGTCAACAACCTTGAGCATGTGTAGCATGTTTACTTATTCTGTTTCATAATATTCAATTTCAAATATTTATGATATGGAAACCTTAAATGGTGGGGATAGATCAATATGGTCACAAATTTTCATTATTTATTTCATAGGGTTTTATTAAACAGTTTTTGGGTATTTGATGTGTGGTTTGGAATATCATGGCATCACTAATGATTAAAAAAGTACATTTCAGTTTATTTTTTCTGTAGTTATTATGTGTTCATGGATGGTATCATATAGTTTCCATATTTATTGTTGTTGGTTAAATATATTATCGCATCTCTATTCTTAAATCCTTAGTGGATTTCATTGGATATAAATTGGTATATTGGGGAAAATTGTCACATTATGATGTTATTTTTAGGTATTTATTTCATTATTAATTTATTTTTGTTATCCTTCTAAATTTAATGTTTCTTTTATTTGGAAAAATTATGTTTTTGAGAGACACATGATGTTGGATGGGTTAGTCATGGATAATGCTAACCATCTCAACAGTGTGTTGGTGAATAATTTATTGCATGGGGTGCTAGGATAGTATACTTTTGGGGCTAGCCATGTTTCCCTAACCATGTGTTGTTACTATATATTTTTAGAAAAGATTTTATTGGTTTTTAAACCATGTAACCAAACATTTTAACCTATCATGCCAAAAAATTGAAGTTCCTATTATACCATCTCAAACTTTTATCCCCCCATTGGTCTCCTTTCTCATGCGTCCATAGACAGTATCCATAAAAGAACCTAGAATGGATCTATCCCCTTCCACAGTTATTATTTAATCTAAATTATTAGTTCATGTTATTTTTTCTTCGATTTGTGATCTATTCTTATTCATTTATCATCATATTCTTCTTTTTTTTTTCTTATTCCAACTTCTTCCTTTTCCTAAGTTTAACTCGCTGAACATTTATAAATAAAATTCACATAGTGAATAAATTAAATTACCTATTATGTAAAGTTGTTAAAGAAAAGAGATACACTTATTTGGTTAATTTGGATCATTATAAGTAATATTATTTCATATTTAAAAGCCCATTAAACATCATAACATATGATAATATAGACGTTGAACATTGATTATATAATTAGTGTATATATATATGGGGTTATGATAATATAAAATTGATATATACGAATGAGGCGATGGAATCAAACAATAGGATCATACCCTATGATTCCCATTTATTATATCTTCCGAGGGAGATACAATCACTAGTATTTTCTATTTATCGACCCCCAGTTGAGACTCAAAAACTAAATCTTGAGAAAAAAATTATAGGATAAGTTTAATAACATCGAGATCATGACTGAAACCATGTTAGCAAAACCACCCCCTGAAAATTTCATGATCGCACACCTTACCCTTAGGTAATTTGGCGGAGTAATAATGAGATATGTGTCAAGACCGATATTGTATGAATTTATATATATATTTTTTATAAAATAATGATTATAATAATCATTTATGATTATTATTAATTTTTTAATGATCACATAATGAGTTGATAAAAATTAGACGGAACACATTTTTTATTTTTTTATATATGTATTATTTCAGTCAAGATGCACTATTTTAATTAATTCATGAAATTTTTAAATAAATTATATTTTAGAAAAATATTATAATAATTTATTTTAAAAGTGAATTATAATATAATTTTATGAATCCAATAATAAATTTTTCAGGGTCAAATAAATGTTATTGTCAAAAACTAGTATTTTTCAGTAAATATGGATTTTCAATTTAAAATTATAAATTCTAAAAAATATAGATATATTTTTAATAATTAAATATTATTTTAAAAATAAATATGTCAAAATTATAAAATAGTTACATTTCATAATTTTTATACAGTGTTGATTTATTTTTATCAAATTTATATACCGTATAAATATACACCGTGTATTAGGAAATCCAAATTACCCAATATTGATGTAAAATATAACATAAATGGCGTCAATTAAAAAAATACTTCCCCTTTAAAATAATGTTTTTGAGGTTATTTTATTATTTTCTAAAATCTTTTATGAATCATCCAAAATGTATAAAATATATTATGGTTTTGAAATCAATTCTTTATTAAAATTACTCCCCGCCACCAAGGCCTTCGGGCCAGTTGATTCTCAAGGCCATCGGGCCACCTTAAGGCCTTCGGGCCACCCCAAGACCTTCGGGCCACATGAATGAAGACCCTAGACACACTATAAAAAAGGAGCACCCCAGATGAGGATTCAGAGCAGGTGCACTCACCAGAGCAGAGAAAAATGGATTCTCAGAATGAGAGGGTATGGCTATGCCATCGGTGTCAGCCTGTGCTTGCACAGGAAGCCTAGCTAGACGGTCATGCTAAGGTGGAGAGCTACTATCAAGATGAAGATACTAGGGAGGGGTAGTTCCTTGTAGATATTCTGGATGAATTCCCTAAGTACTTCGAGTTATGTAATCTCCTAAGCCTACGGGCCATGTAATCTCTGAGCCTACGGGCCTTGTCAGGGTTCCCCCTACCAAATCAATCCTATGATTTTCAATGCCAACAATTTCTTTTGTGAACGCTCATCCCCATTTCCACTAATGTGTATTCACCTACATGTACCAATACATTATTAATTAGGGACATACATTTATTTATCCCACACACTTTAATCGAGGGTTTAAATATTATAAAATATGATCCTAGGTTGTATGATCTATGTGGCATGGTTAAGCACGTACAAGATATGGAAGTGATAGGTGGGCCGAAAATTACGTAGCCCTAAAATACATTAGGTAATGTTTTAATCTCATGATATCACTTGTATGGTAGTTAAGAATCTATACTAAGAGGAATACACTAGGTTGTCTTGGCGGTTATCCTAGCCTTTTGTCATTATGTCATGGTTTACATTGTAGACACATTCCCATATTTCCCTTATATTTTCATTGTATGTCAGGATTCTATGTTCATAGTTATTATTCTCTCCCCTTTTATGTCCCATTGAAACTTATATTGAATTACATGAAATAATTTCATCATGTTAGGATTTATTCTATTCCTTTACTGGGATTTATATCTCACCCATTTCTTATGTATGTCTTCAGGTTATCTAATGAAATTTTAATAGGAGAAGTGGAATTTTATAAAATAAAAAGGATGTTTTCAACAATTTTTTTGTTTCCATGTATCAATTTGATAATATATATAACTATTCATCCAAATAAAATAAGTTTCAATATAATTTGGGAATATCTTATGTGATCCTTTTTGTAATAAATCAGGAAGTTAAGTGTATTAAATGATGGGTTGTCATAGTTGGTATTAGAGATATGTCTAGTTATTTTTTTGTATTTGTATTAAAAAACACTAGATAAATAAATAAGAATAATATTAAAGATATGAAAATATACCAAGGTCTTGGTAAAGTATAATGTAAGTGGTTTCTATGAAAATAAATACTTTTATGTTTTTCACTAGTGGATGTGTCTATAGAATTGATGTACATAGGGGTAAAGAACCTGAAAAAACATATTTAGATACACTCAATCATCGACTTATTCAAGAAAATAGGATTTATTTCACACTTGGATTGACAATACTAGGGTTTATGCTTGGGTAATTTTAAAATCTCATTATGAAAAATTATTAAAGGGAAAAAAATTCTCGTATTATTTTATATTCAGAAATAGATCATGGATAACATTGATTAATCCTAAATAGGTTATCAAATATATTAAATTTATGAGTTATGCCTTTAATTTTCATGGTTTACCATTTTTATTTTTAATAGTATAAAAATATTCCTCCATAATTTTCCATTTATTCTACTATATGGATGGAAATAAGTGGAACTGATTCTACAACTTATGTGATTGAAAATGTGATGATTTCCAAAATAAGGCACAAAAAATCACAGGATATCAAGTAATATATATTCTCATTATTCCAATCTAGCTATCCAAAATCATGAATAACTACCAGAACATTGATTAATTCTCAAACACATCAAATATGATGAGTTTGAAGTCTCATGGAAGATTATATGATAAAGGTAACAATGTAATGAAGCCCTAATTTTCTTTAATGTGAAAAAAGTGTAAAGAGGCTCCAAGGGAAATGACACAAAGGGAATGTGGATGTCCTATGTTTCGAAACATTAGTTATAAAGTATATAATTATAAAGGAAAATGAATAATGTGAGAGGTAAATGAAGATCAATTTAAGGTTCCATCAATAATTCTATGCTAGAAATGTGAGAAGTTGGGAATTATACAAAACCATGATATATTACAATGGCTAATAAGAATTTTGAGTACCAACAATATCCATGATCAAGAGAAAAAAGAAATAATTATTTATAAATAGTCCATGATGACTCATATATACAAAACCATTATTGAAAACCGTTGTATGTTTCATTGTATTAAAATTCATGCCACTTGAGCATATCTTTTATGATTTCTAAGAATATATATTCTCAACAAAAAAAGGTTTAATATCATTGGTAATAATATCTATTAATATTTTTTCACATGTTGATGTTTGTGGTGTTTTTCTTGTTTTTAATATATTAAATATCACCCTACTATATTTTGATACTATCTATGTTATGGAATAGTTTTCATTTTATAAATCTAATATAAATTGCTGAGAGATTTACATTACCTATTCTATCATTAATCACCCTACGATTATTTACAACTAAAAGGAGAATGTTGAATCTTATTTTGTATCGTAATCTCAAGGATCAGAAAAAAATATAGATTAACTGATTGAGACAAAATAAAATATCATAAATTACTATATTCCCATTGTAAATCAATTCAATGGTCTATTTAATGAAAATTATATAGATATATTCCTAACAGAGAGTTTGATATCTAAATAAACATACTCTTATACTAAGTAACACTCCTAGGTCATGTTATCACTTAGAAAAGGAATATTTATAGACTATTCAAAAACAAATGCAATTAAAGGATGTCCAATAAAACCAATGTAATAGAAATACATAGTGGTTTTTGATTATCATGGTAATATCAATGATTATTAAAACAACCATCACAATGATCATTCCCCCTAACCAAGATAACTCATAAAGGAAATACGTTTTTCGAGAATGATGAATGCAGATTTTTTGTAAGGAGATAAAGAAGAAGCTAATCACTGCACATGTTCTCACATTACCCACCAGTGAGGAAGGATTTTATATATATAGCAATGTATAAAAATATTTATTGGTTTCTATCCTTATTCTTGTTGAAAAAAGTGATTTTCTATGACTCCCAATAACTAATGATCCATGAGAATGACTACATAACTCATGATATTGTATTGGCTGTGGGGATCTTCACATAATGATTTTGTGGAATTATATATACTATGAGAAATGTGAAATATATATGTATCATAAAAGCCTATAGTATATATTAATTCAAAATGAGATTAATATGTGCAAATTTTGGTGGTTAGAACTGATCAAGTATTATGATTGTTCAATCTATTACCATCCTAGGTAAATAAATAAGATAGGAAAATCTCTATATTAAAATGACCACACCACTATATCTATAATTAGGATTTTTAGGGAACTAGTATTCATAGAAATTAAAAGGATATATTTGGGAATAATAAAAGGATCTTCACCCCACATTTTTCAAATAACTTCTCAACTATAAATTCTTGAAAGGATCAAGGGGGATCAGAATGATAATGCGGCACAACAGTGGAAGGTAGAGAATTTTTTGGATATCAAATTTGATTGAGAGGGAGTTATAAGGTTGTGTATATTGAAATTTTTTAATTCAAAACCATAACTGGAGAGGGAACTTTTGGATGATGTGTGTAGCTCATCCTTCCCTATTAATCGTGGAAGCACTAAGATGTATATAGTTTTTACGAAAATTTCATGTTGCGATAACATTAATGGAGAGATTGTAGAGTTTTTATATCAATGATTAGTGTGAAAACATTTCACTGATGAATAACATAATTCTATGGTTATGATGAAACCATTTCCTAGAACATCATTGAAATTTGAAAACATAACCATGGATTTCATCAAATGATTCCTCATGACACCAAAAGGTTTTAATTCCATCTGGGTGGTAGTCGATTTCCTTACAAATTCATCATATTTTATTACAATCATGGAATATTTCTCTCTTAAACAACAATCCAAGATATATATATATATGGAATGTTTTAAGACCTCATTGATTTCCACTCTCTATTGTATCTAATTGAGATATTATTTTTACCTCAATATTTTGGATATTCCATTAGTAAGAATTAGATATGAAACTTAACATCCACATCGCTTATCAACATAAATGGATGATCAGTCTGAGAGGACCAGTAAAACTCTATACGATATGTTGAGATCATGGTCCATGTATTTCCAAGGATATTAGGATCAACACCTTCTCCTAGTGGAGTTCTTATATAACAATAGTTTCTATTATAGAAATAAAATGGGGCATTTTTAGGATATGTATTGGAAGAGGTGTCATAGTCCAATATGTTCGGATGAATTTGGGGATAGAATGCTATTGGGACCTGATGATATTAAAGAGGTTAAAGAGAAGGTTAAAACTATTCTAAATCACATTAAATCTACAAAACGTTTATAGAAAATTAATATATATAATCTTTGACATGGTCTAGAGTTTTAGGTTGGAGATAATGTGTTCCTTCAAATATATATATGGAAGAAATTCATGAGGTTTTTGATGAAGGTAAATACTAGTACTAGACACATCATCCCCTTTTAGATCCTTGATCGTGTCGAAGATGTTTCAAACTGAATAGCACTCCCACATTTTCAATCTCAAGTACATGATTTGATCCATGTATCCCTCAAGAAGAAGTAAATTCTAGACCCCTCACATATACTAAATCTAGATATGGTACTATTAGAGAATGATCCTTCATATTAGGATAATCTAGTGAAGATATTATATCGTAGATACAAATTTCTATTTTATAAGAAAACTGACCATGAAAAAGAGTTGTGGAAATAATACAAGTTTGAGGAATTCAAATGGTAACTAGAAGGGGCAAAGAAATAGATGTACCCTCATCTTTTTTAGTGTATGATATAAAAAGTTAAATGGAATATTTCTTAAGTGGGAATGATGTAATTACCTAAACCATTATATATGAAATTCACAATGTGATTTAATTGAATTCCCCATTATATAATGTGGTGATAGAAAACACATGCACTTATTTCGTTGTTTTGGAATGTTATAAGTTATATCTTGTTGGTTTTAAAAGACAATTATGAATCATAACCATTAATAATATAGAAGTTGAAAAGTAATCATATGATTATTATATATATATATTTGGTTGCGATATATTCTAAATGATATAGATGAATGAAGTGATTGACTTAACTAGTAGGATTGTAATATATAAATCCCAATTATCAGAACATCTGAGAGAGATTGTGACACTAAACATTTACCATGATCTATCATAAGATGAGATTCAATAACTAATGTATCATAGAAACTATTTACTAGATAATATCAAGGTCATCAAGATCAGGAACAAAACTATGTTCTATGTACCACCCCATCAAAATATCATGATCAAACACATTTCACTTAGGGTGTTTTCTATTGTAATAATGTTATTTGTATGAATACCCATATAGTATGAATTTTTATCTTTTTAAAAATAAGGAATATATTTATTTAGTATGATGACTATTAATTTTTTTCATGATTAGATAATGAGTTGATAAAAATTAGATGAAATAGATATTTTGTTGGGGGAAATGAATAGTTTAAATCAAGACTCTATTTTTAATGAATCCATGAAATTTTTAAATAAATCATATTTCAATATAATAATATTATTTTATAATTTTTATTAAATATAAATGATAATATATTTTTTTAAGTTAAAATAAATTTTTACAAGGGTTAGAAAATTATTAATGTTAAAACAACCAATATTCTCCAATAAATGTGGATTTTTGATTTAAAAGTTTTAATTATCACACATAAATATTTTTTGGATAAAATAATTATTATTTTTGAAATCATCATGTTTTTAAGGGTGAAATGATCGGATTCAAACTTTCCAATAGTGATTTTTCATAATAGTCATAGATATCCAAATGTTTTATTCAAAATGAAATATTGTATAAATGTACTGTGTGTATTTTGAAATAATATTGAAAAAATATTTATGTAATATTTTTCATAATGGTTTCCAATGAAAAAATATATTATTTCCCTTTAAAATAATTCTTTCTAGTTTAATAGATTAGTTTTATAAACCCTTTATGAATATTTCAAAAAAAATATTATATATTAATGTTTTAAAATCAATTCTTAATGAAAATGACTCACTTCCACAACACCATGGGTATTATTTTAATGATATCGGTTATTAAACATGTAAAATAGTGAAAATAACTTCACATTGGTAGAAAAAATTGGAAAACATGGGATGTTTTTTTGAATAATTTCTTGAATAGAGTCAAGAACCCAGGGTTGGAAAATAATAAAGAACTCCCCTCTATTTTCCAATTTAAACCCATCCTATATCTCTATCCTCTTAACTAAAAACAATTTTGAAATTACTATACACTTCCCTTAACTCTGTATATCACCTTAAAGGTTACCCAAGATCTCAATAATCTCATTACATGTTTTGGAATTACCCTTTCAATGTAAGGTATCCTCTCCTCTTCTTTATTCAATCACCTTAATTGTATTATTCATTTTACATAAGAAAAAAATCATGTTGAATTATTTTTTTAAAGATCACTATTACTTCAATTAATATTTCCTAGTGATTAAATATTTCTTTATCTCTCATCAATCCCTCTCATGAATCTTTGAGTGACCTCATTATGCTGCCAAAATTATCATGTGATTTACCATGTCAAAAATTTGTTTTGTGAATAATCGTCCCCATTTACCCTTTAGGGTATTCAAATAGATGAACATATACTTCACTAATTTGGGAATTCCTTGTATGTATCCCATACTCATTAATCATGGGATTATTCATGATAAAATACGACCCTATCCGCAATATCAATGTGTAACACTTATGCATGTAAATGATATGAATGTGTCAGGTGATCGTGGAATTATATATCCCTCCAATGAATTGGGTTATGTTTTAATCTCATGAGATGAAATTTATCATGAAACATAGGTTATACTAATCACAAAATGTTATGATTTCATGTATTTTATCATTAAAATATTATTATGATTTCATGTTTTATGTTTTCATTATATACCCATGTTTCCTTTATGTGATCATCATATATCATTCTTTGATGTTCATGTTTATGATTCTCACTCATTTTCTAACCCATTTAAATTATTATTGAATAATATGTAATACCTTATTATTTTTATATTTTTTATATTCCCTTAATTGGATTTATATCTTACCATTTTATTATGTATGTTTCTAGGTTATCTCATATAGTTTTAAAAAGGGAAATTGAATTTTAGATCGTGGTAATAATTTTTTTAAAAAAATTATATCCATGTATCATGTTGAAATGATATGAACCTAACCTAAAAAAACTATACTAACAATAATTTGGGATTGTTTTAGGTTTAACATTATGTAATAAATCATGAAATAATGTGTATTAAAATTTGGGTTGTCATACTAGGGGGTTTGTTGGATGAACTATATGGAATGGGGATATATTAATCTTGTGATATTTAATATCTAGTTATGATGAATATCATATTGAGACCTATCCAAGAAATACATGTTCATTTAAATTTTTTTCTATTGGTTGAGGTAGCTTACTCCTAGTTTTTTATGTTATATTTACATATCATTGTTTCTTACCTATGTATTAGTAAATTGTGGAATATTATTATTAAATATTTATGGAATATAAATATATGTATCCTAAAATTATTGATTCTCAGGCCCCAAAAATGGAATTTTTCTGATTATTATGATATGTGTAGTTGAATAGGATTTCTTAAACATATTATGAGTTTGATAAATTTAAAAGTCACATTGAATAGTTATAAATTTATAAGTATTTTACTTATCCATCAAATTTAATTGTGTAGTTTTAGTGGTGTTAGATTGTGAATGAGTTTTAATGTTTCTAGTTTATTTTTATAAGATTGAGGTTATATTTTTATTAGGATTTAATGATGTGCAGTGTTATATTGAATGGTATGTGGGTTTCATATTTTCATAATTAATTTTTTTATCATGGAATTCAGTTGTAACTTGGTTTACATATGTTGGATTAAAAGGATTCATTTTTTTTGTGTTATAGAAATGTATTATAGGTTTTAAAGAATGGTTTTCAATACTTTAGGTCTATTTTGAAAAATTTTAAAGGGTTTTATGATATAGTTGTACAAAAAAATTATCAATGGACTGGTTGGTGATTTTTCAAATGGTTGTGATTGTGTCTTATTTATTTATATGAAGATCTATTTGTATATGATAAAAAATAGATGTTGTTAGATTATTTTTTAGAGGATATATTTGAGTGGTGGTTATGAGGAACTAATTTTTTTTAGTGATGTGTACATGATGGATTTAATGATTTATATAACTCATGTCACATTATATTAATCATGAGACCATAGGAACATGGGTAAGCAAGACTAGGGAAATTATATTAGACACTAATCATTATAATTATCCCATTTACTATGCTATAAAAGTAACTAAATATTATAGAACATAGTTTTGGATTCATGTTTAGGTGTCCCCATGTTTCTATTATAAGGGAATGTACTAAATAACAACATTTATCTTGGTTGCGGTGTCATGGTATGGTGTCACTGTGTCATTATTACCAGAGCTCTAATATTTAGCAGCTCACATTTGTACTTACATATAATATTTTTGATCACTATGATAGTATGGGATCTTATGTTTCATTGATCATATATTTTATTGGTCAACTTACATTACATTATTTACATTCATTTATCTTTTATTGCTATTTTTGGTGTCAAATCCTTTTATATTAAGTTATTTACTCATATAATTGGGTAGATGATGGATCTATTTTTAGTTACTTCCATTTTTTGGTATATAGTAATAGTTAAATGATCTTGTCTTACCTGGTTAATGCCATTTCTACATATACTTTTTTATTTATATTCAGATAAATATTAAATTTCAATTTTATATATTGTTATTTCAGAAAGTAAGTTGTTATCACCATTGTTTTTAAAAGTTAAACATCTTAATTATTTGACATAAAGGGGTTTTCTATGAGTTCACTTTTATCCTGTAAACATTCAATATCTTGTTGTTTTTAAATGAACAAATTTATTTAGGTTGTAATGAATTTTCTCACATTAGTTAGATTTACTTGTTTTAATTTAAAATGGGGAATGATTATTTTATTAGGTGTATTTTCAAACAATCATAAGAGGTATTCACTTTTAAAGATAGTTTTTTGGGATATGGGATGTCACCGATATGGAATGTTTTACTCACAAAAATATAAAATTTCATGTTCATGCTATTAGATTAAAATTTCTTTTAGATTTTATTTATACATTCACTAATAGAGTTGGATTTTGAATGATAATGGATGTTGATTTTGGGTGATAAAACGATTTTCTGTGTGGTTCTTCTAGGTTATATTTTATATTTCATTCCATGCATGTTATAAGCAATTCATTATTCCTTGTTCTCTATGATATTTATTGAATCCTATTGTTTTTCATTTATAGTCTAATTGTGTTTATAATGTTTATATTAAGTTGTATCTTGATTTGGATTACATTATAAATTTATATTTATAGTTGGTTATGCCTGGATCTATGATATATTGAGTGATAATGATGTAATTATAGATCAAAAGTATATATCCCTCCTTATTTATTTGTAAAAAATCATTTCCATTAGTTCATTTGTTATGCTGAAAAATATTTTATAGATCATGCAGATCATGAATTTCATTAATAACATACCACAGGTTGGCTCATATGTCTAGATCGGGGGTAGTCTACGTTAATTCCTAACACAATGGTTATATGGAATGAATCACCAATATAATTTTTTAATAATAATTTATTAGATCATTATTAATTTTTGGTACAACAACATGTTCATTGAAAAAGTTTTCTTTCAAAAAAACATCATTATCTAGGTTAAAATCACAAATATAATTGGAAATTGTTATAGAATTATTAACAATGGGATTCTTGGAAATATTCAATGTATCAACCGAATGTTTTATAAATGGAATTATATTCTTATAATTATGACTTATAGTATAATCAAATTAGGACACACAATTAAATAGCATGACACTAAATACTATGTGATCATTAAACATAATTTTTCCAATTCTATGATTTGAATTTCAAAAATCTGGTATACACGATTGCGTTCAGGGTGATTTTCGGAGCCTAATGGAAAAAAATAATATTTTGGTGAACAGTAACCTACTCTTGTGAATAGTTACATAACCTTATGAATAGTTATTCGACCCTTATGAATATTTAATGATCGAAAATAAAAGTAACATCACCCATTAATGATTAAATAAAATGTAGGCCTATTAAAAGTGATAATATGATAATAGTAAAAGTTTTAGTATTTCTATAATTCATAAATAAATAATTATAATTAATTAGTTAGCTGAAAAGAAAATTTATTTTCATAATTTTTTTTAAATTAATAATTCGATGTCTTTTGTTTTTAGGATGATTTTATAAGTACTTATGTAATTTTTGAAAGCATTATAAAATCAATTTTGATTTTTAAATTTGTAAATTTCATGTAAATTATCATTTAAATTAAAATTAAATTAATCATATATAGAAAATTATTTTGGAAAAATATAGTTAATTTTTGGATTCTAAACATTGAAAAATTGTTAGGGTTATTTTTTTGTATTTTTTCGGAAATACTTGAATTTTTATTAATAGTAAAATACATTAAATTAAAGTATAAATACATTATAATTTCAATCCACTATTCCTAACATCATGAGTGATATGAGAACCCAAATCTCGAACTCACATTCCATATTTATTATTTTTGGTTATGTAATCATCACTATTTGTTATCTTGGTGGATATTAATAAACTAATTATGAAAATATTGAGAAAACCCCTCTCCCCTCAACTATAAATACCACCCTTCACACAATGACTTCTTTACACCTATCAAGATTGAATCCTTGTCTAATAACTACCCAAAAAACTTTCCTAGCTACTCCCTCATGTCTAAGAGCTTCTGGTCTCATCAGAAGAACAATCATAGGTTCCTTAAGGGTGATCTAAAGTGGAGGGTTCAAGAGGTAAATCCCACCTCCCTCTTTTCCTTTAATTTCCTTTCAATTTCATGTTCCATTCTTAATCTATTCCCACCAATCCTAAGGAACATTGTATTGTAACTCTAGTATCATACATATATTGTATTTTTATGATAATAATGGGATATTATATCATCCAACCCTTTTATCCTCATATTTTTATTGCAGAATTGAAAATGTTGTTCGTGAGGTGTTAATTTACCACCTTTAAGAACAAACATTTTTTTTGTTTTACCACCTTCCGATATGGTAATGAAACCATTTTTATGGTTGAAACATATTATGATATATTTATTATATATTATTTACTATTATGGAACTAACTTATGTACATATTACTAAATTATTAAACAAAACAAGTTCATTGTGGTTGAAAAACCACCTGAATTAACCAAAACGATCATCATTAAATTCTTGTCTAATAATTCATTAATGTGTCATATAAAAAACTATTTATAAGATAATTTCAAGTTTTGTAACAAATTGAATAACATATAATTCCAATTCTTGATTATTTTCCATGTTTTAAATGAACATCCATTCATGAATACAGGTGAACAGTTCAAGAAAACTGTAAAAGCAAACACCCCCGAACAATGAATTTAAACTCTATAACCCATCCAAAATCCCATTAAAGAACTTAATGATACAATAATTAACCATTTTCAAATATAAAATGTACTAGTATTGTTAATTAATGAATATAATGTGATTATACATGCCTTTAAAGTGAAGAAAGTGTCCATATATGAGGTAAGGGGGATTCTTGAACCAAACTTACCTTCTTCTGTTCCTCCTTATTTAACTCTATTTTATATGATGGTTACTCCTTAAAAATAATTTTTCTATCATTATAATAAATTTTATGGGATATAAATTTTTTCCATTAGAGTTTGTGTCATAATAAATGTTCTCCTAAAGAACTCTTCTTTCAAAAAACACACATTTTACTTCTCACTCAAGGTTAATGGTTCTTATATCGAGTATGTCATTCCCTCTTTCATTTAGGAACCCAAAATTTCTGAATATTTTCTTATGATATGAAACATATTACATTCCATGGGTTCTTCTTGTTCATTGTTGATATATTTTCTATGTGGCAAGCATGATAATTAAAATGTTATGATGTGATGAGTTCGTCTAGAATTATATAATGCAATATGAATGTTCGAATGTGATGGGTGCACCTAGAATTATATAAAACTCCAACACATTGGTTAAAGTGATGAATTTCATGAGTTAAAGAGAAATGATGTGTGAACATGATTAAATCTTTTTTCAAAACTATGTGAGGTAGTTAACCACTAGGAAATTAGGATTTATATTTTATACATTTCCACATTGAATGTCTTTTTATAATGTTTCCACTCCTGATTATGATCCAATGAATATGTTATGATGATAAATATTAAGATCATCTCATGTTATTTTGTTAATTTTTTTTATCTATCCTCTTACTAGGACTTTATATCTCCCCCATTTGATTTATATCCTCTAGGTGACAACATATACTAACGGGAAGTCAAGATCCAGTAAGAAGCTAGTGAAGAAGGAATTAAATAAGTGTTTATGTATTATGTTGTAAAAGTTATGAATGGACCTAGTTTTCTGAAGATAGAAAAACTTTGGGTCTTTTTGGTGAAATTATTTATGTTTTTAATTTTACAAATGATCTAAAATTAATGTATGAAATTTTTGGGTCATTATAGTTAGTATCAGAGGGAGGTTTATTTAATACTAGAATTAGTATTAGTGAACCCTAGGGAAACCTCTAGTATGAGACTACGTAAAAACATGCACAAAATAATATTTATATAAGGATAATATAAGTTTTGATTTTATTATAAACTGAAAAAATTAATAATCCATTTATTCACGAATTGTTGACCTATGTTTTGCTTAATCTTTTCTATTTTATAAAATGGTGGGAACCCAGATAAACCAGGATAACAACCCATGTGATGGATAATGAAACTACTTCCCAAACGACAACCCCAATGAATAGGGAGGTGGAGTTCAAAACCTCATGGTGTTTCTTACCCAAATATATTGGGTTATGAACAATAATCAGAATAATGGGGATTTTTCTCCTTCAACTAGGAGGGATCAATAAGCTACCAAGTGTTTTATGCGGCAATGACCCTCGATGTTTAGCGGGTCTTCCTATCTAATATTTGTGGAACAGTGGGTCATCTCTATTGAGAAGATATTTTATGTTCTTCATTGTTCTGAGATGGATAAACTAACAGTATCTGTTAATCATCAGATGGAGTTTCTGATCAATGGTGGGCCTTGATTAAGAACACCAACCCATGTGACGAAATTGAAGAGATGGAATGGAAATACTTTAAGATTGTGTTTATTAACAAATATTTCCCAGAAAATCATTTCACTAAGATTGAGATAGAATTCATAAAGATCAAGAAAAAGTAAGGAGAATCTTTCACGACTTACGAATAATGTTTCACAAGTCTTGAAATGTACGCTTTTGGTTTTTTATTAATAGTGATAGAGAAATTGAAATATTCTTTAGTGGGTTAGAACCACACCATCGAAAGGCTATTGAAGCCCAAGACATTGAGAGTTTTGAAGAATTTTTTTGGTGTCCCCAGAATAAGGGTATGGAGTTTGTATAATGGTCCCATGACTATGGTGATAATAAAAAAAATTTGGAGTTTCATGCCAGAGGATAAAATGATAAATGTGGGAAGAAAACTCAATGAAACACATTCTAATAATGTGGGAGGTTTCCTCATGGTAACTACCTCAATGAGATGGGAAAATGGATCTCGCATGGGAATGAAGGTCACCATGCTCATGATTGTTAAAAATAAACTAGAATGAAGTATAATGTAGTGGGCGAAAGGGGAGCCCCACCCATGGTTCAATGTTACTGCTTTAGGGAGAAGGGGCATTATTCAAGCTAGTGCACTAAACCTTGAGTCCTCTAGGGTAATATGCTTCAGTATCCACCAATGACAAATGAAAAAGTAAAGGCTTATACTTCACTAATATGGAAGTGGATCATTATAATAAAGTCATATAGGGTAAAATTACTATTCACTCAAGAATGGAAAAAGTCTTATTTAATTATGGTTCTATGAATTCCTTTATATCATGAAATTTTTCTAGAACTAAATAATTTAATCACTAAAAACATGAATATTATACACCTATTATGAACCTTGTGGTGAAATCATTACAACCCAAGTGTTTTACTCTTCTCTTGTTAGCGTATGTGGGAAGATTCTTCCAGAGATTGATACTTACCTTCGTGGAATTGGATGCTATAATGGGAATGGATTGGCTCCCATTATATAGAGAACATATCAAATGTTGGGAAAATAAAATATATTTTCATATTCCAAAACATCCCATTCTCCTCTATAAATGCATGGAAGATCATGAATCTCCTTTGAAAAATACTTCAATGGTGTGGTTGTTGATACCGAATGAAGAAGAATACCTCTCCCAAATGGTTGAGTCAATGGAAAGTGCCAACCTTATGGAAATTCCCATCATGAGGGAATATGGTGAGGTATTTACCATATTTTTACATGGGATTCACTTGGATCAGGAGGTAGAGTTCTAAATAAAACTCATAACCGAAGCTACTCATGTTTCAATGTTTCTCTATACGATGGATTCTATTGAATTGGAGGAGTTTAAGAAGAAGCTAAAAGAGAATTTTGACAAAGGGTTCATACACCCTAGTGCATCACCATGGGGTGTGCTAATGATCATTGCGATGATGAAATATGGATAAATGTGACTGTGTATCGATTATTGGGGACTCAACAAGATCACTATAAAGAACAAATATCTTTTTTCCAATGATTGATGACATTTTTGATTAGTTAAGAGGATCTCAATACTTCTAAAGGGTGGATCACTATTCGAGATATCATCAACTGATGGTGAAGAATGAAGATATTCATAATAAATCCTTCTGTACAAGGTATGGGCACTATGAGTTTTTGGTAATTCCATTCATACTTCTAATTCCGCTAAAATATTCTTGGATTTGATGAATATAGTCTTTATTCATTACCTAAATTTTTTTGGTATTGTTTATTAATGTTATTGTCATCTACACCAAGAGAAATGAGGAACATGACGAACATTTAAGACTTGTGTTGGTGAAATTTGAGATAGGATATGTTGTACACCAATTTAAAAAAATTTAAAATTTGGATGAAGAAAGTCACATTATTGGGACTTATGATCACATGTGAGGGAATTGCTTTGGACACTTAAGAAACAAAGGTAATTTGGAAATGGACAAAACCCTCTAGTGTCATAGAAATCCATATTTTTCTTGGAATAATTGGGTACTACTGAGGTTTTTTGAGAAATTTCTCACGATTGTTCTTCACGCTAACTATGTTAATATGGAAAGGGGTAGAGTATGTCTGGATGGAAGAATGTGAGGGAAGCATCAAGGAGATAAAGATAAAGCCAATAACTACACATGTACTCACATTACTGAAAAGTATAGAATGTTTTGTGATATACAGTGATGATTAAAAGAAATGATTTGGTTGTGCATCATGAAAAATGATAATGTTATAGCCTACGCCTCATGAGAGTTGATGATCAGTGAGCAGAACTACCCGAAACATGATCTAGAGCTGGCAGCCATGATTTTTTCCTTGAAACTCTAGGGGAACGCACTTTATGAAGAGAAGTGTGATATATACACTGACCAAAAGAACATAAAGTATATATTCACACAAAAGGAGCTTAACATGCATCAAAGGAGATGGTTAGAGCTGATTAAGGACTAAAATTGATCAATTCACTGCCATTTTAGAATAGTAAACTAGGTAGCCGATGCTCTTAGCAGAAAATAACCCACCACTATATCAATGATATAGATTGAGAAAGACTATATCATCTAGGATATTCAATGTATGGATTTAGAAATCTTATGGGTTAGGGATACATCCTACCTTTTCCAAATGATTTCACAATGACCTATACAAGAGAATATTAATGAGGCACAAAGGGGTGATATAGAGTTATAAATTAAGGTGAATGATGTAAAGGAAGGAAATTTTCAAGTGTTTCATATCGATTATGATGGGGTTATTTCGTTTAGATCATGGTTTTGTGTTCCTTCATTAACCAGGATAAAGAAGGAGCTATTGGAAAATTCACATATCTTAACATTCATTATCTATCCTGGTAGCACCAAGATGGATCGAGATATTTATGGAAACTTATGATGGGATAACATGAAGAATGAGATTGTGGAATATATCTCAAGGTGCTTGGTATGTTTGCAAGTTAATGTAGAGTGAAATAATGTCCAAAGGGATGTCGCATCCATTGACTATACCCATGTGGAAATGGGATAATAGTATGAGAACTCAACCATTGACTATAAAGTCACTATAGACTTTATCATGGGTCTCCTGAAGACATCCAAGGGAAATAATGCAAAATGGGATGTGGTTAAACAACTCACAAAGACTTACCATTTTATCTCTATTCTAGAAGATGTCTCACTTGAACATCTTTCACAAATATATGTGAATGAAGTGGTGAGAATGTTTGGTGTTCCACTCTCTATTGTCTCTAACAGTGATCCAAGTATCACATAAATATTTTGGAAGAGTCTTCAACATGATTTTAGTACTGAATTAAATTTCCGTGCAGCCTATCACCACCAAACTTATGGCCAATCTAAAAAGACAATTTATACACATGAAGATATTCTAAGAGCCTTATATGTATAATTAAAAGGTGGATGTGATCATAATCTCCAATTGGTTGAGTTCTCATACTATAATAGCATCCACTCGAGTATTCAGATGGCTCCATATGGAGCATTGTATGGAAAGCGATGTAAAACACCAACATGTTGTGTAGAAGTTATAGAAAGAATGATACTTGGACACGATCTTGTGAAATAGATGATATAAAAGGTTCATGTCATCTAGAATCATATCAAAGCTGCTTAGAGTTGGAAAAATTGCTATTTTGACAACCATCAAAGGTACATGGAGTTCAGTGTTTGAGATAATGTCTTCCTTTTAATATCACCATGGAAGAGATTCATGCGGTTTGGAAAGAAATATATGCTAAACCCAAGGTACATTAGCCATTTGAGATCCATGACCTAATAAAAGGCATGAATTACTGACATGAACTTCCACTAAATATGGATCAAGTTCATGATGTGTTTCACGTATCACTCTTGAGGAAGTATAAACCAGATCTCTCACGTGTACTGATATCAGGGGTGGTACAATGAGATAATGATCTCTCTCACTAGGAGTAGCCCGTAAAGATTATACATAGGAGAGAGAAGGACCTACTCAAAAAGACAACCCATCTTGATAATGTGTTGTGAAGGAACCATAGGATTGAAGAAGCTACTTAGGAACTGGAAGAGGCGATGAAAGAGAAGTACCCCCACCTATTTGGGTAAAACAAATTTTTCAGGAATACTTTTCTTAAGGGAGGAAGAATGTAATGACCGAATGTTTTATCAATGGAATTCCCTTATTATAATTATGAATTATAGTATAATCACATTAAGAATCAAAATGAAATATTAGGAAACTAAATACTATGTTATCATTAAACTTAATTTTTCCACTTCTACATTTTTGAATTTTGAAAATATGACATATATTGTTGTGTTCAATGTGATTTTTGGAGTCTAATGAAACAAACATAATGTTTTGGGAATTTTAAACTAGACTTATGAATAGTAACATACCCTTTTGAATAATAATAATACCTTTATGAATATTAAATAGTCCAAAATAACAATAACCTCACCCATGAATGATTGAATAAAATGTATGCATCTTATAAGTGATAATATGACCATAGTAAAAGTCATGGTATTTTTGTAAGTCATAAATAATTAATTATAATTAAATAATTAATTTAAAAGAAAATATGTTATCCTATTTTTTTTAAATTAAAAATTCATATGACTTTTAGTTTTAGGATAATTTTACAAGAACGTATTTAATTTTTGAAAGAATTATAAAATTACTTTAAATTTGAAAAGCTGTATTTTTCAAGTAAATTTTGATTTTAATTAAAAATTAAATGAATCATATTTAGAAAATTATTTTTAAAAAATGGGGTTCATTTTTGGAATATACACGTTGAAAAATGGTTAGGGTTAATTTTTTTATTTTTCTGAAATATTTGATTTTTTGTATAGTAAAATACATTAAATTATTGTATAAATACATTATAATTTAAATCCACTATTCCTGAAAACGTGAGTGATGTAGGAACCCAAATATCAAAATAACATTCTCTATGTACTATTATTTGTCTTATAATAATCATTATTTCGTATCTAGGTGGATATTAATAATGTAATTATTAAAATATTGAGAAAACCCATCACCCCTCGACTATAAATACCACCCTTCACACCCTCATTTCTTCACACCTCTAAAGTTTCAAGAATTGTATAGATTCTACCCAAAAATAATACCTATACCATCCCCAAGTCCAATATATTCTTGTCTCACCAAAGACCAAGCCAAGGTTCTTTAAGGAGGATCTCAAGATGAGGATTCAAGAGGTAATTCCCCTCTCTCTCTTTTCCTTTAATTTCCTTTCAATTTCAAGTTTTTTTCTTATTATCTCCTCACCAATCCTCAATAACATGGTATGGTAACTCCAGTAACATAAATATAATGGAATTTTATGACACTAGTGGGATATTATATCATCCAACCCCTTCTCCACTTATTTTTATTTTAGAAAATAAAATGTTGTTATTGTGATGTTAATTTATCACATTCAAGAATGACATGTTTTATTTTTTCCTTTACCACCTTCAGATGTGTTCATGAAACCATTTTTATTGTTGAACCAGATTATTATATATGTATTATATCATATTTAATGTTTATAACTAACATTTTTACATATTAATAAATTATTAAACAAAAAAATTCATTGTGGTTGAAAAACCGCCCAAATTGACAAAAACGATCATCACTAAATTCTTATGTAATGATTTATTCTCATTGTATATAATTTTTTTTATAAGATCATTTAAAGTTATATAACATCATGAATAACATATAATTAAAATTATTTATTTTTATCTATGTTTAAAATGAACTTCCATTAACGAATACAAGTAAACCGCCGAAGAAAACTATGAAAAAAACCCCATAGAATAATGAATTTAAACTCAATAACTCATCAAAAATACCATTAATGAACATAATGAATCCATAAAGAACCATATTAATTTTTAAATGGTTTTTTAAATGTTAATTAATTAATATAATTTGATTATAATGTCTTTTTATGTGAACAAATCATTCAGATATGATGTAAGGGGAAATTCTCAAACCTAACTTACTTTCTTCAGGTTCCCCCTTTTTTACTAAATTTTTGTTATGGTTACCCCATAAACATAATTTTTTCATCATTATATTAAATTTAATGAGATTTTCAAATTTTCCACTGATGTTTATGGCATAAAAAATGTTTTCTAAAAGAACTCTTCTTTCAAAAACACACCTTATACTTCTCACTCATGGTTAATGGTTCTTGTATCATGTATGCCATTCCCTATTTCTTTTGAGAAAAAAATATTTATGAATGTGTTCTTATGCGATAAAATACATTCCTTTACATGGATTATTTATGTTCATTGTGGATATATGTTCTATGTGCCATGTAGGATAATGAAAATGTTATGATGTGATGGGTGTGCACAAAATTATACAGCACGATATGAATATTTGAATGTGGCAGGTGTGCCATGACTTATATAGTGAGATAATGCATTGGTTAAAGTGATTAATCTCATGATTTAATGTGAAATAATGTGTGAAAATGACACTATCTTTTTTCATAACTATGTGTGTTAGTTTACCACGATGTCAGGATGTTTCATTTTTTATGCATTGGTACATTCGAAATCTATTCATAATGTTTCCTCTCATGATTTTGAAGATATTCCTAGGTTATGATGATGCTGATTATGATCATATAATGTATTGTTGTTTCATGTTATTATCTATCAACTTATTGGGATTTTACCTCACCCAATTTAATGCTTATCCCTAAGGTGACAACTTGTAATAAGGAGAAGTCAAGATCCAGTAACAATATTGAGAAGAAGGAATTAATAAATTTTTATGTATTATTTTCAAAAGTTATGAATGTTATTAGTTTTTCCAAGACACTAAACCTTTGGGTCTTCTTGGTGTAATAATTTATGTTGTCTATTTTCTAAATGATATAAAAGTAATGAAATAAAATATTGGGTCATTATATTCCTTCTATTAGCTCCTCCCCTAATGAAAGTTCCTCGTCCCCTCAAGTCACTAGGAATGTATCCTTTGGTTGTAAATCATTATAAATACTAAATCACTACTCCTTAATCGATTAGGTGAAATTCTTAATCCCAAAACTCAGTTTTGTCTTTCCTCAATAGTTTTCCCCATAATTTAAAAATTATTTACAAATAAATCAATCCTTGATGATAACTACATTAAGAAGATCCAAAAAATATATTAGAACTTTTTGATCATTTAAATTTACTTAAATTAGTCTAATAATGTACTTCAAACTATTTTCATATTCTAGTTGAATTAATTGAAATACATTATAGCATTATATTGAATTGTTGTATTTTTTATTACATATGGATAAATTTCTTAATTTTTTTGTTTAAATTAATTGTTAATATTTTTTGTATTCTCAATAATTAATTATCCTTTTTTCTAAAAAAAATAATTTAAACGTAATCCTATTTTTTTTCATTCCATCTCATTATGATTTTTATTCAATTAATTTTATGTGATCAATTTTAATATATACTGAACATACATCCTCATATAGGTATGAAAGGAAATAGAGGGTTTGAATCTTTACGGTGGGATGTCTGTGCATTTGGAAGGCTAAGAATAAGGTGAGATTTGATGGCATGCACTGCTTGAGACATTCCCTTGTATCCATGACTTGTAATTTTTAATTCTATTTTTTGTGGCTCCACCAGGATAGAAATAAGTCCCCATACCACTATCATAATTAGTATCCCAAATCCCACATTCCCTCCTCTTATAATGGCTCCTTAGAGAAATTGATATGGTGGTACCCCCACCAGAACATTTTGATGATGAATATGGATGGATCATGCTATATGGGTAACATGAGGGAAATATGTTGTTAATATCATACTATATCTGAAAATGAAATAGGCACAACACGGAGTGCAAGGAGTTCCTTCACACCCATTGAGAGGGTAATAATGTTTCATAATTCTTGGCATCAAATATCATGTCATGATGTGTCAGTTAACTGAAACTCTAGTATGGGATCCTTCCCCCAGAAAGGACTCAACACTATCCGAGGGGATGCTCTCGACTTCCATTAACTTCACCACCCATAGTGCTCTTTTTATTTTTCTCTATAGTATTTTGTCCATTCATTTTTTATATAAATTATGATGATGATGATGATTAAATTAAAAAGAATCCAACACATTCATAGATCATTCTAAGCTCCAGATCCTCGACATAAGCTATTACATTATAGTCATATAAGCTTCCATCCATTTCAAATTACTGTACTTATTAATGTAATTTTATTATTTAATATTTTGAGACCTTATTAATTAATTTATTCTTTATTTTAATTATTAGTCCAACTAGTCATGGTGATATATTTTATATCTTCAGAAAAATTTAAAAAATTAACAAATATATTTCACTTAAAAATAATCACATACATGACGTGTAATGGACAAGTACATGAAATTTACTATTAATGTACAAAATTAATTTATTTTGGAATTTTATAACATACAAGACATGTACTGGATGTAGAATAGTGTGCCTAATTCTGATTCAGGTTTTGTAGTACATTTTTACATAGTATATCAGTATGTATGAACTGTCATGATATTAAATTGTGTATAATATTTACAATGTGTAAAACTTGTTCTATATTGAAATTTAATGATGTGTAAAACCAATATAAATATATTTTATTTATATAATAAAATATAAATAAATTGAAATTTTAATTTTAAAATGGAATTTTCATAAATTTTAGTATATTCCTAGGGATAATAAATACCTTCCACATGACTAGTTTAACTATCCACACACTATGTATTTCATATATAAGGATTGATTATATATTTCGAGTCACAAGACATACCAAGTGCGGTTTTTCAGTTAGTGATATTATTGAGTTTATGTAGAGTGTACATTTGCTACAAAATATTTAATCATTTTTAACCATCTACATGACTTTTTAGTGGCTAAGTATCTAATATTAAAGGAAACATTAAGTGTTATACGACACACATAATAGTGTCTTGCCTGTGTAAAAATATATTGATTGTGTCACTTGGATGTAAGTCAAAAGAAGACTTGTATTTAAAGTTTATGATAAGTACATGCAATATACTTTTAAAACAGAGTTTTAACACAAATTGTATGTAATTTCATTGCATGTAGTATAACTAAATGATGCTTAATAATGTAATGTCATCTCCCAATGGAAGTATGTGTTCAGTGTGTAATAATTTAATCCCAATAATAGGTACCACATGATATTCAATAAGTTACATGATATCTTATTGATGAATTGATTTGGAATACAAGACATTTAATTTTAGTTACACACCATGTAAGAAGGTTGAAATACTAGAATCATCAGCATCTCTTGATGGTATATTCTGTATTAATCACATGCCCACCATCTATTCCTGATGAAATAAATGCTAAAAAATACATTATAACAAATCATTGTATTGAAAATATATATCCCAAAGCAAAAAATGAAAAATTAATTTTCATAATTATAATTAAAAATTATTTTATTATAAATTTCAATGTTACCACTTTAATCCATATAGTGGTTTCAGGAACAACTAAAGTCAGATTAGCCTATCCCCACTGATAGAATTTCATCAAATCCAATGTCTACTATATAATAAAATTATTATAAATCACCATGTTTAATGAATGTACACAACAAATCATAATTAAATTATCTTGAAACCATAAACAATTTATTTTAACTAGAAAATTTATAAAAAAGTAATTGATAAGATGAATTCCATGGTCATGAGATATATCAATGAATTAGATGTTGAACAGATGAATTTTTATTGTGTTTCATAATATTTTTTCTAATTGGATATAAAATTGAATCCCTCTTAAAATAATATACACATGTTCCACAATCCAAGAATTCCAACATTGGATCTCCATGTTCTATCATATAGGTGTAAATTGATTTGTATCATTAATTATTGCTTTCAATATGTGATATTTTAGTGACGAATTTCACATCTCTTACTCTCTCAGTCCTAAGATGAAGAAAGTGGTTGAATTTTTTTTTATCTTTATGAAACCTTATTGAAATTATTTGTTGAGATAATTTTTATGATGGAAATATACTGAACTGCCACAAATTAAAAAAACACCACCCCCAAAATTGTATAATGTGGTATATATAAATCTAGTGATTAATACAAATAATTTCTAGAGGTAACATAATAAAATATCAAATTAAATAAATACCTAATTCCAACTAATAAAATTAATATTTTTAAATCCCCTTGACATGTACTTACACATTGCAATAATTAATATTATATTTACAATCACGCAAAAAAATATTTATCCCTCGACCTATATCCTTATCTAGGAACCATATTTATCATTTATTTAACTCTTAAATATATATTTAAATGAATATTACTCATTAAATAAATAAATAAACATGATTTTATGGTCTTGAAATTAAATATTTATTTTATATATTCCGTTCAATGAATATATTTAATTATTTCTTTATTACATTGTGAAAAATTAACTATGGGTAAATAAATATTTTATTAAATTTTCATATGACTAAATATTTATTTTAATAATAAAATCACATATAAATACTCTCTAGAATATAAATGGGGATAGAATATTTCTGATAAGTGATTCCTATAAAAATAACATTTATCTATCATGAGAATATTAGTTATTCCATATATGAAAATCAAATCAAATTTAATTGATTTGTAAGGATACATGTTGCATGTGACCACCTATACATCTTTCTCGATGGAATTTATAGAGCTCAAATAATATCGAGTTTTTTCATATGTCAACACATAAAGGCTCCAATAGAAAAAGTGGTTACTTATTCAATAACAACAACAATTTCTGAATACTCACTTAGAAATATAATACATTTTTCTTGATATCTAAAATCAAGAAGGTTTTATACTTCATGTCATCAATTTTTTTTTCTGAGATTCTCATTTATTGATTAAATAAAAACAGAATTTCAATATAAAACAACATATAAATATTTTATTAGATTATTCAATATTAATCAATGTCTCTATGATAACATCTTCCATAAACTAGAAGGGAAAATCCTATATTGACTTATTCATTAATTTCATATCATTCCTTATAAAATCATTGTATCATAGAGAACAATGAAACTATATTAGAATACTATTGATAAATTCATCAATGTACACAACCTAGGATATCCATTAATAGTACCTCAATTAATATTATCATTAGAAAGGTTCATATATAGGAATATCCATTGTCACTTAATCATGTCGAATAATTATTAGAGGGTCTTTCATCAAAAACCCCTAACATATGTATTACCATGTGAAAAAATTTTGTAGTGAAATCTCATCTACTTATGAGTATCAAGAAACTGATAGTCAAAATTATTTGGTTCCCTTTTGGACAACATATCCTAATCATAGGACTATATTTGAGAATATGTCATTATACTTAAAGGATCTTGTTATTGAACAAATGCACTATTTAAATGAAAAAAATATCCTAAATAAAGTATCACATTAATTATATATATATATATATATAATAATTCATCATGTGAAATGATATTTATTAACATGGAAACCAATAGAAAAAATCATAGTCAGTTATAGGGCACAGATTCCAACACTTTCATCATTGACTTGTTAAATAGTGACATAAAATATTATCTTAAAAATGATGACATTTATTACTGATGGTATTATAATATATTTTAACAGAATTTATTAATATTATATGAGTTAAATTATTATGCTATAAAGATAATGAAATAAATGGATGGCGATTTGTGGAGACGACGACTCATGGCGACCTGTGGCTCGACAATGTCGTTTTGTGGTGCTGAAACCCTAGATGAAGCTCACGGATGACTTCTCTCTCCTTCTAGGAGGTGGGACAGGGTGAAGGAACATGTCTCACAACCTCCAACCCCGAAGAAACCTTTCATTCCTTTCTCAAACCCTAGTTATCTCCCAGATTTCCCGACGATTTCTTTATGCCTCAAATTTCTTAATCTTCATCAGGGTGATCCTCAGCTACCGATATCTTCATCAGAGTTCATGGAAGCATATAGTCACTTGGAACTAATGCTGGTAGCACATTTTGATCATATAAGGACTTCAGTCGATGATTTCAAATGCCTAAACTTTTGTAAGTGGTATTTGCAATAATGCGCAGTTGTTGGGATACTCGACAATCGCCAATTCAAGATTCGGTTTTCCTCAGAAGATGATTTTATCCGAGCCTGGTCCAGTTCCCCTCGTAGATGAAAAAAATTCCTCTTCTTCCTCCTTCGCTATTCATTTGATTTATACATGAATCGTGACCCATCAACCATTGCGGCGTGGGTTAGTCTTCCACATCTCCATATTCCTTTCCAAAATCCTACAATTATTTGCATGATTGGTAACATGGTGGGGAGATATCTCTGTTCTGACATCCTAACTTCCATTGTAAGTCAACCGGTGAATCCTCGTCTCTGTGTGGAGGTGGATATCCCAAGGCCCTCAGTCAATTGGGTATGGATTACCGTTGGTGAAGAGTTCAGATGGAGGTAGCCCGTGGTTTTTGAATCTTGGGTTGGCTACTGTAATACCTGTTTTCATCTGGGGCCTATGGCTATGAAGTGTCGCTCTGAGGGGCTGAACAAAAGTTCTTCTAATCTGAGATAGAGGGTAGGCAAGTCCCCCCGTCCGAGGTTAATGTATGCTAGAGGTGTGTCTTCTGGAACTGAAGATGATGCAATGAATCAGGCTGCAGTAAATTCAAGGAGCTATGTGGCCCCTTCAAATCCAAAAGTGTCTCCATTGTTCAGTAGGATCCGCCATGATCATTATTTGGGTGATGGGGTGCTTCAAGCTAGTGCAAAGGAGGCTTCTCGTTCTGGAGAAATAGGATGTACATCAGGTGTTAATCTTGTTGTGAGGGAGTTACAACATGAGGTGTGTGTGCCTGTATCTATTGAAATGGCTGGTAATTGGTGTAAGGAAGTAGTGAATGTGGTTGATGGAATACTCGATGATGTTGGCGGAGGTAGTGGTCCTATGGAGGTTTCGAATTTTAGAAATGGGGCTCAAGGAAGGGATGTGATTGATGGAGATGTGGGCTTCATAGTTTCTACTAGAAGTCGGTTCTAGGAGTTGGAGCGAGAGCTTGTAGAGGAGGACACTTCAATGATTGAGTTGTAGCATGAGTATCCTTTATAGGAGGTTGGAAATGGATCATGATATGTGAATAAGGAGAGTTTGGTTAATCAGGAGTCCCAGTAATAGCCAATGTGTCTTAATGTGATAAACACCAATGGTCAATTCCATAAGAGTAGTGGAGGGGAAGATAAATTTCAGAAGGTGATTATCCATTGAAAATAGGATAATTGTTCTGAGAGTGACCAAGAGAACTATAGTGGTATGATCAAGCCTTCTTTTAGTGATGTGGTCTAATGTGGGAAGACGAAGAAGATTGTGACTCAATAAATATTGACTGATCCACCACAACGCAGGTCAAGGAAAGATTACTCCTATCTGCCAAAGCTGTTAGCCACTAGGTCCTCCGGTGGCAAAAAGGAGCTCTGATCCATAGAATGGATGAATCTTAGAAGGAAATATGCTAGGGTTCTGAAGCATTATGACAACTCAGAATGAGAAATGTCTAATGTGGAGGAAGAATATGGAGATGGGTATTGTTTTTTTGACATGTAATTTCTTTTCTTTTTAGCTTATGGTTCTTGACTACTATCATTTTCTTTTATTTTAATAAACTGTCAGGGGGTTGTCCTTTGGATGAGAATTTATGGTAATTATTATACTAAATACTATCTAAAAGAAAAAAATCATTTCATTTTTAGAATTTCAGAATTTGGCTAAAAATGTATCCATCTATGGTCATGTAATTAAAACAGAAGGTATATCTATGGATCCTTCAAATATATAGGTAGTTAAATAATGGTCAGGACACAAAAAATATGAAATAGATTCATAATTTTTTTATATTAGATGGATATTATCAATATTTTGTGATTAAGTTATCACTATTATCAAACATACTACCCAACATTATGTGGAAGTTAGTGAATTTCTTCTAGATAGAGGAAAATGAAGAAATATCTAATGATCATAAGTTGAATTTTCTTATTTCACCTGTAAATATAGTACAATGGATAAGATAAGCAATTTTTATATATATTGACGCATTAATGAAAGCATATGGATACATACTTATGAAAAAACTAAAATTCATAGCTTGTTCCCCATGTAAATTAAATACCTATGTGGAAAATTACATAGGGAATGATCGTGGGATAAAAAAATAATTATTACATTAGTGATTTGGAAGCATTATCACATTCAGGATGTGCTATATATATAAACTAATCATAAGATGTTAAATGTAATGTCTCAGATTTTACATGTATTATTTTTAAATATTATATGGAATTATTACAAGACCAAGTGCAGAGAAAACAAGTAATTATGAGTCCCGGTGAGCCTAGAATGGTGGTTTGAACTGTTTTAAGTTAATTGAGTTGGAGTGTGTGTGAGATTATGGCAGTTTCCAAAATGATGCCTTGATTAAAAAGCTAGGGGCACTGTTGCATCTGAAACCATGACTTTACCTGAGAAGGAGACTAACATCGACTGGAACTGGTCAAGGAAAAATGTTCATTTTTAGATATTTTAAATAAGATAAAATAAAAAAAATAAAAAAATATAAATATTATTTAATTTTATTTATAAATGTTCTCTACAGTGAAATGAAGGGGTAGTAGATTCGATAATTAAGGATATGACATAATCACCATGAAATAGAAATTCTTACTCATCAATTCTGCAGCGTAATGACAATGAATCATCATAACAGAATGCTGAAATTTGTTTCAGCCTTTTAATGGGTTAATCTAATATTGGTCGTTGGATGAAAATTGAGAGAAACTCTAAATAATTCTTGGACCTTTGGAGAGAACTCTCGACAACAAATGATGATTAATTAAAATTTTGAAGCACTGTTCAATGGAGTTGAAGGATCACAGTGATGACGATAGTGTGATCTCTTCATTAGTGACCAATCCCTTCTCAAGGTAGGGGTTATGTTTTAATTTTTTTTTCATACTCGTTAATTGAATTTAATGATAAACATAGATCAACCCACAGACTGGTTGACCCGCGCATCATCGTTGTTACGGATGGTCTTTATCAAGTTTATTACTGAGATTTTTTGTCACATTTTGACGTTTTTAATTTTCTCTGTTTAAACCTTATAAAAGAAGCAGATTAATATTGTGAAAAATGATGGAGGAGGTTCGTTCCCCCTTTGTTTACTTCATTCATCTTCCCTCTTCCCTGCGTTCTTCACATTCTTCCCGGGGATATTAAAAAGGAATCATTTTACACCATTTTCTTGGTTTAATGATCCCAAAATAGAGATCTGACATCATGATGACTCATAGGAGGAGCGACGGTGATAGTAGCAGATGAATCAACATGGTTTCTAAGTTATTGTTCATTTATCATTCTTCATGTGGGTGAATTAGAAAATGTTTTTGGGGCTAACCGAAGGCCCAAAACTAACAAAATTATCATCGTGATTTTGGAGAGATCTAATCCCATGAGTTAATGGATATATGACACCTGGATCAAAGAATGGAGCATCAGTGGAGGCACACCGGAAAAGAATAATGATTCTGGAAATTTCTAAAGAACATGGTGTGTATCCCGAGGAACACGTCGTGTGGGACTGAATCAGTCGAGGATATAGTTTCAAGAGTCATAAAGGTATCACATGTCCTTTTTTCCCTTCCTCGAAGCTCTTCATGTATCTCAGACGTTACACGAACACAGGGTGGAGTACACGACATATACTCAACCACATGGCCAGACTAGGCCAGTTACATGGGTCACTATGTGTACCAGTTATACAGGATGACACACACAGGTTAAAGCTGTGTATGGGCACATGTACAACATTCATGGAGAGGACCCCAACTACTCGAACATGGCATATGTTCCATCCTACACACCATATAATTACCCCCTCCAACACAAATTGTTCTTATAACTCTGGTCGTTTTACATGGGCACCACATGGAGTCCAGATACCCAGTGCGTGACCGTTCTACACACCGTGTATATCCTGGAACATGGCTTGATCTTTTTTCCATAGTTCCGTGTAAATGTTTTGTTAAGGTTAGTTCCCATTTATGCTCATTCACTTGAAGGTCAGGTATCTTATCTATCCACAAGAGTATTATCCCTTCAGTAGGACTTTTCAAAAGAGACTCAAGTATCCGTCCTAGAGGCCTAGAGGGAGATCCTCTATCCATTATCGACCCTTGGTAGAGTTAGGTATCGAAGTGACTAATCCTATAGGATGACGATCTTATACCTAGAAGGTGAAACTATATGAGCCGTGTTATCCTCGAAGGCCATGGAATTGATCCTCATATGTGTATCGTGATCTTTCTTGACTCAGGAGTGTGTTATCTTGGAATGAGTGTATCCATGTCTCATGGAATTTCCTGATGAATAGTACATCTCAAACAGATGTCATCAGAGTTATATGAATCTTCAATTGAGTTCTCCCTGACGATTTCTTCATGGAATCTTCGAACTAAACCTCTAGCATGGGTTTGCAGTCGTGTGACTTGTCTCTAGAATACGGGTCTGGATTTCAAGTATATCTGGATTTTGTTTCTTTTATTATATGTTCAGTAGACATATACTATTTAGAGCCGGCTATACCATTACCTTTTGTATTTCTTTGTGGTTTTGGGAGTCCTCTACTGAGTATTTTAATACTCACCCATGCAATGTCTTTACCTGCACATGTCGTGTCTTGTGTAGATGAGCGGTTAATGACGGAGTCTAGGGAAAACTAGGATGGGACAAAGCTATCTTAGTTCCGTATAGGCCGCGATGTTCCTACGACTAAAAAAACAGTCTCAATACCTATTTTTTCTTATAGGTTGCAATTTTTTTGTATTAAAGCTCTTGTTTTTGGTGGGATTGTATTCTGGCCCAATCTACTTTCCGCACTTTACACCCTTTGTACTCTGTTGGTTCGGTTTGGATTTATACAAGAATTTTGTTCCTTATTTTTTTTACATTTAAGTATTTTTGGTCTTGGATATGTGTGTGTGTTTACATGTACTTTGTAAATTCCTCCAATGTTAGTGATATTCAGGCTCAATGCTAGTCACTTGCCCCTGGAATATCAGAGGCAGGCATGGGGAGTCACATCATGGGCCCCACTAGGATGGGTCATGAAAGAGTGGTATCAAAGGTGGTTGGTTGTACCTTAAGACTGAGATTCTATGAGATTTGGTTTGGGTAAATAGTGTTAAGTGTTTTGAGATTGTCTTTCAGGCCAGAGACTCCACTGTTGTTGCGGGTGGCTGAAGTATATATACACTAGGGGTAAAAACCCAAACTTTTATTAATGATAATTCATATTGATCTAATTAAAAGACTTATTATGTAAAATTCTTATGTAAAATATGATGTTCCATGGATTTATGTTTTTTGATTTGAAATAACCGTCATGAATTGTTATCATTTCTAATATAACTGTTGAAAAATGATCAGTTGATTAGTATAATTATATGGCTTTATCAAATGCAAATTACTCAGACAAAGGAAGCGATGACATCATCAAGTAGAATTTCTCCGTACAAAGCCCTTTTTTTGGAGCTTTTAAAGGAGGTGGAATCATTGGAATTTTCTCTTGGCCAATCCCATGTCGCGCTTCAACATGTTAATCTTGAACGAAACTACATACAAGAGAAGTAAAAGTTGATAGAGATTACCACCCGAGAAATGTTATCCGAGCCACCATAGGAGTTTATCACCATCGCACCCCATTCCCTTAGGTCATATGTGGGTGTTAGAAGAATTTATGTAATGAGAGTCTAGCACAATTAATATGTACATTATTTTTAAAAACAATAAATAATATACATTCATTTTATTATTATTACTTTTTAAATAGATATTAAAACTCCAATATTATTATTTTTAGATAAAATTCAATTGAGAAATCTATTTTGATTAATTAGTGAATTTTTAATTATATAATTTTTTAATAAAATATTTTTACTAAATTAATTTTTATTAAATTTCAATGATCGTATATTTCTTATGAATACAATTGAAATTTTTATTAATGTTTGAAAGTCATTTTTGTCAAAAACCAATAATTTTCAATAAATGCCAGTTTTTATTTTAAAAGAAAAAAATTCACATATTTAAAAATTATTTAGATAAAATAAATATTATTTTTGAAATTAGGAAGTCGAAATTATCCAATGAGGATGTTTCCAAAATTTTATAAGATAGTCGATTTTTTAGGTAAAAATAAAAAACCATTTAAATATATAGTGTGTTTTATGACATCCTAATGACACTATAGTGATGTAATAAAATTCCATAAATGGTTTTTTTGACCAATATGTATTTTACCTTTAATTGTTTTAGGTTTTTTTAATCTATTTTACAAATCTTTGGTGGACCCTCCAATACTTATAAAACATTTTTACATTTTAAAGTGATTTCCTCGAGAGTTTGAGTCACCTCCACATTAAAAAGACGATTATTTTAATAAGTTCGGAAATTGGTCATATAAAATAATGTTTTACATTTCCATTTGGAAAATATCTTCCAAAAAACCATAGTTTGGTTTGTGGTTTTGATTAGTTTAATGTGTGGTTCCTAAAACCTTAATAAAAAAAATTCCTTCTCTTCTCTTATATAAATCCACCTATGATCACACTTCTTCTTCACTCAAAACCCTCAGATCATGTACCTACCCTAACTACCTCTCTCTAAAATCCTCCCAAAACACCCCAAGCTACTATTAAGCCTCTCTCAATCCTCCACCAAGCCATTGGACCACATTTCCAAATAAGGGATTTCTTCCTCTCTCATTTTATCCAAGTTTCATTTTATTTTTTTACCCCTGTCTTTTGAATTAAAAATGTTGGGGTGTGATTTTAAAACTACCCTACAATTCCATCCTTATTTTTGAATGATGAGAGACATTTTTCCCTCTCATTAATTCCTCCCATGTACATCCGTTAACTTTCCAAAATTCCATAAGGGATTTTTCTCACCTCATTTACATTCAAAAAAATATTTTATATTATGAATCTAAATTCCATTACATATGTTGGTACATGAATCTATATTACCTCTTAATATCCATTTCATGTTCATACAACGAGATACCCCTTTCTCTCTCATCAACCATTTTAATGAATTCTTATGTCACACCATTATGCTTTCGAAATTGCACTGCTATTTTTTCAAGCGAATGTACTTTTTTTGGAAAGGTAGTGTTCTGGTCAATGACCAAATCACCAAAAATTATTGATAAAAAAATGAGATGACATAAGTCTGAAATATTAAATTTTGTTAACATCCCTATCATAGAGAGGGAGTAACTCAGGAAGAAGATCATCCCTCAAAATCATAGCATGAGAAACATGAATATTGGAAAGCCCGTCAGAAATCCTATTAGCTTCACGGTAGGTGTGAGTGGCGATGAAGTTGATGTAAGAAAGACAGTTCAAACAATCATTCCAGAGAGTAGCGAGTGTCCATGAATGATGAATGGTACCACTCCAGATGGCCTAGATAATATTAGTGGAGTCACTCTCGATCCAAATGTTGTTCCAGTTGCAGAGCCTTACAAAAGATATAGCATGGATAACACTCAGTATCTCTACTTCCAATGAGGAAGTATTGCCACAACATCCATAAAAGCATCCATGTGTCTGATACAGGTGATTATATAGTTTCATGTTTGAATTCCACATTCCATTATCTTTTAATAAATGATTATGTTTAATGAATCCATGTTTTATGATCAATGTGGAACACATATGCATTAAATGAAATGATTAAGAAGTGTGCACCCTGATAGATCTCCAATACATTGGGTAAAGATTGGTATCATGATATGTCATATGAAATGAGGGGTTACTCATGATAATTAAATTTCAATGAGGGTTTACTCATGCTCTATGTGCAATGATCCTTGGATCATGATAATATCATGTTAAATGTTGATGCGCCATTTCCATGTTAAGATAATCATGCTATATCATGACTTTATGTTCAGGTTTCTCTTATGATACATTGATATTCACATTTTAACGCTCTAACCCCAGTTTCCTAGAGTCAATGAATTATTACATAACATTTTCATGATTACAAGGAATCATGTCCCGAAGGACGTATCTATTTAGAAGTCTTGGAAAATAGATTAAAAACATTTAACCTTAGTAAATAAAACACAACATAAATGATCCTTTTAAAATGCCATTAATTACCTAAATTAACCCTACTTATCAATAATTATACACTTATTTGAATCCTCGGAAAATTAAACATATGAAAGGGGTGAGATCAAATTCTCATTAAGGGTAAGCAATAAAATATAAGGTAACATAAGGCATAGTGAATAATTTAAAACACATGCCTTTACAAAAACTAATCAAGAAACATTATGGAAAGAATTTGAGATGCATAAATAATGGCATAATAAAACATTTTCCTAGGTATTCTACTAGTCGAATAACCACATGAACCATCAATAATATTTTCATAATGAGGGAATGTATATTGTCAGACATTCTAAAACATTTTGTCAAGGTCCCATCCAAGACGTCTAAAAATGATTTAGGCCTCGGCCAAAACCATATATCAAATTGGGAAATGCCTCTGCAAATTCCATGTCTAATTATCTCATGAGACCTACCAAAGCACCGTTGAGATATAGTGGGCTCCACCCATTACTTAATAAGTCCTATACATTTCTCATATAAAATTTTTTAAACATAACATAAACATTCGTATAAAAACTAGAATAAGAAATGTCAATAATTTAACCATAAAACATGAATTGTATAAAAATAAAACATCCACAGTTAAAAATATCACAACAACTTCAACATAATATGTAAGATTTGTATCATAATAAGACAACCTCGAACAAAAATAATATCTTGTAATGGATGTTTACATAGTTGAAAATGATTAGTAAAAATGTTTGACAGAAATATCCCTTTTTTCATGAAATCATTTAGAAGTCACATAATTTATAAAAGAATTCATTTAAAAGATATTTTTGAATCAAATTTTCCAAAATCAATTTGAAACTTTTGAATGTAATTAACATTTTAAAACATTCATGTCCATATAAATAAATCCTTAAAACCATTTTGAAAACATGGACATTTATGAAAAAGGTTTAGAAGAACAAATCATTAAAAAATTTAAAATGATGTTATAGTAAAAAGTACCTTAAAAATAATCCATTTGAAAACTCTTTTATGAAACATGGACATGTATAATAAATATTTCCCAGTAGATACTTACGTAAAAACAACATCGGATACTAAAGAGATTGTGAAATTAACCCTTACCTTGCAATTTACTTTGGTCGAGGGTATGTTTAACACCATAGTATGTTATTAAATTATACCAGAACCATATTAATATTTATTATATAATACATGATTAATTTATGACTTTATACTACCCATTTAATAATGATTTCTATGTTAAATTTACATTTTGGGTAATAATCTCTTTCTTTATCGTACGTGTTTTCACTTGTTATTCTTGACCATATCATTTAGATCATGATTTAAATACTTACAGAATATAATCCTTGATTTATATATCATATATATTTAGAATATAAATATTTATAATAGATAGATATATGAAATGGAAGGCACTGTTTATGGAGACGGTTTGCCGTACGTATGCATAAACGTTGTTTATTTTTTCATATCGTGTTGAGCAGAAGTAAGTGAATAAGATAAATGTAAGTACATATATATATATATCTACAGTAGAATTATTATGTCATATTTTAATACTTATTAATAATACATATTTTTTAATCAAAATTAAATGGTGAACGAGGGAATGAATCTCATCGCGTTGTGGAGACGGTAATCCGTACGTACGTACGTGTGACAATATCATTATATTGATGGTGAAATAATATGTAATTATATGAAATATCATATGTAAAGAATCATTAAAATGTTATATTTATTATTTACATTAGTGATACTCATTATTATACCCATCCAAATTATGATGTGTTTGAATAGCAAACTACACCCCGATGTAGAGACGGTACGCCGTACGTATGCACGTATGGTGACCTTTTAATTTAGAGGATGGATAGAATAACAAAAATGGTTGTAACATATTTAAAATTAAATAATAGTATGTTGTAGGTACTTGAGTTATATTTTGGTTTGGTAACAACAAATAAGGAAGAAGTGGAAGATGAAAAGAACTTGAAAGAGGGTGGTGAAATTATTACCTCTTCTTCAGGTGTTTCCTATTGAGTAGATCAAAAGGGCTATGTAGGTTGGATTTATGATCAATTTAAGGACTCTATGTTGATGTGAGTAAAGTTAGGGGATATTTGGATAGGTGTTGGCCGTTCCAAATGGATTTGTAGTTGTGATTTTGAGAGAAGGGGAAGTGCCCATTTAGAAGAGATGTGAGGGTCACTTTAGGGAAATCATGAAATATTATTTTATAATAAAATAATTTTTGTTTTATAATAACTACTGGAAACTATACCTATACCCGCGGTTTTTGGGAAAACCTTGGGTATAGGCATTTTTGATAGCCTATTCCCATAGTTTCCCCAAACCGTGGGCATATGCTACCCTATACCCACGGTTTTTTCTAAATCATGGGTATAGGGTATCAAAAAATTACTATACCCACATTTTTCCCAAAACCATGGGGATTCGGTGACCTATACCCTCGGGTTTCCCCTAAACCATGGGTTTAGGCATCGGATAAAAAAACCTATACCCACTATTTTAATAAACCGTGGGTATAGGTTCCCCATGTGTGCATGAGAAATTAATTTTTTCCACGGGAACCAACAAAAATTTGGCAGGAGTTCTATACCCATTGTTTATTCCTCTATAAACACAGTTTAAATAAATATATTTAATAATATATATATATATATATATATATACATATATGCGGTGATGGGGTAGTGGTAAGGCCACTCGTGAACGAAGAAGTGGTCGCGAGATCAAATCCCACGGGCCGCTATTTTGTAAAATATGTTATACCCATGGTTTCCAAACCATGGGTATAGTGTTATGACATGGTGGAAAAACCTATACCCACAATTTTTCAAAACCGTGGGTATAGTTCATGGACTTATACCGATGCCACCAACAACCACGGTTCCCCAAACTGTGGGTATATCTTATACGCACGGTTTTCAACCGTTGGTATAGGATCATTTTCCAGTAGTGAATGGATCTAAAATGATTTATTTAGAGGATAAGGTGGTTAGGGGTCGAAATAATCTCAACCAATAGGTTTTAGATAAGTTTAGGTAACCATTTTGACCTTATATTTTAGATTTAACTCTTAGTTAAATAGTTTCACTTTTACTGTGTCTTCTTATATTCTTACACAATATGGTAAATAATCTTACTCTAAGCTTCCAAGAGAACATATAGTGGTTCATTAATAATATATATATTATTATTTAATCCCTTTGTCTGGTCTGTATATTTTTAGAAATATATTATCAAATAATAATATAGTATTTTTTTAAAAAATAATTTATTTCAACTTTGACACTATTTGGTATTTTGTTTTTGTAAAAGTAATCACAACTTGATTAATATGAAAAAGATAAATTGAATAAACCCTAACATGTCATATAACCTAGAAAATTCTATAATTTCATAAAAACAATGAAATTATATTTATTATATATTGATAATACCATATTTTTGGATTATTTCATTAATAATGTAATTACTGCATCATCATTGTGTCCTAAATAAATTTAATTATTTAAAGTTTAAAAATTATAAATAAAATACCATGATGTATTAAATCCATTTATATTTCTAATTAATATTTATAGTAGAATTTATATTGTGCATAACCCCATATTTGAATTTGTTTAGTTATTAAACTTTGAATTTAACTGTTTTAACTCTTCTTTAAATAAAATAATAATAAATTTCCTAATATATTACAAGTGGACCAAAGTGGATAGTATATTATTCCTAAGGTTGTTTTTGGTCGAATTATACTTATCAAATAGAATTAGAACATGTGTTAGGGTAATTATGATATCATTTTTACCCTTAATTACCGTATTTACTTTTAACCATGGTAAATATAATTCAAAAGTTACTATTCACAAAAAATTATTTTCCTCTTATTGAACCAAATTATACTTAATGATATTAACCGTGTCTCAGGGATTTTTTAAAATCAAATCGGAGATGTAGTAACATTATGTTTTATGAAAAGTTGTAAATGCTCCTAGTAGGTGGGTAAAAGACGGTAAAAAGTTAAATAAACATTTTATGTATATAGACATATTATAAAATGATTCAAATGAATTAAATTGAAATTATATAGGTATTATGTATCTATTTATACCTAAAATAAATTTTAATAAAATAAATTATTATTTAAATAAAAAGTCGGTTTTAACCAATAACGTAGTGTTTTAACTATTCATCAAAAAATTAAAGTTTTCTGAAAAATACCCAAAATTAATCCTAAGGTAATTTTGATATTATGAATTCAAAAATGAAGTATATTTTACCAAATTCAAAAAATAGAGGTTTCATTTATTAGTTTAAAATTAATTTCGGCTGTCAAAACAAAAAAGTGGGTTTTTAAACAGTAAAAACAATCAAGAGATTGACATGTGTTTATGTCAAATTTAAATGTGAAATTACTTATAATGAACTAAATTGTATTAAACATTAAAAATACAATCTAATTATACATCCAGAACATTCAAATGTATAATTTAACATAATAAATTTATTTTATTAAAAAAAATTTCAATTAAAATTCATTAGTTTACAGTATTCATTAAAATATGAATGTTATCATAAAAGTATAAAAAATTTATCCAAACTAAATGTTTAGGTCCCAATTGAAAATAAAAATTTAATTTCATTAAATTGAATATATAAAAGTGTCAAATTTGTTTTTAAAATGATTCTTTATTAATTATGTGGTAAAATTTCATTTTTTTAAAAAATACTTATTTTATCTAAAAAATTGAATTTGTCTTATATAATATCTAAGAAAAAAAATATGAATGTTAAAATTTTATAGGATATATATAAAATTCAAAATTCATTTAATACTATTCACAATCACTTTTTGAACAGCTAGTTTGGTAAGTCGTGGTGTGCTCGAACTCATTGTTGTGTGTAGCACAATTTATTGAATTACTTTGAAGAGATAACATACTATGAAATATTGGGGTGTTACATTGTCCAATCCTTCAATAAATTGTTTCTTCACAATTTGACATTTTTCTTTGAAGATAAAAGGTTAAAAATTGAAAAATACAATTGTGGAAAACCCACATCAAAAATTGGTTTAATGAAATTTATTCTTAATTAGTGGGAAATGGAAATGAAAAAATTAGATCCAAATTATGATCTCGATTACGAGAAAAATGGTGGAAATTGGAAACACATAATTGGAGGAAAACATAAATATTTATAGGGAGTGACTGAGGTCATCAATCACAAAAAAGTGTACAATTGAGGGCCTCAAATCCATCGATCTATGATGATTTAAAATATCATACATTCAACAAAACATAAGGTATTAGGATAAACCATTTTTGGTTTTAAGATATTTTCCATAATGTTTATGAATTAATTTTTTCATAGAATAAGATAAAAAAAATATACTTGACAAGTAGCATTTCGTCCTTCAAATAATTTCTACCACAAATTCTTCATTCACTCCAAAAGGTAATAAAATTCAAACATATTCTATTTATCCTAATCATATAAGTTTCCAAAAATCATTAATATAAAATTAATTTTCATGAATATTAAAAAAATATATTATATAAACTAGAACATCACGTAGGCCAGTTGTAGGTGATGCACTCTTATCGTCCTTCAGTTGTGGGTTTATCTCTTGCAGCCTTGATAGATGCAATAGGTTTCCACCCGACCTCCGGGTTTTCCTTTTTATAAAAATTGAATAATAATGTTAAATGAAATACTCAAAATGAATGTTAAAAGAATTAACATTTGAAAACATTCATTTCCATATAAATAAATCCTTCAAATCATTTTGAAGAATAAGTCGTGCAGGACCAGCTCAGTGGCAGGTAGAGTTTCTGGAGTCAGAAATGTGTCACACGGTGTGTGGGTCCTTCTCTGAAGCTCGGTGTGTATCACATGCAATACACGGACATAGGGTGGAGTACACAGCATGTACTCTAACACACGACCAGACTAGGCTAGTTACATGGGTCACCCCATGTACCTATTCTCACTGGATGGCACAGATGGGTTGTATACATGTACGAGAACATGGCCATCATACACAGAGTGGATTCCGGTTACTCGGATATGGAATATGGTATGTCCTACACGCTGTTTACTTACCCCCTCCAACCGAAATGTTCTTCTGTCTTGGGTCATTTTACCTGGGCAGTACCCAGAGTCGAGAGACACGGCGTGTGACCCTTCTACACGCCATGTTCATCCTTGAACATGGCTTGACCATCTGGTCCACTATTACTTGGATAAATTTTGTTTGTATTAGTTTTAATTTCTACTCATTCCCCTAAAGATTAGGTATCATTTCCATCCAAAGGAGTATGATCAATTAAGCTCAACTTTTCTTGATAGCATCAGGTATCCCTCTGAGAGGCCCGCAGAGAGATCCTCTATCCATTATTGACCCTAGTTAGAGTTAGGTATCACCATTACTAATCCTACATGATGCCGATACTGTACTTAGAAGGTGAATCTGGATGAGTAGCGGTATCCACCAAGGCCATGACAGTGATCCTCATATGTGTATCATGATCTTTCCACACTCAAGAGCGTGTTCTACCAGAATGAGTGTATTCTTCTTTCATGAATTTTCACAAAAAATATTACTTCTTGGACGGATTCCATAATATCTATATAACCCATCAAACAAGTTCTCTCGGACGATTGCTTCATGGAATCATCAAAATGAACCCCTATCATGGGTTTTCGGTTAAGTGACTTGTCTCTAGACTGCGGGTTTGGGTTTCAAGTATATATATATAGTGTTTCTCTTGATATATACTTAGTAGATATATATTGTGTAGATCTAACTATACCTTTACCTTGTGTATTTTTTTTGTTTTTGGGGTCCTCTAATGAGTATTGTTAAACTCAACCATACACATTCTTTTTCCACACGTGTCATGTCTTGTGTAAATGAGGGGCCTTTGACAGAGTCCCAGGCTGACCCAGACCAGGCCGAGATTTCTGAGTTCCTTATATGCTAAGGTGTTCGTATGACTAAGATCAGTAGTCCCGGTACCTCTTAGTTCTTATAGGTTTGACTTTTTTGCAGATTCGTGTTTTTTTTCGATCTTGTATTCTGGCCTAGTTTATTTTCCGCACATTACATTTGTTGTACATTGTTGGTTGAGTTTAGTTGTATGCATGAGTTTTGTTCCATAGTGTTTTTTTACATTTCAAAATTTGTGGGCTTGGAGATGTGTGTGTGTGTGTGTATAAGTACATAATAAATTCCTCTCATGCAAGTGATATACAAACTTGGTGCTAGTCACCATACCCTAGCCTGAGGAGGTATTGGGGAGTCGTAGCATGTTCCCCACTAGGATAGGTCGTGATATTAAACTATATATTCATATATAATTATTTGAACATGTGAAAAAATATATGTTTAAAATTGATCAAAAAATATGATTTCCCAAAAAATCACAATCCAAGGAAGGAAAACCATGAGGAAAAATTTCTATGATGGGATGACCATGGTACATTATCTATCATAATGATTTAAAGGTAAAAAGTAATCTAGTATTTTCAAAATATAGACCTAAAAATCATAATGGATTAGATGGAATCATACCATTCCTAGATGATTTCTGAACTATACATCAATATGAAGATAAAGGTGGCTTAAAATTTTGACACAAAGATACTAAAAAATGTATAAAATATTTTATATAAAAACATGATAAATATTGGGTTATAATATTACAAACATGAATATGTGTTTCGTCAATAATATATTTTTTAAAGAATATATTGGATGATGACCATATCTCATCATTACTTGTCTATATTAGAAGAACAAATATGTATGAAGATCTTACATGGAGTATCAATTGGTACCATATGAATTTAGAGACTAAGGAGTAAGTATATGAATTATTGTATTGAAAATATGTTATGGATCAATGTTACAATACTATGTTAAATATGAAACTATTTATTATATCATCATGAAAATGAGATACCATCACCGTTGGTTTCTTTAACAGTCTTTTTATGACTATAAAGAATAAAATTCCATATTTTTAGTGTTGTATTGACATATAATAGAAGAACACTTATTTTTTGTTCATTAATATTTCCTATTTTATAAAACTTTTGTTGGAACCGTGATCGTTCTATACAATAAATGGAGTTTGGGTTGTGTTTGTGGTCAATTATTATAGAAGTTCATAATGTATGACAAGTAAGGGATCATCCAGTTCAAGCGGAAAACAGTACTGAAGGAGGTATTATTTTCCAGTGTCTGCCAAAATTTTGGGCCTGAAAATCGGAAAATGGAGAGATGTGTTCTCGAAAAAGGAAGGTGAAAAAAGTAATAAATATGTGATAAATTGGTTTTTTGTTTTTCACACAAAAGGTGGATTGGGATCACAATGCCGAAAAATGGAAATGGCATTAGCTGTGTGGAAAATATGGAGTTTTCACAGAAAACAGTTCATGCGCAAAGAAGGCATTGTACACAGAATGTGTGTTTTGGGTGACACGGTGGGTTTTGTGGGTGGGGGTCAGCGACACCTATAAATAAGAGGTGATACCCTCATTTGGAATAACCAAATACATAGAGAATATATGAGTTATGATGCATGTAATTGTTTCACGAAAAGAGAGTTTCACAGAAATATTAATTTTGCGCGAAAAAAAATGTTTCACAGAAATGTAAAAGTTGCGCGGAAAAGATAAAGTTGTTCACAAAATGTTCTACGTAAATGGTGTAGTTTCACAAATTATTTTTTGCATGAAAAGAAAATATAGTCATCAAAATTGAGATCTTGCGCACAAAGGGAGTGTGTTGACCACAATTGTTAGTATAAGCTGATCCCATGTTCAGCATATTCGGTTTACTGGTTCATTGCTTTAAGGTGAATCAATCCAAGACATCAATAAAGGAAATTTCTCATGATGAACATAGATATAGGCTTCAATGAAAATATATTAAAGATAAGCTCATATCGATAGACTGAGTTAGATTTCTTTCAAGGAAGTGAGCTTGGGGGAGTCGACGGAAGTGATCTGAGGGATATAGTGAGCTATCCCTAAACCATTGTAAAGGAATTGTACTTGGGAGGAAGGGAATAAACCCGAACCTTGTAATCCACATATTTTGAAATTTAGTGGAATTTGGTATGATCAGAAACCTGTTGGCGTATTCTACATGGATGTATCCTTTATTGGTGAACAATGTAAAAGTTTTGTGTGGTTAACTTGCATGTGATTTTTTGCATTATGTTCCCTTAAATATTATAGGTTTAATGTGTTCCTAACAACATGGTAATTAGATATGTGATTTAAAATAAAAACATGACACCTTGATTAAAACATCCCCAATCAGGGTGTCCTGGGGCCCTACATGTGGTATTATAGGATAATGGTTGCTGGTGCTAGATCGGTCCTTTTCCAACATGGATAATGTTCCCAATGCCAGAATAATCCCTATCTTCAATGGAAGTAATTTTGAGATTTGTAAGAACAGAATGATATGTCATTTAAGATCCCTTGTAATGAAGGTCCTCTTTTCTAATCTACAAGGAATACATTTTACTGATCCAACATGGCTTACTATGAATGAAACATATAGGAAACTTCTTGATGTAGATGTTAAAGCTCAGAATGTTATCACTGTGACTCTTTCACATCAGGTCTGGATAAAGGGGATTAGTATCACCTCAGTAAAGTCTATGTGGGATAAACATGAAAATATTTATGAAAAATATAAGAATTTGAAATAGGAAAAACATTATGTCCAGCACAGTAGGATCGATGATATGAGGATCCATCCTAATGATAATGTAGATTCCCTCTTCATTTAAATTACTGAAGTAGTGGGAGAAATTCATGGTCTTGGATCAGAAATCAAAGAAATTGATATTGTAATGAAAATCATGAGAAGAATTCCTCCTATGTACCATGAAAATGTGTCATCCCTTAAATAAAGAGATCTATCAAAACTATTTCTAGATGATTTGATAAGTAGTCTAGAGGCATATGAGATGAGAGTCAAACCATAATGATTCTACGAATCATGTTACATATGAAATTTAATTCAATTCCATAAAAAAATTGAAAAATATATGAGAGAGTGGTGGTGATGATGATGAGGCAAAAAAAGTTTGCTGTCATTGTCATGAACCTAAATAAGAGAAAAGGTAAATTTAAAGGTAAGTTACCTCTAGAATGTTTTTGTTGTGGAAGAGTTCGACACATTGCCTCACAGTGCCAAAGAAAGTCCAATGATGAAGGGAGAAAATCGGAAGAAGTTGAGAATCCTAGGAAAATATTTTTCAAAAAGGGAGACTTCAAATATGGAAAGAAAGAATAGAAGAAGAGTGTATTCTATGAAGAGGAAGATTATGATATTGAATTATATGAAGAAGAATAACCTGAATTTAAAACTGGAAACCATGCATCAATGATGTATACAATTGAAAAGTGATAACCTTTGATATATAATGATAAATATAATCAGATGACTCCTAATGAAGATCCCATGTTCCAAATTAAGGATGTATTTTCAAAACATTAGAATTAATGTAAGAGATGCAATAAGTGGAAAGAAATGGTTGATGAATCATAAGAATATATTGATGAAATTGAATCTGAAATTAAATTACTAGATTAACTAGTTAGAGTACAATCTTTAATCCTTAAAAGCACATATAAAATTGTGGAACATAATCTTAGAATTGAAGAATAAGAAAAGGTGATAAATGACATTATATCTAGACTAAAAGAGAAGTACATGAATATTGTGGGTCTTGAGGAAGAATTTGATACTCGTATGAGTAAACTAGAGTTTCAATCAACCACAGAAGAAGAAAATACGAAACTTAATTTTATAATATTGAGATATATAGAATTACTGGTAAAATCCATGTTTGGTGCAGATAGGGTTGAAAAAATATTGTGTGATCAGATAACCAAATTCATGAAAAATATTGGAATAAGTTGTGAAGCGGAGACATCAACAGAGAATACTGGAATATTATCCTCAAAATTTACAAAATGAAAGGCAGTTTTACAATTTTTTCATAGAAGAAATAATGAGGGGAAATATACATGAGAATACATTTCCACTCATGAAGTGACAATTATGTGGCTATCTGGGCCATAACACGTCTTTTTGCGAAGAGGGAATGAGCTATTTGAATGGGGAATATATGGAAAGTCAAAAAATAAGACCGATTTATTACCCTACATGTAATTTAAGATGTAGTTTTTATGGATACTAGTGTCACTGTTCTAACATTGGCCATAAATCTATGTATTGAAGGAAGAGGTATGATAAGAGAAATTTGTACAACACTCAAATACAGGTCAATACTCACCCCCCCGATGGCGTTGTTATCTCACATAAGTTTTCTCATCTGGAAAAACTGTATGGGTATGAATAATCTGATTATATATATGAATGAATAGAAATGCCATTATTGTCCTAGGCTCAATCCAATATCTCATTGAATGAGAAGAAGAAAAATGAGAAATTAAATCTTGTAGGAGTAGCCCTAAAAGCTACACAAAGCAGTAGCACATAGATTATTGATAGTGGATGCTCATTCTATAGGAAAATAATGATGACCTTTTAATGAACATTAAAAAGAAGGTTGATGGAATAGAGGGGTTTGGAAATTATGGTTCATTGAAGATTAAAGGTAATGGAAATACTACTATGGCCAATGGAGAGATGAAGAAGACTAAAGTACATTATGTGGAAAGTCTACATCATAATCTCCTCAGTGTGAGTTGTCACTATGACATAAGGCTTATAGTAACTTTCAATAAAAAAGGTTGTATAATAAAGGAAAAAAATTGAATTCTATCATGAAAGGCTACAAAATAGATGGAATCTTATATAAAGTTGACAATAAAGAGAACTCTTAATATATGTCTATTGAAGAAGAAAACAACCAGTGGCATCGAAGGTTGGGGAGCATTAAACAAAAAGACATGTAAAATATATCTATGGTAAAGATAGTCATGGATATCCCCATTCTGAAATGTGAATAGAAAAATACTTATGATACTTGCATATAGAGGAAGCTAGTCTGTAGTTCATATCGGCCAAAGAAGAGAAAATCATCAAACCTTCTTGAACATGTAAATACAAAAGTATGTGTCCCTATAAACATTTCCAGAACTCATGGAAAGAGGTACTTAGTCCTTTTAATTGATTATTATAATATAATGGACTGTGTAATGGTTATTCAGAAAAAGTAGAAATTACTTGATTGAATGAAAACGTATCGCCAAATTTTCGAGAATGGTACTGGATTAAAAATCTAAGTCCTACAATCTGACAATGGAGGAGAATACACGTACAATGTGTTTATCAATAATGTATAAAAACATGTAATACAACATGAGGTACCTATTATGAGAATTATGAATAAAAATGGAGTTGTTGAGTGCTGCAATCGACAGGTTAACAATATGGCCATGACTATACTGATTTAGAGTTGTATCCATCACCATTTTAAGAATGAAACTGTTTAAGTTGAAGTGAACATTCAAAATTGAATGGGATTTATATGGGAGAAATGAAGACATCATATGAACTATGGAATGGAAGGAGGAATTTATTGAATACATTCTTGTATTTGGGTGTAAATGTTTCATATGAAATAAATAAGGGAAATCAAGGGAATTATGTTTAATATTAAAAGGAAGGGATATTCCATGGTTATCCCATGAATAGAAAAGATTATAAGTGTTTCAATAACTGATTGGGAAGGATGGTTGAAAGTTGTGATGTTAAGACCATTGAAAAAAAAACCCATAATGATTTATGAAATTCCAATGCTGATGAGATATGAGATGATGAAGAATGTGAACATAGAGAAAATGAATATACATAAATACAGGAAGGTGTAAAATACTCTCAATATTCACATATGGATGTTGAATCCGAAAAAGTGTCTGATGTTGAAACCATATCTGGAGAGAATTCAGATAATCCTTGATAGAGGGATTAAAGAGAGAAAATTGATCAATCCAACATCATTGGGGATTGGACTGCACCCACACAAATGAGGAGAATGAAGAGTAATTCAAATCATCATTTCTATCAGTTATGGAACCATCCTCATTTGAAGAAGTTTCAAAGTATGAATCATGGGTGAAGGCTATGAATGAAGAGTTTGATCTAATAGAAAAGAATCAGACATGGGATCTAGTCAGAAGATCTAAAGGCCACAATGTGATTGGAACAAAATGGTTCGTTAAGAACAAATATGATGATTATGGTAATATGATCAGAAGTAAGGCACGATTAGTGTGCAAGGGATATTCAAAGATTGAAGTTGTCTATGTTGAGAAAACATTTCCTCTATTAGTAATATTAGAGTCAATCAGGCTATTTCTAGCCCCGAAAATCCAATGATGATATAAAGTGTATCAAATGGATGTGGAGACAACATTCTTAAATAATTTTTTGGAATAAGAAGTGTGAATTGAACAACTCATGGGTTTCTTTCTTGGAAGTTATGAAATAAAGGTTTTCAAATTAAAGAAATCACTCTATGGACTGAACCAAGCAACACAGGTGTGGTACTCTTGGTTGGATTCTTATCTAAGAAAGCTTGAATTAAAAAGAGGAAGAGTGGATCAAAACCTATATGTGAATAATTCTCTGAACGATTAGTTCATGGTATAAGTATATTTTTATGATATAATGTTCAGTGGAAGCAGGTAGGGATCAGTGGATGAATTTTCCAATAACATGAAATCAGAATTTGAAATGACTATGATTGGTTAACTCACATATTTCTTAGGGATGCAAGTGATTCAAAAGTAGAATTGTATGTTCATTTATCAAAAAAATATAAAGGGGATCCATTGAATATATTTAATATTCATGACTCAAAACCAATTTCAACTCCAATTTCAGTTGGAAAGAATCATGGAAAGCCAGAGGATGGGATGCCTATAGATCCCACAATGTATAAAAGGATATTTAGATGGCCAGACAATGTCTTCACAACATGATTAACAACCTTCTTTTAGGGTAATCCAAATGAAGAACATATGGCAGAAGTAAAAATAATCATGAGTTATATTCAAGGTAGTGATAATTATGGATTATACTTTTCTATAGAAAAATCCAGTGAATTAATAGCGTTTTATGATGCTGACTGAGCTGGAGATGTAGTTGACAGAAAGTCCACTAATGGTGGAGAATTCTATATGGGAATGAAATGTGTTGGATGTTTGAGAAAGAAACTAGAAAGTACATCTCTTAGTTCTGATGAAGCTAAGTATATCAATACTACAAAGTCATGCACTCAACTACAATGGATGGAGTACAAAAATAATATTGGTGATGAGGTGAAACAACCAATTGTGATTAAATGTGATAATAATAGCGCAATTGATCTTACAAAGAATGTTGTTAATCATTCTCATACAAAACATATTGAAATAAGATATCACATTATCAATGTAAATGTTGAATAATGTGTCATTAAAATGGATCATTTGGGAACTGATGAGAAAGTGGTTGATAACCAAACCAATACCTTGTCAATAGTTGTGTTTTTGAAACATCAGTTGAACCATGGTGTTTAGCCACCTCCCAGTGCATAATGAGGTTATGAAATACCCCTCTCCCCAGTGTTGTTTACTTTTTTTAATCTTTTTGTGGATGTGATGTATGTTTATGGGTGAGATACTATCCAGGGTGTATTTTGGTCTATTCAATGAAGATTTACTGGTCTTTGTGTATATTTTCAATGGGAGAGAAAAGAATAAATTCAGGATTCTGGATTAATGACATGTGCATGTAATGAACATGTAATGCGTTAGTGAAATGATGAGAATTAAATGTTAGGAAGAGAAGAAATACATTCAGGATATGTAATGCTTCAATGGTACATTAAGAGAATATCATGGGTGGTGTCTTTAATAATTCAAAAACATGGGATCCCAATTTATGCTTCCCCTATTGTTTTTTGAACCACACATTTATCACATAGACTTAGTGTGTAGGCCGAGTTGAGTCTTGCATTTCAGGTTATCATGTTTTTTTATATCTTTTTCTATTGAATTTTGATAGTAATTTCCAAAAAACCTAAAGGGGATATCATTGGAACCACAACTGTTCTATGAAATAAATGATGTTTAGTTTTTTTTATGTCAATCATCATTGGACGTTTATAGTGTCTGGCATGGATGGGATCAAATAGTACAAATGAATAATATCACTGAAGTTGGCACCATTTTGTAGTGTCTGCCAAAATTTTGGGCATGAAAATAAAAAAATGGAGAGATGTGGTCTTGGGAAAGGAAGGTGCATGAAAATAATGGAATGTGCCTTAAATTGGTTGTTTTTCATTTTTCATGCCAGAGGTGTTTTAGGATCCGAATGCCATAAAATGGAAAAGGCATGAGCTATGTAGAAAATCTGGAATTTGCGCAGAAAATGGTTCTTATGAGAAAAATAATTGCATGTTGAATGGGAGTTTTGCGCGACACTGTGAGTTTTGTGCATGGGGGGTCAGAAATGCCTATAAATAATAGGTAACCCACCATTCAGTATGGCTAAATACTTGGTGAAGATCTGAGTTCTGATGGACGTAAAAGATGTGTGAAAAGTGAGTTTCAAAGAAAAATTAAAATTGCATTGAAAATAAAAAGTTGTGCAGAAAAGATAAAGTTGCATGAAAAAGGTTGTGCATAAAGTGTGTAGTTGCACGAAATACATTACATGCAATAAAAATACTGGGCCCAAAAGTGAGATCTTTAATGCAAATGGATGGTGTTATGAAAAATTGTCAGTATAAGTTGACAACATGATCTGAATATTTGGTTCAGTGGTTCAGTTGTTTTAGGTGACCCAATCTAGGACTTTGATGCAAGCAATGAATCGTTCTGAACAGAGGAAAATACATCAATGAAAATATATTGAAGAGACCTTCATGTTGATAAACTGAGTTTGAATTCACAAAAGACAGTGAGCTAGGGGAGTTGATAGAAGTGATCTGAGGGAGGTAGTGTGTTATCCCTGAGTCATTGTAAAGGCAGTGATCCTAGAATGGAGGGACAATACCCAGACCTTGTAATCCACTAATATTGAAGCTTAGCAGAATTAGGTACGACTGACAAGATATCGTTGTATTCTCCTTGGACATAGCCCTTAGTTGTAAACCAAGTAAAAGTGCTTTGTGGTCACTTTGCATGTGATTTTTTTTTCTTTTTTTCCACTTCAGTATTACAGGTTTAACGTGTTCCTAACAATGTTGGAATAATATCTTTCGTTTAGAAGAAGATGTTGACACCCTGATTCACACCTCCCCTCTAAGGGTTTCCCAGGTTCCTAAAAATTTCATGTAGTAAAAAATTTAAGCTTTAAGAATTCTTAGAGAATTACTTTCTGTTGTATCATATTGATAACCAAGGTATTCATCAAAATATTTTAGGATTCTTCATCATGAATTATACTGAAAGCACAAAACAGATATAATATATCATCCTCAAACTAATTCACAATCTTTATAATACATTATGACATTAGAAGATATGTAATTATTTTGCTCTAATGATTTCATAGGAATCTGAGATTAATACATTCCAATAGAGAATCTCTCATTTGAAAATACTTTCTAATCTAGTATCAAAATAGAACAATATGAGTCTCTATATAGGAATATATTTAGAAAAATAACGTTTAATGATGAATTTGGAGAGATAATTTTTTTTCAGACCAAATATTGGTTATGAAGTATCTAAAACAATCCATACCACTCTACAACATATCTAAGTAGCATAATGTTGACATAGGAACATTGTTGATAGTAGTAAACTAGATCTGGGGATCCAATTTGGTGAAAATGAATTACATTAAATATATTCTTGTATGGTGTTTTTTAAATTTCAGAAACAAGGAATTGTAAGTCCAATATATATTTGTCCCACATAGATTTTGGTCATGTATGGATTGTACCTTATCACTTAGAAATCCCATATTACCTTTAATAAGATCAGAATGTGTTAATTATATCATTTTTAATAATTTATATACTCAATCCATAAAATGTACTAAACATAGAAGGTATGAAATGAAAAATGATCTCTTTCGAGATGATCAGCCTATGGTGATCATAGAAAAATTGGATAAAGTGTTATGAAATAAGACCACCCACATGGTAAATTGTTAATGTAAAAACCATATGTTTGAGGACGATACTTTGGAACCTAGCGATGTCATTATAAAAAATTAATATTTTTTGTATGATTAATACAATTTTTATTCTGAATTAACATTATGGGGGTGGAATGAAAAACCCCAATATCATAACTTTTAATTTATTTTTAAGGCTATAATACATTTTTTACATGTAAAAATGTACTAAAACGAACAATGATATAATATTTTATGACAAAATATTACGATGAAAGATAAATATTAATAAATTATGATAATAAAATATGAAACATAATTAAAATATATTTATGGGGGAAAATATTGATGTAAATAAAAATACAATAAACATAAAATTTTAATCCTCGTAGTTATCTATGATAATCGTACCCATGTTTATAACTATAGAGTGGAGTTAAAATACTAGAAATATAACATAAATATTTATAATGAATTAATCAACAAAAATGAATGATTATAATATTGTATGGAATATTATTTATAAGAATATAATACGTATATATGGAAATTGGGATTCTATGGCTACTGGGATTATACAGTTGTTGGGATTATATGAAAATTCGACAGATATTGATAATGATACCCTCATTAGACATTTTAACAATTATCGTAACACATTATCAGTTTCATTACATTAAAATATGACCAATGTAATGCAATCATATAATTGAAAGGTACAAATTATTGTAAACACATTGAGAAATATTCATAGAAAAAGGGAATCAATGATATCATATTTCTATAATATTTTTTTGAAGATCATATTTCTAATCATGGAAAGGAGGTAAAATCCCAAGTTGTTTCCTTATACCATCTTAATAAAGAACTTCTATAAGTATTCCATGGTAAAATATTTTTTTGGGATAATTTCATACTTTTGGAAACAAATAGGAGATCCATTATAGTTGAATCACCAACTGCATCTTCCAACACTACATACCACTACTTTATAAGTATACAAAGGACTTGGTGTGTTTTTTCCATTAGATATTAGGATTATTTAAAAATAAAAATTTTAATATAATAGATTATAAATATATTTTTATTATTAAAATTATTTCAATGTATTAATAATTATACTAAAATTTTACATTTAATAAAATAACTTAACTAGTTATAAAGGTTATTATAATTATTAAATTTTTTAATATATATATAATTAAATAAATAAACTTTTATACATTTATGATCTGTTTGATTTTAAATAAGAATAAAATTATTTAGTGGTTAAAAATATATAATTCAAAAACAATTATGTGTTATGAATTTTTTTAAAACATAATATATATCATTCAAATGTTTTTAATAAATTATAGTTTTCATAAGAGTAAAAAATAGATACAAAGAATTTAATTAATATATTACATTATATAAGTTTGAGAGCGCAAAATGTTCAAAAATTAAATTTCATAATTTTTTTTCTATATGTATAATGTTTTAACTTGTATGATAAATTTATTATATCTAAAAATTTTATTTCAATATATGTTAATTTTTTTGAAATCATCATTTCAAAATTAATTAATAGAGGTAATAATTTATTAAATAGAATCATTACCATGTTAAATCTTTAAACATGTTAAAAATGAGGCAAATTATAGTGGATTGAGTTTTGTGTATTTGATGTGATATATAGACATTATAGAAATCATTTGTTATGTTTTAGTTCCAATATTTATTGTCTCTATAAAATTTTATTACCTAACTCACCTAACATCGAGGTGATTCCATTATAACTAGTCATATAACTAAGTTTTCTATTGATATATCCCTCATTACCACCCATAAATGGAGGTGTCTTTAACCAACTACAATATTCATCTATCCACTAGTTATCTATTATTTTACAATCCATAATCTCTTCCAAAAAGTTATCGTAAAATTTTGATATAATTTTTTCACATCAAATAGTACTAAGGAATAAATTTCAAAAGAAGATTTTGAGAGAATGAGATATTTAATAAAATAAATTAGAGTGTGTTTAGTATATTAATAATCCAAATTAAGGTGTTTTATATTAATTACATTTAATTCATCCATGATTGATATTTTGTACCTAATATCATTTATATAGTGTGTATAATAAAAAATTTATATATATTTTATCATAGTTATCTTTCCATTCATCATATCTAATGTTCCCTTACATGCCTTATCTTACATGGTATTTAAATCCAAAATTTACTAGTTCCATATAAGTTTTAGTAAAATATATTTCCTTTCATTATGATCTGAATTTTTTACACTTTTTGTGTGAAAAAGATTTGAAACCAAAATTTTTAATTATTTCTACAATTATTCCATTCTATGTTATAGGTTTTTACCAAAGAAAATTATTTTCTCATTTTTTTGTAAAATATTTCCTATAAAATGTTACTAAAAATATAAGCGTATTATATAAACATTTTTTATTTTATTGGGTCATAATAATTCACTTAAATATATTATTTTATTCATGCTATAATTTTTATTTTCACTATTTCATATAGTATGTCTTTCTATATAGGGAAATTATAAATTACCTGTTAAAATATTCATGATTGAGGTATTTCATTCAAATAAAAATGTTATCTAGTCAGTAAAAATTATCATCTTCATTATTACCTCTCTCTCCTCCATGTGTATAATAGTTTTTAAAAAAAATATATTATTTCATTAATTTAATACTAAAATATATATTGTCTCTCATAATCCTAAAATATCACATTATCACATCAAAAATTCGAAAAATATAACTCTTTTACCAGTTTTTTATAAAATTCTACCTATGAATATTGTAAATATATTTAACTTCAACTTAATATATTTTTATATTCTACTCTAGGTTTCATTTTATAAGAAATATAAATTTTATGACTTCCTTTATTAGAGAAAATTTTGACATGTTGTTTTCAAAACATTCTTCTATTCACCTTCTCTAAAATAACCTATGATTATTCCTTGTAATATAATTTTTTTTACAATATTGATTTTTTTAGAACACTTACTAAAGATTCCATACATATAACTCTCTATATCTATAATTCTTGCCTCTTTTAGATTATGTCCATGATATCCCCATAAATTCTCTCATTCTATACTACTTTGTGTGATCATGGTTTTGGTATTAACCAATATATCTATTGATATCGGTTTATGTGATATCATTTTAAAATATTATGTAACACCTTTCATTCTTTGTGTTCTTCAATATCTAATGTATGATTTAATTTATATGACACATATATCGTATATTTTTACTCTATGTGATTAGATAGTTTTATATTTCCCTCTAACACATTTGGTAAATCATTTTATCTCATGATATTATTTATGAATATGATTTAAATATGATATGTTTACAACCCAATGTGTTGAAATGATTCTGATAAGATATGTTCAATGACCTAATGTATTAACATGATTCCAATCAACTGTGTTCACAACAAGATTAATGGATTATTGTTACCATATTGTAAGATAATAAAAAGTATATAGAGGAGTGAATTGGTTTATTTTAAATTTTCAAAGTAAATAATAAGTGATAATATACACATAAATAGAATCTACAAAGTAAATATGAATTTTTTTTGAATTATTTAATTAAAAGTGGATCTTATGTCTACTGTTCACATCCCTCTAATCCTAAAGATATATGGAAATTAATAAGAAACTAAAAAATTGAAGGGGAGACACAAAAAAGTTATATAATTACTTCATAGTTAGAGATGAAACCTGAAACAACCTAAAACATAATGGGGAATTAAAATCAAATTACAAAATATTTCTTTTATAGTTATATAACTAAACAAAAATTTATTTTGTGAGAGTAAATCATAACACAATATTCAGAAAAATAATACAGGAATAGATATAGATATAAAGCACAAATACTCATATGTAATTTTATAAAGAGTCATAATGTATATTTTTTCATGGTTAATCATGTACATGATCAATGAGTATATTTAGTGAATCTTTTTTAATATATTGGGGATCGTAAAAGTTATTGCATTCTTCTTGAAATTTCAGTCAATACATTGTTAAATTTTACACTTGGTTCATAATTTCATGTATCATTTATAGGAAAAGTTTTTTTATATTTTCTTAGTATATCTCATCTTTGTACCTTCAGTTTACTCTTAATATTCTTATATAATAGCTATAAGTCCTAAAATTATTTGAATAATTCAAATTGAATAATAATAACATTAACCATAATTTCCTATGAAATTATAGTTAACAATAATCCTTCAGAAATATTTAGTCTTATTTTCAAAAATATCATTCATAAAATAACTAACTACATCATATTTTAACTATATTTTGAAATAATATTTAAGTTTATTGAACAACATTGAAATAATCATCAAAATAATTGATCATTGAGTGTCTCATGCTGTATAATGATTTATGTAATTTCAAACTCTAATTTAATGCCAAAAATACTTTCCCATGACATGTATATGAAACCCTTGGATTTTATAAAACATTTTTTTTAAATAAATTAATTTCATTTGATAGATTTTGTAACCCAGAATGTCGACTTTTAAAGATCTACGATATGCTATTAAAATTATTATTAAAAAACACGATTGTTATAATTAAGCCCTAAAATTTGGATATAGGGATTAGAATAAACATATTTTTCATATTAATTATAATTAATTTATATAAATAAAACATATTGAAATAAATCTGTATTTAAATTATAGTTAAATCTCTATATGATTTGAATATACAATTTGTTCAATTAATTTTTTTTTGTTTTTGTGAAAAAAAAATTAATTTAATTATAGAAACATTTATAAAAATTATTTCAAAAAATAAACATTATTTTCTGAAATATAAATATAAAAATTATATTTTTTTGAATTTTTTCAAAATTTTTAAAATATACCTTTTCAAAAAAAATAAAAAAATGTTTATTTTATTAAAAATTGTTTTCTGATTAAAGAATTTAGAATTTCCATTTTATTTTATTATTATATTAAAAGTATAATTAATTCAATTATATATTAAATAATATAATTTTTTTCATTGGAATTAATTTCATTATTATTATTTTACCAAAATTTTATATGCTTATTAAATGTTTATATTTGAAGAACCCCTTTTTCATCGTGTCTATGGGTTTAATATTAAATCATATTTTTACACTTATCTGAATGGAATTTAGAAATATTGATTCTATATTTGAAATTATAATAATTAATATTATATAAAAATATCAACGTAATGTTTTGGAAAAGTGAATTGGAAAAAATTAAAAAATAATTACCCCATTTAAGGTTAAATCATGTTTACTAGGGGATAAACTAAAATGATAATGGTTAAAATGAACTAAAAACATTTCATGTTCCTATTTCAAGAAATATTTCGACCTTATCACATATATATTTCTAGATGGTACTATTTTTTCACATTTTCATCATTAAAGTGTGGTTACTTTTTTTCTTTTCAAAAATGTTATGTGTGTCCTCTCACCCATTTAAAAAATGCCACCCCCTATCATATCCTCTTAACACTTCCAAAAATAAATTTTTTATGAAATACCTTCCCAAATTAATTCCATTATTAAATTCCAACATCCTAGAGAACATAGTATTATTAGTTAAACCACTTAAAAGGAATTTACAGGTAAACATTAATGGGTTCTATGAAGAAGAAGAAATTTCAAAGAATATGATGTATGTCGATACATTGGTCAAAGGATTTTCATCTCCATTTTATTTCTATGGTACACAAGCCTTATTCACCACTATTTTTTTTGGTTTATAGACTACCGATGAATTTCTTTTATAATCCATATCATGATAATTATGTGAAATAAATATTCATATTTCATTCATTCAATATTGGGACTAATGATTAAAAATATACCATCATGGTAAGGGATTAATGTTGTAATATCATTATTTATCAGGATTATTTATGATATGATTCAAATGATATGGTATTATGATATACCATTCATGAAACTCATGATTTTATTCTCCTATATTTATTTCTTTTAATAAATATTTTTTCATTAATTATTCAATTTTTACGTACTCATGATACCAAAAGAGTTTCTTATTGAGAAAATAAATTTATTTCTCTATTAAATTGAAAACCCTATTTATTCAATGTTAATTTTTTCCAAAATTTCTTTAAATAATTATTTTAAAACTCTCCAATGATTTTATAAAGTAATTTTTACTCAATCATGAATTTTTATAGAATGTTTTTAATATAATCTCCATGTATTTTCCCAAAGAAGGTCTTTTTGGATTTTAATAAGAATTTGATATGGATTATTATTTTAATGTGTACGTAATGAAAAAATTTCAACCATTCATGACCAACTAATTATTTACAGAAAAATTTATATGTTTCATATATTATTTTCAAATAAATGTATTTTCACCATTTTTGTGACCTTTTAGTCTTGAGAATGTAATATAAAATGTGAAAAGTCTATTTTCCTCAATAAATGATCCAAGTGATCATTCAAAACAATATTCAATCCATGATATCATCTGTTGAAGTTACATGATATTTACGTGGGATATTAACCAATTTTACAAAAATTATCATTTATTTAGGAGGTTTATGATTATGATCAATAGAATTTTATGATGCTAATGAATTTTATATAGGTTATGATATGATAAACTAAAGATATGGTTATGAAACACATTTCATTTCCATTGGTTATGCTATGACAAAACCTTTATAAAAATCATTTTCTTACTCTGGGTTATGATATTATGAATGTTTTATGATCTTGTGGAACGAAAATGTATGGATTTGGTGATGGGTGGTTCCCTTGTAAAAAAAGTATGTTTCTTACATTATAAATAAGGATGATGGTTACATTAAAACCAATTATGGGGGTTATGTAATATCCAAGGATGGGTGCGATATATATCTCCCTTTAATTCATTGGATAAAGATTTATATCTCATACAGTAACATGTGGAACAAATCTAATGGCTTTATCAATAATTGGGAAAAGGATGATGTGATTGATCCATAATGGGAAATGAGTGATGGGGCCTAATTCATTATTTTTTATGGTCTTGGTAGTTAACCATAAATAATGAGATGGTTTCTATAATTATGTTGGTGCGAAATTTTTTTTTTGTGATATTATGGTCGATTAATTATAATGATTTCATACACTTATGAATCATTCTTTTGGAATGATAATGCAGGATTCCAAGACTCATGATTATGATAGATTTTTAATAAATTTTTATGTTATATGTATAATATCATATCCATATACTTATCATATTATTTTATATGATCATAGAATAATATACACAACTTTCACCATTATAGTGAATCTGATGTCATAAATTCTTATGTTTTGTTTCACTGGGTTCTGGAGAATGTTTTTAAGTTGGTTATGTTTGTGAAGAGTAAATAAAGGAAAATATATTTGGGAGAATGTGAAAATCATTCATTAAATAAGAATATTGTGTACCAAATCTTCAAATACACTATTCCATTCTAGTCAGACGGAATGTATTTGGGAAATGTATTGAACATTCATCTAAAAAGATGTGATATTTTTATGAAAATCCTAGGTCTTATCAGTTGGTAATAGAGTTAGGTTGAGTCATTATTTGGAAACAAGGATGAAAAAAACATTAGTGAAAAATATTTGGATAATACTATGTATATAAGAACACCCTAAGTTATTGTTAAGAGAGGTGTGTGGTTTTATAAGAAGAAAAATCTATATATCGATATTATAAGTAGATATGGCTCTAGTACAGTTTTACATAGGGTAAATATCTCTAAAAAGGGTGAATTGAGCTGTAGTCAATCATCACATGGTGTATGGAAATGTTCCTTTATATACACTTAGTTTAACACTCATGGGGATATGTTATGGAAATTTAAAAACAATTTAGGAACTATCATAAAGGATTTGGGAAATTATCATGCATGACCTAGGTTAAAGATAACGTTTCATAGATTAGAAATAGTTTGTCGTTATCTAGACATCATATGAATGTTTTATCACTATGACCGAATATTCCTGATTGTTATACTAGAAATTTTTGTATTATTATGATATTTATGATAAAATGATAAATTTAAGGTGGAAACCTGTATGATCAAATATTAAATTAAACTATTCAGTTTATTTATATTCATTCATGTATATCATGAAATTATTTAGGGATGATCAATATAATAATCAATGATTATATGCTGAATTATTAGTGAATACACAATGTGGTAGGAGGATTGTATCTCAATTATATTATTCATTTCCAATTGATGTTTGTGGGAATATGATTCTATAAATCTTATTATTCTCCCTCTAGTTGAATTTAATGTTATCTATGTAATTGAATAGATTTATATATATATATCCCACAACCATTTTTTGGAAGGTAAATCCCATTTTATATTCAATACCAACTTATGATCATCAATCTATGTGACCATAAATTCGAACATCCAATAGAGATCACATATATTTTATGAATCTTAATTCCCATTAAAAAGCGGTGTTTTTCTTAGATGGTTAGGGAAAACACAACTTATATTATGTTATGAAAAAATTGATGTTTGTTAAAGTATTCACAGAATAGTTTCCTTGTCTTTATCTGTAATGTGAAGTGGATTTCTTAACATAATATTTTAATGGTGACACACCTATTTCAAATAATCTGTATATAATAAACCAAATTGAGTTGCATAAATTAAAAAAAATCCTCTCGAAGATCTTTGAAAATTAATTCATTCATCCATGTGTGTCACTATAAGATGATTTAGTAATTTTTGTTAATAAGAAAGATGTATTGATGTTACTCTACTTGATTATTTGGACCTGGATAAGATATTGATCAAGAAATATAATCATATGTCTCATATTGATGAATTACATGATTGTCTATACAGAGATCAATACTTTTCCATGATTTACATTTTCCATGCATATCACCAATTAAGGGTCAAGAAAGATTGTATATCCAATACAATATTAAATTCAAGGTATTGACAATATGATTATGTTGTGATTTTATTCGTTATTACTACGTCCCCCACTATCTTCATGGATTTAATGTATAATTTCTTCAGTGATAACCTTGATCAAATTTTAGTAGTCTTTATAGATGATATTATTATCTATAAAATGTTTAATGAAGAAAAGGAATATAACTTGACAATCATATTAAAGATCCTTAAGAAGGTGATGTTTTATTCAATATTTATAACATTTTAATTTTTTCATTAAAAGGTTTCATTTTTGGGTCATATTATCTAAATAGAGTGTATATAATGGATATATCAAAGACTAATGTCATTTAATGTTGGTATTGATTGACCACAAAAACCAAGATCTGAATTTGTCATGGTTTGGATGGATATATTTTATGAGTTTGGTAGAATTTTTCAAGACTATATAATCCACTCTCTATCTTAACTTATAAGGGATCAAACATCCTATGGATGGAATATTGTGATGAAAAAATCAAGTAACTAATGATATGATTTTTTAGCACACTAATGATTTTATTTCACTATATTAGAGAAGTGTCTTTAATATATAAAGATACATACAAGAATGGATTTGTATTAATTCTCACATACAAAGGAATAGTTATGTATTATGCTTGAAAAAAACAAAAGGTTCATTAGAAAAATTCCCCAAGTAAATATTAGGAGTTAGATACGATAATTATTTCAGAAATTATATGGATGAATTGTATTTATAAGGAAAATTATGATATATATATACTGATCAATACATTTTAATGTATATATTCACACAAAAAAAGTTTAATATGATCCATAGAATATGGTTGTAGATGATTAATTATTATGACTGGTTGATACATTAAAACCCTGGTGAAGTGGACCTGGTGGCTAATGCATTGATTCAAAAAAATAATTCTATATTATCCATGATTAGGATCACAAAATACCAAATATATATGGGTTTTAAATATATGTATCATTAATTAAACAATTAAGGGGAGATATATTATCATTCTTAAATAAATGTACAATTGTCTATCCAAGTGATGATTAATGTGGAAGAAAAATGATTATTACATAATGATAATATTTATTAACCATGTGTGGGATCCATATATACCATATTTGGGGAAGTATTTATTAGAAGACACTGATAGTTCTCCATTCTCTATTCATCTTAGAAGTAAAAAGATGTATATAGATTACAAAGATTATTTATGATGGCATGGTATGAGGAGAGATATTGTTGAATATGTATCGTTGTTCTTATTATTTCATGATGTTAATTATAAGGGAAAAACTCTAATGTGAAATTAAAACCTTTACCTATACCATAATAGAAATGGGGAAAAAGACACATGGGTTTTGTAGTCAGACTCCCCAAAACATCTAAAATGAAAAATTCTACATAGGATATTATAAATCGATTTATAACATCATCACAATTAATTACTATTAGATAATATTTCTACATGGATCATATATCTAGTATATTAATTATACAAATGGTAGGTTATCATGGAGTACAACATTATATTCTATCAGATCAGGATCTAGGGTTTACCTAAATGTTCTGGTGCAGTCTTCAACATGATCTAGATACTGATTTGACATTCAACACTACATATCATAATAATAAATAAATTTAGTTTTAGATAAAAATTAAAACACTATATGATATGTTTATATCTTTTTATATCTATTTCAACGGCGGTTGGGAGCAACACCTTCCCGAAGTCATGTTTTCTTACAATAATATATTTAAGTCAATCCTTTAGATGGTTCATTATAAATCTCTCTATGGGAAAACAATTTCTAAATTGAACATATTGAATTGAATTTGGATAATGAAATATATTGGTATATTGTATTCATTAGGAAATGGTAGAGAAGTTTAGAGAAATTTAGCAGCACATAAAGGGAAGTACAATGTCGATAGAAAATTTATATTCACAGTTATCAATTTGATCTCGCATATAATTTTCAAAATAAAGAGATTATAAGAATTTCCCCAAGTAATAAGATAATGATATTTTAAAATAATAGAAAAAAATGTTTTAGGAATATATTTTTATTTAATATTCTTAATCATATTGGGATATTATCTTATCAATTATATCTTCCTGTAAACCTATATTGATTAAAAAATATGTTCCACATATCTCTCTTGAAGATGTACATACATATTCCTTCACTTCTACATGAATCATAGATCATATTGATGAAGCATAATATTTCTTATAAGGAACAACTGTTGGAGGTACTAAATCATATTCAGACAGTTCTATAAAACAAGACCACTCACCAAGTCGTTGCTTTTTTGAAAAAACCGTCATCTTGAGGAAGGTGTGTGGGATCTTGAGGATGTAATGGAATATAATTATCCTTAACTGTGTATTCTAAAGTGTAGGAATTTGAATAAAAAAAATTAAATTTAAGGAGGTTTACAATGTGACATCCAATGATTTTATGAAATATTTTTTCAAATAAATTTAATTTCATCAATTTCCTACAATACAAAAATCATTGAGTTTTAATAAATTGTGATATTCTGTAAAAATATTTCCATTTAATCATGACCATTATAACTTAGATGTTCAATATAGAATTATGAATAGGAATAACCAAATATAAATATTATATATAAGTGTGTTATATAATGGAAGCATATTTTAAAAAAAGTAAATAATTTTTAGTAAGGGCTGTATATGTTTTTAATATACTATTGGCTAAAAAATGTTTTTATTTCATTTTTTAAAGATAAAATACAAAATATTCCACTATTCAAAAATTTATTCAAAAAATAAATTTTCATTTTTTAAATATTAATTTTAAAATTATTTTTGATATTATTTTTGAGAGTTATCTAAAATTATTTATTTTTCAATGAATATTGAAAATGTTATTTTTTAATAAAAACTACCTTTTCGTTTAAAATATTATAAGATCCATTTTATTTTAAATGATTTTAAAAATAAAATTATAAAATTTTATATTTCATAGTCTAATTTTTTTCATTAGATTCAATTTATTAGTGAATAATTTTATTAGAACATTTTATACTTATGAAAAATTTCTATTTGGAAAACAACATTTTTTTAGGTCTACGTGTTTAATTTTAAATTAAACTTTCCCATTTATGTGAATATAATTTGGAAGAAATATTTAATATTTGAAATAATTATAAATAATATTATATAATATGTTCAACTTATTTTTTGGTCAAAATTAATATTTAAAAATAAAATTAATTATAACGATTAAGATTAAAATAGTTTTAATAGTGGATAAACTAAAAATATAATGGTTCAAAAGACCTAAAAACAAATAAAATTTATATTCGATATAAATATTTAGAAAACATATCTTCTAATGTTTTATAGTGATAACTTTTTTTCCTTTTGGACTATTTAAAATGCGGGTACACCGGTTTTTTAAAAAATTCAAATTTCGTCTTGACCACTACTTATAAAAGGGCACCCCTCTCCTCCCCTCTTCTCACTTGAAAAAAAAAATTGTATCCATCAATAACTACCTTAATCCATTCCATAATTTACTCCTTATATCATAAAGAAAATAGATTGATTATTAATACCATCTACGATGTATTTATGCGTAATGTTCAAGTGGTTCTCTGATGAATAGGAGGTTCAAATGTGTTTGAGGGAAATCGAGATGTGTGGTAGGAGATCTCTGTCTCACTTTTCTTTCTATGTGACCAATTCCTTATACACAAATTTATTATTTTTTATTATGTATATACTACTTGTGAATTTATTTTATTATAATTATCATGATAATTAGGGGATATACATATCCGTCTAATGTTTTTTCTTTCATGGAACCTAGGATTCATACGATTCTAATGTGGTAAAGGTTTAATGTTACAATTAAATAATTTATCAGGATAGTTTATAATATGATTCATAGATGAGATATTAGGATATCAAATTATAAAAACACAATAAATTTATTATCCTCTCATTATTTATTCAAATTCCATGTTTTAATCATATTTTTGTCTCTTTATGTACTTAAGATTCTAAAAGGATTCTTTAAAAAAAAGTTATTTTTTTATATATTTGATAAAATTACCTTTTTCTTCCATGTCTATAATTTATAAATCTATTTTTAAGAAATAATTTATAATTTTTAAAACATTATTTATTTTTATTTTTATTGATGATTTAATTTTAACAAAACAATTTTAAAGGAATCACAATTTCATTCTGTAATCAATTTCTATTTTGTATTTTACTAAAAATGTGAAAGGATATTTGTTTTAATGTTGATGGAATGAAAAACATTTCTTAACATCATGACCGAAAATGTTTTAAAGACTACCTTATATTTTTCAATTGCTATTTTAATTTAAATGTATTTTCTTAATGTTTTTTTGAACTTCTAGTTTAGAAAATGTGAGTTTTTTATTCAAAATCATATTTTCCTCAGTTAATGTTCCAAGTGATATTTTAAAAAAATTCACATAATATGACATAATTTAATGTTACAAAATATTTGAATGTGATATTATCCAATAATACCATCCTTATTCTTTATTTTTTTAGTTTATTATTATGATGAATATATATTTATGAAACTTATTCCTTTTACACTGGTTATAATATATTGACCTGATGAGAGGATTAAGAAACCATATTACTTTCTATAGGTTATTATATGTATAAATTTTTATGAAACCCATTTTATTTATCTGGGTTATGATATGAGGAATGTTTTATGATCATGTGTCACATAAATATATGGTTCATGTGACGGTGGTTCTGTTTTAAAATATGGATGGTAGTTATAATATAACTAAGTATGGTGGTTTCATTATAACCATAAACGATGGTTACATTGTAATCAAGGATATTTGGGGACTATATCTTCCTCTAATTCACTGGTTAATGATTTATATATAATGATATTGTAATGGGAAACAAGATGACGGTCTTGATCCGTAATGGGAAATAGAGAGATAGGATTGATCTACAATGGGAATTTAGTCATGAGTCCCGATCAACTATTTTTATGGTCTTAGAAGTTTACCTTGTAAAATAAAATAGTTTTGTAATTATGTCAGTTCCATAATTTCATTACAAGAGTTTATTTTTCATGATTTATGATAATTTTACACTCTTATAAATTGTGTATTTTGAAACATTAGAACATAGTAATATGACTCGCGTTTATGGTCTATGAATGGTTGGTTTTTCTCTATATTAGTTATGTTCATAATCTCATACCGTTATGCATATATTATGGTTTAGTAGTAATATAGATTAATGATTCCATAGTTTACCCTTACTTAGAATCAATCTTCACTATTTCTTATGTTTTCTTTCACTAGTTTATTTATAATTGTTTCAAGTAGGATATATATATGAAGATTATAAAAGTTGAAGATCCATACATGATATGTTTAAGATATTTTCATTAAATAATATGATTGTGTACATAGTCTCTGTGTTCACTAAACCATTATTTCCATGGGTTTGTATTTATGAAATGCGTTGAATATTCATCTAAAATTTTTTCTTACTGATATATAAAAATCATGGGTTTTAATAATGCATATAGACACATAGTTATGTATAATTTTATAATTTTACATTTAATTATTGAAAAATACAATAAATATATTGGTTTTATTTGAGATTAATTTATAAAATGTTGATCGACAAAATAAAAATACCGATAATTATATTAAATAAAGTTCAACACATAGAAATAATAACACTTTATAATGATAAAAAATATTAAATAAAAACATCAAAAAAATTGAAAATTAAATAAAGTTTAATATCCAATCTAAATGATTAAGCAGAACAATAAAAAATTTATAATATTTAAATCAAGTGTGTATAATCCATTAATCATTCATACAATAACAAAATAGGTAGATAAAAATTTATGTAAGGGTAAAATGTAATTTTATAAACATTAATAAAAGATAATTAAATAGAGGAACTCAAAATTCAAACATATCACACTTCCACTTTTTTGAACATTATAAAACATGAACAACTCTGCCCCTCTTGTAAATATAAAAAAGAATAAAATGTTTGAGTAAAACCTAAATAAGTAAACCAAGATGTCAATAATTTATAAAATCAGTAAGGTATACCCCCACCAATTTTATGTTATCTTAAATTAAAAATTTAAAATATTTATTTGGATGGTCAATGTTATTATTATTACTTATGTTACATGATATAGATTAGTAAACTCACATGATGCATGAGAAGAAATATCATTGGAAATTATGAAATGTTCTCGATGTGTTGAATATTTAAGCGACACTCTATTTGAAATTTCTAGGTGAACATAGACATTTATTTTTCATCAGTGAAGGATCATTTTACTTATAAGATCATCATAAAGTGGAATACCACAAATTTTGTTTCAAACTGAGATGTTATTTCTCAAAGAACTATGTCTCTAGAGGAATTTATTATTACATGGATTTCCATAATAAATGGTGTAAGTCCCTAGGAATTTGATGATTAATTAATGATAATATCTATGGTGTGGAGATACTCTAATTATAAGACAACCAAAATTGGATATAGTTTATTTAATATCATTTAGCCTTATGAATATTTAAAGATGAGAGCATACTGTATTGTCTTGGTTGTACTAAAACCCATAAATGATCCTCATTCAGGAGTGGGATCCATCCATCAACCAATTGGAATCATAGAAATAGATTTCTGTGGAATGGGAAATTTTTTTGGCCATAGTTGGTTTTAATGGAATCTTTTTATTTTAAATGATGTTTCATTATTGATTGGAACCCCAGTAAAATGGATAGAGATACATCAAAATATAGATTCAGGAATTATTCTAATATTTTAGTCAATGATTATTTATCATCACCCCTGGTTCATCAATCCATTTTATCTAATTCTCATGATAACCTAATTTCTAAAGCTGGAGTATTTGAAAATTCCTACATTTTGGGTTTTTTCCAAAATATTTGAGAATTCTAATGATACATGTTAATGAAATTATATTATAGTGTTGGGTGAGATGTTTTTGTTTATACTACATGGGCATGCCTACTCTTATCACTAGATTATTACATGTTAGATGGCCAAGATTCCAGTATATGTCTTCTATTTTTTATATATCTTGGGATTTAGAAAATTAATTCATATAGTTACTTGAGATTCTTATTCACAAAAAATTACATCTTTTTAAATTAACATTCTATACATTACACAAAAAATTTCATGAAGACCATAATAGTTTAATGTCTTTAGAGAGTAGGTACATAATATTCTATTTTTTTGAATGTTCTTCAATGTCACTAATAAATATCTTCCCCTATAGATCACTTCCCAACATACCAAAATTAAAACCTCTCTTCATAACCCGAGGAAATGAATCAAAATAAATGGCGAGATCAGATGATTAGTAAAGGTAAAGAAGTGTGATACATATTAATAACCTAAATATAATTTTATGAGAACATGAGTATAAAAATTAAGAACCATAACACACATATAAAATATTATAATATTGGGTCATGGAATAAATAATGGCAGTTCATGAGATATAAATCATAACTGAGTAATTAAGTATATGCCGTGTTATCATAAAAATTGGCTTAATAATTTTTTTTGTCATATATAAAATCTTATATTATCTGCTGTCAAGCCTACCCACCAATTCATTCAAAACGTGTTTGGATTAGGCTAACCAAAAATGCACCTGGTTTGGGATTGGGATAACAACCAGTGTATCTTTTTTGGGGAAAGGGATAACTACCCATGTACCATCCTTTCCAGTATTGGGATAACCACTATTGTACCCTAAAATCACATACAACATTTACCATTTACGAATTCATTTGAAAGTGATATATGTACCACCCATACCATAATGAAAATAATACATATGTGTGCCACAAGATCATAAAACATTAATCATATCATAACAAATTAAATGAAGCTGTTTTGTCAGGACCTGTCCCCCATGGTCCGTGCCGTGACTACCCCATGCCCGCCTACCATAGGCCACATGCTAGCGACTAGCACTAGAAAGTCATATCCCAGAATGGGAAGACATTACATTTAAACCTATACACACACCCACACACCCAAAAACATCTCAACACACATAATGGGAAAAAACTTATACGAAAAAAACAAAGTTGAGTGCAAGTACAAGTTAATGAAAGTAGGCTAGGATACAAACCCAACAAGGAATTGAAACATTAAAGTAAAAAAAGGAAACTTTGACGACCATCCATGGGAAAACACACCTGATTGTGAGTGTAGTGAAACTATAGGTATCCAAAGTAGTATATTCTACTCACCCAGTCCTAATAGGACCCACCTTGTCCTAGGCCACCATGTGTACTGTCGTAGAGTCCATAAGTCTCGTACGCCTAATCCCCTCTGTCAAAACATCAATCATCTGTTCCAGACACAAAATGTTCAAGTGATTCCAATGTAGGGGTGAGTATAACAATACACAGTAGGGACTCCGAGACCCCTAAAGGTCTTATTAATCCACTACAGAAAAATCCACAATTAAAATACCACATATGTAATACCACTAATGAAGACCTCAGCCACCTAGAACAATGTAAAAGATGAAGCTCACACAAGGTATATTAGGGTATTTCTAGTAGAATCATCCTTCATATAATTTAACTCCTTGTCTTCTAGAGATCTCCTCATTTTTTGAGTACAATGGGAATTCCAGGTCACACAGATCCTATTCCCACTAACCTTGGATATCTATGTTACACATTCCTAATTAGTATCATGGGTAAGCTAGGTCACACATAGTTGATTCCCACCATGGATGAACTTAGGTACTCCTCCTATAATGTATCAGGGATCTTCCATGTCACACAGATTCACCCCTCATCGTGGGCCTACTGGGTCAGACAAAGCTTCTTCCCATTAAGCCTTTGTCGAGCAGTCTTCAGGTCTCTCCCAACCTTAGTGTTCCGTATGAAACCCGCATGGGAGAACTGATCCAGAATCCATTAGTCACATGAATATATACATGAAATTCACCATAAATCATTCCTAACTACCCAAATCATCAATATGGTCCCAATGCCACAAACAGATTGTCAATTGGATGAGCGGTTTACAAGATATAGACATTTTAGTTAACAGGGGGCATTTGCGATGGCCCCCGGTCCCACCCAGTTGGACCAACCCCACCACCCAAACCGGGTGTCCCACATACCACAATTTAATTTGACGCACTCAACCAAGCCTATATTGGATCGAGTTTGGTCTAGTTTGACCTGGCCAGTAGGCCATTCCCAACAGGTCTCATTGGAACATGCCTTGTTTGACTGAGGGTCCAGCCCACTGGGACGTCGATAGACCCAGTCTAGTCTGACCTGACCATTATGGTTTGAGTCCAGCCCGTATGCATGGGTCTAGCCTACTGGGCCAAGGGTCTGACCTGCTGGGTCACGAGATAGGCCTGGCACAATGGGCTAGGGGTGCGGCCTGTCCACCATTGCCCGGTCTACCAGGGGGCAGACCGACAGTGCGCCACCCAGACAAGATGCTGCAGACATGATGCGTTCGGCTCCAACTATCCCCACAGACATGGGACCATCCAACCGCCTTCGAAGGACCCTGACGTGTTGCCTCCATAGTGGCCCAGATGCATGCCACCCCATCAATATTGCGTGCCAATGGTGGTGCCACCTCCACCGCCGGCGACTGCCACCATGGGCCACCAAAGTTTCTCTAGTGGTCAGTTCTCTGAACCCTCTAATCAATGTGTCCCTTGGGTCACCTCCATCCCTGCCCAGGCCCCCAAATCGAACTACCACCACTTTGAGAAAGTGGCCTCCAAGAACACACGAGTGGAGGTGCTCAAGCCTTATTCATGTCGGCCTAGCACCTCTGCGTTAGATGATTATAATCAGGGGGCTTGGGTATTTTTCTTTGATCATACAAGAATAATTTTAATCTCAGATAATGAAATCCCCAATAGTGTTACCCTCTCGCATAAACACACAAATCATGGGTCATCCTATTTTTGGGTTGATCTGCATTATTTTTTTCTAGAAATTAATGGGGATGAACATCAAAATCATATAAAACACACCACATTGACATTTTATGCCGAAGTGTTGATCCTCAGGAGTCTAGGGAATCAACGTCGTCACTTACAGATGTGTTCTTTGAGGTGCTTCGAATATGATGAAGATCCACTGCTGTTCATTGTTCTTCATTAAAGGGAGATTCACCCGTGTTTTTCATAGAATCCTCCATGTTTAATTCCCAAACTCCACATGTCAGATTGTTAAAAGAAAACAAAAAGTTTAGTGATGATGCACCCACTATTAATGCTCACTAAATTATCTGTATTTAATGATCCACATTTAACGAGTCACTGAGATAAAAACATCATGGTTTTAAGAGATCTATTATTGACCCTCAATTAATGTGCCTTGTTTTCACCTAATCATTATAGCACTACATTTCCGTCTACCACTCAATGGAGAGAAAACAATGAAATAATTCCTTTAAATTCTTTTATTATTTATCCCATAAATTATGAAAAATATATTTTCTTCTCTTCCCTTGACGATTGATGTGAAGTCATAAATGGGATAATATTAGGGCTTCGAGTTCAACGATGCCCTCAAATTTTAGATCCAAGCACCGGTTCAAAAGATAGAAAAGACTCATTTTCACGTTTAGGAAACGTACCTTAAAAAAAGTTTAAAATTCTATTTTGGGCTATCTGGGCCTCAGAATCACATGTCTTTATAGTGTTCAGTCTCAAAATAAATCCTTATAATTAAAATTAGTTACATGGAATTTTGGAGACATTAAATTCTCCCCACCTTGAAGATTTACATCCCCAAAATAAAAAAATCTAAACAAAATAAAGGGGTACTAAGCACGAATCTGAGCGTCCCGAACCCATGTTCTCTCCTGAGGATTCCCATTCTCCCAACAAATTTTCACAAGAGGAACCAACCTCCGACATAGGACCCTCTCATGTTGATCCTCTATCTTCACTAGGAACTCCAAAAATGTTTTCAATGTCCAGATCACCCTAGTCGATGATTTGGGATGGATCACGCACGTACCTCCTTAACAGCGACAGAAGAGAAACATCATGCATCCAGTGAATTTGTAGGGGAAGGTATTGGAAGTAAACCAACTCAAAATCTCTACTCAGGATCTAAAATGGTTATATGAACCTCGAATATAGCTTTTCACACCATAAAAATCTCTACAATACTCATCGAGGTGAGACCCAAAGGAACATGTGGTCTCCCTACTGAAACTCTATGGGCCTCCTTCTCTTATGTGAATAGGACTTATGCCTGATCTGTGCAGTCCTCATCCACTATTGAAAGACCCTCACCTTCTCGGTGGTATCCTATACCAACTCTGGACCTATGAGTTCCCACTCCCCAAGGTCTGTATAGCATATGGGTGATCTACAATTAAACCAATACAAGTCTTGAAAATGTTCCATGCTGATGGTTGAGTGATAATTGTTGTTTGATGAAAACTATAAAAAATTTATGTGTTTCACCCAACTGTGAGAAAAGTCATGGATGAAATCTCAAAGCATGTCCTCCAAAGTCTACATGGTCCGCTCTTTCTGACCATCAGTCTGTGGATGAAAAGTTGTGCACCAGCGTAGCTGCTTCCCAAACGCCTCCTATAATACCTTCCACAAAAGTGATGTAAGGTAGGCATCATTAATAGGGACTATCACTGAATGAACCTCGGGAAGCCTCACAATATCTTCGAAGTAGATGTGTCCCATTCCCTATACCAGTACTTCCTCTCAGATGGGTAGTAAGTTATCCGACTTGGTGAGTCGATCAACGATCACCAAGATAGAATCCTAGCGTCTTGATGTACATGGTAACCCCGTCACAAAGACCATCAAGATACTATCCCATTTTTATATTGGTACCTCGAGTGGCTGGGCCAAGCCTGCTGGAACCAGATGTTCGACCATCAGTTACTGACAAGCGAGGCAATGTGAATCAAACTCAGCCATGACTTTCTTCATCCCTGGCCACCAGTACCGACATAGAGGTCCTCATAATTTTTATTCACTTTATGATATACCACTAAGGGGGATGTATAAAACTCCCTTAACACCTCATACCACAACTTCTTTGGAACAATGGTGTACACTATAAAAGGATTATGTGCTCCCCACATTTTGAAATTCAATAATAAGCCCATCCTAAAGATAACTGTGCACATTAGGCCTCGCAGTCAGCATCCACCAGTTCTGCATCCCTGACTTACTGTAAAAGTGGGGGAGTAAAAGTCATCAACTAAAGGTATGCTCTATTATCAACATTCACAATGGATATCGACATCACGACTAACTCTTTGGTCACCTCACTCAGCACCTACAAACAAGTCCTCCTGTTGGGAAAATCTTCCACCACGTTCCCCTTCCAAAGAGTATAAACTATCTCAAATTCATAGTCCTAGTTGAACTCTAGAAATTATCTCTGTCTTATGTCCAATTATTTATAGGATAAGATATACCTAATACTCTTGTGGTCAGAGTAAACTATAAAATGTTCACCCGTCAAGTAGTTTTTCCACATCTTCAAGGAATATACCAATATTTCTAACTCCAGGTAATGGGTTCTGTATTTATTCTCATGTTTCCTCAACTGGAATGAGCCATAGGCGATCATTTCTTTTCCTACATTAGGACACAAACCAGTCAGATCCCAGATGCATCGTAGTAAACTACCTACCCAATTACATCCTCTGGTAGTCTCAATATGGGGGCACTTGTAAGTCTCATCCTCAACTCTTGTAAACTCTTCTGACATTTTTCGGTCCACAAAATGGGTTGTCCCTTCCATGTCTAGGATGATAAGGGTGTTTCTACTCAGGAAAAGTCGAGTATGAACCTATGATAGTAACCAGAAAACCCAAGAGGCTTCACACCTCATTCATGCTCTCGGGTGGCTGTCAAGCCATCATTTTCTATATTTTTATGGATCAAATGCAACTCCATCCTTTGAGATGATGTGTCCCAGAAAGTGGACCTCCCAAATCTTGAACTGGCACTTTGTGATATTACAGTAAATATTGTTCTCTCTATGTGTATCCAATAATATAAAAAGGTGTGTATCATGCTTCCCCTCCAACGTTGAGCACATCATGATGTCATCAATGAAGACCATGATGAACCGGTCAAGGTAAGGCTAGAATATCATGTTCATGAGGACCATGGCCATTACTAGGGTGTTGGTCATTCTGAAAGCCATCAACAGGAAATCACAATGGATTTACCGGCACCTGAAGTATGTCTTCGGTACATCCACATCTCATGCCCAAAGTTGGTGATAGTTTGATATGAGGTCTATCTTTTTGAACTACTTCACTAACATTATCTGGTCGAAGAGGTCATTAATTCTTGGATGTGGATACTTTTTCTTCACAGTCACCTAGTTCAGACACTGAATGTCCATGCACATCCTCAGACTCATGTCTACCTTCATGGAAAAAATAACTGGGGATGCCCATGGTAAAACGCTGGGACATACCGACCCCTTCACCTAAAATTCCTCTAACTATATCCTTAGCTCCACAGAAGCCATATGATATGTCAGTATAGATACCAGTATCGTCCCATGGTACAAGTCGAGGAAAAATTCTACCTTTCTGTGATGAGGTAGTCCTAGAACATCCTTTGAAAAAACATCCTCGTACTCTTCCACCACTACTAGAAGTCTTGGATTCCTCTAATCCACTACACCGAGGATGTGACTATCCAAATGGGGAGTGATCAGATTCAACCTCCTCTAAGATAGTTCATCTTGTGCTAAAAGGGTTTCCTTCTCCCCGGGGAAGGAACACTTGGTATGATCTCTGGTGACACATCGCACTGTATGCCTAAAATAGTCAATTTGACAATGGACTGTGGATAACTTGTTCATACACAAGATGACATGGTAAGGCCTCGTCACCTCTACTAAGAGATCCTGGTCAAATCTCTCACCTCCAAGAGTAAAATCACACTGCCCGTACTTATGTTTAATGGTCTAATCATATCCTATAGAAGTATCTAGCTATAAGGATCGATCCAAGAGCTCCAACCGAATATCCGAGCTTTGAATGAGAGTTGTGGTAAGGAAAGAGTGGGAAGAACCTGTCTATAAAAATAAATTCTGGGGTGGAGAAGACACATACCATAACTCTGATCATCTCTGGAGCATTGTGGTCATAAGACTCTATAGCCTAGAACTGACCTCACCCCGAACTTCCTACTCCCAGAAGTCGGGGTGGACTAACATGGTGTGGTGGTGGTAACACATCAAAAAGTTTCCCACTGCCTGCTAATCAGCCAACTCCCCTACCATGTACACTGTTCTATAGACCTCCTCACTCGAACCGCTACCGCTACATTGGAACCCCCTCCACCGCCTTCTGGTTATCTATAAGATTGGTCAGGATGTCACATTCCATGTGTCCCTACTAGTTGCACGTGAATCACTTCCTAGATCCCAACTAGATCACCTTAAACTGGGAGCCCCGAACTACTGAACCTGAGTCCTAAGGTCATTCTATGAAAGACCTATCCTGATTGGGCCCACGTTTCTGTTGTCAACTACCTATTTTAGACTCCACCACCTGGGGTCTGCCAGATGCTCTAAATTTCGGCGTCTACTCTGCATAGAAGTTCTCCACAACAATGGCTCGCTCTAGAACCCTGACATGGGTAGGGATGCTGAGACAACACTGATTCCCTAATCTCTCGCCTGAGTCCCTAATCAAAGGATGTATCCCTAAAGAAAGCATCTTTCACTATGTATGTGGAGTAGCGAGAGAGCTAGGTGAACATGACTGAGGACTCAGATACCATCATACTGCACTATTGTAGGAAAAGTATCACATGAATTCATATAGAGAACAAGGTCTAAGGGAAAATATTCTCTCAGAAAATCCACTCGATGTCTATCCAGAAAAGGGTCACCTCATCGTGCGTCTTGGTGGTCATGCTCCATTATTTCCCTACTGAGCCCTGTATATGGGTTTCTTCCAAGATCATCATCTGGTCTTGTAGTGTCCACACTAAGTGGAAGACCCACGTCGTAGTCTCTAGCCAGTCATCAGTGGCCTGGGGATCTACCTCTCCCATGATCCTGGGAGGTCTCTATCTTTGAAGCTCATGCAAGGCACTGATTCTACCCACGTCCTCTACCAAAACAACCTACAAAAGATTCAGACCATTGGGTGGTGGTAGAATTGGTGCACCACTAAGTGGTGGGGGGATGTGACTGTCCCGACTTGTCCCCTAAGGCCCCTTACATGATGACCCCAAGCCTGCATTCCATAAGAAATGGGCTGGTGACTAACACCAAAAGGCATATACCCACAAGGGAAGGGATTGCATTTAAACCTATACACACACACACCCAACCAAATCACAACACACTGAAAGGGAAAAAATGTCTACCACTAAAACAAAGGTGCGTTCATGTATAGGTGAAAGTAAGTGGTCTAGAATAAAAACAAAATAGGGAAGTAAAATAAAAAATTACAAAAAGGAAACTCTAATTACCATCTGTGGAAAACCCGTACTCATCGTGAGAGTATTGAAGCTATGGGAAGCTGAAGTAGTATGTCATGACAGCGTATGAATACTGGGCGACACCTATCCTAGGAAACAATATCCACTGTCATATCATCCGTCAATCCCATCCCCCTAAGAACATATATCAAAACATTGATCGTCTACACCAGAAACAAAATGTATGAGAGAAGCCCATGCAGGGGAGAATATAACAATACCCGGTAGGGACCCTGAGACCCCCCGAAGGTCCCTCAGTAATCCAAGAAGGATAACACCACAAAAAAAAAGAAGTAATACCACAAACCAAGACCTCAACCACAAATAAAAATGTAAAATATTCAGAACACAATAGGTATATTCTAGGGAAGTGATAGTAGAATCAGTAGTCATATCATCGAACTCCTAAGATGCTGGAGAAATCATCCTCTCTCTAGTATAGTGGGACTGTCATGTCACACCGAGCTACTTACCATGAACCATAAACTGCTACGGTACACATATCTAATGATTACCATTGGAATGCTCGGTCACACAGAGTTTTTCCCCACCGTGGGCCTACCAGGTCACAGAAAGATGCTTCCCACCATGGCTGAAATGAGGTACTCCTCCTCTGTAGTATCATGGGTCTGCTGGGTCACACAAATACCCTCCCCCATATGGGCATGTTAGGTCACAATGTGCCGCTTTATATAGGGCTGTCATTGAGCTGTATTCAGGTATCAACCAACCACAAGGATCCATTTGTAGCACATGGGTGATCGCTCCTCAATCCATTAGTCACATCACGATATCTATGAAAGTCACAAAAAATCATTCCCAAATATCCACCTCATCTAGAGGATCCCAACACCAAAATGGATCATCAATAGGATGATCATTTTGTAAGATATGGCTGTTTTAGTAAATAGGGACCAGTTCCGATGGGGCCCAGTCTAACCTGGTCGGACCGACCCAACCAACCCGTCCTGGGGGTCCTACATACACCAGTCTAATTAGACAGAGTCGAACAAACTTGACTTAGGTAGGGGTCAGTCTGGTCATGCATGGCCAGTGGGCCAGGCCCAGTAGGCCTCACTGGTCATGACCCAGTTTGGCCAAGGGTCCAGCCTACCGGGTCCCTCAGTGACCTAGTCTAGTTCGGCCTACCCCAAAAGGAATGAGTTCATCCCATCAGTGTGGGTTCGGCCCCCTGGTTCAACAAACCGTCTCTGCCCGCTGGGCTGGGGGGTGGCCCACCCTCCTTACAAAGTCAGTTAAGGGGCTGACCAACGGTGCCCTGCCTAGCCGGGACACGACAACTAGGCCGCGACAAGCTCCAGCTGGCCCCGCAGACGTGGTTCCCCTCTAGCTGTGTTCGACAGAACAATGTACGTCACCGACCTGGTGGCCCGGACGCATTCAATCCACTCCATACAGAACCCGGCGTAGAATCACTCAGCTGCCACGACGTGATGAAGGGTGCACCGCCTTTAATGCTAGTGGCCGCTACCGCGTGCCCCCACCGGTGCAGCCAGTGCTTTTGTGGTCTCTTCTGTGGGCCACCTAAGTTGCTTTAGTGGTCCATTATTTGACTCATCTATGATAAAGCATCCCTCGGGTTGCTGCCATCCCTTCTTATGCAGTGAAATCGAACTGCCACCACTTCGAGAATGCGACCACTGAGAACACACGGGGAAGAGGTTCTCAAGCCTTGTTCATGTAGGCCCAGGCCCTCCGCATTAGAGGTTTAAAATCAAGGGGGAGGCTCAAGGATTCTTATTTTATCATACAAGAATATTCTTAATCCTAGATAAAGAAATTCCCAATAGTGTTACCCTCCTACATAAACGCATGAAATTTTGGTCAACCTGTTTGTGGGTTGATTCATGTTTTTAATTTCTAGAAACAAATAGGGAAGAATATAAAATTCATATAAATCCCCTACCTATTTGACATTTGATGCTGAAATATTCGTAGTTCGGAGTCCAAGGGGTCAATGTCATCACATCAAGCTTCATTCTTTGATTTGTGTTAAAGACAATGAAGATCCCCCCTGCATTCTTACTTCAACATTCGAGGGTAGATTCATAAGAGGTTTATCCAAGAATCCTCTATGTTTAATTCCAATACTCGGCACATCGAATTATTAAAAGAAAACAAATAGCATAGTGACACTATGCCCATTAATGATGCTCATTAAAGTAGCTATATTAAATGACCCACATTTATGGATTCATTAAGATAACATCATCATGGTTTCATGTGATCCATTATTGACCCCCATTAATGTGCCTCAGAACCGCCTCATCGTCACCTCGTCGCTGCACTACAACGTCACCATCTACCACTCAATGGTTAGAAAGAAATAAAATTATTTTTTTAAAATTATTTTATTAATTTTTTCGAAATGTCTGAAAAATAACTTCTCCACTCAGCCCCTGCCAGCTAAAGTTAAGTTATTTCTAGGAAAAAACGAGTGCTCAGAATTCAATGGTGCCATCCAATTATTTGATCCAAGAACCAGTTCAAAAGACAAAAAAACCCACTAACATGTTTACTGAATGTAACTTAAAAAAGATTAAAATTATCTTCCAGGCTCTTAGGCCCTCTGAATCACGTGGCTTCATATCACGTGGTCTGAGAATAATTACATTTAATTAAAAAACTTACACAAGATTTACGAGACATTAATGGTTTGTATATAAATTTATCATACTACAACCTATGAAAATGATACGAGTCTTATAACCATTTCTTCATTTCAGCATAGCCTAACCGATGGAAGAAAGTGTGTTTCATAAGTATTTTTTTCATGGTATAACCCATGGAAGAGTAATAGGATTCAGATTCTTTTTTTCATTATCAAAATTTTTGAGAAAACATTCGAGTGGTATCCTCAGTTTATATCCCCATCGAAACATATGTTATATCATGGTTTGACAACTTAGAAAAAGAATTATTTTTAATGGTAGATCACATGAAATTCTTCTTGGGGGAGATAAATTATCACGGAAAATAATTTCCTTTTATCAAAAAATTCAAAAAACATAATGGAAATCCTTTTTTTTTGAAAACTTATAAAGAAACATTAAAATAATTTAAAACATTAAATGATGAAAATAACCTTTCTGTATTGAAAAATAATTCAAAACATTTTCAATATATATATTTATTTTACTTTGAGATCATGTATTTGAAATATAAAAATTTACCACATGTAAAGCCTAATTTTTTTATTTAAAAAAACATTAAAGAAATGTAAAGTAATATTGAAAACCTTTTATGGATATCAATGTAAGAAATACTATTCCGGTTGTTTATATTAAAAACAATGATTCTTTTCTCAGTTTTGGAAAAATCTGAATAAATATTCTTTAGATAATTGCATGAATATTTCATGGAACACATTTAAAACAATTAAAAAATTAGTAATTTTTTTAACAAAACATTTTAAACATGTAAAAAATGTTTTGAAAACATTTATAGAAAACATGGTATTGTATGAAAATGGTTTTTCACTAGAAGAGGGAAATAAAAATGATTTTTCAGAAAAATAATATATTAAAGTCCAATGTACATAATGAGTGGAAAATGAATGGAAGAAATGTATTCTCTAGAAATATCTATAGAATAAGAAATTAAATAGTTTCTTGAAAGATAAATCATCAAATTTTATCCTAAAAAACATAATCATAAACAATACCGATAAACTATTAGATTGTAATATAAAATTATTACCACTTTTGTAACAACAAATCATAATGCCCATAAAAGAATAAGATTGAAAGAAACATATAATATCATGGAAATAAATATATTCATGATGATAAATTTCAAATTGGTTTTATATACATTTTATAAAAGTAGATAGGTTTATTACATGACATAAGTCTCAGTGAATGAAAATAGGTACAAAAATTCATTACCTCTATAGTAGATGGAATTATAGATGGTTGAAGGTAATGGATTTAACATAAAAAATATATGTATATATAATATAAATAGGTAATTATATCCTCATGTCTTAATAATAATTGAAGGATGTAGAGGAATAAATGAAATAAAATCACTAATTGGATAGCGTTACCTCTTCTTCTTGTAATATCCAATGGCTTTCCCTAAAGGCCTTCCTAAGATGGATTTATTACAAGAATAAGGATTATATGATGAATTTAGATATTTTGGACATGATTTAGGTATTATTTCGTCCATCATAATGGTTTTATTGGTAATAATATTGAAGTGGGTGAGTTTTCTTTTATAATTGAGGAGGATTAGAATTTTTGTAAATATCCAAATGTAATCAGTAAGGGATGGTCATTATCCCCTTTTTTGAATCCAAAATTGGAAAATAATTTATGGGATGTATTATTTGTCTTATTAACAACTCTATCACCAAAAAGTGTCTTAAAAATTTAATTCCTTGTCCTTCATGTTTTACTCAATTTTATCATTTTAATTTTCACCGTGGTAACTTTTTTTTCTACATAGGTAATTTATAATTTAATCCAAAAAAATGATTAATATTAGATAATTAGGAACTAATAATTATACATTATAAATCCAACTAATCAAATAAAAGTACCATATGTTTAAAATTAATTTTAATAAAAGTGCATGTAACGCACAAAACCTCGTTTAACCATATGTATGGTAACTAATTTATAATTGTTTACAATAATCATTATGGTCAAAATTTAAGTTTAAATTACTATATAATATAAATTATTCTGGTTCAAAAATTGGAATATATTTTTCCAAATTCAATTCACATATGTGGAAGATTATAATTTAAAATTAATCTTTCATATGTGATGAGAGAAATCAGGTTTTCAAAGGGAAAATTTCTAAAATATTTCAAAGCTGTTATATCTATTTTTAATATGGGATTAATAAAAATGACAGAAACTGTATTAAAAGATATATAATTGAAGAAATTTTATTTTAAAATTAATTTAAAATATAAATTAACATTATATATTATTTTAATGGAAAGAAGTTTTAAATTACAATTTAGTATTTTTCAATATTTATCAAAAATCATATCGTTTAATTTTTTTGAAAAAACTAAAAATAATATAAATTTGATATTATTATTTGTATATTTAGTTATAAAAATAAGATTAATATGTAAAAGTTTCAAATTTTGATTTTATTTTTTTTATGAAAAAACATAAAAAGAACATTTTATTGAGAAAATATAATTTTTAAAACATATAATGACATTTATAAAAATTTAGTAGAATTGATCCATATGTTTTCATTATACAAAACAAAAATATATAATATTTATAAATGAGTTATTAATTTTCATAATTTCTAATTTAATAGTTTGTATAGAATAGATATATTTAAAATAATATTAATTCATGGTTCACTGAAGCTCGGTGTTGTGTGACATGAACATTATTGAAGAAACTCATTACTTCTTGTAATAGAAGCTAAAAATAGGGATGAGTATAACACAAAATACCTACTTTTTTTTAAAAAAAATAATATGAATTATATCATAAAATATTGTTATATAACATTATACCCCATTTAAAATGAATTTCTCTGTTGAAATTCATCTATGTAATCAGGATTAACATCCTACATTTACTTTATAAAATCCCACATTATACAAAGGAATAAAAAATTTACTTAAATGGGAAAATTTGAAACATAAAGGATACTGAAATTAACTCATAACTATGTTTCCATATATGGGAATATAGGTATGAAGTGATGATTTCTACAGAGAATAATTGTGTAGATAACTATTGAGTGTGACATAGAGCATTGATCAAAATAAAGTAAATGATCAATAGATAGTTAAGGGACTCAAAACAAAAAATTATGATGATTTAAAAGACAATAAGTTCAACACAAATGATACTATTAGGATAAAATTTTGATTAAATATTCATTTCCAATAATTGATGAATTATTTTACATACTAAAAAAATAAGGAAATAGAGATACTTGATAAGTTTTTATTTAATAAGCACAATTTCGTCATGTTCCTTAATTAATATCCAATTCATCTCTCACTCCTTGAAATTTAAATACAAAAATTGAACTTGTCTATGAATGTTCCTCTAAAATTCACTTTCAGTAGATCATAACAATAATAATATATTGATAAGTAATTCCATCAGTTTGTTGTTATTTTCATAAAAATATATTTAACACCTGTTATGAAAAAATATTCAAATTGTAAAATAGAACATTAATCCCTAAAACCTCATCCAAAATTTATCATAAACCATTCCATAAATGATTGAACATATTACCCATCCAAAATTAAAAGTTTTAAATAAAAAATCTAATCTTATCATTATAAACATATCATTAATACCAAAAATATCAAAACATATTTCTCAATTGTCATATACAGATCATGTGATTACCTTCGTCATGTATTCTCTTGAAGCATGATACTAATTGGGATTACATAAAACCTTATCAAAAACATAAAATTTTCATTATTTCATTAATAAACCAACATATTATTGAATATATTCTATTAATACAATATTGTTGTAAACTCCATTAATGATAACATAAACAACTTTTCCAAAAACTCATTAATCAGATCCAAGGTCATAAATACTCCTTAATTTACTTCAATAATATGAATTATATCTTTATCCCAACATCATTATATTAATATTATAAACATATTAAGGTTAATATTTTCATTAATTATATATTTTCCAAGAATATCACCACTCCATTAAAACTCTTTTCTAGGTCATCATCATAATAAATCACATTTTTTTTAATCCTTAATGAAAAAATTATACTTTATAGTCCTTATATATTTCATAATTCTTGAATTCCATTACACAAATACTTCAATCATCCCACTTCCTTCTCAATCCACTAACCATGCTTCATCATTTTATTTCTTAATACCTCTTCCATTTTATATCTTGTTCTTAGTCTCTTCATTATCATTAATATAACCATTACACATTTGACCTTTCCAATTTCATTCTTGATCTTTCCCGTAAGACATTGATTTTTATAGTTCTCATACTTTCAAAATTTTAAAAAATTATCGCTTTATAATAAATTTGAGGGTCTAATATTCATATAAATTTTGTTTACGGAACATGACATTGTTTCATGGAAATTAATTTCTTTTAGTCCTTATGTTTTACACTTAAAACATCTTCTTGTTCTTTTGAGAAATTCCATGTAGTACTTGTTCCAACATTATCAACATATAGAAAACTAAATATTCCTTACACCATGATATCTATTGCCTAAACTCTCAATAAACAATGTCATTATCTTATTTGGTGAGTCTCAGATTTAGTTATGGTGGATGTTGTTAATCGTATATCAGGATAACTGATCATGCATAATTATAATATCCGTCACTCATTTAATCATCCCAATTAATTTTTCATAAACATATTTTCTATCATATTAAATGTTAATATAGTTCTTTCTAGTTACTTACATTAATTAAAATAAGAAATCATTTTATGCGTAACACTAATCAGAGTAGAAAACTAAATAAAAACGAAAAACACATATAGAATTTGTAGATCATGATAACTTATTTTTAACTAATGACACATTATATTTATCCTATGTAATTCATATTCATAATCTATTTAAACACATAATTATGGTTTCTAAGATATTATTGAATTTCCAAATCATATCCCTTAGGAGTGTGAAACCATGTGTGATAAACAACTCATTGTTGTGCACCAAGCGATGATTGTGTCCAGCTCACTGCCCCCATTTGGGGTTATTACCACTAGGTACCTCTATGCAACATAGAGATTAACTTGTAGTATCTAAAAAATGATTTATTTAAACGAAAACCACTCAATAAATCCATTTAAAACGTTAATATAAATATTCCTAAATTTTGTATCACCCTTGTATTAATCCTTAGATACATCCCTAGAAATATTTTTAGAAAAATCTCCATGTATATCAGTAAATGTTTCTCATATAATTTTCCAATAGGTGACTAATATCATCCTTTGAATCCATCTATTGTGATTTTGGATTCTCAAACAGAGATATTACATCTTTCTATATATATATTATATATGCTACACAAATACACACATGAAGACTATAATAGTTTAGTGTCTTTGGAGACTAGGTGTGTAATCTTATAATTTGGTGAAAGATATTCAATGTCTCCTATAATGATCATTACCTCTAGTACTCTTCACAACATACCCTACATAAAACCTCTCAGTATAACATAGGGAATGGAAATATAAAAAATGGTGATATTATATCCTAATTCGGGTTTAACAAGGGACATACTAAAGAATAGCATAAATATAAGATTACGAGAACAAGAGAATAACATTTAAAAACTATAACATATATATAAAATATCATAATCTTGAGTCATGGAATAAATATTGGTAGTTCATTAAACATCAATGATAACTGAATCCATGAACATGATCCATGAGATCATAACACTTGAATATGAAAAGGTACTGTGGCATATAAAAAAGCACATAAAATCATATGTTAAGGTTACCAACCAAGTCGTCCATAACATGATTTAGTTAGCCTAACCACCTATGTACATACATCTCCTTTTATCTAACCACATATGTACTATATTTTCCATGTTTTGGATAACCACCCATGTACCCTCTATTTGGGCTTGGTTAAACTACCTTAAAACCCACTAATCATGTAGATAATTTATCATTAACTAATAAATTAGTATAAGATATAGGTCCCACCCTTCAAATAATAAAAATGACACAGATGTGTTACACAAGATCCTAAATCATTCATCGAATAATAACCCCTTAAATGAAATGTAATTCATAACCATTTCATTGTATCATATCCTCTGAAAAAGATACACATCTTATAACCAATTCTTCATTTCATCATAGCATACCTCATAGTAAAAGAAGTAGGTTTCATAAGAGTTTTTTCATGGTATAACCTATGGAAGAGAGATCAATTTCATAAACATATTGTCATAATAACCAATTAATAAATATAATAAACATGATATCATTAGTTCATATCCCAAGTAAATAATAAGTTACATCCATGAATGTCATCTTAGATGTAGAAGGATTTTGAATGACATATCACTTTGTACGTTTCTTGATGAAGATAAATTTTGTTTGAAAATAAATTTTTTAAAATAAATATTCATAAACCATTTTTATAATAAATTTCATGAATTATTTTAAAAATAATATTTAATATAATTTAAAAAATTCATGATGAAAAAAACCTATCATCGTTGAAAATCATTTCTTGAAAAGCATTTTCAAATTCCATTTTTTACATAGAAAATAAGTTGGTTAAAATAAAATTTTTCTAAAATTATAATGAATATTTTAAATTGAAATGAACATTGGGAAAATTTAATAGAAATATAAAATATTAAGGTGGTCATGAGAGTGAAAAATACTTTCATGTCATGCATTTTATAAATAAATATTCATTTCTCATGTTTAGTAAAAGACAAATTTAAATTGTTTAGAAATTAATATGAACATTCCATTAAAAAACAATTTTAATTAAAATTAAAATATGAATAAAAAAATATTTAATAAATAATTTTAAAAAAATAAATATTGTATTTGAAAAATTTTATTGAAAAATTGGTTTTGGAAGAAAATGTTTTCTCGCTGGAAGTGAGAAATAAAATCAATTATTCTTAAATGACTTCTTTTGATATATATTGTACAAACAAGTGGGAAATGAAGGGGATATAATTGTTTTCTAAAAAAAGCATAGTATAATACAAATAAATATTTTATTGAGATATATATCATAATATATTATCATCGAAAACATAGTTATAAATAATTATGATAAATGATGAGTTTGAAACACAAAATCATTACAAATTTTTTATCATTGAATCATAATACGCATGAAATAATAAAGTTAATTAAAACATAGAATATCATTACAGTAAAAAAATCATTACTTTACATGTCAAATATCTGTTCTATACACCTCATTAAATAATATAGGTTCATACCATGACAAAAGTCTCAAATATGAAAAATTGAGTAAAAAACCCTGAGCACTTTAACAAAACATGGAATAGTAATACCCATTAATGAATAACGTCAAATTAAACATTATGTATCATGAAAATAATTATATTCATGGAATAATTGGTCAATGTGGAAATATATACACCACAAAATTAGAATAAGTACTGACTTTTCATATTCCACCCATAAAAAACACATTTTAAATCCATTACCGAATGTCTTGATTTCCTTCATACTCATTTGATCAATCGTTATCATAAATATAATATTATTATTAATTTATTAAAAAACATAGTTTTATATATAATATCATATATTATTTACTCATATCCTTTTACAACCCATTTATTAACAATTCTGTGTTAAAATCGTGTTTCAGGTAATAACTACTTTGTTTTTAATGTATGTTTTGATTTGTTATTTTTAGTCCTCTTACCTTGATCATGGTTCCATCATAAAAAAATAATTATCAAGAAATAATTATCATATTAATAAATCAATTATACCTTTATTACAAATCAATAAATATGGTTTTGAGAAATCAAGTATGTTACGATCATGGAGAATGTGGGTCATACGTACGTAGGAGTAACCATTCCATTATTCAATGATCATTATGGAAACAAGTTAAGTAATATATTATCATTATTTTTTTCTTAATATGATAAAAACCTAATTATTTAGCTAAATATAATTATACATATCATCCATGTGTAGTGGGAATTAAAATTGATTCACATCTCCTCATGAAGGCGATAGTCCACTAATACAAGAACGAGCTTATCATCATTCAGTGTGAAAAAATGTATGAAATTAAATGGTATATTATAATTCAAGAATTATAAATTTTTTTATGGTATCATAATTATTCCATGTATGAAACATATATTTATCTTTATTATATTCCATGTAAGACATTATTTATGATGAATCACCTCGCTTCACGAGGTGGTCATCTTCTATACAAATGAGCAATGTTATCATAATCTCTATGGAATGGAAATAAAAATAATTACATATGATATAATGAAAAGAGTGGTATAATTGATTTAAAAATATCATATATATAATTTATATCCATCATCCTACCCAACCTTGATAGGTGGTAGTTCATAAATTAATGTCATCGGTTCACGAGGCAGTAGTCTACTGTACAAATGAAGGATGATTTTGCAATCTAGTTGATAGAAGTGGAGATAGTTATAGGTAATTATAATAACATAATAAATATTAGTATATGTAAGATAATAATTTTCTTATATCATAATGGTTTAATAATAATTTATACATGTGTAGAAAGAAAAAAATGGTCCTTAAAGAATGTAACCTTTTATTCAAGTAACCCCCTAAGGTTTGCACCAAAAAAATTCTAGGTTGTATTTAAATACAAAAAATGGATTCTAATATGAGAGGGTGGAATTTTGAAATTAATTTTCTCAGTTTTTAATATATTAAAATGGATTTATAGGTGTGAATAATTGAGGTGAGTGGGATACCTTTTATAATTGAATAGTGGCACTTTAGTAAATACCCAAAAGTATTTAATAATGGGAGGACACCCTCAACTCATGTGGATCAACAATTGATATATAATTGAGGATATGGGTGATATTTACTATAAAAACATTCAATAGAATAAATTTTTTTTTAAACATTTCATTCCATATCTTTTACTTTTTACTCACTTTTACCCTTTTAATTTCCACCATTGAAACTAGTATTTTTATCCAAGGTAATTTAATCTTTAGGAATTAAATAATATGAGTATTTGTATTTGTTTTTGGAAATATTAATTATAAATATGAAATATAATTTATCAAATAAAAAACCAATGTGTGATAATTAATTTAAATCTAAGAGCATGTAAGGCCTAAAACATTGTTTTAACCGTAATCATGGTAATTGTTTTTTATTATTTTCAACTATAAATGTGGAAATAATTTTTTTCCTTATTAGATAACATAACTTTTTATGATTAAATTATTTTAATACATTTTAACCAATTCAATTCCAAAAATGGTCACAATTTATTTTTGTATTAATCTCAAAAACGTGACGAGAATACATGTTTTTGAAGAGAAAATGTCCAAAAGTTTGCAATGTTTTATATACAATATTAAAATGGAATTGATTCATATGACCTAAATTTGATTAATAGATATATAATTGACCAGTTTTATTTTAAAATCAATTAAAAAATTAAATTAACATTATAAACAATTTAAATTAGAAGTCATTTTTCTATTAAACATCTGTATTTTTTTCATTTTGTCATAAATTTATTCCTTTCATAAATTTCTCTAAAATTCTCCTAGAGATAATTTTGATATTATGGTTTGAAAATATTATTTTATTTTGAAAAATGAATATTAAAAAAGTCTCCCAAATAAATATTTATTATTCTTCACAAAAAGTACATAAAAACATTTTCTTGATAAAATATTATTTTTAAAACAAATAACGAATTGTCAAAAATATTATTATTTTTTATCAATATTTTTTATTTATTTAAAAACATAATACATAATATTAAAAAATATGATATCACTATTCAAAAATTCTTATTAAATTTTCTATAATATAATGATCAAATTTAAAATAATATTATTTCATAATTTGTGGTTGTTCGTTATTTCATGTCATGCACGCTTTTGATGAAAGTCGTTATTGTGTTTAAAATGTGATAAAGTCATTGTTTCATATAACTTAATATATCTCAAAATTTAAATTTATTTTAAAAAATTATTTCATAATTTCTCATGAGTATAAAATTATCATCTTTAAACTTGTGTGCTTTTTTAAGAAAAAAATATTAGGATTACGAGTTTGGTGTTCCAAATCTATGATTCACATTTTTCGGTATATAAGTTGGTTAGAAAATACATTTTGAAATTTGTGATATTTTTTTAAACATTCTTCATTCCATGAATAATTTTTATCTTTCAAAAATTTATTAAAATACAATATTTTTTTAGAAAATATACATGTTTTCACTCTGTAGCAATGAATTCTAAACTGGTATTAATTTTTCACATGTGATCATTGATAATTTTAAATCCAAAAATCAATGTCTTTATTTAAGGAATATCATAAAGGCTTATTTGAAATATACATTTCTAATGAATTATCAATATATCATCATTGTATTGTGATGAATATTAATGTCTAAAAATTTCTTCCTATTCCATAATGTTTGACAATAATAACTCACTACTTCCAAATACTTAAATTAAATTATTATTAAATATATTATATCTTGTTTCATAGAACTCCATGTCATTAAAATATTTCTTATAGATTTATTTGTACCACTACGTCATTTTTGTAGTTATACATCCTCTATAATCTGAATAAAAATACCATACTAAAATCATATTTAGTTCAAGAAAGAGAAAATAATTAATTGTTTCTTGAACAATACAAAAATCATATAATTATTAGAATAGTACTCAAATGTATTTATTTAGGGAAAATCTAAAATATTTAACACATGCATAAACTAAACGTCAAATATGTTCTATGAGAAGTTAAATATTGTAAATTTCTAATCATACAAATAAAAATATTTTAACCAAATGATTTTATAGTAGATTCCTTGTCTAATCTTTATTGTTTTCTCTTATTCCAATACATATTTATATAAGAATCATGTTCAAACATATCTATTAACTTCTTATCACACATTGATTACAAAAATAACATTTTATCCCAAGTAAATTTGAAACCCCAGAAAGAACAAGGGTTGTTCTAGTAGAATCTTTTCAAATTCAATATACATTATTTCTAAAAAATTTATACAATGTAAATCAGTAGGTGAATAAAAATATAATGTCAGTTACATTAATTTGACCAATCAAAAAAATCATATAATCATTCATAATAAATATCGAAGGATAAAAAATATCTTTAGTAAAAAACATTCATAAAAATAAATAATCATAACCTCTCATACCCTGATCAAGGATACTAGTTCAATATATAGATATATTTAGTGTGTTTAAATTAATGACCTATTTTATCCTCATGGTTAAATAAAATTGATTTTTTTATCATATAAATTCTCATTATTTAAAATCGTATGTTTGGCATCCATGTGATAATTCTTGAAAACATGTGTGGCTTATGTCATTGAAATCTAAATATCATTAATTATAGTAAAGGAATAAATTGTATAACCATAATCAATAAATTCTTCAAGCCTATAAACTTGAGTAAGTAATTATAAATTATTTCTGAAAATGATTCCATATTAATTAATATTATTTCAAAAGACTATTTAACTAAAAAATATGATCACCTTTATATGGTGAAACTAATTCATGTACTCAGTTACTTTAAAACTAAATAATCTTCTCATCAATATCCATATTCTTGTTTGAATCATTTAATGATTCTATATCATAATTTGGTTGAAATTAAAAATGTAAGTAGAATGTGCATAAAAATTCATATCTAACAATCTAATTTAAACATACAAAATAAAATTTCTAATTACTCTTTAAATTGGTTGATATTGATGAGTATTTTATATCTTATATTTATCATAATTCCACTCCCCTTAAAAAAGTACATCACTCGACTGAGTATGGTGTTCTCCAATTTTAATATCATTGATGTCTTTATTGTGATAATCATCTCAATATGGTTTTTTCCTTCTAATCACCCTAAGAAAACCTAATAAAAACATACTCTTCAAAAACTATTGTTATTTTGTTATAACCTATATAATATATTAACATACTTTAATATCCCATGAATATTATACCATCCGGTTTAGCATAAATATTAATGAAATTATCATTGGTATTCATGGTAAAAAATGTATATAAAATATACTAAAATATCTAATTGTAAAACTATTTTCATTACATGCTTTATAAGGATTATTTATTAGAATAGGTCCTATAATAATAATATTTTATATATAAAGGTTATGTAGAATATCTCTAGTTAAAAATACATCAGTAAACTATACTCACACATCATATTTTATGTGATTTAAAAATATTATGGTATTTCCTCTAAACCAATCCCTTTTATTATGGGGTCCTAGGAAATGGAATGATATATAATTAAAATATATTTCCAAATAATTTATCAAATTGTATGTTTAAAATATCTCCCCTCTATATATTATAAGAACAATAATTATATAACCATTATCATTTGGAACCATGTTACAAAATAATGTAAATGTAAAAAAATTTAACATTTAAGAGGTAATAAGTATAGCCATGTCATCATATTATAGTTACATACAAAAACATAAATATATTTTATTCCTATAAGGATAAAAGTCTGAGTTATTATAATCTAGTCGGATAACCCATATGTGGTGTCAATTTAGAATCACATTTCCTTATATGACTAAATAATAGCTACTTCTTTTCTCTTTTTTGCAAACATACAAAAAACATATATTTATTCATGTATATAAGTTGAAACTCTTTCATTATATAATTTTTTATACCAAAATAAGTAATTAACATGACCTATCCTTTTTGGATGAATTATATTACCAATCTATATATAATGAAAAGAGTGTAAATATTGAATAATTTGGTCAGCATGGCTAATATGATAAATATTCTTATTGTGGTTAAAATAAATAAATATAGAATATTATTTTAAAATATTATATTTTTTATTTATTAATATAATATTAATTCCATATTTTGATGTTTATGAGATTATAATCATGTTTTACTCAATCCTTAGAATATATTAAACCACATAACAAATAGTATAGTTAGAAATACAGACATCACTAAATTATTTACTTTGGACTTAATGTTTTCTCCAAAAATAATAGTACCTCAATCATATATGTTACATTAAACTAAGTTTGGTTGGACATCTATAATATTCCTAGAGAACCAAAGTCCCATATACAATACATTTTTCGTGATATTTTGAAGATATAATTTTTGAAATGTTATTTATTTCTAAATTTGGTACCCAGGAATATAATTTTCAAACATTATTAGTATGGATTGTTTTATACCTTGATGTTACACTAAAAAAAAAATATGTGAGGTAAATAAGGGAATATATAAATATATTTCTTTCATAAAAATTAGTTAGTAATTTTCGTCGCATTATAGCACTTTCATTGAATTTGAATCACAATCATCATAAAATATAGAATAATTTTTTTATCATGAAATTTTATATCGTACACTAATAAAAGTTGATATTTAAGGATCATACATAAATAATGTATTAATATTCCAATTAATCACTTCATTAATATTATGTGATATAAATTATATGTATATCTCACTACTTATACATGTTTCATGACCTCTTCCTCTCTACTAAAAATTAAATTCATATAGGATGCAAGAATTATGTTGACATGTGCATTTATTATAATGTTAATAATGATGAAAATTGTCTAAAATATGAAATAGTTTTATTTATTATTTTCTTATAATTAATTCCAAAACTTTATATTCGTTTTGAATAATTCATTCTTATAAACCTAATATTTAATGAAAATTAGTTAAAATATTCTCAAAACATAGATATTTTTTGATGTCGAGTACTAATACACTCATAATTTCATTCGTCAATATGTTCTCTAATATCTATTGGGAAACTATATCTATTTCTAATTATATTTTTTAATAATTATTTTATTATTATCAACAAATAATATTAATTTTATATTAAAAAATTATTCTACAGTTAACTTCCCGCATTTCCCTCATTAATTTCAACATTTAAATATAATTTATTGCAATATCAACCATTCTTATATAAAGTTGTAGATAATTTTTATTTTAAAACCCACTAAAACTATATTAGGATTCTAAATCATCAAATTCTATTAAAACACCCTGATTAATTTTTTGGTGTGACATCATCCTTCACAGTATGATAGATATGTTTGATTATAGGTTCACTTCAACAAATGAATGGGTCATAGTGTGTAACCATGATTCACAACACATGACATATTTTTTTTTCTGATCCACTAAGGAAACACCTTATATTTTTTGACATCATAGGTTTCCATTTAACATCTCAAAATATCTATTGTAGTGTGACATTAATTTTTTGGTGTAAACTCTAAATATCATAATTTAATTTGAGACATCAACATGTTCGGATTATTTTTCAAGGTGTGATATGAAAAATAACATAATTAGACAAATATTTTAATATCTTCTTTATGAAATGAGAAAATTACTCATTATGAGAGTTCCTATACTCTATATTTTGTAAAATTAATTTAATTATTAATGATGATGTGACCAGGATCATTATGGCATAATGTGTGACTCTTCTACACTTTTTAAAAACTCTTTTATATATCTCTATTTTAGTGATATCTAAATTACTGAAGCATCAATATTCTCTAAATTGTTTTTAATAGAAATATAATTGACATCAAATCCAAAGAAAAAACCAATGGTTTCATCATTTTATCCCTTTTATTTTATTTTCAATAATTATTACATTATTGATTAAAAATTTTAAACTTTTATCCTACCATGTTCATCTTATTATACTACCCCATGATTTTTTATACTCCCCTAGATATAATAATTGAGAGATAGTCTCCCCTATTTATAATAAAATTTTAATTTTCAGACTATCTAAATTATATCTATGTGAATCCAAATATAAATCCATTACTTTTTTCAAAAACTTATTAATTCATAAGTAATTAAACTATTAGATTGTGTAGGACTTTGGTTAATATATGAAATAGGACTAATAATTAACCACTATGATATTATCAACAAAACTAAAATAAAACCTTTATAAATATTTGTTATCAGAATGTATAGATTTACCACATTACACTAATTTATGAATGAATTAATATAATCTTTATTGAATAAAATAATATCCAAAAAATAGTTGTAAATACTATGGGGAATGATAAATGCAAAAAATATTTTTTGTTGCAGATACTGGTTGAACTATGAGGTTCAACTGGTGATTCTCAAAAAAATATTGAATTTAAAATATTCATTATGATATAGGCATCTAGATCATCTATACATACAAAGCATATTTTTATAAAACTATTACCCACCATCTCTTTTAGGAAGTAATACTTTTTTAACACACTAAATATGGATTGATTACTTTATCACTTGAACAACATCTTCAAATTATTTCATCAACCTGATAGGTTGTGTGCATGACTTGTTGGCTAATATTTATTCATCTTCTTCTATATTCAAACAAAAATAATGATGTTTCATATATATCCATCCCTAATATAAAAAATTTCATTTATTGTCTATTTTGGATCCCTCATGTAACCTAATAGATAATCTCATAAAAATATAGTTACTTAATTTTTCCACTGATATCAATCAATATTTCATAATTGAATGATCCCTAAACATACCTCTTAATTATCTTCAATAATATTAGATTATTGTTTTTTGGTAAATAATTAAATAATTTATACTTAATATATTGAATCATAAAAGTCATTCATGTTCAGTGTGAGTTCAAGTAAACTCCCATTCATAATTGTATATAATATAGAGTCTAATATTTTATAGTCCACATTATTTTTTTGTTTTAGTTAAAATCTATTTTAGTGTTATAAATTAATTCCAAATATCAAAAACAATTCAAATAATTCCTTTGGTAATTAAATCTGTGAATTGATTAAACAACCTCTCTTTTGTTTTATTTTCTTCCCCATGATTTTAATTATCCATTCCTTTTACGGCATTTGAAATTCAAAACGTTTAGTCTTAGAAATTTTTTTAAAAAATAATATTAGTTTCCCTTAAAAGTGGTATCATATATATACAAAATCCATATAAAATGTTATTAATTTTCTATTTTCATATAAAATGTGATATCAACTATAATAGCCTTGAATCAGTACTCTCATATTAGGAGTAAAAATATTTACATATATGGCTCTAATATAGGTAAATGTGACCAAATTTTACCATGAAAAATATTTTACATGAAAGGGAAATATATAATTACTTACAAAAAAAATTATTGTTTTTTGTTAGATAATTAGAAAAAAAATCTTACATACCAACTTGGATATAAGTTTATAAAAACTCACATTATCTCCAATAATATTATACTCAAAAGAACCCTTTCTAGGAACAAATAATTTATCATCATTCTTCGTCACCTAAATAAAAGGAAACATAATATGGGTGATATTTGTCACTCAATATGGGTAAATGTAAGAACCAACAATTGAATGTCATAAATTAGAATAAGATGAGTAGAAGGGTATGATAGCATAATCGAAGTACATAATCATAACATGAGAGATATATTTCCCATCAACCACAAATTATAAATTATGATACATGGAATAAAGCTTTAACATTTGATAATATTCATATAATTAAATAATAATAATATATATGAAAAAAATCTATGTGAAAAGGATACATTTTAACATGATCCAAGTGTTATTAAAACATATTGAAAATATTAAATGTCAAGCAGTCATCGTGAAATTACACAACCGAATAATTACCATATTTATTTTGAGAAACCTATAACTAATAAATGATGTCATATCTCAGTATTAACATAAAATAATCATCTCTTAGGATTAGTATTCATTATGTTAACTCCTACTCATTACCCAATGTGTTCGCAGGCTATAATGGATCCACCATACCATGGTTTATAACATAACCACATGTCTATAGTTTCTAACAGAAGAACCCACCCATGGTTCATAATATAACCACCAGTTAAACATCTATAAATATTTTTATGTACTATAAATAAAAAAATTTCATGAATATTTTACTTTATAATATAATAATAACAATTTTAATTCGTAGCATTAATTTCCCATAGAAACAAATCATGTTCCCTGAAAATCCCTTTAAAAAATAATTATCCATCCGAAGAATTAATAAGGATTCTTTCTTTTATCATATCCATAATGTATCATATGTAAAAATAATGGTCACTACCATTTTTGAATATAAATATCAATAATATATCATTACAAATATTCTTGATTTAAATATTCTATCCACTTCAAATATAATTTTTTAAAACTAGAAATTCAAAAAATATTTTGAAAATACATATATCTGTAAAGAAAATTTAAAAATTATAAAGTAATATTCAAATCATATCATGGTAATGAAAATAATAAAATCTATTTATGACTTAAAATATAAAAAAGCATTGTGATCTTTTGTAAATAGATTCAAAAGTTTCCAACACAATTTTTTTAAAAAATTTCCTTTTAAATATTTTCAATAAAAAATAAAATATCATGTTAAATAACTACTAAGAATTAGTTTTGTTTATAATAGAAAATATTTGAAAACATTTTTGAAAAAATTTATATGTAACAGAGATATTAATGAATTAAAATAATATAAAAGACTACTTTCTCTTATGAACAACATTATTTATGTTTCTTCAAATGATAAGGGAGAAAATTAAAACCAAATATTTAAACCACATTCATAAAAAAAGAGATTATAATAGATTTTTTTAATAAAATGAATACCATTATTTACCTCAAAGGAAACTTAAAAAACAATCCCAAAAATGAAATGACATTAAAAAAATCTCATGAAAATAAGATTGAGAGAGGGAAAACTCTTGTAATGATCATAAAAATTGTAGTGATAATTAACTCCTCAAGTGATTAATTGAATATATGTAAATCCTCATAAAAGAGTCTTGAATATTTATTAAACAAATATAAATATCAATTCAAAAAAAATCATTTCATAGAAAAGTCAATGAAGTTAAATTAAAACTGAATAAATTAAAATTGAGTTAAGATATATCATACCACTTATTAACATTAAAATCAAATCCCCTTGGATGGAATAATTTTAATTTATAATTAAATTACCTTGATTTATAAATATTTCATGATATATCAGGTAAATAGGTAAGTTTATATATAATATAAAATAAATTAATTCAATAACATTAAATTATTTCTCTATGAAAGGAAATTGAAATGAAATCCCTTACCTCAAGACCATACCATCCATGTATATCCTATAACACAAGTTTTACATACATATATCAATTATTTAATATATTGAAAAAATTAAAATGTTTTAATGCCTTATCCTTTAACTATTTATTTCATTCATTTTTCTGAAATATTTAATTACTTATTCGATTTATTCTACATCATGTTTTTTATGATGTTTGGTTCATAACCCAAAGAAACTGTTGTAGGATGAATGCGATAAAAGATTAAATTGTTATATCATAACCATATTAATAATCATGAAATTATTTTAATATTAATACATCAATTATATTTTTAAATCGATAATGAAATTTTATTATGAAAATTAAACTGCGTTATAATCATCAAAATGATTAGTCGTACATACACATGAGTAATGTTCCAATTTTTCAAATAACATTAGAGAAAGAAGGAAATTATTATTATTTATTTAATTAATTATTATCCAAACATAATTATTATATAATATATTTGGATACACTAATATATACCATCTGTGAGATGTGTTGATGAAAAACAGCTCACATTGCTTCCTAGAGGCAGAAATCCACATGCACACATGAACAATGTTATCATTATTCATGGAATGAGAATAAAAAAAATAAAATATTTATTATCTTTATAGAATGAATATTATTTCATGAATATATATATATATATATATGTCTTAAATATATCATTATAACCATCCATTGGAGGAAATGATGGAAAAAACTCTACATTGGTTCATGAGGTGGTATTCCACCATACACATAAACGCTAGTTTCATTTACCATTTGATGGGTTAGGTTATATATATGTTATGAAACAAAAATATACCATTTAAATATATATATATATATATTATTTTGTTAAATTTTTTGAAAGATATTATAAATATATATAAAATAAAATAAATACATTCGGTTAAAAGAAACACCTCTTCTTAAGAAAGCATCCTTTGATTTATATCTTCAGCCCTCTATGTTTGGTATTATACCCAAACTAAGACATGTATAAAATTTTATGGCTTATAAGTAGGTATTTTTTTTATATTTTTTTGGAATAAAATATTTTTTGATATATTGAGAGGAAATGAGTAGAAGTAGTCTTTTACAAGTGAGAGGAGGGGAACTCGTAGAATTACTTAAAATATTATATCAATTTAAATTAATTTATTTAGAAGAATGGATCCAAAATAATATAATTAGAATATAATATAAATATTATTATCAATAATATAATAACAAAAACCTGGATAAATTTTTGAAAAATAATTAAATTTATCTCTTAGTTTCATGCCCTGTTATATCTTTTGATAGTTTCCATGATATCAATGTTTTTTTTACTATTTAAGGGTCAATAAAGTAACTATCAATGGATATGTGACCCATACATGGAATAAGATTTCTATATTATACCATATCATATTACATTGGTAGATGATTGTATTTTTTATTAATTTTAAATTATTTAATAATATATTAGTTATTCTAAAATATCATTAATGTCATTTTTCAAAATATATGAAATATTATAATATAATATGTGTCTAAATCAAGTAAAATGGTTCTAAAAGGTTATGTAATTGAAATTGATAATGATATATTCTTAATGTATTAACCCAATAAAAATTTAGATAGGATTGTAAATCATTTTCAATATTGCTTTTAGTTTAACCCCTTGCTTGACCTATTTTAATCATACCTATAGTAATGACGTTTTTAGTTTTAAGGAGTTATAATTTTACATATAAGATTATAATTGGATTATAAATGTCTAAGGGGTGAATGTTTTGACCACTTTATATCTTAATTTTCCTATTTATACATTTTTATGAATTTTATATGAATTAATATAATATATTTAACATAAAGTACTATTATTATCATTTTGATAACTATTCAAAACAATTAATATTTAAAACAACATGAATGTAATGTAATTTTATTATAAACATTTAAAACATCTCAAATACATTATATTTATCTTAAATTTTCCTATAAAACTTAAAATCACCCAAAAAATATTACATTTAGTGATTTTAAAATAATTTTCATGATTTTTCTACTACTTTCAAAAGCACTATATCAATGTTACATGGGAATTAAATTTAAATTTTTCATCACTAAAAACTGTAAATGAAATTACAGGTAAATATTAATTAATCATTAAAATTAATATTGAAAACTAAATATAGTTTTATCATTCCTTGTCACTAAATATTATAGATATTAAAAGACTGTTTTTAAAATACATGAAATCAAAATACTGTGACATTATAAATACATGAAATCAAAAGTTTGTTTAAAAAAAATTAATATTTTTCACAATTCAGTAAAAAAAGTATTTTAAATTTTAAAAAATTAATCAAAAGAAAGTATTGAAATTATTAATTAAAAATTTATATATTTTTTATAAAAATAAAATTTTATTTAATCATAATATTTTCTCACTAAAATAAATAATCAAAATTTTGAGGAAGACATATTTTTGAAGCACGAAATAACATTGCTGAATTACTGTGTTCTCATTTCATATGTAATATTAGATATATTTTTATTATATATGGACCTTATATATATATATTTCATAATTTGGTTTATAATATTCATATCATCTAATTTATCTGGTAGGTTATATGTCTGGAATTTAAATATTAATATTTCATGGTCTTTTTAAGCTCAGTGTTTCATGTTTTACAAAGTGTCAAACATACTTTTATTTTAAAATATTAGGATATAATATCCCCCTTAATAAATTGGGTACTCAAAATTTTGACATAATCTTAGTAATAGTGGGTTTGACTTTTGGAAGCAAATTTTTAAAAAACCACATCGTAAAATAGGTTAATAAAACATTATATATAAAAGAGGGAAAGTGAAATATGAAGGTCATATGGAAAAACACAAAACTCTATTTCATAATATGAGAAAAATAGTGGTATTTGAAAATATAGACATATAGTTATAATCAAATATAAAAATAATTTTAGCGAGTGATAGATAACATTCATCAATAGAATTTAAATAAACATGATATTGTTATTAACCATAAAACCATAAATTAATATGGTGTGATGAAAGAACATTGATTCCTCATAAATGATAGTAGAAAGATTTTTTTTATAAATATCCTCTTCCTTGAGTTTATTAATTCGATTACCAAACAGAATAAAGTCATAAAGAAATATACCTAATTCACATGTATAATTTCTTCCTTTAATAACTTTCCACCAAAATCCCATCATTTACTAAAAATGTTGATTATTCAACATGGAATATTCATTTCTAAATAACTAAAATCAATGTCAAATGGATTACATAATATATAAAAGGAAAACAAGTTATTCCTTATTCCATTAATCAAACCAAAATGGATAGCACAATGTAAGATAATACCTAAATTTAATAAACCCTCATCTAATGAAATAAAACATTTCAATCAAAAATATCTATAATAACACCAAAATTTAAATGAAATCATTCCATAAATAAAAAACCATATATCCCAATTAACCTCAATAACCCCAACAGTAAAAAAAATATCCTCTAAGGTTTTATATGAACTTTTAGCTTATATCCCCCAAAAATATAGTAGTATTATTATAAAATAATTCCTTATGTTAAATCAAATATTAAACTAAAGTGATAGATATATTTAAACCCAACGAAAACTCTCAAAAAATATCATTTAATAAGAACGAAAAACTAATATATAATCATATAAAGTGTTAAAATTGACCAAAATATCATGAATCCAATTTAGATACAAACTTTAAATTTAATCTATAGATTGATCAAAATATCTCTAAAAATATCACCTTGTCAATTAATCTCTATTCAACCCTCAATATAATCTATATCCCTATTTTCAATAAACTATAATAATATTAACATCAAATCATATACTTACACAAAGTGATATTCAAACCTTGAATGATTTTTCTTCCTAAAACCCAATAAATGTTTCAAATCAAATCAAAAATAAATTAACATAAAACATCAAAAGGCAGTGTTTGAACCTATAAAGATATGATAATCCTTAAAATTATAAACCCATGATGGTATCTATAATTCATAATTTAACCTCGCATGAAAACATCTTAATTTGTAAAGAAATCTAAAACCTTCTATGAAACCAACTGTAAGAACCCTAAATATCCACTCCTAGATCCAGTGCTAAAAGCATAATATATTCATTTATGTATTTTTTATAGATAACTATGACACAATTTCAACCATAAAAAACATAAAAAATTGAAAACAAATATTTAATCACTTTCATACTTATATTCCCTTTAGGTTTAGAGTTTTATATAATTTGGGAAAATTATTACATATGAACTTTGATACGAGTTCATAATAAATATATATTCTCCCATAAGATTGTCCCGAAATGAAACCTTTCTATACAATAATTATTTAATATAATTTTTAATTACCTGGTAAAATGATATATTAGAAGGGTGATCTAATATTCTTAGTAATTGTAAATATAAACATTAATAATTAAACGGAATCAGTGGTATTAAGTTGAAAATAAGGGTATGATGACATAATTCATATACAAGATCATAACAGAAGAGAATTCATTCCCAATAAATGTGCATAAAAAATAATAAGGCATGAAATAAATCTATACCATTAGAAAAGAATCATATAATTAAACAATAATCCACCATGTGAAAATAGTCCTTGATCAAAGGATATATTAGAACTTTATTCAACCATAAATAAAAAATGTTTGTAAATTATAACCCAAAAAATTAATCATGTTAATACATTAAGGGATAATTCATGTATCTATTACAAGTTGACCATAACTAGTAAACTATGCCATCTATTGAGAGTAACATATGTTCAGTAAACTCTATTTAGTTATCCAATTCATTGGAAGGCTCTAATGCACCCACATGTCATTGTTTTATAATGAAACCACCAGTCCATAGTTAATAAAATAACCACTGATCCTTCATTTAAAATGGAACCACCCTTAATCATTTATAAACGTTTCTAATATCCATTCAATGAGTAAACAAAATTATAATCTTTCAATTTTTAACATAATAATAAGCGCAGTTCCTTCAAATATTGATTTACTTATAAAAATGAAACGGGATCCCTGACATTCTATTTAAAATAGTCATAATCCACCAGAAAATAAATGAGGATGGTATCATTACAAAATATCCCAATTCGACCTTAAATAACATCATGCATTTTTATAGATAAATTGAAATACCATTAAACGATCATTGATATATTCTTGACGAAAATACCCTTTCTGCATTGAAAATAACTTTAAAAAACTAAAAATTACCAAAATATTAAGGAAATGATTTTTCATTAAATAAACATTGAATCATATAATTTAATATTCAATGAAAATAATGTTCATGATTGTGGTAAAATAGGTTCGTTTCATAAATATTAAAAATAAATTTTCTCTTCAAACATTTGTAAAGGGTGTCAAAAGTTAACCATATAGAAAAAATTAAGAAATCATATTTTATATATTTTTAAAAGAAGGTAAAATGTCATGTGTAATAAATTATAGAAATATTTTTTTATAAAGGAGTTTTTTTAGAAATTTTATAATACATGTACATTGAAGTGAACTATTCCCGATTTAAAGGATGATACAAACTCATTATCACCTAGAAACAACTTTATTGATGATTATTTAATAAATATGGGGCAAATGGTATCTAAAAATGTAAAATAAATTAAAAAAAATGTGAAACTAATATATTTAGATAAAAAAATAATATCATGTAATTTATCCGGAATGAATGTCGAACATAAACAACCCTAAAATGAAATAAGATTTCAACATAAAGCCTTTACCATTTCTGTATCCTAAGAAATGATATCTCATTTAAATAAATAATATAAAATGGATTGATAAATATATTGAAATTATTTATTAAAATACATTCTTTAGTAATTATGTAAACCATACAATGAAATTATTATTCATAACATAAAATATTTTCTATGAAACTCAGATCGAGACAAATAAAACTATGGTAGATATCATAAATTTGAAGTGAAAATAATTCCCTGAAGTTATTATGAGAATATATTTAATTCTCTATAAAAAATAAGAAATAAATAATAAAACAATTTATAAATAAATTCACATATAATCATGTAATAAAAATGAAAATGAAGGAAAAGTATATCCTAATTAATGAAAATGGATTTTTTAAATCAGTTACCACATAGTTAATTTCAATTCAATCCCCCTCTGATTGAATAAAGTTTATTGCAATATAAAATTAATTGTTGTATGAAATCGTCATGATATAAAAAATTAAATGGGAATTATAGACACCATATAAAATAAATTATGTGTATATGATTCATGTATTCCTTAATGAAAGGATATTGAGATTAAATCCATTACCATCGGTCAAGACATTATAGGAATGTCCTTTAACACCTATATAATAAAATTATAAAATTTATATTATTTATCAAAAAAATTCTTATATTAATCAAATATCATATATCTACTTATTTCTTTTATTTTAATGACATATTTAATCAATAAACTGATTAGTTATATGCTAAATGTTTTTCAATGTTTGGTTCATAATTCCAAAAAATACGTCAATAAAATTAACATTGGCAAAGAAGTAATTACTATATAATATCAAAAATAATAATTAATAGATAATAATAATTTTCAAAAATAAATAATAATTTTAAAACCAACCATTAAAAATGGTTTTGAAAAATGAACTATGTTACAATAATGGAGTCAGTAGGTCATGTGTATGCATGCACAACATTACTCTTTTCAATGGACATGATAGAAATAAAGTATATATTATTTTATATTTAAATAATAATACTATTTATATAATAAAAAATATATTATCTCTTTATATACACTTATATATACCCTCAATTTGAGGTGTTAATTAAGAAAGAAACACGTCTCTTTGTGGATGTCATAATCCACACATACACATGAACATTGTTATCATTTTTTAATCAATAGAAAGGTAAGAAATTAGAATATATAATATTTTGAAATAATTATATTTAAATAATTAATAAGATATATATAAATATAATACATCAATATAACTATCCATGAGAAGCAACAGTGGAAAACAAATTACATCAGTTTGTGGGGTGGTAGTCCATTGTACAAATGAATGATTTTTTTATTTCTTATTTGATATAAGATGAGATGAATATATAATGTTATAAAAAAATATCATTATATGGAAGTTTAAAATGTTATCATTTTTGAATGGTTGAAGTATATTTTTTTGGAGTTTTAAGAAGAAATAAAATTAAAACATTCTGTTAAAAGGTATAAGTATTCTTTAGAAAACCTCGTATTATTTAAACCTTAAGCCCTATAAGGTTGGTGTTATATCCAAAATTAGACTGATATAACATGAATATGGAATATAGTATTTTAATTTCGAATATTTTAGCCTAAAAATTGTTATTTAATAGTGTAGAGGAAATGAGATAGGTTTCCCTTTTATAACTGTGGGGAGGGGCACTCTATGAATTACTTAAAGTATTAGATTAATATAAATTAATTTTTATAGAATAAATCACACAAAAAAAATCCAATTTTACGAAGATATTATGATTATTCTAAATAATATCAAACAATAAATTTTGGATAAGTTTTGGTAATTGTTTTTACATAAATCATTATTTTAACAACTATTAACCCTTTTGACAATTTTTGTGATATCAATGTTTTTACTCATTAGGAGTCAAGAAGGTTACTATAATAGAACAAGTGAACCATAAATTGATCATGGTTTATATATTCATCCAAATAAAATAAATTTGTCTCAATATATTGTTCTTATAAATTTGAATAATTTAATTAAATACTTTATTTTAAAATATAAATAATTATATTTTTTTAAATACAAAAAATATTATAAAATAGTATATGTCTAAATCATTCCAAATGGATCAATAATGACATGTATTCCAACATAGGGGGGAACCAATCCTAATATACACACTTAATAACTTTTCCACATGTTTTTATATCATTTTAAATCATATATTTGGGTTTAATCCCTTGGTTATCCAATTTTATCCATAACCAAGGAAATGCATTTTTCGATATTAAAGAGTTATTATTTTCTTTATAAGGTAAATTTTTTTTAAAATTGGATAAGGGTTTAAATTTTATAAAGTAAATAATCTTCATTTTCATATTTATCTATTTTTATTTTATTTATGAGACTAATAAAATACATTGAACAAAAAATATTTTTGCGATATTTTAAGGACTATTCGCATAATTTAACTTTGAAAATGAAATCATAGAATTGTAATTAGAAAATAAAATTTAACACATATTCAATATATAATATTTGAATTAAAAATTCATAGTATACTATAATTAAACCACAAAATATTAATTTTATTTTTTTTTCAAATTATTTACTTGATTTTTCTTCTTCTTGCACAAGAAATATGTCCGTGTTGCATTAGAATTTATGGTAATTATTTCAAAAATAAAACTTAAAAAAATATGATAAAAAATTCATTAATAATTATAATAACTTTTATAGAGAAACATATGTTGTTTATATCCATTTCAAAAAATATTATATATATTAAAAGAAGAGTGGCATTTTTTACATTATCTTTTACATAATTTTTATAAAGGTAAAAATCAAAGACAAATGAAAACAAGAGTAATATTTTCAATATTTGAGATGGTATGAAATAAAATATAACCATTAAATGAAGTTAATTAATTTTATTTAATGAATTATAATCTTTACTACATTATATTTAATCATGATTAACTCATTATACCTTTACCATGGTAACAAAAAATTACAATAGTTACTTTTAAAATTACAAAAACATAATCTTCCCTTATTATCAAATTTTAATTGTTTAAATTAAAAATATGGAATCAATTTTATAATTTTCAATTCACATATTTTGAAGATTTTAATTTAATATTAAACATTCAAATTGTGTTGAAATGATATTTTGGGGGAAAAAATATTTTTATGTATATAAATGTTTTTATACAAAATTCATGTATATGATTGATTATGGGAAAGTATAATTTATATTTATCATTAAATAATAACTAATAAAATTTTAAAAATAATAATAGAATGTTACATTGTAAGAACATGAAAAGAAAATATTGTTTTCTATAAAATTCAATATTTTTTATTATTCATTAAAATATTAATATTTTCTATAAATTACTAAAAAATAATCCCAAGAAAAATTTTAAATAATGAATTAATAATGACAAATTTTTTTATCAAATAATATTTATAAATTAGATATAATATTTTCCAACAAAAATCAATAAAACCCATTTTAATAAAAGCATATTTTTGTAGAACAAAATAAATTTTTTGAAAAATAAAGTGATTTTTTCTTAAGTATTAATCAATTTATTTTCATTGAGTAGGAAAATTATATGTATTTCATAATGAGGTTAATCCTAATAATACCGACCTATTTAATTATGGGTTTATAACTATAATGTAAAAATATTAATTTTTCTTGGTTCATTTATGCTTGGTGTTTCTTGATGTATACTCTATCAATTATATTGTTCTTTTACTATAACGAGATATTAAATAAACCACACCTTTTTTAGATTCATAGTTCATAGGGAATGATTATACAAAGTTATATTAATAATTAGTTCGTTTCATTATTCTATAAAAAGTATGTTTCATCATACAGACTCCAGAATAATCATTTATAAGATCAAATCCAACTGGTTGTAAAAAAAACATATTCATTCAAAATCCATTTATAATTAATTTTACATATAAAATTAAAATATTTTTAATATTAATTCAACCCCCTATATAAGGAAAATTAATAAAGACATTACTCATAAAAGTGGGAAATTTCCCTTCAAAATTGACTTTATCTACTTGACTATAATCCTTATGGGAAAATATGTATTTATTTTTGATTAGTCTTCCTTTTTATTCAACTTATTCTTAATGAACCGGTTTTTGTTGATGAAATTATTATATTTATATATATCTATAGGTTACTATGTATTGTTTTTATTAATCTAGATATTACTTATATTTTTCGCTTTAACCAAGATTGATCATTTCACAACTTCTTAAAATATAGTGGGTTCAACATATGATAATAATGTTCTATTCTATATTCATTTTGTCCTTCAAGTTTTTTTAGAGTAAATTTGGGACTTGTAATTTTATAAATATCAATATGAAATTTTTTCATTATATATTGAAGCATTAATTTATTTTTTTCTATACTTTATTTTAAAAATGATTCTTCATCAAAGTCATTATTATTGTAAACATTTTGATACTCCCTTAATCCATCATCCATATCATCATCATCATCTAACACATATTCATGAATACTTTTTCTATAATTTTCCCAAAATTCATTCATAAACACCATAACATCACTATTATAGGAAAAATTGTCTTTTATTGAAACATGAACAGAATTTACTACTTATATATTATCCTAGAAAAATTTCCTCATATCGTGCATCAATATATTTACATTCATATCCCTATTTATTTTGAGTGAATAATTTTCCTACATAAAATTGAAGATTCCTTAATAAGTACTAATTTATATATTATGTGTAATATTCAATCTTTCTAATTTTATGAATAATTATATCTATATTATAAGTATAAACTACAAAATAGACCACATTTTCCCAATATTGATATTATTTTATGATTCATATTAATAATTCCACTTTTATATTGTTCAACATATTGTTTCTACTTTTCACATCTCTATTTAGTTTCTAGGTTATAATAGAAATTTATTCATGTCTAATATAATATTTTCAAAGTAATTTTGAACCAAAAAGGGAAAGTATTCAATTCCATTATATGATAATATGATTTCCCGGGCTTTTCTAGTTTTATTGTATACTATACAACTAAATGTTTTTATATAATATAGTTTTTCAATTTTTTATCACATAAACATAGATCATCTAATTATACTATAATCATTAATAAATATAATGAAATAATTATTAATTTATATTATTTTATGACTAACTCAATTGTATACATTTGGGTGAACCTGATTTAGAAAACTGGATTGTCTCTTCTTCTTTATAGTATAATGATTTTGAATAATTATTTCCCAGATACAAATATTAAGAAACATATATTGGTATATATTTAATAATGCAATATGCCCAACCACTTTGAAATTGTATCATTTCACTATTCTTTGCTAATAAATGATTCTGAACCTCCAGTTCCAAAAATATGTTTCCTTTTTTAGTAGTATGAATACATGTTCATTCACTACAGTCAAACACACACACACATATATCCATATTATGTATCCTTTGTCTAGAACATTTTCAGAAATACCATTAATTATACACTTATTAAGATTTTATATCACCTAGAAACAGGAAAAACAAATCTTATAAAAACATAATGAATTATATCACAACATATTAAACCAAATTTCTATATTTTCTCTCGATTACGCTCTAAAAAGTGTGATGTTCTGAATTAATTTTATCCTTTGAGATCTATGATTTCTAAATAGAATTTTACCATCAAATATACCATTTACGTTTAAAAAAAAATAAAAATTCCTAAAATATAGTTTGAAAACCCACCATAAATAATTTAGTTGATATTATTATTTGATTTTTTCATGAAAATTTTTGGTGTGTTTTTCTTTCTTAATATTCTTCCCTTAAATGAAATTACATAATGAGTTGAGGTATTTTTTTAGACACTTCAAATTATTTTCAGTTCCAGTGATCATGTAATAAAATAACTCATCAACAATAAATTTGGTTATATAATGTAAACAATATATCTTTAATCATTTTAAATATCTTTTTATTTCCCTTATAAAAAGAAATTATTTTTTTCCTCTCATAATCTACTTTATTTAAATATATGAGTTGTTAAAATAGTATCCATAAATTGAATTGTAACATCAATATGAATAGTTTTTCTAAATCGACTTTCAGGAATCAAAATGTAATATCCTATCAATTAACATTATGCACCACAATAATAAGGCATTTTATGGAAAAAGAAACTAAAATATTGAAAATTTATTTTTTAAAATTTCTTATTTTTAATATTCCTATAGACATATATTATTTTTAATACCTTAATTATTGTGGAATAGTTATCTATAATTTAAAACATTTTCCATTCATCAACCTACCTATTCTCTTCATGAATACTAACTTTTCCATTGATGTTTTACTATCATATATAGGACATGTTTTACCCATGTGAATTTTTCTTTGAGAGATCTACATTTCATTAAATTATTTAAAACATAAATCTACAATATCCTTTAATAATTCATTAGATAATTTTCCAAATAAAATATTTATCTTCAAATATTAAATTTTATTCTCGTATTTTTTTCTTCATAAAATATATTGCATGCTCCTCAGGTTTTTCAATATTCAAACCTTCTCCTTGAGAAACAAAATATATCACCAATGATATTAGATTATTCAACTATTTTAAATATTAAATCAATATATTCATTATATTTTACATGATTCGTATCACATTAACCCACACTATTTTAAATAAAGTCAATATGAAAATCAATTTCATAAAAAAATGAAAATTCATTCAAGAAACCGTATATGTTTTATTTATTTATATAATTATAGATATCCTCTAATGGTCCATCAAATTAAAATTTTAATTCCATAAATCACACAGGTGGTTTATTTTTATTCTCATTATTCTTTAAAATCTCCATATAATCCATCATTGATCTTAAAAATCTATGAAAAAACTTCTCATCACATTCCAGTGTAGAATTCACTATAGATTCTTATTCTTTATTGATGAGAAACATACCCAGTTACTACATTACACTTTTTATACCAAGATTATAATTACTTATTGGTTTTTATTCTTCTTCTATATTGGTAATAACATTGTATTCTTCATCATATCCCCTTATTCGTCTTGATTATATTTGTTTAACTAAAATATAAATAAAATACTAAAAGTATATAATCTTCATAAATAAACCATAGATAATTTTACATTTTCTTTCAATTAGTGATAGAAACTTATATGTTACATTCTCTTCAATATCTAGTTATTTAACAACCAATTTTAAAACAGTTTTTATAAAATAATTTTATCTATATGTTGTAAAAAAATTAAATATTTACCCATATTTCTAGTGAAAATATTTTACTGTAAAATTTTCCAAGAAATAATTCACAAACATTTATCTTCTCTTGTGATGATATATATTTATAGTTTATATATTATAATATCAAAATAGAATTATTCAAAATGTTTAATTAAATTAGTTCCTGACAATGTACCAAAATGTATTTATCATATTGTAATATATTTTAAGAAACCATATATATTTTCATAGGTTCTCATCAATAAGTCACTAAATATGTTCTATAAGTGATGAAGATTTTCCTTATTCATCTTTGTGTCAATATCAATACAAATTTGTAATTTTTCAGTAATATATGTAGAAAATATAAAATTTTTCACAATCATATAAAAAGTCATTGATAATACCCCAAATAATGATTTATTATCTATGTAATCATCCTTAAACCTCACATTCTCTACCTTTATATTTATCTACTAGTGGGATCACTGACTTGAATACCATGAAATATATCTTAGTATACATATCGTCGTAGAGATCATAGATTTTATCTCATCATTTCCATCAAAATATTGTAATTTCTTTAATCAAATAATGGTATAAATCATTCATTTATTATGTTTCCTATAACAAAAACACTCTATAAATAGATACATGGAATAAATAGTGGTTCTGATACCATGTTTTACACCCTGAGGACCCACCGAAATCCTTAAGAGGGTGGAGAGAATTTGGTTATACTAAATTATATTTATTTATTCTCAATTATTTTGATATTTTATATAATTTGGAATACATGATAAATTGATTTTGCAAAATAATAAAATAAACAATAATAGTAAGCATGGATATGTGATATTACATGGTTCACCTATATAATGATACATCTAGGGATATCATATCAATAATGCACTGATATTCTATAGAATAACTATCTCACTAGTATGTGAATTAAAATTAAATAACAGATCACTTCTCAATGAATGTCAATGACCTATTCATCTCTTCCTTATAAGGTTTTCAAGAGGGATACTAGCATATTATCAATAACCAAGTAGATATCAAAGATATCAATAAAAAAATAAATACTAATTAAGACGGTTTTATTAAATTTTTTTCATTATTAAATTTTATATCATCAAATTTATGGGTAACAATTATTACATCCCAACTAATTCATCTAGGTAATTCATCTCAATACATGTAAAAAATTATACATTTAGTGAAGTTAATTTTTGACATGTATCTTATATTATTTATCAATATATTCTCTTATCTCATTTATATATCTCATTCTCCATCAACATTTCATTTCTACGGAAGATTATTCATGATTTATTCTTTATGATATCTAGAATTTAAAATTCAAAAATTAGTTAAAACCAACATAAAATATCTCCTTCTTGAATATTATCCCTTGGATCATCACCAAATTTAATATAAACAATTAGGAATCAAAACTGGAAATTATTATATTTTGAAATAACCATGACATGAATTTTATATTTACAATATAAAAAACTAGTTCAATCACAGGGAATACAATGATCATTATTGGAAAATCCGTTTCATAATGTGGAAAATCATTTCCTTTATTAGTCTACTTCAATAATCAAATGGGTCATGATGTTTATCCTAACTTCACTAGGCGATCCATAGTTTACCCTAATAATTGAATAAATTACTTGATTCCCTTAATGAAATGGTTTGTATTCCATGATGTATAGACCTCCTATGGAAACATGACATATCTTTTACAGTGAGAGAGCCAAATCACTTAATTATACCTGATATATCCATGTAGTGTGATTTCTAAGTCATAGATTAGTAAACTAAGAAATTTATTACCAAAATTGTTTTAAATATATCCCTCATGAAATTTCTATATTTCCTATGTTGTGTGTTCCATAATTCTATATTCATTAAATTCCATTTTACTACTATTTGTAGTCTGTCAATCATATTAATGGTGCAATGTGTGCATATTAATGGTGAAACATGTTCTTCATTGTCAATTTATAAAAAATTATATAGTTATAAACTTTTTCATTATCTAAATAAGATAAAAATTTATCTTTCCTAGTCTAGTATACACATGAAATCTAATAGAAAAAAAATCCATCCAAAATAAGCTATAGTTAAAATAAATTTTTTGGTACCCATATAATTTTTAAATAAATATAATATGGGATTTTTACAGATGGTTATTTTTAAATATAAGCTCTAGCAAGACGTAATGATTATGTAAATATAAAATAGAATTCATTATTATAGTATCCATGTAACCTATATTTGAAATAAATAGTTGTTGAAGTATATCATCTATAAAATATCAAAAATTAATTTTGGTACATATTTACTAATTTTTTTATCAAAACCAATAATATCTTTATTTACAGTAATCTTATTTAGAAATATCCATGAATTAAAACATATTCTTACTTAAAATAATGTCTATAATTTTTTTAATACATTCAATCTCATTCTTGGGATAATAATATAGTTTTTTACATTTTTGAAACCTCATAAAATTTTTCCTTCATGGTAGAGGTACTTTTTATGCATCTAATTTTCTATTAAAATAGTACATTTTTCCTAACAATGTTTCTTATAAATATATTTTTTAATATTGTTTTTATAAATTTGAAGGATACACTTTCAAAATTTAATTACTTCATAATTCAACTACTATAATATTTAATGAATTTTGAGTCATCATTTAGATTTATAAGGAGTGATGATCCATAAAAAATATAATGGATATTTTTCAGCTTTGGTGGAATTACAACTGAAAGACAACCATGCCAAATGGTGCCACACATTGAAAGGTCCAATGAACATGGGAGAAATTCTACTCCCCTTACCAAACATAAGCCCCGTCATTAAGGGGAGACCTTCAAGAAAACATATACTCTATCATTAAAAATATAAAGGCATGATCCAATGATCAAATATAGGTCTTCTAAAGGTAATGCACCACCCTCATCCACTCTTGTACCATCCAATGATTCTCGATTGGGATACACACCACATCAAGGATAAAAACTACAGACTCGTCAAACTCCATCAACCTCAATATTGAAAAACATGGAATACTTTTCAATTCCACAAATGGAGACCTTCAAATTGAATATTGTTATCAATTTTTGTATTCAAACATATGCATGGGATGATGCATTTCCAAAAACTAAATAATGTCCAATACACATTTTCACAATGTATCCTCTTTTATCTGGATAGTCTGATCCCTTTTATGATTTATCTGAGGGTGTAATGTTGTGGTACGACTAAAATGAGTTCCAAATGTGTGCTGCAATCCTCTCCAGACTTTTAAGGTAAATTTAGTATCCTAATATGAGATAATTGACCACATATCCACATTATAACACACAAAAAATTCAATATGAATACATAAGAAATCATCCATTATTCCTTATCCATTTATAGCTAGGATATATTTAGATTTCATTAATAAATACATGTCTACTAAAATAGCATCATGTCCTCCCTATGTCCATGATAATCTAGTGTTGAAATCCATTTTTATGTTTTTCTATTTTTACTCAAGGATTTTCAATGGATACAAACAACCTTAATAAACACGGTGGTTGGATTTAACCTAATGAATAACCAAACCCTTCCCCAAAAATATCCTACCAACCATTTCAATTAAGGCCACGAAAGATAACTCATCGAGACAAAATACATTTTAGTCACACTGGGAAGGGAGAATAATGGTGATATTTGAAATACACAAAGAACTCCCTTGGGTATTTCAAATAGAATAAAAAAACTCCATAGAAACCACACTCTATTATGAAAATCCTCTAAACATACCTTTGGAATATAACTATATCCCACAATATCAGACAACACATATACCTATAAGTCTCACCATATTTAATCCTACACTATCTACATCAAGGATTGGTTTAGGATACTCTGATTAAGGTAGCATCCACCATTCCTAAATTCCAAAATTTGATGAATCACTATTATCTCCTCTAGGCCATTCTAATCATCTTTAGAATCCAAATTGTTATATACATAAGACTACCAACATCATGAAATGTCCACTAAAAGACCAATTCCTATGATATAACAAATCATGATGGCATAGTTCTATAGAAACACTATCCACCACCATTGTCATTGATTTAGTTTATGCTATAAAATGATATACCTGTAGATATTGTAATCTTCCATGAAAACAGAGAACTAACTAATAATGTAATTCCATAAAAACATTAGTGAAAAACAAATAAAAATCAATTTCAAGGGGAAATAATTAAACTTCTAGTAATGTAACTACATATACCCATACAAGGTCACATTATTCTTCTGGATTGAGAAACATCCCAAGACCATGTGGGAACCAACACAGAACAACTCAAACATCACCACCTTCTAGAATCTAAAGCACTCAAAAATTATATAATTTCCACTTAAAATAATTTATCAATTCCTGAAACGTATGATCATAGATAAAATATTTGTCCTTCTATGTCATAGATATCAAAGGATCCTTAATCATTGATAAGTCTGACATGAACCTCTAGTAACATCCAATAAGACTAAGGAAGCTGCGATCGTAGACCATGTTGTTTGGTGTTACTCTAGAAAAAATTCCTTATCCTTCAATTAGTCTATTTTAACAACCTTTTAAGTGAACACAATACTATTTAACTACACCTCTCACATATAGAACATGGACTTGGATAAAATTAAATAGAGGTATTTTTATTTAAGTTACATCTAGATATATCATATGTGATTGGAATGCACCACATATTTCTTTGAGTAGATCATGGTATCTATGATAAAAAAGATGATGATCAAATCCAAAAAATTACAAAATATGTTGTTTATTTTACCCATGAATGCAACTATTTTTTATTGAAACTAAATGGCATGACCAAAATCTCATAGTTCCCAAACCTAGACAAAAAGGAATAATTAAAGATATCATTCTCATTTACCACCAACTAGTGATAACCAAACAATAAATTACACATATTGAACCAAATATCTTCCCTAAACTGATTAAAACTATCATTGATCCTAAAATGAGGGTAATAATTATTGATCATCACATAGTTCAACCTATGATAAATTATATATAATCTCATAACTAGCATCCTCCTTCATGGTAAATTAAATTAGGGATGCCCAAGATGATGCATTTTTTCGGATAAAACTATTCTACATAATAACATCTATTTGAATCATCAAATCAAAATCCGATAATATCTTATCTGATAATAATCCATCGAAATTGAAGAACTAATATTCTATAGATCCTCCCCAAAATCATTATCCCATCAAATATAATGTGTCATAATATATTTGGAAAAAACATCCAGAAACTCCCTAACGACCATTGGAGCCTCCATTGTACCATAATCTCTTAATTATATAGATAACTTTAATTTTAATGGTCAAAGGTGATCCACATGTAAACTACCCATCCAACAACCTCATTCAATGAAGAAAATTATAAATTGGACATCCACATCAAAGAAAATAACCATCCTCTATCAGAATTCAATTTTGACACACATATAATAAAACTATGAAATGATGAGGATGACATCATATATCTATATCTGTAGTATGAAAAGATCCACATATGTCTAATTCTACCAAATAAATTTTCTACAACCCAAATCATATAAAATAAGTTAGATTGGCATATTAGTAGCATTGCCAAAAATATAGGATTGAGATTCATCTCAACATGTATTAAAAACTAATAGACCAAATTGGGTAACAAAAGTGTGGGAGAATATAGTATCAATCAAGACATATGAAATGGATGAATGTAAGTTGATCATACCTCTACTGATTTTAGGACCCTCTAGTGTTGGAACCTCTATAACATGAATGAATACTTACCCACATACTCCATATCATAAGTATATACCACCTCCATTGAGAAAATCATTCCATGGTTCCTATGGATGAGGGAAATCCTAATATAACCCTTTTGGTTCCCCATCTCCTCTTAGTGCAGCATTATCATCTTTATTCTATAGAATAAATGACCTTGCTTGATGTTGATGCAATGGATGGTGTTACACCTGGCCACATCCACTCTTCTATGTTTCATAGACCAATAAGAACTAATTCATATGATAACCATGTAAAACAAATACAAATACAACTATCCCAAATCCACTCATAACTCATGTAATCCACTATCCCTATATTCTCAAAAATGATATTATTGAGGTCAAATCCATTCCGGTCAAACCCTTGATGGCCCTAATTCCTGGTATATTCCCCAGAAAAGTTTTATCCTCAAGGAAACCTATTGGATCCCATCATATTGTAATCCTTCTAAATATTGTATACACTTAATCACATATTCATTATTCTAACCCTCCAAATGAATTTTCAATGTAATAGTAGTAACTACATACACAATAAATAGCATATTACCACCTCAAGTCACCACATGTAGGTATCAGGGTCAGGGAAAATATTGATGGATAAATGAAAATGGTCATAAAATGTGAACTCGTGCTCTTACACTAACATTATCCCATTCTAAAGAGATAGTAACTCCTACCTCTTCACCAACTACATGGTATATAATTAGAGCACTACCTGGAACTCATTCTAGATGTCTACCAAAGAAATTGTTACGTCCTTCCACTCGGTGATAAAAAAAATCAACTAATGATGAGGTACACCCCATAGCTGACTCCTTTATATTATGACCTAGTACTCTGTCTGGGCTGAGATCAGACTATTGAAAATCATGAAATCCTATAACCAATGTTCTGTCTATATATCAGATATTATTCCCTCAAAATATTCTGAACACTTTCAATTAATGGAATTTATCATCCAATAACACATATCATACTTCTATATCAAATATACCCTTTGATGGTTTACCATATCAGAATACTGACAATCACTTACCTGAACCAGAAGTGGATTTTTTCCAGGACCCAAAAAAAAAGGGTTTAACTAAGCCCTATATTTAAGATTTCTATTTATATTATTCAAAATAAACAAATTTCAACACACATGAAGTTCCTAATTCATAAATGAGTACAAAATAACATGATTAATAGATCTATACTAGGTATCTACCATAAAAGTGTCACAACCTCACTTGTTCATTAATTAGGGTCAGTTTCTTTTCATCAGATTATGGTTTCCAAAAAATCCATTGTCCTATAAAGTCTTCTCTAGCCTATGACTTGAACCAAGTATAGCTGACCTAATTTCATTTCATCCCTTGCAAACATCATTATTCATAAAATCAATCTCCATAAAATATACAATCCAGAAAACCTCTAATACGACTCTTGAATGACACCCATCCACCAGAGGTACCACTCTTTGTATGGTAATGAACACCATGTCCCACCTCCACCAAAAAAAGTCCATGAAATTACATAAATGAAGGGAATGGAAATAAATCAAACAATGAATGAATACTGAAAAAATATAGAGTATCCAAATAAATACCAATATAAATGCTCCTACATCAATGAACCATGAGTATCTCTAATAACCATGCCAATAATGTCGAGATAAGTCCAAATAACCTGAAAACAAGATTTTATATACATAGGGTGATAATAACATGTATAATTGGTATAATCATACCAAACGTATCTCAACTTCATGTGAAAAGTTAATAATAATGAACCTATGAGAAAAAACATCACAAAAAATGAAAATGTAGATCGATAAACCAATACCATTATCACTAAGGCATGATAAAAAAATAATTCATGTAGGGGTATCGACATGATATAATGCATATTGACAAAGAGGGTACCACACACCTCTTTCCCACTAATTTTATACTCTCAAAATCCACCATCATAAGTCCTTATTTTCCCCTATATCCCTATAAATCATCCCAAAAGACACATAGGGAACTAAATTGTTCCATGCACCTCACATGAAATTAGACATCACATCTTGCTTGACGATTCATCGTCCACCACATCAGATCGCATTGAAATTCATATTCTAAATAGTGGTGTATCCCAAACATGAAATACATCAACCTCATCCCCTCCTCCTATACTATAAAAAACCCAACATTAACCACCTCTTAATATAATCAAACATAACCTAATGTGCACTTTTCACTGATGTCCTCCATAACCAGTTTATATCAAACTCGTTTTAGAAGAGAGGGAGGGGAAAGATAGGGTAACTAACAATCCATCCTAATCAGATGGATTTTTGAAAAAATACCCCATGTTTGTGTGTCTTCACATGGTTCAAAATGTGGGTGTGGTGTAAATTGTTATCTTAATGAAAATGAATCAAATATAATAATTAAGCACATGAGCCCATCCCATGGGATAATAATTTGAGTACTATACCAACTCACAACATCACCAAAAATCATTATATCCTCTATCAAATTCACGATAACCTACAATTCCTAAAACACAATCAATAATATTAAATATAATAAAGTGGAGAAACAATCTGTATTTTCATTTTGAGTTATTCCATTATTAGATTTTATGAACTAAAAACCAATATCATTATTATGCCCAATAATTTTATCATTTATCTTACCAATTAAACCAATCATTAAATTTTATTCATTTGTTTATTGAACATTACAAAACATATCATATTGGTTTATTTATTAACATTTATCTCGTCATAACTGCGAATCTAAATCAATATCTCACAAACTCAAACAACTGATCTATATCACATCAACAATTCCCCATAACAAAACCATATCTCATCACATCACTCTTATATCATCATACATTATATAACATAAATACTAATCAGTGCATCACTTCCCCACATGTTCCAAATCCCAGTAACACACCACCATCACCGTAAAACATCCCACACCACATAAGGCTATAATTCAATAACTAATACACCAATAAACAAAAATATTCATCAATATATTTCATAATTTAGGTTCATATGACTTAAATTGTTTGTGTTCAATGGAATTATATAAAAAACTATGGCTTTCCATGGGAATTCATTTCATTTTCAATATATAGTTGATTATATCATTCATTAGAGGTGATATCAAACAATTTCAACACATGGGTTCCAATATCCAAACAAATACAATACAAACATGTCTCCCTATAGCCACCATTAATAGTAATCTCATAAATCATGTATGAACTCGTCAGAAATAAAATCAATGTAGTAAAATATGTTATCTATTTAATTCCCCCATCATTTTCAATTAAAATAATTTTTATTATCCTTTTTATTCTAAATCATTCCATCTCCACAAATGAGAAAAAAATAATGATCCCACCACACGAACAACTATTATAGGAGTGATAAAGGATCTACTAAATCAATGAATCATTTGAAAAGAATTTACAAAATATGGTGTTATAGGGGAAACTGGAAGATCTTGAACTCACATTGAAACCCTATATCAACATAAACCATAGTAAGGGCTTTCAAAATACATCCCAAACATTCCCTGAACAAAAATAGCCACATCAATGTGATTTCGAGAAGGATGAACAAGGTTGAAAAACACATTCATAGAGTATGAAAGTCCTTCAATATTGAAAATCAAGATATATTAATCCATTGATAAATGTCAGAGGAATGGAGATAAAGAATATCATATTGTTTTTTTTTACCCTAGGACTTAGAGAAAAAATAGAGGAACAACAGAATTTAGTTGAGTGATGACATTTATTGATGTGATGGAACATAGAACATTCATGTTTTTAAACACATATTCATGTCTTGAATAATAATGAGGTCATCCAATTTATTCATTGAAATAAATTTACCCTATGAAATTCTCAATCTCCAGTCCTAATGAACATCCATTTAATATCATGGTGAATATTTACATCATGAAAAATTACTTTGGGTCATGGGTTCTTTTGTTATAAAAGATTTATAAAGAAAAAAATTCATAAATACCAAGATCATTAGTCATGAAACAACCTATCGTATCGGGAACACATGTTCACATAATGAACCACCAGTAGTTGAATAACATTATCTCCAAAAACTAGCAAACCCTCTTAAATACTAATAAAAAAACTTCAACTCTGAATAAATAAATTTGAAAGGGGCCCATGGAACATACCATTACATTAAATTCATTTAAAAAAATCACCATTGAGAATCAAAATAAAAGATGAGAAAAATTGAAGTATCTAAAAAAATATTCCACGAGGTATGCATTATGGAAATAATTACCACTCAATCTCTACATCCATTCAAAAACACCATGCCAAGAAAAAAATGTCTAGAAACCCTACCACAAAACCACATCACCACATCAGTATACACAACATGAAATCCAAAAATTTATTTACAAATCCATCAAAACATAAACCTAGCCTAGAATGATAACAAATAAAACAAAAAAATAATGTTTCCTCAATGGAAAAAATCAATAAATTCCACCTTCTACATCAATATATAATTAACTTTTACAGTCTTGTACAAAAATACCAGAATATTTAGTGAGTGTGCAGAAATATAATGAATGATATACTATGTTTCCCACCCCGAGTAGGCATCAGGATGATGACTGGAACTAAGGGTACACAATATAATATATAAGAGGAGTTAACCACATTATAATATAGGATTGATAGGTATTATAAAACTACCAAATGTTTACCATACTAGGTTGGAAATGGAGGAAGAATGGTAATGACCCCAAAATACCTCCTCTAATAGCCCATGAGTAGACAAATAGCACTAAGAATCTAAAATCTAACATACAGGAGGAATTGACCAAAACAATATAGGATTGAAAGAAATGATAAATCTAAAGAAGAAAACTCCATGACCTAATATAATAAATGAAAAAAAAACTATCACATAATAAATTAAAAATTTAATGTAATACAATGATTCACTAAAAAATACCAAATGAAATAGTCCTACAATAGTGACCAAATAGTTTCTCCAAAACCCAAGCTATTAATGTTTATCTTAGTCACCAATGACCTCATGTAAACTTGAATAATAATTTTCACATACATGGGGTGAGAATAACAGGTATACTTAGTATAATCATACTAAAAGTATCTCATGTTATTGTATAGATAGAATAATAATGCACTCCTGATAAAACATCATAACCAAAATCATATAACCATGTGAAAAAATCATTCATATCCTCAACAAGGTAAGGTCAACAAATAAAACATCAAATTTTAGAAATATTATATAATAAATATCGATTAATGGTTACACCGTACCATTTTCCCTCTTTTCTTCTTTCACTCCCCAATTTTATACATTATGGCCTTCTCACCTCCATTTTATAATCATGTTCTAGGATACCCAGGAAACAATCACATGCCAACCACCACATGTGCCATTATCCATCATATCCCACCCAATGTCTCCTAGAGCACAATATCACATCTAGCCAAAATAAATTAAGGACATGAAATCACATATCACCTATAATCATTTGTCCAAAATAGTAGGGTAACACAAACCTAAATGGAATCCACCTGATTCCATCTCTCTAACATGCACCACACCGATATGAATGAAAACATCTTCTAAGAAAATAAGGGCATATGTCTACAAAAACATGAATGTAATTGTAGATTGAGAAAAAGAATATCACAAGGAAGATATATATGGGATAATGGGGAAGCCAACAATATTCCCATATATCATGAATGTTTTAAAAAGCACCCCTAGACACATATGGGTTTCAGAATATATTTCTCGATGTGAGTGGGGTTTATTGAAATTATAATGAAAATAATATACAATAAACCCACACAGGGACATCATATGGTTTCATAAAAAACACTATATTAACTTACAACATCACCACATGGTCTCACAACCATGGAATCTATCACTAAAAACTTAAATGCATCACACCATACAAGGAGGGAATACATAATACTATTATCAACTTACATTCTATTTTAAAAAATTTCCAAAAACATAATTTATCAACCATAGAAATTTTTCATTATCGTTAATTTCATATTTAATAAACTCTGATTCATTATCCATTCCATATATTACTTTATTTCCCATATAGTAATTATACCCATTATCTTTCTTATTTCAACATTTCTAGATCACTCTACAGATACGAGGTGACTGATAGAAATCAAATGAACACAGAAAACCTGAACCCCTTTCGTGATGACAAGAAAAATTTCAAAATCAATATATATCACAAAAAATGAATCACTACCACCACATATCAGAACCAAAAGTCATTTAGTTTTAAATGGTACTTCATTAGGTATACTTTATTATTTTCATGATATTCCCTGAAAAAATATGAGATTCAAATGGAAACTAACTCATTAACTTGATATGATATCTTATCCTTTCATGATTTGTGTGTTTTATTAAGAACTCATAATTATTTTAAAAATTTCCAATATCTATAATGAAACATAACACTCAACATGAATCAAATTAAGAATGTAAATGATGCATACACATATGACCAGAATAACAAGAATATGTGATACTCACTGAATTTATCCTCTCCCATTGAATTAAATGTATTTGAATTTATTATAATTTTTATAATGATACATACTATTTACCAAAATTTATTCATAATTGTGATATTCCCACATGCATATCTAATGTTTGGAGATGAAGGTTCTCTTCCCAGGATTCATGTTCGTAACAAATTTGAGAAATACTATTCAAAAGGCTTGACATTAAGCTATAATTTGGTTATTATCTACCTATTAAAAATTAAGGTGAATCTAATTGAACTGAAATTTCAATATTTGAATCAATATTGAAAGAGGTTTTGAAGAGATGATTTGGAAAAAGAATAAGTATTTATTCCATATGATTTCACCTGGTTTTATCATGATCTTCAACTAATTTTCACTCCCAAAATCAATATCCAATTCACATACTAATATAAAATATTCAAATTATTACTGAAAATAACATTAAATCTTAAATGGTATTAATGAAACTATTATCCATGATTTATTTATAAAATTTTCACTTTATTAATATAAAAATCACAAAAATTCTAACCACCCAACTAAAACATTTGTTTTATTTATTCCGCACATTTTTCCATTTTATGTTTTGTTTAGAATAAATTATATCTCATATAATTGTTTTCATAAACACATTTTCAAATCTTAATATATATTTTTTTTATTTTCCCTTTTTAAAATTTATTTATTCTCTCTCTTGTCACATTTTCACCATATCTTTATATCTAACTCCCCATATTATTACTCTCATTATTTATTTTTTGAAAAATCAAAAATAATTTATTATTTTTAATTTATTTTCATTTTTTATTTCTCCAAAAATCTCTTAGGGGCATCACTGATTCTCTCTATCACTTTCCCCCATAATATAATTTATATATTTATATATTTCCGTTAATTTTTATATTTATCATATCTTTCGCTTTATTTTTATATGTGATTCTCTACTCCAACAAGACTCCACTTCACAACCAAACAACTCTTTTTTTCTTCCCTCCCATCATGATACACTCCTAAATAATTTATTGGTTTATTATTAATTTAAATCCTCTAAAACATAATACCCTCATTCCAATCTGATTTACTAACTTATGTCCTAGAAGAAACATTACTCTCAAAGTCCTACATTTCACAAGTATCACATTAAATTTTAAATTTCTCTCTCCTTCTTCATTTAAAAATATTTAGACATTTAAATATTTTTTAAAAGTAAAATTAAAAATATATAATAAATTATTCCAAAGATTTTAAAAAATATTATATCCTTATTTTTTCAATACAATATATATATTTTCAAATAATTTTGTTTACGCATTGTTTTCCCATTAAATCATTATATAGTGTATATTAATACATTGATATATATATATATATATATATATATATTTGTGATATAGTAAAAAATAATATATATTCTCACACATACATACAATTATTTTTAAGTTTCATAAATAATTATTTCAAAAAAAATTTAAAAAATATATATATATACACATAATTGACACACACACCCAAATATATATTTATATATATATATATCTGTGTGAGTGTGTCCATGTATTTGTGTCAATGTAAAAGATCATTAATTTGTATAAAACATTATAAATAATAAAATATAACTAATTCACAATATAATTTGTATGTTTACAATAACTTCAAACCACACGAAAAATAAGTATAGTCAACATGTAATACAATTTATTTGTCTAAAATATATATAATCAATACATGATATTGATTACTATTTCAAAATGATTAATTCACATTTAAACACTATAATATAAAATTATTTATATTTATGTAAAACAAAACCACTAACACTACTGAAAACATTTGTAAAATACACTATCTCCCTTGATCAAAGGAGGTAGTTCTTATAAGAAATCGTAAATTTTTTGATGTGATATAATTACCACTGAATATCTCCCCCTTGTAGGACCTAGTATGAAAACTACCAACAAGTTCATAAAAATATCCCATTTATTGATGTCATTAATATAAATTATATAATAGTGATCCAGATATAAGATTGAAAATACCTTGAAACATCATATTTATGTGGGTACCCTCTCTATCAATATGTTTTATATTATGTTACTATATGTAGATTCATTATATGATGATATTTTCTTAGTGAAGAAGTTATTTGCTAATAGAAAAATTCAGGTGCTTTCAATTTTACTATTTTCCTATGTGTAAATTGATATTTACCTTTTTACATGTCAATAAGATATGTTTCACATGATCCCATTTATTATACATGTTATAATCACTATAAATAAATAAAAACTATTTCAATATTTCTAGGAGAAAATTGAAGACATATTAGGATATTATTACCTTTGTTTTGGATTTTTCATTGGATCACAATCAGATGACTATTTTATTTAGTATTTATTTTGGAAATAATTGTATTATTCAAATTTATTCAATAATTTTAGGATGCTTTTGCATCCATATTTTATTTTATGTTAAGGATTTTATTTACGGTTGATTCATAAAGTCTCCAAATAGCACATTATATAATTATAAATTCCATCCATATATGATATTTTATATACCCTTGGTGATGGTCCCCAACCAGGGTAGTTCTGGTGGTGGGATATGGGGGTAATTATCCCTCTTCCTTAATTAATGTTAGGGTGAGGGAGTGGAAAATTTGGGGGAAAGTATTGTGGTTTTCATTTTTATTGATATTATTCAAGTTATCATACTACACTTGGATTTGTTACTTGTTAAGAAAGCCTTATTGAGGATTTTATTAGTAATTTGACTGACATAGGTTTTGTTATTTCTGTTATTTTATCACTTTTTAATTAGTTTGTTGTCCTAATATGGCCCTAAGTGACATTTCGTATAACCCACTTGAGTAAAAATGTAATTTTAACCCCAAGTATACATAATTTTATTTGATGATTTTAGGTGGATTTCAATGACTTAGATGGATATTACTTGGTTGAGTTATGGAGTATTTGTTGGGTTTCTACTGTATAACTTTTTATTTTGGTATTTCCATTGATGGTATTTATATTCTTTACATTATTCATGCATTGATATATGTTTTCATGTACCTTCCATTTTATTATATCTTGTGGTTTTTTGGTAGACTCATCATATCTCATGATCATATATTATATACAAACTAATGCCTCTTATATGAAATATTTTATACTCTCTGTTATATTATCCAACCCGGGACCTACTAGGGCCAATAATTGGTGGTTATTATTCATATTCCATTATTATCAGCCAATTAGGGGTACCTTTTGAGGGAGGGGTCATGAAAGAGTGTCTTCATAGGTTTTACATGAATGATAAAATAAATTTAGGAGTTAAGAAGAATGTGTATTTCAGGGGTTTGTAGAGTAATAGTGTTTAATGATCTTGGTATATGACATTGAATATGGAACACTAGATGGGTCATAGGATTCTAAGGAACCATATGATCATATTCAAGCAATATAACAATTCTAAAATATTCAGTTGTGAGGGCTCCTAATATAGGTTAGATACCAAGAAGAGGCTCATAGATAACAATTTTTCGTGTTCATTAATGAATAATGTAGTTTTGGGAAGAATAAATTATTTAGTTAGAAAGAAATATAGTTTAACTCCATAGGATTAGGTAAATCCATGTTTTACTTTGGAGTTATAAAGGTTGGAAATCATTAGGGTTTGTTTTAGGATGATTATGTTCAATAAGATGACCTAGTTGAATATAATTGGGATGATCCAGATGATGAGGATGTTATGTAGAAGAGGATGTTGTTCACCTTTCAACGGTAGTATTTTTCAACATACGAGGTAATATTATCTGATCATGATATTGAGAATTTTTTATAGGAGCTCGAGATAGCCTTCAGTATGATCAAGTCCTAGGTAGATCACTGAGTTCCAAATCAAACCATTAACATTAGGGTTTTGACTTTTTATTTTTTGATATTTTAAGTCAATGTGTGGATGAAGGTATACATTTCATTGGAGACATCCAAAATGAGTTTTTACTAGAGTTCATATCTTTTATGATGAATGACGTGAATAAGTAAAATACGATATCTATTTAGTACGGAATAATGTCAATGTGTTACTTTGAAATATTGTTTATGTACATTTTTCATATCACCCTAAGAATTTTATTTTATGAGAAGTACTATAAAATGAATCATAATGATGCACTCCTACGTTATATCCAATATTTAGTTAGTATTTAAATGTTTCTAATGTATTTAAATGTTCATAAGGATGAAAAATTGATCAATTATATGAAATTTTATGAAGGATTACCAAAATATGAAAACCACTAGGGTCTCTTGAGGAGTATATTTCATGTTAGAAGGTCTTAGGTGTCATGTTCATTGAGGTTTTGTCCAGTTGGGAGTTGACATTATCAAGATCCATTTAATCCATATAAGGCCAATAGACTATGTTCTTTTCAATGTTAATAGTGTCTAATGTACATCGTCATTTGGGGTCATAGTCATTGTGATAATCAGTTCCCAATGGTATTTACGACCCAGTAGAGTGGAGGTTTCAGGGTTCGACATCATCCGAAGAAGAATACTCTAGTGACTATATTTTAGTTGAAGTGGAAACATGACCTTTAAATAATGATATGAGACATTGAAGATAGGGGAGATCCTCTATATTTTTCATGTATTCAAGGAAAATGATTGTATAATTTCTATGTATTTGGCTGATAATATGAATGTTGTAGGGGTGAGGAGTGGATAATTTAATGAGATGGAGGTGAAATAGATAGTAGGGCCAGAGTTTTTCTTGGTTATGATCAGATTATCATCAAACATTGTTTTTGATTCAAGAGCCTCATAATCCTTTATTTCATTCTTGTTAGTTCATCATGTATAATTTAAATGTATTTTTCTCATGTCCCCCAAGATTTCACTATGCCATTTAGTGGCTATATAATCTTGTGTAATGTTTGTTGGATGTGTAGATTAATGATGGGGAAACATAATTCAGGCATGGTTATTTCATTATTACATATATATCTATATTATTTCATACATGAAAATGAATGGTTGTAATCACTATATTCTTCTATTGACTATTTCTAAAATAAGGTCATGTTCTTGGATAGAGAGGGTTAGCATGCTGTTTTTTCAATGAAAACCTGATTCTTATATAAAAAATATTCCTTGCCATCCTGTTCCTTACAAGATGGATTGGATTTATATAGAATTCCTAGAAATTGGTATATTAGAGTCTCCCAAGGTCCTTGGGGGATATTTTTATGCTTTTCCTGATTACAATGTGACTAAACCCCCTGAAAAAAATTTAATTTTCATGATAGATATACAGACCTATAATGATATTACATTAGTGGATCCTTATTAAATAAAATCTAATAACTATCAAGTGTTAAAGAAGTAGAAAATTGATTTAATGGCCAATAATTTTCATACATTGATATAATATTTTTTGGATAAATATTCATCACCTTACACATACTCAAACATTATCCCTATAATAGTTTTGTTCCTTCAGAAATATGGATCAAAATATTATTAATTTTGTAAAGCACCTTTAGTGTCTCCCAAAGAGAACCTCCACCTTTCTCTCTCTTTTAAAACATACCCGACATAAATAATTATTCATAACATTGGGAATGGAAACACAATAATGGGTGAGATAACATACATAATAAGGGTAAATAAGGGATATAAATATTCCAAACATGAGCATAATGTTAAGAGAGATTTATCTTGAAATTTAAAAACTATACCATGCATTTCAAAGATAACAATATTGAGTCATGAAATAATGATTTGTATTCCATAAGACATGAATAATAAAAAATCAAATTAAATGATCCATGATATAATAACACTAGTATAAATATAGGATTTTGGTATACACATACAAATAGAAGTGACTACACCTCCTGGGAGGGACAAAAAACATCCCAAGTGGAGCCATTTTTTAAATAGTGGAATGGATTAACTCCCAAGCAATAATAATAGTCTAGGTTCTCTTCTAATAATCACATATATCAATATCATTATTGAATTGGGTTCACCTTCAATTAAAGATGATTGTTACTGAATTGGGTTCACTAACTATTCTTGTCTCATCTTACTAGTTTGGGTGAACTCATAGTTATAGTCATATCTATATCACGAGGTATAAATCATTACCCAATTCATAGAGGGAGGTATATTTTTTAACCTTATTTGGTTAAAACATAACCACAATCCATATTAATAATGTTTCCCCCATTAGATTATGAAAATCATACATATATGTTCATAGAGATAAAAAACAACATATCAAAACCCATTACATAAAAATTGTTTCATAAAAATTGCATCATAACATAAATTGTGTAAAGAAATTATTTTTCATAATCATTTCATCATTTTATCGAATCATGACCCATGAAATAATAGTTGAGTTTCAAATTAATTTTAACATTGTATAACATATGGGAGAGAAAAAGGTTTTTAAAAATCATTTTATAATTAAAATAAACCATTAAGAGAAATATTAATAATATAATCTATGGATCATATCAACAGTAAACCATATGTACTTTTTAATAATACTATAATAGGTGGAAAATAATTTTGAAAGACTAGTTGTGGAATTTTTTGATGAAAATATCTTTTTTTTTGAAATAAATATATAAAACATAAATCATTATGAAAATATTTTTATTTGATGATATAATTGAAAATATATATATTAGAATTTTATGAATTATAAAATTTATCTTAAGGAAAATATTATTTCCTTTTTGAATATATCTTTATAAAACATAAAATACATTCAAAATCCTTTTCACATAGAAACATTTTATTTAAAATATAAAATTTTACCAAATATTAATGATAGAATGTTTTGGAATACATAATTTAAAACATATAAAAAATTATTGAAACCATTTTGTTGTAATGATACTGGTAAATATTTATCATGTTAATCATGTGAAAAAAAACGACTGTATTCACATTTTTTGTAAAAGACACACAAATTATGATTTGTTAAATGACATAAATATTACTTTTAGAACTATTTCTAAGAATGTAAAAAAATGGGTAAAAATATATTTGAAAAATCACAATATATAGTAATAAAACATTTTTGGAAAAAAATTTAGATAAATGTTTTTGGAAGAAAATATATTTCTAACCGAATAGATAAATAAATTCATATTTTCCATTAAAATATTTTCTTAATAATATGAAGATCAAAAGTGTGGAAAAAAATTACAATTAAGTAAATATATCCATAATAAGTAGAGTATAAAAAAATTATTGTGATTTCTGGAGTGGTGTACTTAATATTTTAACATTGAAGACTTAATCATAATCTACTATGATAAGTGATGACATTGTAATATAAAATATTTACATCTTTGGAAACATCGATTCATAAGCCCCATGATAGAATAAAATAAAATGAAACAAAAAATATAATTAGGATGAATAAATTCATGATATTACATGTCCAAGGGTCTGTATATACTCCTTATTAAATAAAATAGGTGCATAACATAATGTACTTCTCAAAGAAGAAAAATTGTGAAAAAAATCCATTACCACCTTGTTAAGAATTTAACTATAAAACCAATGAAATTTGGATTGAAAATTTGATATGAAATTCCAAATAATTATTATTATAGGAATCATAAAATATAGTTGTGTATTGTATAAACACCGTATGAATAAAAAATGTGGTGAATATGGATTGTGTCTCATGAAAGTAAAAAGTGAAATAGAAAACCTATATCTTAAATCATGACATCAATAGTACACATTGAAAAATAGTTTATAATAATTATATTCTTGTTATAAAAATATTAAAGAACCATATTAATATATATGATACCATATATGGTTTAATAATGACGATTTATTTCATTTTTTTAATTCAATGTTAATGTTATGTTTTAGGAAATAATAGATTTGTTATTTTTATATTATTTGATTTGTTAATTTGTTTTTCCTCTTACATTGAACATGGTCTCAACATATCCATAATGAATACCAAGATATAAATATAATATATATAGAGTTATATATGAAGTTATTTTAATCTATAATATGTAGTGATAATAAATGAAATACTTAGTTCACAAACGGTAGGCCATACATATCCAAAATTGAAAATAGTTTTTCTTTTGAATTATAAAAATGGGATACAAAAGATATAATTATATTTAGATTTGTAAACCATTTTTTCATAATTTAGTAATTTTTATTCACAACTATAATTATGATGTATTTGTGATAACTATCATAATAATTAATAATATTTTATTTCTATGAGATGTTTCGTTTAAACTTTCTGTTACATGCAACACAATATAAAATTAGAATACTTTGTAATAGAAGAAAAACATAGTGTTTCCTACATCATAACATAATTTATTATTACATATAACTCATCACATACTTACTATTTCTTGTCACAAAAAATATTGAAAAGATTAATGGTTTTGGAAAATAATAATTTCATAATATCTTAGGATTATACAAATGATCTAATGAACGAGGGTTACATATAGTGTAGTGTGTCGAGGTGAGGTGATATAGTGTTATTATATTTGAATATGGATCGTATAATGAGGATATATGTAGACGATAATATGATTAAGTAGTTTTAAATAAATAATAACCACCTTCTTTTATTGACCGATGATATGTTTGACCAGTTTAGATGTTCTAGTTTGTTTTATAAGATTGATCTATAGTATTTACATAACCAGTTGAGGGTGGGGGATAATTATGTATTGAAGATGGACATCCAGTTTTGGTATGGTGATTTCGAGTTCCTAACAAGATTTTCGGTGTCATAAAGTCAGAAACTGTGTTCCTAGGGATTATTATATATATATTTAGTAAGTTCTTTATCAAGTTCATCATTTATGTTGATTTAATACATCTTGATCTATATAAATTAAATGTAAAATTTTGTTAATTACCTAAAATTTTTCTTATTGGTCCATCAACACCACCATATCTATATAACTTATTTCAAGTGAATTTTCATGAAGTGATAAATGAATTTCCTGGGAATTTGGTGTCTTGGAAATGTGTTATTATATAACAGTGATGGTTTTGGCTATTTGTTTGGGAAGAAAAAAAGAAAATAGTAGAGGTTAATTTTTTCCTTGGTATAGTAAGCTATTATTATATTTTAGTGTCTGATTTCTCACAGATTACAAACACATTGACAACTCAATCTAAAAATGACTAGGATATTATATTGATTGATCAGTTTCAGAGAATGTTCGAATACCTTGATAGGAATGTGATCAGTGCTCTGGTGATATAGTTTTTAGATGAAGGGTTTTTGTTTGAAGGGTTCTATGATGCATCCTATAACACATGATATTTTAAAAATGGAATATAATTTTAAATAGATTAAAATACACAAAACACCAATATTAATAGAGAATGTAACACTCCAATACATTACAATATATTTATTTTTAAATAAATACAATCATTTTAATAACATTAAGTCAAAGGATTCCTCAATTTTAACAAAATAAGATACTCTTTTAATGTATAATTTTAAAAATATTCTCGTATAACCTATAGATTAAAATTGATTGAGAGAATATAAATACGTAAATTATGTTACTTATTTTTGTAAAAATTTAGAAAATAATTCAATGATTATATATATATATATTATATAAAATAAGAAGCATTTACATGTGAAATAATTGTTTTTAGAAAGGCTGTATTTTTTTATAAAAAATGGATTTGTTGCACTTACATATAAATCAAAAATAATTTTTACCACTTTTATGAAAATTATTGGAATAAATTAACATCATTTTTTAAATATACATTTCAATATTATATTCTGTTGAAATTTTTATAATTACCTTAAATTCCTTTTTAATGAATAATTTTAAATAATAATGCTTATTAAAAAATACACTTTAGTTTAAATTAATTATATAGGTAAAATATATTTTAAATTTATTATAAAGTAAAATTAGATCAATTATATTACAATTTACCTAATTTATTTAATTGATGTAAATTTTATATTTAATTTTAATACATTTGTTTTTAATTTTTTTTAATTTTTTATATTGGAAAAACAATATTTTTGAAAGAAATGTGGGTTTAATTTTAAACTAAATTCATCTAGTTATGGGTGTTTATTTATAAAAATTAATTACATTATTATAATAATATTATTTTTTATTTAATAATTTAAATAAATTTTTTACCATAACAAATAGTGAAAGTAGTAAAATTTAATTACTATGTTTAAGGTAAAAATGAGTTTACTAGTGTTTTTTCGAAAACGTAAATATTTCAAGATGACCCAAAAATATGAATAATGAGTTTCATACGATGATATTTTGACCTTAAATCATGAAAGTACCACATATGGTACACTTAATATTCCTTTAGAAAGATAAAAATGTGGGTGGAATTCCATCTTTTAAAAATCCTAATTGTGTTCTCTCACACACTTATAAAAGTGAACACCTCTCCTCTATATTTCACAATTACAAAATAAAAAATTTTGGAAAATATATTTCCAAATTACATCAATAATTATCTCCCCTCATCCAATAATCCATTTTATTGTTCATAAAAAAATACGAAGAACGATTTTGGTGAAAACTAAAAGATGTCTTTTGAAAAATATTGGACCCCTTAATTGAGTGTTTAATATAATTTAACCTTACACACCATCAATATATTTTTAATAAATTCAGAAAAAATATCCTCTATTTCATTCATATAGTTAATTATTTTATAATATGGGAAACACATAATGTAATATCGTCATCCTTAAATTTGGAAATGTAACAATTGACCATGTGTAGGGATAACTACCACCTCGCGAACTGACATAAATCATCATCCATCAGTTCATATCACTAATGAATATAATTATTTATCTAGTTATTATATATGATATTAATAATATAATTATACTTTTAGAATTATAATATCATATATACAATATTATGTTCCATTCTTCAGAGATTGTGATTACGTCATCCATATATACGGTGAATTACCACCTTGTTAGGAAATGTGATTCATTTTTCAAAAAATAATAAAAACTATGGTAAAAAAGGGTAATTTGGATTAATATATTTCATATATAAGACATTATATTTAATCGTTAAAAATAATATAATCCCCAATTTCTTAATCTTTCACCAACTAAAGAAAAGATAACTTCTCTCGTGCATATTTATGATCGACCATTTCCAAGAAGCAATGTGGTTCATTTAACATGTTCAAAATAAAAAAATAATTCTAATGAATAATCTAATGAAAAATAATTTATATATTTATAAAATTAATATAATTTGAGATATTATGGAACTATAACTTATTTTCATGATCCATAACATTTAGGATGAAATGTACCATAGAAAACAAAGATTGTAACACACAAAACAATTTTTAAAATGGATGATTATAAACTAATGGGTAATAAGATATTAGAAATAGAGATTATATGATATTATAAATAATAATATTATAATTTTATAATTTTTTTAAACCACTATACAGGTTGTTAAATTTTTCTCAACTAAATGAAAAAAATAAGGTAAGGGTTTTCTTGACTCAATTTCAATTCATTTAGTTATTTGGAAACTTAATTGATTAAATTATACCAAAATATTGTATAAAAGTAATTTTGATTGAAATATTTAGTACTTACCCTTGTATTTTTTTGATCTATAATTTTCACACATAATCTCCCAATTGATTAAATCTAACCCCAATGATAAGATATTAGCAAGGGTTTTGTCTCAGATATACTTCGTTAATAAAAAAGTAGTTTATTCATTATAATTCACTATAATGATATATATATTATGGCATTACATACTATATATTGAATAATTCATACTTAATTATATTCTGAGATATAATCCATCTACTTCATTCATGGAATATTTTGATTCAATTATTACCAATGTTGGAATATCTTATGTTGCAATATCATTTTCATAGGGATTACATATGATTTAATTTCAGTTGTAAGAAATTATATTATAATTATATAATAAACCCTTATCATTTTATCATAATATTCTTATTCAGGACTTTTTTATGTAATATTATCATTTTAATCTATTTTTCACGTCAAATGGAGTAATTTTTTTTATTAAAACCATACATTATTTCACTATTTGTTTAAAAATATATCTTCTTCCAAATCCATTATTTTTAAAATATATTCTAAAATACTTCACTATGATTATTAAATTAATCTTAAAAAATCTATTTTTTATCTATTTTTTAAAAGTTATCATTATTTTGTTTTCTAAAAAAGTTTTTTTGACATATCAATAAAAATTATAAATTGAATCATAGTTTTTATAGTATTCATAATGAATAGATCTTTTCCACCATCATGACCATGGGATGTTTTAAAAATTACTATTTGTATCAAAGGTATTATTTGAAAAAATATTTTCATTAATGTTTCATTATGTTTTAGAATTCAATTAAGTGTTTTTAAAATGGAAGATAAATTTTCCACATCAAATGTTCAGAGTGATCATTCATAATGTTTTTGAATATATGAAGAGATAAATTGATGTTACTCAATGTGAAAATATTATTTTACTAAATATTTTCTGTAAAAGTTTTAAAAATATATTCATCAATTTCAAAAACCATTGATTTTATGGATTGTTTATAAATTATATATATGTCTCAAACATATATACAAAGTTTATTCTACGTTCTTTTATGGGTTAATAAATTAATTATTCTCCTTTCTCAAATTACATAGTTATGAAATTTATTTTGATCATGATGTAATGAAATATAATGCACCACATTTTCAATCCATGGTTAATTTTTATGATATTCCTTTTGATTTCAAGTATGTAGAATATAAATATTATTAATATTTGTGATGGATTCACCCAAATTGTACTCCAATGCATTGGGTAATGATATAGTTTAAAGAGATTTTGTGTATGATATTTTGGGGGTAAGCATAATATTTTATGGGAATTTGACTACCATGTGATATTGTCTAGGAAGATATAATTATCTCTTGTTTACGTCATGTATTTTATTTCTCTCACCTTTTCTATGATTTTATGATCTTATGATTCCATTTTTGTTATGTTATTCTCCCATTTTATTACTAAATTGACTTTTATTTTATGTATCATTTTATACCTTTAACTGAAATATTATTTTCTCTTATTATGTTTTTCCCCTTTTAGTGTTTTTCTCACCCATTTGTTATATATTCATCGAGTTATCCCATGTAGTTTTAGGAGGAAACATTATGAAATAAAATAATGAATCCATGTCTAAGTTTCATTTAGTGTAATATAAACCCAATATTCAAAAGAAAATAGGGATTTATTATCCTTTTATCATATTACTAGATATTTGTGTTTTACAATAATATAATAAAATGTTTAAAAGTCATGGGTCCCCATATTTGGTATGAAATAAATTTATTAATAACCAATTGAATAAAGATAAGAAAAAATTTGTGAGAACCATACGGATATGGAAAAGAATAATTATAACTATAGAAAAATATCTATAAATATTTGTGGAGTACACATTGTGTTGTTTTTTATAAATTTTCTCATAGTGTGGGTACAACAACAGATGATGATTCTGGAATAGAAGTACCTAGTGGAAATTTTTTTGAAAAGGGTTTTTCAGTCATGACTCGAGTATTACATGGTACATAAGAATGGGAATTATTATACAAATTTTTTGAAACTCTATGGGGATATCATTGAAAATTCATAAAAATACTATAACAATATGGAAGGATTTCAATAGATGAAAATCATGAATGAAATAAGATAAACCTATTGTTGTATAGATAAAATTGAAGGTGTAATAATTTAAAATTATTATAAATAATCTATCGAGATGATGTTATTTCCATCTATTAATTTTGAAGCTCACAATATACCTATTCGATTTAGTAAATATTATAAAATAGAAGGAATTAAGATAACTTTTAATTTTATATAAAATGAGTGTTGGTTGGAGTAAAGTGCTCAAAAGGGGGGGGGGGCAGGTGAATTTGGTATCTATTAAAATTTCTATTAAAAATAATATTTAAAAAAGGCTTCCCAAAAAATGAATACATTATAGTTAATCAAGGTAATACAGATATAATAGTTTGAAAGTTTGAATAACTTCTCATAAGAATGATTAATTCTCATTAATATAAATGTGAGTTATTGAAACAACTTTTGAAGTTATTATAATGGGGGAAAATAGTTATAACTTATATCCAAGACTAACTTTCAATGTAAAATATAGTGTTTTCTGAAATATACAATAAAGATAAGAAAATATTAATTAAAGGGAACACCATATAAAATAATTTGTTAGGTCTCAATATGAGACCAGATCCACTACAATTGGTCATCACCTACAACCAATAAGTTTATATAAATAAACAAGATCGACACCCTGGATTTAGGTAAACAACAGTGCACCAGACTGTCAAGGTCACACGACCCCTTCTACTCTTATTCGTGGGTAAGAACTACCAGGTAACACAAGGATCTCTTCCATAATTATCCATGGTATAAAATAAAAGTATTAAGTGATGAGAGGAAGGATATCTTGTGTCATTCAGATTAGTATAAGAGATAGTGTGAGTTTTCAATACAGACACACAAATACACACTACTTAAAGGAAAAAAATTGTTTTAGACAGTGAAAATATGATGAGGAAGGGTTAGAAGTTCTCTGAGTGTTATTCTCTATAGGCATGGACTTTTCAAATGAAGTAGGTGAATGTATCGATTCCTCTTGTGAAAAAAGAGTATTTAAAGTCTGGTGCTCTGGTTTTTAGTTCAATGGTGTAATCTGTCTAGCTCAGGTTCTTCTTGGGGGTTGTACTACGAAGATGTAGTTGGTTCTAATCTTTGGTAGTCCATTCTTTTTGATTCAAGAGTGATTCATTTGTTCATCAGTTGTATCATGTTGCATGAATCATTTCTATTTTCAAATTCTCGCTCTTTTCAATCTTAGTTTAGTTCCAAACATTCCTTTTTTATAATAGAGTTCATTTGTTGGAGCCAACAAGATGAATCTATTCTCCACCTCGTACTGTTAGGTAACATGTAAACAAAGAAACATTAATTATTTCAGTTCCCTTACATGAATCAAATATGAAAATTAATAATTAAATTGAAAACAACAAAACCTTTTAAAGAATGGTGTCACATTTTTTTCTTAAGACAACATCACTTGGAAATGGTGTCACCACAAAACTATTTTTTCTTTTTTCCTTTGAGTGGTTAGACAATCATGATGCCATAGTTGCATTGAGATTAGAAATTGGTACCCTATATTTTTTGTTAGGATCACTGTGTCTGGTTATTTTCCAATCTTTGATCGGTGTATTGGTGATGGTAGCAATGAACCGGTGTAAAAAACATCATGAAATATGAAACTGATTATGGTGTTTGGGTCACAGTGTCTAGGTTATGGTTTCTGGTCATGATGTTTGGGACATGGTGTCTAGGTTACGGTGTTAGGGTCATGATGTCTAGTCATGGTGTCTAGGTCATGATGTTTCTTCATTTTTCAATAAAATATAACTGGTGGTAGAATCATTGTTTCTCAGAGTTTTCCAAATATCATCTGAACACATGATTTGAGATAGAATAAACTGGATTAACCGGATTTGTGATCATTAAAACATGATTAAAACATTAGGAGTCTAACAATATCATCCTTTATTATGATCACAAAACATTTTAATTAGATTTATATTCTATTTTTACTCTCTCCCCCATTTGGAATTATCAAAAGATATGATGAAAAGAAAAATTAATGAAATAAAATAAAATAATATACAAAAATAGTGCACATTTTATTAGATAGAAAGAAAAGTGTAATTTCAAGGAGTTGAAAAAAGTACAAAACATCCCTATAAAGGGAAAATTTTCACTTTTCTTTAGCACTATATGTCTTCTCTATTCTCTTGAATGTAGTTTCAGAAGGAGCCACAAGAGAAGACGTAGGGGTTGAAGAACGAAGTGAGCCAACAATCAGAGAAAGAAGAGGGAGCCCTTCCAAAATAGAAGGTGAAAAAGTAGGTTTGGTTGAAGACCGAGGCAAAGTTTGGTCCAGGATAACAAGTATGATCTCGCACGGATCCTAGGATATAGATATCAAGGCAGTGGAAGAATTAGTGGATACAGAAGAAGTTACCCCAAGTATGAATGGTTAAGTAACTAGGACCAGTGTAATAATGAATTGCACATAAAGATAATGTTTCAACAACTGAATGAAATCAGTAATGATCTCACAAGAATACATAATTTCCTTCTGGAATTCATCATAGTTCTTAATGAAAATGTCCAATAGATGAGTGAAATCATTCATCTTTTAGATTTTAGTCTTGAATACTTGAGTGATAGGAGTAATTTTAAAATTCTCTAAAAGAAATTTGAAATGATTGGTCATATCATGCATAGAGAAAATTCTATTAAAGTATAAATCCCATTTCATAGTAATATTTTTTGGAGCATGATTTGAAATATTTGATTGAGTTCTCACTAAATCAAGTACTATGTCACTATTCTTGATAACTGTAGATAAACTGTACTTTTCAAATACACATAACAATGTTTGATGTTCCACCTTAACAACAGTTCCAAGAAGATTTTATCAACGGGTTGAGATGAATGTCCAAAGGTATCAGAGGTTGTAACAGCTGAAGTAAGGAATTTGAGCTGATTGAGAAATTTCTGTAGATATTCCTTTTACTCATATGTCAGTCTGTTGAGACCAAAAACAAGCTTACACATCTCATTGACTATATGAATGTTTCTCTCAACCACTTTTTAAAATATTGAATTAATGTATAGTTGAATAATTAATGAAACATTCTGTGGAATCTGACCATAAACATCCTAAATAGGATGCTAATATGAGCTTGTCCTGATTAAAACACTTTTTTCATATCTTCAACCATATTTTGACGCTACTTCACCTTATCACTCAACATCTTGTTCTTGATTCTAACCTCATGTATTTAATGAACACTTTTTGGTTGAATCTAACATATTATTTTTCCTAACACCAAAGCTACATTACTTTCACTATGAATTTTCACAGGAGATGGATGTGTGTTCATGATATTTTAAAATAATCTAATAATATAACCCGAAAATATTTCAAATCAATTTTCCATTCGGATATTGATAGTTCTTGTGATGGTTTAGGAATAAGAGCTAAGACAGGTTCAGGTTCCTTAGAAGAGATTACTTCTAAGGAAGAAACATGTTTCAATTGAAACATAATAGAAAGGTTAATGCCTCAACCGAGGGCTACTAGTCATTATCCATAGAAGAATCTAGGGAACTTATATCAGGTATCCATAGTGAATGGATAAACATGATTTGTAACATAAGAACGTTCTAGACTAGGGTGTTTCTCTCCCTCAACAGGTGCATAACTCACATGACTAAGAGATTCAGTTCCATAATATGTTTCAAAAACATCATCTCTAATAGCCTCACCCATTTCTCTTCTAGCGAGATGGACGTATTGTTTCATTATTTCTTCTGTAGGTAGGATAATTCAGAATTATATTGTTCCTATGAATGTTCCTCAACAACAGCCTCATCCTCAATAATGCGTTCTTCTTCTAGATGCTACTTAGGAACAACATTTTCTTTTACCTTAACAATAGATTATTTTACAAAATCTGGTTATCCCTCTAGATCAACACTTCATTCTATAAAAGGTGAATTCTTATCAACTATATTTTGTGGAACAGGATGACCATTGTCTTTCTTATCCAAGATAGTTACTTCCATAGGTGTAACGACTCCCTATTATTCTTCATAGAAATACATAACATATTTATATGGTTCCAAACTAGGATCAAGTATGTTATTAGGTCAGGAAGGATTCCCAATGTTATTAAACATTTCATATAACCATTCATTATCTTCCACCCAATACTTTTTCCGAGGATTCCAACTTATTTTCATTCTTTTGACTCTAACCATTAAAATTCATAACTCATAAAATGGATGACTTATTCATTCGGTCCAACTATTCATTTAAAATATATCATGGAAGATATTAACCTTTAATAGAACAAAGAGGTAGAATTTTAGGTTGTCTTAATCAAATCAAACATGTGAATTATAATATACTTACATAGATTAATCTTCTATACATTTTTCATATGATGTATCAAGAATAAATCATGGTACTAGGGGTAGAAAAATATATTTTTCATGGTCTAATATAATTTTGGATAAACATGAAAAAAAACCTCATTTCCCCATTCCAATTAAATGAAATCTCTCTTCTAGTTTTTTTATATCCATTCAATCCTCCTAAGGAATCTTCTATAACAAAAAAATATATAGGAGAAGTAAAAAATCAATGGTAGTCCTCAAAATTTATTTCATGGTGTATCCCTAGGCAAGAATTCTGTAACCCCGAGGAAAAAGGGCATATTTGGACATTAATCCAACTTCATAAAACAAAACCATCTTCAATATTTAATGAAATCTAGACAAACTGATAAAACTAAACAATAAATATTGGATAAATCAGCTTTGTCTTCTTTGTGAACCAGGTCAGCCATCCATGCTCTTCCTATATTTTCAAAACTAAGGAGTTTTTTGTCAGAAACCTATCAGGACAGATATCCTTTTCTGGTACTACTATTATATCAATAATCTTTGGGTTCAACGGTCTTTCGGATGCTACTTTTAGATCCCTTATTACGTTCTTCTGAGATATGTGATTCTATGGAGTTGATGAAGATGGTTTCTTCATTATAGGAATTTAACAAGGGTTCGACAGAGAGAGGAAGTTGAAGGGATAAAAGGGGACTTATAGTTTGAGATAAGGGTTTCAGTTTCAAGGGAAAATAGCTCGAGTAATGAAAAGAGTGAAAGATATTTCGTTTTTATCATTTTGGGATTTCAATCATCCAAAATTCGAATGTGCGGGATAAAAATATAAAATAATCAACACAACGATACAGGTAATGAAACATAAATAAAACAAAAGGTTTCATTATAGTGATACTGAAAAATATTGGCATGGTGAGAATAGAATAGATTTTCAGGTTGAGGCTCAAAAATATTATCAGTGTGAGATTTGAATATATTTTCACTATGTTATCTTTAAAGTGTGACTACAAATGTGTGACAGTATCATGTTAGACAGTAAGTACATGATAATAACTGAGAGATAGTAACTGTGAGACCGTAAACATGAAACAGTAACTTCAAGAAAGTAATTTTCAGAACTCTGAGAGGGAGAAATTAATCTTACGGCAATGACTCATGAAATTGTAAATCAAGAAGCATAAAATGTAGAAACACTATGCTGTGAGATAGTATGTTTTTAAACAATAAACATTCTAATTGAGATTTATCATTCCTAATTCATGAATGATGAAATCTATACTTTATTAATTTAATGTTTTGGTGAATATATTAGCAATCTGAATTTCAACTCTAATAAATTCCATTGTGATATCACTATTTTGATAATGGTCTCTCAAAAATTGATGTTCTACATCAATATGGTTTTTCCTAGAGTGTGAAACATGATTTTTTGAGATGTTAAAAGAACATGTGTTGTCCTAATTTATATGTAAATCCCTGAAATGATATCCATAATATTGTAATGTGTGTTTCCTTCAAAAAATTTGTGCACAACAACTACCAGTAGTTATATATTTAGCTTCGACAGTAGACAATGCAATTGTGTTTTATTTCTGACAACACCATGATACTAGATAATTTCCTAAAGGTGACATGTTCCAAAGGTGATTTTTTCTATATAACTTAAGACCACCAAAATCAGCATCATATTAGCTTACTAACTCAAATGATTGTCCTCTATGATAGAACAATCATAGATTGGGTGTACATCTGAGGTATTGGAAGATCCTTTTAACAACATTTAAATGATGTTATTTAGGATTTTATAGAAATTGAGGACATATACAGACATTAAAGATAATATCATGTCATCTAGATGTTAAGTAGAGTAAGATTCCAATCATTCCTTTTTATGTGGTTGGTAAATATATTTTCCATCCTCATCATGATCCATCTTACAAGTAGTACTAATTGGAGTATCATTACTATTAGTGTTATCCAAGACACACCGTTTTAGAATATCTTTATTGTATTTTCTTTGATTTAAGATAATACTATATTTATTTTGAATGATTTGAAATCCAATAATGAATTTTAGTTCACCCACTAAACTCATTTCAAATTCATTTAGCTTGATTCTAGAAAACTCAGAACATGAAGAATTTTTTGAATATCCAAAAATTATATCATCTACATAAATTTGAACTACAAAAACATCATTATAAATTAGTTTTATAAAAACGGTAAGATCAACTATGACTTTTGAAAAACCATTGGAAATAAGAAAAGTACTTAATTTATCATAAAATGTTCATGGAGCTTGTCTTAACCCATACTGAACATTTGATAAATTGTAAACATGATTTGGAGAGTGAGGATTTGTGAAATTAGGGTTTGTTCAACAAAAATATCCTCAGCTATATAACCATTTTTTAAGGAACTCTTGACATGAATTTGATATAGTTTAAATTTCAGATGGGCAGTATAAGAAAGATGGTTTTAATGGCTTCATGACTAGATACTAGTTCAATGGTCTCCTCATAGTCTATTCTTTCTTCATGAATATAGCCTTGTGAAACCAATATAGCCTTGTTTCTAACTATGTTACCATCTTAATCTACCTTATTTCTAGAAACCCATCTAGTTCCTATGATAAATATGTATTTTGGTTTATCAACAAGTTTCCAAACGTTGTTGCTTTCAAACCTATTAAGTTCTTCTATCATAGCCATTACTTAAAATTCACCATTGATAACATCATTAATGTTTTTAGGTTCATGTTGTGAAAATAAAACTCGAAGTTGAACCTGATTTCTAAGTAAATCTGTATTTTGAGTTCCTTTATCTAAATATCCTAAAACAATATCTAAATTATGGTTCATAAGGGTTCTAATAGCTCTAGAAAAAGTGAGTCTAGTGATTTCATGTTTTTCAACGGGTTCAGGATCATTGTGACTAAAATCTAGAGAATTGATAGTACTAGATGATTTCATGGATTCCTTTATAGGATGGTTATAGGTTTTATCATTGATATACAGATTTGACATATCTTTCTCCACATTACCTATAGGGGTCTTAGGCTCATGTGTATTTGTCTCTCCAAACGTGACATGGATATATTCCTCCACACATTTAGTTATTTTGTTAAACACTGTTTAATCATTACTAGAGATTGAATTTACTACAATGATTCCTTCATTAATCTTGGATGTAAACTTTTCAATAATGTCCTAATTGTCAAGGATATAAACTTTACAACCAAATCCATTGAATTAATTTTCCTTGGGTTTTCTAAATTTCTAAAATTCATAAGAATTTCTTTAAAGAATAGTTCAAATATATACTTTATTTATAATATAGAATGCCTTATTTAGAGCATAAGACCAAAAGAAAATAGGTAAGTCATATTCACTAATCATGTTTCTTGCAATTTCTTACAAGGTCCTATTTCTTTTTTCTAAAATTCCAATTTTTTATGTGTTCTAGTAACAAATAAATTAATATTATAGCCATTTTGTGAGAAAAATAATTCAAACTCTTGAATTTAAAATTCACAACCATGATCACATCATATAGATTTAATTCCAAGTACACTAAGGTATTCAATAGTTTTAGCATATTTGGTTAAATGAGAGCATGCTACACTTTTGTGGGACAGAAAAATAATGACCAAGAATACCTAGAAAAGTCATATACAAGAACATAAACATAGTGCTTCCCATTTAAACTATAAACTCTTGATGGTCCAAAAAATCCATGTGAGACAACCTTGAGAGGTTGAGAAGTTGAATATTTATTCTTTTTATGGAAGGATATTTTGCGTTGCATTCCCTTCAGAGAAGGAGTACACACTTTATCAATTGGAAAATCATGTTTTGGTAGATCCTTTCCTAATCATTTTTCTAGTTATCTTTCTAAGGGAGTGAATATTTTAGTGTCCTAGTCTTCTATACCAAATCCAAGACTCTTTGTGAACTACAAAGTAACATTAAACCATTTGGAGAAACTAAAGATTATATGTTAACAGAAATTATATTTTCATTTCTTAATACAGAAAATACTAATTAATTTTTATTATTAAAAACCTTACAAGCATCATTCTCAAATTTAACATTAAATCCATTATCATATAGTTGTGAAATACTACAAAGAGTATATTTTAGTCCATCAAAAAAATGTAATTTGGAAATTAAAACTAAGTTAGAATTACTGATTTAGCCATGGATAATGATGTTTCCTTGCGCATTTGACAGTAAAAGTGACATGTCCACTATCAATCATTATTAGGTTCTTGAATCATGAATACTCTCTTATCATGTTTCATGAACACCCATATTCCATGTACCATATGATTTTAAAGGAGTAATTCACATAATTTTCCTACAATGTAGTCAAATAAAAACATACTTTGGTACCCATATTGGATTAGGTCTAGTAATATTAGTAACAAGTGCATTACGAACCGACAGAATCGTCATAGGATTATTATAAGCATTATGTTAAGTATTTGAAAATAAACACTATTTGGTCTATAAAAACTCGAAATAGTAGAGGGTGTATCATAGTTTAAACTAACAGAATGTATTCCTGAACTATGAGTAATGTTTTATGTTCTGGATTTAGAAACAGATTTTTTCCAAAATTTCTCTTACTAAGTTGATAGCCAATACAAGTACCGTATTTAGCTAAAATATTTAAACCTAGAATTTTTACCAAGGTATCTTTTCCATTTTTAATCCTTTCATGATCCCAATTCAATTACTCATTAGTTAGCTTTAATTCATTGCATTCATTGAGTAATTGAACATTTACCTATTTTTATAAAGAATGTTAATATTTAACAGTTGAGGTTAGAGGATATTGTTTCATTAAATACTTGATTTTTATCTTTTATTTCATTACACGACTCTTCAATAATATTTCAATAATCAAACATTTCATCTTTAGATATATTTTTATAATCACTTTCATCTCCAGGATAATAGGATTTTTTACAGGAGATTATAGGGTTACATCATATGTTTTTTCATGAAACGGATATTGTCTTTCATTTCATGTTTTTCAAGGGAATACTCTGAGTCACTTGAACTGTACTTAGAAGCACTCCAAGTTTCTTTCATTTCCTGTTTATACTTTCTATATTTTGACCTCATATTTTTTTATACTTTAGCGTGGAACAATCGTCCTTTAGATATCATTTCCTCTTACATTCATATCCTACTTTCTCATCAGACTTGTCATTTCTTTTCCAATAATTCTTCTTTCATTCTATTTTATCATATCATCCTTTAATGTTTGGCTTTCTGAAAAACTTATTTCTTCTATAATATTTCTTAAACCATCTAGCTAATTGAGCCGTCTTCACATCACATTCAGGTGATGATGTTTCACTACTGAAAAATTCTACAGATAATTGTAGTTTCTCATTTTCATTGTGTTTAGAGGTGGTTGTCTAGAATTCCATATATTTTCATTTTGATTCATCCTCCTCTTCTTTGTTGACATGAATCTCTTATTCATATATCATTAGATTCCCAATGATTTATTTTTCATGTAATTTTCTATGTTCGCATGACTCTTTAATAGAGAATGAGGATTCTCTCTACCTATAAATTAGGCATCTAATCCTAATGATTTATTCTTTGACTATAACTTATCTTCCTAGAGAAATCATTGTGTTGGTAATTTTTTTGAACATGATATGCATGTCAAAAATAGGTTCATAAGACTTCATTATAATTTTATAATATTTTATGGTATATGTATTGAGTCTAATTTAATTCATAGTAGAAGATCCGTCTAGTGAAATAGATAATGTATCCCAACTTTCATGGGTAGATTTTCATACATATATTCTGTTAAATTAATCATCTCATAAAGAGAAATTTGAGGAATTAATGGATTTTCAATCGTTACTATTAGCAGTCTTGTTTGGGATATCCCTTGAAATTCTATATATATAAGTAATCTTATACTCATCTATAATTGAATACCACATTTCAAAACCTATACTTCTTAAAGGAATTTTCCTTTTAATTTTCCATTGGGAATAATCAGTTCCGTTAATGAATGGTGGTATATTTGTTGCAGCACCTTCGAGTCTATTATCCATAATAAATAAATTATTTTAAAGGGATAGGAATTTATAATTAAGAAAAATTTATAGGACTTTTATGTACAACTAAAATCCCAGTTGAAAAGTGATAACAATAAAGTCTTCTTAAGAATAAACTCCTCTGATACCGAATGTTGGTAGGAGTAGATTACTCAAGAGGGGGAGGGGGTGAATTGAGTACCTATAAAATTTTCTGTTCAAATGTTACCTTAAAAAAAGATTCCCCAATAATAATGAATGCAGCCCAGTTAATCAAAGAAATATGGTTATACTAGTTTGCATGTTCAAATAAATTTCAGTAGATTGATTAATTCCTAGTAATATAAAATTTAGTTATTGATAAAACTTTTGATTCTATTATAATAAGGAAAAACAATTATATCTTTTATCCAAAGACTAACTATAAAAGTAAAATCTAGTGTTTTCTGAAATATATAGTAATGTTGAGAAAAACTATATTAAATGGAATAGAGGATAAGACATGTGGTTCAACCTCAAGATGGGACATAATCCATTCCACTTCATGATCACCTTCCACTAAGCAGTTTATATTAATAAATGTTATCTAGACCCTAGATGAGGGTAAACAACATTGCACAAAACTATCTCGGTCACCCGACCACTTCCAATATTATTCGTTGGTAAGTACTACTATGTCACACAAGTAAATATTCCACGCTTATATGTGGGAGTTAACAGATATATGAGGTGATGAGAGGAAGTATATCTTGTATAATTCAGTTTAGTATAGGAGAAAATGTGAATTTTAAATAGAGACACACACACTGCTAAAAAGTAAAATCTATTCACAATAAAGAAAAGATGAAGAGAAAAGGTTAGAAGTGCTCTATGTGTTATTCTATACAGCTCTGGACTTGAAGGATGGGGCAGATGCTTGTATCAATTCCTCCTATGAAACAAAAACTACGGAAATTTCGGTGCTCTGGTTTTCAGTTTGACTGTGTAAGCTATCTTGCCCGTGTTCTTCTAGGGGGTGGCACTAGAAGATGTTTTCGGTTCTGATCTATGGTATTCTACCCTTTTGAAATTGATACTTATTCTCATGTTCTTAAGTTGTATCTTGTTTAATGCATCACTTATCTTTTAAAACGCTCACTCTTTTAGATCTGATTCTAGTACCACACTTTCCTTTTTGTTACATAGTGCATATGTTGGAGCTGATAGGATTAACGTATTCTACACATAATAACTTGTACTATCAGGTGACATGTCCACAAAAAAACATTAATTATGTATGTGCCTTTAAATGACTCAAATATGAATTATTGAAAATAAATTGAAAACAAAAGAATACATTAGAGAATGATGTCATAGTTTGTATTGAAACGATATCACAAGGAAATTTTTTTACCACATAATGGTGTATTCTTCATTTATATTGATAGGTGATAAAGTCACGTTTCCATAGTTTCATTAAGATCATGAACTGTTAGCACAAATACAGTGTTAGGATCATAGTGTTTGGTTACATTCGAATATTTGAACGGTGTATTGGTGATGGTAGCAAGGAACTAGTGTCACAGACTTCATGAAATTTGAAACTGGTTATGGTGGAGACCATGGACGATAGAAGATTCAGTTTACAATATTATAGGAAAGTGGAATGAAACATCCAAGAGAATTTATCATTTGAAAATGAAGATAATCAGAGTGTATAAAATGAGGTCATAATTAAAGTGTCTTTAGGAAAAACATTTAGATTTTTGTTAAAGAAATATTTTAAAATAATGGTCTTTCTAAGGAAACCTTGATAGTTGAATGTTTTATGTGTGGAATTTATAGACTCTATAAAAATAAATGTCTTATGGGGAATCTTGAGAAGATGATCAACAAAGTTGTATGAGTAATGGTTTTGTTATTGATTATGAAGATACTATGAATGAAATATTAATGTAAGATGGTATTAAGGAATAATATTTTGAAGCTATGTTAATTATTTAAGACTAAAGTGGAATGAAGGAAATTTTTATGTATAGGGATTTATGAATTATGCAGTCTATGAAATATATATATTTATTGATTGTTTTGTAGAAGTTTCTCATTAGATGTTTTTAGTAATATTTTTTTTGGAAAAGTGATTTAATTTAATTATGTTACTCCTTGGGAAAACACATATTTATTTAAAATATAATAATAGAGATATTCTAGATGTCGAGGTAAGTATTTTAATTTTGGGAAAGGAATGACCATTATTGAAAAGCTTTGTGGTTCAAAAAAGTAATTTAATTATTTTTTTTTGTGATGATCAACATATTCATGAGAATATTATAGTATCCTGGAGAATTTTGATTTTAACCATCACATATGTTTTTAAATTGAATTAGTAAAAGTAAAACCCAAAATCCAGATCAAAACCAATTGCATCATATAAGGTCATGGGTCATGAACAAACAATAATGGGCAATAAGGGAGAAACTCCTACCACTAGCATGCATGATGTATTGGTTATTATATAAATGTTTATACTCAAGCTATTTTATGTTTACATAATAATTTTATTTTTTGAAACATATTATCTGTTCATTTTATTTGATACTTGGGGGAAATGTAACACCCCAACATTTTTACGGATTATTTATCTTTGAATGGATTAATTTCATCAATAGTTTGTGTTACACACAACACTGAGTTTAAAATAACCTCAATATATTATTAAAATATAATTATTTTAACATGAACATTATAACCTAGCCATTGAGATGGCAGGTATGAATAGGAATAATGATATTATGAAATTTATTAATTCTTATGACACAAACACTTAATTTTTAATAATGTTATTTTTTTTATGAAAAAATAATTTTTCTTCAAAAAACAATTTAATTTCATTATATGTGAGATGAAATGTAATTATTTTTCACACTTTGAAAAAAATTACTTTAAAAAATAAAATTAATTTTTTTATTCATCCTAAAATAATAATCTTAGGATACCTTTTTTTGAATTTTCTAAAATAATCAAAATTTCAATAAATAGTTAAATATATTATTTTACATAGAAAACCATATATTCATTTAAAAATATTACAATGTAAAATTATATTTGGGATATTTTTATAATATAAATATTTAATTTTAAATATAAATTATCTCAATTATTTTTAAATGAATTTTATTCAGGAATTTAGTATCAAAAAATTTTAAAGTTAAAAGGAATTGTTTTTGGAAATTTTTTGTCCTGGTGTTTTTTTATATTAATTTTAAATTACATTCTACCCCTTCTGTGTATTAAATTTAAAAAAATGGATCCCATATTTTTTGTTTAGGTGGTATAGAATTAGAAAATATACCCCTTTTATTTTTGGTGAATATGAATATGAAGCACGATAAAATTTACAATCTCAGTAAAAAAATCAGATTAATCCAAATTAATAACCAGTTATAAGGACATATTTTTCAATCAAATTCATATTGGATGAATTCAAATTGACCCATAAAAAATATAGTTCTCTCATGAGTTTTTTAATTGACTATATTCTATGAAAATTAATTAGACATTATCAAAACCAATGTTTGTGACAAAATGTCTCACTCCTATTTTTAATATGTATAACATTTTTAATATATTTTTATCCAAAAGATATAGTAAAATAAAAATAATATTTGGAAATATATGTTTTTTATCTTCATCACGGAAATTTATTTATAAATTTCACAATTTATATAATTACCCAAAAGGATTGCACAATGTTGATGTAGTAATTATTCAATTAAATGAAAAGACATATAAATGATGGTAAATATTAAATCAAATATTAATTGAGATATTTATAGTGAAATGAGAACTTTATATATGGAAATTAAAATTTAATGATATAATGCAATATTTTTTGAACAAATTTTACTACTAGTATGAAGGTTTTTAATTTCAAATCAGTAAATAGTATCAATATAAAAAATAATGATTATATGAGAATAATATCTTAATTAATTATTTAAAAATAATAAATATCATTAAAAGTACAATGTTATTATTAAATGGTTTAATGGTTCATAAATTGTCCAATTATGGTCAAATTAGAAACATATAAGTAAAAATTATAACATTAAAAACCATAATACCATTGTTAAAATTAAAATATGTTAATTAAGGGATACAAACAATTAAAAGGATTATAATAAAAAAACATCTATAAAATATTTTGGATTATTTTATTACATCATTATATTTTCTTATCTTCGAATCTAGATCCATTTGTTGTTATTTTTATAGAAAATGAATTCATTTTAATTTTATCATTGTATAAATTCCAAAAACATAACTTCCCACCCATATAAGTAACTCCCCTAAAAACCCCTTATCCTCACACCTCCAAGCCATTATTCATTAAAAATCATATAGAAATAATATCCTCCCTACTATTCCCATATCCATGTGTTTATGATCTTAAAAAATGACCAATTATACGTTCTTAATGTGATTCTTCATGGAGGTGATAATAAAAAGGTATCTTTCATTAACCCCCTCTCTTAGTCTATTCTATTATTCAACATTATTGTCACCTCATTCATAAATAAAATAATAATATATCTATTATCATGTATATAATATAATTTTATATTTCTAAAATAATATTTTCTATCAATCCTTTTTTATCATATCATATTATTAAAATAATGGAAACCATTTCCCAAATTGGGGAGATTAATTATTCTTGTGGATAATGAGTTTTTTCTCTTCATTACCACCTTCAAGGTTGATCGTAAAACAAATAATATTTTTAAATAATTCTTTAATATTTATACTTTAATTTATCTCATTTTAATTAACTAATATAAATATGTGATATTAAATAATGAAAAACTAGTTCATGATGGAAAAAAAATCAATAAAATAAAGTAAGATTTTATCATTAATGTTTTATGAAATTAATCATCTTCATGAAAAAATTAAAATGATATATAAAAATATTTAATATTTTATAATTATACCATTTCCTCTCACTTCTAGAGTAGTTTGTCAATTTTATAAGATCTTCACTAATTGTACAAAAATGAAATCACTATCAGACAATTAAATTAAAGCTATTGGGATGTTGAAATTGAACCTTAAAACTCATAAAAATGGCCAAATATATTAAAAAATTAATAATAAATAAATTTAGTGTGTAAAATGTTTCAAATTATTAAATTAATGATTCCAATTTTATTATAAAGGACATTAAGTGCATGTTCAGAACTGATTCAGACATATGGTAAGTGATATTTTGAACCTCTATATTTCCATTGGGTTACACTTTATCTCTATATCATCAACTTATCCCATAATCATAAATATATACTTCTCCAATATTCTATTTATATGTTCCAAAAAATTTATGTAACTCAATTCATCATTATTTTATGGGGAATTACATGTTAATATGATTTAATTCTCAATCCCTCTCAATAGGAGAAGCTGATTACAGGGAACTAATCTTTTTATTGATCATTTTCAAGTACACACCAGAAATAATTTTAATCCCACAATGATTTCATAAAATCAATAAAATTTTCAATAAAATTTATTTTAGTTTATTTTTTTATGAAAACAATTATATCATTGTTATATTTAATGTTTATTTCATGTTTTCCCTAAAACCGCACTTAAGTGGCACATTTCTTATGTTACCTGACCATTTTTTCATGTTTTATATTTAGATAGATATCATCATTCTTGATGTATTCTAAATTTTATGTTTTGAATGTCCATGAATTATTTAAATCCATTATTTCAGGGGTACTATTATGATATGTTATTTTGTCATGCATTTTCACAAGATTAGGGAATGCATTTCCTTCTATGGGTAAATCCTATCTGTATTACTTTTGTTTGATTATTTATAGGGTAGAAATATGAATGAAAATGATATGATTGGTGAAACTTTATAGTCCTACATAACATCGGATATTTTTTTAGTCTCATAAGACATTACGTATGGGATTAGTGGGTAAACCTAATCCATTATGGGACAATGTCCTCTATGTAACATAATCCTGAAATTTAGCCTAAACTCATTTTTATGTCATGTTGTAATCTGCTACCATGTTCCTATGTTTCCAATATCACAAGATTATATATTTTATTCACAAATATTTTTATTCATTATCCATTATTTAATGTTATCAATTTAATATTTTGAACACTAGTTCGATGCTTCATGTCGATGATTATTCACTTAATGGTAATTTTATTTTATCCCTTTTGTCTATAAATTTCTTTAGCTTATCCTATATATTCTAGTTTCTCAAATGGGGTTAGGATATCATTATTAATATTAATAAAAATATTCTATATTTTAGTTTCATGTTTTATAATTATGTACAAAGTCATCCAAATAACAAATAATTTTCAATCATTTGATTGTATTTAATGAATATTTATACTTAAAATCATTTAATAATATATTAAAAATGACTGTAAATTTATATTTTTAATTAGAACAGTGTCTAGTTATTTTTGTGGACTAAGACTAGAAAACTATAGAAATAAACCTAGGGTCAATAATGTTACCATTGATTACCAGGACTGAGACATAGGTAATCAATAGTTATGATCTAATTTTCATTTATATGTTTATCCATTTTTGTTCATAACTACCCTTTTCATATGCTTATTAGATATGTTTTTAATCCCATTATTTTATTTTTCTATTTTATTTAATGGATGGAAATAGGGTATCTCGTGACAACAACCAATATGAATGGTAATGAGATTATTCCACTAATTATATTCCAAACCTGGTGGGAATTGGAGCACAAAAAATCCTTATTATACCGACTCTATTGAATCATGTAATGAATAATAATTTGAATCATTTGGAATTCCCTTTATCTCCCACTAATGAGAAAATTTTAGACGAATCCTTTATATGATAAGGGAATCCAATATTTACTGATTATTCAGATCCTCTCATCATGGAATAAGGAATTAACTCTATTAATATAATATTATTAGTCCTAAAATGCCCAGAGGAAGATAAAGTCATTCCAGTAGTTTATAGTTTTTATGGGAAGATTATCCATGTTGGACAATATTCAAAACCACTATGTCTAAAGTGGTCATTAATTCCATGTGTTGAGAAGGCTTCCTGAAAATATGTTTCAATAAATATTTTCTCTGAACTTTGTATTTTTGGATGGGAAGGGAGTTCCATGGACTAATGAAAATGAATGATGAGTCCATTAGTGGATCTGAGGAAAACATCATAAGGATTACATGGTATGCTTCCATATTTTTCATCAACATGGATAGTATGGTGTACCAATTCTTTAGAGAGTCTAAATAGAGTATACACAAAGCATCGTGGATTTGAGACATTGAAATTTATAATGATATTGTTCATTGTGACCGTAATATTGAAATGGATATCAGTGAATCTCAATGGTATTGTGGGATTGGAGAGAAGAAACATGAATTGGTATTTTCTTTAGAATGGCCACTGAAACAATATCATGAAGGAATGATGCCCCAACATCCCACTAATCAAAATTTCAGGATGATTAATCCTAGAATCTAACTAAGGGGGATATGAAGGAGCATCAATTTTGGAAAATTGGGGAACCCAACAAATCAATGGAGAAGTGAAATGAAGAAACCCACACATAAAAAAGTGGAAAAGTGTGTTCAAAAGAACAATATGCTTCTATTTTATTGATTTAAATGGTATGAACGAGGGAATTATGTGATCTAATTCCAAAATAGATGGGTTTTTAGAGACAATCAATGACACAACCCACTAGAGAAGGAAATAAGGGAGTATACTATCACAACTTCTAAGGTGAAGAATGAAGTTTATTTTGGGATAGGGATGATGGTTATTCATTCAAGAATAGAAAATATACAATTTGATTCTAGTTCAAAACATTCCTTTATATCATGAATATTTAGTATAAATATTAAAGAACCTCAAAAATATATTGATGTTTAGTTAGATATAAGAAAAAAAAATGGAAAAATTATTGAATCTAATGTGTATAACTCCTCCCCCAGAAATTATTATAGATTAAATGACCTAGAAATGTCCATACTACTTCTAATGGTGGATCTTAATGAAATATTTTTCATGGATGGATATCATTATAAAAAGAAAATATCAACCGCGGGAGAGGAAAATTACACATCACATTCTAAGGAATCCTCAAATTCTGAATTGTACTTATCACTGAATATCTTCCACAATCCATATTTTCTTATTTTTAAATGTCACTTATTATGTGGTAAGTGTGATCATGAAACAAATCCAACCAGATAAATCCATTAGAAAATAAATACACTGGATCCCCCCACTATGAATCCCAAACTACATCCATATACCTAAAAAACAAATTTCAAAAATAAAATAACATCATCACGAGAGATGGTCCAATCCCACATATTCTGATCACAAAACTACAAAATTGAATCCATATTAACTTCATCATTTTAAATCTCATCATTGGAAAATAGCACCACCACCAACCAATAAGACCTCGAACCATGGGAATGTTAATACCAAAAAGAACTGGACAAATCTACTATTAGATAATGAACTTCAACTAGAAGACACACTACTAAAAGCTTCAAAATCATCCCCAATAAACAAAAATGTTGGCAACCTCCACAAATCCATCAAAAACATCCATCAAAGCATGTAAAAAATAAATGAATAGTTTGATCAATCATATGGGGCCACGTATTTATATATGGTGAAATTCATTCCAGATATCACCAATTAAATTAGACTAAGGAATATATTTTCACCACTACCTTTTGAGCGAGGTATGTAAAATATGAGTTTATAGGGATTACATTTGGACTCACTAATTCTCTTGGAATATTCAAAGACACAATCAATTTAATTTTTTAGGGATTACCTCATAAAATATGTTTTAGTATTTACAAATTAAATTCTGATATTCTCCATGAAAAAGGAGGCGCATGAATAGGAATTAAATAATATGCTAATGGGTCTGTGAAGGGAGAATCTATATGAAAATTATATTAGATATGAGTTATTGATAGAGGATGTATCATTAATGGGAAACTTCATAACCACCAATGGGATATTAATGGACACATATAAGATAATATAAATTGATTAGTGTCATAGACCAACATCTATAATAGATATTAACAGTTTCATTAGTCTATCTAGGTTTTACCAACAATTTGTGAAGAACGTCACCTGATAGTCAAACCCTCTGACAAAACTATCTTAGAGGGGAGTAAATATAGGTTATACTAGTGAATGTGAATAAATATTTAAAGAGTTAAAAGGAGGATTATCACTATACTTGTAGTCACAAAACAATAAATTAGAGAACTATTTTTGTTATATGATGATTCATTAAATATGGTAATTTTTTGTTTATTGATGTCAAATAATAATGTGATAGCCTATTACATATGGAAGTTGATAGATAATTAGACAAAATATACCATAAATGATTTTGAGTTTATGGAATTGATATTTTCATTGAAAATATAGAGGCATTATCTCTATGTGGAGAAGTGCTAGATTTATACTGATCACAATAGAATCAAATAAATATTCCCGAAGAAGAATATTAATATGAACAAAAAACGATGTTCAGAGATCATCAAGGATTATGACTACTAAATATACTACCATCCTAGGAAATAAATTAATGTATGATATGATCTATGAAGAATCAATCTAGAAAAATTATCAATTGTGAGATTTGAGAAGGATGTAATCATCTTATAATGGATTCAAAATGAAATGATTTGGAAATTCTGAAGAAGGTGGAATCTCTCAATAATGAGAAATCATAGATGTTAAAAATTCATGAGGAAAGAGATGTATAATTTAGTACAGGACTATTTTTACAATCATGTCCTGATGTAAAGAGAGGTATTTTGAATGTTTCTTATAGATTAACCTTCTCTATCCACCCATGGGGCACCAAGATGTGTCAAGTTCTCCAAGGTAACTATATGTTGGACAATATGATGATTGAGATCTCTAAATATACTTAAAATTTACGGATATATAACTAGAGAAGGATGAAAATGTAGCATATAAAGAGATTATACAACCATTACTTATACCAACATCCAAAAGGGAAAACACCACCATGGAATTTTCCACTGGAGTTCCAATGAAATCAAGAGCATATCAGGCTATATGTTTTGTTGTAGATCATCTAAGAAAGAATGATTAATTTATGTCAATTCAAGATGATTTATCACTTGATCATCTTTAGATTATATATTTAAGTGAAGTAGTGAGGTTTCATGGAGTAATATTACTAATTGTATCAGATCAAGATGTAAGATTAACCTTATTGTTTTATAAAATATGAGTATATAGTTTAATCATTGTGGTAAACATCAGTATAAACTACCACCTTCAAAATGATGGTCACATTGAGAATAACATTAAAAAACTGGAATATATGTTGATATAAATTGTATTAGACTTCAAAGAATAATGGAATCATCATCTTCCACTGGTTGAGTTCTATAAAAAAAATTTCCACTCAAATATTCAAATAGAATTATATGAATTTAATTATGGGAAGAGATGTATAACCCTATCATGGTGGGATGAATTAGGTGAATTTATACCATTTTGATCAAAAATTACTGAATAAATGTTAGAAAGTGTGACCAATATTCAAAGGTATATTATGGAATCCCAAATTCTACAAGTGTGTTATATAGACAATCAGTGATGAGACCTAGAGTTTGAGGTTAAAGATAATGTGTTCCAATGAATATATATATTTATATATATATATATATGGAAGAGAGTAATGAGATTTTTCAAAAAAGGAATGCTATGTACTAGATACATCATCCCTGATAGGATATATGATCTGATTAAATCTATGGAATATCAACTAGGACTTCCACCAACCATGTCTCAAATACAAGATATATACCACATTTCCCTCCCAAGGAATTACATACCTAATCAATTATAGGTAATGAATTTAGAGGATGTTAAAATAGAAAATGACCACTCACTTTAGGAGAAACTAGTGAAGATGTTGGACCATATGGATCATTTTTTACACAATAAGATCACACATTAGGTTAAAATATTTTGGTTGAACCACAAATACCATGAGGCGATGTGGGAACTAGATGAAACAATGAACTAAATGTACCCTATCATATTTCATCCATACAATTTAAAAATAAATTTTGAAGAAAAAAATCATATGGTGGGGGGTGACTTGATATTTTTATGAAAAACTATTATTTGAATAATTTAATTTTTTCTGTATCATGTATCGCACATAACATCCAGTTGAGAAGAACAATGAAATACAATAAAAATTTAATTTTTTACATGACTATTATTACCTTGATGTTGATTTAGAGGGTATTACATTGAATAAATATATTATGGAATATTTTAATTCTTGAGAAATAAATACTTTATTTTGAATAAAATCATTTTATTCTATAAAAATATGTTTTCCTCAAAAAATGATTATATTCATATATGTGAAAAAATTATGTTATTTAGTTTTTGATAATTTTTGAAAATATATGTGAGAAAATAAAAATATTTCTTTAATTCATCATGTAAACATTATTTTTTATGATTTTTTTTGAAATTTTACATTGGTTTGAAATTCTAATGAATAGTTAAAAAATAGATTTATAGTAAAAACTGTATATTCTATTAAAACATTTACATAGTAAAATATTATATTGGTTTTTAATATAATTTAGTTCTGTTTTTCTATAAATAATATAATTTTTTTTTCATTTAAATTAATTCAATACATGAATTTATTGTAAACATATTAAATACATTAAAGGGGTTTTTTGAAAAAAAAATTCATTTCATTTTTTCAGTTTAGTTTTAATAATTTTTTTTCCATTTCATTGTTTTAAATTTAGAAAATAAATTCAACATTTAGAATAATGAGGTCCAAATATTGGAAATACATCCCTTTAATGTTTTTTCAATATGAATATTAATTGTGCTAAAAATTATCATCCTAGTAAAAGGTAAATTTGATTAATCTTGATTAAAAAGAGGTGATAGGGTTAAATTCTTTCATCAAAACACTTATTAATTAAAATAAATTCAAATAATCACCAATTTGATTTTAAATGGAGTTATTTATTTCATACTTTTCCATGATAATGACTTTGACATTATTAAAATCCATAAAATTGAAAAATATAACAATGTTATTTTTAATAAGTATAAGATTTTTAATATAGTTTTAACCAAAATATATACTCAAATATAAATATTTTTTGGAATTAAAAATGAAGTATATTTATCATCATAATTTATTTAATTTTTTTGGAATTATATAATTTCCTTATAGGCTTACACAACGTTGTAGTAGTAACTATTAAATTATCAAAAAAAAACAAAATAAATGATTTCACTACTATTAAAAGTATTAAATTTTGAAATATTATAGATGATAGATGAATTTTATAGCTTAATGTGAATGATATGTGAAATAATAAAATATTTGGTTATAATTTTACATATTTTCTATATTTTATTAGAATTTAAAAGTATTTAGTAGAATGAAAATCGAAAATAATGATATTTTATGGGATTAAGAGTTTTATTAAATTATTTAAAATGCACAAAAATCAATTAAAAAAAATTATTACTAGATATTCTAAAATTTCATAAATCATCCATTTATATTGTAATGTACTACAAATATGAAAATATTATGAACTTTTAATGTTAAATAATTTTTTTCCAGAGTTAAAATTAATATATGTTAATTAAGGGCTAATCAAAGTCTTACAATTTAAAATATAAATAGATAAATTTTATCTTTTGAAGATATTAGAACCTTATCTTAAATTATCTTCCAATACGAAAATTTTGGTGTTATTTTTATTGATAATAAATATATTATATTTTAGGCTTTGGAAAAGTTCCAAAAATTCCACCCTCATCCCTTATAAATATCACACCTCACAACCCCTTATTCTTACGCCTTCCAAGACTTCACAAATTAAAAATCACTATAGAATAATGTTATCCTCAACATTTTCATTGCCCCATTCATAAATAAAATTATAATACATATAGTATCCTGAATATAATTCAATTTCATATTTATTTTTTAATATTTTCTATCTAGCCCTTTTCTCATCTCCTATAATTCATATAATGGATAACATTATCTAAATTAAGAGATTAATCATCTCCCTGGATAATCAGTTTTGGTTTTTCATTACCTATTTCAAGGATAGACATGGAAATATTATAATGATAAAATTATATTTTAATAATTATATTATATGATATTAAATATTATAGAAAAAATATGTTTAAATAATATTAAATAGATATAAACAAGTACATAATAGACAGAAAAACCACCAAAATGAACTAAACAGTTATCATCAATGTTTTATCAAATGAATCATCCTCATTACAGAAAATAAACTGATAAACAGTACCTTTTGGTAATTAATATGTATATTTATACAATTTTATTTTAGTTGTGGAATAGTTTACCCATTTGAAAAGAACTTCCCTAATTTTATACAAATGAACCAACCATAAAATTATGAAACCATGAAACAAAGACATCCAAGGTAATGAAATTAAACCTTATAAATGATAGAGATGGAAAAAAATGTACATAATAAAATTATAATAAGAAATATATACGTGTAAGAGGATATAAATTAATAAATTAAATAATATAATTTCATTATCCAATATAGTATGTTCTAGTGAATAAGCTATTCATACATAATGTATGGGATCTCTTTAAACTTCCAAATTTCTTTTTTTTTCTATACTTTCAATCTCGTTTCCTTAATGTATCTATTATTAGTAATTATATAATTCTCTTATATTCTTATTATATGTAACAAAAATATGTATTTATCTTAATTCATCTTTCATCGATTTGGAATTACATGTTTTATAAGGTTCCCTTCTCAAATCATCTCTATAAACAAACCCAATTTATGAGAACATCTCTTTTTATACCCATTTTGTAGAACATGAAATAAAATATTCGTATAACCATATATTTTTATAAAATATAAAACTTTAACATGAAGAATATTTTTTATTTTAATTATGATTTTAGGAAAACTGGTTTTCCTCTATCCACATTGAATATTCCTTATTAATTTCCTTAAAACTGAAATTAATTGGAATGATTCAGTTGTTACCTAACAACTATTTTGATATTTCAAATTCATTTATAAATTATTATTTATGATATATTATTAATTTTTTCATTAATATTGTCCAAGAATGTTTTAAATTTTTTTTTCATGTATACCATTATGATACACCCTTCAGGTATTCCTTGTGACATGAATACAAAACCCATTTCCATTCCTGGGTAAATCCAATATTAATTACATCTATTTGGTTCGTTATGTGGAACACATATACATTATCTTGTTATGATTGGTGTTCCTATATTTTTATCCAATTCATTAAGTAAAGGTTTAGTCTAATGAAATGATATATATGGGATATGGGAGTAAACCTAATCCATTATGGGAAATTCTCTATCGTGTGACATAAATTTCGAATTTTTCATTGAATCAGTTTATGTCGAGTTATATGTTCTTCCACATTCCTATGTTTCAATGATTACATGATTCTATATGTTTCACATCCATATTTTTTCATAATCCATGACTTTTATATTTTTATGTTATTATTCTTAACTCATGTGTTATGTTACAATCACATGATAATTATCTTACTAGGATTTTGTGATCATATATTTGGATAAGAATTTTCCCACATTTTCATATCCTATTTTAAGATCTTGAAAGAATTTAGAATCTCATTATGATGAATAAAAAAATTTCAGTTTCATCTTCTAAAATTATTTTCTTAGTTCTGTAAATAAAATGGAATTTACGATCCATTATTTTTATATTCTTGATAGTTGTGATTAAAGTCATATATGATGTCTACAAACAGATTGAGACTCTATATGAATAATGTTATTTTGGATGATTTTTTATTAGTATGTAGTATATCTATCTATTTTATATAATGTAAAATATTTTTAAAAAAAATCAATTTCTTGTAGAATAATGTTGAAGTGTATGAGATAATATTTTATATTAAAACCATCTATCATGCTGATGTTATTGCAGTTATGTTGTTTATATGTTTAGTTATATGATTAATGATCCATGTTAAACTAATTTTTCTATATTGAGTTTTTTAGATCAATATATTCATACTCAATATGGTTATTTTTGAACCTTTTTTATAACTTTTTTTCCTTCAATATAGATAGTATGAATATCTTGGAACTCTTTTATAGATCTATTAATTTATTAAAATATTAATTTTCTTTCTTAATGTATAAAAAATAATATTCGATATAAATTTCGTTTGAGAATATGGTATAACAAAAAATGATCAAAGCACAACTAAAGTATAATATTGTGATTATTAAATATAGAGATGTCATGTAAATAAAATTTCTCATATTATCTACCATGGTATAAAAATAAGCCATCAAAATTAATAAAGGAATCTTTAAATGAAAAATGTTACAATAAAAAATTACTTTTAGATAATTTAACTATATTTTAATTCAACAAAGATTTTTTGTATTGTGGGATATTAATTTATCATAACCATTCATTTTATTTTGATCAATGATATATATAGTTATCCATAATTAATTATTCTTTTTTTCAATGTCCATATTTTTACTTCCCACTAATGTCATCTAACATGGAACCCTAGTTAGGTGTTATTTTTCATGAACTGACCCATGATGAGGGCCGAGCCACAACTATTTAAACCCCAATCCATTAAATAGTGACTTGTGACTTCCATTTAATACATGACTAACGTGGGGAGGGCTTTACCTATGTACCTGAATGAAAAAACACAACTATCATGATGTATAAGTTAAAAGGATGTGAAATTAAAACACGAAAAAATATAAATAAAAAAAAATGCATGTAAAACCTCTAGATGGTACAAGTGTATGATAGTGTAAACTGAAATTAAAAAGAGAAAAAATACATGCACAACTATATAAATTCACCAAAATTTGAAAATAAGAATGTAAAACAATAAGAGAGCAGAACTCCTGATCTCCATGATATAACCACCAAATGTGGTAACAAGTACCAGGTACCCATATGCTTCTCTGAAGACACGGCTCACATGTCCTTGATTTTAATAATAGATGATAATCATTGTTAAATCCCATACTATTGTGAGTATATAGAAACCATGTATGAATTTATAATAGCTAAAGGGGGATCACTAAGAGATTTAACTAGAATTGAAATAGTATTTATAGAACATGATGCCGATGGTGGTGAAAAAAATAGCTCACCCCAATCAAAGACAGAGTAACCTATTCTAAACACAAACGGATCAACACGATGTGTAGATTAAATACATGCTACGTCCTTTCACCTTATTTATGATAGTAGACAAATCTAACCTTGATATGCTAAACATATAAATCATGTGGAATACTCCATGTGTATGTTAATCCCATAGAAGAAGAGTGGCCAAATAAAAAGATATGTATAAACATGAATATATATATATTCAGACAAAATAATCCCAACAAAGATAGTAAGGGGATCTACATCTCATAGATAAGCCTCACTAAAAGTGTTTCCAATAGTAGCAGAAGTCTATCAATGATGTCCAGAATCATAGGTATTATCATAGAATTATACATCCATAATAAACCATGCCTAATCATTATTCCTCATAGTCATGGGGATACAATCATTATGAAGAGGTATCATTCCTTGGTACAATAAGAGGGTTCCACTCTAACATTCGGTAGAGGAATCATGTCCAATCTAGCTGGAGGATTCCTCTGTAGAATTAATCATAGGACCCATGTCTAGATCAACCGAAGGTTTACACACTAGACGTTGGTCGATGACCAATTAATCGACCAACTGGAGGCTTCAACTCTAGATGTTGGTTGACGACTTATGCCTAGTCCAGTTGGAGGGATCCACTCTAGAAGTTATCAAGGAACCATTTCTAGCCCAATAAGAGGAAGAAGGTTTGTGTAGGACCCATTACTTATATCAAATGGAGGGTTTCACTTGAAAATTTATTGAGGACTCATTGCCATCCCAACCAGAGCGTTCCAATTGGGATTCCCTGGGTGATCCATTGTTATCACTGTGATTTTCGAGAAATTCTTACCCATGAGTTGTAGCCAAAGAATTCCACATAGATGCCCTAAATTCACCACCAAGTTCATCATATAATTATACATGTAATAAAACTTAGGATATACTTCTCTTGTGCAAAAATATGAGTCCAATTTAAGGATATACTAAATCATGAATTTACTAAAACGGAACCAAGTAGGAAACAGTGTGCGATGGGACCCACATGATGTGTGGTCCCACTCCACTATATGGCCATGTCCCTCTAAAGCACATGGATCTCAATAAATATTGAGGTACAATCCATTTAGTTTGAAAACATTGTGTTTCAATGACATATTGGGCAAGGATGTGTCCTTTTAGCAATGTCAATGAACTCTTGTTGTGTCAATGCAATTAGGTATGAGGTGTGTTTCTCCACACGGTGTTCCACCGATGTGCTTTGGCGGTGTTCGTATACTTTATAACATGGCATGTTCCTAATGTTTAGTCCATCACAAATCTCATCCACATGGGGAGGGGGAACACTAAATTTAAGATTTCTTTAATCCATGTAATCTATATGAATATCTAAAACCCTATCCGCCAGAACCATGGGGCTATATGCCATTTCTCATCACAGTACACATTGTGTATGTACAATTTTCATATATTTTTAGATCCTATGTCTATGACTCAAATCTTGGATTCTCCTTCAATTTAACCCTCTTTTCCATAGGGAATCTTTAGACAATTACTTGGATCGATGCTTTCGATAATCATTCATCGTAAATCTTATTTTTTCCACCATCAATTTTCAATCACATGTTTCTCACCCCAAAGGTCCCCCCATAAATTGAAGATTCAACCTATGATCAATGAAACAACCATCCAACATCATCAACCATTGTATATCTACACATATTTCTTTGTCCAATCCTTTGTACATGGATTTATTCTATTTACAAGGGTCTGATCATTCTTTTTAATGACCAAAAATGTTGAACTCGGACCACAAGTTCTTACTGGTGATAACCCTGATGAACTTGTGGGTTAAAAGAAAGAAGAATTTTTTTAACCATTGTTGTCCAACATTTCATAGGTAATAATCCAAAACATTAATATAGGGATAGAAAATAATTAAATGAAATAAACTTTATTGTTACATGGGAACATGAAATAGTCAAACAATAAGTAAAGATAAAAAAAAGATGTTTTTATCAATAAATTCAATCAAAAAGAATTTAAACCACAAATTTTTGATTCATTACTATAAATTAGATTATTCATAATCAAATAAAACACTCGCCAATGATCTATGGAATTTTTGACACTCACTACATACCATTGTGCTATGATACACTATTTAATTGTTGTCTGATGAGATTTTACCAACAGAAGGAGGGGTAAAAGGTTTGGAATTCTCATTGGGTTTATATGGATATCGATATATTATTAAACATATAAACATTCTTATATAATTTATAGTTGGGTTAAATAAATAAATAATCTAATTTGTCTAATTGACATACCACCAATGTGTGAGATTTTTAAAATCCCCAGAATGATCTATTTTATGTCACCCATAGGTGATCAAAATATTCCAGACTCATTCGTGGAATCATATTTTTAAGCCCTGATTCTATTTTATAGTTATACGATTTCCATTGAGAAAATGTGAAAATGTGATATAAAATATATTTGATATTTTCGTAAAATTATTTCATGGAACTATATACCTAAGAATCACATGTCGACTTAACACATTGATCTAGAAATATATAGAGAAATATTTTTATGTCATTAAAGGTATAAATTAGGTCCTTACATTCCCAACATAATGGTTTTTATTTTCAAATATCAAAACCAAACAAACATATCATGATACTTAGCATGCATCTTTCCCTCCCACCCCCATGAACTCTCCTCAATGTTCATGTGATTCCAAAACACATGAACCAAGGAGTGTTTCCATCCATACAGGGACCTCTACCATCAATCTTCATTCTTTTCTATGTTATCCCCAATGGTGGATACATCCTTGATGTCAAGACCACTCTAGTAAATGTTGTCTATAGGGTTATGAATCTATCTCCAAGTCAACAAAATGTGGGAGATGATGTGCACTTTCTCCATCAGTGGGGGTAGTGGGGTATGATAAGTAGGATCATCAAGCCTCTTTACAATATCAAAAGGCCCAATGAATGTCAGGGATAAATAACCTTCTATGATTAACCATAACAATCTTTATCATGGGGAGACACTTAAGAAATTGTTTTCTCCAAATCAAAATCCAAGGGCCTACAATGATGATTTGTCTAATATTTCTTCAATATCTAGTCTACCGTCATTAATTAACATATGGCCAAGACATTATCTGTCATCTCCTAAACCATCTCTATACTATAAGATATGTCACACCGATCTCTATCTAGAAAAACGGTAACCTATAGGGTCTCCCAAATAAGGCCTCAGAAGGTGTCATCCTTTGGGTAGAGTGATAGTTGTTGTTGTACAAAATCTCTACAAAGGGAAAATACTCCCACCAGATATCAACGAAGTTTAACATGAAACCCCATAGAATATCCTACAACACATTGATATTGTTCTTGATCAACCCATATTTAAAGTGGTGAAATGTTTTACTCATCCTCAATTTTATTTGGAATGCCTCATATAGGCCTCTGTACCACTATGACATAATCAAAGTGCCACTTTTGATGATAATAATCTTGGGGAAGTCATAAAAGAGAAAAATCACTTGTATGTACAATTTTCCAAAACCATCCACTAAACGCTTCTCCCTAATAGCAAGGAAGTGTGTTGAATTTGTGAGATGATAAAGTATCTACCAGATGGTTTCATGGTATTATCTATACAGGTAAACCCTATCCCAATGTCCATTGATATTTCATACCATTTGCACTTTGGGATCTCAAGGGGATGAAACAAACCATCTAAAACACGGTGCCCAGCCTTCACTTGAAGATATGTGACACACAAATATATGAATCTTTATACAATATTTCTCATAATGGACCACTAAAACTACCACAAAAGGAATCTATACAACTTCCCAACACTATTATGTATTACTACAGGAGAAGTGTGTAACTCTCACATCACCTCCACCCACCCCGTGACTTGGTCCACCATTCATCACTATAATTTTTTTTCATGATTACCTCTTTTAAAATATTCATATAGTGAATTATTCATTTACATATATCCATTAATGACCTCATAATTTATGTATCCTACCAAGGATTTTCTCTATTTTTCATGAATCATAGGATTCAACATCATTTGCTGCTGAAAAAATTTACCATCTTTCTCCACCTAGGTCCATTATAAAGAATCCAACTAATCTGAAGCTCCATGCACAAAGTGATCCTTAGAATTCCTACAATGGTATCTGCTACTATGTTTACCTTCCACAAAGTATATAAAATATTGAATTTGTTTTCTTCTATGAACTCCATCCTGCGTCGCTATCTCTTGTTCAACTCTCTATATATGAAGAAATACCAGAGTTTCTGATGGTTTATGTAAACCAAAATGAACTATTTGAGAAGGGTGTTTCTAGACATACGTAGGGAGAATAATATCATTGGAAGAAATATGTCTTGATTCTTATTGTTTTTCTCATGGTGTTTCAACTCCCTCAACCCATATGTGATGACTTTCTAATGCTGCATGAACACACAACTAAGCCCAGATCCCGAGGCATCATAATGCATTGTGAACTCCATGCCCTACTCAGGTAATAACAAAAAAAGATCACACATCAGAATTTGAATGAATTCCTCAATGGTCTTCCTATAATGATCAGTACATGTTAAAAGTTTCCATTTCCCCATCGGTATTGTCAAAGAGACTACAATCCCATAGAATACTTTCACAAAACTCTTATAATACTCTTCAATTACAGGAGTGATCTGCACCCCTAAGACACTCTTTGGTGGATCTCACGAAATAATTTCCTCTGTATTCACTTAGTCCATGGATAACCTTGCTCATGAATTAAATTCCTCATAATGTGATGCTAATGAATATTGAACTGGCACTTTGTGAGCTTTCTTTGAAGCTCATGTGGTCAAAGAAAATATATAACCATCCTAATGATCTATGTATGTTCCACCTTTTTTCAAGATTAGATGATTATTTCATTAATGATTATTTCCAAAAACATTTTATTATATGGATGGAAGACTAGGTTCATCAAATCCATTAATACAAAGGAGGAATTTGACAGAATAATTGGTAACAATAGGAACTCATAGTGTCCACAACGACATCAAAATTGCAACATTGGAATATCATCCTCATGAACCTTCATCTGGAAGTATCTAAACATGAAATTAATCTTTGATAACCATATTACACCTTGAAACTAATAAATTAGGTTTTCATTCCTCAATAAAGGGTATTTTTTATTTATATGGGGTAGGTTCAAGTGATGAAAATCCATGCAAATCCACAGGTTCCCATCCTTCTTTTTCAAAAAAATAACATATCTAACTAGAGGGATACACTGGTCCAAATGAAACCCAATTCGTGAATTCCCTACATCTTAAACCACGTATCATGAAGCTTGGTATGGGCCATATGATATAACCCAAATGATATATGAGTAGTGGTGAGAAGCAAGTAGTTGGAAAACAATATCTCCCAATATAGAGGATTTCCTGGAACTTCCTAGAGGATGATTTCCATACAATCATCCATAACTAAAATAACATAGATGCCTGAAGACCATAATGAACTAGGGGATATACTCACCAAATGATTGGTGATGGGAAGAAACCTCATACTCTCAATAATCTACTTTCTCTACCATAAAATATCTCTAACAAAAAAAAGAACCTCATCACATCAGTTGGTAGGAACCTGACATGTATATGGTTATATTATATCCTGGATCACACCATGGACATGCAATCCATAGACAATGTTTCATCATTAGGTTCCATCGTGAATACAAATATGTCCCGTGCGAACATCTCTCCTGCAACCGATGACTAAGACTTACGAAATATAAAATATATAGATCAAGTTTTCCCTGTAAGAACCTCAAGACAAAGCTGTTGGGCTAGCACATTAATTGGGAGGGTCAAATCTCACACCTAGAATATTGTGATAAATTAATGGTTGGAATATATTTCTATGGAAAATAATAAAAGAGTATAACAAACATATATCATTCCTATAATAATTTCATGCCCCATGGGTTCATAAGCCTCCAAATCTTGTATCTCTCCACAGTCCCAACCTCATGATCCCTAAATTAATGTGGTCCTCCTAGGGGTGGTGTTGGAGGGATAACATTTCATGTTCCACCACCCATAACATAGACTCTTATTACAACAACAACTCCTCTTTGAGGGCCTTTTTTCCACCTCCTGGGGTATTATTGATCATGGGGCTACAACTATCGTGACTGTTTTTCAGCTACCTGTATATTCTTCTCAGTACTTCTAGTTGGGTAGTAATGCACTATGTGACTTTTCCCATCAAAATAATAGGAAAAACTCTCTAGTATAACTTGGTGCTATGTGTTATCCCAACACAGCAAAACCATGTGTCTCTGTCTGATTGTTAAAAGATCTTCAGTGTCGAAATCTAGCTGATTGTTACCTACATTATTCTATAGACAACGCAGATCTTTGACACACACTACTTGATCCAGCTACCTAGAATCCCTATAAAAATGCAATCTATAAATAGTTCCCTATCCATCACTCTATATTTGATGCATATTCCAAAGATAACCATGTTGAAATTGATCTCCCAATGGTGTCATTTCTCAAACATCAGTGCATAGAATTACCCATCACATATCATTTATTAGGAATATTAGGTGAGGTATATGAACCTCATTACATAATAATACACCATCACCATACCATTATGTACCTCTATAAGCTCATAAATCATTAGTGACTGAATGAAATATGTATAGAATCCAAAAAAAATGCTCGATGTTGGTCCATGAAAGTGTTGACTCATCATCCATCTCAAAAACAAGTCCCTTATATTGCCAAACAACTATGTGTAAAAGGTGTGATTCTAGTGAAACCACTAGGTCCATGAGGGTAAAAATAATCCTAATGATACAAACCACCAAAAACTAGAAAATCTTCTACTGCCTAAGGATATGGCACAACATAGAACCTCAATAACATATGTTGCTTGAACTCACAATGTGTTCAAGGACATAGTGAATCCTCATCCTTCACTGTTGTGATGATATACTACTCAAAATTTAGGGGAAATAATACCAAATGACAAGGAGTAAATATCTTGTGGGATGGACCCTGAACTGAGGCCTTATCAGTAATCAGATCATTATTACATTTCAGAACTTGTATCCTTGATGTTTTTCATCATAGAGGCATCAAAAAATATTAATCAAGATGTACCAATGTATATTGGTAATTTAAAGATAACAAAGGGGATTTGAATCAATAATTAAAGGAAAATAATCAATCATATGCACTGCATGTACCATTGATCCCTGCAACCATGTCCTCAGTATTCCATGCCTATAAGCTGGTAGTTAAGGTCTAGGTGAATAGAAACGTTGTCCGCCTGCACCATCAATGGTTTCCCTATCATGAGAGTCACACTCGAGACACTTTTACAATATTTCCATCAGCCCCAAAAAATACTCACAAGGGGACTAATCTAATCACATTCCCAAGGATCAAGACACAATTGATACAAAAATTTCATGTCCAAACCTAATATGGGACTCAAGCCGCAACTACCCCAAGACTACCTCCATTATCCAGGGGCTGGTGACCTACACTGGAAAAATAACTAACATGGGGAGGCCTTTGAATAAGTACTTTTATTCACATGCACAACTATAATAATGGATAAGTGAAGATAAATTAAATATAAAAGAAAAAAATGGTTAGGCAAAAACCATGCACATAATAACTATAGAAAATACAGGAGTACAATAGTGTAAACTGAAACAAAATGGGAAAAAATACCCACCCATCGAGAAATAAATAACAAACTAAAAAACTAAATGGTAAAATATTGAGATAGACCTGCTCCTGATATCTAAGATGCAACAACTACATGCGATCAAACGTGCCAGGTATCCCTAACATACTATGAATTCACTGCCATCATTTATATCTTCCACAAAAGACACGACCCCTGTAGGGAAATCCCATGAATGGTTGATTATATACATACCTTGTGGGAGACCATGCAAGATGAATGGGGAGCAATCAGCAGATACAACATGAATAGAAAGACTATACATAGAATATTATACAAAAATATGAGAAAGAGAACATCCCAAACCTTACCACGAAAGAGTAGACTCATCCAAAATCGCGGGTCCTAACTCAGTGTGTAGATTAACTACACATCAAGTCTATTTAACCTATAATAAAAGAGTATAGTCACCCAAACAAGAACATCTGAACATAGAAAGAACATGGCATACCCCATTCATATTATCATCCCATGGTAGGAAGGTAAACAAATCCAAAGGAATATGTATAGTTGAATAAATAAATAAATATATATGCTCAATCAAATGTTACCCAAATGAGAGAGCGGGGAGATATACATCTTATAGGTTTTACTAAGAGGTAGATTCTCTAACATTTCCAAAACTCTTTCAATATTTCCTAACATCTCAAAAGTTTTTCTAGAAGAATCCATCCATGATAAACCATGACTCATCACTATACCACATAATCGATGATCTATTATATTTATGTAGAAGACCCATGACCTACTATGATAGGGGGTTACACACTACAAGTTAGTAAATGTCCCCTGATAATACTAGTTGGAGGGTTCCTCTCTAGAACACAGTATATTCCCATGCCCAACCAAGCTGGAGGGTTCCACTATAGAAGTCGGTAGAGGACCATGCCCAACCTAGGTGGAGGAACACACTCTAGAGGTTGATAGAGGATTCATGCCTATCCAAATTGAAGGGTTCCGCTCTAGAAGTTGTTTAGGACCAATGAAAAGCCTAATTGGAGGTTTCCACTCGTGAGGTATTTAGAGGACCCATTACAAATTTAAAAAATAGTGTTATCACTAAAAGTCATTAATGAAACATGTCAAGTCCAGTTGGAGGTATAAAATATGGATTCCTTTGGTGATCCTATTGGATCAATGCCATTATTGAGCATCTTCTGATCAGAAATCATGTTCGGAACATTCTACATTATATCTCAATATCAAAAAATGAGGGAACCATGATGATCTATATTGAAAAAAATAAAGATATGATTCTTGTGGTACAAAAAACAAGTCCAAACAAAGGTGATACGTAAGCATGGAAATTACTAAAAAGGGACCAAGTAGTACACATTATGTATGGAGACCCAAATTTCATGGGGTCTCATTACACAGATTTCCATCTCCCTAGCTAGTCATGGATCCCAATCCATAGATAGGTATAACCATATAATGTAGACTACATGGCTTGTCCAAACTATTTGGGAGCAAGTTGTGTCCCTCAGGTTGTGTCCATGTACAATGGTATAAGGCATATTTCTTTACACGGGGTGTCTCCCATGTGCTCTTACCATGTCTATATAATCAAGAACATGGTGTGTTCCTATCCATGTGTCCCATCACACAACACATCCACATGTGAAACAGGGTACATGGTGTATAGGATGGTCACATTCCACACCATCCTTATTAATTTCTAAAAACATGGTTTTCGCAACGATGAGAATATAGACCACATGTTAATAATGGTACATGGAGTGTAGTTATGTTTTTAATGATTTTGAGATCCTCTATCTATGCCTTGAATCTAGAATTTAACTTCAATTTCATCCTCATTTTTACTTTTTATCATCAAATCTAGTCATGAATCATTATTTCCTTTTGTTTTTTAAATACCAGATTTTGTTGTTCATTGGTGGTCCATCACATGTTCCTCACCCAATATGTTCTTTTAACACTAAAGATTCACCCTATTATCATTGAAAAAAATCATCTAGAATCCCCAACCATTATAAATCTACCATTTTTTCATCTATTCATGCATCACAAGTGAATCCATTACGTTTTCGAGGATATGATTGGGATCGGTACCACCTGATAAAGACAAAATGGGACTCTGAGGTCCTACTATTGAATTACACGAAAATATTTAGTTGGAAAAGGCACAACAATAATTGTTTAACCAATGTTGGCATTGATTTGTGCAAAATAATGAAAAACAGATATCAAAGGTTACAATGAAACCAAAACAATCAATCTATTTGTCCATGGGAGAATGTAACGGACCAAAAATTGGATTGGATACTAAACATGATGATTCAACTCAACTAATTTAATCAATGAGGGAATTAATGACTCATTGAAAATTCATACATAGATATTTGATCATTATTACTAAATGAACATTCTCTATAATGATCAAATGCAATTATTTTATTCATTGCATCAAAATCTGCTCTTATCCAGTGTGTCGATGTCTTTTGGTTTGATTCTATGAACAAAAGGAGGGGAAGAAGCACATAAATCCACTTAGGGTTTATGTGGCTAACCCTGTATGATTCAATATAGTTACATTCCTATATAAATTTTAGTTATGTTAAATAAATAAAATAAATAAAATAAATATTTATTTTTCCACTAAACATACCACCAATCGATGAAATTTTCAAACACCCAACCCCAACCTATTTTCAGTTGTGCCAGGGGTAAACTAAATATTCCAAACTCAATTTTGGTTTCAAATTTCCAATCATTTCCTATGATTATTTTCTATAGCTCATTAAATATAGAAGTTGTGACTATTTGATATAAAAAAACTAAATACTTTTATAAAATTAATTTCGAGCAGACCGGGCCTCCGAATCACACTTCATCTCATAGCATAACCCTGGAAATATATATACAAATATTTAAATTTATGACAATGAAAAATTTAGGTTTTTACTGTAAATACCATGTATTTCTGTGGAATTTTTTTTCTTAAATACATGGGAATTTTAGAAGTCCGTGAAAATTTACGGCACTTGATTACGAGGTCCGGTGTTCCCTGAATAAATTTTTGATGTTTTGTTCGGGTGCGTTCATTAAACGTACCAGTAGTATTTTATAACTTTTGAATCAGTTCTCGGAAATAAAATCTGAGGGCACTGTTGAACTCACAGTGGTAGTATTCTCTTAAAAAGACTTTCACTTATACAGAAGTGAGTCGAGGATAGAAGTCAGTTTTTGGGTTTTCTTTAAAAAAGTAATAAAATAAAGTGAGCTACATTTTGTTTTATTGAACCTCCATGTGAATGTTGGTGGTTAAAATCTCCTCATGGGAGTTGGAGGTGGGGCCACCACACCTTAACCTCCCAAGAGAGGTTATGGTGGTGGGGCCCACCCGAACTCAACCTCCCATGTGAGGATAAATTAAGGGATGACCACCCAGGATCTTAACCCCTTAAACTCCCCATTAAATTGGAGAAAACTCTTAGGCATCACAATAATTTAGGGGAGCCTATTCACCTCCCTCAGAATTTAATTTCGTGAAAACCCTTCACATTAATTAAGGGGATCCTACCTAATTAATTAGTCCAATTTGAATATTTTCCCACAAATTAATAGGATATTACAATATATTATTTTGTTGGCATTTTAATTTTGGTGGAGCTTTGAGAGGAGAGCATCTGAGAATTAGAGTTCTCCAACAAAGAACCCTATCTCGTAACTAAGAATGGAGAAAAAAGAACGCCAACCGTCTTCGACTTCTTCCTCGATGTTTCAACCATCGTGAGACATCTTCGATGACCGAATTCCACATCGTCGTCAATGAGCTGACGCAACTCGTGTTTGGAAGCACTTGGTGGACGCATTGAACGACAATATTCTTTATCTACTTTCTAGAACTCCGTCAACAAACGATGAACGACGAACAAGGGTAGGGTTTGTTTTTGAGTGATTTATCAATTATTATTCCCCCCTTCGGTTGGAATGGAAACGTTGCGAAGATTGAAAATAACAATTGAAAGTCATCTTCTTACTTCTTGATGAACCGATTCTTACCAACCTAAACACGGAGGGTGCGGGCCAAACCAACATGGCCCGACCCCTCCACAGTTCTTGTTTGAGATAATCCTCAGCATGGCGATGAGACAACGAAACGAAAAATATGACGACGACAAAGTATGTGCTACCTGCAGCCTCCGCGAACCGCGCCACCCCCGCGGCGCACCGGTGCTACCAGCTGAACACTGTCGGCCCGAGCCATGCCGAGCAGGCCTGCCCGGTTGCCAACCGGCTTCTGGCCCGCCCGCCCTCGACGTACCCGGAGCCCAGTGCGCCCTGCCCGGCGCCCTACCGGCCTATCCATGGCCCGCACAGCCTGCCTGCGACCTGTTGGCGCCCTACCCGCCCTACCGGCATGCCCGTGCCCAGTGCGTCCTGCCGGCGTCCCACGCGCCCTGCCCTGCGCCTTGCCGACCTACCTGGGCCCTGCGCGGCCTACCCTGCCAGCTTGCCGGCGCCCTGCCACCCTGCCCGGTCCCCGCGCACCCTGGCCAGTTCCTTGCCCAGACGCCACCCGACCTGCCTGGTCGTGCCCCAGTTCCCGGCTGAACCAGCTAAGCAGCGCCTGCCTCTCGGGCTAGCCCACGACGTCCCATGCGGTGTCACTAGCCGAACCGGCCCCGGCCTCCGGAACAATCCACCTATGCGGTGACCTCTAGGCCGAACCGCCATAGCAGTCCACTTGGACGGGCCCACTAGACCATGCAGAACCTAGAGGGATGATATGCCCAACGGGTCAGGTAAGACCCAGTGTGTCTAACCCGGTCGACCTAGATAGGGTCGGACCGAACCCGGGCCCCTTACCGAAACTTTACTTTCTTTGGCCATATCATTTGCACCAGATGTCCATCTGACGAACTGTAAGCAGAACTATTATCCTTGGAATGTGATGGTCCCTTTGAAAATACCCCACTGGTGTTTGGGGTTTATTTGAGATAAAGTCAGGATGAATCGTACACGAATCCAACCGCCCCCGGGACAACAAGGCTAATAACTCATAGAAAACGCGTCTGATCGGCACACTGTCTATTGCGTTGAGACCCCTATGACGTGGGATACCATTGAGATACTTCTATGTGGGTCTTCTTGATAGTTGGAGTTTTGTCCTGTAGCTCGTTGAGCGGACCCCCACCCCCTGGAGATGAGAGAGTGGAGTACGAAGACATAGTAGCTGGCTGAGACCTAACGAATCCTTGATCGATTCGACTTAGAGTGATTTGACTAGCCCAATGGGGAGCTCCTGGTAGTCAGCAACACTCCCACGGTGGGGGAGTGCTTGGTAGTTGGTGGAAGACCCATGATACACGAGAGGAGGATATACACTGCAGGCTATTAGGGGGAGCGCCTGGTTGTTGGTGGAAGACCCACAGTGGGGAGCGTGTCTATCTGAGCGCGACAAACCCACAATACTTGACAGGAGAAGTACCTCAGCAGTCCAAGGTTAGTGGGAAGCACCTTGGTGTCACCGAAGGCCCACTGTACTCGACAGAGGAATTCTCCAGCAGCCATGGTTTCGTTAATGTGAATAAAAATCATGGTTTAGCTGAGTGAGTAACTTTTGTTTTTACCTTATGATTGAGATGGATTACTTGATAACTTAGGTATATATATGGGCATATACCTAAGTGGGGTTATCTACTGATTTCATAATTTTTGGTTTATCCTTGTTGGTTTTGGGAGATCTTGAGGGTCTTGGGGTCCTTACTGAATATTATTATACTTACCCCTACACCGTCTTTGCCCACACCTTATTGTGTAGGTTGTAGAAGACGGAAATCGCTAACAGAGGATGAGTGGACAATACTGGACGGTACCCGGAGGTGGACCACATGGAGTGATGGTACACAGAGGAGACAAACAGACGTGGAGTGCTGTGGAGGATTTCTGTACCGACCCTTATTGTAGGACTTCCCGGTGGATGATCCGACAGTTGGTTAGCTTTCTTCAGTTGTAATTTTTTTTCAGTTTCATCATACTTTACAGATGGGCTTGTATTTCCAGCCCCCTATTAATTTTCAACACTGCTTTTGTATACAGTTTTACTTATAGTTTTTCTTCCATCTTATACTCTGTTGAGTGTGTTTAAAGTTATAAAGGCAATGCCTTCCCTGTTTTAGGGATTTACACATTTGGTTCTAGTCTCCAGCCCCTGGCCTATGGAAGGCGAGCTTGGGGTAGTCACTGCACGGGCCCCGGGGGATAGGTCGTGACAAAGTGGTATCAGAGGATGTTGGTTCTACCGCATAACTTAGAACTCTAATCTTTTTTGTGATGCAATAGTGTTAAGGGTACTGAGTGTGTTTATTAGTTCAGGGAGTCATGTGTTGGTGCAACGACCGACGTATCCATACACCAGGACCATGTCTACTGATTCTCGACATAGTGCACGAAAACACTAATTGCGTGTGTGTTTTCAAAAGTTTTTCTTTATGTCAGCTCAACCAGGTCAGCTCACTAGGTATAAATATTTTTACCATGTTGCATCTGTTACTTTAAAGATGCCTCCCCACGAACAACGAGTTAGAGCCCCAAGAGTTTTTTATGCATATATCCCACCGAGAGATGATGTCTCAGTACATGGCCCTCTTCAAGTAGAGGCAATAGCAGAGGCACCAGCGGTACCACTTCCCGTTGGGACACCTATGTGACCAACTCGAATAGCAGACGATGCACACCTCATGAGTGCAATACATGAGTTCTAGAACCATAGGCTGCCCAGGATCAAGGGAGAGATGGACCCACAGGCAGCTGCGGATTGGCTGGAGGATGTGGTGAGAATCTTCAGAGTGGTATAGACACCATATGACTTCATTGTCATCATTGCCACGAGTCTCGTTCTGGAAGAAGTAGGAAGATGGTGGAGTCTGATGATCTAGGTGCACGATGAGATGACGCTACTCTGGGCTGACTTCAAGAGCCTATTTCAGGCGATGTTTTTCCCATCCACTCTATGTGCGGCGGAGATAGTGGAGCTACTGCATCTACAACAGGGTAGCATGATAGTGGCATAATACTCATTGAGTTTCACCGACCTCTCACGCTACTCCACAAATATGGTACATCACCCATTCTTCAGGGCCCGGACCTTCGAGTAGGGACTCAGGAAAGATATAATTGCTTTGATGATCTCTCTCAGCATCCTGACATTGGCATGGGTGTTGTAGCGAGCCCTCTTAGTGGATAGTTTCCTTGCTGAGTAGTCTCAAGTAGCGATACGCACCACTATTCGACATGTAGAATAGTATTCTAGAGCTGGTAGTAGATAGATGTCGCAGAGGTCTAACAGTACCAGACATACAGGTGGATGACAGCACGACTCAGAATCAGTTGTGTGGGGCACCTGAAGTGGAGACCAGGCGAGAAATTCCCGGAGCGGACAATGTTACTCAAGCAGCGGGCATCGTCACATGGCACGTGATTGTCTAACTTTCCATTCGGATGATTAGAAGAGTGTCTATAGACAGCCTAGGCAAAGACAAAGATTCGATCGAGGCGGTCCATAGGGAGCATGCAGACGTGGCAGAGGAGCTGGTCGTGCAGCAGGTAGTGGGAGACGTTTTGAGGTGTTACCACCACCACCACCAGGACGTCCACCCCGATCACAGGGAGTAGGTGGATAGGAGAGAGCTCAGCTCTAGGCACCTGAATCTTATGACCATGGTGATCTAGAGATGATTTGAGGTACGATCTGTGTCCCCTCAACCATAGCTGCAGTTCTTATAGACATAGGATCCAGTCACTCATTTATTGCCACTTCCCTCATTCGGAGCTCTAAGATTCCAATGGAGACATTTTTAAAACCCTGAAATTTCAAGGATTTTTTTTCTTAATTATTTGGAATTTTATGAGTCTGTGGCTTCTGACAAAACATGATTCTGAGTCCTGGTGTGCCCAGAATCAATTTCTGATTTTTTTGTTTGGGTAGGTTCAGTAAACGTATGTGTAGGTTTTTTATTATTGAACTGGTGCTCGGAATTGAAATCTTAGGACACCGATGAGCTCACAACGTAGGTATTCTCTTAAGGGGACCTTTACCACAATAGTGTTTTATGTGGGTTGAACATTAAAAATTGGGGTTTAATAAAGAATTTAAATAAAATTGTCTAGAAAAATTTATTCACCTTGGTGGTTAAATCCTACATGGGGATGTTAATGGTGGTGCCCACCCCCACATAACTTCCCATGTGTAGATATTTGTGGGGTGGGGCCCACACGATCCCAAACCTTTCATCTCCCCAAAACTCTATCCAACTCCCCCGAATGTCCCATCATTAATTCTTTGACAACTCCCCTCATTTAATATGAGGAGCCTCACCACCTTCTTCCCAATTAAGATGCCATCCTTTTTAATTAATTAAATGGGATTCTCTAATTAATTAATTAAGGTTTTGATTTTTAAATCTTTTGTTGTGTGAATAAAAATATTATCATGAGATTTTAACTTAGTTTGAGATTTTTTGTGTTGGGGAGGCTCTGGAGATTTTGAAGATTAGTGTCTCTCTTTCTCTCGACATAGACTAGGGATGACCACGAAGAACGAAATCCTCTTCAACGAAGAAAGTATATTCCACTGAAGGAAGACTACATGTATTTATTCATTTTTCCTCTATGACAAATGATAAGACGCTTCTCACCAACGACACTTCTTCTTCAGGTGCACTCTGACGAATGATGCTCGAGCCGGGATCCAAGGCACATTGCGGGAGCGGCGAACGCCAACGATCGTCGACACCTTCATCTCCTCCCTTGCGACGACGTCAACGAACCGACATCTACCTTTTCACGATATCTTGAACGAACAATGAACCTTGAGTTTGGGGGTTGTTTTTCTATAATTCTATTTGTGTTAATTATACCCTCAATGTTGGGCGATGAATTGTTGCCTGATTTTTTGAACCACTAACGTGGTGGTTACGAGCTAACGAAAATGTTCAGACCCACCGCCAACTTGTTCGTGTTGCATGGAATGTTTGGTGATGGATGAACGGAAGGAAAATGTTGTTCAGAGCCCTTCACAGTGAAGAGCATGACCCAAGAAGGCCGTAGGCGCAGAAATAAGCTAAAATGGACCACCAGAGCGACTCTGGTGGCCCGCGGAATCTCTTGGCAGCGCGACGGTGCCGGCTGGCCGCCTGGAGGGGGCAGCGCCATAGCGCACCGCAGGTAGGAATCCGCCGCGGCCGGCCATTGGCCGGCCTGCCCTCAGTCGGCCCAAACCCGAACCCGGGTCGGGTCGCCACGGTTCAGGCCGACCCAAGGTGGGTTGGGTCGGGTCGGACTGGGCCCAGCCCCCCCCCCCGTTTCAGACCGTTTCTTGTCATTCACCCATAACATAAGCTGAAGACCTCTGATTGATTCACCATGTATTGCGTAGGAATCCTTGGATCGAGACGGTCATTTCAGTATATTATACTCAATGTTTTTTGAAGTTTGGGTACGACGAGGTTGGTTCGAACCTGAATCAAACTAGGCCCTCGAAGCGGAAACGATTATAACTCAAGGACCGGACGTTCGATTGATGTTCTGTCAACTACATTGGTTTCCTTTTTATGAGACGGATTTTTTTGGCATACTCCACTTGAGGTTTTGACATAGACGGAGTATGGTTGGGTTTTTTATCTTAAAAACCAACTGGGCCCTGGAACGGAAAAGCCAATTACTCTCAGACCAGATGTCCTTTTGATGAACCGTCAGTGGTGTTGGTAATATCATTGAGAAACAGTTACATTTATTATACCCTATAGGATATCAGGGTACAGTTTTGATATGGTCGGATTGGTTCATACATGAATCAAACCGGGCCCTCGGGACAAAAGGGTATTAACTCACAGACTGAGTGTCTGATTGACGCGCAGTCTGTTGCGTTGAGACCCCTTTAACATGGCAGTCCTTTGTGATACTTCTACTTGAGACTCGTGATAGTTGGAGTATCGACCTATATATCATGGAGTGGATCCTCCAAGAGATGAGCATACGGAGTATGGAGTGCGGAGACCTTGTAGTTGTAGACATGACAATTGCCTGACCGATTCGCCTCGGAGTGATTCGACTAGCCTAGTGGATGGAGCACCTAGTTTGGTGGCAGAACCATGGCGGACGGATTGCCTGGTTTGGAAGAAGACCTGTGGTACTAGAATGGAGGAGTAACTCTGTAGTCTATTAGGGGGAGCGCTACTATGTTGGGGAAACAGACCCATGGCGGGAAGCGCAACTGTGTTGGGGCGACAGACCCGCGGTACTCGACAGGAGGAGTACCTCTGTAGTCTAAGCATAGTGAGTAGCGCCATAGAGTCGCTACAGGTCCACTATACTCGACAGAGGAGGATTTCTCTAGTATTTGTGGTTCCATCAATGGAAATCATGGTTTGAGCTGAGTCAATGGCCTTTGTGTTTTTCCTCATGATTGAGATGGGTTACTCAATAACTTAGGTATATGTATGGGAATATACCTAAGTATAGGTTATCTATTGAGATATTTATTTTCGGTTTATCCTTGTTGGATTTAGTGAGACCTTAATGGTCTTGGGGTCTTTACTGAGTATCATTGTACTCACCCCTATATAGGCTATGCCCGCACCTCGTTGTGTTGGATGCAGATGACGGACAACGCTGACCGAGGCAGAGTGTATGAGGATTGTACTATACCCGGAGGTGGACACTCAGCGTGACGACACATGGGGCATACCAATAGATGCAGCGTGCTGAGGAGGACATCTGTACCTACCTTTCAGGTAGGAATCCGGAAGACAATCCAGGAGCTGCTTTCATCTTCCAGCTGTTTGACTTTTCAGTGGTACTTTCTTTAAGTTGTAGTTGTACCTTTCTATTGGGCCTGTATTTCTGGCCCCTTTTGTATTTTTAGCACACTTGTTATACTACTTTACTTAGTGTTTGCTTCCGCTTGATCTCTGGTTGTGTGAGTTTACGTTTTATAATGGAAATTCCTTCCCAGTTATAGGTACTTACACCTTTGGTGCTAGTCACCAATCCCTCGCCTATGGAATGCCAGCTTGGGATATTTATGACACGGGCCCCAACAGATGGGTCATGACAAATTGGTATCAGAGGTTTCGGTTCTACCACAAAACTTAGGATTCTGATATTTCCTTTCTATGAAGCAATAGTTTTAAGGGCACTAAGTGTGGTTCTCAGATCAGGGAGTCCAATGTTGGTGCGGCGACCAACGTATCCATACACCGGGACCCTGACTTCTTATTTCTGACTCAGTGCATGAAAACACTTATTAAATGTCTGTTTTTAAAATTATTATTTAATTTAACACAACCAGGTCAGCTCACCAGGTTTTAATCGTTTTATCATGTCGCATCTGTTTAGGAAGCCTCCACACCGAAAGTCAGCTGGAATTCTGATAGAGTGCCCGATAATGGCCCACCGGGCGATGAGGCTCCGATGCATGGCCCTCTTTCTATGATGGAACCTTCGGGTGGTGTACTAGTAGCACCACCACCCGTTGTGTATAAAATGCCACTAGTCGTACTAGTGGACAATGCATACTGACAGAGCACGTTGCACGAGTTCCATCAGCAGAGGCCTCAAAGGTTACAAGGTGAGATAGATTCCCAGGTAGCAGTGGACTAGCTGGAGGTGATTTCTAGAGTTCTACATATTGTTTAGACACTAGTAGAGAAGATTATGATCTTAGATACTGCTGTTTCCCAGTGGTTGAACATGAGGTTGGTCCACATAGTGATGAGGCTCTAGTATGTAGACCAATGTCTGTGATAGTACCTTCGGGTAGTGTTGCAGCTATATCACTACCTCCAGGTTGGTAGTTTCAATTGGCGGTACCGGTTGATGAAACATGTAGGCCTAGTGCCGTAAACATGTTTCAGCGTCAGATACCCTCAGGTATCGAGGCAAGCCTGACTCACAGGCGGCTGGGGAATAACTTGAGGAGGTGGGTGAGAGTTTTCTAGAGCGTATACAGCTTTTTCAAGATGATATGTCGGTAGTTGAGTATTCATCGAGGCATACAGAACATTTCGGGTAATCGATGAATACGATACGATCAGTGCTTTGGCGATCGGACTACCAAATGAGCTATGTTAAAGGATATCTGAGCCATCAATTTTTCTTCTATGCATTCCTACTTATGCTAGGGTGATAGAGAGAACCTTTGTGGTTGAATGTTCATTGGATGAACGGATAAAACTAGAGAATGTTAGCAGTGGGAAAGTAGGGAAATGACGCCAGTCTCAGAGACTTGGGGCTTTAAAATGTTTTAAGAAGAGGAAGTGTTAAGGACAGATGAATCTGCAGAGCAGAAAACGTGGAAGCATAGTTTGGAGGGAAGCATGTGGTGATGTACATTTCGACATGTTACAACCACCCGCCTTTGTAGTCCCTGCCAGGCTCAGGGAGCAGGAGGGAAGGGGAAGAGAGTATCTACATGCGGTCAAGGAGTGTGACCCAAGGGCTCTAGGAATGATTTGAGGTACGGTCTTTGTCTACTACTAGCTGTCGTAACAATAGACATTGATATGAATGATTCCTTCCTTCCACGAATCTTGTCCCAGACCTAGAGTTTCTGGTGAAGTCGTTGACTTGAACGTCACTTCTTGTGATAACTTTGGGATGAGACTCGATAATCATGATTACTCCAATGGTGTGACTTGATCCTTGAGGCGAGAGTTTCGGTTGGAACCTCTTGGTGGATGCATCGAGGCCATATGACAATAGTTTGTGTATAGACTGGCCAACCAGAGATCATACACAGATTAACTGTATTAGGAAAAAAGGTTTTGGTTTACCTACAATGTTGGGATGGGTTTTACTTGGTCGGCAAAAAGTAAACCCCAGGCAGCAGAGGATGGAATCATGCATAACTGGGTGCACTCGATCACTCATGAGTCGACCAGACACAGTTTTGTGCCAGAATTCTCCAGATTTGCTCCACAGATTTTAGCATTGGCGATGAATGGGAAACCCTTCGTGTGGTCAGAGAGATGCCAACATGGCTTTTTAGGAGCTGAGGCAGAGGTTGAACAGTGCACCCATCATGAGGCTACCGGAGAAGGTTCAGATCATCCAGGAGTGGATGAAGACTGTACAGAGCAGACAGAAGTCCAATGCTGATAAGAGATAGATACCACTAGAATTAGAGGATGGAAACCATGTTTTCCTACAGGTCTCACCTTGATTAGGTCTACAAAGATTTGGATGGGGCGGAAAGTTAAGTCCCGATTCTTCGGACCTTTACAGGACCTCAGCAGAGTAGGCGAGGTGGCTTATCGCATGGCCCTTCCACCTCAGTTGCACCGGGCGCATGACGTCTTCCACGTATCTCAACTGAGGAGATTCATGCACGACTTGTCCCACATCATCAACCATGGGAAGCTAGATATCGTTGACATGGAGACATTCAAGAAGGTCCTATTAGTGATTGAGGATCGACAGGAGCAGGTCCTATAAGGACGGTCAAATCCTCTGGTGCGCATTTACTGGCAGCACGAGAACCTCCAGGAGAGCACATGGTAGAGGGAGGCTCAGATACATGTTCAGTACCCCTACTGTTCTCCGAGTATGTGTTGTATCTTTACGAGGACGTAAATCCCGGAGGTGGGAGTAATGTAAAGACCTTAAAATTTCAAGTAAATTTCTTTTCTTAATTCTTGGGAATTTTACGTGTTTGTGGCTTCTGAAGGCACTTGATTGTGAGGCCCGGTGTGCTCGGAATCAATTTCCAATGTTTTCTTCGGGTACGTTCAGAAAACATACATACGGAATTTTCTATCTTTTGAACTAGTGCTCTGAATTGAAATCTGAGGACACCGATGAGTTTGCAACACCGGTATTCGCTTAAGGGGACCTTTCCCGTAGTTGTGTTTTATGCGGGTTGAAAGTTAAAAATTGGGGTTTAATTAAAAGGTTAAATAAAATTGTTTAGAAAAATTATATTCACCTTGGTGGTTAAATCCTACATTGGTATGTTAATGGTGGGGCCCACCCCCACATAACTTCCCATGTGTGGATATTTGTGAGGTGGGGCCCACACGATCCCCAACCATTCATCTCCCCTGAACTTCCCTTCATTAATTCTCTGACAACTCCCCTCATTTAATATGAGGAGCCTCACCAACTTCCTCCAAATTAAGATTTTTTTAAGGGGCGAGTTTTGGTCAAAAGACCAGAACATATAGATTTATTCAAAATAAAGGAGAATCAAACAAGTTACAAAAGACAGAAAGAGGACAATTTTCTAGAATCCTTAATAAAGAAGGGGGTCAACTTCGGGGGAGGTCATTCCTCCACGTAATCTCAAGTGAGACCCCCCATGTTGGCTAGCCCATCAGCGATCATATTATCCTCATGATAGGTATGTGTGGCAATAAAATTGAGGCCACAGAGAGGGGCGAGGCATTCTATCCATCAGGGGGTGAGAGGACAAGCATGATGAGCATCACCTTTCTAGATGTCTTGAACAATAGTAGTGGAGTCACTATCAATCCAGATATTATTCTAGTTGAATGTATTTTCATAGGAAATGGCATGAATGATAGTGAGCATTTCTGCCTCCAGCGCAAAAGCAATGTCGCAGCTTCCAAAGAAACATCCGAGGATCCGGTCTTGATGGTCTCTGAAAATTCCTTCGCATCCCGAAAGACCAGGGTTTCCCTTTGAGGCTCCGTCCACATTAATTTTAATCCATCCAAGAGGATGTGCCTACCAGAAGACTTAAATAGTGTAGCGTGGCTTCGGGGAGATACCTTTGACACCAATTCGGCGGAGAGTTTCAAAATCCATGAAAGAATTGTCACAAAAATATTTTTGGATCGTGGACGCTTCCTTTATAGCCTGAAGAATCCTCATTTTACCTGCATTAATATTGAAAGAGTTATTGTGGGAAAAAAATCATTTCTACCATACTATAAAATATGCAGAAGCTCCGCGACAGTAGTAAGAAATAGATTCTTGATTTGGGGAGACCTCGGAAACTCCAACGTTCTTTTCAATTGTGAGAATATAAATGTGTCTAAAAGCTATTTTCATTAAATAAGGTCAAAGATGTAATGCCAAAGGTCCATAAAAGTATCACAAGATAAAAATATATGATTAATTTCCTCGTGATAATGGTTGCATAATCTACATTTAGAGCAAAGATAAAAACCATAATATTGCAAACAAACATTTGTTGTAATTTTTTGAATAGCAATACGCCACATAAGAGTAAGGCAAGAAGACTTGATCCGGGATTTATTGAATTTGGAAATCCAATTAAAATTTTCATCCTCATTAGGTAAATGATGGTAATAATATTTTTTAGAATCCAAAAAGCCATTATGAGCAGGTTCCAAAACAATAAAATCCTCATTGGAAGTGAAACATTGATGGTAATAATATATTTTTTAGAATCCAATTAAGATGCCAACCTTTTAATTAATAAAATGGAATTCTGCAATTAATTAATTAAGGTTTTTATTTTTAAATCTTTTTTTGTCTGAATAAAAATCATAGCATGAGCTATTATTTTTAGTTGAACTTTTTTTGTGATGGGGAGGCTCTGAAGATTTTGAAGATTAGTGTCTCTCTTTCTCTCGACGAAGAACGGTGACAGCCACGAAGAACGAAATCCTCTTCGACGAAGAACACTAATTCCACCGAAGAACGACAACATGTCTTTATTACATTTTCCTCCGTGACAAAGGATAAGATGCCACTTGCCGACAACACATCTTCTTCAGGTGCACTCCGACGAACGACGCTTGAGCCGAGATCGAAGGCACTTTGCGGGAACAACGAACTCCAACGATCGTTGAAAACTTCATCTCCTCACTTGTGATGATGTCAGTGAACTGACGTCTTCCTTTTCGCGATATCGTCAATGAATGGTGATCGTTGAGGTAGGGGTTGTTTTTTTATAATTCTATTTAAGTGAGTTATACCCTCTATGTTGGGAGATTAATTATTGTGTGATTATTTGAACCACTAACGCAGTGGGTATGAGCTAATGAACAAGTCCGGACCCACCACCAACTTGTTCGTGTTGCATGGAATGTTTGGAGATGGATGAATGGAAGGGAAATGTGGTTCTGAGGCCGTCGTAGTGAAGAGCACAACCCGAGAAGGCCGTTAGTACAACTTGAAGATAAAACGAACCACCGAAGCGACTTCGGTGGCCCGCGGAATCTCGTGGCGGCGCGGGTTGCCGGCACCGGCTGGACCCTGCCAGGAATCCACCGTGGCACCAGCCGTAGCGGCATGAAGCAGATCACGCCCGCGTTTGATCCGGGTTGACAAGGCGGCGCCAGGCTGGCGCCGCCGTTTCGGGAACCCCCCCCCCCCCCCCCCCCCGCGCGGCCGGCCTGGCAGAGCCGCGTGCCGGGCCACGCCCAGCCGGGTCGGGCTGCACCCAACCGAGTCAGGCCGGACCCAGACCCGGGTCAGGTCGACCCGTTTCGGGTCCACCCTAGGGGGGTTGGGCCGGGTCGGACCGGGCCCAGACAACCCCTTTTCAGATCGTTTCCGGTCATTCACCCATAACATGAGATACAGACCTCCGATCGACGCACCTTCAGTTGCATAGGAATATTTGCATTGAGACGTTCATTTTTTTATATTGAACTCAAGGTTTCGGTGAAGTTTGTGTATGGCCAGGTTGGTTTGAACTCGAAACCAACCGGGCCCTCGAAGCGAAAATGCTTATAACTTAAGGACCGGATGTCCTATTGATGTGTCGTCAAATACGTTGGTTTCCTTTTGATGAGACAGATATTTTGGCATACTCCACATGAGTTTTTGATGCTTTGGGGTATGGTTGGGTTGGTTTTAGCTTTAAAACCAACCGGGCACTTAGAATGGAAAAACCAATAACTCTCAGACCGGACGTCTGTTTGATGAATCGTCATCAGATTTGGTAATTTCATTAAGAAACAGTTTCTTTGAGTATACATTATGGAGTTCGGGGTACAGTTGTGATATGGTCGGGTTGGTTCGTACACAAAACCAACAGGGCCCCAGGGACAAAAAGGCTAATAACTCACAGACCGGGTGTCCGATTCACGTGCCATCTGTTGCATTGAGACCCCTTTGATGTGGCAGTCCTTTGTGATACTTCTACATCAGACTCATAACACATGGAGTATCGAACAGTAGCTCGTGGAGCGTATCCTCTTGGATAATAACATACAGAGTATAGAGACCTAGTAGATGTAGACCTGACGACTGCTTGACCGATTCGACTCGGAGTGATTTGACTAGCCCAGTGGACGGAGCACACGGTTTGGTGGCAGACCCACGGCGGACGAAGAGACTGGTTTGGTAGCAGACCCATAGTACTCTATAGGAGGATTACCTCTATAGGCTATTAGGGAGAGAACTACTATGTTGGGGAGACATACCCATGGCGGGAAGCGCTACTGTGTTGGGGTGACAGACCCGCGGTACTCTTAGGAGGAGTACCTCAGCATTCTAGGGTTAGTGAGTAGCGTCTCGGAGTCGTGATAGGGACACTGTACTCGATAGAGGCGGATTTCTCTAGCCGTTGTGGTTTATTCATTGAAAATCCTAGTTTGAGCTGAGTCAATGACCTTGGTGTTTTCCTCATGATTGAGATGGGTTACTTGATAACTTAGGTATATTAATGGGAATATACCTAAGTAAAGGTTATCTGTTGAGATATTTATTTGTGGTTTATCATTGTTGTATTTAGTGAGACCATGAGTGTCTCAGGGTCCCTACTGAGTATCGTTATAATCACCCCTGCACGAGCGATGCCCGCACCTCATTGTTTTGGATGCAGACGACGGACAATGCTGACCGAGGCAGAGTGTACGAGGACTGGACGGTACCTGGAGGTGGAGACACGACTTGACGGCACACGGAGTGAACTGATAGATGTAGAGTGCTGAGGAGGACATCTGTACCAACCCTTTAGGTAGGAACCCGGAGGATTATCCAGGAGCTGCTTACATCTTCCAGATGTTTGTCTTTTTAGTTTCACATTATTTTAGTTGTAGCTGTACCAATCTGTTGGGCTTGTATATCCAGCCTCTTTTTTATTTTCAGCACACTTGTTATACTTATTTACATAGTGTTTGATTCCACTTGATCTCTGTTTGTGTGAGTTTACGTTTTATAAAGGCTATGTCGTCCCAATTATAGGGATTTACACCTTTGGTACTAGTCTCCAACCCCTGTCCTATAGAAGGCGGGCTTTGGGTAGTTAGGACACGGGCCCTGGGGGATGGGTTGTGCCACCATTGGCTCAATACTTACGATTAAAGACTCCAACGAGAGTAGACTCGATGATTACGCATTGGCGCCAATAGTGTGAGCTTACTCTAGGAGGGGATAGGTTCAGCTGGGATCTCCTCATAGTGGCGTCGAGGCCTTACGACGTCATCTTGGGTATAGACTGGCCATATACAGTCCATGATCATATTGACTGTATTAGGTGAAAAGTGTGGTGTGTACTCCCTGATGGGACATGTTTCACCTTCATCGGTGAGAAGGGAGCCTTTGCAGCACATGACAGACTTACTCGGAGGAGGGTGGAACTGATCACTCATAATTTGGCCTACCTTACCCTCAGAGCAGGTGATGTGGAAAGTCCGACCTATCCTGTAGTGGTGGACAATTATACCGATGTTTTCCCTGACGATGTTCCATGACTATCTCTTCGCAGATAGGTGGACTTCTACATTGACCTGTACCCCGGGACGACACCAATATCAACACCAGCGTATCGGATGGCTCCCGCTGAGCTTCATGAGCTGTAGGTACAGCTGGAGGAATTACATGGGAAGGGATTCATCCAGCCTAGATTTTGTCCCTGAGAAGCCTCGATTATTTTCACTAAGAAGGTGGATGGGAGCTTGAGGCTTTGTGTTGACTACCGTCACCTCGACCAGCTGCCGGTGAATAACGAGTACCCACCCTCGAGGACTGATTACCTCTTTGATCATCTGAAGGGAGCATGGTGGTTCTCAAAGATAGACATTATATCAGGCTATCACCAGCTCAGAATTGGAGAAGAAGATTGAGGCGGTACTCTCTTGGGAGCCACCCAGGAGAGTGACGGAGGTACGATGTTTCTTGGGTTTCGCTGGTTACTACTGGAGGATTGTACCAGACTTCTCCAGAGTTGTATCACCACTATTAGCCTTGATGAAGAAGGGGAAACCCTTCATGTGGTCGGAGAGATAACAGTAGAGCTTCCAGGGGAAGAGGTAGAGGCTGACTAGTGCCCCCATCTTGAGGCTTCCAGATGATGTCGTAGGGTACATAGTCTACTGCGGAGAATCAAGGACCGGACTCGAGTGTGTGCTAATGCAGGAGTGGATGGTGATCACTTATGGTCCTCATCATCTATGAAAACATAAGTAGAACTATGCTACCCATGATCTGGAGTTAGCAGCAGTGGTATTCACTTTGAAGATGTTGTGACATTATTTGATGGGAGGGCATTTTACCGTGAACTCAAATCACAAGTGTCTCAGGTATATCTTCTCTCAGAAAGACCCAAACATGAGACAATGACGTTGGCTTGAGTTCCTCGACGACTATGACTTTGAGATAGTATATAGTCCTAGGAAGGGTAACGTTTTTAGAGATATACTCAGTATGAGAACTGGTATACATCTTCTAGGTGAGGCGATAGAGCAGATAGAAGCTTTACAGATATCCTCTATGGATAGAGATGGAGTAGCCTTTCTATAGGATCTTACAGTAACTCCCCCACATTTTAAGTTAGTCAGGGAGGCCTAGTGTGGATACGTTGACTACGAGACGCGAAATGCTTAGATATCCACAGGGCATGCACCTGATGGTTTTTTTTGAAGGTGGGGAGCACATCATCCTCTTTAGAGGATGTTACATGGTACCAGTGTCACTTTAGGAGGAAGTGTTGAAGGAGTTCCACACATCTCCTCTAGAGTTACATCCTAGACTGGGGAAGATATACAAGAACCTTCGACGACAGCACTGGGGGCTAGGTATGATGAAGGTAGTAGGAGAGTTTATCTCTGGATGCCTCACATGTCAGCAATTGAAGGCGGAGAACCACTTAACAATATTCTTGGTTCTTCCTTTAGAGGTCCCAAAGTGGATGTGTTATGGGATATACATGGACTTCATGATGGGTCATCAACGTAAACCTAGGGATCATGAATCAATTTGGGTGATCATCGAACAACTCACCAAGTTGGCCCACTTCCTACCAATTAGAGAGAAGGGTTTAGTATAATGCTTGGGACACCTCTATGTGAAGGAGGCTGTGCATTTACATGGTAGAACTTCGACGATTGTCTCCGATCATGACACACGAATTACTTCTCCACTATAGAAGGGGTTGCAGGAGGATTTTGGGACACATCTTTGCCTGAGCACCGCCTTCCATCCTCAGACAGATGGTCAGAGTGAGCAGACCATTCAGACCCTCAAGGACATGATACGTGCTTGTGTCCTCAACATTGGTCACAGATGTGAGGATCACTTACAATTGGTGGAGTTTTCCTAGAACAACATCTCTCACTCCACTATCAGGATGACACATTTCGAGGCATTGTACGAACGACCTTGCAGACCACCCTTGTGATGGACAGACCTAGGGGAGTCTTCATTGGATGGATACAAGATGGTACAAGATGCCATAGAGAAGGTTCATATCATCCATGAGAGGATGAATACTACAGAGGGCAAGAAAAAGTTGTATGCTGATAGGATATTTGGGTGTCTGGAGTTCGAGGATGGAGACCTGGTGTTTCTACAGTTCTCACCACGACAACGTCTACAGAGATTTGGCTGAGGAGACATGTTATATCCAAGATTCATCAGACCTTTACAAGTCCTCAGTAGAGTAGGTGAGGTGTCTTATAGCCTAGATCTTCCACCATTACTACACCGAGTGCATGATGTCTTCCACGTATCCCAGCTGAGGAGATATGTGCACGACCCTTCCCACATCATCGATCATGGAGAGCTGGACGTCGATGATGAGGCATCTTTTACGGAGGTTCCAGTGGAGATAGAGGATCGACATGAGTGGGTCCTATAAGGATGATCGATACCTCTGGTGCACATTCGCTGGCAGCACGATAACCTCCAGGAGAGAAAATGGGAGCAGGAGGCTCAGATGTGTGCTCATTACCCCCAATTTTTCTCATAGTTCATGTTGTAGCTTACGAGGATGTGAAACCCCGATTTGGGGAGAATGTAAAGACCCATGATTTCCATGGAATGTTTTTTCATAAATAAATGATAATTTTATTAGTCTGTGAAAATTTACAGCGCTTGATTCCGAGGCCCGGTGTGCCTGGAATCAATTTATGATGATTTTTTTGGGTATGTTCAGTAAATGTGTGAGTGGGATTTTATAACTTTTGAAGCGGTGCTCGGAATTGAAATATGAGGGCACCTTTGAACTCGCAGCACCCGTATTCATTTAATAAGACTTTCACTTTGACGAAAGTGAGTCAAATATAGAATTTAGTTTTTGGGTTTTATTTAAAAATAATAATAAAATAAAGTGAGCTACACTTTATTTTATTGAGCCGCCATGTAAGTGTTGGTGGTAAAAATATCCTCATGGGAGTTGGAGGTGGGGTCACCACCCCTTAACCTCCCATGATAGATTATGGTGGTGGGGACCACCTGAACTTAACCTCCCATGCGAGGATAAATGAGGTGGGGAGCTCCCGAGCTCTTAACCCCTTCAACTCCCCATTAAAGTGGAGAAAACTCTTAAGCATAACATTAATTTAGGGGATCCTCTTCACCTCCCCTAGAATTTAATTTTGTGCCAACCCTTCACATTAATTAATGGGATCCTACCTAATTAATTAGACCAATTTAAATATTTTCCATCAAATTAATAGGATATTACAATCTATTATTTTGTTGGCATTTTCATTTTGTTGGAGCATTGAGAGGAGAGCTTGGGATAATTAGAGTTCTCCAACGAAGAACCCTATCTCCCAATGAAGAGCAAAGAATGAATAATGTCGAATATCTTCAAATTCTACCTCGATATTTCAAACGCCGTGAGACGTCATCAATGACCTACTTCTGCATCGTCGTCAACGAGCGAACGTAACTCAGGTTTGGAAGTTCTTGTCGGATGTGATGAACGACGTTCTTCTTCGTCTACTTTTTGCAACTCTATCAACAAACGACGAATGATGAACTAAGGGAGGGTTTTTTTTGAGTAATATACCAATTATTATTCTCAACTTCGTTTGTAATGGAAAAATTGAAGAGATTGAAATAACAATTAAAAATCGTCTTCTTACTTCATGATGAGCCGATTTTTACCATCCAAAACGTAGAGGGTGAGTGCCAAACCAACATGGCCTGACCCATCTGCCATTCTTGTTTGAGATGATCCTTGGTATGGAGATGAGGCGACGGAATGACGAAGGTGGCGACGAAAAAGCCGACGCTACCCGCGGCCTCCTCGAATCATGAAACCCTCGCAGTGCGACGATGCTCCTATCCGAACACCTCCGACCCACGTCGGCCCGAGCCATGCTAAACCGGCATGCCCGGCCACCGCCCGGCCGTCAGGCCGCCTGCCCGCAGCCTACCAGGCACCTCGTGCCCCCTGTCGGCCTGCCCGCACCTCGCACGGCCTGCCCTACTGGCCTGTCGGCGCCCCATCCGCCATGCTCGGCACCCTTCCGGCCTGCTCGCACCCCACGCGACCTACCCGCGGCCTGCCAGTTCCTCACACGCCCTACCAGTCTGCCTGTGCCCCTAGCGGCCTGCCCTGCCAGTCTGCTGGGGCCCTGCGTGCCTTTCCGGCCTTCCCCCCGCCCCATGCGGCTAGCCCCCAACCTACATGGTGCCCCGCACGCCCCTCATGACTCCCTTCCCGGCCGCCACGCCCTGGTTCCCAGCCAAACCGACTGGGTCACGCCGGCCTCTCAAGACGGCCCACGGTGTCCCAGGCGGCGTCGCTGGGCTAACCGGCCCCAGCCTTCAGACCGAGCCGCCTACTCGGTGACTTCCGGGCCAAACCACCCTCATTGTCCACTAGGCCGAGCCCAGTGTACCGGGCTGAACCTAGCTAGATGACCCACCCAACGGGCTGGTTCAAACCTAGTGGGTCAAACCGGGTTGAAGTAGACATGGTTGGACCTGACTGGGTTGGGCCGAGTTGGTCCGATAGGGTCGGGCCAGACCCGGGCCCACTACTGACCCTTTTCAATCATTGGATATATCTTTGTCACTAGACGTCTGTTTGATGAAATGTCATCGGTGCTGGTATTCATGGAACACGACAGTCCTTTTGAGAATACCCAACTAAAGTTCATGGTATATATGAGATATGGTCAGGTTGGATCGTACACGAATCCAACAGGGGCCCCAGGACTAAAAGACAAATAACACACAGACCGAGCATCCGATCGACGGGCCGTCTGTTGCATTGAGACCCCTATGACAAGGCAGACCATTGAGATACTTCTACGTGGGACTTCGTGATAGTCAGATTATTGACATGTAGCTCGTGGAGTGGACCCTCCTATAGACGAGCGGGCAGAGTGCAGAGACTTAGTAGCTGGCTTAGACCTGACGAATGCTTGGTCGATTCGACTCAAAGTGATTCGAATAGCCCAGTGGGGAGCTCTTGGTAGTCGGAGGCAGACCCACGGCGGAGGAGCGCCTAGTAGTTGGAAAAATACCCGCGGTACTCGATAGGAGAAGTACCTCTACAAGCTCTTAGGGGGATCACCTGGTAGTTGGCGGCAGACCCACAGTGGGGAGTGCCTCTGTGTGAGCGTAGCAGACCCACGATACTTTAATAGAGGAGTACCCCAGCAGTCCAATGTCAGTGGGAAGCACCTTGGTGTCACGGTAGGCCCACTGTACTCGATAGAGGAAGAGTTATCCAACAGACTTGGTTTCATTAATATGAATAAAAATCCTGGTTGATCTGAGTCATTAACTTTTGTGTTTACCTCATGATTGAGATGGATTACTTGATAACATAGGTATATGTATGGGAATATAACTAAGTGGGGTTATCTATTGATTTCATACATTTTGGTTTATCTTTGTTGGTTTTGTGAGACCTTGAGGGCCTCAGGGTCCCTACTAATTATTGTTATACTCACCCCTACAAGGTCTTGGCCTTCACCTCGTTGTGTTGGTTGTAGACGATGGATAGTGCTGACTGAGGCTTAGTGGACAGGACTAGATGGTACCCAGAGGTGGACCACATGGTGTGATGGTATACGGAGGAGACGGAAGGATGTGGAGTATTGTGGAGGCTTTCTATACCTACCTATTAGGTAGGACTTCCTGGTGGACGATCTGACAGCTGTTTAACTTTCTTCGGTTGTACTTCTTTTCATTTTTTTGAACATTATACTTGGGATTGTTTTTCTGGCCGCCTTTTACTTTTCATCACTCCTTTTGTATACAGTTTTACTTCGTTTTTAGCTTCCACCTTGTACTCTATTGGGTGTGTTTACAGTTATGAAGGCAATGCCTTCCCTATTATAGGGATTTATTCCATTGGTGCTAGTCACCAGCCCCTGGAATATGGAAGGTGGGCTTGGGGTAGTCACATCACATGCCCTGTGAGATTGGTCGTGACATTTACCTTATAATAGATGACATTTTTATTTTTATTTACCTATTTTAATAAAGAAGTGTTATAATTTTTTTATAATGTGGTGTTGAAAAAAGGTATTTCCAAATTTCAATCCCTTGATTACTAATATCATGATAAAATTTCAATGATAAAATTTCTTTAATGGGGTAGAATTTAAAACCCATAGATTTTAAAAGAGTGAAATCTCGTTAAATTCAGTATATGAACTAAAAAATGTGATTATAATAGAATACTACACCCAACTACATTAAGATATATGTAATTTTATAAGAATTCAATTACTTTAATAGATAACGATTAACATAACACTATTTTTAAATGACACAAGATACTCTAACGAAATTTTATAATATAAAAATGAAAAATTGGCTTTTTGTAATTTTTTTTGAAATTAATTGTATTAAATATATTATGAATTTTTTTAAACATGGATAAACCAAATTAAATCTCTATAAATTTATTAGAAATAAAATAATAAACTTTTTAAATAGAAAGAATTTTTTTCTAAAATATCATTTTTTCTAAACGAGGAATAATAGTTCTTCATAGACATAATTTACGATTAATTTTTTTCCACTATTAGAAATTTATTTAAAAAAAGCATAATTTTTGAAATATTTATATCATTATTTTAATTGGATGATTTTTTTTTATAATTTTTTAAATTGTTTTATGTTTTCACAAATATTGGAAAACGATTTTTTTAATTTAAAATGGTATTTGGTTTAAATTATATACTAAGGAAAATTATATTTTAAATATGTTTTAAAGTATAGTTTGGTCTATTATATTAAATAATAATAATTTATCTAGTTTTAATCAATTTAATATTTAATTATTATATAAAAAAAATTCGAACATTCAAAAAACATTTCATTGGAAACCGATTTTTGTCATGTTTATGTGTTTTATATTAAAATATACGCTACCATGTAATATTTTTTCCATCGTGATTCTAATGGTGGGTAAATAGATTTATATAATTATTATATATTAAATAATTTAAAATATATTATTATAATATCATATATACCTTCTCACATATCTTTTTTTTGTAAATATTAAACTTTTGGTGAAGTGTATAGCGGACTATAGCCACAAATAGTCATGTCGATTTTTCATCAAAATCATTACATAGCATGTAGTAGGTGAACATATGATCTTTGTAAGAATATATGTGATATATATGACATTAAATTTATTATGAGAAATTAAAATAAAATCTAATTACTTACCCTTTCTACTATTAATGAAATGAAACTATCACGTGTTGATAGGTTTGATTTACAATCTCTATGAAGCGATGTGATTCAATATCATTGTTCAAAATTAAATTATGTTTGTAATGAATTATATAATGAAACAAATATGTATAAAATTAATTTCATTCTAGATATTATTAAATTTTATCATATGATTATTATCATTAACATTCATGAAAAATCAAATAAGATAAAAAAGGAAATTAACACCTGTAATAATATTGATAACCAAATATTATTATCAAAAGTGTAATAATATTTTATAAAAGTATTATATATGGTATTATATATAATACTATGATTATATTATAGTTTAGTTATATTTTTTAAACCAAAATACCAAAGTATAATGAGTTTTCAACTAATGGGAAGTGTGATGTAAGGGGTCCCATAACACAATTTCTATTCATTGGGTTATACAACTAATTCCTTGGTTACATTATTCTAAATTAATGTGTGAAAGAAAATTTGATTAAAATTTTATTTATTTTCAATTTCTAAGGTGTGGATATTAATTTATTAAAAATATTCTATAAACTTATTAACTGACACCTCAATTATACAAACATTGTAAGGGTTTCATCCCAGATATCATTCTATAAAACACATGTTCTTTCATGGACGTTTTTCTTATAAATGGTGTATATAATACCCCTTTATATACTATATCAATAGTCATTCATAAATAAAAATATTTAATTTTGAATTTAATATTCATCATTAATGGAATGATATGTTTCAAAACATACCAAATCAACATGTGTTTATGTTTCTATATCATTTTAATCGAGATTGATTATGATTAAGTTACCTTAAAAGGAAATTAGTTGATCATTGTCTAAAAAAAATTAATTTTTTAATATTATATTTATTCATGGTGATATCATATAATAGAATATTTTTTAACATGTTTGTATATAATATTATTGTTAAAATGTTTTTGGGGCAATTTAAATTCATCGCTATCTTCAGCCAAAAACGATTTCCTCCTCCGAGAAAATTATTTTAAAACAATGTTTGAATTTTTTTACTATGATTGGTAAAATTGATTTTTACCCTGTATTAGATATATTTTTAATAATAAAATTAAATATTCATATTTTTTTTAGAGCAAGGATCTTTTTATTTTTTTATTTTTCATACAATAAAGTAAATGGAATCTTTATTTTTAATATATTTTAAATTATTAGAAAATTTACAAAATCACAAGCACTCAATATTTTTAGGATTCTATTTTATATTTCAATGAATATTTTTAATAAAATGTTTCATTATTTTTTCATAGTTTTTTATATTTTAGATATGTTTTTTCAAAATAGATATGATAATTTTATATAAATATGATCAGAGTTATCATTCGAAATCATTTTCAATTTATGCTGACATACATTGATATTAGAAAATTTGAAAAATTTGTTTCCCTCATGAATGATTTTAATATTGTTAAAATAAATTTCATCCATTAAAACAAACTTTGATATAATATACTGATTATATAATATGTAAATATTTCTCTCACTTATATATACTGTTTATTCCTCCAACCATTGTTGGTGAAATACATTCCTTTTGAACATTTATAAAAATGCCTTTATTGCAAAATATTCATTAATTGGGATGGGGAAAAAATTTATATAACCTATTTTACTTCCATGGACACTTATAATATTGTGAATGGTGATTTATTTACATCATATAAGACACTATTATCATGAACATGTTAGGACGTGTGTTCCCAGATAGTGTTCCAATGCATTGGGGATATATTATTGTCTCATGAAATGGAAATTATATGATTAAAGAGTAAACACAATCCATTATGAGTATTTTCCTCCATGATATGATTTCAATCAATTTAGCCATGAATCATTTCTATGTTATGTCATATGTTTTTGAAACATTTACTTTTATTTAATTAACATATGATACAACATTTTTTTCTTTTTCCATATTAATAATCAAATGACTTGTCTTTTAAGATATCATGTCATTTATTTGAAAAATATGTTATGTTTCCTTATCATGTTTATTCCCATAGTAGTATTTTTACTCACCACTTTCATTATGAATTCACTAAGTTATACCTTGTAGTTTTAAGAGCTCAAATAGTTGTTAGGAGATCATTAGAGAAAATAAAATAAATATTCCATTATTATACTTACTTTTATTTAATATTAACCTAGTAATTAATATAAATAAGTGCATTATAATCATTTTGATGTATTAATTTAATTTATGATTATGAAACATGTAATAAAATGTGTGAATTGAATGATTTTCCATAGTTTCCATATAGGATTGAGATGAATCTTTATGTAGTAAAAAGTAGTGATCTCTTATACGAAATAGAAGATACATCACCATGATAGTAATTATCCCACCCATGATATATAGTTTATTGTGGTTTTTTGCACTATGGGGTTGTATTTTATCATTAAGGAATTCATTATTGTCTTTAGAGAACACATGAGGTTGAGGAATAACTTTTCTATATGTGATTTGAATATAAAAGAATAGAGGTTGATGAATTTTCTCCATCACAATGAATTTTAGTTCTCTTATATTCAATAGAATGAGACAGTTTTTTGTTAATTCATTATGTTGAAATCTATATGGATATACGGTTCAAGAGTTTTAGGATTGTTGGAATTGTATGAAGGATCATAATGTGATTACTCTTTGTGTAGTATGAATAAATTATGAAGGTTTTCCATATTATATGATCATGATTTTTTCCCTAATTTAGTATGTAGGAGAATAACAGTGGGGATACACATAGGTATAGGTTATGTATAATCCTGTCAGCTAAGGTCATTTTCTAGATGAATGGTCAGATGATATACAATACTTGGTGTTGTTTCTAGAGAGTTTATTTTATTCATTATAAATGTTAATGGGATTTGTAAATGTATTTCATAAATCTCTATTAGTGGTATATACCAGTTTGACTAATATGAATCATTGTCTAAAGAGGTATATTGAGAGGCATGTGATGAAACAGTTGGTGGTACAATTTGTGGGGATGATTTTGGTTCTTCAGGATTTGAATTATCAATAATGATTTCCAAGAGTTTTTTAGTAGACATTGGATGTTCCCCACTAGAAAAGGGGATAAATATTAATTTATTGACTCACCAGAATATATTGATATTAGGAAGGATTCGATTCTACTTTGGTGACAATGGAATGTATAATTATATTTTTCAATTTTCTATAACAAGTGATGTGAATGCTTATAGAAGTCCATATGTGGACTATGTGGTTAGGATTCATTAGGCGCCAAGGCCCATAAGAATTGATCAGGATCCTATATCTACATTTTTTTGTTATGGAGAGGATTGTAGCAGTTTTTTGGATGTCAATTACACAACAACACTACTTTCCACCCATAGACATATGGAAAAACAAAACAGACCATCCTGATTCTCAATAATATGTTGTGATATCAAGTATTGGATATCAGAAGATTATTGGAAAATAAATTAACTTTGGTTATGTTTAAATATAAAATTGGCTACAAATTTTACACTCACATGCCTCAATTTGGGGAATTGTATAAAAAACCATTTCATTCTTTATTTCGCTTGGTCGATGCTAGGGATTCACTTTTTCTTGGACATAATATTCAAAAAAGGACAAGAAAAATGAATTAGATGGTGTGAGATTATATTATGGTGGGGAAACACCATCAAATTTTCTATTTTGATCTCTAGCCGAGGTCCTGGGTGGGTGAGGTTAGAGAATCTATATTTTTTAGGGTCTCTCTAAAATGGGGGTTGTATAGGTTTTTAGGGGGGATTATGATATCATCCAATTATTTATAACTATTGAGGAATTGGTGTTTTTTTGGTAGAAGTTTTATCGATTAGATATTCTGCTATAGTAGAATAGGATCCATAATGTTGTCAATATATCTATAATCAGTCGATATCCTCTTGGTGAATCCCTTTTCATTGAATGTGGTAGTTAGATATTGAGGACGATGTGGCATTCATGGATTATATTGAAGAGATGAATGATTCTAAATAAACAATGTTTAAAAATTGATATATCATCTTGAATCATGTTATGTGGAATCCTGATGTATTAGAAATGATTATAATGGAATTTGATACATATATTTCTGTCTAACACATGGTATTATTTTTAGATTCTCTTTGTTCTCATTTTTTTTATGATGTGATCCATAAATATTGATGTTTTATGAGATGTAATTTCTTTATTAATAATGTGATTTACTTTATATCATTTAACATATAATGATGGGATGTCAGCTTCCTAGTGAAGATATGGTATATAATTTCTTTAAAATCCATGATGTTGAATCATTGTCACATAAAGATGATAATATCTTGATACGAAAGGTGTAATTATTCAATTTTCGTTTTTGGGTAAGTGTTCTATGTTGTACGTAGTAGTTTTCAACTTGGTTTATGTAGGGATTTAAATTTTTGTGTGAAATGATTCTTAATTGAGGTCAGTGTAAATTGATGTGGTGATATGGGATGTTTTGTGAAATATTTGTACATTTACTTGTGATTTTGGTAAGTGGTTGTGTTTATGGTGTAACGAGATCGCTTTGAGGAATCCATGGGGATAGTTTTTTCAGATCCTTCACTTTTATTTTTTTGGAAATGTTTTAATTATCCAGAATGAGAATCATTTCTAAATTATCAAATTTAATGGGATTTCCCTTATAGTCTCAATACTATGTTTTTTTGGGAGGTAAAGTCTTTTGGATGTGTCATGAGAAGGGTTTGGATGTGTTTTTTGTTGAATGATTGATGTAATATGTGGTTCATGATTTAAATATGTGATTATAATGTGAGAGGTTGTTTCACATATCAGAGGATGGAGATACATTACTTGATGTTGGGGATGAATTTTCTATTATTAGATAAGTGAAAATGGGAATGAATTTTTGATGATGTTAATAGGTAATGTAACACCCTGACCCCAGAATCCCAGAGTCGGTGTATTGTTACGTATCATTTTCATGATCACAAAAGATCATGTCTCAAAAGACCGATTAGTTTAGTAGCCTAGGAAGTACTAGATACATTCATGAGGTTTAAATTGCATAATTAAATTGAAAACTACAACAACATTGTTTCCATAGACAATTCTGAGATCCCATAGACTATCCCTGAAGGTCAGTAATAATATACTTCTTCACATCCTGGGAAAAATAAAACATATAAAGTGGTGAGATCAGATGATCAGTAAGGATAAAAATATAGCATAAACATTCAAAAATATGCATAAACATTTAGGGAAATTTATAAAACTAAAACAAAAGACTTTTCAACCTAAACATCATAATAATATGTAAAATATAAATCAAAATAATTCAATTTACTTACTCACATGGATATTATACTAGTCGAATAATCACATGCAGTATCAATAGAAATATTTATAAAGATGGACTGCATAATGCCAGACTATCATAAAAACCTATTCAAGGCCTTGTTCCAAGACTACAAATATGATTTTTGTCAAGGCCTTGTTCCAAAACACTAGTTTGTCTCATGAGACCTGCTGATGCATCATGAAGCTATAGCGGGCTCCACTGATCACTTACTATGTCCAATTAATTATTCATATGAAAAGGTTTAAACATAACATAAAAATTCGTATTAAAACTGTCATATGAAATTACATACTTTATCCATAAACCATGAATGGTATAAAAATAGCACATCCACAGTCAAACATATCACAAAATGTTCAATAAAATATGGATATTTTGTGTCATAATAAATCAAATTCAAAAAATCTTACAATCCATCAATGGATGTTGACATAGATGAAATCAAAACAATTTTTGAGAAAAATCTCTTTCTATTTTGAAATCATTTAAAAGTAATATAATTTTAAAATAAAAAATTTCTTCTGAAAATATACTTATAATATTGTATTGGAAGCTTTGACAATGTTAAAAGGAAGGAAAATAGCCGCACCCGTCGTATGAATTTAAAAAAACATTCTTTCCATAATTTTGTTGAAAAGGTCAAAAAGTACCTTGTTTGGAAAACGACAGAAATATTTATTTCAAAAAACAACTTCAGATAATAAAGAGATAGTGAAATTAACCCCTACCTTGTACATTTCCTTGGTCGAGGGTAGGATAAACTCCTTTATAATGGTGGAATAATTGTTATTAAATTATACAATAATTATATACATTAATATGATATCATATATTATCTTTTAACATTGCTTTGTTAATAATATCTTAGTATTATCGTTGTTTCGGGTGTTAACTGATTCTTTTTCCATTATATGCTTTGTAAAATAAGTAATGTTTGTTATGGATATGATGTATCTTATTCATATTAAGAATGATATTATGTCTTTAAACATTATTTTTATTCATCTAATGAGTATTTTTATTGAATGGATTACGATGGAGAATGAATCTCATCGCGTTCGTGGAGACGGTAATCCTTACCTACGCACGAGCAAAAATATCATTATTTAGATATTAAAATAATATATAATTGTATGGTATACTATATATATAGAATTATTATCATGTTATAATTATTAATTACAACAATTACACATCATTATTATACCCATCCAAATAATAATGTATTGAATAAAAATTACAGTACGACGTGGAGACGGTAAGACGTACATACTCACGTATGGTGACATGTCATTCAAACGATGGATAGAATAATGAATATGGTTGTACCATATTTATAATAACATCACAGTATATATAAAATACTAGAGTTGTTATTTTATAATGTAAACAACAAATAAAGAGGAAGTGGAAGAAGAAAGGAACTTGAAAGAGGTGATGAAATATTTTTCTCTTCCTCGACTTCTTCCTTTTGATTTGATCAAAAGGGATCCTTATATTGGATTTATGAAAAAATTAATGCCTCTAAGAGGAAATTAGTACCTTTTATAGAGTATTTGGGATGGTGTTGGCTGCGCCAAAGGGATTTTAAGGTGTGAATTAGGGTGAAGGGGGAATTCCCTTTTATAAGATGGGTGAGGGAACCATAGGAAAAGGTAGAAATATTATTTTATAATAAAATTATTTTAGGTTTCTAATGGTTACAAAATAAAATATTTAAAGGATAAGGTGGGGATGGGTCGAAAATCACTCAATAAATAGGTTTTATACATTATTTGGTCACTATATTAACATTATCTTTTAGATTTAACTCTTAGTTAAATAGTTTAACATTTACCATGTCTCTTTGAATTTTTATTTTATATAGATAATAAACTTACTAAAAACTTCCAAGAGAACCCCAAGTGGTTCATTAATGATACAACTATAATTATATAAGACTTTTTGAAGAACCATATATTTTTAGGAATATAATATCAAATAATAATATAATATTTGTTTTAAAAACTCTTTTATGTCAATTTTGACACTATTTGGAATTTTTTTTATAAATTCATAACAGCATTATTACTTCTAAAATAATCCATAAATATATCCCGATCATGTCTTATTAACCAAAAAAATTTGGTTAATTTATAAATAGTCTCAAATTACATTTATTTGAATATTTATAACATTAAATATTGTAATATTTCATTAATTAGGTAATTAGAGCATCATCATTGTGTCACAAATAAATTAAATTATTTAATGTCTAAAAATCTAAATAAAAAACCATTATGTAGGAAATATTTTTATCTTATTAATGAATATTTATTGTTGAATTTATCTTATGTATAATAGTATATTAAATTTTTTTAGTTATTATACGTTGAATTTAACAATTTTAACTCTTCTTTGGATTCAATAATAATAAATGTCTTAATCTAATCCAAGTGGAGATAAAGGATCATATTTTATTCCTAAGGTTAATTTTGGTCAATTTACACTTATCCAATAGAACTATGACATGTGTTAGGATAATAATAAAATAATTTTTACCCTTAAATACCCTATTTACTTTTACCCATGGTAAATAAAAGTAAAAAATTACTATTACCCAAAAATTATTTTCATCTTATGGAACAAAATTTTAGTTACTAATATCAACCATGTCTCTATGATTTTTGAAATTTAAGGTCACAAAAGTTGTAAAATTAAGTTTTATGAAAACTTTCAAATGCTTCTAGGAGTTGGGTAGAAGACGATAAAATTTCAATAAAATTTTTATAAATCTAAACATTTTATAACATTACAAAAATTAATTACATAGAACATATATAGGTATTATATATATATTTTGTCCTAAAATAAATTTAGATAAAATTAATATTTATTTAAATTAAAAGTTGGTTTTAACAAATTACACAATGTTTTTCATTATTCATCAAAAAATGAATGTTTTCATAAACATACCAAAAATTCAATCTATGAAAATTTTGATATTACAAATTCAAAATTAATTTATATTTTACAAAATTCAATATATCTAAATTTCATTTATTAATTTAAAATTAATTCCCATTGTCGAAACCAAAAAGAATGTTTTAAAAAATAATAACTACCAAAAGATTGATATTTGTTTATGTCCAATTTCAAAATCAAATTACTTCCAATGAACAAAATTGGATTAAATGTTAAAAATATAATCTAATTATGCTTCCAAATTATTCAAATGTATAGTTGAAAACTATAAATTATTTTGATTAAAAAAGTTTTTTACAGTTAAAATTTAATATTTTTCATTATTCACCGAAATATTAATGTTATCAGAAAAACACCAAACGTTTATCAAAGCTAAATTTTTTTGTTCTGATTATAAATAAGAAGTTTATTTTGTCAAATTTAATAAATAAATGTTTTAAATATTGGATTTAAAAAGGGGTTTCCATTAAAAGGTAGTAAAATTGTATTAAAAAATACATGTTTTATCTTAAAAAATGAATTTGTTCTTATATTTTTTCTAAGAAACTCATAATACAGATTCTAAAATTATAAGGATAATATAAAATTCATAATTCAATTAATACTCTTCATTACCGATTTTGAACTTCTAGTTTGGTATGTCGTGCTACCGTTGAACTCAGTGTTGTATGTAGTGAAAGATATTGAATTACATAGAAGAAATAACATACTATGAAATCACATAGTTTTACATTCTCCCCTCCTTCAATAAATTGTGTCCTCTCAATTTGAAATTTTCTTCTGAAATAAAAGGTTAAAAATAGAAAAATACCATTTTGGAGAACCCACATTAGAAATTAGGTTAAGACAATTTAGTCTTAATATGACTGAAATGGAAATGAAAAAGTCACCAAAAATTATGACCATGATTAAAAGAAAATTGGTGCCAATTAGAGACACATAATTGGAGGAAAAAAGTAAATAATTATTTGGATTGGCTGAGGTCATCAATCACACTCAAGTATAAAAATGAGGGCCTCAAAGCCATCAATCTATGATGATTTAAAATATCATTAGTTCAACAAAACACAAGGTATTAGGATAAGGCATTTTTGGTATTAGGATCCCTTAAATAATGTTTAAGAATTAATTTCTTCATAGAATAAGAGAATATATATATACATACATGACAAGTAGAGTTTCATCCTTCAAAAAATTTCTACGAAAAACTCATCTTTCACTACAAATGATAATAGAACTCGAAAATATTCTATTTATCCAAATCGTATAAGGTTCAAAATATTAACATATACCATTATAATGAAGAAAAATATTTTTTAATAACAAGGGACTTACTGTAGGCTAGTTATAGGTAATAATTCTTTGTCACACATTAGTTGTGGGTTCGATTCCTGTAGCTTTGTCCGATGTAATGGATTGTCACATGGTCTGCGTGTCTAAAACTATAGTATTATAATATTCTCAAAATAATCTTACGAAATGTTTTAACCTTAATCAATAATTTCCAATGTCCAACTTAATCCATTCAAACCTTTGTAGTTATCCAAAATACCACTATCCAAACCACAATCCAAAATTTATAAGGAAGTTAAACACAATGAAAATCCCTTTTTACACATAGTAACTTGTGAATACCTTCATTATGTATTATTTTAAAAAATGGTAACACCATGAATTACTATAAACCCATATTTATTAATTTCATGCTCCCTTATTCTTTATAGAATAATAGATATACTCCTTATATCCATAAATGTATTAAACTCCAATAATGATGGAATATACAAAACATTAATCATTTCCAAGGTAGTTGAGAATATCCAATATAATTTATCCAAATTTACCATCTCTTATTCCAAAATTACTACCTTAGTATCAGGACCATATAATCTCAAATTCCCAATGAAATAGTATTGCAGTACAATCCTTATTTATTTCCAAAATTCAAATAAACAGTACATCATTGATACAACACTCAAAATGACAAAATACTTCAATAACAACATAATAACTCTTAATCATTTATCTTCATATTTGGTAGTATCATAACACGATTCTTATCCAATAGTATCATTTAGGTTATACTCTGATGATTTTTACATTGATTCGCGTAGTGTCTCAACTCCTTGCAGATGAAGAATTGTATATTTGAAACCTTTTTCTCACCCTTACAATCACGTACTTGGTGTCCTTTTTCTCCACATTTATAACAAACTCATATTCCCTTAACTCATTCACCAAGGTGATTTTTTCTCATTTATCACATATGGGAAAATTATTCTTTCCCCTCTTTCCATTATCCATCTTTCTCTCTACCATACTTTTATTATCTTTCGTCCTTTCAATGCCATATGACTTATATAATTATTTACTTATATTATTAACAAATGATTTTATTTCTTCATATGTTTTGAATACATGAGACACTATTTTCCTTCTAAATGTTGGATTAATACCATGAAAGATATATCCTTCCTACTATTTAGATCATACGTATTTTTGGAGTTCACATTACTTCTATGTGGTTCCATTTCTATACAATTTCATATACTATGTCAGTTTATGAATTACAATGAATAATTCCAAACTTGTAGAATACCTAATGTAAATTGAACAGTTTATGGATATAATCCATAATCATAAAAATATTTTCTTTGAGGAGGTTTATAATTATAAACCCTTCATAAAGATCTGTAAAGAAAATGAGAATTATCATAAGCATATCCCCTGAGAGTTTCACAACCAAGAATGCAGAAAGGCCAGTTATCGTGCACCAGTTCCCATTCGAGTATAGCTCAAAGCGGTGCTTTCGGGTTTTACCTCTAGGTACATATTTTCCATTGCGGCCTCTACCTGCACTTATCCAGACCGGGATGCATTTCTTGGAAAACTCACAAAATCTCTACAATACCCAATTTCTAGGAAGTTCTTCTATACTCATCCTCAAAGTCTATCTTAGGGCTATGTGCTCTAATTAGAATTTATCTAAATCTAGTTTCCTATGTTTGTAGTAAAAATTATCTAATACCAACTGTAACACTCTGACCCCAGAAGCCTAGAGTCGGTGCATTATTATTTATCATTGGCATGATCACAAAATATTAAGTCTCCAAAGAACGATTAGTTTAGTAGCCTTGGAAGTACAAGAGACATTCATAAGGTTTAAATTACATCATAAAATAGAAAACTACAACAAAATTGTTTGCATGGACAATACTGAGATCCCATAGACTATCCCTCCAGGTCCATAATAATATACTTCTTCACATCCTGGTAAAAATAAAACATATAAAGGGGTGAGCTCAGATGACCAGTAAGGATACCAATATAGTGGAAACATTCAAAAAGAATCATAATTTTTTTTAGAAATGTATAGAACTAAAAAAACCCTTTTCAACATAAACTTAATCATAATATGGAAAATAAAAATCAATATAATTCCATTTATATACTCACATAGATATTCTACTAGTCGAATAATCACATTCAATATCAATATCCACTTTCATAATGATGGAATGCATAATGTTAGACTTTGATAACCACATAATCAAGGCCGAGTGCCAAGACTACAAATAATATTTTTGTCAAGTCCTTGTTCCAAGAAACAAGTTTTTCTCAAGAGACCTATAGATGCATCAAGGAGCTATAGCGGGCCCCTCCCGTCACTTATTATGTCCAATGAATTCCTCATATGAAAAGGTTTAAACATAACATAAACATTTGTATTAAAACTAGCATATGAGATTTCAATACTTCATCCATAAACCATGAATGGTATAAAAATAGTACATCCCTAGTAAAACATATCACATAACCTTCAATAAAATATGGCTGTTTTTTATCATAATAAATCAACTTCAAATAAGCTTACAATCCATCAAAGGATGTTGACATAGATGAAATCAAAACATTTTTTGAGAAATAACTATTTCTATTTTGAAATCATGTAAAAGTAAAATAATTATAAATGATTTTTTTTTCAAAACATTCTTATAATATTGTAACGGAAGCTTCGACAATGTTAAAATGATGGAAAATAGCTGCACCCTCCATATAAGTTAAAAACATTCTTACCTTAATCTTGTCTAAAAGGTCAAAAGGCACCTTGTTTGGAAAACAACGGAAAGATTATTTTCAAAAACATATAAGGTCAAACAATGGTGTAAATGACATTAACCCAATGTCTATTAAATATTGAATTTTTTTTGAAATACACTTTTATGAAACATGGATGTGGATGATAATGTGGTCCCAACAAATACTTACATAAAAATATCATCAGATATTATAGAGATTGTAAAATTAACCCTTACCTTGTACATTTACTTGGTTGAGGGTAGGTTAACCTCTTTTATAATGGTGGAATAATTTTTATTAAATTCTAAAATAATTATATACATTAATATGATATCATATTTGATCTGTTAATATTGGTTTGTTAATAATATCTTAGTATTATTGTCGTTTCGGGTGTTAACTGATTTGTTTCCTTTTATATGATTTTTTATGTAAGTAATGTTTATTATGTATAGGATGTATAATATTCATATTCTGAATGATATTACGTCTTTAAAAATTATTTTTAATCATCTAATAAAATTTTCATTGAATGGATAATGATGGGGAATGAATCTCATCGCGTTCTTCGAGACGGTAATCCGTACGTACGCACGAGCAAAAATATCATTCTTTTGATGTTAAAATAATATATAATTGGATATTATATCATATTTACAGAATAATTATCATGTTATATTTATTATTTACTTCAATTACACATCATTATTATACCCATCAAAATAATAATGTATTGAATAACAATTATACCACAACGTGGAGACGGTAAGCCATACATATGCTCATATAATGAAATGTCATTAAAAGGATGGATAAAGTAATGAATATGGTTGTACCATATTTATAATAACATAACAATATATATAAGATACTGTAGTTATTATTTTAGAATGGAAAAAACAAAGAAAGTGGAAATGGAAGAAGAAAGGAACTTGAAAGAGGTGATGAAATATTTACCTTTTATTTAGGTTCTTCTTTTTTATTTGATTAAAATGGCTCTTTGGTTGGATTTATGTCTAATTAAAGGATACTAGGATTAAGGGAGGACAGTTTAGAGGGTATTTGGGCAATGTTTGGCCGACCGAAATGGCATTTAAGGTTTGAATTAGAGATAATAAGGAGTGCCTTTTTATAAGAGGGGTGAGGGGCACCTTAGGAAAATCTAGAAATATTATTTTATAATAAAATAATTATTGGTTTCTAATGGTTAAAAAATGAATTATTTAAAATATAAGGTGGGTATGGAAAGAATACCACTCATCTTATACATTATAGATAGGTTTGGGGCACTATATTAATTTTATCTTTTAGATTTAACTCTTAGTTAAATAGTTTAACATTTACCCTGTATCTTTGTATGTTTATATTATATAGTATATAAACTTACTATAAACATCCAAGAGAACCCCAAGTGGTTAATTTATGATGTACCTATCATTATATAATTCTTTTGGATGATATTTAGATTTTTAGGAATAGAATATCAATTAATAATATAATATTTGTTTAAAAACCCCTTTATGTCAATTTTGACACTATTTAGTATTTTGTTTTTTCTAAATTCATAATTGCATTATTAATTTGAAAACAATCATATAACAAACCCTGACATGTCATATTATGCTATATAATTAGTGTATTATATAAAAAGTCTAAAAAATATTTATTTGGATATTTATAATATCAAATTCTTTAATATTTCATTATTTAGGTTATTACTACATCATCATTGTGTCATAAATAAATTAAATTATTTAATGTCTAAAAAATATAAATAAAATATGAGTGTGTATAAAATCGTTTTATCTTTATAATAAAAATTTATAGTTGAATTTATCTTATGTATAAGCCTCTATTAAAAATGATTTTGATTATTAAAATTTGAATTTAACACTTTTAACTCTTCTTTGAATTAAAATATAGTAACTGACCTAATGTAATCCAAGTTTACCTAGAGGATAATATTGTATTCATAAGGTTTTTTTCGTCGAATTAAACTTAACCAATAGACTTATGACATGTGTTAGGGTAATATTAATATCATTTTAACCCTTAGTTACCCATTTTACTTTTTACCGCGGTAAATAAAAGTTAAAAATTACGAATAACCAAAAATTATTTTCTTCTTATTGAACCAACTTTTACTTACTAATATCATCCATGTCTCTAGGAGTGTTTAAATTTAATTCACTTAAGTGGAAAAATTATGTTTTATTCAAATTTCCAAATGCTCCTTGGAGGTGGGCAAAAGATGGTAAAATTTCAATAAAATTTTTATATATTTAAACTTATTATAAAATGAATCCAAGGACTTAAATTGAACTTATATAGTTATTATGTATCTATTTTGACTTAAAATAAATTTAAATAAAATAAATAATTATTAAAATGAAAATTCAGTTTTAACCAATAACGCACAATGTTTCACTATTCATAAGAAATTGAATGTTTTCAGAAACATACCAAAAAATCCCCCTAATCTAATTTTGATATTCCAAATTAAAAAATAAAGTCTATTTTACCAAATTTAGAATATATAAATTGAATTTATTAATTTAAAATTAATTCCTATTCTGAAAACAAAAAAGCGTATTTTACGAAATAATAACTACTAAATGATTGATATTTGTTTATGTCCAATTTCAAAGTGAAATTACTTCTAATGACCAACATGGAATAAAATGGTAAAAAATTAATCTAATTATATTTCTAAACCATTAAAATATATATTTGAAAAATATAAATTATTTTGATTAAAAAAGTTGTTTGTAATTAAAATTTAGAATTTTTCGATATTCACCCAAATATGAATGTTATCAGAAAAACACAAAAAATTTATCAAAACTAAATTTTTATGTCCTTCTTTATAAAGAAGAAGTTTATTTTGTAAAATTTAATTTATAAAAGATTAAAATATTGTATTTAAAAAGGGTTATCCTTTAAAAGGTGGTAAAATTGCATTTAAAAAAATACATCTTTTATCTAAAAAAATGAATTTGTTCTTATAATTTTTATAAGAAACTCATAACATGATTTCTAAAATTACAAGGATAATATAAAATTACAAATTTAGTTAGTAGTATTCATAAATTTTTTTGAACAGCTAGTTTGGTAAGTCATGGTGCGCTTGAACTCAGTGTTGCATGTAGTGCAAGTTGTTGAATTACATTGAAAAAATAACATACTATGAAATCATGGGGTGTTACAGGTAACATGATGTTAAATTAATGTCTAAATAGTGTATAGTTTTATAAATTCATAGGCCAAATTTGATTCATGGACTTATTTGGAAGACCTTAATATGATTTATTTTTTGAATTCGTTTTTTAGGTAATGGAAGTGATTTTAAAAAGATTGTATATAAATTAATGGCCTCACATGATTTTATTCATTATACTCGTATTTTTATTAAAAAATGTAAGAACCTGATGATACTTTTAGAGATCACCTACCCATATCATTTTACATTAATCGTTGCTTTCCGTAGGCATGATTTTTGGAAATAATGTTGACTTATCCTTTTTAATCCATTATTTCCTTCTTTTTAATCCATTGGGAAGTCATATCAGTGAAGTTTTTTCGGTTTAGGGTGTTTCTGTTCTATTTTTATATAAACAAATTTTTTGGTTAAAAAATACTGAGGTTTTCCTTGAATATTCACAATAATTTAATTACGTTCCCTTTCACCCTTCTATGTGTGGTGTTCAGATTGCATCTTTGAGGTATTTGATCTTTCTTCTCTCATTATTAGTTAATAATGTAGTGATATCTTGCATATTATTTCCCTTAGGGTGATACTATGAACCATCATAAAGATGATAATAATTTTTTTTAATAAAACTAATGATAATGTATAGAAATCATATATTTTACTTTTTTTATTTATAACGAGTTTTCACTTCACTGTTTTCACTCCCAAAAATCACAACTATTGGGATACTTGTTTGGGTTATAGTTAATACGATTATATATCCATTTATTTGATTTTATAATATCACATTGAATAAAATAGATAATCTAATATATATGGATAAAGTAATTGTCTTGAAAAAAATACTTGTTAGTGTGAGAATTACCTAAAACATAAATTAATGACAACCCATGAACCCAAAATATGAAATATGTGAAAGCCATGATGTTTTTCATATTGTGGTTGTGATTTCAATGGTTTTTTGTGTGGTGTGTGATATGTTTGATAATAGTACTAACTGGATGGCATGTGGTTTGTGATTGAATGTTATGTGATGGTTGTTTTGCATGAAATGAGTCATGGTCTTGATATGTGGTTGTTTTGATGAGATGTGGTAGCTATGATGGGATGTGGCTGTCATGTTGAAATGGGGTTGTGGTGTGAGTCCATGTTGATGTGAGATAGATGTGTTGTTTTATTATGATATGTATTGTGAGTTTCCCTATAGGTACAGAATAATTTTTAATAATAAAACTAAAATAGTATGGCTTGGAAAGGATAATGAAAACACCATATAAGTTAGGATTTATGCATAAATTGGTTTTTTAAATGTGAATAATAATGGAGATAACATTTGTTTTTGTTTTCAATTCATAGAATCTTGTAATTTCTTCACTGGGAAAAGATAGATATAATATGGCTTTTATTTTTTGGCTTGTTGATTTCTCATGTGGTGTTATGAATTAGAGGTGCTAGTTAAACTGGAGGGGGATGTGAGGCATTACAGTGATGTTTTCAGTTTTTATGGTACTCATCTTATTAACCCATTTTTTTGGATATTGAGTGTGGGTAATATATATATATATATATTGTATTTTAATTTTGATTAATATAGACAAACCACCCTAATGAAGAACTATTTACAAACACCCAAAAGTTGGGGGACTTTTTTGAATCATCATAATGATGAGGATGGAAGAATTTCTAACCCAAATTCCCTAATATCTCTTCCAAGAGATTTTAATATGAAATATTTCTGATTTAATAAACAAAAAAGTATAGTTTTAGAGATATTTTATGAGATTATAGGGAGTTTTAATGTTTGGGTCATGCATGGTAGGAGGGGACAAGGATGATCTGCCTTAAGATCACAATACCAAAATATTCTAGACATATGGTTATGATTGCGATATAATGTGAACCCCTTGGTGTCTTTCAACAAGTAGTGATGTGGTGACAAAAGTGACTTCAAGAAGGACATGATGGTCAATATGATTAACTGTTCTTTTCATGATTTGGTTTCTCAAGTGACTTTTGTAATGATTTTTTAAAAGAGATGCGAAAGATGATGCATACGACATTGAAATGCGAACGAAGTAAAAAACTGTGAATTTTGTATTGGGTAACCTATTTATTGATACAATTAAAATTATTTTACCACAATTGGATATAATATTTTCTGAGTATTCCTTGGTGAGGATGAGATTTTATAATTAACCTACATATGTGTTGTTGGTTTTGATGTTTTCTCATGGGTAAATTATTTTAATATCTTAAAATATAAAAAAGAGAGAATGCATATGAACCAACTGAGTATACATGTTTTTCATAACCCAATATATATAAAAACAATTATTTAGGTTTCATCCAAGTCATGGGGGACTGATTTGGACGTCACTATCTGGGGTTTTGTGGCTATAGATAGGTTACTTCCATAAGTTTATTTTGTCTGATATTAATTTGGAGGATCTTTGAATTTTTGTGTATTATTTATGAATTATGGTGTTTTTTGGTTCCATTCCATTATATTTGTAATGGCCCGGACCACTCCAGTCCCTTACTTTGTGAGTTTTGGTGTTGGAGGTGTTCCGGGAGGTCAAGGGGACTTATCCCCAACACTTTGCCAATTTTCCAGTTCTGTGAACAGTGTTTCCAGTATTATCAACAGTAACAGATCGGTCTCACCGATCGGTCTGATAGATCGATCTCACAGATCAGTTTCACAGATCGGTGTGACAGATCAGTTTCACAGATCGGTCTGATAGGTCGGTTTCACAGATCGGTCTGACAGATCAGTTTCACAGATCGGTCTGACAGCTCAGTTTCACAGATCGGTGTGACAGATCGGTTTCACAGATCGGTCAGACAGATCAGTTTCACAGATCGGTGTGACAGATCAGTTTCACAGATCGGTCTGACAGATCAGTTTCATAGATCGGTCTGATAGATCGCTTTCAGAGATTGGTCTGACAAATCGGTTTCACATATCGGTGTGACAGATCAGTTTCACAGATCGGTCTGACAGATCGGTTTCACAGATCGGTGTGACAGATCAGTTTCACAGATCGGTCTGACAGATCGGTTTCACAGATCGGTGTGATAGATCAGTTTCACAGATCGGTCTGACAGATCGGTTTCACAGATCGGTGTGATAGATTGGTTTCACAGATCGGTTTCACAAATCGGTTTCACAAATCGGTGTGACAGATCAGTTTCACAGATCGGTGTGATAGATCGGTTTCACAGATCGGTCTGACAGATCGGTTTCATAGATCGATGTGACAAATCGGTTTCACAGATCGGTTTCACAGATCGGTTTCATGTACAGTAACAGTGGGTGAACATTGTTTCCAGATTCCTACAGTTTTGCCCCTTTTGACGTTTCCTTTGACGTAAAATACTTTTTAAGCCTTATTTTAAGGGCTCTTAAGGCCGTTTAAAATGCCATAAATCCTATATTAATTTTTCCTAAGGCTTGGAATGTTTTACTTGGTCAAACCGCGTGGGTTAATGTGATCCGTTTTTAGTGGAGAATTAACCGGATCTTAAACCGTCACCCCATTAAATCTTAAAAAGGGACGAGATATCATTCTTCCTTGTTATTTCCCTTTGTTCTCGATTAAGAGGCACTATAACCTTTCAATCCTTTCTGTAGGAGTTGCACAATCAATCTTTAATCCTAGGATTGTTTCTGCTCTGTTTTGGATGCAACTGAGTCGTGTCGATCAATCTTCGATATAAGGTATGTTGTATCGTCGTTCTTTTGGGGTTCATCTTCTCCTATCATCTTTTCCATAATTATACCATGTATTCTCTAAGATTCTAATGTGGTTTTCTTGGGTTTGGTTGGTACTGTCGTACCGTGGCATCCTCCGGTGGATGCAGTTGTGATGAGAGGAGGATTGTGACCCGTTTTGTGGATAAAGGACGTCAAGAACTCTTTGAGGTAGGGGATTCATGGATTCTCTAATTGTATATGTGCAATCGTAGAATTAGCATGATTTATCCCGTTGAATCACAATGAAATTGACCTAATTAAATACTTGAACCAGATTATGAAAATTGGTTGATCGCATGTTGTTTCCTTATACTGTGATAATAGTTGCCTCATGTTTTTCTAGATAGAGTGATATCTATGTTTTCTTTGATTTTTTATTCGTTCATGATAGAAATTGATAATGAACGTAAAGCCGGAATTAATTGTTAATTAATTTGCTAAAGATAAAGAGGCATGTAAATTAATCTGGTTATTTCCGTTTTTGTAGTTGTTCTAATTTGAGGATAATCAAATTAGGGAAGTAAGCATGGTTATTTAATTGTGATAGCTTATTGCTTAGGTATCCTGTAATTGGAACCTACGAATAAGAAATATGTTAATTCAATATGGATTAGAGAACAGATTATGTGGGAATTTCTAAAAGGGTTCTGAGTTACCCTCTTGTTGTTAAAGGGTCAAGAGCCCATGATGTGATGTTTTTTTCCGGCTTCTTGTGCTGTGATGTGAGCCCGGATGGCTGTTGTGATATGTGGAGGCATGGAGGCCTTGTGGTTATGGCAGCAGATGATGCCTAGAGTGGCGAGATGCATCAGTTTATGCATGTGGGTGTCGGGGAGGACACCAGAGGTGATGGAATGGGATGGATGTGGTTGCTGGTTGCTTGCGGTTTTCTTGAATGTTAATCTTCTTTGCTTTTCCCCACTGCTCAAGGCAGCTGGTCTTTCTACCCTTCTTCCGAAGGAGGCGAAGACGCACGGTGTATGCCATGTGCTTTCCGTGTTTAGCCTCTCGAGGGAGAATGGGTATATTCTCTTTCTATAGGCAGCAAAGACTCGACGGGTAGTATATCTACTCACCGTGTTGAGCCTCCTTTGTGGTTAGAAGCATAGGATGCTTTTCTAGAATGCATGGGAATATGGAAAAGTAATTCTGTAATGAATGTTTGATTAAATGGTGAAAATCCATGGGGATGGAGATGATGGAATTTAAAGGTGATCTGAATCTTAAAAAGGAGCAGTTGTTTTTGAATGTGATGCCAATTCAGTTTAATGTGGAATTGTTCATTCTTAATGTACAGTGGAACTGATAAAATGAGAACGAAGTAATCTAATAAATCTCTTCAAATGTTTGTGTGCTTATAGGATACCTAGTCTTAGAAGTAGCAGCCTGGAGTCTGAGAGACGTTAGCTGCAGTTGTATCTTAGACTAGGTAATGCCCATAGTGTGGATGTGAGTTACATATATATTCTGTACTTTTTGTGTTTCTATACACTATGCCACCCTGTCGGTAAGGGCAACTGACACCCCGAGTATTTTTAGCCCTGGGGGGGGGGGTGATTTCCCCAACATTCTGATGGGAGGTCGAATGGAAGACTACCCCCTTTGGCCCCGCTCTCTTCTCTTGGTAGATACTTGTGCCATGAGGAACAACAGTTAGTTACCCCATATATGTGTGTAGAGGGCTGTAATGGCTTGTGGTTATTCACACGTATATATTCTGGATAAAGTATCATATGGACTACTATAGGTGTAACGTGTATAGGCTATGATGGCTTGAGGATCCTTACTCGGAGTATGGGCTGTAATGGCTTGAGGTATTATACCCGACGTATGATACACGTTATGCGAGCTGTGGTGGCTCCCGGAAACTACTTGGTTACCTTTGGTTGTGCGGACGGTGTGGTGCTTCACCCAGGTGTCTGCGGGCGAGCCTATGTGGTGCACAAGGTGCAAATTGTGGAGCTTAGCCCAGGTGTCTGCGGGCAAGCCTTTGGAGAGAGATGCACAGGATGTATGTCGTTGGGGGAAAGCGGCAAACCAGTGGGGAAGTAGTAGCGGGGTACCCTTGATATTCTTTACTATATGTTTTTTTCTTGTATACGTTACTTGGTGAGAGTATCCATGGTGAGGTTGGGAACATACTATACCTATTTAGGTGACGAGTTAGTTTCACTTGTTGTTCACTGGGCTTTAGCATTCTTTCTTTACTTTTGCACGAGAGGCTTGGGGAGGATCCTACTGAGTATACTGTTATACTCACCCTATGTATCTATAAACTGTTTTTCAGGTCACTTGGAGCAGGTTGGAGATCAAGCGGGTTACTACTAGATTGTGGTTGGAGGAGGAGCTGTTCGGGCTCGTGGTCACTGCCGTTTAACTTTTTTTTGGGTACTTTTAGTTTTCCCCTTCAGTTGTAGTACTTTTTCATGAAATTTCATATATGTACTTGGTTTCCTTTTATATCTCAGTTCTAAGTTGGAGTTGATTGGAGTCTATTCTATCTCTCTCTTCTTCATGTGTTCTCTTAGAGGGTAATGCCTCCCATTTGTATGTTATTATACCCTTGGTGCTAGTCGCCAACCCAGGGCCTACTCGAGGCGGGACTCGGGGGTCATTATCACCCTTTTCACATTGCCGGCCCAGGAGGGGTACACTTTTTGGGGAGGGGGTCGTGATAGAGTGGTATCATAGGTCTGGTTGAGGTATAGGATGGAGTTTGGAGTTAGGAACAGGTGAGGACGCATGGGATGGTAGGGCAACAGTGTCATTCATGTTTAGTAAGTGGGGTAAAAACTGGAGACCGGTAGAGACATAGGCATTCAGGCCCCCCTATGATCTGTTGCATTGACCTTTAAGTTTACGATGGCTACTAAACAAAGTGATACTGGTTGCAGGGTAGAGACCTAGGAAAGGATCATGCATCATTATTCTCTGCGCCTATGTTTGAATGGGTAGACCTTGGGATAGGTAACATGAAATTAATAAAACAAAACAATTAATTGATTAATGTTGAGTCTTCCATATTCTAGGATTAGGAGCTCTAACAGTTGCTATTTTACAGGTATGGCTCCAGGTCGACGTCCTCGTCAGGTTTTCACAGAAGATTCCTAAGAGGCTGTTCCAGCAGATCACCGCCGAGTAGAGGTTGACGACGATGGCACTTGAAGGTAGACACTTCGAGAGTTTCAGCGCCAGAGTCTACAGAAGTACGAGGGCTCTGTTTCAGATGTAGTCACAGAATACTGGTTGGAGGAGATCGAGATAGGCTTCAGTTCGATTCGTGCTCGGAAGGAACACTGGGTGTCCTTTGTTGTGACGATGCTGCGTGGAGCAGCAAGGAAGTGGTGGTTCTTGTTCCTCGGTGATTGTGAGGAGTCAGCAATCTCATGGGAGGAGTTTTGAGACAAGTTTAGAGTCAAGTTTCTTTCATCGACTGCGAAGGAGTCCAGCCGCCAAGAGCTTCTCACCCTTCGACAAGGGAGCTCCAGTGTTCGAGAGTTTGGAATCCGTTTCAGGAACCTTCTAAGATATGCTTCAGACCTGTTACCAGATGATGAGGCCATGGCGAGGCATTTCGAGGAGGCTTTGCGTCCAGAGATCCAGCGCCATGTCACCCCATTTATGCTGAAGACATATCTTGAGGTGCTGGAGAGGGCAGAGGTTGTTGAGAGGACTTTGTACAGGATTGGATTATCACGAGAGGGGAATCGTCATGATTCGTCACGAAGCAGAGCTGTGGTCCGGGGTTCCCGATTTTCAGGACAGAAGAGTTTCCGTTCACCTGGGGGTAGGTCCCAGCCCTTCCTATCTCATTTCCCCGGAGGCAGCAACTCTCAGGCCTATGACAAGGGATCAGGCACTTGTTTTTCTTGTGGTGGTCGTGGTCATCAGCAGCGGGAGTGCCCGACTTTTCAGAGCAGTCATCGTGCACCAGGCGCTCCACTCCAGGTTCCTCCGTTGAGGTAGTTCTAGCCGAGGCAGCAGCAGCAGGTTGCACCAGCTTTATATCACCAGAGGGTAGATGGAGCAGGCAGAGGACAACACTATGACGCTCCCCGTCCTCATAGAGATGAGCGCGGCTGTGGTGGTGGTCGTCATCAGGGTCAGAGAGGCCGTGGAGGTGGTCTTGGTCATCTTCATGCTCTAGCGTTGCCAGCTTTAAGTGGGGTTTGAGTTTATTATAAATTAATAATTTAGAGTTTACCAAAAGTGCCCATCTCCTCTCTTATTACAGGGCACCTCCTCCCTCTCCCCCTCACACCACTTTGTGGCTTAAATTTTGGCCAACCCTTTCCCATTTATCTTCTCAAAATCACAAGTAATATCATATATGTCATGGTAATCTTCAAAGACCAACTTTAGTTCCCTAAGAGGAGGTTTAGAAGAGGCATGTTGAATAAGAGGTAATATCCTTTAACGATTCATTGATGTTCATTTCTTCTTATACTTCCTCTTATTTTTTTGTTTCATAATAAAGTAATAACATAAGTATTAATCATATACTAATATGTTATTATAAATATTAACCAACCCTATTTCACTATCTATCCATCCTATGGAAAATGAAATCACCGCGCATGCGTACGTACGTAATACCGTCTCCACGCCGTGGTGTAATCTGTTTTTCCACCACCACCTTACTTGGATGGGTATAATGGTGTAAATAATAACTATATATGATTATTATAACATGATACCGACTCTGAAATATTTTATCACCAACTACATTTCCATTCATATAATTATGGGAACGATATCATTTCTTGTCCTTACGTACGACCTACCGTCTTCATGATGTGATGTGACTCGTTCTAAATGATCTTCATTGAATAATGGTTATATAATTTAATTGAATAAATATATATGATATATATTATACTAATACAATTCTATAAATGATATAGCTATAATCTAAAAAGTTGAATAAGAATTTATTCGACAAAACACACATAAGAACATAATGCAATGAACATCGGAATAACAAGTAGCAATGAAATATTATTAATAGGATGATAAGAATATTACCATATATGATATCATAATAATTACTATGATTCTAGAATTAGTCAATGACATTATTTAAATCATTATACAGGAGTTTTGGACATGTACAAAGCATATCAGACCTAAGTTAAGGGATAATTTTTCAATTTTATTTTTATCTGAGATTGCTTATATGTATATATTTACTGGGGTTATATTTTTCATCCATGCCCATAAAAATGTTTTTTCATAAAGTGTTTAATAATCTTCCATGTATGTGTAAAGTCATGTTTACCCCGTTTTGAATTTTACTTTGTGTTATGGATGGAATCATTCTTTTGTTTACCATACGATGTTCTTTTTGACTTTTTCGGTAAAAGTACGAGGATAATGTTTTTTAACTTATATGGCCTGAAGGGATTTTTACAATTTCAAAACTACTTTTCTTTATGAAGATTACTATACAATATTTCATGATTATTTTCAATAAAATCATTTTCTTTTAAAATTTCATGGCATTTTTTGAAAAGAAAATGATTTTGATGATGAAAGGATATATTCTTCAAGAATTCATTTCAAGTGTTTGGTCAAAACTATTTTCCATCTAAGATGACATTATTTAGTATGTTTATGATTGAAGTATAATGTATACATATTATTTACATGGTTTGATTCTTCTTATGATGAATTGATATCTATTTGTTTTATATGGATTATGTTATGATGTAATAATGTTTATAAAACCCATTTTATTCTTTGGGTTATGATGAATTATTTATGTTAATTTTGTGACACATGTAAGAATGATTTCATTATGAGATGAGTGGGACCTATATCTCCCTCCAATCCATTGGGTAAATATTTATATCTCATGAGATAGACATGTCTAGATGACAAGTTAATCCAGTTCAGTGATACAGGACAGGAACGAGGAGTGAAATCGATTCAGTAAGGGACTTTATCCACTATGATGGTCATGGAAACAATGCCTTGGCTACTATGAAAATCATAACATGTGCTTACTAGTTTCCACAATTAAATGTTTTATTACCTATCAATTTTATCATGACTAATTTTCCTTTATGATCTATGCCTTATGTACTGCCCAGATTTATGTAATTTCTCATGACTTTGATGTTTTATGTTCATGTTTTTACGTTCACATGTTTACGATTTTTTTAAGTTTTCTATGTTTACCCTTACAGAGCATTTAAGATCACCCTTTTGATGTTTAATTTTTCCCAGGATATAAAGAAAGGTTTTAGTTAAGAAAATAAGGGGAAGATATTTATGGGATATGTTTAAGATCACTCACCACGATTAGAAGATTATGTTTCGAGTTTCCAAAGACACTAAAATAATACGGTCTTTGGGCATCTGTTTTTGTTATGTATTATGTATTCCGAAAAAGTAATGTAATGTCTATGTACATCATGTTTGGGTCTCTACAATATTTATCTATCAAGTGTATTCATCTTTATACACATTTAATTATTTATTATATAGTTTCATGTATTTATTTCACATTTCTTTATAGTGGAATAAATTATAGTGCTGAATGATTCCATGTTGTGTGATCTAGGTGGCACACTTATGCATGAAATTAAATTATTAAGAAAGGTACACCCTAATAGCACTCAAATGCATTGGGTAAAGATTAGTATCATGATACACAATGTTAAATGAGGATTTACTAGTGCTAATTCAAGTGGAACGAGGGTTTACTCAGTCTTAATGTGCAATGAGCCTTGGATCATGGAAATATCATGTTAAATATTTTTTACAAATTTCCATGTTGTGATATTATTGTTATATCAAGACTTTAGGTTCATATTTCTCTTATGCTCCATTTATATTTCTATTTCCAAAAAATTTATTGTATTCTTCTTGTTTTGACTTGTTTACTCCCTTAATAGGATTTATAGCTCACCCTTTTTATATGCATATCCTCAGGTTATCCCCTGAAATTCTTCGTACAAAAGAATATGTGTGGTCATTTAAAAGATGTTTTCAATAATGATGTTTATTTCATGTTCTAAGTTGTTTTGTAATGTTCATAAGCCCCAAATACACTATTACTCCAGATTTTCTATGTTGTATCAAGTGAATATTTTATATAATAAATTATGTTATGTGTGAAATAAAGAGTAGGGTTGTTATAGTTTGTATCAGAGGATAGGATTAGTTATTTTTTGGATCAGGATTATAAAAACCTAGTGAGATAATTATGGATAAGACTAAGTATAATAAAAACATCAATAAATTTTTCTGAGTATTGAGTAAGTGGTTTATCAAGAAAATACATCCCTGTCTGAATAGGAGAAGGTAGAGGCAGCTCTAGCACATATGTATATAGGGGTAAAACCTAAAGACACCCCTTTGAACTAGACTAGAAAGAGAAATGCTACACGACAATGGGCCTTGATACACTATTGGTTATGACACTCAAAAGGGAAATGCTTTGGTAAATTCATAAGCTTAGTATGAACCATTATCAATAGAATTAAAAAAATCCCCTATGAATATAAGTTGGGGAGTAGATAATGGATAACATAGATATGTTATGGAAATAAATGTAATTTATAAGTAATAACTTTTGATCATTGGATTCCCATTTATATGTTACCCCTACCATTCCATTTATACCAGACAATGGTAAGTAACAGGTAGTCATGGGCTAACAACTGATGCAATGATCAATGTGATGGCTCTTATAATGGGATGACCAATCTGATGGAGTGAGAATTGAAAAATTTGTCATGATACTCTATAATTTAACTCAAGTTTTGAATAGAAACATGGATCGAGAGGATAGTAAACCCCCCCCCCCCACCCACAAAAAAAAACAAGACGCAATTGATAACTTCATGATACAAAGGCCTTATAATTTTAATGCATCATATGATCCCTCAATCGCCAAAAAATGGATCAACTCTATTTAAAATATATTTTCTATCCTTCAAAGATAAAAGTAATAGAAGGTTTTTCTGGATTCTTTCCATATGGAGGGTGAAGCAGATCAATGGTGGACATTGGTCCAGAATACTTATCCTGTGGAAGAGATCAAGGCAATGGAATAGAAGGATTTCTGGAAATGTTTTTAAAAAAAAATATTTTCCTAACACCATCCAACATTAGATTGAAAGGGACTTACTTTCCCACCAGAAAAAAGATGATGAATACATCGAAGCGTATGAGGAAAACATCACAAGTATTGATCGATATGCCTTTGTATTTGTTGTTACCCCCAAATGTATGGTTAACCGCTTCTTTAGTGGGCTAAAAACTAGCCTATTGAAATCCCTAGAGATCTGTGAATTCAAGAGATATGAGAAAATTGTCTGATGTTCCCTGATGATTGAAATGAGGAATGGTGAATCTCCAGGTTATCATGAGGATAAGAAGCATAAAGTGGAATTTAATTCTTTTGGTCTGATGTATAAATACAATGGTGCTAATAAAATATACCACCCCACTTTCCAAAAATGCGGAAAGAAGCACCAAAAAAATTTCCTAAAGGGGATGAGGAAATGCTTTAGGTGTGAAAGATAAGGGAACAAGACCATTAAATGCCGAAAAGAAAAACCAGCGGCAATAAAAGAGGAGAAAAATGATCCATTCAACCGTCAACGCATTGTTCATTGCTTCAAATACAAAGAACCATGGAACTTTTCAAACTAGTTCTGTATGAAAAGGGTTTTCGGACGCAACCAACAACCTCCAAGGTCGATAGGGTGTGATTTTTCCATCAGTACATTAGAAGTGATCCCTGAAAATGAAGTGGTGATAGGTATGCTAGTTATTCATTCAAGAATTGAGAATTTACTTTTTGGTTCTAGTTCAACGCATTATTTTAAATCCTGGTAGTTTAGTATAAAAACACAAACACCACCCCTACTCATGGAATTAAAGATTTTAGTGTGAACAGAAAATGGGCCAATCATTTCATCTAATGAATATAACTCCTCCCCTACCATAATTTGTCGATAGAACTTCCCAAAAATCCTCATCATACTACCTCTAGTTTAATTTGATGAAATTTTTGGAATGGATTGAGTTTCCTTATATAGAGCCAACATAAATTTCCATAAGAGGGAAATCTCTCTTTATATGGTGAATCGACCCAAGTTTCTATACAAGTGCATGGAGGATGATGAATCTTCTTTAGCACCATAATCTCAAGCATGGATATTTATGACCTATGAGAATGGGTATCATTCTCAGATGATTGTGTCTATAGAAGTAACCGTACTTGAAAACATTCCTATTGTCATGGAATTCGCTGAAGTGTTTCCCGAGGAATTTCCTGGTCTTCCTCCTAGAAGAGACGTTGAATTTTCAATTGATCTTATACATGGGTAATTTACAATATCCATGACTCAATATATAATGTATGTTGTGAAGCATAAGGATACGAAGAAAATACTATAGGAGAATATAGAAAATGGGTTTATACGCCCAAGTGCATCACCATGGGGTCCACCAATTCTCTTCATCAAGTAGAATGGTAGATTAATGCGCCTTTTCATTTATTTTCATGACCTCAAAAATTCACGATAAACAAAAATTATCTTCTTCCATGAATTGATGACTTGTTCAATCAACTACGTGGAGCACAATACTTCTCCAAGGTGGATCTGCGGTTGAGATATTCTCATGTAGAGGTGAAGGAGGAGGATATCCCCAAAACTGATTTTCATACAAGATATGGGAACTATGAATTCATAGTAATGGATTTCAGACTCATTAATGCTCTTGAAATATTTATGGAGTTGATGAATAGATTCTTTAGATATTACCTTGAAAAAATATCTGTATTCTTTATAGAAGATATAATAATATACTCAAAAACCAAGGAGGATCATGCAGAGCATCCAAGAATTGTACTAGAGATATTACAAAAGGAGAAGCTCTATGCAAAGTACAAAAAGTGTGAGTTCTGGTTAAAGGAAATATATTTCATGGGTAATATGATAAAAATAAATGGGTAGCTAGATATTATCATCGATTTGTGAGAAATTTCTCATGATTTTCCAACCCTCTTACCAAGCTAACTCAGAAGGTAGTAAAGTTTTCTTGGAGTTATCAATGAGAATATATCATCAAGGAGTTGAAAAAGAGCCTTATCACTTCACTCTTCCTCACACTACCCACAAGTGGGGAACACTTTTTGGTATTCAGTGATGCTTTGAAAAAGGGATTGGGCATTGCGTTGATGCAAAATGACAAATTCAATCCCTATACTTCATGGTAATTGAAATTTCATGAGAAAAAATACAAAAAATTATATAGAGTTGGTATAGTAATCTTCACTTTAAAAATTTGGCAACATTACCTATTTGGGGGGATGTGTGAAGTATATACAGATCACAAAAGTCTCATGTATATATTCACTCAGAAAGAGTTGAATAGGCACCATCAAAAATGGTTATAGCTGATCAAAGACTATGATAGCTCATTCCATTACCACCCTAGGAAAGAAAAAAAGGAGTTGGATGCTCTAATTAGAAAGGACCCAAAAATTCCATCATTGATGATAATTGAAAAGGATTCAATAATCATAAATTTGATGAATATGGACATGGGAATCATAAATATTGGAACATCATCAATCCTTTCAAAACTGATTTCTCAACTATCTCTTTTGAATATGATAAAGGATACTCAAAAGGATTACATGGGAATTCAGATGAAATTAAAAACTATTATAAAGAATATCCTCGGAGTTCAATGTTAATGAATAAATAATTGTGATATTTGGGGAAAGATGATTTGTTCCATAAAATCTAGAGTTAAAGAATGAACTTTTGGATGATGTAAATAGTTCTAATTTTTCCATTCATCCTGAAAAAAAAGATGAATGTAGATCTCTGAGTGCATTATTGGTGGGATTAAATGAAGAATGAGATCGCTGAGTATGCATAAAAATTTCTAGTATGTTAGAAAGTGAAAGATGAGAAGATGAAGTTTAAGGGGATGATGCAACCATTACCCATACCACAATGGAAATAGGAGAACATCACCATGGAAATTTTCACCAAACATATGAAAGCATACAAAGGAAACCATGATGTCTAGGTAGTTTTGGATTATCTTACAAATATTTCATAATTCATTTCAATTCAAGAGGATTTATCATTAGATCAACTAAAATGGATATATATCAAAGAAGTGGTGAGGCTGTAGGGAGTAACACTATATATTGTATCCAATCATGATTTAATATTCACCTCTATGTTTTGTAGGAGTCTTTAATATGCTATGAATACAGATCTAAACTTTATTACAAATTACCATCCTCAAACTGATGGTCAATCTGAGAAGACTATCCAAACACTTGAGAACATGTTGAGAGCATGCTGAGGGGATATCAAAAGAGGATGGGATCAGCACCTTCCTCTGGCTGAGTTCTCTTGTAAAAATTGATTCCACTCAAGAATCCAAATGGATACTAATGAATCCCTTTATGGGAAGACGCGAAGAACACCAGCATGTGGGTATGATGTTAAGGAGAAAAAGCTCTTAGGTCCAGAAATGGTCGAAGAAATGGTGGATATGGTTAATACCATCCAGCATCACATTAAAGCTGCTCAGAGTCAACAAAATAGATATGATCATAATAATCAATGAGACCTAGAATTTGATTTCGAAAACACGGTATTCCACCGCATATCACCATGGAAGAGAGTTGTGTTTTATGGAATGAAGGGAAAGCACAATCCAATGTACATTGGACCTTTCAGATCCTTGATCACATTGGACTAGTGGCCTATTGACTAATGCTCCCACCGAACCTATCTAATGTACACGACGTATTCCATGTATCACTCTTTTGGAAGTACATACCTTACCAATCACATGTACTCAATCCAGAGGTGGTACCATTGGAGAATGACCTCTTCTATGAAGAGAAGCCTGCGAAGATCATAGATCATACAGAAAAATTTCTAAGAAATAAGAAAATTCCCATTCTCAATGTGTTGTATAGAAATCACATGTATGAATAAGGAATATGGGAATATAAGGAAGTGATGAAGTAGAGTTACCCTCATCTATGGGAAAAGGAAACTTTTTAAGGCGGAATTTCATAAGGGGTGAAGATTATAATGACCCAATCTTTTATTAATGAAAATTCATATTGTTCTAATTAAATGTCATATTATGAAAAATGGTTATATAACATATTCTCTTCCATAGTTTTATGTTTTTATATTATAAAATACCATTATGAATCATTACCGTTGCTAATATAGCTGTTGAAAATTAACCACAGTATTAGTATAAATTTTGGGCTTTAACAAATCAAATTTACTCAGACGAAGAAAGAGATGACCTCATTGTAGAGACCCAAGCTTGACGTACAGGGAAATTACATTAATTTTGTGGAATACTTAATACATAACAAAAACATACTTCCAAGGACCATTATAGTTTAGTGTCTTTGGAAACTTGTATCAAAATATTCTAATCATGGTGAAAGATCTTCAAGATCTCCCATAATGATTATTCCCTTTTGTTTTATTACCTAAAACATTACTTTATATCCTAGGGAAATGAAATCATAAAAATGGTGTGCTCAAATGCTCAGTATGGGTAATAATGGAGAAAATAAAGAAAACCATATAAGTTTGAACTTAATAAAACATGAACATAATGTTTAAACATAAAAATATAGAGTTGTGAAATAAATCTTGGTAGTACGTAAGGCATAGATCATAAAGGAACATCAATCATGAAAAAATATCATGGGAATAAAACATCTAATTATATCAAACAATTGAGCACATGATTTTATTTCCATATTATCCAAGGAATTGCTTCCAAAACCATCATAGTGTACAAAGTCCCTTACTGAATCAGGTTTACTTATCGTTCCATCCTTGTATTATTGAACCAGATTTACTTTCTATTCTAGACATGTCTATCTCATGAGATATAAACCATTACCCAATGAATTGGAGGGAGATATACTTCCCATCCATCTCAAATTGAAATCATCATTAAGTGTGCCACAACACAATCATTAATCATACATCATAACCCATTGAATAAAATGGGTTTCATAAACATCATCCCATCTTAACATAATCCATATAAAACAAATGGATATATTTTCATCATAAGAAAAATAAAACCATTTAACTAATAGAGACATTATACTTGAAACATAATCACACTAAATAATGCCATCTTATATGGGAAATAGTTTTGAATGAACACTTGATATGAATTTTTGAGGAAAATATTATAGAGGAAGCTTCATGGAAATAAGTCATTATGAAACCATAAAAATCCATTCATGCCATATATGTTAAAAAACATTCTTCTCATTCTTTTACTGGAAATGTAAAAAGGTACCTTATATGGTAAACAATGGAAAGATTCCTTCCATACAATGTGGTAAAAGTCAAAAATGTGTAAAAATGACTTTAAACATACATGGAAGAATGGTATAAATTTTATGAAATTTTTTTAGTAAAAATGGACATGGATGATAAACATAACCCCAGTAAATACTTACGAATAAACAATCTCAAAAAAGAACGAGATTGGAATAATTATCCCTTACCTTAGGTCCAATTTCATTCGTACATGTCCGAAACTCCTGTATAGTGGGTTTAAAGAAATTATTAACTTATAATAGAACCATAATATTATTTATGATATCATATATGTTTCACTTATGACTTTATGTTACCCATTCTTTTGTCAGTTCCATGTTAAAGCAGCGTTTTGGGTAAAATAGTTTCATTTATCGTACGTGTTTAGAATTTTTGTTCTTGATATTTTTACCTATATCCTTATTTACTTAATTCCAGAATTTAAAACATGATTTATATATAATATATATATTCATAATATAAATATAGAAGATATATCGATAAATGGAATGAAATACACCGTTCATGGAGACGGTAGGCCATACGTACGCCTGAACACTATATTTGTTTTCTTATTGAATTGAACAGAATTAAGTAAATGAAACATATATGTACATAAATCAAGTATCATTATTATTTCATATATTTCATTATTATTTATTATATATACTTTATAATCATTCTTGAATGGTTAACCTGGAGAATGAATCACATCGTGTCCTGGAGACGGTAATCCATACGTACGCATGAGCGATGATATCGTTATCATAATAATTTAATGGAATTGGAGTGTATGATATAATATATCAGAATCTGTATGATATTATAATAAACATATATAGTTATTTATTACACCATTATACCCATCCAAGTAAGTGGGTGGTGGAAAAGAAGATTACTCCACGCTGTGGAGAGGGTATTTCGTACGTACGCACGTGCGGTTATTTCGTTTAACGTAGGATGGATAGAAGGTGAAATGGGGTTGTTTAATATTTATAATATCATATCAGTATATTAGTGATATTTATTTTATTACTTTATAATTAAACAACTAAAGAAGAGTATGTTTAAGAAGAATGAAATTCGAAAGAATCGGTAGAAGAGATAACCTCTTCTTCGACACACCTCCTTTAAACTTCTTCTTAAGGGACTATAGTTGGACTTTTGAGAAGACTAGAACCTCCAGAATCATTCTAGGGATGTTCAGAAGATTAATGTTCAGGGGTTGGATGATCTTGAAGGCTAAAAATGTTGTGAGGAGGAGAGGGAGGAGGTTCCCTTTTATAAGGGAGGATAGGGGCACCTTTGGAAACATAAAAATTATTACATTATAATAAATTCAAACCCCACATAAAAACCACCATAAATGACTCATTTTGAATATCATATGAGATAGGGTCGTAATCTTATCAACCAATAAAATTTATACATGTTGGGAATTTATTTCAAACCATGTCAACTATATTTATCCTTATTTAATCTATTTAATTTTATTTGTGGTAATAAAATTATAAATTTTAAATTGTGATAAATAATTACTTATGTGTTGTTAATTTTCCATAATTAGATAAATTATAATATTTTAGCCCATTTATTTTTAAATTTTAAATTTTTAAATGTTTTTGTGATTTTTATACATTTTAATTATACGTTATTTTTATAAAATAACAATAGTGTCAATTTGACACTATTCAAGTATTTAAATTTAAATAAAATCCACATAGGAGACATATTAAAAAAAATATTTAATAGATTACTAACATGTCATATTTATCTAAAAAAATTTGGGGAGAACATTAAATTTTTCATATAATATTTATTTTAATATTTGTAAAACCATTTATTTGATATTTGTCTTAATAAAATAATTACTACAACAATTTTGTATAATTATTTCATATACTTATCTATTTCATAATAATAAAAACTAAAATACTATGATGAATATAAACCTAATAGATTTTATAAGAATAATTATATTCGAATTTATCATCTTAAAATCACAACATTTAAATTGTTATATTTATTAAATTATGAAGGTGACAACATTGTCATCATTTAAAATAAAATATTGTAAATGCCATAATCTATTTTATAAAATTAAAAATGGTCCACTAGTAGACCCTTGGATTCTTAGGGTATATATATAATCAACCAATATGTTTTGGTAAGGTGTTTGGGCCTTTTGATGGGTAATATTATTTTAATAAAATCTATATTATTGATTTTTCACTAAATAAATAATTTCTGCATCATTAATGTTTATTCTATTAAGGTAATTAAAAATTTCATAAAAATTACAAATAAATTACCATAAAAAGGAAATAAATTTTATAATTTAAATTATTATTTATAATCGAATTTATATTCGTTATAACCCTATTTTAAAAGTAATTTTATTATTAAAGTTTGAGTGAGACATATTTCACTATCTTTAAATAAAATAAATTAAGGGTCTTAATCACATCCAAGTGGGTTCCAATAGATTCCATTTCTTCCCAAGTATGCTTTAAGAAAAAATAATCATCCAATTATATTAATACAAGTGTTAGGGTAATTTTATAATATTATATTTACCCTTAATTACCCGATTTATCTTTAACTATGGTAAATAAAATTTACCATAGTTACTATTCATAATGCCTAAAAAACGTAACTCATTAAAATAATTTGGAAATACTGATTCTAAATATAGAATCCATTTTTCAAAATTCAAAACACAGAATTTGCATTATTTAATTTAAAATCAATCCCGATGTTGAGAAAACGGGTTTTAAAAGTTAAAACGTTACAAAAGATTGAAATGTTTTTTACTTATGAATTCCGTGTAAAATTAATGCTAATGACTTAAATTATATTAAATGGTAAAAATATATTCTATTCATACTTTAAAAATATTCAATCTAATAATTTAACAATATAAATTATCCTGATGAAAAAAGTTGTTTTTAATTAAAATTTAGCGTATATTTACTATTCATCAATATATGAAACTTATCAGAAAAATGTAATAAATTTATCCAAAGTAAATTTTTATATCTCCATGGAGAATTGACGACGGAGAGAGCACGTCTCGAACGGTGATGAAACCCTAGCTGATGACAGATGATGATTCCCCCCCCCTTCCCAGAGGTGGGAAGGGGGGGGGGGGAGGGCCTGCCGATGAGGTCGCGAAATCCCTTTGTACTTTTCTCCAATCCTATGTATCTCCTTGAATTTCCATATATTATGGTGAGTCCGAAGGTGCCGGATCTACATCTTGGTAATCCTCACATACTGATCTCGATGTCGGAGTTTTCTGAAGCAACGAGTCATCTAGAGCTGACCCTGGTGGCTAGATTTAATTTTCGTAGACAATCAGTTGATGATTTTGATTGGTTTGGTTTTAGAAAATGGGACCTGTAAGATCGTGCAGTCGTTGGTCTTTTGGATAGCAGACATTTTATGATATGCTTTTCCTCGGAGGAAGACCTAATTTGGGCATGGGATAATGCTCCAAGGCGATGCAACGGGTGTAAATTTCTTCTCCTTCGATGGAATTTTGATCTCTATATGGGTCGTGATCCCGCCTCCGTCCCGATTTGGGTAAGTTTCCCTCATTTGCCTTTACCTTTCCAAAACCTAGCGATTATGCGCTTTCTTGGGAACTTGGTTGGTAGATTCTTGTGCTCTGATGCTCGAACAGCCACGGTGAGTCACCTAGTCAATCCTCGACTCTGTGTTGAGGTGGATATCTCATGACCTTCGGTTGAATGGGTCTGGATATCTATGGGCCATGAGTTCAGGTGGAACCAGGAAGTGGTTTACGAATCGTGGACTGATTATTGCAGTACCTGCAATAGGATGGGTCATTTATATTATAGCTGTCAAGATCGACTTGGCAGCAGGAGGTCTCTTGGTCTGTAGAAAAGGATAGGGAAATCTATTGATAGGAGGGGGAAGTCTGCTGATGATGATCCGGTGGGCAATGCATCTGGACGTGGTTCTTATGCTGCACCTGTTTTGGAAAATCCAGTTGATTCTGCAAATCCTATGGTGTCTTTGGTGATGAATAGACTGAATATGGACTTGCATCGGGAGAATATTTCCAAGGGAGATATGGACAGAAGGGGTGATGTTGTTGGCATGGTTGCACGCACACCAGTGGATGTAGTGCAGAGGAAATAATCTCTAGGGATCATTAGTGCTGGTGGGTCTGCTCTTGATCGCTGCATGACAGAAGGTGGCTTACTTGTGGGGGCTGCTGCTGTGATGGGGTGTGGTAGTGACAAGGTGAGCAGTGGGAAGCAGGGGCCTTCGATAAAAGCTGAGGATAGCATGCTTACTGTCATTGTTGCCGATGTTGGGTTCAATTGTGCTGATCCGAATGAGGGGGGGGGGGATGCCATCAATTGTAGAGGCTTGTGGGAAAATGACAGATGTCAGTCATTATCTGAGTAGTGAGAGGAAGAAGATGCAGTTGCAACCTGCTGTCCTAGGGAGTAATGATGCTACCTGCAACCAGTTCAAAGTCATGGAATCCGAAGAGGAAGTGGATTCTCTACAAAATATTGAAGGGCAGTATGAATGGATTAGTCCAAGAAATGCAGTGAAGGCAATGGATGCCAACCAAGTGATGGAAGGGCAACCTCCATGTCTGGCTGTAATTGACGGTAACAGATGTAATGAATGGGATCAAGGGGTGGCTGATGGTTTCAATTACGACATGGTAGCTGGAAATTGGGGGGACGTCTCAGACAGTGACAAGGAAAATCATGGTGTGATGGTCATGCCTTCCTATTGTGAGGTTCTCAAGGACGGGAAGGGGAAATCTGGACAAGAGGTGAACATCACAACAAAAAGAAGGATGAGGAAAGACTATTCTGATCTGCCAAAGCCGCTGTCCCCTACATCCTCTTTCAAACAATCTCCGCATGACTTGGTATCTTTAGAGAAATTGAACCTTAGAAGGAAGTATGCCATGATACTAAAGCACTATGAAAGATCGTAATGGGAGACGGCCAATGCGGAAGGAGGTTCGTATGGAGGATATGATGGTTTTGAAGTTTATGATATGTAATTATGCTTATATGTACTTGTTGTACTTTTCTTTTATTTAATAAATAGTCAGGTGCCTACCTCTAACTAACTTTCCTGGTAAATTTTTATATCTTTGATCCAAGGAAGAAGTTTAATTTGTCAAATTGAACTTATAAACATGTCAAAAACCAGATTTAAAGTTAGTTCTCCAATAATAGACGACAAAACTGTATTTTTTAAAAAATACTAATTTTACCCGAAACATTTATTTTCTTCTCATACCAAGTTCTTGAATATGTGTAAGATGAATTATATTGTTTTAAAACTCAAAATTTGGTTAATACTATTCATAATGGCTTGTTCATAATATATCATTGTTTAGTGAAACTCAGTTTTGCGTACAACACAATCTATTGAGGAAGGTCGCTCTTGTGTGCAACACAAGCCAAGAATAGTGTTTGCGTATACTACAAGCTAATACGGTGTTGCGTGCAGTGCAAGCTAATCTTGGTGAAGCATACAAAACAAGATTTCAATGAAATTAAAAGGAATATTTCTCATAAAATCTCAGGGTGTCACATTATACCCCCCTTAAAATGAATTTCACCTTCGAAATTCACCGGGGTTATAAATTTTTTATAACTTGAATGTTTCTTTATTAGAAACCCACATCGTAAAAAGGAATACTAAAACATAATTTAAAATACCAAAGTAATGGTTAACCAAATTAACTCTCACTGGGTTTCCACATAGAAGAACATAGGTGAAAATATGGATATAGAGGAGAAATCTAACAGTCATGTTCTGATGGAGAGTGGTAGAGAACATGACAATGAAAAAGAAAAAAATCAAAAAGCCATAAATTTTTGAGGATCTAAGGTAGCATTTAAATCATTAGATATGAGGGCTCTAGGACAACATTTTTGGTTTTCAAGATCATTTCCCTAATGTTGAATAATTTTTTAATGAAACTAAATACTTACTTGTTTTTTGTACAATCTCACTATTTTTTATGACTTGAACAATTTCCACTTCATCAATTAAAGAAATGAAGTTGAATTTATCTTTTGTGATGTGTTAGCAGGTCATGTGATAGAATGATAGATAATTCCGTATGTCTCATCCATAAGGTTAGAAAAGGTTATATACATTAGTCCGTCTTGTGGTGAGATTAATCGTATATGGTTCCAAAAATGGACTTATACTTCATCTATTATACCACTTAATAAAATAAAACTAGTTTATACTAACCAGGGACTTCCTCTAAGCCAGTGGTAGGTGATAAAGTCCTGTCACACTTCGGTTGTGGGTTCAATTCCCGCAACACTGTCCGATGCGACAGGTTGTCTTCCATCACGTAGGTTGTCCTTTTTCTAAAACTATACTATTATAAAATTCTAGAAACAATTTTATCCTTAAATAATACTATCAGATGTCCAACTTAATCTATTCCAACCTTTAGCGTTATCGAAAATACTTCTGTCCAATCTCATAGTATAATCAAAACAATTACAAGAAATGTTATCAACTAAGAATGTGAATACAATCATTTATCCCATGTATATCATAAGATATATCATGTTGGTTACATTCCAAACATGTGAATTACTTAACCATGTATTCTCATGAAACATGAATTACCATATAATCTTTGTGAAATCATGAATGCTGTCAAAAGTTAACTCTTTTCACATACCAAAATCCCAAAATTTCTATATACTCAAATCATGATATACCTTTTCCCTTATATTAGTCATGAGATCATTGATACTGTCAACAATTTCATTATCTCTTTATCCCTTCATTATGAACATATTAGGTTCTTTCAAAAAATATTTCACTCACTTTTCATGGTTATCGGTACCATATAATTATTAAAAACCACAAAAAACCAATACATAGATATTCCAATATTCCACGATACTATAAATGAGATTCCACAACACTATTTTGGAATCTCGTTGCATAAACACTTAATCATTCCACCAATTTGTTTTCAAATTCAACATTCCCAATAGTGATCATATGTGACTTCCATTTGTCATTTTCCTTAAGAGGTTGTTGATGTCGATCATCATTAACCCTTGGATTAGGGCATTGGTTAGAATAATGCCACATTTCCCTATACTTGTAGCATTGATGTTTTGGTGGTGTGTTCTCTGCAGTCTTTTATGCATTCAAATCATTAGCTACCTTTTTCCTATTACTTCGGCGCTCAGCTACTTGAAGACCTTATTTTCCACACAGAAAACATTTTCTAGTCCCTTTAAGACAATCTCCACCATGATTCATTCCAAACTTTGAGCATAACAAAACATTTGTCTTCTTTTCACCATATTTTTTAGATTTTTCCTTGAACTCCATCTTTTGTTTCTCGTCAAAACCATGAGATGGATATGTAACACCAACTTACAGTTCTTCCTTGATAGCACAACACACAATCTCTTCATAGCTACTGAAGTGTCTTATAGCTAATTCCTTTCTACGACTTAGTTTTAAGCCACTGAAAAAACGATCAACATTACTTTCTGGTTGGAAGATAAATCCAGATGCATACCTTGGAAGCCTTGTAAAATATTCTTCATATATACCAACAGATTCATCATCCTTTTTCTAAATCTCAAGTAACTCCTTTTCCATCTTCATTCAAAGAATACTAGGAAAGTACTTATTGAAAAATTAGTTCTTGAACTCATCTCATTCCATGGATTCAATTTCTTCTTGGGGACTCTTATTCTCAATTAGATTCCACCACTGGCCTGCTTTACCTTCTAAATGGTAAATAGCCAAAATGACTTTTTCATGCTCTAAATAGCGAAGTATGGAAAATATCTTTTCAATGTTACTGATCCATTGTTCTACAACATGTTGATCAGAAGACCCACTGAAAGAAGGTGGACGTTTCCTCATGAAGGACTCAATAGAATATTCTTCACTTCTATGATCATTTGGAAGTCCAGAATGATTCATATCTTGTGTAAGTATAGAAATAATATTTTCCACTCCATCTCCCACAACATTGGTTTGTTTAGGTGGGAAATCATTTCATTGTACATTACATTGATCAACATGGTTCCTTCGGGTTCCGGCCATCATCTAGAACCCCAAAAAAATAGTGTGAGAGGCAAAAGTCATGCTAGGGAAATAATATAATAAAGGGGGATTACCTTCAATATCTAACATCTTAGGTTTAATTCTAAGATTGTAACCATATTTCTTGGACTATAATTTATACTTATACTTAAAATTATGGTCATCCCTAGACATACCTTTGAAATATCTCTAGGGATCCCACTGTAGTTTTCGCATCCTAGTTTCTAATGGTTAACTAAACCTTTCCTCTGGTACCAACTATAGTGATCCAATATTGACGTACATGGATATTACATTACTTTGTTGGAATAATTAATACATAAAAAAATAGATATCCAAGGACCGTAATAGTTTAGTGTCTTTGGAATCTTGCAGCATAATCTTCTAATCATGGTGAAAGATTTTCAACATCTCTCACAATGATCTTTCCCATTTGTTTTCATACGTAAAACCTTTATTTATATCCTGGGGAAAAGAAAACATAATAAGGGTGAGCTCAAATGCTCATTAATGGTATGTATGGAGAAAATAAAACAAACCATATATTTTTTAACTTAAAAAAACATGTACATAACGTTTAAACATCAAAATATTGAGTTGTGAACTAAATCTTTGCAGTATGTAAGGAATAAATCATAAAGGAAAATCAATCATGATAAAATAGCAGGATAATAAAATAAGTAATTATGGAAAACCATTGAGCATATGAAATGATTTCCATAGTAGCCATGGAATTGCTTCCCAGACCATCATAGTGGACAAAGTTCCTTACTGAACCAGGTTTACTTTCCATTCCACCCCTGTATTACTGAACCAGATTTACTTATCGTTCCATCCATGTCTATATCATGAGATATAAATCATTTACCAATGAATTGGAGGTAGATATAGGTCCCACCCATCTCATATTGATATCATTCGTATGTGTTACACAACATAATCATAAATCATACATCATAACCAAATGAATAATATGGGTTTCATAAACATTACCACATCTTAACATAATCTATATAAAACAAATGGATATCATTTAACCATAAGAAAAATCAAACCATGTAAATAATAGAGTCATTATAATTGAACCATAATAATACTAAATAATTTCATCTTAAATGGGAAATAGTTTTGAATAAACACTTGAAATGAATTTTTGAGGAAAATAACCTTTCTTCTCCGAAATAAATTTTGTTTCTCAAAATATCTTGCAATTTTAAAAGAAAACAATTTTGTTAAAAATAGTCATGAAATATTGTGTATTAATATTCATGGAAATAAGGCATTATGAAACCATAAAAATCCATTTACGACTTATAAGTTAAAAAATCATTCTTCTCATACTTTTACAGGAAAAGTAAAAAAGTACCTTATATGGTAAACAAAGGAATGATTCCTTCCATACAGTGTGGTAAAAGTGAACAAAGGGTAAAAATGACTTTAATCATAAATTTAATAATAGTAAACATTTTATGAAAACATTTTTAGAAAACATGGACATGGACGATAAACATAACCCCAATATATACTTACGATTAAACAATCTCAGATAAGAACGAGATTGGAATAATTATCCCTTACCTTAGGTCCAATTTCTTCCATACATGCCTGAAACTCTTGTATAGTGGGTTTAAACGTATTATTAACTTCAAACATACCCATAATAATAATTATGATATTAGATATGATTCACTTATGACTTTATATTACCCGTTCTTTTGTCAATTCCATGTTAAAGCAGTGTTTTGGGTAAAATCGTTTAATTTATCGTATGTGTTTGGACTTGTTGTTCTTGATAGTATTAGTTATATCCTGATTTAATTAATTATAGAATATAAAACCTGATTTATATATAATATATATATTCATCATATAAATATATATGATATATTGATAAATGGAATGAAATACATCATTCATGGAGATGATAGGCCGTACGTATGTATGGACGATGTATTCGTTTCCTTATTGAATTGAATAGAATTAAGTAAATGAAACATATATGTACATAAATATAGTATATATATTATTTTATATCTTTCATGATTATTTATTATATATACTTTATAATCATTCTTGAATGGTTAACATGGAGAATGAATCTTATTGTGTCGTGGAGACGGTAATTCGTACGTACGCATGAGAAATGATATCATTCCCATAATTATTTAATGGAATTTGAGTGGATGATATAATATCTCAGAATCAATATGATATTATAATAACCACATATAGTTATTCTTTACACCATTATACCCATACAAGTAAGGTGGTGGTGGAAAAATAGATTACACCATGGCTTGGAGATGATATTCTGTAAGTACGGAGGCGCAGTGATTTCGTTTTCCGTAGGATGGATAGAAGGTAAAATTTGGTAGTTTCATATTTAGAATATCACATCATTATATCAGTGATACTTATTGTATTACTTTATAATGCAACAACTAATGAAAATGAAGTTGAAGAAGAATGAAACTTGAAAGAATCGGTAGAAGATAATATCTCTTCTTTGGCGCACCTCCTTTAAACATCCACTTAAGGGACTAGAGTTGGTATTTTGAGAAGAAAAGAAACTCTATAATGTTACTAGGGATGTTGAGAAGAGTAATGTTCAAGGGTTGGCCGAGATTTAAGGCTCAAAATTTTGTGAGGAGGAGAGGGAGGAGGTGCCATTTTATAATGGAGTAGAGGGGCACATTTGGAAACATAAAAAATATTAATTTATAATAAATTCAAAACCCACATAAAAACCTCCAAAAATGACTCAATTAAAATATTAGATGAGATAGGGTTGTAATATCATCAACCAATAAAATTTAGACTTTTTGATAATTTATTTTAAACCTTATCAACTCGAATTATCCTTATTTAATATTTTTAATTTCATTTGTGGTAATAATATTCTAAATTTTAAATTCTTATAAATAATTGCTTATGTGTTGTGAATTTTCCATAAATAGATATATTTTTACATTTTCGACCATTTATATTTAAATATGTAATTTCTAAATATTTTTGCGAGTTTTAGACAATTTAATTATATGTTATTTTTATAAAATCTCAATAGTGTCAATTTTGACATTACTCAATTATTTGAATTTAAATAAACTCCACACAAGAGATATATACAAACGAAAGTAATTAATAGATTCATAACATGTCATATTAATTTAAAATATTCTTGGAGAAAATTAATTTGTTCATATAATATTTAATTTAATATTTTTAAAACCATTTATTTGATATTTGTCTTTATAAAATAATTACTACAATATTTTTGTATAATTATTTAATATAATTATTTGTTTCATGGAAAATAAAAATAAAATACTATGATGAATAGAAATATAATAGATTTCATTATAATAATTTTATTCTAATTTATCATCCTAAAATCAAAACATTTATGTTTTTATATTTATTAAATTATGAAGGTGACAACATTGACATCATTTAAAATAAAATAATATAGATTTCATAACATGTTTTATAAGGCTTTAAATGGTCCACAAGTCGTCCCTTGGATTCTTAGGATATATATATACTCTACCAATATGTTTGGGTCAGGTTTTTGGGCCTTTTTATGGGTAATATTATTTTAATAAAATCTATATTATTGATTTTTCACTAAATAAATAATTTCTGCATCATTAATGTATAATCTATTATGGTAATTAAATGTTTCTTAAAAATTATAAATAAATTACCATAATAAGGAAAAACATTTTATATTTCAAATTAGTATGTATAATTGAATTTATATTCTGTATAACCTTATTTTAAAAATAATTTAATTATTGAAGTCTAAGTGAGACATATTTCACTTTCTTTATATAAAATAAATTATGGGTCTTAATCACATTCAAGTGTATTCCAATAGATTCCATTTCAACCCAAGTATGATTTTGGGGAAAATATAATCATCAAATTATGTTAATAAATGTGTTAGGGTAATTTTATAATATTATATTTACCCATAATTACCCGATCTACCTTTAACAATGGTAAATAAAATTTACCATAGTTACTATTCATAATGCCCAAAAATAAAAATTAGCATATTAACATAATTTTGACCTACGGATTCTAAATATTCAATCCATTTTTCTAAATTCAAAACGCATAATTGTCTATATTTAATTTAAAATTAATATCGCTGTTGAAAAAACGGGTTTTAAAATATAAAACGTTGCAAAAGATTGAAATGTTTTTACTTATGGATTCACTGTAAAATAAATGATAATGAATTACATTATATTAAATGGTAAAAATATATTCTATTTATACTTTAAAACCATTCAATATAATAATTTTATCATATAAAATATCTTGATGAAAAAAGTTTTTTTAATTAAAATTTAGTGTATTTTTACTATTCATCAAAATATGAAACTTATCAGAAAAATATCAAAAATTTATCCAAAGTAAATTTTTATATCCTGGTTCCAAGTAAGATGTTTAATTTGTCAAATTTACAATATAAACAAGTCAAAAACTAGATTTCAAGTGGGTGCGCCATCAAAAGGTGACAAAACTGCATTTTTTAAAAATTACTAATTTTACCCGAAACAATTATTTTGTTATCATACCATATTATAGAATATGTGTAAGATGAATTATATTGTCTAAAAATTAAAAATTTGGTCAATACTATTCACAATGGCTAGTTCATAATATATCGTTGTTTAGTAAAACTCGGTATTGCGTACAACACAAGATACTGAGGAAGGTCGCTCTTGCGTGCAACACAAGCCAAGAATAGTGTTTTCTTATACTAATATCTAATATGTTGTTGCATATAGTGCAAGATAATCTTGGTGAAGCGTACAACACAAGATGTTAAATAAATTAAAAAGAATATTTCTCATAAAATCTTGGGGTGTTACACTCATCCAGTTGAATTTCCCCATTTGAAGCCCATTTTTCAAAGATCGTAAAGGAGGTGGTGTCAATGGGCTTCGTTATTGACCCAAGCCCAACCTAGCTTCAAAAAATTAAGCTTAAATGGAATAGCCTACGGAATAAGTGGATGTTAATAGAGATTACCACTCGAGCGATGTTGTCCGAACAACCCCAACAATCTGTCACTATCGCACACCTTACTATTATGTATTATGTGGGTGTTATAAGGGATAATGTAACAATACCCTAACACTATTATTATGTACATTATTATTTTCTCAAAAAAAATATACATCCCTTTTATTATTGTTACTTTTAAAAATAATTTTTAAATCATATATATAATTTTCTAGTTAATATTCAATTAAGAAATCTATTTTGATGAATTAATGGATATTTGATTTATTAAATATTTTAATAAAATATTATTACAAAATTAATTTTTTTACATATAAATGATCGTATAAATTTTATTAATACAATTTTATTTTTTTTATGTTTTGAAAGCTGTTTTTGTCTAAGCCCGGGAATTTTGAATAAATGATGGTTTTCATTTTAAAAGTAAAAATTCAAATATTTAGTAAATTATTTAAAAAAATGAATTTTATTTTTGGAATCATGACATCCAAATTATCTAATGGTGAATTTTTCATTATTATCTGATATAGTCGAATTTTTGGGTAAAAATTATATACTATTTAAATATATAATGTGGTTTATGACCTCATAATGACCCAATAATTATGTAATAAAATATGATGAAAATAATTCTAAAAGAATAAATTTTTTAAATTTAAAATAAATGTGATTTTATATTTTTTTGATTAATTGTGTGATGCGTTAGTGGACCCTCCAAGACTTCTAATTCATTTTTTCTTTTTAAAATGATTTCTTTGAGAGTGTGACTCACCTCCTCATAAGAAATACTAATATTTTAATAAGTTTGTCCATTGGATTTATAAAATAATGTATTCCACTACCATTTGGAAAAAAACATGTTGAAAAAAATGGGTTGGAATGTGGTTTTTATTAGTTTAATGTGTTGTGTCTAACACCAGAATAATAAATAATTCCCTCTATTTCCCAACATAAACACACCCAAGATCCCACTTATATTCACTAAAAACCATTTTAAAACTTCCATACCCTTACCTCCTATCTCTAAAATCCTACCAAGGTGCCCCAAGATCCCAAGAATCCTCTCTCAATCCCCTCCTAAACCATTGGGATCACACTTCAATGTTAGGGATTTCATCCTTTCTAATTTTTTTCCAAATTTTATTACGTCGCTATACAATTTTGTTTTCAATTAAAAATTTTGGGGTGTGATTTCAAAACTCCCCCATACTACCTCTTTATGTTTTAATTATGAGAGACCTATTTCTCTCTCATTATTTCCTCCCATGTACAAGTGTTACAATGCTAAAATTCTGTAAGGAATTTATCACTTCTCATTTACATTCAAGAAATTCTATTATATTATGCATCTAAATTCAATTACATTTGGTTGGACAGGTATCTATATTACCCCCTTAATGTCCATTTCATTTACATATTATTATGTACCCCTTTTACTCTCATCAACCATTTTTAGGAATTATTATGTCACGTTGTTATGCTGCCGAAATCGCACCACGATTTTCAAGCCAATGTCTTTTGGTAGTGAATACCATAACCATTTCTCTATCAAGTGTATTCACATTTATGAACATTTACTTACTGATTACAAAGTTTCATTTATCTATTCCACATTCTATTATCAATGAATAAATGACGGTGTTGAATGATACCTTTTTGTATGATCCATGTGCCACACGTATACATGAAATCATATGATTAAGAAGGGTGCGCCCTGATAGAAGTCCAATGCATTGGATAAATATTAGTATCATGATATATCAAGTCCAATGAGGTTTTAATAATTATAATTCAAGATCAATGAGGGTTTAATCTTTCTTTATGTGTAATGATCCCTAGATCAAGCTAAAATCATGATAAATATTGTTGCCACATTTCCATGTTATGATAATTTTGCTATATCAGAATTTATGTTCATGTTTATATTTTGCTCAATTGATATTCCTATTACCTAAAATGAATTTTATTATTCATGTTATGAAATTTTTACTCCCTTAATGGTATTTATAGGGCTCCATTTTCTTAGGCGTGTCCTCTGGTTATTCTATGCAATGATATGTATAATGGAATGTGTGTGTTTATATAAAATATGTTCTCAATAAAGATGTGTATTTTATGTTTTATGTTATTATGTAATGATCTTAATCCCCAAAGACACTAGACCAATCTATCATCTATGTTTTATCAAGTGAATATTTTATGTAATAATTTATGTTAAATGTGAAATAAAGTGCAGGATTGTTATACCCTTTCTACAGATATTTTTGTCTTATGGGATAGATATTGTGACACCCCTCAAAATGAAGAGAGGGAAGGGTCTTTATTGTCTTCAATGTGTTTTATGGTTTTCTAATATCACAATTTTTTGAGATTTTTTTGTTCTCAACATTAAATTGTGTGATGTAATATTTGGTATATAATGTCTCATTCCTAATAAATCCCAAATTTATTATTATCTTTGATGAGTCTCCTTTACTATACCTAATTGGGTCTACTGTAACATTTAAGAAGGAGTGGGACTGATGGTTGATTTGAGAAAAACCATATTACCCATACCTAGGAAATTTAAAATTAGTCTTCTCTTTTGATATGGAGAGGAAAAATTTGAGTGATGATCTCCCTCCGATTGTCATTGAGTTTCCTTATGTTTTCCTTCTTACTTCTCTGGATTCCCACTGCTAGGATAGGTAGATTAATCAATTGACTTAATTTCTGTTACTCAATCTGTATCCATTACAACTTAAAACATGTCAGCTGCTAAAATGAAATAGTTTAAGACATTGTCAGATGATCTGTTAGAGAAATTCTTTATACGTCTGAGTGTGTCACCTTGTGTGGTGCTGTTTATCTATGCTAAGAATGCTAATGGGACACTTCCACTCTATGTTGATTACTAAAAACTGAAAATATTCATGGTAAATAAAAGATATAAATTTCCATATATTGATGATATGTTTGATCATTTTAAAGGTGTGAATTGGTGATCAAATATTGATCTTCGATCTGGTTATCATCAGTTGAGAATAAAAGAATCTGACATTTGGAAAACTGTCTATCAGAGAAGGTATGAGCATAATTAGTAACTTTTCATTCCACATAGTTTAACTAATTCACCTAAAGTCATTATAGTTTTTATGAAAACTATTTTACATGATTATCATGATACTTTATTGGTATTCTTTTTGGATGAAATCCTTTTTTACTCTATGCATGAGTAAGATCAGGTCAATCATCTAAGATCAGTTATTGAATTGTTGAGAAGTCCTCAAATTTATGTCAATCTATCAAAATGTGATATATTAATTTATGATGTGAGGTTTTGGGGACACATGGTGTTTTATCATTTCATATTATTTGATCATGAGAAAGGGAAAGCTGTTATAACATGGGGAAAATCACACATTGTTTTCAAGATTTAGAGATTCTTGGGTTTTGATGGATATTATCACCAGATTAAAAATAAATGTTCATATATAGATTATCAGATTATTCCCCAAACTCAGAAGAGAGTATAGTTAATTTCAGTTAAGAAATTTCAGAGTTCTTTTATTTTGATGTAATTTCATTGGACTACTATGTCATTGTTGACTCTTCAATAGGATAGGTAGGGATACGTGGTCATCTGTGACAGATTAGGTTCATTATTGGGATATTTTATAATATAGGAAGATTATTTTATCACATACGGATCTTGTTAGCTTAGGTCACATGAAAATAATTATCTGACCCCTGACCTTGAACTCTTTGTTATGATTCATGCACTTATGAGTTCGAGGCATTACCTTTTTGAAGAAAGGTTTACCTTATATCTTGACCAAAGGATCTTGAGTTATATCTTATCTCCAAAATATTTGAGCCTCCTATAGATATGTTAGGTGGAATACTTGAAATTTTTTTTACATTAACATCACCAATAACCAAGTGAAAGTGGATTTTTTCTCGAGTGCCTTGAAAGGGAGACTTCTCATCCAGGCTATGAAAGAATCATTGAAAGAGTAGTAATTGGTGAATTTATTTCCAATTTTACATATTAGAGTCTAGGAAAATGGGGTAGACATTTCATGCCTAGTGTTCAATTAAAATATACTCTTATTGAGTTGATTATTCATGAATAAAATATTGATGATTTGTTCTAGATATTTGGAGATTCTTTTTATGGTAGGGATAACCCTACTGAGTGGTTATTATCCACAAAGAGTATTCTATGTTATTGGAATTATTTTGGGGTACCACTATCAGTGAATAATTATTTGATGTGGATTTCCATAATTCCTAATGAACAATGCACCCAAGAACCATGAAGATGTTCTATGACATGCATGGAAAATTCTTGTGTCCAAGAATGAGATGTGTAATTTGTTATTTTGTCTTTCATTGTTATATATTCCAACAATTCAAGGTTGAAAACCAGAGACCTTCACATTTGCTTCATCCACATCTAGTGTCAACTTGTTTGTGGGATCACTTATAAATAGAAATTTTGGTTATTTTTTCATATACCCAGAGATAGAATAATTCTATAAGGGTTTTGATCGATAGGCTCTCCATATCGACTCACTTAATACACATTCGTGATACAACCAATGTTGAAAAGTTGTTTAATCTTTATGTAAGGGATATTGTTTCTTTTCAAGGAGTTCTATCTATTATAATATCTGATAGATATCCTTTGATTACTTATCTCCCTTGGAGAGTCCTTTAAGAGGTACTAGAATATCATCTCCATTTGAGTAGGGCATACTATCCACATTCAAATGGCTAGATAGAATGGGTTATATATATTCTTGAGGATATTCGTCATGCCTATGTCCCTATCTTCGATGGAGATGGGAAAGACCATCTAGACCTGGTTGAGTTTTCTTATAATGAGAGTTACCTGTCCATGATTAGGTTGTATTCATTAGTGACCAATTATTTTCGACCTTGGAAATCTACATCATGTTGGCCGGTGGTTGGTGATAGTTTCTTAGTTGGACCAAGATCAGTTTAAGAGATGATAGCTAAGATTCATTTGATCCATAAGAGAATATCGAAGTCATTAAGATGATATAATTTTTATTTTGAGATCAAGCATAGACTACTGGTGTTTTTAGTCTTTGAGAATGTTCTCTTTAATGATTCCCCATGTTTAGTTCATTAATATCATTGGAAAATATGGAATAATTATCTTCATGTGTACACATATTACTATGGTCAACTATTTGAGTGTGTGAGGATCCCATATCATTGAACTATCATACATATGGGTAGATGACCATGTGTATTGTTTTTTATTATTTATATATATATATTATTATTTTTAAACTCTGTTACACATTCAATGTGAATTAAAATAAAATAATTTATTTAAAATTTTTATGAAGACATTGTTTCGATTATTTCCTTCAACTGAAATGAATAAGAATAAATTTTTTAATATTATCTTCAAATGACTTTCTTATTTTTTAAAATTGAAATATTTTTTTGGATAAGTAATTATGTAATCTTATTATGAAATACATCATAAGACTTGACTGTGCTTTTAGATCACACCCTTCCAGTGCCTTTTGGTGTTTGTAGATTTCCTCTTACTAGGTTCAAGCAAGGGTAAAGCACTAATTGGAGGTGGTGTTGGTGGTTGATATATGGGATTTAAGTTGATGTTTCATTTGGAACTTGGTTTTTTTTTCACATCTCCTAGTACTTGGATGATGTACATTGGGTTGTTTATACAAGTTTAACTTTTGGTATAGTTATCCCAATGGTCTTTTCTTTGCGTATTCTGACTTCTAGCTGCTTATTCCATTACTATTGTGGAAAATTCATTCCTACTATCATACTGTTTGATGCCAGGTGCTAATGACAAACCCAAGGGGATCAGAAACACATTTCAATCCATATTAGGACCAACATGTTTATCAGGGTACCTGGGTATGAGGGATGATACTTGGAAATGAAATTAAAAATTATAAATAATGGTATAACATCAATATTTGTACGTTGAATGATATATTAATGATTATATTTGGATTAATAATGAAGAAAAACACAGTTATTATAAACAAGTTCATAACATTCAAGAATACTCACAGCTAATATCAAAAATAGATAATCACTAACTAATATACATGAGAAGTATAACTATAAATGATGTTTACAAAATTTCATAATTATTAGAAATTATTTCAAATGGTTTATTAAGATAGATTATTATTTTTTATTTGAGGCTAGAGTGTTTTTTGTCTAAGCATGAATTGAGGTAAGGGGTTCCTTGTATCAAATTTAAGGTATTAAGAATTATTTTTAAATATTGATCATGATACCATTAATATTTTTGTGATTACTTCCAAATGAATTTATTTTACCATATTAAATTGATTTGAATATTTTTATCATTTACATTATTTAAATTTACATTGATTAAAAGGTTACCAATAATGAAAGGTGGTCTGATTAAATTTTTTTTTAAAATCATAAGGGATTTTTTTCCAATATTATTTTCAACATAATTAGTTTTTTAGAGATATAACATATCTTGGGATTTTTTATTCTTTCTAAAAATATTCATCATTTTAATTTAATATTAATGGAGTTTTGAATATGCCCTCAAAATTTCATTCCGCCAAGACACATATTTTAATTGATGTCTTCATATAAGTGAAACCAAACTCTTCTTGTCATCTGAGTATGGGTACTCCTTTCTTCAATATCTATATTAAATGGATGACTTTTCAAGTGTACTTATTTATAATAATATAATTTATTATGTTCATTTTCTACTAAATTTACATATATTGAATGTTTTAAAAATATTTTACGATTTTTGTGTATGTCATTTTTATGAAAATGATAATACTTTATATTTTTATCATTTTCATATGAAAGCTTTGTTATACCTCATTTTTTATTTTATATAAATTTGTATCTCTAAGGTATCATGGTTTTCAAAATAAATAATTTATCGAATAATTATTTTGAAAGGATTTCAAAATATCAAGAATAATTCGTATTTGAAAAGTAGTTATAATAAAACATAAAAAGTTCTTCTAATTATATGTTCTTTTAAAAATCTTATATATGATCGGGGAAATTATTTAAACAATACCATCCATATTATTTTGTTTGGGGGAATATGTAATATCATTCCCTTATTGTGGAATGAACGATATGTGCCATTTCCTTATCTAATCATCGATGATGTATAATCCTAACTTCTCACCTAATCTCTTTCCTTTGGAAATACCAAATTCTTGATTCCATTGATTATATTTTGTTCTCCAATAATCCCAAAATCGATTGATTGGGATAATTACTATCCTAACTATATACTATTGATATATATGGTGTAAATACCATATGGTTTAGTAATTGAACGACATTCACTATAAAAACCCTTCACTTTATTACCCACTTAAAAGTGATTTATTACATAAACATGCACTTAAGAAAACTTTGAGGATTGAGAGGTCTAGTTTATTTAGAAATTAAGAACAATACATTACTACTTAGAACATAAAACCGAGCATCTTTATTGAAAACTTATTTTACATGACCACAACATTCCTTCATACATAACATTGCATGGGTTAACCTGAGGATATGCATATTAAAAGGGTGAGCTATAAAGCCCAATAAAGAAGTAACCAATGTGTAACATGAAGAAAATAATACATGTTAGGAAATATGAATATCAATAGAGAATAAGATAAACATGAACATAATTTCATGATATAACATGATTAGCATAACATGGAAATGTGGAAACAATATTTAACATGATATAAGCATAAGACAAAGCTCATTGAACATGAATAATGAGTAAACCTTCATTTCTATTGAATTATCATGATTAAATGCTCATTTAACTTGACATATCACGATATTAATCTTTACCCAATGCATTGGAGTGATATCAGGGTGAACCCTTTTTGATCATTTCATTTCGTACATAAGTGTGCCACATAGATCAGCAATGATGGAATCATTCAACACCATAAATTTACATGATAACGGAATGTAAAAAAATACATGAAACTATATAATCATTAAATAAATGTGTGTAAAGGTGAATATCCTTTATAGAGAAATGGGTATGGTATTCACTACACAATGGATTTGGCTTGGAAAATTGTGGTACAATTTCAACAGCATAACGACATGACATAATAATTCATAAAAATTGATTATGAGAGAGAAAAGGGTATATTATAATATTTACATGAAATGTAAAGTAACCTGGGTCATATATGTACATGTACCAAAATTTTTAAGGGAATTTAGATGCATAAAATAAATGCATTTCTTGAATGTAAATGAGAATATAGAAATTCCTTATGGAATTTCGGTATGGAAATGGTTGTACATGGGAGGCAATAAAGAGAGAGAAATAGGTACCTCATTATTAAAATATAAGGAGGGAAGTGTGGGGGAGGTTTTAAATCATACCCCAACATTGGTAATTGAAAACAAAAGGGTATAAAAACATAATGAAATTTGGACAAAATGAGAAAGGAATAAATCCCTCATATAGAGTGTGATCCCAAATGATTGGAAGGGGCTTGGGAGAAGATTTTCGGGGGGTGGGAAACCTTGAAAGTAATTTAGAGAGAGCAGGTCAGGGTAGTGATGTGATCCAAGGGTTTTTAGTGAATATAAGTGGGAGAATGGGTGGTTTTATATGGGGGAATATATAACATTATTTATTACTTAGGTTTAGGAAACTACACATTAAACTAATCAAAACAACAAACAAAACCATGGTTTTTTAAATGGATTTGTCCAATGAAAATTGGGGAAATTATTTTATAATTCTAATGGCCTAACTTATAAAAATATTATCCATGGTTATTTAGAGGTTTGTCACACTCTCAAGGAAATCATTTTAAAAAGTTAAAATGTTTTGAAAGTTTTGGAGGGTCCAATAAGGCACTATAATATTAATCAAACAAATATAAAATCAAATTTTTTAAGGAAACCCAATTTTTGTAATTAATTTTATAGTATTTTATTACATCGTTATTGGGTCATTATGATGTCATAAACCACATTATATATTTAAACAGTATTTAATTTTTACCCAAAAAAATCGATTGTCTCAAAAAATAATGAAAAATTAACCATTGGAAAATTTCGACATCCTGATTCCAAAAATAATATTCATTTTATCTAAATAATTTTCCAAATATGTGAATTTTTACTTTTAAAATAAAAACATATATTTATAGGAAATTCACGGGGTTTGAGAAAAACAAATTTCACACATTAATAAAAATTGTAATAGTATTCATAAAAATTATAAAATCATTTATATTTAATAAAAAATAATTTTGTAATAATATTTTATTAAAATATTATTTAATTTAAAAAATCCATTAATCCATTAAAATAGATTTCTTAATTGAATAATAACTAAAATATATTATTTTTGACTTAAAAACTATTTACAAAGTAACAATAATAAAATGAATTTATAGTATTTATTCTATAAAAAAATAATTTACATAATAATATTAATATGGTCTTGTTAAATAACCCTTTATAACACCCACATAATACTTAAGGTTAAGGTTTTCAATGGTGACAAACTCTTGGGGTGGCTAGTATAACATCTCTCGAATGATAATCTTTATTAACATTCACTTCTCCCATAGGTAGTTCTGTTCAAGCTTAACATGCTGAAGCTCATCTTTGGATTCGTCAAGGGAGAACCCAGTGAAACCACCTCATTTACAAGTTCCAAAAAATGGGGTTCATATGGAGAAATTCCACTCGATGAAGCAATCACTTCCTTTGTCTGCGTAAATTGGATTTGTTAGAGTCCCATATTTATAATAATCATGTGTTCACTGTTGTATGACTATATTAGAAATGGAAAAAATTCTAAATGGCATTTTAAAATCCAAAAACATAAATACATGAAATTTTATATGTTATATAACCATTTTACATAATATGTCATTTAATTAGATCAAGAGTAATTTTCATTAATAAAATTTTGGGTCATTACAATCTTCCCCCCATAAAAAATTTCCCCTTCAAAATTTTATATTCCCACACTAAAATAGATGAGGGTAACTCTACTTCATCACTTCCTCTAATTTCCATGTTTCTTCTTCAAACATGTGGTCTCACCACTACACCTTGAATATGGGCATTGTCTAATTTTGTATAACATTTTCCCTATGATCTAATATCTTCACCAGATTATCTTTATATGAGAGGTAATTCTCCAATGTCACCACCTCTAGATTGTGTACATGTGATGGGTCCGGTATATAATTCTTCAAGATTGATTCATGGAATACATCATGTACTTGAGATAGGTTTGGTGGGATTTTTAGGTGATATGTCACTACTACAATGTGATCAAGTATCTAAAAAGTGCCGATGTACCTAGGACTAACCTTTCCATTCTCGCCAAATATCATAACTCTATTCCATACTGATATGTAGAGGAATACCATGTCTCTGACTTCCAAATCTAGGTCTCGTCAAAGATTTTCAGCATAGATCTTTTGTCAACTATGATAAACATTAATATGTTGTTGGACAGTCTTAACCTTATCCACCATTTCGTTGACCATTTCTAGAGTTAGGATTTTTTTCTCCCCAACTTCATCCCAACATGCTGGTGATCTACACATCTTCTCATAAAGAGCTTCATTAGTATCTATTTGGATTATTTAGTGGAAACTATTATTCTAATAGAACTCAACTAGAGGAATATATTGATCTTTTCCTCCTTTGAATTTCATTGGAATTCTCTCAACATGTACTCAATTTTTTGGATAGTCTTATCAGATTTTCCATCAGTTTGAGGATGATAAGTTGTACTAAAGTTCAGCTTAGTATTTGGAGCATATTGAAGAATCTTCTAGAACATAGAGGCTAATCTTGTATCTCAATCGAATATAGTATATTGTGGAACTCCATGAAACCTTAAAATTTCTCTAAAATTTATCTGTGTCAGTTGATCCAATGATAAATCCTCTCTAATTGAAATGAAGTGTGCAGTCATTGAAAGTCGATCCACAACAACCCAAATAACATTTTTTTCTTTTGATTAATTTGAATGTCTGATGACAAAGTTATTGGTGTCGTTCTCCCATTTCCATGATGGTATTGGTAATGGTTTCATCATCCCCTTATATTTTTCTTCTCATCCTTCACTTGAATACATACCAGGAACATTGATGTATACACTGAGATCTTCTTCTTCCTGTTATCCCATTATTAATGTTCTCAGATATCATTAGTGAAAGGAACATTGATGTATACACTGAGATCTTCTTCTTCCTGTTATCCCAATATTAATTTTCTCAGATATCATTAGTGAAAGGATTGATGATGTTCTCTTCTTTATTATTCCCATGTCCATATTCATCAAATCCAGAAAACAATTAATCATTATCAATTCTCATCAATGATAGAATAACTAGGTCTTCTCTACATAGATCATCTTCCACCTTGGTATCTTTCCCAAGGTGGTAATGGATTGAGTAGTCGTAGTCTTTGATAAGATCTAACCATCTTCGTTGGTGCATTTTTCAACACTTTATGTTTGAATATATACATGATGATTTTTTGATCCCTATATATTTCACACTTCATCCCATTAAGGTAATGTCGTCAAATTTTTAATGTAAAGATTACTACAACCAACTCCAAATCATGTGTTGGATAGTTTTCATTATAAAAATCCAATTTCCTTGAAGCATAGGAAATGAATTTGTCATTTTTTTCATTACATATCACAATCCCTTTTTCATGGAATCGATGAATACCACAAAGAGTTCCCCACAAGTGTAACACCCCAGGTAAATAAAGAATATGAAATTTCCTATTTATCCATATTTTTGAATAAAATATTTAAATAACTTTAAAGGGGACGCTATGCTCGATGGCGTACCCAACACGCAACAATGAGTTTCTTGGGAATCTTACGTTGCACTCTAATAATAAAATAATATTATGGCAGTCGTTGTAATGGCGGGAATGGATAGAAATAACTAAAATATGATTATATATGTTTTTAAATGTTTTTAAATTTATCCAATAAAAGATAATGGCTTAAAATACGGAAAGAATTCAATTTTAGGCGTATATGCCCTAGCTTTCACTAAAGGTTCACTTATCACCTTTTGATGGCGAACCGTCATTAAATATAGTTTTTATCACTCTTATACATTCTTTTGGACCAAATAAAACTGTTATTAAGAATCGGGACATCAAAATTTACTTTTTGTAAATTTTTGGTATCTTTCCGATAAAGTTCATTTTTTTAATGAATAGTGTAAAATGTTGTATTTTAATTAAAACCACTTTTTAATCTAATTTATTTATATTATTAGATTATATTTTGAATTGGTTTTAAAGTGAAATTAGAAAATATTTTTACCATTATATCCAATAGTGTTCGTTGGAATCAATTTCACTTTGAAATCAGACTTAAACTAGTGTAAATCTTTTGATACTTATTGTTTCATAAAACACGCTATTTGTCATGACAGCAGGAATTAATTATTAAATTAATTAATGTTACTTATATGTTTTGAATTTTGTAAAACGGACTTCATTTTTGAATTCAGAATATCAAATATAGCTTAGGGTGAATTTTTGGGATTTTTCTGAAAAACTTCAATTTTTGATGAATAGTGAAACCACTAAGTGGTACTTATAAAAACTGATTTTCCGTTTAAATGAAATTTTGCCATCATTGTGCTTTGATTTTCAAATATCCGACATACATGGTTGTCATTAAGAAGTAAAATGTGGTTCAATGAGATTAAAATAATTTTTTGGTGAATAGTAACTTATTAAGTTTTTAATCGCGATTAGTGGTAATTAGTGTAGTTTAAGGTAAAAATAATGCTTTAATAAAATGAGATGATCTTGACACATGTCTTACCCTCATTGGTTGTATCATGGCCGACCAAGAAAAGCCATGGGTCAACTTGGGGACCCCATGGATCCACTTTGGTTGGGAAATGACATAAATAACATTTTATTTAATGTGAAAGTAAAATTGACACAAACATGATATGTTTTAATAAAACAATTTTTAAGTGGGGTTATACAAGTCATATTTTTGATTATAAATATTCATTGGAAAGATAAAAAGATTTCCTACATCATAGTGTTTTTTTATAATTCTTAGACATTAAATAAATTAAATTATTTATGACATAATAATGATGCAGCGATGACATCATTATTTGACGATTTAAATAAAATGTAAAGATAATGTAAAATCTATGAACTAAACATGTCCAAAACTTATTGGATGAGTTTATTTAGAAGACTTATCACCTTATCCACGAATTATATCAATGTGGGACCTTTTGAAACCGAAACACATTTTCAAATAAAGTAATATTTCTTTACTTTCCAAACGTTCCCCTCCTCTCCTCTTATAAAATCCCCCCACCTCTACCTCATCTAACACACTCCTCAATCTTTTGTCTCGGCCAACCCCTGACCATTTAATCTCTCCACATCCCTCTCCTCATCCTAGAGGATTCCCTTTGGGCAGAATCCTTTCAAAGGAATCCTTTAGGCTCAAATCAAAAAGAGTTACACTTTTAAAGGTAATTCATTCTCTCATGTTTATTTGTTTTATTTTGCTTCTCCAACCCCCTAAAATCTTTTTATTTACTTCTTTTGTAACAACACCAGTATCTTCAATATACTAGGATGTTGTTATAAGATTTATTCGAGCTACACTCTCACACAACTACATCAAATGGTTAATGAACATACGGTTTCCGTGGATGGTGAAATTCTGCCTCCCGAAACGATGATTGTTCAATACTCATTTAACACCTTCAAAGGTGGCCATTATGATGTCACTATTTTTATATATGATATATAATATGTTTATGTTTTATTTATTCTTCTGTATTTTTCATTTTTTTCTTACCTTTATGGCTTCCATTATGGGTATACGCGATATCTTCATTTAAGGAAGTGCGGACTACCGCCCCCTCAAAGTGATTTGATTCGTTAAATACCATATGTGGGATGTATAAAGGATGGAAATATGATATTATATATGATATTATACTGGAATTATAATATAACTTTATATCATTATTATTCCATTCTATAAAATACGGAATAGAAATGAAAGTAGCGTTCATGCGTACGTACGGCTTACCGTCTCCATGAACGGTGCATTTCATTTCTTACCTCTAAATGATTATGTAATGTTATAAATGCATGCATGTACTGGATATATATGACATATATGATATCTAAATAATGAATAAAATTCTGGATATAATAAACATTTGGCCACACGAACAACATGTAATTGTAAGAAGTCCACTTTCGACTTAAGAACCAAATATCGGCAAAACAAATATTATTAACTTAAATGATTACATAATGTTTATGACATGGTAATAAGTGGTATAAAAGTAATAATGAACTTGAAAAAGGTTCTTAAGGAATTATAAATTAACTCAAGTTTATTATTCAGGAGATTAAAGAACGATCGAGTCAAGTCGGACCCGAGGTAAGGGATCCTACTCCTCTCTTTCTTTTTAAGTACACACTTTTATGTAATTCCTTTTAAAGCTCATCTTTCTTGTTATTGGAATGATCTATTATATTAAGCTTACTGTAATTTTTATGTTCATGTGATAAGAGACCCTATTCTCTCTCATCAATCCATTTTGGAAGTTTTGAGTGGCGCCGTTAGGCTGCCGAATTTTCGTAAGAGATCTAACCTCTCTCTTTCTTTTAAAGTACCCTCCTTTATGTCACTTCTTTTAAGCTCCTCTTTGTAATGTTGGGGGATGTTATTTTATATTCATCTTGCTGTACATTTTATTTTAATGTGATGAGATACCCTATTTGATCTCATCAATCCATATTCAAGAAGTTTTATGTGGCGTCGTTAGGCTGCGGAGTTTTCGTAAGGGATTTTTCATCTCACTTTTATTCCCGTGAGATTTATGCTACATTTGCCAGAAATTACCTTGAGTGGTGTATGTAATGCCCATTATTCTACTCTTTGTGTAATATAATTTCGTTTATGAGTATTTACATCAATGATCTTTTGTCCTTCTTTCATGGGGTGTATGTTTTGAAAGATACCCAAGTCGGTAAGGGAACCTTTCACCCTCCTCTTTTTTAAAAGACTTCTTTTGTTGGGTCTTTTAATTTACATATCGTTATGTTGGGATATGTTCTCATATATCCTTATTGATGTAAATTTTATGTCCAAGTGATGAGATACTCTTTTTATCTCTCATCAACTCTTTTTGATGTGATGCTGTTAGGCTGTCAAGGGAACTTTTTAACCCAATTTCGATTTCTTTGGGTTCAACATGTAGTCATTGAATATGTCGTCCATTGAATATGTGTGAATGACCTTTTATTGTTTTACACATAATATCCACTTATATTGGGTGTATTTATATTTTTCACACATATTTTTGAGATTGATTTGTCCTTAATTTAAGGATACCTTCTTTATAAGGGATTTCATCACATTTGACATTTCTATTGAGGGTTCATTGTTGTTATGCACCAATTCACTCTTATATGGTGTATATACTGTCCTTTGGAGTATTATATCATGAATCCATTTATTCTCATGATATTATAAAGTTTTGACTAAATGTTATTCCTCAACTATTGTATTCAAGTGTCTCTAATTTTGGTAAAACCCCTTTAACCAAAATATCGTTTTAAATGTTTTAATTATTTGTTCTTATTAATATCCATGTTTTCAAAATTATTTTAAGGATTTATTTATATGGATATTAATGGTTTAAAATTTTAAGCTTCAAGGTGGTATGGGACACTTTGATTCAAAAATCTCTTTATTAAGTGTTTTAAATGGTTTTAGAAATGGTTTCTTTTTGAATGGATTCAATATTTCAATATACTAAAATGTTTTATTGTGATTGAAATGTGGAAATGTTATGTTTCCTTTATGCATGTTTTATGTGACACATTTATGTTATGGTTCTTGGGCATTGTTATGAAAATGGGTGGTTCCGTGATAAACTAAGGGCGGGTGAGCCCGTTATAGCTCTCCAATGCATTGGGTAACGCGAAGGAGTGAAACGTTAAGGTTTCTCCGAAGAGATTTAGGGAATATACTGTGATGGGTATTCTAAACGTAACCAAGAGGGTTACTCCCCACGTAAGAATGTTATGAATGCCTCAAGTTACCTTTATTTCTTATGTTTTCTATGATTTATTCATGGTTTCATGAGGTATGTTAAAGTGCCTATGTTTTATGGGTAAAGTATGATTTCATTCTTATGTATATATGAACTCATGTTTCCTTTCCATATTTTTATAACCCTTACTGAGCTTTTTATGCTCATCCCAAGTTTTTGAAATGTTTTTCACAGGTCAAGGGAAAGGTTCATGATGTGATGATAGTGTCAAGGATGTTTCGAGAAAGAATCCGTGTTATATTTTAAATATGTTTCCGTTGATGGGAAGAATGAATACTGTCTTTTATGTAACCACTTTGTTTAAATGTAGAATGTAATGCAAGTTTCATGATCTAATTCTCTAAAACTCTAAACCTGAAAAGATCCTCAATGTGTAATCTTGTAATAACTCAAGATTAAGTAAGGTTTAAGGCTGGGGCCTTATAGTTGGTATCAAAGGCCGGTTTAGATAACTTTAGAGGTTATGGTATTCTTTAATCCTATGTGACATTACCATAATGGTTAGGATTTCAGAAAGAGTCCTAGTTTTAGATAAAGTGAATGAGTAAGTATATCTTAGTGTTTACCTTCCTCATTAGTACATGATGGTTTTGTTGATATACTCACACTGACCTTTTTGGTTTTAGTAAATGGCTGGATCTAGCAGGCACCAAAGTGACAATGGGTTTGAAGGAAACTGTGGTGGTTCTCTGATTAAGATACTGGATGAGATGGGGGATTCAATGAGGAATCTCATGGTTTTTCTAAACCAACTATCAAGGAGTCATGATCAACCACATGAACCTTGGTGAGTTCTCTAATGAATCATGTACGAGATGGCCAACTCGATGTGGAAATTCAGGTAATAATTATTAAGGTAAACATTAGGGTTTATATGATCCTTACTTTTGAGGTAATTATGGGTTATTATATGATATGATGGAAAATGAAGGGCATGAGATAAACTTGAGGTTAAAATATGTTATGATTATTCTTGAAGATTTTATCTCATTTTGGGGAATGTTTTAAGAATTATATAGTTTTGGAAAAAGGACAACACACAGACCGTGTGACATCCCGTCGCGTCGGACAAAACTGCGGGAATCGAACCCACATCCAAAGTGCGACTGGTATTTATCGCCTACCACTATACTACGTGAAGTACCTGGTTAGTTTGACCGATTCTTTTTAGTTATATGATTTTATGAATTAAGAGTATGTTGATTTTGGAGGATATGTGATTAGGATAATTACTTTTCAATGTGAGACTTTAGGAGAAACTGATGTTGTTTGGAGATAAAATTTACGATTTAACTTGGTAGACTATGTGACTAAATCCTTCAAATATTTGTGTTTCAATCTTAGTTTGGTTTACTTTGATGAATTTTATGGACAAATGGTTCTCGTTGAACTTTGGGTTTTGTTGGACAAATTTTGGAGATTAAGAATATATTTTCTTTTTATAAAGGGTTATCCTTTTCTGGATTATCTGATCTTGTACTAGCCTTTTTGGTTTTGGTTTTGGTTAAAGACATTGGAAGTATATAGTTCTATTTTGTGTATTAGGTGATTCTCTAGAAGTTGATTATAGTACTCTTAATGTGAACAAGTCTTCCTAAATACTCGTCTTTTGGAGAAAATATGAGTTTGTGTAAGGAATCTAATAAAAGATGAAAGTCAATATGATAAGTGATTATGTTTCCTTATGAATAAATTCCTCAATAAAAAGTAACTTAAAACAAAAATGTTGTCTATTAACTTATCTTAATGGGGAATCGAATATCGTTTAACCCATCACAGGTTTGTGATTTTCTCATGGTTAACTTTCTCCTAAACATGTTTTCTATCACTCTCCATCAGAACATGACTCTTTGTTTTTTCCTCCATGTCCATATTTTCATACTTGGAATCCTAGTATGGGTTAACTCGGGTGACCTTTGTACTTATCTCTCTTTATTTTAAAGTGTTTGTTTTACCGACTTTTGTTCCGATGTGAGATTTTCAAGGATGTTTCCAAGCACAATTTTAAAATTACGAGGACGCAATTCCCAAAAGGGGGGAAGGATGTAACACCCCAGGTAAATAAAGAATATGACATTTCATATTTATCCATATTTTTGAATAAAATATTTAAATAACTTTAAAGGGGACGCTATGCTTGATGGCGTACCCAACACGCAACAACGAGTTTCTTGGGAATCTTACGTTGCACTCTAATAATAAAATAATATTATGGTAGCCGTTGTAATGGCAGGAATGGATAGAAATAACTAAAATATGATTATATATGTTTTTAAATGTTTTTAAATTTATCCAATAAAAGATAATGGCTTAAAATACAGAAAGAATTCAATTTTAGGCGTATATGCCCTAGCTTTCACTAAAGGTTCACTTATCACCTTTTGATGGAGAACCGTCATTAAATATAGTTTTGATCACTCTTATACATTCTTTTGGACCAAATAAAACTGTTATTAAGAATCGGGACATCAAAATTTACTTTTTGTAAATTTTTGGTATCTTTCCGATAAAGTTCATTTTTTTAATGAATAGTGTAAAATGTTGTATTTTAATTCAAAACCACTTTTTAATCTAATTTATTTATATGATTATATTATATTTTGAATTGGTTTTAAAGTGAAATTAGAAAATATTTTTACCATTATATCCAATAGTGTTCGTTGGAATCAATTTCACTTTGAAATCAGACTTAAACTAGTGTAAATCTTTTGATACTTATTGTTTCATAAAACACGCTATTTGTCATGACAGCAGGAATTAATTATAAAATTAATTAATGTGACTTAAATGTTTTGAATTTTGTAAAACGGAATTCATTTTTGAATTCAGAATATCAAATATAGCTTAGGGTGAATTTTTGGGATTTTTCTGAAAAACTTCAATTTTTGATGAATAGTGAAACCACTTAGTGGTACTTATAAAAACTGATTTTCCGTTTAAATGAAATTTTGCCATCATTGTGTTTTGATTTTCAAATATCCGACATACATGGTTGTCATTAAGAAGTAAAATGTGGTTCAATGAGATTAAAATAATTTTTTGGTGAATAGTAACTTATTTAGTTTTTAATCGCGATTAGTGGTAATTAGTGTAGTTTAAGGTAAAAATAATGCCTTAATAAAATGAGATGAGCTTGACACATGTATTACCCTCATTGGTTGTATCATTGCCGACCAAGACAAGCCATGGGTCAACTTGGGGACCCCATGGATCCACTTTGGTTGGGAAATGACATAAATAACATTTTATTTAATGTAAAAGTAAAATTGACACAAACATGATATGTTTTAATAAAACAATTTTTAAGTGGGGTAATACAAGTCATCTTTTTGATTATAAATATTCATTGGAAAGATAAAAAGATTTCCTACATCATAGTAGTTTTTTTATAATTTTTAGACATTAAATAAATTAAATTATTTATGACATAATAATGATGCAGCGATGACATCATTATTTGACGATTTAAATAACATGGAAAGATAATGTAAAATCTATGAACTACACATGTCCAAAAATTATTGTATGAGTTGATTTAGAAGCCTTATCACCTTATCCACTAATTATACCAATGTGGGACCTTTTTAAACCGAAACACATTTTCAAATAAAGTAATATTTCTTTACTTTCCAAAAGTTTCCCTCCTCTCCTCTTATAAAAGCCCCCCACCTCTACCTCATTTAACACACTCTTCAAGCCATTGGCTCGGCCAAACCCTGCCCATTTAATCTCTCCACATCCCTCTCCTCATCCTAGAGGATTCCCTTTGGGCAGAATCCTTTCAATGGAAGCCTTTAGGCTCAAATCAAAAGGAGTTACACTTTTAAAGGTAATTCATTCTCTCATGTTTATTTGTTTTATTTTGCTTCTCCAACCCCCTAAACTCTTTTTATTTACTTATTTTGTAACAAAACCAGTATCTTCAATATACTAGGATGTTGTTATAAGATTTATTCGAGCTACACTCTCACACAACTACATAAAATGGTTAAAGAACATACGGTTTCCATGGATGGTGAAATTCTGCCTCCCGAAACGATGATTGTTCAATACTCATTTAACACCTTAAAAGGTGGCCATTATGATGTCACTATTTTTATATATGATATATAATATTTTTATGTTTTATTTATGCTTCTGTATTTTTCATTTTTGTCTTACCTTTATGGCTTCCATTATGGGTATACGCGATATCTTCATTTAAGGAAGTGCGGACTACCGCCCCCTCAAAGTGACTTGATTCGTTAAATACCATATGTGGGATGTATAAAGAATGGAAATATGATATTATATATGATATTATACTGGAATTATAATATACCTTTATATCATTATTATTCCATTCTATAAAATACGAAATAGAAATGAAAGTAGCGTTCATGCGTACGTACGGCTTACCGTCTCCATGAACGGTGCATTTCATTTCTTACCTCTAAATGATTATGTAATGTTATAAATGCATGAATGTACTGGATATATATGACATATATGATATCTACATAATGAATAAAATTCTGGATATAATAAACATTTGGCCACACGAACAACATGTAATTGTAAGAAGTCCACTTTCGACTTAAGAACCAAATATCGGCAAAACAAATATTATTAACTTAAATGATTACATAATGTTTATGACATGGTAATAAGTGGTATAAAAGTAATAATGAACTTGAAAAAGGTTCTTAAGGAATTATAAATTAACTCAAGTTTATTATTCAGGAGATTAAAGAACGATCGAGTGAAGTCGGACCCGAGGTAAGGGATCCTACTCCTCTCTTTCTTTTTAAGTACACACTTTTATGTCATTCCTTTTAAAGCTCATCTTTCTTGTTATTGGAATGATCTATTATATTACGCTTACTGTAATTTTTATGTTCATGTGATGAGAGACCCTATTCTCTCTCATCAATCCATTTTGGAAGTTTTGAGTGGCGCCGTTAGGCTGCCGAATTTTCGTAAGAGATCTAACCTCTCTCTTTCTTTTAAAGTACTCTCCTTTATGTCACTTCTTTTAAGCTCCTCTTTGTAATGTTGGGGGATGTTATTTTATATTCCTCTTGCTGTACATTTTATTTTAATGTGATGAGATACCCTATTTGATCTCATCAATCCATATTCGGAAGTTTTATGTGGCGCCGTTAGGCTGCAGAGTTTTCGTAAGGGATTTTTCATCTCACTTTTATTCCCGTGAGATTTATGCTACATTTTCCAGAAATTCCCTTGAGTGGTTTATGTACTGCTCATTATTCTACTCTTTGTGTAATATACTTTCGTTTATGAGTATTTACATCAATTATCTTTTGTCCTTCTTTCATGGGGTGTATGTTTTGAAAGATACCCAAGTCGGTAAGGGAACCTTTCACCCTCCTCTTTATTAAAATACTTCTTTTGTTGGGTCTTTTAATTTACATATCGTTATGTTGGGATATGTTCTCATTTATCCTTATTGATGTAAATTTTATGTCCAAGTGATTAGATACTCTTTTTATCTCTCATCAACTCTTTTTGATGTGATGCCGTTAGGCTGTCAAGGGAACTTTTTAACCCAATTTCGATTTCTTTGGGTTCAACATGTAGTCATTGAATATGTCGTCCATTGAATATGTGTGAATGACCTTTTATTGTTTTACACTTAATATCCACTTATATTGGGTGTATTTATATTTTTCACACATATTTTTGAGATTGATTTGTCCTTAATTTAAGGATACCTTCTTTATAAGGGATTTCATCACATTTGACATTTCTATTGAGGGTTCATTGTTGTTATGCACCAATTCACTATTATATGGTGTATATATTGTCCTTTGGAGTATTATATCATGAATCCATTTATTCTCATGATATTATAAAGTTTTGACTAAATGTTATTCCTCAACTATTGTATTCAAGTGTCTCTAATTTTGGTAAAACCCCTTTAACCAAAATATCGTTTTAAATGTTTTAATTATTTGTTCTTATTAATATCCATGTTTTCAAAATTATTTTAAGGATTTATTTATATGGATATTAATGGTTTAAATTTTAAGCTTCAAGGTGGTATGGGACACTTTGATTCAAAAATCTCTTTATTAAGTGTTTTAAATGGTTTTGGAAATGGTTTCTTTTTGAATGGATTCAATATTTAAATATACTAAAATGTTTTATTGTGATTGAAATGTGGAAATGTTATGTTTCCTTTATGCATGTTTTATGTGACACATTTATGTTATGGTTCTTGGGCATTGTTATGAAAACGGGTGGTTCTGTGATAAACTAAGGGCGGGTGAGCTCGTTATAGCTCTCCAATGCATTGGGTAACACGAAGGAGTGAAACGTTAAGGTTTCTCCGAAGAGATTTAGGGAATATACTGTAATGGGTATTCCAAACGTAACCAAGAGGGTTACTCCCCACGTAAGAATGTTATGAATGCCTCAGGTTACCTTTATGTCTTATGTTTTCTATGATTTATTCATGGTTTGATGAGGTATGTTAAAGTGCCTATGTTTTATGGGTAAAGTATGATTTCATTATTATGTATATATGAACTCATGTTTCCTTTCCATATTTTTATAACCCTTACTGAGCTTTTTATGCTCATCCCATGTTTTTGAAATGTTTTTCACAGGTCAAGGGAAAGGTTCATGATGTGATGATAGTGTCAAGGATGTTTCAAGAAAGAATCCGTGTTATATTTTAAATATGTTTCCGTTGATGGGAAGAATGAATACTGTCTTTTATGTAACCACTTTGTTTAAATGTGGAATGTAATGCAAGTTTCATGATCTAATTCTCTAAAACTCTAAACCTGAAAAGATCCTCAATGTGTAATCTTGTAATAAATCAAGATTAAGTAAGGTTTAAGGCTGGGGCCTTATAAAAGGGGGTAGTGTTAGCACATGTGAATTGATAAGCCTCCTTTTCAATTCTTTGAATATGTCTTCGTATTCATCACTCCAAGAATACATTACTCCCTTCATAGTTAGTTTCGTAAGGGTCTTGGATAATTTTGAGAAATTTCTCAAAAATCGGAGATAATATCTAGCTATCCCTAGGAAGCTATGAATATCTGTTACTAATGTTGGCCTTGGACTTCCCTCAATTGTAGCTGTCATGAAGGGATCCAAAGATATCCCATTGCTTGTGATGATATGACCCAAGAATGAGATCACCTTGAACCAAAATTCACAATTGTTTATCTTTACATAGAGCTTATCCTTTCACAAGGTCCCTAGTACACATCATAGATTCTCTTCATGGTCCTCCTAGGTTTTGGAGTATATTAGAATATCATATATAAATACTACCACAAATTTATCAAGGTAATATCTAAAGACTCTATTCATCATGTCCATGAATATTTTGGGAGGATTATTGAGTTATAAAGGCATTATTATGAATTAATAGTTCCCATATTTTGTATGAAAAGAAATCTTGAGGATATCCTCCTTATTCACCCTTAATTAATAATATCCCGACCGCAAGTCCACATTGGAGAAGTATTTTGCTCCATGTAGTAGATAAAATAAGTCATCAATTTTTGGAAGAGGATGCTAGTTCGTCATCGGGATTTTGTTGAGCTCATGATATTTAATGAAATGGTGCATTGACCCATAATTCTTCTCAATGTAGAGGATTGGTGTACCCCATGGTGAAGCACTTGGTCGTATAAACCTTTTATTTTGATTATTATATATTTGTTTCTTTAAATCCCCAATCTCCATAAAATCCATTCTGTATAGAGTTTTGGATATGGGAAATTCCCTAGGTATAGATTAATTGAGAATTAAAAAACTCTTCTAGAAAAAAGGCCAGTCAATTCCTTGGGAAACACTTCAGAAAATTCCCTCACAATAGGCATGTGTTCAATGATGGCTGCTTCCAGAGACTCAATCATCTGAGAAAGATAAGAATTTATATAGGGAATTAATATCCATGGTTGAGATTATGGCTCTAAATAAGAATCATCCTCCTCCTTAAACTTGAATTGAATCGGGGTCGATTATCCATATTGGGAGTGGTTTCTCTCTTATGGAAATTTATGTTGGTTCTATATAAGGAAAGTAAATCTATGATAAGAATTTCATTAAATTATACCGGAGGGAGTATGATTAGGTTCATCGGGAAGTGCAATCCACAAATTATGACATGGGAGGACTTATATTCATGGGATGCAATGATTCCCCCATTTTCTGTTTTCCCCAACATATTTTTGTTCATGATTTTTTTTTGGTGTTGGTATTGTTCTACTAAATGTTCAAGATATAAAAGAATTCCGACAAAAAAAAAAAAAAAATCATGTTCACTATTTTTTAATGAATAACTATCATACATGTCACCACATCATTTTTGGGGATCACATTGGTAGTAGTGATGGAAAAAGCTCTCCCTTGCTTCCATGAAGGTTGTTGGTTGCCTTCAAAAACCCTTGTCTTAGAGAACTCGTTTGAAAAGTAACTTGGTTTTTTACAGTTGAAGAATTGAACAACACATTGAGGGTCAAATGGTGCGTTCCTCTCCTCTATCACAGCCATAAGGTGTTCTTACCGACAGTTAATGGCCATGTTCCCTTTTCTTCTAAACCCAAATCATCTCCTTGTCCCCTTAAGGAAATTTCTGAGGTGCTTTATTCCGCACCATTGTCAAGTGGGGTGATAGAGTTTTTTAGCACCATTGGATTTATTCTTTAGACCACCAGAAGTAAATAATTCTTTACACTTCTTATTCCCATGATACCCCATAGATTCTACAATCACCATTTTGACCTTGAAGGCACATCATAAATTTTTTTCATAGCTCTCAAAGTCACGAATAACTAGGGACTTCAATAGGCTAGGTTTTATCCCATTAATAATGCGACCAACCTTGCATTCATGGGTAATGACAAAGCTGGAGACGCATCTTGAATGTCTTGTGAATATTACCTCAAACGCTCCAATTGGATTTTTCATATTTTTTATTGAGGGCATGGAAGTCCCTTTCAATCTTATATCAAGGGGTGCGAGGAAAATATATGTCAAAAAACATTTTCTGGAAATCCTTCCCTTCCAATTCCTCGATCTCTTCCTCAGTCTTCATATTTTAGATCGATGTCCACCATTGATCAGCTTCACCCTTTATATGATAATAATCCATAAGAACATTGTCTTGTTCGGAACATTAAAGGTTGTAGAATATCTTTTCAATAGAGTAGATCCATTGTTCAGTGATCGATGGATCAAATTATCCATTAAAAGTTGATGGCGTTTTTCACATGATGTTCTCGATTGCGACTTATTCTTTCTTGGAGGGGGGGAGGTGGATGATCCTCTTTACCCATGTTTATATTCAAAACATGAGTTAACTATGAAATTATCAAGACAAATTTTGTGATTCCCACTCCCATCAGATTGGGAATATCATTTAAACATTATTTACATTGAACTTCGCATCAGTTTCTAGCTCAAGACCTCCTATTACCTGGAATTGGCTGGAATAAAAGGAAATTTAGGAGTAACAGATAAAGGGGAATCCATTTGACAAAAAGGGATTACTTATAAATTAAAATTTTTTCCTTAACTTATCTATGCTATCGATGATATACTTCTCAAAATATATTCTTAGGGGAATTATTTTAATTACCATAATAATAATTCATACTATGATTATTAATTTACCAAATCATATCCCCTTGTAGTTTCGTAACCAATAGTGTAGCCATGCCTGTTTTCGTGCACCAGTTCCCATTCGAGTCTATCTCAAAGCATGGTTTTTGGGTTTTAACCCTACATACATCTGTCCCAGAGCCTCCTCTACCAAATCATATCAAGACATGGATGTATTTTTGTTTGATAAACCACTTACTATATATTCAAATAATATTTGGGATTTTTATATTATACATAGTCATATCCCTAAGGCCGTCACCATGGTTTTCTAATCCCAATCTAAAAAATAACTAAACCCATCCTCTAATACCAATAATAACAACTCTTCTCTTTATTACACACATAAATATATTTTATTATATAAACCTGTACTTAAGGAAACATTGAGGATCGAGGGGTCTAGTGACTTGTGAAATAAGGAACAGTACCTAAAAACATAAATCATAAAAGCCAATATCTTAATTGAAAACTTCTTTTATATGACCACAATATTCCTTAGTACGTAGCAATGCATTGGATAACCTGAGGACATGCATAAGAAAATGGTGAGCTATAAAGCCCAATAAGTGAGTAAAAAAGGTGTAACATGAATAATATAATACATTTTAGGAAATAGGCATATAAATGGAGTACAATATAAACATGGACATAAAGGCATGATATGACATGAGTATCATAACATGGAAATGTGGAAACAATATTTAACATGATATTAGCATGAGAAAAGCATCATTGCACATGAATCGTGAGTAAAACCTAATTTAACATGAATTAGTGTGGGTAATACCTCCTTTCACTCGACGTATCATGATAATAATCATTACCCAATGCATTATATTGCTATCAGGGCACACCCTTCTTAATCATTTCATTCATGAAAAAGTGTGACACATAGATCATACAACATAGAATCATTCAAAACCATCATTTATCCCATGATAAAATAATTTAGAATAAATACATGAAACTCTATAATAAATATGTAAATGTGAGTAAAGGTGAATATCGTTGATAGAGAAATGTCCATGGTATCCACTAGACAATGACTTTAGCTTGGAAAATCACGGTGCAATTTCAGCAGCTTAATGACATGACATAAGAATTCATAAAAAAGGTTGATGAGAGAAAAAGTGGTATATCATAATATTTACAAGAAATTTACATTATTAGGGGTCATATATTTAAATTTTCCAACATATGTAATGGAATTTAAGTGCATTATTTACAATAATTTCTTGAATGTAAATGAGTAGAGAGAAATTCCTTGAAACATTTTGGCATGTTAACAGGTGTACATGGGAGGAAATACTGATATATAAAGTGGTATCCATCATTACAACTTAAGGATGGTAGTATGGGGGAGGTTAGAAATCATACCCCAACATTTTTAATGGAAAAAGGGTATAAAAACATAATGAAATTTAGACAAAAACGAGAATGGAATAAATCCCATACTTGGATGTGTGATCCCAAATGCTTGGGAGGGGCTTGAGATAGGATTATTGGGAAATTTTGGAACCTTGAGTAAATTTTAGAGAGAGGAGGTCATGGTAGGTACGTGATCCAAGGTTAATGAGAGAATATAAGTGGGAGCTTTGATGGGTTTATATGGGGAAAGAGAGGAAATTCATTATTATTTAGGTTTTGGACAGTACACATTAATCAAATGAAAACAACAAACCACCCCATAGTTTTGCCCATGTTTTTTTCCAAAGGGGAGTGGAAAAAATATATTATAAGGCCAATAGCCGAACATATTAAAATAATTTGATTTCTTATTTGGATATGAGGCTCACTCTCAAGGAAATCATTTTAAAAAGTTATAATGTTTTATAAGTCTTGGACAGTCCACTAAGGAACCATAAAATTATTCAAACAAATCTTAAATCACATTTCCTAAATTTAAAACATATATTGGCCAAAACTACCCTTTATATTATTTTATTAAATCATTATTGGGTCATTATGATATCCTAAATCACATTATGTATTAAAATGGTATTTCATTTTTACCCAAAAATTTTACTGAATCAGAAAATTATGAAATATTTACCATTGAATAATTTCAAAACCATGATTCCAAAAATATTATTCATTTTATCTAAACAATTTTCTAAATATGTGACATTTTAATTTGAAAATAAAAACCGACATTTATTTAAAATTCATTTTTTTTGAAAAAAATAGCTTTCAAATGTTAATAAGAATTAGAATTGTATTCATACAAATTATACAATCATTTATATTAAATAAAAATTAATTTATTCATAATATTTTAATAAAATATTATTTAATTCAAAAATCCATTAATTAAAGAAAATATTTCTTAATTGTATATTAACTAAAAAATACAATTTGTACATTAAAAAATATTTACAATGTAACAATAATAAAATGAATGTATATTATTTATTCTACACAAAAATAATGAACATAATAACAGTGATAGGGTCTTGTTACATAAACTCTTATAACACCCGCATGAGACCTAAGGGTATGGTGTGTGATGGTGACTGACTCTTTGGGTGGCTCGGTTACCATCCCTTGAGTTGTAATCTCTATTAACTTCCACTTCTCTTGTAGGTAGTTCTGTTCAAGCTTAACGTGTTGATGCTCAACATGGGCTTGGTGAAGTGAGAAGCCCAGTGAAACCACCTCCATTCTGTGCTCCATAAAATGGGATTTGTATTGAGATACTTTAATATATGAGGCCATCACTTCCTTTGTATGAGTAAATTGGTTTTTTAAAGTTGTATATTTATTCTTATCATGTGGTCACTGTTCAACAAATTTATTAGAAACGATAAAATTTCATAAAAATATTTTAAAATCCAAAAACATTAAACCAAGTATGTTCATATGTTTTATAACTTATTTACATAATAAGACATTTAATTATATCAAGAGTAATTTTCATTAAGAAGTATTTATTTCATTACATTCACCATGAAAGTTATTTAATATCTTTTTATACCCATTATATTTCAACTAGATTGTCATGATTTGATTATTGAAGGAATTATTAATAATTACTTTATTTGGACACATTTGAAAATGTTATATAAACTATTAATATTTCCATGGGTTCTTTATGATGTGTTTAATGAGAACCATTTTCATTATATAAGATCTTTATGGTGTAAAGTTTGAATTTTTTCATTTGAATGGTCTATAAAGAACATTTTATTTCCCCAAATTCTTTATTATTTGATAAGTGAATATTTTCAAATTACCCTAATAGGTATGGGTGAGTAATGTGTGGGGTCTTATATCACCCTCCAATGATTTTGTTAAAATATTATATCTCTTGACATAAGTATTCATTAATATATTTTAGTTTCTCTTAAGCATGGTATCTGATGGTGTGTCTCATGAAGGTAATGTTTCCATATACTGATGTTTTAGATATATATGAAAGATATTCCATAGTTTTATGATTCTTATTATGACTATGATATGAATTAATATCTTCTTGTTACTGACCCATGTTTCAAAATTCTTTTTATTCATGGCTTATGTTTCATTAATCCTTATGCCAGGGATTATGATATAATGTATCTTCAGAATAAGTTTCTTATATATCCTCTTTATACTAATATTATCTTATAGTCACATATTATATGTTATCATTAATGATTATTTTTACCGTTAATGATAACCATATACAACCAAAAACATATGATTTTATTTCCCATGGCATGAAGATGAGTTTAACATGGGAAATGTATTGAATAATAACTAGTAAAATGAAATTATTGGGGAATATTTAAAATTATTATAAAATATAAATCCTATATAGAAAAGAAACTAATCCTCTTGATTATTGTGATTTTGTGTATATTATGTAATGAAATGTTCTAATTTTATAATTAATGTGTTATAGATGCATGTTTATCTCCAGTCACTATATTAGTTTTTTGATGTAATATATTTAAGGTGATTCTTTTCCATCAGTTACTATAATTGATCCTTGGATTAGTCTATTGATCTTTGAGTATGTGATAATTTTTTTTTGTAATATTTGATGTTTATGTTCATTTTAAAAATATAGTGAGCATTCCTAACTAGATATAAATATTTCATTTGACTATTTGTTTTGTCAACAACCTTGAGCATGTGTAGCATGTTTACTTATTCTGTTTCATAATATTCAATTTCAAATATTTATGATATGGAAACCTTAAATGGTGGGGATAGATCAATATGGTCACAAATTTTCATTATTTATTTCATAGGGTTTTATTAAACAGTTTTTGGGTATTTGATGTGTGGTTTGGAATATCATGGCATCACTAATGATTAAAAAAGTACATTTCAGTTTATTTTTTCTGTAGTTATTATGTGTTCATGGATGGTATCATTTAGTTTCCATATTTATTGTTGTTGGTTAAATATATTATCGCATCTCTATTCATAAATCCTTAGTGGATTTCATTGGATATAAATTGGTATATTGGGGAAAATTGTCACATTACGATGTTATTTTTAGGTATTTATTTCATTATTAATTTATTTTTGTTATCCTTCTAAATTTAATGCTTCTTTTATTTGGAAAAATTATGTTTTTGAGAGACACATGATGTTGGATTGGTTAGTCATGGATAATGCTAACCATCTCAACAGTGTGTTGGTGAATAATTTATTGCATGGGGTGCTAGGATAGTATACTTTTGGGGCTAGCCATGTTTCCCTAACCATGTGTTGTTACTATATATTTTTAGAAAAGATTTTATTGGTTTTTAAACCATGTAACCAAACATTTTAACCTATCATGCCAAAAAATTGAAGTTCCTATTATACCATCTCAAACTTTTATCCCCCCATTGGTCTCCTTTCTCATGCGTCCATAGACAGTATCCATAAAAGAACCTAGAATGGATCTCTCCCCTTCCACAGTTATTATTTAATCTAAATTATTAGTTCATGTTATTTTTTCTTCGATTTGTGATCTATTCTTATTCATTTATCATCATATTCTTCTTCTTTTTTCTTATTCCAACTTCTTCCTTTTCCTAAGTTTAACTCGCTGAACATTTATAAATAAAATTCACATAGTGAATAAATTAAATTACCTATTATGTAAAGTTGTTAAAGAAAAGAGATACAATTATTTGGTTAATTTGGATCATTATAAGTAATATTATTTCATATTTAAAAGCCCATTAAACATCATAACATATGATAATATAGACGTTGAACATTGATTATATAATTAGTGTATGTATATATGGGGTTATGATAATATAAAATTGATATATGAGAATGAGGCGATGGAATCAAACAATAGGATCATACCCTATGATTCCCATTTATTATATCTTCCGAGGGAGATACAATCACTAGTATTTTCTATTTATCGACCCCCAGTTGAGACTCAAAAACTAAATCTTGAGAAAAAAATTATAGGATAAGTTTAATAACATCGAGATCATGACTGAAACCATGTTAGCAAAACCACCCCCTGAAAATTTCATGATCGCACACCTTACCCTTAGGTAATTTGGCGGAGTAATAACGAGATATGTGTCAAGACCGATATTGTATGAATTTATATATATATTTTTTATAAAATAATGATTATAATCATCATTTATGATTATTATTAATTTTTTAATGATCACATAATGAGTTGATAAAAATTAGACGGAACACATTTTTTATTTTTTTTATATATGTATTATTTCAGTCAAGATGCACTATTTTAATTAATTCATGAAATTTTTAAATAAATTATATTTTAGAAAAATATTATAATAATTTATTTTAAAAGTAAATTATAATATAATTTTATGAATCCAATAATAAATTTTTCAGGGTCAAATAAATGTTATTGTCAAAAACTAGTATTTTTCAGTAAATATGGATTTTCAATATAAAATTATAAATTCTAAAAAATATAGATATATTTTTAATAATTAAATATTATTTTAAAAATAAATATGTCAAAATTATAAAATAGTTACATTTCATAATTTTTATACAGTGTTGAATTATTTTTATCAAATTTATATACCGTATAAATATACACCGTGTATTAGGAAATCCAAATTACCCAATATTGATGTAAAATATAACATAAATGGCTGCAATTAAAAAAATACTTCCCCTTTAAAATAATGTTTTTGAGGTTATTTTATTATTTTCTAAAATCTTTTATGAATCATCCAAAATGTATAAAATATATTATGGTTTTGAAATCAATTCTTTATTAAAATTACTCCCCGCCACCAAGGCCTTCGGGCCAGTTGATTCTCAAGGCCATCGGGCCACCTTAAGGCCTTCGGGCCACCCCAAGACCTTCGGGCCACATGAATGAAGACCCTAGACACACTATAAAAAAGGAGCACCCCAGATGAGGATTCAGAGCAGGTGCACTCACCAGAGCAGAGAAAAATGGATTCTCAGAATGAGAGGGTATGGCTATGCCATCGGTGTCAGCCTGTGCTTGCACAGGAAGCCTAGCTAGACGGTCATGCTAAGGTGGAGAGCTACTATCAAGATGAAGCTACTAGGGAGGGGTAGATCCTTGTAGATAGTCTGGATGAATTCCCTAAGACCTTCGAGTTATGTAATCTCCTAAGCCTACGGTCCATGTAATCTCTGAGCCTACGGGCCTTGTAAGGGTTCCCCCTACCAAATCAATCCTATGATTTTCAATGCCAACAATTTCTTTTGTGAATGCTCATCCCCATTTCCACTAATGTTTATTCACCTACATGTACCAATACATTATTAATTAGGGACATACATTTATTTATCCCACACACTTTAATCGAGGGTTTAAATATTATAAAATATGATCCTAGGTTGTATGATCTATGTGGCATGGTTATGCACGTACAAGATATGGAAGTGATAGGTGGGCCGAAAATTACGTAGCCCTAAAATACATTAGGTAATGTTTTAATCTCATGATATCACTTGTATGGTAGTTAAGAATCTATACTAAGAGGAATACACTAGGTTGTCTTGGCGGTTATCCTAGCCTTTTGTCATTATGTCATGGTTTACATTGTAGACACATTCCCATATTTCCCTTATATTTTCATTGTATGTCAGGATTATATGTTCATAGTTATTATTCTCTCCCCTTTTATGTCCCATTGAAACTTATATTGAATTACATGAAATAATTTCATCATGTTAGGATTTATTCTATTCCTTTACTGGGATTTATATCTCACACATTTCTTATGTATGTCTTCAGGTTATCTAATGAAATTTTAATAGGAGAAGTGGAATTTTATAAAATAAAAAGGATGTTTTCAACATTTTTTTTGTTTCCATGTATCAATTTGATAATATATATAACTATTCATCCAAATAAAATAAGTTTCAATATAATTTGGGAATATCTTATGTGATCCTTTTTGTAATAAATCAGGAAATTAAGTGTATTAAAAGATGGGTTGTCATAGTTGGTATTAGAGATATGTCTAGTTATTTTTTTGTATTTGTATTAAAAAACACTAGATAAATACATAAGAATAATATTAAAGATATGAAAATATACAAAGGTCTTGGTAAAGTATAATGTAAGTGGTTTCTATGAAAATAAATACTTTTATGTTTTTCACTAGTGGATGTGTCTATAGAATTGATGTACATAGGGGTAACAAACCTGAAAAAACATATTTAGATACACTCAATCATCGACTTATTCAAGAAAATAGGATTTATTGCACACTTGGATTGACAATACTAGGGTTTATGCTTGGGTAATTTTAAAATCTCATTATGAAAAATTATTAAAGGGAAAAAAATTCTCGTATTATTTTATATTCAGAAATAGATCATGGATAACATTGATGAATCCTAAATAGGTTATCATATATATTAAATTTATGAGTTATGCCTTTAATTTTCATGGTTTACAATTTTTATTTTTAATAGTATAAAAATATTCCTCCATAATTTTCCATTTATTCTACTATATGGATGGAAATAAGTGGAACTGATTCTACAACTAATGTGATTGAAAATGTGATGATTTCCAAAATAAGGCACACAAAATCACAGGATATCAAGTAATATATATTCTCATTATTCCAATCTAGCTATCCAAAATCATGAATAACTACCAGAACATTGATTAATTCTCAAACACATCAAATATGATGAGTTTGAAGTCTCATGGAAGATTATATGATAAAGGTAACAATGTAATGAAGCCCTAATTTTCTTTTTTGTGAAAAAAGTGTAAAGAGGCTCCAAGGGAAATGACACAAAGGGAATGTGGATGTCCTATGTTTCGAAACATTAGTTATAAAGTATATAATTATAAAGGAAAATGAATAATGTGAGAGGTAAATGAAGATCAATTTAAGGTTCCATCAATAATTCTATGCTAAAAATGTGAGAAGTTGGGAATTATACAAAACCATGATATATTACAATGGCTAATAAGAATTTTGAGTACCAACAATATCCATGATCAAGAGAAAAAAGAAATAATTATTTATAAATAGTCCATGATGACTCATATATACAAAACCATTATTGAAAACCGTTGTATGTTTCATTGTATTAAAATTCATGCCACTTGAGCATATCTTTTATGATTTCTAAGAATATATATTCTCAACAAAAGAAGGTTTAATATCATTGGTAATAATATCTATTAATATTTTTTCACATGTTGATGTTTGTGGTGTTTTTCTTGTTTTTAATATATTAAATATCACCCTACTATATTTTGATACTATCTATGTTATGGAATAGTTTTCATTTTATAAATCTAATATAAATTGCTGAGAGATTTACATTACCTATTCTATCATTAATCACCCTCCGATTATTTACAACTAAAAGGAGAATGTTGAATCTTATTTTGTATCGTAATCTCAAGGATGAGAAAAAAATATAGATTAACTGATTGAGACAAAATAAAATATCATAAATTACTATATTCCCATTGTAAATCAATTCAATGGTCTATTTAATGAAAATTATATAGATATATTCCTAACAGAGAGTTTGATATCTAAATAAACATACTCTTATACTAAGTAACACTCCTAGGTCATGTTATCACTTAGAAAAGGAATATTTATAGACTATTCAAAAACAAATGCAATTAAAGGATGTCCAATAAAACCAATGTAATAGAAATACATAGTGGTTTTTGATTATCATGGTAATATCAATGATTATTAAAACAACCATCACAATGATCATTCCCCCTAACCAAGATAACTCATAAAGGAAATACGTTTTTCGAGAATGATGAATGCGGATTTTTTGTAAGGAGATAAAGAAGAAGCTAATCACTGCACATGTTCTCACATTACCCACCAATGAGGAAGGATTTTATATATATAGCAATGTATAAAAATATTTATTGGTTTCTATCCTTATTCTTGTTGAAAAAAGTGATTTTCTATGACTCCCAATAACTAATGATCCATGAGAATGACTACATAACTCATGATATTGTATTGGCTGTGGGGATCTTCACATAATGATTTTGTGGAATTATATATACTATGAGAAATGTGAAATATATATGTATCATAAAAGCCTATAGTATATATTAATTCAAAATGAGATTAATATGTGCAAATTTTGGTGGTTAGAACTGATCAAGTATTATGATTGTTCAATCTATTACCATCCTAGGTAAATAAATAAGATAGGAAAATCTCTATATTAAAATGACCACACCACTATATCTATAATTAGTATTTTTAGGGAACTAGTATTCATAGAAATTAAAAGGATATATTTGGGAATAATAAAAGGATCTTCACCCCACATTTTTCAAATAACTTCTCAACTATAAATTCTTGAAAGGATCAAGGGGGATCAGAATGATAATGCGGCACAACAGTGGAAGGTAGAGAATTTTTTGGATATCAAATTTGATTGAGAGGGAGTTATAAGGTTGTGTATATTGAAATTTTTTAATTCAAAACCATAACTGGAGAGGGAACTTTTGGATGATGTGTGTAGCTCATCCTTCCCTATTAATCGTGGAAGCACTAAGATGTATATAGTTTTTACGAAAATTTCATGTTGCGATAACATTAATGGAGAGATTGTAGAGTTTTTATATCAATGATTAGTGTGAAAACATTTCACTAATGAATAACATAATTCTATGGTTATGATGAAACCATTTCCTAGACCATCATTGAAATTTGAAAACATAACCATGGATTTCATCAAATGATTCCTCATGACACCAAAAGGTTTTAATTCCATCTGGGTGGTAGTCGATTTCCTTACAAATTCATCATATTTTATTACAATCATGGAATATTTCTCTCTTAACCAACAATCCAAGATATATATATATATGGAATGTTTTAAGACCTCATTGATTTCCACTCTCTATTGTATCTAATTGAGATATTATTTTTACCTCAATATTTTGGATATTCCATTAGTAAGAATTAGATATGAAACTTAACATCCACATCGCTTATCAACATAAATGGATGATCAGTCTGAGAGGACCAGTAAAACTCTATACGATATGTTGAGATCATGGTCCATGTATTTCCAAGGATATTAGGATCAACACCTTCTCCTAGTGGAGTTCTTATATAACAATAGTTTCCATTATAGAAATAAAATGGGGCATTTTTAGGATATGTATTGGAAGAGGTGTCATAGTCCAATATGTTCGGATGAATTTGGGGATAGAAAGCTATTGGGACCTGATGATATTAAAGAGGTTAAAGAGAAGGTTAAAACTATTCTAAATCACATTAAATCTACAAAACGTTTATAGAAAATTAATATATATAATCTTTGACATGGTATAGAGTTTTAGGTTGGAGATAATGTGTTCCTTCAAATATATATATGGAAGAAATTCATGAGGTTTTTGATGAAGGTAAATACTAGTACTAGACACATCATCCCCTTTTAGATCCTTGATCGTGTCGAAGATGTTTCAAACTGAATAGCACTCCCACATTTTCAATCTCAAGTACATGATTTGATCCATGTATCCCTCAAGAAGAAGTAAATTCTAGACCCCTCACATATACTAAATCTAGATATGGTACTATTAGAGAATGATCCTTCATATTAGGATAATCTAGTGAAGATATTATATCGTAGATACAAATTTCTATTTTATAAGAAAACTGACCATGAAAAAGAGTTGTGGAAATAATACAAGTTTGAGGAATTCAAATGGTAACTAGAAGGGGCAAAGAAATAGATGTACCCTCATCTTTTTTAGTGTATGATATAAAAAGTTAAATGGAATATTTCTTAAGTGGGAATGATGTAATTACCTAAACCATTATATATGAAATTCACAATGTGATTTAATTGAATTCCCCATTATATAATGTGGTGATAGAAAACACATGCACTTATTTCGTTGTTTTGGAATGTTATAAGTTATATCTTGTTGGTTTTAAAAGAAAATTATGAATCATAACCATTAATAATATAGAAGTTGAAAAGTAATCATATGATTATTATATATATATATTTGGTTGCGATATATTCTAAATGATATAGATGAATGAAGTGATTGACTTAACTAGTTGGATTGTAATCTATAAATCCCAATTATCAGAACATCTGAGAGAGATTGTGACACTAAACATTTACCATGATCTATCATAAGATGAGATTCAATAACTAATGTATCATAGAAACTATTTACTAGATAATATCAAGGTCATCAAGATCAGGAACAAAACTATGTTCTATGTACCACCCCATCAAAATATCACGATCAAACACATTTCACTTAGGGTGTTTTCTATTGTAATAATGTTATTTGTATGAATACCCATATAGTATGAATTTTTATCTTTTTAAAAATAAGGAATATATTTATTTAGTATGATGACTATTAATTTTTTTCATGATTAGATAATGAGTTGATAAAAATTAGATGAAATAGATATTTTGTTGGGGGAAATGAATAGTTTAAATCAAGACTCTATTTTTAATGAATCCATGAAATTTTTAAATAAATCATATTTCAATATAATAATATTATTTTATAATTTTTATTAAATATAAATGATAATATATTTTTTTAAGTTAAAATAAATTTTTACAAGGGTTAGAAAATTATTAATGTTAAAACAACCAATATTCTCCAATAAATGTGGATTTTTGATATAAAAGTTTTAATTATCACACATAAATATTTTTTGGATAAAATAATTATTATTTTTGAAATCATCATGTTTTTAAGGGTGAAATGATCGGATTCAAACTTTCCAATAGTGATTTTTCATAATAGTCATAGATATCCAAATGTTTTATTCAAAATGAAATATTTTATAAATGTACTGTGTGTATTTTGAAATAATATTGAAAAAATATTTATGTAATATTTTTCATAATGGTTTCCAATGAAAAAATATATTATTTCCCTTTAAAATAATTCTTTCTAGTTTAATATATTAGTTTTATAAACCCTTTATGAATATTTCAAAAATAATATTATATATTAATGTTTTAAAATCAATTCTTAATGAAATTGACTCACTTCCACAACACCATGGGTATTATTTTAATGATATCGGTTATTAAACATGTAAAATAGTGAAAATAACTTCACATTGGTAGAAAAAATTGGAAAAAATGGGATGTTTTTTTGAATAATTTCTTGAATAGAGTCAAGAACCCAGGGTTGGAAAATAATAAAGAACTCCCCTCTATTTTCCAATTTAAACCCATCCTATATCTCTATCCTCTTAACTAAAAACAATTTTGAAATTACTATACACTTCCCTTAACTCTGTATATCACCTTAAAGGTTACCCAAGATCTCAATAATCTCATTACATGTTTTGGAATTACCCTTTCAATGTAAGGTATCCTCTCCTCTTCTTTATTCAATCACCTTAATTGTATTATTCATTTTACATAAGAAAAAAATCATGTTGAATTATTTTTTTAAAGATCACTATTACTTCAATTAATATTTCCTAGTGATTAAATATTTCTTTATCTCTCATCAATCCCTCTCATGAATCTTTGAGTGACCTCATTATGCTGCCAAAATTATCATGTGATTTACCATGTCAAAAATTTGTTTTGTGAATAATCGTCCCCATTTACCCTTTAGGGTATTCAAATAGATGAACATATACTTCACTAATTTGGGAATTCCTTGTATGTATCCCATACTCATTAATCATGGGATTATTCATGATAAAATACGACCCTATCCGCATTATCAATGTGTAACACTTATGCATGTAAATGATATGAATGTGTCAGGTGATCGTGGAATTATATATCCCTCCAATGAATTGGGTTATGTTTTAATCTCATGAGATGAAATTTATCATGAAACATAGGTTATACTAATCACAAAATGTTATGATTTCATGTATTTTATCATTAAAATATTATTATGATTTCAGGTTTTATGTTTTCATTATATACCCATGTTTCCTTTATGTGATCATCATATATCATTCTTTGATGTTCATGTTTATGATTCTCACTCATTTTCTAACCCATTTAAATTATTATTGAATAATATGTAATACCTTATTCTTTTTATATTTTTTATATTCCCTTAATTGGATTTATATCTTACCGTTTTATTATGTATGTTTCTAGGTTATCTCATATAGTTTTAAAAAGGGAAATTGAATTTTAGATCGTGGTAATAATTTTTTTTTAAAAATTATATCCATGTATCATGTTGAAATGATATGAACCTAACCTAAAAAAAACTATACTAACAATAATTTGGGATTGTTTTAGGTTTAACATTATGTAATAAATCATGAAATAATGTGTATTAAAATTTGGGTTGTCATACTAGGGGGTTTGTTGGATGAACTATATGGAATGGGGATATATTAATCTTGTGATATTTAATATCTAGTTATGATGAATATCATATTGAGACCTATCCAAGAAATACATGTTCATTTAAATTTTTTTCTATTGGTTGAGGTAGCTTACTCCTAGTTTTTTATGTTATATTTACATATCATTGTTTCTTACCTATGTATTAGTAAATTGTGGAATATTATTATTAAATATTTATGGAATATAAATATATGTATCCTAAAATTATTGATTCTCAGGCCCCAAAAATGGAAGTTTTCTGATTATTATGATATGTGTAGTTGAATAGGATTTCTTAAACAGATTATGAGTTTGATAAATTTAAAAGTCACATTGAATAGTTATAAATTTATAAGTATTTTACTTATCCATCAAATTTAATTGTGTAGTTTTAGTGGTGTTAGATTGTGAATGAGTTTTAATGTTTCTAGTTTATTGTTATAGGATTGAGGTTATATTTTTATTAGGATTTAATGATGTGCAGTGTTATATTGAATGGTATGTGGGTTTCATATTTTCATAATTAATTTTTTTATCATGGAATTCAGTTGTAACTTGGTTTACATATGTTGGATTAAAAGGAATCATTTTTTTTTGTGTTATAGAAATGTATTATAGGTTTTAAAGAATGGTTTTCAATACTTTAGGTCTATTTTGAGAAATTTTAAAGGGTTTTATGATATAGTTGTACAAAAAAATTATCAATGGACTGGTTGGTGATTTTTCAAATGGTTGTGATTGTGTCTTATTTATTTATATGAAGATCTATTTGTATATGATAAAAAATAGATGTTGTTAGATTATTTTTTAGAGGATATATTTGAGTGGTGGTTATGAGGAACTAATTTTTTTTAGTGATGTGTACATGATGGATTTAATGATTTATATAACTCATGTCACATTATATTAATCATGAGACCATAGGAACATGGGTAAGCAAGACTAGGGAAATTATACTAGACACTAATCATTATAATTATCCCATTTACTATGCTATAAAAGTAACTAAATATTATAGAACATAGTTTTGGATTCATGTTTAGGTGTCCCCATGTTTATATTATAAGGGAATGTACTAAATAACAACATTTATCTTGGTTGCGGTGTCATGGTATGGTGTCACTGTGTCATTATTACCAGAGCTCTAATATTTAGAAGCTCACATTTGTACTTACATATAATATTTTTGATCACTATGATAGTATGGGATCTTATGTTTCATTGATCATATATTTTATTGGTCAACTTACATTACATTATTTACATTCATTTATCTTTTATTGCTATTTTTGGTGTCAAATCCTTTTATATTAAGTTATTTACTCATATAATTGGGTAGATGATGGATCTATTTTTAGTTACTTCCATTTTTTGGTATATAGTAATAGTTAAATGATCTTGTCTTACCTGGTTAATGCCATTTCTACATATACTTTTTTATTTATATTCAGATAAATATTAAATTTCAATTTTATATATTGTTATTTCAGAAAGTAAGTTGTTATCACCATTGTTTTTAAAAGTTAAACATTTTAATTATTTGACTTAAAGGGGTTTTCTATGAGTTCACTTTTATCCTGTAAACATTCAATATCTCGTTGTTTTTAAATGAACAAATTTATTTAGGTTGTAATGAATTTTCTCATATTAGTTAGATTTACTTGTTTTAATTTAAAATGGGGAATGATTATTTTATTAGGTGTATTTTCAAACAATCATAAGAGGTATTCACTTTTAAAGATAGTTTTTTGGGATATGGGATGTCACCGATATGGAATGTTTTACTCACAAAAATATAAAATTTCATGTTCATGCTATTAGATTAAAATTTCTTTTAGATTTTATTTATACATTCACTAATAGAGTTGGATTTTGAATGATAATGGATGTTGATTTTGGGTGATAAAACGATTTTATGTGTGGTTCTTCTAGGTTATATTTTATATTTCATTCCATGCATGTTATAAGCAATTCATTATTCCTTGTTCTCTATGATATTTATTGAATCCTATTGTTTTTAATTTATAGTCTAATTGTGTTTATAATGTTTATATTAAGTTGTATCTTGATTTGGATTACATTATAAATTTATATTTATAGTTGGTTATGCCTGGATCTATGATATATTGAGTGATAATGATGTAATTATAGATCAAAAGTATATATCCCTCCTTATTTATTTGTAAAAAATCATTTCCATTAGTTCATTTGTTATGCTGAAAAATATTTTATAGATCATGCAGATCATGAATTTCATTAATAACATACCACAGGTTGGCTCATATGTCTAGATCGGGGGTAGTCTACGTTAATTCCTAACACAATGGTTATATGGAATGAATCACCAATATAATTTTTTAATAATAATTTATTAGATCATTATTAATTTTTGGTACAACAACATGTTCATTGAAAAAGTTTTCTTTCAAAAAAACATCATTATCTAGGTTAAAATCACAAATATAATTGGAAATTGTTATAGAATTATTAACAATGGGATTCTTGGAAATATTCAATGTATCAACCGAATGTTTTATAAATGGAATTATATTCTTATAATTATGACTTATAGTATAATCAAATTAGAACACACAATTAAATAGCATGACACTAAATACTATGTGATCATTAAACATAATTTTTCCAATTCTATGATTTGAATTTCAAAAATCTGGTATACACGATTGCGTTCAGGGTGATTTTCGGAGCCTAATGGAAAAAAATAATTTTTTGGTGAACAGTAACCTACTCTTGTGAATAGTTACATAACCTTATGAATAGTTATTCGACCCTTATGAATATTTAATGATCGAAAATAAAAGTAACATCACCCATTAATGATTAAATAAAATGTAGGCCTATTAAAAGTGATAATATTATAATAGTAAAAGTTTTAGTATTTCTATAATTCATAAATAAATAATTATAATTAATTAGTTAGCTGAAAAGAAAATTTATTTTCATAATTTTTTTTAAATTAATAATTCGATGTCTTTTGTTTTTAGGATGATTTTATAAGTACTTATGTAATTTTTGAAAGCATTATAAAATCAATTTTGATTTTTAAATTTGTAAATTTCATGTAAATTATCATTTAAATTAAAATTAAATTAATCATATATAGAAAATTATTTTGGAAAAATATAGTTAATTTTTGGATTCTAAAGATTGAAAAATTGTTAGGGTTATTTTTTTGTATTTTTTCGGAAATACTTGAATTTTTATTAATAGTAAAATACATTAAATTAAAGTATAAATACATTATAATTTTAATCCACTATTCCTAACATCATGAGTGATATGAGAACCCAAATCTCGAACTCACATTCTATATTTATTATTTTTGGTTATGTAATCATCACTATTTGTTATCTTGGTGGAAATTAATAAACTAATTATGAAAATATTGAGAAAACCCCTCTCCCCTCAACTATAAATACCACCCTTCACACAATGACTTCTTTACACCTATCAAGATTGAATCCTTGTCTAATAACTACCCAAAAAACTTTCCTAGCTACTCCCTCATGTCTAAGAGCTTCTGGTCTCATCAAAAGAACAATCATAGGTTCCTTAAGGGTGATCTAAAGTGGAGGGTTCAAGAGGTAAATCCCACCTCCCTCTTTTCCTTTAATTTCCTTTCAATTTCATGTTCCATTCTTAATCTATTCCCACCAATCCTAAGGAACATTGTATTGTAACTCTAGTATCATACATATATTGTATTTTTATGATAATAATGGGATATTATATCATCCAACCCCTTTATCCTCATATTTTTATTGCAGAATTGAAAATGTTGTTCGTGAGGTGTTAATTTACCACCTTTAAGAACAAACATTTTTTTTCTTTTACCACCTTCCGATATGGTAATGAAACCATTTTTATGGTTGAAACATATTATGATATATTTATTATATATTATTTACTATTATGGAACTAACTTATGTACATATTACTAAATTATTAAACAAAACAAGTTCATTGTGGTTGAAAAACCACCTGAATTAACCAAAACGATCATCATTAAATTCTTGTCTAATAATTCATTAATGTGTCATATAAAAAACTATTTATAAGATAATTTCAAGTTTTGTAACAAATTGAATAACATATAATTCCAATTCTTGATTATTTTCCATGTTTTAAATGAACATCCATTCATGAATATAGGTGAACAGTTCAAGAAAACTGTAAAAGCAAACACCCCCGAACAATGAATTTAAACTCTATAACCCATCCAAAATCCCATTAAAGAACTTAATGATACAATAATTAACCATTTTCAAATATAAAATGTACTAGTATTGTTAATTAATGAATATAATGTGATTATACATGCCTTTAAAGTGAAGAAAGTGTTCATATATGAGGTAAGGGGGATTCTTGAACCAAACTTACCTTCTTCTGTTCCTCCTTATTTAACTCTATTTTATATGATGGTTACTCCTTAAAAATAATTTTTCTATCATTATAATAAATTTTATGGGATATAAATTTTTTCCATTAGAGTTTGTGTCATAATAAATGTTCTCCTAAAGAACTCTTCTTTCAAAAAACACACATTTTACTTCTCACTCAAGGTTAATGGTTCTTATATCGAGTATGTCATTCCCTCTTTCATTTAGGAACCCAATCTTTCTGAATATTTTCTTATGATATGAAACCTATTACATTCCATGGGTTCTTCTTGTTCATTGTTGATATATTTTCTATGTGGCAAGCATGATAATTAAAATGTTATGATGTGATGAGTTCGTCTAGAATTATATAATGCAATATGAATGTTCGAATGTGATGGGTGCACCTAGAATTATATAAAACTCCAACACATTGGTTAAAGTGATGAATTTCATGAGTTAAAGAGAAATGATGTGTGAACATGATTAAATCTTTTTTCAAAACTATGTGAGGTAGTTAACCACTAGGAAATTAGGATTTATATTTTATACATTTCCACATTGAATGTCTTTTTATAATGTTTCCACTCCTGATTATGATCCAATGAATATGTTATGATGATAAATATTAAGATCATCTCATGTTATTTTGTTAAATTTTTTTATCTATCCTCTTACTAGGACTTTATATCTCCCCCATTTGATTTATATCCTCTAGGTGACAACATATACTAACGGGAAGTCAAGATCCAGTAAGAAGCTGGTGAAGAAGGAATTAAATAAGTGTTTATGTATTATGTTGTAAAAGTTATGAATGGACCTAGTTTTCTGAAGATAGAAAAACATTGGGTCTTTTTGGTGAAATTATTTATGTTTTTAATTTTACAAATGATCTAAAATTAATGTATGAATTTTTTGGGTCATTATAGTTAGTATCAGAGGGAGGTTTATTTAATACTAGAATTAGTATTAGTGAACCCTAGGGAAACCTCTAGTATGAGACTACGTAAAAACATGCACAAAATAATATTTATATAAGGATAATATACGTTTTGATTTTATTATAAACTGAAAAAATTAATAATCCATTTATTCACGAATTGTTGACCTATGTTTTGCTTAATCTTTTCTATTTTATAAAATGGTGGGAACCCAGATAAACCAGGATAACAACCCATGTGATGGATAATGCAACGACTTCCCAAACGACAACCCCAATGAATAGGGAGGTGGAGTTCAAAACCTCATGGTGTTTCTTACCCAAATATATTGGGTTATGAACAATAATCAGAATAATGGGGATTTTTCTCCTTCAACTAGGAGGGATCAATAAGCTACCAAGTGTTTTATGCGGCAATGACCCTCGATGTTTAGTGGGTCTTCCTATCTAATATTTGTGGAACAGTGGGTCATCTCTATTGAGAAGATATTTTATGTTCTTCATTGTTCTGAGATGGATAAACTAACAGTATCTGTTAATCATCAGATGGAGTTTCTGATCAATGGTGGGCCTTGATTAAGAACACCAACCCATGTGACGAAATTGAAGAGATGGAATGGAAATACTTTAAGATTGTGTTTATTAACAAATATTTCCCAGAAAATCATTTCACTAAGATTGAGATAGAATTCATAAAGATCAAGAAAAAGTAAGGATAATCTTTCACGACTTACGAATAATGTTTCACAAGTCTTGAAATGTACGCTTTTGGTTTTTTATCAATAGTGATAGAGAAATTGAAATATTCATTAGTGGGTTAGAACCACACCATCGAAAGGCTATTGAATCCCAAGACATTGAGAGTTTTGAAGAATTTTTTTGGTGTCCCCAGAATAAGGGTATGGAGTTTGTATAATGGTCCCATGACTAGGGTGATAATAAAAAAAATATGGAGTTTCATGCCAGAGGATAAAATGATAAATGTGGGAAGAAAACTCAATGAAACACATTCTAATAATGTGGGAGGTTTCCTCATGGTAACTACCTCAATGAGATGGGAAAATGGATATCGCATGGGAATGAAGGTCACCATGCTCATGATTGTTAAAAATAAACGAGAATGAAGTATAATGTAGTGGGCGAAAGGGGAGCCCCACCCATGGTTCAATGTTACTGCTTTAGGGAGAAGGGGCATTATTCAAGCTAGTGCACTAAACCTTGAGTCCTCTAGGGTAATATGCTTCAGTATCCACCAATGAAAAATGAAAAAGTAAAGGCTTATACTTCACTAATATGGAAGTGGATCATTATAATAAAGTCATATAGGGTAAAATTACTATTCACTCAAGAATGGAAAAAGTCTTATTTAATTATGGTTCTATGAATTCCTTTATATCATGAAATTTTTCTAGAACTAAATAATTTAATCACTACAAACATGAATATTATACACCTATTATGAACCTTGTGGTGAAATCATTACAACCCAAGTGTTTTACTCTTCTCTTGTTAGCGTATGTGGGAAGATTCTTCCAGAGATTGATACTTACCTTCGTGGAATTGGATGCTATAATGGGAATGGATTGGCTCCCATTATATAGAGAACATATCAAATGTTGGGAAAATAAAATATATTTTCATATTCCAAAACATCCCATTCTCCTCTATAAATGCATGGAAGATCATGAATCTCCTTTGAAAAATACTTCAATGGTGTGGTTGTTGATACCGAATGAAGAAGAATACCTCTCCCAAATGGTTGAGTCAATGGAAAGTGCCAACCTTATGGAAATTCCCATCATGAGGGAATATGGTGAGGTATTTCCCATATTTTTACATGGGATTCACTTGGATCAGGAGGTAGAGTTCTAAATAAAACTCATAACCGAAGCTACTCATGTTTCAATGTTTCTCTATACAATGGATTCTATTGAATTGGGGGAGTTTAAGAAGAAGCTAAAAGAGAATTTTGACAAAGGGTTCATACACCCTAGTGCATCACCATGGGGTGTGCTAATGATCATTGCGATGATGAAATATGGATAAATGTGACTGTGTATCGATTATTGGGGACTCAACAAGATCACTATAAAGAACAACTATCTTTTTTCCAATGATTGATGACATTTTTGATCAGTTAAGAGGATCTCAATACTTCTAAAGGGTGGATCACTATTCGAGTTATCATCAACTGATGGTGAAGAATGAAGATATTCATAATAAATCCTTCTGTACAAGGTATGGGCACTATGAGTTTTTGGTAATTCCATTCATACATCTAATTCCGCTAAAATATTCTTGGATTTGATGAATATAGTCTTTATTCATTACCTAATTTTTTTTTGGTATTGTTTATTAATGTTATTGTCATCTACACCAAGAGAAATGAGGAACATGACGAACATTTAAGACTTGTGTTGGTGACATTTGAGATAGGATATGTTGTACACCAATTTAAAAAAATTTAAAATTTGGATGAAGAAAGTCACATTATTGGGACTTATGATCACATGTGAGGGAATTGCTTTGGACACTTAAGAAACAAAGGTAATTTGGAAATGGACAAAACCCTCTAGTGTCATAGAAATCCATATTTTTCTTGGAATAATTGGGTACTACTGAGGTTTTTTGAGAAATTTCTCACGATTGTTCTTCACGCTAACTATGTTAATATGGAAAGGGGTAGAGTATGTCTGGATGGAAGAATGTGAGGGAAGCATCAAGGAGATAAAGATAAAGCCAATAACTACACATGTACTCACATTACTGAAAAGTATAGAATGTTTTGTGATATACAGTGATGATTAAAAGAAATGATTTGGTTGTGCATCATGAAAAATGATAATGTTATAGCCTACGCCTCATGAGAGTTGATGATCAGTGAGCAGAACTACCCGAAACATGATCTAGAGCTGGCAGCCATGATTTTTTCCTTGAAACTCTAGGGGAACGCACTTTATGAAGAGAAGTGTGATATATACACTGACCAAAAGAACATAAAGTATATATTCACACAAAAGGAGCTTAACATGCATCAAAGGAGATGGTTAGAGCTAATTAAGGACTAAAATTGATCAATTCACTGCCATTTTAGAATAGTAAACTAGGTAGCCGATGCTCTTAGCAGAAAATAACCCACCACTATATCAATGATATAGATTGAGAAAGACTATATCATCTAGGATATTCAATGTATGGATTTATAAATCTTATGGGTTAGGGATACATCCTACCTTTTCCAAATGATTTCACAATGACCTATACAAGAGAATATTAATGAGGCACAAAGGGGTGATATAGAGTTATAAATTAAGGTGAATGATGTAAAGGAATGAAATTTTCAAGTGTTTCATATCGATTATGATGGGGTGATTTCGTTTAGATCATGGTTTTGTGTTCCTTCATTAACCAGGATAAAGAAGGAGCTATTGGAAAATTCACATATCTTAACATTCATTATCTATCCTGGTAGCACCAAGATGGATCGAGATATTTATGGAAACTTATGATGGGATAACATGAAGAATGAGATTGTGGAATATATCTCAAGGTGCTTGGTATGTTTGCAAGTTAATGTAGAGTGAAATAATGTCCAAAGGGATGACGCATCCATTGACTATACCCATGTGGAAATGGGATAATAGTATGAGAACTCAACCATTGACTATAAAGTCACTATAGACTTTATCATGGGTCTCCTGAAGACATCCAAGGGAAATAATGCAAAATGGGATGTGGTTAAACAACTCACAAAGACTTACCATTTTATCTCTATTATAGAAGATGTCTCACTTGAACATCTTTCACAAATATATGTGAATGAAGTGGTGAGAATGTTTGGTGTTCCACTCTCTATTGTCTCTAACAGTGATCCAAGTATCACATCAATATTTTGGAAGAGTCTTCAACATGATTTTAGTACTGAATTAAATTTCCGTGCAGCCTATCACCACCAAACTTATGGCCAATCTAAAAAGACAACTTATACACATGAAGATATTCTAAGAGCCTTATCTGTATAATTAAAAGGTGGATGTAATCATAATCTCCAATTGGTTGAGTTCTCATACTATAATAGCATCCACTCGAGTATTCAGATGGCTCCATATAGAGAATTGTATGGAAAGCGATGTAAAACACCAACATGTTGTGTAGAAGTTATAGAAAGAATGATACTTGGACACGATCTTGTGAAATAGATGATATAAAAGGTTCATGTCATCTAGAATCATATCAAAGCTGCTTAGAGTTGGAAAAATTGCTATTTTGACAACCATAAAAGGGACATGGAGTTCAGTGTTTGAGATAATGTCTTCCTTTTATTATCACCATGGAAGAGATTCATGCGGTTTGGAAAGAAATATATGCTAAACCCAAGGTACATTAGCCATTTGAGATCCATGACCTAATAAAAGGCACGAATTACTGACTTGAACTTCCACTGAATATGGATCAAGTTCATGATGTGTTTCACGTATCACTCTTGAGGAAGTATAAACCAGATCTCTCACGTGTACTGATATCGAGGGTGGTACAATGAGATAATGATCTCTCTCACTAGGAGTAGCCCGTAAAGATTATACATAGGAGAGATAAGGACCTACTCAAAAAGACAACCCATCTTGATAATGTGTTGTGAAGGAACCATAGGATTGAAGAAGCTACTTAGGAACTGGAAGAGGCGATGAAAGAGAAGTACCCCCACCTATTTGGGTAAAACAAATTTTTCAGGAATACTTTTCTTAAGGGAGGAAGAATGTAATGACCCAATGTTTTATCAATGGAATTCCCTTATTATAATTATGAATTATAGTATAATCACATTAAGAATCAAAATGAAATATTAGGAAACTAAATACTATGTTATCATTAAACTTAATTTTTCCACTTCTACATTTTTGAATTTTGAAAATATGACATATATTGTTGTGTTCAATGTGATTTTTGGAGTCTAATGAAACAAACATAATGTTTTGGGAATTTTAAACTAGACTTATGAATAGTAACATACCCTTTTGAATAATAATAAGACCTTTATGAATATTAAATAGTCCAAAATAACAGTAACCTCACCCATGAATGATTGAATAAAATGTATGCATCTTATAAGTGATAATATGACCATAGTAAAAGTCATGGTATTTTTGTAAGTCATAAATAATTAATTATAATTAAATAATTAATTTAAAAGAAAATATGTTATCCTATTTTTTTTAAATTAAAAATTCATATGACTTTTAGTTTTAGGATAATTTTACAAGAACGTATTTAATTTTTGAAAGAATTATAAAATTACTTTAAATTTGAAAAGCTGTATTTTTCAAGTAAATTTTGATTTTAATTAAAAATTAAATGAATCCTATTTAGAAAATTATTTTTAAAAAATGGGGTTCATTTTTGGAATATACACGTTGAAAAATGGTTAGGGTTAATTTTTTTATTTTTCTGAAATATTTGATTTTTTGTATAGTAAAATACATTAAATTATTGTATAAATACATTATAATTTAAATCCACTATTCCTGAAAACGTGAGTGATGTAGGAACCCAAATATCAAAATAACATTCTCTATGTACTATTATTTGTCTTATAATAATCATTATTTCGTATCTAGGTGGATATTAATAATGTAATTATTAAAATATTGAGAAAACCCATCACCCCTCGACTATAAATACCACCCTTCACACCCTCATTTCTTCACACCTCTAAAGTTTCAAGAATTGTATAGATTCTACCCAAAAATAATACCTATACCATCCCCAAGTCCAATATATTCTTTTCTCACCAAAGACCAAGCCAAGGTTCTTTAAGGAGGATCTCAAGATGAGGATTCAAGAGGTAATTCCCCTCTCTCTCTTTTCCTTTAATTTCCTTTCAATTTCAAGTTTTTTTCTTATTATCTCCTCACCAATCCTCATTAACATGGTATGGTAACTCCATTATCATAAATATAATGGAATTTTATGACACTAGTGGGATATTATATCATCCAACCCCTTCTCCACTTATTTTTATTTTAGAAAATAAAATGTTGTTAATGTGATGTTAATTTATCACATTCAAGAATGACATGTTTTATTTTTTCCTTTACCACCTTCAGATGTGTTCATGAAACCATTTTTATTGTTGAACCAGATTATTATATATGTATTATATCATATTTAATGTTTATAACTAACATTTTGACATATTAATAAATTATTAAACAAAAAAATTCATTGTGGTTGAAAAACCGCCCAAATTGACAAAAACGATCATCACTAAATTCTTATCTAATGATTTATTCTCATTGTATATAATTTTTTTTATAAGATCATTTAAAGTTATATAACATCATGAATAACATATAATTAAAATTATTTATTTTTATCTATGTTTAAAATGAACTTCCATTAACGAATACAAGTAAACCGCCGAAGAAAACTATGAAAAAACCCCCATAGAATAATGAATTTAAACTCAATAACTCATCAAAAATACCATTAAAGAACATAATGAATCCATAAAGAACCATATTAATTTTTAAATGGTTTTTTAAATGTTAATTAATTAATATAATTTGATTATAATGTCTTTTTATGTGAACAAATCATTCAGATATGATGTAAGGGGAAATTCTCAAACCTAACTTACTTTCTTCAGGTTCCCCCTTTTTTACTAAATTTTTGTTATGGTTACTCCATAAAGATAATTTTTTCATCATTATATTAAATTTAATGAGATTTTCAAATTTTCCACTGATGTTTATGGCATAAAAAATGTTTTCTAAAAGAACTCTTCTTTCAAAAACACACCTTATACTTCTCACTCATGGTTAATGGTTCTTGTATCATGTATGCCATTCCCTATTTCTTTTGAGAAAAAAATATTTATGAATGTGTTCTTATGCGATAAAATACATTCCTTTACATGGATTATTTATGTTCATTGTGGATATATGTTCTATGTGCCATGTAGGATAATGAAAATGTTATGATGTGATGGGTGTGCACAAAATTATACAGCACGATATGAATATTTGAATGTGGCAGGTGTGCCATGACTTATAGAGTGAGATAATGCATTGGTTAAAGTGATTAATCTCATGATTTAATGTGAAATAATGTGTGAAAGTGACACTATCTTTTTTCATAACTATGTGTGTTAGTTTACCACGATGTCAGGATGTTTCATTTTTTATGGATTGGTACATTCGAAATCTATTCATAATGTTTCCTCTCATGATTTTGAAGATATTCCTAGGTTATGATGATGCTGATTATGATCATATAATGTATTGTTGTTTCATGTTATTATCTATCAACTTATTGGGATTTTACCTCACCCAATTTAATGCTTATCCCTAAGGTGACAACTTGTAATAAGGAGAAGTCAAGATCCAGTAACAATATTGAGAAGAAGGAATTAATAAATTTTTATGTATTATTTTCAAAAGTTATGAATGTTATTAGTTTTTCCAAGACACTAAACCTTTGGGTCTTCTTGGTGTAATAATTTATGTTGTCTATTTTCCAAATGATATAAAAGTAATGAAATAAAATATTGGGTCATTATATTCCTTCTATTAGCTCCTCCCCTAATGAAAGTTCCTCGTCCCCTCAAGTCACTAGGAATGTATCCTTTGGTTGTAAATCATTATAAATACTAAATCACTACTCCTTAATCGATTAGGTGAAATTCTTAATCCCAAAACTCAGTTTTGTCTTTCCTCAATAGTTTTCCCCATAATTTAAAAATTATTTCCAAATAAATCAATCCTTGATGATAACTACATTAAGAAGATCCAAAAAATATATTAGAACTTTTTGATCATTTAAATTTACTTAAATTAGTCTAATAATGTACTTCAAACTATTTTCATATTCTAGTTGAATTAATTGAAATAGATTATAGCATTATATTGAATTGTTGTATTTTTTATTACATATGGATAAATTTCATAATTTTTTTGTTTAAATCAATTGTTAATATTTTTTGTATTCTCAATAATTAATTATCCATTTTTCTAAAAAAAATAATTTAAACGTAATCCTATTTTTTTTCATTCCATCTCATTATGATTTTTATTCCATTAATTTTATGTGATCAATTTTAATATATACTGAACATACATCCTCATATAGGTATGAAAGGAAATAGAGGGTTTGAATCTTTACGGTGGGATGTTTGTGCATTTGGAAGGCTAAGAATAAGGTGAGATTTGATGGCATGCACTGCTTGAGACATTCCCTTGTATCCATGACTTGTAATTTTTAATTCTATTTTTTGTGGCTCCACCAGGATAGAAATAAGTCCCCATACCACTATCATAATTAGTATCCCAAATCCCACATTCCCTCCTCTTATAATGGCTCCTTAGAGAAATTGATATGGTGGTACCCCCACCAGAACATTTTGATGATGAATATGGATGGATCATGCTATATGGGTAACATGAGGGAAATATGTTGTTAATATCATACTATATCTGAAAATGAAATAGGCACAACACGGAGTGCAAGGAGTTCCTTCACACCCATTGAGAGGGTAATAATGTTTCATAATTCTTGGCATCAAATATCATGTCATGATGTGTCAGTTAACTGAAACTCTAGTATGGGATCCTTCCCCCAGAAAGGACTCAACACTATCCGAGGGGATGCTCTCGACTTCCATTAACTTCACCACCCATAGTGCTCTTTTTATTTTTCTCTATAGTAATTTGTCCATTCATTTTTTATATAAATTATGATAATGATGATGATTAAATTAAAAAGAATCCAACACATTCATAGATCATTCTAAGCTCCAGATCCTCGACATAAGCTATTACATTATAGTCATATAAGCTTCCATCAATTTCAAATTTATGTACTTATTAATGTAATTTTATTATTTAATATTTTGAGACCTTATTAATTAATTTATTCTTTATTTTAATTATTAGTCCAACTAGTCATGGTGATATATTTTATATCTTCAGAAAAATTTAAAAAATTAACAAATATATTTCACTTAAAAATAATCACATACATGACGTGTAATGGACAAGTACATGAAATTTACTATTAATGTACAAAATTAATTTATTTTGGAGTTTTATAACATACAAGACATGTACTGGATGTAGAATAGTGTACCTAATTCTGATTCAGGTTTTGTAGTACATTTTTACATAGTATATCAGTATGTATGAACTGTCATGATATTAAATTGTGTATAATATTTACAATGTGTAAAACTTGTTCTATATTGAAATTTAATGATGTGTAAAACCAATATAAATATATTTTATTTATATAATAAAATATAAATAAATTGAAATTTTAATTTTAAAATGGAATTTTCATAAATTTTAGTATATTCCTAGGGATAATAAATACCTTCCACATGACTAGTTTAACTATCCACACACTATGTATTTCATATATAAGGATTGATTATATATTTCGAGTCACAAGACATACCAAGTGCGGTTTTTCAGTTAGTGATATTATTGAGTTTATGTAGAGTGTACATTTGCTACAAAATATTTAATCCTTTTTAACCATCTACATGAATTTTTAGTGGCTAAGTATCTAATATTAAAGGAAACATTAAGTGTTATACGACACACATAATAGTGTCTTGCCTGTGTAAAAATATATTGATTGTGTCACTTGGATGTAAGTCAAAAGAAGACTTGTATTTAAAGTTTATGATAAGTACATGCAATATAATTTTAAAACAGAGTTTTAACACAAATTGTATGTAATTTCATTGCATGTAGTATAACTAAATGATGCTTAATAATGTAATGTCATCTCCCAATGGAATTATGTGTTCAGTGTGTAATAATTTAATCCCAATAATAGGTACCACATGATATTCAATAAGTTACATGATATCTTATTGATGAATTGATTTGGAATACAAGACATTTAATTTTAGTTACACACCATGTAAGCAGGTTGAAATACTAGAATCATCAGCATCTCTTGATGGTATATTCTGTATTAATCACATGCCCACCATCTATTCCTGATGAAATAAATGCTAAAAAACACATTATAACAAATCATTGTATTGAAAATATATATCCCAAAGGAAAAATGAAAAATTATTTTTCATAATTATAATTAAAAATTATTTTATTATAAATTTCAATGTTACCACTTTAATCCATATAGTGGTTTCAGGAACAACTAAAGTCAGATTAGCCTATCCCCACTGATAGAATTTCATCAAATCCAATGTCTACTATATAATAAAATTATTATGAATCACCATGTTTAATGAATGTACACAACAAATCATAATTAAATTATCTTGAAACCATAAACAATTTATTTTAACTAGAAAATTTATAAAAAAGTAATTGATAAGATGAATTCCATGGTCATGAGATATATCAATGAATTAGATGTTGAACAGATGAATTTTTATTGTGTTTCATAATATTTTTTCTAATTGGATATAAAATTGAATCCCTCTTAAAATAATATACACATGTTCCACAATCCAAGAATTCCAACATTGGATCTCCATGTTCTATCATATAGGTGAAAATTGATTTGTATCATTAATTATTGCTTTCAATATGTGATATTTTAGTGACGAATTTCACATCTCTTACACTCTCAGTCCTAAGATGAAGAAAGTGGTTGAATTTTTTTTTATCTTTATGAAACCTTATTGAAATTATTTGTTGAGATAATTTTTATGATGGAAATATACTGAACTGCCACAAATTAAAAAAACACCACCCCCAAAATTGTATAATGTGGTATATATAAATCTAGTGATTAATACAAATAATTTCTAGAGGTAACATAATAAAATATCAAATTAAATAAATACCTAATTCCAACTAATAAAATTAATATTTTTAAATCCCCTTGACATGTACTTACACATTGCAATAATTAATATTATATTTACAATCACGCAAAAAAATATTTATCCCTCGACCTATATCCTTATCTAGGAACCATCTTTATCATTTATTTAACTCTTAAATATATATTTAAATGAATATTACTCATTAAATAAATAAATAAACATGATTTTATGGTCTTGAAATTAAATATTTATTTTATATATTCCGTTCAATGAATATATTTAATTATTTCTTTATTACATTGTGAAAAATTAACTATGGGTAAATAAATATTTTATTAAATTTTCATATGACTAAATATTTATTTTAATAATAAAATCACATATAAATACTCTCTAGAATATAAATGGGGATAGAATATTTCTGATAAGTGATTCCTATAAAAATAACATTTATCTATCATGAGAATATTAGTTATTCCATATATGAAAATCAAATCAAATTTAATTGATTTGTAAGGATACATGTTGCGTGTGACCACCTATACATCTTTCTCGATGGAATTTATAGAGCTCAAATAATATCGAGTTTTTTCATATATCAACACATAAAGGCTCCAATAGAAAAAGTGGTTACTTATTCAATAACAACAACAATTTCTGAATACTCACTTAGAAATATAATACATTTTTCATGATATCTAAAATCAAGAAGGTTTTATACTTCATGTCATCAATTTTTTTTCTGAGATTCTCATTTATTGATTAAATAAAAACAGAATTTCAATATAAAACAACATACAAATATTTTATTAGATTATTCAATATTAATCAATGTCTCTATGATAACATCTTCCATAAACTAGAAGGGAAAATCCTATATTGACTTATTCATTAATTTCATATCATTCCTTATAAAATCATTGTATCATAGAGAACAATGAAACTATATTAGAATACTATTGATAAATTCATCAATGTACACAACCTAGGATATCCATTAATAGTACCTCAATTAATATTATCATTAGAAAGGTTCATATATAGGAATATCCATTGTCACTTAATCATGTCGAATAATTATTAGAGGGTCTTTCATCAAAAACCCCTAACATATGTATTACCATGTGAAAAAATTTTGTAGTGAAATCTCATCTACTTATGAGTATCAAGAAACTGATAGTCAAAATTATTTGGTTCCCTTTTGGACAACATATCCTAATCATAGGACTATATTTGAGAATATGTCATTATACTTAAAGGATCTTGTTATTGAACAAATGCACTATTTAAATGAAAAAAATATCCTAAATAAAGTATCACATTAATTATATATATATATATATAATAATTCATCATGTGAAATGATATTTATTAACATGGAATCCAATAGAAAAAATCATAGTCAGTTATAGGGCACAAATTCCAACACTTTCATCATTGACTTGTTAAATAGTGACATAAAATATTATCTTAAAAATGATGACATTTATTACTGATGGTATTATAATATATTTTAACAGAATTTATTAATATTATATGTGTTAAATTATTATGCTATAAAGATAATGAAATAAATGGATGGCGATTTGTGGAGACGACGACTCATGGCGACCTGTGGCTCGACAATGGCGTTTTGTGGTGCTGAAACCCTAGATGAAGCTCACAGATGACTTCTCTCTCCTTCTAAGAGGTGGGACAGGGTGAAGGAACATGTCTCACAACCTCCAACCCCGAAGAAACCTTTCATTCCTTTCTCAAACCCTAGTTATCTCCCAGATTTCCCGAAGATTTCTTTATGCCTCAAAGTTCTTAATCTTCATCAGGGTGATCCTCAGCTACCGATATCTTCATCAGAGTTCATGGAAGCATATAGTCACTTGGCACTAATGCTGGTAGCACATTTTTATCATATAAGGACTTCAGTCGATGATTTCAAATGCCTAAACTTTTGTAAGTGGTATTTGCAATAACGCGCAGTTGTTGGGATACTCGACAATCGCCAATTCAAGATTCGGTTTTCCTCAGAAGATGATTTTATCCGAGCCTGGTCCAGTTCCCCTCGTAGATGAAAAAAATGCCTTTTCTTCCTCCTTCGCTATTCATTTGATTTATACATGAATCGTGATCCATCAACCATTGCGGCGTGGGTTAGTCTTCCACATCTCCATATTCCTTTCCAAAATCCTACAATTATTTGCATGATTGGTAACATGGTGGGGAGATATCTCTGTTCTGACATCCTAACTTCCATTGTAAGTCAACCGGTGAATCCTCGTCTCTGTGTGGATGTGGATATCCCAAGGCCCTCAGTCAATTGGGTATGGATTACCGTTGGTGAAGAGTTCAGATGGAGGTAGCTCGTGGTTTTTGAATCTTGGATTGGCTACTGTAATACCTGTTTTCATCTGGGGCCTATGGCTATGAAGTGTCGCTCTGAGGGGCTGAACAGAAGTTCTTCTAATCTGAGATAGAGGGTAGGCAAGTCCCCCCGTCCGAGGTTAATGTATGCTAGAGGTGTGTCTTCTGGAACTGAAGATGTTGCAATGAATCAGGCTGCAGTAAATTCAAGGAGCTATGTGGCCCCTTCAAATCCAAAAAGTGTGTCCATTGTTCAGTAGGATCCGCCATGAACCATATTTGGGTGATGGGGTGCTTCAAGCTAGTGCAAAGGAGGCTTCTGGTTCTGGAGAAATAGGATGTACATCAGGTGTTAATCTTGTTGTGAGGGAGTTACAACATGAGGTGTGTGTGCCTGTATCTATTGAAATGGCTGGTAATTGGTGTAAGGAAGTAGTGAATGTGGTTGATGGAATGATTGATGATGTTGGCGGAGGTAGTGGTCCTATGGAGGTTTCTAATGTTAGAAATGGGGCTCAAGGAAGGGATGTGATTGATGGAGATGTGGGCTTCATAGTTTCTACTAGAAGTCGGTTCTAGGAGTTGGAGCGAGAGCTTGTAGAGGAGGACACTTCAATGATTGAGTTGTAGCATGAGTATCCTTTATAGGAGGTTGGAAATGGATCATGATATGTGAATAAGGAGAGTTTGGTTAATCAGGAGTCCCAGTAATAGCCAATGTGTCTTAATGTGATAAACACCATTGGTCAATTCCATAAGAGTAGTGGAGGGGAAGATAAATTTCAGAAGGTGATTATCCATTGAAAATAGGAGAATTGTTCTGAGAGTGACCAAGAGAACTATAGTGGTATGATCAAGCCTTCTTTTAGTGATGTGGTCTAATGTGGGAAGACGAAGAAGATTGTGACTCAATAAATATTGACTGATCCACCACAACGCAGGTCAAGGAAAGATTACTCCTATCTGCCAAAGCTGTTAGCCACTAGGTCCTCCGGTGGCAAAAAGGAGCTCTGATCCATAGAATGGATGAATCTTAGAAGGAAATATGCTAAGGTTCTGAAGCATTATGACAACTCAGAATGAGAAATGTCTAATGTGGAGGAAGAATATGGAGATGGGTATTGTTTTTTTGACATGTAATTTCTTTTCTTTTTAGCTTATGGTTCTTGACTACTATCATTTTCTTTTATTTTAATAAACTGTCAGGGGGTTGTCCTTTGGATGAGAATTTATGGTAATTATTATACTAAATACTATCTAAAAGAAAAAAATCATTTCATTTTTAGAATTTCAGAATTTGGCTAAAAATGTATCCATCTATGGTCATGTAATTAAAACAGAAGGTATATCTATGGATCCTTCAAATATATAGGTAGTTAAATAATGGTCAGGACACAAAAAATATGAAATAGATTCATAATTTTTTTATATTAGATGGATATTATCAATATTTTGTGATTAAGTTATCACTATTATCAAACATACTACCCAACATTATGTGGAAGTTAGTGAATTTCTTCTAGATAGAGGAAAATGAAGAAATATCTAATGATCATAAGTTGAATTTTCTTATTTCACCTGTAAATACAGTACAATGGATAAGATAAGCAATTTTTATATATATTGACGCATTAATGAAAGCATATGGATACATACTTATGAAAAAACTAAAATTCATAGCTTGTTCCCCATGTAAATTAAATACCTATGTGGAAAATTACATAGGGAATGATCGTGGGATAAAAAAATAATTATTACATTAGTGATTTGGAAGCATTATCACATTCAGGATGTGCTATATATATAAACTAATCATAAGATGTTAAATGTAATGTCTCAGATTTTACATGTATTATTTTTAAATATTATATGGAATTATTACAAGACCAAGTGCAGAGAAAACAAGTAATTCTGAGTCCCGGTGAGCCTAGAATGGTGGTTTGAACTGTTATAAGTTAATTGAGTTGGAGTGTGTGTGAGATTATGGCAGTTTCCAAAATGATGCCTTGATTAAAAAGCTAGGGGCACTGTTGCATCTGAAACCATGACTTTACCTGAGAAGGAGCCTAACATCGACTGGAACTGGTCAAGGAAAAATGTTCATTTTTAGATATTTTAAATAAGATAAAATAAAAAAAATAAAAAAATATAAATAATATTTAATTTTATTTATAAATGTTCTCTACAGTGAAATGAAGGGGTAGTAGATTCGATAATTAAGGATATGACATAATCACCATGAAATAGAAATTCTTACTCATCAATTCTGCAGCGTAATGACAATGAATCATCATAACAGAATGCTGAAACTTGTTTCAGCCTTTTAATGGGTTAATCTAATATTGGTCGTTGGATGAAAATTGAGAGAAACTCTAAATAATTCTTGGACCTTTGGAGAGAACTCTCAACAACAAATGATGATTAATTAAAATTTTGAAGCACTGTTCAATGGAGTTGAAGGATCACGGTGATGACGATAGTGTGATCTCTTCATTAGTGACCAATCCCTTCTCAAGGTAGGGGTTATGTTTTAATTTTTTTTTTCATACTCGTTAATTGAATTTAATGATAAACATAGATCAACCCAAAGACTGGTTGACCCGCGCATCATCGTTGTTACGGATGGTCTTTATCAAGTTTATTACTGAGATTTTTTGTCACATTTTGACGTTTTTAATTTTCTCTGTTTAAACCTTATAAAAGAAGCAGATTAATATTGTGAAAAATGATGGAGGAGGTTCGTTCCCCCTTTGTTTACTTCATTCATCTTCCCTCTTCCCTGCGTTCTTCACATTCTTCCTGGGGATATTAAAAAGGAATCATTTTACACCATTTTCTTGGTTTAATGATCCCAAAATAGAGATCTGACATCATGATGACTCATAGGAGGAGCGACGGTGATAGTAGCAGATGAATCAACATGGTTTCGAAGTTATTGTTCTTTTATCATTCTTCATGTGGGTGAATTAGAACATGTTTTTGGGGCTAACCGAAGGCCCAAAACTAACAAAATTATCATCGTGATTTTGGAGAGATCTAATCCCATGAGTTAATGGATATATGACACCTGGATCAAAGAATGGAGCATCAGTGGAGGCACACCGGAAAAGAATAATGATTCTGGAAATTTCTAAAGAACATGGTGTGTATCCTGAGGAACACGTCGTGTGGGACTGAATCAGTCGAGGATATAGTTTCAAGAGTCATAAAGGCATCACATGTCCTTTTTTCCCTTCCTCGAAGCTCTTCATGTATCTCAGACGTTACATGAACACAGGGTGGAGTACACGACATATACTCAACCACATGGCCAGACTAGGCCAGTTACATGGGTCACTATGTGTACCAGTTATACAGGATGACACACACAGGTTAAAGCTGTGTATGGGAACATGTACAACATTCATGGAGAGGACCCCAACTACTCGAACATGGCATATGTTCCATCCTACACACCATATAATTACCCCCTCCAACACAAATTGTTCTTATAACTCTGGTCGTTTTACATGGGCACCACATGGAGTCCAGATACCCAGTGCGTGACCGTTCTACACACCGTGCATATCCTGGAACATGGCTTGATCTTTTTTCCATAGTTCCGTGTAAATGTCTTGTTAAGGTTAGTTCCCATTTATGCTCATTCACTTGAAGGTCAAGTATCTTATCTATCCACAAGAGTATTATCCCTTCAGTAGGACTTTTCAAAAGAGACTCAAGTATCCGTCCTAGAGGCCTAGAGGGAGATCCTCTATCCATTATCGACCCTTGGTAGAGTTAGGTATCGAAGTGACTAATCCTATAGGATGACAATCTTATACCTAGAAGGTGAAACTATATGAGCCGTGTTATCCTCGAAGGCCCTGGAATTGATCCTCATATGTGTATCGTGATCTTTCCTGACTCAGGAGTGTGTTATCTTTGAATGAGTGTATCCATGTCTCATGGAATTTCCTGATGAATAGTACATCTCAAACAGATGTCATCAGAGTTATATGAATCTTTAATTGAGTTCTCCCTGACGATTTCTTCATGGAATCTTCGAACTAAACCTCTAGCATGGGTTTGCAGTCGTGTGACTTGTCTCTAGAATACGGGTCTGGATTTCAAGTATATCTGGATTTTGTTTCTTTTATTATATGTTCAGTAGACATATACTATTTAGAGCCGGCTATACCATTACCTTTTGTATTTCTTTGTGGTTTCGGGAGTCCTCTACTGAGTATTTTAATACTCACCCATGCAATGTCTTTACCTGCACATGTCGTGTCTTGTGTAGATGAGCGGTTAATGACGGAGTCTAGGGAAAACCAGGATGGGACAAAGCTATCTTAGTTCCGTATAGGCCGCGATGTTCCTACGACTAAAAAAACAGTCTCAATACCTATTTTTTCTTATAGGTTGCAATTTTTTTGTTTTAAAGCTCTTGTTTTTGGTGGGATTGTATTCTGGCCCAATCTATTTTCCGCACTTTACACCCTTTGTACTCTGTTGGTTCGGTTTGGATTTATACAAGAATTTTGTTCCTTATTTTTTTTACATTTAAGTATTTTTGGTCTTGGATAAGTGTGTGTGTTTACATGTACTTTGTAAATTCCTCCAATGTTAGTGATATTCAGGCTCAATGCTAGTCACTTGCCCCTGGAATATCAGAGGCAGGCATGGGGAGTCACATCATGGGCCCCACTAGGATGGGTCATGAAAGAGTGGTATCAAAGGTGGTTGGTTGTACCTTAAGACTGAGATTCTATGAGATTTGGTTTGGGTAAATAGTGTTAAGTGTTTTGATATTGTCTTTCAGGCCAGAGACTCCACTGTTGTTGCGGGTGGCTGAAGTATATATACACTAGGGGTAAAAACCCAAACTTTTATTAATGATAATTCATATTGATCTAATTAAAAGACTTATTATGTAAAATTCTTATGTAAAATATGATGTTCCATGGATTTATGTTTTTTGATTTGAAATAACCGTCATGAATTGTTATCATTTCTAATATAACTGTTGAAAAATGATCAGTTGATTAGTATAATTATATGGCTTTATCAAATGCAAATTACTCAGACAAAGGAAGCGATGACATCATCAAGTAGAATTTCTCCGTACAAAGCCCTTTTTTTGGAGCTTTTAAAGGAGTTGGAATCATTGGAATTTTCTCTTGGCCAATCCCATGTCGCGCTTCAACATGTTAATCTTGAACGGAACTACATACAAGAGAAGTAAAAGTTGATAGAGATTACCACCCGAGAAATGTTATCTGGGCCACCATAGGAGTTTATCACCATCGCACCCCATTCCCTTAGGTCATATGTGGGTGTTAGAAGAATTTATGTAACGAGAGTCTAGCACAATTAATATGTACATTATTTTTAAAAACAATAAATAATATACATTCATTTTATTATTATTACTTTTTAAATAGATATTAAAACTCCAATATTATTATTTTTAGATAAAATTCAATTGAGAAATCTATTTTGATTAATTAGTGAATTTTTAATTATATAATTTTTTAATAAAATATTTTTACTAAATTAATTTTTATTAAATTTCAATGATCGTATATTTCTTATGAATACAATTGAAATTTTTATTAATGTTTGAAAGTCATTTTTGTCAAAAAACAATAAGTTTCAATAAATGCCAGTTTTTATTTTAAAAGAAAAAAATTCACATATTTAAAAATTATTTAGATAAAATAAATATTATTTTTGAAATCAGGAAGTCGAAATTATCCGATGAGGATGTTTCCAAAATTTTATAAGATAGTCGATTTTTTAGGTAAAAATAAAAAACCATTTAAATATATAGCGTGTTTTATGACATCCTAATGACACTATAGTGATGTAATAAAATTCCATAAATGGTTTTTTTGACCAATATGTATTTTACCTTTAATTGTTTTAGGGTTTTTTAATCTATTTTACAAATCTTTGGTGGACCCTCCAATACTTATAAAACATTTTTACATTTTAAAGTGATTTCCTCGAGAGTTTGAGTCACCTCCACATTAAAAAGACGATTATTTTAATAAGTTCGGAAGTTGGTCATATAAAATAATGTTTTACATTTCCATTTGGAAAATATCTTCCAAAAACCCATAGTTTGGTTTGTGGTTTTGATTAGTTTAATGTGTGGTTCCTAAAACCTTAATAAAAACAATTCCTTCTCTTCTCTTATATAAATCCACCTATGATCACACTTCTTCTTCACTCAAAACCCTCAGATCATGTACCTACCCTAACTACCTCTCTCTAAAATCCTCCCAAAACACCCCAAGCTCCCATTAAGCCTCTCTCAATCCTCCACCAAGCCATTGGACCACATTTCCAAATAAGGGATTTCTTCCTCTCTCATTTTATCCAAGTTTCATTTTATTTTTTTACCCCTGTCTTTTGAATTAAAAATGTTGGGGTGTGATTTTAAAACTACCCTACAATTCCATCCTTATTTTTGAATGATGAGAGACATTTTTCCCTCTCATTAATTCCTCCCATGTACATCCGTTAACTTTCCAAAATTCCATAAGGGATTTTTCTCACCTCATTTACATTCAAAAAAATATTTTATATTATGAATCTAAATTCCATTACATATGTTGGTACATGAATCTATATTACCTCTTAATATCCATTTCATGTTCATACAACGAGATACCCCTTTCTCTCTCATCAACCATTTTAATGAATTCTTATGTCACACCATTATGCTTTCGAAATTGCACTGCTGTTTTTTCAAGCGAATGTACTTTTTTTGGAAAGGTAGTGTTCTGGTCAATGACCAAATCACCAAAAATTATTGATAAAAAAAAGAGATGACATAAGTCTGAAATATTAAATTTTGTTAACATCCCTATCATAGAGAGGGAGTAACTCAGGAAGAAGATCATCCCTCCAAATCATAGCATGAGAAACATGAATATTGGAAAGCCCGTCAGAAATCCTATTAGCTTCACGGTAGGTGTGAGTGGCGATGAAGTTGATGTAAGAAAGACAGTTCAAACAATCATTCCAGAGAGTAGCGAGTGTCCATGAATGATGAATGGTACCACTCCAGATGGCCTAGATAATATTAGTGGAGTCACTCTCGATCCAAATGTTGTTCCAGTTGCAGAGCCTTACAAAAGATATAGCATGGATAACACTCAGTATCTCTACTTCCAATGAGGAAGTATTACCACAACATCCATAAAAGCATCCATGTGTCTGATACAGGTGATTATATAGTTTCATGTTTGAATTACACATTCCATTATCTTTTAATAAATGATTATGTTTAATGAATCCATGTTTTATGATCAATGTGGAACACTTATGCATTAAATGAAATGATTAAGAAGTGTGCACCCTGATAGATCTCCAATACATTGGGTAAAGATTGGTATCATGATATGTCATATGAAATGAGGGGTTACTCAGGATAATTAAATTTCAATGAGGGTTTACTCATGCTCTATGTGCAATGATCCTTGGATCATGATAATATCATGTTAAATGTTGATGCGCCATTTCCATGTTAAGATAATCATGCTATATCATGACTTTATGTTCAGGTTTCTCTTATGATACATTGATATTCACATTGTAACGCTCTAACCCCAGTTTCCTAGAGTCAATGAATTATTACATAACATTTTCATGATTACAAGGAATCATGTCCCGAAGGACGTATCTATTTAGAAGTCTTGGAAAATAGATTAAAAACATTAAACCTTAGTAAATAAAACACAACATAAATGATCCTTTTAAAATGCCATTAATTACCTAGATTAACCCTACTTATCAATAATTATACACTTATTTGAATCCTCGGAAAATTAAACATATGAAAGGGGTGAGCACAAATTCTCATTAAGGGTAAGCAATAAAATATAAGGTAACATAAGGCATAGTGAATAATTTAAAACACATGCCTTTACAAAAACTAATCAAGAAAACATTATGGAAAGAATTTGAGATGCATAAATAATGGCATAATAAAACATTTTCCTAGGTATTCTACTAGTCGAATAACCACATGAACCATCAATAATATTTTCATAATGAGGGAATGTATATTGTCAGACATTCTAAAACATCTTGTCAAGGTCCCATCCAAGACGTCTAAAAATGATTTAGGCCTCGGCCAAAACCATATATCAAATTGGGAAATGCCTCTTCAAATTCCATGTCTAATTATCTCATGAGACCTACCAAAGCACCGTTGAGATATAGTGGGCTCCACCCATTACTTAATAAGTCCTATACATTTCTCATATAAAATTTTTTAAACATAACATAAACATTCGTATAAAAACTACCATAAGAAATTTCAATAATTTAACCATAAAACATGAATTGTATAAAAATAAAACATCCACAGTTAAAAATATCACAACAACTTCAACATAATATGTAAGATTTTTATCATAATAAGACAACCTCGAACAAAAATAATATCTTGTAATGGATGTTTACATAGTTGAAAATGATTAGTAAAAATGTTTGACAGAAATATCCATTTTTTCATGAAATCATTTAGAAGTCACATAATTTATAAAAGAATTCATTTAAAATATATTTTTGAATCAAATTTTCCAAAATCAATTTGAAACTTTTGAATGTAATTAACATTTTAAAACATTCATGTCCATATAAATAAATCCTTAAAACCATTTTGAAAACATGGACATTTATGAAAAAGGTTTAAAAGAACAAATCAATAAAAAATTTAAAATGATGTTATAGTAAAAAGTCCCTTAAAAATAATCCATTTGAAAACTCTTTTATGAAACATGGACATGTATAATAAATATTTCCCAGTAGATACTTACGTAAAAACAACATCGGATACTAAAGAGATTGTGAAATTAACCCTTACCTTTCACTTTCCTTTGATCGAGGGTATGTTTAACACCATAGTATGTTATTAAATTATACCAGAACCATATTAATATTTATTATATAATACATGATTAATTTATGACTTTATACTACCCATTTAATAATGATTTCTATGTTAAATTTACATTTTGGGTAATAATCTCTTTCTTTATCGTACGTGTTTTCACTTGTTATTCTTGACCATATCATTTAGATCATGATTTAAATACTTACAGAATATAATCCTTGATTTATATATCATATATATTTAGAATATAAATATTTATAATAGATAGATATATGAAATGGAAGGCACCGTTTATGGAGACGGTATGCCGTACGTACGCATAAACATTGTTTATTTTTTCATATCGTGTTGAGCAGAAGTAAGTGAATAAGATAAATGTAAGTACATATATATATATATCTCCAGTAGAATTATTATTTCATATTTTAATACTTATTAATAATACATATTTTTTAATCAAAATTAAATGGTGAACGAGGGAATGAATCTCATCGCGTTGTGGAGACGGTAATCCATACGTACGTACGTGTGACAATATCATTATATTGATGGTGAAATAATATGTAATTATATGAAATATCATATTTAAAGAATCATTAAAATATTATATTTATTATTTACATTAGTGATACTCATTATTATACCCATCCAAATTATGATGTGTTTGAATAACAAACTACACCCCGATGTAGAGACGGTACGCCGTACGTATGCACGTATGGTGACCTTTTAATTTAGAGGATGGATAGAATAACAAAAATGGTTGTAACATATTTAAAATTAAATAATAGTATGTTGTAGGTACTTGAGTTATATTTTGGTTTGGTAACAACAAATAAGGAAGAAGTGGAAGATGAAAAGAACTTGAAAGAGGGTGGTGAAATTATTACCTCTTCTTCAGGTGTTTCCTATTGAGTAGATCAAAAGGGCTATGTAGGTTGGATTTATGATCAATTTAAGGACTCTATGCTGATGTGAGTAAAGTTACGGGATATTTGGATAGGTGTTGGCCGTTCCAAATGGATTTGTAGTTGTGATTTTGAGAGAAGGGGAAGTGCCCATTTAGAAGAGATGTGAGGGTCACTTTAGGGAAATCATGAAATATTATTTTATAATAAAATAATTTTTGTTTTATAATAACTACTGGAAACTATACCTATACCCGCGGTTTTTGGGAAAACCTTGGGTATAGGCATTTTTGATAGCCTATTCCCATAGTTTCCCCAAACCGTGGGCATATGCTACCCTATACCCACAGTTTTTTCTAAATCATGGGTATAGGGTATCAAAAAATTACTATACCTACATTTTTCCCAAAACCATGGGGATTCGGTGACCTATACCCTCGGGTTTCCCCTAAACCATGGGTTTAGGCATCGGATAAAAAAACCTATACCCACGATTTTAATAAACCGTGGGTATAGGTTCCCCATGTGTGCATGAGAAATTAATTTTTTCCACGGGAAACAACAAAAATTTGGCAGGAGTTCTATACCCATTGTTTATTCCTCTATAAACACAGTTTAAATAAATATATTTAATAATATATATATATATATATACATATATGCGGTGATGGGGTAGTGGTAAGGCCACTCGTGAACGAAGAAGTGGTCGCGAGATCAAATCCCACGGGCCGCTATTTTGTAAAATATGTTATACCCACGGTTTCCAAACCATGGGTATAGTGTTATGACATGGTGGAAAAACCTATACCCACAATTGTTCAAAACCGTGGGTATAGTTCATGGACTTATACCGATGCCACCAACAACCACGGTTCCCCAAACTGTGGGTATATCTTATACGCACGGTTTTCAACCGTTGGTATAGGATCATTTTCTAGTAGTGAATGGATCTAAAATGATTTATTTCGAGGATAAGGTGGTTAGGGGTCGAAATAATCTCAACCAATAGGTTTTAGATAAGTTTAGGTAACCATTTTGACCTTATATTTTAGATTTAACTCTTAGTTAAATAGTTTCACTTTTACTGTGTCTTCTTATATTCTTACACAATATGGTAAATAATCTTACTCTAAGCTTCCAAGAGAACATATAGTGGTTCATTAATAATATATATATTATTATTTAATCCCTTTGTCTGGTCTGTATATTTTTAGAAATATATTATCAAATAATAATATAGTATTTTTTTAAAAAATAATTTATTTCAACTTTGACACTATTTGGTATTTTGTTTTTGTAAAAGTAATCACAACTTGATTACTATGAAAAAGATAAATTGAATAAACCCTAACATGTCATATAACCTAGAAAATTCTATAATTTCATAAAAACAATGAAATTATATTTATTATATATTGATAATACCATATTTTTGGATTATTTCATTAATAATGTAATTACTGCATCATCATTGTGTCCTAAATAAATTTAATTATTTAAAGTTTAAAAATTATAAATAAAATACCATGATGTATTAAATCCATTTATATTTCTAATTAATATTTATAGTAGAATTTATATAGTGCATAACCCCATATTTGAAATTGTTTAGTTATTAAACTTTGAATTTAACTGTTTTAACTCTTCTTTAAATAAAATAATAATAAATTTCCTAATATATTACAAGTGGACCAAAGTGGATAGTATATTATTCCTAAGGTTGTTTTTGGTCGAATTATACTTATCAAATAGAATTAGAACATGTGTTATGGTAATTATGATATCATTTTTACCCTTAATTACCGTATTTACTTTTAACCATGGTAAATATAATTCAAAAGTTACTATTCACAAAAAATTATTTTCCACTTATTAAACCAAATAATACTTAATGATATTAACCGTGTCTCAGGGATTTTTTAAAATCAAATCGGAGATGTAGTAACATTATGTTTTATGAAAAGTTGTAAATGCTCCTAGTAGGTGGGTAAAAGACGGTAAAAAGTTAAATAAACATTTTATGTATCTAGACATATTATAAAATGATTCAAATGAATTAAATTGAAATTATATAGGTATTATGTATCTATTTATACCTAAAATAAATTTTAATAAAATAAATTATTATTTAAATAAAAAGTCGGTTTTAACCAATAACGTAGTGTTTTAACTATTCATCAAAAAATTAAAGTTTTCTGAAAAATACCCAAAATTCATCCTAAGGTAATTTTGATATTATGAATTCAAAAATGAATTATATTTTACCAAATTCAAAAAATAGAAGTTTCATTTATTAGTTTAAAATTAATTTCGGCTGTCAAAACAAAAAAGTGGGTTTTTAAACAGTAAAAACAATCAAGAGATTGACATGTGTTTATGTCAAATTTAAATGTGAAATTACTTATAATGAACTAAATTGTATTAAACATTAAAAATACAATCTAATTATACATCCAGAACATTCAAATGTATAATTTAACATAATAAATTAATTTTATTAAAAAAAATTTCAATTAAAATTTATTAGTTTACAGTATTCATTAAAATATGAATGTTATCATAAAAGTATCAAAAATTTATCCAAAATAAATGTTTAGGTCCCAATTGAAAATAAAAATTTAATTTCATTAAATTGAATATATAAAAGTGTCAATTTGTTTTTTAAAATGATTCTTTATTAATTATGTGGTAAAATTTCATTTTTTAAAAAAATACTTATTTTATCTAAAAAATTGAATTTGTCTTATATAATATCTAAGAAAAAAAATATGAATGTTAAAATTTTATAGGATATATATAAAATTCAAAATTCATTTAATACTATTCACAATCACTTTTTGAACAGCTAGTTTGGTAAGTCGTGGTGTGCTCGAACTCATTGTTGTGTGTAGCACAATTTATTGAATTACTTTGAAGAGATAACATACTATGAAATATTGGGGTGTTACATTGTCCAATCCTTCAATAAATTGTTTCTTCACAATTTGACATTTTTCTTTGAAGATAAAAGGTTAAAAATTGAAAAATACAATTGTGGAAAACCCACATCAAAAATTGGTTTAATGAAATTTATTCTTAATTAGTGGGAAATGGAAATGAAAAAATTAGATCCAAATTATGATCTCGATTACGAGAAAAATGGTTGAAATTGGAAACACATAATTGGAGGAAAACATAAATATTTATAGGGAGTGACTGAGGTCATCAATCACAAAAAAGTGTACAATTGAGGGCCTCAAATCCATCGATCTATGATGATTTAAAATATCATACATTCAACAAAACATAAGGTATTAGGATAAACCATTTTTGGTTTTAAGATATTTTCCATAATGTTTATGAATTAATTTTTTCATAGAATAAGATAAAAAAAATATACTTGACAAGTAGCATTTCGTCCTTCAAATAATTTCTACCACAAATTCTTCATTCACTCCAAAAGGTAATAAAATTCAAACATATTCTATTTATCCTAATCATATAAGTTTCCAAAAATCATTAATATAAAATTAATTTTCATGAATATTAAAAAAATATATTATATAAACTAGAACATCACGTAGGCCAGTTGTAGGTGATGCACTCTTATCGTCCTTCAGTTGTGGGTTTATCTCTCGCAGCCTTGATAGATGCAATAGGTTTCCACCCGACCTCCGGGTTTTCCTTTTTATAAAAATTGAATAATAATGTTAAATGAAATCCTCAAAATGAATGTTAAAAGAATTAACATTTGAAAACATTCATTTCCATATAAATAAATCCTTCAAATCATTTTGAAGAATAAGTCGTGCAGGACCAGCTCAGTGGCAGGTAGAGTTTCTGGAGTCAGAAATGTGTCACACGGTGTGTGGGTCCTTCTCTGAAGCTCGGTGTGTATCACATGCAATACACGGACATAGGGTGGAGTACACAGCATGTACTCTAACACACGACCAGACTAGGCTAGTTACATGGGTCACCCCATGTACCTATTCTCACTGGATGGCACAGATGGGTTGTATACATGTACGAGAACATGGCCATCATACACAGAGTGGATTCCGGTTACTCGGATATGGAATATGGTATGTCCTACACGCTGTTTACTTACCCCCTCCAACCGAAATGTTCTTCTGTCTTGGGTCATTTTACCTGGGCAGTACCCAGAGTCGAGAGACACGGCGTGTGACCCTTCTACACGCCATGTTCATCCTTGAACATGGCTTGACCATCTGGTCCACTATTACTTGGATAAATTTTGTTTGTATTAGTTTTAATTTCTACTCATTCCCCTAAAGATTAGGTATCATTTCCATCCAAAGGAGTATGATCAATTAAGCTCAACTTTTCTTGATAGCATCAGGTATCCCTCTGAGAGGGCCGCAGAGAGATCCTCTATCCATTATTGACCCTAGTTAGAGTTAGGTATCACCATTATTAATCCTACATGATGCCGATACTGTACTTAGAAGGTGAATCTGGATGAGTAGCGGTATCCACCAAGGCCATGACAGTGATCCTCATATGTGTATCATGATCTTTCCACACTCAAGAGCGTGTTCTACCAGAATGAGTGTATTCTTCTCTCATGAATTTTCACAAAAAATATTACTTCTTGGACAGATTCCATAATATCTATATAACCCATCAAACAAGTTCTCTCGGACGATTTCTTCATGGAATCATCAAAATGAACCCCTATCATGGGTTTTCGGTTAAGTGACTTGTCTCTAGACTGCGGGTTTGGGTTTCAAGTATATATATATAGTGTTTCTCTTGATATATACTTAGTAGATATATATTGTGTAGATCTGACTATACCTTTACCTTGTGTATTTTTTTTGTTTTTGGGGTCCTCTAATGAGTATTGTTAAACTCAACCATGCACATTCTTTTTCCACACGTGTCATGTCTTGTGTAAATGAGCGGCCTTTGACAGAGTCCCAGGCTGACCCAGACCAGGCCGAGATTTCTGAGTTCCTTATATGCTAAGGTGTTCGTATGACTAAGATCAGTAGTCCCGGTACCTCTTAGTTCTTATAGGTTTGACTTTTTTTGCAGATTCGTGTTTTTTTTCGATCTTGTATTCTGGACTAGTTTATTTTCCGCACATTACATTTGTTGTACATTGTTGGTTGAGTTTAGTTGTATGCATGAGTTTTGTTCCATAGTGTTTTTTTACATTTCAAAATTTGTGGGCTTGGAGATGTGTGTGTGTGTGTGTATAAGTACATAATAAATTCCTCTCATGCAAGTGATTTACAAACTTGGTGCTAGTCACCATACCCTAGCCTGAGGAGGTATTGGGGAGTCGTAGCATGTTCCCCACTAGGATAGGTTGTGATATTAAACTATATATTCATATATAATTATTTGAACATGTGAAAAAATATATGTTTAAAATTAATCAAAAAATATGATTTCCCAAAAAATCACAATCCAAGGAAGGAAAACCACGAGGAAAAATTTCTATGATGGGATGACCATGGTACATTATCTATCATAATGATTTAAAGGTAAAAAGTAATCTAGTATTTTCAAAATATAGACCTAAAAATCATAATGGATTAGATGGAATCATACCATTCCTAGATGATTTCTGAACTATACATCAATATGAAGATAAAGGTGGCTTAAAATTTTGATACAAAGATACTAAAAAATGTATAAAATATTTTATATAAAAACATGATAAATATTGGGTTATAATATTACAAACATGAATATGTGTTTCGTCAATAATATATTTTTTAAAGAATATATTGGATGATGACCATATCTCATCATTACTTGTCTATCTTAGAAGAACAAATATGTATGAAGATCTTACATGGAGTATCAATTGGTACCATATGAATTTAGAGACTAAGGAGTAAGTATATGAATTATTGTATTGAAAATATGTTATGGATCAATGTTACAATACTATGTTAAATATGAAACTATTTATTATATCATCATGAAAATGAGATACCATCACCGTTGGTTTCTTTAACAGTCTTTTTATGACTATAAAGAATAAAATTCCATATTTTTAGTGTTGTATTGACATATAATAGAAGAACACTTATTTTTTGTTCATTAATATTTCCTATTTTATAAAACTTTTGTTGGAACCGTGATCGTTCTATACAATAAATAAAGTTTGGGTTGTGTTTGTGGTCAATTATTATAGAAGTTCATAATGTATGACAAGTAAGGGATCATCCAGTTCAAGTGGAAAACAGTACTGAAGGAGGTATTATTTTCCAGTGTCTGCCAATATTTTGGGCCTGAAAATCGGAAAATGGAGAGATGTGTTCTCGAAAAAGGAAGGTGAAAAAAGTAATAAAGATGTGATAAATTGGTTTTTTGTTTTTCACACAAAAGGTGGATTGGGATCACAATGCCGAAAAATGGAAATGGCATTAGCTGTGTGGAAAATATGGAGTTTTCACAGAAAACAGTTCATGTGCAAAGAAGGCATTGTACACAGAATGTGTGTTTTGGGTGACACGGTGGGTTTTGTGGGTGGGGGTCAGCGACACCTATAAATAAGAGGTGATACCCTCATTTGGAATAACCAAATAAATAGAGAATATATGAGTTATGATGCATGTAATTGTTTCACGAAAAGAGAGATTCACAGAAAAATTAATTTTGCGCGAAAAAAAATGTTTCACAGAAATGTAAAAGTTGCGCGGAAAAGATAAAGTTGTTCGCAAAATGTTCTACGTAAATGGTGTAGTTTCACAAATTATTTTTTGCATGAAAAGAAAATATAGTCATCAAAATTGAGATCTTGCGCACAAAGGGAGTGTGTTGACCACAATTGTTAGTATAAGCTGATCCCATGTTCAGCATATTCGGTTTACTGGTTCATTGCTTTAAGGTGAATCAATCCAAGACATCAATAAAGGAAATTTCTCATGATGAACATAGATATAGGCTTCAATGAAAATATATTAAAGATAAGCTCATATCGATAGACTGAGTTAGATTTCTTTCAAGGCAGTGAGCTTGGGGGAGTCGACGGAAGTGATCTGAGGGACATAGTGAGCTATCCCTAAACCATTGTAAAGGAATTGTACTTGGGAGAAAGGGAATAAACCCGAACCTTGTAATCCACATATTTTGAAATTTAGTGGAATTTGGTATGATCGGAAACCTGTTGGCCTATTCTACATGGATGTATCCTTTATTGGTGAACAATGTAAAAGTTTTGTGTGGTTAACTTGCATGTGATTTTTTGCATAATGTTCCCTTAAATATTATAGGTTTAATGTGTTCCTAACAACATGGTAATTAGATATGTGATTTAAAATAAAAACATGACACCTTGATTAAAACATCCCCAATCAGGGTGTCCTGGGGCCCTACATGTGGTATTAGAGGATAATGGTTGCTGGTGCTAGATCGGTCCTTTTCCAACATGGATAATGTTCCCAATGCCAGAATAATCCCTATCTTCAATGGAAGTAATTTTGAGATTTGTAAGAACAGAATGATATGTCATTTAATATCCCTTGTAATGAAGGTCCTCTTTTCTAATCTACAAGGAATACATTTTACTGATCCAACATGGCTTACTATGAATGAAACAGATAGGAAACTTCTTGTTGTAGATGTTAAAACTCAGAATGTTATCACTGTGACTCTTTCACATCAGGTCTGGATAATGGGGATTAGTATCACCTCAGTAAAGTCTATGTGGGATAAACATGAAAATATTTATGAAAAATATAAGAATTTGAAAGAGGAAAAACATTATGTCCAGCACAGTAGGATCGATGATATGAGGATCCATCCTAATGATAATGTAGATTCCCTCTTCATTTAAATTACTGAAGTAGTGGGAGAAATTCATGGTCTTGGATCAGAAATCAAAGAAATTGATATTGTAATGAAAATCATGAGAAGAATTCCTCCTATGTACCATGAAAATGTGTCATCCCTTAAATAAAGAGATCTATCAAAACTATTTCTAGATGATCTGATAAGTAGTCTAGAGGCATATGAGATGAGAGGCAAACCATAATGATTCTACGAATCATGTTACATATGAAATTTAATTCAATTCCATGAACAAATTGAAAAATATATGAGAGAGTGGTGGTGATGATGATGAGGCAAAAAAAAGTTTGCTGTCATTGTCATGAACCTAAAGAAGAGAAAAGGTAAATTTAAAGGTAAGTTACCTCTAGAATGTTTTTGTTGTGGAAGAGTTGGACACATTGCCTCACAGTGCCAAAGAAAGTCCAATGATGAAGGGAGAAAATCGGAAGAAGTTGAGAATCCTAGGAAAATATTTTTCAAAAAGGGAGACTTCAAATATGGAATGAAAGAATAGAAGAAGAGTGTATTCTATGAAGAGGAAGATGATGATATTGAATTATATGAAGAAGAATAACCTGAATTTAAAACTGGAAACCATGCATCAATGATGTATACAATAGAAAAGTGATAACCTTTGATATATAATGATAAATATAATCAGATGACTCCTAATGAAGATCCCATGTTCCAAATTAAGGATGTATTTTCAAAACATGAGAATTAATGTAAGAGATGCAATAAGTGGAAAGAAATGGTTGATGAATCATAAGAATATATTGATGAAATTGAATCTGAAATTAAATTACTAGATTAACTAGTTAGAGTACAATCTTTAATCCTTAAAAGCACATATAAAATTGTGGAACATAATCTTAGAATTGAAGAATAAGAAAAGGTGATAAATGACATTATATCTAGACTAAAAGAGAAGTACATGAATATTGTGGGTCTTGAGGAAGAATTTGATACTCGTATGAGTAAACTAGAGTTTCAATCAACCACAGAAGAAGAAAATACGAAACTTAATTTTATAATATTGAGATATATAGATTTACTGGTAAAATCCATGTTTGGTGCAGATAGGGTTGAAAAAATATTGTGTGATCAGATAACCAAATTCATGAAAAATATTGGAATAAGTTGTGAAGCGGAGACATCAACAGAGAATACTGGAATATTATCCTCAAAATTTACAAAATGAAAGGCAGTTTTAAAATTTTTTCATAGAAGAAATAATGAGGGGAAATATACATGAGAATACATTTCCACTCATGAAGTGACAATTATGTGGCTATCTGGGCCATAACACGTCTTTTTGCGAAGAGGGAATGAGCTATTTGAATGGGGAATATATGGAAAGTCAAAAAATAAGACCGATTTATTACCCTACATGTAATTTAAGATGTATTTTTTATGGATACTAGTGTCACTGTTCTAACATTGGCCATAAATCTATGTATTGAAGGAAGAGGTATGATAAGAGAAATTTGTACAACACTCAAATACAGGTCAATACTCTCCCCCCCGATGGCGTTGTTATCTCACATAAGTTTTCTCATCTGCAAAAACTGTATGGGTATGAATAATCTGATTATATATATGAATGAATAGAAATGCCATTATTGTCCTAGGCTCAATCCAATATCTCATTGAATGAGAAGAAGAAAAATGAGAAATTAAATCTTGTAGGAGTAGCCCTAAAAGCTACACAAAGCAGTAGCACATAGATTATTGATAGTGGATGCTCATTCTATAGGAAAATAATGATGACCTTTTAATGAACATTAAAAAGAAGGTTGATGGAATAGAGGGGTTTGGAAATTATGGTTCATTGAAGATTAAAGGTAATGGAAATACTACTATGGCCAATGGAGAGATGAAGAAGACTAAAGTACATTATGTGGAAAGTCTACATCATAATCTCCTCAGTCTGAGTTGTCACTATGACATAAGGCTTATAGTAACTTTCAATAAAAAAGGTTGTATAATAAAGGAAAAAAATTGAATTCTATCATGAAAGGATACAAAATAGATGGAATCTTATATAAAGTTGACAATAAAGAGAACTCTTAATATATGTCTATTGAAGAAGAAAACAACCAGTGGCATCGAAGGTTGGGGAGAATTAAACAAAAAGACATGTAAAATATATCTATGGTAAAGATAGTCATGGATATCCCCATTCTGAAATGTAAATAGAAAAATACTTATGATACTTGCATATAGAGGAAGCTAGTCTGTAGTTCATATCGGCCAAAGAAGAGAAAATCATCAAACCTTCTTGAACATGTAAATACAAAAGTATGTGTCCCTATAAACATTTCCAGAACTCATGGAAAGAGGTACTTAGTCCTTTTAATTGATTATTATAATATAATGGACTATGTAATGGTTATTCAGAAAAAGTAGAAATTACTTGATTGAAAGAAAATGTATCGCCAAATTTTCGAGAATGGTACTGGATTAAAAATCTAAGTCCTACAATCTGACAATGGAGGAGAATACACGTACAATGTGTTTATCAATAATGTATAAAAACATGGAATACAACATGAGGTACCTATTATGAGAATTATGAATAAAAATGGAGTTGTTGAGTGCTGCAATCGACAGGTTAACAATATGGCCATGACTATACTGATTTAGAGTTGTATCCATCACCATTTTAAGAATGAAACTGTTTAAGTTGAAGTGAACATTCAAAATTGAATGGGATTTATATGGGAGAAATGAAGACATCATATGAACTATGGAATGGAAGGAGGAATTTATTGAATACATTCTTGTATTTGGGAGTAAATGTTTCATATGAAATAAATAAGGGAAATCAAGGGAATTATGTTTAATATTAAAAGGAAGGGATATTCCATGGTTATCCCATGAATAGAAAAGCTTATAAGTGTTTCAATAACTGATTGGGAAGGATGGTTGAAAGTTGTGATGTTAAGACCATTGAAGAAAAAACCCATAATGATTTAAGAAATTCCAATGCTGATGAGATATGAGATGATGAAGAATGTGAACATAGAGAAAATGAATATACATAAATACAGGAAGGTGTAAAATACTCTCAATATTCACATATGGATGTTGAATCTGAAAAAGTGTCTGATGTTGAAACCATATCTGGAGAGAATTCAGATAATCCTTGATAGAGGGATTAAAGAGAGAAAATTGATCAATCCAACATAATTGGGGATTGGACTGCACCCACACAAATGAGGAGAATGAAGAGTAATTCAAATCATCATTTCTATCAGTTATGGAACCATCCTCATTTGAATTAGTTTCAAAGTATGAATCATGGGTGAAGGCTATGAATGAAGAGTTAGATCTAATAGAAAAGAATCAGACATGGGATCTAGTCAGAAGATCTAAAGGCCACAATGTGATTGGAACAAAATGGTTTGTTAAGAACAAATATGATGATTATGGTAATATGATCAGAAGTAAGGCACGATTAGTGTGCAAGGGATATTCAAAGATTGAAGTTGTCTATGTTGAGAAAACATTTCCTCTATTAGTAATATTAGAGTCAATCAGGCTATTTCTAGCCCCGAAAATCCAATGATGATATAAAGTGTATCAAATGGATGTGGAGACAACATTCTTAAATAATTTTTTGGAATAAGAAGTGTGAATTGAACAACTCATGGGTTTCTTTCTTGGAAATTATGAAATAAAGGTTTTCAAATTAAAGAAATCACTCTATGGACTGAACCAAGCAACACATGTGTGGTACTCTTGGTTGGATTCTTATCTAAGAAAGCTTGAATTAAAAAGAGGAAGAGTGGATCAAAACCTATATGTGAATAATTCTCTGAACGATTAGTTCATGGTATAAGTATATTTTTATGATATAATGTTCAGTGGAAGCAGGTAGGGATCAGTGGATGAATTTTCCAATAACATGAAATCAGAATTTGAAATGACTATGATTGGTTAACTCACATATTTCTTAGGGATGCAAGTGATTCAAAAGTAGAATTGTATGTTCATTTATCAAAAAAATATAAAGGGGATCCATTGAATATATTTAATATTCATGACTCAAAACCAATTTCAACTCCAATTTCAGTTGGAAAGAATCATGGAAAGCCAGAGGATGGGATGCCTATAGATCCCACAATGTATAAAAGGATATTTAGATGGCCAGACAATGTCTTCACAACATGATTAACAACCTTCTTTTAGGGTAATCCAAATGAAGAACATATGGCAGCAGTAAAAATAATCATGAGTTATATTCAAGGTAGTGATAATTATGGATTATACTTTTCTATAGAAAAAGCCAGTGAATTAATAACGTTTTGTGATGCTGACTGAGCTGGAGATGTAGTTGACAGAAAGTCCACTAGTGGTGGAGAATTCTATATGGGAATGAAATGTGTTGGATGTTTGAGAAAGAAACTAGAAAGTACATCTCTTAGTTCTGATGAAGCTAAGTATATCAATACTACAAAGTCATGCACTCAACTACAATGGATGGAGTACAAAAATAATATTGGTGATGAGGTGAAACAACCAATTGTGATTAAATGTGATAATAATAGCGCAATTGATCTTACAAAGAATGTTGTTAATCATTCTCATACAAAACATATTGAAATAAGATATCACATTATCAATGTAAATGTTGAATAATGTGTCATTAAAATGGATCATTTGGGAACTGATGAGAAAGTGGTTGATAACCAAACCAAGACCTTGTCAATAGTTGTGTTTTTGAAACATCAGTTGAACCATGGTGTTTAGCCACCTCCCAGTGCATAATGAGGTTATGAAATACCCCTCTCCCCAGTGTTGTTTACTTTTTTTAAGCTTTTTGTGGATGTGATGTATGTTTATGGGTGAGATACTATCCAGGGTGTATTTTGGTCTATTCAATGAAGATTTACTGGTCTTTGTGTATATTTTCAATGGGAGAGAAAAGAATAAATTCAGGATTCTGGATTAATGACATGTGCATGTAATGAACATGTAATGCGTTAGTGACATGATGAGAATTAAATGTTAGGAAGAGAAGAAATACATTCAGGATATGTAATGCTTCAATGGTACATTAAGAGAATATCATGGGTGGTGTCTTTAATAATTCCAAAACATGGGATCCCAATTTATGCTTCCCCTATTGTTTTTTGAACCACACATTTATCACATAGACTTAGTGTGTAGGCCGAGTTGAGTCTTGCATTTCAGGTTATCATGTTTTTTTGTATCTTTTTCTATTGAATTTTGATAGTAATTTCCAAAAAACCTAAAGGGGATATCATTGGAACCACAACTGTTCTATGAAATAAATGGTGTTTGGTTTTTTTTATGTCAATAATCATTGGACGTTTATAGTGTCTGGCATGGATGGGATCAAATAGTACAAATGAATAATATCACTGAAGTTGGCACCATTTTGTAGTGTCTGCCAAAATTTTGGGCATGAAAATAAAAAAATGGAGAGATGTGGTCTTGGGAAAGGAAGGTGCATGAAAATAATGGAATGTGCCTTAAATTGGTTGTTTTTCATTTTTCATGCCAGAGGTGTTTTAGGATCCGAATGCCATAAAATGGAAAAGGCATGAGCTATGTAGAAAATCTGGAATTTGCACAGAAAATGGTTCTTATGAGAAAAAGAATTGCATGTTGAATGGGAGTTTTGCGCGACACTGTGAGTTTTGTGCATGGGGGGTCAGAAATGCCTATAAATAATAGGTAACCCACCATTCAGTATGGCTAAATACTTGGTGAAGATATGAGTTCTGATGGACGTAAAAGATGTGTGAAAAGTGAGTTTCAAAGAAAAATTAAAATTGCATTGAAAATAAAAAGTTGTGCAGAAAAGATAAAGTTGCATGAAAAAGGTTGTGCATAAAGTGTGTAGTTGCAAGAAATACATTACATGCAATAAAAATATTGGGCCCAAAAGTGAGATCTTTAATGAAAATGGATGGTGTTATGAAAAATTGTCAGTATAAGTTGACAACATGATCTGAATATTTGGTTCAGTGGTTCAGTTGTTTTAGGTGACCCAATCTAGGACTTTGATGCAAGCAATGAATCGTTCTGAACAGAGGAAAATACATCAATGAAAATATATTGAAGAGACCTTCATGTTGATAAACTGAGTTTGAATTCACAAAAGACAGTGAGCTAGGGGAGTTGATAGAAGTGATCTGAGGGAGGTAGTGTGTTATCCCTGAGTCATTGTAAAGGCAGTGATCCTAGAATGGAGGGACAATACCCAGACCTTGTAATCCACTAATATTGAAGCTTAGCAGAATTAGGTACGACTGACAAGATATCGTTGTATTCTCCTTGGACATAGCCCTTAGTTGTAAACCAAGTAAAAGTGCTTTGTGGTCACTTTGCATGTGATTTTTTTTTCTTTTTTTCCACTTCAGTATTACAGGTTTAACGTGTTCCTAACAATGTTGGAATAATATCTTTCGTTTAGAAGAAGATGTTGACACCCTGATTCACACCTCCCCTCTAAGGGTTTCCCAGGTTCCTAAAAATTTCATGTAGTAAAAAATTTAAGCTTTAAAAATTCTTAGAGAATTACTTTCTGTTGTATCATATTGATAACCAAGGTATGCATCAAAATATTTTAGGATTCTTCATCATGAATTATACTGAAAGCACAAAACTGATATAATATATCATCCTCAAACTAATTCACAATCTTTATAATACATTATGACATTAGAAGATATGTAATTATTTTGATCTAATTATTTCATAGGAATCTGAGATTAATACATTCCAATAGAGAATCTCTCATTTGAAAATAATTTCTAATCTAGTATCAAAATAGAACAATATGAGTCTCTATATAGGAATATATTTAGAAAAATAACGTTTAATGATGAATTTGGAGAGATAATTTTTTTTCAGACCAAATATTGGTTATGAAATATCTAAAACAATCCATACCACTCTACAACATATCTTAGTAGCATAATGTTGACATATGAACATTGTTGATAGTAGTAAACTAGATCTGGGGATCCAATTTGGTGAAAATGAATTACATTAAATATATTCTTGTATGATGTTTTTTAAATTTCAGAAACAAGGAATTGTAAGTCCAATATATATTTGCCCCACATAGATTTTGGTCATGTATGGATTGTACCTTATCACTTAGAAATCCCATATTACCTTTAATAAGCTCAGAATGTGTTAATTATATCATTTTTAATAATTTATATACTCAATCCATAAAATGTACTAAACATAGAAGGTATGAAATGGAAAATGATCTCTTTCGAGATGATCAGCCTGTGGTGATCATAGAAAAATTGGATAAAGTGTTATGAAATAAGACCACCCACATGGTAAATTGTTAATGTAAAAACCATATGTTTGAGGACGATACTTTGGAACCTAGCGATGTCATTATAAAAAATTAATATTTTTTGTATGATTAATACAATTTTTATTCTGAATTAACATTATGGGGGTGGAATGAAAAACCCCAATATCATAACTTTTAATTTATTTTTAAGGCTATATTACATTTTTTACATGTAAAAATGTACTAAAACGAACAATGATATAATTTTTTATGACAAAATATTACGATGAAAGATAAATATTAATTAATATATGATAATAAAATATGAAACATAATTAAAATATATTTATGGGGGAAAATATTGATGTAAATAAAAATACAATAAACATGAAATTTTAATCCTCGTAGTTATCTATGATAATCGTACCCATGTTTATAACTATAGAGTGGAGTTAAAATACTAGAAATATAACATAAATATTTATAATGAATTAATCAACAAAAATGAATGATTATAATATTGTATGGAATATTATTTATAAGAATATAATACGTATATATGGAAATTGGGATTCTATGGCTGCTGGGATTATACAGTTGTTGGGATTATATGAAAATTCGACAGATATTGATAATGATACCCTCATTAGACATTTTAACAATTATCGTAACACATTATCAGTTTCATTACATTAAAATATGACCAATGTAATGCATTCATATAATTGAAAGGTATAAATTATTGTAAACACATTGAGAAATATTCATAGAAAAAGGGAATCAATGATATCATATTTCTATAATATTTTTTTGAAGATCATATTTCTAATCTTGGAAAGGAGGTAAAATCCCAAGTTGTTTCCTTATACCATCTTAATAAAGAACTTCTATAAGTATTCCATGGTAAAATATTTTTTTGGGATAATTTCATACTTTTGGAAACAAATAGGAGATCCATTATAGTTGAATCACCAACTGCATCTTCCAACACAACATACCACTACTTTATAAGTATACAAAGGACTTGGTGTGTTTTTTCCATTACATATTAGGATTATTTAAAAATAAAAATTTTAATATAATAGATTATAAATATATTTTTATTATTAAAATTATTTCAATGTATTAATAATTATACTAAAATTTTACATTTAATAAAATAACTTAACTAGTTATAAAGGTTATTATAATTATTAAATTTTTTAATATATATATAATTAAATAAATAAACTTTTATACATTTATGATTTGTTTGATTTTAAATAAGAATAAAATTATTTTGTGGTTAAAAATATATAATTCAAAAACAATTATGTGTTATGAATTTTTTTAAAACATAATATATATCATTCAAATGTTTTTAATAAATTTTAGTTTTCATAAGAGTAAAAAATAGATACAAAGAATTTAATTAATATATTACATTATATAAGTTTGAGAGCACAAAATGTTCAAAAATTAAATTTCATAAATTTTTTTTCTATATGTATAATGTTTTAACTTGTATGATAAATGTATTATATCTAAAAATTTTATTTCAATATATGTTAAATTTTTTGAAATCATCATTTCAAAATTAATTAATAGAGGTAATAATTTATTAAATAGAATCATTACCATGTTAAATCTTTAAACATGTTAAAAATGAGGAAAATTATAGTGGATTGAGTTTTGTGTATTTGATGTGATATATAGACATTATAGAAATCATTTGTTATGTTTTAGTTCCAATATTTATTGTCTCTATAAAATTATATTACCTAACTCACCTAACATCGATGTGATTCCATTATAACTAGTCATATAACTAAGTTTTCTATTGATATATCCCTCATTACCACCCATAAATGGAGGTGTCTTCAACCAACTACAATATTCATCTATCCACTAGTTATCTATTATTTTACAATCCATAATCTCTTCCAAAAAGTTATCGTAAAATTTTGATATAATTTTTTCACATCAAATAGTACTAAGGACTAAATTTTAAAAGAAGATTTTGAGAGAATGAGATATTTAATAAAATAAATTAGAGTGTGTTTAGTATATTAATAATCCAAATTAAGGTGTTTTATATTAATTACATTTAATTCATCCATGATTGATATTTTGTACCTATTATCATTTATATAGTGTGTATAATCAAAAATTTATATATATTTTATCATAGTTATCTTTCCATTCATCATATCTAATGTTCCCTTACATGCCTTATCTTACATGGTATTTAAATCCAAAATTTACTAGTTCCATATAAGTTTTAGTAAAATATATTTCCTTTCATTATGATCTGAATTTTCTACACTTTTTGTGTGAAAAAGATTTGAAACCAAATTTTTTAATTATTTCTACAATTATTCCATTCTATGTTATAGGTTTTTACCAAAGAAAATTATTTTCTCATTTTTTTGTAAAATATTTCCTATAAAATGTTACTAAAAATATAAGGGTATTATATAAACATTTTTTATTTTATTGGGTCATAATAATTCACTTAAATATATTATTTTATTCATGCTATAATTTTTATTTTCACTATTTCATATAGTATGTCTTTCTATATAGGGAAATTATAAATTACCTGTTAAAATATTCATGATTGAGGTATTTCATTCAAATAAAAATGTTATCTAGTCAGTAAAAATTATCATCTTCATTATTACCTCTCTCTCCTCCATGTGTATAATAGTTTTTTAAAAAAATATATTATTTCATTAATTTAATACTAAAATATATATTGTCTCTCATAATCCTAAAATATCACATTATCTCATCAAAAATTTGAAAAATATAACTCTTTTACCAGTTTTTTATAAAATTCTACCTATGAATATTGTAAATAAATTTAACTTCAACTTAATATATTTTTATATTCTACTCTAGGTTTCATTTTATAAGAAATATAAATTTTATGACTTCCTTTATTAGAGAAAATTTTGACATGTTGTTTTCAAAACATTCTTCTATTCACCTTCTCTAAAATAACCTATGATTATTCCTTGTAATATAATTTTTTTTACAATATTGATTTTTTTAGAACACTTACTAAAGATTCCATACATATAACTCTCTATATCTATAATTCTTGCCTCTTTTAGATTATGTCCATGATATCCCCATAAATTCTCTCATTGTATACTACTTTGTGTGATCATGATTTTGGTATTAACCAATATATCTATTGATATCGGTTTATGTGATATCATTTTAAAATATTATGTAACACCTTTCATTCTTTGTGTTCTTCAATATCTAATGTATGATTTAATTTATATGACACATATATCGTATATTTTTACTCTATGTGATTAGATAGTTTTATATTTCCCTCTAACACATTTGGTAAATCATTTTATCTCATGATATTATTTATGAATATGATTTAAATATGATATGTTTACAACCCAATGTGTTGAAATGATTCTGATAAGATATGTTCAATGACCTAATGTATTAACATGATTCCAATCAACTGTGTTCACAACAAGATTAATGGATTATTGTTACCATATTGTAAGATAATAAAAAGTATATAGAGGAGTGAATTGGTTTATTTTAAATTTTCAAAGTAAATAATAAGTGATAATATACACATAAATAGAATCTACAAAGTAAATATGAATTTTTTTTGAATTATTTAATTAAAAGTGGATCTTATGTCTACTGTTCACATCCCTCTAATCCTAAAGATATATGGAAATTAATAAGAAACTAAAAAATTGAAGGGGAGACACAAAAAAGTTATATAATTACTTCATAGTTAGAGATGAAACCTGAAACAACCTAAAACATAATGGGGAATTAAAATCAAATTACAAAATATTTCTTTTACAGTTATATAACTAAACAAAAATTCATTTTGTGAGAGTAAATCATAACACAATATTCAGAAAAATAATACAGGAATAGATATAGATATAAAGCACAAATACTCATATGTAATTTTATAAAGAGTCATAATGTATATTTTTTCATGGTTAATCATCTACATGATCAATGAGTATATTTTGTGAATCTTTTTTAATATATTGGGGATCGTAAAAGTTATTGCATTCTTCTTGAAATTTCAGTCAATACATTGTTAAATTTTACACTTGGTTCATAATTTCATGTATCATTTATAGGAAAAGTTTTTTTATATTTTCTTAGTATATCTCATCTTTGTACCTTCAGTTTACTCTTAATATTCTTATATAATAGCTATAAGTCTTACAATTATTTGAATAATTCAAATTGAATAATAATAACATTAACCATAATTTCCTATGAAATTATAGTTAACAATAATCCTTCAGAAATATTTAGTCTTATTTTCAAAAATATCATTCATAAAATAACTAACTACATCATATTTTAACTATCTTTTGAAATAATATTTAAGTTTATTGAACAACATTGAAATAATCATCAAAATAATTGATCATTGAGTGTCTCATGCTGTATAATGATTTATGTAATTTCAAACTCTAATTTAATGCCAAAAATACTTTCCCATGACATGTATATGAAACCCTTGGATTTTATAAAACATTTTTTTTAAATAAATTAATTTCATTTGATAGATTTTCTAACCCAGAATGTCGACTTTTAAAGATCTAGGATATGCTATTAAAATTATTATTAAAAAACACGATTGTTATAATTAAGCCCTAAAATTTGGATATAGGGATTAGAATAAACATATTTTTCATATTAATTATAATTAATTTATATAAATAAAACATATTGAAATAAATCTGTATTTAGATTATAGTTAAATCTCTATATGATTTGAATATACAATTTGTTCAATTATTTTTTTTTGTTTTTGTGAAAAAAATTAATTTAATTATGGAAACATTTATAAAAATTATTTCAAAAAATAAACATTATTTTCTGAAATATAAATATAAAAATTATATTTTTTTGAATTTTTTCAAATTTTTTAAAATATACCTTTTCAAAAAAAAATAAAAAAATGTTTATTTTATTAAAAATTGTTTTCTGATTAAAGAATTTAGAATTTCCATTTTATTTTATTATTATATTAAAAGTATAATTAATTCAATTATATATTAAATAATATAATTTATTTCATTGGAATTAATTTCATTATTATTATTTTACCAAAATTTCATATGCTTATTAAAAGTTTATATTTGAAGAACCCCTTTTTCATCGTGTCTATGGGTTTAATATTAAATCATATTTTTACACTTATCTGAATGGAATTTAGAAATATTGATTCTATATTTGAAATTATAATAATTAATATTATATAAAAATATCAACGTAATGTTTTGGAAAAGTGAATTGGAAAAAATTAAAAAATAATTACCCCATTTAAGGTTAAATCATGTTTACTAGGGGATAAACTAAAATGATAATGGTTAAAATGAACTAAAAACATTTCATGTTCCTATTTCAAGAAATATTTCGACCTTATCACATATATATTTCTAGATGGTACTATTTTTTCACATTTTCATCATTAAAGTGTGGTTACTTTTTTTCTTTTCAAAAATGTTATGTGTGTCCTGTCACCCATTTAAAAAATGCCACCCCCTATCATATCCTCTTAACACTTCCAAAAATAAATTTTTTATGCAATACCTTCCCAAATTAATTCCATTATTAAATTCCTACATCCTAGAGAACATAGTATTATTAGTTAAACCACTTAAAAGGAATTTACAGGTAAACATTAATGGGTTCTATGAAGAAGAAGAAATTTCAAAGAATATGATGTATGTCGATACATTGGTCAAAGGATTTTCATCTCCATTTTATTTCTATGGTACACAAGCCTTATTCACCACTATTTTTTTTGGTTTATAGACTACCGATGAATTTCTTTTATAATCCATATCATGATAATTATGTGATATAAATATTCATATTTCATTCATTCAATATTGGGACTAATGATTAAAAATATACCATCATGGTAAGGGATTAATGTTGTAATATCATTATTTATCAGGATTATTTATGATATGATTCAAATGATATGGTATTATGATATACCATTCATGAAACTCATGATTTTATTCTCCTATATTTATTTCTTTTAATTATTTTTTTTCATTAATTATTCAATTTTTACGTACTCATGATACCAAAAGAGTTTCTTATTGAGAAAATAAATTTATTTCTCTATTAAATTGAAAACCCTATTTATTCAATGTTAATTTTTTCCAAAATTTCTTTAAATAATTATTTTAAAACTCTCCAATGATTTTATAAAGTAATTTTTACTCAATCATGAATTTTTATAGAATGTTTTTAATATAATCTCCATGTATTTTCCCAAATAAGGTCTTTTTGGATTTTAATAAAAATTTGATATGGATTATTATTTTAATGTGTACGTAATGAAAAAATTTCAACCATTCATGACCAACTAATTATTTACAGAAAAATTTATATGTTTCATATATTATTTTCAAATAAATGTATTTTCACCATTTTTTGTGACCTTTTAGTCTTGAGAATGTAATATAAAATGTGAAAAGTCTATTTTCCTCAATAAATGATCCAAGTGATCATTCAAAACAATATTCAATCCATGATATTATCTGTTGAAGTTACATGATATTTACGTGGGATATTAACCAATTTTACAAAAATTATCATTTATTTAGGAGGTTTATGATTATGATTAATAGAATTTTATGATGCTAATGAATTTTATATAGGTTATGATATGATAAACTAAAGATATGGTTATGAAACACATTTCATTTCCATTGGTTATGCTATGATAAAACCTTTATAAAAATCATTTTCTTACTCTGGGTTATGATATTATGAATGTTTTATGATCTTGTGGAACGAAAATGTATGGATTTGGTGATGGGTGGTTCCCTTGTAAAAAAAGTATGTTTCTTACATTATAAATAAGGATGATGGTTACATTAAAACCAATTATGGGGGTTATGTAATATCCAAGGATGGGTGCGATATATATCTCCCTTTAATTCATTGGATAAAGATTTATATCTCATACAGTAACATGTGGAACAAATCTAATGGCTTTATCAATAATTGGGAAAAGGATGATGTGATTGATCCATAATGGGAAATGAGTGATGGGGCCTAATTCATTATTTTTTATGGTCTTGGTAGTTAACCATAAATAATGAGATGGTTTCTATAATTATGTTGGTGCGAAATTTTTTTATGTGATATTATGGTCGATTAATTATAATGATTTCATACACTTATGAATCATTCTTTTGGAATGATAATGCAGGATTCCAAGACTCATGATTATGATAGGTTTTTAATAAATTTTTATGTTATATGTATAATATCATATCCATATACTTATCATATTATTTTATATGATCATAGAATAATATACACAACTTTCACCATTATAGTGAATCTGATGTCATAAATTCTTATGTTTTGTTTCACTAGGTTCTGGAGAATGTTTTTAAGTTGGTTATGTTTGTGAAGAGTAAATAAAGGAAAATATATTTGGGAGAATGTGAAAATCATTCATTAAATAAGAATATTGTGTACCAAATCTTCAAATACACTAATCCATTATAGTCAGACGGAATGTATTTGTGAAATGTATTGAACATTCATCTAAAAAGATTTGATATTTTTATGAAAATCTTAGGTCTTATCAGTTGGTAATAGAGTTAGGTTGAGTCATTATTTGGAAACAAGGATGAAAAAAACATTAGTGAAAAATATTTGGATAATACTATGTATATAAGAACACCCTAAGTTATTGTTAAGAGAGGTGTGTGGTTTTATAAGAAGAAAAATCTATATATTGATATTATAAGTAGATATGGCTCTAGTACAGTTTTACATAGGGTAAATATCTCTAAAAAGGGTGAATTGAGCTGTAGTCAATCATCACATGGTGTATGGAAATGTTCCTTTATATACACTTAGTTTAACACTCATGGGGATATGTTATGGAAATTTAAAAACAATTTAGGAACTATCATAAAGGATTTGGGAAATTATCATGCATGACCTAGGTTAAAGATAACGTTTCATAGATTAGAAATAGTTTGTCGTTATCTAGACATCATATGAATGTTTTATCACTATGACCGAATATTCCTGATTGTTATACTAGAAATTTTTGTATTATTATGATATTTATGATAAAATGATAAATTTAATGTGGAAACCTGTATGATCAAATATTAAATTAAACTATTCAGTTTATTTATATTCATTCATGTATATCATGAAATTATTTAGGGATGATCAATATAATAATCAATGATTATATGCTGAATTATTAGTGAATACACAATGTGGTAGGAGGATTGTATCTCAATTATATTATTCATTTCCAATTGATGTTTGTGGGAATATGATTCTATAAATCTTATTATTCTCCCTCTAGTTGAATTTACTGTTATCTATGTAATTGAATAGATTTATATATATAAATCCCACACCCATTTTTTGGAAGGTAAATCCCATTTTATATTCAATACCAACTTATGATCATCAATCTATGTGACCATAAATTCGAACATCCAATAGAGATCACATATATTTTATGAATCTTAATTCCCATTAAAAAGCGGTGTTTTTCTTAGATGGTTAGGGAAAACACAACTTATATTATGTTATGAAAAAATTGATGTTTGTTAAAGTATTCACAGAATAGTTTCCTTGTCTTTATCTGTAATGTGAAGTGGATTTCTTAGCATAATATTTTAATGGTGACACACCTATTTCAAATAATCTGTATATAATAAACCAAATTGAGTTGCATAAATTAAAAAATATCCTCTCGAAGATCTTTGAAAATTAATTCATTCATCCATGTGTGTCACTATAAGATGATTTAGTTATTTTTGTTAATAAGAAAGATGTATTGATGTTACTCTACTTGATTATTTGGACCTGGATAATATATTGATCAAGAAATAGAATCATATGTCTCATATTGATGAATTACATGATTGTCTATACAGAGATCAATACTTTTCCATGATTTACATTTTCCATGCATATCACCAATTAAGGGTCAAGAAAGATTGTATATCCAATACAATATTAAATTCAAGGCATTGACAATATGATTATGTTGTGATTTTATTCGTTATTACTACGTCCCCCACTATCTTCATGGATTTAATGTATAATTTCTTCAGTGATAACCTTGATCAAATTTTAGTAGTCTTTATAGATGATATTATTATCTATAAAATGTTTAATGAAGAAAAGGAATATAACTTGACAATCATATTAAAGATCCTTAAGAAGGTGATGTTTTATTCAATATTTATAACATTTTAACTTTTTCATTAAAAGGTTTCATTTTTGGGTCATATTATCTAAATAGAGTGTATATAATGGATATATCAAAGACTAATGTCATTTAATGTTGGTCTTGATTGACCACAAAAACCAAGATATGAATTTGTCATGGTTTGGATGGATATATTGTATGAGTTTGGTAGAATTTTTCAAGACTATATAATCCACTCTCTATCTTAACTTATAAGGGATCAAACATCCTATGGATGGAATATTGTGATGAAAAAATCAAGTAACTAATGATATGATTTTTTAGCACACTAATGATTTTATTTCACTATAGTAGGGAAGTGTCTTTAATATATAGAGATACATACAAGAATGGATTTGTATTAATTCTCACATACAAAGGAATAGTTATGTATTATGCTTGAAAAAAACAAAATGTTCATTAGAAAAATTCCCCAAGTAAATATTAGGAGTTAGATACGATAATTATTTCAGAAATTATATGGATGAATTGTATTTATAAGGAAAATTATGATATATATATACTGATCAAAACATTTTAATGTATATATTCACACAAAAAAAGTTTAATATGATCCATAGAATATGGTTGTAGATGATTAATTATTTTGACTGGTTGATACATTAAAACCCTGGTGAAGTGGACCTGGTGGCTAATGCATTGATTCAAAAAAATAATTCTATAGTATCCATGATTAGGATCACAAAATACGAAATATATATGGGTTTTAAATATATGTATCATTAATTAAACAATTAAGGGGAGATATATTATCATTCTTAAATAAATGTACAATTGTCTATCCAAGTGATGATTAATGTGGAAGAAAAATGATTATTACATAATGATAATATTTATTAACCATGTGTGGGATCCATATATACCATATTTGGGGAAGTATTTATTAGAAGACACTGATAGTTCTCCATTCTCTATTCATCTTAGAAGTAAAAAGATGTATATAGATTACAAAGATTATTTATGATGGCATGGTATGAGGAGAGATATTGTTGAATATGTATCGTTGTTCTTATTATTTCATGATGTTAATTATAAGGGAAAAACTCTAATGTGAAATTAAAACCTTTACGTATACCATAATAGAAATGGGAAAAAAGACACATGGGTTTTGTAGTCAGACTCCCCAAAACATCTAAAATGAAAAATTCTACATAGGATATTATAAATCGATTTATAACATCATCACAATTAATTACTATTAGATAATATTTCTACATGGATCATATATCTAGTATATTAATTATACAAATGGTAGGTTATCATGGAGTACAACATTATATTCTATCAGATCAGGATCTAGGGTTTACCTAAATGTTCTGGTGTAGTCTTCAACATGATCTAGATACTGATTTGACATTCAACACTACATATCATAATAATAAATAAATTTAGTTTTAGATAAAAATTAAAACACTATATGATATGTTTATATCTTTTTATATCTATTTCAACGGCGGTTGGGAGCAACACCTTCCCAAAGTCATGTTTTCTTACAATAATATATTTAAGTCAATCCTTTAGATGGTTCATTATAAATCTCTCTATGGGAAAACAATTTCTAAATTGAACATATTGAATTGAATTTGGATAATGAAATATATTGGTATATTGTATTCATTAGGAAATGGTAGAGAAGTTTAGAGAAATTTAGCAGCACATAAAGGGAAGTACAATGTCGATAGAAAATTTATATTCACAGTTATCAATTTGATCTCGCATATAATTTTCAAAATAAAGAGATTATAAGAATTTCCCCAAGGAATAAGATAATGATATTTTAAAATAATAGAAAAAAATGTTTTAGGAATATATTTTTATTTAATATTCTTAATCATATTGCGATATTATCTTATCAATTATATCTTCCTGTAAACCTATATTGATTAAAAAATATGTTCCACATATCTCTCTTGAAGATGTACATACATATTCCTTCACTTCTACATGAATCATAGATCATATTGATGAAGCATAATATTTCTTATAAGGAACAACTGTTGGAGGTACTAAATCATATTCCGACAGTTCTATAAAACAAGACCACTCACCAAGTCGTTGCTTTTTTGAAAAAACCGTCATCTTGAGGAAGGTGTGTGGGATCTTGAGGATGTAATGGAATATAATTATCCTTAACTGTGTATTCTAAAGTGTAGGAATTTGAATAAAAAAAATTAAATTTAAGGAGGTTTACAATGTGACATCCAATGATTTTATGAAATATTTTTTCAAATAAATTTAATTTCATCAATTTCCTACAATACAAAAATCATTGAGATTTAATAAATTGTGATATTCTGTAAAAATATTTCCATTTAATCATGACCATTATAACTTAGATGTTCAATATAGAATTATGAATAGGAATAACCAAATATAAATATTATATATAAGTGTGTTATATAATGGAAGCATATTTTAAAAAAAGTAAATAATTTTTAGTAAGGGCTGTATATGTTTTTAATATACTATTGCCTAAAAAATGTTTTTATTTCATTTTTAAAGATAAAATACAAAATATTCCACTATTCAAAAATTTATTCAAAAAATAAATTTTCATTTTTTAAATATTAATTTTAAAATTATTTTTGATATTATTTTTGAGAGTTATCTAAAATTATTTATTTTTCAATGAATATTGAAAATGTTATTTTTTTAATAAAAACTACCTTTTCGTTTAAAATATTATAAGATCCATTTTATTTTAAATGATTTTAAAAATAAAATTATAAAATTTTATATTTCATAGTCTAATTTTTTTCATTAGATTCAATTTATTAGTGAATAATTTTATTAGAACATTTTATACTTATGAAAAATTTCTATTTGGAAAACAACATTTTTTTAGGTCTACGTGTTTAATTTTAAATTAAACTTTCCCATTTATGTGAATATAATTTGGAAGAAATATTTAATATTTGAAATAATTATAAATAATATTATATAATATGTTCAACTTAATTTTTGGTCAAAATTAATATTTAAAAATAAAATTAATTATAACGATTAAGATTAAAATAGTTTTAATAGTGGATAAACTAAAAATATAATGGTTCAAAAGACCTAAAAACAAATAAAATTTATATTCGATATAAATATTTAGAAAACATATCTTCTAATGTTTTATAGTGATAACTTTTTTATCCTTTTGGACTATTTAAAATGCGGGTACACCGGTTTTTTAAAAAATTCAAATTTCGTCTTGACCACTACTTATAAAAGGGCACCCCTCTCCTCCCCTCTTCTCACTTGAAAAAAAAATTGGATCCATCAATAACTACCTTAATCCATTCCATAATTTACTCCTTATATCATAAAGACAATAGATTGATTATTAATACCATCTACGATGTCTTTATGCGTAATGTTCAAGTGGTTCTCTGATGAATAGGAGGTTCAAATGTGTTTGAAGGAAATCGAGATGTGTGGTAGGAGATCTCTGTCTCACTTTTCTTTCTATGTGACCAATTCCTTATACACAAATTTATTATTTTTTATTATGTATATACTACTTGTGAATTTATTTTATTATAATTATCATGATAATTAGGGGATATACATATCCGTCTAATGTTTTTTCTTTCATGGAACCTAGGATTCATACGATTCTAATGTGGTAAAGGTTTAATGTTACAATTAAATAATTTATCAGGATAGTTTATAATATGATTCATAGATGAGATATTAGGATATCAAATTATAAAAACACAATAAATTTATTATCCTCTCATTATTTATTCAAATTCCATGTTTTAATCATATTTTTGTCTCTTTATGTACTTAAGATTCTAAAAGGATTCTTTAAAAAAAAGTTATTTTTTAATATATTTGATAAAATTACCTTTTTCTTCCATGTCTATAATTTATAAATCTATTTTTAAGAAATAATTTATAATTTTTAAAACATTATTTATTTTTATTTTTATTGATGATTTAATTTTAACAAAACAATTTTAAAGGAATCACAATGTCATTCTGTAATCAATTTCTATTTTGTATTATACTAAAAATGTGAAAGGATATTTGTTTTAACGTTGATGGAATGAAAAACATTTCTTACCATCATGACCGAAAATGTTTTAAAGACTACCTTATATTTTTCAATTTCTATTTTAATTTAAATGTATTTTCTTAATGTTTTTTTGAACTTCTAGTTTAGAAAATGTGAGTTTTTTATTCAAAATCATATTTTCCTCAGTTAATGTTCCAAGTGATATTTTAAAAAAATTCACATAATATGACATAATTTAATGATACAAAATATTTGAATGTGATATTATCCAATAATACCATCCTTATTCTTTATTTTTTTAGTTTATTATTATGATGAATATATATTTATGAAACTTATTCCTTTTACACTGGTTATAATATATTGACCTGATGAAAGGATTAAGAAACCATATTACTTTCTATAGGTTATTATATGAATAAATTTTTATGAAACCCATTTTATTTATCTGGGTTATGATATGATGAATGTTTTATGATCATGTGTCACATAAATATATGGTTCATGTGACGGTGGTTCTGTTTTAAAATATGGATGGTAGTAATAATATAACTAAGTATGGTGGTTTCATTATAACCATAAAGGATGGTTACATTGTAATCAAGGATATTTGGGGACTATATCTTCCTCTAATTCACTGGTTAATGATTTATATATAATGATATTGTAATGGGAAACAAGATGACGGTCTTGATCCGTAATGGGAAATAGAGAGATAGGATTGATCTACAATGGGAATTTAGTCATGAGTCCCGATCAACTATTTTTATGGTCTTAGAAGTTTACCTTGTAAAATAAAATAGTTTTGTAATTATGTCAGTTCCATAATTTCATTACAAGAGTTTATTTTTCATGATTTATGATAATTTTACACTCTTATAAATTGTGTATTTTGAAACATTAGAACATAGTAATATGACTTGCGTTTATGATCTATGAATGGTTGGTTTTTCTCTATATTAGTTATGTTCATAATCTCATACCGTTATGCATATATTTTGGTTTAGTAGTAATATAGATTAATGATTCCATAGTTTACCCTTACTTAGAATCAATCTTCACTATTTATTATGTTTTCTTTCACTAGTTTATTAATAATTGTTTCAAGTAGGATATATATATGAAGATTATAAAAGTTGAAGATCCATACATGATATGTTTAAGATATTTTCATTAAATAATATGATTGTTTACATAGTCTCTGTGTTCACTAAACCATTATTTCCATGGGTTTGTATTTATGAAATGTGTTGAATATTCATCTAAAAATTTTTCTTACTAATATATAAAAATCATGGGTTTTAATAATGCATATAGACACATAGTTATGTATAATTTTATAATTTTACATTTAATTATTGAAAAATACAATAAATATATTGGTTTTATTTGAGATTAATTTATAAAATGTTGATCGACAAAATAAAAATACCGAGAATTATATTAAATAAAGTTCAACACGTAGAAATAATAACACTTTATAATGATAAAAAATATTAAATAAAAACATCAAAAAAATTTAAAATTAAATAAAGTTTAATATCCAATCTAAATGATTAAGCAGAACAATAAAAAATTTATAATATTTAAATCAAGTGTGTATAATCCATTAATCATTCATACAATAACAAAATAGGTAGATAAAAATTTATGTAAGGGTAAAATGTAATTTTATAAACATTAATAAAAGATAATTAAATAGAGGAACTCAAAATTCAAACATATCACACTTCCACTTTTTTGAACATTATAAAACATGAACAACTGTGCCCCTCTTGTAAATATAAAAAAGAATAAAATGTTTGAGTAAAACCTAAATAAGTAAACCAAGATGTCAATAATTTATAAAATCAGTAAGGTATACCCCCACCAATTTTATGTTATCTTAAATTAAAAATTTAAAATATTTATTTGGATGGTCAAAGTTATTATTATTACTTATGTTACATGATATAGATTAGTAAACTCACATGATGCATGGGAAGAAATATCATTGGAAATTATTAAATGTTCTCGATGTGTTGAATATTTAAGCGACACTCTCTTTGAAATTTCTAGGTGAACATAGACATTTATTTTTCATCAGTGAAGGATCATTTTACTTATAAGATCATCATGAAGTGGAATACCACAAGTTTTGTTTCAAACTGAGATGTTATTGCTCAAAGAACTATGTCTCTAGAGGAATTTATTATTACATGGATTTCCATAATAAATGGTGTAAGTCCCTAGGAATTTGATGATTAATTAATGATAATATCTATGGTGTGGAGATATTCTAATTATAAGACAACCAAAATTGGATATAGTTTATTTAATATCATTTAGCCTTATGAATATTTAAAGATGAGAGCATACTGTATTGTCTTGGTTGTACTAAAACCCATAAATGATCCTCATTCAGGAGTGGGATCCATCCATCAACCAATTGGAATCATAGAAATAGATTTCTGTGGAATGGGAAATTTTTTTGGCCATAGTTGGTTTTAATGGAATCTTTTTATTTTAAATGATGTTTCATTATTGATTGGAACCCCAGTAAAATGGATAGAGATACATCAAAATATAGATTCAGGAATTATTCTAATATTTTAGTCAATGATTAATTATCATCACCCCTGGTTCATCAATCCATTTTATCTAATTCTCATGATAACCTAATTTCTAAATCGGGAGTATTTGAAAATTCCTACATTTTGGGTTTTTTCCAAAATATTTGAGAATTCAAATGATACATGTTAATGAAATTATATTATAGTGTTGGGTGAGATGTTTTTGTTTATTCTACATGGGCATGCCTACTCTTATCACTAGATTATTACATGTTAGATGGCCAAGATTCCAGTATATGTCTTCTATTTTTTATATATCTCGGGATTTAGAAAATTAATTCATATAGTTACTTGAGATTCTTATTCACAAAAATTACATCTTTTTAAATTAACATTCTATACATTACACAAAAAATTTCATGAAGACCATAATAGTTTAATGTCTTTAGAGAGTAGGTACATAATATTCTATTTTTTTGAATGTTCTTCAATGTCACTAATAAATATCTTCCCCTATAGATCACTTCCCAACATACCAAAATTAATACCTCTCTTCATAACACGAGGAAATGAATCAAAATAAATGGCGAGATCAGATGCTTAGTAAAGGTAAAGAAGTGTGATACATATTAATAACCTAAATATAATTTTATGAGAACATGAGTATAAAAATTAAGAACCATACCACACATATAAAATATTATAATATTGGGTCATGGAATAAATAATGGCAGTTCATGAGATATAAATCATATCTGAGTAATTAAGTATATGCCGTGTTATCATAAAAATTGGCTTAATAATTTTTTTTTTGTCATATATAAAATCTTATATTATCTGCTGTCAAGCCTACCCACCAATTCATTCAAAACGTGTTTGGATTAGGCTAACCAAAAATGTACCTGGTTTGGGATTGGGATAACAACCAGTGTATCTTTTTTGGGGAAAGGGATAACTACCCATGTACCATCCTTTCTAGTATTGGGATAACCACTCTTGTACCCTAAAATCACATACAACATTTACCATTTACGAATTCATTTGAAAGTGATATATGTACCACCCATACCATAATGAAAATAATACATATGTGTGCCACAAGATCATAAAACATTCATCATATCATAACAAATTAAATGAAACTGTTTTGTCAGGACCTGTCCCCCATGGTCCGTGCCGTGACTACCCCATGCCCGCCTACCATAGGCCACATGCTAGCGACTAGCACTAGAAAGTCATATCCCAGAATGGGAAGACATTACATTTAAACCTATACACACACCCACACACCCAAAAACATCTCAACACACATAATGGGAAAAAACGTATACGAAAAAAACAAAGTTGAGTGCAAGTACAAGTTAATGAAAGTAGGCTAGGATACAAACCCAACAAGGAATTGAAACATTAAAGTAAAAAAAGGAAACTTTGACGACCATCCATGGGAAAACCCACCTGATTGTGAGTGTAGTGAAACTATAGGTATCCAAAGTAGTATATTCTACTCACCCAGTCCTAATAGGACCCACCTTGTCCTAGGCCACCATGTGTACTGTCGTAGAGTCCATAAGTCTCGTACGCCTAATCCCCTCTGTCAAAACATCAATCATCTGTACCAGACACAAAATGTTCAAGTGATTCCAATGTAGGGGTGAGTATAACAATACACAGTAGGGACTCTGAGACCCCTAAAGGTCTTAGTAATCCACTACAGAAAAATCCACAATTAAAATACCACATATGTAATACCACTAATGAAGACCTCAGCCACCTAGAACAATGTAAAAGATGAAGCTCACAGAAGGTATATTAGGGTATTTCTAGTAGAATCATCCTTCATATAATTTAACTCCTTGTCTTCTAGAGATCTCCTCATTTTTTGAGTACAATGGGAATTCCAGGTCACACAGATCCTATTCCCACTAACATTGGATATCTATGTTACACATTCCTAATTAGTATCATGGGTAAGCTAGGTCACACATAGTTGATTCCCAGCATGGATGAACTTAGGTACTCCTCCTATAATGTATCAGGGATCTTCCATGTCACACAGATTCACCCCTCATCGTGGTCCTACTGGGTCAGACAAAGCTTCTTCCCATTAAGCCTTTGTCGAGCAGTATTCAGGTCTCTCCCAACCTTAGTGTTTCGTATGAAACCCGCATGGGAGAACTGATCCAGAATCCATTAGTCACATGAATATATACATGAAATTCCCCATAAATCATTCCTAAATACCCAAATCATCAATATGGTCCCAATGCCACAAACAGATTGTCAATTGGATGAGCGGTTTACAAGATATAGAAATTTTAGTTAACAGGGGGCATTTGTGATGGCCCCCAGTCCCACCCAGTTGGACCAACCCCACCACCCAAACCGGGTGTCCCACATACCACAATTTAATTTGACGCACTCAACCAAGCCTATATTGGATCGAGTTTGGTCTAGTTTGACCTGGCCAGTAGGCCATTCCCAACAGGTCTCATTGGAACATGCCTTGTTTGACTGAGGGTCCAGCCCACTGGGTCATCGATAGACCCAGTCTAGTCCGACCTGACCATTATGGTTTGAGTCCAGCCCGTATGCATGGGTCTAGCCTACTGGGCCAAGGGTCTGACCTGCTGGGTCACGAGATAGGCCTGGCACACTGGGCTAGGGGTGCGACATGTCCACCATTGCCCGGTCTACCAGGGGGCAGACCGACAGTGCGCCACCCAGACAAGATGCTGCAGACATGATGCGTTCGGCTCCAACTATCCCCACAGACATGGGCCCATCCAACCGCCTTCGAAGGACCTTGACGTGTTGCCTCCCTAGTGGCCCAGATGCATGCCACCCCATCAATATTGCGTGCCAATGGTGGTGCCACCTCCACCACCGGCGACTGCCACCATGGGCCACCAAAGTTTCTCTAGTGGTCAGTTCTCTGAACCCTCTAATCAATGTGTCCCTTGGGTCACCTCCATCCCTGCCCAGGCCCCCAAATCGAACTACCACCACTTTGAGAAAGTGGCCTCCAAGAACACACGAGTGGAGGTGCTCAAGCCTTATTCATGTCGGCCTAGCACCTCTGCGTTAGATGATTATAATCAGGGGGCTTGGGTATTTTTCTTTGATCATACAAGAATAATTTTAATCTCAGATAATGAAATCCCCAATAGTGTTACCCTCTCGCATAAACACACAAATCATGGGTCATCCTATTTTTGGGTTGATCTGCATTATTTTTTTCTAGAAATTAATGGGGATGAACATCAAAATCATATAAAACACACCACATTGACATTTGATGCCGAAGTGTTGATCCTCAGGAGTCTAGGGAATCAACGTCGTCACTTACAGATGTGTTCTTTGAGGTGCTTCGAATATGATGAAGATCCACTGCTGTTCATTGTTCTTCATTAAAGGGAGATTCACCCGTGTTTTTCATAGAATCCTCCATGTTTAATTCCCAAACTCCACATGTCAGATTGTTAAAAGAAAACAAAAAGTTTAGTGATGATGCACCCACTATTAATGCTCACTAAATTATCTGTATTTAATGATCCACATTTAACGAGTCACTGAGATAAAAACATCATGGTTTTAAGAGATCTATTATTGACCCTCAATTAATGTGCCTTGTTTTCACCTAATCATTATAGCACTACATTTCCATCTACCACTCAATGGAGAGAAAACAATGAAATAATTCCTTTAAATTCTTTTATTATTTATCCCATAAATTATGAAAAATATATTTTCTTCTCTTCCCTTGACTATTGATGTGAAGTCATAAATGGGATAATATTAGGTCTTCGAGTTCAACGATGCCCTCAAATTTTAGATCCAAGCACCGGTTCAAAAGATAGAAAAGACTCATTTTCACGTTTAGGAAACGTACCTTAAAAAAAGTTTAAAATTCTATTTTGGGCTATCTGGGCCTCAGAATCACATGTCTTTATAGTGTTCAGTCTCAAAATAAATCCTTATAATTAAAATTAGTTACATGGAATTTTGGAGACATTAAATTCTCCCCACCTTGGGGATTTACATCCCCAAAATAAAAAAATCTAAACAAAATAAAGGGGTACTAAGCACGAATCTGAGCGTCCCGAACCCATGTTCTCTCCTGAGGATTCCCATTCTCCCAACAAATTTTCACAAGAGGAACCAACCTCCGACATAAGACCCTCTCATGTTGATCCTCTATCTTCACTAGGAACTCCAAAAATGTTTTCAATGTCCAGATCACCCTAGTCGATGATTTGGGATGGATCACGCACGTACCTCCTTAACAGCGACAGAAGAGAAACATCATGCATCCAGTGAATTTGTAGGGGAAGGTATTGGAAGTAAACCAACTCAAAATCTCTACTCAGGATCTAAAATGGTTATATGAACCTCGAATATATCTTTTCACTCCATAAAAATCTCTACAATACTCATCGAGGTGAGACCCAAAGGAACATGTGGTCTCCCTACTGAAACTCTATGGGCCTCCTTCTCTTATGTGCATAGGACTTATGCCTGATCTGTGCAGTCCTCATCCACTATTGAAAGGCCCTCACCTTCTCGGTGGTATCCTATACCAACTCTGGACCTATGAGTTCCCACTCCCCAAGGTCTGTATAGCATATGGGTGATCTACAATTAAACCAATACAAGTATTGAAAATGTTCCATGCTGATGGTTGAGTGATAATTGTTGTTTGATGAAAACTATAAAAAATTTATGTGTTTCACCCAACTGTGAGAAAAGTCATGGATGAAATCTCAAAGCATGTCCTCCAAAGTCTACATGGTCCGCTCTTTCTGACCATCAGTCTGTGGATGAAAAGTTGTGCACCAGCGTAGCTGCGTCCCAAACGCCTCCTATAATACCTTCCACAAAAGTGATGTAAGGTAGGCATCATTAATAGGGACTATCACTGAATGAACCTCGGGAAGCCTCACAATATCTTCGAAGTAGATGTGTCCCATTCCCTATACCAGTACTTCCTCTCATATGGGTAGTAAGTTATCCGACTTGGTGAGTCGATCAACGATCACCAAGATAGAATCCTAGCGTCTTGATGTACATGGTAACCCCGTCACAAAGACCATCAAGATACTACCCCATTTTTATATTGGTACCTCGAGTGGCTGGGCCAAGCCTGCTGGAACCAGATGTTCGACCATCAGTTACTGACAAGCGAGGCAATGTGAATCAAACTCAGCCATGACTTTCTTCATCCCTGGCCACCAGTACCGACATAGAGGTCCTCATAATTTTTATTCACTTTATGATATACCACTAAGGGGGATGTATAAAACTCCCTTAACACCTCATACCACAACTTCTTTGGAACAATGGTGTACACTATAAGAGGATTATGTGCTCCCCACATTTTGAAATTCAATAATAAGCCCATACTAAAGATAACTGTGCACATTAGGCCTCGCAGTCAGCATCCACCAGTTCTGCATCCCTGACTTACTATAAAAGTGGGGGAGTAAAAGTCATCAACTAAAGGTATGCTCTATTATCAGCATTCACAATGGATTTCGACATCACGACTAACTCTTTGGTCACCTCACTCAGCACCTACAAACAGGTCCTCCTGTTGGGAAAATCTTCCACCACGTTCCCCTTCCAAAGAGTATAAACTATCTCAAATTCATAGTCCTAGTTGAACTCTAGAAATTATCTCTGTCTTATGTCCAATTATTTATAGGATAAGATATACCTAATACTCTTGTGGTTAGAGTAAACTATAAAATGTTCACCCGTCAAGTAGTTTTTCCACATCTTCAAGGAATATACCAATATTTCTAACTCCAGGTAATGGGTTCTGTATTTATTCTCATGTTTCCTCAACTGGAATGAGCCATAGGCGATCACTGCTTTTCCTACATTAGGACACAAACCAGTCAGATCCCAGATGCATCGTAGTAAACTACATACCCAATTACATCCTCTGGTAGTCTCAATATGGGGGCACTTGTAAGTCTCATCCTCAACTCTTGTAAACTCTTCTGACATTTTTCGGTCCACAAAATGGGTTGTCCCTTCCATGTCTAGGATGATAAGGGTGTTTCTACTCAGGAAAAGTCGAGTATGAACCTATGATAGTAACCAGGAAACCCAAGAGGCTTCACACCTCATTCATGCTCTCAGGTGGCTGTCAAGCCATCATTTTCTATATTTTTATGGATCAAATGCAACTCCATCCTTTGAGATGATGTGTCCCAGAAAGTGGACCTCCCAAATCTTGAACTGGCACTTTGTGATATTACAGTAAATATTGTTCTCTCTATGTGTATCCCATAATATAAAAAGGTGTGTATCATGCTTCCCCTCCAACGTTGAGCACATCATGATGTCATCAATGAAGACCATGATGAACCGGTCAAGGTAAGGCTAGAATATCATGTTCATGAGGACCATGTCCATTACTAGGGTGTTGGTCATTCTGAAAGCCATCAACAGGAAATCACAATGGATTTACCGGCACCTGAAGTATGTCTTCGGTACATCCACATCTCATGCCCAAAGTTGGTGATAGTTTGATATGAGGTCTATCTTTTTGAACTACTTCACTAACATTATCTGGTCGAAGAGTTCATTAATTCTTGGAAGTGGATACTTTTTCTTCACAGTCACCTAGTTCAGACACTGAATGTCCATGCACATCCTCAGACTCATGTCTACCTTCATGGAAAAAATAACTGGGGATGCCCATGGTAAAACGCTGGGACATACCGACCCCTTCACCTAAAATTCCTCTAACTATATCCTTAGCTCCACAGAAGCCATATGATATGTCAGTATAGATACCAGTATCGTCCCATGGTACAAGTCGAGGAAAAATTCTACCTTTCTGTGATGAGGTAGTCCTAGAACATCCTTTAAAAAACATCCTCGTACTCTTCCACCACTACAAGAAGTCTTGGATTCCTCTCATCCACTACACCGAGGATGTGACTATCCAAATGGGGAGTGATCAGATTCAACCTCCTCTAAGATAGTTCATCTTGTGCTGAAAGGGTTTCCTTCTCCCCGGGGAAGGAACACTTGGTATGATCTCTAGTGACACACCGCATTGTATGCCTAAAATAGTCAATTTGACAATGGACTGTGGATAACTTGTTCATACACAAGATGACATGGTAAGGCCTCGTCACCTCTACTAAGAGATCCTGGTCAAATCTCTCACCTCCAAGAGTAAAATCACACTGCCCGTACTTATGTTTAATGGTCTAATCATATCCTATAAAAGTATCTAGCTATAAGGATCGATCCAAGAGCTCCAACCGAATATCCGAGCTCTGAATGAGAGTTGTGGTAAGGAAAGAGTGGGAAGAACCTGTCTATAAAAATAAATTCTGGGGTGGAGAAGACACATACCATAACTCTGATCATCTCTGGAGCATTGTGGTCATAAGACTCTATAGCCTAGAACTGAACTCACCCCGAACTTCCTACTCCCAGAAGTCGGGGTGGACTAACATGGTGTGGTGGTGGTAACACATCAAAAAGTTTCCCACTGCCTGCTAATCAGCCAACTCCCCTACCATGTACACTGTTCTATAGACCTCCTCACTCGAACCGCTACCGCTACATTGGAACCCCCTCCACCGCCTTCTGGTTATCTATAAGATTGGTCAGGATGTCACATTCCATGTGTCCCTACTAGTTGCACGTGAATCACTTCCTAGATCCCAACTAGATCACCTTAAACTGGGAGCCCCGAACTACTGAACCTGAGTCCTAAGGTCATTCTATGAATGACCTATCCTGATTGGGCCCAAGTTTCTGTTGTCAACTACCTATTTTAGACTCCACCACCTGGGGTCTGCCAGATGCTCTAAATTTCGGCGTCTACTCTGCATAGAAGTTCTCCACAACAATGGCTCGCTCTAGAACCCTGACATGGGTAGGGATGCTGAGAGACAACACTGATTCCCTAATCTCTCGCCTGAGTCCCTAATCAAAGGATGTATCCCTAAAGAAAGCATCTTTCACTATGTCTGTGGAGTAGCGAGAGAGCTAGGTGAACATCACTGAGGACTCAGATACCATCATACTGCACTATTGTAGGAAAAGTATCACATGAATTCATATAGAGAACAAGGTCTAAGGGAAAATATTCTCTCAGAAAATCCACTCGATGTCTATCCAGAAAAGGGTCACCTCATCGTGCGTCTTGGTGGTCATGCTCCATTATTTCCCTACTGAGCCCTGTATATGGGTTTCTTCCAAGATCATCATCTGGTCTTGTAGTGTCCACACTAAGTGGAAGACCCACGTCGTAGTCTCTAGCCAGTCATCAGTGGCCTGGGGATCTACCTCTCCCATGATCCTGGGAGGTCTCTATCTTTGAAGCTCGTGCAAGGCACTGATTCTACCCACGTCCTCTACCAAAACAACCTACAAAAGATTCAGACCATTGGGTGGTGGTAGAATTGGTGCACCACTAAGTGGTGGGGGGATGTGACTGTCCCGACTCGTCCCCTAAGGCCCCTTACATGATGACCCCAAGCCTGCATTCCATAAGAAATGGGCTGGTGACTAACACCAAAAGGCATATACCCACAAGGGAAGGGATTGCATTTAAACCTATACACACACACACCCAACCAAATCACAACACACTGAAAGGGAAAAAATGTCTACCACTAAAACAAAGGTGCGTTCATGTATAGGTGAAAGTAAGTGGTCTAGAATAAAAACCAAATAGGGAAGTAAAATAAAAAATTACAAAATGGAAACTCTAATTACCATCTGTGGAAAACCCGTACTCATCGTGAGAGTATTGAAGCTATGGGAAGCTGAAGTAGTATGTCATGACAGCGTATGAATACTGGGCGACACCTATCCTAGGAAACAATATCCACTGTCATATCATCCGTAAATCCCATCCCCCTAAGAACATATATCAAAACATTGATCGTCTACACCAGAAACAAAATGTATGAGAGAAGCTCGTGCAGGGGAGAGTATAACAATACCCGGTAGGGACCCTGAGACCCCCCGAAGGTCCCTCAGTAATCCAAGAATGATAACACCACAAAAAAAAGAATTAATACCACAAAACAAGACCTCAACCACAAATAAAAATATAAAATATTCAGAACACAATAGGTATATTCTAGGGAAGTGATAGTAGAATCAGTAGTCATATCATCGAACTCCTAAGATGCTGGAGAAATCATCCTCTCTCTAGTATAGTGGGACTGTCATGTCACACCGAGCTACTTACCATGAACCATAAACTGCTACGGTACACATATCTAATGATTACCATTGGAATGATCGGTCACACAGAGTTTTTCCCCACCGTGGGCCTGCCAGGTCACAGAAAGATGCTTCCCACCATGGCTGAAATGAGGTACTCCTCCTCTGTAGTATCATGGGTCTGCTGGGTCACACAAATACCCTCCCCCATATGGGCATGTTAGGTCACAATGTGCCGCTTTATATAGGGCTGTCATTGAGCTGTATTCAGGTATCAACCAACCACAAGGATCCATTTGTAGCACATGGGTGATCGCTCCTCAATCCATTAGTCACATCACGATATCTATGAAAGTCACAAAAAATCATTCCCAAATATCCACCTCATCTAGAGGATCCCAACACCAAAATGGATCATCAATAGGATGATCATTTTGTAAGATATGGCTGTTTTAGTAAATAGGGACCAGTTCCGATGGGGCCCAGTCTAACCTGGTCGGACCGACCCAACCAACCCGTCCTGGGGGTCCTACATACACCAGTCTAATTAGACAGAGTCGAACAAACTTGACTTAGGTAGGGGTCAGTCTGGTCATGCATGGCCAGTGGGCCAGGCCCAGTAGGCCTCACTGGTCATGACTCAGTTTGGCCAAGGGTCCAGGCTACCGGGTCCCTCAGTGACCTAGTCTAGTTCGGCCTACCCCAAAAGGAATGAGTTCATCCCATCAGTGTGGGTTCGGCCCCCTGGTTCAACAAACCGTCTCTGCCCGCTGGGCTGGGGGTTGGCCCACCCTCCTTACAAAGTCAGTTAAGGGGCTGACCAATGGTGCCCTGCCTAGCCGGGACACGACAACTAGGCCGCGACAAGCTCCAGCTGGCCCCGCAGACGTGGTTCCCCTCTAGCTGTGTTCGACAGAACAATGTACGTCACCGACCTGGTGGCCCGGACGCATTCAATCCACTCCATACAGAACCCGGCGTAGAATCACTCAGCTGCCACGACGTGATGAAGGGTGCACCACCTTTAATGCTAGTGGCCGCTACCGCGTGCCCCCACCGGTGCAGCCAGTGCTTTTGTGGTCTCTTCTGTGGGCCACCTAAGTTGCTTTAGTGGTCCATTATTTGACTCATCTATGATAAAGCATCCCTCGGGTTGCTGCCATCCCTTCTTATGCAGTGAAATCGAACTGCCACCACTTCGAGAATGCGACCACTGAGAACACACGGGAAGAGGTTCTCAGGCCTTGTTCATGTAGGCCCAGGCCCTCCGCATTAGAGGTTTAAAATCAAGGGGGAGGCTCAAGGATTCTTATTTTATCATACAAGAATATTCTTAATCCTGGATAAAGAAATTCCCAATAGTGTTACCCTCCTACATAAACGCATGAAATTTTGGTCAACCTGTTTGTGGGTTGATTCATATTTTTAATTTCTAGAAACAAATAGGGAAGAATATGAAATTCATATAAATCCCCTACCTATTTGACATTTGATGCTGAAATATTCGTAGTTCGGAGTCCAAGGGGTCAATGTCATCACATCAAGCTTCATTCTTTGATTTGTGTTAAAGACAATGAAGATCCCCCCTGCATTCTTCCTTCAACATTCGAGGGTAGATTCATAAGAGGTTTATCCAAGAATCCTCTATGTTTAATTCCAATACTCGGTACATCGAATTATTAAAAGAAAACAAATAGCATAGTGACACTATGCCCATTAATGATGCTCATTAAAGTAGCTATATTAAATGACCCACATTTATGGATTCATTAAGATAACATCATCATGGTTTCATGTGATCCATTATTGACCCCCATTAATGTGCCTCAGAACCACCTCATCGTCACCTCGTCGCTGCACTACAGCGTCACCATCTACCACTCAATGGTTAGAAAGAAATAAAATTATTTTTTTAAAATTATTTTATTAATTTTTTCGAAATGTTTGAAAAATAACTTCTCCACTCAGACCCTGCCGGCTAAAGTTAAGTTATTTCTAGGAAAAAACGAGTGCTCAGAATTCAATGGTGCCATCCAATTATTTGATCCAAGAACCAGTTCAAAAGACAAAAAAACCCACTAACATGTTTACTGAATGTAACTTAAAAAAGATTAAAATTATCTTCCAGGCTCTTAGGCCCTCTGAATCACGTGGCTTCATATCACGTGGTCTGAGAATAATTACATTTAATTAAAAAACTTACACAAGATTTACGAGACATTAATGGTTTGTATATAAATTTATCATACTACAACCTATGAAAATGATACGAGTCTTATAACCATTTCTTCATTTCAGCATAGCCTAACCGATGGAAGAAAGTGTGTTTCATAAGTATTTTTTTCATGGTATAACCCATGGAAGAGTAATAGGATTCAGATTCTTTTTTTCATTATCAAAATTTTTGAGAAAACATTCGAGTGGTATCCTCAGTTTATATCCCCATCGAAACATATGTTATATCATGGTTTGACAACTTAGACAAAGAATTATTTTTAATGGTAGATCACATGAAATTCTTCTTGGGGGAGATAAATTATCACGGAAAATAATTTCCTTTTATCAAAAAATTCAAAAAACATAATGGAAATCCTTTTTTTTTGAAAACTTATAAAGAAACATTAAAATAATTTAAAACATTAAATGATGAAAATAACCTTTCTGTATTGAAAAATAATTCAAAACATTTTCAATATATATATTTATTTTACTTTGAGATCATGTATTTGAAATATAAAAATTTTCCACATGTAAAGCCTAATTTTTTTATTTAAAAAAACATTAAAGAAATGTAAAGTAATATTGAAAACCTTTTATGGATATCAATGTAAGAAATACTATTCCGGTTGTTTATATTAAAAACAATGATTCTTTTCTCAGTTTTGGAAAAATCTGAATAAATATTCTTTAGATAATTGCATGAATATTTCATGGAACACATTTAAAACAATTAAAAAATTAGTAATTTTTTTAACAAAACATTTTAAACATGTAAAAAATGTTTTGAAAACATTTATAGAAAACATGGTATTGTATGAAAATGGTTTTTCACTAGAAGAGGGAAATAAAAATGATTTTTCAGAAAAATAATATATTAAAGTCCAATGTACATAATGAGTGGAAAATGAATGGAAGAAATGTATTCTCTAGAAATATCTATAGAATAAGAAATTAAATAGTTTCTTGAGAGATAAATCATCAAATTTTATCCTAAAAAACATAATCATAAACAATACCGATAAACTATTAGATTGTAATATAAAATTATTACCACTTTTGTAACAAAAAATCATAATGCCCATAAAAGAATAAGATTGAAAGAAACATATAATATCATGGAAATAAATATATTCATGATAATAAATTTCAAATTGGTTTTATATACATTTTATAAAAGTAGATAGGTTTATTACATGACATAAGTCTCAGTGAATGAAAATAGGTACAAAAATCCATTACCTCTATAGTAGATGGAATTATAGATGGTTGAAGGTAATGGATTTAACATAAAAAAATATATGTATATATAATATAAATAGGTAATTATATCCTCATGTCTTAATAATAATTGAAAGATGTAGAGGAATAAATGAAATAAAATCACTAATTGGATAGCGTTACCTCTTCTTCTTGTAATATCCAATGGCTTTCCCTAAAGGCCTTCCTAAGATGGATTTATTACAAGAATAAGGATTATATGATGAATTTAGATATTTTGGACATGATTTAGGTATTATTTCGTCCATCATAATGGTTTTATTGGTAATAATATGGAAGTGGGTGAGTTTTCTTTTATAATTGAGGAGGATTAGAATTTTTGTAAATATCCAAATGTAATCAGTAAGGGATGGTCATTATCCTCGTTTTTGAATCCAAAATTGGAAAATAATTTATGGGATGTATTATTTGTCTTATTAACAACTCTATCACCAAAAAGTGTCTTAAAAATTTAATTCCTTGTCCTTCATGTTTTACTCAATTTTATCATTTTAATTTTCACCGTGGTAACTTTTTTTTCTACATAGGTAATTTATAATTTAATCCAAAAAAATAATTAATATTAGATAATTAGGAACTAATAATTATACATTATAAATCCAACTAATCAAATAAAAGTACCATATGTTTAAAATTAATTTTAATAAAAGTGCATGTAACGCACAAAACCTCGTTTAACCATATGTATGGTAACTAATTTATAATTGTTTACACTAATCATTATGGTCAAAATTTAAGTTTAAATTACTATATAATATAAATTATTCTGGTTCAAAAATTGGAATATATTTTTCCAAATTCAATTCACATATGTGGAAGATTATAATTTAAAATTAATCTTTCATATGTGATGAGAGAAATCAGGTTTTCAAAGGGAAAATTTCTAAAATATTTCAAAGCTGTTATATCTATTTTTAATATGGGATTAATAAAAATGACAGAAACTGTATTAAAAGATATATAATTGAAGAAATTTTATTTTAAAATTAATTTAAAATATAAATTAACATTATATATTATTTTAATGGAAAGAAGTTTTAAATTACAATTTAGTATTTTTCACTATTTATCAAAAATCATATCGTTTAATTTTTTTGAAAAAACTAAAAATAATATAAATTTGATATTATTATTTGTATATTTAGTTATAAAAATAAGATTAATATGTAAAAGTTTCAAATTTTGCTTTTATTTTTTTTATGAAAAAACATAAAAAGAACATTTTATTGAGAAAATATAATTTCTAAAACATATAATGACATTTATAAAAATTTAGTAGAATTGATCCATATGTTTTCATTATACAAAACAAAAATATATAATATTTATAAATGAGTTATTAATTTTCATAATTTCTAATTTAATAGTTTGTATAGAATAGATATATTTAAAATAATATTAATTCATGGTTCACTGAAGCTCGGTGTTGTGTGACATGAACATTATTGAAGAAACTCATTACTTCTTGTAATAGAAGCTAAAAATAGGGATGAGTATAACACAAAATACCTACTTTTTTTAAAAAAATAATAACATGAATTATATCATAAAATATTGTTATATAACATTATACCCCATTTAAAATGAATTTCTCTGTTGAAATTCATCTATGTAATCAGGATTAACATCCTACATTTACTTTATAAAATCCCACATTATACAAAGGAATAAAAAATTTACTTAAATGGGAAAATTTGAAACATAAAGGATACTGAAATTAACTCATAACTATGTTTCCATATATGGGAATATAGGTATGAAGTGATGATTTCTACAGAGAATAATTGTGTAGATAACTATTGAGTGTGACATAGAGCATTGATCAAAATAAAGTAAATGATCAATAGATAGTTAAGGGACTCAAAACAAAAAATTATGATGATTTAAAAGACAATAAGTTCAACACAAATGATACTATTAGGATAAAATTTTGATTAAATATTCATTTCCAATAATTGATGAATTATTTTACATACTAAAAAAATAAGGAAATAGAGATACTTGATAAGTTTTTATTTAATAAGCACAATTTCGTCATGTTCCTTAATTAATATCCAATTCATCTCTCACTCCTTGAAATTTAAATACAAAAATTGAACTTGTCTATGAATGTTCCTCTAAAATTCACTTTTAGTAGATCATAACAATAATAATATATTGATAAGTAATTCCATCAGTTTGTTGTTATTTTCATAAAAATATATTTAACACCTGTTATGAAAAAATATTCAAATTGTAAAATAGAACATTAATCCCTAAAACCTCATCCAAAATTTATCATAAACCATTCCATAAATGCTTGAACATATTACCCATCCAAAATTAAAAGTTTTAAATAAAAAATCTAATCTTATCATTATAAACATATCATTAATACCAAAAATATCAAAACATATTTCTCAATTGTCATATACAGATCATGTGATTACCTTCGTCATGTATTCTCTTGAAGCATGATAATAATTGGGATTACATAAAACCTTATCAAAAACATAAAATTTTCATTATTTCATTAATAAACCAACATATTATTGAATATATTCCATTAATACAATATTGTTGTAAACTCCATTAATGATAACATAAACAACTTTTCCAAAAAGTCATTAATCAGATCCAAGGTCATAAATACTCCTTAATTTACTTCAATAATATGAATTATATCTTTATCCCAACAACATTATATTAATATTATAAAAATATTAAGGTTAATATTTTCATTAATTATATATTTTCCAAGAATATCACCACTCCATTAAAACTCTTTTCTAGGTCATCATCATAATAAATCACATTTTTTTAATCCTTAATGAAAAAATTATACTTTATAGTCCTTATATATTTCATAATTCTTGAATTCCATTACACAAATACTTCAATCATCCCACTTCCTTCTCAATCCACTAACCATGCTTCATCATTTTATTTCTTAATACCTCTTCCATTTTATATCTTGTTCTTAGTCTCTTCATTATCATTAATATAACCATTACACATTTGACCTTTCCAATTTCATTCTTGATCTTTCCCGTAAGACATTGATTTTTATAGTTCTCATACTTTCAAAATTTAAAAAATTTATCGCTTTATAATAAATTTGAGGGTCTAATATTCATATAAATTTTGTTTACGGAACATGACATTGTTTCATGGAAATTAATTTCTTTTAGTCCTTATGTTTTACACTTAAAACATCTTCTTGTTCTTTTGAGAAATTCCATGGAGTACTTGTTCCAACATTATCAACATATAGAAAACTAAATATTCCTTACACCATGATATCTATTGCCTAAACTCTCAATAAACACTGTCATTCTCTTATTTGGTGAGTCTCAGATTTAGTTATGGTGGATGTTGTTAATCGTATATCAGGATAACTGATCATGCATAATTATAATATCCGTCACTCATTTAATCATCCCAATTAATTTTTCATCAACATATTTTCTATCATATTAAATGTTAATATAGTTCTTTCTAGTTACTTACATTAATTAAAATAAGAAATCATTTTATGCGTAACACTAATCAGAGTAGAAAACTAAATAAAAACGAAAAACACATATAGAATTTGTAGATCATGATAACTTATTTTTAACTAATGACACATTATATTTATCCTATGTAATTCATATTCATAATCTATTTAAACACATAATTATGGTTTCTAAGATATTATTGAATTTCCAAATCATATCCCTTAGGAGTGTGAAACCATGTGTGATAAACAACTCATTGTTGTGCACCAAGCGATGATTGAGTCCAGCTCACTGCCCCCATTTGGGGTTATTACCACTAGGTACCTCTATGCAACATAGAGATTAACTTGTAGTATCCAAAAAATGATTTATTTAAACGAAAACCACTCAATAAATCCATTTAAAACGTTAATATAAATATTCCTAAATTTCGTATCACCCTTGTATTAATCCTTAGATACATCCCTAGAAATATGTTTAGAAAACTTTCCATGTATATCAGTAAATTTTTCTCATATAATTTTCCAATAGGTGACTAATATCATCCTTTGAATCCATCTATTGTGATTTTGGATTCTCAAACAGAGATATTACATCTTTCTATATTTATATTATATATGCTACACAAATACACACATGAAGACTATAATAGTTTAGTGTCTTTGGAGACTAGGTGTGTAATCTTATAATTTGGTGAAAGATATTCAATGTCTCCTATAATGATCATTACCTCTAGTACTCTTCACAACATACCCTACATAAAACCTCTCAGTATAACATAGGGAATGGAAATATAAAAAATGGTGATATTATATCCTAATTCGGGTTTAACAAGGGACATACTAAAGAATAGCATAAATATAAGATTACGAGAACAAGAGAATAACATTTAAAAACTATAACATATATATAAAATATCATAATCTTTAGTCATGGAATAAATATTGGTAGTTCATTAAACATCAATGATAACTGAATCCATGAACATGATCCATGAGATCATAACACTTGAATATGAAAAGGTACTGTGGCATATAAAAAAGCACATAAAATCATATGTTAAGGTTACCAACCAAGTCGTCCATAACATGATTTAGTTAGCCTAACCACCTGTGTACATACATCTCCTTTTATCTAACCACATATGTACTATATTTTCCATGTTTTGGATAACCACCCATGTACCCTCTATTTGGGCTTGGTTAAACTACCTTAAAACCCACTAATCATGTAGATAATTTATCATTAACTAATAAATTAGTATAAGATATAGGTCCCACCCTTCAAATAATAAAAATGACACAGATGTGTTACACAAGATCCTAAATCATTCATCGAATAATAACCCCTTAAATGAAATGTAATTAATAACCATTTCATTGTATCATATCCTCTGAAAAAGATACACATCTTATAACCAATTCATCATTTCATCATAGCATACCTCATAGTAAAAGAAGTAGGTTTCATAAGAGTTTTTTCATGGTATAACCTATGGAAGAGAGATCAATTTCATAAACATATTGTCATAATAACCAATTAATAAATATAATAAACATGATATCATTAGTTCATATCCCAAGTAAATAATAAGTTACATCCATGAATGTCATCTTAGATGTAGAAGGATTTTGAATGACATATCACTTTGTATGTTTCTTGATGAAGATAAATTTTGTTTGAAAATAAATTTTTTAAAATAAATATTCATAAACCATTTTTATAATAAATTTCATGAATTATTTTAAAAATAATATTTAATATAATTTCAAAAATTCATGATGAAAAAAACCTATCATCGTTGAAAATCATTTCTTGAAAAGCATTTTCAAATTCCATTTTTTACATAGAAAATAAGTTGGTTAAAATAAAAATTTTTCTAAAATTATAATGAATATTTTAAATTGAAATGAACATTGGGAAAATTTAATAGAAATATAAAATATTAAGGTGGTCATGAGAGTGAAAAATACTTTCATGTCATGCATGTTATAAATAAATATTCATTTCTCATGTTTAGTAAAAGACAAATTTAAATTGTTTAGAAATTAATATGAACATTCCATTAAAAAAACAATTTTAATTAAAATTAAAATATGCATAAAAAAATATTTAATAAATAATTTAAAAAAAATAAATATTGTATTTGAAAATTTTTATTGAAAAATTGGTTTTGGAAGAAAATGTTTTCTCGCTGGAAGTGAGAAATAAAATCAATTATTCTTAAATGACTTCTTTTGATATATATTGTATAAACAAGTGGGAAATGAAGGGGATATAATTGTTTTCTAAAAAAACCATAGTATAATACAAATAAATATTTTATTGAGATATATATCATAATATATTATCATCGAAAACATAGTTATAAATAATTATGATAAATGATGAGTTTGAAACACAAAATCATTACAAATTTTTTATCATTGAATCATAATACGCATGAAATAATAAAGTTAATTAAAACATAGAATATCATTACAGTAAAAAAATCATTACTTTACATGTCAAATATCTGTTCTATACACCTCATTAAATAATATAGGTTCATACCATGACAAAAGTCTCAAATATGAAAAATTGAGTAAAAAACCCTGAGCACTTTAACAAAACATGGAATAGTAATACCCATTAATGAATAACGTCAAATTAAACATTATGTATCATGAAAATAATTATATTCATGGAATAATTGGTCAATGTGGAAATATATACACCACAAAATTAGAATAAGTACTGACTTTTCATATTCCACCCATAAAAAACACATTTTAAATCCATTACCGCATGTCTTGATTTCCTTCATACTCATTTGATCAATCATTATCATAAATATAATATTATTATTAATTTATTAAAAAACATAGTTTTATATATAATATCATATATTATTTACTCATATCCTTTTACAACCCATTTATTAACAATTCTGTGTTAAAATCGTGTTTCAGGTAATAACTACTTTGTTTTTAATGTATGTTTTGATTTGTTATTTTTAGTCCTCTTACCTTGATCATGGTTCCATCATAAAAAAATAATTATCAAGAAATAATTATCATATTAATAAATCAATTATACCTTTATTACAAATCAATAAATATGGTTTTGAGAAATCAAGTATGTTACGATCATGGAGAATGTGGGTCATACGTACGTAGGAGTAACCATTCCATTATTCAATGATCATTATGGAAACAAGTTAAGTAATATATTATCATTATTTTTTTCCTAATATGATAAAAACCTAATTATTTAGCTAAATATAATTATACATATCATCCATGTGTAGTGGGAATTAAAATTGATTCACATCTCCTCATGAAGGCGATAGTCCACTAATACAAGAACGAGCTTATCATCATTCAGTGTGAAAAAATGTATGAAATTAAATGGTATATTATAATTCAAGAATTAAATTTTTTTTTATTGTATCATAATTATTCCATGTATGAAACATATATTTATCTTTATTATATTCCATGTAAGACATTATTTATGATGAATCACCTCGCTTCACGAGGTGGTCATCTTCTATACAAATGAGCAATGTTATCATAATCTCTATGGAATGGAAATAAAAATAATTACATATGATATAATGAAAAGAGTGGTATAATTAATTTAAAAATATCATATATATAATTTATATCCATCATCCTACCCAACCTTGATAGGTGGTAGTTCATAAATTAATGTCATCGGTTCACGAGGCAGTAGTCTACTGTACAAATGAAGGATGATTTTGCAATCTAGTTGATAGAAGTGGAGATAGTTATAGGTAATTATAATAACATAATAAATATTAGTATATGTAAGATAATAATTTTTTTATATCATAATGGTTTAATAATAATTTATACATGTGTAGAATGAAAAAAATGGTCCTTAAAGAACGTAACCTTTTATTCAAGTAACCCCCTAAGGTTTGCACCAAAAAAATTCTAGGTTGTATTTAAATACAAAAAATGGATTCTAATATGAGAGGGTGGAATTTTGAAATTAATTTTCTCAGTTTTTAATATATTAAAATGGATTTATAGGTGTGAATAATTGAGGTGAGTGGGATACCTTTTATAATTGAATAGTGGCACTTTAGTAAATACCCAAAAGTATTTAATAATGGGAGGACACCCTCAACTCATGTGGATCAACAATTGATATAAAATTGAGGATATGGGTGATATTTACTATAAAAACATTCAATAGAAAAAAAAATTGTTTTAAACATTTCATTCCATATCTTTTACTTTTTACTCACTTTTACCCTTTTAATTTCCACCATTGAAACTAGTATTTTTATCCAAGGTAATTTAATCTTTAGGAATTAAATAATATGAGTATTTGTATTTGTTTTTGGAAATATTAATTATAAATATGAAATATAATTTATCAAATAAAAAACCAATGTGTGATAATTAATTTAAATCTAAGAGCATGTAAGGCCTAAAACATTGTTTTAACCGTAATCATGGTAATTGTTTTTTATTATTTTCAACTATAAATGTGGAAATAATTTTTTTCCTTATTAGATAACATAAATTTTTATGATTAAATTATTTTAATACATTTTAACCAATTCAATTCCAAAAATGGTCACAATTTATTTTTGTATTAATCTCAAAAACGTGACGAGAATACATGTTTTTGAAGAGAAAATGTCCAAAAGTTTGCAATGTTTTATATACAATATTAAAATGGAATTGATTCATATGACCTAAATTTGATTAATAGATATATAATTTACCAGTTTTATTTTAAAATCAATTAAAAAATTAAATTAACATTATAAACAATTTAAATTAGAAGTCATTTTTCTATTAAACATCTGTATTTTTTTTCATTTTGTCATAAATTTATTCCTTTCATAAATTTCTCGAAAATTCTCCTAGAGATAATTTTGATATTATGGTTTGAAAATATTATTTTATTTTGAAAAATGAATATTAAAAAAGTCTCCCAAATAAATATTTATTATTCTTCACAAAAAGTACATAAAAACATTTTCTTGATAAAATATTATTTTTAAAACAAATAACGAATTGTCAAAAATATTATTATTTTTTATCAATATTTTTTATTTATTTAAAAACATAATACATAATATTAAAAAATATGATATCACTATTCAAAAATTCTTATTAAATTTTCTATAATATAATGATCATATTTAAAATAATATTATTTCATAATTTGTGGTTGTTCGTTATTTCATGTCATGCACGCTTTTGATGAAAGTCGTTATTGTGTTTAAAATGTGATAAAGTCATTGTTTCATATAACTTAATATATCTCAAAATTTAAATTTATTTTAAAAAATTATTTCATAATTTCTCATGAGTATAAAATTATCATCTTTAAACTTGTGTGCTTTTTTAAGAAAAAAATATTAGGATTACGAGTTTGGTGTTCCAAATCTATGATTCACATTTTTCAGTATATAAGTTGGTTAGAAAATACATTTTGAAATTTGTGATATTTTTTTAAACATTCTTCATTCCATGAATAATTTTTATCTTTCAAAAATTTATTAAAATACAGTATTTTTTTAGAAAATATACATGTTTTCACTCTGTAGCAATGAATTCTAAACTGGTATTAATTTTTCAAATGTGATCATTGATAATTTTAAATCCAAAAATCAATGTCTTTATTTAAGGAATATCATAAAGGCTTATTTAAAATATACATTTCTAATGAATTATGAATAGATCATCATTGTATTGTGATGAATATTAATGTCTAAAAATTTCTTCCTATTCCATAATGTTTGACAATAATAACTCACTACTTCCAAATACTTAAATTAAATTATTATTAAATATATTATATCTTGTTTCTTAGAACTCCATGTCATTAAAATATTTCTTATAGATTTATTTGTACCACTACGTCATTTTTGTAGTTATACATCCTCTATAATCTGAATAAAAATAACATACTAAAATCATATTTAGTTCAAGAAAGAGAAAATAATTAATTGTTTCTTGAACAATACAAAAATCATATAATTATTAGAATAGTACTCAAATGTATTTATTTAGGGAAAATCTAAAATATTTAACACATGCATAAACTAAACGTCAAATATGTTCTATGAGAAGTTAAATATTGTAAATTTCTAATCATACAAATAAAAATATTTTAACCAAATGATTTTATAGTAGATTCCTTGTCTAATCTTTATTGTTTTCTCTTATTCCAATACATATTTATATAATAATCATGTTCAAACATATCTATTAACTTCTTATCACACATTGATTACAAAAATAACATTTTATCCCAAGTAAATTTGAAACCCCAGAAAGAACAAGGGTTGTTCTAGTAGAATATTTTCAAATTCAATATACATTATTTCTAAAAAATTTATACAATGTCAATCAGTAGGTGAATAAAAATATAATGTCAGTTACATTAATTTGACCAATCAAAAAAATCATATAATCATTCATAATAAATATCGAAGGATAAAAAATATCTTTAGTAAAAAACATTCATAAAAATAAATAATCATAACCTCTCATACCCTGATCAAGGATAATAATTCAATATATAGATATATTTAGTGTGTTTAAATTAATGACCTATTTTATCCTCATGGTTAAATAAAATTGATTTTTTTATCATATAAATTCTCATTATTTAAAATCGTATGTTTGGCATCCATGTGATAATTCTTGAAAACATGATGTGTGGCTTATGTCATTGAAATCTAAATATCATTAATTATAGTAAAGGAATAAATTGTATAACCATAATCAATAAATTCTTCAAGCCTATAAACTTGAGTAAGTAATTATAAATTATTTCTGAAAATGATTCCATATTAATTAATATTATTTCAAAAGTCTATTTAACTAAAAAATATGATCACCTTTATATGGTGAAACTAATTCGTGTACTCAGTTACTTTAAAACTAAATAATATTCTCATCAATATCCATATTCTTGTTTGAATCATTTAATTATTCTATATCATAATTTGGTTGAAATTAAAAATGTAAGTAGAATGTGCATAAAAATTCATATCTAACAATCTAATTTAAACATACAAAATAAAATTTCTAATTACTCTTTAAATTGGTTGATATTGATGAGTATTTTATATCTTATATTTATCATAATTCCACTCCCCTTAAAAAAGTACATCACTCGACTGAGTATGGTGTTCTCCAATTTTAATATCATTGATGTCTTTATTGTGATAATCATCTCAATATGGTTTTTCCTTCTAATCACCCTAAGAAAACCTAATAAAAACATACTCTTCAAAAACTATTGTTATTTTGTTATAACCTATATAATATATTAACATACTTTAATATCCCATGAATATTATACCATCCGGTTTAGCATAAATATTAATGAAATTATCATTGGTAGTCATGGTAAAAAATGTATATAAAATATACTAAAATATCTAATTGTAAAACTATTCTCATTATATTCTTTATAATGATTATTTATTAGAATAGGTCCAATAATAATAATATTTTATATATAAAGGTTATGTAGAATATCTCTAGTTAAAAATACATCAGTAAACTATACTCACACATCATATTTTATGTGATTTAAAAATATTATGGTATTTCCTCTAAACCAATCCCTTTTATTATGGGGTCCTAGGAAATGGAATGATATATAATTAAAATATATTTCCAAATAATTTATCAAATTGTATGTTTAAAATATCTCCCCCTCTATATATTATAAGAACAATAATTATATAACCATTATCATTTGGAACCATGTTACAAAATAATGTAAATGTAAAAAAATTTAACATTTAAGAGGTAATAAGTATAGCCATGTCATCATATTATAGTTACATACAAAAACATAAATATATTTTATTCCTATAAGGATAAAAGTCTGAGTTATTATAATCTAGTCGGATAACCCATATGTGGTGTCAATTTAGAATCACATTTCCTTATATGACTAAATAATAGCTACTTCTTTTCTCTTTTTTGCAAACATACAAAAAACATATATTTATTCATGTATATAAGTTGAAACTCTTTCATTATATAATTTTTTATACCAAAATAAGTAATTAACATGACCTATCCTTTTTGGATGAATTATATTACCAATCTATATATAATGAAAAGAGTGTAAATATTGAATAATTTGGTCAGCATGGCTAATATGATAAATATTCTTATTGTGGTTAAAATAAATAAATATAGAATATTATTTTAAAATATTAGATTTTGTATTTATTAATATAATATTAATTCCATATTTTGATGTTTATGAGATTATAATCATGTTTTACTCAATCCTTAGAATATATTAAACCACATAACAAATAGTATAGTTAGAAATACAGACATCACTAAATTATTTACTTTGGACTTAATGTTTTCTCCAAAAATAATAGTACCTCAATCATATATGTTACATTAAACTAAGTTTGGTTGGACATCTATAATATTCCTAGAGAACGAAAGTCCCATATACAATACATTTTTCGTGATATTTTGAAGATATAATTTTTGAAATGTTATTTATTTCTAAATTTGGTACCCAGGAATATAATTTTCAAACATTATTAGTATGGATTGTTTTATACCTTGATGTTACACTAAACAAAAAATATGTGAGGTAAATAAGGGAATATATAAATATATTTCTTTCATAAAAATTAGTTAGTAATTTTCGTCGCATTATAGCACTTTCATTGAATTTGAATCACAGTCATCATAAAATATAGAATAATTTTTTTATCATGAAATTTTATATCGTACACTAATAAAAGTTGATATTTAAGGATCATACACAAATAATGTATTAATATTCCAATTAATCTCTTCATTAATATTATGTGATATAAATTATATGTATATCTCACTACTTATACATGTTTCATGACCTCTTCCTCTCTACTAAAAATTAAATTCATATAGGATGCAAGAATTATGTTGACATGTGCATTTATTATAATGTTAATAATGATGAAAATTGTCTAAAATATGAAATAGTTTTATTTATTATTTTCTTATAATTAATTCCAAAACTTTATATTCGTTTTGAATAATTCATTCTTATAAACCTAATATTTAATGAAAATTAGTTAAAATATTCTCAAAACATAGATATTTTTTGATGTCGAGTACTAATACACTCATAATTTCATTCGTCAATATGTTCTCTAATATCTATTGGGAAACTATATCTATTTCTAATTATATTTTTTAATAATTATTTTATTATTATCAACAAATAATATTAATTTTATATTAAAAAATTATTCTACAGTTAACTTCCCGCATTTCCCTCATTAATTTCAACATTTAAATATAATTTATTGCAATATCAACCATTCTTATATAAAGTTGTAGATAATTTTTATTTTAAAACCCACTAAAACTATATTAGGATTCCAAATCATCAAATTCTATTAAAACACCCTGATTAATTTTTTGGTGTGACATCATCCTTCACAGTATGATAGATATGTTTGATTATAGGTTCACTTCAACAAATGAATGGGTCATAGTGTGTAACCATTATTCACAACACATGAAATATTTTTTTTTCAGATCCACTAAGGAAACACCTTATATTTTTTGACATCATAGGTTTCCATTTAACATCTCAAAATATCTATTGTAGTGTGACATTAATTTTTTGGTGTAAACTCTAAATATCTTAATTTAATTTGAGACATCAACATGTTCGGATTATTTTTCAAGGTGTGATATGAAAAATAACATAATTAGACAAATATTTTAATATCTTCTTTAGGAAATGAGAAAATTACTCATTATGAGAGTTCCTATACTCTATATTTTGTAAAATTAATTTAATTATTAATGATGATGTGACCAGGATCATTATGGCATAATGTGTGACTCTTCTACACTTTTTAAAAACTCTTTTATATATCTCTATTTTAGTGATATCTAAATTACTGAAGCATCAATATTCTCTAAATTGTTTTTAATAGAAATATAATTGACATCAAATCCAAAGAAAAAACCAATGGTTTCATCATTTTATCCCTTTTATTTTATTTTCAATAATTATTACATTATTGATTAAAAATATTAAACTTTTATCCTACCATGTTCATCTTATTATACTACCCCATGATTTTTTATACTCCCCTAGATATAATAATTGAGAGATAGTCTCCCCTATTTATAATAAAATTTTAATTTTCAGACTATCTGAATTATATCTATGTGAATCCAAATATAAATCCATTACTTTTTTCAAAAACTTATTAATGCATAAGTAATTAAACTATTAGATTGTGTAGGAATTTGGTTAATATATGAAATAGGACTAATAATTAACCACTATGATATTATCAACAAAACTAAAATAAAACCTCTATAAATATTTGTTATCAGAATGTATAGATTTACCACATTACACTAATTTATGAATGAATTAATATAATCTTTATTGAATAAAATAATATCCAAAAAATAGTTGTGAATACTATGGGGAATGATAAATGCAAAAAATATTTTTTGTTGCAGATACTGGTTGAACTATGAGGTTCAACTGGTGATTCTCAAAAAAATATTGAATTTAAAATATTCATTATGATATAGGCATCTAGATCATCTATACATACAAAGCATATTTTTATAAAACTATTACCCACCATCTCTTTTAGGAAGTAATACTTTTTTAACACACTAAATATGGATTGATTACTTTATCACTTGAACAACATCTTCAAATTATTTCATCAACCTGATAGGTTGTGTGCATGACTTGTTGGCTAATATTTATTCATCTTCTTCTATATTCAAACAAAAATAATGATGTTTCATATATATCCATCCCTAATATAAAAAATTTCATTTATTGTCTATTTTGGATCCATCATGTAACCTAATAGATAATCTCATAAAAATATAGTTACTTAATTTTTCCACTGATATCAATCAATATTTCATAATTGAATGAGCCCTAAACATACCTCTTAATTATCTTCATTAATATTAGATTATTGTTTTTTGGTAAATCATTAAATAATTTATACTTAATATATTGAATCATAAAAGTCATTCATGTTCAGTGTGAGTTCAAGTAAACTCCCATTCATAATTGTATATAATATAGAGTCTAATATTTTATAGTCCACATTATTTTTTTGTTTTAATTAAAATCTATTTTAGTGTTATAAATTAATTCCAAATATCAAAAACAATTCAAATAATTCCTTTGGTAATTAAATCTGTGAATTGATTAAACAACCTCTCTTTTGTTTTATTTTCTTCCCCATGATTTTAATTATCCATTCCTTTTACGGCATTTGAAATTCAAAACGTTTAGTCTTAGAAATTTTTTTAAAAAATAATATTAGTTTCCCTTAAAAGTGGTATCATATATATACAAAATCCATATAAAATGTTATTAATTTTCTATTTTCATATAAAATGTGATATCAACTATAATAGCCTTGAATCAGTACTCTCAAATTAGGAGTAAAAAATATTTACATATATGGCTCTAATATAGGTAAATGTGACCAAATTTTACCATGAAAAATATTTTACATGAAAGGGAAATATATAATTACTTACAAAAAAAATTATTGTTTTTTGTTAGATAATTAGAAAAAAAATCTTACATACCAACTTGGATATAAGTTTATAAAAACTCACATTATCTCCAATAATATTATACTCAAAAGAACCCTTTCTAGGAACAAATAATTTATCATCATTCTTCGTCACCTAAATAAAAGGAAACATAATATGGGTGATATTTGTCACTCAATATGGGTAAATGTAAGAACCAACAATTGAATGTCATAAATTAGAATAAGATGAGTAGAAGGGTATGATAGCATAATCGAAGTACATAATCATAACATGAGAGATATATTTCCCATCAACCACAAATTATAAATTATGATACATGGAATAAAGCTTTAACATTTGATAATATTCATATAATTAAATAATAATAATATATATGAAAAAAATCTATGTGAAAAGGATACATTTTAACATGATCCAAGTGTTATTAAAACATATTGAAAATATTAAATGTCAAGCAGTCATCGTGAAATTACACAACCGAATAATTACCATATTTATTTTGAGAAACCTATAACTAATAAATGATGTCATATCTCAGTATTAACATAAAATAATCATCTCTTAGGATTAGTATTCATTATGTTAACTCCTACTCATTACCCAATGTGTTCGCAGGCTATAATGGATCCACCATACCATGGTTTATAACATAACCACATGTCTATAGTTTCTAACAGAAGAACCCACCCATGGTTCATAATATAACCACCAGTTAAACATCTATAAATATTTTTATGTACTATAAATAAAAAAAATTTCATGAATATTTTACTTTATAATATAATAATAACAATTTTAATTCGTAGCATTAATTTCCCATAGAAACAAATCATGTTCCCTGAAAATCCCTTTAAAAAATAATTATCCATCTGAAGAATTAATAAGGATTCTTTCTTTTATCATATCCATAATGTATCATATGTAAAAATAATGGTCACTACCATTTTTGAATATAAATATCAATAATATATCATTACAAATATTCTTGATTTAAATCTTCTATCCACTTCAAATATCATTTTTTAAAACTAGAAATTCAAAAAATATTTTGAAAATACATATATCTGTAAAGAAAATTTAAAAATTATAAAGTATTATTCAAATCATATCATGGTAATGAAAATAATAAAATCTATTTATGACTTAAAATATAAAAAAGCATTGTGATCTTTTGTAAATAGATTCAAAAGTTTCCAACACAATTTTTTTAAAAAATTTCCTTTTAAATATTTTCAATAAAAAATAAAATATCATGTTAAATAACTACTAAGAATTAGTTTTGTTTATAATAGAAAATATTTGAAAACATTTTAGAAAAAATTTATATGTAACAGAGATATTCATGAATTCAAATAAGATAAAAGACTACTTTCTCTTATGAACAACATTATTTATGTTTCTTCAAATGATAAGGGAGAAAATTAAAACCAAATATTTAAACCACATTCATAAAAAACGAGATTATAATAGATTTTTTTAATAAAATGAATACCATTATTTACCTCAAAGGAAACTTAAAAAACAATCCCAAAAATGAAATGACATTAAAAAAATCTCATGAAAATAAGATTGAGAGAGGGAAAACTCTTGTAATGATCATAAAAATTGTAGTGATAATTAACTCCTCAAGTGATTAATTGAATATATGTAAATCCTCATAAAAGAGTCTTGAATATTTATTAAACAAATATAAATATCAATTCAAAAAAAATCATTTCATAGAAAAGTCAATGAAGTTAAATTAAAACTGAATAAATTAAAATTGAGTTAAGATATCTCATACCACTTATTAACATTAAAATCAAATCCCCTTGGATGGAATAATTTTAATTTATAATTAAATTACCTTGATTTATAAATATTTCATGATATATCAGGTAAATAGGTAAGTTTATATATAATATAAAATAAATTAATTCAATAACATTAAATTATTTCTCTGTGAAAGGAAATTGAAATGAAATCCCTTACCTCAAGACCATACCATTCATGTATATCCTATAACACAAGTTTTACATACATATATCAATTATTTAATATATTGAAAAAATTAAAATGTTTTAATGCCTTATCCTTTAACTATTTATTTCATTCATTTTTCTGAAATATTTAATTACTTATTCGATTTATTCTACATCATGTTTTTTATGATGTTTGGTTCATAACCCAAAGAAACTGTTGTAGGATGAATGCGATAAAAGATTAAATTGTTATATCATAACCATATTATTAATCATGAAATTATTTTAATATTAATACATCAATTATATTTTTAAATCGATAATGAAATTTTATTATGAAAATTAAACTGCGTTATAATCATCAAAATGATTAGTCGTACGTACACATGAGTAATGTTCCAATTTTTCAAATAACATTAGAGAAAGAAGGAAATTATTATTTTTTATTTAATTAATTATTATCCAAACATAATTATTATATAATATATTTGGATACACTAATATATACCATCTGTGAGATGTGTTGATGAAAAACAGCTCACATTGCTTCCTAGAGGCAGAAATCCACATGCACACATGAACAATGTTATCATTATTCATGGAATGAGAATAAAAAAAAATAAAATATTTATTATCTTTATAGAATGAATATTATTTCATGAATATATATATATATGTCTTAAATATATCATTATAACCATCCATTGGAGGAAATGATGGAAAAAACTCTACATTGGTTCATGAGGTGGTATTCCACCATACACATAAACGCTAGTTTCATTTACCATTTGATGGGTTAGGTTATATATATGTTATGAAACAAAAATATACCATTTAAATATATATATATATATATATTATTTTGTTAAATTTTTTGAAAGATATTATAAATATATATAAAATAAAATAAATACATTCGGTTAAAAGAAACACCTCTTCTTAAGAAAGCATCCTTTGATTTATATCTTCAGCCCTCTATGTTTGGTATTATACCCAAACTAAGACATGTATAAAATTTTATGGCTTATAAGTAGGTATTTTTTTTTATATTTTTTTGGAAGAAAATATTTTTTGATATATTGAGAGGAAATGAGTAGAAGTAGTCTTTTACAAGAGAGAGGAGGGGAACTCGTAGAATTACTTAAAATATTATATCAATTTAAATTAATTTATTTAGAAGAATGGATCCAAAATAATATAATTAGAATATAATATAAATATTATTATCAATAATATAAAAACAAAAACCTGGATAAATTTTTGAAAAATAATTAAATTTATCTCTTAGTTTCATGCCCTGTTATATCTTTTGATAGTTTCCATGATATCAATGTTTTTTTTACTATTTAAGGGTCAATAAAGTAACTATCAATGGATATGTGACCCATACATGGAATAAGATTTCTATATTATACCATATCATATTACATTGGTAGATGATTGTATTTTTATTAATTTTAAATTATTTAATAATATATTAGTTATTCTAAAATATCATTAATGTCATTTTTCAAAATATATGAAATATTATAATATAATATGTGTCTAAATCAAGTAAAATGGTTCTAAAAGGTTATGTAATTGAAATTGATAATGATATATTCTTAATGTATTAACCCAATAAAAATTTAGATAGGATTGTAAATCATTTTCAATATTGCTTTTAGTTTAACCCCTTGCTTGACCTATTTTAATCATACCTATAGTAATGACGTTTTCAGTTTTAAGGAGTTATAATTTTACATATAAGATTATAATTGGATTATAAATGTCTAAGGGGTAAATGTTTTGACCACTTTATATCTTAATTTTCCTATTTATACATTTTTATGAATTTTATATGAATTAATATAATATATTTAACATAAAGTACTATTATTATCATTTTGATAACTATTCAAAACAATTAATATTTAAAACAACATGAATGTAATGTAATTTTATTATAAACATTTAAAACATCTCAAATACATTATATTTATCTTAAATTTTCCTATAAAACTTAAAATCACCCAAAAAATATTACATTTAGTGATTTTAAAATAATTTTCATGATTTTTCTACTACTTTCAAAAGCACTATATCAATGTTACATGGGAATTAAATTTAAATTTTTCATCACTAAAAACTGTAAAAGAAATTACAGGTAAATATTAATTAATCATTAAAATTAATATTGAAAACTAAATATAGTTTTATCATTCCTTGTCACTAAATATTATAGATATTAAAAGACTGTTTTTAAAATACATGAAATCAAAAGACTGTGACATTATAAATACATGAAATCAAAAGATTGTTTAAAAAAAATTAATATTTTTCACAATTCAGTAAAAAAAGTATTTTAAATTTTAAAAAATTAATCAAAAGAAAGTATTGAAATTATTAATTAAAAATTTATATATTTTTTATAAAAATAAAATTTTATTTAATCATAATATTTTATCACTAAAATAAATAATCAAAATTTTGAGGAAGACATATTTTTGAAGCACGAAATAACATTGCTGAATTACTGTGTTCTCATTTCATATGTAATATTAGATATATTTTTATTATATATGGACCTTATATATATATATTTCATAATTTGGTTTATAATATTCATATCATCTAAAATATCTGGTAGGTTATATGTCTGGAATTTAAATATTAATATTTCATGGTCTTTTTAAGCTCAGTGTTTCATGTTTTACAAAGTGTCAAACATACTTTTATTTTAAAATATTAGGATATAATATCCCCCTTAATAAATTGGGTACTCAAAATTTTGACATAATCTTAGTAATAGTGGGTTTGACTTTTGGAAGCAAATTTTTAAAAAACCACATCGTAAAATAGGTTAATAAAACATTATATATAAAAGAGGGAAAGTGAAATATGAAGGTCATATGGAAAAACACAAAACTCTATTTCATAATATGAGAAAAATAGTGGCATGTGAAAATATATACATATAGTTATAATCAAATATAAAAATAATTTTAGCGAGTGATAGATAACATTCATCAATAGAATTTAAATAAACATGATATTGTTATTAACCATAAAACCATAAATTAATATGGTGTGATGAAAGAACATTGATTCCTCATAAATGATAGTAGAAGGATTTTTTTTATAAATATCCTCTTCCTTGAGTATATTAATTCGATTACCAAACAGAATAAAGTCATAAAGAAATATACCTAATTCACATGTATAATTTCTTCCTTTAATAACTTTCCACCAAAATCCCATCATTTACTAAAAATGTTGATTATTCAACATGGAATATTCATTTCTAAATAACTAAAATCAATGTCAAATGGATTACATAATATATAAAAGGAAAACAAGTTATTCCTTATTCCATTAATCAAACCAAAATGGCTAGCACAATGTAAGATAATACCTAAATTTAATAAACCCTCATCTAATGAAATAAAACATTTCAATCAAAAATATCTATAATAACACCAAAATTTAAATGAAATCATTCCATAAATAAAAAACCATATATCCCAATTAACCTCAATAACCCCAATAGTAAAAAAAATATCCTCTAAGGTTTTATATGAACTTTTAGCTTATATCCCCCAAAAATATAGTAGTATTATTATAAAATAATTCCTTATGTTAAATCAAATATTAAACTAAAGTGATAGATATATTTAAACCCAACGAAAACTCTCAAAAAATATCATTTAATAAGAACGAAAAACTAATATATAATCATATAATGTGTTAAAATTGACCAAAATATCATGAATCCAATTTAGATACAAACTTTAAATTTAATCTATAGATTGATCAAAATATCTCTAAAAATATCACCTTGTCAATTAATCTCTATTCAACCCTAAATATAATCTATATCCCTATTTTCAATAAACTATAATAATATTAACATCAAATCATATACTTACACAAAGTGATATTCAAACCTTGAATGATTTTTCTTCCTAAAACCCAATAAATGTTTCAAATCAAATCAAAAATAAATTAACATAAAACATCAAAAGGCAGTGTTTGAACCTATAAAGATATGATAATCCTTAAAATTATAAACCCATGATGGTATCTATAATTCATAATTTAACCTCGCATGAAAACATCTTAATTTGTAAAGAAATCTAAAACCTTCTATGAAACCAACTGTAAGAACCCTAAATATCCACTCCTAGATCCAGTGCTAAAAGCATAATATATTCATTTATGTATTTTTTATAGATAACTATGACACAATTTCAACCATACAAAACATAAAAAATTGAAAACAAATATTTAATCACTTTCATACTTATATTCCCTTTAGGTTTAGAGTTTTATATAATTTGGGAAAATTATTACATATGAACTTTGATACGAGTTCATAATAAATATATATTCTCCCATAAGATTGTCCCGAAATGAAACCTTTCTATACAATAATTATTTAATATAATTTATAATTACCTGGTAAAATGATATATTAGAAGGGTGATCTAATATTCTTAGTAATTGTAAATATAAACATTAATAATTAAACGGAATCAGTGGTATTAAGTTGAAAATAAGGGTATGATGACATAATCCATATACAAGATCATAACAGAAGAGAATTCATTCCCAATAAATGTGCATAAAAAATAATAAGGCATGAAATAAATCTATACCATTAGAAAAGAATCATATAATTAAACAATAATCCACCATGTGAAAATAGTCCTTGATCAAAGGATATATTAGAACTTGATTCAACCATAAATAAAAAATGTTTGTAAATTATAACCCAAAAAATTAATCATGTTAATACATTAAGGGATAATTCATGTATCTATTACAAGTTGACCATAACTAGTAAACTATACCATCTATTGAGAGAAACATATGTTCAGTAAACTCTATTTAGTTATCCAATTCATTGGAAGGCTCTAATGCACCCACATGTCATTGTTTTATAATGAAACCACCAGTCCATAGTTAATAAAATAACCACTGATCCTTCATTTAAAATGGAACCACCCTTAATCATTTATAAACGTTTCCAATATCCATTCAATGAGTAAACAAAATTATAATCTTTCAATTTTTAACATAATAATAAGCACAGTTCCTTCAAATATTGATTTACATATAAAAATGAAACGGGATCCCTGACATTCTATTTAAAATAGTCATAATCCACCAGAAAATAAATGAGGATGGTATCATTACAAAATATCCCAATTCGACCTTAAATAACATCATGCATTTTTAAAGATAAATTGAAATACCATTAAACGATCATTGATATATTCTTGACGAAAATACCCTTTCTGCATTGAAAATAACTTTAAAAAACTAAAAATTACCAAAATATTAAGGAAATGATTTTTCATTAAATAAACATTGAATCATATAATTTAATATTCAATGAAAATAATGTTCATGATTGTGGTAAAATAGGTTCGTTTCATAAATATTAAAAATAAATTTTCTCTTCAAACATTTGTAAAGAGTGTCAAAAGTTAACCATATAGAAAAAATTAAGAAATTTTATTTTATATATTTTTAAAAGAAGGTAAAATGTCATGTGTAATAAATTATAGAAATATTTTTTTATAAAGGAGTTTTTTTAGAAATTTTATAATACATGTACATTGAAGTGAACTATTCCCGATTTAAAGGATGATACAAACTCATTATCACCTAGAAACAACTTTATTGATGATTATTTAATAAATATGGGGAAAATGGTATCTAAAAATGTAAAATAAATTAAAAAAAATGTGAAACTAATATATTTAGATAAAAAAATAATATCATGTAATTTATCCGGAATGAATGTCGAACATAAACAACCCTAAAATGAAATAAGATTGCAACATAAAGCCTTTACCATTTCTGTATCCTAAGAAATGATATCTCATTTAAATAAATAATATAAAATGGATTGATAAATATATTGAAATTATTTATTAAAATACATTCTTTAGTAATTATGTAAACCATACAATGAAATTATTATTCATAACATAAAATATTTTCTATGAAACTCAGATCGAGACAAATAAAACTATGGTAGATATCATAAATTTGAAGTGAAAATAATTCCCTGAAGTTATTATGAGAATATATTTAATTCTCTATAAAAAATAATAAATAAATAATAAAACAATTTATAAATAAATTCACATATAATCATGTAATAAAAATGAAAATGAAGGAAAAGTATATCCTAATTAATGAAAATGGATTTTTGAAATCAGTTACCACATAGTTAATTTCAATTCAATCCCCCTCTGATTGAATAAAGTTTATTGCAATATAAAATTAATTGTTGTATGAAATAGTCATGATATAAAAAATTAAATGGGAATTATAGACACCATATAAAATAAATTATGTGTATATGATTCATGTATTCCTTAATGAAAGGATATTGAGATTAAATCCATTACCATCGGTCAAGACATTATAGGAATGTCCTTTAACACCTATATAATAAAATTATAAAATTTATATTATTTATCAAAAAAATTCTTATATTAATCAAATATCATATATCTACTTATTTCTTTTATTTTAATGACATATTTAATCAATAAACTGATTAGTTATATGCTAAATGTTTTGCAATGTTTGGTTCATAATTCCAAAAAATACGTCAATAAAATTAACATTGGCAAAGAAGTAACTACTATTTAATATCAAAAATAATAATTAATAGATAATAATAATTTTCAAAAATAAATAATAATTTTAAAACCAACCATTAAAAATGGTTTTGAAAAATGAACTATGTTACAATAATGGAGTCAGTAGGTCATGTGTATGCATGCACAACATTACTCTTTTCAATGGACATGATAGAAATAAAGTATATATTATTTTATATTTAAATAATAATACTATTTATATAATAAAAAATATATTATCTCTTTATATACACTTATATATACCCTCAATTTGAGGTGTTAATTAAGAAAGAAACACGTCTCTTTGTGGATGTCATAATCCACACATACACATGAACATTGTTATCATTTTTTAATTAATAGAAAGGTAAGAAATTAGAATATATAATATTTTGAAATAATTATATTTAAATAATTAATAAGATATATATAAATATAATACATCAATATAACTATCCATGAGAAGCAACAGTGGAAAACAAATTACATCAGTTTGTGGGGTGGTAGTCCATTGTACAAATGAATGATTTTTTTATTTCTTATTTGATATAAGATGAGATGAATATATAATGTTATAAAAAAATATCATTATATGGAAGTTTAAAATGTTATCATTTTTGAATGGTTGAAGTATATTTTTTTGGAGGTTTAAGAAGAAATAAAATTAAAACATTCTGTTAAAAGGTATAAGTATTCTTTAGAAAACCTCATATTATTTAAACCTTAAGCCCTATAAGGTTGGTATTATATCCAAAATTAGACTGATATAACATGAATATGGAATATAGTATTTTAATTTCGAATATTTTAGCCTAAAAATTGTTATTTAATAGTGTAGAGGAAATGAGATAGGTTTCCCTTTTATAACTGTGGGGAGGGGCACTCTATGAATTACTTAAAGTATTAGATTAATATAAATTAATTTTTATAGAATAAATCACACAAAAAAATCCAATTTTACGAAGATATTATGATTATTCTAAATAATATCAAACAATAAATTTTGGATAAGTTTTGGTAATTGTTTTTACATAAATCATTATTTTAACAACTATTAACCCTTTTGACAATTTTTGTGATATCAATGTTTTTACTCATTAGGAGTCAAGAAGGTTACTATAATAGAACAAGTGAACCATAAATTGATCATGGTTTATATATTCATCCAAATAAAATAAATTTGTCTCAATATATTGTTCTTATAAATTTGAATAATTTAATTAAATACTTTATTTTAAAATATAAATAATTATATTTTTTTAAATACAAAAAATATTATAAAATAGTATATGTCTAAATCATTCCAAATGGTTCAATAATGACATGTATTCCAACATAGGGGGGAACCAATCCTAATATACACACTTAATAACTTTTCCACATGTTTTTATATCATTTTAAATCATATATTTGGGTTTAATCCCTTGGTTATCCAATTTTATCCATAACCAAGGAAATGCATTTTTCGATATTAAAGAGTTATTATTTTATTTATAAGGTAAATTTTTTTAAAAATTGGATAAGGGTTTAAATTTTATAATGTAAATAATCTTCATTTTCATATTTATCTATTTTTATTTTATTTATGAGACTAATAAAATACATTGAACAAAAAATATTTTTGCGATATTTTAAGGACTATTCACATAATTTAACTTTGAAAATGAAATCATAGAATTGTAATTAGAAAATAAAATTTTACACATATTCAATATATAATATTTGAATTAAAAATTCATAGTATACTATAATTAAACCACAAAATATTAATTTTATTTTTTTTTCAAATTATTTACTTGATTTTTCTTCTTCTTGCACAAGAAATATGTCCGTGTTGCATTAGAATTTATGGTAATTATTTCAAAAATAAAACTTAAAAAAATATGATAAAAAATTCATTAATAATTATAATAACTTTTATAGAGAAACATATGTTGTTTATATCCATTTCAAAAAATATTATATATATTAAAAAAAGAGTGGCATTTTTTACATTATCTTTTACATAATTTTTATAAAGGTAAAAATCAAAGTCAAATGAAAACAAGAGTCATATTTTCAATATTTGAGATGGTATGAAATAAAATATAACCATTAAATGAAGTTAATTAATTTTATTTAATGAATTATAATCTTTACTACATTATATTTAATCATGATTAACTCATTATACCTTTACCATGGTAACAAAAAATTACAATAGTTACTTTTAAAATTACAAAAACATAATCTTCCCTTATTATCAAATTTTAATTGTTTAAATTAAAAATATGGAATCAATTTTATAATTTTCAATTCACATATTTTGAAGATTATAATTTAATATTAAACATTCAAATTGTGTTGAAATGATATTTTGGGGGAAAAAATATTTTTATGTATATAAATGTTTTTATACAAAATTCATGTATATGATTGATTATGGGAAAGTATAATTTATATTTATCATTAAATAATAACTAATAATATTTTAAAAATAATAATAGAATGTTACATTGTAAGAACTTGAAAAGAAAATATTGTTTTCTATAAAATTCAATATTTTTTATTATTCATTAAAATATTAATATTTTCTATAAATTACTAAAAAATAATCCCAAGAAAAATTTTAAATAATGAATTAATAATGACAAATTTTTTTATCAAATAATATTTATAAATTAGATATAATATTTTCCAACAAAAATCAATAAAACACATTTTAATAAAAGCATATTTTTGTAGAACAAAATAAATTTTTTGAAAAATAAAGTGATTTTTTCTTAAGTATTAATCAATTTATTTTCATTGAGTAGGAAAATTATATGTATTTCATAATGAGGTTAATCCTAATAATACCGACCTATTTAATTATGGGTTTATAACTATAATGTAAAAATATTAATTTTTCTTGGTTCATTTATGCTTGGTGTTTCTTGATGTATACTCTATCAATTATATTGTTCTTTTACTATAACGAGATATTAAATAAACCACACCTATTTTAGATTCATAGTTCATAGGGAATGATTATACAAAGTTATATTAATAATTAGTTCGTTTCATTATTCTATAAAAAGTATGTTTCATCATACAGACTCCAGAATAATCATTTATAAGATCAAATCCAACTGGTTGTAAAAAAAACATATTCATTCAAAATCCATTTATAATTAATTTTACATATAAAATTAAAATATTTTTAATATTAATTCAACCCCCTATATAAAGAAAAATAATAAAGACATTACTCATAAAAGTGGGAAATTTCCCTTCAAAATTGAATTTATCTACTTGACTATAATCCTTATGGAAAAATATGTATTTATTTTTGATTACTCTTCCTTTTTATTCAACTTATTCTTAATGAACCGGTTTTTGTTGATGAAATTATTATATTTATATATATCTATAGGTTACTATGTATTGTTTTTATTAATCTAGATATTACTTATATTTTTCGCTTTAACCAAGATTGATCATTTCACAACTTCTTAAAATATAGTGGGTTCAACATATGATAATAATGTTCTATTCTATATTCATTTTGTCCTTCAAGTTTTTTTAGAGTAAATTTGGGACTTGTAATTTTATAAATATCAATATGAAATTTTTTCATTATATATTGAAGCATTAATTTATTTTTTTCTATACTTTATTTTAAAAATGATTCGTCATCAAAGTCATTATTATTGTAAACATTTTGATACTCCCTTAATCCATCATCCATATCATCATCATCATCTAACACATATTCATGAATACTTTTTCTATAATTTTCCCAAAATTCATTCATAACCACCATAACATCACTATTATAGAAAAATTTGTCTTTTATTGAAACATGAACATAATTTACTACTTATATATTATCCTAGAAAAATTTCCTCATATCGTGCATCAATATATTTACATTCATATCCCTATTTATTTTGAGTGAATAATTTTCCTACATAAAATTGAAGATTCCTTAATAAGTACTAATTTATATATTATGTGCAATATTCAATCATTCTAATTTTATGAATAATTATATCTATATTATAAGTATAAACTACTAAATAGACCACATTTTCCCAATATTGATATTATTTTATGATTCATATTAATAATTCCACTTTTATATTGTTCAACATATTGTTTCTACTTTTCACATCTCTATTTAGTTTCTAGGTTATAATAGAAATTTATTCATGTCTAATATAATATTTTCAAAGTAATTTTGAACCAAAAAGGGAAAGTATTCAATTCCATTATATGATAATATGATTTCCTGGGCTTTTCTAGTTTTATTGTATACTATACAACTAAATGTTTTTATATAATACAGTTTTTCAATTTTTTATCACATAAACATAGATCATCCAATTATACTATAATCATTAATAAATATAATGAAATAATTATTAATTTATATTATTTTATGACTAACTCAATTGTATACATTTGGGTGAACCTGATTTAGAAAACTGGATTGTCTCTTCTTCTTTATAGTATAATGATTTTGAATAATTATTTCCCAGATACAAATATTAAGAAACATATATTGGTATATATTTAATAATGCAATATGCCCAACCACTTTGAAATTGGATCATTTCACTATTCTTTGCTAATAAATGATTCTGAACCTCCAGTTCCAAAAATATGTTTCCTTTTTTAGTAGTATGAATACATGTTCATTCACTACAGTCAAACACACACACAAATATATCCATATTATGTATCCTTTGTCTAGAACATTTTCAGAAATACCATTAATTATACACTCATTAAGATTTTATATCACCTAGAAACAGGAAAAACAAATCTTATAAAAACATAATGAATTATATCACAACATATTAAACCGAATTTCTATATTTTCTCTCGATTACGCTCTAAAAAGTGTGATGTTCTGAATTAATTTTATCCTTTGAGATCTATGATTTCTAAATAGAATTTTACCATCAAATATACCATTTACGTTTAAAAAAAATCAAAATTCCTAAAATATAGTTTGAAAACCCACCATAAATAATTTAGTTGATATTATTATTTTATTTTTTCATGAAAATTTTTGGTGTGTTTTTCTTTCTTAATATTCTTCCCTTAAATGAAATTACATAATGAGTTGAGGTATTTTTTTAGACACTTCAAATTATTTTCAGTTCCAGTGATCATGTAATAAAATAACTCATCAACAATAAATTTGGTTATATAATGTAAACAATATATCTTTAATCATTTTAAATATCTTTTTATTTCCCTTATAAAAAGAAATTATTTTTTTCCTCTCATAATCTACTTTATTTAAATATATGAGTTGTTAAAATAGTATCCATAAATTGAATTGTAACATCAATATGAATAGTTTTTCTAAATCGACTTTCAGGAATCAAAATGTAATATCCTATCAATTAACATTATGCACCACAATAACAAGGCATTTTATGGAAAAAGAAACTAAAATATTGAAAATTTATTTTTTAAAATTTCTTATTTTTAATATTCCTATAGACATATATTATTTTTAATACCTTAATTATTGTGGAATAGTTATCTATAATTTAAAACATTTTCCATTCATCAACCTACCTATTCTCTTCATGAATACTAACTTTTCCATTGATGTTTCACTATCATATATAGGACATGTTTTACCCATGTGAATTTTTCTTTGAGAGATCTACATTTCATTAAATTATTTAAAACATAAATCTACAATATCCTTTAATAATTCATTTGATAATTTTCCAAATAAAATATTTATCTTCAAATATTAAATTTTATTCTCGTATTTTTTTCTTCATAAAATATATTGCATGCTCCTCAGGTTTTTCAATATTCAAACCTTCTCCTTGAGAAACAAAATATATCACCAATGATATTAGATTATTCAACTATTTTAAATATTAAATCAATATATTCATTATATTTTACATGATTCGTATCACATTAACCCACACTATTTTAAATAAAGTCAATATGAAAATCAATTTCATAAAAAAATGAAAATTCATTCAAGAAACCGTATATGTTTTATTTATTTATATAATTATAGATATCCTCTAATGGTCCATCAAATTAAAATTTTAATTCCATAAATCACACCGGTGGTTTATTTTTATTCTCATTATTCTTTAAAATCTCCATATAATCCATCATTGATCTTAAAAATCTATGAAAAAACTTCTCATCACATTCCAGTATAGAATTCACTATAGATTCTTATTCTTTATTGATGAGAAACATACCCAGTTACTACATTACACTTTTTATACCAAGATTATAATTACTTATTGGTTTTTATTCTTCTTCTATATTGGTAATAACATTGTATTCTTCATCATATCCCCTTATTCGTCTTGATTATATTTGTTTAACTACAATATAAATAAAATACTAAAAGTATATAATCTTCATAAATAAAACAAAGATAATTTTACATTTTCTTTCAATTAGTGATAGAAATATATATGTTACATTATCTTCAATATCTAGTTATTTAACAACCAATTTTAAAACAATTTTTATAAAATAATTTTATCTATATGTTGTAAAAAAATTAAATATTTACCCATATTTCTAGTGAAAATATTTTACTGTAAAATTTTCCAAGAAATAATTCACAAACATTTATCTTCTCCTGTGATGATATATATTTATAGTTTATATATTATAATATCAAAATAGAATTATTCAAAATGTTTAATTAAATTAGTTCCTGACAATGTACCAAAATGTATTTATCATATTGTAATATATTTTAAGAAACCATATATATTTTCATAGGTTCTCATCAATAAGTCACTAAATATGTTCTATAAGTGATGAAGATTTTCCTTATTCATCTTTGTGTCAATATCAATACAAATTTGTAATTTTTCAGTAATATATGTAGAAAATATAAAATTTTTCACAATCATATCAAAAGTCATTGATAATACCCCAAATAATGATTTATTATCTATGTAATCATCCTTAAACCTCACATTCTCTACCTTTATATTTATCTACTAGTGGGATCACTGACTTGAATACCATGAAATATATCTTAGTATACATATCGTCCTAGAGATCATAGATTTTATCTCATCATTTCCATCAAAATATTGTAATTTCTTTAATCAAATAATGGTATAAATCATTCATTTATTATGTTTCCTATAACAAAAACACTCTATAAATAGATACATGGAATAAATAGTGGTTCTGATACCATGTTTTACACACTGAGGACCCACCGAAATCCTTAAGAGGGTGGAGAGAATTTGGTTATACTAAATTATATTTATTTATTCTCAATTATTTTGATATTTTATATAATTTGGAATACATGATAAATTGATTTCGCAAAATAATAAAATAAACAATAATAGTAAGCATGGATATGTGATATTACATGGTTCACCTATATAATGATACATCTAGGGATATCATATCAATAATGCACTGATATTCTATAGAATAACTATCTCACTAGTATGTGAATTAAAATTAAATAACAGATCACTTCTCAATAAATGTCAATGACCTATTCATCTCTTCCTTATAAGGTTTTCAAGAGGGATACTAGCATATTATCAATAACCAAGTAGATATCAAAGATATCAATAAAAAAATAAATACTAATTAAGACGGTTTTATTAAATTTTTTTCATTATTAAATTTTATATCATCAAATTTATGGGTAACAATTATTACATCCCAACTAATTCATCTAGGTAATTCATCTCAATACATGTAAAAAATTATACATTTAGTGAAGTTAATTTTTGACATGTATCTTATATTATTTATCAATATATTCTCTTATCTCATTTATATATCTCATTATCCATCAACATTTCATTTCTACGGAAGATTATTCATGATTTATTCTTTATGATATCTAGAATTTAAAATTCAAAAATTAGTTAAAACCAACATAAAATATCTCCTTCTTGAATATTATCCCTTGGATCATCACCAAATTTAATATAAACAATTAGGAATCAAAACTGGAAATTATTATATTTTGAAATAACCATGACATGAATTTTATATTTACAATCTAAAAAACTAGTTCAATCACAGGGAATACAATGATCATTGTTGGAAAATCCGTTTCATAATGTGGAAAATCATTTACTTTATTAGTCTACTTCAATAATCAAATGGGTCATGATGTTTATCCTAACTTCACTAGGCGATCCATAGTTTACCCTAATAATTGAATAAATTACTTGATTCCCTTAATGAAATGGTTTGTATTCCATGAAGTATAGACCTCCTATGGAAACATGACATATCTTTTACAGTGAGAGAGCCAAATCACTTAATTATACCTGATATATCCATGTAGTGTGATTTCTAAGTCATAGATTAGTAAACTAAGAAATTTATTACCAAAATTGTTTTAAATATATCCCTCATGAAATTTCTATATTTCCTATGTTGTGTGTTCCATAATTCTATATTCATTAAATTCCATTTTACTACTATTTGTAGTCTGTCAATCATATTAATGGTGCAATGTGTGCATATTAATGGTGAAACATGTTCTTCATTATCAATTTATAAAAAATTATATAGTTATAAACTTTTTCATTATCTAAATAAGATAAAAATTTATCTTTCCTAGTCTAGTATACACATGAAATCTAATAGAAAAAAAATCCATCCAAAATAAGCTATAGTTAAAATAAATTTTTTGGTACCCATATAATTTTTAAATAAATATTATATGGGATTTTTACAGATGGTTATTTTTAAATATAAGCTCTATCAAGACGTAATGATTATGTAAATATAAAATAGAATTCATTATTATAGTATCCATGTAACCTATATTTGAAATAAATAGTTGTTGAAGTATATCATCTATAAAATATCAAAAATTAATTTTGGTACATATTTACTAATTTTTTTATCAAAACCAATAATATCTTTATTTACAGTAATCTTATTTAGAAATATCCATGAATTAAAACATATTCTTACTTAAAATAATGTCTATAATTTTTTTAATACATTCAATCTCATTCTTGGGATAATAATATAGTTTTTTTACATTTTTGAAACCTCATAAAATTTTTCCTTTATGGTAGAGGTATTTTTTATGCATCTAATTTTCTATTAAAATAGTACATTTTTCCTAACAATGTTTCTTATAAATATATTTTTTAATATTGTTTTTATATATTTGAAGGATACACTTTCAAAATTTAATTACTTCATAATTCAACTCCTATAATATTTAATGAATTTTGAGTCATCATTTAGATTTATAAGGAGTGATGATCCATAAAAAATATCATGGATATTTTTTAGCTTTGGTGGAATTACAACTGAAAGACAACCATGCCAAATGGTGCCACACATTGAAAGGTCCAATGAACATGGGAGAAATTCTACTCCCCTTACCAAAAATAAGCCCCATCATTAAGGGGAGACCTTCAAGAAAACATATACTCTATCATTAAAAATATAAAGGCATGATCCAATGATCAAATATAGGTCTTCTAAAGGTAATGCACCACCCTCATCCACTCTTGTACCATCCAATGATTCTCGATTGGGATACACACCACATCAAGGATAAAAACTACAGACTCGTCAAACTCCATCAACCTCAATATTGAAAAACATGGAATACTTTTCAATTCCACAAATGGAGACCTTAAAATTGAATATTGTTATCAATTTTTGTATTCAAACATATGCATGGGATGATGCATTTCCAAAAACTAGATAATGTCCAATACACATTTTCACAATGTATCCTCTTTTATCTGGATAGTCTGATCCCTTTTATGATTTATCTGAGGGTGTAATGTTGTGGTACGACTAAAATGAGTTCCAAATGTGTGCTGCAATCCTCTCCAAACTTTTAAGGTAAATTTAGTATCCTAATATGAGATAATTGACCACATATCCACATTATAACACACAAAAAATTCAATATGAATACATAAGAAATCATCCATTATTCCTTATCCATTTATAGCTAGGATATATTTAGATTTCATTAATAAATACATGTCTACTAAAATAGCATCATGTCCTCCCTATGTCCAGGATAATCTAGTGTTGAAATCCATTTTTATGTTTTTCTATTTTTACTCAAGGATTTTCAATGGATACAAACAACCTTAATAAACACGGTGGTTGGCTTTAACCTAATGAATAACCAAACCCTTCCCCAAAAATATCCTACCAACCATTTCAATTAAGGCCACGAAAGATAACTCATCGAGACAAAATACATTTTAGTCACACTGGGATGGGAGAATAATGGTGATATTTGAAATACACAAAGAACTCCCTTGGGTATTTCAAATAGAATAAAAAAACTCCATAGAAACCACACTCTATTATGAAAATCCTCTAAACATACCTTTGGAATATAACTATATCCCACAATATCAGACAACACATATACCTATAAGTCTCACCATATTTAATCCTACACTATCTACATCAAGGATTGGTTTAGGATACTCTGATTAAGGCAGCATCCACCATTCCTAAATTCCAAAATTTGATGAATCACTATTATCTCCTCTAGGCCATTCTAATCATCTTTAGAATCCAAATTGTTATATACATAAGACTACCAACATCATGAAATGTCCACTAAAAGACCAATTCCTATGATATAACAAATCATGATGGCATAGTTCTATAGAAACACTATCCACCACCATTGTCATTGATTTAGTTTATGCTATAAAATGATATACCTGTAGATATTGTAATCTTCCATGAAAACAGAGAACTAACTAATAATGTAATTCCATAAAAACATTAGTGAAAAACAAATAAAAATCAATTTCAAGGGGAAATAATTAAACTTCTAGTAATGTAACTACATATACCCATACAAGGTCACATTATTCTTCTGGATTGAGAAACATCCCAAGACCATGTGGGAACCAACACAGAACAACTCAAACATCACCACCTTCTAGAATCTAAAGCACTCAAAAATTATATAATTTCCACTTAAAATAATTTATCAATGCCTGAAACGTATGATCATAGATAAAATATTGGTCCTTCCATGTCATAGATATCAAAGGATCCTTAATCATTGATAAGTCTGACATGAACCTCTAGTAACATCCAATAAGACTAAGGAAGCTGCGATCGTAGACCATGTTGTTTGGTGTTACTCTAGAAAAAATTCCTTATCCTTCAATTAGTCTATTTTAACAACCTTTTAAGTGAACACAATACTATTTAACTACACCTCTCACATATAGAACATGGACTTGGATAAAATTAAATAGAGGTATTTTTATTTAAGTTACATCTAGATATATCATATGTGATTGGAATGCACCACATATTTCTTTGAGTAGATCATGTTATCTATGATAAAAAAGATGATGATCAAATCCAAAAAATCACAAAATATGTTGTTTATTTTACCCATGAATGCAACTATTTTTTATTGAAACTAAATGGCATGACCAAAATCTCATAGTTCCCAAACCTAGACAAAAAGGAATAATTACAGATATCATTCTCATTTACCACCAACTAGTGATAACCAAACAATAAATTACACATATTGAACCAAATATCTTCCCTAAACTGATTAAAACTATCATTGATCCTAAAATGAGGGTAATAATTCTTGATCATCACATATTTCAACCTATGATAAATTATATATAATCTCATAACTAGCATCCTCCTTCATGGTAAATTAAATTAGGGATGCCCAAGATGATGCATTTTTTCGGATAAAACTATTCTACATAATAACATCTATTTGAATCATCAAATCAAAATCCGATAATATCTTATCTGATAATAATCCATCGAAATTGAAGAACTAATATTCTATAGATCCTCCCCAAAATCATTATCCCATCAAATATAATGTGTCATAATATATTTGGAAAAAACATCCAGAAACTCCCTAAAGACCATTGGAGCCTCCATTGTACCATAATCTCTTAATTATATAGATAACTTTAATTTTAATGGTCAAAGGGGATCCACATGTAAACTACCCATCCAACAACCTCATTCAATGAAGAAAATTATAAATTGGACATCCACATCAAAGAAAATAACCATCCTCTATCAGAATTCAATTTTGACACACATATAATAAAACTATGAAATGATGAGGATGACATCATATATCTATATCTATAGTATGAAAAGATCCACATATGTCTAATTCTACCAAATTAATTTTCTACAACCCAAATCATATAAAATAAGTTAGATTGGCATATTAGTAGCATAGCCAAAAATATAGGATTGAGATTCATCTCAACATGTATTAAAAACTAATAGACCAAATTGGGTAACAAAAGTGTGGGAGAATATAGTATCAATCAAGACATATGAAATGGATGAATGTAAGTTGATCATACCTCTACTGATTTTAGGACCCTCTAGTGTTGGAACCTCTATAACATGAAAGAATACTTACCCACATACTCCATATCATAAGTATATACCACCTCCATTGAGAAAATCATTCCATGGTTCCTAAGGATGAGGGAAATCCTAATATAACCCTTTTGGTTCCCCATCTCCTCTTAGTGCAGCATTATCATCTTTATTCTATATAATAAATGACCTTGCTTGATGTTGATGCAATGGATGGTGTTACACCTGGCCACATCCACTCTTCTATGTTTCATAGACCAATAAGAACTAATTCATATGATAACCATGTAAAACAAATACAAATACAACTATCCCAAATCCACTCATAACTCATGTAATCCACTATCCCTATATTCCCAAAAATGATATTATTGAGGTCAAATCCATTCCGGTCAAACCCTTGATGGCCCTAATTCCTGGTATATTCCCCAGAAAAGTTTTATCCTCAAGGAAACCTATTGGATCCCATCATATTGTAATCCTTCTAAATATTGTATACACTTAATCACATATTCATTATTCTAACCCTCCAAATGAATTTTCAATGTAATAGTAGTAACTACATACACAATAAATAGCATATTACCACCTCAAGTCACCACATGTAGGTATCAGGGTCAGGGAAAATATTGATGGATAAATGAAAATGGTCATAAAATGTGAACTCGTGCTCTTACACTAACATTATCCCATTCTAAAGAGATAGTAACTCCTACCTCTTCACCAACTACATGGTATATAATTAGAGCACTACTTGGAACTCATTCTAGATGTCTACCAAAGAAATTGTTACGTCCTTCCACTCGGTGATAAAAAAAATCAACTAATGATGAGGTACACCCCATAGCTGACTCCTTTATATTATGACCTAGTACTCTGTCTGGGCTGAGATCAGACTATTGAAAATCATGAAATCCTATAACCAATGTTCTATCTATATATCAGATATTATTCCCTCAAAATATTCTGAACACTTTCAATTAATGGAATTTATCATCCAATAACACATATCATACTTCTATATCAAATATACCCTTTGATGGTTTACCATATCAGAATACTGACAATCACTTACCTGAACCAGAAGTGGATTTTTTCCAGGACCCAAAAAAAAAGGATTTAACTAAGCCCTATATTTAAGATTTCTATTTATATTATTCAAAATAAACAAATTTCAACACACAAGAAGTTCCTAATTCATAAATGAGTACAAAATAACATGATTAATAGATCTATACTAGGTATCTACCATAAAAGTGTCACAACCTCACTTGTTCATTAATTAGGGTCAGTTTCTTTTCATCAGATTATGGTTTCCAAAAAATCCATTGTCCTATAAAGTCTTCTCTAGCCTATGACTTGAACCAAGTATAGCTGACCTAATTTCATTTCATCCCTTGCAAACATCATTATTCATAAAATCAATCTCCATAAAATATACAATCCAGAAAACCTCTAATATGACTCTTGAATGACACCCTTCCACCAGAGGTACCACTCTTTGTATGGTAATGAACACCATGTCCCACCTCCACCAAAAAAAGTCCATGAAATTACATAAATGAAGGGAATGGAAATAAATCAAACAATGAATGAATACTGAAAAAATATAGAGTATCCAAATAAATACCAATATAAACGCTCCTACATCAATGAACCATGAGTATCTCTAATAACCATGCCAATAATGTCGAGATAAGTCCAAATAACCTGAAAACAAGATTTTATATACATAGGGTGATAATAACATGTATAATTGGTATAATCATACCAAAAGTATCTCAACTTCATGTGAAAAGTTAATAATAATGAACCTATGAGAAAAAACATCACAAAAAATGCAAATGTAGATCGATAAACCAATACCATTATCACTAAGGCATGATAAAAAAATAATTCATGTAGGGGTATCGACATGATAGAATGCATATTGACAAAGAGGGTACCACACACCTCTTTCCCACTAATTTTATACTCTCAAAATCCACCATCATAAGTCCTTATTTTCCCCTATATCCCTATAAATCATCCCAAAAGACACATAGGGAACTAAATTGTTCCATGCACCTCACATGAAATTAGACATCACATCTTGCTTGACGATTCATCGTCCACCACATCAGATCGCATTGAAATTCATATTCTAAATAGTGGTGTATCCCAAACATGAAATACATCAACCTCATCCCCTCCTCCTATACTATAAAAAACCCAACATTAACCACCTCTTAATATAATCAAACATAACCGAATGTGCACTTTTCACTGATGTCCTCCATAACCAGTTTATATCAAACTCTTTTTAGAAGAGAGGGAGGGGAAAGATAGGGTAACTAACAATCCATCCTAATCAGATGGATTTTTGAAAAAATACCCCATGTTTGTGTGTCTTCACATGGTTCAAAATGTGGGTGTGGTGTAAATTGTTATCTTAATGAAAATGAATCAAATATAATACTTAAGCACATGAGCCCATCCCATGGGATAATAATTTGAGTACTATACCAACTCACAACATCACCAAAAATCATTATATCCTCTATCAAATTCATGATAACCTACAATTCCTAAAACACAATCAATAATATTAAATATAATAAAGTGGAGAAACAATCTGTATTTTCATTTTGAGTTATTCCATTATTAGATTTTATGAACTAAAAACCAATATCATTATTATGCCCAATAATTTTATCATTTATCTTACCAATTAAACCAATCATTAAATTTTATTCATTTGTTTATTGAACATTACAAAACATATCATATTGGTTTATTTATTAACATTTATCTCGTCATAACTGCGAATCTAAATCAATATCTCACAAACTCAAACAACTGAGCTATATCACATCAACAATTCCCCATAACAAAACCATATATCATCACATCACTCTTATATCATCATACATTATATAACATAAATACTAATCAGTGCATCACTTCCCCACATGTTCCAAATCCCAGTAACACACCACCATCACCGTAAAACATCCCACACCAAAGAAGGCTATAATTCAATAACTAATACACCAATAAACAAAAATATTCATCAATATATTTCATAATTTAGGTTCATATGACTTAAATTGTTTGTGATCAATGGAATTATATAAAAAACTATGGCTTTCCATGGGAAGTCATTTCATTTTCAATATATAGTTGATTATACCATTCATTAGAGGTGATATCAAACAATTTCAACACATGGGTTCCAATATCCAAACAAATACAATACAAACATGTCTCCCTATAGCCACCATTAATAGTAATCTCATCAATCATGTATGAACTCGTCAGAAATAAAATCAATGTAGTAAAATATGTTATCTATTTAATTCCCCCATCATTTTCAATTAAAATAATTTTTATTATCCTTTTTATTCTAAATCATTCCATCTCCACAAATGAGAAAAAAATAATGATTCCACCACACGAACAACTATTATAGGAGTGATAAAGGATCTACTAAATCTATGAATCATTTGAAAAGAATTAACAAAATATGGTGTTATAGGGGAAACTGAAAGATCTTGAACTCACATTGAAACCCTATATCAACATAAACCATAGTAAGGGCTTTAAAAATACATCCCAAACATTCCCTGAACAAAAATAGCCACATCAATGTGATTTCGAGAAGGATGAACAAGGATGAAAAACACATTCATAGAGTATGAAAGTCCTTCAATATTGAAAATCAAGATATATTAATCCATTGATAAATGTCAGAGGAATGGAGATAAAGAATATCATATTGTTTTTTTGTTTACCCTAGGACTTAGAGAAAAAATAGAGGAACAACAGAATTTAGTTGAGTGATGACATTTATTGATGTGATGGAACATAGAACATTCATGTTTTTAAACACATATTCATGTCTTGAATAATAATGAGGTCATCCAATTTATTCATTGAAATAAATTTACCCTATGAAATTCTCAATCTCCAGTCCTAATGAACATCCATTTAATATCATGGTGCATATTTACATCATGAAAAATTACTTTGGGTCATGGGTTCTTTTGTTATTAAAGATTTATAAAGAAAAAAATTCATAAATACCAAGATCATTAGTCATGAAACAACCTATCGTATCGGGAACACATGTTCACATAATGAACCACCAGTAGTTGAATAACATTATCTCCAAAAACTAGCAAACCCTCTTAAATACTAATAAAAAAACTTCAACTCTGAATAAATAAATTTGAAAGGGGCCCATGGAACTTACCATTACATTAAATTCATTTAAAAAATCACCATTGAGAATCAAAATAAAAGATGAGAAAAATTGAAGTATCTAAAAAAATATTCCACGAGGTATACATTATGGCAATAATTACCACTCAATCTCTACATCCATTCAAAAACACCATGCCAAGAAAAAAATGTCTAGAAACCCTACCACAAAACCACATCACCACATCAGTATACACAACATGAAATCCAAAAATTTATTTATAAATCCATCAAAACATAAACCTAGCCTAGAATGATAACAAATAAAACAAAAAAATAATGTTTCCTCAATGGAAAAAATCAATAAATTCCACCTTCTACATCAATATATAATTAACTTTTACAGTCTTGTACAAAAATACCAGAATATTTAGTGAGTGTGAAGAAATATAATGAATGATATACTATGTTTCCCACCCCGAGTAGGCATCAGGGTGATGACTGGAACTAAGGGTACACAATATAATATATAGGAGGAGTTAACCACATTATAATATAGGATTGATAGGTATGATAAAACTACCAAAAGTTTACCATACTAGGTTGGAAATGGAGGAAGAATGGTAATGACCCCAAAATACCTCCTCTAATAGCCCATGAGTAGACAAATAGCACTAAGAATCTAAAATCTAACATATAGGAGGAATTGACCAAAACAATATAGGATTGAAAGAAATGATAAATCTAAAGAAGAAAACTCCATGACCTAATATAATAAATGAAAAAAAACTATCACATAATAAATTAATAATTTAATGTAATACAATGATTCACTAAAAAATACCAAATGAAATAGTCCTACAATAGTGACCAAATAGTTTCTCCAAAACCCAAGCTATTAATGTTTATCTTAGTCACCAATGACCTCATGTAAACTTGAATAATAATTTTCACATACATGGGGTGAGAATAACAGGTATACTTAGTATAATCATACTAAAAGTATCTCATGTTCTTGTATAGATAGAATAATAATGAACTCCTGATAAAACATCATAACCAAAATCATATAACCATGTGAAAAAATCATTCATATCCTCAACAAGGTAAGGTCAACAAATAAAACATCAAATTTTAGAAATATTATATAATAAATATCGATTAATGGTTACACCGTACCATTTTCCCTCTTTTCTTCTTTCACTCCCCAATTTTATACATTATGGCCTTCTCACCTCCATTGTATAATCATGTCCTAGGATACCCATGAAACAATCACATGCCAACCACCACATGTGCCATTATCCATCATATCCCACCCAATGTCTCCTAGAGCACAATATCACATCTAGCCAAAATAAATTAAGGACATGAAATCACATATCACCTATAATCATTTGTCCAAAATAGTAGGGTAACACAAACCTAAATGGAATCCACCTGATTCCATCTCTCTAACATGCACCACACCGATATGAATGAAAACATCTTCTAAGAAAATAAGGGCATATGTCTACAAAAACATGAATGTAATTGTAGATTGAGAAAAAGAATATCACAAGGAAGATATATATGGGATGATGGGGAAGCCAACAATATTCCCATATATCATGAATGTTTTAAAAATCACCCCTAGAAACATATGGGTTTCAGAATATATTTCTCGATGTGAGTGGGGTTTATTGAAATTATAATGAAAATAATATACAATAAACCCACACAGGCACATCATATGGTTTCATAAAAAACACTATATTAACTTACAACATCACCACATGGTCTCACAACCATGGAATCTATCACTAAAAACTTAAATGCATCACACCATACAAGGAGGGAATACATAATACTATTATCAACTTACATTCTATTTTAAAAAATTTCCAAAAACATAATTTATCAACCATAGAAATTTTTCATTATCATTAATTTCATATTTAATAAACTTTGATTCATTATCCATTCCATATATTACTTTATTTCCCATATAGTAATTATACCCATTATCTTTCTTATTTCAACATTTCTAGATCACTCTACAGATACGAGGTGACTGATAGAAATCAAATGAACACAGAAAACCTGAACCCCTTTCGTGTTGACAAGAAAAATTTCAAAATCAATATATATCACAAAAAATGAATCACTACCACCACATATCAGAACCAAAAGTCATTTAGTTTTAAATGGTACTTCATTAGGTATACTTTATTATTTTCATGATATTCCCTGAAAAAATATGAGATTCAAATGGAAACTAACTCATTAACTTGATATGATATCTTATCCTTTCATGATTTGTGTGTTTTATTAAGAACTCATAATTATTTTAAAAATTTCCAATATCTATAATGAAACATAACACTCAACATGAATCAAATTCAGAATGTAAATGATGCATACACATATGACCAGAATAACAAGAATATGTGATACTCACTGAATTTATCCTCTCCCATTGAATTAAATGTATTTGAATTTATTATAATTTTTATAATGATACATACTATTTACCAAAATTTATTCATAATTTTGATATTCCCACATGCATATCTAATGTTTGGAGATGAAGGTTCTCTTCCCAGGATTCATGTTCGTAACAAATTTGAGAAATACTATTCAAAAGGCTTGACATTAAGCTATAATTTGGTTATTATCTACCTATTAAAAATTAAGGTGAATCTAATTGAACTGAAATTTCAATATTTGAATCAATATTGAAAGAGGTTTTGAAGAGATGATTTGGAAAAAGAATAAGTATTTATTCCATATGATTTCACCTGGTTTTATCATGATCTTCAACTAATTTTCACTCCCAAAATCAATATCCAATTCACATACTAATATAAAATATTCAAATTATTACTGAAAATAACATTAAATCTTAAATGGTATTAATGAAACTATTATCCATTATTTATTTATAAAATTTTCACTTTATTAATATAAAAATCACAAAAATTCTAACCACCCAACTAAAACATTTGTTTTATTTATTCCGCACATTTTTCCATTTTATGTTTTGTTTAGAATAAATTATATCTCATATAATTGTTTTCATAAACACATTTTCAAATCTTAATATATATTTTTTTTATTTTCCCTTTTTAAAATTTATTTATTCTCTCTCTTGTCACATTTTCACCATATCTTTATATCTAACTCCCCATCTTATTACTCTCATTATTTATTTTTTGAAAAATCAAAAATAATTTATTATTTTTAATTTATTTTCATTTTTTATTTCTCCAAAAATCTCTTAGGGGCATCACTGATTCTCTCTATCACTTTCCCCCATAATATAATTTATATATTTATATATTTCCGTTAATTTTTATATTTATCATATCTTTCGCTTTATTTTTATATGTGATTCTCTACTCCAACAAGACTCCACTTCACAACCAAACAACTCTTTTTTTCTTCCCTCCCATCATGATACACTCCTAAATAATTTATTGGTTTATTATTAATTTAAATCCTCTAAAACATAATACCCTCATTCCAATCTGATTTACTAACTTATGTCCTAGAAGAAACATTACTCTCAAAGTCCTACATTTCACAAGTATCACATTAAATTTTAAATTTCTCTCTCCTTCTTCATTTAAAAATATTTAGACATTTAAATATTTTTTAAAAGTAAAATTAAAAATATATAATAAATTATTCCAAAGATTTTAAAAAATATTATATCCTTATTTTTTCAATACAATATATATATTTTTAAATAATTTTGTTTACGCATTGTTGTCCCATTAAATCATTATATAGTGTATATTAATACATTGATATATATATATATATATATATATATTTGTGATATAGTAAAAAATAATATATATTCTCACACATACATACAATTATTTTTAAGTTTCATAAATAATTATTTCAAAAAAAATTTAAAAAATATATATATATACACATAATTAACACACACACCCAAATATATATTTATATATATATATATCTGTGTGAGTGTGTCCATGTATTTGTGTCAATGTAAAAGATCATTAATTTGTATAAAACATTATAAATAATAAAATATAACTAATTCACAATATAATTTGTATGTTTACAATAACTTCAAACCACGCGAAAAATAAGTATAGTCAACATGTAATACAATTTATTTGTCTAAAATATATATAATCAATACATGATATTGATTACTATTTCAAAATGATTAATTCACATTTAAACACTATAATATAAAATTATTTATATTTATGTAAAACAAAACCACTAACACTACTGAAAACATTTGTAAAATACACTATCTCCCTTGATCAAAGGAGGTAGTTCTTATAAGAAATCGTAAATTTTTTGATGTGAGATAATTACCACTGAATATCTCCCCCTTGTAGGACCTAGTATGAAAACTACCAACAAGTTCATAAAAATATCCCATTTATTGATGTCATTAATATAAATTATATAATAGTGATCCAGATATAAGATTGAAAATACCTTGAAACATCATATTTATGTGGGTACCCTCTCTATCAATATGTTTTATATTATGTTACTATATGTAGATTCATTATATGATGATATTTTATTAGTGAAGAAGTTATTTGCTAATAGAAAAATTCAGGTTCTTTCAATTTTACTATTTTCCTATGTGTAAATTGATATTTACCTTTTTACATGTCAATAAGATATGTTTCACATGATCCCATTTATTATACATGTTTTAATCACTATAAATAAATAAAAACTATTTCAATATTTCTAGGAGAAAATTAAAGACATATTAGGATATTATTACCTTTGTTTTGGATTTTTCATTGGATCACAATCAGATGACTATTTTATTTAGTATTTATTTTGGAAATAATTGTATTATTCAAATTTATTCAATAATTTTAGGATGCTTTTGCATCCATATTTTATTTTATGTTAAGGATTTTATTTACGGTTGATTCATAAAGTCTCCAAATAGCACATTATATAATTATAAATTCCATCCATATATGATATTTTATACCCTTGGTGATGGTCCCCAACCAGGGTAGTTCTGGTGGTGGGATATGGGGGTAATTATCCCTCTTCCTTAATTAATGTTAGGGTGAGGGAGTGGAAAATTGGGGGGAAAGTATTGTGGTTTTCATTTTTTATTGATATTATTCAAGTTATCATACTACACTTGGATTTGTTACTTGTTAAGAAAGCCTTATTGAGGATTTTATTAGTAATTTGACTGACATAGGTTTTGTTATTTCTGTTATTTTATCACTTTTTAATTAGTTTGTTGTCCTAATATGGCCCTAAGTGACATTTCGTATAACCCACTTGAGTAAAAATGTAATTTTAACCCCAAGTATACATAATTTTATTTGATGATTTTAGGTGGATTTCAATGACTTAGATGGATATTACTTGGTTGAGTTATGGAGTATTTGTTGGGTTTCTACTGTATAACTTTTTATTTTGGTATTTCCATTGATGGTATTTATATTCTTTACATTATTCATGCATTGATATATGTTTTCATGTACCTTCCATTTTATTATATCTTGTGGTTTTTTGGTAGACTCATCATATCTCATGATCATATATTATATACAAACTAATGCCTCTTATATGAAATATTTTATACTCTCTGTTATATTATCCAACCCGGGACCTACTAGGGCCAATAATTGGTGGTTATTATTCATATTCCATTATTATCAGCCAATTAGGGGTACCTTTTGAGGGAGGGGTCATGAAAGAGTGTCTTCATAGGTTTTACATGAATGATAAAATAAATTTAGGAGTTAAGAAGAATGTGTATTTCAGGGGTTTGTAGAGTAGTAGTGTTTAATGATCTTGGTATATGACATTGAATATGGAACACTAGATGGGTCATAGGATTCTAAGGAACCATATGATCATATTCAAGCAATATAACAATTCTAAAATATTCAGTTGTGAGGGCTCCTAATATAGGTTAGAGACCAAGAAGAGGCTCATAGATAACAATTTTTCGTGTTCATTAATGAATAATGTAGTTTTGGGAAGATTAAATTATTTAGTTAGAAAGAAATATAGTTGAACTCCATAATACTGGGATTAGGTAAATCCATGTTTTACTTTGGAGTTATAAAGGTTGGAAATCATTAGGGTTTGTTTTAGGATGATTATGTTCAATAAGATGACCTAGTTGAATATAATTGGGATGATCCAGATGATGAGGATGTTATGTAGAAGAGGATGTTGTTCACCTTTCAACGGTAGTATTTTTCAACTTACGAGGTAATATTATCTGATCATGATATTGAGAATTTTTTATAGGAGCTCGAGATAGCCTTCGGTATGATCAAGTCCTAGGTAGATCACTGAGTTCCAAATCAAACCATTAACATTAGGGTTTTGACTTTTTATTTTTTGATATTTTAAGTCAATGTGTGGATGAAGGTATACATTTCATTGGAGACATCCAAAATGAGTTTTTACTAGAGTTCATATCTTTTATGATGAATGACGTGAATAAGTAAAATACGATATCTATTTAGTACGAAATAATGTCAATGTGTTACTTTGAAATATTGTTTATGTACATTTTTCATATCACCCTAAGAATTTTATTTTATGAGAAGTACTATAAAATGCATCATAATGATGCACTCCTACGTTATATCCAATATTTAGTTAGTATTTAAATGTTTCTAATGTATTTAAATGTTCATAAGGATGAAAAACTGATCAATTATATGAAATTTTATGAAGGATTACCAAAATATGAAAACCACTAGGGTCTCTTGAGGAGTATATTTCATGTTAGAAGGTCTTAGGTGTCGTGTTCATTGAGGTTTTGTCCAGTTGGGAGTTGACATTATCAAGATCCATTTAATCCATATAAGGCAAATAGACTATGTTCTTTTCAATGTTAATAGTGTCTAATGTACATCGTCATTTGGGGTCATAGTCATTGTTATAATCAGTTCCCAATGGTATTTACGACCCAGTAGAGTGGAGGTTTCAGGGTTCGACATCATCCGAAGAAGAATACTCCAGTGACTATATTTTAGTTGAAGTGGAAACATGACCTTTAAATAATGATATGAGTCATTGAAGATAGGGGAGATCCTCTATATTTTTCATGTATTCAAGGAAAATGATTGTATAATTTCTATGTATTTGGCTGATAATATGAATGTTGTAGGGGTGAGGAGTGGATAATTTAATGAGATGGAGGTGAAATAGATAGTAGGGCCAGAGTTTTTCTTGGTTATGATCAGATTATCATCAAACATTATTTTTGATTCAAGAGCCTCATAATCCTTTATTTCATTCTTGTTAGTTCATCATGTATAATTTAAATGTATTTTTCTCATGTCCCCCAAGATTTCACTATGCCATTTAGTGGCTATATAATCTTTTGTAATGTTTGTTGGATGTGTAGATTAATGATGGGGAAACATAATTCAGGCATGGTTATTTCATTATTACATATATATCTATATTATTTCATACATGAAAATGAATGGTTGTAATCACTATATTCTTCTATTGACTATTTCTAAAATAAGGCCATGTTCTTGGATAGAGAGGGTTAGCTTGCTGTTTTTTCAATGAAAACCTGATTCTTATATAAAAAATATTCCTTGCCATCCTGTTCCTTACAAGATGGATTGGATTTATATAGAATTCCTAGAAATTGGTATATTAGAGTCTCCCAAGGTCCTTGGGGGATATTTTTATGCTTTTCCTGATTACAATGTGACTAAACCCCCTGAAAAAAAATTAATTTTCATGATAGATCTACAGACCTATAATGATATTACATTAGTGGATCCTTATTAAATAAAATCTAATAACTATCAGGTGTTAAAGAAGTAGAAAATTGATTTAATGACCAATAATTTTCATACATTGATATAATATTTTTTGGATAAATATTCATCACCTTACACATACTCAAACATTATCCCTATAATAGTTTTGTTCCTTCAGAAATATGGATCAAAATATTATTAATTTTGTAAAGCACCTTTAGTGTCTCCCAAAGAGAACCTCCACCATTCTCTCTCTTTTAAAACATACCCGACATAAATAATTATTCATAACATTGGGAATGGAAACACAATAATGGGTGAGATAACATACATAATAAGGGTAAATAAGGGATATAAATATTCCAAACATGAGCATAATGTTAAGAGAGATTTATCTTGAAATTTAAAAACTATACCATGCATTTCAAAGATAACAATATTGAGTCATGAAATAATGATTTGTATTCCATAAGACATGAATAATAAAAAATCAAATTAAATGATCCATGATATAATAACACTAGTATAAATATAGGATTTTGGTATACACATACAAATAGAAGTGACTACACCTCCTGGGAGGGACAAAAAACATCCCAAGTGGAGCCATTTTTTAAATAGTGGAATGGATTAACTCCCAAGCAATAATAATAGTCTAGGTTCTCTTCTAATAATCACATATATCAATATCATTATTGAATTGGGTTCACCTTCAATTAAAGATGATTGTTACTAAATTGGGTTCACTAACTATTCTAGTCTCATCTTACTAGTTTGGGTGAACTCATAGTTATAGTCATATCTATATCACGAGGTATAAATCATTACCCAATTCATAGAGGGAGGTATATTTTTTAACCTTATTTGGTTAAAACATAACCACAATCCATATTAATAATGTTTCCCCCATTAGATTATGAAAATCATACATATATGTTCATAGAGATAAAAAACAACATATCAAAACCCATTACATAAAAATTGTTTCATAAAAAATGCATCATAACATAAATTGTGTAAAGAAATTATTTTTCATAATCATTTCATCATTTTATCGAATCATGACCCATGAAATAATAGTTGAGTTTCAAATTAATTTTAACATTGTATAACATGTGGGAGAGAAAAAGGTTTTTAAAAATCATTTTATAATTAAAATAAACCATTAAGAGAAATATTAATAATATAATCTATGGATCATATCAACAGTAAACCATATGTACTTTTTAATAATACTATAATAGGTGGAAAATAATTTTGAAAGACTAGTTGTGGAATTTTTTGATGAAAATATCTTTTTTTTGAAATAAATATATAAAACATAAATCATTATGAAAATATTTTTATTTGATGATATAATTGAAAATATATATATTAGAATTTTATGAATTATAAAATTTATCTTAAGGAAAATATTATTTCCTTTTTGAATATATCTTTATAAAACATAAAATACATTCAAAATCCTTTTCACATAGAAACATTTTATTTAAAATATAAAATTTTACCAAATATTAATGATAGAATGTTTTGGAATACATAATTTAAAAGATATAAAAAATTATTGAAACCATTTTGTTGTAATGATACTGGTAAATATTTATCATGTTAATCATGTGAAAAAAAACGACTGTATTCACATTTTTTGTAAAAGACACACAAATTATGATTTGTTAAATGACATAAATATTACTTTTAGATCTATTTCTAAGAATGTAAAAAAATGGGTAAAAATATATTTGAAAAATCACAATATATAGTAATAAAACATTTTTGGAAAAAAATTTAGATAAATGTTTTTGGAAGAAAATATATTTCTAACCGAATAGATAAATAAATTCATATTTTCCATTAAAATATTTTCTTAATAATATGAAGAACAAAAGTGTGGAAAAAAATTACAATTAAGTAAATATATCCATAATAAGTAGAGTATAAAAAAATTATTGTGATTTCTGGAGTGGTGTACTTAATATTTTAACATTGAAGACTTAATCATAATCTACTATGATAAGTGATGACATTGTAATATAAAATATTTACATCTTTGGAAACATCGATTCATAAGCCCCATGATAGAATAAAATAAAATGAAACAAAAAATATAATTAGGATGAATAAATTCATGATATTACATGTCCAAGGGTCTGTATATACTCCTTATTAAATAAAATAGGTGCATAACATAATGTATTTCTCAAAGAAGAAAAATTGTGAAAAAAATCCATTACCACCTTGTTAAGAATTTAACTATAAAACCAATGAAATTTGGATTGAAAATTTGATATGAAATTCCAAATAATTATTATTATAGGAATCATAAAATATAGTTGTGTATTGTATAAACACCGTATGAATAAAAAATGTGGTGAATATGGATTGTGTCTCATGAAAGTAAAAAGTGAAATAGAAAACCTATATCTTAAATCATGACATCAATAGTACACATTGAAAAATAGTTTATAATAATTATATTCTTGTTATAAAAATATTAAAGAACCATATTAATATATATAATACCATATATGGTTTAATAATGACGATTTATTTCATTTTTTTAATTCAATGTTAATGTTATGTTTTAGGAAATAATAGATTTGTTATTTTTATATTATTTGATTTGTTAATTTGTTTTTCCTCTTACATTGAACATGGTCTCAACATATCCATAATGAATACCAAGATATAAATATAATATATATAGAGTTATATATGAAGTTATTTTAATCTATAATATGTAGTGATAATAAATGAAATACTTAGTTCACAAACGGTAGGCCATACATATCCAAAATTGAAAATAGTTTTTCTTTTGAATTATAAAAATGGGATACAAAAGATATAATTATATTTAGATTTGTAAACCATTTTTTCATAATTTAGTAATTTTTATTCACAACTATAATTATGATGTATTTGTGATAACTATCATAATAATTAATAATATTTTATTTCTATGAGATGTTTTGTTTAAACTTTCTGTTACATGCAACACAATATAAAATTAGAATACTTTGTAATAGAAGAAAAACATAGTGTTTCCTACATCATAACATAATTTATTATTACATATAACTCATCACATACTTACTATTTCTTGTCACAAAAAATATTGAAAAGATTAATGGTTTTGGAAAATAATAATTTCATAATATCTTAGGATTATACAAATGATCTAATGAACGAGGGTTACATATAGTGTAGTGTGTCGAGGTGAGGTGATATAGTGTTATTATATTTGAATATGGATCGTATAATGAGGATATATGTAGACGATAATATGATTAAGTAGTTTTAAATAAATAATAACCACCTTCTTTTATTGACCGATGATATGATTGACCAGTTTAGATGTTCTAGTTTGGTTTATAAGATTGATCTATAGTATTTACATAACCAGTTGAGGGTGGGGGATAATTATGTATTGAAGATGGACATCCAGTTTTGGTATGGTGATTTCGAGTTCCTAACAAGATTTTCGGTGTCATAAAGTCAGAAACTGTGTTCCTAGGGATTATTATATATATATTTAGTAAGTTCTTTATCAAGTTCATCATTTATGTTGATTTAATACATCTTGATCTATATAAATTAAATCTAAAATTTTGTTAATTACCTAAAATTTTTCTTATTGGTCCATCAACACCACCATATCTATATAACTTATTTCAAGTGAATTTTCATGAAGTGATAAATGAATTTTCTGGGAATTTGGTGTCTTGGAAATGTGTTATTATATAACAATGATGGTTGTGGCTATTTTTTTGGGAAGAAAAAAAGAACATAGTAGAGGTTAATTTTTTCCTTGGTATAGTAAGATATTATTATATTTTAGTGTCTGATTTCTCACAGATTACAAACACATTGACAACTCAATCTAAAAATGACTAGGATATTATATTGATTGATCAGTTTCAGAGAATGTTCGAATACCTTGATAGGAATGTGATCAGTGCTCTGGTGATATAGTTTTTAGATGAAGGGTTTTTGTTTGAAGGGTTCTATGATGCATCCTATAACACATGATATTTTAAAAATGGAATATAATTTTAAATAGATTAAAATACACAAAACACCAATATTAATAGAGAATGTAACACTCCAATACATTACAATATATTTATTTTTAAATAAATACAATCATTTTAATAACATTAAGTCAAAGGATTCCTCAATTTTAACAAAATAAGATACTCTTTTAATGTATAATTTTAAAAATATTCTCGTATAACCTATAGATTAAAATTGATTGAGAGAATATAAATACGTAAATTATTTTACTTATTTTTGTAAAAATTTATAAAATAATTCAATGATTATATATATATATATTATATAAAATAAGAAGCATTTACATGTGAAATAATTGTTTTTAGAAAGGCTGTATTTTTTTATAAAAAATGGATTTGTTGCACTTACATATAAATCAAAAATAATTTTTACCACTTTTATGAAAATTATTGGAAAAAATTAACATCATTTTTTAAATATACATTTCAATATTATATTCTGTTGAAATTTTTATAATTACCTTAAATTCCTTTTTAATGAATAATTTTAAATAATAATGCTTACTAAAAAATACACTTTAGTTTAAATTAATTATATAGGTAAAATATATTTTAAATTTATTATAAAGTAAAATTAGATCAATTATATTACAATTTACCTAATTTATTTAATTGATGTAAATTTTATATTTATTTTTAATACATTTGTTTTTAATTTTTTTAAATTTTTTATATTGGAAAAACAATATTTTTGAAAGAACTGTGGGTTTAATTTTAAACTAAATTCATCTAGTTATGGGTGTTTATTTATAAAAATTAATTACATTATTATAATAATATTATTTTTTATTTAATAATTTAAATAAATTTTTTACCATAACAAATAGTGAAAGTAGTAAAATTTAATTACTACGTTTAAGGTAAAAATGAGTTTACTAGTGTTTTTTCGAAAACGTAAATATTTCAAGATGACCCAAAAATATGAATAATGAGTTTCATACGATGATATTTTGACCTTATATCATGAAAGTACCACATATGGTACACTTAATATTCCTTTAGAAAGATAAAAATGTGGGTGGAATTCCATCTTTTAAAAATCCTAATTGTGTTCTCTCACACACTTATAAAAGTGAACACCTCTCCTCTATATTTCACAATTACAAAATAAAAAATTTTGGAAAATATATTTCCAAATTACATCAATAATTATCTCCCCTCATCCAATAATCCATTTTATTGTTCATAAAAAAATACGAAGAACGATTTTGGTGAAAACTAAAAGATGTCTTTTGAAAAATATTGGACCCCTTAATTGAGTGTTTAATATAATTTAACCTTACACACCATCAATATATTTTTAATAAATTCAGAAAACATATCCTCTATTTCATTCATATAGTTAATTATTTTATAATATGGGAAACACATTATGTAATATCGTCATCCTTAAATTTGGAAATGTAACAATTGACCATGTGTAGGGATAACTACCACCTCACGAACTGACATAAATCATCATCCATCAGTTCATATCACTAATGAATATAATTATTTATCTAGTTATTATATATGATATTAATAATATAATTATACTTTTAGAATTATAATATCATATATACAATATTATGTTCCATTCTTCAGAGATTGTGATTACGTCATCCATATATACGGTGAATTACCACCTTGTTAGGAAATGTGATTCATTTTTCACAAAATAATAAAAACTATGGTAAAAAAGGGTAATTTGGATTAATATATTTCATATATATGACATTATATTTAATCGTTAAAAATAATATAATCCCCAATTTCTTAATCTTTCACCAACTAAAGAAAAGATAACTTCTCTCGTGCATATTTATGATCGACCATTTCCAAGAAGCGATGTGGTTCATTTAACATGTTCAAAATAAAAAAATAATTCTAATGAATAATCTAATGAAAAATAATTTATATATTTATAAAATTAATATAATTTGAGATATTATGGAACTATAACCTATTTTCATGATCCATAACATTTAGGATGAAATGTACCATAGAAAACAAAGATTGTAACACACAAAACAATTTTTAAAATGGATGATTATAAACTAATGGGTAATAAGATTTTAGAAATAGAGATTATATGATATTATAAATAATAATATTATAATTTTATAATTTTTTTAAACCACTATACAGGTTGTTAAATTTTTCTCAACTAAATGAAAAAAATAAGGTAAGGGTTTTCTTGACTCAATTTCAATTCATTTAGTTATTTGGAAACTTAATTGATTAAATTATACCAAAATATTGTATAAAAGTAATTTTGATTGAAATATTTAGTACTTACCCTTGTATTTTTTTGATATAAAATTTTCACACATAATCTCCCAATTGATTAAATCTAACCCCAATGATAAGATATTAGCAAGGGTTTTGTCTCAGATATACATCGTTAATAAAAAAGTAGTTTATTCATTATAATTCACTATAATGATATATATATTATGGCATTACATACTATATATTGAATAATTCATACATAATTATATTCTGAGATATAATCCATCTACTTCATTCATGGAATATTTTGATTCAATTATTACCAATGTTGGAATATCTTATGTTGCAATATCATTTTCATAGGGATTACATATGATTTAATTTCAGTTGTAAGAAATTATATTATAATTATATAATAAACCCTTATCATTTTATCATAATATTCTTATTCATGACTTTTTTATGTAATATTATCATTTTAATCTATTTTTCACGTCAAATGGAGTAATTTTTTTTATTAAAACCATAAATTATTTCACTATTTGTTTAAAAATATATCTTCTTCCAAATCCATTATTTTTAAAATATATTCTAAAATACTTCACTATGATTATTAAATTAATCTTAAAAAATCTATTTTTTATCTATTTTTTAAAAGTTATCATTATTTTGTTTTCTAAAAAAGTTTTTTTGACATATCAATAAAAATTATAAATTGAATCATAGTTTTTATAGTATTCATAATGAATAGATCTTTTCCACCATCATTACCATGGGATGTTTTAAAAATTACTATTTGTATCAAAGGTATTATTTGAAAAAATATTTTCATTAATGTTTCATTTTGTTTTAGAATTCAATTAAGTGTTTTTAAAATGGAAGATAAATTTTCCACATCAAATGTTCAGAGTGATCATTCATAATGTTTTTGAATATATGAAGAGATAAATTGATGTTAATCAATGTGAAAATATTATTTTACTAAATATTTTCTGTAAAAGTTTTAAAAATATATTCATCAATTTCAAAAACCATTGATTTTATGGATTGTTTATAAATTATATATATGTCTCAAACATATATACAAAGTTTATTCTACGTTCTTTTATGGGTTAATAAATTAATTATTCTCCTTTCTCAAATTACATAGTTATGAAATTTATTTTGATCATGATGTAATGAAATATAATGCACCACATTTTCAATCCATGGTTAATTTTTATGATATTCCTTTTGATTTCAAGTATGTAGAATATAAATATTATTAATATTTGTGATGGATTCACCCAAATTGTACTCCAATGCATTGGGTAATGATATAGTCTAAAGAGATTTTGTGTATGATATTTTGGGGGTAAGCATAATATTTTATGGGAATTTGACTACCATGTGATATTGTCTAGGAAGATATAATTATCTCTTGTTTACGTCATGTATTTTATTTCTCTCACATTTTCTATGATTTTATGATCTTATGATTCCATTTTTTTATGTTATTCTCCCATTTTATTACTAAATTGACTTTTATTTTATGTATCATTTTATACCTTTAACTGAAATATTATTTTCTCTTATTATGTTTTTCCCCTTTTAGTGTTTTTCTCACCCATTTGTTATATATTCATCGAGTTATCCCATGTAGTTTTAGGAGGAAACATTATGAAATAAAATAATGAATCCATGTCTAAGTTTCATTTAGTGTAATATAAACCCAATATTCAAAAGAAAATAGGGATTTATTATCCTTTTATCATATTACTAGATATTTGTGTTTTACAATAATATAATAAAATTTTTAAAAGTCATGTGTCCCCATATTTGGTATGAAATAAATTTATTAATAACCAATTGAATAAAGATAAGAAAAAATTTGTGAGAACCATACAGATATGGAAAAGAATAATTATAACTATAGAAAAATATCTAGAAATATTTGTGGAGTACACATTGTGTTGTTTTTTATAAATTTTCTCATAGTGTGGGTACAACAACAGATGATGATTCTGGAATAGAAGTACCTAGTGGAATTTTTTTTGAAAAGGGTTTTTCAGTCATGACTCGAGTATTACATGGTACATAAGAATGGGAATTATTATACAAATTTTTTGAAACTCTATGGGGATATCATTGAAAATTCATAAAAATACTATAACAATATGGAAGGATTTCAGTAGATGAAAATCATGAATGAAATAAGATAAACCTATTGTTGTATAGATAAAATTGAAGGTGTAATAATTTAAAATTATTATAAATAATCTATCGAGATGATGTTATTTCCATCTATTAATTTTAAAGCTCACAATATACCTATTCGATTTAGTAAATATTATAAAATAGAAGGAATTAAGATAACTTTTAATTTTATATAAAATGAGTGTTGGTTGGAGTAAAGTGCTCAAAAGGGGGGGGGGCAGGTGAATTGGGTATCTATTAAAATTTCTATTAAAAATAATATTTAAAAAAGGCTTCCTAAAAAATGAATACATTCTAGTTAATCAAGGTAATACAGATATAATAGTTTGAAAGTTTGAATAACTTCTCATAAGAATGATTAATTCTCATTAATATAAATCTGAGTTATTGAAACAACTTTTGAAGTTTTTATAATGGGGGAAAATAGTTATAACTTATATCCAAGACTAACTTTCAATGTAAAATATAGTGTTTTCTGAAATATACAATAAAGATAAGAAAATATTAATTAAAGGGAACACCATATAAAATAATTTGTTAGGTCTCAATATGAGACCAAATCCACTACAATTGGTCATCACCTACAACCAATAAGTTTATATAAATAAACATGATCGACACCCTGGATTTAGGTAAACAACAGTGCACCAGACTGTCAAGGTCACACGACCCCTTCTACTCTTATTCGTGGGTAAGAACTACCAGGTAACACAAGGATCTCTTCCATAATTATCCATGGTATAAAATAAAAGTATTAAGTGATGAGAGGAAGGATATCTTGTGTCATTCAGATTAGTATAAGAGATAGTGTGAGTTTTCAATACAGACACACAAATACACACTACTTAAAGGAAAAAAATTGTTTCAGACAGTGAAAATATGATGAGGAAGGGTTAGAAGTTCTCTGAGTGTTATTCTCTATAGGCATGGACTTTTCAAATGAAGTAGGTGAATGTATCGATTCCTCTTGTGAAAAAAGAGTATTTAATGTCTGGTGCTCTGGTTTTTAGTTCAATGGTGTAATCTGTCTAGCTCAGGTTCTTCTTGGGGGTTGTACTACGAAGATGTAGTTGGTTCTAATCTTTGGTAGTCCATTCTTTTTGATTCAAGAGTGATTCATTTGTTCATCAGTTGTATCATGTTGCATGAATCATTTCTATTTTCAAATTCTCGCTCTTTTCAATCTTAGTTTAGTTCCAAACATTCCTTTTTTATAATAGAGTTCATTTGTTGGAGCCAACAAGATGAATCTATTCTCCACCTCGTACTGTTAGGTAACATGTATACAAAGAAACATTAATTATTTCAGTTCCCTTACATGAATCAAATATGAAAATTAATAATTAAATTGAAAACAACAAAACCTTTTAAAGAATGGTGTCACATTTTTTTCTTAAGACAACATCACTTGGAAATGGTGTCACCACAAAACTATTTTTTCTTTTTTCCTTTGAGTGGTTAGACAATCATGATGCCATAGTTGCATTGAGATTAGAAATTGGTACCCTATATTTTTTGTTAGGATCACTGTGTCTGGTTATTTTCCAATCTTTGATCGGTGTATTGGTGATGGTAGCAATGAACCGGTGTAAAAAACATCATGAAATATGAAACTGATTATGGTGTTTGGGTCACAGTGTCTAGGTTATGGTTTCTGGTCATGATGTTTGGGACATGGTGTCTAGGTTACGGTGTTAGGGTCATGATGTCTAGTCATGGTGTCTAGGTCATGATGTTTCTTCATTTTTCAATAAAATATAACTGGTGGTAGAATCATTGTTTCTCAGAGTTTTCCAAATATCATCTGAACACATGATTTGAGATAGAATAAACTGGATTAACCGGATTTGTGATCATTAAAACATGATTAAAACATTAGGAGTCTAACAATATCATCCTTTATTATGATCACAAAACATTTTAATTAGATTTATATTCTATTTATACTCTCTCCCCCATTTGGAATTATCAAAAGATATGATGAAAAGAAAAATTAATGAAATAAAATAAAATAATATACAAAAATAGTGCACATTTTATTAGATAGAAAGAAAAGTGTAATTTCAAGGAGTTGAAAAAAGTACAAAACATCCCTATAAAGGGAAAATTTTCACTTTTCTTTAGCACTAAATGTCTTCTCTTTTCTCTTGAATGTAGTTTCAGAAGGAGCCACAAGAGAAGACGTAGGGGTTGAAGAACGAAGTGAGCCAACAATCAGAGAAAGAAGAGGGAGCCCTTCCAAAATAGAAGGTGAAAAAGTAGGTTTGGTTGAAGACCGAGGCAAGGTTTGGTCCAGGATAACCAGTCTGATCTCGCACGGATCCTAGGATATAGATATCAAGGCAGTGGAAGAATTAGTGGATACAGAAGAAGTTACCCCAAGTATGAATGGTTAAGTAACTAGGACCAGTGTAATAATGAATTGCACATAAAGATAATGTTTCAACAACTGAATGAAATCAGTAATGATCTCACTAGAATACATAATTTCCTTCTGGAATTCATCATAGTTCTTAATGAAAATGTCCAATAGATGAGTGAAATCATTCATCTTTTAGATTTTAGTCTTGAATACTTGAGTGATAGGAGTAATTTTAAAATTCTCTAAAAGAAATTTGAAATGATTGGTCATATCATGCATAGAGAAAATTCTATTAAAGTATAAATCCCATTTCATAGTAATATTTTTTGGAGCATGATTTGAAATATTTGATTGAGTTCTCACTAAATCAAGTACTATGTCACTATTCTTGATAACTGTAGATAAACTGTACTTTTCAAATACACATAACAATGTTTGATGTTCCACCTTAACAACAGTTCCAAGAAGATTTTATCAACGGGTTGAGATGAATGTCCAAAGGTATTAGAGGTTGTAACAGCTGAAGTAAGGAATTTGAGCTAATTGAGAAATTTCTGTAGATATTCCTTTTACTCATATGTCAGTCTGTTGAGACCAAAAACAAGCTTACACATCTCATTGACTATATGAATGTTTCTCTCAACCACTTTTTAAAATATTGAATTAATGTATAGTTGAATAATTAATGAAACATTCTGTGGAATCTGACCATAAACATCCTAAATAGGATGCTAATATGAGCTTGTCCTGATTAAAACACTTTTTTCATATCTTCAACCATATTTTGACGTTACTTCACCTTATCACTCAACATCTTGTTCTTGATTCTAACCTCATGTGTTTAATGAACACTTTTTGGTTGAATCTAACATATTATTTTTCCTAACACCAAAGCTACATTACTTTCACTATGAATTTTCACAGGAGATGGATGTGTGTTCATGATATTTTAAAATAATCTAATAATATAACCTGAAAATATTTCAAATCAATTTTCCATTCGGATATTGATAGTTCTTGTGATGGTTTAGGAATAAGAGCTAAGACAGGTTCAGGTTCCTTAGAAGAGATTACTTCTAAGGAAGAAACATGTTTCAATTGAAACATAATAGAAAGGTTAATGCCTCAACCGAGGGCTACTAGTCATTATCCATAGAAGAATCTAGGGAACTTATATCAGGTATCCATAGTGAATGGATAAACATGATTTGTAACATAAGAACGTTCTAGACTAGGGTGTTTCTCTCCCTCAACAGGTGCATAACTCACATGACTAAGAGATTCAGTTCCATAATATGTTTCAAAAACATCATCTCTAATAGCCTCACCCATTTCTCTTCTAGCGAGATGGACGTATTGTTTCATTATTTCTTCTGTAGGTAGGATAATTCAGAATTATATTGTTCCTATGAATGTTCCTCAACAACAGCCTCATCCTCAATAATGCGTTCTTCTTCTAGATGCTACTTAGGAACAACATTTTATTTTACCTTAACAATAGATTATTTTACAAAATCTGGTTATCCCTCTAGATCAACACTTCATTCTATAAAAGGTGAATTCTTATCAACTATATTTTGTGGAACAGGCTGACCATTGTCTTTCTTATCCAAGATAGTTACTTCCATAGGTGTAACGACTCCCTATTATTCTTCATAGAAATACTTAACATATTTATATGGTTCCAAACTAGGATCAAGTATGTTATTAGGTCAGGAAGGATTCCCAACGTTATTAAACATTTCATATAACCATTCATTATCTTCCACCCAATACTTTTTCCGAGGATTCCAACTTATTTTCATTCTTTTGACTCTAACCATTAAAATTCATAACTCATAAAATGGATGACTTATTCATTCGGTCCAACTATTCATTTAAAATATATCATGGAAGATATTAACCTTTAATAGAACAAAGAGGTAGAATTTTAGGTTGTCTTAATCAAATCAAACATGTGAATTATAATATACTTACATAGATTAATCTTCTATACATTTTTCATATGATGTATCAAGAATAAATCATGGTACTAGGGGTAGAAAAATATATTTTTCATGGTCTAATATATTTTTGGATAAACATAAAAAAAACCTCATTTCCCCATCCCAATTAAATGAAATCTCTCTTCTAGTTTTTTATATCCATTCAATCCTCCTAAGGAATCTTCTATAACAAAAAAATATATAGGAGAAGTAAAAAATCAATGGTAGTCCTCAAAATTTATTTCATGGTGTATCCCTAGGCAAGAATTCTGTAACCCCGAGGAAAAAGGGCATATTTGGACATTAATCCAACTTCATAAAACAAAACCATCTTCAACATTTAATGAAATCTAGACAAACTGATAAAACTAAACAATAAATATTGGATAAATCAGCTTTGTCTTCTTTGTGAACCAGGTCAGCCATCCATGCTCTTCCTATATTTTCAAAACTACGGAGTTTTTTGTCAGAAACCTATCAGGACAGATATCCTTTTCTGGTACTACTATTATATCAATAATCTTTGGGTTCAACGGTCTTTCGGATGCTACTTTTAGATCCCTTATTACGTTCTTCTGAGATATGTGATTCTATGGAGTTGATGAAGATGGTTTCTTCATTATAGGAATTTAACAAGGGTTCGACAGAGAGAGGAAGTTGAAGGGATAAAAGGGGACTGATAGTTTGAGATAAGGGTTTCAGTTTCAAGGGAAAATAGCTCGAGTAATGAAAAGAGTGAAAGATATTTCGTTTTTATCATTTTGGGATTTCAATCATCCAAAATTCGAATGTGCGGGATAAAAATATAAAATAATCAACACAACGATACAGGTAATGAAACATAAATAAAACAAAAGGTTTCATTATAGTGATACTGAAACATATTGGCATGGTGAGAATAGAATAGATTTTCAGGTTGAGGCTCAAAAATATTATCAGTGTGAGATTTGAATAGATTTTCACTATGTTATCTTTAAAGTGTGACTACAAATGTGTGACAGTATCATGTTAGACAGTAAGTACATGATAATAACTGAGAGATAGTAACTGTGAGACCGTAAACATGAAACAGTAACTTCAATAAAGTAATTTGCAGAACTCTGAGAGGGAGAAATTAATCTTACGGCAATGACTCATGAAATTGTAAATCAAGAACCATAAAATGTAGAAACACTATGCTGTGAGATAGTATGTTTTTAAACAATAAACATTCTAATTGAGATTTATCATTCCTAATTCATGAATGATGTAATCTATACTTTCTTAATTTAATGTTTTGGCGAATATATTAGCAATCTGAATTTCAACTCTAATAAATTCCATTGTGATATCACTATTTTGATAATGGTCTCTCAAAAATTGATGTTCTACATCAATATGTTTTTTCCTAGAGTGTGAAACATGATTTTTTGAGATGTTAAAAGAACATGTGTTGTCCTAATTTATATGTAAATCCCTGAAATGATATCCATAATATTGTAATGTGTGTTTCCTTCAAAAAATTTGTGCACAACAACTACCAGTAGTTATATATTTAGCTTCGACAGTAGACAATGCAATTGTGTTTTATTTCTGACAACACCATGATACTAGATAATTTCCTAAAGGTGACATGTTCCAAAGGTGATTTTTTCTATATAACTTAAGACCACCAAAATCAGCATCATATTAGCTAACTAACTCAAATGATTTTCCTCTATGATAGAACAATCATAGATTGGGTGTACATCTGAGGTATTTGAAGATCCTTTTAACAACATTTAAATGATGTTATTTAGGATTTTATAGAAATTGAGGACATATACAGACATTAAAGATAATATCATGTCATCTAGATGTTAAGTAGAGTAAGATTCCAATCATTCCTTTTTATGTGGTTGGTAAATATATTTTCCATCCTCATCATGATCCATCTTACAAGTAGTACTAATTGGAGTATCATTACTATTAGTGTTATCCAAGACACACCGTTTTAGAATATCATTATTGTATTTTCTTTGATTTAAGATAATACTATATTTATTTTGAATGATTTGAAATCCAATAATGAATTTTAGTTCACCCATTAAACTCATTTCAAATTCATTTAGCTTGATTCTAGAAAACTCAGTACATGAAGAATTTTTTGAATATCCAAAAATTATATCATCTACATAAATTTGAACTACAAAAACATCATTATAAATTAGTTTTATAAAAACGGTAAGATCAACTATGACTTTTGAAAAACCATTGGAAATAAGAAAAGTACTTAATTTATCATAAAATGTTCATGGAGCTTGTCTTAACCCATACTGAACATTTGATAATTTGTAAACATGATTTGGAGAGTGAGGATTTGTGAAATTAGGGTTTGTTCAACAAAAATATCCTCAGCTATATAACCATTTTTTAAGGAACTCTTGACATCAATTTGATATAGTTTAAATTTCAGATGGGCGGTATAAGAAAGATGGTTTTAATGGCTTCATGACTAGATACTAGTTCAATGGTCTCCTCATAGTCTATTCCTTCTTCATGAATATAGCCTTGTGAAACCAATATAGCCTTGTTTCTAACTATGTTACCATCTTAATCTACCTTATTTCTAGAAACCCATCTAGTTCCTATGATAAATATGTATTTTGGTTTATCAACAAGTTTCCAAACGTTGTTGCTTTCAAACCGATTAAGTTCTTCTATCATAGCCATTACTTAAAATTCACCATTGATAACATCATTAATGTTTTTAGGTTCATGTTGTGAAAATAAAACTCGAAGTTGAACCTGATTTCTAAGTAAATCTGTATTTTGAGTTCCTTTATCTAAATATCCTAAAACAATATCTAAATTTTGGTTTATAAGGGTTCTAATAGCTCTAGAAAAAGTGAGTCTAGTGATTTCATGTTTTTCAACGGGTTCAGGATCATTGTGACTAAAATCTAGAGAATTGATAGTACTAGATGATTTCATGGATTCCTTTATAGGATGGTTATAGGTTTTATCATTGATATACAGATTTGACATATCTTTCTCCACATTACCTATAGGGGTCTTAGGCTCATGTGTATTTGTCTCTCCAAACGTGACATGGATATATTCCTCCACACATTTAGTTCTTTTGTTAAACACTGTTTAATCATTACTAGAGATTGAATTTACTACAATGATTCCTTCATTAATCTTGGATGTAAACTTTTCAATAATGTCCTAATTGTCAAGGATATAGACTTTACAACCAAATCCATTGAATTAATTTTCCTTGGGTTTTCTAAAATTCTAAAATTCATAAGAATTTCTTTAAAGAATAGTTCAAATCTATACTTTATTTATAATATAGAATGCCTTATTTAGAGCATAAGACCAAAAGAAAATAGGTAAGTCATATTCACTAATCATGGTTCTTGCAATTTCTTACAAGGTCCTATTTCTTTTTTCTAAAATTCCAATTTTTTAGGTGTTCTAGTAACAAATAAATTAATATTATAGCCATTTTGTGAGAAAAATAATTCAAACTCTTGAATTTAAAATTCACAACCATGATCACATCATATAGATTTAATTCCAAGTACACTAAGGTATTCAATAGTTTTAGCATATTTGGTTAAATGAGAGCATGCTACACTTTTGTGGGACAAAAAAATAATGACCAAGAATACCTAGAAAAGTCATATACAAGAACATAAACATAGTGCTTCCCATTTAAACTATAAACTCTTGATGGTCCAAAAAATCCATGTGAGACAACCTTGAAAGGTTGAGAAGTTGAATATTTATTCTTTTTATGGAAGGATATTTTGCGTTGCATTCCCTTCAGAGAAGGAGTACACACTTTATCAATTGGAAAATCATGTTTTGGTAGATCCTTTCCTAATCATTTTTCTAGTTATCTTTCTAAGGGAGTGAATATTTTAGTGTCCTAGTCTTCTATACCAAATCCAAGACTCTTTGTGAACTATAAAGTAACATTAAACCATTTGGAGAAACTAAAGATTATATGTTAACAGAAATTATATTTTCATTTCTTAATACAGAAAATACTAATTAATTTTTATTATTAAAAACCTTACAAGCATCATTCTCAAATTTAACATTAAATCCATTATCATATAGTTGTGAAATACTACAAAGAGTATATTTTAGTCCATCAAAAAAATTTAATTTGGAAATTAAAACTAAGTTAGAATTACTGATTTAGCCATGGATAATGATGTTTCCCTGCGCATTTGATAGTAAAAGTGACATGTCCACTATCAATCATTATTAGGTTCTTGAATCATGAATACTCTCTTATCATGTTTCATGAACACACATATTCCATGTACCATATGATTTTAAAGGAGTAATTCACATAATTTTCCTACAATGTAGTCAAATAAAAACATACTTTGGTACCCATATTGGATTAGGTCTAGTAATATTAGTAACAAGTGCATTACGAACCGACAGAATCGTCATAGGATTATTATAAGCATTATGTTAAGTATTTGAAAATAAACACTATTTGGTCTATAAAAACTCGAAATAGTAGAGGGTGTATCATAGTTTAAACTAACAGAATGTATTCCTGAACTATGAGTAATGTTTTATGTTCTGGATTTAGAAACAGATTTTTTCCAAAATTTCTCTTACTAAGTTGATAGCCAATACAAGTACCGTATTTAGCTAAAATATTTAAACCTAGAATTTTTACCAAGGTATCTTTTCTATTTTTAATCCTTTCATGATCCCAATTCAATTACTCATTATTTAGCTTTAATTCATTGCATTCATTGAGTAATTGAACATTTACCTCTTTTTATAAAGAATGTTAATATTTAACAGTTGAGGTTAGAGGATATTGTTTCATTAAATACTTGATTTTTATCTTTTATTTCATTACACGACTCTTCAATAATATTTCAATAATCAAACATTTCATCTTTAGATATATTTTTATAATCACTTTCATCTCCAGGATAATAGGATTTTTTACAGGAGATTATAGGGTTACATCATATGTTTTTTTATGAAACGGATATTGTCTTTCATTTCATGTTTTTCAAGGGAATACTCTGAGTCACTTGAACTGTACTTAGAAGCACTCCAAGTTTCTTTCATTTCCTGTTTATACTTTCTATCTTTTGACCTTATATTTTTTTATACTTTAGCGTGGAACAATCGTCCTTTAGATATCATTTCCTCTTACATTCATATCCTACTTTCTCATCAGACTTGTCATTTCTTTTCCAATAATTCTTCTTTCATTCTATTTTATCATATCATCCTTTAATGTTTGGCTTTCTGAAAAACTTATTTCTTCTATAATATTTCTTAAACCATCTAGCTAATTGAGCCGTCTTCACATCACATTCAGGTGATGATGTTTCACTACTGAAAAATTCTACAGATAATTGTAGTTTCTCATTTTCATTGTGTTTAGAGGTGGTTGTCTAGAATTCCATATATTTTCATTTTGATTCATCCTCCTCTTCTTTGTTGACATGAATCTCTTATTCATATATCATTAGATTCCCAATGATTTATTTTTCATGTAATTTTCTATGTTCGCATGACTCTTTAATAGAGAATGAAGTTTCTCTCTACCTATAAATTAGGCATCTAATCCTAAATATTTATTCTTTGACTATAACTTATCTTCCTAGAGAAATCATTGTGTTGGTAATTTTTTTGAACTTGATATGCATGTCAAAAATAGGTTCATAAGACTTCATTATAATTTTATAATATTTTATGGTATATGTATTGAGTCTAACTTAATTCATAGTAGAAGATCCGTCTAGTGAAATAGATAATGTATCCCAACTTTCATGGGTAGATTTTCATACATATATTCTGTTAAATTACTCATCTCATAAAGAGAAATTTGAGGAATTAATGGATTTTCAATCGTTACTAATAGCAGTCTTGTTTGGGATATCCCTTGAAATTCTATCTATATAAGTAATCTTATACTCATCTATAATTGAATACCACATTTCAAAACCTATACTTCTTAAATGAATTTTCCTTTTAATTTTCCATTGGGAATAATCAGTTCCGTTAATGAATGGTGGTATATTTGTTGCAGCACCTTCGAGTCTATTATCCATAATAAATAAATTATTTTAAAGGGATAGGAATTTATAATTAAGAAAAATTTATAGGACTTTTATGTACAACTAAAATCCCAGTTGAAAAGTGATAACAATAAAGTCTTCTTAAGAATAAACTCCTCTGATACCGAATGTTGGTAGGAGTAGATTACTCAAGAGGGGGAGGGGGTGAATTGAGTACCTATAAAATTTTCTGTTCAAATGTTACCTTAAAAAAAGATTCCCCAATAATAATGAATGCAGCCTAGTTAATCAAAGAAATATGGTTATACTAGTTTGCATGTTCAAATAAATTTCAGTAGATTGATTAATTCCTAGTAATATAAAATTTTGTTATTGATAAAACTTTTGATTCTATTATAATAAGGAAAAACAATTATATCTTTTATCCAAGACTAACTATAAAAGTAAAATCTAGTGTTTTCTGAAATATATAGTAATGTTGGGAAAAACTATATTAAATGGAATAGAGGATAAGACATGTGGTTCAACCTCAAGATGGGACATAATCCATTCCACTTCATGATCACCTTCCACTTAGCAGTTTATATTAATAAATGTTATCTAGACCCTAGATGAGGGTAAACAACATTGCACAAAACTATCTCGGTCACCCGACCACTTCCAATATTATTCGTTGGTAAGTACTACTATGTCACACAAGTAAATATTCCACGCTTATATGTGGGAGTTAACAGATATATGAGGTGATGAGAGGAAGTATATCTTGTATAATTCAGTTTAGTATAGGAGACAATGTGTATTTTAAATAGAGACACACACACTGCTAAAAAGTAAAATCTATTCACAATAAAGAAAAGATGAAGAGAAAAGGTTAGAAGTGCTCTATGTGTTATTCTATACAGCTCTGGACTTGAAGGATGGGGCAGATGCTTGTTTCAATTCCTCCTATGAAACAAAAACTACGAAAATTTCGGTGCTCTGGTTTTCAGTTTGACTGTGTAAGCTATCTTGCCCGTGTTCTTCTAGGGGGTGGCACTAGAAGATGTTTTCGGTTCTGATCTATGGTATTCTACCCTTTTGAAATTGATACTTATTCTCATGTTCTTAAGTTGTATCTTGTTTAATGCATCACTTATCTTTTAAAACGCTCACTCTTTTAGATCTGATTCTAGTACCACACTTTCCTTTTTGTTACATAGTGCATATGTTGGAGCTGATAGGATTAACGTATTCTACACATAATAACTTGTACTATCAGGTGACATGTCCACAAAAAAACATTAATTATGTATGTGCCTTTAAATGACTCAAATATGAATTATTGAAAATAAATTGAAAACAAAAGAATACATTAGAGAACGATGTCATAGTTTGTCTTGAAACGATATCACAAGGAAATTTTTTTACCACATAATGGTGTATTCTTCATTTATATTGATAGGTGATAAAGTCATGTTTCCATAGTTTCATTAAGATCACGAACTGTTAGCACAAATACAGTGTTAGGATCATAGTGTTTGGTTACATTCGAATATTTGAACGGTGTATTGGTGATGGTAGCAAGGAACTAGTGTCACAGACTTCATGAAATTTGAAACTGGTTATGGTGGAGACCATGGACGATAGAAGATTCAGTTTACAATATTATAGGAAAGTGGAATGAAACATCCAAGAGAATTTATCATTTGAAAATGAAGATAATCAGAGTGTATAAAATGAGGTCATAATTAATGTGTCTTTAGGAAAAAAATTTAGATTTTTGTTAAAGAAATATTTTAAAATAATGGTCTTTCTAAGGAAACCTTGATAGTTGAATGTTTTATGTGTGGAATTTATAGACTCTATAAAAATAAATGTCTTATGGGGAATCTTGAGAAGATGATCAACAAAGTTGTATGAGTAATGGTTTTGTTATTGATTATGAAGATACTATGAATGAAATATTAATGTAAGATGGTATTAAGGAATAATATTTTGAAGCTATGTTAATTATTTAAGACTAAAGTGTAATGAAGGAAATTTTTATGTATAGGGATTTATGAATTATTCAGTCTATTAAATATATATATTTATTGATTGTTTTGTAGAAGTTTCTCGTTAGATGTTTTTAGTAATTTTTTTTTTGGAAAAGTGATTTAATTTAATTATGTTACTCCTTGGGAAAACACATATTTATTTAAAATATAATAATTGAGATATTCTAGATGTCGAGGTAAGTATTTTAATTTTGGGAAAGGAATGACCATTATGGAAAAGCTTTGTGGTTCAAAAAAGTAATTTAATTATTTTTTTTTGTGATGATCAACATATTCATGAGAATATTATAGTATCCTGGAGAATTTTGATTTTAACCATCACATATGTTTTTAAATTGAATTAGTAAAAGTAAAACCCAAAATCCAGATCAAAACCAATTGCATCATATAAGGTCATGGGTCATGAACAAACAATAATGGGCAATAAGGGAGAAACTCCTACCACTAGCATGCATGATGTATTGGTTATTATATAAATGTTTATACTCAAGCTATTTTATGTTTACATAATAATTTTATTTTTTGAAACATATTATCTGTTCATTTTATTTGATACTTGGGGGAAATGTAACACCCCAACATTTTTACGGATTATTTATCTTTGAATGGATTAATTTCATCAATAGTTTGTGTTACACACAACACTGAGTTTAAAATAACCTCAATATATTATTAAAATATAATTATTTTAACATGAACATTATAACCTAGCCATTGAGATGGCAGGTATGAATAGGAATAATGATATTATGAAATTTATTAATTCTTATGACACAAACACTTAATTTTTAATAATGTTATTTTTTTTATGAAAAAATAATTTTTCTTCAAAAAACAATTTAATTTCATTATATGTGAGATGAAATGTAATTATTTTTCACACTTTGAAAAAAATTACTTTAAAAAATAAAATTAATTTTTTTATTCATCCTAAAATAATAATCTTAGGATACATTTTTTTGAATTTTCTAAAATAATCAAAATTTCAATAAATAGTTAAATATATTATTTTACATAGAAAACCATATATTCATTTAAAAATATTACAATGTAAAATTATATTTGGGATATTTTTATAATATAAATATTTAATTTTAAATATAAATTATCTCAATTATTTTTAAATGAATTTTATTCAGGAATTTAGTATCAAAAAATTTTAAAGTTAAAAGGAATTGTTTTTGGAAATTTTTTGTCCTGGTGTTTTTTTATTTTAATTTTAAATTACATTCTACCCCTTCTGTGTATTAAATTTAAAAAAATGGATCCCATATTTTTTGTTTAGGTGGTATAGAATTAGAAAATATACCCCTTTTATTTTTGGTGAATATGAATATGAAGCACGATAAAATTTACAATCTCAGTAAATAAATCAGATTAATCCAAATTAATAACCAGTTATAAGGACATATTTTTCAATCAAATTCATATTGGATGAATTCAAATTGACCCATAAAAAATATAGTTCTCTCATGAGTTTTTTAATTGACTATATTCTATGAAAATTAATTAGACATTATCAAAACCAATGTTTTTGACAAAATGTCTCACTCCTATTTTTAATATGTATAACATTTTTAATATATTTTTATCCAAAAGATATAGTAAAATAAAAATAATATTTGGAAATATATGTTTTTTATCTTCATCACGGAAATTTATTTATAAATTTCACAATTTATATAATTACCCAAAAGGATTGCACAATGTTGATGTAGTAATTATTCAATTAAATGAAAAAACATATAAATGATGGTAAATATTAAATCAAATATTAATTGAGATATTTATAGTGAAATGAGAACTTTATATATGGAAATTAAAATTTAATGATATAATGCAATATTTTTTGAACAAATTTTACTACTAGTATGAAGGTTTTTAATTTCAAATCAGTAAATAGTATCAATATAAAAAATAATGATTATATGAGAATAATATCTTAATTAATTATTTAAAAATAATAAATATCATTAAAAGTACAATGTTATTATTAAATGGTTTAATGGTTCATAAATTGTCCAATTATGGTCAAATTAGAAACATATAAGTAAAAATTATAACATTAAAAACCATAATACCATTGTTAAAATTAAAATATGTTAATTAAGGGATACAAACAATTAAAAGGATTATAATAAAAAAACATCTATAAAATATTTTGGATTATTTTATTACATCATTATATTTTCTTATCTTCGAATCTAGATCCATTTGTTGTTATTTTTATAGAAAATGAATTCATTTTAATTTTATCATTGTATAAATTCCAAAAACATAACTTCCCACCCATATAAGTAACTCCCCTAAAAACCCCTTATCCTCACACCTCCAAGCCATTATTCATTAAAAATCATATAGAAATAATATCCTCCCTACTATTCCCATATCCATGTGTTTATGATCTTAAAAAATGACCAATTATACGTACTTAATGTGATTCTTCATGGAGGTGATAATAAAAAGGTATCTTTCATTAACCCCCTCTCTTAGTCTATTCTATTATTCAACATTATCGTCACCTCATTCATAAATAAAATAATAATATATCTATTATCATGTATATAATATAATTTTATATTTCTAAAATAATATTTTCTATCAATCCTTTTTTATCATATCATATTATTAAAATAATGGAAACCATTTCCCAAATTGGGGAGATTAATTATTCTTGTGGATAATGAGTTTTTTCTCTTCATTACCACCTTCAAGGTTGTTCGTAAAACAAATAATATTTTTAAATAATTCTTTAATATTTATACTTTAATTTATCTCATTTTAATTAACTAATATAAATATGTGATATTAAATAATGAAAAACTAGTTCATGATGGAAAAAAAATCAATAAAATAAAGTAAGATTTTATCATTAATGTTTTATGAAATTAATCATCTTCATGAAAAAATTAAAATGATATATAAAAATATTTAATATTTTATAATTATACCATTTCCTCTCACTTCTAGAGTAGTTTGTCAATTTTATAAGATCTTCACTAATTGTACAAAAATGAAATCACTATCAGACAATTAAATGAAAGCTATTGGGATGTTGAAATTGAACCTTAAAACTCATAAAAATGGCCAAATATATTAAAAAAATAATAATAAATAAATTTAGTGTGTAAAATGTTTCAAATTATTAAATTAATGATTCCAATTTTATTATAAAGGACATTAAGCGCATGTTCAGAATTGATTCAGACATATGGTAAGTGATATTTTGAACCTCTATATTTCCATTGGGTTACACTTTATCTCTATATCATCAACTTATCCCATAATCATTAATATATACTTCTCCAATATTCTATTTATATGTTCCAAAAAATGTATGTAACTCAATTCATCATTATTTTATGGGGAATTACATGTTAATATGATTTAATTCTCAATCCCTCTCAATAGGAGAAGCTGATTACAGGGAACTAATCTTTTTATTGATCATTTTCAAGTACACACCAGAAATAATTTTAATCCCACAATGATTTTATAAAATCAATAAAATTTTCAATAAAATTTATTTTAGTTTATTTTTTTATGAAAACAATTATATCATTGTTATATTTAATGTTTATTTCATGTTTTCCCTAAAACCGCACTTAAGTGGCACATTTCTTATGTTACCTGACCATTTTTTCATGTTTTATATTTAGATAGATATCATCATTCTTGATGTATTCTAAATTTTATGTTTTGAATGTCCATGAATTATTTAAATCCATTATTTCAGGGGTACTATTATGATATGTTATTTTGTCATGCATTTTCACAAGATTAGGGAATGCATTTCCTTCTATGGGTAAATCCTATCTGTATTACTTTTGTTTGATTATTTATAGGGTAGAAATATGAATGAAAATGATATGATTGGTGAAACTTTATAGTCCTACATAACATCGGATATTTTTTAGTCTCATAAGACATTACGTATGGGATTAGTGGGTAAACCTAATCCATTGTGGGACAATGTCCTCTATGTAACATAGTCCTGAAATTTAGCCTAAACTCATTTTTATGTCATGTTGTAATCTGCTACCATGTTCCTATGTTTCCAATATCACAAGATTATATATTTTATTCACAAATATTTTTATTCATTATCCATTATTTAATGTTATCAATTTAATATTTTGAACACTAGTTCGATGCTTCATGTCGATGATTATTCACTTAATGGTAATTTTATTTTATCCCTTTTGTCTATAAATTTCTTTAGCTTATCCTATATATTCTAGTTTCTCAAATGGGGTTAGGATATCATTATTAATATTAATAAAAATATTCTATATTTTAGTTTCATGTTTTATAATTATGTACCATGTCATCCAAATAACAAATAATTTTCAATCATTTGATTGTATTTAATGAATATTTATACTTAAAATCATTTAATAATATATTAAAAATGACTGTAAATTTATATTTTTAATTAGAACAGTGTCTAGTTATTTTTGTGGACTAAGACTAGAAAACTATAGAAATAAACCTAAGGTCAATAATGTTACCATTGATTACCAGGACTGAGACATAGGTAATCAATAGTTAGGATCTAATTTTCATTTATATGTTTATCCATTTTTGTTCATAACTACCCTTTTCATATGCTTATTAGATATGTTTTTAATCCCATTATTTTATTTTTCTATTTTATTTAATGGATAGAAATAGGGTATCTCGTGACAACAACCAATATGAATGGTAATGAGATTATTCCACTAATTATATTCCAAACCTGGTGGGAATTGGAGCACAAAAAATCCTTATTATACCGACTCTATTGAATCATGTAATGAATAATAATTTGAATCATTTGGAATTCCCTTTATCTCCCACTAATGAGAAAATTTTAGACGAATCCTTTATATGATAAGGGAATCCAATATTTACTGATTATTCAGATCCTCTCATCATGGAATAAGGAATTAACTCTATTAATATAATATTATTAGTCCTAAAATGCCCAGAGGAAGATAAAGTCATTCCAGTAGTTTATAGTTTTTATGGGAAGATTATCCATGTTGGACAATATTCAAAACCACTATGTCTAAAGTGGTCATTAATTCCATGTGTTGAGAAGGCTTCCTGAAAATATGTTTCAGTAAATATTTTCTCTGAACTTTGTATTTTTGGATGGGAAGGGAGTTCCATGGACTAATGAAAATGAATGATGAGTCCATTAGTGGATCTGAGGAAAACATCATAAGGATTACATGGTATGCTTCAATATTTTTCATCAACATGGATAGTATGGTGTACCAATTCTTTAGAGAGTCTAAATAGAGTATACACAAAGCATCGTGGATTTGAGACATTGAAATTTATAATGATATTGTTCATTGTGACCGTAATATTGAAATGGATATCAGTGAATCTCAATGGTATTGTGGGATTGGAGAGAAGAAACATGAATTGGTATTTTCTTTAGAATGGCCACTGAAACAATATCATGAAGGAATGATTCCCCAACATCCCACTAATCAAAATTTCAGGATGATTAATCCTAGAATCTAACTAAGGGGGATATGAAGGAGCATCAATTTTGGAAAATTGGGGAACCCAACAAATCAATGGAGAAGTGAAATGAAGAAACCCACACATAAAAAAGTGGAAAAGTGTGTTCAGAAGAACAATATGCATCTATTTTATTGATTTAAATGGTATGAACGTGGGAATTATGTGATCTAATTCCAAAATAGATGGGTTTTTAGAGACAATCAATGACACAACCCACTAGAGAAGGAAATAAGGGAGTATACTATCACAACTTCTAAGGTGAAGAATGAAGTTTATTTTGGGATAGGGATGATGGTTATTCATTCAAGAATAGAAAATATACAATTTGATTCTAGTTCAAAACATTCCTTTATATCATGAATATTTAGTATAAATATTAAAGAACCTCAAAAATATATTGATGTTTAGTTAGATATAAGAACAAAAAATGGAAAAATTATTGAATCTAATGTGTATAACTCCTCCCCCAGAAATTATTATAGATTAAATGACCTAGAAAAGTCCATACTACTTCTAATGGTGGATCTTAATGAAATATTTTTCATGGATTGGATATCATTATAAAAAGAAAATATCAACCGCGGGAGAGGAAAATTACACATCACATTCTAAGGAATCCTCAAATTCTGAATTGTACTTATCACTGAATATCTTCCACAATCCATATTTTCTTATTTTTAAATGTCACTTATTATGTGGTAAGTGTGATCATGAAACAAATCCAACCAGATAAATCCATTAGAAAATAAATACACTGGATCCCCCCACTATGAATCCCAAACTACATCCATATACCTAAAAAACAAATTTCAAAAATAAAATAACATCATCACAAGAGATGGTCCAATCCCACATATTCTGATCACAAAACTACAAAATTGAATCCATATTAACTTCATCATTTTAAATCTCATCATTGGAAAATAGCACCACCACCAACCAATAAGACCTCGAACCATGGGAATGTTAATACCAAAAAGAACTGAACAAATCTACTATTAGATAATGAACTTCAACTAGAAGACACACTACTAAAAGCTTCAAAATCATCCCCAATAAACAAAAATGTTGGCAACCTCCACAAATCCATCAAAAACATCCATCAAAGCATGTAAAAAATAAATGAATAGTTTGATCAATCATATGGGGCCACGTATTTCTATATGGTGAAATTCATTCCAGATATCACCAATTAAATGTGACTAAGGAATATATTTTCACCACTACCTTTTGAGCGAGGTATGTACAATATGAGTTTATAGGGATTACATTTGGACTCACTAATTCTCTTGGAATATTCAAAGACACAATCAATTTAATTTTTTAGGGATTACCTCATAAAATGTGTTTTAGTATTTACAAATTAAATTCTGATATTCTCCATGAAAAAGGAGGCGCATGAATAGGAATTAAATAATATGCTAATGGGTCTGTGAAGGGAGAATCTATATGAAAATTATATTAGATATGAGTTATTGATAGAGGATGTATCATTAATGGGAAACTTCATAACCACCAATGGGATATTAATGGACACATATAAGATAATATAAATTGATTAGTGTCATAGACCAACATCTATAATAGATATTAACAGTTTCATTAGTCTATCTAGGTTTTACCAACAATTTGTGAAGAACGTCACCTGATAGTCAAACCCTCTGACAAATCTATCTTAGAGGGGAGTAAATATAGGTTATACTAGTGAATGTGAATAAATATTTAAAGAGTTAAAAAGAGGATTATCACTATACTTGTAGTCACAGAACAATAAATTAGAGAACTATTTTTGTTATATGATGATTCATTAAATATGGTAATTTTTTGTTTATTGATGTCAAATAATAATGTGATAGCCTATTACATATGGAAGTTGATAGATAATTAGACAAAATATACCATAAATGATTTTGAGTTTATGGAATTGATATTTTCATTGAAAATATAGAGGCATTATCTCTATGTGGAGAAGTGCTAGATTTATACTGATCACAATAGAATCAAATAAATATTCCCGAAGAAGAATATTAATATGAACAAAAAACGATGTTTAGAGATCATCAAGGATTATGACTACTAAATATACTACCATCCTAGGAAATAAATTAATGTATGATATGATCTTTGAAGAATCAATCTAGAAAAATTATCAATTGTGAGATTTGAGAAGGATGTAATCATCTTATAATGGATTCAAAATGAAATGATTTGGAAATTTTGAAGAAGGTGGAATCTCTCAATAATGAGAAATCATAGATGTTAAAAATTCATGAGGAAAGAGATGTATAATTTAGTACAGGACTATTTTTACAATCATGTCCTGATGTAAAGAGAGGTATTTTGAATGTTTCTTATAGATTAACCTTCTCTATCCACCCATGGGGCACCAAGATGTGTCAAGTTCTCCAAGGTAACTATATGTTGGACAATATGATGATTGAGATCTCTAAATATACTTAAAATTTACAGATATATAACTATAGAAGGATGAAAATGTAGCATATAAAGAGATTATACAACCATTACTTATACCAACATCCAAAAGGGAAAACACCACCATGGAATTTTCTACTGGAGTTCCAATGAAATCAAGAGCATATCAGGCTATATGTTTTGTTGTAGATCATCTAAGAAAGAATGATTAATTTATGTCAATTCAAGATGATTTATCACTTGATCATCTTTAGATTATATATTTAAGTGAAGTGGTGAGGTTTCATGGAGTAATATTACTAATTGTATCAGATCAAGATGTAAGATTAACCTTATTGTTTTATAAAATATGAGTATATAGTTTAATCATTGTGGTAAACATCAGTATAAACTACCACCTTCAAAATGATGGTCACATTGAGAATAACATTAAAAAACTGGAATATATGTTGATATAAATTGTATTAGACTTCAAAGAATAATGGAATCATCATCTTCCACTGGTTGAGTTCTATAAAAAAAATTTCCACTCAAATATTCAAATAGATTTATATGAATTTAATTATGGGAAGAGATGTATAACCCTATCATGGTGGGATGAATTAGGTGAATTTATACCATTTTGATCAAAAATTACTGAATAAATGTTAGAAAGTGTGACCAATATTCAAAGGTATATTATGGAATCCCAAATTCTACAAGTGTGTTGTATAGACAATCAGTGATGAGACCTAGAGTTTGAGGTTAGAGATAATGTGTTCCAATGAATATATATATTTATATATATATATATGGAAGAGAGTAATGAGATTTTTCAAAAAAGGAATGCTATGTACTAGATACATCATCCCTGATAGGATATATGATCTGATTAAATCTATGGAATATCAACTAGGACTTCCACCAACCATGTCTCAAATACAAGATATATACCACATTTCCCTCCCAAGGAATTACATACCTAATCAATTATAGGTAATGAATTTAGAGGATGTTAAAATAGAAAATGACCACTCACTTTAGGAGAAACTAGTGAAGATGTTGGACCATATGGATCATTTTTTACACAATAAGATCACACATTAGGTTAAAATATTTTGGTGGAACCACAAATACCATGAGGCGATGTGGGAACTAGATGAAACAATGAACTAAATGTACCCGATCATATTTCATCCATACAATTTAAAAATAAATTTTGAAGAAAAAAATCATATGGTGGGGGGTGACTTGATATTTTTATGAAAAATTATTATTTGAATAATTTAATTTTTTCTGTATCATGTATCGCACATAACATCCAGTTGAGAAGAACAATGAAATACAATAAAAATTTAATTTTTTACATGACTATTATTACCTTGATGTTGATTTAGAGGGTATTACATTGAATAAATATATTATGGAATATTTTAATTCTTGAGAAATAAATACTTTATTTTGAATAAAATCATTTTATTCTATAAAAATATGTTTTCCTCAAAAAATGATTATATTCATATATGTGAAAAAATTATGTTATTTAGTTTTTGATAATTTTTGAAAATATATGTGAGAAAATAAAAATATTTCTTTAATTCATCATGTAAACATTATTTTTTATGATTTTTTTTGAAATTTTACATTGGTTTGAAATTCTAATGAATAGTTAAAAAATAGATTTATAGTAAAAACTGTATATTCTATTAAAATATTTACATAGTAAAATATTATATTGGTTTTTAATATAATTTAGTTCAGTTTTTCTATAAATAATATAATTTTTTTTCATTTAAATTAATTCAATACATGAATTTATTGTAAACATATTAAATACATTAAAGGGGTTTTTTGAAAAAAAAAATTCATTTCATTTTTTCAGTTTAGTTTTAATAATTTTTTTTCCATTTCATTGTTTTAAATTTAGAAAATAAATTCAACATTTAGAATAATGAGGTCCAAATATTGTAAATACATCCCTTTAATGTTTTTTCAATATGAATATTAATTGTGCTAAAAATTATCATCCTAGTAAAAGGTAAATTTGATTAATCGTGATTAAAAAGAGGTGATAGGGTTAAATTCTTTCATCAAAACACTTATTAGTTAAAATAAATTCAAATAATCACAAATTTGATTTTAAATGGAGTTATTTATTTCATACTTTTCCATGATAATGACTTTGACATCATTAAAATCCATAAAATTGAAAAATATAACAATGTTATTTTTAATAAGTATAATATTTTTAATATAGTTTTAACCAAAATATATACTCAAATATAAATATTTTTTGGAATTAAAAATGAAGTATATTTATCATCATAATTTATTTAATTTTTTTGGAATTATATAATTTCCTTATAGGCTTACACAACGTTGTAGTAGTAACTATTAAATTATCAAAAAAAAAACAAAATAAATGATTTCACTACTATTAAAAGTATTAAATTTTGAAATATTATAGATGATAGATGAATTTTATAGCTTAAAGTGAATGATATGTGAAATAATAAAATATTTGGTTATAATTTTACATATTTTCTATATTTTATTAGAATTTAAAAGTATTTAGTAGAATGAAAATAAAAAATAATGATATTTTATGGGATTAAGAGTTTTATTAAATTATTTAAAATGCACAAAAATCATTTAAAAAAAATTATTACTAGATATTCTAAAATTTCATAAATCATCCATTTATATTCTAATGTACTACAAATATGAAAATATTATGAACTTTTAATGTTAAATAATTTTTTTCCAGAGTTAAAATTAATATATGTTAATTAAGGGCTAACCAAAGTCTTACAATTTAAAATATAAATAGATAAATTTAATCTTTTGAAGATATTAGAACCTTATCTTAAATTATCTTCCAATACGAAAATTTTGGTGTTATTTTTATTGATAATAAATATATTATATTTTAGGCTTTGGAAAAGTTCCAAAAATTCCACCCTCATCCCTTATAAATATCACACCTCACAACCCCTTATTCTTACGCCTTCCAAGACTTCACAAATTAAAAATCACTATAGAATAATGTTATCCTCAACATTTTCATTGCCCCATTCATAAATAAAATTATAATACATATAGTATCCTGAATATAATTCAATTTCATATTTATTTTTTAATATTTTCTATCTAGCCCTTTTCTCATCTCCTATAATTCATATAATGGATAACATTATCTAAATTAAGAGATTAATCATCTCCCTGGATAATCAGTTTTGGTTTTTCATTACCTATTTCAAGGATAGACATGGAAATATTATAATGATAAAATTATATTTTAATAATTATATTATATGATATTAAATATTATAGAAAAAATATGTTTAAATAATATTAAATAGATATAAACAAGTACATAATAGACAGAAAAACCACCAAAATGAACTAAACAGTTATCATCAATGTTTTATCAAATGAATCATCCTCATTACAGAAAATAAACTGATAAACAGTACCTTTTGGTAATTAATATGTATATTTATACAATTTTATTTTAGTTGTGGAATACTTTACCCATTTGAAAAGAACTTCCCTAATTTTATACAAATGAACCAACCATAAAATTATGAAACCATGAAACAATGACATCCAAGGTAATGAAATTAAACCTTATAAATGATAGAGATGGAAAAAAATGTACATAATAAAATTATAATAAGAAATATATACGTGTAAGAGGATATAAATTAATAAATTAAATAATATAATTTCATTATCCAATATAGTATGTTCTAGTGAATAAGCCATTCATACATAATGTATGGGATCTCTTTAAACTTCCAAATTTCTTTTTTTTCTATACTTTCAATCTCGTTTCCTTAATGTATCTATTATTAGTAATTATATAATTCTATTATATTATTATTATATGTAACAAAAATATGTATTTATCTTAATTCATCTTTCATCGATTTGGAATTACATGTTTTATAAGGTTCCCTTCTCAAATCATCTCTATAAACAAACCCAATTTATGAGAACATCTCTTTTTATACCCATTTTGTAGAACATGAAATAAAATATTCGTATAACCATATATTTTTATAAAATATAAAAATTTAACATGAAGAATATTCTTTATTTTAATTATGATTTTAGGAAAACTGGTTTTCCTCTATCCACATTGAATATTCCTTATTAATTTCCATAAAACTGAAATTAATTGGAATGATTCAGTTGTTACCTAACAACTATTTTGATATTTCAAATTCATTTATAAATTATTATTTATGATATATTATTAATTTTTTCATTAATATTGTCCAAGAATGTTTTAAATTTTTTTTTCATGTATACCATTATGATACACCCTTCAGTTTTTCCTTGTGACATGAATACAAAACCCATTTCCATTCCTGGGTAAATCCAATATTAATTACATCTATTTGGTTCGTTATGTGGAACACATATACATTATCTTGTTATGATTGGTGTTCCTATATTTTTATCCAATTCATTAAGTAAAGGTTTAGTCTAATGAAATGATATATATGGGATATGGGAGTAAACCTAATCCATTATGGGAAATTCTCTATCGTGTGACATAAATTTCGAATTTTTCATTGAATCGGTTTATGTCGAGTTATATGTTCTTCCACATTCCTATGTTTCAATGATTACATGATTCTATATGTTTCACATCCATATTTTTTCATAATCCATGACTTTTATATTTTTATGTTATTATTCTTAACTCATGTGTTTGTTACAATCACATGATAATTATCTTACTAGGATTTTGTGATCATATATTTGGATAAGAATTTTCCCACATTTTCATATCCTATTTTAAGATCTTGAAAGAATTTAGAATCTCATTATGATGAATAAAAAAATTTCAGTTTCATCTTCTAAAATTATTTTCTTAGTTCTGTAAATAAAATGGATTTTACGATCCATTATTTTTATTTTCTTGATAGTTGTGATTAAAGTCATATATGATGTCTACAAACGGATTGAGACTCTATATGAATAATGTTATTTTGGATGATTTTTTATTAGTATGTAGTATATCTATCTATTTTATATAATGTAAAATATTTTTTTAAAAAATCAATTTCTTGTAGAATAATGTTGAAGTGTATGAGATAATATTTTATATTAAAACCATCTATCATGCTGATGTTATTGCAGTTATGTTGTTTATATGTTTAGTTATATGATTAATGATCCATGTTAAACTAATTTTTCTATATTGAGTTTTTTAGATCAATATATTCATACTCAATATGGTTATTTTTGAACCTTTTTTATAACTTTTTTTCCTTCAATATAGATAGTATGAATATCTTGGAACTCTTTTATAGATCTATTAATTTATTAAAATATTAATTTTCTTTCTTAATGTATAAAAAATAATATTCGATATAAATTTCGTTTGAGAATATGGTATAACAAAAAATGATCAAAGCACAACTAAAGTATAATATTGTGATTATTAAATATAGAGATGTCATGTAAATAAAATTTCTCATATTATCTACCATGGTATAAAAATAAGCCATCAAAATTAATAAAGGAATCTTTAAATGAAAAATGTTACAATAAAAAATTACTTTTAGATAATTTAACTATATTTTAATTCAACAAAGATTTTTTGTATTGTGGGATATTAATTTATCATTACCATTCATTTTATTTTGATCAATGATATATATAGTTATCCATAATTAATTATTCTTTTTTTCAATGTCCATATTTTTACTTCCCACTAATGTCATCTAACATGGAACCCTAGTTAGGTGTTATTTTTCATGAACTGACCCATGATGAGGGCCGAGCCACAACTATTTAAACCCCATATCCATTAAATAGTGACTTGTGACTTCCATTTAATACATGACTAACGTGGGGAGGGCTTTACCTATGTACCTGAATGAAAAAACACAACCATCATGATGTATAAGTTAAAAGGATGTGAAATTAAAACACGAAGAAATATAAATAAAAAAAATGCATGTAAAACCTCTAGATGGTACAAGAGTATGATAGTGTAAACTGAAATTAAAAAGAGAAAAAATACATGCACAACTATATAAATTCACCAAAAATTGAAAATAAGAAAGTAAAACAATAAGAGAGCAGAACTCCTGATCTCCATGATATAACCACCAAATGTGGTAACAAGTACCAGGTACCCATATGCTTCTCTGAAGACACGGCTCACATGTCCTTGATTTTAATAATAGATGATAATCATTGTTAAATCCCATACTATTGTGAGTATATAGAAACCATGTATGAATTTATAATAGCTAAAGGGGGATCACTAAGAGATTTAACTAGAATTGAAATAGTATTTATAGAACATGATGCCGATGGTGGTGAAAAAAATAGCTCACCCCAATCAAAGACAGAGTAACCTATTCTAAACACAAACGGATCAACACGATGTGTAGATTAAATACATGCTACGTCCTTTCACCTTATTTATGATAGTAGACAAATCCAACCTTGATATGCTAAACATATAAATCATGTGGAATACTCCATGTGTATGTTAATCCCATAGAAGAAGAGTGGCCAAATAAAAAGATATGTATACACATGAATATATATATTCAGACAAAATAATCCCAACAAAGATAGTAAGGGGATCTCCATCTCATAGATAAGCCTCACTAAAAGTGTTTCCAATAGTAGCAAAACTCTATCAATGATGTCCAGAATCATAGGTATTATCATAGAATTATACATCCATAATAAACCATGCCTAATCATTATTCCTCATAGTCATGGGGATACAATCTTTATGAAGAGGTATCATTCCTTGGTACAATAAGAGGGTTCCACTCTAACATTCGGTAGAGGAATCATGTCCAATCTAGCTGGAGGATTCCTCTGTAGAATTAATCATAGGACCCATGTCTAGATCAACCGAAGGTTTACACACTAGACGTTGGTCGATGACCAATTCATCGACCAACTGGAGGCTTCAACTCTAGATGTTGGTTGACGACTTATGCCTAGTCCAGTTGGAGGGATCCACTCTAGAAGTTATCAAGGAACCATTTCTAGCCCAATAAGAGGAAGAAGGTTTGTGTAGGACCCATTACTTATATCAAAAGGAGGGTTTCACTTGAAAATTTATTGAGGACTAATTGCCATCCCAACCAGAGTGTTCCAATTGGGATTCCCTGGGTGATCCATTGTTATCACTGTGATTTTCGAGAAATTCTAACCCATGAGTTGTAGCCAATGAATTCCACATAGATGCCCTAAATTCACCACCAAGTTCATCATATAATTATACATGTAATAAAACTTAGGATATACTTCTCTTGTGCAAAAATATGAGTCCAATTTAAGGATATACTAAATCATGAATTTACTAAAACAGAACCAAGTAGGAAACAGTGTGCGATGGGACCCACATGATGTGTGGTCCCACTCCACTATATGGCCATGTCCCTCTAAAGCACATGTATCTCAATAAATATTGAGGTACAATCCATGTAGGTTGAAAACATTGTGTTTCAATGACATATTGGGAAAGGATGCGTCCTTTTAGCAATGTCAATGAACTCTTGTTGTGTCAATGCAATTAGGTATGAGGTGTGTTTCTCCACACGGTGTTCCACCGATGTGCTTTGGCGGTGTTCGTATACTTTATAACATGGCATGTTCCTAATGTTTAATCCATCACAAATCTCATCCACATGGGGAGGGGGAACACTAAATTTAAGATTTCTTTAATCCATGTAATCTATATGAATATCTAAAACACTATCCGCCAGAACCATGGGGCTATATGCCATTTCTCATCACAGTACACATTGTGTATGTACAATTTTCATATATTTTTAGATCCTATGTCTATGACTCAAATCTTGGATTCTCCTTCAATTTAACCCTCTTTTCCATAGGGTATCTTTAGACAATTACTTGGATCGATGCTTTCGATAATCATTCATCGTAAATCTTATTTTTTCCACCATCAATTTTCAATCACATGTTTCTCACCCCAAAGGTCCCCCCATAAATTGAAGATTCAAACTATGATCAATGAAACAACCATCCAACATCATCAACCATTGTATATCTACACATATTTCTTTGTCCAATCCTTTGTACATGGATTTATTCTATTTACAAGGGTCTGATCATTCTTTTTAATGACCAAAAATGTTGAACTCGGACCACAAGTTCTTACTGGTGATAACCCTGATGAACTTGTGGGTTAAAAGAAAGAAGAATTTTTTTAACCATTGTTGTCCAACATTTCATAGGTAATAATCCAAAACATTAATATAGGGATAGAAAATAATTAAATGAAATAAATTTTATTGTTACATGGGAACATGAAATAGTCAAACAATAAGCAAAGATAAAAAAAAGATGTTTTTATCAATAAATTCAATCAAAAAGAATTTAAACCACAAATTTTTGATTCATTACTATAAATTAGACTATTCATAATCAAATAAAACACTCGCCAATGATCTATGGAATTTGTGACACTCACTACATACCATTGTGCTATGATACACTATTTAATTGTTGTCTGATGAGATTTTACCAACAGAAGGAGGGGTAAAAGGTTTGGAATTCTCATTGGGTTTATATGGATATCGATATATTATTAAACATATAAACATTCTTATATAATTTTTAGTTGGGTTAAATAAATAAATAATCTAATTTGTCTAATTGACATACCACCAATGTGTGAGATTTTTAAAATCCCCAGAACGATCTATTTTATGTCACCCATAGGTGATCAAAATATTCCAGACTCATTCGTGGAATCATATTTTTAAGCCATGATTCTATTTTATAGTTATCCGATTTCCATTGAGAAAATGTGAAAATGTGATATAAAATATATTTGATATTTTCGTAAAATTATTTCATGGAACTATATACCTAAGAATCACATGTCGACTTAACACATTGATCTAGAAATATATAGAGAAATATTTTTATGTCATTAAAGGTATAAATTAGGTCCTTACATTCCCAACATAATGGTTTTTATTTTCAAATATCAAAACCAAACAAACATATCATGATACTTAGCATGCATCTTTCCCTCCCACCCCCATGAACTCTCCTCAATGTTCATGTGATTCCAAAACACATGAACCAAGGAGTGTTTCCATCCATACAGGGACCTCTACCATCAATCTTCGTTCTTTTCTATGTTATCCCCAATGGTGGATACATCCTTGATGTCAAGACCACTCTAGTAAATGTTGTCTATAGGGTTATGCATCTATCTCCAAGTCAACAAAATGTGGGATATGATGTGCACTTTCTCCATCAGTGGGGGTAGTGGGGTATGATAAGTAGGATCATCAAGCCTCTTTACAATATCAAAAGGCCCAATGAATGTCAGGGATAAATAACCTTCTATGATTAACCACAACAATCTTTATCATGGGGAGACACTTAAGAAATTGTGTTCTCCAAATCAAAATCCAAGGGCCTACAATGATGATTTGTCTAATATTTCTTCAATCTCTAGTCTACCGTCATTAATTAACATATGGCCAAGACATTATCTGTCATCTCCTAAACCATCTCTATACTATAAGATATGTCACACCAATCTCTATCTAGAAAAACGGAAACCTATAGGGTCTCCCAAATAAGGCCTCAGAAGGTGTCATCCTTTGGGTAGAGTGATAGTTGTTGTTGTACAAAATCTCTACAAAGGGAAAATACTCCCACCAGATATCAACGAAGTTTAACATGAAACCCCCTAGAATATCCTACAACACATTGATATTGTTCTTGATCAACACATATTTAATGTGGTGAAATGTTTTACTCATCCTCAATTTTATTTGGAATGCCTCATATAGGCCTCTGTACCACTATGACATAATCAAAGTGCCACTTTTGATGATAATAATCTTGGGGAAGTCATAAAAGAGAAAAATCACTTGTATGTACAATTTTCCAAAACCATCCACTAAACTCTTCTCCCTAATAGAAAGGAAGTGTGTTGAATTTGTGAGATGATAAAGTATCTACCAGATGGTTTCATGGTATTATCTATACAGGTAAACCCTATCCCAATGTCCATTGATATTTCATACCATTTGCACTTTGGGATCTCAAGGGGATGAAACAAACCATCTAAAACACGATGCTCAGCCTTCACTTGAAGATATGTGACACACAAATATATGAATCTTTATACAATATTTCTCATAATGGACCACTAAAACTACCACAAAAGGAATCTATACAACTTCCCAACACTATTATGTATTACTACAGGAGAAGTGTATAACTCTCACATCACCTCCACCCACCCCGTGACTTGGTCCACCATTCATCACTATAATTTTTTTTCATGATTACCTCTTTTAAAATATTCATATAGTGAATTATTCATTTACATATATCCATTAATGACCTCATAATTTATGTATCCTACCAAGGATTTTCTCTATTTTTCATGAATCATAGGATTCAACATCATTTGCTGCTGAAACAATTTACCATCTTTCTCCACCTAGGTCCATTATAAAGAATCCAACTAATCTGAAGCTCCATGCACAAAGTGATCCTTAGAATTCCTACAATGGTATCTGCTACTATGTTTACCTTCCACAAAGTATATAAAATATTGAATTTGTTTTCTTCTATGAACTCCATCCTGCGTCTCTATCTCTTGTTCAACTCTCTATATATGAAGAAATACCAGAGTTTCTGATGGTTTATGTAAACCAAAATGAACTATTTGAGAAGGGTGTTTCTAGACATACGTAGGGAGAATAATATCATTGGAAGAAATATGTCATGATTCTTATTGTTTTTCTCATGGTGTTTCAACTCCCTCAACCCATATGTGATGACTTTCTAATGCTGCATGAACACACAACTAAGCCCAGATCCCGAGGCATCATAATGCATTGTGAACTCCATGCCCTACTCAGGTAATAAAAAAAAAGATCACACATCAGAATTTGAATGAATTCCTCAATGGTCTTCCTATAATGATCAGTACATGTTAAAATTTTCCATTTCCCCATCGGTATTGTCAAAGAGACTACAATCCCATAGAATACTTTCACAAAACTCTTATAATACTCTTCAATTACAGGAGTGATCTGCACCCCTAAGACACTCTTTGGTGGATCACACGAAATAATTTCCTCTGTATTCACTTAGTCCATGGATAACCTTGCTCATGAATTAAATTCCTCATAATGTGATGCTAATGAATATTGAACTGGCACTTTGTGAGCTTTCTTTGAAGCTCATGTGGTCAAAGAAAATATATAACCATCCTAATGATCTATGCATGTTCCACCTTTTTTCAAGATTAGATGATTATTTCATTAATGATTATTTCCAAAAACATTTTATTATATGGATGGAAGACTAGGTTCATCAAATCCATTAATACAAAGGAGGAATTTGACAGAATAATTGGTAACAATAGGAACTCATAGTGTCCACAACGACATCAAAATTGCAACATTGGAATATCATCCTCATGAACCTTCATCTGGAAGTATCTAAACATGAAATTAATCTTTGATAACCATATTACACCTTGAAACTAATAAATTAGGTTTTCATTCCTCAATAAAGGGTATTTTTTATTTATATGGGGTAGGTTCAAGTGATGAAAATCCATGCAAATCCACAGGTTCCCATCCTTCTTTTTCACAAAAATAACATATCTAACTAGAGGGATACACTGGTCCAAATGAAACCCAATTCGTGAATTCCCTACATCTTAAACCACGTTTCATGAAGCTTGGTATGGGCCATATGATATAACCCAAATGATATATGAGTAGTGGTGAGAAGCAAGTAGTTAGAAAACAATATCTCCCAATATAGAGGATTTCCTGGAACTTCCTAGAGGATGATTTCCATACAATCATCCATAACTAAAATAACATAGATGCCTGAAGACCATAATGAACTAGGGGATATACTCACCAAATGATTGGTGATGGGAAGAAACCTCATACTCTCAATAATCTACTTTCTCTACCATAAAATATCTCTAACAAAAAAAAGAACCTCATCACATCAGTTGGTAGGAACCTGACATGTATATGGTTATATTATATCCTGGATCACACCATGGACATGCAATCCATAGACAATGTTTCATCATTAGGTTCCATCGTGAATACAAATATGTCCCGTGCGAACATCTCTCCTGCAACCGATGACTAAGACTTACGAAATATAAAATATATAGATCAAGTTTTCCCTGTAAGAACCTCAAGACAAAGCTGTTGGGCTAGCACATTAATTGGGAGGGTCAAATCTCACACCTAGAATATTGTGATAAATTAATGGTTGGAATATATATCTATGGAAAATAATAAAAGAGTATAACAAACATATATCATTCCTATAATAATTTCATGCCCCATGGGTTCATAAGCCTCCAAATCTTGTAACTCTCCACAGTCCCAACCTCAAGATCCCTAAATTAATGTGGTCCTCCTAGGGGTGGTGTTGGAGGGATAACATTTCATGTTCCACCACCCATAACATAGACTCTTATTACAACAACAACTCCTCTTTGAGGGCCTTTTTTCCACCTCCTGGGGTATTATTGATCATGGGGCTACAACTATCGTGACTGTTTTTCAGCTACCTGTATATTCTTCTCAGTACTTCTAGTTGGGTAGTAATGCACTATGTGACTTTTCCCATCAAAATAATAGGAAAAACTCTCCAGTATAACTTGGTGCTATGTGTTATCCCAACACAGCAAAACCATGTGTCTCTGTCTGATTGTTAAAAGATCTTCAGTGTCGAAATCTAGCTGATTGTTACCTACATTATTCTATAGAAAACGCAGATCTTTGACACACACTACTTGATCCAGCTACCTAAAATCCCTATAAAAATGCAATCTATAAATAGTTCCCTATCCATCACTCTATATTTGATGCATATTCCAAAGATAACCATGTTGAAATTGATCTCCCAATGGTGTCATTTCTCAAACATCAGTGCATAGAATTACCCATAACATATCATTTATTAGGAATATTAGGTGAGGTATATGAACCTCATTACATAATAATACACCATCATAATACCATTATGTACCTCTATAAGCTCATAAATCATTAGTGACTGAATGAAATATGTATGGAATCCAAAAAAAATTCTCGATATTGGTCCATGAAAGTGTTGACTCATCATCCATCTCAAAAACAAGTCCCTTATATTGCCAAACAACTATGTGTAAAAGGTGTGATTCTAGTGAAACCACTAGGTCCATGAGGGTAAAAATAATCCTAATGATACAAACCACCAAAAACTAGAAAATCTTCTACTGCCTAAGGATATGGCACAACATAGAACCTCAATAGCATATGTTGCTTGAACTCACAATGTGTTCAAGGACATAGTGAATCCTCATCCTTCATTGTTGTGATGATATACTACTCAAAATTTAGGGGAAATAATACCAAATGACAAGGAGTAAATATCTTGTGGGATGGACCCTGAACTGAGGCCTTATCAGTAATCAGATCATTATTACATTTCAGAACTTGTATCCTTGATGTTTTTCATCATAGAGGCATCAAAAAATATTAATCAAGATGTACCAATGTATATTGGTAATTTATAGATAACAAAGGGGATTTGAATCAATAATTAAAGGAAAATAATCAATCATATGCACTGCATGTACCATTGATCCTTGCAACCATGTTCTCAGTATTCCATGCCTATAAGCTGGTAGTTAAGGTCTAGGTGAATAGAAACGTTGTCCGCCTGCACCATCAATGGTTTCCCTATCATGAGAGTCACACTCGAGACACTTTTACAATATTTCCATCAGCCCCAAAAAATACTCACAAGGGGACTAATCTAATCACATTCCCAAGGATCAAGACACAATTGATACAAAAATTTCATGTCCAAACCTAAGATGGGACTCAAGCCACAACTACCCCAAGACTACCTCTATTATCCAGGGGCTGGTGACCTACACTGGAAAAATAACTAACATGGGGAGGCCTTTGAATAAGTACTTTTATTCACATGCACAACTATAATAATGGATAAGTGAAGATAAATTAAATATAAAAGAAAAAAATGGTTAGGCAAAAACCATGCACATAATAACTATAGAAAATACAGGAGTACAATAGTGTAAACTGAAACAAAATGGGAAAAAATACCCGCCCATCGAGAAATAAATAACAAACTAAAAAACTAAATGGTAAAATATTGAGATAGACCCGCTCCTGATATCTAAGATGCAACAACTACATGCGATCAAACGTGCTAGGTATCCCTAACATACTATGAATTCACTGCCATCATTTATATCTTCCACAAAAGACACGACCCCTGTAGGGAAATCCCATGAATGGTTGATTATATACATACCTTGTGGGAGACCATGCAAGATGAATGGGGAGCAATCAGCAGATACAACATGAATAGAAAGACTATACATAGAATATTATACAAAAATATGAGAAAGAGAACATCCCAAACCTTACCACGAAAGAGTAGACTCATCCAAAATCGCGGGTCCTAACTCAGTGTGTAGATTAACTACACATCAAGTCTATTTAACCTATAATAAAAGAGTATACTCACCCAAACAAGAACATCTGAACATAGAAAGAACATGGCAAACCCCATTCATATTATCATCCCATGGTAGGAAGGTAAACAAATCCAAAGGAATATGTATAGTTGAATAAATAAATAAATATATATGCTCAATCAAATGTTACCCAAATGAGAGAGCGGGGAGATATGCATCTTATAGGTTTTCCTAAGAGGTAGATTCTCTAACATTTCCAAAACTCTTTCAATATTTCCGAACATCTCAAAAGTTTTTCTAGAAGAATCCATCCATGATAAACCATGACTCATCACTATAACACATAATCGATGATCTATTATATTTATGTAGAAGACCCATGACCTACTATGATAGGGGGTTACACACTACAAGTTAGTAAATGTCCCCTGATAATACTAGTTGGAGGGTTCCTCTCTAGAACACAGTATATTCCCATGCCCAACCAAGCTGGAGGGTTCCACTCTAGAAGTCGGTAGAGGACCATGCCCATCCTAGGTGGAGGAACACACTCTAGAGGTTGATTGAGGATTCAGGCCTATCCAAATTGAAGGGATCCGCTCTAGAAGTTGTTTAGGACCAATGAAAAGCCTAATTGGAGGTTTCCACTCGTGAGGTATTTAGAGGACCCATTACAAATTTAAAAAATAGTGTTATCACTAAAAGTCATTAATGAAACATGTCAAGTCCAGTTGGAGGTATAAAATATGGATTCCTTTGGTGATCCTATTGGATCAATGCCATTATTGAGCATCTTCTGATCAGAAATCATGTTCGGAACATTCTACATTATATCTCAATATCAAAAAATGAGGGAACCATGATGATCTATATTGAAAAAAAATAAAGATATGATTCTTGTGGTACAAAAAACAAGTCCAAACAAAGGTGATACGTAAGCATGGAAATTACTAAAAAGGGACCAAGTAGTACACATTATGTATGGAGACCCAAATTTCATGGGGTCTCATTACACAGATTTCCATCTCCCTAGCTAGTCATGGATCCCAATCCATAGATAGGTATAACCATATAATGTAGACTACATGGCTTGTCCAAACTATTTGGGAGCAAGTTGTGTCCCTCAGGTTGTGTCCATGTACAATGGTATAAGGCATATTTCTTTACACGGGGTGTCTCCCATGTGCTCTTACCATGTCTATATAATCAAGAACATGGTGTGTTCCTATCCATGTGTCCCATCACACAACACATCCACATGTGAAACAGGGTACATGGTGTATAGGATGGTCACATTCCACACCATCCTTATTAATTTCTAAAAACATGGTTTTCGCAACGATGAGAATATAGACCACATGTTAATAATGGTACATGGAGTGTAGTTAGGTTTTTAATGATTTTGAGATCCTCTATCTATGCCTTGAATCTAGAATTTAACTTCAATTTCATCCTCATTTTTACTTTTTATCATCAAATCTAGTCATGAATCATTATTTCATTTTGTTTTTTAAATACCAGATTTTGTTGTTCATTGGTGGTCCATCACATGTTCCTCACCCAATATGTTCTTTTAACACTAAAGATTCACCCTATTATCATTGAAAAAAATCATCTAGAATCCCCAACCATCATAAATCTACCATTTTTTCATCTATTCATGCATCACAAGTGAATCCATTACGTTTTCGAGGATATGATTGGGATCGGTACCACCTGATAAAGACAAAATGGGACTCTGAGGTCCTACTATTGAATTACATGAAAATATTTAGTTGGAAAAGGCACAACAATAATTGTTTAACCACTGTTGGCATTGATTTGTGCAAAATAATGAAAAATAGATATCAAAGGTTACAATGAAACCAAAACAATCAATCTATTTGTCCATGGGAGAATGTAACGGACCAAAAATTGGATTGGATACTAAACATGATGATTCAACTCAACTAATTTAATCAATGAGGGAATTAATGACTCATTGAAAATTCATACATAGATATTTGATCATTATTACTAAATGAACATGCTCTATAATGATCAAATGCAATTATTTTATTCATTGCATCAAAATATTCTCTTATCCAGTGTGTCGATGTCTTTTGGTTTGATTCTATGAACAAAAGGAGGGGAAGAAGCACATAAATCCACTTAGGGTTTATGTGGCTAACCCTGTATGATTCAATATAGTTACATTCCTATATAAATTTTAGTTATGTTAAATAAATAAAATAAATAAAATAAATATTTATTTTTCCACTAAACATACCACCAATCGATGAAATTTTCAAACACCCAACCCCAACCTATTTTCAGTTGTGCCATGGGTAAACTAAATATTCCAAACTCAATTTTGGTTTCAAATTTCCAATCATTTCCTATGATTATTTTCTATAGCTCATTAAATATAGAAGTTGTGACTATTTGATATAAAAAAACTAAATACTTTTATAAAATTAATTTCGGGCAGACCGGGCCTCCGAATCACACTTCATCTCATAGAATAACCCTGGAAATATATATACAAATATTTAAATTTATGACAATGAAAAATTTAGGTTTTTACTGTAAAGACCATGTATTTCTTTGGAATTTTTTTCCTTAAATACATGGGAATTTTAGAAGTCCGTGAAAATTTACGGCACTTGATTACGAGGTCCGGTGTTCCCTGAATAAATTTTTGATGTTTTGTTCGGGTGCGTTCATTAAACGTACCAGTAGTATTTTATAACTTTTGAATCAGTGCTCGGAAATGAAATCTGAGGGCACTGTTGAACTCACAGTGGTAGTATTCTCTTAAAAAGACTTTCACTTATACAGAAGTGAGTCGAGGATAGAAGTCAGTTTTTGGGTTTTCTTTAAAAAAGTAATAAAATAAAGTGAGCTACATTTTGTTTTATTGAACCTCCATGTGAGTGTTGGTGGTTAAAATCTCCTCATGGGAGTTGGAGGTGGGGCCACCACACCTTAACCTCCCATGAGAGGTTATGGTGGTGGGGCCCACCCGAACTCAACCTCCCATGTAAGGATAAATTAAGGGATGACCACCCAGGCTCTTAACCCCTTAAACTCCCCATTAAATTGGAGAAAACTCTTAGGCATCACAATAATTTAGGGGAGCCTATTCACCTCCCTCAGAATTTAATTTCGTGAAAACCCTTCACATTAATTAAGGGGAGCCTACCTAATTAATTAGTCCAATTTGAATATTTTCCCACAAATTAATAGGATATTACAATATATTATTTTGTTGGCATTTTAATTTTGGTGGAGCTTTGAGAGGAGAGCATCTGAGAATTAGAGTTCTCCAACAAAGAACCCTATCTCGTAACTAAGAATGGAGAAAAAAGAACGCCGACCATCTTCGACTTCTTCCTCGATGTTTCAACCATCGTGAGACATCTTCGATGACCGAATTCCACATCGTTGTCAATGAGCTGATGCAACTCGTGTTTGGAAGCACTTGGTGGACGCATTGAACGACAATATTCTTTATCTACTTTCTAGAACTCCGTCAACAAACGATGAACGACGAACAAGGGTAGGGTTTGTTTTTGAGTGATTTATCAATTATTATTCCCACATTCGGTTGGAATGGAAATGTTGCGAAGATTGAAAATAACAATTGAAAGTCATCTTCTTACTTCTTGATGAACCGATTCTTACCAACCTAAACACGGAGGGTGCGGGCCAAACCAACATGGCCCGACCCCTCCACAGTTCTTGTTTGAGATAATCCTCAGCATGGCGATGAGACAATGAAACGACAAATATGACGACGACAAAGTATGTGCTACCTGCAGCCTCCGCGAACCGCGCCACCCCCGCGGCGCACCGGTGCTACCAGCTGAACACTGTCGGCCCGAGCCATGCCGAGCAGGCCTGCCCGGTTGCCAACCGGCTTCCGGCCCGCCCGCCCTCGACGTACCCGGAGCCCAGTGCGCCCTGCCCGGCGCCCTACCGGCCTATCCATGGCCCGCACAGCCTGCCTGCGACCTGTTGGCGCCCTACCCGCCCTACCGGCATGCCCGTGCCCAGTGCGTCCTGCCGGCGTCCCACGCGCCCTGCCCTACGCCTTGCCGACCTACCTGGGCCCTGCGCGGCCTACCCTGCCAGCCTACCGGCGCCCTGCCACCCTGCCCGGTCCCCGCGCACCCTGGCCAGTTCCTTGCCCAGACGCCACCCGACCTGCCTGGTCGTGCCCCAGTTCCCGGCTGAACCAGCAAAGCAGCGCCTGCCTCTCGGGCTAGCCCACGGCGTCCCATGCGGTGTCACTGGCCGAACCGGCCCCGGCCTCCGGAACAACCCACCTATGCGGTGACCTCTAGGCCGAACCGCCATAGCAGTCCACTTGGACGGGCCCACTAGACCATGCAGAACCTAGAGGGATGATATGCCCAACGGGTCAGGTAAGACCCATTGTGTCTAACCCGGTCGACCTAGATAGGGTCGGACCGAACCCGGGCCCCCTACCGAAACTTTACTTTCTTTGGCTATATCATTGGCACCAGATGTCCATCTGAAGAACTGTAAGCAGAACTATTATCCTTGGAATGTGATGGTCCCTTTGAAAATACCCCACTGGTGTTTGGGGTTTATTTGAGATACAGTCAGGTTGAATCGTACACGAATCCAACCGCCCCCGGGACAACAAGGCTAATAACTCATAGAACACGCGTCTGATCGGCACACTGTCTATTGCGTTGAGACCCCTATGACATGGGATACCATTGAGATACTTCTATTTGGGTCTTCTTGATAGTTGGAGTTTTGTCCTGTAGCTCGTTGAGCGGACCCCCACCCCCTGGAGATGAGAGAGCGGAGTACGAAGACATAGTAGCTGGCTGAGACCTAACGAATCCTTGATCGATTCGACTTAGAGTGACTTGACTAGCCCAATGGGGAGCTCCTGGTAGTCAGCAACACTCCCACGGTGGGGGAGTGCTTGGTAGTTGGTGGAAGACCCATGATACACGAGAGGAGGATATACACTGCAGGCTATTAGGGGGAGCGCCTGGTTGTTGGTGGAAGACCCACATTGGGGAGCGTGTCTATGTGAGCGCGACAAACCCACAATACTTGACAGGAGAAGTACCTCAGCAGTCCAAGGTTAGTGGGAAGCACCTTGGTGTCACCGAAGGCCCACTGTACTCGATAGAGGAATTCTCCAGCAGCCATGGTTTCGTTAATGTGAATAAAAATCATGGTTGAGCTGAGTGAGTAACTTTTGTTTTTACCTTATGATTGAGATGGATTACTTGATAACTTAGGTATATATATGGGCATATACCTAAGTGGGGTTATCTACTGATTTCATAATTTTTGGTTTATCCTTGTTGGTTTTGGGAGATCTTGATGGTCTTGGGGTCCTTACTGAATATTATTATACTTACCCCTACACCGTCTTTGCCCACACCTTATTGTGTAGGTTGTAGAAGACGGAAATCGCTAACAGAGTATGAGTGGACAATACTGGACGGTACCCGGAGGTGGACCACACGGAGTGATGGTACACAGAGGAGACAAACAGACGTGGAGTGCTGTGGAGGATTTCTGTACCGACCCTTATTGTAGGACTTCCCGGTGGACGATCCGACAGTTGGTTAGCTTTCTTCAGTTGTAATTTTTTTTCAGTTTCATCATACTTTACAGATGGGCTTGTATTTCCAGCCCCCTATTAATTTTCAACACTGCTTTTGTATACTGTTTTACTTATAGTTTTTCTTCCATCTTATACTCTGTTGAGTGTGTTTAAAGTTATAAAGGCAATGCCTTCCCTGTTTTAGGGATTTACACATTTGGTTCTAGTCTCCAGCCCCTGGCCTATGGAAGGCGAGCTTGGGGTAGTCACTGCACGGGCCCCGGGGTATAGGTCGTGACAAAGTGGTATCAGAGGATGTTGGTTCTACTGCATAACTTAGAACTCTAATATTTTTTGTGATGCAATAGTGTTAAGGGTACTGAGTGTGTTTATTAGTTCAGGGAGTCATGTGTTGGTGCAACGACCGACGTATCCATACACCAGGACCATGTCTACTGATTCTCGACATAGTGCACGAAAACACTGATTGCGTGTGTGTTTTAAAAAGTTTTTCTTTATGTCAGCTCAACCAGGTCAGCTCACTAGGTATAAATATTTTTACCATGTTGCATCTGTTACTATAAAGATGCCTCCCCACGAACAACGAGTTAGAGCCCCAAGAGTTTTTTATGCATATATCCCACCGAGAGATGATGTCTCAGTACATGGCCCTCTTCAAGTAGAGGCAATAGCAGAGGCACCAGCGGTACCACTTCCCGTTGGGACACCGATGTGACCAACTCGAATAGCAGACGATGCACACCTCATGAGTGCAATACATGAGTTCTAGAACCATAGGCTGCCCCGGATCAGGGGAGAGATGGACCCACAGGCAGCTGCGGATTGGCTGGAGGATGTGGTGAGAATCTTCAGAGTGGTATGGACACCATATGACTTCATTTTCATCATTGCCACGAGTCTCGTTCAGGCAGAAGTAGGAAGATGGTGGAGTCTGATGATCTAGGTGCACGATGAGATGACGCTACTCTGGGCTGACTTCAAGAGCCTATTTCAGGCGATGTTTTTCCCATCCACTCTATGTGCGGCGGAGATAGTGGAGCTACTGCATCTACAACAGGGTAGCATGATAGTGGCATAATACTCATTGAGTTTCACCGACCTCTCACGCTACTCCACAAATATGGTACATCACCCATTCTTCAGGGCCCGGACCTTTGAGTAGGGACTCAGGAAAGATATAATTGCTTTGATGATCTCTCTCAGCATCCTGACATTGGCAGGGGTGTTGTAGCGAGCCCTCTTAGTGGAAAGTTTCCTTGCTGAGTAGTCTCAAGTAGCGATACGCACCACTATTCGACATGTAGAAGAGTCTTCTAGAGCTGGTAGTAGATAGATGTCGCAGAGGTCTAACAGTACCAGACATACAGGTGGATGACAGCACAACTCAGAATCAGTTGTGTGGGGCACCTGAAGTGGAGACCAGGCGAGAAATTCCTGGAGCGGACAATGTTACTCAAGCAGCGGGCATCGTCACATGGCACGTGATTGTCTAACTTTCCATTCGGATGATTAGAAGAGTGTCTATAGACAGCCTAGGCAAAGACAAAGATTCGATCGAGGCGGTCCATAGGGAGCAGGCAGACGTGGCAGAGGAGCTGGTCGTGCAGCAGGTAGTGGGAGACGTTTTGAGGTGTTACCACCACCACCACCAGGACGTCCACCCCGATCACAGGGAGTAGGTGGATAGGCGAGAGCTCAGCTCTAGGCACCTGAATCTTATGACCATGGTGCTCTAGAGATGATTTGAGGTACGATCTGTGTCCCCTCAACCATAGCTGCAGTTCTTATAGACATAGGATCCAGTCACTCATTTATTGCCACTTCCCTCATTCGGAGCTCTGAGATTCCAATGGAGACATTTTTAAAACCCTGAAATTTCAAGGATTTTTTTTCTTAATTATTTGGAATTTTATGAGTCTGTGGCTTCTGACAAAACATGATTCTGAGTCCTGGTGTGCCCAGAATCAATTTCTGATTTTTTTTGTTTGGGTAGGTTCAGTAAACGTACGTGTAGGTTTTTTATTATTGAACTGGGGCTCGGAATTGAAATCTTAGGACACCGATGAGCTCACAACGTAGGTATTCTCTTAAGGGGACCTTTACCACAATAGTGTTTTATGTGGGTTGAACATTAAAAATTGGGGTTTAATAAAGAATTTAAATAAAATTGTCTAGAAAAATTTATTCACCTTGGTGGTTAAATCCTACATGGGGATGTTAATGGTGGTGCCCACCCCCACATAACTTCCCATGTGTAGATATTTGTGGGGTGGGGCCCACACGAGCCCAAACCTTTCATCTCCCCAAACCTCTATGCAACTCCCCCGAACATCCCATCATTAATTCTTTGACAACTCCCCTCATTTAATATGAGGAGCCTCACCACCTTCTTCCCAATTAAGATGCCATCCTTTTTAATTAATTAAATGGGATTCTCCAATTAATTAATTAAGGTTTTGATTTTTAAATCTTTTGTTGTGTGAATAAAAATATTATCATGAGATTTTAACTTAGTTTGAGATTTTTTGTGTTGGGGAGGCTCTGGAGATTTTGAAGATTAGTGTCTCTCTTTCTCTCGACATAGACTGGGGATGACCACGAAGAACGAAATCCTCTTCAACGAAGAAAGTATATTCCACTGAAGGAAGACTACATGTATTTATTCATTTTTCCTCTATGACAAAGGATAAGACGCTTCTCACCAACGACACTTCTTCTTCAGGTGCACTCTGACGAATGATGCTCGAGCCGGGATCAAAGGCACATTGCGGGAGCGGCGAACGCCAACGATCGTCGACACCTTCATCTCCTCCCTTGCGACGACGTCAACGAACCGACATCTACCTTTTCACGATATCTTGAACGAACAATGAACCTTGAGTTTGGGGGTTGTTTTTCTATAATTCTATTTGTGTTAATTATACCCTCAATGTTGGGCGATGAATTGTTGCCTGATTTTTTGATCCACTAACGTGGTGGTTACGAGCTAACGAAAAAGTTCAGACCCACCGCCAACTTGTTTGTGTTGCATGGAATGTTTGGTGATGGATGAACGGAAGGAAAATGTTGTTCAGAGCCCTTCACAGTGAAGAGCATGACCCAAGAAGGCCGTAGGCGCAGAAATAAGCTAAAATGGACCACCAGAGCGACTCTGGTGGCCCGCGGAATCTCTTGGCAGCGCGACGGTGCCGGCTGGCCGCCTGGAGGGGGCAGCGCCATAGCGCACCGCAGGTAGGAATCCGCCGCGGCCGGCCATTGGCCGGCCTGCCCTCAGTCGGCCCGAACCCGAACCCGGGTCGGGTCGCCACGGTTCAGGCCGACCCAAGGTGGGTTGGGTCGGGTCGGACTGGGCCCATCCCCCCCCCCCCCCCGTTTCGGACCATTTCTTGTCATTCACCCATAACATAAGCTGAAGACCTCTGATTGATTCACCATATATTGCATAGGAATCCTTGGATCGAGACGGTCATTTCAGTATATTATACTCAATGTTTTTTGAAGTTTGGGTACGAAGAGGTTGGTTCGAACCTGAATCAAACTAGGCCCTCGAAGCGGAAACGATTATAACTCAAGCACCGGACGTTCGATTGATGTTCCGTCAACTACATTGGTTTCCTTTTTATGAGACGGATTTTTTTGGCATACTCCACTTGAGGTTTTGACATAGACGGAGTATGGTTGGGTTTTTTATCTTAAAAACCAACCGGGCCCTGGAACGGAAAAGCCAATTACTCTCAGACCAGATGTCCTTTTGATGAACCGTCAGTGGTGTTGGTAATATCATTGAGAAACAGTTACATTTATTATACCCTATAGGATATCAGGGTACAGTTTTGATATGGTCGGATTGGTTCATACATGAATCAAATCGGGCCCTCGGGACAAAAGGGTATTAACTCACAGACTGAGTGTCTGATTGACGTGCAGTCTGTTGCGTTGAGACCCCTTTAACATGGCAGTCCTTTGTGATACTTCTACTTGAGACTCATGATAGTTGGAGTATCGACCTATATATCATGGAGTGGATCCTACAAGAGATGAGCATACGGAGTATGGAGTGCGGAGACCTTGTAGTTGTAGACATGACAATTGCCTGACCGATTCGCCTCGGAGTGATTCGACTAGCCTAGTGGATGGAGCGCCTAGTTTGGTGGCAGAACCATGGCGGACGGATTGCCTGGTTTGGAAGAAGACCTGTGGTACTAGAATGGAGGAGTAACTCTGTAGTCTATTAGGGGGAGCGCTACTATGTTGGGGAAACAGACCAATGGAGGGAAGCGCAACTGTGTTGGGGCGACAGACCTGCGGTACTCGACAGGAGGAGTACCTCTGTAGTCTAAGCATAGTGAGTAGCGCCATAGAGTCGCTACAGGTCCACTATACTCGACAGAGGAGGATTTCTCTAGTATTTGTGGTTCCATCAATGGAAATCATGGTTTGAGCTGAGTCAATGGCCTTTGTGTTTTTCCTCATGATTGAGATGGGTTACTCAATAACTTAGGTATATGTATGGGAATATACCTAAGTATAGGTTATCTATTGAGATATTTATTTTCGGTTTATCCTTGTTGGATTTAGTGAGACCTTAATGGTCTTGGGGTCTTTACTGAGTACCATTGTACTCACCCCTATATAGGCTATGCCCGCACCTCGTTGTGTTGGATGCAGATGACGGACAACGCTGACCGAGGCAGAGTGTATGAGGATTGTACTATACCCGGAGGTGGACACTCAGCGTGACGACACGTGGGGCATACCAATAGATGCAGCGTGCTGAGGAGGACATCTGTACCTACCTTTCAGGTAGGAATCCGGAAGACAATCTAGGAGCTGCTTTCATCTTCCAGCTGTTTGACTTTTCAGTGGTACTTTCTTTAAGTTGTAGTTGTACCTTTTTATTGGGCCTGTATTTCTGGCCCCTTTTGTATTTTTAGCACACTTGTTATACTACTTTACTTAGTGTTTGCTTCCTCTTGATCTCTGGTTGTGTGAGTTTACGTTTTATAATGGAAATTCCTTCCCAGTTATAGGTACTTACACCTTTGGTGCTAGTCACCAATCCCTCGCCTATGGAATGCCAGCTTGGGATATTTATGACACGGGCCCCAACAGATGGGTCATGACAAATTGGTATCAGAGGTTTCGGTTCTACCACAAAACTTAGGATTCTGATATTTCCTTTCTATGAAGCAATAGTTTTAAGGGCACTAAGTGTGGTTCTCAGATCAGGGAGTCCAATGTTGGTGCGGCAACCAACGTATCCATACACCGGGACCCTGACTTCTTATTTCTGACTCAGTGCATGAAAACACTTATTAAATGTATGTTTTTAAAATTATTATTTAATTTAACACAACCAGGTCAGCTCACCAGGTTTTAATCGTTTTATCATGTCGCATCTGTTTAGGAAGCCTCCACACCGAAAGTCAGCTGGAATTCTGATAGAGTGCCCGATAATGGCCCACCGGGCGATGAGGCTCCGATGCATGGCCCTCTTTCTATGATGGAACCTTCGGGTGGTGTACTAGTAGCACCACCACCCGTTGGGTATAAAATGCCACTAGTCGTACTAGTGGACAATGCATACTGACAGAGCACGTTGCACGAGTTCCATCAGCAGAGGCCTCTAAGGTTACAAGGTGAGATAGATTCCCAGGTAGCAGTGGACTAGCTGGAGGTGATTTCTAGAGTTCTACATATTGTCTAGACACTAGTAGAGAAGATTATGATCTTAGATACTGCTGTTTCCCAGTGGTTGAACATGAGGTTGGTCCACATAGTGATGAGGCTCTAGTATGTAGACCAATGTCTGTGATAGTACCTTCGGGTAGTGTTGCAGCTATATCACTACCTCCTGGTTGGTAGTTTCAACTGGCGGTACCAGTTGATGAAACATGTAGGCCTAGTGCCGTAAACATGTTTCAGCGTCAGATACCCTCAGGTATCGAGGCAAGCCTGACTCACAGGCGGCTGGGGAATAACTTGAGGAGGTGGGTGAGAATTTTCTAGAGCTTATACATATTTTTCAAGATGATATGTCGGTAGTTGAGTATTCATCGAGGCATACAGAACATTTCGGGTAATCGATGAATATGATACGATCAGTGCTTTGGCGATCGGACTACCAAATGAGCTATGTTAAAGGATATCTGAGCCATCACTTTTTCTTCTATGCATTCCTACTTATGCTAGGGTGATAGAGAGAACCCTTGTGGTTGAATGTTCATTGGATGAACGGATAAAACTAGAGAATGTTAGCAGTGGGAAAGTAGGGAAATGACGCCAGTCTCAGAGACTTGGGGCTTTAAAATGTTTTAAGAAGAGGAAGTGTTAAGGACAGATGAATCTGCAGAGCAGCAAACGTGGAAGCATAGTTAGGAGGGAAGCATGTGGTGATGTACATTTCGACATGTTACAACCACCCGCCTTTGTAGTCCCTGCCAGGCTCAGGGAGCAGGAGGGAAGGGGAAGAGAGTATCTACATGCGGTCAAGGAGTGTGACCCAAGGGCTCTAGGAATGATTTGAGGTACGGTCATTGTCTACTACTAGCTGCCGTAACAATAGACATTGATATGAATGATTCCTTCCTTCCACGAATCTTGTCCCAGACCTAGAGTTTCTGGTGAAGTCGTTGACTTGAACGTCACTTCTTGTGATACCTTTGGGATGAGACTCGATGATCATGATTACTCCAATGGTGTGACTTGATCCTTGAGGCGAGAGTTTCGGTTGGAACCTCTTGGTGGATGCGTCGAGGCCATATGACAATAGTTTGGGTATAGACTGGCCAACCAGAGATCATACACAGATTAACTGTATTAGGAAAAAAGGTTTTGGTTTACCTACAACGTTGGGATGGGTTTTACTTGGTCGGCAAAAAGTAAACCCCAGGCAGCAGAGGATGGAATCATGCATAAGTGTGTGCACTCGATCACTCATGAGTCGACCAGACACAGTTTTGTGCCAGAATTCTCCAGATTTGCTCCACAGATTTTAGCATTGGCGATGAATGGGAAACCCTTCGTGTGGTCAGAGAGATGCCAACATGGCTTTTTAGGAGCTGAGGCAGAGGATGAACAGTGCACCCATCATGAGGCTACCGGAGAAGGTTCAGATCATCCAAGAGTGGATGAAGACTGTACAGAGCAGACAGAAGTCCAATGCTGATAAGAGATAGATACCACTAGAATTAGAGGATGGAAACCATGTTTTCCTACAGGTCTCACCTTGATTAGGTCTACAAAGATTTGGATGGGGCGGAAAGTTAAGTCCCGATTCTTCGGACCTTTACAGGACCTCAGCAGAGTAGGCGAGGTGGCTTATCACCTGGCCCTTCCACCTCAGTTGCACCGGGCGCATGACGTCTTCCACGTATCTCAACTGAGGAGATTCATGCACGACTTGTCCCACATCATCAACCATGGGAAGCTAGATATCGTTGACATGGAGACATTCAAGAAGGTCCTATTAGTGATTGAGGATCGACAGGAGCAGGTCCTATAAGGACGGTCAATTCCTCTGGTGCGCATTTACTGGCAGCACGAGAACCTCCAGGAGAGCACATGGTAGAGGGAGGCTCAGATACATGTTCAGTACCCCTACTGTTCTCCGAGTATGTGTTGTATCTTTACGAGGACGTAAATCCAGGAGGTGGGAGTAATGTAAAGACCTTAAAATTTCAAGTAAATTTATTTTCTTAATTCTTGGGAATTTTACGTGTTTGTGGCTTCTGAAGACACTTGATTGTGAGGCCCGGTGTGCTCGGAATCAATTTCCAATGTTTTCTTCGGGTATGTTCAGAAAACATACGTAAGAAATTTTCTATCTTTTGAACTAGTGCTCTGAATTGAAATCTGAGGACACCGATGAGTTTGCAACACCGGTATTCGCTTAAGGGGACCTTTCCCGTAGTTGTGTTTTATGCGGGTTGAAAGTTAAAAATTGGGGTTTAATTAAAAGGTTAAATAAAATTGTTTAGAAAAATTATATTCACCTTGGTGGTTAAATCCTACATTGGTATGTTAATGGTGGGGCCCACCCCCACATAACTTCCCATGTGTGGATATTTGTGAGGTGGGGCCCACACGATCCCCAACCATTCATCTCCCCTGAACTTCCCTTCATTAATTCATTGACAACTCCCCTCATTTAATATGAGGAGCCTCACCAACTTCCTCCAAATTAAGATTTTTTTAAGGGGTGAGTTTTGGTCAAAAGACCAGAACATATAGATTTATTCAAAATAAAGGAGAAACAAACAAGTTACAAAAGACGGAAAGAGGACAATTTTCTAGAATCCTTAATAAAGAAGGGGGTCAACTTCGGGGGAGGTCATTCCTCCACGTAATCTCAAGTGAGACCCCCCATGTTGGCTAGCCCATCAGCGATCATATTATCCTCAGGATAGGTATGTGTGGCAATAAAATTGAGGCCACAGAGAGGGGCGAGGCATTCTATCCATCAGGGGGTGAGAGGACAAGCATGATGAGCATCACCTTTCTAGATGTCTTGAACAATAGTAGTGGAGTCACTATCAATCCAGATATTATTCTAGTTGAATGTATTTTCATAGGAAATGGCATGAATGATAGCGAGCATTTCTGCCTCCAGCGCAAAAGCAATGTCGCAGCTTCCAAAGAAACATCCGAGGATCCGGTCTTGATGGTCTCTGAAAATTCCTTCGCATCCCGAAAGACCAGGGTTTCCCTTTGAGGCTCCGTCCACATTAATTTTAATCCATCCAAGAGGATGTGCCTACCAGAAGACTTAAATAGTGTAGCATGGCTTCGGGGAGATACCTTTGACACCAATTCGGCGGAGAGTTTCAAAATCCATGACAGAATTGTCACAAAAATATTTTTGGATCGTGGCCGCTTCCTTTATAGCCTGAAGAATCCTCATTTTACCTGCATTAATATTGAAAGAGTTATTGTGGGAAAAAAATCATTTCTACCATACTATAAAATATGCAGAAGCTCCGCGACAGTAGTAAGAAATAGATTCTTGATTTGGGGAGACCTCGGAAACTCCAACGTTCTTTTCAATTGTGAGAATATAAATGTGTCTAAAAGCTATTTTCATTAAATAAGGTCAAATATGTAATGCCAAAGGTCCATAAAAGTATCACAAGATAAAAAGATATGATTAATGTCCTCGTGATAATGGTTGCATAATCTACATTTAGAGCAAAGATAAAAACCATAATATTGCAAACAAACATTAGTTGTAATTTTTTGAATAGCAATACGCCACATAAGAGTAAGGCGAGAAGACTTGATCCGGGATTTATTGAATTTGGAAATCCAATTAAAATTTTCATCCTCATTAGGTAAATGATGGTAATAATATTTTTTAGAATCCAAAAAGCCATTATGAGCAGGTTCCAAAACAATAAAATCCTCATTGGAAGTGAAACATTGATGGTAATAATATATTTTTTAGAATCCAATTAAGATGCAAACCTTTTAATTAATAAAATGGAATTCTCCAATTAATTAATTAAGGTTTTTATTTTTAAATCTTTTTTTGTGTGAATAAAAATCATAGCATGAGCTATTATTTTTAGTTGAACTTTTTTTGTGATGGGGAGGCTCTGAAGATTTTGAAGATTAGTGTCTCTCTTTCTCTCGACGAAGAACGGTGACAGCCACGAAGAACGAAATCCTCTTCGACGAAGAACACTAATTCCACCGAAGAACGACGACATGTCTTTATTACATTTTCCTCCGTGACAAAGGATAAGATGCCACTTGCCGACAACACATCTTCTTCAGGTGCACTCCGACGAACGACGCTTGAGCCGAGATCGAAGGCACTTTGCGGGAACAACGAACTCCAACGATCGTTGAAAACTTCATCTCCTCACTTGTGATGATGTCAGTGAACCGACGTCTTCCTTTTCACGATATCGTCAATGAATGGTGATCGTTGAGGTAGGGGTTGTTTTTTTATAATTCTATTTAAGTGAGTTATACCCTCTATGTTGGGAGATTAATTATTGTGTGATTATTTGAACCACTAACGCAGTGGGTATGAGCTAATGAACAAGTCCGGACCCACCACCAACTTGTTCGTGTTGCATGGAATGTTTGGAGATGGATGAATGGAAGGGAAATGTGGTTTTGAGGCCGTCGTAGTGAAGAGCACAACCCGAGAAGGCCGTTAGTACAACTTGAAGATAAAACGAACCACCGAAGCGACTTCGGTGGCCCGCGGAATCTCGTGGCGGCGCGGGTTGCCGGCACCGGCTGGACCCTGCCAGGAATCCACCGTGGCACCAGCCGTAGCGGCATGAAGCAGATCACGCCCGCGTTTGATCCGGGTTGACAAGGCGGTGCCAGGCTGGCGCCGCCGTTTCGGGAACCCCCCCCCCCCCCCCCCCCGCGCGGCCGGCCTGGCAGAGCCGCGTGCCGGGCCACGCCCAACCGGGTCGGGCTGCACCCAACCGAGTCAGGCCGGACCCAGACCCGGGTCAGGTCGACCCGTTTCGGGTCCACCCTAGGGGGGTTGGGCCGCGTCGGACCGGGCCCAGACAACCCCTTTTCAGATCTTTTCCGGTCATTCACCCATAACATGAGATACAGACCTCCGATCGATGCACCGTCAGTTGCATAGTAATATTTGTATTGAGACGTTCATTTTTTTATATTGAACTCAAGGTTTCGGTGAAGTTTGTGTATGGCCAGGTTGGTTCGAACTCGAAACCAACCGGGCCCTCGAAGCGAAAATGCTTATAACTTAAGGACCGGATGTCCTATTGATGTGTCGTCAACTACGTTGGTTTCCTTTTGATGAGACATATATTTTGGCATACTCCACATGAGTTTTTGATGCTTTGGGGTATGGTTGGGTTGGTTTTAGCTTTAAAACCAACCGGGCCCTTAGAATGGAAAAACCAATAACTCTCAGACCGGACGTCTGTTTGATGAATCGTCATCAGATTTGGTAATCTCATTAAGAAACAGTTTCTTTGAGTATACACTATGGAGTTCGGGGTATAGTTGTGATATGGTCGGGTTGGTTCGTACACAAAACCAACAGGGCCCCAGGGAAAAAAGGCTAATAACTCACAGACCGGGTGTCCGATTCACGTGCCATCTGTTGCATTGAGACCCCTTTGATGTGGTAGTCCTTTGTGATACTTCTACATCAGACTCATAACACATGGAGTATCGAACAGTAGCTCGTGGAGCGTATCCTCTTGGATAATAACATACAGAGTATAGAGACCTAGTAGATGTAGACCTGACGACTGCTTGACTGATTCGACTCGGAGTGATTTGACTAGCCCAGTGGACGGAGCACCCGGTTTGGTGGCAGACCCACGGCGGACGGAGAGACTGGTTTGGTAGCAGACCCATAGTACTCTATAGGAGGATTACCTCTATAGGCTATTAGGGAGAGAACTACTATGTTGGGGAGACATACCCATGGCGGGAAGCGCTACTGTGTTGGGGCGACAGACCCGCGGTACTCTTAGGAGGAGTACCTCAGCATTCTAGGGTTAGTGAGTAGCGTCTCAGAGTCGTGATAGGGACACTGTACTCGATAGAGGCGGATTTCTCTAGCCGTTGTGGTTTATTCATTGAAAATCCTAGTTTGAGCTGAGTCAATGACCTTGGTGTTTTCCTCATGATTGAGATGGGTTACTTGATAACTTAGTTATATTAATGGGCATATACCTAAGTAAAGGTTATCTGTTGAGATATTTATTTGTGGTTTATCATTGTTGTATTTAGTGAGACCATGAGTGTCTCAGGGTCCCTACTGAGTATCGTTATAATCACCCCTGCACGAGCGATGCCCGCACCTCATTGTTTTGGATGCAGACGACGGACAATGCTGGCCGAGGCAGAGTGTACGAGGACTGGACGGTACCTGGAGGTGGAGACACGACTTGACGGCACACGGAGTGAACTGATAGATGTAGAGTGCTGAGGAGGACATCTGTACCAACCCTTTAGGTAGGAACCCGGAGGATTATCCAGGAGCTGCTTACATCTTCCAGATGTTTGTCTTTTTAGTTTCACATTATTTTAGTTGTAGCTGTACCAATCTGTTGGGCTTGTATATCCAGCCTCTTTTTTATTTTCAGCACACTTGTTATACTTATTTACATAGTGTTCGATTCCACTTGATCTCTGGTTGTGTGAGTTTACGTTTTATAAAGGCTATGTCGTCCCAATTATAGGGATTTACACCTTTGGTACTAGTCTCCAACCCCTGGCCTATAGAAGGCGGGCTTGGGGTAGTTAGGACACGAGCCCTGGGGGATGGGTTGTGCCACCATTGGCTCAATACATACGATTAAAGACTCCAACGAGAGTAGACTCGATGATTACGCATTGGCGCCAATAGTGTGAGCTTACTCTAGGAGGGGATAGGTTCAGCTGGGATCTCCTCATAGTGGCGTCGAGGCCTTACGACGTCATCTTGGGTATAGACTGGCCATATACAGTCCATGATCATATTGACTGTATTAGGTGAAAAGTGTGGTGTGTACTCCCTGATGGGACATGTTTCACCTTCATCGGTGAGAAGGGAGCCTTTGCAGCACATGACATACTTATTCGGAGGAGGGTGGAACTGATCACTCATAATTTGGCCTACCTTACCCTCAGAGCAGGTGATGTGGAAAGTCCGACCTATCCTGTAGTGGTGGACAAGTATACCGATGTTTTCCCTAACGATGTTCCATGACTATCTCTTCGCAGATAGGTGGACTTCTACATTGACCTGTACCCCGGGACGACACCAATATCAACACCAGCGTATCGGATGGCTCCCGCTGAGCTTCATGAGCTGTAGGTACAGCTGGAGGAATTACATGGGAAGGGATTCATCCAGCCTAGATTTTGTCCCTGAGAAGCCCCGATTATTTTCACTAAGAAGGTGGATGGGAGCTTGAGGCTTTGTGTTGACTACCGTCACCTCGACCAGCTGCCGGTGAATAACGAGTACCCACCCTCGAGGACTGATTACCTCTTTGATCATCTGAAGGGAGCATGGTGGTTCTCAAAGATAGACATTATATCAGGCTATCACCAGCTCAGAATTGGAGAAGAAGATTGAGGCGGTACTCTCTTGGGATCCACCCAGGAGAGTGACGGAGGTACGAAGTTTCTTGGGTTTCGCTGGTTACTACTGGAGGATTGTACCAGACTTCTCCAGAGTTGTATCACCACTATTAGCCTTGATGAAGAAGGGGAAACCCTTCATGTGGTCGGAGAGATAACAGTAGAGCTTCCAGGGGAAGAGGTAGAGGCTGACTAGTGCCCCCATCTTGAGGCTTCCAGATGATGTCGTAGGGTACATAGTCTACTGCGGAGAATCAAGGACCGGACTCGAGTGTGTGCTAATGCAGGAGTGGATGGTGATCACTTATGGTCCTCATCATCTATGAAAACATAAGTAGAACTATGCTACCCATGATCTGGAGTTAGCAGCAGTGGTATTCACTTTGAAGATGTTGTGACATTATTTGATGGGAGGGCATTTTACCGTGAACTCAAATCACAAGTGTCTCAGGTATATCTTCTCTCAGAAAGACCCAAACATGAGACAATGACGTTGGCTTGAGTTCCTCGACGACTATGACTTTGAGATAGTATATAGTCCTAGGAAGGGTAACGTTTTTAGAGATATACTCAGTAGGAGAACTGGTATACATCTTCTAGGTGAGGCGATAGAGCATATAGAAGCTTTACAGATATCCTCTATGGATAGAGATGGAGTAGCCTTTCTATAGGATCTTACAGTAACTCCCCCACATTTTAAGTTAGTCAGGGAGGCCTAGTGTGGATACGTTGACTACGAGACGCGAAATGCTCAGATATCCACAGGGCATGCACCTGATGCTTTTTTTGAAGGTGGGGAGCACATCATCCTCTTTAGAGGATGTTATATGGTACCAGTGTCACTTTAGGAGGAAGTGTTGAAGGAGTTCCACACATCTCCTCTAGAGTTACATCCTAGACTGGGGAAGATATACAAGAACCTTCGACGACAACACTGGTGGCTAGGTAAGATGAAGGTAGTAGGAGAGTTTATCTCTGGATGCCTCACATGTCAGCAATTGAAGGCGGAGAACCACTTAACAATATTCTTGGTTCTTCCTTTAGAGGTCCCAAAGTGGATGTGTTATGGGATATACATGGACTTCATGATGGGTCATCAACGTAAACCTAGGGATCATGAATCAATTTGGGTGATCGTCGAACAACTCACCAAGTTGGCCCACTTCCTACCAATTAGAGAGAAGGGTTTAGTATAATGCTTGGGACACCTCTATGTGAAGGAGGCTGTGCATTTACATGGTAGAACTTCGACGATTGTCTCCGATCATGACACACGAATTACTTCTCCGCTATAGAAGGGGTTGCAGGAGGATTTCGGGACACATCTTTGCCTGAGCACCGCCTTCCATCCTCAGACAGATGGTCAGAGTGAGCAGACCATTCAGACCCTCAAGGAAATGATACGTGCTTGTGTCCTCAACATTGGTCGCAGATGTGAGGATCACTTACAATTGGTGGAGTTTTCCTAGAACAACATCTCTCACTCCACTATCAGGATGACACATTTCGAGGCATTGTACGAACGACCTTGCAGACCACCCTTGTGATGGAAAGACCTAGGGGAGTCTTCATTGGATGGATACAAGATGGTCCAAGATGCCATAGAGAAGGTTCATATCATCCATGAGAGGATGAAGACTACAGAGGGCAAGAAAATGTTGTATGCTGATTGGATATTTGGGTGTCTGGAGTTCGAGGATGGAGACCTAGTGTTTCTACAGGTCTCACCACGACAACGTCTACAGAGATTTGGCTGAGGCGACATGTTATATCCAAGATTCATCAGACCTTTACAAGTCCTCAGTAGAGTAGGTGAGGTGTCTTATAGCCTAGATCTTCCACCATTACTACACCGAGTGCATGATGTCTTCCACGTATCCCAGCTGAGGAGATAGGTGCACGACCCTTCCCACATCATCGATCATGGAGAGCTGGATGTCGATGATGAGGCATCTTTTACGGAGGTTCCAGTGGAGATAGAGGATCGACATGAGTGGGTCCTATAAGGATGATCGATACCTCTGGTGCACATTCGCTGGCAGCACGATAACCTCCAGGAGAGAAAATGGGAGCAGGAGGCTCAGATGTGTGATCATTACCCCCAATTTTTCTCATAGTTCATGTTGTAGCTTACGAGGATGTGAAACCCTGATTTGGGGAGAATGTAAAGACCCATGATTTCCATGGAATGTTTTTTCATAAATAAATGATAATTTTATTAGTCTGTGAAAATTTACGGCGCTTGATTCCGAGGCCCGGTGTGCCTGGAATCAATTTATGATGATTTTTTTGGGTATGTTCAGTAAATGTGTGAGTGGGATTTTATAACTTTTGAAGCGGTGCTCGGAATTGAAATATGAGGGCACCTTTGAACTCGCAGCACCCGTATTCATTTAATAAGACTTTCACTTTGACGAAAGTGAGTCAAATATAGAATTTAGTTTTTGGGTTTTATTTAAAAATAATAATAAAATAAAGTGAGCTACACTTTATTTTATTGAGCCGCCATGTAAGTGTTGGTGGTAAAAATATCCTCATGGGAGTTGGAGGTGGGGTCACCACCCCTTAACCTCCCATGATAGATTATGGTGGTGGGGACCACCCGAACTTAACCTCCCATGCGAGGATAAATGAGGTGGGGAGCTCCCGAGCTCTTAACCCCTTCAACTCCCCATTAAAGTGGAGAAAACTCTTAAGCATAACATTAATTTAGGGGATCCTCTTCACCTCCCCTAGAATTTAATTTTGTGCCAACCCTTCACATTAATTAATGGGATCCTACCTAATTAATTAGACCAATTTAAATATTTTCCATCAAATTAATAGTATATTACAATCTATTATTTTGTTGGCATTTTCATTTTGTTGGAGCATTGAGTGGAGAGCTTGGGATAATTAGAGTTCTCCAACGAAGAACCCTATCTCCCAATGAAGAGCAAAGAATGAAGAATGTCGAATATCTTCAAATTCTACCTCGATATTTCAAACGCCGTGAGACGTCATCAACGACCTACTTCTGCATCGTCGTCAACGAGCGAACGTAACTCAGGTTTGGAAGTTCTTGTCGGATGTGATGAACGACGTTCTTCTTCGTCTACTTTTTGCAACTCTATCAACAAACGACGAATGATGAACTAAGGGAGGGGTTTTTTTGAGTAATATACCAATTATTATTCTCACCTTCGTTTGTAATGGAAAAATTGAAGAGATTGAAATAACAATTAAAAATCGTCTTCTTACTTCATGATGAGCCGATTTTTACCATCCAAAACGTAGAGGGTGAGTGCCAAACCAACATGGCCCGACCCATCTGCCATTCTTGTTTGAGATGATCCTTGGTATGGAGATGAGGCGACGGAATGACGAAGGTGGCGACGACAAAGCCGACACTACCCGCGGCCTCCTCGAATCATGAAACCCTCGCAGTGCGACGATGCTCTTAGCCGAACACCTCCGACCCACGTCGGCCCGAGCCACGCTAAACCGGCATGCCCGGCCACCGCTCGGCCGTCGGGCCGCCTGCCCGCAGCCTACCAGGCACCTCGTGCCCCCTGCCGGCCTGCCCGCACCTCGCACGGCCTGCCCTGCTGGCCTGTCGGCGCCCCATCCGCCATGCTCGGCACCCTGCCGGCCTGCTCGCACCCCACGCGACCTACCCGCGGCCAGCCAGTTCCCCACACGCCCTACCAGTCTGCATGTGCCCCTAGCGGCCTGCCCTGCCAGTCTGCTGGGGCCCTGCGTGCCTTTCCGGCCTTCCCCCCGCCCCATGCGGCTAGCCCCCAGCCTACATGGTGCCCCGCGCTCCCCTCATGACTCCCTTCCCGGCCGCCACGCCCTGGTTCCCAGCCAAACCGACTGGGTCACGCCGGCCTCTCAAGATGGCCCACGGTGTCCCAGGCGGCGTCGCTGGGCTAACCGGCCCCAGCCTTCAGACCGAGCCGCCTACTCGGTGACTTCCGGGCCAAACCACCCTCATTGTCCACTAGGTCGAGCCCAGTGTACCGGGCTGAACCTAGCTAGATGACTCACCCAACGGGCTGGTTCAAACCTAGTGGGTCAAACCGGGTTGAATTAGACATGGTTGGACCTGACTGGGTTGGGCCGAGTTGGTCCGATAGGGTCGGGCCAGACCCGGGCCCACTACTGACCCTTTTCAATCATTGCATATATCTTTGTCACTAGACGTCTGTTTGATGAAATGTCATCGGTGCTGGTATTCATGGAACACGACAGTCCTTTTGAGAATACCCAACTAAAGTTCATGGTATATATGAGATATGGTCAGGTTGGATCGTACACGAATCCAACAGGGGCCCCAGGACTAAAAGACAAATAACACACAGACCGAGCATCCGATCGACGGGCCGTCTGTTGCGTTGAGACCCCTATGACAAGCCAGACCATTGAGATACTTCTACGTGGGACTTCGTGATAGTAAGATTATTGACATGTAGCTCGTGGAGTGGACCCTCCTATAGACGAGCGGGTAGAGTGCAGAGACTTAGTAGCTGGCTTAGACCTAAAGAATTCTTGGTCGATTAGACTCAAAGTGATTCGAATAGCCCAGTGGGGAGCGCTTGGTAGTCGGAGGCAGACCCACGGCGGAGGAGCGCCTAGTAGTTGGAAAAATACCCGCGGTACTCGATAGGAGAAGTACCTCTACAAGCTCTTAGGGGGATCACCTGGTAGTTGGCGGCAGACCCACAGTGGGGAGTGCCTCTGTGTGAGCGTAGCAGACCCACGATACTTTAATAGAGGAGTACCCCAGCAGTCCAATGTCAGTGGGAAGCACCTTGGTGTCACGGTAGGCCCACTGTACTCGATAGAGGAAGAGTTATCCAACAGACTTGGTTTCATTAATATGAATAAAAATCCTGGTTGATCTGAGTCAGTAACTTTTGTGTTTACCTCATTATTGAGATGGATTACTTGATAACATAGGTATATGTATGGGAATATAACTAAGTGGGGTTATCTATTGATTTCATACATTTTGGTTTATCTTTGTTGGTTTTGTGAGACCTTAAGGGCCTCAGGGTCCCTACTAATTATTGTTATACTCACCCCTACAAGGTCTTGGCCTTCACCTCGTTGTGTTGGTTGTTGACGATGGATATTGCTGACTGAGGCTTAGTGGACAGGACTAGATGGTACCCAGAGGTGGACCACATGGTGTGATGGTATACGGAGGAGACGGAAGGATGTGGAGTATTGTGGAGCCTTTCTATACCTACCTATTAGGTAGGACTTCCTGGTGGACGATCTGACAGCTGTTTAACTTTCTTCGGTTGTACTTCTTTTCATTTTTTTGAACATTATACTTGGGATTGTTTTTCTGGCCGCCTTTTTCTTTTCATCACTCCTTTTGTATACAGTTTTACTTCGTTTTTAGCTTCCACCTTGTACTCTATTGTGTGTGTTTACAGTTATGAAGGCAATGCCTTCCCTATTATAGGGATTTATTCCATTGGTGCTAGTCACCAGCCCCTGGAATATGGAAGGTGGGCTTGGGGTAGTCACATCACATGCCCTGTGAGATTGGTCGTGACATTTACCTTATAATAGATGACATTTTTATTTTTATTTACCTATTTTAATAAAGAAGTGTTATAATTTTTTTATAATGTGGTGTTGAAAAAAGGTATTTCCAAATTTCAATCCCTTGATTACTAATATCATGATAAAATTTCAATGATAAAATTTCTTTAATGGGGTAGAATTTAAAACCCATAGATTTTAAAAGAGTGAAATCTCGTTAAATTCAGTATATGAACTAAAAAATGTGATTATAATTGAATACTACACCCAACTACATTAAGATATATGTAATTTTATAAGAATTCAATTACTTTAATAGATAACGATTAACATAACACTATTTTTAAATGACACAAGATACTCTAACGAAATTTTATAATATAAAAATGAAAAATTGGCTTTTTGTAATTTTTTTTGAAATTAATTGTATTAAATATATTATGAATTTTTTTAAACATGGATAAACCAAATTAAATCTCTATAAATTTATTAGAAATAAAATAATAAACTTTTTAAATAGAAAGAATTTTTTTCTAAAATATCATTTTTTCTAAACGAGGAATAATAGTTCTTCATAGACATAATTTACGATTAATTTTTTTCCACTATTAGAAATTTATTTGAAAAAAGCATAATTTTTGAAATATTCATATCATTATTTTATTTGGATGATTTTTTTTATAATTTTTTAAATTGTTTTATGTTTTCACAAATATTGGAAAACGATTTTTTTAATTTAAAATGGTATTTGGTTTAAATTATATACTAAGGAAAATTATATTTTAAATATGTTTTAAAGTATAGTTTGGTCTATTATATTAAATAATTATAATTTATCTAGTTTTAATCAATTTAATATTTAATTATTATATAAAAAAAATTCGAACATTCAAAAAACATTTCATTGGAAACCGATTTTTGTCATGTTTATGTGTTTTATATTAAAATATACGCTACCATGTAATATTTTTTCCATCGTGATTCTAATGGTGGGTAAATAGATTTATATAATTATTATATATTAAATAATTTAAAATATATTATTATAATATCATATATACCTTCTCACATATCTTTTTTTTGTAAATATTAAACTTTTGGTGAAGTGTATAGCGGACTATAGCCACAAATAGTCATGTCGATTTTTCATCAAAATCATTACATAGCAGGTAGTAGGTGAACAGATGTTCTTTGTAAGAATATATGTGATATATATGACATTAAATTTATTATGAGAAATTAAAATAAAATCTAATTACTTACCCTTTCTACTATTAATGAAATGAAACTATCACGTGTTGATAGGTTTGATTTACAATCTCTATGAAGCGATGTATCATTGTTCAAAATTAAATTATGTTTGTAATGAATTATATAATGAAACAAATATGTATAAAATTAATATCATTCTAGATATTATTAAATTTTATCATATGATTATTATCATTAACATTCATGAAAAATCAAATAAGATAAAAAAGGAAATTAACACCTGTAATAATATTGATAACGAAATATTATTATCAAAAGTGTAATAATATTTTATAAAAGTATTATATATGGTATTATATATAATACTATGATTATATTATAGTTTAGTTATATTTTTTAAACCAAAATACCAAAGTATAATGAGTTTTCAACTAATGGGAAGTGTGATGTAAGGGGTCCCATAACAGAATTTCTATTCATTGGGTTATACAACTAATTCCTTAGTTACATTATTCTAAATTAATGTGTGAAAGAAAATTTGATTAAAATTTTATTTATTTTCAATTTCTAAGGTGTGGATATTAATTTATTACAAATATTCTATAAACTTATTAACTGACACCTCAATTATACAAACATTGTAAGGGTTTCATCCCAGATATCATTCTATAAAACACATGTTCTTTCATGGACGTTTTTCTTATAAATGGTGTATATAATACCCCTTTATATACTATATCAATAGTCATTCATAAATAAAAATATTTAATTTTGAATTTAATATTCATCATTAATGGAATGATATGTTTCAAAACATACCAAATCAACATGTGTTTATGTTTCTATATCATTTTAATCGAGATTGATTATGATTAAGTTACCTTAAAAGGAAATTAGTTGATCATTGTCTAAAAAAAATTAAATTTTTAATATTATATTTATTCATGGTGATATCATATAATAGAATATTTTTTAACATGTTTGTATATAATATTATTGTTAAAATGTTTTTGGGGCAATTTAAATTCATCGCTATCTTCAGCCAAAAACGATTTCCTCCTCCGAGAAAATTATTTTAAAACAATGTTTGAATTTTTTTACTATGATTGGTAAAATTGATTTTTACCCTGTATTAGATATATTTTTAATAATAAAATTAAATATTCATATTTTTTTTAGAGCAAGGTTTTTTTTATTTTTTTATTTTTCATACAATAAAGTAAATGGAATCTTTATTTTTAATATATTTTAAATTATTAGAAAATTTACAAAATCACAAGCACTCAATATTTTTAGGATTCTATTTTATATTTCAATGAATATTTTTAATAAAATGTTTCATTATTTTTTCATAGTTTTTTATATTTTAGATATGTTTTTTCAAAATAGATATGATAATTTTATATAAATATGATCAGAGTTATCATTCGAAATCATTTTCAATTTATGCTGACATACATTGATATTAGAAAAATTGAAAAATTTGTTTCCCTCATGAATGATTTTAATATTGTTAAAATAAATTTCATCCATTAAAACAAACTTTGATATAATATACTGATTATATAATATGTAAATTTTTCTCTCACTTATATATACTATTTATTCCTCCAACCATTGTTGGTGAAATACATTCCTTTTGAACATTTATAAAATGCCTTTATTGCAAAATATTCATTAATTGGGATGGGGAAAAAATTTATATAACATATTTTACTTCCATGGACACTTCTAATATTGTGAATGATGATTTATTTATATCATATAAGACACTATTATCATGAACATGTTAGGACGTGTGTTCCCAGATAGTGTTCCAATGCATTGGGGATATATTATTGTCTCATGAAATGGAAATTATATGATTAAAGAGTAAACACAATCCATTATGAGTATTTTCCTCCATGATATGATTTCAATCAATTTAGCCATGAATCATTTCTATGTTATGTCATATGTTTTTGAAACATTTACTTTTATTTAATTAACATATGATACAACATTTTTTTCTTTTTCCATATTAATAATCAAATGACTTGTCTTTTAAGATATCATGTCATTTATTTGAAAAATATGTTATGTTTCCTTATCATGTTTATTCCCATAGTAGTATTTTTACTCACCACTTTCATTATGAATTCACTAAGTTATACCTTGTAGTTTTAAGAGCTCAAATAGTTGTTAGGAGCTCATTAGAGAAAATAAAATAAATATTCCATTATTATACTTACTTTTATTTAATATTAACCTAGTAATTAATATAAATAAGTGCATTATAATCATTTTGATGTATTAATTTAATTTATGATTATGAAACATGTAATAAAATGTGTGAATTGAATGATTTTCCATAGTTTCCATATAGGATTGAGATGAATCTTTATGTAGTAAAAAGTAGTGATCTCTTATACGAAATAGAAGATACATCACCATGATAGTAATTATCCCACCCATGATATATAGTTTATTGTGGTTTTTTGCACTATGGGGTTGTATTTTATCATTAAGGAATTCATTATTGTCTTTAGAGAACACATGAGGTTGAGGAATAACTTTTCTATATGTGATTTGAATATAAAAGAATAGAGGTTGATGAATTTTCTCCATCACAATGAATTTTAGTTCTCTTATATTCAATAGAATGAGACAGTTTTTTGTTAATTCATTATGTTGAAATCTATATGGATATACGGTTCAAGAGTTTTAGGATTGTTGGAATTGTATGAAGGATCATAATGTGATTACTCTTTGTGTAGTAGGAATAAATTATGAAGGTTTTCCATATTATATGATCATGATTTTTTCCCTAATTTAGTATGTAGGAGAATAACAGTGGGGATACACATAGGTATAGGTTATGTATAATCCTGTCAGCTAAGGTCATTTTCTAGATGAATGGTCAGATGATATACAATACTTGGTGTTGTTTCTAGAGAGTTTATTTGATTCATTATAAATGTTAATGGGATTTGTAAATGTATTTCATAAATCTCTATTAGTGGTATATAACAGTTTGACTAATATGAATCATTGTCTAAAGAGGTATATTGAGAGGCATGTGATGAAACAGTTGGTGGTACAATTTGTGGGGATGATTTTGGTTCTTCAGGATTTGAATTATCAATAATGATTTCCAAGAGTTTTTTAGTAGACATTGGATGTTCCCCACTAGAAAAGGGGATAAATATTAATTTATTGACTCACCAGAATATATTGATATTAGGAAGGATTCGATTCTACTTTGGTGACAATGGAATGTATAATTATATTTTTCAATTTTCTATAACAAGTGATGTGAATGCTTATAGAAGTCCATATGTGGACTATGTGGTTAGGATTCATTAGGCGCCAAGGCCCATAAGAATTGATCAAGATCCTATATCTACATTTTTTTGTTATGGAGAGGATTGTAGCAGTTTTTTGGATGTCAATTACACAACAACACTACTTTCCACCCATAGACATATGGAAAAACAAAACAGACCATCCTGATTCTCAATAATATGTTGTGATATCAAGTATTGGATATCAGAAGATTATTGGAAAATAAATTAACTTTGGTTATGTTTAAATATAAAATTGGCTACAAATTTTACACTCACATGCCTCAATTTGGGGAATTGTATAAAAAACCATTTCATTCTTTATTTCGCTTGGTCGATGCTAGGGATTCACTTTTTCTTGGACATAATATTCAAAAAAGGACAAGAAAAATGAATTAGATGGTGTGAGATTATATTATGGTGGGGAAACACCATCAAATTTTCTATTTTGATCTGTAGCCGAGGTCCTGGGTGGGTGAGGTTAGAGAATCTATATTTTTTAGGGTCTCTCTAAAATGGGGGTTGTATAGGTTTTTAGGGGGGATTATGATATCATCCAATTATTTATAACTATTGAGGAATTGGTGTGTTTTTGGTAGAAGTTTTATCGATTAGATATTCTGCTATAGTAGAATAGGATCCATAATGTTGTCAATATATCTATAATCAGTCGATATCCTCTTGGTGAATCCCTTTTCATTGAATGTGGTAGTTAGATATTGAGGACGATGTGGCATTCATGGATTATATTGAAGAGATGAATGAATCTAAATAAACAATGTTTAAAAAATGATATATCATCTTGAATCATGTTATGTGGAATCCTGATGTATTAGAAATGAGTATAATGGAATCTGATACATATATTTCTGTCTAACACATGGTATTATTTTTAGATTCTCTTTGTTCTCATTTTTTTTATGATGTTATCCATAAATATTGATGTTTTATGAGATGTAATTTCTTTATTAATAATGTGATTTACTTTATATCATTTAACATATATTGATGGGATGTCAGCTTCCTAGTGAAGATATGGTATATAATTTCTTTAAAATCCATGATGTTGAATCATTGTCACATAAAGATGATAATATCTTGATACGAAAGGTGTAATTATTCAATTTTCGTTTTTGGGTAAGTGTTCTATGTTGTACGTAGTAGTTTTCAACTTGGTTTATGTAGGGATTTAAATTTTTGTGTGAAATGATTCTTAATTGAGGTCAATGTAAATTGATGTGGTGATATGGGATGTTTTGTGAAATATTTGTACATTTACTTGTGATTTTGGTAAGTGGTTGTGTTTATGGTGTAACGAGATCGCTTTGAGGAATCCATGGGGATAGTTTTTTCAGATCCTTCACTTTTATTTTTTTGGAAATGTTTTAATTATCCAGAATGAGAATCATTTCTAAATTATCAAATTTAATGGGATTTCCCTTATAGTCTCAATACTATGTTTTTTTGGGAGGTAAAGTCTTTTGGATGTGTCATGAGAAGGGTTTGGATGTGTTTTTTGTTGAATGATTGATGTAATATGTGGTTCATGATTTAAATATGTGATTATAATGTGAGAGGTTGTTTCACATATCAGAGGATGGAGATACATTACTTGATGTTGGGGATGAATTTTCTATTATTAGATAAGTGAAAATGGGAATGAATTTTTGATGATGTTAATAGGTAATGTAACACCCTGACCCCAGAATCCCAGAGTCGGTGTATTGTTACGTATCATTTTCATGATCACAAAAGATCATGTCTCAAAAGACCGATTAGTTTAGTAGCCTAGGAAGTACTAGATACATTCATGAGGTTTAAATTGCATAATTAAATGGAAAACTACAACAACATTGTTTCCATAGACAATTCTGAGATCCCATAGACTATCCCTGAAGGTCAGTAATAATATACTTCTTCACATCCTGGGAAAAATAAAACATATAATGTGGTGAGATCAGATGATCAGTAAGGATAAAAATATACCATAAACATTCAAAAATAAGCATAAACATTTAGGGAAATTTATAAAACTAAAACAAAATACTTTTCAACCTAAACATCATAATAACATGTAAAATATAAATCAAAATAATTCAATTTACTTACTCACAAGGATATTATACTAGTCGAATAATCACATGCAGTATCAATAGAAATATTTATAAAGATGGACTGCATAATGCCAGACTATCATAACAACCTATTCAAGGCCTTGTTCCAAGACTACAAATATGATTTTTGTCAAGGCCTTGTTCCAAAACACTAGTTTGTCTCATGAGACCTGCTGATGCATCATGAAGCTATAGCGGGCTCCACTGATCACTTACTATGTCCAATTAATTATTCATATGAAAAGGTTTAAACATAACATAAACATTCGTATTAAAACTGTCATATGAAATTACATACTTTATCCATAAACCATGAATGGTATAAAAATAGCACATCCACAGTCAAACATATCACAAAATGTTCAATAAAATATGGATATTTTGTGTCATAATAAATCAAATTCAAAAAATCTTACAATCCATCAATGGATGTTGACATAGATGAAATCAAAACAATTTTTCAGAAATATCTCTTTCTATTTTGAAATCATTTAAAAGTAATATAATTTTAAAATAAAAAATTTCTTCTGAAAATATACTTATAATATTGTATTGGAAGCTTTGACAATGTTTAAAGGAAGGAAAATAGCCGCACCCGTCGTATGAATTTAAAAAAACATTCTTTCCATAATTTTGTTGAAAAGGTCAAAAAGTACCTTGTTTGGAAAACGACAGAAATATTTATTTCAAAAAACAACTTCAGATAATAAAGAGATAGTGAAATTAACCCCTACCTTGTACATTTCCTTGGTCGAGGGTAGGATAAACTCCTTTATAATGGTGGAATAATTGTTATTAAATTATACAATAATTATATACATTAATATGATATCATATATTATCTTTTAACATTGCTTTGTTAATAATATCTTAGTATTATCGTTGTTTCGGGTGTTAACTGATTCTTTTTCCATTATATGCTTTGTAAAATAAGTAATGTTTTTTATGGATATGATGTATCTTATTCATATTAAGAATGATATTATGTCTTTAAACATTATTTTTATTCATCTAATGAGTATTTTTATTGAATGGATTACGATGGGGAATGAATCTCATCGCGTTCGTGGAGACGGTAATCCTTACCTACGCACGAGCAAAAATATCATTATTTAGATATTAAAATAATATATAATTGTATGGTATACTATATATATAGAATTATTATCATGTTATAATTATTAATTACAACAATTACACATCATTATTATACCCATCCAAATAATAATGTATTGAATAAAAATTACAGTACGACGTGGAGACGGTAAGACGTACATACGCACGTATGGTGACATGTCATTCAAACGATGGATAGAATAATGAATATGGTTGTACCATATTTATAATAACATCACAGTATATATAAAATACTAGAGTTGTTATTTTATAATGTAAACAACAAATAAAGAGGAAGTGGGAGAAGAAAGGAACTTGAAAGAGGTGATGAAATATTTTTCTCTTCCTCGACTTCTTCCTTTTGATTTGATCAAAAGGGATCCTTATATTGGATTTATGAAAAAATTAATGCCTCTAAGAGGAAATTAGTACCTTTTATAGAGTATTTGGGATGGTGTTGGCTGCGCCAAAGGGATTTTAAGGTGTGAATTAGGGTGAAGGGGGAATGCCCTTTTATAAGATGGGTGAGGGAACCATAGGAAAAGGTAGAAATATTATTTTATAATAAAATTATTTTAGGTTTCTAATGGTTACAAAATAAAATATTTAAAGGATAAGGTGGGGATGGGTCGAAAATCACTCAATAAATAGGTTTTATACATTTTTTGGTCACTATATTAACATTATCTTTTAGATTTAACTCTTAGTTAAATAGTTTAACATTTACCATGTCTCTTTGAATTTTTATTTTATATAGATAATAAACTTACTAAAAACTTCCAAGAGAAACCCAAGTGGTTCATTAATGATACAACTATAATTATATAAGACTTTTTGAAGAACCATATATTTTTAGGAATATAATATCAAATAATAATATAATATTTGTTTTAAAAACTCTTTTATGTCAATTTTGACACTATTTGGAATTTTTTTTATAAATTCATAACAGCATTATTACTTCTAAAATAATCCATAAATATATCCCGATCATGTCTTATTAACCAAAAAAATTTGGTTAATTTATAAATAGTCTCAAATTACATTTATTTGAATATTTATAACATTAAATATTGTAATATTTCATTAATTAGGTAATTAGAGCATCATCATTGTGTCACAAATAAATTAAATTATTTAATGTCTAAAAATCTAAATAAAATACAATTATGTAGGAAATATTTTTATCTTATTAATGAATATTTATTGTTGAATTTATCTTATGTATAATAGTATATTAAATTTTTTTAGTTATTATACGTTGAATTTAACAATTTTAACTCTTCTTTGGATTCAATAATAATAAATGTCTTAATCTAATCCAAGTGGAGCTAAAGGATCATATTTTATTCCTAAGGTTAATTTTGGTCAATTTACACTTATCCAATAGAACTATGACATGTGTTAGGATAATAATAAAATAATTTTTACCCTTAAATACCCTATTTACATTTACCCATGGTAAATAAAAGTAAAAAATTACTATTACCCAAAAATTATTTTCATCTTATTGAACAAAATTTTAGTTACTAATATCAACCATGTCTCTATGATTTTTGAAATTTAAGGTCACAAAAGTTGTAAAATTAAGTTTTATGCAAACTTTCAAATGCTTCTAGGAGTTGGGTAGAAGACGATAAAATTACAATAAAATTTTTATAAATCTAAACATTTTATAACATTACAAAAATTAATTACATAGAACATATATAGGTATTATATATATATTTTTTCCTAAAATAAATTTAGATAAAATAAATATTTATTTAAATTAAAAGTTGGTTTTAACAAATAACACAATGTTTTTCATTATTCATCAAAAAATGAATGTTTTCATAAACATACCAAAAATTCAATCTATGAAAATTTTGATATTACAAATTCAAAATTAATTTATATTTTACAAAATTCAATATATCTAAATTTTATTTATTAATTTAAAATTAATTCCCATTGTCGAAACCAAAAAGAATGTTTTAAAAAATAATAACTACCAAAAGATTAGTATTTGTTTATGTCCAATTTCAAAATGAAATTACTTCCAATGAACAAAATTGGATTAAATGTTAAAAATATAATCTAATTATGCTTCCAAATTATTCAAATGTATAGTTGAAAACTATAAATTATTTTGATTAAAAAAGTTTTTTACAGTTAAAATTTAATATTTTTCATTATTCACCGAAATATGAATGTTATCAGAAAAACACCAAACGTTTATCAAAGCTAAATTTTTTTGTTCTGATTATAAATAAGAAGTTTATTTTGTCAAATTTAATAAATAAATGTTTTAAATATTGGATTTAAAAAGGGTTTTCCATTAAAAGGTAGTAAAATTGCATTAAAAAATACATGTTTTATCTTAAAAAAATGAATTTGTTCTTATATTTTTTCTATGAAACTCATAATATGGATTCTAAAATTATAAGGATAATATAAAATTCATAATTTAATTAATACTCTTCATTACCGATTTTGAACAGCTAGTTTGGTATGTCGTGCTACCGTTGAACTCAGTGTTGTATGTAGTGAAAGATATTGAATTACATAGAAGAAATAACATACTATGAAATCACATAGTTTTACATTCTCCCCTCCTTCAATAAATTGTGTCCTCTCAATTTGAAATTTTCTTCTGAAATAAAAGGTTAAAAATAGAAAAATACCATTTTGGAGAACCCACATTAGAAATTAGGTTAAGACAATTTAGTCTTAATATGACTGAAAGGGAAATGAAAAAGTCACCACAAAATTATGACCATGATTAAAAGAAAATTGGTGCCAATTAGAGACACATAATTGGAGGAAAAAAGTAAATAATTATTTGGATTGGCTGAGGTCATCAATCACACTCAAGTATAAAAATGAGGGCCTCAAATCCATCAATCTATGATGATTTAAAATATCATTAGTTCAACAAAACACAAGGTATTAGGATAAGGCATTTTTGGTTTTAGGATCCCTTAAATAAAGTTTAAGAATTAATTTCTTCATAGAATAAGAGAATATATATATACATACATGACAAGTAGAGTTTCATCCTTCAAAAAATTTCTACGAAAAACTCATCTTTCACTACAAATGATAATAGAACTCAAAAATATTCTATTTATCCAAATCGTGTAAGGTTCAAAATATTAACATATACCATTATAATGAATAAAAATATTTTTTAATAACAAGGGACTTACTGTAGGCTAGTTGTAGGTAATAATGCTTTGTCACACATTAGTTGTGGGTTCGATTCCTATAGCTTTGTCCGATGTAATGGATTGTCACATGGTCTGCGTGTCTAAAACTATAGTATTATAATATTCTCAAAATAATCTTACGAAATGTTTTAAACTTAATCAATAATTTCCAATGTCCAACTTAATCCATTCAAACCTTTGTAGTTATCCAAAATACCACTATCCAAACCACAATCCAAAATTTATAAGGAAGTTAAACACAATGAAAATCCCTTTTTACACATAGTAACTTGTGAATACCTTAATTATGTATTATTTTAAAAAATGGTAACACTATGAATTACTATAAACCCATATTTATTAATTTCATGTTCCCTTATTCTTTATAGAATAATAGATATACTCCTTATATCCATAAATGTATTAAACTCCAATAATGATGGAATATACAAAACATTAATCATTTCCAAGGTAGTTGAGAATATCCAATATAATTTATCCAAATTTACCATCTCTTATTCCAAAATTACTACCTCAGTATCAGGACCATATAATCTCAAATTCCCAATGAAATAGTATTGCAGTACAATCCTTATTTATTTCCAAAATTCAAATAAACAGTACATCATTGATACAACACTCAAAATGAAAAAATACTTCAATAACAACATAATAACTCTTAATCATTTATCTTCATATTTGGTAGTATCATAACACGATTCTTATCCAATAGTATCATTTAGGTTATACTCTGATGATTTTTACATTGATTCGCGTAGTGTCTCAACTCCTTGCAGATGAAGAATTGTATATTTGAAACCTTTTTCTCACCCTTACAATCACGTACTTGGTGTCCTTTTTCTCCACATTTATAACAAACTCATATTCCCTTAACTCATTCACCAAGGTGATTTTTTCTCATTTATCACATATGGGAAAATTATTCTTTCCCCTCTTTCCATTATCCATCTTTCTCTCTACCATACTTTTATTATCTTTCGTCCATTCAATGCCATATGACTTATATAATTATTTACTTATCTTATTAACAAATGATTTTATTTCTTCATATGTTTTGAATACATGAGACACTATTTTCCTTCTAAATGTTGGCTTAATACCATGAAAGATATATCCTTCCTACTATTTAGATCATACGTATTTTTGGAGTTCACATTACTTCTATGTGGTTCCATTTCTATACAATTTCATATACTATGTCAGTTTATGAATTACAATGAATAATTCCAAACTTGTAGAATACCTAATGTAAATTGAACAGTTTATGGATATAATCCATAATCATAAAAATATTTTCTTTGAGGAGGTTTATAATTATAAACCCTTCATAAAGATCTGTAAAGAAAATGAGAATTATCATAAGCATATCCCCTGAGAGTTTCACAACCAAGAATGCAGAAAGGCCAGTTATCGTGCACCAGTTCCCATTCGAGTATAGCTCAAAGAGGTGCTTTCGGGTTTTACCTCTAGGTACATATTTTCCATTACGGCCTCTACCTGCACTTATCCAGACCGGGATGCATTTCTTGGAAAACTCACAAAATCTCTATAATACCCAATTTCTAAGAAGTTCTTCTATACTCATCCTCAAAGTCTATCTTAGGGCTATGTGCTCTAATTAGAGTTTATCTAAATCTAGTTTCCTATGTTTGTAGTAAAAATTATCTAATACCAACTGTAACACTCTGACCCCAGAAGCCTAGAGTCGGTGGATTATTATTTATCATTGGCATGATCACAAAATATTAAGTCTCTAAAGAACGATTAGTTTAGTAGCCTTGGAAGTACAAGAGACATTCATAAGGTTTAAATTACATCATAAAATAGAAAACTACAACAAAATTGTTTTCATGGACAATACTGAGATCCCATAGACTATCCCTCCAGGTCAGTAATAATATACTTCTTCACATCCTGGTAAAAATAAAACATATAAAGGGGTGAGCTCAGATGACCAGTAAGGATACCAATATAGTGGAAACTTTCAAAAAGAATCATAAATTTTTTTAGAAATGTATAGAACTAAAAAAACCCTTTTCAACATAAACTTAATCATAATATGGAAAATAAAAATCAATATAATTCCATTTACATACTCACATAGATATTCTACTAGTCGAATAAACACATTCAATATCAATATCCACTTTCATAATGATGGAATGCATAATATTAGACTTTGATAACCACATAATCAAGGCCGAGTGCCAAGACTACAAATAATATTTTTGTCAAGTCCTTGTTCCAAGAAACAAGTTTTTCTCAAGAGACCTATTGATGCATCAAGGAGCTATAGCGGGCCCCTCCCGTCACTTATTATGTCCAATGAATTCCTCATATGAAAAGGTTTAAACATAACATAAACATTTGTATTAAAACTAGCATATGAGATTTCAATACTTCATCCATAAACCATGAATGGTATAAAAATAGTACATCCCTAGTAAAACATATCACATAACCTTCAATAAAATATGGCTGTTTTTTATCATAATAAATCAACTTCAAATAAGCTTACAATCCATCAAAGGATGTTGACATAGATGAAATCAAAACATTTTTTGAGAAATAACTATTTCTATTTTGAAATCATGTAAAAGTAAAATAATTATAAATGATTTTTTTTTCAAAACATTCTTATAATATTGTAACAGAAGCTTCGACAATGTTAAAATGATGGAAAATAGCTGCACCCTCCATATAAGTTAAAAACATTCTTACCTTAATCTTGTCTAAAAGGTCAAAAGGCACCATGTTTGGAAAACAACGGAAAGATTCTTTTCAAAAACATATAAGGTCAAACAATGGTGTAAATGACATTAACCCAATGTCTATTAAATATTGAATTTTTTTTTGAAATACACTTTTATGAAACATGGATGTGGATGATAAAGTGGTCCCAACAAATACTTACATAAAAATATCATCAGATATTATAGAGATTGTAAAATTAACCCTTACCTTGTACATTTACTTGGTTGAGGGTAGGTTAACCTCTTTTATAATGGTGGAATAATTTTTATTAAATTCTAAAATAATTATATACATTAATATGATATCATATTTGATCTGTTAATATTGGTTTGTTAATAATATCTTAGTATTATTGTCGTTTCGGGTGTTAACTGATTTGTTTCCCTTTATATGATTTTTTATGTAAGTAATGTTTATTATGTATAGGATGTATATTAGTCATATTCTGAATGATATTATGTCTTTAAAAATTATTTTTAATCATCTAATAAAATTTTCATTGAATGGATAATGATGGGGAATGAATCTCATCGCGTTCTTCGAGACGGTAATCCGTACGTACGCACGAGCAAAAATATCATTCTTTTGATGTTAAAATAATATATAATTGGATATTATATCATATTTACAGAATAATTATCATGTTATATTTATTATTTACTTCAATTACACATCATTATTATACCCATCAAAATAATAATGTATTGAATAACAATTACACCACAACGTGGAGACGGTAAGCCATACATATGCTCATATAATGAAATGTCATTAAAAGGATGGATAAAATAATGAATATGGTTGTACCATATTTATAATAACATAACAATATATATAAGATACTGTAGTTATTATTTTAGAATGGAAAAAACAAAGAAAGTGGAAATGGAAGAAGAAAGGAACTTGAAAGAGGTGATGAAATATTTACCTTTTATTTAGGTTCTTCTTTTTTATTTGATTAAAATGGCTCTTTGGTTGGAATTATGTCTAATTTAAGGCTACTAGGATTAAGGGAGGACAGTTTAGAGGGTATTTGGGCAATGTTTGGCCGACCGAAATGGCATTTAAGGTTTGAATTAGAGATAATAAGGAGTTCCTTTTTATAACAGGGGTGAGGGGCACCTTAGGAAAATCTAGAAATATTATTTTATAATAAAATAATTATTGGTTTCTAATGGTTAAAAAATGAATTATTTAAAATATAAGGTGGGTATGGAACGAATACCACTCATCTTATACATTATATATAGGTTTGGGGCACTATATTAATTTTATCTTTTAGATTTAACTCTTAGTTAAATAGTTTAACATTTACCCTGTATCTTTGTATGTTTATATTATATGGTATATAAACTTACTATAAACATCCAAGAGAACCCCAAGTGGTTAATTTATGATGTACCTATCATTATATAAGTCTTTTGGATGATATTTAGATTTTTAGGAATAGAATATCAATTAATAATATAATATTTGTTTAAAAAACCCTTTATGTCAATTTTGAAACTATTTAGTATTTTGTTTTTTCTAAATTCATAATTGCATTATTAATTTGAAAACAATAATATAACAAACCCTGACATCTCATATTATGCTATATAATTAGTGTATTATATAAAAAGTCTAAAAAATATTTATTTGGATATTTATAATATCAAATTCTTTAATATTTCATTATTTAGGTTATTACTACATCATCATTGTGTCATAAATAAATTAAATTATTTAATGTCTAAAAAATATAAATAAAATATGAGTGTGTAGAAAATCGTTTTATCTTTATAATAAAAATTTATAGTCGAATTTATCTTATGTATAAGCCTCTATTAAAAATGATTTTGATTATTAAAATTTGAATTTAACACTTTTAACTCTTCTTTGAATTAAAATATAGTAACTGACCTAATGTAATCCAAGTTTACCTAGAGGATAATATTGTATTATTAAGGTTTTTTTCGTCGAATTAAACTTAACCAATAGACTTATGACATGTGTTAGGGTAATAATAATATCATTTTAACCCTTAGTTACCCATTTTACTTTTTACCGCGGTAAATAAAAGTTAAAAATTACGAATAACCAAAAATTATTTTCTTCTTATTGAACCAACTTTTACTTACTAATATCATCCATGTCTCTAGGAGTGTTGAAATTTAATTCACTTAAGTGGAAAAATTAAGTTTTATTCAAATTTCCAAATGCTCCTTGGAGGTGGGCAAAAGATGGTAAAATTTCAATAAAATTTTTATATATTTAAACTTATTATAAAATGAATCCAAGGACTTAAATTGAACTTATATAGTTATTATGTATCTATTTTGACTTAAAATAAATTTAAATAAAATAAATAATTATTAAAATGAAAATTCAGTTTTAACCAATAACGCACAATGTTTCACTATTCATAAGAAATTGAATGTTTTCAGAAACATACCAAAAATTCCCCCTAATCTAATTTTGATATTCCAAATTAAAAAATAAAGTCTATTTTACCAAATTTAGAATATATAATTTGAATTTATTAATTTAAAATTAATTCCTATTCTGAAAACAAAAAAGCGTATTTTACGAAATAATAACTACTAAATGATTGATATTTGTTTATGTCCAATTTTAAAGTGAAATTACATCTAATGACCAACATGGAATAAAATGGTAAAAAATTAATCTAATTAGATTTCTAAACCATTCAAATATATATTTGAAAAATATAAATTATTTTGATTAAAAAAGTTGTTTATAATTAAAATTTAGAATTTTTCGATATTCACCCAAATATGAATGTTATCAGAAAAACACAAAAAATTTATCAAAACTAAATTTTTATGTCCTTCTTTATAAAGAAGAAGTTTATTTTGTAAAATTTAATTTATAAAAGATTAAAATATTGTATTTAAAAAGGGTTATCCTTTAAAAGGTGGTAAAATTGCATTTAAAAAAATACATCTTTTATCTAAAAAAATGAATTTGTTCTTATAATTTTTATAAGAAACTCATAACATGAATTCTAAAATTACAAGGATAATATAAAATTACAAATTTAGTTAGTAGTATTCATAAATTATTTTGAACAGCTAGTTTGGTAAGTCATGGTGCGCTTGAACTAAGTGTTGCATGTAGTGCAAGTTGTTGAATTACATTGAAAAAATAACATACTATGAAATCATGGGGTGTTACAGGTAACATGATGTTAAATTAATGTCTAAATAGTGTATAGTTTTATAAATTCATAGGCCAAATTTGATTCATGGACTTATTTGGAAGACCTTAATATGATTTATTTTTTGAATTCGTTTTTTAGGTAATGGAAGTGATTTTAAAAAGATTGTATATAAATTAATGGCCTCACATGATTTTATTCATTATACTCGTATTTTTATTAAAAAATGTAAGAACCTGATGATACTTTTAGAGATCACCTACCCATATCATTTTACATTAATCGTTGCTTTCTGTAGGCATGATTTTTGGAAATAATGTTGACTTATCCTTTTTAATCCATTATTTCCTTCTTTTTAATCCATTGGGAAGTCATATCAGTGAAGTTTTTTCGGTTTAGGGTGTTTCTGTTCTATTTTTATATAAATAAATTTTTTGGTTAAAAAATACTGAGGTTTTCCTTGAATATTCACAATAATTTAATTACGTTCCCTTTCACCCTTCTATGTGTGGTGTTCAGATTGCATCTTTGAGGTATTTGATCTTTCTTCTCTCATTATTAGTTAATAATGTAGTGATATCTTGCATATTATTTCCCTTAGGGTGATACTATGAACCATCATAAAGATGATAATATTTTTTTTTAATAAAACTAATGATAATGTATAGAAATCATATATTTTACTTTTTTATTTATAACGAGTTTTCACTTCACTGTTTCCACTCCCAAAAATCACAACTATTGGGATACTTGTTTGGGTTATAGTTAATACGATTATATATCCATTTATTTGATTTTATAATATCACATTGAATAAAATAGATAATCTAATATATAAGGATAAAGTAATTATCTTGAAAAAAATACTTGTTAGTGTGAGAATTACCTAAAACATAAATTAATGACAACCCATGAACCCAAAATATGAAATATGTGAAAGCCATGATGTTTTTCATATTGTGGTTGTGATTTCAATGGTTTTTTGTGTGGTGTGTGATATGTTTGATAATAGTACTAACTGGATGGCATGTGGTTTGTGATTGAATGTTATGTGATGGTTGGTTTGCATGAAATGAGTCATGGTCTTGATATGTGGTTGTTTTGATGAGATGTGGTAGCTATGATGGGATGTGGCTGTCATGTTGAAATGGGGTTGTGGCGTGATTCCATGTTGATGTGAGATAGATGTGTTGTTTTATTATGATATGTATTGTGAGTTTCCCTATAGGTACAGAATAATTTTTAATAATAAAACTAAAATAGTATGGCTTGGAAAGGATAATGAAAACACCATATAAGTTAGGATTTATGCATAAATTGGTTTTTTAAATGTGAATAATAATGGAGATAACATTTGTTTTTGTTTTCAATTCATAGAATCTTGTAATTTCTTCACTGGGAAAAGATAGATATAATATGGTTTTTATTTTTTGGCTTGTTGATTTCTCATGTGGTGTTATGAATTAGAGGTGCTAGTTAAACTGGAGGGGGATGTGAGGCATTACAGTGATGTTTTCAGTTTTTATGGTACTCATCTTATTAACCCATTTTTTTGGATATTGAGTGTGGGTAATATATATATATATATATTGTATTTTAATTTTGATTAATATAGACAAACCACCCTAATGAAGAACTATTTACCAACACCCAAAAGTTGGGGGACTTTTTTGAATCATCATAATGATGGGGATGGAAGAATTTCTAACCCAAATTCCCTAATATCTCTTCCAAGAGATTTTAATATGAAATATTTCTGATTTAATAAACAAAAAAGTATAGTTTTAGAGATATTTTATGAGATTATAGGGAGTTTTAATGTTTGGGTCATGCATGGTAGGAGGGGACAAGGATGATCTGCCTCAAGATCACAATACCAAAATATTCTAGACATATGGTTATGATTGCGATATAATGTGAACCCCTTGGTGTCATTCAACAAGTAGTGATGTGGTGACAAAAGTGACTTCAAGAAGGACATGATGGTCAATATGAATAACTGTTCTTGTCATGATTTGGTTTCTCAAGTGACTTTTGTAATGATTTTTTAAAAGAGATGCGAAAGATGATGCATACGACATTGAAATGCGAACGAAGTAAAAAACTGTGAATTTTGTATTGGGTAACCTATTTATTGATACAATTAAAATTATTTTACCACAATTGGATATAATATTTTCTGAGTATTCTTTGGTGAGGATGAGATTTTATAATTAACCTACATATGTGTTGTTGGTTTTGATGTTTTCTCATGGGTAAATTATTTTAATATCTTAAAATATAAAAAAGAGAGAATGCATATGAACCAACTGAGTATACATGTTTTTTATAACCCAATATATATAAAAACAATTATTTAGGTTTCATCCAAGTCATGGGGGACTGATTTGGACGTCACTATCTGGGGTTTTGTGGCTATAGATAGGTTACTTCCATAAGTTTATTTTGTCTGATATTAATTTGGAGGATCTTTGAATTTTTGTGTATTATTTATGAATTATGGTGTTTTTTGGTTCCATTCCATTATATTTGTAATGGCCCGGACCACTCCAGTCCCTTACTTTGTGAGTTTTGGTGTTGGAGGTGTTCCGGGAGGTCAAGGGGACTTATCCCCAACACTTTGCCAATTTTCCAGTTCTGTGAACAGTGTTTCCAGTATTATCAACAGTAACAGATCGGTCTCACCGATCGGTCTGATAGATCGGTCTCACAGATCAGTTTCACAGATCGGTGTGACAGATCAGTTTCACAGATCGGTCTGACAGGTCGGTTTCACAGATCGGTCTGACAGATCGGTTTCACAGATCAGTCTGACAGCTCAGTTTCACAGATCGGTGTGACAGATCGGTTTCACAGATCGGTCAGACAGATCAGTTTCACAGATCGGTGTGACAGATCGGTTTCACAGATCGGTCTGACAGATCAGTTTCATAGATCGGTCTGATAGATCGCTTTCAGAGATTGGTCTGACAAATCGGTTTCACATATCGGTGTGACAGATCAGTTTCACAGATCGGTCTGACAGATCGGTTTCACAGATCGGTGTGACAGATCAGTTTCACAGATCGGTCTGACAGATCGGTTTCACAGATCGGTGTGATAGATCAGTTTCACAGATCGGTCTGACAGATCGGTTTCATATATCGGTGTGATAGATTGGTTTCACAGATCGGTTTCACAAATCGGTTTCACAAATCAGTGTGACAGATCAGTTTCACAGATCGGTGTGATAGATCGGTTTCACAGATCGGTCTGACAGATCGGTTTCATAGATCGATGTGACAAATTGGTTTCACAGATCGGTTTCACAGATCGGTTTCATGTACAGTAATAGTGGGTGAACATTGTTTCCAGATTCCTACAGTTTTGCCCCTTTTGACGTTTCCTTTGACGTAAAATACTTTTTAAGCCTTATTTTAAGGGCTCTTAAGGCCGTTTAAAATTCCATAAATCCTATATTAATTTTTCCTAAGGCTTGGAATGTTTTACTTGGTCAAACCGCGTGGGTTAATGTGATCCGTTTTTAGTGGAGAATTAACCAGATCTTAAACCGTCACCCCATTAAATCTTAAAAAGGGACGAGATATCATTCTTCCTTGTTATTTCCCTTTGTTCTCGATTAAGAGGCACTATAACCTTTCAATCCTTTCTGTAGGAGTTGCACAATCAATCTTTAATCCTAGGATTGTTTCTGCTCTGTTTTGGATGCAACTGAGTCGTGTCGATCAATCTTCGATATAAGGTATGTTGTATCGTCGTTCTTTTGGGGTTCATCTTCTCCTATCATCTTTTCCATAATTATACCATGTATTCTCTAAGATTCTAATGGGGTTTTCTTGGGTTTGGTTGGTACTGTCGTACCGTGGCATCCTCCGGTGGATGCAGTTGTGATGAGAGGAGGATTGTGACCCGTTTTGTGGATAAAGGACGTCAAGAACTCTTTGAGGTAGGGGATTCATGGATTCTCTAATTGTATATGTGCAATCGTAGAATTAGCATGATTTATCCCGTTGAATCACAATGAAATTGAACTAATTAAATACTTGAACCAGATTATGAAAATTAGTTGATCGCATGTTGTTTCCTTATACTGTGATAATAGTTGCCTCATGTTTTTCTAGATAGAGTGATATCTATGTTTTATTTGATTTGTTATTCGTTCATGATAGAAATTGATAATGAACGTAAAGCCGGAATTAATTGTTAATTAATTGGCTAAAGATAAAGAGGCATGTAAATTAATCTGGTTATTTCCGTTTTTGTAGTTGTTCTAATTTGAGGATAATCAAATTAGGGAAGTAAGCATGGTTATTTAATTGTGATAGCTTATTGCTTAGGTATCCTGTAATTGGAACCTACGAATAAGAAATATGTTAATTCAATATGGATTAGAGAACAGATTATGTGGGAATTTCTAAAAGGGTTCTGAGTTACCCTCTTGTTGTTAAAGGGTCAAGAGCCCATGATGTGATGTTTTTTTCCGGCTTCTTGTGCTGTGATGTGAGCCCGGATGGCTGTTGTGATATGTGGAGGCATGGAGGCCTTGTGGTTATGGAAGCAGATGATGCCTAGAGTGGCGAGATGCATCAGTTTATGCATGTGGGTGTCGGGGAGGACACCAGAGGTGATGGAATGGGATGGATGTGGTTGCTGGTTGCTTGCGGTTTTCTTGAATGTTAATCTTCTTTGCTTTTCCCCACTGCTCAAGGCAGATGGTCTTTCTACCCTTCTTCCGAAGGAGGCGAAGACGCGCGGTGTATGCCATGTGCTTTCCGTGTTTAGCCTCTCGAGGTAGAATGGGTATATTCTCTTTCTATAGGCAGCAACGACTCGACGGGTAGTATATCTACTCACCGTGTTGAGCCTCCTTTGTGGTTAGAAGCATAGGATGCTTTTCTAGAATGCATGGGAATATGGAAAAGTAATTCTGTAATGAATGTTTGATTAAATGTTGAAAATCCATGGGGATGGAGATGCTGGAATTTAAAGGTGATCTGAATCTTAAAAAGGAGCAGTTGTTTTTGAATGTGATGCCAATTCAGTTTAATGTGGAATTGTTCATTCTTAATGTACAGTGGAACTGATAAAATGAGAACGGAGTAATCTAATAAATCTCTTCAAATGTTTGTGTGCTTATAGGATACCTAGTCTTAGAAGTAGCAGCCTGGAGTCTGAGAGACGTTAGCTGCAGTTGTATCTTAGACTAGGTAATGCCCATAGTGTGGATGTGAGTTACATATATATTCTGTACTTTTTTTGTTTCTATACACTATGCCACCCTGTCGGTAAGGGCAACTGACACCCCGAGTATTTTTAGCCCTGGGGGGGGGGGTGATTTCCCCAACATTCTGATGGGAGGTCGAATGGAAGACTACCCCCTTTGGCCCCGCTCTCTTCTCTTGGTAGATACTTGTGCCATGAGGCACAACAGTTAGTTACCCCATATATGTGTGTAGAGGGCTGTAATGGCTTGTGGTTATTCACACGTATATATTCTGGATAAAGTATCCTATGGACTACTATAGGTGTAACGTGTATAGGCTATGATGGCTTGAGGATCCTTACTCGGAGTATGGGCTGTAATGGCTTGAGGTATTATACCCGACGTATGATACACGTTATCCGAGCTGTGGTGGCTCCCGGAATCTACCTGGTTACCTTTGGTTGTGAGGACGGTGTGGTGCTTCACCCAGGTGTCTGCGGGCGAGCCTATGTGGTGCACAAGGTGCAAATTGTGGAGCTTAGCCCAGGTGTCTGCGGGCAAGCCTTTGGAGAGAGATGCACAGGATGTATGTCGTTGGGGGAAAGCGGCAAACCAGTGGGGAAGTAGTAGCGGGGTACCCTTGATATTCTTTACTATATGTTTTTTCTTGTATACGTTACATGGTGAGAGTATCCATGGTGAGGTTGGGAACATACTATACCTATTTAGGTGACGAGTTAGTTTCACTTATTGTTCACTGGGCTTTAGCATTCTTTCTTTACTTTTGCACGAGAGGCTTGGGGAGGATCCTACTGAGTATACTGTTATACTCACCCTATGTATCTATAAACTGTTTTTCAGGTCACTTGGAGCAGGTTGGAGATCAAGCGGGTTACTACTAGATTGTGGTTGGAGGAGGAGCTATTCGGGCTCGTGGTCACTGCCGTTTAACTTTTTTTTGGGTACTTTTAGTTTTCCCCTTCAGTTGTAGTACTTTTTCATGAAATTTCATATATGTACTTGGTTTCCTTTTATATCTCAGTTCTAAGTTGGAGTTGATTGGAGTCTATTCTATCTCTCTCTTCTTCATGTGTTCTCTTAGAGGGTAATGCCTCCCATTTGTATGTTATTATACCCTTGGTGCTAGTCGCCAACCCAGGGCCTACTGGAGGCGGGACTCGGGGGTCATTATCACCCTTTTCACATTGTCGGCCCAGGAGGGGTACACTTTTTGGGGAGGGGGTCGTGATAGAGTGGTATCATAGGTCTGGATGAGGTATAGGATGGAGTTTGGAGTTAGGAACAGGTGAGGATGCATGGGATGGTAGGGCAACAGTGTCATTCATGTTTAGTAAGTGGGGTAAAAACTGGAGACCGGTAGAGACATAGGCATTCAGGCCCCCCTATGATCTGTTGCATTGACCTTTAAGTTTACGATGGCTACTAAACAAAGTGATACTGGTTGCAGGGTAGAGACCTAGGAAAGGATCATGCATCATTATTCTTTGCGCCTATGTTTGAATGGGTAGACCTTGGGATAGGTAACCTGAAATTAATAAAACAAAACAATTAATTGATTAATGTTGAGTCTTCCATATTCCAGGATTAGGAGCTCTAACAGTTTCTATTTTACAGGTATGGCTCCAGGTCGACGTCCTCGTCAGGTTTTCACAGAAGATTCCTAACAGGCTGTTCCATCAGATCACCACCGAGTAGAGGTTGACGACGATGGCACTTGAAGGAAGACACTTCGAGAGTTTCAGCGCCAGAGTCTATAGAAGTACGAGGGCTCTGTTTCAGATGCAGTCACAGAATACTGGTTGGAGGAGATCGAGATAGGCTTCAGTTCGATTCGTGCTCGGAAGGAACACTGGGTGTCCTTTGTTGTGACGATGCTGCGTGGAGCAGCAAGGCAGTGGTGGTTCTTGTTCCTCGGTGATTGTGAGGAGTCAGCAATCTCATGGGAGGAGTTTTGAGACAAGTTTAGAGTCGAGTTTCTTTCATCGACTGCGAAGGAGTCCAGTCACCAAGAGCTTCTCACCCTTCGACAAGGGAGCTCCAGTGTTCGAGAGTTTGGAATCCGTTTCAGGAACCTTCTAAGATATGCTTCAGACCTGTTACCAGATGATGAGGCCAGGGCGAGGCATTTCGAGGAGGCTTTGCGTCCAGAGATCCAGCGCCATGTCACCCCATTTATGCTGAAGACATATCTTGAGGTGCTGGAGAGGGCAGAGGTTGTTGAGAGGATTTTGGACAGGATTGGATTATCACGAGAGGGGAATCGTCATGATTCGTCACGAAGCAGAGCTGTGGTCCGGGGTTCCCGATTTTTAGGACAGAAGAGTTTCCGTTCACCTGGGGGTAGGTCCAGCCCTTCCTATCTCATTTCCCCGGAGGCAGCAACTCTCAGGCCTATGACAAGGGATCAGGCGCTTGTTTTTCTTGTGGTGGTCGTGGTCATCAGCAGCGGGAGTGCCCGAATTTTCAGAGCAGTCATCGTGCACCAGGCGCTCCACTCCAGGTTCCTCCGTTGAGGCAGTTCTAGCCGAGGCAGCAGCAGCAGGTTGCACCAGCTTTATATCACCAGAGGGTAGATGGAGCAGGCAGAGGACAACACTATGACGCTCCCCGTCCTCAGAGAGAAGAGCGCGGCCGTGGTGGTGGTCGTCATCAGGGTCAGAGAGGTCGTGGAGGTGGTCTTGGTCAGCTTCATGCTCTAGCGTTGCCAGCTCTAGGCGAGCCAGATGTCGTTCGAGGTACCCTCTGCTTGTTTTCTACCTTGGTGTATGACTTGTTTGATTCAGGAGAGACACACTTCTTTATATCCCCTACCCTTGTCCACGCTTTGGGAATTTAGGTAGAGAGTCTTCCAGTGCCCTTGGCGTTGACTACGCCAGTTGGAGGTCGAGGTAGCTTGTTTGAAGTATGTAGAGACTGTGAGCTAGTGTTGGGGCAGCACGGCTCTTGGGGAGATTTCCTATGCTTATGAATACAAGCATATGATGTCATCATTGGCATGGATTGGTTGTATTCGGTGTAGGCTATTTTGGATTGCTTCTAGAAAGAGGTCATCTTCTTCGATGTAGATGGAGAAACAGTGGTGTTTGCTGGTGAGCGAGATCCTCGGATGGGTCATAGGCAGGTTTCATCCTTATCATCCATGATGGCTGAGATGATGTTATGTTCTTCAGAGGTTGAGCAGTTGGCGTTTCCTAGGGTTGTGGAGGAGTACCCTGATGTATTTCCTGAAGAGGTTATAGCATTACCCCATCGACGAGAGATCGAGTTTGGGATCGAGCTACAGCCAGGAGCGTCTCCTATCTCTATGTATCCGTATAGAATAGCCCCTTCTGAGTTACGAGAGCTACGTATACATCTTGATGATCTGTTGAAGTGCGGTTTTGTTCAGCCAAGTGTGTATCTATGGGGTGCACCAGTCTTGTTCGTGAAGAAGGCCGACGACAGTTTGCAGTTGTGCGTCGATTATCGTCGATTAAAAAAAGTGACAATAAAGAATCGCTATCCTCTTCCATGGATTGATGACCTATTCGATCAACTGAAGGGTGCAAGTTGGTTCTCAAAGATCGACTTGCGGTCAGGATATCATCAGATGCGTGTAAAGGATGAGGATATCCCGAAGACTGCTTTCCGTTCTCGTCATGGGCATTATCAGTTTGTTGTAATGCCATTCGGCGTGACAAATACTCCAGCTGCTTTCATGGGGTTGATGAATGCCGTGTTCCGTGAATTCCTGGACAAGTTTGTTGTGGTTTTCATCGATGACATCCTTGTGTACTCCACATCTGAAGAAGAGCATGCATAGCATCTACAAGCCGTTTTGGGAGTTCTTCGCCAACATCAGTTATTTGGGAAGTTGTCCAAGTGTGAGTTCTGGGCTCGAGAAGTTCGTTTCTTAGGGAATGTTGTGTCCCAATAGGGAGTAGATGTGGATCCATCAAAGATAGAAGCAGTAGTGTCTTGGGTAGCCCCCAAGACAGTGTCAGAGGTGCGAAGTTTCCTTGGTCTCCTAGGCTATTACAGGAGGTTCGTAGAAAATTTCTCACAGGTTGTGACTCCTCTAACAGCTTTGACTAGGAAGGATCAAGCATTCATGTGGATTGATCAGTGTCAGGCAGCATTCGAGTATCTAATGGAGAAGTTGGTAAGTGCTCATGTTCTTTGTCTTCCAGCTGAGGGAGTCCAGTTTGACATCTTCTGCGATGCGTCACATCTGGGGCTAGGCTGTGTACTTATGCAACAAAGGTCAGTTGTTTCTTATGGGTCCCGACAATTGCGTCCCCATGAACGCAAATATGCCACCCATGATATTGAATTGGCAGCCGTGGTGTTTGCGCTGAAGTTGTGGAGACATTACCTCATTGGCGAGCACTTTGTGGTTTTCACCGATCATAAGAGTTTGATGTATGTTTTCTCTCAGCGGGACTTGAACTTACGGCAGCGTCGGTGGATGGAGTTCTTGCAGGAATACGACTTCGAAATATCGTATACACATGGGAAGGGAAATGTTGTTGCTAATGCACTGAGCCAAAAGTCACATAATGATGTTGTGCGTGAATCGGGTGATTCTTGGAGTGTAATGGAGGAACTGTCATCATTACATCTTGATATGGAAGAGGTTGGAGGTAGAGGTTGTCTTTTCCAGATGACGGTGCAGTCATCTCTAATGCAGAAGGTGGAAGAGTCTCAGTTGGGTGATCTAGAGGTGGAAGTTTGGAGAGACAAGGTTGTTTGTGGGGATGCCCCTGATGGTTGGTCGGAGGATGAACAACACCGAGTGTTTTATCATGGAAGGCTTTTTGTTCCCTTGGAGATGCACGAGACGGTTCTTCGAGAGTTCCATAGTTCACCCTTGGCGGTACATCCTGTTGTGACGAAGATGTACCGATCCTTGAGGAGTTAGTTTTGGTGGCCTGGGCTGAAGCTTACAGTTGCAGAATGTGTGTCTCGATGTTTAGTCTACCAGAAGGTGTAGGCCGAACACCGTGTTCCTGGTGGTCTTCTCCAACACATAGAGATTCCTTAGTGGAAGTGGGAGGACATCTCAATGGACTTTGTTACAGGTTTACCTCGAGCTCCGGTAGGACATGATGCTATATGGGTGGTAGTGGATCGTTTAACTAAATCGGCCCACTTCATAGCAATCAAGGAGTCGAGCTCAGTAGAGGTTTTGTCGAGGCAGTATCTGGAGTAGGTGGTGAGGCTTCACGGAGTTCCTAAGACGATCATTTCTGATCGAGATCCTCGTTTTACCTCTAGGGTGTGGAGAGGTGTCCAGCTTGCCTTTGGTTCTCAATTATTCCTTAGCACTGCTTTTCATCCTCAAACGGATGGTCAGACAGAGCGAACAATCCAGACTCTTGAAGACATGTTGCGCTCCTGTGTTCTTGATTTTGGAGGTTCATGGACAAAGCACTTACCCTTGGTAGAGTTCGCTTACAATAATAGTTTTCACTCCACCATTGGTATGATGCCATTTGAAGCCCTGTATGGCCGGCCTTGCCGTTCTCCGTTGTGCTGGACTGGGGTCGTAGAGTCAGCAATTCTCAGACCAGAACTAGTGCAGAATACAACAGAGATGGTAGAGGTGATTCATGAGAGGATGAAGACAACACATGATCGTCATAAATCATATGCTGATCAAAGAAGGAGACCGTTGGAGTTTAATATTGGGGATCATGTGTTTCTAAAGGTTACTCCCCGTCGTGGGTAGCGAAGGTTTGGTCGTGGAAGTAAGGTTTCTCCCTGGTTTGTTGGGCCTTTCGAGGTGTTAGCTCGTGTTGGAGATGTGGCGTATCGAGTAGCACTTCCCCCTCATATGAGTCGGATACATGATGTTTTCCATGTATCACAGCTCCGTCGTTATCTTCATGATGAATCTCATGTTATCGATTGGGGAGAGATCAATATTGATGATGATGAAACCTTCGAGGAGCGACCTGTGGAGATCCAAGACCACAAGGAGAAGGTGTTGCGTGGGCGTTCTATCCCCTTAGTTCGTGTCTTGTGGAGACACGGTGGAATGGAGGAGAGTACCTGGGAGCGTGAGTCACGGATACGTGCTCAGTACCCAGAGTTGTTCAATGTTTAACTCCTTTCATGTAATGATGTTTCCTCTCTGGTTAGACCTTTAATGTTTTATTTATGTACTTTTCATGTGATGTTATGAATGAATTGTTTGGGTATGGACAATTTGTTCCCATAATCCCGGATGTCGTAGTTTTGTTCTAGATTTCGAAAAAGTCATGGTGGTTTTCCCCTGAGAGGTATCTTATGGGGTGGTTGTTTGGACCCCTCTTTTCTTCTGGGTTGGTTTTTAATTCTTGAGGATGAGAATGTTTTGAGAGGTATCTAATGTAATGGCACGGACCTCTCCGGTCCATTACTTTGTGAATTTTGGTGTTGGAGGTGTTCCGGGAGGTCAAGGGGACTTATCCCCAACACTTTGCCAATTTTCCAGTTCTGTGAACAATGGTTCTAGTTTTATGAACAATAACAGATCGGTCTCACCGATCGGTCTGATAGATCAGTCTCACAGATCAGTTTCACAGATCGGTGTGACAGATCGGTTTCACAGATCGGTCTGACAGATCGGTTTCACAGATCGGTCTGACAGATCGGTTTCACAGATCGGTCTGACAGATCAGTTTCACAGATCGGTGTGACAGATCGGTTTCACAGATCGGTCTGACAGATCAGTTTCACAGATCGGTATGATAGATCGGTTTCACAGATCGGTCTGACAGATCGGTTTCATAGATCAGTCTGACAGATCGGTTTCACAGATCGGTCTGACAGATCAGTTTCACAGATCGGTGTGACAGATCAGTTTCACAGATCGGTCTGACAGATCAGTTTCACAGATTGGTGTGACACATCGGTTGCACAGATCGGTCTGACAGATCGGTTTCACAGATCAGTGTGAGAGATCGGTTTCACAGATCGGTCTGACAGATCGGTTTCACAGATCGGTGTGACAGATCGGTTTCACAGATCGGTTTCACAGATCGGTGTGAGAGATCTGTTTCACAGATCGGTGTGAGAGATCGGTTTCACAGATCGGTCTGACAGATCGGTTTTACAGATCGGTGTGACAGATCGGTTTCACAGATCGGTTTCACAGATCGGTTTCATAGATCAGTTTCACAGATCGGTTTCACAGATCGGTTTCATGTACAGTAACAGTGGGTGAACAGTGTTTCAAGATTCCTACAGTTTTTCCCCTTTTGACGTTTCCTTTGACGTAAAATACTTTTTAAGCCTTATTTTAAGGGCTATTAAGGCTTTTTAAAATGCCATAAATCCGATATTAATTATTCCTAAGGCTTGGAATGTTTTACTTGGTCAAACCGCGTGGGTTATTGTGATCCGTTTTTAATGGAGAATTAACCGGATCTTAAACCGTCGCCCCATTAAATCTTAAAAAGGGACGAGATATCATTATTCCTTGTTCTTTCCCTTTGTTCTCGATTAAGAGGCACTAGAACCTTTCAATCCTTTCCATAGGAGTTTCACAATCAATCTTTACTCCTAGGATTGGTTCTGCTCTGTTTTGGATGCAACTGAGCCGTGTCGATCAATCTTCGATATAAGGTATGTTGTATGATCATTCTTTTTGGTTCATCTTCTCCTATCCTCTTTTCCATAATTATACCATGTATTCTCCAAGATTCTAATGGGTTTTTCTTGGGTTTGGTTGGTACTATCGTACCGTGGCATCCTCCGGTGGATGCAGTTGTCGTGAGAGGAGGATTGCGACCCGTTGTGTGGATAAAGGACGTCAAGAACTCTTCGAGGTAGGGGATTCATGGCTTTTCTAATTGTATATGTGCAATCGTAGAATTATCATGATTTATCCCTTTGGATCACAATGAAATTGACCTAATTAAATACTTGAACCGGATTATGAAAATTGGTTGGTCGCATGTTTTTTCCTTATACCGTGATAACAGTTGCCTCATGTTTTTCTAGATAGAGTGATATCTATGTTTTCTTTGATTTGTTATTCGTTCATGATAGAAATTGATAATGAACATAAAGCCAAAATTAATTGTTAATTAATTGGCTAAAGATAAAGAGGCATGTAAATTATTTTGGTTATTGCCGTTTTTGTAGTTGTTCTAATTTGAGGATAATCAAATTAGGGAAGTAAGCATGGTTATTTAATTGTGATAGCTTATTTCTTAGGTATCCTGTAATTGGAACCTACGAATAACAAATAGGTTAATTCAATATGGATTAGAGAACAGATTATATGGGAATTTCTAAAAGGGTTCTGAGTTACCCTCTTGTTGTTAAAGGGTCAAGAGCCCATGATGTGATGTTTGTTTTCCTGCTGCTTGTGCTGTGATGTGAGCCTGGATGGCTGTTGTGATATGTGGAGGCATGGAGGCCTTGTGGTTATGGTAGAAGATGATGCCTAGAGTGGCGAGATGCATCAGTTTATGCATGTGGGTGTCGGGGAGGACACCAGGGGTGATGGAATGGGATGGGTGTGGTTGCTGGTTGCTTGCGGTTTTCTTGAATGTTAATCTGCTTTGCTTTTCCCCACTGATCAAGGCAGCTGGTCTTGCTACCCTTCTTCCCAAGGAGGTGAAGACGCGCGGGGTATGCCACGTGCTTTCCGTGTTTAGCCTCTTGAGGGAGAATTCGTATATGCTCTTTCTATAGGCGGAAAGACTCGATGGGTAGTATATCTACTCACCGTGTTGAGCCTCCTTTGTGGTTAGAAGCATAGGATGCTTTTCTAGAATGCCTGGGAATGTGGAAAAGTAATTCTGTAATGAATGTTTGGTTAAATGGTGAAAATTCATGGGGATGGAGATGCTGGAATTTAAAGGTGATGTGAATCTTAAAAAGGAGCAGTTGTTTTTGAATGTGATGCCAATTCAGTTTAATGTGGAATTGTTCATTCTTAATGTATAGTGGAACTGATAAAATGAGAACGGAGTAATCTAATAAATCTCTTCAAATGTTTGTGTGATTATAGGATACCTAGTCTTAGAAGTAGCAGCCTGGAGTCTGAGAGACGTTAGCTGCAGTTGTATCTAAGACTAGGTAATTCCCATAGTGTAGATGTGAGTTACATATATATTCTGTACTTTTTGTGTTTCTATACGCTACTCCACCCTGTCGGTAAGGGCAACTGACACCCCAAGGATTTTGAGCCCTGGGGGGGGGGGTGTTTTCCCCAACATTATGATGGGAGGTCGAATGGCTGAATACCCCCTTTGGCCTCGCTCTCTTCTCTTGGTAGATACTTGTGCCATGAGGAACAACGGTTAGTTACCCCATATATGTGTGTAGAGGGATGTAATGGCTTGTGGTTATTCACACGCATATATTCTGGATATAGTATCCTATGGACTACTATAGGTGTAACTTGTATAGGCTATGATGGATTGAGGATCCTTACTCGGAGTATGGGCTGTAATGGCTTGAGGTATTATACCCGACATATGATACACGTTATGCAAGTTGTGGTGGCTCCCAGAAACTACCTGGTTACCTTTGGTTGTGAGGACGGTGTGGTGCCTCGCCCAGGTGTCTGCGGGCGAGCCTTTGTGGTGCACGAGGTGCAGATTGTGGAGCTTAGCCCAGGTGTCTGCGGGCAAGCCTTTGGAGAGAGATGCACATGACGTATGTTGTTGGGGCAAAGCGGAAAACCAGTGGGGAAGTAGTAGCGGGGTAACCTTGATATTCTTTACTGTATGTTTTTTTTTCTTGTATGCGTTATGTAGAGACCCAAAGCTTGACATACATTGACATTACATTACATTTTCGTAATACTTAGTACATAACAAAAACACACACATAAGGACCGTAATAGTTTAGTGTCTTTGGAAACTCGGAATATAATCCTCTAATCCTGGTGAAAGATCTTCAACATATCCCATAAAGATCTTCCTTTTTATTATACCTAAAACCATTCTTTATATCCCAGGGAAAATAAAACATAAAAGGGTGAGCTCAAATGCTCAGTAAGGGTAAACAAAATAATTATCAATCACATCATATACATAAGCACAAAACATTTTAGAAATATTATCCTGCAAAAGAGAGCATAATTTCATAACATGGGATAAATCATAGTAGTGAAATGAAATCCCAATAATCATAACATAAAACATGAAACATTGTGGCATATACACATAATCATAGAGAATCATTTCTTATTAGTCAAGACTCATTTGCAAGACTATCTTAGTGGACAAAGTCCCTTTTTGACCGAGTCACCCTCATTTCAGTCCTGTTTCACTGAACCGGTATAACCTACCATTCCAGCCATGTCTATCTCATGAGATATAAAATCTTTACCCAATGCATTGGAGGGAGATATAGGTCCCACCCATCTCATAATGATACCATTCTTATGTGTGCCACAAAATCATAAATCATACATCATTGCATAACCCATGTAGTAAAAAATGGCATTCTTAAACTACATGACATCATAAAACAATTCATATCAGATAAAGGAATTCATAAAAATATCACAACATAATCAAATCCATGTTATAATTGGGATAAAAAAACAGAACCCTTTATTATCATAGATGGAAAATAATTTTGATAAAACACTTGAACTCCATTCTTGAGGAAAATATACTTTCTACCTCAAAAACACTTTCCCTTTATTAACATGTCATACAATTTTAAACTAAAAGAAGTTGATTAAAAATAAACTTGAAAACTTGTAAATTAATCTTCTTGGAAATAATGTTTTAAAAATCCATTCATGCCGTATAAGTTAAAAAAACATTCTTCTCGTACTTTTGTCGGAAAAGTCAAAAAAAGTACCTCGTACGAAAAACGACAAAAGATTCCTTTCATATCTTTTACTAAAAACTCATCGAAGGGTAAAATAGTATTTAAAAAATTGTAGCTGAATTGAAATAATATTACATATTGAGGAAACATGTATGTGGATGATAAAATACACCCCAGTAAATGCCAAAGTATAAACAATCTCGGATAAAAATGAGATTGTGATATTTCCCTTACCTTAGGTCCGATTTTCTTAGTAGGTGTCCGAACCTCCTGTATAATGATTTAGATAATGTCATTTACTTATTCCAGAATCATACTCATTGTTATGATATCATATATGGTTCACTTATGACTTTATATTACCCTTTCTTTTCTAAATTCTATGTTAAAGAGCATTTTGGGTAAAATTGTTTCATTTATCGTCCGTGTTTTGACTTGTAATTATTCATATAATTGCTTAGATCATAATTACTTAATTCCAGAATATAAAAAATGATTTATATATAATATATATTCAGAATATACATATATATAATAAATTAGTAAATCGAAAGGAATACACCGTTCATGGAGACGGTAGGCCGTACGTACGCATGAACGCTGTTTTCGTTTCCTTATTGAGTTGAATAGAATTAAGTAGATGACATACATATATAAAAAAATCCAGTAGCTTTATAATGTCATATATTTCATTATTATTTCTTATATATACTTTATAATCATTCTTAAATGGTTAACATGGAGAATGAATCTCATCGCATCGTGGAGACGGTAGTCCGTACGTACGCACGAGCGATGATATCATTTCCATAATTATTGAATTGAATTGGAGTGGATGATACAATATATCAGAATCATTATGATTTTATAATAACTATGTATAGTTATTCTTTACACCATAATACCAATCCATGTAAGGTGTTGGTGGAAAAACAGATTACACCACGGCGTGGAGACGGTATTCTGTACGTACCCACACGCGGTGATTTCATTTTTCGTAGGATGGATAGATGGTGAATTAGGATTGTTTCATACTTATAATAACATATCAGTATATGAGTGATACTGATGTTATTACTTCATAATGAAAAAAACTAAGAAGAAGAAGTGGAAGAAGAAATAAAGGTGAAAGAATCGGTAACGGAAATTACCTCTTCTTTGAAGCGCCTTTTTGAGACCTCCTCTTAGGGCACTAAAATTGGTCTTTGAGGAAGAACAGAACCTCTATGATGTTTCTAGGGAAGTGGAGAAGGGATTTTGGCAGGGGTTGGCCGATCTGGAGTGCTCAAATTGGTGTGAGGGGGAGGGGGAGGAGGTGCCCTTTTATAAGGGAGGAGAGAGGCACCTTAGGAATATCTCAAAATATTAGTTTATATTAAAGTCAAAATCGGTTTATAATGGTTCCAAAGGGTATTATTTCGAAGTTAAAGTGGGGATGGGTAGAAATCCTATCATCCAATAGGATTTATACAAGTTTAGGTTATTATTTTAACATTATCAATTAGATTTAACTCTAAGTTAAATAATTTAACTTTTACCGTGACTTTTTGTTTTCTTACACTATATGGTTAATACACTTACTATAACATGCCAAACAAACCTCAAGTTGTTTATTATTAATATATATATCCTTATCTAAGTCGTTTGGCCGAACCTTATATTTTTAGGAATAAAATAACAATTAATAATATAATATTTGATTTAAAAACTATTTTGTGTCAATTTTGTCACTATGATTTTTGTGAAAGTAATATTAGAATGATAAGATAGAACAAAGTTAATTAAATCAATACTAACATGTCATATTAACCTATAAAATTAGTGTAATTCATAAAAAATTCTCAAATTATATTTATTTGGGTATTTATAACATCAATTATGTAAATATTTCATTAATAAGATAATTACTGCATTATCGTTGTGTCATAAATAAATTAAATTATTTAATGTATAAAAATTACAAATAAAATACCATTATGTAGGAAATCTGTTTAGATTTCTAATGAATATTTATAGTTGAATTTATCTTATGTATAACCCCATATTAAAAATATTTTAGTAAATAAACTTTGATTTTAACTCTTTTAACCCTTCTTTAAATAAATTAATAATAAATGTCCTAATCTAATCCAAGTGGGCCTAAATGGTCATATTTTATTTCTAAGTGTGTTTTTGGTCGAATTACACTTGTCCAATAGAATTAGGACATGTTTTAGGGTAATAATAATATCATTTCTACCCTTAATTAACCTATTTACTTTTAACCGTGGTAAAAAAAGTAAAAAGTTACTATTCACCAAAAAAATTATTTTCTTCTCATTGAACCGAATTTTACATACTGACATCAACTGTGTCTCTCGGATTTTTGAAATTCCACTCACAGAAGCGGTAAAATTAAGTTTTATGAACAATTTAGTTTTTTTAACTACAACTTAGTGGTTTCACTATTCATCAAAAATTGAAAGTTTTCTGAAAAATACCAAAAATTAGGCCTAAGCTATATTTGATACTATGAACTCAAAAATGATTTCTATTTTACCAAATTCAAAGCATATCAGTTGTATTAACTAATTTAAAAATTAATTTCCGTCGTCAAAACAAATAGCGTGTTTTTAAGAGATAATAATTATCAAAAGATTGAAACTTGTTTATAACTGGTTTAAATGTGAAATTACATCCAATGACCATCATTGTATTAAATTGTAAAAATATATTCTAAATATACTTTAAAACCACTAAAATTAATAATTTATCACTATTAATTATTTAGATTTAAAAAAGTTGTTTTTAATTAAAATTTAGTAATTTCCACTATTCATCAAAATATGACAGTTATCCGAAAATTACCAAAATTTCACCCTAAGCTAATTTGGATATTCCAAATCCAAAAATGAAGTCCATTTTGAAAAATAAAATTTACAAAATTTCAAAAAGTTGTTATTACTATTCATAACGGCTAGTTTTAATAATATTTTAATAGCATATCGTTGTTTAGTGAAACTCGGTATTGCGTACTACACACGTTATCAAAGAAGGTCACGATTGCGTGTAATGAAAGTCATGTCAAGGATGCGTGTTGTGCAAGCTCCTTTTGGTGTAGCTTACAACACAAGACATTAGTGAAATTAAAAAAAATTAAATCTCGGGGTGTTACATTCTACCCCCCTTAAAATGAATTTCGCCCTCGAAATTCATCGGGGTTATAAATGGTTTACTATTCGAAAGTTTCTTTAATCGAAACCCACATCGTAAGAAGCAATACCAAAACCAATCTTTAAAAACAAAAGTATGAAACGTAACGATTACGCAAATAAACTAATCACTGGGTTTCCACATAGGTGAAAATATGGATATGGAAGAGAAATCTAACCATCATGTTCTAATGGAGAGTGGTAGAGAACATGGCTATGGAAAAGCTAGAAATCACAATGCCATAAATTTGTGACGATCTATGGTACCATCTGATTCATCAGATATAAGAGCACTAAGGAAACATTTTTGGTTTTCATGATCATTTCCCTAAAGTTGGTGAAATTGGAATTAGAAGAAATACTTTCGTGATTTTGGTATAGTCTCACCATTTGTCGTTCTTTGGACAATTTCCACTTCATCTCTTAAAGAAATGAAGTTGAATTTGTCATTCGTGATGTGTTAGCAGATCATGTGATAGAATGATGGATCATTCCATCTCTTTCAAACAAAAGGTTAGCAAAAGTTATAAGTCCATCTTATGGTTAATCGTATATGGTTCCCAAAATGAACTTATACATCATATATCATACCGCATAATAAAATAAAACTTGTTTATACTAACCAGGGACTTCCTGTAGGCCAGTGGTAGGCGATAAAGGCTAGTCACACTTCGGTTGTGGGTTCGATTCCCACAGCCTTGTCCGACGCGATGGGCTGTCGCCTGTCCTGCAGGTTGTCCTTTTTCTAAAACTATATTACTATAACATCCCATCAATAATATCGAAAAAACATCTATCCTTAAACAATACTAACTTTTGTCCAACATAAACAATTCCAATCTTTAGTCTTATCCATAATACTGCAGCCCACTCTCATAACATAGTGAAAATGATTACCAGAGATTTAATACCATCGTTGATCCCCATATATCATAAGATATGTCTTGTTGGTCACATTCCAAACATTAAAAGGCCCTAATCATGTATTATCTTGAATACCCATTGAACCATAGTGAAAACTTGAATGCAGTTAAAAGTTAACACTTTTCACATACCAAAATCCTAAAAATTCTATATACTCAAACCATGATATCACTTAGTCCTTATATCAATCATGAGCTCATGAATACTGTTAAACATTTCGTTTTCTCGTTTTCCCATCATTATGCGCATATCATCTTATTTCCTAAAATATCTCAATCACTTTGAATACCACATTAGACCAATACATAAATATTCCAATACTTTATGATACAACATTATTTTGGTATCCCATTACAAAAACACTTAATCATTCCACCACATCGTTTTCATATTCAACATCACCAATAGTGATCGCATGTGACTTCCCTTTGTCCTTTGCCATAAGTGGTTGCTCATGTTGATCATCACTAACCCTTGGATTAGGGCATTTATTAGCATAATGCCCCATTTCCTTTCACTTGAAGCATTGAAGTGTTGGTGGTGCGTTCTCTGCAGTCTTTGCTTTATTCACATCATTAGAAACCCTTTTTCCATTACTTCGACACTCAGCTGCTCGATGACCTTCTTTTCCACACTTAAAACATATTCTAGTCCCTTTAAGACAATCTCCACCATGCTTCTTTCCACACATTGAGCATAAGGAAACATTCATATTCTTTTCACCATTATTCTGGGATTTCTCCTTGAACTCCATCTTTCGTTTCTTGTCAAAACCATGAGATGGATATGTAACACCAACTTCCATTTCTACCTTGATAGCACAACGCACAATTTCTTCATAGCTACTGAAGTCTCTTATAGATAATGCCCTTCGAAGACTTGGTTTTAAGCCACTGAAAAATCGATCAACTTTACTTTCAGGTTGGATGATAATGCCAGATGCATACCTTGCAAGTCTTGTAAAATTCGCTTCGTATATACCAACAGATTCATCATCCTTCTGCTTCAGCTCAAGAAACTCCTTTTCCATCTTTGTTCGAAGTATACGAGGGAATTACTTACTGAAAAACAATTTCTTCAACTCGTCCCATTCCATGGACTCAATTTCATATCTTGGCCGCGTATTCTTGATAAGATTCCACCATTGATCTGCTCCACCTTCCAAATGATATACTGCTAAGATGACTTTATCATGTTTAGAACATTGAAGAACTGAAAATATCTTTTCAGTGGTACTGATCCATTGTTCAGCAACAAGTGGATCGGAAGACCCATTGAAAGAAGGTGGACGTTGCCTCATGATGGACTCAATAAAATATTATTCCCTTCTCTGCTCATTTGGAAGTCCAGAATGATTCATATCTTGTGTAAGTATAGCAATAAGATTTTGCACTCCATCTCCCATAACATTTTTTTGTTCAGGAGGGAAATCATTGCATTGTCCATTGCATTGAACAACACGGTTCCTTCGGGTTCTAGCCATCGTCTAAAACCCAACAAGAATAGTGTGAGACGCAAAAATCATGCTAGGGAAAACAAAATAATAAAGGGGGAGTACCTTCAATATCTAACATCTTAGGTTTAATTCTATGATCGTTAGCGTAATTCTAGTACTATAACCTATACGTATACTTAACCTTAGGGACTTCCCTAGACATACCTTAGAAATATCTCTAGGGATCTCACTAACATTTTCGTATCCTAGTTTCCAAAGGTTGACTAAACCATTCCTCTGATACCAACTATAGAGACCCGAAGATTGACGTACATTGACATTACATTACATGTGCGGAATACTTAGTACATAACAAAAACACACACACAAGGACCATAATAGTTTAGTGTCTTTGGAAACTCCGAATATAATCCTCTAATCGTGGTGAAAGATCTTCAACATCTCCCATAAAGATCTTCCTTTTTATTATACCTAAAACCTTTCTTTATATCCTGGGGAAAAGAAAACATAAAAGGGTGAGCTCAAATGCTCAGTAAGGGTAAACAAAAGAAATATCAATCACATCATATACATAAGCACAAAACATTTTGGAAATCTTATCCTGCAAAAGAGAGCATAATTTCATAACATGGGATAAATCATAGTAGTGAAATGAAATCCCAATAATCATAAATTAAAACAAGAAACATTGTAGCATACACACATAATCAAAGAGAATCATTTCTTATTAGTCAAGACTCATTGCCACGACTATCTTAGTGGACAAAGTCCCTTTCTGAACCGAGTCACCCTCGTTTCAGTCCTGTTTCACTGAACTGGTATAACTTATCATTCCAGCCATGTCTATCTCATGAGATATAAAATCATTACGCAATGCATTGGAGGGAGATATAGGTCCCACCCATCTCATAATGATACCATTCTTATGTGTTCCACAAAATCATAAATCATACATCATTGCATAACCCATGTAGTAAAAATGGGATTCTTAAACAACATGACATCATAAAACAATTCATATAAGATAAAGGAATTCATAAAAATATCACAACATAATCAAATCCATGTAATAATTGGGATAAAAAACAGAACCCTTTATTATCATAGATGGAAAATAATTTTGATAAAACACTTGAACTCCATTCTTGAGGAAAATATCCTTTCTACTTCAAAAACACTTTTCCTTTCTTAACATGTCATACAATTTTAAACTAAAATAAGTTGATTAAAAATAAACCTGAAAACTTGTAAAGGAAGATTCTTGGAAATAATTTTTTAAAAATCCATTCATTCCGTATAAGTTAAAAAAAACATTCTTCTCGTACTTTTGTCGGAAAAGTCAAAAAAAATACCTCGTGCGAAAAATGACAAAATATTCCTTTCATATCTTTTACTAAAAACTAATCGAAGGGTAAAATAGTATTTAAAAAATTGTAGGTGTATGGAAATAATATTACATATTTAGGAAACATGGATGTGGATGATAAAATACACCCCAGTAAATGCCAAAGTATAAACAATCTCGGATAAAAATGAGATTGTGATATTTCCCTTACCATAGGTCCGATTTTCTTCGTAGGTATCTGAACCTCCTGTATAATAATTTAGATAATGTCATTGACTTATTACAGAATCATAATCATTGTTATGATATCATATATGGTTCACTTATGACTTTATATTACCCTTTCTTTTGTAAATTCTATGTTAAAGAGCATTTTGGGTAAAATTGTTTCATTTGTCGTCCGTGTTTTGACTTGTAATTATTAATATGATTGCTTAGATCCTAATTACTTAATTCCAGAATATAAAACATGATTTATATATAATATATATTCATAATATACATATATATAATAAATTAGTAAATCGAAAGAAATACACCGTTCATGGAGACGGTAGGCCGTACGTACGCATGAACGCTGTTTTCGTTTCCTTATTGAGTTGAATGGAATTAAGTAGATGACATACATATATACACAAATCCATTAGCTTTATAATTTCATATATTTCATTATTATTTCTTATAAATACTTTATAGTCATTCTTAAATTGTTAACATGGAGAATGAATCTCATCGCGTCGTGGAGACGGTAGTCCGTACGTATGCACGAGCGATGATATCATTTCCATAATTATTGAATTGAATTGGAGTGGATGATACAATATATCAGAATCATTATGATGTTATAATAACTATTTATATTTATTCTTTACAACATAATACCCATCCATGTAAGGTGTTGGTGGAAAAACAGATTACACCACGGCGCGGAGACGGTATTCCGTACGTACGCACGCGCGGTGATTTCGTTTTTCGTAGGATGGATAGATGGTGAATTAGGATTGTTTCATACTTATAATAACATATCAGTATATGAGTGATACTGATGTTATTACTTCATAATGAAACAAACTAAGAAGAAGAAGTGGAAGAAGAAATAAATGTGAAAGAATCGGTAACGGAAATTACCTCTTCTTTGAAGCGCCTTTTTGAGACCTCCTCTTAGGGCACTAAAATTGGTCTTTGAGGAAGACCAGAACCTCTAGGATGTTTCTAGGGAAGTGGAGAAGGGATTTTGGCAGGGTTTGTCCGAGCTTGAGTGCTCAAATTTGTGTGAGGAGGAGGGGGAGGAGGTGCCCTTTTATAAGGGAGGAGAGGGGCACCTTAGGAATATCTCAAAATATTATTTTATATTAAAGTCAAAATCGGTTTATAATGGTTCCAAAGGGTCTTATTTAGAAGGTAAAGTGGGGATGGGTCGAAATCCTATCAACCAATAGGATTTAGACAAGTTTAGGTTATTATTTTAACCTTATCAATTAGACTTAACTCTAAGTTAAATAATTTAACTTTTACCGTGACTTTTTGTTTTGTTACACTATATGGTTAATACACTTACTATAACATGAAAAACGAACCCCAAGTTGTTTATTATTAATATATATATCCTTATCTAAGTCATTTGGCCGAACCATAGATTTTTAGGAATAAAATAATAATTAATAATATAATATTTGATTTAAAAACTATTTTGTGTCAATTTTGTCACTATTTGATATATGATTTGTGTGAAAGTAATAACAGAATGATAAGTTCGAAAAAAGTTAATTAAATCAATAATAACATGTCATATTAACCAATAAAATTAGTGTAATTCATAAAAAAATATCAAATTATATTTATTTGGGTATTTATAACATCAATTATGTCAATATTTCATTAATAAGATAATTACTGCATCATCGTTGTGTCATAAATAAATTAATTTATTTAATGTATAAAAATTAAAAATAAAATTCCATTATGTAGGAAATCGTTTTAGATTTCTAATGAATATTTATAGTCGAATTTATCTTATGTATAACCCCATATTAATACGTTTTTAGTAAATAAACTTTGATTTTAACTCTTTTAACCCTTCTTTAAATAAATTAATAATAAATGTACTAATCTAATCCAAGTGGGCCTAAATGGTCATATTTTATTCCTAAGTTTGTTTTTGGTCGAATTACACTTGTCCAATAGAATTAGGACATGTGTTAGGGTAATAATAATATCATTTCTACCCTTAATTACCCTATTTACTTTTAACCGTGGTAAAAAAAAGTAAAAAGTTACTATTCATCAAAAAATTATTTTCATCTCATTGAACCACATTTTACTTACTGACATCAACCGTGTCTCTTGTATTTTTGAAATTTCACTCACAGAAGTGGTAAAATTAAGTTTTATAAACAATTTATTTTTTTTAACTACCACTTAGTGGTTTCACTATTCATCAAAATTTGAAAGTTTTCAGAAAAATACCAAAAATTAAGCCTAAGTTATAATTGATATTATGACCTCAAAAATGATGTCTATTTTACCAAATTCAAAACATATCAGTTTCATTAAATAATTTAAAAATTAATTCCCATCGTCAAAACAAATAGCGTGTTTTTAAGAGATAATAACTATCCAAAGATTGAAACTTGTTTATAACTGGTTTAAATGTGAAATTACATCCAATGACCATCATTGTATTAAATTGTAAAAATATATTCTAAATATACTTTAAAACCACTAAAATTAATAATTTATCACTATTAATTATTTCGATTGAAAAAGTTGTTTTTAATTAAAATTTAGTAATTTCCTCTATTCATCAAAATATGAAAGTTATCCGAAAATTACCAAAATTTCACCCTAAACTAATTTGGATATTCCGAATCCAAAAATGAAGTCCATTTGGAAAAATAAAATTTACAAAATTTCAAAAAGTTGTTATTACTATTCATAAAGGCTAGTTTTAATAATATTTTAATAGCATATCGTTGTTTAGTGAAACTCGGTATTGCGTACTACACACGCTATCAAAGAAGGTCGTGATTGCATGTAATGAAAGGCAAGTAAAGGATGCGTGTTGTGAAAGATCCTTTTGGTGTAGCTTACAACACAAGACATTAATGAAATTAAAAATAATAAAATCGCGGGGTGTTACACGTTACTTGGTGAGAGTAGCCATGGTGAGGTTGGGAACATAGTATACCTGTTTAGGTGACGAGTTAGTTTCACTTGTTGTTCACTGGGTTGTAGCATGCATTCTTTAATTTTGCACGAGAGGCTTGGGGAGGATCCTACTGAGTATTCTGTTATACTCACCCTATGTATCTATAAACTGTTTTTCAGGTCACTTGGAGAAGGTTGGAGATCAAGTGGGTTACTACTAGCTTGTGGTTGGAGGATGAGCTGTTCGGGCTCGCGGTCACTGCCGTTTAACTTTTTCTTGGGTACTTTTAGTTTTCCCCTTCAGTTGTAGTACTTTTGCATGACATTTTATATATGTACTTGGTTTCCTTTTATATCTCAGTTCTAAGTTGGAGTTGATTGGAGTCTATTCTATCTCTCTCTTCTACATGTGTTCTCTTAGTGGGTAATGCCTCCCATTTGTATGTTATTATACCCTCGGTGCTAGTCGCCAACCGGGGCCTACTGGAGGCGGGACTCGGGGGTCATTATCACCCTTTTCACATTGCCGGCCCAGGAGGGGTACACTTTGTGGGGAGGGGGTCGTGACAATATTATGATATTTATTTGTTGATTTACTATATCTCCTGATCCTATATTATATAGTGGGTACTACCAACCGATCATAGGATTTTATACACACAATTATAGTATCCAAATTGGGTAAAACTAGGTGTGGGTACTGGGGTTCATTATGGATACCACTTCATTTCTATCCTAGGGGGGTCCATTGGATGGTTGGGTTCATGAAAAAAATTCAGATTTACCAGAATTATAATTTGAAGAGGAAAATGTATTTATATATGTATATAAATTATATTTTCAAATAATTAATAATTATAGAATGGGAATTCACCATTATTTAACATATTATTATTTGATAATGAAAATATATAAAACTATTTATATAAATTGAGTTATGTGACATTTCAAAACACTAATAAAATTACACCATCACAATTTAGAAATTAGATATATATATTTTAAATTATTTTCATATTTTCTAGAACAATAATAATTTAAAATATTTTTATCTTGAACATTAGATTTTGTAGGTTTATAACTTGAATCAACATAGATGTATTAGAAATTTTATTAGTTTCTTGTCATTATAATTAATCATAACCATGTAATATTGAAAAAAATTATATATAAAAATCTATATAACCAAAAAATGCATACTCCAAAATGAAAAAAATAATATCGTCCCAGATACCAACTAAATCTCCCATGATAGATTCTTTTAGAAGTAGTTCTTAAAATAAATACTTTTATTACTTATCCCAAATTATAACCTATAAAAAAGATGAAAAGTTTATTTTCCATGAGAACTATGAACATATAGAAATAAAAATATTGTATAGACCTTATTTCTTCCACAAAGAAATTATCAACTAATATATATATTATAAATATTATTGTACTAATTTTTCTTTGGAAATAGAGAAATTTAATAATATATTAATCAAAAAACTCATTAATGGTTAAAATATATATAATAAATGTAATTTAGTTACAAGAAGACAAAAAACGGGATGGATATGATAACAATTAATGTTATAAGATTAATTGAATAATATCATAGAATAATACAATTTAAAATGATGCATGATAATATAATCATATTTCATTACATAAATTCAATATAAAAATAATATTGATAGTCGGTAATCCTAACATGGGACCAGTAAATAGATGAATCATAAAAGAACACCTACAAACATGGGAAATATGATAATATAGAATAGTATCATGTAAATATTCGGAATTACAAGAGTGATTCACAAAAAAATTCCATAAGTCAATGGTCATCACTAAGACAACATAAAATTATGTTCCCCAGTAGTTTCTAATACATTATATATAATATCTAATGATATTAAATAATTACCTTATCAATTAGTAGATATATAATTTTTATAGAAAAAGTCACATAACATGTTAGACTCAATCACTAGGAACCAAATATAGTATCTCAAGGGATGAAGGATTTACCCAATTGATTACGGGGTTATATAGTTCAAATAATAAAACCTACATCAAATTATATCATAAAAACATGTTCCACATTTTTTAGAAAATAGTAATAAATTTTCCAAAAAATAGAAAAATTAATTAAGTAATAGATATTATGTTAGAATCTAATGAAATAAATTATTTATCTTGTTAAATATGATCTATCCAAAAAAATAATTTATATGTAATTTAAAACATATATGATCATAGTATATTTTTTAGTCAATTATTTCACAAGTCATCTAAATTAATTGGTATCTATGTGAATAAGAATCAGTCAATAAAATAATGTATAATGTGTTAATATATGAAATAAATTTTAATAATGGTTTTTTTCTAGTTCAAAATAAAGAATCATATATGTATTTATGGATCATTCCCCAAATAAAAATTTTATTTCTTCCACACAATTGGAGGATAGAAATAAGGATAATGAATAAAAGAATTATTTTGAAATTTTCATCACTTCCGAAAAATATAATGTTAGAAAAAAAAGGCACAATAATATTTCAAATGGTGTAATATTAAAATAATGTTTTGATATTTATGATCAATATCTCATTGGATGATAAAAAATGACAAATGTTTTAAGTTAAAAATTTATAAATTGTTAGACACAGATGAAGCACATAAGGGAGATATCATATTCAAGGACATAAGTAAAAGTAATATTAAAAATATATATTTCAATAATTAAAAACAATAATAAAAAAAATATTTCTATAAGAAATAATATGATTAAAACAAGGGAGTGGAAAATTGAATTGGATTTGTTAAAATGGTTTCCAAGAAATTAATTTATATTAATTATAAAGATATACAAAGGAGTCTCATTCAAAAGTCCACTATAAAATATAGATAAAAAAGAATTTAAAATATTATTTTACAATGAAATTTCTATATAATTAACAAAATAAATTATAAAGAATGAACACATTTCAATTTTGATTAAAATATATGAAATGATAAAATATTCTTTAAAAATTACTGTACAGTTAGAAAAATGGATTTATGAGACGGGATAAATCAATACATGTATATATCCAGAATAAGGGAGGAAAAAAGAATCATAAATAACATAATTGAATCATATTTTAATTTATTAATATTGAAGGCAGTCATATAAATATTTATAAAGTTCATAACCATGACAAGGATAAGGCATTGTTAATAAATCACATGAAAAGGTAAGGGAGGAACCATAAAAAAATAAGGTCCTAAATGTAAACCTAAATAAATTAATTAATAATTTAATAATGTATATAATAAGTTAAAGTACATAGATATGAATTAATGGAGAAAATAAGGTAATTATATAAATATTATTATAAAATGTGATATATTTCAAAAAAACATACCTTGAGTCCCAACATACTTTACAAGTTATAAGCCTCATAAATAATATAGTAATGTTAGTTATTTACATACCTCAAAGTGAATAATATATTATATAATGATTATATTGTTTTTAACTCTTTTATGTAGATGTATTATTTAATTGTTATATTTATATTGCATACATGGATCGTTTTGATGATGATTAGTTCAATGATCCGAAACCAAATCAGTGTAGTGGTAATGGATGAAAATCATATTCATATGGTCATATAATAAAAATTAGTGACATATTATATAATTATTATCAATTAAAATGTGAAATTATTATATTTTAATATAGATAGTAAAAATTAATGGATCTTTCAGTGGTAATACTATTTTGGATGGTTATAATATAATTTGATAGTTTATATATAAATTCATTAATACAATGAAATTTTTATTATTAACATTATTCAAGAATATAACTAATGAAACTATATTTTACATTAAACAATGAATATAATTTGTATGAATATATATGAATGGTTTAATTGGAAAATAAAATATCATCATTCACTTATGCGTTGTAAATTTACCACTGGTGGAAATTTTTATTTAAGAATGTTTCGAAAATAATATGTCAACTGGATGGTATTTTAGTTTATAAAAAAATATAATATATTAAATTTCATATCATTAAATTTATTCCATTATCTAATTCCATGAAAATGAAATTACACTAATAGGTGAATTTCTTAATCTATTTTAAGGAAATGATAATTTTATTTCACAATTATTATAAAGGATGTTTATTAGTTTTCTAATTCCTTTGTAACATTTTTAGAACCATGTGTTTGTCTAAAAATAGAAAAAATATTTGATTCATGAGAATTTTATTATTAAATGAATAAGAATACATTTTTTCAAAGAAAATAGTAATGTAGTGAGTTTTCAAAAAATAATAACAATATAAATTTAAATTATATGGTTCATATAGTTATTTTAAATGAAAGATGGTTATGTTTATTTCATGTTAGGTGTTATTTGTATAAGATTTAAGAATTTTTTTATAAAATAGAAATAGTGGAAGAACTGAATTAATTCTATTTTGGTTTTTGCAAAAGGATAATTTGAAACATAATGTAAATGAATTCTAGAAATTTAGGAGACTCTCATTTATTCCCCATGTTCATATTATGATTGGTTTATTTTATAGTCCCTGAGAGAGATATTTTACACTAATTGTGATATGGATGTTGAGAAAGTTGGTGTTTCTTATAATATCATAGTATGTGGTAAATTTTTAGGTGTCTTTTATTATTAATGATTTGTATATTTTTTATGTGATTCATTTTTTTTTCAACTCCAAAGGATTTATTTCGTGTAAATCCTAAGGAAAGGGAGTGAACTCAATATGATTGATATAATAGTTCATCCAACACACTGGATAACATCCCTTACTATATATTTTTCAATTCTTTATAAGTGATCCTGAAGAATATTATGTGAGTATGCTTGGGGGGGGGTTATAATATTATTTTTTAAAGAAAAATTGTAACGCCCCGACCCTAATTACCTAGAGTCGGTGCATTATTACATAACATTGGCATGATCATGAGAAAGATCAAGTCTCGAAAGACCGATTAGTTTAGTAGCCTTGGAATAACTAGATACATTCATAAATTTTTACATTACATCATAAAATGAAAAACATCTTGTCTTCATATCCCCTCATACTATCCCTGCAGGTCATTCATAAATTACTTCTTCATAATCCTGGGAAAAATAAAACATTGAAAGGGGTGAGCTCGGATGCTCAGTAAGGATAACATTATAGCAGAAGCTTTAATAAATAAGCATAAACACTTAAGGCAATTTATAACTAAAACAAAAGCCTTTTAAATTTAAACTTCAGCATAAAATGGCGAAGGTAAAATGAAATAATGCCATTTACTTACTCACATGGATATTCTACTAGTCGAATGATCACATGCAATATCAATAACCACTTTCATAATGATGGAATGCATAATGCCAGACTATCATAACCACATAGCCAAGGCCTCGTGCCAAGACTACAAATAAGATTTTGCCAAGGCCTTGTGCCAAGACACTAGTTTGTCTCATGAGACCTACCGATGCATCGAGGAGCTATAGCGGGCTCCACCCGTCACTTATTAAGTCCAATGCATTCCCATATGAAAAGGTTTAAACATAACGTAAACATTCGTATTAAACTAGCATACGAAATGTCAATACTTTCACCACAAACCATGAATGGTATAAAAATAGCACATCCACAGTCAAACATAATTCATTCGATACAATATGGAAGATTGTATTGTATCACATTAACCTCAATCAAGAATAATGAAGGATGTTGACATAGATGAAAATAATCATCAAAACTATTTGAGAGAAATATCCCCCTTTTCTTGAAAACATTTAAAAGTCACACTATTTGTCAAGAAGCTATTTAAAAGTATATTTTTGAATAAAAGTGTCCCATACCACTTTGAAACTTTTAAAAGGAGTTTTAATTTTAAAACTTTAATGTCCATATAAATAAATCCTTAAAACCATTTTTAAAATATGGACATTAATGAGCATGATTTAGAAGAATAATTCTTTAAAACATTTTAAAATGGTATTTTGGTTAGAGTTTCTAACCAAAAGAGAGACACTTGAATACAAATAATTGAGGTAATCAAAACATTGTAATATCATGAGAATAAAGGAATTCATGATATACTATGTCAAAGTACATTATATACACCACATAAAAGTGATTTGGTGTATATCATCAAAGAAGTCTCAATGGAATGTAAATTGAGATGAAATTTCTCAAAAAGGTTGTATCCTTAGGTTAAGGATAAATCAATGACATAATTATGTGTGACAAATATAAATACACTAAATATGATTGGATATTCAGTGTAAAACAATCAAAGGACATTCACACATATTCTTGTAAAAACAATACCAACGAATTGGATGTTTAACTCAACAAATGGAGAATGAGTTAAAATTACTCTTATCAAATTCATATCAATGACTTGAGAATTACCAATGGAGTGATTATGTGTACCAAACTTCTATCCACAGGAAGGGGAGTGGAAATTAAGACATAATCAAATGAATAGTGATTCCACACATAATCTTGGGGTAATATAATCAATGAAATATGTGTAAAGCCAAATGAGTGGAAATTGAAATCTCAAATTCCCTTATCGATTAGGTAACTTACGAAACATACACCCATGAAAGAAGTATCATACCATGATGATGTAAATACCCATAAATTAAAGTATATTACACAATGAATACGATCATGGGCAGTACACATACACCACATGCAATAATTAAGTGGTGATCAATGGAATTCTCACGGAATTAAAAGTGAGATAAGAAAACCCTTACTTTGTACTTTTTCCTTGGTCGATGGTAGGTTTACCTCCTGTATAATGGTGAAATAATTGTTATTGAATAATACAAGAATCATTTACTTTAATATGATATCATATATGATCTTTTAACATTGATTTGTTAATAATATCTTAGTATTAACGCCGTTTCGGGTGTTAACTTACTCATTTTCTTTTATATGTTTTGTTACATAAGTCATGTTTGTTGTATCTTATTCATATCCAGAATGATATAAAGTCCTTAAACATCATTTTTAAATCATTAAATGATAATTATACTTGAATGGATATGATGGATAATGAATCTCATCGCGTTCGTGGAGACGGTAGTCCGTACGTACGCACGAACGCTACTTCCATTTAATTTTTTTATTTTAAAAGAATCGAATCCAAATGATACATAGGTATATTACTATTCCAGTATAATATAATATTTTATATATGTTACTTATGTTCATTAACACCATCCTTTATACGTCCCATGTGTGGTATGAACGAGTCATATCATTTTAAGGGGGCGGTAGTCCACACTTCCTCAAATGAAATTATCGTATGTATATACGACATGAAACGAATAATGGTATGAAATAAAATGGAATTACAGAAGATTATATATAAAATATATATCATTAATATCATATTTAATTACAGTTCCATCATAATGGCCACCATGAGAGGCGGTAAGATGTTTTTGAACAATCATCGTTTCGTGAGGCGTTAGTTTGCCATCCACAGAAACATTATGTTCATCATCCATTAGATGGAGTTGTGTGTATGTGTAGTTTGAATACTTCTTATAACAACATCCTAGTATATTGAGGATACTGGTGTTGTTACAAAAGAAGGGAAATAAAAAGAGTTTGGGGGTTGAAGAAGCAAAATAAATGAAAATAATTTAAGAGAAATCGTTACCTTTAATTTAGGTAACTCACTTTGGTTGGGACCAAAGGACTTGTTGAAATGCTTTCTGCCTAAGGGGAAGCTTCAAGGAGGAGGAGAGGGATGTGGGGAGCTTAGTTGGGCAGAGTTTGGACGAGCCAAGTGGCTTGATAGGTGTGAGGAAATGAGAAGGAGGAGTGCCCTTTTATAAGAGGGGTGAGGGGCACCTTTGGAAAAGCTAGAAATATTAATTTATAATAAATTCATATTCGGTTTCCAATGGCTCCAAAGCTTACTATTAAAAGGTTTAGGTGGGGATAGGTCGAAAACAACTCATCCAATAGAATTTAGACAGGTTTGGGTACTTATATTAACCTTATCTTTAGGTATTAACTCTAAGTTAATTAGTTTCACTTTTACAATGTCTCTTTGTATTTTTATATAATATGGTTAATAAACTTACTATATACATCCAAAAGACCCCCAAGTGGTCCATTAATGATTAACCTATAATAATATAAGTCTCTTGGCCGAACCTTAGATTTTTAGGAATTTAATATCAATTAATAATATAATATTTGTTTTAAGAACTCTTTTATGTCAATTTTGACACTATTCAATAGTTGATTTTTGTGAAACTCATAACAGATTGATTACTTCGAACAAAGTCAATTAAATCAATCGTAATATATCATATTATCCTAGAAAATTAATTTAATTCATTAAAAGTTTCATATTATATTTATTTGGGTAATTATAATATCACTTATCATAATTTTTCACTATTATAGTAATTACTGCATCATCATTGTGTCATAAATAAAATAAATTATTTAATGTCTAAAAATTATAAATAAAATATCATTATGTAGGAAATCGTTTTATCTTTCTAATGAATATTTATAATCTAAAATCCAACATATATAACCCTATGTAACAATTGTTTTGCTAAAAGATATATGCTTGTGTCATTTTTGTATTCATTTTAACTTAATTAATATAAAGTGTCATTATCACTTACAAGTGGATCCATGGGGTCCCAAAATTGACCCAAAGATGCCCATGGTCGACCATGTATCAACCAATAGGGTTAAGACACATTTTAGGGTAATTTATTATTATTATAATATTATTTTTTTAACCCTTATTTACCGGATTTACCCTTAACCATGGTAAATAAAATATTTACCGCAGTAATTATTCAAAATGTCTAAAAATAAAAGTTACCTATTTACACAATTTGGACATCCTGATTCCAAATATGGAATCCATTTTTCTAAATTCATAACACAGAAGTGGCAGAAATTAATTTAAAATTAATTCCCGCTGTCAAAACAAAAAGCGTGTTTTTAAGAGATAATAACTATCAAAAGATTGACACTTGTTTATGTTCGGTTTAATTGTAAAATTATGTCCAATGACCAACATTATATTAAATGGTAAAAATATATTCTAAATATACTTTAAAACCACTCAAATTCATAATTTATCACTATTAATTATTTTGATTAAAAAAGTTGTTTTTAATTAAAATTTAGTAATTTCCACTATTCATCAAAATATGAAAGTTATCCGAAATGTACCAAAATTTCACCTTAGGCTAAATTCGATATTCAGAATCCAAAAATGAAGTCCATTTTCAAATATAAAATATATATAATTTCAAAAAGTAGGTATTACTATTCATAGCGGCTAGTTTGATTGGTTACGGTGTGTTAGAACTCGGTGTTGCGTACAACACACGCTAGCGTACCGTGGAAGCTTGGGATGATTCATTTTAAATTTTTGATGTCCCCATTTAGTCAAAAAGTTTAAAATTTAGTATCTAAAAAGGGTTCACTATTAAAATTTGGTAAAAGTGAAATACTGAAAATGAATTTGTTCTTACATTATGTCTAAGAAACTCATAATATGGATTCTAAAATTATAAGGATTATATAAAGTTTAAAATTTAGTTGACACTATTCATAACCTCTTTTGAACAGCTTGTTTGGTAAGTCATGGTGCGATTGAACTTGGTGTTACGTGTAGTGAAAGTTATTGAATTATTTTGAAGAAATAACACACTATAAAATCTTGGGGTGTTACATTCTCCCCTCCTTCAATAAATTGCGTCCTCGCAATTTGAAATTGTTCTTCGAAAATAAAAGGTTGAAAATAGAAAATATCTTTGTGGGAAAACCCACATCGGAAATTGGGTTACTAAAATTTAGTCTTAATATGAGGAAAAGAGAAATGAAAGGATCACCACCAAATTATGATCTCTATTAGGAGAACATTGGTGGCAATTATAGACATATAATTGGAGGAAAAACGTAAATATTTATAGGTAGTGATTGAGGTCATCAATCACAAACAAGTATAAAATTGAGGTCCTTAAACTCATCAATCTATGATGATTTGAAGTACCATCAGTTCCACAAAATATAGGGTATTGGGATAACACATTTTTGACGTTTCAAAATATCTTAGTGGAAATCCCACATCGAAAAATGAATTAATGATGCCTCTATTTAAAATAAAGAGTGGAAAGTATGAATATTACCGAAAATAACACATACTAGGGTTCCATGTAGGAAAATATGGATATGGAGGAGAAATCTAACCATCAATTATCTGATGGAGAGTGGTAGAGAACATGGCTATGAAAAGGCCAACAATCCCAAAGCCATAAATTAGTGATGATTTAAGGTACCATCTAGGAAAACATTTTTGTTCTAAGTTCCTTTTTTTAATGTTGAGGATTTTATTTATGAGATTGGCTAAGATCATAAGGAGATATACTTACTTTATAATTAGAGTTTTATCCATTAATAAGTTTCTACCACAAACTCATCTATCACTCTAAAAGATAATAGAATGTAATTTTTTTTATACTATTCGTACAGGGTTCCAAAATAAATGAATTTATAATTCATCTACCAGATCTTAAAAAAAACAACATTATTTAATCCAGGACATCTTGTGGGCCAGTGGTAGGTGATACACCCTTGTCGCCCTTCGGTTGCAGGTTCAAGTCTCGCAGCCTTGCCGGACGCGACGGGTTGCCGCCTGACCTCCGGGTTTTCCTTTTATGGTAATCCAAAATAATCCAAACTAGAACTATCCAAAATACTTCTTTCCAAACTCACAGTCCAACATTTATAAGGAAGGTAAACATAATATAGATCCTTTTTACCCCACAATAGCATATGAATACCTTCATCTTGTATTCTTTTAATAAACTGAAATATCTTGAATTACCATATTCCTTATTGATTACATTCATGCTCCCCTATTCCATATAGAATGCTGGATATACTTCATCAATCCAAAAAAAATTTAAACCCCAACAATGATGGAATATACAAATCATTAATCAGTTCCAAGGTAGTCAAGAATATCCAATATAATTTATCCAAAACAATCATGTATTATTCCAAAATTACTACCTCAGTATCAGAACTATATTATGGTTTATCATTCTCTCACCCATATATTTTCCAAAAATTATCCTGCTATTGAGTCACTTTTCTTTGTTCCACACAATCTCAAGTCCTTAATGAAATAGTACTGCAGTACAATCCTTATATACTCCATGATTATTGTAACAAGTACATTGTTGATACAACACTCAATTGAAATAATCAACATAAGAACTCTAATCATTCCTCTTCATATGTGGTAGTATCATAACATGATTATTATCCAATAACATCATTTGCGGCATAGTCTGATGACTGGGACATAGGTTCGCGTAGTGTCCAAACTCCTTGCAAATGAAGCATTGTACATTTAAAACCATTTTCTTACCCTTGCAGTCACGTACTTTGTGCCCATTTCCTCCACACTTATAACAAACTCCCATTCCTTTCAGGCAAGTTCCAGGGTGTTTCTTTCCACAGTTACCACATATGGGAAAATTCTTCTTTTCCCTCTTACTTTTATCCATCTTTGTCTCTTCCATCCTTTTCTTCTCTTGCTTCCCTTCAAAGCCATAGGACTCAGTAAACTCTTTACTTATCTTATCAACACATGATATTATTTATTCATATGATGATAATACATGGGAGACTATTTCTCTTATAAATTCTAGCTTAAGACCATGAAAGATATGATCCTTCCTTCTCTTTGGATCATGTTCATTTCTGGAGTTCTCATTCCTTCTACTGGGCGCCATTTCTAAACAATGGCATACACTAGATCAGTTTATGAATCAAAATACATAATCCCATACTTATAAAACACTTAACATAAATTGAACTATTTATGGATATAATCCATAATCATAAGAATGTTTTCTTTGAGGAAGTATATACTCATAATCCCTTCAAAATGATTTGTAAAGAAAATGAGAGTTATCCTAAGCATATCCCCCGGGAGTGTCGTAACCAAGAGTGCAGCAAGGCCCGTTGTCGTGCACCAGTTCCCGTTCGAGTCTAGCTCAAAGCGGTGTTTTCGGGTTTTACCCCTAGGTACATCTGTGCCAGAGCCGCCTCTACCTGCTCGTATCCAGACAGGGATGTATTGCTCGGAAAACTCACAAAATCTCTACAATACCAAAATTCTAGGAAGTTCTTCTATACTAATCCTCAAAGTTAATCTTAGGTCTACGTGCTCTAATCAGAGTTTATCTAAATCTAGCTTCCAAGGTTTGTACTAAACCTCCTCTGATACCAACTGTAACGCCCCGACCCTAATTACCTAGAGTCGGTGAATTATTACATAACATTGGCATGATCATGAGAAAGATCAAGTCTCGAAAGACCGATTAGTTTAGTAGCCTTGGAATAACTAGATACATTCATAAATTTTTACATTACATCATAAAATGAAAAACATCTTGTCTTCATATCCCCTCATACTATCCCTGCAGGTCATTCATAAATTACTTCTTCATAATCCTGGGAAAAATAAAACATTGAAAGGGGTGAGCTCGGATGCTCAGTAAGGATAACATTATAGCAGAAGCTTTAATAAATAAGCATAAACACTTAAGGTAATTTATAACTAAAACAAAAGCCTTTTAAATTTAAACTTCAGCATAAAATGGCGAAGGTAAAATGAAATAATGCCATTTACTTACTCACAGGGATATTCTACTAGTCGAATGATCACATGCAATATCAATAACCACTTTCATAATGATGGAATGCATAATGCCAGACTATCATAACCACATAGCCAAGGCCTCGTGCCAAGACTACAAATAAGATTTTGCCAAGGCCTTGTGCCAAGACACTAGTTTGTCTCATGAGACCTACCGATGCATCGAGGAGCTATAGCGGGCTCCACCCGTCACTTATTAAGTCCAATGCATTCCCATATGAAAAGGTTTAAACATAACGTAAACATTCGTATTAAACTAGCATACGAAATGTCAATACTTTCACCACAAACCATGAATGGTATAAAAATAGCACATCCACAGTCAAACATAATTCATTCGATACAATATGGAAGATTGTATTGTATCACATTAACCTCAATCAAGAATAATGAAGGATGTTGACATAGATGAAAATAATCATCAAAACTATTTGAGAGAAATATCCCCCTTTTCTTGAAAACATTTAAAAGTCACACTATTTGTCAAGAAGCTATTTAAAAGTATATTTTTGAATAAAAGTGTCCCATGCCACTTTGAAACTTTTAAAAGGAGTTTTAATTTTAAAACTTTAATGTCCATATAAATAAATCCTTAAAACCATTTTTAAAATATGGACATTAATGAGCATGATTTAGAAGAATAATTCTTTAAAACATTTTAAAATGGTATTTTGGTTAGAGTTTCTAACCAAAAGAGAGACACTTGAATACAAATAATTGAGGTAATCAAAACATTGTAATATCATGAGAATAAAGGAATTCATGATATACTATGTCAAAGTACATTATATACACCACATAAAAGTGATTTGGTGTATATCATCAAAGAAGTCTCAATGGAATGTAAATTGAGATGAAATTTCTCAAAAAGGTTGTATCCTTAGGTTAAGGATAAATCAATGACATAATTATGTGTGACAAATATAAATACAATAAATATGATTGGATATTCAGTGTAAAACAATCAAAGGACATTCACACATATTCTTGTAAAAACAATACCAACGAATTGGATGTTTAACTCAACAAATGGAGAATGAGTTAAAATTACTCTTATCAAATTCATATCAATGACTTGAGAATTACCAATGGAGTGATTATGTGTACCAAACTTCTATCCACAGAAAGGGGAGTGGAAATTAAGACATAATCAAATGAATAGTGATTCCACACATAATCTTGGGCTAATATAATCAATGAAATATGTGTAAAGCCAAATGAGTGGAAATTGAAATCTCAAATTCCCTTATCGATTAGGTAACTTACGAAACATACACCCATGAAAGAAGTATCATACCATGATGATGTAAATACCCATAAATTAAAGTATATTACACAATGAATACGATCATGGGCAGTACACATACACCACATGCAATAATTAAGTGGTGATCAATGGAATTCTCACGGAATTAAAAGTGAGATAAGAAAACCCTTACTTTGTACTTTTTCCTTGGTCGATGGTAGGTTTACCTCCTTTATAATGGTGAAATAATTGTTATTGAATAATACAAGAATCATTTACTTTAATATGATATCATATATGATCTTTTAACATTGATTTGTTAATAATATCTTAGTATTAACGCCGTTTCGGGTGTTAACTTACTCATTTTCTTTTATATGTTTTGTTACATAAGTCATGTTTGTTGTATCTTATTCATATACAGAATGATATAAAGTCCTTAAACATCATTTTTAAATCATTAAATGATAATTATACTTGAATGGATATGATGGATAATGAATCTCATCGCGTTCGTGGAGACGGTAGTCCGTACGTACGCACGAACGCTACTTCCATTTAATTTTTTTATTTTAAAAGAATCGAATCCAAATGATACATAGGTATATTAATATTCCAGTATAATATAATATTTTATATATGTTACTTAAGTTCATTAACACCATCCTTTATACGTTCCATGTGTGGTATGAACGAGTCATATCATTTTAAGGGGGCGGTAGTCCGCACTTCCTCAAATGAAATTATCGTATGTATATACGACATGAAACGAATAATGGTATGAAATAAAATGGAATTACAGAAGATTATATATAAAATATATATCATTAATATCATATTTAATTACAGTTCCATCATAATGGCCACCATGAGAGGCGGTAAGATGTTTTTGAACAATCATCGTTTCGTGAGGCGTTAGTTTTCCATCCACAGAAACATTATGTTCATCATCCATTAGATGGAGTTGTGTGTATGTGTAGTTTGAATACTTCTTATAACAACATCCTAGTATATTGAGGATACTGGTGTTGTTACAAAAGAAGGGAAATAAAAAGAGTTTGGGGGTTGAAGAAGCAAAATAAATGAAAATAATTTAAGAGAAATTGTTACCTTTAATTTAGGTAACTCACTTTGGTTTGGACCAAAGGACTTGTTGAAATGCTTTCTGCCTAAGGGGAAGCTTCAAGGAGGAGGAGAGGGATGTGGGGAGCTTATTTGGGCAGTGTTTGGACGAGCCAAGTGGCTTGATAGGTGTGAGGAAATGAGAAGGAGGAGTGCCCTTTTATAAGAGGGGTGAGGGGCACCTTTGGAAAAGCTAGAAATATTAATTTATAATAAATTCATATTCGGTTTCCAATGGCTCCAAAGTTGACTATTCAAAGGTTGAGGTGGTGATAGGTCGAAAACAACTCATCCAATAGAATTTAGACAGGTTTGGGTACTTATATTAACCTTATCTTTAGGTATTAACTCTAAGTTAATTAGTTTCACTTTTACAATGTCTCTTTGTATTTTTATATAATATGGTTAATAAACTTACTATATACATCCAAAAGACCCCCCAAGTGGTCCATTAATGATTAACCTATAATAATATAAGTCTCTTGGCCGAACCTTATATTTTTAGGAATTTAATATCAATTAATAATATAATATTTGTTTTAAGAACTCTTTTATGTCAATTTTGACACTATTCAATAGTTGATTTTTGTGAAACTCATAACAGATTGATTACTTCGAACAAAGTCAATTACATCAATCCTAATATATCATATTATCCTAGAAAATTAATTTAATTCATTAAAAGTTTCATATTATATTTATTTGGGTATTTATAATATCACTTATTTTAATTTTTCACTATTATAGTAATTACTGCATCATCATTGTGTCATAAATAAAATAACTTATTTAATGTCTAAAAATTATAAATAAAATATCATTATGTAGTAAATCTTTTTATCTTTCTAATGAATATTTATAATCTAAAATCCAACATATATAACCCTATGTAACAATTGTTTTGCTAAAAGATATATGCTTGTGTCATTTTTGTATTCATTTTAACTTAATTAATATAAAGTGTCATTATCACTTACAAGTGGATCCATGGGGTCCCAAAATTGACCCAAAGATGCCCATGGTCGACCATGTATCAACCAATAGGGTTAAGACACATTTTAGGGTAATTTATTATTATTATAATATTATTTGTTTAACCCTTATTTACCGGATTTACCCTTAACCATGGTAAATAAAATATTTACCGCAGTAATTATTCAAAATGTCTAAAAATAAAAGTTACCTATTTACACAATTTGGACATCCTGATTCCAAATATGGAATCCATTTTTCTAAATTCATAACACAGAAGTGGCAGAAATTAATTTAAAATTAATTCCCGCTGTCAAAACAAAAAGCGTGTTTTTAAGAGATAATAACTATCAAAAGATTGACACTTGTTTATGTTCGGTTTAATTGTAAAATTATGTCCAATGACCAACATTATATTAAATGGTAAAAATATATTCTAAATATACTTTAAAACCACTAAAATTCATAATTTATCACTATTAATTATTTTGATTAAAAAAGTTGTTTTCAATTAAAATTTAGTAATTTTCACTATTCATCAAAATATGAAAGTTATCCGAAATGTACCAAAATTTCACCTTAGGCTAAATTCGATATTCAGAATCCAAAAATGAAGTCCATTTTCAAATATAAAATATATATAATTTCAAAAAGTAGGTATTACTATTCATAGCGGCTAGTTTGATTGGTTACGGTGTGTTAGAACTCGGTGTTGCGTACAACACACGCTAGCGTACCGTGGAAGCTTGGGATGTTTCATTTTAAATTTTTTATGTCCCCATTTAGTCAAAAAGATTAAAATTTAGTATCTAAAAAGGGTTCACTATTAAAATTTGGTAAAAGTGAAATACTGAAAATGAATTTGTTCTTACATTATGTCTAAGAAACTCATAATATGGATTCTAAAATTATAAGGATTATATAGAGTTTAAAATTTAGTTGACACTATTCATAACCTCTTTTGAACAGCTTGTTTGGTAAGTCATGGTGCGATTGAACTTGGTGTTACGTGTAGTGAAAGTTATTGAATTATTTTGAAGAAATAACACACTATAAAATCTTGGGGTGTTACAAACATAGTCTTAATAATTTGTTTTGTGCAAGTTATTTTTAATAACATCTCTACATAAGATGTAGTTAGTTACCCATGATATATAGAAATTGATTATGATATTATATACATGATTAGAATCCTTTTATTCAATTTTATATTAAATTATTTTGGCATACATGGCACTATGGTATGATTTTAATTCCTTATTTACATATGTTTATTTAATGATATGTTGAGTTTCATTATTTTATAATAATTTTTATTATTTCTCATTTTTTCCTAATTTTATTTGAAAATAATATTTTAAAATGGCGATTTTAATTTAATTTAATGAAGTTTTCATTAACATGTGTCTATAATAAAAATATGACACATGAATAACAGTTTCCAATTAATGGAATATAACGGCGTACCTAAATTTTTCATGATAGGAAATTATAAATTTATATTTCCATCACTAAATTAATTATAAAATAATGGTGGATTTATTATGAAATTGAATACATGGTTCCTTTTTGGTATTCATCCATATAAACAACTAATTTCTAGACTATAATTAAATAGATAATTAATGAGGTGTTTTCTAGATGGTATTTAAAACTCAATAAGTCTTCATCGTATGATTAAAATATCTACATATAATATACATACACACTTATATGAATATATGTAATTATCAGGTTTCCTTTTAGGATCCTAGGTTGAGAAAGCTCATTATTGATTATCATTATGTCCATTTTTGTATGTTGTGGCAATATTGTGTGAATTTGGGTCACATTAAGATTATTCATCTTGTTTTGGGTTTAATACATATTTTTTTGTTTATTCATATATTATTCTACAATTTTATCATTTTTACCATTTAACCTAGATATTGTGGTGTTATATTTTTTTATTGTATATTCATTTAGTGGGTTTGATCATTTCTTCTAATTTTGATTCTTAGGGTTACATTTTTTTTGAAAAAGTTAATTTTGTTTATTTTTGAATAATAAATGTAAATACAACATTGTTCTCTCAATATTTCCTGGATTATTGTATATTTTATTTATAATGGTTAAATCATTCAAACTGTTTTATTTCATGAATCCTAAGTTCTTATTGATAGCCTGTGTATATTGGATTCTACATCATCCGATGTAATGAACCAGACCGGGTTTTGAGATAAGTTTTCTTCGTTTGGTTCATTATGAAATGATACTAATGTGATCACTTTCTATTTGTGGGGCATAAAGGAAGAATATAAAATAATATTATTTAATCCCAATTTCTAGGTCGGGAGTAGGTTCGGGATCCCCACTATTAGTGAAAATATATTAGATTTCATGGGAAGAAAGTATTATTAATTTGAGGAGAACAATATGTATCATATGTGATTCATGTTTGGATCACCTAAAAACTATAATAAATCCTATGTGAAATCATTGATTGGCTGTATTATGTGATTTCACATATGAATGTTTTATACATTTTTTAGAATTATTATGTTGATAAATATATTCTGTGGAAATGATATATATTTTAGTTGAATTTACTTTGGGATTTTTGTTTTGTGTATGAAGAGTAGATTGGGCCAAGTGGTGGAAATTCAAGGTAATGAATTATGTTTGGTATTAAGGGATTATTCTTCATAGATCGTAATTTATTTGGATTATGATCAATAATATGTATTGATTCCAATTATTTTATTTTTTATTTTTTATTAGTGGTGATACATATGATGAGTTATGTTTCTATATGGTTTTATGATGGGAAATAGTTAATTCCATTCTCGGGTAACAATAGTAGATATTGTATTGGTAACTTTTATCACTTTTGGGTTGCAATTTATATTTTAATCAATTTTACATGATATAATATTATGTTATTATTATCCCATGATAACCAATTTCTTGTACTTCATTCCAGGGAATGAACAGATATTTTTTTATGATGAAGCATTATTGTGGGTTATTTTAAACTTATTCATGGATTGAAGTTATCAACTAGATAGTAGATATAACTTATCATTTTATCCGTTATATATTTATATGATTTTGTTTTAAAATAGGATTTTAATTCACATCTAGGACTACTTTTTTTGTAAGTGTGGTGGTGTCGACTATTTGTGCTTTTAGTTGTGTTTATCTTTGTAATTTTTATATTAATAGTTACATTTTTTAAATGGATTTATAAATGGTGGGATAAAATATGATAGGTATCTATACTCCTTAAATATTTTACTAATCAGTTATGAATAGGTTCTTAGAATATCTTTTAATTTATATGAGTTTTTATATTTAACTTAACAAAAAGATTTTTTTGGTGGATTATTTCTATAGTATTTTTCATATTCGTCCTAAACATAAAAAATTCTTTTGATTTGGTAGAAGGTGAAATATTGAGGAATATTATGAAACCATTATGTCTCTCATTTTTTAATATTACTTTAGTTTATTTTATATTTATTGTGAGTTTTGAAGGCATGATATTAATGAATTTTGATTATTATTTTCGTTATGAAATGATTACTACATGGTTAATGGAAGCAGTGTGACAAAAAATTATATAGAGAGATAGTTTAGTTTTTTATATAAATTTTAGTTGAATGGATTGGTAACTTATGTGTCCAGATAATGAGAGTGTATTTATCGATTTTTGAAAAGGGAACATAGTTTGTTGATGATTTTCTTAATCTTGTGACTTAACCATCATTGACTACCAAAATCACTTAAAATTGATATCATGGATGAAAAACTCATTGATTTATGTTTTATTAGCCTTCCCACTTTCCCCAAATATATTGGATAACTATATTCTTGTAAATGATTGTTCTCTAACACTCCCATTTCCATTTTTATCATCATGTGTTTGAATTTCAAGAGGACTCTTGTGGAAAATATCTTTTCCCCCATGTTCTTCCTCATTAAATTCTAAAACAACAATTTTATCCTTGTTTACATTACCCCAACATTATTTGTGATTTTGATAATCTAAAAAAGGCTTTACATTTTTTCTAGTTTTGGTATCAGAGAGTTTCTTGTTTTTCACTGGAATCTACATGCTTGAGTTGGATTCCATTGTTAAAGGAAATGGGTTTGGACAAGATTCCATATGATTAAAAAAGTTATTCTGTAAAATAATTTTATAAGATATTTTATTGAGTGGTTGATGTTTTATAATGGGTTTTTATTAATATATATTAATGGACACTTTTATACATCTAAATGTCGAAATTTCGAATGAGGTTGTGTCATTTTTTTAAAATATGTAAGCTGGTGACAGAATTTGCAGAACTATTATGATTGTTAGCCGAATTGGAACCTTCATAGAGGAGTCGCCAGACCATGATTTCACTATGATCCCTTCAATGTATGTGATTAAGTAGGACTTCTCTCTCTAAATATGTAGAGTGCTTTAAAACCAGATTGGTTTTCCAATAAGTTTTTTATGTCCTATTGGGACATCCTACAAGATGGAATGGCTAATGCAATAAGGGAGTTCATTAGTCATTATTTTATCCCTTTTGGTCTTGGTTTGATTATTATTTCTCTTATACCGAAGAAGGATAATGTTGTTGATATCAAATACTTACAGCCAATTTACCTGAGAAAACCCATTACCAAGGTTTTCAACAAGATCAAAATTCTCATACTTGGAGAAGTAATTAAATATCTTATTAGACCCCAACAATTTGGATTTATCCCAGGTGGATGTATTCAGAATTGTTTGTTCACTACATATGAGAGTGTTAATTTAATGAAATGAAATCTTAAGAATGAGATATTTTCCTTTATAATTGATATCTCATTGGATATTGAAACTATCAAATGTAGTTTAATTATTTAGGTCCCGAAAAGGTATGGATTTTCTACTGTCTTTATGTACCTATTTAACAATTTTTTTATGCACTTATCTTCATTTTGGTCAATGGATCCCCTAGGGGTTATTTCCAATGATCACGGAGTGTTCTTCAAGGGGATAAACATTCAATATTACATTTTTTTATTACTTAGGACTACATGAGTTTGTGTTTTAATGAACGTACCCATTTTGGGATTTATAAGCATATTCAATCTGGTCGAGGAATCACTATACCATACCATCTGCTATACGCTAATGATATTCACCTTTTTAGCCAGACATTAGGGAAGATGATATGTGCAATTAAAGAATTTTGTATCCATGATGATGTTGTGGATGGAAATTCTATAAGATGGAAACATATGTTATCATTTTTGGAAATGGTATTCATTTTGGGAAAAAGAATAGAATTGTCAGAGTTTGTGGAGGTGAGAAACTGATCTATTCGCATAACTTTTCTTGTTGTCCCCTTATTTTGGGGTGAAGTAAGATTTCATTTTGGGGGAGTATTTAATCTAGAATTTTCAACCACTTGGATATATTTAACTGAAAGACCATCTCTTTGGATGGTAGGGTGTTCCTGATTAACTTGGTCATTACCTCAAAAAGTTTCTATTCTTTTTCTCTTTACAGAAGGCCAAAAATATTCCGAATGATCATTAATGATTAATAAAAAATTTCCTTTGGACAGGTTCAGTGAATGAAATGAAAATAGTTTCTACTTCTTTTAAGGATTGTATTAATCCCTTTGAGTTGGGTAGTCTTGGGGTAATGGACAATCAAACCACTAATTGAGGATTTACTAATAAGTTCACATGGAACCTGTTGACCTCAATTGATCCCTCTATTGAGTATTTATCATGAAGAATAAAACAGAATATGTTGAGTGGATATCCTCACTACATCACCTTATCTATATGGCCTTACATAAAACATTATGTTAATGATATTATGAAGCAATATAAATGGATGGTCAGTTAAGTGTCTTTTCTTAATTACTGGCACACACCATCGCTAGACCATTCAATTGATATTGTTGTTGTGTCCTCTTATATGGTTCATATGACAGTTTCTAATCTCATGTCTCAAAATTATTCTGTTATTGATATCATATCCTTTCATGAATTTATGGAGATACATAGGTTTGAATTTATGGATGAAGACACTCGGATTTGGAAACAAAATCGACATGGATGAATCAATTTCAATGATTATTATCTGTCAAAGTGTGATGGCTCTCATAAGCATCAAAATTGATTGTGGAAGTTTAAGGAATCCTTCACCCATCCTTCTAGGATTATTATATTATGGTGTATTTCGAAAAATAAGTTAATAATACATGATCAACTAAAGATAGTAGGGTATCATATTGTATCGGCATGTTTGTTTTGTTAACTGGATAAAGAAAACCTGCATCACATTTTTTAGAGTGCACATATGAGAATGAGCTATTGGGTTACATACGTATTTTGTTATATAATGATTTGTAGTGTTGATGATACCTAAATGAGGATCTATAGTGTATTAGTGAAATTGGAAGGAGCATCCAGGTGCACAACCTTTTGCTGGTTGTGTCGGCCTCTGTTGTGTATGCAATCTGGCTGGTCAGGAACCATCACATCTTTAATAATACACCTAAATCTATTCATGTAGAACGGGTTATGGTTCATAGGGATATATTTGTTGCTGCTTATATTCAAGTGAACATATTAATAACTTGATTGACAATATGAATCTCATTCATTTGATTAGGGTAGCCAGGAAACCAAGGAGGCCACATTAACTCATGTTCATTTGGTGGATTCTCCCCCCCCAATCATGGATTAATGTCAACGTCAATGGTGAGGTGGATGGTTCTTCTAGACCATCAGCATTTGTTAGAGTTTATCACACCTACCATGGGTTCGTGAAGTTATTTTTTCACCTCTTCATTGGGCAAGGTACTGTACGTATAGCTGAGATTTGGGCTGTCATTTTTGCTGTCAAACATGCTATTCATTGCAGTTGGTCACCATTTTGGATAGAATATGATTCACAACCTGAGGTAAATGTGTTCAAGGCTTGGTTGAGGGAGGTTCAATAGGGATTACTCGCATCCTAGGTTGTCTATATTCACGTTTCCAAAGGTATTCATATATCTATTTTCCATGCCTTTAGTGAGGCCAATCAGGTGGTTTATGCCCTTCAGAAGATAGAAATTGTAGAACCAAGCACTATGTGGTCTTGTAGGATTCCTAGCTGCTACTCGATGTTGAATGAGGATGATATGTGGGGTGTGACACAGGTTCAATTATGTAAGACTCCTTGTAATTTTTACCTTGTTTTTCTATTTTTTTTATAATATAGGACAGATCATTTTGGACCCTTCATCCTTCTGGTATTTCCTAGTTATAATAATTGATTATAATTTGATAAAAAATTTATTAAGTAGTCGTTTGAGTTCCATAGGATTTGGAATATTTGTAAAAGTGTAGTTTCAAATGAATTTTCTAATTATATGAATTTGAATTCATTTAGGTCAAGTAAAGAGTAAAGTCATTAGTTGAAACAATTTATTTTATCAAGGATGGATATGATTGAGATCATTATATGGGTTATATTGAATGATGTTATTATTATTAATATTCTGTAGGGTTGTTTTCTTAGTGTGGTTTTAATGAATTTTATTTTGTTTGATTTAAAATTATAAAAATATTTTTTATACTTGTATTCATGTTTGGATTAATTTATTTTCATAATTTTTTAAAATATTTTAATTGATGAGTATGATTCCCTTGAGTTTTGATCATATGAATCATGGTATGGATTTTATACATCATGAGGGATGTAGTATATTAATTTTAAATTGTATAACATGAATGGTTTTTTTTTGTGATGGTGTTAGAGGTGATATGATATTTTTCAAGATATTCTCCACAAATAAAAATCTTGGAATCAAATGATTATGAAATTGAAAATATAGAATTTTAAAAAGTACATGGAATAAGGAATCGTCAATTTTATCAGTGGAATAAAATCAGACGAATGTATATTTCATTCACCAATTCATGTGTTCTCTTGGATTTCTAAAATTCTATTATATCCTTTAAATGAATCTGAGACTAAAAAGTTGATTCTTCTTTAGTTCAAGTTGTTATTGCAATATACAGTTCCCAACATTGATAAGGGGTAGATGATATTGAATACCAAGGAATGAACCAAAAAGGTATAATAAAATTCATTCCAATGCTTGCTATATTAATTGAACACTGTAATAAAAATTTCAAATATAAAACCATAAATCATATCTTTATTTAAAATAAGAAAACCAAAAGAAAAATCAAATATAGAAATAAATCCCCCAATATGAACCTAAATTATTCATATGAGTAATTCTAGAATCATATTTCCATTTTTCACTCTATCAGTATTGATTTCCATAAAGCATGTACTACATGATTTAAAAATAACATGAATATATCCAAGGAAAATTTAATTTTTACCTTGAATAGAAAGCCTATTGAGCATAGTATTCCTTTTAATAACATTTCTAGTAATTCTAGATTCTAAATAGTGTGATAGATTAATTGATTACTAAATTAATACCATAGACACACTAGTAAGTTTATCTTAATGATTACATCACGAAATTTTGTACTCCACAAAGTGTAATAATTGGTATCCATGACATAAAAAATTAATAGATTAATAAATTTCATAGAGTTGAGAATATTACAACTACATGAAAGAAGATATTTCAATGATTCAAACCCAAATAGAGCAATAAAAATGGTATTAAAAATAGTAAAGAAAGAAAAATAACTACTGAGCGAACACACTCACTAGAGAGTCCATCCATTAGAAACATGATAAAATAATAGGGCATCAAACCAACCAATTCTTCACCCATTAATTGGTTGTAGTAAACATATTATAAGATTCTCTCTAGTGGAGGGTGGATCTTGAATAAGGTATCTTAGGATTATTCAATTTTGAAAGATAAATGAAAGAACACTACACGAGATATAGATAGTAGAGTTACTAGGTGATCGATACTTTTATAGTCAGTTACCAAAGTAGTAAATTCTTATTTAATAGAATTATGTTGAAATAAAGGAAAATTTTAATGAAATATGAAACATGTATAAGAAATAAATTTTTTTATTTTATAATCATAACATGAGTATCATTAACATCTCCTTAAAATAAATTAGAGTAAGAAAATATCATGTAGTTATCATTCTGAATGAAAAATTAGAGTTGAAAAATACAACGATATTGGGTTACTCTTGAAATAATAGAATAGTTTTTTATTCTAGTCTAAACAGATGATAAAAATAATTATATCCTGCTATATTTTTTCATTTCCTAGAAAATGACATTGAGAAAATAATTACCGATTTAATTATTATAAAATATTCTATAAATGATTTAGGGTTATTAAGATTAATTTAATTTTATCTATTTGATGACACTAATACCTACACTCTTTATTGATTTAAAAAAAATCATAAAGTGGATAAAAGTAGTTTCATTTCAATGAAATTAACACATTATTTAAACTTACTAATAAATTGATTCATGATCACAATTAATGGAATAATTTTTTAATTAAAAATAATAGTATATGGAAATTTTGGAATAACATTATCATTCATATATAAGGATATTCCATTAGGATAGACTGATTTATTCAAATAGTATAATATCTAATTCTTATTCGTTTTGAAAATATAATAAATATATATTTCATTACACCTACCGCATAAAATAAGTCTTCCCATATAATATAGGTGAATACTATATTTGATTATATTAATTCACCTCTTAATAATGATATTTCTCTCAATATTAAAATTGTTTTTAAATGAACATTATCAATTTTCCATGTTGTATTTTTCCAAAAATCACCCTATAATATTCAAAAAGGTATTAGATCAGTCTAATGGAACCATAATTGATCTGATAAAATAATATGAATTCATTAAAAAATATGTGTGAAGTACCCTTTCAAAAAAAAAATAAGATAATCAATTTTAACATACAAAATATAAAGAATTGAAATATTGAGATAGTTACAAATATGGATAAAGATAACAGGGAAAACCATGTACCCATAAATAACACAACATGAGTGTGAGAAATCAATTAATATTATTACATAATCATGATAAGAATGGATGATTAACTCAAAAGAGGGTTATATCCATGTAATAAATGTATCATTGATAATAAATCTATAGAGAACATTGAATAAGAAAATTCCTCTGATAGTACATAGTGTTTTATGATCTTCTATTTTAAGATCTATTATTCCAATCATGTTAGGTTTTTTGGAAGAGAAATGTATTCACATGTAGTATCCAAATATATTTTGTTATCTTACCTTGAAAAAATCCATACAAATTTATTGACATAATCATTGAAATTTCAAGATAATGAATTGTAATCATAATATTATGAAGAAACTTTCAATATATTTTTAATGAAATTTTCATGAATAAATGAATTTATTGACATTATTATACTTTATGAATATGTAAAATGTACTAAGAAGTTATACCATTAGAATAATACTATTTTAGAAGAAAATATAGACCAAATTTAGGAGGCCTTTTCACTATGACCAAAAATTTTGGATAATAAATTAGTGAAAACATTAATACCCTGTACTCTAGATGTATTAAGAGAAAAGGATTGATGATTTAGGTTCCCTGATAATATGTATCTTATTTAAATGTTTGTTATCAAATATGTAAATAACAATTTAAATGATATCATTTTTGTTATTAATACCCTCAATTGGTTGAATTTTTAATGGATAATTAAGATATCCAATTAAATATTATTTAATCACCATCATTTTAATGACTATATCGTCTCTATTTTTCAATGATAAATAAGGCATGAATGCCTTTTCATAAATTATATATTGTTAAGAAATGAGGTATTTCTATCCACATACATATTATATTTTTCATCAAGTTAGTGATTAATAATTTATACCAAATTACTAATATTAGTAAATTTTTCAAAATGCATATTAACATTCATATTGAAATAAGAAATACCAAATCATTCATTATGACTATTTTATTGAACATCCAATTCCATCTCATGAATTTGAATATTTTTTTCAGTTCCAATAACATTGTCCTTATTCCTAGAATTAGGTATGATCCTAATATTCATAATTTTTTTAAAATATGAATAAATATAATAGGTATAGGTTATACAATACCACACTTTTTGAATGATTTCTCTATAATGATGGTTATTAATCTTTACATTTTTTAATATATGTAGTCATGTAATAATATTCATTTCGTTATATATAGAATTGAATATTGGATGGTGTCGTCAATTGATTTTATGACGTGTTATAGGATTAGATCATTCCCAATCCATAGTATCACGAAAATGTATATATTTAATGTCATTCTTATTCGCTATAATTCTATTAATGGTCCTTATTAACCATGAATGTTTTCCCTATACAAATAAACATCCACCATCTCATTGAGTTTATAAAATTCCTAAAGACCCTACACGTAATTGAATGATATGGTTGACCAATTTCATCATGCTTAATAATATCCCTGTTAATTTCCTATGTGAGAAGAGAAATACCCTAAATAACATAATATTGATTCCAAATTTCAATCCAAAAATCCTTTTTACCATCAATTTTATTATTCTATAAATAATGAAACCATACAAAATGTCCCATAAAAGAAAATTATACATATAATAATCCACAAAACTAATCCTAATGACAATAATATGAGTCACATTAGTTAACACCCTAATATAAATGATTTCTAACACTAGAATGTATATAATAATTCATATAGGTTTATAAAAAAGAACTATTGGTATGTTCCTTAAAGGATTCCAAATTATTAATAGGGTCTGAAATTTCCATAATTAAATAACAACGCTTTTTCATATGATATTTAAGAGCACTAATATGAAATGATTTAGAAAAAACTAAAATTCATGTAGGGAAAATTCACTTTATCTTGCCATTATATTTTGAATTCTTTCGACTGAGGGAGGTCTTTTATAGCCAACTAAGCCATTAGACACACCAATTTTTTGAGGTTCTAGAAATGTTTATGTTTTTATAGACATCATGAGATGATTATTAATATTTATATGTTCTGGATATTCTATATAAATATTTAAAATACAATCGTTAGTAAAACAATTCTAATAGTTATCACAAGACTAATTATGGGAGACGATCATTTTTTTGTTGATCAACTAATAAAGGATACAAATAATTTAATTTATTTTACGATCTTCTCCACATGGATTTTTGTGATGTTGTTCAAGTTTCAATGAAAACTAAAATCCAAATAAACAAACTCACTATATATTTTACTATAAAATACATCATTCCAACCTGAATTTTTCTACTAAAAACAACATAAATTAGAGGGTGTATTTTATATAGAATATTTCACATTACTAGTGTAAAATTTATTGATAATATTATATTAATTCTTATAGGACCATACTATTTAAAACAGTTTTATGATAGATTGGAGACCTCGTAAAATAGATTCATTTAACCAATACTATAATGCCCTAACCCCAGTTATCCAGATTTAGTGCATTATTACATATGTTTTTTCATTTCATTATAAAAAACAACATTATGGCCCCTTATAACACACTCATTCCCATTACCCTATTATTGCTGGTTAACCATAATATAGTTCATCACATCTTGGGAAAAATAAATCATAAGATAGGGGTGAGCTCAGATGCTCAGTAAGGATAACTATATAACAGAAACTGTTATAAATAAGTATAAACATTCAAGGCAATGTATAATACTAAAACAAAACCCTTTTAATCATAAAATTTAGAATAATATGAAAAAAATAAATCAAATAATTACATTTAAATTTTCACATGGATATTCTTCAAGTCGAATAATCACATGTAATATTAATACCTAATTTCAAAATGATGGAATTCATAATTCTAGACATCATAACCACATAGTCAAGGCCCCATGAAAAGACTACAAATATGATTTTATCATGGTCTATTTACAAGACACTAGCTTGTCTTATGAGACCTACTGATGCATCGAAGAGTTATAGCGGGCTCCACCTATCACTTAATAAGTCCAATGTATTACTTATATGAAAAGGTTGAATCATAACATAAACATTCATTTTAATACTAGCATAAAAAATGTTAATACTTTAACCATAAACCATGGATGGTATAAAAATAACACTTCCACATTCAAAAATGTCACAAAACCTTCAATACAATATGGAATATTGTATCATAATAAATTATATTTAAACAAGTGTAAAATTCATCATAGAATGTAGACATAGATGGAATCAAAACTATTTGAGAGAAATATCTCTTTCTACTTTGAAATCAATGAAAAATAACATAAATATAAATGAAAACATTTATTTTGAAAATATTATTTATATGATTGTATGAGAATCTTATAAGGTGTTATAATGGTAGAAAATATCCACACCATCCGTATAAGTTAAAAAAAATTCTTACCTTAATTTGTCAAAAAGGTCATAAAATACCTTACATGGAAATAGACATAAGGATTCATTTAAAAAAATTATAAAAATTATAACATTGGTATAAATTAATTTTACCCATATAATAGTAAATATTAAAAATGTTTTCAAATAGATTTTTAAGAAACATGAATGTTGATGATAAAGAGGTCCAAGTAGATACTCACATATAAACAACCTCGGATAATAAAGTGATTTTAAAATTAACCATTACATTGTACTTTTCCTCAGTTGAGGGTACATTAAAATATTGTATAATAATTAATTAATTTTTATAAAATTATACAATAACCGCATACATTAATATGATATCATATATAATCTTCTAATATCACTTTTTTAATAATATTTCAGTAGTACCGATGTTTTGGGTGTTAACTGATTTTTTTCCTTTATATGATTTGTTACATTAGAAATTTTTATTATGGATAGGATGTATATGATTCATATACAAAATGATATTAAGTTTTTAAACATTATTTTCAATAATAAAATACAAATTATAGTTGAATGGTTATTATGGTGAATAAATATCATGACGTTCGTGGAGATAATAATCTGTATGTACGCACGAGCGACAATACCATTCTATTGGTGTTGAAATAGTATGTAATTGGATGATATATCATATATAATTCATCCTTAACATGTTATATTTATTATTTACATCAATTATACTCATTATTATAACCATCCACATAATGAAGTCTTGAGTAACAAACTACACTACAACGTGGCGATGGTAAATTGTATGTACGCACGTATGGTGACCATGTCATTTATATGATGGATAGAATAATTAATATGGTTGAAACATATTTATAATAACATAACAGTATATATAATGTACTAAATTTATTTTTTTGGTATGGAAACATCAATGAAAGAGGATGAGGAAGAAGAAATGAACTTTGAAAGAGGTGATGAAATTATTACCTCTTCTTCTGGTTCTTCCTTTGGGATTGATCAAAAGTGATTCATATGAAGGATTTATGATCAATGTAAGGAATATAGGTTTAATTTAGTGTAGTTGGGAAGATATTTGATTTGGTTTTGGACGATCCAAATGGCTTTGGAGGTGTGATTTAGAGGGAAGGGGAAGTACTATTTTATAAGAGAGGTAAGAGTAACTTTAGAAAAAAAACGAAATAATAATTTATTATACAATCATATCCAGTTTATAATGGATTTAAAAGGATATATTTTTAGGATAATGTAGGTAAGGTACTAAAAAATCTCAACCAATAGGTTTTATATAGGTTTAGGTCACCATATTAACATTATCTTTTAGATTTAACTCTTAGTTAAATTGTTTAACTTTTTCTATGTATTCATGTATTATTATAATAAATTGGTAATAAACATACTATAAAACGCCATGTGAACCCCAAGTGGTTAATTATTGACATATATAACCTATTTTATGTCCTTTGTCCTATCATTATATTTTTAGGAATAGTATATCAATTGATAATATAGTATTTGTTTTAAAAATTCATTTTTGTCATTTTTGACACTATTTAGTATTTTGTTTTTGTAAAAGTCAACAAAACATTAATACTTAGAAAAAAATATATTAAATAAATCCAAACATTTCATATTAACCTATAAAATTATTTTAATGCACCAACTGTCTCAATTTACATTTATGTGGAAATTTATAATATGAATTATTTTTATAATTCATTAACATGGTAATTATTGCATCATCGCTATGTCATAAATAAATATTATTATTTATTGTCTTAAAATTATGAATAAAATAAAATCATGTAGGAAATATTATTTATAGTCATAATGAATATTTATAGTCGAAATTATATTATGTATAACCATATAATAAAAGTGTTTCAGTTAAGAAAATATTAATTTAACACTTTTATCTTTTTTTAAAATAATATAATAATAAATATCCTAATATAATCCAAGGGGATCAAAGAGGATAATATTTTATTCCTAAGGATTATTTTGGTCTAAAAACAATTATACAATAGAATTATGACATGTGTTAGGGTAATTATAATATCATTTGTACCTTTAATTACCCTATTAACTGTTTACTTTGGTAAATAAAATTCAAAAGTTATTATTCATCAAAAATTATTTTCCACCTATTGAACCAAATTTTACGTATTGATTTCAAACGTGTCTCTTAGAATTTTTAAATTAAATTGACAAAATCTAAAAAAATACTTATTATACAAATTTTCAAATGTTCCTAAAAGGTGGGTAAAGGTAGTTAAAATGATCAATAAAATTTTATACATCAACTTTTATAATAAAATTACAAAAATGAATTACATTGAAAATATATTGTTATTATGTATATATTTGGACCTAAAATAAATTTATATAAAAAAAATAATTATTTAAATTAAATGTGTGTTTTATACAATAATGGATTGGTTTTCACTATTCATAAAAAATGTAATGTTATCAGAAGAATACAAAAAATTCATCCTAAGCTAATTTTGATATTCAGAATCCAAAAATGAAGTAAATTATGAAAATTAAAATGTATAATATTTCAAAAAGTGGGTATAACTATTCATAATATCTAGTTATATTGGTCGTGGTGTGCTAGAACTCGAAGTTGCATACGACATAAGCTATTGCATTATTCAAAGGGAAATATATCATGGAAACGTGGGGTGTTACATTATTCCCTCCTTGAAATAATTTCATCCACGAAATTTCTATAATACCACTGAATAAAAATATTCAGGTGTTTTTTCATCATATGTTCCTCATGTTCCCACATTGCCTCTTTCATATTCTAGTCTCTCTATAGAATTTTTACCAGACGAGTCGTCCGGTTTCTCAACACTTATTCTCTGGTATTAAGAATCATGAAATCATCTTCAAAATAAGAAATATTAGGTTTCAGTTCTATTTCATCAAAGGTGAGTATATGCATTGGGTTAGGAATGTATTTTCTTAACAGTGATACGTGGAACATATCATGAATTTTTGAGAGACTTGGAGGCATTTCCAAATAGTTAGCCACCACTCCAATTCATTCATGAATTTTTAAAGGTTTAATATACCTGAGACTTAATCAACCATTCTTATCAAATCTTAAAATACACTGTCACAGAGATACATTCAAGAAAATTGATCTCCTAATTGAAAATTCAAATCCTTCGGTTACCGTCATAGCTCTTTTTCTTACCTTGAGCTGCTTTGATGTGGGTTTGGATAATATTTACCTTTTCCATTGTTTCCTAAACAAGATATAGGCATACAAGTTTTCTTTCACCAACATCATCCCAACAAGTTATTGTGTGACATCTCTTTCCATATAACGCTTCATATAGTTCCATATGAATAATTTAATAGAAGATATTGTTATATTAAAATTCAACTGGAGGTAAATATTGATCCCACATACCTTGACAGTCATGTGATAATTATCTCCACATTTTTTAAAAGGATTGAAAAGTCCATTCTGATAGTCCATCATTTTGAGGGTGGTAGGCGGTGCTCAAATGATGTTTAGTATCCAAGGGATTATGATGACTTTTCTAGAATCTTAATGTAAAATAGGGATCATGATTTAAAAAAATTGATAGGGGTACTCCATAAAGTTGTACAACTTCATTAATATACTGTCTTGATAAGCCTTCAAGTGGTAAATCTTCTTTTATAGAAATAAAATGCATTTACTTGGTAAGACGATCAACAATGACCCATATTCCATCATTTATCCTAGGATTATTAGGTATCCCCATGAAAAATTCCATCGTAATATCATCCCATTTCCATTTAGGTATGAGAATATGTTTTATGAATCCTCTAAGATGTTGTATTACAACCTTCACATATTAAAAATCTGTACATCTTGACACATAATCATCAATCTCCCTCTTCATGTTTTCCCAATAAAAATGTTACTAAAAATATATATACATCATTGTGCTACCAGGGTTTATAGAGAAATTGGAGCCATGAGCATCATCCATAAATTCCCTTTTTAGATCATGTATGTTCAGAAGACAATGTATCTTAGCAAATTTTAAAATTCCATCATCATATACAAAGTCGATCAATCTCTCATCATTCATAGATTTATTTTTCTTTTGATGCTCCTTATTATCAGTTTGAGAAATTGTCATCATTTCTAGTAAATATTCATTTGGAAAAATTTGACAATGTATCTATATTTCACCATTCATTATTATTCTCATTTCATTTTTTACTAGATCCATGTATAGAGGATCCATTTCAACTCTCATCTTGTTTAGAACACCATGATCCATTCTTCTCAAAGGATCATCCACCTTATTTTGTTTTTCTGAGTGGTAGCATATATGTAAATCATAATCATTGAGTAGTTCAAGACATCTCATTTTCCTCATCTTGAGTTCTTTCTATGAGAATAAATACTTTAAACTCTTGTTATAACTATATATCTCACATTTTTCACCATAGAGATAGTGTCACAATATCATCAACGAAATGATTATAACTGATAAGATAAGATCAAGAGTATGATAGTTTTGATCATGAATTCATAGTTTTCGAGATGAATAGGCAATAAATCTATCACTATTATTAAGGTCAAAACCAATAACTTTCTTTGAAGGATAACTATAAATTAAAACACCATAATTCCCTAATGGTAGAATCAAGATAGTGGAATTGAAAAATAATTTTGTTAATTCTTCAAAATATTCTTCACACTCTTTTTCCAAACTAATTTAACCCCATTATGTGGGAGCTTGGTTAATGGGTTATCCAATCAGGAAAAACACTGGATGAAGTGCCGATAATAACTTGATTAACTAATAAAACATTGTACCTCTATTATACTCAACAGTGCTTCCCATACACGAATTTCTCTTATCTTAGAAGGATCAATAGAGATTCCATCTTTAGAGACAGTATGGACAATAAAAGAAATCCCATGAAGCCAGAATTCACACTTGATAAACATCCAATATAATTCATTTTATCTAGGTGTCTTTATAATAGTACGCAATTGATTTAAACGATCTTCATAGCTTTTGGAGTATACCAAGATAACATCAATAAATACCACGACAACTTCATTAAAATTTTCCTTGAAAACTCTGTTCATTAGATCCATGAAAACAGATGATTTATTAGTCAATCCGAAAGGCATTACTGTAAACTCATAATGCTTATACCTGGTACGAAATGTTGTCTTCAGAATGTCTTTCTTCTTCACACACAAGTGATGATATCCATATCGAAGGTCAATCTTTGAATAATATTAAGCTCCATTAAGTTGAACGAATAAATCATCAATCCTAGGTAAGAGATACTTTTTCGTTACTGTTATATCATTGATCTTCCTGTAATCAATTCACATCCTCATAGATCTATCTATCTTCTTAACAATATGAATAAGGGATCCCCGTAGAGAAACTCTAGAGAGAATAAATCCTTTATTACCCAATTCCTCTAGATGTTTCTTTATTTCCACTAATTCCACAGTGGAAATTATTTACGGTTCCATCAATATGGGCCTTGATCTAGGAATTAAATCAATGGAAAACTCAATTTATCATTCTGGAGGATGTCTAGGTAAATCTTTTTGGAACACCTCAACATATTCTTACACAATAGGTACATCCTAAAATTTTAAATTCCATTCCTCACTTATAGTTATTTAACTTTCTTCCCACCTAATAATTTAATTTAGTAGAGCTATTGGGGGCGGATCTAGATGAGAATAAGATGGTGACATTTCTGGTTTAATGATAAGGTACTCCTTATCATCATCAAAAATTGTACCCTCCTTCAACTTACAATAAATTTTTACCTTAGGCTGTGAAAGCTAATCCATATTGATGATTATATCAAATTCAATCATTGGTATTACAATGAGATCAGAAGATAAAACACATTTATATGTCTTAATGTGAACTGATTCAGAAAACATTGTTGCAATGATACCTCTCTTAAGAGTATTGACTGACAACTCTATTGTTAAAACAAACTGGAAATATCAAATATTATTAGCGAAGTGGGAAGATATTAAAAAAAATGTGATTATCCAATATCAGAAAACACATTGGCTAGATTTGAGGAATCAATTAAATTACCTACCACCACATCATTGGGATATTTATCCTTAGCATTAGTGATCGCATAATCATGACCTTGCTTCCTTGGCTTTTTCTAGGGCATGTTTCTTTTATTATTGGGAAATTAATTTGTATAATGCCCATTTTATCTATAATAGTATCATTCAAAATTGGATGCTTATTTCTACCCTTTTTTAATCACGAGCTTGGTGGCCTTTTTATCCACATGTGTAACAGACTCCCCTTTCTTTCGGGAAATAACGGAGGTGTTTTTTTCTACATTTAACACATGATGGAAATTCATCTTTTCCTTTCTGTCCCTTATTTTAATTTAAAGGCTGTTCAGTAAATCTATTCTTCAATTTCGTTGATTTAATGTAGAATGTGTTAGATAATTCATTTTTTTTCATGATAGCACATGAGACAATATGTTCCTACAATTAGAAGGATTGTGAGAATAATGTTCGATAGAGAAGTGGTTTTAACCCATCAGAGAATCGATCAATCTTACTCATGGAGATACTTATACAATCTCCTGCATGCCTTGTTATCCTTGTAATGTTAGCCTCATACATTATGACATTTTCATCCTCCTTTTTCCTTAGAATCGGAAATTGTCTTTCCATATACACTCGATGGTCACGAGAAAGTATTTTTCTAAGAAAATAACATTAAACATCCTCCATTCCATATTTGATACTTATTCATCCACCATTTTGTTTTTGAATTATTGACCACCATTGATCTACATCTCATGTGAGGCGATAAAGTACCATAACAACATTTTTCCCTTTTTCTAATCTCCAAGGCAAGAAATATTTTCTCCAAGGAACTTATCTATTTCTCAAATACAAATGGATTTGTAGTTCCATTGGATGATGGTGGTTGTTTCCTAAAGAAGTGGTCAAACATTGATCATTTTCATTGTGGATTAGGGTGTTTAATATGGATAAGGTTATTATTCATAACCTGAGTAAGTTTTCCAAGTGTGGTTATAAGTTCTTCAGCACCATGTTCATCACTAGATCCAACATAATTATCTTGAGTAGGAGAGAAATACCTACATGTATTATGTGCATTGATAAAATTTACATTCCTTACACTATGCGTAATTTCTAAACAATGGAATACACTATAATAGTTTATGAATCACAATACATAATTCCAATCTAGAAAACACCTAACATAAATTGAAAAGTTTTTGTGTATAATCCATAATCCTAAAAAAATATTTTCTTTAAGGAGGTATTTACACATAAATACTTCATAATGGTTTGTAATGAAAATTTCAATTATCCTATGCATATCCCCTAGGAGTGTCATAAACAGGAGTTCATAAAGGCATGTTGTTGAGTATGAGGATACCCTTAGTCAGGCTTGAAACTCCTTGTCATGTTTTTCACTCCTATGTACTTTTGTTCCAGAGCCGCCTCAACTTGCTCATATCCATAAAAGGATGTATTTCTTGAAAAATACACAAGATCTATAAATTACTAAAATTATAAGAAGTTCTTATATTCTAATTCTAAAATTCTATCCTAGGGTAATATTCTCTAATCCATGATTTTCAAAATCTAGTTTCCAAGATTTGTACTAAACTTCCACTAATACCAAATATAACACCCCAACCCTAGTTACCCAGAGTCGGTGCATTATTAAATAACATTTGCATGAACATGAGATATGAAGTCTCAAATGGATGATTAGTTTATCATCCTTGGATGTACTACATACTACATCTTTTTTATATTACCTAATAAAACACAACATTATGTCCACATAGAACACACTCATTTCCCTTAGCCTATTCCTACAGGTTAATCGTAATATACTTCTTCACATCTTTCGAAAAATAAAACGTAAGAAAGTGGTGAGCATATATGCTCAGTAAGGATAAAAATATAATAGAAACTATCATAAATAAGAATAAACATTTAAGGCAATGTATAATACTATAACAAAATCCTTTAAAACATAAACCTCATCATAATATAAAAATGATAAATCAAATAATTCTATTCAATTCTTCACAAGGATATTTTACTATTCAAATAATCACATTTAATATCAATAGATTAGTTTATAATGATATAATGCATAATTATTAACATCATAACCACATATTCAAGGCCTCATGCTAGGACAAAAAATAATATTTTTAGGGCCTTGTGCCAAGACACTAGTTTTTCTCATGAGACATACTGATACTCATGTATAAACAACCTCAGATAATAAAGAGGGTGTAAAATTAACCCTTAGCTTATAATTTCATTAGTAAATGGTATGCTAAACTCATGTATAATAGTTAAATAATTTTTATTAAATTAATCAAGAACAACATACATAAATATGATATCATATATGATCTTGTAATATCGCATTCTTGCTAATATTTTAGTAGTATCATGGTCTCAAGTGTTAACTGATTTTCCTTCCTTTATACTTTTTTCTACGTAGATAATCTTTTTTAGGGATAGGTTGTATTTAATTAATATACATAATGATATTAAGTTCATAAATATTATTTTTAATCATAAAATAAAAATTATCTATGAATGGTTACGATAGGGAATGAAATTCATCGCGTTCATTAAGACGGTAATCCGTACATATGCACGAGCGAAAATACCATTATATTAATGGTGAAATCATATATAATTTGATTTTATATCATATATAAATAATAATTAACATGTTTTATTTATTATTTACATCAATTATACCCATTATTATACGCATCCAAATAATAAATTGTTGAATAACAAACTATACCACGACGTGGAGACTGAAAGCTATACCAACACACGTATGGTGAAATTTTCATTCGTAGGATGGATAGAATAATGAATATGGGTACACCATATTTATAATAAAATCATAGTATATATAAGGTGTTGGAGTTATTATTTTGGAATTAAAACAACAAAGAAGGGGGAGGTGGAAGAAGAAAAGAACATTGAATGAGGTAAGGAAATTATTACCTCTTTTTTGGGTGCTTCCTTTTGATTTGATAAAAAGGGATCATTGGGCTATATTTCTAGTCAATGTTAGAAATCTAGATTGAATTTAGGGTATCTTGGAATATATTTTATCTAGTTATGTCTGATCCAAATGTATTTGGATGTGTGATTATGAGAGAAGGGGAATTACCCTTTTATAAGAGATGTGAGGGTCACTTTAGGAAAAGCATGAAATATTAATTTATTATTCAATCATATTCAGTTTATTATTGATACAAAATGATTTATTTCGAGGATAAGGCGGGAATGGAATGAAAAACTATAAAACTATATGATTTATATGTCTTTAGGTCACCATATTAACCATATCTTTTAGATTTAACTATTAGTAAAATATTTTATATTTTACCATGTATTATTGTATTATTATAATAAATGAAAAATAAACATACTATATAAAGAAAAGAGAACATCACGTGGTTAATTATTGAAACATCAAACCTTATCTATGTCATTTTTCTTATTCTTTGATATTTAGGAATATTATATAGATTAAAAATATAGTATTTGTTTAAATCATATATTTATGTAAATTTTGACACTATTTAGTATTTTATTTCTATGAAAGTCAAAAAAATTTATTAATTCTACAAATTTAAATTAAATTATTCCTAAAATGTCATATTAACCTAGAAAATTAGTGTAATTCATCAAAATTCTCAATTTAAATTAATTTGTATTTTTTTAATATCAATTATTTTAATCGTTCATTAATATGATAATTGGTACGTCATTATTGGGTCATAAATAAATTTAATTATTTAATGTATAAAAATTATAAATAAAATAAAATTATATATGAAATCATTTCAGATTTCTAATGAATATTTATGTTCGAATTGATCTTATGTATAACCCTATATTAAAAATTTTTTAATTGTAAAAATTTGATTTTAACACTTTTAACTATTCATTAAATAAAATCATAATAAATGTCCGAATATAATCCAGGTTGATCAAAGAGGTTCATATATTATTCCAAAAGTTTATTTTGGTCAAAAACCACTTATCGAATAGAATTGGGACTTGGGTTAGGGTAACTATAATATCAATTTTACATTTAATTACCCTATTTTCTTTTAATGATGGTAAATAAAATTCATAAGTTACTCTTCACCAAAAATTATTTTCATCCTATTGAACCACATTTTACTTACTGTTTTCAAAATTGTTTATATAAACCCAAAAAAAAAATCATTAATAAATATTCATTTTGGTCTATTTAAATGTCTTCTTATGGTTATGTACAGTGTATAAACTTATTTGGTTTTCTGTTTTCGATTTTAAAGTGATGTTAATTATTGTAACCATTGCTAGTATAGTCGTTGAACAATGATCACATGATTAATATAAATATATTGCTTTAACAAATCCAATTTACTCAACCAAAGGAAGCTATGGCCTCAACCAATAGACTTACCTCACACAAAGCCCATTTTTTAGAGCTAGGAAAGGAGGTGGCTTCATTGGGATTTTCTCTTGACCACGCCCAAGCCGAGATAGAACACATTAAGGTTGAGTGGAACCAACTATGGGAGAAGTGGAAGTTAATAGAGATTACCACTCGAGCAATGTTATCCGAGCCACCCTAAGAGTCTGTCACCATCACACACCTTACCCTTCATTCATATATGGGTGCTATAAGGGGTTATGTAACAATACCCTATCACTATGACAATGTACATTATTTTTATACAAAGAACGTGCATTCATATTAATATTGTTACTTTGAAAATAGTTTTTAAAGAAAAAATAGTATGCTTAGTTAATATTCAACTAAGAAATCTATTTTAATGAATTAATGGATTTTTTTAATCAAATAATATTTTAATATAATATTTTTATTACTATGTTCTTTTTATTAATGATCATTTAATTTTATGAATGCAATTGTAATATTTGTTAAGGATTGAAAGTTGTTTTCTCAAAACCCTTGAATTTTTTATAAATGTCAGTTTTTATTTTATAAGTAAAATTTCACATATTTAAAAAATTATTTAGAAAAATTAAATATTATTTTTGGAATCAGGATGTCAAAATTATCCAATGGTGAAATTTTCATAATTTTATAAGATAGTCAAAATTTTGGGAAAAAATTAAATACCGTTTAAATATATAATGTGTTTTATGACACCATAATGACCCAATAGTGATGTAATAAAATAATAAAAAAAATGTTTGGAAAATATATTTTTTAAAATTAATATAATTTTATTTTGGGTTTTTTTTGATTTTTTTTACAGAGCTTTAGCAGACCCTTCATGGCTTATAAAACATTTTGTGTTTTTAAATTTTTTCGTTGAATGTGTGACTCACCACTACATAAGAATCTCTATTATTTTAAGATGTTTATAAATTGTACATATAAAATAATTTTTTCCACTCTCCTTTGGAAAAAACCATGGGAAAAGGCCATGGGATGGTTTGTGGTTTTGATTAGTTTAATGTGTGGTGTGTCAAACCTAAATAATAAAGAATTCCCTCTCATTTCTTATATAAACCCACCCAATCTCTCACTTACTCTTCACTCAAAACCTTTAGAGTTCTACAAACCCCCAGGATCCTCTCTCTATAATCCTTCCTATGTGCCCTAAGCTCCCAATAATCTTCTCATAATCCTCTCTCTATCCTTTGGGATGGCACTTCTATGTAAGGGATTTCTTCCATTCTCATTTTTTTCGAATTTTCTTTAATTTTCTAAGCCCTTTTGTTTTCAGTTACAAATGTTGGGGTATTATTTTACACCTCCCCCATACATTCGTCTTTATTTTTTAGTGATTAGAAACCCATTTCTCTTTCATTAAATTCCTCCCATGTACAGTCATTACCATGTTGAAATTCCGTAAGGAATTTCTCTCTCCTAATTTACATTCAAGTAATTGTTTTGTATCTTGAATCTAAATTCCATTAAAATTGTTGGGACACGTATCTATATGACACCCTTACTTTAAATTTCATCTAAATATGATGATACACCCCTTTATCTCTCATCAACCATTTTTATGAATTCTTATGTCACGCTGTTATGCTGCCAAAATGGCACCGCGATTTTCCAAGCGAAAGTAACTGTGTAGAGAATACCATGCCAATTTATCTATTAGGGGTCTTCACATTTATTCACATTAAATTATTACTTAAAGAGTATCATGTATGAATTCTACACTCATTTATCAGGTAATAAATTATGATGTTTAATGAATCCATGTGTTCTTGATCTATGTAGCACACTTATGCATGCAATCAAATGATTAAGATGTGTGCGCCCTGATAGCGCTCCAACACATTGGGTAAAGTATAGTATCATTATATGTCATCTTCAAAGAGTTTCAACTCATTATAATTTATGTTCAATGAGGTTTTACTCATGCTTCATGTTTAATGATGGTTTACTTATGCTTCATGTGAAATGAGCCATGGCTCGTGCAAATATCTTGTTATGTGTTGTTGCCAAAATTTTGTGTTATGATTATCATGATTTATCATGAATTTATGTTTATGTTTCTCTTTTTATCCATTGATATGCCTATTGTCTAAAATTTATTTTATTCCTCATTTAATTCTACTTTTATTCCCTTACTGGTCTTTATAGTTCTCACTTTTCTTACGCATGTCCTCAGTTTATCCCATACAATGCTAAGTACGAGAGAATATAGTGGTCATGTTAAAGATGTTTTCAATAAAGATATTGTATTTCATGTTTTATGTAGTTATGTAATGATACTAAGCCTTAAATAAACTAGACCTCTCTATCTTACATGTTGTATCACGTGAAGAGTTTATGTAATAAATCATGTTTAATATAGTAATAAAAGAGAAGGTTTTTTATATTTGGTATCAAAGGATAGGGTTTGTTTTTTTTTGGGATCAGGATTCGAAAACCCTAGTAAAGAATTATAAGAAAGACTATATATTATAAAAATATCCCTAAGTTTTTGTAATTATTGAGTAATTGGTTTGTCAAGAAAATACATCCCTATCTGTATACGAGCATGTAGAGGCGACTCTGGCACATATGTACCTAGGGGTGAAAACCCCGACAAGGAGTTTTGGGCTTGACCGAGGGTATCCTAGTACACGACAATGGGTCTTGATGCACTTTTGGTTATGAAACACCCATGGGATATGCTTTGGAATATTCACAATCTTAGTATAAACCATTATTAAGGGACATAATAATATTCCCCTAAGAATATATGTTAGAAATCTGATCATGAATAGCATAGATTGAAGCCTGTAGATTCATAAGTCAAGGAATTAATGTAATTTATATGTTATCTGTTTCTTGTCTAAGAATTTTCGTTTATGTGTTACCCCTAATTTTCCTTTCATTAATTAATAATAAATCTTTAGACATCAAGTTGTTTAATATCACAATTTTATCATGATTAAAGGGTTTCTCAAAATTTGATATGTTTCATCAGCAGGATAAATGATAGATTCTAGATGGAAGGGGAAGAGCCTCATACAACACTCTTGTCCCTTACTAAGTAATTTCTAGATGTAATTATTGTGAAGTCAAGCTCGCATAGTATCAAAACCTTTTCCAATGTCCAACTTTCTTGCAGGAAACTCTATGACAAATCAAACACCTCATCCATACTGTGGAATAATCAAGGATCAAGGATTACTTGTGATCAAATAATAAGTTCCCAACTCTCTCACTTATATCAGAAATGGAGTTACTATATGGGAATATTAAAATACTTCACCCTATCCATATATTATGACACAATATTTGATTTTAGTATATCTTTCGAAGAGGGAGACCTCTGAGTAGACTATATGTATATAGTCTTGGCTTGCAGTTTTTTTTGAAAATTTTGGCTATATATTAGAAGAACAGTATTTTAAATTTTTCAAAGCTAACTCTATTAGAATATTTCTAAAAAAACCTAGTACATGGTGATGTTTTGAAAATATACGTTAGAAAAAATTATTTTCGAAAAGTGCATCATATTTTCAATCAGTACAGTCCAAGTTGAATGGATTGTGTCTGGACTAAGGAAGTGGAAGACTTTGAAAGTACATTGAGGTATTGTTGCACTAGGAGGAACCTCACTCTCCGTGATTGAAATAGTAATTAGGGTTGGGGAATTCTTAACGTGGGTGGGTAATCAACACTAAATTCGTGTTTAAATTTTAGAGTTCTTTTTGTATGTAATCAAATTGTGAGGACACAATTTTTTTAAGTGAGGAAGATTGTAACGACCCCAACAAATAATTAATGAAAATTCTTTTTGGTCTATTTAAATGTGTTATTATAGTTATGTAAAATGTACGAGATTATTTAGTTTTATGTTTTGGATTTTAAAATTCACTTATGAATGGTGACCGTTGCTAATATAGCCGTTGAAAAGTGATCACATGATTAGTATAAATATAGGGCTTTAACAAATCCAATTTACTTAGACAAAGGAAGAGATGGCCTCATCTAGTAGACTTTCACCATACGATGCCCATTTGTCAGAGCATGGAAAGGTGGTGGTGCCATTGGTCTTTTCTCTTGACCAACCCCAAGCTGAGCTTGAACATGATAATCTAAAGTAGAACAGACTACGGCAGAAGTGGAAGTTAATAGAGATTACCTCCCGAGTAGTGTTATCCAAGCCACCCAAAGAGTTTGTCACCATCTCACACCTTACCCTTCGATCTTATGTGGGTGTTAAAAGGGGATATGTAACAAGACCCTTGCACTATGACTATGTACATTCTTTTTGTATAAACAATTTGTGTTGATTTAATTATTGTCACATTGTAAATAGTTTTTAAATCACAAATTGTATTTTTTATTAATATTCAACAACGAAATCTATTTTTATGATTTAATAAATTTCTTAATTAAATAATAATTTAATAAAAAATTATTTTTATTAAATTAATTTTTATTAAGGATCATATAATTTTATGAATGAAATTGTTATTTTTATTATGGTTTGAATGCTATTTTTTTCAAAACCCATGAATTTCGAATAAATGCCGATTTTTATTTGAAAAGTAAAAAGTCTCATACTTAAAAAATTATTTACATAAAATGAATGTTGTTTTTTGAATCAGGACATCGAAATTATCCAAAGGTGAATTTTTCATAATTTTCTTAGACAATCGATTTTTTGGGTAAAAACTAAATACCGCTTAAAACTATTATGTGTTTTATGACATCATAATGAACCAATAGTGATGTAAAAGAATAATAAAAACCATTTTTTCATAAAATATATGTTTTACCATTATTATAATGTTATTTTTGGTTTCTTTGATATGTTTTAAAAAGCTTTAGTGGACCTTTCAAGGTATATAAAACATTTTGCCTTTTTAAATTTTTTTCCTCGAGAGTATGACTCAACTCTACATAAGAAACCGTTTTATTTTAAGAATTTCGGCCATTGGCCTTATATAATATTTTTTCCAATCCCCTTTGTAAAAACCCATGGTCAAAAACCATCAGCTGGTTCGTGGTTTTGATTAGTTTAATGTGTGGTGTCCCAAACCTATATAATAAAGAATTCCCTATAGATTCCTATATACATCCACACAATCTCTCTCTTACTCTTCACTCATAGAATATGGAGTTCGAAAAAACCCTACCTTCATCTCTCTTGAATCCTCCCAAGGTGCCTCAATCTCTCAAGAAGCCTCTCTCAAGCCTCTCCCAAAACTTTTGGGACCACTCATCCAAGTACGGTATTTCTTCGTTTCTCATTTTTGTCTAATTTTATTTAAGTTGTTATGCAATTTTGTTTTCAATTAAAATTTTCTGGGTAGGATTTCTCAACTCCCCCATACTGACCTATTTATGTTTGACTAATGCAGGACCCCTTTCTATCTTGTTGAATTCCTCTCATGGACACCTGTTACCATGCCAAAATTCTGTAAGGAATTTCTCTCTCCCTATTTATATTCAAGTAATTATTTTGTATCAAAAATAAAAATTCCATTACAATTATTGAGACATGTGTATAAATGACCGCATTACTATCTATTTAATATAAATATGATGGGACACCCCTTTTTATATCATCAACCATTTTCATGAATTCTTACGTCACGCCGTTATGTTTCCAAAATTTCACTGCAGTTTTCCAAGACAAAGTCATTGTGTAGTGAATACCATTCCCATTTCTCTATCAATGGTATTCACCTTTATGCACATTTACTTATTATTTAAAGAGCTTCATGTATGAATTACGCACTCATTTTTAGTGGAATAAATGATGATGTTTAATGAATCCATGTTTTATGATCCATGTGTCACACTTATGCATGAAATTAAATGATTAAGAAGGGTGTGCCATGATAGCACTCCAATACATTGGGTAAAGTATAGTATCATGATACGTCATCTGCAATGAGTGTTAACTCATTTTAATTTAAGAGAAATGTGGGTGTACTTATATTTCATGTGAAATGAGGGTTACTCATGCTCCATGTGCAATGAGCGTCAACTCATGCTAATTCCATGTTAAGTGTTTTTTCACATTTACATGTTATGATTATCATGATTTATCACGCCTTTATGTTTATGTTTATCGTGCGCTCCATTGATATGCCTATTGTCTAACATGAATTATATTTCTCAGGTTATTCCATGTCTATTCCCTTACTAGGATTTATAGATCACCATTTTCTTATGCATGTCCTCAGGTTAACCCATTAAATACGATGTACGAGGTAATTTAGTGGTCATGTTAAAAAGGTTTTTAATAAAGATGTTGTATTTCATGTTTTAAGTTGTTATGTAATGATCCTGAGCCCTAAAGACACTAGATCTCTCATTATTCCATGTTGTATCAAGTGAAGAGTTTATGTAATAAATCTTGTTTATGTTTTTTAAAAAAGTGTACAGTTGTTATAGTGTCTCTTAGAATTTTGAAATTCAATTCACAGAAGTGGTAAAATTACATTTTATGAAAATTTGAAAATGTGCCTATAAGGTGGCTAAAAGAGGTTAAAATGTTCAATAAAATTTTATACATCTAATTTTATTATAAAATGACTCCAATGAATTATAATTACTTATATAAGTATTATGTGTCTATTTTTACATACAATATATTTTATTAAAATAATTAATTATTTAAATAAAAATTATGTTTTAAACAATAACGTTTTGTTTTTTACTATTCATCAACAAATTGATAGTTTTCAAAAAAATTCCAAAAATTAACACTAAGAAAATTTTAAAATTATTAATACAAAAATGAAGTCCATTATGAAAAATAAAATTTATAAAATATCAAATATTTGGTATTACTATTCATAATGTCATGTTTTATTGGTCATGGTGTGCTAAAACTCGATGTTTCATACAGCGTAAGCTATTGCGTTATTCAAAGAGAAAGGTACCTTAGATGATTGAGGAGTTACGAATTCCCAAATCGATATATAGATAATTTATTTTTGAATATGGATCCTTCCTAAATACACCAAATATCAAAATTTTGGTTGGCCTCTCTATGATGTCAATAATCTATCCAGATTAACATGGGATTTTGGTAGTATCTTTTAATCATGCTTTAAATTACTGGAAAAAATTCACCCAATAACATGTAAAAATTCCAAAAATAAGGAATGAACTCATCTTCATATTACTAATTTTTTTCACTATTTAAAACCATGGTGAAACTATTATGAAATTAATCCTAATGTTATGAATCCATTAAAATTGTGGAATAATACCCATGATTACCTTCAACTGGGTTTTGATCTATCTTTAGAGGTGATCCATTATAATATAAAATATTAATTAGGATCTTAGGGTTCTAAATCACCATGTAGAATACATGGAACCTGACCAAAATTATAGAATTTGTATGAATCTAGTTACGATGATTGAAATTGATTTCCCAAGAAACAAATATGATGGAACATGTAAAATAATTTTGATAACTATAACACTATGTGATTGATTAATGATTATCTAATTGAAACAATAAATGTGTGAATCCATTTCCAGTATGAAATATGTTTTAATTCTAAAAATACCAAAAATCAAATTTATTATCGACTTTAATTAATATATTATAATTTTCAAATATCTCATATAAAATATTTATCATCCAATTAGTGAAGTTATTCAATAATAAATATATTACTAAATAAAATCTTGAATAATAGTAATAGATAGGTCTACCGACAACTATTCTTAATATTAAAGGTTAATACAATGAAATTGTTGATGTTTCAACTTCATCAATAGTTTTATTATTAGAAACACCCAATATAGTCTCTATAATACCATATGAATGTTTATCTATTATATGTTACTCTAATGGAAACTTAATTTTAACATTTTATTTCCCTACTATAGTGATCAAACAAAAAATAATAAGAACATAAATATTGTGTAATTCGATTATATAAGAACTCAATATTTCCATTTCTATATGATTTACTAAACTATATTGTACTTTGATGAGAATTATTTTTATGTTATCATAGATTATTGATATATTTATCATGTATTGACTTGTTTTCTCAACTCCTATTGATTGAATTCATTGGAATTCTTGGAATTGGGATTGAGGAATAAATATGTCCTAATCTAGTTCACATTTTTTACATTTTAGTCCCCCTTTGTATGAAATTTTTATTTCTATGGGAGTAACTTCGATGAGGCCTATGTGAGAAAATCATTTGAAATTTTATATTTTTTTATGTAACATAGGTATTATTTTGTTTCGTCCCATATACTATATAGGAACACCACACATTAGATGTTAGTGATGTTTTCAGGATATTTAGTGATTGATATTGTTATTATATATGATACTTCCTTTTATTCCATTGTATCATCATTTTTTTGATTCTATAGAACCGTGTAGGGATTTTGATTTCATTTTTAGAATTCTTTTTTTCTGATTTGGTGCATGTTTATATTTTTATAATTTTTATTGTTTTTTCTTATTGTTATATTTTTTTAATTAAAAGGTTTCTAATATAAATATTCTAATTTGAAAAGATATATTGTTTGAATATTTTCAAAATAAATAGTTATGGTGATGAATAAATTACATTATTCATTGAGTCACCTACATTAAAATATTGTTATAGACATTCAGGGAGGGTAATTTGGCCATTTTAAAGTATTAGGTAGAGGGTATGGGATGAATATATAATATTTTTTTAAATTGTAAAAAAAAGTTGGAATTTTTATCTGAGGAGAATAAGGTGAAGGAGGGGTTTCTGAATATCCCTAAGTGAGTATGATTTTAGAATAATGTTTTTAATATTATAAAATTTGTGCCAAAGAAAAAGAAAAATGTATATTTCTATAAATTCTATTTCTTATGATTAATAAATTATGATATTTAACCTTAACAATATTTTAAAATAGATCAAACTATTAAGAAATCATAATTAATGATAAATAATCTGATTTTTTGTTAGAGATAAATATTAAATTGTATTTTATATTTCTTATATTATTTTATAAAGGTAACACATTATTTTTATTATATTAGTTTATAAATTGAATAAATTTTTGGACATTTAATTGTATCTATATGATTTTAAGATTCATTTATAACATTATGATTTCATATTTTGTATGATATATTGAATAAAATAACATTTATACTCTTCATAAAAAATGTAAACATTCACATAAAATTAATAAATATGAACCTAGAGATAGTTTTGCAAGACCACAACACCAGCATCCAAAAGACACTGACTACATTATTACATTGGCACCAGATACCAAGAATCACATCTAAAATGATATTATATTTTATTATTTATTTATAAAAAGGTGTATACTTTGATCACACATTATATTTGAAAACATAATGTATAAAATAGTATTTCTATTGGGAAAACCATTTTTTCGTTTATAATATCCCTATATATCAATTAATAAAATTCTTGGAATCCTAAAGAAATGAATCATAAGAAAGGGTTGAGCTCTTTTTTTTAGTAAAGGTATATGTACCAATGTTTTTATCATATATAAATAAATTGTCATTAATATGGAATGGTAAATATTTGATAACAAGTTTGATTTAATAAACAACATGGGAACGAATAATACTATTATAAGAAAAAATTACGATCAAATAGTAGAATATGAATAATCAAAAGGTCTTAATATTATTCATGGATATAATACATAATTGAATAATAACATGGAAATAAACAACTAATATAATAATTATGGAATACATTATTCTAGATTTCATACCCATACTGTAAGCCCATAATTCCAATACATCTTACTTTAATGGGTATGTCCATGGGAAAATAAACATTCTAGTTTTTCATATGAGAATAACCAATGAATCGATGGACTATAGTGGTCCCCACACATTATATAAAAGGCTTAATTAATTAATCACATGGAAGGGGTGATTCATAAATAACATAAAAATTCATATTGAAAAAATATAATAAATAATTCTAATAATTTACCAAATAATATAACATAATCATAACCATCAAGAGTAATATGGAGAATGGTATCAATATAGAACATCTTTTGTCAAACTGATCATAAAATTATATAAAATACTAAGGATAATATCATTAAATTATAACACCAACAAAGAATATTTAATATAAGGGTTTCATGATATTTATGAATAGAAATTCCATAAATACACAATTAAATCATTCTTGTAAAAAATAACATTTTCAATTTTAAATTAATTTCAAAAAACACTAAATTTTTAGAATATTAAGAAAAAATATTTCTATAAACATAATAATAGAATTTTTTAATTGAATATTCATAATATTTATTTGTCATGATGGTATGAAATTACCTTCAAACCCAGTATATTAAAACAATGATTCTCGAAATATTTTCTATAAAATTTAAAAAAGCAACTCATTCATAAAATTATAGTAAGATTATTTTTAGACCATTTATTAAAATTTAAAATTAGAAGAAAAAATATTTTATAAATCATAATAAAATTGTAAAAAAATTTAAAATGATTCTATAAAACATAGAATTATAAGAGGAATTATTTTTAAATGAAGACGCAAATGATGTCTAGTTTGATTAAATACATTTTTTCACTCTCTTATGTTCATAAATATAGTAAAATATTTATGGAAAGCAATAATTTTTACAAATTAATATTAGGGGAAAATTATTATGGGTTTAATAGAGAAACACCAAACAATTACCTCATCGTTGACATTAACATAAAAAATCTCTAATAATGATGATATTATAAAATTAACCCTTAATCGAAGCAAAAATGATATGATATACCATTAACTCTATTATGACATCTTTCGTACATGTTAAAATCTAATATATAATAAATAAACATTTATTATTCTAATTTCCTCTAACAATATTCATATGAATCATACTTTATATTATTTAATAATAATCTTTTATGAATTGCTTATTAATAAATATTTGTTAAATTAACTTTTCTGGGTAATAACTACTTCATTTTTCATATATATTTTTGTTTCATTGTATCAGTACTTGAAATTTAATGATTGATCCATCTTATCCAAAATGATAACCACTGTTTTCCTGGATGGATGATCAAATGAGATATGGATGACGGGTTGATCATGAATTGTCTTTCCTTCAAATTTACCCTCTATAAAATGATAAGGATATTGATCCACTCAATGTTTTCTATAAATAACACCTTATGTAAAATTGTAGTAATAATGAAATAAGTAAATAAGGATTTAAAATTATAATAATAAAATATTACTCCATGATGAAAGCATTTATCCCATGCAGTAATAGATTATTCACTATGCCCATATGTGAATACAACCTGTTAATCACCCCTATTACAATCTATCAAAATTATGATAGAATCCCCAAAGACTCTTCTTATCCAATTTTTCAGACACACCAGTATAAATTTTTATTTATATAATAATAGATATCTAGAAATATATTATTGTACCTATATTAGTCTGCCACATGAAACTCAGATTCTAATTACAGATGTACTCCTTCAAAATCATCAATATCAACTAACAAGGATTAGTTCCTCTCGTCTTAAAATAAAACTCCCAGATCTGATGCATGTAGGACACTCCACATGTTGTAAAAAAAATAAAACAAACAAAATATTACTATTTTAATATACATTTTTTGAAGACTAATCACATCGAGAAAATATGATATCAACCTTATCATTTTTTGACAATATAGGACAATTCCATTAGTTTTCACAGCAAATCATCACTCCTTCGATACCATGATATATTTAATATTATCATTATCTTAGAAGAACAATATTATTTCCTCTATTTTTCTCAGTTTAATTTTTTTAATATATATATATATATATATATAATAATAGTAGTTCCAAATTTCATTTTCACATAATTCCTTCTATCCTCCATGATCTTTACACATTCTCATTTCTATTAAAATACTGAAAACAGACCAACACGATCTCTATATATCATTCATGGATAATATTATCATAATATTTCCATATTCATAACCTGTAATATATAAAAAAAATGTTCATCAAATTAAAATTACTTAATTTTCCTTGATATTGAATTACAAATTTTATATTTTTATAAATAAATATTTTTAAAATAAATGAAATAGGATTCCATATAAAAATCTAAAAGACTATGGTATAATTAAATTTTTTACATTATATTAAACTATTCGTAACATCTGAAAATATGATCATCCCAAATTATAAATAATATATTTGATTATATTGCTTATATAAATACGATACGCAACACAAATGGATGTGTTAATCTCCTCAAAAAATTAGACATGTTATTCTCTTCTCAAAAAATCTATATAGAGATCCTATACAAATCCGATAAATGAAAATATTAGATTCATTAAAATGAAATATCTTTAAAAAATATATAAAAGTTCTTATGTGAGTCTCTACTTAGTATTTCACTATGTAGTTTTATTCTACAAATAGATACATAGAAAAAGTTTACATAAACTATCATTTATTATAAAAGGTTACGTAGATTTTCCCTTCATCATTTTTCCTATGTAAATACTTGATACAACAGACTCATTATTCTAAAATACACAGGAATCATATCCTATTATTCTTCATTATCATTATCAATCATGCAAGTGAAACTGTATAATCATATTATTTAGGTCATACCTAAGAATTTGTCATTAAATTATCATTAGAGAAATATTGGCTATGTTATTCTATGAAATTTAAATTATAGTAGTACATGTTACTGGATTTTATAAATTTTTGGATACATGTATCGACTTATAAAAAATTAATTGGTTATTTAAACATAGAAAAAGGCTCTTTGTGATGATAAATGAAACTCAATTTCATGTTAATTTCTTGTTGGGATATTGGTGGCTTGTAAATGAAAGATAAACCATTCAATAAATATAACACAACCATTCATACGTAGAAGATAATTATGTGTAATGATCACACATCATAGATTCAATATAAGATATTGTTAACTATTTATCCATATCATTTAAGAAGATATATAGTCCTCATATACATCTTAATTCCCACATCGACTCTTCAATAAATGTAGGTTGTCTATATTAATCAATCCATACTTATAATTATTAATGACAATGTATTGGGCCATCGACACCCACAACATACCGCACACTAACTCATGGGCCTCGATACATCTATGCAACCCTAATGAAACCTATCCCCCTTCACTCTCAGTCGTGCGTACTCTTATAGGCATTCCAACTTACTAACAAGGATTATTAGTTCCCCATTATGAATTAGAAATTCTCTAAAAATTAATGTTCGAGATATTTGAACAAGATTGTCTAATTTGAATTTTTTAATATACTCTCATAAAAAAGATATAGCTAAAATCTCATATAAGTAGATATAACAATTATACTTCCCTGATAATCCATAAGACTATAAATTTCTATAAATTTCTAAATAAATTTGTTCTTAATTTCATATTCAAAAAAATCATCTTTTTGTAGTCTTAAATATAATTCTCATTTTTCATATAGTTGTAAAACATGTGCCATCCATAGAAACCCATGTGTTATAACATAAATGTAGTTCAAAAATCCCCACATTTATAATTGATATGTACTCAATTATTATATCTAATTCCATCATGTGAATCCATACCAATTCTCCAAACATCACCACTTCATCTAAACTCACCAAAACACATTGACACATCATTAAATACAAATGAATTAAATTAGATCAATAATTTTTCATTTTTATTTTTTTTCAATATCTTTTCAAGTCATAAAATTCAATATGGTTATCAGAAATTATCCCCATAATTGAAAATAAAATATAATGGGAAATTGGTTTTGTTTCCATCTAATGTTTTTTCCAAAAAATATTTCTTTCCCCCTCAAATGATTATTTCATGAGCACATTTAAGAGTGGGATTAAATGATATCTTTCTCTTAAAAAAGAAACCTTTGTAAATAATATATATTTGTACTTGGACAAACACATTTTATAATACAAGATATATTCTCCATAGATTTTACATATTATCCATAAGCCACTATTCATGTAAAATAATCCTAAGAAAAATTCAATTCTCAATTAAGGTGTTCTGAAGACATGAGACATGTAATCATGTGAACAATTTAAAAACCCCGTAAGATGTTTCAAGTGAAAAATAAATATATCCACCTTTATTTCTTATTTAAATTATCTATGAAATAATCCTTAATTTATATGATCAATAAAAATATGAATGAGGGATGAAATTTTGATTAGAATACCTGAAATTCTATTTTCTACCCAACCATCATGAAATTATAGATTCATATTAAAATATAAGGTAAGAATAAATTTTTGAAATGGAAACCTCTTAATGGACACACACATAAACAACTCCATGATGATGAATCTCCTTATTAGTGTATTTCATGATATTCTTATTGGATAACACACCAAAATGGAATTCTATATATGGCTATGTTGTTTGGAAATCTTTCATAACTCTTTTAAGAACTCCCCTTTATTTACTAGATTAACATAAATTACATTAATTGTTGGAACAAACACATTACGAAATATATATAAGATTATAAGGAATTTTTACTTGTTCATCCATATGGAAAAAAGGTTGATATGGTCTTCTCTGCTAAGTTAGTCTATATTATCCAAAATTACTGCTCCCACATATGATTATAAAATTTATGTTAGCATTTGGTAGCATGGATTTTATCCCACCTACCGTTTAATTATATGTTATTTCTCATTTCTCTTTATCCATAAAATAATATCCATCTCTTAATGAAGGATTTATTCTCGTCAAGGATTATTCTTCTGCTAAAAATGTTGATAAACATCATATTTTATCCTGTCCATCTTTATTACATTTCTCACAGATAACTTCTTCAACATGAGATTTATCCTTTATATAAAAACTATCATTAAATTCATATTCATCATGTATAATCTTCATTATACCTTTATTATTTTCATTTCCTTATGATTCATTTAACAATCTCGAATTTTCTAAAATAGGTAGAAAAATCACAAGAATACCTTTTGGAATGTTGACAGCATGTTTGTAGTTTCCACATAGATTCACATGAGTGAATTTATTCTAAAAATTATTCTATGGTATACCACTATTTGATGTATTATTGTAGATGTTTTATTTCTCATATTTATTATGTTTTTTTACAAGTATGACATATCCTGAAACATAATGGGAGTAATTTGGTTTTTGACATCTTTCTAGTTTATCACAATGTTTTATATTCTTTTTAATTTGGTATTCTCTTCACAATACAACTTGATAAATGTTTATATGTATTTGAAGCAATTTTTTGTCCATTTTTATTAAAAACACATAAATTGTAATTATGAATATAAAATCTATTTGAACCAATTTTTTCTTTAGTTTTTGACTCTTAAATATTCCCCTGTTGATTTATCCCCTTTAAGATGGGATTACTTTTATCATTATCATTTAATGGATTATACCAACAATACAACACAAAATTTTCAATTTCATTGATACTCTACAATAGTCCCAAAAAGGATGATCTTATTTTAGTTTTGGTATACTTTTTATAATATATATCATAGTGATTTTTTTCTTTTTTGACTCATTTTGGGGTTTTATCGAGGAACCTAAACTAACATAGCAATTATTAACCACCATGGTAATGGTGGTTAGAGATGCCAAATTTATCCTTATCTATATTTTTAAAAAATAATTAAAACTTGTTTTTTAATTATTTGATTTATCAAATTAATTTTATTGATATACGGATGGTACCTCTTTATTCACTATTTCATAGGAATGATCAATAGATAATTTAATGATTTCCATTTCATTTTATTAAGTTTGTCTGAAAAAATTACTAATGGGAACTATGTGGAATCATAAACTCAATCAATTAATTTTAAATCTCAATAAGATCTATTTAATATTAGTCATTATAATTTCCCATTCAAGGAATCACATACCATGGGAATTATCTTGATTTATAGGCAATAACACTTTATCTTTACATCCATTCTTCGTCTCCCCAACACTAAATTCATCTTATAAATCCTTTTATTTTAACACCGAGTCAATATCAATAATTCTATTTCATTTAATATCCAATTGAACATTCCAAGCATCGTTAAAATCACTTTACGTTTTTTTAAATATGTTAAAGTATTATATAAATACAGTCTTAAATAATACATTCTAACAAATATTATTTTAAAAATAAACAAAAAATCAAGAATATATATTTCTTCAATGTGTTTTTATTCATCATTTTATTTCACATGTTTTGTGATAGTATAGAGTATACTAATCTTTTTACATAATGAATCTTCCATATAATTATCATATTATTCAAACGGCAACTATTCTTTATAAAGGATCATTATAATTCACACAATATAACTTTTCACTTATTTAAGAACAGTCAATAAATATTCATTAAGTCAATAAAGAATATATTAGGGTAAAATATATTCATTATATATTGAAGAATCATTATCTAAATAATTATAATAAAAAAAATGACTACTTTTATTACAATAATTACATTCATTTGGTGGAATATCTTTATTTACATTTGGAATCTTTTTCATGTTCTATTCAATCACATTCTTTAATTTTTATTATGTTATTGTATAAATCTCTATGTTTTAATTCTCATGAGTTACTTTATAATCCCACATGATAGGAAAATAAATCTTTTCATAATATATGTACATCAAAAAATCTATCAAAAAATTAGGGAAAAGTTCTGATCATTATCGGAAAACTAACCCTATAATACAACTTCTACTTCCTTAGGTTTTATTAAACACAGACTGGGTGGGTGGGGGTTAATCTATGTCTTTTTTTGAAATATATCTATATTAAATTATTCCCTTATAACATGTTAATGTTTTATATAAATTCAATGTTATCTATCAATATATCCTCTTATATTATTGTAGGAATAGAGAAAGTAACACATAAGTATTTAATAGGATTAAAATAAAATCATACTCCTTTATTCCAACAATAATATCCTTGGGTATATATTCTTAACTATAATCATTATTTAATAAACCAAGTTCAGAATCCCAGTTACAGTCTATTAAAAATTGGTTATACACTCCAATATATCTTTTTCTATGATTGGTTAGACACCTCAATCTAAAATATTATTCAAAAAATAACAATACTACGATAGAAACATGGTATTACCTATATAATATTCCAATAAAACAATGATGGAGTACTTTTAATTTTTATTATCATCAAAATCTTTAGATGAATATAATGATGATCTTTCCTACTAGTTTCCAAAATCACTTTCCTGCTCCAGTGATAATTAGATAATCCTCTTGTTCTTAAAAAACTAAAACACATGAAATATTATTCTTCTAATATTTCTATTACTTTACTCCCCACAATGATAGATATTAATATATACCTTATAATAATATTATTTCCTAAGGGATGAGTGTTTCTCAGTTTTATTATCTACTCATCATATCTTTAGTACAATCATATATTTTGGATGTTTTATATCGGACTAGAAACGACTAATTTTTTATTATCATTTTCTCAATCAAAAACCCTATAATATATATGTGTATAATAATAAAACAATATTATCATCAAATTATATTTAATCTTATTATTCTTTCCCTATATAATCTTTTCACATTTTCGTTTCTATTACAATGCATAAACTGCACATACTCGGTCTCAATAAATGTATCATGAATAATATACATAGATTATTCCGATATTAAAAACCCTAAAAAGAGGTTTTATCATTACCGTAAAATTTAAATTCATTAACTCCCCATGATTTATATTTCTTTACATTGTACCCTAATATAATTATCCTCTAAAATATATGAAATTACCTCTCATTTAAATATCCAAAATACATAGATAACATCAAATTTATTTACATGCAATTAAAAACTATTAATCTTCAAAAAAAATATCAGCTTCCCACTATTTAAAGTGGATACATTAACTTTCATGGAATCATGATATTTTCTATGTAACTCAAATGGCTACGTGAAGCTCCTTAGTGAAACAAACATGTGTCTCTTTACATGAAATGCATGTTTGGTGCTCCAAATAAAATCATCAATGTGAAAAACATAGAATCAAATACATGAAATATTCATTTACATAAAAAATAGACTATGTATGTCTCCCTTTATCATTCATATATCTTCTTCAAATGGATATATAAAAATGGAATGTGAACTCATATATATTACAAATGACTACGTGGATTATCTCTTCATATGTTGGGATATATATATATATCATTTATAGTAGAATCATTATTCTTGAATACCATTGAATCATCTGCTATTAAATATAATTATTTTATTGAAACATGATTTTAGAAGTAGTTGAATATATTATTTTGATGATACTTGATCCATTGTTAATAATTTTTCACCATATAATGATTATCTTCAATATTTAATGAAAAATATATTGAAATATAATCTTTGAATGGATTTCAGAAATTACATGATGCATGTATCAAGATTATAATCAATTCATTAAATATTAAAACATGGAATAAGTATCTACATGGTTATAGGAGAATCATGGTTCAACCCATGAATATTGTTGTGACCATTTCAGATCATGAATGGAATATTTACCATTCATTAATGATCTCCCAATAATTAAAATATAAATAAAAATCACATGAAATAATTAATTATCTTAGAGTTTGTGGAATACCAAACTGTCTATTTATAAGTATCATTTAAATTTAGGAACATTTGCTACAAACTTATCACATCCAAAATCAAATATTTAGTTGGTTGAGCCATTTCATATTAATCAATCTTTATTGATGAATAGTCATACAAATGTAGTGGTGGATCAACGGATGCAACCCACACACACCACCTAAAGGGCCACACCACAAATAGAGATGACTAAGGAAACAATAGCTTAAGTTCTCTCACCCTATAACACTCTAGTGGGCCTACTATCATATCAGCTGGGTTGGCTTGTTCTGAATCATAGTTGATAAATTCTAAAAAAATACATGGAAAATCACGATATACTAGTTAGCATAGTTAATAAATAATTACATATAATTAAATTATTTAATTTTTCAAAATATAATATATGAAGTTAAAAAAATAATCCTTCATTATTATTCCAATACACTAAAAATTTAAATTAAAAGACATATATATTTATAATTCCTCATGTAATAAAATATCGTTTTCATGGACTTTTACAGAACTACTATTATTCAACCTGTTATCTTCAATATGTAATCAATATTGACATATTTTTTATAACGTAATCATTGTTCAATGATTTAAAAATTTATGATGATTAATTTCACAAGTATGACCACCAATGTCTATAAGAGAATCCAAAAAATATTCTTAATTAATGTACACTTCATCTTAACTCACAAAACACATATTGAAATAATATTGAAAAACATGATTCAAATATACTCAACATTAATAATGATATAACTACTAATTATATTGATTATATATAAATTTATATTCATCCATTAATTATATATTTTGAAATATGAGCTACACCAGTTCATAGAAATAATAGGTCATACGTATTCATGAATATAATTTTCATTTTTTGATGGAAAAAACTAATGAAATATAAATAATAATTGTCTTATCCAAAAAATAATTCTATCATATAAATCATACATTTCCATCAAATACAATTTTTTCTAATCCAAAAATTGTGAAAATGACGACAGAATCCCATTGTGTTATGGAGGTGGTGTTCTATATATATATTCATGAGTGTCATTATTATATTCCAAAGTATTTGAAGGTATTAATGTAGTGTAAGTGTCTGATTTTATGTGTAATTGTTTTTTAAATTTTTTATAAATTACAATATCTTATCCTTTATTAATTTTTTTAATGAACTAATTATTTCTTATTTACATTTCTTAATGTTTATTATTTATATAAAATCTTAATTTTCATGTTTTTATATATATAAAGTGTACATATTTTCATGGTGACTTTTAGTGAAATATTTAGGCCCATCCATGGCTAGCTCAGTCCGTAAATAAACCACATAGTGTACCAAAGGTTTAAAGATCATGTGAGAGACAACCAAAGGGCCTTGAATAGTGGAAATATTTGTCCCATGTATAAGGCATGTTATAGCACACATATAGGTATGTGTGTCATCCCATGGGATATAAGCATGGTGGATCCTAGTAGAAGACCCATCTTTCATACTTCCGAGAATCTAGATACATTATATAAATGAAAAATAAAAGGATAATAATATAGGTTCTTGGATTTTTGGATTCACAATCTATGTTCACTATTAATCTATTTTGTAAAACACAGATTGAATATATAAAACCTAATATATAACATTTTGACCTGCCAATAAAGAAAAACCTTCATCTTTATCTGATAATGTGGATTGAGTCTATTTAAGAATCATACATCACTGCATTTCATTATACTAGGAACACATTCATCTATTTTCATGTCAAAGGATCGAGAAAAGTTCAACCCTAATATACAACAATGGTTCAACTGTGACATAGCATCGATATAAAATACATTGGTTCAGTGATATCTTGAAGATCAAATGAATACATAACATTTTATGTGAATTTTAAATCTGAGTAACTCATTACTTACATGCCAATATACATGTACATATGTTCTTTCTGATTCATCCGAATCGACATCTAGAATGTAGTATAGAAGATTTGTATTGACCATGCATTGAGAATAAATCACCTTGAGTTACATAAAGTATCTAAAAATGTTGTTTCTAGTTTTAATTTACCATAGCGAGTGGCCTCATGTGAACATTATCATGGCTTGAACATACCATGGCTAGTACATCCAACATACCATGAGCGACTATAGTGATCCAACAATAGAGGTGAAACCCACCATATAGTGTGTTGATGACGAAATTTTACAAAATTATTAATGATGTTACCAGGTATTTTTTACATAAGGATGCCTTTCAACAAACCATAAGTGATAAGGTCTAATTATATTGGATCAATTCACTTTATCATGAGTATGAATATTGTCCTACCATGGGTATCATTATCCTTACAACATGACTTTTATTTTCAATTTATTGTCTGCATGATTTTTTTGATGTGATTATTATTTCATGATCAATATACCAAATACAAGGTTAGTGGAAATAATAATTAAAAACCTGATTGTGTCTCACACATTCAATTCTACATAGTTCTTATTTTCTGGAAAAATTCTATTTTTATAAACCTTTATTTTGGTTTTATTTTTAAAAAATATTTTTCTTTGTAATTTTGTTATTATTTTCACTATTATCTATATTTAAAAAATAATAATATATTAGAACAACAATTTCTATTATTTATTGAATATTAAGTGTTGTTGAAATTCTTAATAAATAAATAATTTTCATATTATTCATTTTGTACTCTTTTTCCTATAAATTTTTTATTATTCATGCATTTAAATTTTATGAGATAAATTTTAATCATTTTAATTTTAATAAATACAATCATTTACATTATCTAATTTTTTTTAAACGTTTTTATAAATTTTCATGTAGAAATAGAAAAATAAAACAAAAAATTAATAATAAATGACACATTTTCAAATTATAGGTAATGGAAATATTTTATTTATATCTTTCACTAGAAATGTAAACAAAATGATAGGATCTATTGATGCGCTAAAAAGATCATATAATTAATGATGATGCATGATTAATAAAATTTAGTTTTTATAATGGAATATGAAACATTTGAATATAGACCAATTCAATAAAAATAATCACGCAATAGGGTTACAAAATTATCGATTCTCTCACAAGATCATAGATATTTTGTTCTTTTTGTTCGTTTTCTATGATCATATAATTACATTGATGTTGGGAATTCATTAATTGAATTGGTAAATGATTATTGACATCATCCACATAAACATATTTTGATTAACTTTTGGTTTTCATTGTCATGTTTTTTCCATAATAATCTTTTAATTACCTTTTAAAAATATGTTCATTTATGGTTTATGATTTTCCCCCTCAACAATAGATATTTTTTTCTTTGGTTATTCTAACACCAATATAGATATTCGGGTTTGGGCCTCCTGATCAAATTCTAGGTCCCATACTATGGTCAAGGATTCTATAAAATTGTGGTTTTTTCTATGAGGTATTTCCAAAAAGAATAGTTTTTAATAGAATCATACAACATTGAATATGAATGTCATGGTGGGTACTAATATTCATATAGTGTAGAGAAGGGATACGACTAGACTAAGCTATGCATGATCTGAAAACCTATAAATATTTGGGAAATTTATTTATATTTCCACAACATTCTATATCAATATAATAGATCCCTCTTCATAATCGTTAATTTTTACGTCAATGAACATATTCAATTTTAATAAAAATTACTAATCACCCCAACTAGTATTACTTTACATCACTTATTATCCGACGACTAGTTTCAAAGGATGTGACTTGATTAATGGATATTTAGTGTATCTAATTATTATTTTTGTTTAATTTTAAATGTGTGATAACATAATATCCTAGATATAGAAATAAATAAAATTAAATAAATGTTTCTTTTTTTATAAATAATTAATTAGAACAATAGATATATTACAGAAAACCCCCTTTCATCTGAGGAAGTGAGTATGGCTACTAGAAAGATATAAATTTAGAAAACCGTAAAATACTTATGTGTAGATCAATGAACTATCATTGAAAATCCATATAATATATCCATAATAGATCTAGAGAAACTTATATTTAGTAACATGGTGTAATATTTTTTGAATTATAAAGATAATAATAATGTGTACTGTTCTAGATATATAAATTTCTACATCCATGTATCAGATTGCAAGAATTACCCTGATATATTGAAAATATATCAAGAGACTCACAATGACAATGAAAATATATAAAGAAGAAATATAAGAAATTTATGATTATATGAATAAGACATTATTACGGGAGGTGAATGATTAGTAATATAGATTTTCAATCTGTTTTCATGTATTAAAAATTATATGAATGAACATGGAAATGTAAAGGGAAAATATCTCATGATGAAAAGTTTATGAGAGATCTTACAAAAATATAGTATGAAATGAATGTATACATTAATGTAGGAATAATTTTTATGAGTATATCTTAGATTATCTAATAGGCTTTCCATAGTAGTATGAGATAAATTTTATAAAAAAAATTATATTAATTATACAATTCGAAAAGTTATATAATTTAAGTCTTCTGATAATTAAATCTGTCACACGAAAAAAATCCATGTTTCTGTAAATTGAAAATTTAATGTATAATTTTTGTATGAATTTTTTCATGTTCATGAAAACATTGTGATAAGAGACAGTTCAATGAATTCTTAGATCAGATTATAAGAATGGAAATTCTAATAACAATAATATTTTTTTATATTTATTATTTCATCAATTTGAATAAGAATGGAAAAATTATGATAAATTAACCTAAAATCACAGATCAAATAATGGAAAAAGTGAAAAGTAGAAATTAAATGAATTCATTATTTAGAGGTTGGAACTTCTATGATAATTATAACCCAATCAGTTAATGTAGATGTGAATAAGAGACATGGAACGTTACTCTGACGTATATACAATGTGAGGAAATTGAATCTCTTTGAAGTAAATTAATTAATCCTTATAATATTGAAAACAATGGTCTATCTAAAAATCCAAATTAAATAGATTGTTATTTATATAATGATTTTAGATCTATATATTAACAAGTAAATAATCATTTTATTGAAAATGAAGGATTGTGAAATGGCATCGTTTGGATATATGAAATATAGAATGAGAATGAAATTATAAATAATAAATAGATTATATAAAATGAGAAAAATAAAATTGAACATGTTGTTATAAAAAACATGTTATTCAGAATAATGTATCTAAAAAAATTATGAATATTATTTGTGAAATCTAAATGTGGACAATGAATGATATAATTTCTTTTTTAGTTAATTGATAAACACAAATAATATTGATATAGTTTAGTTATGTATGCTTTTATTAAAGTTGAAAACGAACATAAGAACATTAATCAAGAAAATATGAAATTTAGAAAATAGATTATATTGTTAATGGTAAAATCGATAAAATAATAGAGACTATTCAAAAGGATAATATGGAAATAAAAATATATTTTTTCAATCCTTAATGGAATTTATCAAAAAAATATCAAGGTAATTGTAAATTTAATTAAATAATTTTTTCAAAGACACTATAGTCCATTAAAAAATATTTTGGATAAAAAATGTATCTTAGAGCATAAATAAGGTAAACATTTTGGAAATATAAAAATGAATTATTTTTAGTCTTAAGTATATTAAATATATAATGATGAAGATTTATGAATACAAGGGGTTACCGAGATTTTCAAAATCATTTGTAAAAACATGACCATTCATTTTTGGTGATTTATTTTCTTAACACTCTACAATTATATATATTAAATATATTTGGGTTCCAAATTTCATGGCAACTAATCTAGGTGGTCACTAGTTAGAATGGGCTGTAAAGACCAGGAAATTTCAAGGGAAATTTTTTCTAAATTTTCTTTGGGATTTTACAAGAATGAAGTTTCTGACGGCACCTGATTCCGAGGCCCAGTGTGCCCGGAATCAATTTCCGAAGTTTAGCTCGGGTACGTTTAGTGAACGAACGGGCGAGTTTTTCTATCTTTTGAACTCGTGCTCAGAATCGAATTCCGAGGGCACCGATGGAACCATAGTGCTGGTAATTTCTTAGGAACACCTGTTCCGGAGTTTCGTTTCAATGAGAGTTGATAATAAAAATTGTGGAAGATTAATTTATAATTATTCTACAATTTTTATTTTTCTCTAGGTGGTTTAAAGTCTTGGGGTGGAAGTTGGGTAACTACCCAACATCCCAAGGGATGTTATGAGGTTGGTGGGGCCCACACGAACCCCACCCCTTTAAATTCCTAACTCCCTCAACTCACACTTTAATGTTGACAACTTGGCTTGAATTAATTAAATGGGATTAATTCAAACTTTTGAAATTATTTTTTTTCATATCTTGTGTTAATAAAATAAGACTTGGGATTATTTTATTTTTGGTTAGAGTCTTGTCGCATTAGGAGGATTTGGGAGGATTGAAGAACATCTTCTTCAACGACGAAGAACATGAAGAACGAATCAGTCTCCGACGAAGAACGCCGAGTTCTCGGAAACCGAGTACGCGACGCCGACATCTTTTTCTTCCGCGACAAATCCTCAGACAATCTCCGTCTTCATCTACGAATCCACTTTCCGCGACACCGACCCGCGACGCGATGTCTTTTACTCCACGATGAAAACCTCATCAAGCCACACTCGAGGTAGGGGTTTATTTAGTTATTTTCGTTCGTGATTTCTAGTATTTCGTTCTTCGTGGATATACGACCAAATGATACCGATTAATAAGAGGGGGCCAGACCACACAAACACGGCCGACCCCACTCCTTTATCCTTGTTTATTCTTTGTGGATGGAATGGAATGGCGTGGTGTTGTCGCACCATGCGGGAATCACACGACAAGTAATGTGGGTGCCGTCGCGCCGCGCCGTGAAGTTGAACAAGGACGCGACGCTGTCGTGCCGCGCCGTGAAGTTGAACAAGGACGCGACGCCGTCGCGCTGTGTTGAAGAAAACCGAAGACGACGTGGCCGGAGTGGGGCCGCGACGGAGGGGTGCGGTGCCATCGCACCGTGCCGGACGAACCAAGCCACGACCGGTTCCGGGCCGCGGAGGAGCAGGGTGACCGGCGACCGGTTCCGGGCCGCCGGTGTCGGCGATAGAGGAAGGACCGGCCGTCGCTGGTCCTTGTCGGCAGAACCGGCCGGCCGTTGCGGGCCGGCCGAACAAAGAGAAACCGAGGGAATTAATTCCCTCGGCCGGCCTACAAAACGGCCCCCATAAAAGGGGGGGGCGCAGTTACACCAGGGGGGACATGCGCCCCCCCTTGCCAACGGCTTGGCCGTTGGCCGAGCCGGCCAGCGCACTAGGCGCGTGGGGCCCAGGCCGGACCGGCTGCCTGGCTGGTCCGCCAGGCCGGGCCGGGCTGACCCGGACCCGGGGCGGGTCGACCTGGTTCGGCCCGACCGGGGGGTCTCGGGCTGGGTCGGTCCGGGCCCGAAACCCCTGTTTTCGGACTGTCTTCAGTCTTGTTCCCATAACATGGGATACAGACCTCCGATTGATGCACCGTTAGTTGCGTAGAGATCCTTGGAACGATTCGGTCGTTTTGGTATATCACACTCAAGGTTTCGGAATACTTCGGGTTCGACCGGGTTGGTTCGGATACCAAACCAACCGGGCCCTCGGAGCGGAAACACTTATATCTTGATCTCCGGACGTCCGATTGACGTGCCGTCGACTTTGATGGATTTATCTAAGTGAGACAGATCATTTGGCTTACTCCGCTCGAGGTTTGGATGCCGTCGGAGTGTGGTCGGGTTGGTTCGCTCACGAAACCAACCGGGCCCTTGGAACGAAAAAGCCAATAACTCACACACCGGGCGTCCGTTTGACGCGCTGTCTGTCTCGTTGAATTCCTCTTGATGAGACGGAACTCTTGGCATTCTTCGCCCAGGTTTCGGTTGATGTTAGATAGTGGTCGGGTTGGATTGTACCCAAAATCCAACCGGGCCCTTGGAAAGGAAAAGCTGATATCTTTCAGACTGGACGTCTGTTTGACGAACCGTCAGCAGCGTTGGTGATCACGTTGAGAAACGGTCCCTATGAGTATACCCTATGAGAGTTCGGGGTACAGTTGAGATAAGGCCGTGTTGGTTCCCTCACGAAACCAACTGGGCCCCTAGGACGAAAAGGCTAATAACTCACAGACCGGGCGTCCGATTGACGTGCCGTCTGTTACGTTGAGACCCCTATGACGAGGCGGTCCTTTTAAATACTTCTTTGTGGGACTTTGAGATACTTGGAGTATTGACCTGTAGATCATGGAGCGGACCCTCCCGGAGACGAGCGTGCGGAGTACGGAGATCGTGTAGCCGACTGAGACCTGACGACTACTTGACCGACTCGACTTGGAGTGAGTCGACTAGCCCAGTGGACAGAGCACTACATTGTGAGGTGCAGACCCATGGCGGACGGAGCACTACCTGTGTGATAGTGCAGACCTGCGGTAGTCGTCCGGAGAGTACCTCATCATGCTACTAGTGGGTGTGCACTACTGTATCTGGGTGGCATACCCCGGCGGGAAGCACTATTGTGTTTTGGTGGCTTGCCCGCGATACTCGACAGGAGGAGTACCTCAGCAGTCTTAGGTTAGTGAGCAGTACCTCAGAGTCGTGACAGGACCACTGCACACTTCAGAGATGGAGCTCTTCAGCAGTTACGATTTCGATAATGAAAATCCTGGTTTGAGTTGAGACTTTTGACCTTTGTGTTTACCTCATGATTGAGATGGTTCACTTGATAACTTAGTTATATGTATGGGAATATACCTGGGTAGTGGTTATCCGTTGATTTCATGATCTTGGTGTTTTCCTCATGATTGAGATGGGTTACTTGATAACTTAGGTATATGCATGGGCATATATCTAAGTAGAGGTTATCTGTTGAGGTCTTCTTTGTGGTTATCAATGTTGGTTTTAGTGAGACCATGAGGGTCTCGGGGTCCCTACTGAGTATCGTTATACTCACCCCTGCACGGGCTATGCCCGCAGCTCGTTGTGTTGGTTGCAAACGACGGGCAGTGCTGACAGAGGCCGAGTGTTCGATGACTGGACGGTACCTAGAGGAGAACCACACGACGAGTTAGTATCTGGAGGCGGGCTTTGCAATGAGAAGACACTCAGAGGAGGTTGACGAGCGAGAGCGTTGTGGATGTTATCTGTACCTACCATTCAGGTAGGATCCGTGGTGGATGATCCAGGAGCTGCGCCATATGTACCTACCCTTCAGGTAGGATCCGAGGAGGACGACCTAGGAACCGCTTTCGTCCTTACAGCTATTGTCTTTTTCTGTTGTACTTGGTTCAGTTGTAGTTGTATTTTCTTTTGGGTTTGTATTCTGGCCCATTTAATTTTCAGCACTTCTCTTTGTACTTAGTGTTTTGCTTCCGCTTGTACTCTGTGGTGTTTTGTTTACTTTTATAAAGAAAATTCCTTCCCAGTTATCGAGATTTACGACTTTGTTGCTAGTCGCCAGCCCCTGGCCTGTGTAAGGTGGGTTTGGGGTAGTCATGGCACGGGCCCCGAGGACGGGTCGTGACATGGGCACCAAAATATCAGATTTTTTGTTTAATATCAGAAAATCCACCATAAATTTCTGAAAGTATAATTTTATTGAGATAATATTTGGTTTAGGTATATGAAATTTTATATAAATAAATTTTCATCTTTCAATTCTCGTGATGGTGTCCCTTTCAGATTTGGAAAAAAACTCAAATTTCTATATCAAAGGAATTGGTGATGATGGTTTTTCTAAAACTGTTATTATTTAAAATTTATTATATATAGAGGGTCTAAAAAGTAATCTAATAATTATAATATAGTTTTTTTATGGTTGTTTTAATTCTATAATTTTAAATTATTTATGAATTTATCTAAATAATAAATCTGTTCTATTATTAGAAAAAATAAAAAATAATTTTTACACTAATGATTTCTCTAATCTAACAAAACTAAATTTTAATTTATTTAATACTATATAAGTAGATAAAATTCTATATAGTATGATAATTTGACATGTAATATTTAGTTGGTTCCAAAAATTTTCAAACGATGAACATGTTCTCCAATTTAGAAATTAAATACAACTATGTGCTTTATGTATGATTCCTAATACTTAGTTTGTTTCACAAAATATAAAATGATGAACATGTTCACTAATTTAGAAATTACATGCATGTATGTGATTTATGTCAGATTCCTAATTAAAGGGTATGAAACATAAATAAAGGTTTAAATCTGTAAATGACATTAGTACTACTAGATATTTTGAACTATTAGATTGTGAATTTTTTAAAACATTGAATTATTCTATTTTTTTATATTACTAATTTTTAATTGTATATTATTATAGTATATTTATTTGTAATTATTTCTTATGACATAAAAATGAAACTTTATCTAAATGTTTTGATATTTTGTAAAAATAATAAAGACTTCAAGAATCATTCAATCATATTTATCAGAAGTGAGAGAGGTAGTTTATTTGATAATTTATAATTTGATAATTTTTTTGATTAAATGTTTTCATAATTTGTTTTTCATCCCCTATGACACCATAATGAATTAGTGTGTTTGAAATGAAAGAATAAACCTACACACAATAGTTCATGATAAATGTAACATCCAACCCCTTCTCATTGCGTTGAGAAGGGGGAGGAAGGTTACATGGCCTTAAATGACATACCCAAGATTCCAAGGATAGATATAAATACTAATGTGCTTCAATACATGTAGGGGATGATTTTACTAGGAAGATTAAAATAATATCTCTAAAAGAATCAAAGTTCCAATGTCGGGTAAGTAATGAAACTAATTATATTTTCTCAAATGAATTTCCTGCTCCTGACACTATGATATAAAATTTTATATCATTTATATAAAAAAATTTATACAAAAATTTCAAAAAAAGTTCATAAAAAATATTAACATGTGCCATTGTAAAATGGTTTTCTCAAACAACACCAATTTCATAGGTAATTAACCATAAAAATTTGAAAACAATTTCATTAATTAAAAATTGGCACACCCCATTCCAATCCTCACATCCGCAAATGCATGAATCATTTTGACAGTTTTGTACTCACGATAATTTTCTTATTGATCTACCAATTCATCACAATATAATTAAATCCCATGTATCATTACACCGTTGACACTGAGCATATTGTCATATTTCAACCATACCTCCTAATAAAATATGAACAATCTCATAATGAATACACAAAAACCATCCCAATATAATCATGCCAAACTCATATCATTAAAAAATAATTTTTATTGAAAATATTTTTAAATAAATTGAATCAAGAAACTATTTTATATTAAATATTTGTATATTATTTGTCAAAACACATTTCAATATAATTCATCGATTTCTCACAAATCCATAAACAATCATTAAAGAAGGTTTTCACCTTGATTTTGAAAAAAATTACAAATCAATTTTAATTAATTAAATCAATTTGAAACTATGATTTTATGTTCTAAATATAGGAGTTGAGAGTAATGCCACATACATCAGGTTTTATGATTAAAACAGATAAAGAAAATTAAAATCCCACAAAATAGAATTGAATCCTTACGAACCCACCATTGATCTCTTCACCTATCAACTTAAATACCAAATTAGAACATATTTGGAATCCAAAAACTTATATCTATCCACAGATAGTGTATAAATAAGTATCTAATAGAGAGGAACAAGTAGATATATGGAAAACTACAAAAACCAAGAAGAATAATTACTTACCCAGAGAATCGAGCTTCAACGCACAAAGGAGTGGATCCAGATTGCCTCTAATTTGATGGGTAGAGGTTATCCAACCTTTATGATAGAGAAATCTAGAGTTATGTATGTTTTTGGAAAATTGAGTGATTTAGAGGGCGAAATAAGTGACATCAACAATTTTAGAATCTCAAATTTATCCCATACATGATTATTTTCATGGTTAAGAAAATAGTACACTAATGGTGTGCAAGATACTACCTCTAGAGTTAAAATGTGCACTATTAGATTGCACTGTTTCCAAGCTATGCACCAACCATGTGAAATCCCACCATCTCGAGTAGCATGGTTTTTCATAGGCTATTGAAAAATTAAAAAACATCCATTCCCAGCTCGTGCATCTTCTCTTTTTCTTCTTTCTCGTGATGCCTGATTTGATATAGTAGTTTCATGATTTATCCAAACCATTCTCAAATCATGAACCTGTATTAAATTCATAAAAACATTCCCAAAGGACCTCAAACCTTCCCAAACATATCCCATATACTATTCAGAGTAAAACAATTAATAATGGGTAACTTATTTTAAATTGTGGGTGCTACATTCACTACACTATTGTCCATTTTTCCTCACAAAGTAAAAAAAATTCATTTCATGGAATGATTTCTAGACATTTCTCTTTAATTTAATTATTAAATTCCCATGTCACATACTGAAGCTGACGATTTTTCCATAAAACCTTCACTAGACTGATTCTTATTCCATGAAATACTTTCAATTTCATATTCACAATCCATACCAAGAAATGTACCAATGAATCATCTGTCTCATGGTCAATCTGATACCATAAAATAACAAGTTCATGAATATGTTGATTCCTTTTTAACTGATATACATGGATCACATTATGCCCTAAAATAAACCACTGTAGTAATGCTAACCAATATTCCACCTCACGAACCTGTTCCATTATCTCAAAAAGGCTTAGGTAAATAAGATATAACTCTATCATCTTCATAAAAAGATGATGTACAAGGATTGTTGAGATCATCAATAACATATGATTAATCACTAAAATAGACCAAGGTCGTAGATGATGATCCATATACGATTCATGATGACTATGTTTCATCTCCAACTATATCCGAATCAATGGAATCATCTCTATAGTCCCTTGAACAATGTCAGGGCCAACTAGGGAAGTCGAACCGATTTCCAGCCTAAAAATTAGGGAAGGAAAAATAATCCCATACATTATTTCAAATAGATCCATTTGTATTGAGCCCAGATAATTATTGTTATACAAGAACACCACTAATGACACTTGATCTTCCCATAAGACAAAAAAATCATTGACACAAGCCCGAAACATGTCTTATAAAGTCTGTATAACCCATTCTTATTTCCCATTAGATTGAGTCTGATATGCCATACTCATAGTAAAATGAGTACTGATGTATTTTTATAAGGATTTTCATTAATGAGAGGTAAACCGTGTTTCTCTGTGTAACATGATCAAAACTGGTACACCATTCAAATTTACCACTTCTCAGTAATATATTTTTGAACTTTTGTCCACTGTATAAGTTTCAGAATTTTGATTGAAATGCTTCGACATTGTGATTGGATCAAATACCACCCATATGGAATCTCTTTTCCACAAAATTATTTGGAGATCTATTTCAAAATCCCTGGTTATCTGGTCCCACTACTAAATAGTGATATCTTAGAACTGTAACATTCCTGCTGGTTGATAAAGTTCTTCTTTAACATGCTCAAAAGTTAGGCTTCATGAAAAAAACTCTACCACCATTCTTTTCATAAAAACCCAAAATAAATTATGTTTTCAATGCTTTATAAATATTTTATATTCTATGTTCAACATCCCCTATTGAATGGTGGTTAGCATGAAGAAATTGTATTGAAAAGCCATTATTATAACCATAAAACATTGTAATCATAATCCTGAAATCCTATCCAATTTCCATCCATCAATAGACTCCCCTCTAATTAGTTTTGACCTCATTGCTACACATTCTTGTTTTGATGTCTATTCCTCTTTAACTATATTTACCAAATCAGGAACTAGTAAAACTTGAAGAAAACCACCACATCACTTTAGTCTTTTCATTCCACAAACATGCCGGTGAGGAACAACACCCCTTACAACTAATCTAAAGAATTTCCTTTGTAACCAATAATATGAATTTCTTATCAATAAATTTACCATAGAATTTCTATTTTTCACTATATACATCAAGTCAAATTCAAACATTCAATGATACAATATCCATCTTGTTTTTCTCTAATTCAAATATTGTTTTTGGAAAATATGTTTAATTCTTTTTTGATCCATGAACACAGTACATTTCTCACCAAAAAGATAATGATGCCATTTATTCAAATCATAAACTATGACTGATAAATATAAATTTTTTCTGGGAAATTTTATTTACGAACTACTTAAGTCCTTGATCCAAAATCAACAACATGATATCCTTTCATGATAACACATCCCAAACCTGATCCCCAAGAATTGAAATACACCATGTAACCTTGTCATAATTCAGAAAAAAAACAATATTATTGTTTTTCTATGAATAGAATTTAGTTATTTAAATAACATATGGAATTACACATCCCATTGGAATGTAACATTCATCTTATTCAATGATCTCATAGGATAACTAGTCATGAAAAATAACACACAATACGTTGACAATAACTATCAAGTCCAAGAAAACTATATACGTTAAAGACATTCATTGGAAGTTTCCAAGAGTTCATATCCTCTTTATTTTATGGATCTAAAGTCTCTATATATTTTAGTAAATGATTTAAAAATATATTTTCTTGTTTCATATAGTGTTCAATTTGAATTTTTTATAAAGCCCTTATGAACTATAAATTTTTTAAAACAAAATGTTGGACATTTTAGGGTGTTTGGATTAAAATTATTTATCATAAACACAAAATATAGTTTGAAAAATTATAGTTTAACTTTCATGGTCAGATATTTTCTATATTTTAATTTTATTTGAAATAATATAGTTTTTTTAATAAGGTAAATTTATTTTTCAAATATTTTATACATCTTATGTTTAATAAAAATTGAAAAATTCAACAATACTATTTTTCAAACAAATTTGATAATGATTTTGAGGAAATCTATTATGGGGAAAAGAGTAACCAATATAATAATACTTCATCAGTTGATTTTGAGAATATATCATATAATATTGATAATAGAGAATGATAAAATATTAATGATCAAGAAATTGAAAAATTAATTGGTAATGTACAATCTGATATAAAAAAAGAAATATATTTTTATTTAGTGATAAAACTATAAATTTATTTCTAATATTGTTCTTATATATATTGAAAATTCCTTAATTTATCTTAATTTTATTAATTCTATGATACTTGAAATAAAATAATTTTAAAGTAATAATGTTTTTAATTTTTTTTCTAAAAGTTTAACATATAAATGAAATACTAATTTATTAATGGTATTACATTGATTTTTGAATTTACATTGAAGATTATTATTCACATTTTTCTATGATATAAAAAATTATAATTCATCTATCATTTTCATTTTTAGAAAATTTTAATTTTTTTAAATGGATGATAAGAAGTAATTTTTAAATTTAATAATTTTTGTGTAAGTTTATGGTAAACCACACTCCTAATTTGAAATGTTAATTTTATATTGTTTTTTATCACAATAAATAAGTATAAAACAATAAGAATTCACCTTGGTCTTGGTACGAAAGAAAATAATTTTTTTAATAATAAATGATTTTATTTAATGATATGTTGATCCAAATATGTTTATAAAGATCGATTTAAATAATTTAATGACAATAGAGATTATGGTTGAGGATATATTATTAGTATCAAAAAATTTACTATTATGAAATGATTTCTGTGTGAGTATGATAACAAAAATTCGACATTATTTTAATTGGAGTTTTAAACATTATCTTTCTTTTAAATATTTTCAAATAAATTATGCTATATTATTAAATCATGATAAGTATACAAAATATATTTCAAAAAGGTTTTCTATTTATTAATATAAATATATTAATACTCTAATGATTACCAATTCCAAATTATAATTTGATCAATCTGGAATGAAAATTTATATTAAAAATTATGGAGACTTGATAACTACTTTATTTTATTCCATTTCATCTATACTAGTCATAACGATTTTAGATCGTTTATGTGTAGGATTTCTAAAAATCCTAAAAAAATGTAATACTATGATATATAAGTGAGTAAGTAGATATATTAAGGTAATTGTAATCACTTGTTAATTTTATATAAATTAAAAAAATTATACATTATCAAATACAAATTTTGACATTGGAGGATGTTGGATTGACATGAAAATCACAACATGTATGTGTCATTTTATGGGTAAAATTATAATCTAATGATGTTATAAGAAACATATATTAGTATCAATGCCTAAATATGTGGTAGAGTATATTTCCTCATCATTATATTTTTGTTAAATTATATGGATATACAAATGTTCTGTTATTCTAATATTTATTCAGGTAGGGTTCAAATGATCTATTAATATTAGACTGAAATTTCATTTTATAAACACCTATAAAACACTGTAGAATTAGGAACGTATATTTTAGATTTCATTTTCTAAGGGGAAATTTAAATAATGGTTATATATCATGAAAATTAGTTCCCTAAGAGAATATATGGTTGAGGTATTCAAGAAACCATTATATTATTTAAAATTTGTAAAAATGTTTATTGACAATTGAATGATAGAAGATTAATGTCTACGTTTATGGTAATTGTTTTGTTTTAAAAAAACATATCTCTAATTTAAATTATATTTAAATTTATTCTATAACTATATATTATTATTTGTATGAATTTTAATCTGATTAACACTATGTAGAACATACTATTTAAAAGAGAGAAGATGTCAACATTTTATTTTTATGTAATTATTTTAAAAACTTCAAAAAGGGGGATATTTGTTTTGAAAATATAATAAATTTTCAGTTATTTATTTTCCATAAATGGGGATATTGTTATAGTTTTATGTTTTCTGTTATATACTTTTCAAATTATTTTAAAAACATAATATCACCTCTCATTTATAATTTTTTTTCAAAATATATTTATTTTTTTATCCCCTATTTTAATGTTAAATGTTTTCTGAAATAATATTTTTATATGATTTCCATTTTCAACTCTTCTTAAATTTCATGGTATATTTTTTAGGATAATGAATTTTCAACCCTCGATAACTTGTTATATCCATCAAAAAAATACAAGACACAATTGGTCATTCACATGGGTGATCCAACCAATGGTAAGGATAATATGGAATTAGTGGGCATGTGTAATTAGCTTATAGTATTACACCCATATGTTAGTGGTTCCAATTGTGGGTTAGCAACAAAATGCAACCCGAGAGTGGACCCTATTTATAAAATTATGAGTTACTGAATACATGAGTTTAATGATAAAATGGATTCAAAATACATGGGATTTATAATGTGGTATAAAATATATTCAATCGTTATTCATAAATTATTTATGTATATATATATACATATATATATATATAACATATACATTCTAATCTGGTGCATCTAGACTATGTAATTCACACCACCCATTGTATTCCACATCCTAAATCACTCGAGTCTCTTCAAGAATCATAGTTAACTGGGTTTCTTCCTAATAGTGATTCCATGGATGAACCAATATTATCTATCCATGTCAAAGGATCGAGATAATTTCGATGTTTATATCCATCATTAGTTAAATGACAACACATCCTCAACAACACATCCATTAGTTTGGTGTCATGTAGATATTCAAACCATTGAAGAACATTTGATGCTTCCTTGTCATCTAAGGAAATATAAACAATCTTTTCTACATTTATAAATTATATCTCCATCTCCTTCTTTAGTATCAACATCTGAGAATTATTATGGGAGTTTTTTTATTAATATGTGATAATAAGATCTCACAATGCGTTACTTAATGTATCGACCAAACCGTGGGTCTGATTTGATGAAACTATATATTGTGGTCTTATGTGATGGTTAGAATCACATCAACCACTCATGGATTTTAACTAAAGCTTATTGTGAATTTATAGAGTGAAACTACTATAAAGGTGGAATCACTTTACCATTTTATAATGATGTATTGTTACTACCTGTGTAATTAGGTTACCATGGATGAATAATATTAAGAACCCACTCAACCTAATATGAGTGAGAATTTGTACTTACCATGGATCAACACACCCTATCATGTATTTGAATTTGAACCAATAATGACTATCTTTATTTATAACTAAAATTTATTTTCTAATGTGACCACGATTTCATGTTTAGCATACTATCCCTAAGGTGAAAAATATGTAATCATACTGTATGGAATGGGCCTCACGTGGCCAATTCAACATTTTTTCCAATTTGAAGAAAAATAAAATTTTACGAAACTCTAAATTATTGTCATTTATATATAATTATTAAATAAAATTTGTTTTTTTTGTATAAAATATTAAATTATTTATAATTTAATTACATATCATTATGAAATTTTTTTATCTTTTTTTGAAATAACATACTTTGGAAATTCATATAAAAATAATAATTTCCCAATTTTTTTTTATGATCTATTTTATTTAATATTTTAATTATTATTTATCTTCATATCAATTATAGAAACTCTATTTATTTTAATTATTTAAGATAATATAATTTATGTTATCGAATATATATGATATGGTTTTAATAAGTTTCTTGCATAAAGAGAAGAATGGTTGAACACTTTTTTTAGCAATATATTTTTAAATTTTGGGTAACATTTATATTTTATTTACATTATTTGTTGACAAGTGGAATGCAGTGATGGGATATCTTGACACTTCAAGATGATCATTCAATTAGTGATTATGGAATATTAATAGGTTAGTGATGTAATAGAGTACTTTATATGACAAAATACAAATCAATTCAATATTAATTGTTTAGTAGAATAGCGATAAATTAATCTTTTCTTCACTCCTATGATCCTGAAAATTCTACGAAATATGTTCAACAGCAACAATTAGAGTTTAACATAAAATTTTTACCTACATCCATGGAACTGATCAATGATCATCATGAATCATCATCATCAACATATATTCCCCATTTGCTTTTCTTTTTTCTTGTGTTTACTTTATATTAATCCATTATTTACCAATTTGAAATATATTCTAGACTGATTTATGTTTTCCCACATCAAAATAACATCTTGTTTTTCTATTTATTTACCACATAAATAGAATTCACGGTTTCTAATGAAAATAAAAATGAGGTCTCATACTAGGACCAAGTCTCTTGAAACTGTACATGTTGATCCTCCAGGTATTTTTAAAAGGAATAGTTTGTAAGAGGTTCCTACACCATTAAATGTTGTTTTAATTATGGGTAGTAATACTCTCTAATATTATAGAATTACAAAGAGAGGAATGTTATTTTTTGGATCCATCACACTATAAATCCTTTTTTTCATTCTTTTTATATCTCGTACATTTCATATCCTGAAGATAGATCTCACTATAGAATCATTAATTAATAAACCTCTTATTGTTTTTTATCTTTTAAAAAATTTATTCACCCACCCCTCTAGTTGTAATTTCCATAACTTATGATAAAAGATGTAAATTTTAAATTATTATTCAACAAATATAATTAATTCACAATTCTCATATATATAAAATTAATTAGTTATTATATCCAAGTATTAGGGGTGGTTGTGGAAAATAAATTACAACGGTTCATGAGCCAGTTGTTTGCTGAATAAACGATTGATGGTTTTGTTTCCTATAATATGAAAGATGAGGTAGACATTGCTAATTCCATAAAAATAATAAAATAACATCAAATTTTAGATATAAAATTTATTATATTATAATTATTAAGATGTAAATGAATCTTGTAATATAATATCTAAAAAGGACATTCATATTAAAGACAATTCATTCACTTAGAAAAACAAAATTTGTAACTCTTATAAAGGAACATAGTATTGGAATTTTGGGAATAGAAATGTATATATAACATCGATGAATATTATAGTAATTTATTTTTAGGGTTTTTTCAGATAAATGGTTTATTTTTATGATTAATTTAGGGGAGGTGGAGTTGTTTCATTACTGAGAAAGAGTGCTATTTTTTAAATTCTAAAAACTAGTCAATAATGGGAATTCAATATCAACCCATCTTCCTATAAAATTAATAAATGATTTAATGGAGGTATGTTAAGGTTAATAATAACATCCAACCCAAAAAAATAACATTTCATAAAAACTAAATTCCATTATCGTCTTTGATTACATACATTCAACATTTTTTTGTACTATGATAACTAGTTTTTTTACAAAGGTAATTCTTACTCTGTGAAAAAAGTGAGAATTATTAAATATGTTTTTTACACTTATTGTAAATATGAAAAAATAATTAATGAAATAAAATTCCAAATTTTTTGAACTATTATTTTTAATAAAAGTGCGTGTAATACTGAGAACACTATTTTAACCATAATAGTGGCAAATAATTTTTATTGTATTTACTATTAATTATAACATAAAATTAATATTACCATCTATTATATTATTAATTATTTTATTTCCATAGTTCAAATCCATTTTTAAAAACATCATTTAAATAAATCTAATAATATAATTTAGAATCAAACCCACAAGAATGAAAAAATTACTTTTTTCCAAAGAAATGGTTTTTATAAATATTAAATGTTGATAAATAAAATTTCAATGTAAAATTTATTTTAATTTCATAAATTGGATTAAAAAAATATAGTTGAGAAAATTTAATTTTAAAACCACATTTTTGTTGGAATTATTATGTTCTCTAAAAAGTTGGTTGTTGATAAATATTCTTGGTTTTTTTTTATGATTCAAAAAATTAAATTTTTCATAAAATATGAAAAATATAACATGAAGATAAATTTGTAAATTTGATTTAAAATATTATTAAAATATTTTTAAATAATGCTTCTAAATTTTTTATAAAATAATTTTAAATAATTGTTCAAAAAATTAAAAATTCATCTTTAAGAAATATATTATTTTTTAGTATAAAACCTGATTTATTAATATATCATGTAAGTAAAAATATTTTATTTATGACAAAAAATACATTTAATATATAATAAATACCTTTCATTAATATCATTCACTAATACAAATCAATTTAAAATTTTTATTTCGAGCACATTCTATTCAAATATATAGTTTTTTAGAATAATATTTTTATTACATTAAAATGTTTTTTATTTGTATTAATAATAAATTAATAACAAATGTATTTGTTATATATACTTGTGAAACATATTATTTTTATAATTTAATTGATTTAATTGATTATTTTAATTAATATTTATGTTTTATAATAGTAACATTTAAATAATATATTGTGTGTGTCCTTTAATCTCATGGTTTCATATCCAATATGATATTGTAGAAAATGATATAATTTTAAAATAATATAGTGTTACATTCTCTAATCCATTAATAAATTAAATTTTTTTAATTATTACTTTTAGTCACAAAATAAGGGTTTGACATTAAAAAATTCTATTCTGATGAAACCTCATAAAAGGGTTAATAAAAATTATTATTTTTAAGAGGGAAAGGGATACATGAACTCCAAATATATTGACAAAAAAATGTTACCAAATAGGATAAAAATGATGGGATTTTAGAAAGTGAAAATAGAGGAGAAATATATTTCACAATGACTAATAATGAGTTATAAATATAATGGTACATCCATCATATCCTTTTACACATAACATTACATGATTTTAAGCCTAATTGTGCTCCATAAAACAAGCTCAATATTGTGGAGTCTGTTGTCTTTGAAAACTAGGAACATAAAAAATGAAAACATGGGACTAAAAAACACTTATTTATTTAATCCTCAAAAAGATAACCTAACTTACTTTGAGCCCTTAATATTACAAAGGGTACCCTGGGGATCAATAGAATGGAGAGATGAGCTAAAATATCATTAAGGTAAAAAGCATAATAATAAAGTTTAACACATGGGTTAGAAGGCATGTCTTAATGAAAATAAAATGTATGGAATACATAGAATTATTTCACATAAATATGGGTTCATATAAATATTAATTCATAGTAATGTTGCAGAAACATAAATAATTACTTTAGCATGATTCAAGGATCGTTGCACAAAGAGGATCACAAGTCAAGGTTGCCCACTAATATTGTTGCTCATGTTAGCAAGATTCAAGGATAACCACCAAGACCATTGCACATAATGTATCATGAGTATAACCATTACCAAATTAATTTGAGTTCTATCTTGATGAAACCATCTTAAAATGGTCATTAATGTTATTTGTACATATATAATCATAAATAATCAATCATACACATAAGGGAACCCCTGCAATAAAATTGGTATCATAATCATGTCACAAAGCATAATGAATGTGTGTATCATAAACCTGTCCTTTAAATAAAGGAATTAAAATACATATAGACATTTATAAGGTAAAATATGAATATTTTATGGTATGTGATGTCATATAGAAGAGATAAAATGTGAAACGAGTATGTAATAATTTTTATCATTAAAACATTTTAATCTGGTTTCGCGGAAAAATATAACAATCATTCAAAATAGAAAAAGGAATAATATTTTGTATGAAACTATAAGTGAACCAAGAATTTTTTCATATTAAAACACTAGTTTGATAAATGAAATAGAGCCATAGAAAATATGGTATAGTGAACATGATATTGGATATATATTTGAAAAGATACCTTAAAATGGATTTTCATTTCAAGAAGTATTGAGGTGAGAATCATTTCAAAACATATATATCCCTAAAAGAGAATTATAAATGTATCTTGATACATGAATTTGGAGAGTATACAATAAAATTATAAGATGTATATAAACATTATAGATAACTTAATATGGGTTGAAAGAAATATAGAGTAATCCAAAAGAATAAAATAGGTTTAGGTATAATCCCTTACGTAATATCGACAGAGTATCAGGTGTACTTTGGAGGGATTAATGTGAGAGAAAAGAGGAATATTATATTTCATAAATCATGAGGTCAGAATGGATAATCTTTGAAATCATACCCCAATCATTAATAATTATAAATAAAATTACATATCATATATGTGGTTCTTGAATTAATGTGAGAAAGTGATAATCCCCTACCTTAAGTCTGATGGTGTTGTTATCTTGATCGTAATGACATGAATAATAAAAATAGGTTCATTAATTAAAATTCCATGACCACAAATATATTTTATTGATTTTTTATAACCTTATTATGTTCATTTATGTCATTTTTTACGAGTAAAGAGGTTCAATATCATTGCTTGGGAGCATTTTTTTCCTTGGTTTTACGGATCAATTCACTTATATTCATTTTCGGATAAACATGTCGGATGAAAATGTTTTTCCTTTATTGATGTTATATGAGATTATTTAACATCTGGAAGATAACATTTTTACAAAATTAATTTGTTTATTTGGAGTGAGGATAAATCACTATATAAAACATTAATAATAAATTTTTGAATTAACTATGTGATTTTTCTCCCAGATAACATATTTTATATTATTATTTTAAATAATGTGTAAAAAAGGATTCTAGAACATCACATAAGATAATAATTTTTTTTTATTTTATATTTAAAAAAATGGTTTAATACCAAAATTGATGATGGAAAAAAATTGCCTACTTGTCGCCCTTGAATGTGAAAAATTTACACATTTCGGACAATGTTTTAATTTCTTTCATATAAAGGGAGGAAAAAGTAGATATGGAAATGAATTATACCATTTGAATAACAATATTAAATTAAATTCATGGTGGTTTATTTTTCATACAATTTAAATGAGGATAGTTTAGGAAAGAAAATCGAACTAATGAACATGAAATGAAAATGAAAGAATATAGTTGAGGAACATACCTTTCGGTTAAATATTTCTTCAGAGATTCTTAAGGGGAGTGGAATTGGTCTTTTGAGGATACGATGGTCATATAGACATTAGAGATGATCGTGGAGATATATTTGGGTTGTTTTTATGGATGGTAGAATGCTTGAGATGAATGAAGAGAATAGATGAGTGTGGGTGGTTTTTATAGAGGAGGGGAGGAGGGTTTTCTTAATATTTTAATCATTAGTTTATTCATACTCTATAAAACAGTAAATAATGATGATTTATTGACCAAAAATAGTAATATGTGTGTGTGAGTTTGAAATACGGTTTCTAACATCACCCATGTGTCTAGGAATATTCTATTTATCTTATAATGTATATACACAGTAAATTATCATATATCACCATTCCTCAAAAATTAATGTATTTTAGAAAAAAATATCAAAAATTTTCCATAACCATTTTATTACATGTAGAATCCAAAAATCAAATCTAGTTTAATAAAATATTTTTCTATGTATGATTAAATTTATTTTAATTAAAAACATAATTTACATTGATAATACAAATTTAAAAAGTATACCTGAATTTATAATGATTTTAAAAATTACATAATGACTTATAAAATATTCATAAAACAAGAAGACATAAAATTTAAAATTTATGAACACTGTTTAGGGAAAAGAATTTTTTTATTAATTAATTAATTTAAATTAATTTTTTATGAATTAAAAAACCAATACTTTTACTATGGTCATATTATGACATATAAGATGCCTAAATTCTTTTCATACATTCATAGGTGAGGTTACTATTATTTTGGATGATTTAATTTTAATAAGGGTTATACTACTATTCATAAGTGTGACATTAATATTCATAAGGGTCAATTACTATTCACCAAGAAATAATGTTTTTGTTATCAGACTCCAAAAATCTTACTGGTCACATCCATTTATATCATATTTTTGAAATTTAAATTACAAAATTAAAAATATCATGTTTAGAGGTCACATAGATTTTATTAGTTCATTGTGTGGTGATTTCATGTGATTATATAACATAATAACATGAAGGTAAGTTTCATTGATAAAACATTGGGTCATTCCATTATTCCCCCCAATGAATTTCCACCACAAAACTTTTGTTTTATAGTCTAATACATGAATCAGTGCAGGTTCTTTTCCTTAATTTCCTCCTCCAGTTCCCATGTTGACTCATCATTCTTATGGTTCTACAAGAGTACAATGACTAAGTGAGTAGTTTTGTTACATAGAACCTTATCTCTATGATCCATGATATTAATTGGCTGCTCCTTGTATGAAATATCATTTCCAATAGTACCAACTCTGAAGAGGGTCCTTGTGATGGGTATGGTATGTGCTTATTTAAGAGGGATAGATGAAAGCAACCCTGTATATTGGAAATGGTAGGGTGAACTACCAGTCAATAGGTCATAGCTCTTACATGATCAAGAATCTAGAATGGGATGATGTACTTGAGACTTATCCTTCTTTTGTTCCCAAACATCATGACAATATTCCACGGAGATATGAATAGAAATACAATGTCTCCAACATTTAACTCAAGGCCTCGTTGACGATTGTCTATATAACAGTACTGTCGAATTTGGGCTGCCTTGATTTTCTGCTAAATAGTTTTCACCTTCTCCACCATTTCTTCGACTATTTCAGGTCCTAGATTCTTATTCTCACCATCTTTATCACAACACATCAGTGCTCTGTTGCTTTTCCCATAATGGACTTCATATTGTTCCATTGAGATGCTCGAGTGGAGACTGTTGTTGTAGGAGAATTAAATCCATGGAATATGTTTTTATGATCATCGATTGATGTCCATAGAAAACTCTCTAAACATATCTTCTAGTTTCTAAATTGTTTTCTCATATAGTTCATCAGTTTGAGGATGATAGGACACACTTAAGTTCAATCCAATGCTTAGATCATGTTTGCAACTTTTCAAAACATCGAGGTGATTCTCATATGTTTATTAAATATAATAGATATTGGTACTCCATTAATCCTTACCACTTATTTGTAATATATCCATTCATGTTTATCCATTGATAAGTCCTCTAAAATTGAGATAATGTGAGCAGTCTTTGTAAGATGATCCACAATGACTCATATAGCTTTGTTTCCTTAGGATTTCCTCAGAATTCCGGTGAAGAAGTCCATGGAGATGTTCTCCAACTTCCATGTTGGTATGGCTAGTGGTTTCATCACCCCCTTATACATTTATCTATCAGTATTAAATTTTTGACATACTAGGAACATTGATGTATACTCAAAAATTTCCTTCTTCATATTGTCCCCCCAAATCTTCTTTCAGTGATCTCGATACATCTTTGTGCTCCTTAGGTGAATAGATAATGTTGATCTATGTTCGTCCTCCAAAAGTTCCTTAATTGTCTGTATATCATTTGAAATACATAACAGTGACATAAATCATACAACACATTCCTCATCATTCATTAACTCATATGATTTCCCATTTTTAATGGCTTCTACCCTTTTCTAATATTTAACATATTTTATTTTATAATCATTTATTTTATCCAGGAGGTATTGTTGTGCAATCATTTGATAAAGGATTTTTTATGTTCCTCCATTAAGGATTACTATATCCATACACTCCAAATATAAGAATATTGGATCCTTTTCAATTCTCTTCGTTGACAATGATACATGATAATTTCTATTTGGTTCATCTTCCACCATGTTTTTCTCACCAATGTAGTAGTGGATTGATCAGTCATAATACTTGATCAGCTCTATCCATCTAACCTGGTTCATGTTAAACTATTTTTGAGTGAATATATATTAGAGACTCTTGTGATCAGTATATATATATCACAATTCTCCCTGTAGAGATAATTCCACCAGATTTGTAATGAAATGATCACATCCACCAACTCCAGATCATGCATATGACAGTTTTTCTCAAGTATTTTTAGCTACAATGATTTTTAGGACAATAATTTTTCATTTTTCATCAACACACAACCTAATCCTTTTTATGAATCATCACAGTACACCACAAAATGTTCTCCGCATATTTGGAGTGTGAGTAGTAGAATAATGATTATCCTTTTTTCAACTCCTTAAAATAGTCTTCATAATCCCGAGTCTAGAAAAACATTAATCCATTACATGTCATATTGTTCATTAGGTTTGAAAATCGTGAAATATTCATCACAAATCATATTAAATACTTGTCAAGACCAAGAATGATGTGTCTCTCCACTACAGATGTTGGTCTGGGACACTCTTCAATAAACATTGTCTTGGAAGGGTCCATAGAAATCCCTTTACAAGTTATAACATTCCCCAGGATTGATACTTTATCCTTGAAAAACATACATTTATTTTACATTGTATACAACTTCTCCATTCTCATTATCTTCATTGCAGTATTCAAATGGTCCTACAATTCCTCCTTGATCTTGGACTATATCAATATATCATCGATAAAGACTACACAAAATTTGTCAAAGTAATCTCTAAATAATATATTTATTAAATCTATGAAAATTTGTGGAGTATTAGTGAGCCTAAAGATAATCTCTATGAACTCTTAGAATCCATACCTCATTCAAAAGGTAGTCTTGTGAATATCTCCCTCCCTCACCTTTAATTGGTGATATCCCTACCGAAGGTCCACCTTAGAAAAATAACTAGCCCCATAAAGCTGATCAAACAAGCCATCTATCTGTAGAAAAGGAAACTTGCTGTTTATCGTGATTTTATTAATCTCACAATAATCAATGTAGAGGTGAATTGATCCATCATTCTTATGAAGGAAGAGGAATGACATGACCCATGGTGAAGCACTCATGAATATAAAAACTTTATCTCAATTCCCTTGTAACTCCTTCTTCACCTCCTCCATCTCTATGAAGGCCATTATATAAGGTGTCATTTTTGTAGATTGATATCCAAGAATAATTTCAATCAAGAAATAAATTTCTCGATTAGGAGGAAGACCAGAAACCACTTTAAAGAATAAAATAGTGTAATAACTCATGATGGGATTCTATTTAGGCATGATTCACTCATTTGTCTAAATAATTTGAGCTAGACAAGCTTGCTCAAAAAATTTAATATCCACACTAGAGACAATGATTCTAAATGAGATTCATCTTCCTCATCACACTTGTAAAGACAAGGATAATGCATTTTTATGTGAATAGGGATCCCCCTTTCCACCCAATTGATGATGGATATGTATAAAGATACCCAGTCCATGCCCACATTTGCATAAAAATCCACTAAAGAAAGTATGACAAGATTTTATGGGAGGTTTAGTTCAAAAACATTAACCGGGGAGGATTTATAAACAATGGACCCAAAACTTTTACCAATCACTATTCTCACAGATAACATATCTTCCAAATTTTGAGTTAGCGGTTGAATAGTTCCACTATAAATGAAAAATACAAAATCATGTGTAGAACAAGAATAAAAAATAATTTTTTCTAATCATGAATGAATAACTATTTTACATGTCACCACATAATTTTTTGGCCCCACCTCAGTAGTACTGATAACATAATCCCTTCTTTTTTCTCTTGGAGGTTGTTTTTGATTTTCTCTCACAACCCTCAGCTTAGGAAAATTGTTCACATAATTCCCAATCTCCATACCATTGTAACACTACACTATAGGCGAAGTGTTTATTTGAACCATTACTTCCACTTCTAAATTAGTGGGAATATTCATATCCTCTCAGTAGTTTTAATCCAGATGTCCCCTCTTCCCACATTTGAAGTAATTCCTTGTTACCTTTAGATAGTTAACACAATGCGTCTTCATATATTTTTTTTACCCATGGGATGGTCGAGCTTCTTCCCATCATGGGATTTATTTATGGAACCACTGATATTAGATTCCATTTACCAGTTTTTGTAATTGGGCCCATGATACCATTGAGAATCTTTGATCTCTATTTCAACCTAAAGGGAACAACAAACAATATCCTCATAGATTTAGAAGTTTTGAATAACCAATTATTTTCATAGATATGGATTTAGTCAACTAAAGAAACTATCCACCTTTAATTTGGATTTCATGACAAAGCCAGAGGCATAAATTGCAAGCCTTGTAATGTATTCTTCATACACCCTGATTGGAACATATTTCTTCTTATTGAGTTTGAGGAACACTCTTTCTATCTTGATAAAGAGGGTTCATGGAAAATATTTAATGAAAAAAAATTCAATTTAATTCCTCTAAATCCCTGGAATCGATCCCCCCCTATGGATTCATATTCATGATCAGTGTCCACCACTGATCAACTTCCACATTAAAATGACAGATTTCCTGTACAACTTTCTATTATTCTGAGAACTTTAGGATGGATAATATCTTTTCAATGTATTAAATACACTATTCATTGAGGATGGGATCAGATGATCCACTAAAATGGGAGGATACTTCCACATGAAGGAATCAATGACAACTTTGTCTTTCCTTGGGGGAGGAGGGTGTTCCATATGATTCAAGTTATCATTCATAACATGAGTTAGTCGAGAAAGTACTTTCATGATGTTTTGAATACCCATACCCATCATATTTGGCATATCATTAGGAATATTTTAAATTCCCAATCAAATTGATTATCAAAATGTTTTCTTATGTTTCCCACCATTAACTAAGGAAAAGAACATACAATTATAGGGCTTCAATAATTAGCTTTTGAGCATAAAAAAGGAAACTTTTAACATAAAAGGGTAAACATGTAAAAAAGAATAATATCCTAACTCGGGATTTCCTATTATAAATATATTTTATGCTTGATATTTTTAAAACTAATATTCTTTTGGGATTTGTTTCATTCCCTTGGAAATGTATTTTACCAAGATCATGAATTTACCGAAGTAAATCCCCACGAAAGTGTCAAACGAAGACTGAAGTAAGTCACATTATCGTGCACCCGTTATCGTATGAGTCTCACTCAAAGAAGTGTTTTCTTGTATTACCCATAGATACATTTGTGCCAAATAATACTCTACCTATTTATACATATACATAGATTCATTTTATTGATAAACCGCTTACTCTATAATTATCAAAAGTAAGTAGTGTTTTCTTTTTCATAGTCTCATCCTGAATGTTCTTACTAAAGTTATTTGTTAATAATATCCAATAAATAACAAGAAAATCCTCTAATACCAAATATAGTAACTATAGATTTTACACATAACATTACATGATTTTAAACATAATTATACACCAGAAAACTAACCATGGATCATGAAGTCTAGGGTCTTTGAATACTAGGTACATAAAATTGAGACCATGGGGATAAAAAACACTTCTTTATTTAATCCTCATAAAGGGATCATAATTTATTTTGAGCCCTTACATTTGAAAAGGGTAACATGGGGATCAAATGAATGAAGGGCAGAGATAAAAGCCTAGTAAGGGAAAAATTACAGTAATAAAACATTAAAACATGGGTTAGAAGGCATGAAATAATGAAAATAAAAGGCATGGGACATATGGAATGATAACACATAAAAATGAGATCATATTAAAAAGAATTAATTGTAATGTTGAAGAAATATAAATCATGAATTTAGAACAATTCAAGGCTCTTTACACATAGATGACCACAAGTCAAGGTTAACCACCAAGACCATTTCACATGGTATCATGAACCGGGGATCACCGCCAACACCATTGCACATAATGTCTCATGAGTCAAAACATTACCCATTGCATTGGAATACTATCTGGGAACACCCATATCAACATGTTCATGAATATTCATTCCTCATATAGAATCAAACATAATCAATCATACACATATGGTTACCCCTGGAGGGAAATGGGCATCATAACCATGTCACAACACATATTGATTGGTGTATCATAAAAGTGTCAATTAATGAAAGGAATTAAAAATTAAATGGACATTAATAAAGTAAAATATAAATATATAATTTTATGTTATGTCATACATATGTGAAAACATGGTAAAAGAGTATTTAATAATTTTTATCATTTAAACATTAGTCCATTTTTAAGGAAAACACTTAAAAAAATTTAAAAGATAAATTGGAATAAATAGTTGTTAAAAAATATAAGTGACCCAAGAAGGTTTAAATAATAAGAAAACTAGTTTTATAAAACCAACGGTGGGTTATAACACAAGGTAGTGTGCACATGAAATTTGGTAAGGAATTGGGAAGTACCCTTAAAACTGGGTTTTTTCTCTAGAAGTATTGAGGGGGGAATAATTTTAAAAAATGAATATCCTTGAAAAATATTGATGAATGGATATTGATACAATATTTTAGAGAGTTAACATATAATTTACAATATTAACAAAAAAATAATAGATAACTTCATTTGGGTATAATGAATTGTAGTGGAACCTAACAGAATAAAATAGTTTCTGGTAGAATCCCTTACGAAATATCGTCATGGTCTCAAGGTTGCACAGGTGGGAAAAATGGGAGAGAAAATGGGTTTATAATCTTTTATAAATCATGAGGGTTGTATGGTAAAGGTGTAAAATCATACCCTAAAATTATGAATTACTCATAAAAGTACATAATATAGAGGAGATTCTTGAACAAATATGAGAAAGAGAAGATCCCTTACCTTAAGTTTGATGGTGTTCATCACTTGATCTTAATGGCCAAAATAATAAAATTAGGTTCATTAATTATTAATTACATAACCTTAAATACATTTTATTGATTTATTATAAACTTATTAAGTATATTAAAGTATTTTTTGATGAGTTAATGGGTTCAATTTCATTTCATAGGAGCGTTTTTTATTGGTTTTAATGATTATGTAACTTATATTCATATTCGGATAAACTTGTAGGTTAAAAGTGATTGTCCATAATTTATGTTATATGAAAATACTGAACATCTAGACGATTACCTAGTTATAATATTTATTTGGTTATTTTGTATAAAGGTGAATCATTATATAAAACATTAATGATAAACTCTTGGATTAATTTGGTGATTTTGCTCCCAATTAACTTGTTTTTGTATTATTATTTCAAATCAAGTGTGGAAAAGGATTCCAGAACATCACTTAAGATAATTTTTTTTCTATAGTCAGTTTCAACCCTGAAAATGGTTTCATGACCAGAATTGGTGAGGGTAATAGAAATTCATAACTATTTATCCATTATTGTGATAAACTAGAACATCTCGGACATTGTATTCATTTCTTTTTTATAAAAGGATGGGAAAAGAAATATGATAATGAATTATCCGGTTATCATAAAAATAATTATTTACATTTTTTGTACTATAATTTTAATACCATTTATATGAGGATAGTTTGGGAATGAAAAGAGAATAATGGAACATGAAAAGAAAATGAATAAAAAGAGAATAAAAATTTTCCACTTGATTTAGTATTAATTGAGATCCTCTAAAGGGGGGAGTATTTGGTCTTTTGAGGAGTACAAGGGATTATGGATGTGGGGGAGGATCATAGGGAGAGATTTTGGAAGAATATAAGGAAAAAAAGATTTAGTTGAGTGAATAGAAGAGTTGAGTGTGGGTGGTTTTTAAAGACGGGGGAGGAGGGTCTTCTTAAAATTTTAATAATTAGTTTATCAATTTTAAATAAGACCATAAATAGCAATGATTCCATGAAAAATAATAGTAATATGTTTATGGTATTTCTTACTAAGGTTTTATACATCATTCTTGATGTTAGGAATAGATAATTTATCTTATAATCTAAATATATAGTAAATTGCTGTATTTCACTATAAATATATAAACCTTAATAGTAATACCCAATGATAAACATAATATTTATATGTCAAATGTAACAGCCCGAGATTTTATGAAAAATATTCTTTTTAATTTTATTAATGTCTTGTGTTGTACGCTACACCAAAAGGAGCTTGCACAACATGCATCCTTGACTTGCCTTGCATTACACATAATAGCAATCTTCCTCGATAGCGTGTGTAGTACGCAATACTGAGTTTCACGAAACAACGATATGCTATTAAAATATTATTAAAACTAGCCATTATGAATAGTAATAACCACTTTTTAAATTTTAGAAAATTTAGCTCTCAAAATGGACTTCATTTTGGGATTCGGAGTATCTAATTTAGCCTAAGGTGAAATTTTGGTACTTTTCGGATAACTTTCATATTCTGATGAATAGTGAAAATTACTAAATTATAATTAAAAACAACTTTTTTAATCGGAATAATTAATAGTGATATATTATTATTTTTAGTGGTTTTAAAGTATATTTAGAATATATTTTTACAATTTAATACAATGTTGGTTATTGGTTGTAATTTCACATTTAAACCAGACATAATCAAGTGTCAATCTTTTGATAGATATTGTTTCTTAAAAACACGCTATTTGTTTTAACAGCGGGATTTAATTATAAAATATATTAATGAAACTTCTATGTTATGAATTTGGTAAAATAGACTTCATTTTTGAATTTGGAATATGAAATATAGCTTAGGATGAAATTTTGGCATTGTTCTGAAAAACATCAATTTTTGATGAATAGTGAGACTACTAAGTGGTAGTTAAAAAACTGAATTTTTCATAAAACTTAATATTACCACTTCTGGGAATGGAATTTCAAAAATCCGAGAGACACGGTTGATGTCAGTAAGTAAAATGTGGTTCAATGAGATGAAAATAATTTTTGGTGAATAATAAATTTTTTACTTTTATTTACCACGGTTAAAAGTAAATAGGGTAATTAAGGGTAAGAATGATATTAATATTACCCTAACACATGTCCTAATTCTATTGGACAAGTGTATCTCGACCAAAAACAACCTTAAGTGTAAAATATTATCATTTAGACCCACTTGGATTAGATTAGGACATTTATTATTATTTAATTCAAAGAAGAGTTAAAAGAGTTAAAATCAATGTTTATTTACTAAAACATTTTTAATATAGGGTTGTACATAATATAAATTCAATTGTAAATATTAAGTAGAAAGCTAAAAGGATTTCCTACATAATGGTATTTTATTTGTAATTTTTAGACATCAAATAAGTTAATTTATTTATGACACAAAGATGATGCAGTAATTATCTTATTTATGAAATATTGACATAATTGATGTTATAAACACCAAAATAAATGTAATTTGAGACTTTTTATGAAGTCCACTAATTTTCTAGGTTACTATGATATATTAGTATTGATTTAAGCGACTTGGTTTGAACATTTAATTCTGTTATGACTTTCACAAAAATCATATATCAAATAGTGTCAAAATTGACACAAAATAGTTTTTAAATCAAATATTATATTATTAATTGTTATTTTATTCCTAAAAATATAAGGTTTGGCCACATTACTTAGATAAGGATATATATATTAATAATAAACAATTTGGGGTTCGTTTGGCATGTTATAGTAAGTGTATTAACCATATAGTGAAATAAAACAAAAAGACACAGTAAAAGTTAAATTATTTAACTTAGAGTTAAATCTAAATGATAAGGTTACCATAAAACCCTAAACTTGTCTAAATCCTATTGGTTGATAGGAATTCGACCCATCCCCACTTTAGCTTCTAAATAAGACCCTTTGGAACCATTATAAACCGATTTTGACTTTAATATAAAATAATATTTTGAGATATTCCTAAGTTGCCCCTCTCCTCCCTTATAAAAGGGCACCCCCTCCCCCTCCTCCTCACACCAATTTGAGCACTCAAGCTCGGACAACCCCTGACATATTCTCCTCTCCACTTCCCTAGAATAATCCTATAGGTCATGGTCTTTTTCAAAGACCAATCTTAGTTCCCTATGTGGAGGATTCAAAGAGGCGTTCCAAAGAAGAGGTAATATCCATTACCGATCTTTTCAATTTCTTTCTTCTTAAAATTCTTCTTCTTTAGTTGTTTCATGATAAAGTAATAACATCAGTATTACTTACATACTGATATGTTATTATAAATATGAAACAACCCTAATTCACCTTCTATCCATCCTACGGAAAAATGAAATCACCGTTCATGCGTACGTACGGAATACCGTCTCCACGCCGTGGTGTAATCTATTTTCCACCACCACCTTACAAGGATGGGTATAAAGGTGTAATGAGTAACTATTTATGATTATTATAAAGTAATATTGATGCTTAAATAATATATATATATACTCCAATACAATTCCATGATCATAGGAACGATACCATCACTCGTGCGTACGTACGGAATACAGTCTCCACGATGTATTGCGACTCGTTCTACATGATCATCATTACATAGTAATTATATAAATGAATTTAATGAATAAATATTATATATGTTACACTAATAACATTCTGGATATAAGGTATCTATAACCTTAAAAGAAGAATAAGAATTTATTCGGCAAAACATGCATAAGAATAAAAGGCAATAAAGACCCGAGTAACAAGTAACAATGAAATATTACTAACAAGAAGATAAGAATATGACCATATATGATATCATATCAATATGTATGATTCTGGAATAAGTCAATAACATTATTTAAACCATTATACAGGATCTTCGGACACGTACAAAGAAAATCGGACCTAAGGTAAGGGAAAATATCACAATCTCATTTTTATCCGAGATTGTTTATACTTTAGTGTTTACTGGGGTGTATTTTATCATCCACATCCATGTTTCCTCAATATGTAATATTATTTCCATCCACCTATAATTGTTTAAATCCAATTTTACCCTTCGGTGAGTTTTTAGTAAAAGATATGAAAGGAATCTTTTGTCGTTTTTCGTACGAGGTACTTTTTGACTTTTCCGACAAAAGTACGAAGAATGTTTTTTTTTAACTTATACGACATGAATGGATATTTAAAACATTATTTCCAAGAAGCTTCCATTACAAGTTTCCAGGTTTATTTTTAATAAACTTATTTTATTTTAAAGTCGTATGACATATTATGAAAGGAAAAATGTTTTTGATGTAGAAAGGATATTTTCCTAAAGAATGGAGTTCAAGTATTTTATCAAAATTATTTTCCATCTAAGATAATAAAAGGGTTCTGTTTTTATCCCTATGGATATGATTATGTTGTGATGGAAATATTTTTATGAATTCCTTTATCTTATATGAATTGTTTTATGGTGTCATGTTGTTTAAGAATCCCATTTTTATTACATGGGTTACGCTATGATGTATGGTTTATGATTATGTGGCACACATAAGAAAGGATTCATTATAAGATGGGTGGGACCTATATCTCCCTCCAATGCATTGGGTAAAGATTTTATATCTCATGAGATAGACATGGCTGGAACGGTAGGTTATACCGGTTCAGTGAAACAGGACTGGAACGAGGGTGACTCGGTTCAGAAAGGGACTTTTTCCACTAAGATAGTCTTGGCAATGAGTCATGACTAACAAGAAATGATTTTCCATGATTATGTGTGCATGCCACAAAGTTTCAAGTTTCATGTTATGATAATTGGGATCTCATTTTCACTTCTATGATTTATTCCATGTTAAGATATTATGATCTCTTTTGCAGGTTATGATTTTCAAAAAGATATGATATGATTTTTATTTCCTTTATTTGCCCTTGCTGAGCATTTGAGCTCACACTTTTATGTTTTCTTTTCCCCCGGATATAAAGAAAGGTTTTAGGTAAAAAAAGGGAAGAATGTTATGGGAGATATTGATGATCTTTTACCACGATTAGAGGATTACGTTCTGAGTTTCCAAAGACACTAAACTATTACGATCCTTGTGTGTGTGTTTTTGTTATGTACTAAGTATTCCGCAAAAGTAATGTAATGTCCATGTACGTCAAGCTTCGGGTCTCTACAGTTGGTATCAGAGGAAAGGTTTAGTCAACCTTTGGAAACTAGGATGCGAAAACGTTAGTGAGATCCCTAGAAATATTTCTAAGGTATGTCTAGGGATGTCCTTAAGGTTAAGTATACGTATAGGTTATAATACTAGAATTATGCTAACTGTCATAGAATTAAACCTAAGATGTTAGATATTGAAGGTAGTCCCCCTTTATTATGTTGTTTTCCCTAGCATGATTTTTGCCTCTCACACTATTCTTTTTGGGTTTTAGACAATGGCTGGAACCCGAAGGAACCGTGTTGATCAATGCAATGGAAAATGCAATGATTTTCCTCCTAAACAAACAAATGTTATGGGAGATGGAGTGAAAAATATTATTGATATACATACACAAGCTATGAATCATTTTGGAATTCCAAATGAGCAGAGAAGGGAACAATATTCTATTGAGTCCTTCATGAGGCAACATCCACCTTCTTTTAGTGGGTCTTTTGATCCACTTGTTACTGAACAATGGATCAGTACCACTGAAAAGATATTTTCAGTTCTTCAATGTTCTGAGCATGATAAAGTCATCTTAGCAGTATATCGTTTGGAAGGTGAAGCTGATCAATGGTGGAATCTTATCAAGAATACGAGGCAAAGAGATGAAATTGAGTCCATGGAATGGGATGAGTTCAAGAACTTGTTTTTCAGTAAGTACTTCCCTCGTATTCTTCGAACAAATATGGAAAAGGAGTTTCCTGAGCTGAAGCAGAAGGATGATGAATCTGTTGGTATATACGAAGCAAATTTTACAAGACTTGCAAGGTACGCTTCTGGTATTATCATCCAACCTGAAAGTAAAGTTGATCGATTTTTCAGTGGCTTAAAACCAAGTCTTCGAAGGGCATTACCTATAAGAGACTTCAGTTGCTATGAAGAAATTGTGTGTTGTGCTATCAAGGTAGAAATAGAAGTTGGTGTTACATATACATCTCATGGTTTTGACAAGAAACAAAAGATGGAGTTCAAGGAGAAATCTCAGAATAATGGTGAAAAGAATATGAATGTTTCCTTATGCACGAAGTGTGGAAAGAAGCATGGTGGAGATTGTCTTAAAGGGACTAGAAAATGTTTTATCTGTTGAAAAGAAGGTCATCGAGCAGCTGAGTGTCGAAGTAATGGAAAAAGGTTTTCTAATGATGTGAATAAAGAAAACACTGCAGAGAACGCACCACCAACACTTCAATGCTTCAAGTGCAAGGAAATGGGGTATTATGATAATAAATGCCCTAATCCATGGGTTAGTGATGATCAACATGAGAAACCACTGAAGGCAAAGGACAAAGGGAAGTCACATGCGATCACTATTGGCGATGTTGAATATGACAACGACGTGGTGGAATGATTAAGTGTTTATGTAATGGGATTCCAAAATAATATTGTATCATGGAGTATTGGAATATTTATGTATTGGTCTAATGTGGTATTCAAAGTGATTGAGATATTTTTGGAAATAAGATGATATGCACATAATGAAGGGAAAATGAGAAAATGAAATGTTTAACAGTATTCATGAGCTCATGATTGATATAAGGACTAAGTGATATCATGGTTTGAGTATATAGAATTTTGAGGATTTTGGTATGTGGAAAGTGTTAAATTTTAACCTCATTCATGTTTTCACTAAGGTATTCAAGAGAATACATGATTAAGGACTTTGAATGTTTGGAATGTGACCAAAAAAACATATCTTATGATATATGGGGATCGACGATGGTGTTAAATCTCTGGTAATCGTTTTCACTATGTTATGAGAGTGGACTGCAGTATTATGGATAAGCCTAAAGATTGGAATGGATTATGTTGGACATAAGTTAGTATTGTTTAAGGATAGAAGTTTTCTCGATATTATTGATGGGATGTTATAGTAATATAGTTTTAGAAAAAGGACAACCTGCAGGATGGGCGACAACCCATCGCGTCTGACAAGGATGTGGGAATCGAACCCACAACCGAAGTGAGACTGGCCTTTATCGCCTACCACTGGACTACAGGAAGTCCCTGTTTATTAGAAACTAGTTTTATTATTTTAAGCAGTATGATATATGAAGTATAAAGTCCATTTTAGGAACCATATATGATTAATCTCACTATAGATCGACTTATGAATATTATTTTTGCTAACCTTTTGTTTGAGACAGATGGAATGACCCGTCATTCTATCACATGATCTCCTAACACTTCAAGAATAACTAATTCAACTTCATTTATTTAAGATATTAAGTGGAAATTGTTAAAGGTACGAACAATAGTGAGATTGTACCAAAATAAAGTATGTATTTATTCTAATTCAAATTCTTTAAATTTAGGGAAACAATATTGAAAACCAAAAATGTTGTCCTAGTGATCTTATATCTGATGAATCAGAGGGTACCTTAGATCGTCACAAATTTATGGCTTTGTGATTGCTGGTTTTTCCATAGCCATGTTCTCTACAACTCTCCATCAGAACATGATGGTTAGATTTCTCTTCCATATCCATATTTTCACCTATGTGGAAACCCAGTGATTAGTTTATTTGGGTAACAGTTACGTTTCATACATTTTTTTAAAGATTGGTTTTGATATTCCTTTTTACGATGTGGGTTTCTATTAAAGAAACTTTCGAATAGTAAACCATTTATAACCCCGGCGAATTTGAAGGGAGAAATTCATTTTAAGGGGGGTAGAATGTAACAGCCCGAGATTTTATGAAAAATATTCTTTTTAATTTTATTAATGTCTTGTGTTGTACGCTACACCAAAAGGAGCTTGTACAACACGCATCCTTGACTTGCCTTGCATTACACGCAATCGCAACCTTCCTCGATAGCGTGTGTAGTATGCAATACTGAGTTTCACGAAACAATGATATGCTATTAAAATATTATTAAAACTAACCGTTATGAATAGTAATAACCACTTTTTAAATTTTAGAAAATTTATCTCTCAAAATGGAGTTCATTTTTGGATTCGGAGTATAGAATTTAGCCTAAGGTGAAATTTTGGTACTTTTCGGATAACTTTCATATTATGATGAATAGTGAAAATTACTAAATTATAATTAAAAACAAATTTTTTAATCGAAATAATAAATAGTGATAAATTATTAATTTGAGTGGTTTTAAAGTATATTTAGAATATATTTTTACAATTTAATACAATGTTGGTCATTGGTTGTAATTTCACATTTAAACCAGACATAATCAAGTGTCAATCTTTTGATAGATATTGTTTCTTAAAAACACGCTATTTGTTTTAACAGCAGGATTTAATTATAAAATATATTAATTAAACTTCTATGTTATGAATTTGGTAAAGTAGACTTCATTTTTGTATTCGGAATATGAAATATAGCTTAGGATGAAATTTGGCATTGTTCTGAAAAACATCAATTTTTGATGAATAGTGAAACTACTAAGTGGTAGTTAAAAAACTGAATTTTTCATAAAACTTAATTTTACCGCTTCTGTGAATGGAATTTCAAAAATCCGAGAGAAACGGTTGATGTCAGTAAGTAAAATGTGGTTCAATGAGATGAAAATAATTTTTGGTGAATAGTAACTTTTTACTTTTATTTACCACGGTTAAAAGTAAATAGGGTAATTAAGGGTAAGAAAGATATTAATATTACCCTAACACATGTCCTAATTCTATTGGACAAGTGTATCTCGACAAAAAACAACCTTAAGTGTAAAATATTATCATTTAGGCCCACTTGGATTAGATTAGGACATTTATTATTATTTAATTCAAAGAAGAGTTAAAAGAGTTAAAATCAAAGTTTATTTACTAAAACATTTTTAATATAGGGTTGTACATAAGATAAATTCGATTGTAAATATTCATTTGAAAGATAAACATATTTCCTACATAATGGTATTTTATTTTTAATTTTGAGACATCAAATAAGTTAATTTATTTATGACACAAAGATGATGCAGTAATTATCTTATTTATGAAATATTGACATAATTGATGTTATAAACACCAAAATAAATGTAATTTGAGACTTTTTATGAATTAAACTAATTTTCTAGGTTACTATTATATATTATTGTTGATTTAATCAACTTGTTTTGAACATATAATTCTGTTATGACTTTCACAAAAATCATATATCAAATAGTGTCAAAATTGACACAAAATAGTTTTTAAATCAAATATTACATTATTAATTGTTATTTTATTCCTAAAAATCTATGGTTCGGCCAAATGACTTAGATAAGGATATATATATTAATAATAAACAACTTGGGGTTCGTTTGGCATGTTATAGTAAGTGTATTAACCATATAGTGAAAGAAAACAAAAAGACACGGTAAAAGTTAAGATATTTAACTTAGAGTTAAATCTAATTGATAAGGTTAAAATAATACCCTAAACTTGTCTAAATCCTATTGGTTGATAGGATTTCGACCCATCCCCACTTTAGCTTCGAAATAAGACCCTTTGGAACCATTATAAACCGATTTTGACTTTAATATAAAATAATAGTTTGAGATATTCCTAAGGTGCCCCTCTCCTCCCTTATAAAAGGGCACCTCCTCCCCCTCCTCCTCACACCAATCTGAGCACTCCATCTCGGCCAACCCCTGAAATATTCTCCTCTCCACTTCCCTAGAATAATCCTAGAGGTCCTGGACTTCTTCAAAGACCAATCTTAGTTCCCTAAGTGGAAGATTCAAAGAGGCGTTCCAAAGAAGAGGTAATATCCATTACCAATCTTTTCAATTTCTTTCTTCTTAAACTTCTTCTTCATTAGTTGTTTCATGATAAAGTAATAACATCAGTATTACTTACATAATTATATGTTATTATAAATATGAAACAAACCTAATTCACCTTCTATCCATCCTACGGAAAAATGAAATCACCGTGCGTGCGTACATACGGAATACCGTCTCCACGCCGTGGTGTAATGTATTTTCTACCACCACCTTAAAAGGATGGGTATAATGGTGTAATTAGTAACTATTCATGATTATTATAAATTAATATTTATTCTGAAATAATATATATATACTCCAATACAATTCCATGATCATAGGAACGATACCATCACTCGTGCGTACGTACGGAATACCGTCTCCACGATGTGATGCGACTCGTTCTACATGATCATCATTACATAGTAATTATATAAATGAATTGATTGAATAAATATGATAAATTTTACACTAATACCATTCTTGATATAAGGTATCAATAACCTTAAAATAAGAATAAGAATTTATTCGGCAAAACACGCATAAGAACAAAAGGCAATAAAGACCTGAGTAACAAGTAACAATGAAATATTACTAACAAGAAGCTAAGAATATGACCATATATGAATTCATATCAATATGTATGATTCTGTAATAAGTCAATAACATTATTTAAACAATTATACAGGAGATTCGGACACGTACAAAGAAAATCGGACATAAGGTAAGGGAAAATATCACAATCTCATTTTTATCCGAGATTGTTTATACTTTAGTGTTTACTGGGGTGTATTTTATCATCCACATCCATGTTTCCTCAATATGTAATATTATTTCCATCCACCTACAATTGTTTAAATCCAATTTTACCCATCGGTTAGTTTTTAGTAAAATATATGAAAGGAATCTTTTGTCGTTTTTCGTACGAGGTACTTTTTGACTTTTCCGACAAAAGTACGAAGAATGTTTTTTTAACTTATACGGCATGAATATATTTTTAAAACATTATTTCCAAGAAGCTTCCTTTAAATGTTTTCAAGTTTATTTTTAATAAACTTCTTTTATTTTAAAGTCGTATGACATATTATGAAAGGAAAAATGTTTTTTAAGTAGAACGGATATTTTCCTCAAGAATGGAGTTCAAGTATTTTATCAAAATTATTTTCCATCTAAGATAATAAAAGGGTTCTGTTTTTATCCCTATGGATTTGATTATGTTGTGATGGAAATATTTTTATGAATTCCTTTATCTTATATGAATTGTTTTATGATGTCATGTTGTTTAAGAATCCCATTTTTATTCCATGGGTTACGCTATGATGTATGGTTTATGATTATGTGGCACACATAAGAAAGGATTCATTATAAGATGGGTGGGACCTATATCTCTTTCCAATGCATTGGGTAAAGATTTTATATCTCATGAGATAGACATGGCTGGAATGGTAGGTTATACCGGTTCAGTGAAACAGGACTGGAACGAGGGTGACTCGGTTCAGAAAGGGACTTTGTCCACTAAGATAGTCTTGGCAATGTGTCATGACTAACAAGAAATGATTTTCCATGATTATGTGTGCATGCCAAAAAGTTTCAAGTTTCATGTTATGATTATGGGGATCTCATTTTCACTTCAATGATTTATTCCATGTTAAGATATTATGATCACTTTTGCAGGTTATGATTTTCAAAAAGATATGATATGATTTTTATTTCCATTATTTTCCCTTGCTGAGCATTTGAGCTCACCCTTTTTTGTTTTATTTTCCCTAGGATATAAAGAAAGGTTTTAGGTAAAAAAGGGAAGAATTATATGGGAGATATTGAAGATCTTTCACGGCGATTAGAGGATTACGTTCCGAGTTTTCAAAGACACTAAACTATTACGATCCTTGTGTGTGTTTTTTTGTTATGTACTAAGTATTCCGCAAAAGTAATGTAATGTCCATGTACGTCAAGCTTCGGGTCTCTATGTAACATCCCAAGTAAGTAATGAATAATATATATTTGTATCTATGTCTATTAATGATTAAGATAGTGTTTTAGAGGCTTAAAATGAAAATAAATACAATCCTATGCATGGAATACACTAATATTCTTAAAAGATTGTTTTACTGCCTTTTGATGGCAAACCATTTTTGAATCTATATTTTGACAATTTTATAAACTATGTTTGTCAAAATAAACTTATCCTTTATGATTGGGACATCAAAATTTACCTTGTGTGAATTTTTGGTATTTTTCCGACAATGTTCATTTTTTAATGAATAGTGAAAAATACCGCATTTTACATCAAAACTGCTTTTTAATCTAATTTATTTATATGATTAGATTATGTTTTGAATTGGTTTTGAAGTGAAATTAGAATATATTTTTACCATTTTATCCAATGGTGGTCATTGGAATCAATTTCACTTTGAAATTAGACTTAAACTGGTGTCAATCTTTTGATACATATTATTTTGTAAAAACACGCTATTTCCTCTGGCAGCGGGAATTAATTATTAAATTAATTAATGTGACTTATATGATTTGAATTTTGTAAAATAGACTTCATTTTTGAATTCAGAATATCAAATATAGCTTAGGGTGAATTTTTGGTAATTTTCTGAAAAACTTCAATTTTTGATGAATAGTGAAACCACTAAGTGGTAATCAAGCAAACTGATTTTTCATTTAAATGAAAGTTTACCACTAATGTGTGTTGAATTTTGAAAATACAACATACATGGTTGTCATTAAGAAGTAAAATGTGGTTCAATGAGATTATAATAATTTTTTGGTGAATAGTAACTTATTAAGTTCTTAATCGCGATTAGTGGTAATTAGGGTTGTTTAAGGTATAAATAATGATTTAATAATAGGAAATGACCTAGACACATGTCCCAACCTTATTGGTTGTGTCATGGCCGAACAAGACAAGCCATGGGTCAACTTGGGAACCCCATGGAGACACTTTGGTTTGGAAATGAAATAAATAACGTTTTATTAAATGATAAAGTAAAAATGACACAAACAAGAGATGTTTTACGAAAACAATTTTTACATGGGGTTATAAAGATCAGAGTTTTGATTATAAATAGTCATTGGAAAGCTAAAAATATTTCCTACATCATAGTATTTTTTTATTATTTTTATACATTAAATAAATTAAATTATTTATGACATAATAATGATGTTGCGATGACATCATTATTTGACGATTTAAATAAAATGGAAAGACAATGTAAAATCTATGAACTACACATGGCCAAAACCAATTAGATGAGTGTATTTAATACCCTTATCACCTTATCCACGAATTATATCAATGTGGGACCTTTTGAAACCGAAACACATTTTCAAATAAAGTAATATTTCTTTACTTGCCAAAAGTGCCCCTCCTCTCCTCTTATAAAAGGCCCCCACCTCTACCTCATTTCACACACTACTCAAGCCTTTGGCTCGGCCAACCCCTTCCAATTTACTCTATCCACATCCCTCTCCTCATCCTAGAGGATTCCCTTTGGGCAGAATCCTTTCAAAGGAAGCCTTTAGGCTCAAATCAAAAGGAGTTACACTTTTAAAGGTAATTCATTCTCTCATGTTCATTTGTTTTATTTTGTTTCTCCAACCCCCTAAACTCTTTTTATTTACTTATTTTGTAACAACACCAGTATCTTAAATATACAAGGATGTTGTTATAATATTTATTTGAGCTACACTCTCACACAACTACATCAAATGGTTAAAGAACATACGGTTTCCGTGGATGGCGAAATTCTGCCTCCCGAAACGATGATTGTTCAACACTCATTTAACACCTTCAAAGGTGGCCATTATGACGTCACTATTTTTATATATGATATATAATATGTTTATGTTTTCCTTAAGATTCTGTTTTTTTTCATTTTGGGCATACCTTTATGGTTTCCATTATGGGTAAACACGATATCTTCATTTTAGGAAGTGCGGACTACCGCCCCCTCAAAGTGATTTGATTAGTTAAATACCATATGTGGGACATATAAAGGATGGAACTATGATATTATATATGATATTATACTGGAATTATAATATACCTTTATATCATTATGATTACATTCTATAAAATATGAAATAGAAATGAAAGTAGCGTTCATGCGTACGTACGGCTTACCGTCTCCATGAACGGTGCATTTCATTTCTTACCTCTAAATGATTATGTAATATTATAAATGCATGTATGTACTGGATATATATGACATATATGATATCTACATCATTAATACCATTCTGGATATAATGAACCTTTGACCAAATTAACAACATGTAAGTGTAAGAAGTCTATTTTTGACTTAAGAACCAAATACCGACAAAATGAACATTATTAACTTAACTGATTACATGATGTTCATAACACAGTATAAAAGGAATAATGAACTTGAAAAGGATTCATAATCAAGTAGAGATTAACTCAAGTTTATTATTTAGGAGATTAAAGAACGACCGGGTCAAGTCGGATACGAGGTATGGGACTTCGTCTCAATCTCCTTTCATTGAGGCATATTTTATTTTATACACAACTTTCTTTTATTCGGTGTATAAACCCCTTTGATTTTTACGTTTATTCAAAAGGAATATTTTTTATACGAATCGTTTACTAAACGACAAAAGGGAATGTCTTCGTCGTATGTATGCGGCGACAACGACTTCTCCGCCGTCGTGACCGTTATTTGAGTTTCGGCTTCTTCTACAAGCCATACCTTCTTTTTAAAAGAAAAATAAATATCATGTTTAACTTTTCTTTTATTTTAGTATTGAAAATGGTTTTCATAATGTTTTTATATCAATGTGTTGTATTGATATCTCGTGATTGAAATGTGGAAATTTTATGTTTCCTTTATGCATGTTTTATGTGATATGATTATGTTATGGTTCTTGGGCATTATTATGAAGACGGGCGGTTCCGTGATAAACTAAGGGCGGGTGAGCCCGTTATAGCTCTCCAATGCATTGGGTAACGCGAAGGAGTGAAACGTTAAGGTTTCTCCGAAGAGATTTTAGGGAATATACTGTGATGGGTATTCCAAACGTAACGAAGAGGGTTACTCCCTACGTAAGAATGTTATGAATGCCTCATGTTACCTTTATGTCATATGATTTCTATGATTTATTCATGATTTTATGAGGTATGTTAAAGTGCCTATGTTTTATGGGTAAAGTATGATTTCATTCTTGTGTATATATGAACTCGTGTTTCCTTTCCATGTTTTTTTTATAACCTATACTGAGTTTTTATGCTTATCCCAAGTTTTTGAAATGTTTTTCACAGGTCAAGGGAAAGGTACATGAAAAGATGATAGAGTCAAGGATGTGTCAAGAAATAATCCATGTTTTATTTTAAAAGTGTTTCCATTGATGGGAATGAAGAATACTATCTTTATGTAACCACTTTGTTTATATGTGGAATGTAATGAAAGTTTTATGATCTAATTCTCTAAAACTCTAAACCTGAAAATATCCTCAACGTGTAATCTTGTAATAACTCAAGATTAAGTAAGGTTTATGGTTGGGGCCTTATAGTTGGTATCAGAGGTCGGTTTAGATAACTTTAGGAGTTAGAATTCTATTAAATGATTATCCAAAAATATTTTTTTTTCGAAATGATATAGCATTTAAAGATTACCATGTTGCTTCATCTAAGACATGTTTGTTCAGAATGGTTTTCTGTAGAGGAAACAGGGAAGCAGTGCTAGGAAGGCATACAGAAGGAAATAAACTTCCGAATCAGCATCTAGAAATGGTCGGAATTGGAACTGAACAGTTTGTTGCAGTAATGGCGCAGTTGACTCAAGCGATAAATGGCGGTGGTATCCATACACGAGATCAGCCAGACCAACCGCAAAGGAACATGTCAGTGGTGGAACATTTCATGAGGCAACATCCACCATCATTCAGAGGATCATATGACCCTGTGCTAGATGAAGGGTGGATTAAAGCACTGGAGAAGATTTTTGATGTCATGGGGTGTTCAGACAATCAAAAGGTTAGTCTTACTATTTACCGTTTGGAGGGTGAAGAAGATCAGTGGTGGTCTATGGTTAAAAATATCAGGGATGCCGATGAGATTGATGCACTTGACTGGGATGAATTCAAAGGTATGTTTCTTGAGAAGTATTTTCCTAAGGCTGTTCGACTTAGGATGGAAAAGCAATTCTTGGAATTGAGGCAAGAGGAAGACTCAATGGCTGCCTATGAAGAAAGGTTCACTCGATTGGCAAGGTATGCTCCAAATTTTATCCGGGACCTTGATAGTAAAATCAATCGTTTCTACTCATGATTAAAGCCAAATTATCGAAGGGTATTATCTTCTCATGAGTTTAAAAGTTATGAAAAGCTTTTTCGATGTGCTGAGAAGGTGGAAATGGAGTTTGCCGATGACCAAGTGTTCTATAACAACAAGCAGAAGAAGAGACCAAGGTGGCAGGAGAAAGGTAAGAATTCTTCAAAAAAGTCTGATGGTAAGAGAACTAAGTTTCCAGTTTGTGATAAATGTGGCAAAAGGCATGCTGGGGAATGTCTTCTGAATTCTGGGAAGTGCTACAGATGTGGTAAGACGGGACATAAGGCTCGTGATTGCACTGAAAAGGATCAAGGTGAAGGTAAGAACAAATTTGATTTACAGTTAGTGAAATGTTATAAGTGCAATGAGATGGGTCACTATGCAAACGAGTGTCTGACAAGGAGCTTGAGTTATGGGAAGCAGTTAGACTACAAGCAGAAAGGGGTGGTGAAATCCTTTGCAACTACTTCAGCAGATGTCGGGCCATCAAATGAAGTTGTATCAGGTACTTTGTTTGTTTTTTCAGATTATGCCAGCGTGTTGTTTGATTCGCGGTCTACACATTCTTTCATCTCTGAAACCTTTTCTAGTAAAATGTGAATACCATCTCAAGAAATGACTCCTGAACTTTTGGTAAAAACACCTGGGGGAAATGTTGAGGCAAAAAGAATTTATAAGAATCTTCCTATCCTTATATGTGGAAAGAACCTACTTGAAAACCTTTTTGTTCTACCTCTAGTAGAGTTTGATGTTATCCTGGGTATGGATTGGATCTCTATTTACCATGCTAAGATTGACTGTAGAGCTAAAGAAGTTTCTTTTCAGAAAGACTTTCAGTTTCTTTACAAGAGTGAACCCTTACTTTTGATAACATATCAAGAGGCCGAGAAACTTGTAAAAGATGGAAATGAATGTTACCTTGCACATGTCGTTGAAAATAAAGGAACTATTCTGATTATTGATGTGCCAGTGGTAAATGAGTATCCTGATGTTTTTCCTGATGAGTTGCCTGGAATAATACCAGATCGGGAAGTTGAGTTTACTGTTGACTTAGTTCCTAATGCTAATCCAATTTCAAAACCCCCTTATCGAATGGCACAAATTGAACTTTTAGAGTTGAAGGAGCAATTGCAAGATTTATTAGAGAAAGGTTTCATTAGACCTAGCACATCACCATGGGGTGCTCCTGTTTTATTTGTTAAAAAGAAAGATGGTTCTATGAGACTTTGCATTGATTATAGAGCCTTGAATAATATCACTGTTAAGAACAAATATCCTTTGCCTCATATCGATGATTTGTTTGATCAGCTCCAGGGAGCTCAGTTTTTTTCAAAGATTGACCTGAGATCGGGGTACCATCAGCTGAAGGTAAAGGAGGAAGATATTCCGAAGTCCGCGTTCCGTACGAGATATGGCCATTATGAATTTGTAGTAATGCATTTTGGGCTAACCAATGCACCTGCTGTATTCATGGACTTAATGAATAGAATTTTCCATGAGTTCTTGGATAGGTTTGTGGTGGTTTTCATTGATGATATTTTGGTGTTTTCTAAAAGTAAAGAGGAGCATGAAAAACATATAAGGGTTATCTTGAAAACCTTAAAAGAAAAGAAACTATATGGGAAATTCAGCAAATGTGAGTTTTGGTTGCAACAAATTTCTTTCCTTGGGCACATTGTTTCTAAAGATGGAATAACTGTTGATCCTGCAAAAACAAAAGTTGTGGAAGAATGGCCAAGACCCACAAATGTAACCGAGATTCGTAGCTTCCTTGGTTTGGTGGGCTATTAACGAAGGTTTGTTAGAAATTTTTCACGGTTATCTAGTCCAATTACTAAGCTAACTCGGAAGGGTGTTACGTTTATCTGGACAAAAGAATGTGATGATTGTTTTTAGGAATTGAAAAGAAGATTGGTGAATGCTCCAATTTTGGAACTACCTTCCAGGAATGGTGAGTTTGTTATATACAGTGATGCTTCATTGAAAGGACTTGGTTGCGTCCTAATGCAGAATGATCAGGTAATTGCTTATGCTTCACGACAGTTGAAAACTCATGAGGTAAATTACCCTACACATGATTTGGAATTAGCTGCTGTTGTTTTTGCTTTAAAAATTTGGAGGCATCATTTGTATGGAGTAAAGTGTGAAATATATACCGATCACAAAATTTTAAAGTATATATTCACTCAAAAAGAGTTAAACATGAGATAAAGGAGATGGCTGGAATTAATCAAGGATTATGATTGTACAATTCATTACCATCTGGGAAAAGCAAATAAAGTGGCTGATGCTTTGAGTCGAAAAAGTAATGATTCATTAACAATGTTGTGTTTGGAACGTGATCCTTTGGTTAACGATTTGATGAACTTTGGCATAGAAGTTGTTGGTGCAGGAAGTCCTTCTGTTTTGTTTCAGGTATCAGTGTGATCTTCTCTATCAGATAGAATCAAGCAAGCACAGAAGTAAGACAGTGAGTTGCAGAAAAAGGTAGAGCTGGTTCAGAAAGGTAAGTTGCCTGAATTCAACATTGATAATGATTGTGTTTTGAGATTTGGGAAGAGATTGTGTGTGCCTTGTGATTCACAGTTGAAGAGAGAGTTGTTATGTGAAGCTCATAGTTCTCCGTTTTCAGTTCATCCGGGCAGTACTAAGATGTATAGAGATCTGCGGGAGTATTACTGGTGGGATGGAATGAAAAGAGACATTTCTGATTTTACTGTGTAGTGTTTGACATTTCAACAGGTTAAAGCAGAGAGGCAGTTACCGAAAGGGATGCTTCATCCTTTACCAGTGCCAGAGTGGAAATGGGAGAATATATCCATGGACTTTGTTGTTGGATTACCAAAGACATCTCGAGGTAATAATGCAATCTGGGTTATTGTTGATCACTTGACCAAATCTGATCATTTCTTTTCTATATGAGATACTTTCTCTCTTGATCAACTCTCCCGTTTGTATCTTAAAGAGATAGTCAGGTTACATGGAGTTTCTCTATCCATTGTATCGGATCGTGATATCAGGTTTACTTCTAACTTTTGGAATGGCCTTCAGAAGTCGTTGGGTACTGAATTAAATTTTAGTACAACTTTTCATCCTCAATCAGATGGGCAGTCATAACGAACAATTCATACATTGGAGGATATGCTACGAGCTTGTTCTATGGATTATCAGGGAAGTTGGGACCAACATCTTTCTTTGGTTGAATTTTCATATAATAACAGTTTTCATTCTAGTATACAGATGGCACCATTTCAGGCATTATATGGGAAGCGGTGTCGAACTCCAGCTTTCTGGGATGAAGTGGGTGAAAGGAAGTTGATGGGACCAGAATTGGTAGAAGAGATAGCAGAAAAAGTTCAGCTGATTCAGAAACACATGAGAACAGCTCAGAGCAGGAAGAAGAGTTATGCGGATAACCTGAGGAAGGATCTATCTTTCGAGGTAGGTGATCATGTTTTTCTCAAGGTTTCCCCTTGGAAAAGTGTGATGAGATTTGGTAAGAAAGGAAAGTTGAGTCCAAGGTTCATTGGACCATACGAAATTCTAGAGAGAGTTGGATCAGTTGCATACCGAGTGGCTTTACCTCCGAGTTTATCTCAGGTACACAATGTTTTTCACATTTCGATGTTGAGAAAGTATATGCCAGATCCATCTCATGTTTTGAGCCCAGAGGTAGTTCAGCTGGAAGAGAACCTATCTTATGAGGAACAACCAGTCCAGATTCTTGACCACAGGGAGCAAGTGTTACGGAATAAGGTGATTAAGCAGGTAAAGGTTTTGTGAAAAAACCACATGATTGAAGAGGCAACATGGGAATCTGAAAATGCAATGAGGGATAAGTACCCCCATTTATTCGATAAGTAAATAAATTGCGGGGACGCAATTTTCTAAAGGGGGGAAGGATGTAACATCCCAAGTAAGTAATGAATAATAGATATTTTTATCTATGTCTATTAATGATTAAGATAGTGTTTTAGAGGCTTAAAATGAAAATAAATCCAATCTTATGCATGGAATACACTAATATTCTTAAAAGATTGTTTTACTGCTTTTTGATGGCAAACCATTTTTGAATATATATTTTGACAATTTTATAAACTATTTTTGTCAAAATAAACTTATCCTTTATGATTGGGACATCAAAATTTACCTTGTGTGAATTTTTGGTATTTTTCTGACAAAGTTCATTTTTTTAATGAATAGTGAAAAATACTGCATTTTACATCAAAACTGATTTTTAATCTAATTTATTTATATGATTAGATTATGTTTTGAATTGGTTTTGAAGTGAAATTAGAATATATTTTTACCATTTTATCCAATGGTGGTCATTGGAATCAATTTCACTTTGAAATTAGACTTAAACTGGTGTCAATCTTTTGATAGTTATTGTTTTGTAAAAACACGCTATTTGCTCTGGCAGCGGGAATTAATTATTAAATTAATTAATGTGACTTATATGATTTGAATTTTGTAAAATAGACTTCATTTTTGAATTCGGAATATCAAATATAGCTTAGGGTGAATTTTTGGTAATTTTCTGAAAAACTTCAATTTTTGATGAATAGTGAAACCACTAAGTGGTAATCAAGCAAACTGATTTTTCAGTTAAATGAATGTTTACCACTAATGTGTGTTGAATTTTGAAAATCCGACATACATGGTTGTCATTAAGAATTAAAATGTGGTTCAATGAGATTATAATAATTTTTTGGTGAATAGTAACTTATTAAGTTCTTAATCACGATTAGTGGTAATTAGGGTAGTTTAAGGTATAAATAATGCTTTAATAATAGGAAATGACCTAGACACATGTCCCAAACATATTGGTTGTGTCATGGCCGACCAAGACATGCCATGGGTCAACTTGGGGACCCCATGGAGACACTTGATTTGGAAATGACATAAATAACTTTTTATTAAATGTTAAAGTAAAAATGACACAAACAAGAAATGTTTTATGAAAACAATTTTTACATGGGGTTATATAGATCAGATTTTTGATTATAAATAATAATTGGAAAGCTAAAAAGAGTTCCTACATCATACTATTTTTTTATGATTTTTAGACATTAAATAAATTAAATTATTTATGACATAATAATGATGCAGCAATGACATCATTATTTGATGATTTAAATAAAATGGAAAGACAATGTAAAATCTATGAACTACACATGGCCAAAACCAATTGGATGAGTGGATTTCGAACCCTTATCACTTTATACACGAATTATATCAATGTGGGAACTTTTGAAACCGAAAAATATTTTCAAATAAAGTAATATTTCTTTACTTGCCAAAAGTGCCCCTCCTCTCCTCTTATAAAAGGCCCCCACCTCTACCTCATTTCACACACTAATCAAGCCTTTGTCTCGGCCAAACCTTGCCCATTTACTCTCTCCACATCCCTCTTCTCATCCTAGAGGATTCCCTTTGGGAAGAATCCTTTCAAAGGAAGCCTTTAGGCTCAAATAAAAAGAAGTTACACTTTTAAAGGTAATTCATTCTCTCATGTTCATTTGTTTTATTTTGTTTCTCCAACCCCCTAAACTCTTTTTATTTACTTATTTTGTAACAACACCAGTATCTTAAATATACAAGGATGTTGTTATAATATTTATTTGAGCTACACTCTCACACAACTACATCAAATGGTTAAAGAACATACGGTTTCTGTGGATGGCAAAATTCTGCCTCCCGAAACGATGATTGTTCAACACTCATTTAACACCTTCAAAGGTGGCCATTATGATGTCACTATTTTTATATATGATATATAATATGTTTATGTTTTCCTTAAGCTTCTGTTTTTTTCATTTTGGGAATTACTTTATGGTTTCCATTATGGGTAAACACGATATCTTCATTTTAGGAAGTGTGGACTACCGCCCCCTCAAAGTGATTTGATTCGTTAAATACCATATGTGGGACATATAAAGGATGGAACTATGATATTAAATATGATATTATACTGGAATTATAATATACCTTTATATCATTATGATTACATTCTATAAAATATGAAATAGAAATGAAAGTAGCGTTCATGCGTACGTACGACTTACCGTCTCCATGAACGGTGCATTTCATTTATTACCTATAAATGATTATTTAATATTATAAATGAATGTATGTACTGGATATATATGACATATATTATATCTAAATCATGAATACCATTATGGATATAATGAACCATTGACCAAATTAACAACATGTAAGTGTAAGATGTCTATTTTTGACTTAAGAACCAAATACCGACAAAATGAACATTATTAACTTAACTGATTACATGATGTTCATAACACTGTATAAAAGGAATAATGAACATGAAAAAGATTCATAATCAAGTAGAGATTAACTCATGTTTATTATTCAGGAGATTAAAGAACGGTCGAGTCAAGTCGGATACGAGGTATGGGACTTCGTCTCAATCTCCTTTCATTGAGGCATATTTTATTTTATACACAACTTTCTTTTATACGCTGTATAAACCCCTTTGAATTTTACGTTTATTCAAAAGAAATCTTTTTTATACGAAGCGTTTACTAAACGAAAAAAGGGAATGTCTTTGTCATACGTATGCGGCGACAACGACTTCTCCGCTGTCGTGACCGTTATTTGAGTTTCGGCTTCTTCTACAAGCCATACCTTCTTTTTAAAAGAAAAATAAATATCATGTTTTACTTTTCTTTTATTTTAGTATTGAAAATGGTTTTCATAATGTGTTTATATCAATGTGTTGTATTGATATCTCGTGATTGAAATGTGGAAATTTTATGTTTCCATTATGCATGTTTTATGTGATATGATTATGTTATGGTTCTTGGGCATTATTATGAAGACGGGTGGTTCCGTGATAAACTAAGGGCGGGTGAGCCCGTTATAGCTCTCCAATGCATTGGGTAACATGAAGGAGTGAAACGTTAAGGTTTCTCCGAAGAGATTTTAGGGAATATACTGTGATGGGTATTCCGAACGTAACCAAGAGGGTTACTCCCTACGTAAGAATGTTATGAATGCCTCAAGTTACCTTTATGTCTTATGATTGCTATGATTTATTCATGATTTTATGAGGTATGTTAAAGTGCCTATGTTTTATGGGTAAAGTATGATTTCATTCTTATGTATATATAAACTCATGTTTCCTTTCCATGTTTTTTTATAACCCATACTGATTTTTTATGCTCATCCCAAGTTTTTGAAATGTTTTTCACTGGTCAAGGGAAAGGTACATGATAAGATGATAGAGTCAAGGATGTGTCAAGAAATAATCCATGTTTTATTTTAAATGTGTTTCCATTGATGGGAATGAAGAATACTATCTTTATGTAACCACTTTGTTTATATGTGGAATGTAATGCAAGTTTTATGATCTAATTCTCTAAAACTCTAAACCTGAAAATATCCTCAACGTGTAATCTTGTAATAACTCAAGATTAAGTAAGGTTTAAGGCTGGGGCCTTATACTCTACATCAAACCATTTATGTAATTACAATTTTAGGGTAACCAGATCAACACCTAAGGATGTGGTAGGTGTTGCACCCTTTTCACCCTTTGATTATGTTTTCATGTCCCATGAGCCTTTGGGATGTAACAGTTATCACCCAACATAATATTTTCCTTTTTCAAAATATATATGTACATATTTCATTTTATATTCCCAAAAATGTGATCAATATCCTAGATAATATTAAATATGAAATCAGTTTTTAACATTAATGTTTTCTATGAAAATTATTTTTTCCACAAAATAAAATTATCATTATTAACTATTATTATATTAGAATTAATAATCCTATTAAACCTTATGGTTATTATAAATATAAAACTATTAAAAGAGAATTAATTATCAAATAATTATTCATGTTGAACAGATTGGTTACACATACCTATCCCAATAAAATGTATGCAAATTCCATTGATCATATAAAATTTCCGTAAAATAAAACCTCAAAATGGGTTTCTATGAATTAGATCATATGATCATCATTATAAACAAAAATCCATGTTGGTATCTATAATTATTATTTTAATCATACATTAAGCCATATTGGCTCCCAAAATTAACGCCATTATTAGATGTTTTATTATTTTTATAAACAAAATAACAATGGTAAAAATAATTCAAGAATTTTTTTATCAAATCCTAATATATAAATACTTCAACCCTATTACTCTAATTGTTGGTATTGTATAAAAAATTCCATGTAATAGGAGTTCAATTTCAAATTAGCTCATTGGCATAGATAATTGTCATGTTCCCCATATTTAATATAACAATCTATAAATATAACTCAAAGATGAAATATTCCCCCTCTATTTAACTCATATCTTTTTATCAACATTTCTTTATAAAATTGTATTCTTTTCCACACATAACTCATTTTAAAATTACATTGATACATTTTTGAAGACTATAATTTCTTAATACCAAACATGAAATAAATTGATATTTTTTTCCTCTATGGTATTCACCACTCTTGTTCATATAACACACATCCCTTCTCTTATTTGGTGAGTGTGATAGTTGGAAAATTTATAGGTTTTCAAACATATATCAAGATCACTAATTATGAATCATCAGAATATTTTTTACATTAGTCATCATAACATTTGGTTTAATATAATATCTACAATTTTCAATCACATTCAGCGTTAAAATCATTCCTCGCAGTTTTTATCATTGACTAAAACCAAAAATCATTGTGTGAGAATCATAAATCATAATTATGAAAAATATTTTGTAGGATTTCTAAATCATGAAATTTCATTTTAAATCTATGATTCCATTTTTTAGTATATCACATCTATTATCATCATATATTAAATTATTCTATGATGGTTCAAATATAGAATTGGAATTACAACTATCATACCCCCCATGAGGGTCAAACCATCTATATTTTAAGTCCCATTATCATTCACTAGTGACAATCGAGCCAAATCACAATACACCCTTTTAGGAGTTATTAAAACAAGGTATAACTATTCTAAATCTACATCCTCTTTTATTATTTAAAAAGGGATTCATTTCTACGAAATACACATAATCCATAGTTTAACAGAACATTAGGGTGTCAAAATATTTGTAGAATAATCCTCAAATTCAGTAATAGGATTCTGTTATATAATCTAGTTTTTAATAAATATAGTTTCCAAAATTTCTACAATAATTCTCTTAACACATTTAATAAATATCCCTATCTAATTTTCCCAATGTTGGATATTTCATTATTATGTTTACACAAATACAAGGAAAAACATATTGACTATCCTAATTGTTATTAATCATAGAAAAATAGATATATAATAGAATCTCACATTAAAATTGATAACATTAAATAAAATAATATATTTTCATTGGGAATGCATTTTTTTATTCAGCGTATCCCTTCGTATAAATCGTAAGTCACATCTTGGAATCTTACAGATATAAAACATATGAATGGTATGAGATAAATGTGGTGTAATCTTATGCATACAATTAAGACTATCATACAATTATAATTTATAACCATGATTTAATGGTAAATATTTAAAAATATGTTCCACTAAATAAATAAGTTCAAAAATAATAATAATTTGTTAGTAATAAATTATTATCCAATAATGATTATAAATAATCACTTGATATTGAAACTTATCAATTGATATTATAACAAATAAAATTATCATTTGAATAAAATAATAATCACATAACAGGGGAATGAATAATTATGAAAAACAAAAAAATATGGACATGACCTTCTTCTAATACATATTACATTAATGGGTAGGGAATCCCCAAAATTACCTAGATAGTTTGTCTCAGGATAGAAACCAATGCATCATGGTTCTATAGGGGGATCCTCCAATAATTTACTATGTTTAATTTAGTAATCATATGAATTGGATGATTAAACAATAATGTCAAAATTCATATTGAAAAAATTTAATACAAAATTTTAATATTACCAAATCAATTAAAATAATAATAAACCATCTAGAATAATGTAGTGATTAGTATCAAAATTGTACATCTCGAGGAAAACTGATCATAAACAATCCAAATAAATAATAAAGCATGTATCATTACAATATATACACAACGAATTTTAGGTAAATTATGGTTTATTTTCCTTCATGAATAGAAATATGATATAAATTTCATTAATATCACTCTTAATTAAAATAACCATTTCACTGTGAAAGTCACATTTATAAAGTAATTATTTCCCTAATATAGGGAAAGAATATAGTTCGAAAATAATCAAAGACACTTATAAAGGAGTTTTCATAGAAATTATATATCATTACAGTGGAAAAATAAATTTACCTATATACATTAAAAAAATATTACGTTCAAATTATTGTTGAAAACTCAAAATGTGATTTATTCAGGAAAAGCTAGGTTGATTCCTTCGAAACTATTTTTTAAAATTAAAACATGTGAAAAATGAATTTTAAAAATAATATAATAATTATAGCGACCTAGGGTTTTCATACATAGTATTAAATATTTTTTATGAGTATTCCACAAATTACAAAAATAAACGCCTACAGATAATAAAGATAAAGTGCCTCTAGAAATAAAGAGACCTAGTTAGACTTGTCCATATGTATAATACATCATCTCCCACTGTGTTATTTATAACTGAAAACATTCTTAGACATATCATATGAAATAAAATCTACCAGAACCAAGGGAAAAGAAACATAAGAAAAGGAAATATAATATTCAATATAAGTGTAAGAAAGGGAGATACATAAGAATAACATAAAAATAAGGGTGTGATAACATGAGCATACCAATTCAATATCATACCCTCCATATAAAATATCATAATATTGAAGCACATGATAATGATGGGATGTTCATAAGACATGAATTAAAAGTGAATAAAAGAACATAATGCACGAGGGAATAACATTTTCATAAAAATTATACTTGTAGAATTCACATAATTCTAGAATATCATTTCCATAGGTAGCCAAGTACCACTACTAAAGAGATCTTAGTATAATTGGATAACTCCTCAAACTATCATTGTACTTATGGTTTAGTCTTATAAGCATCATAGTGGAAAAATACCCTAAAAACCCATGTTCACTCCCAAATCTAGTCCATTATATTTCACGAGATATAAATTTATAGAAATTTCAATATAGGGACATATATATGTCACACTAATCAAATAATTAAAATCATACATATGTGTTCCACAAGATCATAAAACATTAATTATATAACAAACAATTCCATGAATTTGGATTCATAAATATTTCCTCATATTACAATCTTTTTAAAAATAATGTTATATAATCATTTCATCATTTCCTCAAAGAATAACCCACTGAAAAATATGTGATATATATAATAGTTTGATCATGGTATAACCCATTAATGGGAAATGGGTATCATAAATAACTTTTCATCATTAAAAATTTAGAGAAAGAATAATAATGGTATCATTCATCCATATCCCTTACAAAGATTATATTTAATCATATTATTTTATCTTATATGGAGAAATATTTTTAAATATAAATCAGTAGGAACCTTTATTTTAGAAGATAAATTATTTCAGAAAATAAAATTTTAAAGCTACAAATTCATAAAATGTTTTTGATATTATTTTCATTGAAAATAACCATGAAAAAATATTTGAGAATATTTATAAAAAAATTGTACAAGATGGTTGGAATTATTTTCATGTCCTACATTTTAAAACCATTATTATGTTCACATTTTTGATAAATTTTTTGAGGGAATTATTTGGAATACGAAAAGAATATTCCTTTAAAAAAATTATAAAAAATTTAAAATAGTAATAATTTCTTAAAAATATCATTTTAAAAGTGTGATAATATTTTATTAAAACATTTTGAAAAAAATGGTTTCTTTGAAGAATTATTTTTTGAACAAATATATAAATTATGACTATTTTTCCTTCAATAATCATAATTAATGTATTAAAGAGTAAGAAAATTGTACTACAAATATAAAAAATCATGAATAACCTATGGAGAAGAAAATGACCAGTAAATCTAAAGATTATTATAATACAATTTCAAAATAGGATACATAATCATAAATAATTTATATAAACAATAGTATTTTAACAAAATACCATTACCACTTTGGTAATATTGGAAAAATAATCACCATTAACGAGTGGTCCTAACATGGATATATAGTGCCTATAGTTTTTACGTGATGAATTATAAATTAAATTATTGGGTATTATTAAAACCACATAAAATTAATATATTAAAAACATGGAATTTTATTTGTTAAATTAAATTTTATAAAGAAATCAATTACAATATGTCTTGATATCATTCCTACAAATTTGATTATCCTCTTCTCAGGTAACCTCCATAGGTTTAAACTGAAATCATTTCATGTTAGGAATTATAAAAAACCAAAAGGTATCTAGGATGAGATAATGGATATTGGTAAATGATTTCATTTGTTATTTCTTAAACCAAAAGGTTATTATGGTGTGATGAATAATTTCGAGGTGGTATATTTTTAATAGTGAGATGAGTGGAACAATTTCAATTTTATGAAAACAAAAATATTTACCGTGTTTTATCATGAAATAGGGATCCAAAATTTAGTATTATTAAGACTCATATATTAAACATTTTTATAAAATTTTGAAGATAATATTTCAATGTAGTATTTTTATACATCTTTAGGTCATTATAACTTATGGCATTTTAGTTTAAACTCCCTTGTAAACTTATTTTAAACATTACTATGGTAAATAATCTTTACTTTTGTCAATATTAAATTTAGTACACAATTATCTTTACATTATTAGATAATATAAATTATAATTATTTAAAATATATAATCCTTTTTTTCTAATTTACAACCAAAATATAATGAATTTTTATTTTTTTATTTATCCTAATAGATGTGATTAGAAAGTTGAATTTCAAATTGAAAAAGTTTAATATTTACAACATTTTTATATCTAAATTTAATATTAAGGTGATACTACTGAACTAAATTATTTTTATAGATATTTAATTGAAAAATAAAAATGTTAAAAATTATTATAATGAAAATTAAAATTACAAAGAATTTAAACAAAAGGCTGTTATTAATAAAAATTTTATATGTTTTACAATTCATAAAAAATAATCTATTGATGAAATTATATAAAATATACCCTAAGATAATCGTGATAATTTAATTTCAAAAATGATGTTTATTTTATTAAATAATGTTTCTACATGTTGAAAAAAATAATTTAATATTATTCAAAAAATGAATAAAATATCATTTTTTAGATGATATAATTTTCGAAGCTTTTAATAAATTTATACAAATATTAATCACATTATTTATCTATATGTATTATTTTCATGAATATATATATATATATATGTATAATATTTAGAATTGGTAGGAACATTCATATCGATATTTTTAATTGTTTAGTTATAATAGTCTTGCTTGAATAATATTAGTAATATTTCACAGTCTGTTAAAACTCATTGTTGTTTATAACACAATTAATAAAAAAGACCTAATTTATTTACAATAGATATTAAATCATAAAAATAATGTTTTTATATTAAGATCACGGTAAAATTAGTTTTTCCATAAATAACATTACACATTGATATAATCAAAACAGGATACTTTTGCCTCATCATTTCATCAGTTTCTCTTATAACATCATAAATATGATGTTTTCACAACAAATTATTTTATAGGTTAGTGGTAATGTTTTTATAGAAACTTCTCTGTAAATACCTAATCCACCACTATATATTCATTGTTAAAAAGAACCTAAACTAATGTTATGAAATACACATTCGTTACTTTTGAATTTCCAGGTATTTCCTTCCTCACGAGAGATAATGGAAGACATCATGGACTTGATAGGGTTTTAGTAAAAGTGGCAACCGATAGGGTATCATCCCAATAAAAAGAAGAATATATTTGGGAATGATATAGTTAATAATTAATTTCCCATTCCCCTAGAATATCATTACCTTATTCCATGCATAAATTCATTGAAACACCTTTTCACCAACTTCATATTCTAGACCACATGGATTATTGTCAACATAATATTTCTATCATAATTTTAGATTCTTTGATGTGTTTCTCACTGGATATAATGTTATATTTCAACTCACCTACAATCATAGGCCCTAATATAATTATTTCCTTATCATCATTATAGAATTTTGGAGCTCTACATTTCAATTTCTAGAGGGATTCATAAGGTGTCATATGAATGATTAAGTTATTTATATTATTTTTAGAAGGCTTAAATAGAAGAAGTTGTGTATCCCATCCACCTTTGATTTCAATATAAAAACTTATCAATATATCCTTCTAGGTTTTATATTATTCTCTTTGATTGAACATAAATTTGATGTTTATATGATGTTATGAAACTCAACTCTATATCAAGATATTGGTGAATACTTTTACAATAGTTTGAGATAATCCTCATATCATGATCAGGACAAATTGAATGTGGTACTACATGAAACCTAAAAAATTTATAATGCATATAATTTAAATAATATCCAAATAGAATTGTTTTTTATAGCATTAAAATATAATTTCATCTTAAAGTGATAGACTAAAACCCATATATAATTATTTCCATTGTAAATTGGGTGGAGTCTACAGAATAAATAAATGGTGATTTTTTCATATTTCTATTCTAGTATGGGTAACAGATGTAACACCCCCTTATATTTTTTTAACCATCCATAACATAATAAAATTCTATGCAATGTGATACAATGTTTTTTATATCTCTTTTCATTCCATCATTCCAGAATTATATTTTCAAATTTCTAAACATCAACATTAGTTTAGGATGAATAATGAATTGTTAAATTGGAGCTTCCTAAAAAAAATTACTCTTCATGTCACGACCCGTCCTCGGGGACCATACCTTGACTACCCCAAGCCCGCCTTCCATAGGCCAGGGGCTGGTGACTAGAACCAAATGCGTAATCCCTATAAAAGGGAATGCATTGCCTTTTAACCTGTGTCACACTCGCATCCTGAACACAAGCAACAAAGTACGCAACTAAAATTAAACACTAAGAAAAATTTTATACAAAAGAATGTGATGAAATGAAAGGGCCCGGAAATACAATCCAAATAGTAAAGTACAACAACTGTAAAGCTAGTACAACTACATAAAGGTAAACAACAACTACTGAGTCGTCCTACGGGACTCCCACCTGAAGGGTGGGTACATATGGCCTCCTGAAAACCCAGTGTCCATCTGTCCACATTGTGGATGTCTCTCCAAGTGGTCCACCTCTAGGTACCGTACAGATCTATAACTCTCTGCCTCGATCAGTTCTGTCTATTAGCTGCAACCAACACAACATTGTACGGGCATATCCCATGCAGGGGTGAGTATAACGATACTCATTAGAAGACCCCGAGACCCATGAAGGACTCCCAGAATCCATGAAGTATAAACCACAAAATTAGGATACAATCACGAAGTGTCATCCAAATCAACTTAGGTATATGCCCATACATATACCTAAGTTACTAGTGACAGTCTAGCTCCAACTCTCAATCCCAAGCACAAACCAGTCCACACAAGAAGTAAAGTCAATCACATCGATGATAATAATTGAAGTAAAAGACTCAGCTAATACATTTATACATATTTCTTATTGAGATAGAGATGATCAAATTTAGTCACTAATTCATCTATGCTGTCGGACCCACATATGATATAGGACCAGCTAAGCTGTTGGACCCACACAGGATACAAGACTAGCTACACTGTCGGACCCACACAGGATACGTGAACTGAAGTTAGAAATGTCAGACCCATGGAGGATCCTGGTACAGTAGTCATCACTGTGAAACCCATATAGGATTCTGGTTCAGTAATCATCATTGTTGAACCCACGTAGGAATTTGGTACAGTAGTCGTCGCAGCCAGCTCTAGGGTTCCCGCTCACAACAAGATCGATTTTGGGAGGGTCCGCTCCTCGAGCCAAGTGTAGATACATCAACAATCACGAAGTATCATGTTGATGTCTTATATAGTTCCTTATTATCCAAAGTAACCCAACATTACAGATGATGCGTCAATCAGACGCTCGGTCTGAGAGTTATTGGTATTTCTGTTCTAGGGGCCTGATTGTATTTACGCTCGATCAAAACCTGGCCGTTTTCAAAATTTGACCAAAACTCACTTAGAGTATCTAAAAAGGACCTCATCATCTCAAGGGTACCAGTTCCATAGATGGCGCATCGATCAGATACACGGTCTAAGAGACATTTATATTTAAGAGAAGTCGAGCTCGGCCCGTGAAGCCCAGTGAGCTGGCAGGTCGGCCTGACCAGGCTCGATGGGTCCGACCCGACTGGTGGGTCAACCCGGCCCGGCAAGGAAAGTCCGACCCGGCTAGGGGGTCGGCCTGGACCGCATTGCGGGATAGTCTGGTTTTCCGGGCGGCGCCAAGCGGCGCCGCCTCTCCCCTTCCTTGCCGGCCGTAGCCGGCTGGTTCTGCTCGGTGCACGCAGCCCACGCAGCGGCCCGCGGTTCTTCCTACGCATCTCTTGCGGGTGCTGGGTTTTTTTAGGCCAATCGGTAGGCGGTCTCCAGGTTCTCCCTATAGAGCGGCCCGCTGAAGCAGCCCGCGGTCTTCCTTCTTGGCCTTCAGGAGACCGGTCGGTTCGCCCAGCAAATCGGCCCGTGGGTGCGGGCCGCGATCTTCCTCCACACGGCTCCTATGGGTGTCGCGATCTTCCAGCAGGCCGGAAGGTTGGATGGCTGCCTCTGCACCTCCACTATGTCGCGACAGCATGACAGTTCTTCTCTGGCATGGTGTGACTGTACCGTTCCCTTTCAGCTCAGTCGCAGACCACTCGGCCACTGTTTTTTCTTTACGTGGCGTGACAGTGGCCCTTTCACCGTCGGCTTCTTCCTCGATCTACCTTCGTCATCAAAATATCAACAAGAAAAGAGGAGGTTCGAGATGTTTTTGCGTGGACCGAGCCCTCCTCATTACATTTATAACAATCAGCACATAACTACACCAACATAATGATGTAGAACAGAGGGTAAAATCAAAGATTATAGTAACCCTTACCTTGTATTTGACATTTTACGTTGACGTGTCATAGAAGACAGGTGTCGCGGAAGATGGGCGTCGTTCCTTCAACGTTGGAGGAAATGTCGTTGTCGTTGGCAATGTTCATCATGAGAGGGGTCTTCCCTTTCTTGCCCCTGTTGGAAGTTAAGGATATGCATCATCATTCTTTGGAGGAAACAATGTTTTTCATCAAGAGAAAAAATGTTCTTCCAAGAGTTCTCCCCAAATAATGTTAAATAAAAATAATAGGGATAGTTATCTATTATTTTTATGGCACAAAAACTCAACAGTTGTCTTTCATTAATTGTGAAAATACATATTTTAATTGCAGAGGGACGGATTCAAAAAGATTTGAATTAAATTGAATTAATTCTCTTCATTAATGGTGGAGAGTTAGGAAGAATTAAACCATGGAATTATAAGTGTTTAAAGGGGTTTCGAGGGGATATGAGGGGTTTGAGCTCATGTGGCCCCCACCACATAATATCCTCCCATGGGTGGTTATGCGGGGGTGGGCCCCACCGCCAACTTCTCTTTGAAGAAAATAACCATGACCTATATAGATATTATGTCACACATAATTTTTCTTTAATTTATTATGAATCCCCAAAAATTTAACTTCCATCCATGATAAAACATAACTATGGTAATGGTCTCCTGAAGCGAATACTGGCGCATTGAGTTCAACGGTGCCCTCATATTTCAATTCTGAGCACCAGTTCCAAAGATATAAAATCTCGGTCGAATGTTTACTGAATGTACCTGAAAAAAACATCAGAAATTGATTCTCGGTGCACCAGGCATCAGAATCAGGAGCCGTCAGAAACTAAAAACTCGTAAAATCTCCATGTATTTAAGAACAAAAAAAATCCACAGGATTTTAGGGTCTTTAAATTCTCCCCAACTCAGGTATTTACGTCCCTGTAAGCTACAACACACACTATGGGAACAAATAGGGGTATTGAGCAAGCATCTGAGCCTCCCGCTCACATGTGCTCTCATAAAGGTTCCCATGCTGCCAGCGACCGCGCACCAAAGGAATTGACCATCCACGCAGGACCCGCTCTTGTCGATCCTCAATCTCCACTGGAACCTCAATGAATGTTGCCCCATCATCGATGTCTAGCTCCCTATGGTCGATGATGCGGGATGGGTCGTGCACGTATCTCCTTAACTGAGATATGTGGAAGACGTCGAGCACCCGGTGCAACTGAGGTTGAAGAGCTAGGCGTTAAGACATCTCATCTACTCTGCTAAGGACCTTGAATGGTGCAATGATTCATGGAGATAACTTGCTACCTTGGACAAATCTTCATAGACCTCGTCGAGGTGAGACTCCTAGGAAAACGTGGTCACAATCCTTGAACTCTAGTTATATCCTTCTCCTATCAATATAGGACTTTTGTCTTCTCTGTGAATTCTTCATCCCCTCCTAGATGATCTTCACCTTCTTCATCGTAGCTTGTATCATCTCTGGTTCAACAAGTGATGACTCCCCATGGTCAGTCCAACATAGTAGTGATCTATAAGTCGGTCAAACATTGCCTAGTAAGGTTCAATCTCGATGGGAGAGTAGTAGCTATTGTTATATGAAAACTCTACCAAGGGAAATTCATCCTCCCAACTGTGACCAAAGTTGAGGAAGCATGCACGAAGCATGTCCTCGAGAGTCTGAATGGTCCTCTCAGTCTGACCATCCATTTGAGGATGGAAGGTGGTGCTTAAGTGAAGCTGCATCCCAAAAGCCACTTGAAACCCCTTACATGGCCGGGAAGTGAAACAAGAATCCCAATCGGAGACGATCATCGATGGAACACCATGAATCTGTATGATCTCCTGTACGTAGAGGCATCCCAAGCTCTCTACCAATACATGTTCTCTGATCAGTAGGAAGTGGGCTGACATTGTGAGTCAGTCAATAATCACCCAGATAGAGTCATGTCCTCTAGATGTATGTGGAAGTCCCATCACAAAATACAATGATATCTCGTCCCACTTCCACTCTGGGACCATTAAGGGATGAACCAAGCTAGTTGGAACCTGGTGCCCCGCCTTTTCTTGCTGACAAGTGAGGCATCAAATGAAAAACTATGCTATTGCCTTCTTCATACCCAGCCACCAGTGTTGTCATATAAGGTCCTGATACATATTCACCTCTCCTGATGTACTGCTAGAGGGGAAGTGTGGAACTCTGTCAACACCTCCCCATGTAGTGTAACTGGTACCATGGTTCATCCTCCAAAGAGGTTGGCGTGCTCCCCACCTTCAGAAAATTCATCAGGTGCCTGCCCTGAGGATATCTGAGTAAGTCGAATCTCACAGTCAATGTCCCCACACTTTGCCTCTCTGGCTTGTTGTAGAAGTGGAGGAGTGAATGTGAGAGACTGTAGAAAGTCTTCTCCATCACTATCCACAACAGATATATGCAACGCGGCCAGCTTCTCTATCACCTCTCCTAGCAGCTGAATTCCTGATCTCATGCTGAGAGCATCTTCTACAACATTCCCCTACAAAGGAGTATAGACTATCTTGAAGTCATAGTCCTGGAGGAACTCGAGCCATCGTCGCTATCTCATGTTCAGGTTCTTCTGTGAGAAGATGTACCTGAGACTATGGTGGTCAGAGTAGACTATAACAGGCTCTCCCATCATATAGTGCCACCACATATTCAATGCGAAGACTACTGCAGCTAACTCTAGGTCATGAGTAGCGTATTTCTACTCGTGATGCCTCAACTGCCTGGAACCAGACGTGATCACTGCTCACTCCTGCATCAGGACTCACCCGAATCGAGTCCCAAATGCGTCAAAGTAAACTACGTACCCTACTCCCTCCTCCTGTAGCCTTATGATGGGTGCACTGGTCAACCACTGCCTTAGCTCATGAAAGCTTTGGTGGCATCTATCTGACCACATAAAGGGTTTCCCCTTCTTCGTCAAAGCTGAAAGAAGTTATGTAACTCTGGAGAAGTCTGGCACAAATCTCCGATAGTACCCAGCCAGTCCCCGAAATCTTTGCACCTCCGTCACACTCCTCGGTGGCTCTCAAGAAAGTAATTCCTCAATCATCGCTGGATCCACTGCAACTGAAGCATATGATATGACGTGTCCCAAAAAGGGAACCTCTTGAATCTAGAATAGTCACTTCTAGAGATTACCATATAGCTAATTCTCTCGGAGTGTGTCCAGTACTACCACCAAATGGCAGGCGTGCTCCTCCTCAGTAGTCGAGTAAATCAACATGTCATCGATGAAGATTACAACAAAGTGATCGAGGTAAGGTTAGAAGATCCTATTCATGAGACTGATGAACACTGCTAGAGCATTGGTTACGCTGAAGGTCATATCCAAGAACTTTTAGTGGCCATACCGACACCTGAAGGCCGCCTTCAACACATCCTCATCTCAAAATCTGATCTATGGATAGCCTGGCCTGAGGGATATCTTCAAGAACAATCGTGCTCCCTTGGGCTGATAAGAGAGGTCGTCAATCGTGTGGAGTGGGTACTTATTCTTCATGGTAACCTGATTCAGGTGACGGTAGTCGACACACAGTCACAAGCTCCCATCCACCTTCTTTGAGAAAAAAATCGGAGATTTCTAGGGTGAAACATTGGGTCAATAAATCCCTTCCCCTACAAGTCCCCCAGTTGTACCCACAGCTCACAAAGATCGGTGGGAGCCATCCGATATGCTGGAGTAGATATAGCTGTTGTCTCGGGGTATATGTCAATGTAGAATTATACCTCTCTACAAGGAGGTAGTCCTGGAATGTAATTAGGGGAAACATCCGCGTACTGATCCACCATAAAAGGAAAACTCAGACTCCGCACATCAACTGCTCCGAGGATGAGACTACCCAACTGATTTGTGATCGGCTTCCCCCTCCTCAGCGTATGTCCATCATATGCTCCAAATTCTCCCTTATCACTGGTGAAGATGAACTTGGTCCCATCTTTGTGGATACACCACACTTTTCACCTAATGAATTCAATCTGACCATTAACTGTAGATAACCAGTCCACACTCGAGATGACATCGTAAGGCCTCGATGCCGCTACAAGAAGATCCCAGCCAAAGCTCTCGCCTACGGGAGAAATATCACACTTCTGGAACCAGTGCGTAATCGTCGATTCTTCTCTCGTAGGAGTCTCTATCCATAAGGATCGAGCCAACAGCTTCATCGGAATCTCCGAGCTCCAAACTAGGGTAGTGGAAATAAAATAATGACTCACACCTGTGTCTATAAGTACTGCAGAAAAGGTGGACTAGACACAGATAGTATCTCAAATCATCTCAAGTGCACCGTGGTCATAGGCCAAGACTGCCTAGAGTTGTGACCGCCTCTGTCCGCCAGCTCCCTGTGGTCGGGTGGACCTACTGGTGGTGGTTTTGGTAGTGCCTCGAAATGTCGTCCACCAATCGCTGCTCGGCCAGCTCCTCTGCCACGTCTGCATGCTCCCGGCGAGCCACCATGGTCGAACCACTGCCTCTACCTGAGATGTCCCTATACCGTCTTCTTCTCATCTGTATGGCGGGTCGGGCAGTCACGAGCCATGTGGCCATGACCGCCGCATGCATAACAATGCCTTCTCATCATATAGATGTTTCTATATCGTGTTCCACACCCAACCGAACCTGTATCCCGGGGTCACCCACCTAATGGACTAGTCCACGTGGACCACTACATCATCATTCTACTACAAGCTGCAGAGTACTCCACTACGTTTGGACCTATGGTGGATCTCGCCGCTGGAGACTGCTCAGTGAGAAAACTCTATACTACAACGGCTCACTCCAGCACCCCCGCCTACATCGGAATGCTGAGGGGAATCGTCGAAGCCCTGATCTCATGCCTGAGTCCTTGATTGAAGGTCCAGGCCCTGAAGAATTGGTCCTCACCATATAAGTGGAGTAGAATGAGTGGTCAGTGAACCTCCCTGAGTACTGAGCTATTGTCATGCTGCCCTAATGCAGATGAAGTAACTCCTGAATCCGCACCGCGTGATGGGTCGCTGGAACAAACTCTGAGCTAAAGAGACTCTTGAAGACTTTTTATAGTAATGATGCCTCCTCATTCACCTGGAGCATTAGGCTCCACCATATTCTGGATGCTGCATACAGGTGACTCGCGGTAAGGATCACCACGAGGTCGGCTGTGGTCCCTGCAAATATGAAAACTGTCACGACAGCCTCCCACCAATCCACAGCTGCATGTGGGTTTGTCTATCCCCGGAACCTGGGTGGCCTCTGGCCATATAACTCATGCAACGCACTCAGGTGGCATTCACTCTCTACTACTAGAGATGGTGGTATCAGTGGCCCAGCGGGTAGTGGTACCGCTGGTACCTCCGCTGTGATGGGGCCCTGCACCGAGGCCCCATCGGTCGATGGGCAACCATCTCGTATGTAACTCGGAACCCTAGCTGGCTTCCTTCATGGGGCTATCCTGAAAAGAAACAGGTGCGACACGGTTAAAACAATATACCTAGTGAGCTGACAGAAATCAATCATGAAGAAAACATTTTCAAAGGAAACAAAAATGAAATCAGTGTTTTTTTCCATTGAGTCAGAGATCAGAAGTCAGAGTCCTAGTGTATGGATACATCATTCTCCGTACCAATATTGGTTTCCCTAAACTGATAACCACACCTAGAACACTTAACACTATTGATGTTAAAACAATCAGAGTCCAAGTTCTATGGTAGAACCGACACCTCTAAGACAAATTTGTCACAAACCGTCCTCGGGGCCTGTGCCATGACTACCCCAAGACCGACTTCCATAGGCCAGGGGCTGGCGACCAGCACCAAATACTTAATCACTATAAAAAAGGGAAGGCACTACCTTTTAACCTGTATAACACACACAACCTAATCATAAGAATCAGAGTACACAACTGAAAGTAAACACTAAGAAAAACTGTATACAGAAGAAAGTGCGGAAAGGATAGGGCCCAGAAATACAAGACCAACAATAAAGTACAACAACTCTAAAGCTAGTACAACTGCAGAAAGGAAAACAACAATAACTAAGTCATCCTCCAAGAATCCCAACTTAAGGGTGGGTACATATGGCCCCCTCAGCAACCCAAGACCATCCATCTGCTCCGTGTACATCTCACCAAGTGGTCCACCTCCAGGTACCGTTCAGTTCTATAACTCTCTCCCTCGATCAATGATATCCATCGTCTGCAACCAACATAATGATGTGCGTGAATATCCCGTACAGGGGTGAGTATAACGATACCTAGTTGGGGACCCCAACACCCTCGAAGGTCTCCCAGAATCCAAAAATGATTAACCACTGAATCAGGATATAATCACGAAGTTTCAACCAACCCAACATAGGTATAGGTCCATTCATATACATAAGTTAGCAGTCACAGTCCGGCTCCAACTCTCGAGCCCAAGAACAACACAATCAACACAAGAAGTAAAGTCAATCACATAGATGATAATGATTGAATGACAAGACTCAGCTATCAAATGTATACAACTTTCGTATAGGGATAGAGATGATCATATGTAGTCACCAATTCATCTAAGCTGTCAGACCCACACATGATACAGGACCTACTAAGCTGTCGGACCCACCAAGGATACAGGACCAGCTACTCTGTCAGACCCACATAGGATACAGGAACAAAAGTCAGAACTGTCAGACACACAGAGGATCCCGGTACAGTAGTCATCGATGTCAAACCCACAAAGGATTTCGGTTTAGTAATCATCATTGTCGATCCCATGTAGGATTCCGGTACAGTAGTCGTCGCAGCCAGCTCTAGGGTTCCCACACACAACACACTCGATTCCTAGAGGGTCCTCTCCTTGAGCCATGTTTCGATACATAAAATTTCACAAATTATTGATTTGATGTATCATGAAGTTCCTTCACATGAAAAGGAATCCAACGCGACAGAATGTACATCAATCGGACGCTCGGTCTGAGAGTTATTGGCATTTTCTTTCTAGGGGCCTTGTTGGATTTATGCTCCATCCTAACCCGGAAGTTTTCCCAATTCAACCCAAAATCAATTAGTATATTAAAAAAATAACTGTCTCGTCATGAGGGTCCCAGTTCCGCAGACGGAACATTGATCAGACGCGTGGTTTAGGAGATATTAATATTTAAGTGAACTCGGGCCCGACCGGTCAAACCCAGTGGGCTTGCGGGTCGACCCGACCCGACTGGGGGGTCAGCCCGGCCCGACATGGCATGTCCGACCCGGCTTGGGGATGGCCCAGCCTGGAGGGGTGGAGCCCACCTGGGGACCCAGCCCACGTGCGGGTCAGTCTTGTTTGCCCAGCGGCACCGCCTCTCCCCTCCCCGGCCAGCAGTAGCCAGCCGGTTCTGCTCGGTGCAAGCGGCCCATCCAGCGGGGCGCATTTCTTCCCATGGGGAACCTGCAGGCGCTGCAGTTTTCCATCCCGGCCAATAGACAGCCATCCAATTTGCCCTGTAGAGTGGACTGCGGAAGCGGGCGGCGGTCTTATCCACGCAGAACATGCGGGCGACGCGGTCCTCCAGCCCGGCTGTTCGGTTCGTCCAGCAAAGCGGCCCATGGGTGCAGTCCACCGTCTTCCTCCATGCAGCTTCTGCAGGTGTCGGAGGCTTCTAGTAGGCCGATCGGTCATCATTATATCCAGCTCTATGGTGACCAGCTTGGTCATCCGCCTCCGTTCCTCCACCAAGGAGCGACATCGCAGCGGTTCTTCTCCGGCGCGGTGTGAAGGAACCATGCCCTTTCAGCTTTTCCACGGACCGCTCAGCCATGGTTTTTCCATTGCGTGGCACGACAGCAGCCCTTGCATCATCATATTCTTTCGCGATCCACCTCCATCATCAAAAGTTCTACAAGAAAAGAGGCAGGTTGGGACGTGTTCGTTCGAACCGAGCCCTCCTCATTACATTGATAAAAATCATCAAATCATTCCACCAACATAACAATGTATAACAGAGGGTAGAATCAAACAATAAAGTAACCCTTGCCTTGTATTTTTTTTTGTACATTGACGTGTCATGGAAGACAGGTGTCACGACTGACAACCTTCATTACATCAACGTTAAAGGAAATTTTGTTACTGTTGGTGACGTTCTTGTCGAGAGAGGTTTCCCTTTCTTGCACCAGTTGGAAGGGAAGGAGACATGTCATTGTTATTTAGAGGAAACAACATTCTTCTTCAAGAGAAAAAGTGTTCTTCCAAGATTTCTTCCCAATGAAAGTTAAGCCAAAATAATAGAGATAGTTCACTATTATTTTTATCGCACAACAACTAAAGATTTTTTATTCATTAATTGTGACAACACATATATTAATTGTAGAGGGATGGATTCAAAATTATTTGAACTAAATTGAATTAATTCTCTTCATTAATGGTGGAGAGTTGGTAAGAATTAAACCATGGATGTCTAAGAGTTTAATGGGGCTTCAAATGGAGTTGAGGGGTTTGACTACGTGTGGGCCCCACCACATAATATCCGCCCATGGGAGGTTATGGGGGGGGCACCTAAAACGTTCCTTTGGAGAAAATAACCACCACCTAAATAAAAATTATGTCACACATAATTTTTATTTAATTTAATTAGAATCCCCAAAAATTTAACTTCCTTCCACGATGAAACACAACTGCGGTAAAGGATTCCTTAAGCAAACAATGGCGCTGTGAGTTCAACGGTGCCCTAAGATCTCAATTACACGCACCAGTTCAAAATATATAAAATCTCACTCATACGTTTACTGAACGTACCCGAACAAAACATCAGAAATTGATTCTGGGCACACCTGGCCTCAGAATCAGGCACCGTCAAAAACTGCGCAATGGTAAAATTCCCATGTATTTATGAAAAAAAATTCCAAAGGATTTTTGGGTCTTTACACTTTAAATATAGTATGTATTGTATACATACTTGATTATAGAACCTTAACATTTAACAATGATCAATGATAATATTATAAATAATTTCAATATTCTTTTACAGCTCGAAAACATTGATATGGGCATCTCTAATCTTCACTTGGATATATCATTGAACTTTCAATTGAAAAGAAAATATTTATTCCTTTTTTTAGTATATATAGATTCTTCTTTTGTAAATAAATTAATATTGGATATTTTTTGATACTCATCATTTATATTACGTAATGGTCATTTAGATTTAACTCATCATCCAACTTATTCTATTTGCTATGGTGGTAATGTATTTAGAATTCAAAATCATTAATAAGCTATAATGATATTCTCTTTCAAATATTTAACTCTTCCTATTTGAATATATATTTTATACTTTTTTATTCATTGTATATATCACACATCTCTATATAATTATAATTACACTATATTATTAATTCCAAAATCACCAAAACTAACTCCAAATCATGAGTTCGTAAATATTTATTGTGAACCATTCTAATTTATGTTGCATAAGGTATGACCATGTCATTCTATTTTAAAACTCATACCAAAACCGTGATGTACACATAACTATATATTAAAAAACTTTTACATTGTAGGGTACTATCAGAACATGTCCAATAACTAATCTTCTTATCAGTTCATTGAAATCTTCATCATATTCATCTATGAAGAGGTATATTAATCACTTTATAGATAAAAAGATCAGTGTATTAGATAGATATTTGAAATTATAAAAAAACTATCGATAATATCTAGATAAACCAACAATAATATAAATATTACTCCCCATGGTAGGTTTGGTGAAATATTATATATGATCCAACTATTATTGATACATTGATATACCCTCTATTGAAATTTCATGATCTTAAAATGAAAACGTTTTGCTGAAAAAATCATATTGTTTTAATATTTTTAATATAATTTCCCATTCCTAAGGGTCTTTAGTATATCTCTCTAATGATATCCATTCTCTAAAATAAAATATAAATTTAAAACAAAATTAACTATAATTTATAGCAAAAACTGATCAAGGTAATATTTAAAGAATGAATTCATTGAATCCATGAAAATAGAAATTGGATTTTTAAGAATGAACAAAATCACAATATATTGAAAGGGCCTATATCATTTATGGAATTTTTTCAAAGGAGTGTCCTATTTCATGAACCTAAATTGATGATATCGAGAATGAAGTTAAAAATCAGAAAAATACTAATCTCCACACATTTTATCAAATATTTTATCAATATTTGGTAGAAAATACTTGTTCTTGGTCAAGATTTTTTTTCAAATAATGATAATAAAATTAGATTTTCATCAATACATATTTCATGATAAAAAGAAGAAAATGTTAACCCAAGGTGAAAAATTGTATATAAGAATGCCTTTTTAATGAAATTCATTGAATTCAATTATCAATTCCAACAACTAAATTGGCTCCATTCGATAAGGAGTCTTGGTAAGTGGGGTGCCACAAGATTTGAATTATATTGAGAACAAATCATTACTACTTAATGGAATATTGGCAAACACTTCTATAATGAAGTTAAAAATTCCCCCACAATAGTCATATAGTTGATGTCATGTTTTCCCCAATCATTTGATGTAAAAAACACTTCTTGATAGTAATAAGGACCCATAAAATTTATGTGATCTCCATTGGATTCTTGTAACTTTCATATCATTAATGTATGATTATAGTTTGTTTTGGATTATATAATTTTACGTACCATTAAAAAAATAGGATTTATTTATGTAGAAAAAGACAATAATTGACTAAAATTACATTAATTTCAAGGAGTGGATGAATGGAAATATTTCCAAGAATCACATTTCCACCAAAATCAACTACTAAGGAATCTTATTATTGATATGGTATCATCATACCATTAAGGGTTTTAAATAATAATTATATATTTGATAATTTTTGAAGAATCCTGGTAACCTTGGAAAATTATTCAAATACTAATGAATGGGAAAATAATAAATTATAAATTCTATAGTTGATGGGAAATATACCATTAACCACATAATTATCACCCCCTCGTCAGTAATAGTTATTTCATGATATTACTCTTTTCCACTAAGTATAAGAGGTTTCTAATGTTGATCATCATCAACCATTAGATATGGGAACTAGTTAGCATAGTACCCATACTCTATTCATTTGAAATAATAGAGTGTGTTCGGTTTATCTATTTATCTTTCTCTCTGTTGAAATTATAATATAATATCTTCCCATTTCAAAAGCAATCAATTACTCAATGACCATACCTACCAAACATAAAAAATTTAATATTCCCCAAAAGAAAATTTCATCCATGTTTATTCATACACATTAGCATAATGAAATGTTCAAATTCATTACTCCATTGTTTTTTTAATTTCATTTAAATTCCATTTTTCTCTTATTATAAAAACAACGATCTCGATCAATAACTCTAAATTCCATTTTCAACATGATAGAATCCCAAAAAATATCTTCATATATATATATATATGTATCTTATGGATAATGCTCTTCCAAGAATTAGTTTTAAGCCACAAATGAATGAATTGTCCTTAATTTCAAGAAGGTTGATAATAACAGAAGTATTCCTCAAAATTCATTTAACATTTGAATCATAGGTTACAATATATTCAACATCCCCTTTTCTTTAGCTTGATTAACTCATAATCTATCTTCGGATGAAAACTAAATGAAAAGAAATTATTGAAAAATATGTTCTTTAACTATTTCCAACCATTGAATAAATTTTATCATGTTTCATAATATTCTTTATAATGTTCCACCATTGATCCCTTTCACATTATAGATGGTAGGAATCCAAAATGAAATTTTAATTTTTCAAACACTAGATAATGTAAAATAAATCTTTAGTGGTGTTGATCAATTATTTCGAAACTACTGGATAAGAATACCCACTATAAGAGTATGGGTGTTTCTTTATGAAAAAATAAATAGAATATTGATCCCTATATTGTTTATATAATATTCCATTCTAATACATAGATTTAGAATTTTTTTTGTTTTTTTCAATGAGTTTTTTCATTCTATCCCCCTTAACATTTGTTTGATCAAGATGACAATATTTTCATTTTCTATCGCACTCATAATTGAAATATTTTTTTGGTTCTATCTATTGAAAAATACAAAAATATAGTGTATGAAATAATATTCGTAATGGGTAATGATATAATCATAAAAATTCACTTGTAGGATGTCTAAATAATAACACGATATTTTTAATATATTAATCCTTGGGTTTATATTAGGTTATTCATGGTTATAATTCAAATAACTCTTGTGGGTTTGTAAATTTTTTGTGATTCTCTAAATCAAAACTCCAAGTAGTATAACAACATGTATGATGTGAGGAACTTTTTCATTAACCATGTGATGATCTAATCAAAAATAATTCTCATTTTTTAATGATATTTCTCCTTGTTATATCAATGATAAATCACCATACACTTATATTATCATGACAGGGTTTCAATTTCATAGAACTATAAAATCTATCATTTATTAAAAATCATGGTCATTATTTAATACATTGAATCATCGTTATTGTTATCCTTAGAAACATTCTTAGGGTATAAATAATTATTTCTCATTATTGTTTTCATAGGTAAGATAAAACTACCATATCATACTAATAATAGATACCAAGGATATTGATATATTGCTCTTACATAATTTTAGATTAATATTCAATACATTTGACTAACACATGCATGAGGATCATAATATTATAGTGACTTGGGAATCATAGATACACAAACAATTGGTTAATAGGTAAACTAAATCATTTAAAACTATGTTATTCCCAAAAAGAACATGTCTTTTAAATAACATTGGTAATATATTTCTCTATAAAATGGGTAATAGAACTATAAGAATTGGGGAGAACATACTCTTAATAAGGATGGAAAAGGTATTCATGCAATCATTATGTGAACACAGGGGCACATGAACATGATCATATCATATGAAAACTATATCATGTTTTACAAAGATCATAAATTGAGTCATGAAATAAATATTAGAAGTTCATAAGTCATGAGTCATAAGTGAATAAAAGAACATGATCCTTGCGAGTATATTAGTGAAAAAATATATAGATTTTTGGCATGAACACAAGTATATAAAATCATTTCCATACTATTATAGGATCATTTCAATGGTTGTTATATTAGAAGGGGTTCACACACCAAACCATCATAGTTGTCATGGTTCGCTCCCATGACAACAATAATATCCAAATTCATTTACACAATTGGGTTTATCCTTCATTCTGGTTTTTTTATCCGATAAGAGATATATCTATACCTAATGCAATATGTGGATATGTAGGTAGAACCCATCACATAAATAAAAACATTTATATGTGTGCCACAAGAACATTAACCATTAATTGTATCATAATACATAAAATGAAATTGGTGTTATAAAAGTATCATCATGTTGTAACATTTGTTAAAGAGATAGGTTTGAAAATAATTTTACAATTTCATCATAGCATAACTGGTGAATAATGAAGAAGCTTATAAAATAATTTTATCATTTAATAACATTTTTTAAGGATATTGCTTTCATAAATATATTTTCAGCATAAAAAAAATTAGGAAACAATAATAAATCAATCAATGGTATATATATCTATAAAATTATAATTTACATTAAATATTGTCATCATATATAGTGAATATTTTTTAATGATAAATTAAAAGTAAAATTTCTTGGGAATGACAACATTTCATTGAAAAAAAATTTATATTAAAAAATTTATAAAATATCTGGGAAATATTTTTTTTCTAAAATAAACATGGAATCATAAAAAGTAATTTTTATAAATAATGTTCATGAAAATGGGATATTTAGTTTATTCTATCAATTTTTAAATAAATAATCATTTCACATTTTCATGTAAAATCCAAAAGTTAATTTTTAGGGAAATGGCAGGAGGAATCAATTTTATTCATTTCTCAAATAGTAAAACTTGTGTAATAATGTATTTAAAAAATAATTTGAGTAGTATTGCAGAATTTGTTGGTTTTTTGAATCATTGTTTTCAGTGTAAAAATGAGTTTTCAAACGAAGATAATAATTTATATTATTTTTTATAAATAAATTTCTCATTTATTTGAAATAACAAATATTTGGAAAATGGTACTATTATGTCAAAATATAATGAATATCTCGAGGTGAATAAAATTAATGATAATTATTAGTTGTATGATCATAAGATTTTATCATTGAGAAATTGAAGATAAAAAATATTGATAAATTATGAGATTGTGATATAAAACCATTACCACATTGGCATTATTAGATACATAATCCCTATAAAAGCTAGATCGATAAATGGATATGTAATCCCCCAAACTTTCAGTTGATGCATCATTAAATACATTCATTAGAATTATATACACCATATAAATGATATTGATTTTAAGTATGGAATATGTATCATATAAGTTAAATTTAGATAGAAATACCTTACCTTAATTCTCAAATTTCATCATACACATTTCATACTCCTCTTCCTCCCTTATCCTCCTTATATTTGAAAGAAAAGACTTACAAGAATAGATTTATGACAAAAATAATTCTTATATCATTTTAAGATGTAATTTTAGATTTTATTTCTTTATATATTGGACAAACGAAATGTGTTTTACAGTTTGATGAAGAGATGAGATAGGGAGTCCATTTATGGGTGAGGGGAGTGGAAAATGTGTAATTATATTAAATGAATGTTGGGTAACCTTTCTTTTCTCATTTTTATAGCTCCAAAATAGAGTATTGTATAGACTTAAAAATTATAGGGTCAAGATATTTTCATCCAATATATTTTAAACAAATTTTAAATCCTTTCCACCCTTATACTTTTATTTAAGGGCCCTAGTAAACCCATATAATCCTTAACCGATGTAATTAATTTTTTTCATGATTTTAATGTTTATTTTATTCTAAAATTACGTTGACCAAATAATATAATATAGATTTTATATTTTAAATATTTAGTATAATTTTTTATATTCCATTCCTAAAATTGAAATTTTTTTAAGTAAAAATAGTCTCATAGTCGTGATAAGAAATATGGTGTTTACAGATATGAATTTAAAATGTTCTGATGGTATTCATATCCGAATTCAATATAAAAATAATTTCTATGACCAAAATTGGATTCATATAGGTATAATTGAACGAATATTAATTTAAATCAATATTAAAATGAAATTAAAATTTATAGAAAAATTAAATGAAATGAGGTTTTTAATTCTAATTTAGTAATTTTATTTATATTTTCTAAAATTAAATAATTTTAAAATAAAATATCAAAAATAATAATTCATAATATTTTGATATTATGATATATAAAACATGGTATATTTTATCAAAAACAATTTCTAATATAATAATAAAGAAATTATTTTTTAGAAAATGAAATAATTTTTTTCTAAAAAATTATATTTTCCAGGCATGTAAAGACTTTGTTGAAAAATTAATTTCTATTTTATGAATATTTTTTACTTACATAATACCATTATCATTATTACTTAAAATTAATTATTATTATTCATATCTTTATATTTAACGACAAGATTATAATAGTCATATTTGAAACATAATAACAATATATGTCATTTTTTAAAATCTATCTTGCATGTAATGTAGGTTATAAATTAGATTAATTTTATATGAAAAATAAATCATACAAACATGGAGTATTTCTATAATTGAAATAAAATTTTGAAGAAAAGTATAAATAATGTACATGGTAGTGAATTGATTTTCCACTGAATAGAGAAATGATTTTTTTAAAAAAAAAACTATTAGGTCTGTTGAGTAATTAAATATGGGAAATTAAAAAGAAAATATTATACTTATATAAATAAATATGGGTGATGAATATATAATGGTTTTATTATTGAATTATAATGTAATATAACCATTTTATAATTTAACATTATTAATCTCAAATAATGATTTGATTGTAAAATCAACCATTATTACTTTGGAAAAATTTGAATCATAACCCCAGTGGAAGAAATAACATGAAAAAAAGTATATACCATCAATTTAAATATAATAATTATATAGAATATATTTAGATAATTATTTACACCAAATAAAATAACTTTTTGTTGAATATTGAATATGTCTCCCTGATGTAAAAGTGAGAAGAGAAACATATACATCATATATGACTTATTTTGTATGTGTTTCAACCTGATATATAATAAATATATATTTATTATAATTATATACAAGAACCATAATCAATTTATTCAAATAATAAATTATTTACTTATATCTTTTATCACATGTTTTTAATAAATTATTTACTAAAATCACTAAGTTGGGTAATAAATACATGAAATTTCATATATGATTTCGGTTTTTAGTTTTGGCCCGTGAAAATTTATCATATCTATATCAAATAATAAATTTTAATGAAAATTTAAATATAAAAAAAATCATTATATATATATATATTTTATTAATAAAATTTATATATCAAAAAATGAGTGACACCATTCATGGAGATAGTAGGCCACACATACACATAAACCGTAGTTTCATTTTTTGGTGGATTATCTAAAAAATAATTCAAGTATAAATAAAAATTACATAATCATTATTATATGATATAAATAATTTATTTTCATAAAATCTATCCTTATTACAATATATGTAACATGTAAATGAATAAATATTAATATTACCTCACCTAGGTAGTTGCACACATTTATGCATGAGCGATATTATGATTTTCAAATAGATTAGAATGTAAGAAGGTAAATATGAAATTACAATTAAATAAAAAAATATATTTTTTAAATTTCATAGATATACATCATGAGAATAATTATATGTATTTATGAGAGGTGGTTATGTAAAACAGATTACATCGGTTTGAAATGTAGCAGTCTGCCGTACATGTGATTGAATGTTATGTTTCCCATTTGATGGAAGAGGATATGTATATAGGTTATTCCATAAATATAGTTAAACTTAAATATACTTTAGATATTTTTGTTATTATTTTGAGATTATTAGTAAATAAATTATAGTGGTAAGACATTAAGTAAAAACAAATAATATTATTCAGGACAATTACCTTCACCTAGAAAACCATATTTTAGATCTCTAATTAATAACCCTATGGATGTACTTTTATTAAGACTTGTTTTTACATGTGTATAAAATTTTTTGGAAGATAATTTTACTAGGTTTTTTAATAATAGATTTCATAATATGTATGAATATTTGAGGGGAGGAGGTTCAAATTTATAATTGAGGTGGAGTTATAAATTTTTAAATACCCCAAACTCTTGAAAATTGGGATGTTACTTTCAAACCACAAGCCTACAGAATTAATAATTAATATAGAATTTGGAATTCAAGGTTAATATGAACCTCCACCAACAAAATAAACACGTTTTAATAATGTTAGTAATTTATCCTCTAGGTTTACATAATTTCTCCATTTTATTTTTCACCAAGGGATCGAGTTCTTTTAATTAGATAAGTAATGTATCCTTTAAAAACAGTGATAAATAACCCAAATTAGATAATATGTACCAATATATATATATATATATATTAAATCCAAATTATCGCATAAAATTCCCATTTTTATGGAAATTAAATTTGACTGAAGTGCATGTAACACGAAAAACCTTGTTTTAACTTAAATCATAGTAATTAATATTTATTGTATTTAATATTCATTAATTCAAAAAATTAAGTTGAAATTATTATATAATTTTGATTATTATTATTATTAGAAATATTTACTCTATTTTATTTAATTAAATTCATAGAAATTGAAATATATATTTTAAAATTAATCCTATAAGTGTGACTAAAATGTGTGTTTTAAAAGAAAACTATTTCTTAAATAAAAATATAATTTATATAAAAGATTAAAATAGAATTGATTCCAATGATAAAAATTTGAATTATAATAATATAAATGAAAAAATTACATTTATATAAATATTAAAGAAATTGTACTTTTAAAATTCATTAAATGAAGAGATACTTTTCTATAAAAGCCGTATTTTAAACTATTCAACACAAAAATAAACATTTAAAAAATATAAAAAATTAATTATAAAATAATTTTGATAATATTAATTTTAAAATGTTGTTATTTTTTAAGAAATTATTTTTAAAATTGGAAAAGACAATATATTTTAAATTTTGTGAGAAAACATAAAGATAATGTTTTTTAGAAAATGATTTGTTTTCTAAAAAATCATTATTAATGCTTATTCAATTACTAGAAAAAAACTATAAAATGAATGTTATTTTTTCATATATAATATAAAAATTTCATTAGAATAATATAAAAATATTGATTATATATTTTATTAATATAAAAATAAATTACACGCACAAAGGTTTTTTTGGAATAATATTTCATTACTTCCAAATGAATTTTTTATATTTAAATTGTAAGCATATAATCTTTATAATTTACTTATTCATATTCAAACCCTCAGATTTAAAATTTATTTTTACAATGTCATATTTAGATAAAATATTACATGGTTCTTTTATGATCTGCCTAGCTTGCGTATATGATATAAAAAATCATGTTGTTGCTTTAAAATATCATTGTGTTACAATATTACTATGATCATATTTTAACAATTAAGTCCATTTAACAACATCAAATTCTAATATTTTGAAACGCATCTTTTAAATTATCATAAAAATGAACGAAAAAATTGATTTGAATATATAAATATATGTTTTATTAAAAAAATACATTAGTTTTAAATATTATATGATTTTCAACAAAATATTTTTGTATTTTAGGAATATACATAATTTTATTATTTTTCATCAATTTGTGTAAAAAATTTCCTTATATTACATAATTAATAAAATACTATTAATTTGTTTAACTTTATAAAAAATGAATAAAATAGAAATTTGTATATAATTTTATAGTTCATAAAACCTTTTATTAAAAATGAAATATTAATTTTATGTTAATAAGAAACTATAATTATATATAATTAGTTTTTCAAATATTAATAATCAAAATTTTATATTCTTATTTTACATCAATCAAATGGTATTTAAAATTGGAAATCAATAATTTTTAATGTAAATAAACATTTTAATAGAATAGGAAAAATATTTTAATGGGAAATAACCCATAATTAAAATTTTAAATTCATCATCATGTAGTAGTTTAGAATAAAAAAAATATTCATGTAAATAATTTTTCGTATTCTTTACTTAAAATATTTAATGAAATTATTTTCAATGGTCATATGTTTAAATAAATTTATTACAAAAAAGTGACTGTAAATTAAAATAAAAGTATAAGGAAATAATTACCTATAAAATGATCATTTAAAAAAAATTAAAACGGATCAAAAATAAAGTCATATGTGTATGAAGAGGCTAGTGCTTGACCTCTGAATTGTTTTTCATGGTATTGTATATGGAAATTAAGGTTTTAATACTCCATGAAGATGTGTTTATTTTTAGGGTACGATCCGATTTCAGGTGGGAAACCTCTATAAATTTTTTATAGAAAGCTTTCAATTATAGCATGAAAAGAGGACAGTGAGTTACACATAACTATAAACATATAGGGTGAGGATTCCATCAATAATAGATCAACTTATCCAATGATCAATCATCCTAATTAGAATATCCATATAGATTCATTTTCTAGAGGGATTTTTCACAAAATATATATGACGGGAAGTCCTCATATCTAAATCGATGAATTGATTATCACTTTATAATGAAAATAATGGCTATATCTTCTAAAAGATTTACAATACTTACGTTATTTTGGGCCACGATGTTATATTAGAAAGTATTAATTTCTTTCATCACTCCAGTATGAAACAAGAAATTTTCTCCCCAAGGTAGAAATAACAGAAAATTATTGGTATAATAAAATTATAATCATTTATTTCATTATTTTGAAACAATTAATGTATTCTAATGTGGGAGGGAATCATTCATCCTTTTTTATGAATTCAAAATTGATGAAGCAGGTTATGAATTTAGCCATATTTCCTTGAATTCCAACACTCTGATGATCTAGGAATAGAACTCATTCTTTAATCCCATTAATTTTAGAAAATCATTCTTCCATGTATTTGTTATATTTTTTAGTCTGAATTACATCTTTTTTAATCCTTTTATTTATAAAGACATAATTTCTCAATCGGTGTTCCAATTAAAATTGATATATAAATATAGTGGTCTGGATTTGGAATATTTCATTAGTATTGGTGGTTATTTATTTCAACTCAATTATTATTTCGAATGTGGTAAATTCCACAATGAAATATGACTTGAGCATTCATATTATTTATGATAATCTCCCTAAAATTTTATTTCCATTGAAGACAATTTTCAATTTTAGGGGTTTCTATAGGAAATATTATACTAAAAAAGTTTCTTTAATATTGGTTAGGATTCTTACATGTGATTTAAATGATAGTAAACTTAATGTATTGATATTTATAGAGAATCTATTAATTTTCTAAATTGGATTGTTCTTTATCTAGCTATAATTTATAAGAATGATATTTATTCTTGGAAAATACTTTTTTGATGAATATTTTTTTATTCCCATTTACATAAATATGGGATTTCTTGTTGAATAGCTGATCTTAATGAGCAGACTACCTCTTCTAGGAAGAGGATATACAAAGTTGATTATTTATGGGCTGTCGAACCTCTGGACATGAGTATTATACTTCATGGATGGTATTTCTAGACGTGATAAACAATAATCATAATTAAATGTTTCAATAAATTATCTAACTTATTTAGTTTCCCCCAATAGTGGAATCCTACCTATTTTGTAAATCAATTGGTATAGATGTGTATGTATCTGACAGTTCATATAGTTGATAGATAATCTAGTATTCTACATGAGGCTATGATGGTGTTTGTAAGGGAATTTATCCTTCCTATCATATTGTAATCAAAGAACCCAAGTGAGGGAAATAAAAAAGATGATCTAAATAAGAAATATTTTTTCAAATTATTTTTTCTTTGGGTAGATTTCACATCAGTGCAACTGAATCACAAAATTTATTTCTCATAAGATATCAATGAGGATTAGAGATAATATGGAATAATATGGAAGTAGGGAGATATTAACCTAGATGGTGATGAAAATAAAAAATGGATAATGTTTTCTTACTAAGAGAATTAGATCAATGAGAAGAATATAAATGAAAAAGTGGTTTCTTATATTGATGGGAATTTGAGTAGGAATAGAAGGGACTTCTCCATTCTCAGGTGAATAATAGAAAAATAAACACCCCGTCGGTATATAATAACGTAGATCATTCCAACATGACCATCCCAAGGATTGATTACTATGACCCTCTCTATCATTTTTTTATTTGGTCTTTTTTTTAAATGGGGCGATAACTGCAGACCTATTTATGTAATTGTGAAAAAATAATATTTTATCCAGAAAATGTTATTTTAAAATATTCTATTTTATTTAACAATTTTGATGGAAATAATGAGATAATACCTAAATTCCTTTTTTTAAATATTATCAAATAATTTAAATTGATTTTCTACACATATCATTTAAAATAAAAGTAACAAAATGAAGTTATCCAATTCATGTGATTATTTTATAGTGAAAAGTTATTTTTTTGTATGACTAGTATAATTATAAGATACAACCGATTGTGTGATTTTCTAGGTTACTCAAACCCATCACAGTTTAATATCATGTTATTATCTATGATTCATATTTCATTTATTTTTAAAATCCATAAATTATTGAAATAGTTCAATTTTTCACATAAAAATAATATTTATCTCTATTTAATAAAATCACTTATATATTTATCTTTGTTTCTTCTATAAAATTTACGTGATTTTAAATGTATTTTTCTGGAATATTTATTATTTTTAATAAAATATATTGATCTTATACCATATGGGAAATTAATTTTCAAAACAATTATTTTTCATTATTAATCATATTTATTTCCTCATGTTAATCAATAATTTGAATATATTATTTCTATTTTGAATATAATTTATTTATTCTAATATTTTTTTATTCCTGATTTATATTTCTCATTAATCACGATACATAGACAATATATATCACCAATTAAAAACATTTAAATAGTTATGTGGAATTAATTTAATGTGTTGGAACATTGTATTATCTTTTATTTAACTACTACCTTTATCATGAATTCATAATAAACAAAATATATATATTAATTTTTATAACATTATGAATGGTCATTCAACATATGAATTTTATTAATAAATTTATACATATTATCATGGAAAAATTAATTCTATAGGTTTGGATTCTATTTTTGGTTTATGGATTATTTGGCTATTTATAATGGCCTATTCCATTTTGAATAATTACATTAATGGTTTGGGATTTTGTGTTATTAAATGGAGGGCTGAGGGGGTTAATAGAGTTTATATATACTATACCACATTTTTATTCGGTTGAAGAAATGAACAAGTGTTTGTGATTTTTGATGATCCTTAAGGATTTGAGGATATAAATTCACAGCATGAAATTTAGAAGAGGGTTTTATTCCATATAGTCTCAGAACGTGAAAGTGTAATTCGTGATATGAAATAATTATAGGTTGAGGTTGTATAGAAACCATTGGTTGTTTTTCTAGATTTTAGTGGGAGGTGTTCATTTCTTTAAGTGGATTCATGGATTTAATTGTGCGTACTGACATAAATATATGATATGAATATGTGTTTTAGATCACGAATTAGCCATTGAAATTATTTAATTCAATGTTTGGGTATCTCATGATTTATTTATAATATCTCACATTTCTCTAGAAACATGGGTGAACTCTATAAATGTTTGGAGAATCGTTTAATAACATTCAACCTACATCGATCCTTTTTTCCAGGATGATGATCTTTGGGGATCTGGAATAAGTAAATAATTTTTTTATCCTCGTTTTTAGGGTTCCTATTAATAAGTTAATAAATGTGATTTTTATATTGTTCATGGAGTGTTTAGGGAACATATTTCATGGTCTCATATAATGGTTTGGTTTGATTTAAGGTCTCCCTAGGCAATTTTAGTATTCCATTTGTTTCTGATCTTCCATGTTAAGTGTAGTGATTCAAAAAACTATTTTATGATAGGGGATCCTCATTCATTCTCTATTTATAAAAATTTTGGGAATTTAATTATATTTATGTGAATTGGGTATATAAAAATGGTATAATTAATAAATATAATGAATTTAATTATTTAATAATGATGCTAGAAAGGATAAATTATATGTTCAACTTCTCATGATGTTATTAAAAATTTTATAATACATGTTTTTATTGATGATGAAAATGATCACTACTGGGAGAATTGTTTCTATTGTAGTTAAAATAATTTAAGATATGTTCATTATTTATTTCCTGATATCCCCCTGAATAAAATTTCTAATAACTTATATTAGGACAATGAATTAATTTCACATGGAAATATAGAATTTTATTTATAATACCCCTTATATATTAATGATTTAATGTAAATAAATCTATCATTGAATCTAAATTGAAAAATATGATATTTATTTTATTCTATGGTTTTTGGTGTAATGTGTTTCTTGAATGGTATGTGCCATCACATTTTGGGCAGTGGTTCTAATTCTCAATCGTTGTGATGAGAACACATTGTTATGTTTGTTGAGGGGATGTGGTTGTGATGTGTGTGTATGGTGGTGAGATGGTGGGGGTTTTGGATAGCAAGTTTTATATAAAATGTGTTTTGGATGTTTTGTATGTGAGAAGGGAAAGATATTATTTTTTGTTCTATTGTGGTATTTTCTTGGTTGACCATGGAATAAATTATTATTCTACGAACACGAAATCGACGAATTGAAAATGATTTACTGTGGGAAGGATTTTATGAGTGAAAGTTGTATTAAATAAATTAAATATTAACTAAAGGGACTTTTAAATGTGAATAAATGTATTAGTAAATGAGTGTTATTGTAATATAATTAAAATGAATAAATTATTATAAAATATAAGTGGGTGTGTAATTCTATTGATATGTGTTGTGTAATGAATTTTAATGGTGGTGAAAATTATGAATAGTTTCATATGATGAAAACATTTTTTATGGTGTACACTGTTGAAGTTTATGTGATCTCATAGGTTGTGTATCGTGTGATATCTACCAATCAAGTATTTCATGTTATTATTATATACACCTGACCCAAGTTAGAAAACATTAACAATTCAAAAATAATTTGAGATTTATATTTTTTCCCCAACATCTAGTTTTCAAGTTATACTGATTGATTTCTACCCCAACATCCCCTATATTCCTTCGGATGTTATGGTCAAATGAGTTTTTTTGTGATTAACTAATGATTATATGAGTTTGTGTTGATGATTTCTTTACAATTGTATGATTTTTTCTAATAAATTACACTTTAATTATAATGATGTGATATGTGGTGGGTTTCATGCTTGTTAATGGAGTAAACGAGGTTTATTCCCTTTATATTCATGATACCATACCACTAAGAATATTTGTAATGATTATGATGCGATGAGATGCATAATTTAGGGGACAGTTACTGATGCTATAAATGGATTCTAGCACTTTTGAGGGTTTCTAGGTAGGGATTCAACCCATCACACATCATAGATGACTGAATATGTGGTGAGATATTTATGTAACAGAAGGGATAATATGATATTTGATGAATACATGTGAGAATGGGAAATCAGAGGAGAAGTGGTTACAATAAACTTATTATTTGTGTAATATTGATATATTCTTACAGTATTGGATTAATAAATTGGAAATCCACCTTTGGTAAAGATGATATTGGTTACTATAACTATTTTGGTGAATGTTAGTTATGACAATTATTTACGGGCTCATTAGTATTCTATTTTAATGTGTCTTTTTGAGACATTTGGTATGATCATACAATGTATTACTGTTACGCTCACCATGTATATATATCATAATGTTTTATTTTTCATGAGGATTTTAGGGACTGATATATACATTATTATCTTTGGTTTTTTATTTTGTATTGGGTTTCTCATATTGGACTATCATTTCAAATTTAATTAGAGAAATTTATTAGTATTTGTTGACATTTTTCGTGAATTGTGGAATGGCATGGGTTAATAATTAAATTATATGTTGTTGTATCTTAATGGTTTATTATCCTATATTATTACCCTATATTATATACATGGTAATGCCACCCATTTAGGAGAAGATTATTCAATCAGTTCTAGTCATAAACCTTATACATTATGGAGGAGGGTCTTATGGTTCATTATATATCTTCCTTCATTGATGGTCAAAGAGGGGGGCCATTTTATGGATGGGTCCATAATATATTGGTATAAAAAAATTAGATATAATATGATTTTCTTATTTAAACTACATGATGATTGGATGGGTTGGAAGGGATATGTTACCATTTGATATTATAGAATGAAATAATTATGGGTGATAGTCTATGATAAGATATTTTATGGGCACCAATATATGATACAAGGTATTAGAGATTATTTAATGAATATATAAGTGATAATATATATACGGAAGAGATATAAAAGAGGTACATATATCATTCATGATTTATTATTTGTATGAATTTTTAAATTTTTTGGGATTAAAATTAAATTTATCTATTAAACTTTGATAAAAATACCTATAATTAGGATAAGGTTTTATATATTCTTTTCATTATAGGATCATCGTCACCATCCTTGTGTAGTTTATAAAATTGTGGAAATGTTGGAAAATTGGGTTAAACATTTGGAAATCAAACAAATATTTGAGGATAAGGAATGGTATAGATCCTTTCACTCCATTAAGTGAAATAATTTAGTAATATGTGGGGGAGAATATCATATTTGTTGATTTAGAGACAAATATATTAGTTTGGGTTCTATTTCAGTAATATTTGAAATCAGGATATATTTGAGGTGTCGTTGGATGCAAATCAAATTTGGGAGATTCATAATTGTTGTCAACTCTGTATCTTTGTTATTATAATGGGGAATATGTGTTGTTTGTAGAAAACCTAAATGAGATTATTTTAGAATACTTGGAATCTATGTTGATGGAATCAAATTGGTCGAAGCTACTCAAACATCAAAATGGGATCTTGATTGTGTATGGTGATGAGATAATATTTACGGACTATAGAAACATTCTTCTTAATGGTTTCCCCGAAGAGGAGCCAAGAGAACTATGTATAATAGAGCCAATGTTCCTAGTGTTCAATTATTAATTCATCTCATTTATAATTTCTACGATAAATGAGGTATACATCAATTTTGAAGTTATAAATGAAATTATTGATCCCCAATAGTGTGTTCATTAGGGTATGTTGTTGAGAATGGGCCAGGTAGTTTGTTGAATATATTTATGTAGTTAGGGTTCCAACTATTAGAAAACATACCACAATAGATACCTTAAAATATCTTATAAACTAGTTATTTTAAAGAAACTATCAGGTGATTCTTTTTGTCATTTTATGTATTATGATTACATGTAATCCACTATGGTCATTCTCATATTTCAAAGGGAGGGTAGTTTATTACAGGTGTTTGTGCCCCTTTATGGTAGAGAAAATACTTATCTTTAAGATAGTTTTTATTACTGGGAACACTAACACTTTTTAGTCGGTTGATGGAAGATGTATTTTTCATTGGATGACCAATTGATGGTCCTCGTCTACAGTAACGTTTCCTAGAGTGTGAGCATGGAGGCTGAAATTATAGAGGAAGAGAAGAGGTTTGTGGCCAGATGCCTCCAGAGGTGGCCTGTTTCTAGTTGGTCCATTTGTTATTTTATGAATTTATATTATATCATCTAACCATATTTATTCCATTTTTTGACATAGGATCCCAAGTTTCATTTTTTTCCTTACTTGGTATATACATTGACACTGGGTGTGGAGAGGCTTCTATTTCTCCTAGTGTTATCTATATTGGTTTGTGGCCAAAATCCTCTAATACATGTGAGCTAGGGATTCTAGTGGATAGTTTAAAAATAATAGTCTGTGGGGGATATATTATTCAGTATACATATAACCAATAAGTTAATATAATTGAAATAGATATAATATATTCAACCTGAGAATCCATCATTTATTTTATTATGATATATTCATTTTCAAATGTGGATGTCTAATGAGTGGAATTCGTTGTAAAGTAGAGTTATCAATGATGTGTAAATAATATAGATCCCTTTTCCCTTAGTTTGAGGATTCTTCAGTCAAATCATGGTTATAGTATTTTCTATATGTTATGGATGAGTATCTCAATGTTTTCAAGGACGATGTTATGCCACTACCCCTTGATGTGATGTCATGTTTAGGATAATTATACAACTAGGAACATTTTCAATTTTTATGGATCTTTATCAATTATCCCTTATAGAACAATGATTGTTAAAGACACTGGTTTATGGTCTAACATAGATGGGTTTCACTAAAAAAAGTTTGTATCTATGGGTTGATCTAGTATTATTTCACTAAAATTTTGATGATTGTCTGTGGTTGAGAAAATATTATTGTACGTTGAATTAGGTGATCGTTAAGAACCATTACCCCCACCCAAGGACTGAATAACTATTCATCATACTAAAAGGATCTATTTGGTTCTTGTAGAATAATTTTTTGTATGGACATGAAAATATTTGGTTAAAATATGAGGATTTCATGAAGAAAACATTTAGGTATATATATAGACACATCATGTTCTAGTTCATGTAATTCGGTGTAATGAATGAACAATCTATGATCTTGAGATTCATGAACTCTATATTCTATGAGTTTCTAGACTATTCCATCATTGGATTCAATGATGATATTTTGATCTAATTAAATAACCATGGGGATCATAGTGATCATAAGAGTGATGTATTACATGTCCATTGAAAAACCCGCTCTAGATAAGGAAATCTAAGTGTAAATTCCTGGAATAAGAGGTGTATTTCCTATGTAATGTGGTGTCTCAAAAGGGTGTAATTTTCGAACCATCAAATGTATATTATGTTTTTTCATAGTTATTTCCCATGTTTGTGATGTTGGTTTACTGGATCCTTGTCCATGTAGGATATGATTAGTGGGTTGGATCCAATATCTCTCATATTGAGGCCCCACTGAAAGTGTCGACCAGTAAGGACTAGATTTCTATATAAACTAATAAATACAAGGAATATTTTTGAAAAACAATGGATAAATTGATAAGTTACTTGGTTCATTCGTCTCTTAAGGTGGGTATTGAATTTGTGGGTATTTTTGATGAAACCATTCTATGTTTTCAATTCATCATTATTCTACATATAGTATTTATATTTCATGGTTCTAGGAAGCTATATCCCAAATTGTATTATTGCACCACCCATGGTCTACATTTGTGGGTATTTTTGATGAAACCATTCTATGTTTTTTTCTTATGAAGACACAAATCTACTATATAAGGGGCTTCACAATTTTTTAGATTTAGATAATGGTTATGTGCATTAGAGGCTCATGAAGTGATATTTTAATTCTATATGTGAATTAATATATGCTATGAATCGATAAAAATCAATGTGTAGTAATCGGGTTATGGATATGAGGTTTTCATATACCCAACTGAATTCATGACATAAAGTAGGGTCCATAAGAAAATTAATGATGTGAATATATATTCCACACCATTAGTGACGATGTGTTTAACTTGAATAAAAATTTACAGGTATAGAAAAAAAAAATTATATCTCTCTTATTTCTCTCAAATAATGGGTGAATTCTTGGTATTTTTCCATGATCATTCATCCCATTTCTACATTATTTGATCCTTGGATTAGACACGGTTGTATTTGGAAAACAATCATTTCATAAAACCCATTTATTCATATTTATTATCATGTTATGATTTAGTAGTATGTAGTTTCTATGTTTTTTTAGTTCAAAGAGGGTTTGGGATATATTATCCATGATCTACTAGTATGGTTTTTGTAGACTACGGGATTCCTTGTGTATTTATGTTCATTAGTTTGTTTATGCTTCTCCATGTTATGTGTGGATATTCAAAAAGATATATTGAGGTATGTGATACTTTTCCTATAATTGTTTGTGGTAATGTGAGAAAATTTATTGATTTTTCCATCCATTATATATATACTAAAAGTTTTCTTAATTATTATAATGAATTTTCATAATTATTTTTTTGTAATTTTGAATATAGTTTTATATTATTTATAATTTTTTTAAACAGTCTTGTTTTCAAGGATGATATTCATGGTTGGAGGTATACAAGTTCATTATATTATTGATATGACATGATACCCATTAATTATTGATTTATTTTTGTCTACATGAATGCAATGGTTAATTATTTATATATTAGTTATTATTTAGACTGTCATAGAAATATTTAATTTCATTAAGAATATGCATGCTATATGATTAAGTAAATAACACAATTTCTTTGATAAATATAAATTTTTATTTCAATATGCAATTAAATGTTAGGTCTTCTTAGTGTGATGGTTGGATGGAATGGGATATGAGGAAGGTTTTCTATGGTAATGGTGTTTCACATATTTTGGAGTGTTATGGTTGTGTTATGTGGTGGATGTGATGTTGGTAAAGGTGTGGTGGTTTTGATGTTTAGATGTGATATTGAGATGGTTAGAGTTTTTTTAGATGGAATAGTATAAATTTATTGTTTTTGGATTATATGAGATGTGAAATCTATTCTATAACAAATCAAAATTTTAAGAAATATGTTTCAATAAATAAAATAAATTTCTTCTTTATCTTTCATTACATGCCACAGTGAGATTTAATGACTCGTGATATAGTATTAATATTATTATATAAAAAATAATTATAACCTATATATTATAAATATTTAATTGATATAAATAAGCACATTATAAAATTTTTAGATAATGGTTTTTATTGAATAAAACATATTTATAAAAAACATATTGTTTTTGTAAATTTCATTATATGATTCAGATATAAACTTTTTCTCGAAAATGTATAAACCAATTTATGTAAAAAATAGTTAAATTATCCTTCACAAATATTATTAAATAAATTTGATAAAATAATATTAATTTTAAAAGGTATATGACAAAATTATCTTTGACTGAGTTTTTGAAATTTTATGAAAATATTAATTAATTTTTAATAGTAAATAAATACTTATTTTCATTAATGGTTTCCTTCATGATTAGAGAAAGAAAACCTGCATTTTTTATAATGAATTTTAATTTTGTATTTAGTTAAATATTAAAATTATTCATCAAATTTATGTCATTAGATCAATTTCGTATTTAATTTCAATACCAAAACTTCTTATTCATATAATTTATTTTGAAAAAAACGTATTCTTCACATTTGTGCATTTTATATTAAATTAAACATTGAAAAATCAATGGAATGAATTTGATAAAATGGATTCCATATTTGTATATAGATTAATTTAAATTACATTATTTGATCAACTTAATATTTGTCTATTTTGATCATTAAAATTTGAAAAACTAAATTAATGTGGTTGAGGTTAAAAATCATTAATAGGGTTTAGAATAATTAAAAAGGTAGTTTTTGAAATAAGAAATGTATATATAAGTTTTTTTGGATATATTTAGACCTATTAATATGCCGAATTCAAATCTAGAATCATTTTAAAACAATTTTCTTGAAATTTAGATTAAGGTTTTAGATTCTCTTAGGAAATTGTCATATAGATTCAATGTATATTCCATTGGCCATTTATAAAATTATGTACCCTATCTCCTCATTTTCAAACACCCAAAATCCTATTGGTTCAAAAAATACCTTCTCAATTCTCTCTCATACTTCCCTCCCCACATCATATAGGTATTATTTCTATTAGTAATCACTTTTATGAAGGCATTATGTGTTAACATTATGACATGGTCTGAAAAAGATATATCATTCATAACCAAAATATTATATTTTACTTCATTACCCACATACTCATAAAATTCATTAAATATAATTATTTAATATATTCATTATACTTCATATACTATAGTTTTATTATGTTCTTGTTATTAGCTATATCCATATCCTCTTTTATTAAGTGGGAAAAGAAATTATCGATTGTGTGTACGGTGGATTGCCACCATAACAATTGATGTAAGTAATTTTACATCATTGTATCTCAAAACGTAATATAATAATGGATTTAACATTTTCATGTTAAATTTATTACATAATTATATTTTAATTATTATAATATCACATCAAACTTCATACATTCAAATTTATTAAAAAAAGATAACAGTGCTCGAATGTGCATGTTGACTATTGGCTCTACGAAGTGATGGGACATTATTTTCATTTCATTTTGAAATAAATGATAGTTTTGATATATTTATTGAATATGTATGATATGTGATAAATAAAAATTATTATTTGTTAGTGATATATTATTTAACTTTATTTTATTCCGTCTATCCATAAAACGGAAATAACATTCATTTGTATTTACGGATTACTGTCTCTATGAATGATTTCATTAATTTTATATCACTATCATTTATGGACTATTATATTTAAATTCATAATTAATATATATTATATTTATATCATGGTTAAAATTTTTTAGCCGACAGAACCATGATAAAATAAATTCTCTAAAAATAACAAACCCAAACATATATGAAAAATGAAACAGTTATCATGAGAAAGGATATTTTAACAACGAATTCTTAATATGTGGGTGATGAAAGTTTTTTTATATAATTTTTGTATGATTTATATTATCTTACTTCATGAATAAATTTATATAACCCAATATTAATTATTTATGAGTTATGAATGTGTATGATGAATGTCAACACTTTAGGTAAGGGTTTTATTCATTTCACATTTATTATTGTGATACACATTACATATTAAACACATATTTTCAGGTCATTGGTTTTATACATCCCATGAATTTAATTTATTATTATAATATTTAAATTATTTTATATTCAAATCTACATAAATTTATTTCTTTTATTGGGATTACGATTCAAAATTTACAATGGATGGAATGGTTTTATGTTACAAAATCAATGATTATTGGTATCCCTTATAAATATGCATCTGATAATGAAATATTATGAACAATATATGAAGAAACTAATGTAATTAATTCTAATCATGTTATTTCCTTATAATATTTTTTTAATTTCCTTTTTCAATCGCGGAGACCAAATGTGACTAGAATAATTTTTTTATGGAAAATAGACTTTATTTCCCACCTTAGTGAAATATTGTTTATCTTACTTATAATTATTTTAAGAATAGGTTTAAAATAATGATTTTACAATTTAAATAATATTTTTTAATTAAATTATTACCCTAGTTTTACATTTTTTCAAAATTGGATAAATAATTTTTTCATTTCTTGAACAATGACCTATTGAATTTTCACCATAATGTGAATGGAATCTACATTTTAAAATGTATGAAAAGATTTTTATTTACCCCCATAATGTCCTACAAGTTTTTAAATCTACCATTATATGGTTCCATTGTAATTTTCAAAAAATATATTTTCATTAATCGTTGTTAACTTATTATATTTTAAATAATTGGTTTTAAAATTGAAAGTATATTTTCCAAAAAAAAAGTTCTAAGTGATCTTTCAAAATCATCTTCAATATAAAATTACAACCATTTAAGTTACATAATAATTATTAGGGATATGATCCAATGATATTATAATTATTATTTCTATGAACGATTTATATTTATGATTAATGGTTTTTAAGAGACACATTCTTTTTCAATGTGTTATACAACGATATATTGTTAAAATTATTATGAATCCTATTTCATTTACACAGTTATACAATGATAAAATGATTATGAAAAAAATTTCATTTATATATTTTATTTGTGATAAATCATTTATGATATTTTGGAATAACAGTTTATGTATTATTTTATATTTGGGACCTATATCTCTATCCAATTTAATGGGAAATGATGAATGATCTATGAGATATATGTTTCCAAAAGCAGATTTCCCAATCCTAAAAAAGAGGATACATGGGATGTTTTCTTTAGCCAAATAGATATGTCACATTATAGGTTATTCTAATACCCAAAAGGGGAACATATGTGATTATCCTAATCCTGAATTAGGTACATTGTTGGTCAACTAAGGCCTAACATTTTTTTCTATTCTTGGTTGTTATATTTGGAAAATGAGTTTCTATGCATATTTGTTTGATAAAAATATATACCTTATACAATTGTTTTGATCTCACCATTTATTTTCTTATATTAATTTTTTATTAATGTCTTATACTACTAAGATATGTATTCCTTATATAATTTTTAAAATATGTGATCTGTAGCGCATTTTGTTTAAATATTACTCTCATATTAACATACCCTTATTTCCATTCTATGATGACATTTCCCTTATTTACTCCTTATGAAAATATAGTACCTCAATATATTATATTTTATTTCCCTAGGTTATGATTTATTTTATTACTCTTGTGATTTATATTATTATTTTCATTTATGAATAATATATTTGTAGATGATGTAGTTATCTTACGAATAAAGTTTTTATATATCTGAGATTCAAATGAGACTAAACAATTATTGTCCATGGGATTTCTTATATATAATGAATTGAATAATCATATTTTAAATATATAGTTATTTATTAAAATCCAACTTCTCTATAACTAGTATTAGAAGAAACTTATTATTTACCATTGGAACATTGATGAAAAAAATTAATGATTGTTATATGGATTAGACTAGGGGTAATCAAAGGTATATAAAAATGTACTAGAATTTTGAAAAGGGGTATATTGGGAGTTTCCAAGAATTTACATCCCTATCTAGATAAAAAAAGTTGATATGGCTCTGGAAATGTTTTACCTAGGCATAATAACTCCAAAATGGGATCATTGATTTTTACTTGATCATCAACTGATGTTGAAAAATAGACATGCCACACACTTGGTTTGACTCTCCTATGGGGTATGTTTTTAGAATTTTCTAACTATATACAGACCATCACAAATTATTAAAATATTTTATGACTCTAAAAATCAAGATCAGACATATGGTATCATATTTTTAAAAGATGGTTTCCATTTTTAGACATGTTATGAATGATTGATCACCCTGAACAATTATTACTAACATCCATGCTGGCTGTTTTGGTTTTAAAAATGAATTGAAGGCAAAAAAATAAAGTTAGAGTGGTGATAGGTATTCAAAAGTATTTATGTATCTAATTCATTATTAGTTATATAAATACCAATATTTCATTAAAATAATATAGAAATTTTAATTAATATCAGAAGTGATTAGATATTTAATTAGTGGTTGAAACCCATAATGGTATGTTGATCACATATCAAGTCTATCATTCTTATCTAGTCGAATATTTTGGGAATGTTATTCCTTCAACACATGTTTTTCACCATTTGATTAAATGTTTTGTAAACATATAAATGGAAAAATTTTTTCAATACATATATCCCACATAAATTGTGTACAATGAAATGTCACATTTGATATTCCAAATGAAAACAAGATCGAAAATAATTAAAATAATAAATCATTGATTTTGATTAAAGTAAACCCATTGTATTGGTCTTGATTAGATATTTTAAATGGTGTTTATGAATTATGTTTGGGGAAAAAATAACCATTTTTTATATTCCTATTTTTGAGGGTTTTTTGATGTCACTGCATAATATTTTCCATGTATTACAAAAAAATGATGTTTCATACTCAATATAATGCATACCTTATCCCATACCTATTTAATAGCCTCCTTATAGAATAGTCCCTACTAAGTTGTTGGAATTGATAATGTAACTCAAAGATAATTATTATAAGGAATTTATTCATCCTAGTATTTCACTTTAAGGAAAACCTATTCTTGGTGTAAATAATTAATATTTTTTTATTAGACATTCATTGATTATAAATAACTGAACAAGATCACAATCATTAAAAAATATCCAATACTACAATTTCATGAATTATTTGATCCACAATAAAGAGCTCAATTAACAGCCAATATTTATTATCCCCATGAGAAATTTGGTCAATATATGGACAATATAAATATATGGTCATGTGTATTTCTCTTAATAGTTTCCCCAATTATCATTTTGGATTTAATGAATTTAGTATATAAATATTTCATATATTAGTTAGTGGTAGTACTTATTGACTATGTTCTTTTATATCTAATGATCAATAAAGAGAATTAATATCATATACGGATTATGATATTGACCAAAAATATGTAGGTGATTAATGAAATTTTAAAAAACTATAAACTTTTGATACCAAATAATTGATTTTTGGTTTATATAATAGAAATTGGGGGAATATTGGTGGATCCATCAAAGTTCAAGGCTATTATGAATTATCCCAGATGAACAATTATTACATAGATCCATATTTTTCTTAATTTTACAGGATATTATCGATGATTTATGGATACTTTCTAATCAAATTACAATTAAACAACTATGCTAACTACTAAGGGAGATATATTTCTATATATAGATGATTGCGAGGAATATTTAAAGGATCTAATAAAATTATTAACCAAATAACCTGTTTTTAAAATACGATGTAATGGAGATGGTATTTTTAATAAATATTGATGTATAAAATAAGATATTTTGATGTTTTCTCAGGAATATTAATATTTTGATATCTTATGATTATTAAAATTGAGTGTTCAGGAGAAAAAATATGCAACTCATGGATTGGATTTAGCTACGTTATTTTTTTAATTAATGATATGGAGGAATTTTATGTATAGATAATAGTGTTATACATATACACATCATACAATTAAAAATTATATATTCACCTAAAATTAGTTGATCATGATCCAAAGAATATGGTTGGAGGTGATTAAATATTATTACTGCTTAAAACATTCACCCCATGTGAATGAAAACATAGTGGTTGATGCTTTCAATTGAAGGGATCATGTCGGCTTATATATGATGAGGATAAAAAAATATCCAATATTTTAGGATCTTTAAAGGATTGATCTAGAAATCCATATTGATTGGTAAAAATGATATATTTCAGAAATTAATTTTCAAACACAAATCATATTAATGATTATAGAGACGTAAAAGTAAGATATATAAAATAGTATATGATTAATAATGTTCTTCAATTTAACATAGATTATGATGGAATGATAGGTTTTAAAAAGAGTGTATTTGTTCGATCAATACTTGAGTTGAATATTGAAAATTTAGAGGAAAGTAAAAATTCATTATTATTTATTATTCTGAGCTATACAATGATGTATAGAAATTTTAATGAGTTTTTATGGTTAGAATTTATTTTGAGAAATATTGAAAATTTTATATATCATTACATAGTATGTCTACATGTTACAGATATTAGACAAATGTATTGGGGTTTTACAACCATTATCCATAACATAATGGATATGGTAAAATATCACCATTGATATTATCAATAGAAAAGACATAAAATCTAAAGTTCAAAATAGAATATGGTTTGTAGTTGACCGTATTATAAAGTTAGTACACATAGAATCTATCATATAATATAAATCTATCTAAATCAAAATTCCTGGAAATAATTTACAAATTTGAAATGTTTCATATACTACCACATTCTATTATATCTAATCAGGATCCCAGGTTTTCGAAGAAGTTCATGTGATGTATTCTAGTTGTTCTGGATACATAGTTGGGTCTCAATATGAAATATAATTTCCAGACTAATGGTCATTATGAAAGAACCGTTCAATCCTCAAAATATATGTTCATATATTATTTTATGGATATCAAATGTAGATGCAGTCAACACTTTCTAGTATTTGTGGATCCATTCATCAATATATTTCACTCGAGATTTAAAATAGCTTATTATGAAGCCCCTTATAGATGGAAATATAGATAATCATTATTTTAGGATGATGTTGGAGAAATAATTTTACTGAGACCTGAATGAGCATAGGAAATGGAAAAAAAAAATAGACTTATTAACAACATATAATGTTATCTTAGTGTTGATAGATAATTTATAACGAAAATCATTGGCATAAACATGAGTTTGAAATTAGTGATAATGTCCTCCTATGAATTTATATATTTATGAAGATTATGATATTTGGAAATAGTTGAAGGATTAACCTGAGTTATATTTTCTCATTGAAGATTTTTGATCGAGTAGGGAATGTTTCTTATCACATGGAACGTACACCAAACCTATCTAAATTCTACAATGACCTCAATATATCTCTCCCTAGGAAGTATGTACCAGATAATTAACAAATATTGATCTCATAGGTAATAAATTTGTATCAACTTTGTTTATTTTAATAGAAAACAAAAGATATTCAAGATCATTGAGATAATTTAATATTAAACAAGTCCACTAACCTGGTCAAGGTTTTATAATGAAACTGTTTACTTGATTAAGATACATGGGAAGATTAGGTTATATTGAGGTATAAATATCCACATTTTTTTATGATTATAATTTTTTTATATGAAAATTTTATTTTTAGGTGGGATATAATGTAACACATTGATATTTTATGAAATATTATATAAAATTAAATTTAATTTATTCAATATTAGGAGCTACATGCAATAACATGTTTTAATGAACCACAATATACTACTAATATTATTATATAAACATGAAAGTTATAAGATAGAGATTAAGAAGTGATGTATAAATAGATATATTTTTTTTTAAATTATGTATAATGGTTTCATATAAATATTTAATATCCGGAGAATGTAGTTAATTTTTATTAATGTATTTATATTCTTCAAAAGTACATTTTTCTCAAAAAATGATTCTATGGATTGTTCTGGATGAAATATTAAAATTAAATAATTTCACCATTATAAAATTTATTTTATAAATTAAAAATTATTATTTAAATCTACATGTAAAAATTTTATGTGAGTGTATTTTTGAAAATTTCATGAAAATATTATTTTTTCGGGGAATAGAAAAGAAATATTTATTTTTATTAAAACAATAATTATATTTAAATCCATGAAACTATATATTTTCTTTTAATATGACATAAAAATTAAATTACACAACTATATATTTAATAATCTAATATAGGTCATTTGAAACATTTTCATAATGAATTAAAATATAAAAAACTCTTATCATTATGTAATTTTTTTTTGGGAAAACCACTTCTTCTTCGTGTCTCCCAATTTGTTATAAATTAGATTATTATTTATATGTGAATTTAATTATAAATAATTGATTAAATATTTTATTCCAAAACAAATTATATTACATAATATGTTACTTTTTTGACAATTAATAATAAAAATAAAAAAAATATATTTAATATTTTTAAACAGTAAACGTGTTTAGCAGGTGTTAAACCAAAATATAATGGATTGTATTTAATTAAAACATGTACCAATATTAATTTAAATATTTATTTAAAATTATATACTATTAAACTTTAATCTATATACATTTTATGAATGTTTATTTGGAAAAAACTTTATAATTTTGAATTTTTTGAAAAGTTTCCATTTTGATTCTTAATGGGTTTGTCCCCCATATATAAGGACATCACCTATATTATCTCCTTCAGACTAACCAGAGATTTATTCCCGATGTATAAAAAATTAATTTCATATATAAATCACCATATCCTATATCCCTTGTTGTTATTAGGAAGCATTTTTATTAAGGCTTTTGGTGGTAACATATAGATGTTGTCGAAATAAGAGGTATTGTTCTTGACTGAGCATGTTTATATTACTTCTTCTTCCACCTCATTAAAATATTATTAAAATATTTAGATAGGACAAAATTAGTGTCTCATATATAGAAATATGTTATTATATCAGTTTAATATCATATATATACCTCCTCTTCCATAAAATTTGAAATGAAATCATCGATCATTTGAATAGAGGACTACCACCCTATAAAATGATGTAATTTATTTTTCCATCACCACTTCTCATGGATGGATATTCCGATTTATTTATCTTCTTACCTTCAAATTATTTCGAATGTGGTAACATGACTCAAGAATATACATCAACTACCACCACCATGAAGAGATGTGATATGTTTTTCATTTTATTTTGAAATGGATAGTAATTTTGATAGATTTATTAAAACTATATGATATATATAACATAAAAATGATTATATAAGTGTTATATATTATTTAAAATCTTATCTATCCAACAGTTGATAATATAGAAAGAATATTTATGTGTACGTACAAACAACCATCTTCATGAACAATGCAATTCATTTTCATTCAGAAAAAATTATAAATTACGGAAATCAATATTAATAATATATGTGATATTATGTCATTTATATAATTTTTTATTTGATTGATCCATGATCTATGTAAAATTAGTAAATTTTCCAAACCAAAACATACATTCAAATGAATTAGTTGTTATAAAAAAAATTATTTCATGAATTAATTGTTTTTAATAGGGAAATCAAATGATATAAGTAAATAATAAATGGTATGTTGCATAAGTTTATGTTTATGTAATCTATGGATACCAACCCTAAATTAATCATACGGGATGTACGAACATGTATGAAAAATTCTGATAGAAGAGGGAAGGTATTTCTCATCACAATTTTATTTTTTCAAGAAACATGTTGTGTTCATCAATTTTTTGTGTAATTTACATAATTCCAATGAATATGTGTTCTGATTATTTTAATGAATTTATTAAAAATAAATATCAATCAAATTTAATTTTCCCATTGGGGATTTTAATTCTAAAGACACATAAGTGGTAAATGTATTATGTTATAATCTAATTGGTTATCTTGATTAATTATTGTTATGTATCCAATGATGAAGTATAATGACATATATCTCAATAAAATCATGAATTTTATTTTCATATAGTTATTTATTTCATTTTCATCAGTTTTATAACCACAAATACCTAAATAATGTCTTTTAATTAATAAAATATTTTTTCCTTTTGGTTGAAAATCCTTTCTCTTCCATGCCCATGTTTTCTAAATTTTTTTTGAAGAATTATATTATTATTATACAATGATTTATTGAAGAAACATTTACCCATGTTTTATTTTTTTATGAAATGGTTTAAAATTATTATTCTTTTCATTTTTTGGAAATTCACATTTTATGTTTATATTTTTTATGAAAGTAATATTTATTTTAACATGTATTACATAATGATATGTACTAAATTTATGACAAATCAATGTATTAAACATTCTAGTATATGATTCTAAGATTAATTTCAATGTAAATATTTTCCTTTGCTTTCAGAAATATTGAGATTTTAAATAAATAATTTTAAAACAGAATCTTTAATTTCCTCACTGACTATTTCTTTGATGTTACATGATATTTATTGGGGATATGATTCTATGATAACAAATTTTTTATTTCTATGGATTGATTATATTTATAATGAAGTTATTTTATCAATCCTATTCCTTTTAAATGGGTTTTTCCATGATGATTTTTTAAATGATGTTGAAACCCATTTCATTTTATGGGTTATAAAAGGATAAAATGTATGGAAGAACCATTCCTGTTATATTTTATTTTCTAAAAAAAATATTATGATATTGTTTCTCATAAATGATTATATTATGTGACGGGTTTGACCAATGATTCGCTCCATTTAATTGGGTAATTACCAATATTTTATGAGATAAAATGGAAAAAAGATTTTATTATAATATCTATAAAAATAGTACATGGGAGGTTATACCAATCATGTAAATAAAGGTACAATAGATGTTATACAATGCCCGAAATACAGTTTAGGTTTGTTAATCGTGTACCCAAATCTTGTATATGGTTGGTTATCCCAATCCTAACATGTTATCAATGTGTGGGTATCTTTCCTTGAAATATGATTTTCAATGATTATTTGTATGCCACAAATCCATACCATAGAAAATGTTATGATATATGGGTTATTTAATTTTATTTCATTATGATTCATATATTAAAAATATCAATATTTATTCCTCGAATCTAGTTTGAATTCTATGATATATAGAGGTTGGATTTAAAATTACACTAACATTCTCAAAACCATATTCTCATATTACATATATGTATTCCTTATTTAGACTTATTGAGAATTACAGGTCACCCTTTATTATATTTTCATTCATCGGTATATGAATAAATGTATTATGTATGATAGATATAATAAGGGATCTAGTTATAAAGATCATAGTGCTATATAATGTAGATAACTTGTGAACTGGTTGTTTATCTATCCCATATTCCAATGTAAACAAACCATTACTATACATATGCATTTTTTATAATTTAATGAATAAACTGAATTTAAGATTTAATATTTATGTATATGAAAATCCTAGTTTACAATATGTTATGATTTCTACAGTTGTGTTATTTTCCCGATTATCCATTGAATAAATTATAATACTGAAAATAGAAAACCATTGATTGTTAAATGAATAATAACAAGATTAATTTTTTAATTTATAGATTTCTTTAATAAACTGAGTGGATAATGAAAGGAATTTTTAAATGTGAATTAATATATTAGTAAATGTGTATTATCATAAAAATTTTAAATATTGAAAATGATGGAACTTATAATTGAAAGTATGATTTTTTGGATGTGTGTATTGGTGGTCTTTTGTAATTAATTTTCCTAGTGGTAGATGTTATGAATGATTTCATATGGTCAAATGGATTTTTTGAATTATTTTAGTTTAGATTATATAAACATATCAGTTGTGTATTTTTTACTCTCTATATATGATGTATTTTATGTTATTGAAACACACACCAACATTGAGTTTAATAACCATAACAAGGCCCAGATGTTTTGGGTTCCATGTTCTTTCACCAATATCATGGTTGGTGTTGAAATGTATGGTTAACTACACCTCATTTACATTATTCATTAGCATGCAATGATGATTCATATTGGGTTTTGAGATTATCCTCTGGGGATATAGATTGTTGTTTGAGATTACTATATGGTTAGGAGGATGTGATATGTGGTGGGTGTTATACGTGTTGGGAGGATGGGATAAGGTGGATTCACTAGATGTTCATGATACATTAATACCGTGGTAATAAATTTTCATTAGGATGTGATGTGATTATGGTGTGATTTGATGGTGATAGATTATAAAAATCGATATGATACATTATGAGGGTACGGTAGGTAGGGATACATCTCAAGACACATCAGAGATTATTTTATATGTGTTTTAATATATATGGAAGTGATTGGATAATAAGCTGTATGATTTTGGGGAATGAGATATGAAAATTTTCCAGGATGAGGTTATAAAGAGATTACCATTACTATTTATTAGATAAAATGTTACTATATTGGCTTTGTGATTTTGTGATCTAGCCAAGGTGTGGTTGGAATTAGTTAGATGACATGTTTAGGTTCATATTGGTTCTAATGTTTGTTCACTGATGAATTAGTATCATATTTTTCAATGTTAACCTAGAACAATGGGTATAATTTTATAGAGTATACTTGTTATGGAAAACCAATATAAAATATATAATTCATTGATATAAAAGAGGACTTTAATGAACGAGTAGGAAATTACTAGATTTTTTTGGATATATTTTTGAGTATAGAATATGTTGGAAAAATATAAAGAGAAAATAATACTACATTGATGTTAGGGATTATTTTATACATTAAACAAATAGTGAAATAATCCATGGACCAAAATGTTTAATTTCATGGGGAACAACAACATAAACCACTTAGTTTACAATACTTATGAATAATTCCCCACAACTATTCTCCTATATATCCTCTTCTAGATAACTCATATGACATAACTGTATTCATAACACAAGTAGTGGAAATATAAAAATGGGTGAGTTCAAAATCATATTTTGGGAAACATATCATCTATTTATAATGATTAGATCAAAAATATGAATCAAAACATGTGTAAAGAAGTAATATCTAATGAATATACCATGAGATCTTAAGTTATAAAAAAATAATTGATCATTACAGATCATGAAATTGGAACACAATTCCAAATAAATTTCATTAAAATTTATTATATAATTATTATGAACATGAAATCAATACATAATAAAGGGTAATATAATTAGAAATGTAATATCGTAGACAATTTTATAGTATTAAAATGAGGAACATTTTTAGATATGTGGTGGATCAATCATAAGCATATGAATTTTTTTGAACAAAGTAATGTTTGTAAACCCTTTAATATTGAGTCAAAATCATGGAATGTCCACTATTTTATTTTTTGATAAAAATACGAATATATCCAACTATGAATATCTATTGAAATATAAACTGAAATAAAATAATTGTATGGTGATATAACACCCCACAATCCATCATTATTATATATGAGTTCGACAAAAAATTAAATCACTCAACTTATATTTTATAACTCATGGGATAAAAAATGAGTTCCATAATATTTCCAAATGGAATCACATAATGAAAAAACCCAAGTAAATTTGATACCAAAACAGGATCAGAAAAAAATATCACATATTACTCAACCTATAAACCCTTAAATCATTAGAGAAGAATAATTTAAAAAAAATTAAAAATAAAAACAACTTCTCTATAAATTATTTTTTTAATATCATCTTAAACAGATATGATGTCAGAATTTCACCATAGAAAATACATTTTTCAAAATGATGTTGAACCATCTAAAATTATTTCATTGAAAAAAAATCAATAAATAGACAATGAGATGAAATAAATTATATGTCAACATACGATGTAGAAATGATAGAGATATGTTAATTTAAAGGAATAAACATTGAAATATTTGAGAATGGATTAACTAAAAAACATAAAATATTAAAAGGATTTGAAAACCATTTTTAAAATAATGTTCTATAGAAGGTTTATAGGTAAAAATAAAATGATATTTTCCCCTAGGGATATTGGAAAATTTTTTGGAATAAAAAATGTGGATATGGATGTAAAATACATTATGATATAGAGAATTATTCTCTTTATATTTTTAGTTCTAAAAAAATTAATTCATCACTGAAGATGAAATTGGTGTGAAACCGGAATTATCCATAAAATAATGTGAAAAACTAATTATCATAGATTAGATATTATAGTATATGAAAATTTTTGGGAAAAATAGATTTGATTATAATATAATGGAAGGATTTATATCCACATAACCCCTTACCCTTAATCATCCTATGTTAATGTACACTATCCTCCTGTATAGAAAATATATAAATAATTATATAATATTTAAGAAACATGTTAATTTCATTAACCTTTTGTAAAATTCTTTTATAAATATTCAATACATATATATTAGTTAGATAAAATCTATTTAGAAAATCATGTTTCAGAAATCATGATCATTTTGAAATTTTTTTAAAAACAGTTTTGTTCTTTATTCTACACCCAAAGTTCATATTTACAATATAAAAATATTTAAAAAAATCTATTTGATAATAATTTATAAGTATTTAAATCCATTTATATATTTTTCTAATAATTTTTTTAATGATAAAATCAAATATGATCTCATTTTAGTGAGTTTAATGATTGAAAGGTCATATATAAATATTTTCATTAGGAAATAAAATTATCATTTTATAAAAAAATTTATTCCAAGAATAAATTTTTGTTAAATGTATTAATTTGAATAATACATTACTTATTAATCAATGACATATACCATACAACATCATTCATGTAGTTGGTAAAAATAGATAAAAATTATTTTGTTATAACGACTGAATGAGTTAGTAAAAATTACCATATAATTATAATATAAATGTTAAGAAATATCTAAACATTCATATGTATAATATATATTCATTTAAATCATCTTATGACTATATATTGGGGGTGGTTATGAAAAATAAAATTCATTTATCATGGAGGCCTTTGTCCCCATGTTTGTGAAAATAATGATTATATTTCACAATGAATGAGAACAATGGTGTTATATGAAAAAAAATCATTGTTTTTTAATATAGATAAGATATTAATTCAATAAATAAATATTTGGACCTATCCATGAGATATGTTTATGGAAATCAAACCACATAATGCCTGATTATGAATTTCGTGGATGAATGTCCTTGATTAAATTTGGGATTCAATATGTTTTTTGGTTAATGAGATGCTTATAAGGTGTATGATGATTTTAAGCGGTTTCATGGGTGTTCAAGACACAAAATAATATAAAAGTGTGACATTAAAATCATGTTTCATGGTTTTTACACTATTGGTGAAAAAAATACAAGGGGTAGCCAAACCATGAAACATTGGATAGAGGTATTACATAGGGTTACTGGAGGGTTTTAATATTCATTAAGATATCCAAAATAAACTTGCGACATTAGACCCTTTGGATAGTGTCTTGTGCTTGGTTTGCACATTATTTCAAAAACTAGGTTGGTAAATCATGCACCCTAATAAATGTTGGAAAATATATTGTTTTTCTATTAGTGGATTTTTTTATGCCCATCCAATTTCTCCCTCATTTTATCTCATCTCAACCGAATGGATGAACCAAATGGACCCATTCTTCCTAACGGGGGTTCCACATAGATTCTTTTCTATTTTGAGCTCTTTGGATGCGAATCGATTATTTGACTGATTAAAATTCCTCTCTTATCTCTTTTTTTCTATATTATGGATTATATATTGCAATATATTCTTCCAAATCCCTAAAAACTATTTTTCGTGTCAAATATACATTGGTTATTCAAAGGGTGTTAATATCTGGACTTTAGTCTATGATTAAGATTGATTTCATCATTAGTTTTGAGGTTGGTGGTCTACAAGTTATATCCCTTAGTTTTGTTTTTGATTTCGGCATGTGGGTCAGGAATTTTCATCCATCTTATAGAATATTTGTTACCATGGGTAATATTTTTTAAAATTTATGGATAAATATTGATTTATACACCACACAATACCGAAATAATTCTTTGAGGATAATTATAATGGTTCACAACTATCCATGGGGTGTGTAAGCATTCCTAAACAAAAAAAATTTTAAGGTTAGGTGTAGGGTTGATGTGTGATAACGTAGAGCCCATAAAAAATGTGTCAATATGGTTGGTTGATTTAAAATGGAATAATGAAATTTTTTTAATTTGGTATGTAATAAAATTAGGGGTCATTAGGATGAATACTAATGGGTTATATGAAATGGAAACAAGTAATTGGTTGACAATATATGATGTATGAATTTAATGAGTTAAATTGTTTAATTGAGATGTGGATTAATGACTTCTGAATTATGTTTGAATGTGTAAAAATATTAGTTCATATGTGTGGTGAAAATTCTAACATGTAAATTCATTTTGAATAGAATAATATGTAAATGGGATGTATAAGAGAATTGAAAAATATGATAAATGGGTTAACACATTAGATATGATGATAGGGAAATGTGAATTAACAAATATAAATTGTTGAGTATAAAAAATTGCATAATTTTTGGTTATTAGGGAATATTCTTAATGATTTTAGAAATAAAAAATAGGAATTAGGCTAATCGTATATATATTATAAATGGAAATATTGTTATTGGTTTATGGAAACGTATTAACTCTAATGTTGATGGTTATAGATTATGATTTCTATTTATATTGGCTGTTTTTTGTTGGGATATTGTATCTGTGTGGTGAATGGATAAATTATCATATTCACAAGTAATGGTACTTTAAGGTATTGACTTGGGGTTCTATGACCATGGGTTGTGATTGACCGAGTCTCTAAACTACCCCCCAAAATGAAGAGGTTAAGAATAGTGATAGGGGATCTATTCCGATAACGGTTTCATTCCACCCAGAATAATAAATTGAGGTGATGATAATGTGTTAATGTGATGTGCGTATCCCTAGTGAGATAGGGACTTGACTTTTTCTCTTATACATAGTGATTCATTACCTTTTACCAATGTATAGATGATGTATATACCTAAACCATGAAACATGTGATGAAAATGAATTAAGTAATAATGAGGGTATAAATGATGGAAATGGTAAAAATGTTTAAAAGGGTTAAGCTAAAGAGTTTTAACTAATGGAATCCATGTTTTCCTTATTTTATTTTAATTTAATTAGTACTAGCATGAACTATATGGTTAGACTAGATATTTTGTGAGACCTTTGGGGGTGGCCAGCTGAGTTGTCTTATAACCTACTGAGGCTGCCACTAGGTAACTGAGAATATATCATGGTTTCATGTTAGGATAAGGGATAGGGTCTTATGTTATAGATTTGAGTAGGTCTTGGGAAACACATGATTTAGTACCAAAAATTGAGTCAAGAACAATTTTCGATATATTATTGTGTCTTTACATTGGGTTTTTGTTCACTTTGGCACTACATAGCTTGACATGACATATTTTACTATTTGGTTGTGGACTTGTAACTTGTTTGGAAAATGGTTTTTAATTCATGTTCATTGGATATTATATATATTTTTGGCTATTTCATTGTTCTCTAGTTTATTCTAATATGTAGAAGATGGTATAGTCTCCCCATGTGACTTTTTAGATCCCTTTTGCTAGTTGGAAACCTCTAGTGTATGTGGAGGTGTTCGTGAGGTCATTTGAAAACTTATCCTAGGGATCTGGTTTAGTGGATGATGGGTCTGGAATTTTACCATGATGTATCAGAGGAAGTTTTTTTCTATTCTATAGATATTTAGGATCATATATATAAATTTAGTATATGTTGGGCCTTTTTAATGAGCTCATGAGTAGGAGTAGTTGCCCCATGTAAGAGGGAAACCCTAAGTCACCCAGGGTGGGAATTGTTGTTCTCTATGTGTGTTGTTATAGTTGAATGATATGTCACTGTTGGATAATGAGAATATTTTTTGATGTCACTTTTTTATGATATTTCTCTCATGGACTAAATGTAATGAGATTTTTCGTTAATGTATCATTTTAGGTACTCGGGGATATAGGTGGAATACATCATGACAGTAACATGTTGGATGGGTGTGTGGGTGATAGAGAGTATAATTCAATTTACATCTTTAGATAATCTTATGAATTTTTTTTTCTAACAATGGTGATCCATGTGGGTAAATTAAAATAATATAAATGAATATTTTATGAATAGTGTGTATAAAGAATTGCTTTGAAAGAGTTAAAATTTCTGGTTGTGATAAATTATAATGATTTAATGGTGTATAAAAGTGAAGGATTTTTGAAGTGATGGTATTATGGTTAATTTATTTTTCTTATTGAAATGTTTAAAACAGATAATGTGATTATTGTAACATGTTGTGAAATGGGGAATGTTCTCATGAGAAAATAATTGTGTTGTAAAATAGGAAATGGTTTAAAAATATGTTTGATGAGTGATTTGTGATTAGAAAATTTGGTTTACCCCTTATCAACCAATACCCCCAATATGGATAAAAGAGAGAAGTTTACTAAGTGTGGAAATGACAATTGGGATAGTGTATGTAGACTGGGTTACTTATGGTTTGTAGTGTATGAACATTTCCATCAGTGTTTTATTCATGTTTAGCATTCTTCATTGTATTTGATGAGGGAATAGTTTTGATGTGTGGTCACGAATAAGGTAGGTACTTTTTAAATATTGGGTTAATGGGAGTTTAAACTGTGAATATTTTATTTCAAAAGTGTAGATGTTAATTATAAAATGACGTGTACTGGTGGATGTTTTTAGTAATCCAGGTAGGGGGTATTTTTTCTATTGTTTATTTGACCATTTATATTGGTGATGTGGGGTAGTGGTAGTTCCTGAATTGGAGATTGTGTAGTTGAGTTGTGAGGCCTTGTTGGTTATGATATTGTATATGAGATGTGATTAGGAATCCCTTAGTAGGGATATGTCCTTTGGGTCATGAGAAGTTTTTATGTATTGTGAGTATGGAATCCCTCATGGGCTATGACCATACAAAATGTATGTTTGACCTGAAGGTTAGTACCTGGATTTATCTGAACTTCTGAGTAAGGAACATACAAGTTCTGTTTTGGATCCTTGATATGGGGTTTTCTTGTATTGTCGATATATGTGTATGGTTACCTTTGCTTTGGAACCTTAAGTAAAGGGTCCCTTGGAGTACAAGGCACAGTGGGAATTAGAATGGGGGTGAGGGTGTTGTTCCCAAACATTGATTTTTTCATAGATTTATGTGTATGGTTTGTAATGAGGACCAATTGAATTTATGTTTAATGGCACCATTTTAGAGGGTTTATCACTCAACCTTCATAGTGACCTTTGAGAGAGGTTAGATGAGTTTCCCAATGATTTTGGTTGTGTTTCTGATTGTTGGTTGTTTTGAACATTGTTAGTGGGACATGAAGAGTGTTATAATGGGTTATACCTATAGGGAAATGTGGGACGGTTGATGGTTTGGTGATGTGACATGAGTTGTGGTTATGCTTTGACTATTTCTAGGAAATCAAGGGGGACCTCATGGGATGCTTGCATCGTGATATAGCTTCCACGGAATAAAAAGGGTGGGATATTCTTAAAAGGTTGAATCGATGAATATTGAGTATAATCATGTTTCAGTAAATTGTATAGTTGTTCCATGTTCCATTCATAAGGGAACCTAAGTGATTATAGTTGGATATAAGGTCTGTTTTAATGGTTCGTATCACATAGATTCTGAACTCATCTGTTTAGATCATGGTTAGTGGCGGCATCAATGATTTTTTAGTGGGGGGGGGGAAGAAATTGGTGATTCATGAATGGTAAGATCCTTTTGTTTGGGGGTTTCCACACATGGCGGGTGTTGTCATGTGGAAGGGATATTTTATCTGAATGGTTTGGTTATTGGTGGAGATGTTGCAGATCTCATCGATCTATTAGGGATGATGGACCAGTAACCATGGTCAGGTGAGTAATCATGTTTTGGAATAAGATATGATGGTGTCAGGCTTGTGTAAACTACTTTTTTATTAAGTGAGTGGTCACATGATGATGTGATACCTTGGGGGATCTGGTGTGGGAACATGTAGGTAAATAAATTTTTTGATTAGGATAGTTGTGTGTCATTCTACTCTAAACTAATGTGAAAATAATGGCTATGTGGGTTCCTGTTAGTTTTGAGTAGTGTGGGGGCCTTTTATTTTGGTTCTTTACTGCTTGGGTCATGTAAGATAAACTCTATTGTTGTTGTGTAATTTGTTCCATATGAATAGTTAGTTCAAAACTAATTACTGGATGGTCATGGAGTGGTGGTGACTCATGGATGTTAATCACACCTATGAGTTGGTGGTAATGTTATAATGAGATGTGTGCAGAAAGGATATCTGAAAACCCTGGTAGGTCATAGGGTTCCAAAGTTGGAGGATAAATAAGTATTGTATAAGTTGGTGGTGGTATTCTTAGATAACTTCTTTTCATACCTCACATATTGAACATCATTCCCAAAATCGTGACATCATCCCAAGTATGTTGATACACTAATACTTTATTCCAAGAATCTAGAAGGTATTTTGGTTGGATGAGGTGCATCATAGAATCTAAACATGTGATGGTTTTATATATGTAGTTAAGTGGTGGGATGTACACTATCAATAGTTTTCGGGTGAGTTCCTCAACATTAACCGAGTGATAAATAATTATATGGGTTCCATTCATCGAATCTAGGAATGGACATTGGGTGACATTCATATTCTTTTTTAAATAAAATCTACACATCCATGTCTATGTTTGGGGTTCATCTTCGATTGAGTGTGAACAATATTGGTTGGAATTCATGGTGTAAAATTATGGTAGCAAATCTTCAATGGTGGAGAGGAATAGGTCAGTCCGAAATGTAGGTAGGGGAAGATGATTTGAAGTAGTGACAAAAAGATACCTCAGAGGAACATGTGAGTTGAATGATGGGTCCCTTATAGAGGACATGTGGGCATTGATTATTTTGGTTGATTGAGGAAATAATTGTATTTGTTACCAGGGTGGTTCTTAATGAATTTTAATATTCCTATGTATATACATCAAACAAAATTGTGAGAAATAAAAAAAGTTTGTTAGAAGAGTGGTTGGTTCCATAACACTAATGAAAAAAGGAAGTAGACTCAAGTAAGTGTATTTGTGAGGTATTAGAATTTCTTTATGTTTTAAGAAAACATGACCATGTGATTTAGTGTCATTCCAATGATGATGTTAATCATTCTAGGATGAGTCAGTTGGGGAAATATCGACTCACCATATAGTAGAGGACATATGTGGATAGGGGTAAATCAACATTGGTGGATTGTTCGGGAAGATAAGTTCTTTTAAAATTTTGGAGTGGTTTTGAGTGAGATACAAAACATATATATGTTGTGTATAAGTTATAGGAGTTCATTTTTTAGAATATTTATGGGGTCAGTGGTGTCTGATGATGGTTTAGAGAATAGTGATGTCATAACAATAGAATTCTAATATATGGAGGGGAATGATATTGAAAGGTGATTTGGATGATAGTTATTGGATTAATGTTTGTAAGTTCCCTAGGAATATGAAAATGGTGTAGCGTTCCATCATATGATGATGGGTGTTATAGGATAATACAGTCATGTATAGTCTAACATGATATTGTAAAAGGGAATGTGTGTGTTGAGAATTACCCACATCAAATTTGATTTTGTATTTGTATGTACCATTCTAAATTAATACATAATAGAGTGAGGTCATGTGGATCTTGTTACTCATAGGGATAGTGTGGAAATATCCTCTTTTAGTGTTTCAATGGAAGTGTTGGATGATAATACATGGTGTTGTCTATATGGATGTTATGTTGTAGTGATTTGGAACAAGTGAGGAATGTTGTGGAAGTTGTGTTGAGATTCTTTTTGTCTTCCTTTGATAGTGGGGAAAAACAATAGATGATAGTGGAGATAAACATAACAGGAAAGTGGTTGGATGATGATTTGAACATAGTTTTGGGTTATAGGTAATGAAGTTATCTAATTCGGGTGAGTTGGCCCTGATGGATTGTGTTGGAATGGGTTTAATCAGTTGATTTCCCCAAGAGTTTTTGTTTCATATTATATATATGGTTATGGAATGGTACTATTGGTAATTGTGTGGTAGATCAATGTGATTTGGGAAATGTGGTTGTAAACAATGTGTTCTCTACTAGGTGATATCATGTTTTGGTCACTATTAAATTTTTCAAAACAGTGTAAAATCGTGCCATGTGATTTGGGTCATGAGTTTCGAATGGGGACAAAGTGATGGGGAGAAAATTAGTGAATACAAGATAGAATGATGTTTCCTAATAAGTATTCTTATATGTGAATAAGGATGTTTTTTAGGATTCCCTATGGAGTTATAGTGATTGTGTAGATTGATGTTGATGCGTCCTATGAGAAGTAGGTGGTTTGTGATTTTCGTTGGAGAGAAAAAGTCTTATGGAAAAATCTAATGTATGTGGTTCAATTTTTTTGTTATCATTATATTGTTAAATGAGAAAATTGGGAAATGGGAGTGGATAGGTAGGCCTATTATAAATATAATTTTATTTCAAATTCCCAATGATGACTAGGAATGCGGCTCCAGAATAAGCTATTATATAGTGGGGAGGCTGAAATATCGCAAACTTCATGGATGAATATCCATGTTTAAATTTTGGTTTTAAAATATTTTTTGGTTATTGAGATGCTTAATGTGTGTATGAAGATTCATGTGGTGTACCAGGGTTCTCGAACATAGATGACTGGAAAATCTGGCCATTTTGGACACGTTTCGAAATTTTCCCATAGTTACTGAATACCGTGTAAGGGGTGGGAAACTGAGTTGTACACACACCCTACTCTGGCCATTGTTGGGTACTCGAAAAAATATAATGGTTTCAGGATAGTATAAGGTCCTTGGACCTAAGTTGGGGAGTTGAGCTGGGTATGGGACATGCATGATTGGGGATCCGTAATTAGATTCCGGACCCATTTAATAGTTCTAGTATTTTCTTTACTTTCTATTTTTTCACTTTTTTGATACATTTTTTGGCATTACATAATTTACTGTTTGATTGTGCACATGTACCTTGTTAAGGAAATGGTTTTATTCATTTTCATTGGTTTTAATATATTATTTCTATTATTTCATTGATATATGTTGTGGATTACTCTCATTAAGAGTGTATAATATATGTCCATGACTTGTTAGACCCTCACCACTAATCAGTAACCTCTGGTGTACGAGGAGTCACACTTGATGTCATGTGAAAACATGGATTGGGGAACTGATTCAATGGATCCCATGTCAAGGATGTTACACATCGAATCATGTATATGGTATTTCAAATGTTTTTATGGTCGATGTTAATTTTTTTTATCTGGGTGGATGCAAATGATTGAATATTTGTTTTCAAACTAATATAATGAAATTTATGTATAATAATTTTAAGGATTCAATTATATTAACATGTTTAAAATTATGATAAGACGTAATAGAATAAAATAAACTAGTAATAGAATGATATACACATTGGAATCTAGAATTTATTTATGAAAACTCATTGGATGTTATTTCCATATGGAAACAGAAGGTAGATAAAATTATATTTTGGTGGTAGAGGATCTTAGGAGAAAAATAAAGGAAGTGTTTCAATGTTGAATTTTATGGAATTTTGTATGTTGAATGTGTGGAAGTTATATCCTTTTATAATAGATAAAGATATATTTTTTAGAGAAATAAATTTGTAATAATTCTAGGGAATTACTAGTGGATTAATTGATTAAAGGTGAAAAACATGGGTTGTGTTAGAATATAAGGTCCAATATCCTGTCATAAATTCATTTTTTAAAATCTTATTAGTGATTTAATGTTTTCATTTATTACATTAAACATTTTACTCAAATCAACTTTTAACATAGAAATAGATTATTAATAATAGTAAATATTATTAATGAAAAAAATTATGATTGCATCCTATAAACTAATTTTATATTATTATTTTAAATTTTAAATCGTCCTATATAAAAAATTTCTAAATAATAGAAATTATAAATCTAAAATAAACACACTTAATCGTATAAAAATAATTTGTGGAGAAATGAAATTTTTTTCTTTAAATTTATGTATGCGATATAATTATTTTGGAAACTGGTTTTCATAAAAATGATTCATTATAAATAGATAATTATTACAATGTTTTCTAGTAAATCTAAAACAAAGTTCCCTATATAACTTCTTAATTGTTGCAAAATACTAAAAACTAATTTTTTTTTCAAGTAACATTTTAATTTATATTTAAATATAATCGAAAATGTATTATAAGTTCATAGATTCTTTTAAAACGTATTATTTTTATCATTAAATATATATTTTATTAAATAATAATATTTGTAATCCCGTAAGACTGTCTTAAAATTGATAAAATAAAAAATAGAATAATTTTTTCAAATACATTATATTTTGTCAAAAAAACAACATTTTCAGAAAAACTAAGAAATTCATGGAATGAAACTTTTTATGTGAAGAATTTGAAAATGAATTATATTTTATAAAATATAAATTCTAAAAGCTGAAAATATATACATAGAAATAAAACACTTTATACAATGAAAATGTATTTTATTTAAAAATAAAATTTCACAATATTAAAGGATATTAATTTTATTCCAAGTAAACTTTTATTGTTTTTTTATTATTGTGATTGGAGATTTACTAATAATTTTTTCATAATATGTTATGGTTTTTCATCATTATTTGTAATGGTTATTATATGTTATTTGACATAACATAATGTTTACAGTGTCTATATTTTCATTTAGTTACATTCAACCCACTCAAAATAATCTCAGGATAGAAAGCATGATATACATAGGAAACCAGAACAGGGAACTATTATATCATCACATCATTAGCTTCCCATATAGTTTATTTGATTCCTCCAGAAAACATAAACTACATGAGTGGTCAAGTTTCATAACATATAATATATTTGATCTATAACTTACACTAGTTGCTCCATATATGATAGATCATCTTAATATTGGCCGAAAGTTTAATTTAGTACATGTGATGGGTCTAGTATATACTTTATCAAAAGTGATTCATTGAAGAATCACATATATATTAGATGTCTAGAGGTAGTTTGTGTTGATAAATTGCTACCCCTGTCCAATAAAAGATCTCAAGGAAACTACGATACCTCAGAAAAAACATCCCTTTCTTTTACCAGAACATATAAATAGATTCTCTAGAGCTAATTAGGGGAATAACTTGTCTCTAAAATGAATTAATATATTGCATAGATAATTATTTTTATTTATCTTCTATAAAATGTGTGATTGTTTTATATTCCACTAAATCATTTGATCTTTATTCGTAATTTCATACACATGGCCAAGTCTAATCAGCTTCCTCTATATAACCACATCCAAACATGATGGAAACCAATATATGATCCTATAAAAATCCTCATATGGTTCTACTTAAATTCTTTAATATAAACTATTATTATATGAGAACTCTAAATATTAATGGTGTTGATCCACAAATCCGAATAATTCTATTGAATATGATCTCAATATATCATCTAGGGTTTGTATGGTCCCCTTTTACTGACCATATATCTTATCCTCATATAAAATCTTGAAAATCAACTCTATTTCCAATTCTTTTTGAATACTTTGGTATAATTTTAAGGTTATTCATTGGATTTTGATATGAGACAATGGAAATTCAAATTTGATGAAGTCTTACAACTTCTATTTTTATGTCATAGAGAGTCTTTCTTTGTAAAATTCTTATTTGATGATGATAATGTTCACTAAATTTATATGTTTATCAAACACAACCGAAATTATATTACAACCCTAATATCTTTCAGGGAGTCCCACATAAAATCCAAAGAAATATTCTTTTATTTTGATACTATGATGTGTAATCATTGAATCTTGACTATATATTTTTCTCATTCATATATAACATACTTTCATATGATACATCATATTTTGTAATCTACAATTTCCAGACATCATGTTATCAAATGTGATATTTTGTTTTATATCATTGTTAATGATCATTATTATCGTGTTACTTGTGTATGATATATGTTTTTGATGCTTCTTCGGGGCACTTGTATCCATCTCTAGAAGAAGCCCAACTGTTGTCCCACATTCCCGATTTCCAAAGGCGAGCGGAATCCATTGCATATTCAATGACGTTTGCTCCTTGATCGAAATGGCATGATGGGATGTCGGTTATTCCTTCCATGGATTCCTCCTCAGAACTCGTTACCTAGTCCGGGTCTCCCATAATGATTAAGTCGCGGTTCATGAATCTCTTTCCTGGTGCTACATATTTGTGGACACTGGTTAATTAGACTACTTTTTTCAAGACATTCCATGGGGTCTTGACATGGTGGCAACCTTCAGTCAGACTAGACGGTATCATTAGGTGTGTCAGGGAATATCTGGATGCATGGACATTGTGGAACCTGTATTATTCATCATAAGAGGGCATCTCAATGGTGCATAACCTGAGGAAGCCCACATCAGTCCAGTGGTATCTTATGCTAGAGGCATGCCTCTGAGGTTTTCCTCTAGTTCCCTTGTTTTGCACGAGTTTTTTCGCGAATTTAACATCTTGTGCAGACGGTTATTCTAATGGCGTGTCTTCCAAGGTTTTCCTCGTGAATCCCATGTTTAACACGAGGTTGGCCGTGAGTTTAACGTATTATAGAGATATAATGTGGGTGATTAAAATGTCCCAAAGAGACAGATCAGATTGGTATATCCCTAGGAGGGAACACCAGGATGTTTTACCGGGTGGATTGATCAGAACACTCAATAATAGCAGACCTAATATGTAACACCCCGAGCTTCCACGATACGCTTCTCATTCAATAATGCAATAGCTTGCATTGTACGCAACTTCGAGTTCTAAAACACTGCGACTAATCAAAGCAGCCGTTATTAATAGTAATAACCACTTTGTAAAATTTTATAAATTTTATTTATCAAAATGGACTTCATTTTTGGATTCGGAATATCGAAATTAGCCTATGTTGAATTTTCGGTATTTTTCTAAGAACTTCTAATTTTTATGAATAGTGAAAAATACTTTAAAACAACTTTTTTAATCAAAATAATTTATTGTGATAAATTATACTATTTAGTGGTTTTAAGGTATAATTAGAATATATTTTTACCATTTTATCCAATGGTGGTCATTAGAATTAATTTAACATTGAAATTGGACATAAACAATTGCCAATCTTTTGATATAAATTGTTTCTTAAAAACACGCTATTTGTCGTAACAGCAGGAATTAATTATAAAATTAATTAATTCAACTTATATGTTTGGAATTCTGTAAAATAGAAATCATTTTTGAATTCAGAATATCAATTATAGCTTAGGGTGAAATTTTGGCCTTGTTCTGAAAAACATCAATTTTTGATGAATAGTGAAACCACTAAGTGGTAGTTAAATAACTGATTTTTCGTTTAAATGAAATATTACCACTTCTGTGATTTGATTTTCAAAAATACGACATACATGGTTGTCATTAAAAATTAAAATGTGGTTCAATGAGATTAAAATAATTTTTTGGTGAATAGTAACTTTTAAGTTCTTAATCGCGATTAGAGGTAATTAGTGTAATTTAAGGTACAAATAATGTTTTAATAATATGAGATGAGAATGACACTTGTCCTACTCATATTGGATGAGTCATGGCCGACCAAGACAACCCATGGGCAACTTGGGGACCCCATGGAGCCACTTTAGTAGGAAAATGACTTTAATATATATTTATTTAATGTTAAAATTAAATTGACACAAACATGAGCTATTTTACTAAAACAGTTTTTAAGTGGGGTTACACAAGTCCGAATTTTGACTATAAATATTCATTAGAAAGCTAAAACGATTTCCTACATCATTGTTTTTTTTATAATTTTTAGACATTAAATAAATTAAATTATTTATGACATCATTATGATGCAGCGATTACCTCATTATTTAACGATTTAAATAAAATGAGAAGATAATGAAAAATACAAGGCTTACACTTGTCCAAAGCCTATTGGATGAGGAGATTTCAAAACCATATCACTTTATACTCGAATTATATAAGTTTGGGAACTTTAGAATCCGAAAATCATTGTGAAATAATATAACATTTCAATCTTTCCAAAAGTGCCCCTCCTCTCCACTTATAAAAGGCCCCACCTCTACCACCTCATTAACACTTTCAAGCCATTTGGCTCGGCCAACCTCTGCCCAAATACTCTCCCAACATTCCTCCCTTACTCCTAGAAGCCTCACTTTGGGCAGAACTCTTCCCAAGGAATCCTTTAGCTCAAATCAAAAAGAGTTACCTGATTTTGAGGTAATGTCTTCTCTAATGTTGTTTTGTTTTATTTTTCTTATTCAACCCCCTAAAATCTTTTAATTAATTTCTTTTGTAAGAACACTAGTATACTAAATATACTAGGATGTTTTTATAAGAAGGATTCTAGCTACACTTACACACACCAACATCTAATGGTTAAAGAACATACGGTTTTTGTGGATGACAAATTTCTGCCTCACGAAACGATGATTGTTCAACACTCATATAACACCTTCAAAGGTGGCCATTAAGATTTCACTATATTTATATATGATATAAAATATGTTTATGTTTTACTTATGCTTATGTATTTCTCATTTATGGCATACTTTATGATTTCCATTATGGGTAAAATGCGATAATTTCATTTTAGGAAGTGCGGACTACCGCCCCCTCAAAGTGATTTGAATCGTTAATGCCATATGTGGGATGTATAAAGGATGGAGTAAATGGTATTATACACTATATTATACTATAATTATATTATACATTTATATAATTATGATTTCGTTCCATTAAATATGAAATTGAAATGAAAGTAGCGTTCATGCGTACGTACGGCTTACCGTCTCCATGAACGGTGCATTTCATTTCTTACCTCTAAATGTTACGTAATATTATAAATGAATGTATATACTGGATATATAAGATATATATGACATCTAAATCATGAATATAATTATAGAGATAATGGATATTCTACCACATAAACAACTTGTAATTATAAGAAGTTTATTGTTGACTCAAGTACCAAAGATCGACAAAACGACCGTTATTAACTTAAATAATTACATAATGTTCATATCATTGTAATAAGTTATATAATAAGGATAATGAAATTAAAAATTGTTCTTAATAAGGTATATATTAACTCTAGTTTATTATTCAGGAGGTTAAAGAACGGTTGAGTCAAGTCAGACACGAGGTAAGGGAACTTCTTAACCCAATTTCTAATCTTTGGGTTAATCTCCTACTTTCAAATTATATCATTATATTATTATGTAATATCTTGTATTTGTATTTTATTTATGTGTACTTATGGTGAATACACATAATATATCTATTTTATTTAAAAAATGATCTTTGTAAGGGAATTTCTTAACCCAACATCCATTCTTTGGGTTAATCTCCTACTTTCAAATTATGTCATGATATTATTATGTCCTATTTTGTATTTTTACTTTCTTTATGCGTAACTATAGTGAATACACATAATAGATCTATTTTATTTTAAAAAATTATCTTTTAATGACTTCGTCTCAATCCCCTTTCATTGAGTCATATTTGGTTTTATACACAACTTTCTTTTATACAACGTATAAACCCCTTTGACTTTTACGTTTATTCAAAAGGAATCTTTTTTATATGAAGCGTTTTGCTAAATGACAAAAGGGAATGTTTTTCTTTACGTACTTATGTGGCGACGACGACTTCTCCGCCGCCGTGACCATTATTTTAGTTTCGGCTTCCTCTACAAGCCATCATTTTTTTAATGAAAAATAAATACCATGTTATACTTTTCTTTTATTTTGGTATTGAAAATGGTTTTGAAAGCGTTTTTATTATATCAATGTGTTGTATTGATATCTTGTGATTTAAATTTGGAAATGTTATGTTTCATTTATGCATGTTTTATGTGATACGTTTATGTTATGGTTTATGATATGTTTAAACCTATTCATATGAGGAATGTATTGGACTTAATAAGTGACGGGTGGAGCCCGCTATAGCTCCTCGATGCATCGGTAGGTCTCATGAGACAACTAGACGTGGAATTGGCCGAGGCCCTTTCCCAATTTGATTTATGGTTTTGGCCGAGGCCTTAATCATTTTAGACGTCTTGGCCGAGGCCTTGACAAAATGTTTCAGAATGTCCGGCATTATATATTCCCTCATTATGAAAGTGGTTATTGATATTGCATGTGATTATTCGACTAGTAGAATATCCATGTGAGTAAGTAAATTGAATTATCTCATTTTACTTTTGCCATATTATGTTGAAGTTCAAGTTTATAAGGCTTTTGTTTTAGTTATACATTTCCTTAAATGTTAATGTTTATTTATGAAAGCTTCCGCTATATTGTTAACCTTACTGAGAATCCGAGCTCACCCCTTTCAATGTTTTAATATTTTCCAGGATGTGAAGAAGTATTTTATGAATGACCTGCAGGGATAGTCCGAAGAGGATAGAAGTGTGGACTATGGAGACTATGTTATTGTAGTTTTTCACTTTATGATGTAATGTAACGTTTACGAATGTATCTAGTGTTTCCAAGGCTACTAAACTAATCGGTCTTTCGAGACTTGATCTTTTTTGATCATGCCAATGTTACGAAGTAATGCACCGACTCTGGGTAGCTAGGGTCGGGCCGTTACAGTTGGTATCAGAGGCAGTTTAGTACTAACCTTGGAAGATAGATTTAGATAAACTCTGATTAGAGCACATAGCCCGAAGATAGACTTTGAGGATTAGTATAGAAGAACTTCCTATAATTTTGGTATTGTAGAGATGTTGTGAGTTTTCCGAGAAATACATCCTTGTCTGGATACGAGCAGGTAGAGGCAGCTCTGGCATAGATGTACCTAGGGGTAAAACCCGAAAACACAGCTTTGAGCTAGACTTGAACAGGAACTGGTGCACGACAGCGGGCCTTGCTGCACTTTTGGTTACAACACTCCCGGGGGATATGCTTAGGATAATTCTCATTTTCTTTACAAACCACTATGAAGGGTTATGAGTATATACTTTATCAAAGAAAACATTTCTTTTTATGATTATGGATTATATCCATAAATAGTTCAATTTATGTAAAGTGTTTTACAAATATGGAATTATGTATTTTAATTCATAAACTAATCTAGTTTATGCCATTGTTTAAAAATGGCGCCTAGTGGAAGGAATGTAAACCGTATCGATGCACGCACTCCGTGTAGGGATTTCCCTCCTGCTCAAGATAATTATTGTGGATCTGGAGATACAACTGGTGTTGATCAACTTATTACCATACTGGGACAACTCACTCAGGTTATGAATAATAACCTTACTCGTATGGAGCACCCTGATCCGCAACGTGGAGGATCAATGCTAGATCGTTTCATGAGGCAACAACCACCAACCGTCAATGGGAGTAAAAATCCTATAGTAGCTGAGCAATGGATAAATTCCTTAGAGAAAATATTCCATGCCTTGGGGAGTAGTGAAAGGGAGAAGGTTGTCATGGCAGTCTACCGCCTCACTGGAGATGCCGATCAGTGGTGGTCGCTGATTCAAAACACAAAGGAAGATGATGAAGTATCAAATATGGAATGGAGGGAGTTCAAAGAGCTTTTATTAGAAAAATACGTTTCACATGACCATCGAGCAGATATGGAAAGGCAATTTCTAAGTCTGAGGCAGAAAGAGGATGAGAATGTCGCAAAGTATGAGGCTAACTTTACAAGGTTAGCGAGGCATGCTTCCGATTATATACGTAACCCAAGGAGTAAGATTGATCGTTTCTTTGATGGGTTAAAACCATTTCTCCGTCGAGCTTTAGTATCAAAATCCTTCTCATCATACGAAGATATTGTCTCGTGTGCTATCAAGACAGAAAAGGAATTCTCTAAGTCTTATGACAACAAAGTAAAGCAAGAGAAGAAGAGAACGGTGGAACAAGAGACAGATAAAGGGAAAAAGGGAAAGAAGGATTTTCCATTATCTGATAATTGTGGGAAGAATCACCCTGGTACTTGCATAAAAGGAATGGGAGTTTGTTATAAATGTGGAGAAAAGGGTCACCAGGCTCGTGATTGCAAGGGAAATAAAGAGGCTGTCAAAGTTGAATGCTACAATTGTAGGGAAATGGAGCATTATGCAAATGAATGTCCTAAGCGTCAAGGAATCTTACCTCAGAAAAGGCCAAGGGATCAAGGCCAATCTTATGTTGTGACTACAGTTGAAGGGTAATAATTAATGTATTGGTGCTTTTGGACTCAAGGATTATATTCTGGTTATAAGAATAATGTGATATATATATATATATATGGATTGTACTGCAGTACTTGTTGATTTCAGTAAGGTTTTAATATGATTAAGGTAATCATATTTTTAGTATGTGACAATAAGAGAAACTTTTCTTTGTTTAGGGAATCTGATGTTACAATTGATTTTGGAATTTAGAGACCTTTTAGAGAAAGTCTGGACGGAGGTATTTTGGATAACTATTAAGGTTGGAATGGATTAAGTTGAACCATGGATAGTATTGTTTATGGTTAAAGAATTTCTGAAGATTATTTTTGGAATATTATAATACTATAGTTTTAGGAAAAGGACAACCTGTAGGGTGGGGAATAACCCGTCGCGTCAGACAAAGCTGTAGGAATCGAACCCACAGCCATAGTGTGACAAGCCTTTATTTCCTACCACAAGCCTACAGGAAGTACCTGGTTATTACAAAATAGTTTTACTAATCTAAATGGTATGTGTTAACATTTTGAACCTTATACAATTAGGATAAATAGAATATTTTTGAGTTCCATTACCATTTGGAGTAAAAGTTGGGTTTGTGGTAAAAATTTATTAACGAATGAAAGTATACATAACAAGTATGTATATTCCCTTACGTTATTAGTAAATATCCTAAATAAATTCCTCAACATTATAAAAGGTAACTTAAAACAAAAATGTTGTCGGTTAACTTTTCCAACTGGGGATTCAATGACCGTTTAACCAATCACATGTTTGTGATTTTCTTGTGGTTAAAATTTCTCCTAATCCTGTTTTCTATAACTCTCCATCAGATCTTGATGGTTTTTTTCTCCTCCATATCCATATTTTCATAGAATCCTAGAATGGTCTATCTCGGGTGACCTTTGTACTTATCTTTCTTTCTTTTAATGTTATATATTTATTAACCTTATTTCCGATGTGGGTTTTCCTCAAAGGTATTTTCTCTTTTCAACCTTTTATTTTCAAAGAAAAATTTCAAATTGCGAGGACGCAATTTATTGAAGGAGGGGAGAATGTAACACCCCGAGCTTCCACGGTACGCTTCTCATTCAAAAATGCAATAGCTTGCATTGTACGCAACTTCGAGTTCTAAAACACTACGACTAATCAAAGTAGCCGTTATTAATAGTAATAACCAATTTTTAATATTTTATAAATTTTATTTATCAAAATGGACTTCATTTTTGGACTCGGAATATCGAAATTAGCCTATGTTGAATTTTTGGTATTTTTATGAGAACTTCTAATTTTTATGAATAGTGAAATATACTTTAAAACAACATTTTTAATCAAAATAATTTATTGTGATAAATAATGCTATTTAGTAGTTTTAAGGTATAATTAGAATATATTTTTACCATTTTATCCAATGGTGGTCATTAGAATTAATTTAACATTGAAATTGGACATAAACAATTGCCAATCTTTTGATATAAATAGTTTCTTAAAAACATGCTATTTGTCGTAACAGCGGGAATTAATTATAAAATTAATTAATGAAACTTATATGTTTGGAATTTTGTAAAATAGACATCATTTTTGAATTCGGAATATCAATTATAGCTTAGGGTGAAATTTTGGCCTTGTTCTGAAAAACTTCAATTTTTGATGAATAGTGAAACCACTAAGTGGTAGTTAAATAACTGATTTTTCATTTAAATGAAATATTACCAGTTCTGTGATTTGATTTTCAAAAATACGACATACATGGTTTTCATTAAGAAGTAAAATGTGGTTCAATGAGATTAAAATAATTTTTTTGGTGAATAGTAACTTTTAAGTTCTTAATCGCGATTAGAGGTAATTAGTGTAGTTTAAGGTACAAATAATGTTTTAATAATATGAGATGAGCATGACACTTGTTCTACTCCTATTGGATGAGTCATGGCCGACCGAGAAAACCCATGGGTCAACTTGGGGACCCCATGGAGCCACTTTAGTAGGAAAATGACATTAATATATATTTATTTAATGTTAAAATTAAATTGACACAAACATGAGTTATTTTACTAAAACAGTTTTTTAAGTGGGGTTACACAATTACAAATTTTGACTATAAATATTCATTAGAAATCTAAAAAGATTTCCTACATCATAGTATTTTTTTTATAATTTTTAGACATTAAATAAATTAAATTATTTATGACATCATTATGATGCAGCGATTACCTCATTATTTAACGATATAAATAAAATGAGAAGATAATGCAAAATCCAAGGCTTACACTTGTCCAAAGCCTATTGGATGAGTAGAGTTCGAAACCTTATCACATTATCCTCGAATTATATAAGTGTGGGACCTTTAGAATCCGAAAAGCATTGTGAAATAATATAACATTTCAATCTTTCCAAAAGTGCCTCTCCTCTCCACTTATAAAAGGCCCCCACCTCTACCACCTCATTCACACTTTCAAGCCATTTGGCTCGGCCGACCTCTACCCAAATACTCTACCAACATTCCTCCCTTACTCCTAGAAGCCTCACATTGGGAAGAACTCTTCCCAAGGAAGCCTTTAGCTCAAATCAAAAAGAGTTACCCGATTTTGAGGTAATGTCTTCTCTAATGTTGTTTTGTTTTATTTTTCTTTTTCAACCCCCTAAACTCATTTTATTCATTTCTTTTGTAACAACACCAGTATCCTCAATATACTAGGATGTTTTTATAATAAGGATTCGAGCTACAATTACACACACCTACATCTAATGGTTAAAGAACATACGGTTTCTGTGGATGGCGAATTTCTGCCTCACGAAACGATGATTGTTCAACACTCATATAACACCTTCAAATGTGGCCATTAAGATGTCACTATATTTATATATGATATAATATATGTTTATGTTTTACTTATGCTTCTGTATTTCTCATTTATGGCATACTTTATGATTTCCATTATGGGTAAAATGCGATAATTTCATTTTAGGAAGTGCGGACTACCGCCCCCTCAAAGTGATTTGAATCGTTAATGCCATATGTGGGATGTATAAAGGATGGAGTAAATGTTATTATACAATATATTATACTGTAATTATATTATACATTTATATAATTATGATTTCGTTCCATTAAATATGAAATTTAAATGAAAGTAGCGTTCATGCGTACGTACGGCTTACCGTCTCCATGAACGGTGCATTTCATTTCTTACCTCTAAATGTTACGTAATATTATAAATTAATGTATATACTGGATATATAAGATATATATGACATCTAAATCATGAATATAATTCTAGATATAATGGATATTCTACCACATAAACAACTTGTAATTATAAGAAGTTTATTGTTGACTCAAGTACCAAAGATCGATAAAACGACCGTTATTAACTTAAATAATTACATAATGTTCATATCATTGTAATAAGTTATATAATAAGGATAATGAAATTAAAAATTGTTCTTAATAAGGTATATATTAACTCTAGTTTATTATTCAGGAGGTTAAAGAACGGTTGAGTCAAGTCAGACACGAGGTAAGGGAACCTCTTAACCCAATTTCTATTCTTTGGGTTAATCTCCTACTTTCAAATTATATCATTATATTATTATGTAATATCTTGTATTTGTATTTTATTTATGTGTACATATGGTGAATACACATAATATATATTTTTTATTTAAAAAATGATCTTTGTAATGGAATTTGTTAACCCAACTTCCATTCTTTGGGTTAATCTCCTACTTTCAAATTATGTCATGATATTATTGTGTCCTATTTTGTATTTTTACTTTATTTATGTGTAACTATAGTGAATACACATAATAGATCTATTTTATTTTAAAAAAAGATCTTTTAAGGACTTCGTCTCAATCCCCTTTCATTGAGGCATATTTGGTTTTATACACAACTTTCTTTTATACAGCGTATAATCCCCTTTGACTTTTACGTTTATTCAAAAGGAATCTTTTTTATATGAAGTGTTTTGCTAAACGAAAAAAGGGAATTTTTTTCTTTCCGCACTTATGTGGCGACAACGACTTCTCCGCCGCCGTGACCATTATATTAGTTTCGGCTTCCTCTACAAGCCATCATTTTTTTTAATGAAAAATAAATACCATGTTATACTTTTCTTTTATTTTGGTATTGAAAATGGTTTTGAAAGCGTTTTTATTATATCAATGTGTTGTATTGATATATTGTGATTGAAATTTGGTAATGTTATGTTTCCTTTATGCATGTTTTATGTGATACGATTATGTTATGGTTTATGATATGTTTAAACCTATTCATATGAGGAATGTATTGGACTTAATAAGTGACGGGTGGAGCCCGCTATATCTCCTAGATGCATCGGTAGGTCTCATGAGACAACTAGACGTGGAATTGGCTGAGGCCCTTTCCCAATTTGATTTATGGTTTTGGTCGAGGCCTTAATCATTTTAGACGTCTTGGCCGAGGCCTTGACAAAATGTTTCAGAATGTCCGGCATTATACATTCCATCATTATGAAAATGGTTATTGATATCGCATGTGATTATTCGACTAGTAGAATATCCATGTGAGTAAGTAAATGGCATTATCTCATTTTACTTTTGCCATATTATGTTGAAGTTCAAGTTTATAAGGCTTTTATTTTAGTTATACATTGCCTTAAATGTTAATGTTTATTTATGAAAGCTTCTGCTATATTGTTAACCTTACTGAGCATTCGAGCTCACCCCTTTCAATGTTTTAATATTTTCCAGGATGTGAAGAAGTATTTTATGAATGACCTGCAGGGATAGTCCGAAGAGGATAGAAGTGTGGACTATGGAGACTATGTTATTGTAGTTTTTCACCTTATGATGTAATGTAACGTTTACGAATGTATCTAGTGTTTCCAAGGCTACTAAACTAATCGGTCTTTCGAGACTTGATCTTTTTTGATCATGCCAATGTTACGAAGTAATGCACCGACTCTGGGTAGCTGGGGTCGGGGCGTTACATAATATGGCGTGTCCCATAAAGAAATGATGTCACACCGTGAAGGATGATCTCGAAACCACTGAGGGTGGATCTGAAAGGGTGCATCCCAGAATGGGGGACACCAAGGTTTACCATTTGATGAGATTGAACCTCATGGAGGTTTCCTACATACCCTGTGTAGACGACAGGGATCAAAACCCATGTAGTTCGAATTGGTGATGAATCGGGGTGTACACAAAGGAAAAAATCCTAGGTACATGCTGGGGATTTTTCATGGATAGATGCCCATCACAAGAGGGATACTCTTCGGTAGATGGTTATGGATTGAGTGGAGCTTATGCATGGTTAGTTGTCCAGGTGCTGTAAGGAAAGACACTAGGATGAATGGAATGATCTCAACGGGATGTGGCGGCCCGAGTAAGAATCCAAATGGATGATGGAGAGTTTAATGAAGTAGATGGGGGGAATGAGATGGAGACATCGTGAAAGTGACAGTAGTGTTAGGCTTGAGCCTCAAAGAGAATACTTACATATCCCCATGGTAGGGAATCAAATTCTTCATATTTTGGTGGGACGATGGGACACCTGAGGAGAAGAACCGTGATAATGAATGCATGGATGGGATTCGGATGAAATAAAACCTCTAGGTTGGGGAATGATCTTCCCAAAACTCATGGGATCAATGGATAGATCAGGATGAGACATGGGTGATGGTATTCAACCTCATGGAGGCTTCCTACGTATCCCCATGGATGGGAATCAAATTATGTGTAGTTCATCTGATGACAACTTACTGTCAATTAGGAAATTCAACAGTTTACCACTGAATGAGGTTGACAACGGCTTACCACTGAAAGAGGTCGACATTGGCTAACAATTGGATGGGTTCGACAATGGATTACCATTGGATAAGATTGAAAACGGCTTACAACTGGATGGGATTGACAATGCCTTAAGCCTAGATGGGGTCACAGTGGATTACCGCTAGATGGGATGACAATTTAGTGTTTTGTGGGACAAAAGGGTCATATAGTTTAATGTCATGGAGGACGGGGGTGAACCGATGTGAAGGGGGTTGGAACCAATGGATGATGGTATTGAACTTCAGGGAGGTTTCCTATTTACATTGACTTGGCATGTATCAAAAACCACAGAGTCCAGGTGTAGTGTATGGTGAACCGACATGGAGATAGTCGGGACCAATGGGTGGTGGGATTGAACCACAGGGAGGGTTCGTACGTACCATTCCTTGGCTAGGATCAAAGACATCATAGTTCAGAATGGTTTTTGGTGAGTCGACGTGAATATGGTAGGGACCAATGTGTGGTGATCTTGATCCTTCTAGGAGGCTTTCTATCGACCTTTCCTTGTCAAGATTCAAAGTCCACATAGTTCAGGAATAAGGTTGGGTCATACACTCTAGGCTACCCAGAGAGGATGCCATAGTTGATACTTATTGTAATCCCATGTGAGTCATGCTCCGTGTGAGAAAAAATTGACAGCAAGGACTAGACTATCACAATGCAAAAGGTGAGTCTATAAAGGCTGGTTAATGGGGTTAACGTAAGGAAGCTATCTGGGTGCCACTATGGAGTGGCAATGGTGAAACGGGGATTACATAAGAGAGATGCCCAAGTGCCGCTATGAGGTGAAAACAGTGCGTGGTACTTACACAAGGAATCTATCTTGGGGAAACTATAGACGGAAATGGTTCATGGGGATTACATATGGAAGTTTCTCGGGTGCCACTATGGTGTAGCAATAGTGAATGGGGCTTACGTAAGGATGCAGACCGGTTGCCACTAAGAGAAATAACGGTGAATGGGGATTACACAAGGAAGTTGCCCCAGTGCCGCTATAGAGCGACAACAGTGAATATGGTTTATACCAGTAAGCATCCAAGGTGATGCTATGGAGTGACAATTGTGAATGAGTCTTATGCAAGGAAGATTCAAAGGTTCCACAATGGAGCAACAAAGGTGAATGGGGATTACGCTAGGAACCAGCCTGGGTGCCTCTATAGAGAGACATTGGTGAATGGGTCTTAGAAAAGGAAGCATCTTGGGTGTCGCTATGGAGAAGGAACGGTGCATGGGAATTACACAAGGAAGAACCTCATATGCCGTTATGGAGCAGAAATGGTGAATGGGGATTATACAAGGAAGCAGCTCGGGTGCCGCTATGGAGCACCAACGGTGAATGGGGATTATGTAAGGAAGCATCCTAGGTACCACTATGGAGTGTCAATAGTGCATGGGGCTTATATAAGGATGATTCCCCCGTCCCGCAATGAAGTGGAAATGGTGTATCAGGATTATGCAAGAAATTTTCTTGTGTCCTGCTAAATGGAAGAAATGGTGAATTAGGCTTACACAAGAAAGAAGTATTAGTGGTGCTATGGAGTGACAAAGGTGAATGTGGTTTATGCAAGGAAGTAGCTCGGGTGCCGCTTTGGAGAGGCAACGATGCATGGAGATTATGCAAGGATGCTGCCAGTGTGCCACTAATGATCGACAATAGTTAATGGGGATTACGCAAGGAAGCTACTTTAGTGCCGCTATGGAGAGACAATGGTGAATGGGGCTTATGCAAGGATGATGTCCAGGTGCCACTGTGGAGGGAAAACCGAGAATGGGGCTTACGTAAGGAAGCTACCTTGGTGCATCTATGGAGAGAAAATGGTGAATGGGGCTTATGCAAGGAAGCAGCTCGGGTGCTACTATGGAGTGGAAATGGTGCACGGGGCATACAAAAAAAAGTTTCATGTGTGTTGCTAAGGAGTGAAAATAGTGCATGGGGATTACGCAAGGAAGCTGCCCATGTGCCGCAAATAACGGAAATGGTGAATGGGGATTCCACAAGGAATTAGCCCGGGAGCCACTTTGGAGAGACAATGGAGAATGGGGTTTATGCATAAAAGAAACTCAGGTGCCTCTATGGAGCGGAAACTGTTCATGGGGATTATGCAAGGAAGCTACCCATGTGCCGCTAAGGAGCGTCATTAGTGAATGGGCCTTATTCAAGAAAGCTGCATGAAGGTCATCCTTGTGTCTGGCCATGAGGGCATACCATCTCAGTGGTGGGTTGAGGCCTTCACTTATGCTCTAGTGCATATGGGGGATAACACCAAGGGGCACTGGAATCAGTCCGAACAAAGGGGGTTGAAAAGTGTTAATCACATGCCAAACATTCGAAATGAACTGAGGGTGGTGTGGCGATGGAGGATAACTGTTGACCCTATTCAAAACATATCATCCATATCGCGATAGCCTAAAATGGGATAAACCAAATGAGGGTCGACTACTGACCATGTTCGAAACACAGGACCTTACTTGAAGTGTTTTCCAATGTCTTACGGGGTGTTGGCATAGGACGATAGGTGAGCTGATGAGGCATCGGACCAGACCATTAGGGGGTCCCTTCAGGCATGGAAGTTGATGATGTTCTGAATGAAGGAAATTCAATGCGTGAGTTGGAGTGATGGAATGTTTGAATGTATTCCAAAGCATCTTGAAATTACGCCATTGTAATCATGGAATTAGGTATCTTATTCTTTTCACATATGTTATCTATTATTTGGCACAAGAGGCATCCCATTATTGAATGATAGGGCATGCTACAGCTTAATGTCATGTAGAGAGGACTATTTTCATCTTATGCTTCGTACATCAGGCATCTCTTGTTTGGCGTATGAGGCATCCTATGTTTTTCACATGGAAAGTACTCAGTTTATAATCATGTCGAGAGGAATTTTTTCATTCTATGCTTGTATCTTAAGGCATCTCTTGTTTATAGCAAGAGGAATCCTATGTTTGAAAAAAGGGTGCACTGAAATTTATTATCATGTAGATATGACTATTGTTATCTTATGTTTGGAGCATAAGGCGACTCTTTTTTGTAGCAAGTGGCATCCAATGTTTGGAACATAGGGTGAACTACATTTTATAGTCATCTAGATAGGTCTTTTAGTCATAAGTTTCCCAGAAATGGTTGGTGTTTGGACTTATGAAAGGGTGCCCTTTTTTGGTTCAACCTGGTATAAAATCTAGGTAATGGGGTTCGGATGAGTTTCTTGAGGAATGGTTCGACTTAAGGTACTTATTAAATTGATGATGAGAATATCAACTCACTACACATGAAAGGGACGAAGAAGAATATGTCGACTCATGATATTTAATGGAGTTTGGAAGAGTATCTCGAATCCCGGTATTCCATAGGTGGAAGGCGCCTTCAAATAAGGGAAAAATGGAAATTATCGACATCCTGGCCTGAAATGTTGTTGGTGGGACTCTCCATTTTCATGGGGGTCAGTGACAGTAGCGAAGGGACCCGCCCGAGTGGCAGGGACTAGAGCCAGGCACCGACCTCGAGCAGGGGTGCAGGGATGTCGACCCGGCTGTATAGACTAGTGGGCATAGGCTTGGGAATTGTTGCATGTAAGATGTCCTACACAGAGGATGGGTTGTTTGCAATATTGGACTAGGCGGAAAGATGAAAGTTTTGCATGCAAGATGGAATGATTTCTTGCAAGAGGGAAGGTCTGCACACAAGAAGGAAGGTTGCACGCAAGAGGGCAGAGTTGCATGAAAAAGGAGAGGGTTGCGCGCAAAATTGGGTTCTGCAGCATAGGTGGAAGGTATACATACAAGATGAAAGGATTGCATGCAAGAAGAAAGGTCTGCGTGCAAGACGGAAGGGTTGAGTGCAAGAGGGCAGGGTTTCGCACAAAAGGGGAGGGTTGTATGCAACATTGGACTAGGCGACATATGTGTGTGTAAGATTGAGTGCCTTGGTACTGTTGTGCGCATGATTGAAGTCTTTTAGGAAATATTGGAAGTCTTTCACGCAAGACTAGATGTATTTAATATAGGCATGAAATCTTGCGCGCACCGAACTTTGGCAGAAAATATTCCAGGCGAAGATCAAACCACCGTGGGCCCACGCAAAAGCGGTCCCATATGGGACCTGTCATGAAAGATCTCAAATGGAGGGTTCCATTAATCCTTTTAGGCAGAAAAGAGGTGGTCTCACATGTGTTAGAGTGGAAGCCGACCACTGATGATCTTCACAAGGGGTGGGAGGCTCCACTTGTATTTATCGGCGAACCCGGGAGTGGTTACACATAAGATTCCAAGCCCGGAATTGATATATTCGCACCCTATGGAAGTCATGAACACAAAGGGGAATTTGATGTCACCTTGGGTGTGTAATAATATTGCGTGTACATAATAATCTTGCGTGCACCTTTCAAAACATGCGTGCACCTTCCATAGAAGTTTTTTCGGGTGGCCTGGGTGGAGGATGGCCTCTCATTGGGCGTTTAAAAGGATTGTACAACATGTTGTGTACTATATTTTACTGTTTCGTGCAAGATTTCATTCTTGCATGCAAAAAATCCATTCTTCCATGCAAGACATCACTTATTGCGTGCAAAACCGTCATTCTTGTGTGAAATATTTCACTTCTTGCACGCAATACTGTACCTTTCCCCACAATCATCATAGATGGCTATTTCCAACAGTCTGACTTCGAACGACCATAAATATTTATACATAACTTTATTTGAGCTCCACGACTAGTAAAATTGAAGCTTACAAAAAAAGATACGCTCCAGGATTATGGATGGAAGCATTCAGTGAATTACATGGGAACGTTTTCTGGAGCCAACAATATGTTATTTGTATCATCCAAATATTCCTTAATCTTCTCTTGATTTTATGGGGCACATATATGGTATCAATAACATAAAAATCACTATATATGATAGATTATATTTGAAATACTCACTATTATTTTTTTTATTTCTGCATCACCTCTCTAGGATACATTAAGCTACCAATAAATAAAAGGTTGACTGATATTTTGTAAATATAATACATTTCTAATTCACTTATGATTTCTATATTAATCCATTATAAAAACAAGGATATTCATTCTTTTTTAATCATCATCATGGATAATATAGAATTATCCTTTATTCTTAGGGCATCAACCACACTATTTTCATTCTCAGGGTTGTAATTTATTCACCCCCAAACTCCATTATTAGTTCATACCATAAAATTTAGAAAATGTTCAACTATTGTGGTTTGAATATAAACATTTAAATGACATTTTTGTGTAAATATCACACTTCTGACCCCATTACTAATTCTTAAAAAATTTCAATGCAAAGACAACATTCTATATCTAATGATTAAGAGTGGTGTAGTTTTTAGTTGGGGTTATCAATTAGAAGGATTCATAAGTAATTACATTCTCTAAATATATCAATAAAAATCCGAGAAAATGAAATGAAAAATAAATATTTATCATAATCCCTTATCCATTATAGAGTAGTTCAAGCAAAGGTACATTAACCAATGTCTTCAAAATATCCATGAAGATTTCCTGGAATTAAATTTTCTAGAGTAACTTCAATCACTTCTAGGTAACCATGGTTATTATATTAGATAATTGTTATATGTATCTGATAAACTATCTTTAGTTTTCATATGGTACATGAAAACATCATTTCTCAGTCACAATAGATAGTATCGACCAATTTTTAAATATATCTATCTTTTTTGTTTCCGTTGATATACCCTCACAGGTGACAGAATGAACTACCAAGGACACTCCATGAAACGAACATCCCCACTTGTTAATTATAGTGAATAATTTTTCCTTTTTATCAAACTTTTAATAGATTCCAAATTCCCTTCCTGATCTCCCAAGCTCTTATTACATATAATAATATTATAAAAAAATTCAACCGAATTTTTTTCATGTCAATTCATAAAAAAAAATTTATCAAATATATAAATATATAATAATAATTTTTATGAATAAGTGAAATTACTATATATTCATACTTTATAAATTTTGTGTTGTATTTTATCTTGGGAAAAATTCTCCCATTTTCAGGAATTAAAGATATATTGATTAGAGATCATTCATTGTGAAATATTGTTCACCTCATAGTTGATCAATTAAGTCATCATCCTAGGGAAATGAATATAAATTCATGATCGAGAACTTTGTATGTCAATGATAGTCAATGAAAAGATGAATTAATCCATCATTCTTCTTAACAAAAATCAATTTTATACAAAAAAACAAGCACTCAGGCATACAAAATCCTTTATTGGATTATCATGTACTATCTTTTTTAATTATTCTAAATCATTGTGGGTTATTTTATAAATAAAACTTGACATTGGAATAGATCACAATTTTAGCATAGTTTAAGAATCATTATCATGTTATGGGGGAAGTCAATACTGTTCAACTATAAATATATTAGTGTATGCTGACATAATAGGCATGTCCTTAATTTTCACTTCAACCCTTATCATTTAATCCATCAGAACCTAATTACAGGGTATTATAGACTAGATTATATAATTTTTACTCGAAGGGGTCATATAATCATCCTTACACTGATATATGATACTATGGTATCTAGGGATGTGAAATGGTAACTCTTTATCCTATTAATTGTTATATTCTCTATATATGGATAACAAATCCATACAAAAAATCAAATCAAAATTAACTAATGAATTAATACGTATATTTATATAGATTAACTTCCAACAAAATATCAAAGAAGTGTTATATATAATAGATGATATCATCATCCCATGATTGTTTTTCAAAGATATTACATTACCTATGGATTGAGAGGGTAAATAAAAAATTTATAAAACATGTGTCACATTAAAGTATTTGATGAAATAGAATAGAATAATGAATTTTTTATCTATAGTCAAAAATAATAATACCTAGAACCAATTTATTTCAATTATCCACATTTTTACTAGTGATATATAATATGATCTTCAATTCATTGTTAGAGTATAATGTTGTTGAGAAATATTAGATTATAAATCTTTTGGGGTTTTGGTACATATTTTTATAATATCTAAAATATTTTTATTTTTATTCATTTTATTGTGGGAAGATCATTATCCATATCCTTCCTATATTATGTCATGTAAATAGGCCACATGGAAATTCATCAAAAAATTTTCTTTCAATATGGACTATCATTATACATATAATACACTTTCAAAATGCCTTGAAATGGTTTCTTGAGTGCTTCCTCACATAATAGTGATACATAAGAAGTTGGACCTTTTTTTACACATGTGGATTATAATCATAGCTTCTGTTGTACTCCAATATTATTTTATTTTTCATTAAGTAAATATAGTACCCAATTTCATTCATAATCTTTAACATAAATTGAAAAATCTCCATATAGATTGTAAATTCACTTATTTAAAATCCCATTTAGAGACTTAGATTCAATCCATTTAAGATATTGTAAAAATTTCATTAATATAGGATGATACTACCCATAGAAAACATTGAGATCCAATAGAATAATTTTTTACAGATTATAAATGAGTAATGTTCCTTTTATTTCATCTCATGGAATTACAACATGATTTTTTCTGTTATATTCATAATGTACCCTAACAATTAGTATACCTTTCTCTATAAATTATTAATAAACAAAGCCTCTTTCTCATTATATGATCATTGTAAGAAGAAAAATATCATTTTATCACGTGAATACAATTAATAGAAATAATTGGATTATAAAAACCCCAAATGGAGTTTGTATGATGACACATAGTGGATTAAATAAATACAAAGTCTCCATTTTTTAGTGTTGGGGATCTCAATATGACTCCCATTATTATTTAGAGCTTATGAATATTTTGTAAAAATATCTATGAGGTTTTATAGAACAAAACCACTACCATTTTATAGCTTATTATTATAATCTTCACATTTTATTGCACACCCTTTATTAGCTTGGTCCATCATAGATCCAACCATTACTCCAAATAAAAAAATTACAACTAACAAAATTTTGTAAATTTTTTGGGGGGATGTCATTTAGATGAGAATAAATTACACAAAAATGATGTACATATGATAAATTATGAATATATGGGATTATATCGAATTTTTTGATAGAAATTTTATTTTTGTGTTCATTAACCTAAACAGATTCAAACCCTCAACATTGTTTGTAATTTCAATTTGAATTTACTAATTAATTTCCTCTATGATTATCGATATTGGTTTTCATCTAAAGGAAATATCATTTTTCACTCGGGGTGATGATAAAGATGTTTATCAAAAAACACTTTTGGGGTGATTAAATCAAGGTGTATTGGTGTCATAGCTACATCAACATGATAACATATAGAGAGGGATTAATTTATAATAAAACCACATAAACTCTACAATACAAAATCTTCATGGTGTTATCTATTAATAAGAATAATGATTAGAGTCCTAACTATATTTTTCTAAAAAATTCCCAAAAAATAATCAAAACCTCTAATTGATACAAACTATATTGATCGATACTAAATATAAATAAATACTATTTTGATTTCATTTTTTAATTTATAAATTCTGAAAATAGTCTCACACACAATATATAGAAACATTTACTATCTTGGAGACTATCTGGAAAAAATATTTTTTTACCAAACATAATAATAATTCTCTATAACTATTCTCCACTAGAACCTCTACTAGTAATATGAAAAGACATAATCATATTTAAAAAATTGAAATAGAGACATAAAAATGGGTGATCTTGAATGTTCAAAAATAAATATATATCATCTAGTAATAATTTTTATATATAAAATATTGGGGAAAACACCAGTGAGGGAGAAATAATAATTAAAATGATCATTAGATAATAAGTGATAAAAACACATGATTGATTATTAAGGATCATAAATAAAAGCACAAGAAAAAAGAGTTTTAATAAAAATGGATTCGAACCATATAAAGAACATGAAAATAAAACAAAATAACATGAAATATATTTATATTTTTTATATTATAAACAATTGTAATGTTTTAGAAATTACAAACATTGTTGAGAGGTTTTTGCCGAAACATAATTAAAGGATTACATTGTGAAAAAATCCATTAATGTCAACAATTTAATTGTGTGAATAAATCCATGTAACCCATTAGTTATTTTAATTAATATTAATATGCCCATTTATTTTTATCTTAAAATTTCTAAAACATTGACCAAATTATTTGACGGTCATATAGGACCCCTATAATAATCATCCATACATATCAGTGCTACATTAAATATTTTAATTCATATTATCATAAATAATCCATAGTGATAAAGATGTGTTTTATATAATATCCAAATGGTTTCACATAAACAATAATACATGTTCATATGATACAAAAAAACATGATAAAAAAAGAAAATATATCTGGTTATTTATGAGAAATAAATAAATTGGATAACAATAAATTGAAAATGAAATAAAAATTACAAAAAATTATTTTTAATAAAAATAGATTCTAGGTATCATCATAAAAAAGACTTGATCTTAGTGTAACATTTAAAAATCATATTTTTTTAAATGAAGTATAAAAATCTAAAAATTTTTGATTAAAAATAATTTTCGATGATGTGATATTGAAAAGAAAAAAATAATATATGAACAATTGCAGTATTTAGAAATAATATATATTCATTAAAAAGTAAAAATCATAAAAATAATTGAAACCACCAATATTGAAAACCCATATCATTAGACGGTAATAGAAGACAATGTTATAAAATAAATGTGAATATAAGGTTCATTAAAGATAAAGTATTAATTTTCCAAAATTAAAAATCAAACATTGGTGGGTGGTAAAAACATGGAGATATATATTGAATAATCAATTTAATGATATAGTAATTTTTCTGAAGAAAATTTATTTTCCACAGAACAATAGATATTTCATAGAAGAATAATTTTTGTAGAAAATTGTTTCCCTAAAATAGATGGTGTAAATAAAATATAACATTATAATTGTTAGATATTATCATATCATATTGTATTTGATACAATGATAATAGATTACGACCCATGGGAAGAATATGATTCAGGATAACCCCTTACCTTTCCTCTCTCTAAGTAAAATGCACACTAACAAAAAATTTTAAAAAAATATCTATCTAGATAATATATAATAGAAAAATATTAATTTCATTAATATTTTATAATATATCATTAAAAATATTCAATATATATTTATGATTTTGTTTTTATTTATTTTGAAAAGAAGCTATGTAAAATATTCATCAATTGATTATTTTTAAGGGTGATGTTGTTATTAATTATTATCCAAAATTTCATCATTCCCAAATCCTTAAGGGTAATAGTATATATATTTTAATTTTTTTAAACAAATTGTAATTCAATTTATTTTGTGTCTTGGTGCTGTTATGTTTTGAAAAAATTGAATATGAGATCACTTGGGGTGAGTTTAATGAATAAAAGGTGATATGTTACCAACTAAATTATATAATTGTATAATAAATACATAATAATTTAGAAAATTTTATTAAATTATTATTTCATTTTTTTATCAAAACATAACATTCCATAATCATCCATGACATAAGCATTGTAATTTCACTGATTTTGGTGGAAAAATGAACTAAACTATAATGTTTTATAATGATTGAATGAGGATGAGAATGTTATTATATAATGTTAATATAAATTTCATCAAATATTTTAAAATTAATAATTACAATAATAATTTATTAAAACTATTATTATAAATATATGATTTGGTTGGTTTGGAAAAAATAATTTCCATGTACTTCAAGGTGGTATCCTACAAATACAAACTATAAATGATCACATTTATAAATGACTGGATTTCATGATGTCATATAAAAAATTATCAAAATATAATTTTTTTGTAATATATATCATTATTTATTCATTAAAAGTATTCTTGGAACCCACATTTATAGATAGTGATGGAAAGTAAACTACATCGTGTTTTTGTGGTGGTAGTACTCATAATTAATGTTATTATGTTTTCTATGTGAATAAAATGTAATGAATTTTTTATAATTAATATATTTATATTTTTATATAATATTTATACTTATTTAATTTTATTAACAAGGTTCAAAATGATTGAAGTAATAATTATAATAAATGAAAATACTAAAAAAATGAAACAATCACATTACAAGGTTGTGTGTTCTTTTGAAAAACACCATGGATGTTAATGAATTACAGAAAAATTTAGAAAAATATATGGATATTTAGGTAGAGAAGGATTAAATTAAAATAAAAAATTTAGAATTTATTTTATTAATTTGATGGTTATGTGTAACATTAATGGGGGAAGTGGAATACATTTAGATGAGAAGAATAAGACATTTCTTGAGATACAAATTATTTTTTAAACTTTATTCGATACTGTTCAAGGGACAATGTGTAAACAGTGAAGGAAATATTGGTTGTGGGGAAAGAAAATGTTTATTCACCTATCATATATTCATTTTGATATATGGTAAGAGTGATTTATGGATTTTTTTTCAAACTTGTTTCCTATTAAAAAAATTATCTTTTATGTTGGGAAATAATTTTTTACTTAGTAATAATCATTAATTTAAAAAATTATGATGGGAACATTTTACATAATTTGAACAATAAAAATTAAATTTTAAAAATAAATTTAACAGAATATTTTTCTAATGGTTTTAATTTTTATTTTCAGAATAACACTCTTAATGGCGTATAATTTTTCAAAAAAAATAACTTTAATGATTTAAATTAATATTTTAGATAAATTTATATTGGATAATGTTATTAATGATATAATTTTATTTATTTAATAAAGAAAAAATATGACTCATTCATGTAATTATAGAATTGAATATTACCATATAAATACAAAATTATTGGAAATAAAAGTAATTTTTTTAATAAGGATTCATTTATAGTCTAGTTTTGAAAATTTTGGACACATGAATATAGTTAACATATTTTGTTTTAATAGATAATTTTATTCCATAAATATATATTTTATTAATGAAAATTTATTTATATTTTCTAGTATAATATTACTATATGATAAAATCCCAAAAACTATAATTTTTTAAAATATTGTCTTTTGGGAAAAAACCATTTAAAATACTAATTTTTGATAATGGGGACATTATAATATAATTAATTAAAAAATATTTATTTTAAATATAATTATAAAATATTCAAATTTCGATTTTATAAGAAAATAAATAATACGATCTAAATTTATTTTATAGAAGATAAATTTTTTCCACATTAACTCATTAATTAGTTTCCTTATAAATATTTAATGGTTTACCCTTATGGTATTTATTATATATTCTTAAAAAATTATATTAATATTTTTAGATTTTCGTCATTGGGTTCAGTGAATAATTCCTCACATTAGGGAAACATCGTTTTTTTGAAGCCTAAAATTTTGGGTCATTCCAGCTATCATAGGATTGTATTTTTGTTTTTACATGGACACTTTTATTTTTATTTATTGAAATTTTTCAGAAATCATGGGATGATTTTGATTAATCATTATATTATTTAATAGAGTTTCTCTATTGTTGATTATCTAATCTCGTGATCCTATATTACGTATTGAGTAATGCCTCCCATCAATGACATTTTTAGACCATTGGTTCATGTTTCCGTCCTAGGGCCGACATGATGAAGGCCTCATGGTTCATTATATATCTATGTTTATTTCTCGCCCATGAGGGATATATATCAAATTATGTGTTCATTAAATTTCTCATTATTTTTAAGAATTTATAAATAATTTTTTCCATTTTATAGAGGTTATCATGGATATTATTTTACCACATTGGGAATATATTAAATTTGTTATGTTCTATCATATTGATGATAAAAAAATTTCTAATTAGCATTTGGAAATAAGAAATGAGTTTGTTTATAGAAAATCTTAGTTATATGATAATTTGGATTGGGTATTGTTTTATTAATTTTCGTTAGGGTAAAGGATAAGGTATTTATTATTTTGAAACTAATAGTACCAGTCATTCTAAGATATAATGAAGTTATTTCAAAATAAATATCAGATAATTTTATATATAGTAATATGGTAAAATGATTTACCCATGATTCAAATACCAGTACATATTCAAAACACACACACATATTCATGAAGAAAAATATTATCACTTAAAATTATTTTTTTTAATTTTTCCTACATAGACATATTACTCCCACCATAAATGTAAGATTGGTTTCATAAATTAATTAAATGTTAAATAACATGAAAATATTTATATATAGAATATATATATTAATTATCTTATAATTAATTGTGTATATATGTGGAATATAATGACTCTATCATGTTAGGGGTTGAAGGTGGAATAATTTGTCAATTTAGGTGATTTAGAATATAAATTGATTCCAGTTTATTTTTGAATCATAGAATATATTTTTTTTTGAAATTATTATACAGTATTGTACAAAACAAGTCCCATATTTACATTATTTTCAGATACATGATTATAAATCCATTAATAGACCTTATATATATTTTTTCCATCAATATACATATTTAGATTTCTAACATTGGGATGTGTCATGCCTGATTTATTGTGAAACTAATAATTTATCTTATGGTTTACAAATAAGGAAAAATAATTCCATGATTATTAATTTATATCCTAAACTACAATTAATTTATCTTTTTAATTTTATATTTAACATAGGATTTAAAGTGACCTATTATAGATTGATGACATATATTTTTCGATTTATTAAACAATTTTAACAATGATGATTTTAAATTATATATTAATTTGATGAATAAAAATATATTTGGTTTATATAATGACTACATACATTTATGTATAAATTATCCACAAAAGTATTCTTAAAATCTCACACGAAAATGGGATTTTAGGGATGAGTGAGCATCTTTGAGATTGTTTTCATTTAACATACATTTTAATTTGATTATATTTTCCTCTCACCAATTGATGGTGACGTTGTTTTTGAGAGTTGTAAATAATTACTAGCTTATGGGTATCATTATATATATATATATATATTTTTCTGTGAATATTTGTTTTACATTTTGGAGAAATACTGAGATAAATATTGTATAATGATATTGAAGTTGTAATTTACTATAAAAGGTATGTGATTAATGTATTCTTTACTTTTTATTCAATGAAAATTAATTAATTATAACATTATCTTTTTTAATATTATATTTATTTAACTAAAATGGTAAATATTGTATCATTAAGTCTATCATAGATATTTATTGATAATATATGTAGTAAAAATTAATTTCAATTTAACAATATTTAGGATTACGTGTGTGATTATTTTATTCAATGAATTGCAAATTTTTTTTCACTTAAAATATTTTAATGTGAATTATTATTGAAAAAAATGTAATGTTATAAAAATATTATTTAATATTCAAAAGTTAATGTGAATTAACATATTAAAAAACATTTAAGAAACATAATTTGTTATGGTGGTTTATTCATTCAAATATAATAAAAAATTAACTATGATGTGTAATAATCTATATGGTTTTGAATAATTTTCAATGTTGACTTATAGAAAATTGTTATAAATTAATATCATGTTATACATTATCTTATTATATGATATGATGTGAACTTAAAAATGTTTTGAAAGAAATTAAATGTTAAAATCTGTTCATGTTTCGAATAAATTATTTCATAAATAATAATTATTTTATATATTATTTAATGGTATGATTGTAATTAAATTAATATAGATAAATATTCCATATTTTTCTATTTATCATTTCAAATGAATTATCTTACATGTTGAAGTTTTAAATTTAAGTTGTTAATATTTAATTTTTATTGGAGTTTTTATTTAGTAATATATTATTTTACCCTCTTTAGTAATATATTTTCTATATTGGTTGATCTGATTTCTTTTGGGGTGATTTATCTTAAAACCAAAAAATATGTTTTTTTAATAGTTTACAATTTTGTTTCATTGTGTAAATTATAAATTGAGAAATAGAGATTTTAATAAATTTTTTTATTTATTTATGAATAAATTTTTTACCATAATTATGTTTGAAAATTATTTCATAATCAAATATTAGTTTTATGGTTATTTTATTCTGATGGATATTGAATTAGATAAAGGAACATGCTTCTAATGATTTTTGATAACATGTTAAAATGAAAAGTTATTTTCATAGTTGTGTAATTTAAAAGTTGTAAAAGCCCAATTGAGGATTTTTTTATTATTTAAATTATATATTATTTAATAGAGCCAATATATTCAATAATTGATTTGATACAAGTAGTTTTATGGGTAAAAACATTACTCTTCTAAAAAATATGTTTTTCACCTTTCGATGAAGAAACTATTTGAAATATTGTTTTTGAAACTTTTATAAATTATATTTGATAAAATAAAATTACTCATTAGAAGAGAGACAACAAAATGTAGTTTAGTTTATTTAATGGTATTTTTTTAATAAATTTTATTTTTAAAAGAATAATGAAAAATATTATATTTAAATTTAAAACCTCTTTTTCATATAATTCATTTATATCATTAGAATATCATTTTAATTAGTTTTAAACTATATTTATATTAATTTTTTTCATTTAATCTAATAGTGTACACTGAAATCAATTTCCGATTGAATTGGATATAAAAACGATGTGAACATTTGAAAACTTTACTATACAAAACACATTTTCATATTCCGACAATATGATTTAATTTTTAAAATAAATTCTTCCAAATCTGTGTCTTTAATTTTGAAAAAGTTTCTCTACATATGGAATCATAAGGTTTAAATTATATAATTCATTCTCTTTTATTTTTAGATATTATTAATATTAGCTTTTGTAATTTTTTTTAATTACCATAGTTTAGGGTAAATCTGGTAATTTAATGTTAATATAATATTATAAATATTAGAGAACTACCACAAATGTAACACCCCATGGTTTTAAAAATAAATTGAAATTCAGAAAATGTTTCTCTTAGTATATATTTATAACTATCCTTTAAAAATAATTTCTCCACTTCTATGTTTTGAATTTTAAAAAATGGTCATCTACAATTGTGTTCAGTACGTTATTTGGAGTCAGTTGGAACAAAATTGAGTTTTGGGGATTAGTAACATACCATTATGAATAATAGTATGACCCTATTGAATAGTGAATTTTCATATTATTTTATTCTCTTAAAATTTTAAGATAATGACATCTTTGTTAATTTTTCAATGTGATATAAAATCAATTATAGAATTAAATTTTTTAATTTTGAATAGAGTATGATTTCTTTAAAAATTACATTAACAATAATCCGATTTTTTTCACAAAATTGATTTCATTGATGAATTATAAACATTGAAAAATTATTATGGTGAATTTATTCTATTTTTCAAAAATTCATGAATATTTGATTAACAGTGAAATATAGTAAAATAAATTATATTCATACTATCAGTGAAATACACTATTTTTGACATCATAAGTGATGTAAGACCACTTGGTTCTAACTCACATTTCATTATTACGATTTTGGGTTAAATTAAATAAGTATATTTTTATTATTGACTAAAAATATTTTAATAATAATTCAAATAATGAAAAATACCTCCTCTTCTCCACTATAAAAACCACCCTTATTCACCTCTTCCTATCACACCTCTCAAGCCTTGAGACTTACCTAGGTTTTGTCCAATATTTCTCCCAATGCTCATATCCATGTCCTAGAGATACTAGTCTCATCAAAAGGATAAAACCAAATACATTAATAAGGATCTCTTGGAGAATAGATAAAGAGGAGGATTAAATGAGTTTGAAGTAAGACAAAGCAGATGTAAGGGAATTCTTAACCCGATTTCCATTCTTTGGGTTAACCTTTTATGCTGTAATTTATGTGGCATTAAATTCAACGGTGAAATTAATTTGTGTGTATATTATGTTTTATTATTCTTATTTACAGTATATACACATATTTAAATCATCCTAATGAATCTCATATTAGTTATATGTTATTTGTAAGTTTGTTTTCTTATAAAATCATCTTTAAAAGCTTATACTTTTTTAAAATTCAAGGTGACTATTTTTATGTAATTATTTATGTTGTATGATTATGTTATAGTTCTTGGTAATTTTTTATGATGAAGGGTGGGAGCTATATCTCCCTACAATGCGTTGGGTATGTGTAATTTAGAGGTCGCTCGTATGGTTACTCCAAATGTAATTGTCATGGTTATAGAAATTGTAAGAAAGGCATGATGGTTAAAAATTTAATTCCTAGAGGGTCAAAATATTATGTAAGTAATGACCTAAGAAAAAATTATGTTTTTATTTTAGTTTATTATGTTTTTTTTAATCTTGTGTAAATATCAAGTTTCACAAAGTATGTAATTATGGGTGACAAGTTTGTCTTTTTGAAAATAATTTCATACATTACAAGTATTCAAGAAATATAGTGTTTGCTTCTTATTTTATAACTCTTACTGAGAATTTCGTGCTCATCCAATGTTTTTCAATTATTTTCACATGTTATAAGTATGTGTATTAGAAAAAGGATTCTATGTTAAATAATTGAAGAATTTTCAATGAAATCATGTTTTATTTGAAATGTTTTATATTTTGGAATAATTGTGTACTTTTTTTGTATACACTCTATATTATTTTGTAATGTCATTAATTTATTATGTCACTTTTTTTATAAATACTTAAACATAAAAATATCGTCAATGTGGAAGGAAGTGATTTCTTGACCATATTCATGTTTAGGTAATGTAATAAGGCTGGGACCATATTGTTGGTATTAGAATATGATTTTTATTACATAAGGTGTTAGGATGATATTAATATAATACCACAAAGCTTTTCTTACTCTAAGATTAATTAGAAATAATATATCATTTAAATATTGATGTGTTTCTTCAACTAATATATGTTTGTTTAGAATGGTTGTAAGGAAAAGAAATAGGGAAGTCGTTGAAGAGAGGCACCAACATAATAACATCCTTCTGAATCTGTAGCCTGGAATAGTAGGGACTGGAACCGAATAGTTTTTGATAGTAATGGGTCAACTAATGCAAGAAATAAATGGTTTTGGAATCCATTCAAGAGAATAACCATATTTATCACAACAGAACATGACAATGGTGGAAAATTTTATGAGACAACACCCTACTGCTTTCAATGGATCTTTTGACCTAGTAGCAGCTGAAGGATGGTTTAAATCCATTGAAGAAATATTCAATGTTTTCGAATGTTAAGATAATCAAAAGTTATGTATTTCCATTTATTGTTTTGAAGTTGAAGTTGATCAGTGGTTGTCAATGGTAAATAATTTCATGGATCGAGAGGTTATTGTTTCCTTAGAGTGGGATGAATTTAAAATTATTTTCTTTGAAAAATATTTTCATAAGTTGGTGCAATTAAGGATGGAGAATGAATTCCTTCAGTTGAATCAAAAAATAGAAAGATTCAGTGTTTTTTTATGATGCGAACTTAAACCAATTGGCGAGGTATGCTCCCAATCTTATTCTTGATCTGGATAGAAAAATAAACTATCTTTACTTGGGATTGAAGCCAAAGTATCAAAGGACATTTTCCTTCCCTCAATTCAAAAGGTATGAGAAACCATTATGATGTTTTTAGAGGGTAGAGATGGAGTTTTTTAATGATGACATGCATTTTGAAAAAATGGAGAATAAGGGGTCGAGATGGAAAGCGATGGGTAAGAATGAAAAAAATAAATTTTATGTTAAAAAAATCCAGTTTCCAGTTTGTGAAAAGTGTGGAATGAATAACCTTGGGGATTACCTTACCAAAAAAGGAAGTTTTTTTTATTAGAAAAGTTTGGAAATATGTCTTGATATTGTAATGAAAATTATCCTTAGACTAATCCTGATAATAAATCTTGTAAGTGTTTTAAATGTGGTGAGATGGCTAATTATGAAAATGCATTCCCAAAGATCAATATTAATGATTCAAAGAAGATATTATAATAAAAAAGGTATAGTGAGATCATTTGCGACTACAACTACGGATGTTGGGCCATCCAATGGTGTTGTATCAAGAGCTGGTGAAGAGATTGGTGGTTCCTCTAGTTTTGGCCTTGGCATCCTTAAATGGTGAGTTTGTCATCTAATGTGATTCATCGTTGAAGGGACTTGGTTTTGTTTTGTTGCAGAATGATCATGAAATTGCTAATGCTTAAATACAACTATAACCTTATAAGTTATCTTATCCCACACATGATTTGGAATTGGCAGCTATGGTTTTTGCTTTGAAAATATGGAGGCATCATTTATACAGAGCCAAATGTAAAATATATACATACTATAAAAGTCTAATGTATATATTCACCCATAAGTAACTAAACATGAGGCAGAGAAGACTGATTGAAATGATAAAATATTATGATGGCACGATCAATTACTATTCGTGAAAAGAAAACAATGTGGCAGATTCCATGAATCAAAAACACCATGCATCACTATCCATGTTACGTTTGGAACATGATCCCTTCCTTACATATTTGATGAATTTTTTCATAGAAGTTGTTGGTGTAGAAAATACCTGTATTTTTTTCAGGTTTCAGTGTAGTCATCATTTTCATCCAGAATTGAGAAAGTGTAGAAGGAAGGCCATGAGATATAAAAAAGGTATAATCTCTTAAAATTGACATGCTTCTAGAATTTAACCATGATAAAGATTATGTTTTTTTATTTGGAAAAATGTTGGTTGTGGATTGTAATTCCCAGTTGAAAAAATATTTTTTATGTGAAGTTTATATTTCTCCATTTTCAGTTCATCGTTGAAGTTCTAAGATGTACAGAGACCTTTAGGAGTATTATTGGTGGGATGGAATGAAAAGAGATATGTCTGATATTACTATGATATTTTTGACATGTCAATATATTAATGAAGAGCATCATTTATCGAAGGGAATGATTCATCCTTTTCCAATGCTAGAGTGAGAATGTGAGAATGTATCCCTGGACATTGTTGTTGTCACGACCCGTCCTCGGGGCCCGTGTTCTGACTACCCCAAGCCCGCCTTCCATAGGCCAGAGGCTGGCGACTAGCACCAAGGTGTAAATCCCGGAAAAAGGGAAGGCATTGCCTTTGTAAAGTAAACAACAATCACCATAGAGTAAGAAGGCAGAAGTAAACACTAAGTAGAAACTTGTACAACAGTAAGTGCGGAAAAGTAAGTGGGCCAGAATACAAACCCAATCTGAAAGTAAAGTACAACTGGAAGGAAAAAATAGAAACTGAAAAGTAAAGACGAAACGTCGAGCTATCCAATGGAAATCCCACCTGAAGGGTGGGTACAGATATCTTCCACTGCTCCTTGGGTCTAGCCGTCCACTCCGAGTACGTTCCGCCCAGTGGTCCACCTCCAGGTACCATCCTGCTCCACAAGCCTCAACCACGATCAGCGCTGTATGTCGTCTGCAACCAACACAATGTAGTGCGGGTATAGCCCGTGCAGGGGTGAGTATAAGCTACTCAGTAGGGACCCCGAGACCCCCGAAGGTCTCCCAGAATCCAAAAAGGATAAATCAAAAAGGAATGATAAAATCATGAAGTAACATCAGAAACGGCTTAGGAATATGCCCATACATATACCTAAGTCATCAATTCTCATTCGGCTCCAATATCCGAACCCAAGAACAACCCAGTACACACAGGAAATAAAAACGTATACCCACACCAGATAGCATAACAAAATCCACAAAGTAAAGAAAAATAGGATTCAGCTCACACAGGAATACTTCTTTGTATGACGATAAAGATGACCAGATATTGCCACTGATTCATCTAAGCCCTCAGACCCACAAAGGATCGATAGGTACTAACCCCCGCAATGACCCACAAAGGATCTGACCCACAAAAGATCGATAGGTAACTAACCCCCGAAATGACTGACAAAGGATCTGACCCACAAAGGATCGATAGGTAACTAACCCCCACAATGACCCACACAGGATCGGACCCACATAGGATCTGTAGGCGCTGGCCCACACAGGACCGCTGAGCGCTGCTCGTGGTTGAGGCTTGCGGAGTAGGACGGTACCTAGAGGTGGACCACTGGGCGGAACGTACTCGGAGTGGGCTGCTGGACCCAAGGAGCAGTGGAACCTATCTGTACCCACCCTTCAAGTGGGATTTCCAGTGGACAGATCGACGTTGCGGCTTTACTTTTCAGCCGTTGTTTTTCCCTTCTAGTTTTACTTTACTTTCAGATTGGGTTTGTATTATGGCCCACTAACTTTTCCGCACTTACTGTTGTACCAGTTTCTACTTAGTGTTTACTTCTGCCTACTTAATCTGTGGTGATTGTTGTTAACTTTACAAAGGCAATGCCTTCACTTTTTCCAGGATTTACGCCTTGGTGCTAGTCGCCAGCCCCTGTCCTATGGAAGTCGGGCTTGAGGTAGTCACTGCACGGGCCCCGAGGACGGGTCGTGACAAATTGGTATCATAGGATTCCGGTTCTACCGCATAATCTGATCTTTATCTATGTGAATCAATAATGTTTAGCGCATTGGGTGTGGTTATCATTCCAGGGAGTCCAGTGTTGGTGCTGCGTCCGACGTATCCGTACACCGGGACCCTGACTTTTGATTTCCGACTTAATACATGAAAACATTGGTTGCGTGTGTGTTTCAAGTTTTCTTTGTGATTACTTTGTGTAAGCTCACCAGGTATATTGTTCTGACCGTGGCGCATCTGTTTCCTTTTAAGGATGGTCCCATGATGGCAGCCAGCTAGGGATCCAAGAGTTGAGCGTGACGACAGCCCACCGAGCGACGAGGCCTCGGTGCAGGGCCCTTTGACAGCTGAGGCACTGGAGGTACCTTTACCCGCCGAGCCACCAATGCTTCCATCCCCAGCCGCTGACGATGCACGTCGCCTTAGTTCACTGCATGAGTTCCAGCGCTAGCGACCGCCTAGGTTCCGCGGGGAGACGGACCCCCAGGCAGCCGAGGACTGGATGGAGGCAGTGGTGCGAGTTTTCCGGTTAGTGAGGACACCAGCAGACCTCATGGTGATCCTCATAGAGGGCCTACTGCACACAACAATGGGGCGATGGTAGAGCTTGATACTCCAGGTGCATGAAGAGGCATCTCTTCTCTGGACAGACTTTGAGGGCCTCTTCCGCTTAGAGTTCGTCTCGGCCACCCTCCGTGCGGTGCGCATCCAGGAGCTTCTTCAGCTGGGGCAGGGCAACATGACGGTCACCCAATACTCGGCAAGATTTACCGATCTCTCGCGTTACATGACAGACATGGTACGAGACCCATTCATCTGAGCCCGGACCTTTGAGCAGGGATTGAGAAATGAGATCAGGGCATCGCTAATCTCCCTCAGCATTCCGACTCAGGCAGGAGTACTGGATCGTTCCCTTTTGATCGAGAGCTTCCTTGATGAGCCTTCGTCAGTAGCGAGACCTACCGTGGGGAGGCACGTAGAAGAGTCTTCTGCGGCAGGCAATCGACGGATGACTAAGGGGTCCAGGCAGACCAGACCCTCACACAGACGACCTAAGGACACTAGCTCAGTAGTGCGGGGCACACAGCGTGGAGCCAGTCTTTCAAGAGGCAGGCAGTGCTACACATGCGGCGGGCAGGGCCACATGGCTCGTGACTGCCCGACCTACCATGCTGAGGATAAACAGACAGTTGAGGGGCCACCCAGGCAGAGGCAGAGGGTCGACCGTGGCGGTCCGCAGGGAGGAGATGAACGAGGAAGAGGAGCTGGCAGAGCAGTAGGTGGTGGGCGACGATTTGAGGATCTACCACCACCACCACCAGGAGGTCCACCCCGACCACAGGGAGCTGGCGGGCAGAGACAGGCACAGCTCCAGGCAGTGGAGGCCTATGATCATGGCACACCCAAGATGATTTGAGGTACGATCTGTGTCTATTCCACCTTTTCCGCAATTCTTATAGACACAGGAGTGAGTTACTCTTTGATAGCCGCTGCCCTTGTTCGGAGCTCAGATATTCCGATAAAGTCGTTGGCTCGATCCTTACGGCTAGAGACTCCTACGGGAGCAGACTCGACGATTACGCACTGGTGCCGGTAATGTGAGCATACTCTAGGAGGAGAGAGCGTCGGCTGAGATCTTCTTGTAGCGGCGTCGAGGCCTTATGACGTCATCCTGGGCATGGATTGGTTATCTGCAGTCCATGCACAGATTGACTGTATTAGGCGCAAGGTGCGATGTGTACGCACCGACGGGAGCAGGTTCACCATCACCGGTGAGAAGGGAGCCTTGGCAGCATAAGATGGACTTCCTCAGAGGAGAGAACAGCCCATCACTCATCAGTTGGCTAGCCTCATCCTAGGAGTAGTTGACGTGCAGAGTCCTAGTTTTCCTGCAATGGTGGATCAATATGCAGACATCTTTCCCGAAGACATTCCAGGGCTACCTTCTCGTAGAGAGGTAGACTTTTATGTTGACCTATACCCCGGGACAACCCCGATATCGACTCCAGAATATCGGATGTCCCCCGCTGAGCTTCGAGAGATATGAGTACAGTTGGAGGACTTGTAGGGCAAGGGATTCATCCGACTTAGTGTTTCACCCTGGGCTTCCCCGATATTGTTTGCCAAGAAGGCGGACGGGAGCTTGCACTTTGTGTCAACTATCGTCACCTGAACCAGGAGACAGTGAGGAACAAGTATCCGCTACTGAGTATTGATGACCTCTTCGATCAGCTCAAGGGAGCACAGTGGTTCTCGAAGATAGACCTAAGGTCAGGCTATCATCAGCTCAGTGTTCGGGACGAGGACGTGCAGAAGACGGCCTTCAGGTGTTGGTATGGCCACTATGAGTTCTTTGTTATGCCATTCGGCATAACCAATGCTCCAGCAATGTTCATGGACCTCATGAATAGGATCTTTCAGCCATACCTCGATCGATTTGTCGTGGTCTTCATCAAAGACATTTTGATTTACTCGACGACTGAGGAGGTGCACGCATTCCACTTACGGGTTGTACTAGACACACTCCGAGAGCACCAGCTTTATGGAAAACTCTCGAAGTGTTAGTTATGGATACATGAGGTCCACTTCTTGGGACATGTCATCTCTGAGGCGGGAGTTGCAGTGGATCCTGCGAAGATCGAGGCAGTGCTATCTTGGGAGCCACCTAGGAGCGTGACAGAGGTGCGAAGATCCTTGGGACTATCTGGATACTATTTGAGATTTTTGACAGACTTCTCCAGAGTTTTGGCACCACTCTCAGCTTTGACAAAGTAGGGGAAACCCTTTGTGTGGTCAGACAGATGTCAGCAGAGCTTCCAGGAGATGAGACAGAGATTTACAAGCACACCTATCTTGAGGTTTCCTAAGGAGGGAGTAGGGTACGTAGTATACTGCGATGCATCAGGGACCGGACTCAGATGTGTCCTGATGCAGGAGCGGGCAGTGATCGCCTATGGATCACGTCAGTTGAGGCCGCAAGTGTAACACCCCAAGATTTCATAGTGTGTTATTTTTTCAAAATAATTCAATAACTTGCACTACACGCAACACCGACATCAATCACACCATGACTTACCAAAGGAAAAATCCATTCAAAAGAGGTTATGAATATTATTAACTAAATTTTAAACTTTATATAATCCTTATAATTTTAGAATCCATATTATGAGTTTATTAGTCATAATTTAAGAACAGATTCATTTTCAGTATTGCACTTTTATCAACGATTAATAGTGAAACCTTTTTAAATACAATATTTTAAACTTTTTGACTAAATGGGGACATCAAAAAATTTAAAATGAAACATCCCAAGCTTCCATGGCACGCTTTCCTTTGAATAAAACAGTAGCGTGTGTTGTACGCAACTTCGAGTTTTAACACACACCACAACCGATCAAACTAGCCGTTATGAATAGTAATACCTAAATTTTGAAATTATATATATTTTATATTTTAAAATGGACTTCATTTTTGGATTCTTAATATCGAATTTAGACTAAGGTGAAATTTTGGTACTTTTCGGATAACTTTCATATTTTGATGAATAGTGAAAATTACTAAATTTTAATTAAAAACAACTTTTTTAATCAAAATAATTAATAGTGATAAATTGTAAATTTGAGTGGTTTTAAAGTATATTTAGAATATATTTTTACCATTTAATATAATGTTGGTCATTGGACATAATTTTACAATTAAACCAAACATAAACAAGTGTCAATCTTTTGATAGTTATTATCTCTTAAAAACAAGCTTTTAGTTTTGACAGCGGGAATTAATTTTAAATTAATTTCTTCCACTTCTGTGTTTTCAATTTAGAAAAATGGATTCCATATTTGGAATTAGGATGTTTAAATTGTGTAAATAGTTAACTTTTATTTTTAGAAATTTTGATTAATTACTGTGGTAAATATTTTATTTACCATGGTTAAGGGTAAATCCAGTAAATAAGGGTTAGAAAATAATATTATAATAATAATAAATTACCCTAAAACGTGTCTTAACCCTATTGGTTGATACATGGTCGACCATGGGCATCTTTGGGTCGATTTTGGGACCCCATGGATCCACTTGTAAGTGATAATGTCACTTTATTTTAATTAAGTTAAAATGAATACAAAAATGACACAAGCATATATCTTTTAGAAAAACAATTGTTACATAGGGTTATATATGTTGGATTTTAGATTATAAATATTAATTAGAAAGATAAAACGATTTCTTACATAATTATAGTTTATTTATAATTTTTAGACATTAAATACTTTATTTTATTTATGACACAATGATGATGCAGTAATTACTATGATAGTGAAAAATTAAAATTATTGATATTATAAATACCCAAATAAATATAATATGAAACCTTTAATGAATTAAACTAATTTTATAGAATAATATTATATATTAGGATTGATTTAATTGACTTTTTTTGAAGTAATCAATCTATTATGAGTTTCACAAAAATCAACTATTGAATAGTGTCAAAATTGACATAAAAGAGTTCTTAAAAGAAATATTATATTATTAATTGATATTAAATTCTTAAAAATCTAAGGTTCGGCCAAGAGACTTATATCATGATATTTTCATCATTAATGGACCACTTGGGGGTCGATTGGATGTATATAGTAAGTTTAATAACCATATTATATAAAAATACAAAGAGACATTGTAAAAGTGAAACTAATTAACTTAGAGTTTATACTTAAAGATAAGGTTAATATAAGTACCCAACCCTGTCTAAATTCTATTGGTTGAGTTGTTTTCGACCCATCCCCACCTTAAAATTTAAATTATAAACTTTGGAGCCATTAGAAACCGAATATTAATTTATTATAAATTAATATTTCTAGCTTTTCCAAAGGTGCCCCTCACCCCTCTTATAAAAGGGCACTCCTCCTTATCATTTCTTCACACCTTCAAAGCCTTTTGGTTCGGCCAAACTCTGCCCAAATACTCTACAAACTTCCCTCACTACAACCTAGGAGCCTTAGTTCGATCAGAAAGCCAACCTAAGGAGCCCTTTTGATCAAATCAAAAGAAAGAACCCGAAGAAGAGGTAATGATTTCACCACCCTTTTCCAAGTTCATTTCTTATTCCACTTATTCTTCCTTTGTTGTTACCATTCTAAAATAATAACTCCAGTATCATTTATATACTGTGATGTTATTATAAATATGGTACAACCATATTCAGTATTCTATCCACCCTTTGAATAACATTTCAACATACGTGCGTACGTACGGCTTACCGTCTCCACATCGTGGGGTAATTGTTATTCAATATATTATTATTTGGATGGGTATAATAATGATGTTTAACTCATGTAAATAATAAATATAACATGTTAATGATTCTGTATAAATGATATACCATCCATTTATATATTATTTTAATATCAAAAGAATGATATTGTCGCTCGTGTGTACGTACGGACTACCGTCTCCATGAACGCGATGAGATTCATTCTCCATCGTATCCATTCAAGTATAATTATCATTTGATGATTTAAAAATGATGTTTATGGACTTGGTGTCATTCTGTATATGAATAATATACAACCTATCCTTTACAAACATGTCTTACGTAACAAAACACATAAAAGAAAACAAGTAAGTTAACACCCGAAACAGCGATAATACTAAGATATTATTATCAAATCAATATTAAAAGATCATATATGATATCATATTATTGTATATGATTCTTGTATAATTTAATAACAATTATTTCACCATTATACAGGAGGTTAACCTACCCCAACCAAGGAAAAGTACAAGGTAAGGGGTTTTCATCTCACTCCTTATTCCCGTGAGATCCATGCCATATTTCCACCATCATCTTTTGTGTGGTGTATGTACTACCCATAATTATATTCTTTGTGTAATACACCCTAATTTATGTGTATTTACATATTCATTGTATGATACCTATTTCATGGGTTGTATGTTTCATAAGTTACCAAATTGGTAAGGGTTACTTCACAATCTCTTCATTATCCGAGGTTGTTTATACGTAATAATCTACTGGGATATCTTTATCATCCACATCCATGTTTCTTAAAAATGTATTTCAAAACATTTTTACTATTTACAAGAATATGGGTTAAAGTCATTTATAGCTTTGTTTGACTTTTTATAAGTTTTTTATAAAGGAATATTTCCGTCATTTTCCAAACAAGGCACTTTTTAACCTTTTCGACAGAAATAAGGTAAGAATGTTTTTTTAACTTATACGGCAGGTGCGGTTATTTTTCGCCGTTATAAAATCGTCGAAGCTTCCCTTACAAGATTATAAGAATATTTTCAAATTGAATGTATTATTTTATAATTACGTTAATTTTAAAATGACTTAAACAAATAGATATTTCTTTAAAATAGTTTTGATTTCATCTATGTCAACATCCTTTGATGGATTTTTAAGCTTATTTGAAGTTGATTTATTATGATACAAAACATCCCTATTTTGTTGAAGGTTTTGTGATATTTTTGACTGTGGATAAGTTATTCTTATGTCACTCATGGTTTTTGTTTAAAGTATTGACACTTTATAAGTTATTTTTAATCCAAATGTTTATGTTATATTTCAACCTTTCATTCAGATGAATGTGTTAGACAAGTATGTTCCGGGTTGGGGACCGGTAAAAGTAAGACCTCCGGTTTGGTCTCTGGTTATTAGAGGAAATCCGGTTTGGTCTCCGGTTATTAGAGGAACTCCGGGTTGGTGTCCGGTTATTAGAGGCACTCCGGGTTGGTGTCCGGTTATTAGAGGCACTCCGGGTTGGTGTCCGGTTATTAGAGGCACTCCGGGTTGGGTTCCGGTTACAGTTTGCCCCAATGTCTTGGGACGAGGCCTTGACAAAGAAATTAAAGTCCAGCATTATCCATTCCAACATTATAAAAGTGGTTATTGATATTTCATGTGATTATTCGATTAGTAGAATATCCATGTGAACAACTAAATGGCATTATTTCATTTTACTTTTGCCATACTATGTTGAAGTTAAAGTTTAAAAGGCTTTTGTTTTAGTAATGCAGTGCCTTAAATGTTTATGCTTATTTTGAATGTTCCGATATATTGTTATCCTTACTGGGCATTTGAGCTCACCCCTTTTCTATGTTTTATTTTTCTCAGGAAGTGAATAAGTAAATTATGAATGACCTACAGGGATATTATGTGGGGATATGAGTGTGGATTATGGAGACATTATGTTGTTGTTGTAGTTTTTCATTTTATGATGTAATTTAAAACTTATGAATATATCTAGTGTTTCCAAGGCTACTAAACCAATCGGTCTTTCATGATTTGATCTTTCTTGTGATCATGCCAATGTTATGTAATAATGCACCGACTCTGGGTAACTAGGGTCGGGGCGTTACAGTTGGTATCAGAGGAAGTTTAGTACAAACCTTGGAAACTAGATTTAGATAAACTCTGATTAGAGCACGTAGACCTAAGCTGAACTTTGAGGATTAGTATAGAAGAACTTCCTAGATTTTTGGTATTGTAGAGATTTTGTGAGTTTTCCGAGCAATACATCCCTGTCTGGATACGAGCAGGTCGAGGCGGCTCTGGCACAGATGTACCTAGGGGTAAAACCCGAAAACACCGCTTTGAGCTAGACTCGAACGGGAACTGGTGCACAAAAACGGGCCTTGCTGCACTCTTGGTTACGACAATCCTGGGGGATATGCTTAGGATAACTCTCATTGTCTTTACAAATCATTATGAAGGGTTTATGAGTATATACGTCCTCAAAGAAAACATTTTTATGATTATGGATTATATCCATAAACTATTTAATTTATGTTATGTGTTTTACAAGTTTGGGATTAGGTATTGTTATTCATAAACTGATCTAGTGTATGCCATTGTTTAGAAATGGCACCCAGTAGAAGGAATGAGAACTCCAGAAATGCACATGATCCAAAGAGAAGGAAGGATCATATCTTTCATGGTCTTAAGCTAGAATTTATAAGAGAAATAGTCTCCCATGTATTATCATCATATGAAGAAATAATATCATGTGTTGATAAGATAATTAAAGAGTTTACTGAGTCCTATGGCTTTGAAGGGAAGCAAGAGAAGAAAAGGATGGAAGAGAGAAAGATGGATAAAGGGAAGAGGGAAAAGAAGAATTTTCCCATATGTGGTAAATGTGGAAAGAAACACCCTGGAACTTTCCTGAAAGGAATGTGAGTTTGTTATAAGTGCGGAGGAAAAGGGCACAAGGTACTTGACTGCAAGGGTAAGAAAATGGTTTCAAATGTACAATGCTTCATTTGAAAGGAGTATGGACACTACACCAACCTATGTCCCAGTCATCGGACTATGCCGCAAATGATGCTATTGGATAATAATCAAGTTATGATACTACCACAGATGAAGAGGAATGATTAGAGTTCTTATGTTGATTATGTCAATTGAGTGTTGTATCAACAATGTACTTGTTATAATATTTATGGAGCATATAAGGATTGTACTGCAGTACTATTTCATTAAGAATTTGAGATTTTGTGGAACAAAGAAAAGTGACTCAATAGCAGGATAAATTTTTGGAAAATATATGGTTGAGAGAATGATAAACCATAATATAGTTCTGATACCGAGGTAGTTATTTTGGAATAATACATGATTGTTTTGGATAAATTATATTGTATATTCTTGACTACCTTGGAACTGATTAATGATTTGTATATTCCATCATTGTTGGGGTTTAAAACATTTTTGGATTAATGAAGTATATCCAGCATTCTATATGGAATAAGGGAGCATGAATGTAATCAATAAGGAATATGGTAATTCAGGATGTTTCAGTGTATTAAAAGAATACATGATGAAGGTATTCATATGCTATTACGGGGTAAAAAGGATCTACATTATGCTTACCTTCCTTATAAATGTTGGACTGTGAGTTTGGACAGAAGTATTTTGGATAGTTCTAGTTTGGATTATTTTGGATTGCCATAAAAGGACAACCCGGAGGTCGGGCGGCAACCTGTCGCGTCCGGCAAGGCTGCGAGACTTGAACCCGCAACCGAAGGGCGACAAGGGTGTATCACCTACCACTATCCCACGAGATGTCCTGGATTAAATAAAGTAGTTTTTTAAAAGATCTGGTAGATGAATTATAAATTCGATTGTTTTGGAACCCTCTATGAATAGTATAACTAGAATTTTTTTACGAGTGAATGATGAGTTTTTGATAGAAATTTATTAATGGATAAAACTCTAATTATAAAGTAAGTATACCTCATTATGATCTTATCCAATCTCATAAATAAATTCCTCATCATTAAGAAAAGGAACTTAGAACAAAAATGTTGTCCTAGATGGTACCTTAAATCATCACTAATTTATGGCTTTGGGATTGTTGGCCTTTTCATAGCCATGTTCTCTACCACTATTCATCAGATAATTGATGGTTAGATTTCTCCTCCATATCCATATTTTCCTACATGGAACCCTAGTATGTGTTATTTTCGGTAATCTTCATACTTTCCACTCTTTATTTTAAATAGAGGCCTCATTAATTCAATTTTCGATGTGGGATTTCAACTAAGATATTTTGAAATTTCAAAAATGTGTTATCCCAATACCCTATGTTTTGTTGAACCGATGGTATTTCAAATCATCATAGATTGATGAGTTTAAGGACCTCAATTTTATACTTGTTTGTGATTGATGACCTCAATCACTACCTATAAATATTTACGTTTTTCCTCCAATTATATGTATCTAATTTCCACCAATGTTCTCCTAATCGAGATCATAATTTGGTGGTGACCCTTTCATTTCTCTTTTCCTCATATTAAGACTAAATTTTAGAAACCCAAATTCCGATGTGGGTTTTCCCACAAATATATTTTCTATTTTCAACCTTTTATTTTCGAAGAACAATTTCAAATTGCGAGGACGCAATTTATTGAAGGAGGGGAGAATGTAACACCCCAAGATTTCATAGTGTGTTATTTCTTCAAAATAATTCAATAACTTGCACTACACGCAACACCGAGTTCAATCACACCATGACTTACCAAAGGAAAAATCCATTCAAAAGAGGTTATGAATATTATTAACTAAATTTTAAACTTTATATAATCCTTATAATTTTAGAATCCATATTATGAGTTTCTTAGTCATAATGCAAGAACAGATTCATTTTCAGTATTGCACTTTTATCAACTTTTAATAGTGAAACCTTTTTAAATACAATATTTTAAACTTTTTGACTAAATTGGGACATCAAAAAATTTAAAATGAAACATCCCAAGCTTCCATGGTACGCTTTCCTTTGAATAAAACAGTAGCGTGTGTTGTACGCAACTTCGAGTTTTAACACACACCACAACCGATCAAACTAGCCGTTATGAATAGTAATAACTAAAATTTGAAATTATATATATATTTTATATTTTAAAATGGACTTCATTTTTGGATTCGTAATATCGAATTTAGCCTAAGGTGAAATTTTGGTACTTTTCGGATAACTTTCATATTTTGATGAATAGTGAAAATTACTAAATTTTAATTAAAAACAACTTTTTTAATCAAAATAATTAATAGTGATAAATTGTAAATTTGAGTGGTTTTAAAGTATATTTAGAATATATTTTTACCATTTAATATAATGTTGTTCATTGGACATAATTTTACAATTAAACCAAACATAAACAAGTGTCAATCTTTTGATAGTTATTATCTCTTAAAAACACGCTTTTTGTTTTGACAGCGGGAATTAATTTTAAATTAATTTCTGCCACTTCTATGTTTTCAATTTAGAAAAATGGATTCCATATTTGGAATTAGGATGTTCAAATTGTGTAAATAGGTAACTTTTATTTTTATACATTTTGATTAATTACTGTGGTAAATATTTTATTTACCATGGTTAAGGGTAAATCCGGTAAATAAGGGTTAACAAATAATATTATAATAATACTAAATTACCCTAAAACGTGTCTTAACCCTATTGGTTGATACATGGTCGACCATGGGCATCTTTGGGTCGATTTTGGGACCCCATGGATCCACTTGTAAGTGATAATGACACATTATTTTAATTAAGTTAAAATGAATACAAAAATGACACAAGCATATATCTTTTAGCAAAACAATTGTTAAATAGGGTTATATATGTTCGATTTTAGATTATAAATATTCATTAGAAAGACAAAAATATTTACTACATAATTATATTTTATTTATAATTTTTAGACATTAAATAATTTATTTTATTTATGACACAATGATGATGCAGTAATTACTATGGTAGTGAAAAATTAAAATTATTGATATTATAAATACCCAAATAAATATAATATGAAACTTTTAATGAATTGAACTAATTTTCTAGAATAATATTATATATTAGTAATGATTTAATTGACTTTTTTCGAAGTAATCAATCTGTTATGAGTTTCAAAAAAATCAACTATTGAATAGTGTCAAAATTGACATAAAAGAGTTCTTAAAATAAATATTATATTATTAACTGATATTAAATTCCTAAAAATCTAAGGTTCGGCCAAGAGACTTATATCATGATAGTTTCATCATTAATCAAACAATTGGGGGTATCTTGGATGTATATAGTATGTTTATTAACCATATTATATAAAAATACAAAGAGACATTGTAAAAGTGAAACTAATTAACATAGAGTTAATACTTAAAGATAAGGTTAATATAAGTACCCAAACCTGTCTAAATTCTATTGGTTGAGTTGTGTTAGACCCATCCCCACCTTAACATTAAAATAATCAACTTTGGAGCCATTAGAAACCGAATATTAATTTATTATAAATTAATATTTCTAGCTTTTCCAAAGGTGCCCCTCACACCTCTTATAAAAGGGCACTCCTCCTTCTCATTTCTTCACACCTTCAAAGCCTTTTGGTTCGGCCAAACTCTGCCCAAATACTCTCCCAACTTCCCTCAATACAACCTAGGATCCTTAGTTTGATCATAATGCCATCCTAAGGAGCCATTTTGATCAAATCAAAAGGAAGAACCCGAAGAAGAGGTAATGATTTCACCACCCTTTTCCAAGTTCATTTCTTCATCCACTTCTTCTTCCTTTGTTGTTACCATTATAAAATATTAAATCCAGTATCATTTATATACTGTGATGTTATTATAAATATGGTACAACCATATTCAGTATTCTATCCACCCTTTGAATAACATTTCAACATACGTGCGTACGTACGGCTTACCGTCTCCACGTCGTGGGGTAATTGTTATTCAATATATTATTATTTGGATGGGTATAATAATGATGTGTAACTCATGTAAATAATAAATATAACATGCCAATTGTTCTGTATATATGATATACCATCCATTTATATATTATTTTAATATCAAAAGAATGATATTGTCGCTCGTGTGTACGTACGGACTACCGTCTCCATGAACGCGATGAGATTCATTCTCCATCGTATCCATTCAAGTATAATTATCATTTGGTGATTTAAAAATGATGTTTAAGGACTTGTTATCATTCTGGATATGAATAATATACAACCTATCCTTTACAAACATGTATTACGTAACAAAACACATAAAAGAAAATAAGTAAGTTAACACCCGAAACAGCGATAATATTAAGATATTATTATCAATTCAATATTAAAAGATCATATATGATATCATATTAATATATATGATTCTTGTATAATTTAATAACAATTATTTCACCATTATACATGAGTTTAACCTACCCCAACCAAGGAAAAGTACAAGGTAAGGGGTTTTCATTTCACTCCTTATTCCCGTGAGATCCATGCCATATTGCCACCATCACCTTTTGTGTGGTGTATGTACTACCCATAATTATATTCTTTGTGTAATACACTCTAATTTATGTGTATTTACATATTCATTGTATGATACCTCTTTCATGGGTTGTATGTTTCATAAGTTACCAAATTGGTAAGGGTTATTTCACAATCTCTTCATTATCTGAGGTTGTTTATACGTAATAATCTACTAGGATATCTTTATCATCCACATCCATGTTTCTTAAAAATGTATTTCAAAACATTTTTACTATTTACAAGAATATGGTTTAAAGTCATTTATACCCTTGTTTGACTTTTTAAAAGTTTTTTATAAAGGAATCTTTCCGTCATTTTCCAAACAAGGAACTTTTTAACCTTTTCGACAGAAATAAGGTAAGAATGTTTTTTTAACTTATACGGCGGGTGCAGTTATTTTTCACCGTTATAAAATCGTCGAAGCTTCCCTTACAAGCTTATAAGAATATTTTCAAATTGAATGTATTATTTTATAATTATGTTACTTTTAAAATGATTTAAAAAAATAGATATTTCTTTAAAATAGTTTTGATTTCATCTATGTCAACATCCTTTGATGGATTTTTAAGCTTATTTGAAGTTGATTTATTATGATACAAAAAATCCCTATTTTATTGAAGGTTTTGTGATATTTTTGACTGTGGATAAGTTATTCTTATGTCACTCATGGTTTTTGTTTAAAGTATTGACACTTTATAAGTTATTTTTAATCCAAATATTTATGTTATATTTCAACCTTTCATTCAGATGAATGTGTTAGACAAGTATGTTCCGGGTTGGGGACCGGTAAAAGTAAGCCCTCCGGTTTGGTCTCCGGTTATTAGAGGAACTCTGATTTGGTCTCCGGTTATTAGAGGAACTCCAGGTTGTTGTCCGGTTATTAGAGGCACTCCGGGTTGGTGTCCGGTTATTAGAGGCACTCCGGGTTAGTGTCCGGTTATTAGAGGCACTCAGGGTTGGGTTCCTGTTATAGTTAGCCCCAAGGTCTTGGGACGAGGCCTTGACAAAGAAATTAAAGTTCAGAATTATCCATTCCAACATTATGAAAGTGGTTATTGATATTTCATGTGATTATTCGATTAGTAGAATATCCATGTGAACAAGCAAATGGAATTATTTCATTTTACTTTTTCCATACTCTGTTGAAGTTCAAGTTTAAAAGGCTTTTGTTTTAGTAATGCATTGCCTTAAATGTTTATGCTTATTTTTAATGTTCCGATATATTGTAATCCTTACTGGGCATTTGAGCTCACCCCTTTTCTATGTTTTATTTTTCCCAGGAAGTGAAGAAGTAAATTATGAATGACCTGCAGGGATATTATGTGGGAATATGAGTGTGGATTATGGAGACATTATCTTGTTGTAGTAGTTTTTCATTTTATGATGTAATGTAAAACTTATGAATATATCTAGTGTTTCCAAGGCTACTAAACCAATCGGTCTTTCGAGATTTGATCTTTCTTGTGATCATGCCAATGTTATGTAATAATGCACCGACTCTGGGTAACTAGGGTCGAGGCATTACAGCAAGAGCAGAACTATGCTGCCCATGACCTATAGTTAGCAATAGTGGTCTTCGCTCTGAAGACATGGCGACACTATCTTATGGGCGAGCGCTTTATAGTCTTTTCTGACCATCAGAGACTCAGCTACATCTTCCCTTAGAAAGAACTGAACCTGAGACAACGGTGATGGCTCGAGTTCCTCTAGGACTTTGACTTTGAGATAGTCTATACTCCTGGGAAGGGGAATATAGTAGCTGATGCTCTCAGTCGGAGGACGGGCATTCAGCTAGTTGAGGAGGAGACAGAGCAGCTAGCCACTTTGCGGATATCCTTTGTGGATAGGGATGAGTATCCTTCCTTTAGTCTCTCACAGTCAGCCCTCCACTACTACAGCAGGTCAGAGAGGCACATCGTGGGGACGCTGACTGTGAGACTCAACGTGCACATATATCCTCAGGACAGACACCTGATTGTTTCTCCCTTGGAGCAGAGCACGACGTCCTTTTCAGAGGACGAACCTTGGTATGAGTTTCTTTATGGGAGGTGGTGCTGAGAGAGTTTCACACTTCTCCCTTAGTGGTACATCCTGGAGTGTCAAAGATGTACCAGGATCTCAGACGATAGCACTGGTTTCCAGGCATGAAGAAGGCTGTAGCAGAGTTCGTTTCACGATGCCGCACCTGCCAGTAGGTGATGGTAGAGCATCAGGTACCAGCAGGCTTGGTACAACCCTTGGAGGTCCCGGAGTGGAAGTGGGATGGGATATCTATGGACTTCGTGACTGGACATCCATGCACTTCCAGAGGTCACGACTCTATTTGGGTGATTGTCGACCGACTCACCAAGTCGGCTCACTTATTACCCATCCGAGAGTAGGGATCAGTGGAGAGATTGGGAGGTCTCTACGTTTAGGAGATTGTACGGCTTCACGGTGTGCCATCATCTATAGTCTCCGATTGAGATGCTCGCATTACTTCCCAGCTTTGAAAGGGGTTGAAGGAGGCGTTCGGGACACAGCTATGTCTGAGAACTGCATTTCACCCTAAGACGGATGGTCGGACAGCGAGGACCATTCAGACTGTCGAGGACATGCTCCGCGCATGTGTCCTCGACATTGGTCGTAGCTAGGAGGACCACCTAACCTTGGTTGAGTTTGCGTACAACAACAGTTACCACTCCACCATCGGGATGGCACCATACGAGGCATTGTACGACAGACCTTGCAGATCTCCTTTGTGCTGGAAAGACCCTAGGGAGTCAGCACTTGTGGGACCATAGATGGCCCTGGACACGACAGAGAAGGTCCAGGTCATCCAGGAGCGGATGAGGACAGCTCAGAGCCGGCAGAAGACATATGCTGATAGGATTCGGAGGCCACTAGAGTTCGAGGATGGCGACCACGTCTTCTTGCGAGTCTCACCTCGACGTGGTTTACAGAGATTTGGCCGAGATGGCAAGTTGTCTCCACGCTTCATCTTACCATTCTTGGTCCTCAGCAAGATTGGCGAGGTAGCTTATCGCCTGGCTCTACCCCCTCAGTTGCACCGGGTGCACGACGTCATCCACGTATCCCAGCTGATGAGATACGTGCATGACCCGACGCACATCATTGACCATCGGGAGCTAGACGTTGATGATGGGGTGACTTTTGCGGAGGTCCCGGTGGAGATCGAGGAGTGACAGCAGTGGGTCCTACATGGACGATCGATTCCTCTAGTGCGCATCAGATGGCAGCATGGGAACCTCCAGGAGAGCACTTGAGAGCGGAAGGCTCAGATGCGTGCTCAATACCCACATTTGTTTCCCTAGTTTATGATGAATCTTTATGAGAAAGTAAAGCCCTAAGGTGGGAGTGATGTAGAGACCTGTAAATTTCAAGGAAATTTTTTTCTTAATTTTCTTTGGAATTTTACAAGAACGCATTTTCTGACGGCACCTGATTCCGAGGCCCGGTGTGCCCAGAATCATTTTCCGAAGTTTGGCTCGGGTACGTTCAGTGAACGAACGAGCGGGTTTTTCTAACTTTTGAACCGGTGCTCAGAATCAAATTTTAAGGGCACCGATGGAATCGCAGCGCCGATATTTTCTTAGAAACGCCGCTTCCAGATTTGCGTTTTCTCAGGTGTGGTTTTTAAATTTTGGGGTTAAGTTAAGAAATAAAATAACGTGGTGCGACAACATTATTTTTATTTCACTCAATGCCAATTAATGTCCACTTAAAGCTGCTTAAGTTGAGTTGAAGCGGATAGGGTGCAATTCAAAATATCCTACCCTCTTGGAAGGATATTTTTGAGGTGGGGCCCGCACGAGCCCCACCGTTTCTTTCCTCTACGTAACGCACCCGCGAAAACTCCTCATTAATGAAAGTCAACTGGGGCGTTTTCAAAAAATAGTAAACGCTCCTATTAAATGGACTGTTAAGATGTTACCATTAATTTACCGAATTAATGGTTCGTTTCTTAACCTATTTTCCAAACTATTGGCATGTAATAAAATTAGTCCAACACACGTTTTTATTGTGGTAGATTGTTGAGAGTATTGACAGAAACTCTAAGTTCGTCATCCTCCTTCACGAAGAATGCGAAGAAGGCGAAGAACGCGAAGAACGCGAAGAACGCTGGCCTTTGACGAAAGGTGACGAAGAACGTCGAAACCTCGGAGATCGACGACGCGACGCTATGTTCCGCGACGCCGACGATTCTCCATCGACGACGCTTCTTCCGCGACGTTCTTTCCCCGCGACAAATCATCAATCAACTGCTTGAGGTAGGAGATTTCAAATCTTTAATTCCTTTCTGGATTTTATCCTTAACATGGATTTAATTCGTGAAATTAAATCCATTTGTTTTCTTTAACCCTCGGAGATCGTCGACGCAATGCCCTTCCGCGACGACGCGACGCCCTTCCGCGACGACGTGACGCCCTTCCACGACGCAACGATCCTCTTCTTCCGCGACGGTCAATTCCGAGAAGAACGCACGTTCGACGACTACGACGAGGTAAGGGTTTTTATTTGAGAATAATATTTATTCCCATGGTTGTTTCTTCTAAAACAAAGAACCGGATCAAAGTTCAATGTTAATTCATTAAAACTGTTCCTTGTCATGTTTTTCGTGTGTTGATGGTTTTCCCGATTTTTATCACCTAACGCGGAGGGTGCGGGCCAAACTAACTCGGCCCATCAACCCTCCACAATTTTTCGTTGATGCACGGATTGGCGGGCGATGACAAACGGGTCCACAAGTTAATTTCGAAGGCTTTGCAGTGAAGTCTGAGTCCCGGGACGAGCACTGGCGAAGACAGCGCGCAAATCGGACCACCGGAGTGCGTCCGGTGGTCCGTGGAACCCCCCGCCGGCGGCCAGCAGCGGCCGGCCGCCCGGAAGCGGCGGTGCCCGCCGCGCCGCCGGGAAGACCCGGTGCAGATAAATCTGCAACGGTGTTGGCCGGTCCCGCGGCTGCGCGGGACCGCGGAGGAAGGGACGCGACTTAAGCCGCGTCCGGTGACACCGAGCGGCCCCACGCGGGGCCGCGACTTTCCTTCACGCGGGGGGGGGGGGGGGGGGCAGCACCCCGCGCCGCTCGGCCGTAACCGGCCGAGCCGACCCTGGCGGCCGGGCCGCACCCGCGCCGAACGGGTCGGTCCGGGCCCAGACCCCCTGTTTTCGAACCTTTTCAGTCTTTTGTTCATAACGTGAGCTACGGGACTCCGAACGACACGCCCTTAGCGGCGATGCGATCCTTGGATAGAGACGGTCGTTTCGGTATGTCGCACCCAAGGTTTCGGAATACTTTGGGTTCGGCCGGGTTGGTTCTTACACGAAACCAACCGGGCCCTCAGAGCGGAAACGCTCATAACTTGATCTCCGGATGTCCAATTCACGTGTCGTCGGCTTTGTTGGATTCCTCTATGTGAATCAGATCTTTTGGCTTACTCCACCCGAGGTTTGGACGCAGGTGGAGTATGGTCGGGTTGGTTTTGCCTTAAAAACCAACAGGGCCCCTGGGACGTAAAAGCCAATAACTCTCAGACCGGGCGTCCGATTGACACGCCGTCTACGACATTGAGTTCCAGTTGACGATACGGAAATTTTGGATACATCAACTCTGGACTATGTGTCAGTTGATGTATCAGCCTCTCGGCTGGTGGAGCGGACCCTCCCGAACAAGCTTGCTGTGTGCGGGAACCCTAGAGCTGGCTGCGACTATGACGACTACGACAGTAAAGAGATCCTCAGTGGATTTGACAACGACTGTGCAGAGATCCTCAGTACAACACTCAGAGATCCTTTGTGGGTCAGAGCTATCGATCTTGTGTGGGTCCGATCCGATGTGGGTCAGCGCTCAGCGGTCCTGTGTGGGCCAGCGCCTACAGATCCTGTGTGGGTCCGATCCTGTGTGGGTCATTGCGGGGGTTAGTTACCTATCGATCCTTTGTGGGTCAGATACTTTGTGGCTGATTGCGGGGGTTAGTTACCTATCGATCCTTTGTGGGTCAGATCCTTTGTGGGTCATTGCGGGGGTTAGTACCTATCGATCCTTTGTGGGTCCGACGGCTCAGATGAATCAGTGGCAATATCTTGTCATCTTTATTGTCATAAAAAGAAGTATTCCTGTGTGAGATGAATCCTGTTTTGATTTCCTTTGTGGGTTGGGTTGTGCTATCCTGTGTGGGTATACATTTTGATTTCCTGTGTGGACTGGGTTGTGCTTGGGTTCGGATGTTGGAGCCGAACGAGAATTGATGACTTAGGTATATGTATGGGAATATACCTAAGCCATGTCGGATGTTACTTCGTGATTGTATCTTTCCATTGTGGTTTATCCTTTGTGGATTCTGGGAGACCTTCGGGGGTCTCGGGGTACCTACTGAGTAGCTTATACTCACCTCTGCATGGGATATTCCCGCACTACGTTGTGTTGGTTGCAAACGACGGACAACGCTGATCGTGGTTGAGGCTTACGGAGCAGGACGGTACCTGGAGGTGGACCACTGGGCGGAACCTACTCGGAGTGGACGGTTGGACCCAAGCAGCAGTGGAAGCTATCTGTACCGGCCCTTCAGGTGGGATTTCCAGTGGATAGCTCGACGTTGCGGCTTTACTTTTCAGTTGCTGTTTTTCCCTTCCAGTTGTAATTTACTTTCAGGTTGAGTTTGTATTTCGGCCCAGTTACTTTTCCGCAATTACTATTGTACCAGTTTATACTTAGTGTTTACTTGTGCCTGCTTACTCTGTGGTGATTGTTGTTTACTTTACAAAGGCAGTGCCTTCCCTTTTTCCAGGATTTACGCCGTGGTGCTAGTCACCAGCCCATGGCCTATTGAAGGTGGTCTTGGGGTAGTCAAGGCACGGCCTCCAAGGACGGGTCGTGACAATTGTGGGAAAACCAAAAACATCTCGAAGTAACAATGCTATTTGGGTTGTTATTGATCAAATGAAAAAATATTCCCATTTTCTTTTTTATTCGAGATGAAATGTCTTTAGATGCGCTACTTGAACTACATCACAATGATATTGTTATGTTACATAGAGTTTCTATTTCAATTGTATCTGATCAGGATCTCAGGTTCACTTCAATCTTTTGTAAGTTCCTTCATAAGTCATTTGGAATAGAATAGTATTTTAGTAAAACTTTTAATTCCCTAACACATGGGAAATCAGAATGAAAAATATAGACATTGTATGATATGCTTTTAGCTTGTTCCATGGCCTACCAAGGAAGTTGGTATCGACATATTATTCTATGGGAGTAATCTTATAATAACAGTTTTTATTCTAGTATACAGATGGAATTTTTTGTGACATTTAATGGGAATCGATGTCGAACTCCATTTGTTTAGGATGAAGTCAATGAAAAGAAGTTTATGGGACCAGAATTATTAGAGTAATTGGATGAGAAAGTGAAGAAGATCATGCATGACATGAGGACATCTGAGAGATGGAAGAAAATTTGTGTAGATAATAGAAGTGAATATTTATCATTCGATGTAGGTGACCATATTTTTCATAAAATCACTTCTTGGAAAAGGGTGATGCATTTTTTATGAATAGAAATCAGAGTATTAAGTTTATCAATCCTTCTGAAATCCAAGTGAAATTTGGATGAGTCGCATACAAAGTACCTTTTCCTCTGAGATTGTATCTGGTACACAATATTTTTCATGTTTCATTGTTGAGAATGTATGTACTAGATTAAACTCATGTCTTGAGCCCAGAAGCACTTCAACTTGAAGAGAACCTTTCTTATGAAGAGAAATCAGTTCATATTCTTGATCGAAGGGAAAAATTATTGATGAATAAGTTAATACACTAGGTAATGTTTTGTGGATAAATCACATGGTTGAAGAAGCTACATGGGAGTCCAAAAATGCTAGAGGTAAATGTGCCTTCACTTGTTTAATAAGTAAATAAAATTGCAAGGACATAATTTTCAAAAGGTGGGGATAATTTAAAACCCCATGGTTTTAAAAATAAATTTAAATTCAGAAAACATTGTTTTATGTAAATATTTATAACTATCCTTTAAACATTATTTTTCTACATATATGGTTTGAATTTTGAAAAAATGTCATAAAACATTGTGACGAGTAATGTATTTGGAGTCTATTAGAACCATCTTTATATTTAGAGATTGTAACATAACCTTATGAATACAAATATGAATTGTATTAAGACCCTAATGAATAGTAAATTTTGTTATTATTTTATTTTCATACAGCTTTATGATAATGACATCTTGGTTAATTTCTCAATGTGAAATAAAAGCAGTTAAATAATTGAAATTGTAAATTTTAGAAACAGGTATGATTTTATTTAAAAATTAAATTAATAATATTTAGAATATTATAGTTAAAAAATATAGTAAATTTATTAATTTTACATGTTAAAAAATGTGTAGGGTGAATTTTTGGAATTTTTCTGAGATTCAAGAATTTTTAACGAATAGTGAAAAATGGTAAAATACCATATTTTAAATTTATCAGTTAAATACACAATTTATGACATCATAAGTGATGTAATACAACATGTTTCTATCTCACATGTCATTATTACTACATAGGGTCACATGAATTATGAACACTTATAGTCTTGAGAAAAAATATAATAATAATGAGTAAAATAATGAAATATACCTCCAATCCTACACTATAAATACCACCCTCATTCCCCTCTGCCTCCCACACCCCTCAAGCCTTGATCATTTCCTATCTTCTTCCAATACTCCTATTAAGGCTCTTCCCCATGTCCTAGATCTTTTAGACTCACCAAAAGGAAAAAACCAAGGTCCTTAATAAGGATCTCCAAGAGAAAAGATCAAGAGGACGTTGAAATGAATTTGAAGTAAGAAAAACCCGAGGAAACAGAATTCTTAAGCAGATTTCTATTATTCGGGTTAACCATCTACTTCGTTATTTATGTGGTATTAAAATTTTTTCATAATTGATTTTTTTATATTATGTTTTATTATTTCTATTTACTATATATATACATATTACATTCATTATAATAAATCTCATGCAAATTATATATTATTTGGAAGTGAATTTTAAAATAAATTCCTCTTTTAAACATCATATTTTTCAAAATTCAAAGTGAATCTTTTAATGAAATTATTCATGTTTTATGGTTAGGTTCTTGTTCTTTGGAATTTATTATGACGATGGGTGGGATTTATATCTCCCTCTAATGCATTGTGTATTTGTATGTTAGTCACTGGCTATATGGTAACTCGAAGTGTAATTGTGATGGTTGCAGAAATTGTAAGGTATCCATAAGGGTTTCAAATTATAAGGAGAAGAGGGTTAATATAATATAAAAGTAATTCCAAAATAAAACATTATGGTTCTATTTGTTTTAAATATGTTTTTTGTTTATCTCGTGAAAGTATCAAGTTCACAGAGTAATTATGGGTGACCAATAGGTCTTTTTGAAAATAATGTCATATGTTTCAAGTTTTCATTGATGATTATGTTCTTTCCTTCATGTATATACCTTACTGACCCTTTTTTTCCTCATCCCATGTTTTTAAATGATTTTTACATGTTATAAGGATGTGTAAGACTATAATGATGCCAAGTGAAATGTTTGAATAATTGTCAAGGAAATCATGTTTTATTTGAAATGTTTTATATTTTTGAAGAAATTAGTACATTTATTTTGGTATCCACTCTATATTAATGAGTAATTTAATGATTGTGTTATTCCCCATTTCACTGAAGATATATACATGAAAGGATCCTCAATGTGAAAGAAAGTTATTTCTTCACCAAATTCATGATTATGTAATGTAATAAGGTCTGGTCTTTACAATAACACATGTTATAATAATTATTGATAATTTATCTTTGGCCTAGATAGTCCTTGTTCCTAAATTCTGTCTTTTAGAAACGACATGGGTGTTATTGTCACATTAATCACATTTTATTTAATGTAAAGACAAAGAATATATAATCATGTTGCTAATAAAAATCTAGTTTTTACTTGGGGTTTTATAAGTAACATTTCAGACAATAATTAGTATTTAGAAATCTAAAATTATTTCTTAAAACCTTTTAATTTGTTTATAAATTTTTAAAACTAAATTATTAAATTAAATAGTTACACAATGATGATACAATAATTGATTAAATAATTAAATAATCGAATAAATGATATTATAAATTTTTAATTAAATATAATCTAACATAAATAATTACATAAAAACATTTATGGATGATTGTAACATATTATTTTGGTTTTCAAATATTACATTTTTCTATATCATAATGTTATGATATTTTTGAAAATTGAATAAATGTATAGTGTCCAAATTGACTCAAATGTTATTTTAAAATATATAATATAATATTAATTATTATAAAATTTCTAAATATATAATATTCATCCAAATATATTATATAATAAAACAAATTCATTAATTGTCCTTTTGGCATGATATGGTAATTATTTTAACCCTCTAAATGTAAATTACTTACTAAAATTGTAAGAGTTAAATGAGGTTAAAACAAAATGATAAGGATTAAAAATTTATCCAAACTTGTATAATTTTCATTGGATGATTATATTTGTACCCATACTCATCCTATATTAAAAAAAATCAATTGAAATCCATTTTTAAAATCAAATTAATTTATATTTATTAAATACTTTTAATAATTCCAACAGTGCCCCTCCCATCTCTTATAAAACAAAACCCATTCATCTTTTTTCCTTACAATTTAAAAACCATTTGGTTATAAAAATATATTCCAAAAAACGTTCCTATAATCCCAAACCATAGTCTTGAGGCCTAATATTAGGCAATAAAACCATCCTTAATGGTGTTTTGGTCTTATGAAATGTGATCATCTGAAGGAAATGTAATCTGTTTATTTGATGTGTTTCTATTTTATTTTATATTCCAATTCCTTAAAATATTCTTAATCCAATATGAAATAATTAATCAATTATACTAAATATACTAAGAAGCAATTATGTTAATATAATAACCTAAATCCATCTCCACATCCATTAAATGGAAAAATAATTAATCATTTGTGTGTGCGTGTAAAATATCACCTCCATGAACCAATATAATTCTATTTCCTTAATTTTCTCACATGATTGGTTATAATGATGTAATTAATGATCATTGGTGATATTCATTACATATAAATAATTATATAAATCAATATATCATTTAATTTTTTACTTTTCATGCACATAAAAATGGTAATGACATTCGTGTGTACATTAGAACTATCGTCTCCATGAAGTGATGTGATTCATTTTTTTTCATCACATCACTTGTATTATATATATTTTTGTTCTCATGTGATTGAATTTGTTCTCAATAACCTGTCAATGAGTGCCAACTGATGAAGTAGAGCTTGAAGAGTGATAAAGCTTTAAGAATGATGATTGAAGAAGCATCAAAAAATCAGACGACTGTAGAGCTGATCTTCTGTTCAAAGAACGTGTATCAAGAATATAAAATGTAACAACATTGTTAAAAGTCCATGCATTGTCTTCACAATGCATGAGGGGATAAAGAAGTTTCATTAACAATCACTAAGTGGATGAAGAACCATCCACATCACTAGGTGGATGAAGTGAAGGAGATCTATCCATAAGTGGTTGAAGTTAAGATGATCCATCCACAACTATTAAGTGGATGAAGTGGTTTGAAGAAGGCCATGCACTATCTCATAGTGCATGATGATTTAAAGATGATCCAACCTCATCTCTGATTGGATCATCGAAGAACAGTGGGGAAACATTTGATTCAAGAGTAATGGTTGATAAAGAACCTTCAAGAATTCCCTTTTTAAGTAAAGAATACAGGCTGAGAGTAGTATAAAATTATAAAGAAGAAGAGGAGGTGAAGGAGAGGAGAATGGAATGAAGAAGACTTGTTCCAACTTGGTTATTTAACCAAGTATACAAGGTGGAGATTATGAAAATAATATGCCAACTATTGGGCCAGCCTTAGGGCCTCAACCCAAGGCACATGTGGGACTAGGTCACCACGCCCATAGGGAAACCGTAGGTGACAGCCCAATAGTGGTCGGGCCATGTGTATTCCCAAGCCAGGCGGAGGTCAAGCCCGCACAGTGTGGGCACCAAGGGCATGCCCGTGAAAAAGCATAGTGGGCGCTAGAGCGTGCCCAGAGAAGCATAGTGGGTGCTAGGGCACACCCGTAGGAGAACCGGTGCAGGGCGGCACCAGAGGGGTGAGATGAGATTTCTGAACATATACTAGGAGGAGTTGTTTGTTAAACCACATGGAAAACATGGTGAGTTTCGATGTGGGAAAACATTTTTGAGACGCGTATCTAATCTTGGTCGTCCATCTGATCTCACATCTGATCTCAGCCGCATGATCCATCTCACCGCACCGCATTTTAATCCTGATAGTCCGAGATCATTAAACGCCGATCCAACGGGCGAGGTGACAAACCGAGGTTGTCTTCAACCTCCGGACACCCGAGCTCCACCTGATGTGAACCAGTCGTCGTCGCCACTTCTGATCCATCGTGATCGACTTCCAGATCACTATTGAAGGTCAAATCAAGTGCATGATGATATTTTTGACGAACCGAATACATGAATGCATTAAAAGTTGTATGAATGCAACGAAATGAAGAAATTCGAATGAGGCCGAAGAAAACGGAGTTGCGAGGTAGTGTATTCGTGCATAGACAGAACAAAACGAAGGTTTGCATGTGTTCGTAGACGCATGCACGTTAAGTAAGGTGAAGAACAATGGACCCGCATTGAATAGAGAAGAAAAACAAGATTTGAAGAAAATATTGAAATCCCGATGTTTGTAGGAAATCAAGATTTAGTTATGCGGAAGATCTGAGGCTTCCCCTGCCTACAATAGAAGGATCTGATGCCTTGAAAGAATGCTGTTGATCCTTTGAGAAGAAGTCCCGCGTAGCTTCGTGCAATGCGAAGGGAACAAAATTGCGCCCAAGCGAAACAGTAAAGGATGGATCCACCTGAGGCTCCTTGGGAACTGATTGTGCAACCCCTGCATGAAAAGAGGAGCATCGGGTCAACCTGCGCGCTCCCCTATGCAATAGGGAAGAAGCCGAGCCTTACACGCCCACTACCCACAACACTTGCGTGGTAGCAATTTGGTCGCACCCCGTGCGCCCTCTATGCCCGCGAGCTCACACGGAAGGAGGAAACCACCACGCCACCTGCACGGTTGGAGGGAGCTGTCGCTCCTGCACGGAAGAAGGAGTTGTCACACCACTTGCGCGGTAGACGCTGACGCACCCTGCGAGTTGAAGACAGGAGTTGGCTGAATCCTTGCGTGCCCTCTTTTGAAGCGGTGCTGAAGAGGAGAAAGGCCACAACACATACATGGGTTTGTGTGTGTGTGCAAAGTGGAGTGGAAGACCACGACATACCTTGGTTGAGTGTGTGTAAGAGGATGAATGCCACACCATCTTTGTGTGTGTGTGTGCAATGAAACAAGAAGGCCGCACCCTTGTGTGTTCACAAGTGAAGAAGAAGGGATTGGATGTATGTACATGCATGAATATTGAATAAAATTATTGGTGAGAAAGAGTTACAAGTTCTCCTTGAGTTTTTTTATGCTACTTGACGAATTGAACAACACATTTGAAGAAGAGAAGTGGAGTTGTGAAGAAGAAGATGTTGTGAAGTGGTGGGGTTTAACCAACTTGTAATTGGGGAGTATAACCAATTACTGTGTAAACATCTTCTAGCATAGTGAAGATTCCATGTTGGGGAGTGTAACCAACATGGCAAGGAGTGTGTCTTTGTACCAAACCTTGTAAATCATTGTGTTCTATGCTTTCATTATCACTACACCACAAAAATTGTATATCTAGGCCATAACAAGACATAGAGGTTGAATTGATCATTCAAAGGGAAAAATTCTTAAAAAGAAAAATTTATCACTGATTCACCCTTCCCTCTCATTGATCACAACTGATCCATGCATTTCAAGTGGTATCAGAGCGAGGTTCCCTCTGTTAGGATCTACTTCTAAGAAAATGGACAAGCTGAATTTTGATAATATTAGGGGTGTTCCTACATTCGATGGAAAGAATTATCACAGCTGGAAGAATCGGATGTTACCCTACCTTCTATACCATGGCCTTGAAGTTAGAGATACATCCTTATTTGGATCCCCCCTCTTTCTAATGAAGCTTCTATGAAACTGGTTGAGAAAAGAAATATGTAAGTTGATGGTAAAGCTCAAAATACTATCCTTATGTCACTCTCAAAAATGGTATACACAAAATTCATGGGAATGTAGAATGCTAAAGAAATTTGGGACAAATTGGAAAGCAGTTATGAAGGAAACATGCAAGTCAAGGAATCCAAATTACTAATTTGGATAATCAAGTTTGAAGACATCAATATGGGAGAAGAAGAAAATATGGATGATTATTTTACAAGATGCAATGAAATTTTCAATAACAGTCGAGGCTTTGGAGAAATGTTGGAGGACTCAACTATTGTAAAAAAATTAATGAGAAACTTTCCTGACTGGTTTGACCCCAAAGTCTCCACATTAGAGGACATAGATGATCTCTCTCTTGATGAAATACACAACATTCTAATTGCATATGAAATGTGGAAGATCCCAGTATTCAATAAGAAGATCAATGATGAGATGGCATTCGAGGCCATGAGGCAACTCAAGATAAGAGATGACAAAGTCATAGAATCAATTGAATCTGACAATGATGATAAGGAAGAAGATTTCAACAAAATTATTTCTCTTTTATCAAAATGGTTTGGAAAAGATAAATTCAAGGGAAAAGGGAATTTACCACTGAGGTGTTTCAATTGTAATAACATCTGACACTTTGTTGTTAACTGTCCCAAGAAAATATTTTGTGCCCCCGAAGTTGAAGAAGAAAAATCACAAAAGCAGAAATGGAGGAGAAACCTAATAGAAGGAAGAAAATTTGGTGCAAGAAAGAAAAGATCATTCCAGGTGAAAGAAGAAGCTATGTGAGCAAAGAAGAAGAATCAGACTCCATATCAGCCAGTCAATCAGAAGAAGAAACAAATTTTATGGCTCATGTGGAAAAAGGGTTTGACACCTGCAGTAGTGAAGATGATGAAAGTGAATGAACAGAGCTTGAACACATGTTGAAAGACGAATTAGAGGCTTGCCTTAAGAAAAACAATAAGCTCACGAAAGAGAAGAAACTGTTAAAAAAGGAGACCAAAAATGATGACTGAGGAGTTGGAAGAGTGTATGAAGAAAAAGACATTGTACATTGATGAAATCAAGAGACAAAAACTAAAGACAATTGAGCTGGAAAATATAGAAAAATATCTTGAAGAGAAACTTCACCTCAAAGAAGATGAGCAATCAGTGACACATTCCATGTGTATTGAAGCACAAATTAGCTCGACAAAGATGAGAGAAGACCTTAACAAGGCTGTGGAGGTAAAGGTAGAATCATCTCATGTTGGTGCTCAGAGGCAGGTCAACTCACCACTAAGTAAATATCAAAATCCATATATTATCTCTAACAATGTATGTTTGAAGATGAAATTGATACAAACATGGAATAAAAAAACAGGTGAAAAATCATCTTCAATGGAAGAAAGGAAATCCCTAGGAAAGACTACTCAAATCTTGGACAGAAAATTACAACATGACTCCTATTAGTGGAGAAGGTCAAGGTTTAGAGGCTACTACTGGTGTTGTGGTGTGTTTGAACACAAGGCCTATGCATGCTGGTATAACATGTCTCTTTTAAGTATGAGGCATGAGTCAAGAGGATGAAATCCTGAAACCAAGAGTGTATTACAGAAAGCAGAAAAACATCCAATTCAGAACAAATCTGACTATGTGGGTGAAGCTTGTGGAAGATGTGACCAACAATGTCATAGAGCTGATAAATGTATAACTATTCTTCCTCAACAACAAGTCATATACATGAAAGGAAAAGGCATTCAATAACCCAATGAAGAAATCACATGGTTTGCTGAATTTTCTCTAAAAGCCAGCAGTAAAACCAAGTCATGGATCCTTGATTGTGAATTCTCATCACACATGACTGGTGGTAAAAAAATTCTTAGCAACATATAAAGTAATGAGGGAGGAACTATGGTGTTTGGAAATGATTTGTCTCTGAGAATCAAGGGAGTTGGAAAGGCAATGATTGAAACAATAAATCTAAAATCCAATGATGTGTTGTTTGTTGAAGGATTAAAGCACAACCTACTGTGTGTAAGCCAATTATGTGATTATGGACATGAGGTGTTGTTCCAGAAGGAATCATGCATCATCAAGAGCTCAAAGGATGCAAAAATCATCACTCATGGAAGAAGAACCACTGGATACCTATTTCAAATTGGTGAGTCCATCAATTCTTGTTACCTTAGTTGTAAGGATGAAAACATCCTATGGCATAGAAGACTTGGCCATCTTGGTCAAAGGAGTATGAGGAAAATTCTAAATTACAATATTGTATGAGACCTTCCAAAATTACAGAGAGAAAGAGATGAAATTTGTGACCCATGTCAGAATGGAAAACTGACCCATAGTTCGCACAAAGGAGTAGATGTCATGTCTACTAGGCCTCTTGAACTCATCCATACAGACATATGTAGACCAATGAGTCAGAATTATACAAGATGAGATCTTTATTTTATAACCTTCATTGATGATTACACTCGAATGACCAACATCATGTTCATGAAACACAAGTCAGAAGCAATCACAATGTTCAAAAATTTAAGGAGGTAGTCTGAGAAAGAACTAGGACTCTGTATCAAGAAATTGAGATCAGACAATAGAAATGAATACACTTCTGATGATTTTGAAAGCTATCTGGTCAAGCATGGAATCAAGCATCAATACAGTTCACCATATACTCTACAACAGAATGGAGTGGCTGAATGAATGAATCGAAGCATAGTCAAAATGGGGAGGACTATGTTATCTGATCACAATATCTCTAAGTTTTTCTAGAGAAAAGTTCTATGCACAGCCATACACATACAAAATAGATGTCTCCTGAGACCAGAAACACAAACTATAGCCTATGAAATGTGGTTTAACAGAAAACCAACTGTTAAATACTTCAGAGTCTTTGGTAGTCCTTGCATCATCAAGATTAAAAAAATTAATATGGGAATGTTTGAGGAAAAATCCGAAGAAGGAATCTTCATGGGATACCTACCTGATGGAAAAGTCTATAGATTCTAGAATAAGAGGATGAACAAAATGATTTACTGTAGTGATGTCAGAATAATTGAAAACAACACCAAACCATACACTGTGTATAATGATGACTCAAAGAATGACATAAACTTGGAATATAAGAATGAAGAATTCACTGAGCCAACACAAACTGCTGGTGAGATCAACTCTGAACACACCAGTGATGAATAGGAAGGTAATGAAAATGGAAGAAAGAGATACCACAAATTGAAGAAACATGTTGACACAGAAAATGTACTTGGTGACCCACAGTCCTTAGTAAAAACTAGAAGAAGATTGAGATTAGAAGATTCGACTGCGCTGGATTCTCATGTTGAACCTCACACAATGGCTGAAGTAGTTGAACATGAGGAATGGATACAAGCGATGCATAAGGAAATCAATCAAATAGAAAAGAACTCCACTTGGGATCTTTTTCCAAGGCCAAAAAATAAAAATGTAATTGGGACAAAGTGGGTTTTCAGAAAAAAAACTCATTCAAAAAGGGGAAGTTTCCAGAAATAAGGCCAGAATCGTATGCAAATGGTATTCACGAATGAAAGGAATCAACTTTAAAGAATACTTTGCACCAGTTTGAAGACTGGAAACTATCATAATGTTCTTAGAAGTTGCAGCACACAAGCAGAACAAGGTCTATCAGATGGATGTGAAATCTGCATTCCTAAATGGAGATCTTGAAGAAGAAGTGTATATAGAACAACCAGAGGTATTCGTGCTGGACAAAGATGGTAGTATGGTATGAAGATAGAGAAAAGATTTGAATGGATTGAAGTAGGCCCCTAGATCCTGGTACTCCAAATTGGATGGTTGTCTCAAGATCATGAAGTTGTTCAAAGGAACAGTTGATAGTAATCTCTATGTTAGAGAAATGGCCACTGGTAATCTCATAGTCATTATCTATGTGGATGACATTTTTTTTGCTGGTGACAAGGAAGGATTATGTGATGAATTTGCTGAGCAGATGAAGAGAACCTTTGAAATGTCCATGCATGGTCAAATGACATATTTTCTGGGATTTCAGGTGGAACAAAGGAAAAAAATCCATATTTCTTTCACAAGAAAAGTATGCAAGGGACTTAGTGAAAAGGTTCAGAATGGAGAGTACAAATGAAGTATCAACACCCATTTATATTGGAACCAAGCTATACAATGATGAATAAGGAAAAAATGTTGATCAGAAAGAGTTCAGGACAATTATTGGTAATCTCCTTTATCTCACAGCTTCGAGGCCATATATAACATATGCAGCGGCTTTGTTTGCCAGATTTCAAAGTGACCGAAAAGAATCTCACCTATCAGCAGCTAAACGAAGCATGAGATATGTGAAGGGAACCCTCAACTATGGACTCTTATACAAACACATTACAAACATAAAGTGGTTGGGATTCACAGATGCCGATTGGTCTGGTGATTATACTGATAGAAGATCCACATCTGGTGGAACCTTCTTTCTAGTAGAAGGATGTGTTAGTTGGTACAATAAGAAACAAAATTCTGTAACATTGAGCACAACTGATGCAGATTATGTGGCAGCTATACATGCATGTACACAAATGACTTGGATGCTGGTGTGGCAAGCATATTTGAGAATTAAAGCTGAAAAACCATTGAGGATATTATGTGATAATGAAAGTGAAATTGGATTGTCTATGAATCCAATACAACACTCTATATACAAGTTCATTGATATAAAATATCATTTTATCATCGAATTGGTCGCCAGTGGAGACATCAAACTCGACTACTTTTCTACTCAAGATCAGGTGGCAGATAGTTTCACCAAAGCTATCCCTACAGGAAGATTTGTTGTGCTAAGGCTGAAAATTCATGTTCAGCCTTCTCCTCTCACTTGAGGAAGACAAAGTTCCCTCCTTATTCCCTAAATTTATTTGATTTTGTACTAACATTCAAGGAATTGATGGAGATAAGTACATCTCTTGAGGGGGAGCATTGGTTTCTGATGTTGTGCAGGGTCAAGCGGTTATGAATTTTGGGAATGACTTCCCATTCATCCCTTGCATTTTTTGGCCAGAAGGGGGAGAAATCATTAGCACACATGTCGTGACATTCTTCAAAGTGTGCTTAAGAGTATTGAAAACCAAATACAAAAGGGGAGATTTTTGTGCCCAAGTGATTGATTTTTTGTAAATAACCTTTAACAGAGTGTCAACTGATGAAGTAGAGCTTGAAGAGTGATAAATCTTGAAGTGTGATGGTTGAAGAAGCATCATAAAATCAGATGATTGTAGAGCTGATATTCAGTTCAATGAACTTGTATCAAGAAGATACAATGTCACAACATTGTTAGAAGTCCATGAATTGTCATCACAATGAATGAGGAGATAAAGAAGTGCCATTCACAATCACTAAGTGGATGAAGAACCATCCACATCACTAGGTGGATGAGGTGAAGGAGATCCATCCATAAGTGGATGATGTGAAGATGAACCATCCACAGCTACTAAGTGGATGAGGTGGTATGAAGAAGACCATGCACTATCTCTTAGTGCGTGAGGATATAAAGATGATCCAACCTCATCTCTGACCGGATCATCAGTGAATAGTGAAGAAAAATTTGATTCAAGAGTAATGGTTGAAGAATAACCATCGAGAATTCCCTTTTTAAGTGAAGAGTACACGTTGAGAGGATTATAGAATTATAATGAAGAAGAGGAGGTGAAAGAGAGATGAATGGCATGAAGAAGACTTGTTCCTACTTGGTTATTTATCCAAGTATACAAGGTGGAGCTTATGCAAAAAATATTCCAACTATTGGGCCAACCTTAGGGCCTCAACCCAAGGCACATGTGGGACTAGGTCACCACACCCATGGGGAAAACCACAGGGGCCATCCCAATAGTAGATGAGACATGTGTATGCCTGAGCCACACGGAGGTCAAGCCCGCACAACGTGGGTGCCAAAGGAATGCCCGTGAAGGAGCATAGTGGTCTCTAGAGCATGCCCGGAGGAGCATAGTGGGCGCTAGAGCGCGCCCTCAGGAGAATCGGTGCGGGGAGGCACCAGAGGGGGGGAGAGGAGATTTTTGAACTGATGCTAGGAAGAGTTTTTTGTTAAACTGCGTGGAAAACTCATCACGTTTAGATGTGGGACGACATTTTTGACACACAGATGTAATCCTGGTCAACCATCCGATTTCGCATCAAATCTCAGCCGCATGATCCATCTCGTTGCACCACATTTTAATCCTAACAGTCCGATATCATTAAACGCCGATCCAACGACTGAGGTGACAAACCGAGGATGTCTTCAAACTCTGGACACCCGAGCTCCACCCGACGTGAACCAGTTTTCGTCGCTGCTGCCGATCCATCGTGATCGACTTCCTGACCACTGTTGAAGCTCAAATCAAGTGCATGATGATTGTTTTGATGAATGAAATACATCCATGCATTAAAAGTTTCATGCATGCAACAAAATAAAGAAATTCGAACAAGGCCGAAGCAAATGGATTTGTGAGGCGGTGTATTCGTGCATGGACAGAACATGTAGAAGGTTTGCATGCGTTCGTAGACGCATGCACATGAAGGAAGGTGAAGAATAATGGACCCGCATTGAACAGAGAAGAAAAATATGATTTGTGGAAAATATTCAAATCCCTAAGTTTGCTGGAAATCATGATTTAGTTACGCGGAAGATCTGAGGCTTCCTCTACCTAGAAAAGGAGGATCTGATGCCTTGAAGAATATTTTTGATCTTTTGAGAAGAAGTCACACGTAGCTCTGTGCAACGTGAAGGGAAAACTCTCACGCTCGAGCGAGACAGTAAAGGCAGGAGCCACCCAAGGCTCCATGGGAACTGATCGCGCAACCCCTGCATGAAAGGAGGAGCATCGGGTCACCCTATGCACTCCCATGTGCAATAGGGAAGTAGTCGGGCCTTGCGCGCCCGCTGCCCGCAACACTTTCACTGTAGAAAGTTGGCCGCACCCCGTGCGCCCTCTGTGCCCGTGAACTCACGAAGCAGGAGGAAGCCACTGTGCCACCTGCGTGGTAGGTGGGAGCTGTCGTACCTGCGCAATAGAAGGAGTTTCTGTGCCACCTGCACGGTAGAAGTTTCCACACCCTACGCGGTTGAAGACAGGAGTTGGATGCATCCTTGCATGCCTTCCTTTAAAGCGGTGTTGAAGAGGAGAAAGGCCACAACACATACATGGGTTTGTGTGTGTGTGGAAAGTGGAGAGGAAGACCACGACATTCCATGGTTGAGTGTGTGCAAGTGGAGGAGGTCTACACCATCTTTGTGTGTATGTGTGAAAAGAAACAATAAGGCCACAACATTGTGTTTGCACAAGTGAAGAAGAAGGGATTGGATGTATGTACATGCATGCATATTGAATAAAAGTATTGGTGAGAAAGGCCAAAAATTTCTCCTGGAGTTTGTTGAAGCTACTTGAAGAATTGAACAACACATTTGAAGAAGAGAAGTGGAGCTATGAAGAAGAATATACTGTGAAGTTGCGGGGTTTAACCAACATGTAATCGGGGGGTATAACCAATTACTATGTAAACATCTTCTGAAATAGTAAATAATCCGTGTTGGAGTGTGTAACCAACACAGCAAGGAGTAGGACTTTGTACCGAACCTTGTAAATATCTGTATTCAATGATTTCATTATCACTGCACCACCAAAAGAGTAGATCTAACCCTTAACCAGCCATAGAGGTTGAATTGATCATTCAAAAGGAACAATTCTTAAAAAGAAAAAGTTATCACTAATGCACCCCTCCCTTCTCAGTGATCACAACTGTTCGAGCCATTTCATATATAAGTATATTTAAATTATTAATATGATATTAATGACGTTATAAAAAATCTATGAATTTAAAATAATAATTACATTCTTTCTATAACGATCAATGAAAAATAGAAAATGTTACTCATGCATATATATGGCTTGCCATCTCTATGATTATAACGTTGTTCTTTTTTCATTACCATACAAAATGGTTTGATTTAAAAGAATAATGTATATATAAATTGATAATAATTTCATTAATATTATTCTAGTGATAATGGAATTACGATCACATGTCCTATTGACATTATACCATGTTCATTTTCAACTTATGTTCTTAATATTGACAAAATGTTTGAAATGATCTTACATAATTATGTGATTGTTAAACATGGTAAAAATTTATATAAAATGAATAATTAACATGACATTTTTTCTCAAGAATGTAAATAATTAACTTATGTTTATTATTTTGAATGATAAATATTGGCACCTCCTTAGATGGAGTGTGTTTAAAATATCTTATTGGAATGATCAAAAACCATGATTCATTTATTATTAATGATTAACATGTTGTATAATAGTATTTTATATGAAAATATTACTTATATAATATTTCTATTATGAGTTATGGAACGAATTATTTGATAAATGTAGTTATTAGGGATATATTAAGTCACCGTTACTGATAGGTTAAGCTACCATAAGACTCAAATCACCGTTAATTCCAGGATGATCTACCACCAAAGGAGAATCATCGGTACTTTCAAGATGATTTATTTACATAATAGATTCATTTTTACCACCAAAGAAGTTAATATTAAATGATACAACACCAATATTTGAGTTACCACAAACACTCTTGTTAACGTTGCGGTCTGAGAACTTCAATGTATTTGATTCAATGGTAAAATCTATTCCAGGATGGTTTGACCATTTCATTAAGACTTAGTGAAAGATGATCCAAGGAATGTGGATCTCCTTCAAGAAGCACTGCTATATATTGTTAATGGATCTCTATCTCTCTCTCAGTAAAACATTTATTTTACTAATACGATGATTACCGATTACCATAAAATTTCTACAATCAAATATTTTAACTCTCTAGAACATGACGATTCAAATTCTGTTAAGATCGACAATAAATAATCACTGAACCCACTACAGAGATTGATTTATACAATATTCGTAGATCAACTAAATCATTCCAGTATAATTCTATGATCCTCTATTCTACCACTATATTCCATAACAAAGCCCGAACTCTTCACTATTGCTGATATGGGGATTACAAACATTCAGAACACGTCAAATTATGATCTTTCAATTTGTTGTATCCATTTTATGTTTTGACCAGTGTGTTGTTTTACTATTATCCAACAAACACACTCTCCTGTATATTCTAAGAGATTACTTGTTATTCTTTCGTCCCTCAGTTTGGTTCTCATTGTGTTTGTGGAAGAGGTCTATGTGTGGTCCGTTCATTTCATTCATGCCAATAATAACTATAAAAGATTCTTTTTATCCTGGAAAACTTGTTTTTGTTGACTGTATGATCTTCAAGGTTGTGGATTCATTTGATTGTATTTACAATCTTCTTAAAAGTAGGTTTTTGAGAAGTGGAGGTGGTAAAGTATTTTCTTGAAACAAAACCTCTTTTTTTTTCCACTGAGTCACTTTTTTATTTGTTTTGTTTTTATATCTTATTCAAGATAACATTTCATTAAGAAACAAAACAAATTATTAGATAATTAAAATTAAATTGTGTTTATTTATGTTTATTTGAATGTAGATTGACCAAAAAAATTATGTTATTTCTAAAATATATTTTGATTGGGGACTAATAAATCATTATGAAATATTTTAGATGTATAGATCTTATATCAATGTTATTTTTTGATTAATTGGAAATTTTACTTACAAGTTTTATTTGGGAACTCAATTAAACCCTTTTCAGTTAAACTCTCAGACCAATATTTGGTATCAGAGGGTTTATTTAAATTTAACTTTTTGACTGTTATTTTTTTATTAAAATTATCTCAGTTTTTTTCATTTATAAATTATAGAAATTAAGGTTAATATACAATAAGTATTTTCAACCAACATACATCCTTATTTTAATGGAAAAAAATATGCACAATATAAAATGAAAATGATAATACATTTGGAATGTATAGGATTTGATATATCGACTATAATATATGATCAATATGAAATAACATAAATTACCAGAAGTGAATTGAGAAGTGCAAAAAAATACCTTACAATATTAATTATAAATAGATGAATTCTATTTTTCCATCTCATTGGGATATAATGATATCAATAGAATATCCAAATGAAAATATTCTTCTGAGATAAGGGATACCTTATTAGTCTCACTTGAAGGAACTTCAAATGTCAAGTAAATGAAAGTAAATACATTATAATGTTGTATGATACTTTTAAAATTTCATTTTTGAACCCATTTCAGATATGTATCTTAGGATCAATTAAATACTAAATTCTATGCACTCATATTGAATGAAAAGTGATAGACACAGATCATGTCATAATATATCATAGATGCTTACCTGAAAGATAAAGAGAAACATCTGTGTGAATTAGAGAATCATGTGATGTAAATAAAATTCAGTCCAACGAATTTATAGTAAAGATGGTTATGTATAATGAATGTCATAATGTAAATTAAGAGATTGATGAAGATGAATCAAAAAATAAAAACAATTCATTTACATCTAATACCTCCTAAAAAATTAAATATTGTAATTCATAGATTCTAGGGAATAAGGATATCCTGATAGAAGTGATGAATAAATGGAACACATGGACATACGATTCAATGAATTATAAATAAAAAATGTTTTTCTTAAAAAAAGTAAAATTTTAGAGGAGATTATAATAACAAAGAAAAGTGGAAAAAGGATTTGAAATAGGATTAAAAAAAGTATGACACCAAAAATGATGTTACCACTTATGAATGTAAAATGAATGGAAACATAAAATATTATTGGCCAAAATTAATATACATATAATGAATTATGAGGATAAGTACAAGAGATATAAAAAGGCCATGAAATAATCGTAGTGTGCCTCTTAATAGAGTTCAAATGACTAAGACAGTAATCAAGAAGATAAATTTTAACAATCAAACAAATTCTTTACAACAAGTACATCATAGGTACAAAATTTACTTCTTATGTCTACAACTAATGTTTGATACATTTTATAAAATGATGAAAATAATAAGTAAAAGGATAACATGAATATCAATGATCAGTATGATCATTGAAATATATTGTAAGATAGTTTTTATAAAATGAATGATAAATATATGTTTCTCAAAAAATAACATGTAATAATAGTAATTGTTAATATAAATATTACAATTGAAAAATAGATAAATTATCAACTATTGAATAAAAACAATGAATTAAAATTTTCAAATGAATAATTTAAAAAGGGTATACAAAAATTTACCAATATTATGAAATAATTAACCTAAATATTGGGAAAATAAGTCCCCCCCCGAGTATTCAACTGGCATCGGTTATTCGCTAAGATAATAAAAATTTAAAAATGTAACACCCCAAGATTTCATAGTGTGTTATTTCTTCAAAATAATTCAATAACTTGCAATACACGCAACACCGAGTTCAATCACACTATGACTTACAAAAAAAAGGCATTAAAAGAGGTCATGAATAGCATTAACTACATTTTTCACTTTATATAATCCTTATAATTTTAGAATCCATATTCTGAGTTTCTTAGTCATAATTCAAGAACAGATTCATTTTCAGTATTGCACTTTTATCAACTTTTAATAGTGAAACCTTTTTAAATACAATATTTTAAACTTTTTGACTAAATGGGGACATCAAAAAAAATTTAAAATGAAACATCCCAAGCTTACACGGTACGCTTTCCTTTGAATAAAACAGTAGCGTGTGTTGTACGCAACTTCAAGTTTTAACACACACCATAACTAATCAAACTAGCCGTTATGAATAGTAATACCTACTTTTTGAAATTATATATATTTTATATATGAAAATGGACTTCATTTTTGGATTCGGAATATCGAATTTAGCCTAAGGTGAAATTTTGGTACTTTTTGGATAACTTTCATATTTTGATGAATAGTGAAAATTACTAAATTTTAATTAATAACAACTTTTTTAATCAAAATAATTAATAGTGATAAATTATTAATTTGAGTGGTTTTAAAGTATATTTAGAATATATTTTTACCATTTAATATAATTTTGGTCGTTGGACATAATTTTACAATTAAACCGAACATAAACAAGTGTCAATCTTTTGATAGTTATTATCTCTTAAAAACACGCTTTTTTGTTTTGACAGCGGGAATTAATTTTAAATTAATTTCTGCCACTTCTGTGTTTAGAATTTAGGAAAATGGATTCCATATTTGGAATCAGGATGTTCAAATTTTGTAAATAGGTAACTTTTATTTTTAGACATTTTGAATAATTACTGCGGTAAATATTTTATTTACCATGGTTAAGGGTAAATCCGGTAAATAAGGGTTAAAAAATAATATTATAATAATACTAAATTACCCTAAAACGTGTCTTAACCCTATTGGTTGATAAATGGTCGACCATGGGCATCTTTGGGTCGATTTTGGGACCCCATGGATCCACTTGTAAGTGATAATGACACTTTATTTTAATTAAGTTAAAATGAATACAAAAATGACACAAGCATATCTCTTTTAGCAAAACAGTTTTTACATAGGGTTATATATGTTGGATTTTCGATTATAAATATTCATTAGAAAGATAAAAAGATTTACTACATAATTATATTTTATTTATAATTTTTAGACATTAAATAATTTATTTTATTTATGACACAATGATGATGCAGTAATTACTATAGTAGTGAAAAATTAAAATAATTGATATTATAAATACCCAAATAAATATAATATGAAACTTTAAATGAATTAAACTAATTTTATAGGATAATATGATATATTAGGATTGATTTAATTGACTTTGTTTGAAGTAATCAATCTGTTATGAGTTTCAAAAAAATCAACTATTGAATACTGTCAAAATTGACATAAAAGAGTTCTTAATACAAATATTATATTATTAATTGATATTAAATTCCTAAAAATCTACGGTTCGTCCAAGAGACTTATATCATGATATTTGCATCATTAATGGACCACTTGGGGGTCTATTAGATGTATATAGTAAGTTTATTAACCATATTATATAAAAATACAAAGAGACATTGTAAAAGTGAAACTAATTAACTTAGAGTTAATACTTAAAGATAAGGTTAATATAAGTACCCAAACCTGTCTAAATTCTATTGGTTGAGTGGTTTTCGACCTATCCCCACCTTAACCTTTGAATAATAAGCTTTGGAGCCATTAGAAACCTAATATGAATTTATTATAAATTAATAGTTCTAGTTTTTCCAAAGGTGCCCCTAACCCCTCTTATAAAAGGGAACTCCTCCTTCTCATTTCTTCACACCTTCAAAGCCTTTTGGTTCAGCCAAACTCTGACCAAATACTCTCCCAACATCCCTCACTACACCCTAGAGGCCTTAGATTGATCAGAAAGCCAACCTAAGGAGCCCTTTTGATCAAATCAAAAGGAAGAACCCGAAGAAGAGGTAATGATTTCACCACCCTTCTCCAAGTTCATTTCTTCTTCCACTTCTTCTTCCTTTGTTCTTACCATTCTAAAATAATAACTCCAGTATCTCACATATACTGTGATGTTATTATAAATATGGTACAACCATATTCAGTATTCTATCCACCCTTTGAATAACATGTCACCATACGTGCGTACGTACGGACTACCGTCTCCACGTCGTGGTGTAATTGTTATTCAATATAATATTATTTGGATGGGTATAATAATGATGTGTAACTCATGTAAATAATAAATATAACATGTTAATGATTCTGTATATATGATATACCATCCATTTATATATTATTTTAATATCAAAAGAATGATATTGTCGCTCGTGCGTACGTACGGACTACCGTCTCCACGAACGCGATGAGATTCATTCTCCATCGTATCCATTCAAGTATAATTATCATTTGATGATTTAAAAATGATGTTTAAGGACTAGATATCATTATGGATATGAATAAGATACAACAACCATGGCTTATGTAACAAAACATATAAAAGAAAATGAGTAAGTTAACTCCCGAAACGACGATAATTCTAAGATATTATTAACAAATCAATGTTAAAAGATCATATATGATATCATATTATTATATATGATTCTTGTATAATTTAATAACAACTATTTCACCATTATAAAGGAGGTTAACCTACCCCAACCAAGGAAAAGTACAAGGTAAGGGTTTACTTTACAACCTCTTCATTATCCAAGGTTGTTTATACGTAATAATCTACTGGGATCTCTTTATCATCCACATCCATGTTTCTTAAAAATGCATTTCAAAACATTTTTACTATTTACTATAATATGAGTTAAATTCATTTATACCCTTTTTGACTTTTATAAGTGGTTTATAAAGGAATCTTTCGGTCGTTTTCAAAACAAGGTCCTTTTTAACCTTTTCGACAGAATTAAGGTAAGAATGTTTTTTTAACTTATACGGCGGGTGCGGCTATTTTCCGCCGTTATAAAATCTTCAAAGCTTCCCTTACAACATATAAGAATATTTTCAAAGAAAATGTTTTATTTTTTGTGGATCTTAAATTATTTCAAAATAAAATGAGATATTTCTTTAAAAAGAATTTTGATTTCATCTATGTCAACATCCTTTGATGGATTTTAAGATTATTTAAAGTTGATTTATTATGATACAAAACTTCTATATTGTATTTAAGGTTTTGTGATATGTTTGACTGTGGATGTGCTATTTTTATACCATTCATTGTTTATGGTGAAAGTATTGACATTTCGTATGCTAGTTTTAATACGAATGTTTATGTTATGTTTAAACCTTTTCATATGGGAATGCATTGGACTTAATATGTGACGGGTGGAGCCCGCTATAGCTCCTCGATGCATCGGTATGTCTCATGAGACAAACTAGTGTCTTGGCACAAGGCCTTGACAAAATCTTATTTGTAGTCTTGGCACGAGGCCTTGACTATGTGGTTATGATAGTCTGGAATTATATATTCTAACATTATGAAAGTGGTTATTGATTTTTTCATGTGATTATTCGATTAGTAGAATATCCATGTGAATAAGTAAATGGCATTATTTCATTTTATTTATTCCATACCATGTTGAAAGTTCATGTTTGAAAGGCTTTTGTTTTAGTTATACATTGCCTTAAATGTTTATTCTTATTTATGAAAGTTTCCGCTATATTGTTATCCTTACTGGGCATTTGAGTTCACCGCTTTTCTATCTTTTATTTTTCCCAGGAAGTGAAGAAGAAAGTTATGAATGACTTGCAAGGATATTATGTGGGGATATGAGTGTGGATTATGGAGACAATATGTTGTTGTAGTTGTTTTTCGTTTTATGATGTAATGTAAAACTTATGAATATATCTAGTGTTTCCAATGCTACTAAACCAATCGGTCTTTCGATATTTGATCTTTCTTGTGATCATGCCAATGTTATGTAATAATGCACCGACTCTGGATAACTGGGGTCGGGGCGTTACAGTTGGTATCAGAGGAAGTTTAGTACAAACCTTGGAAGCTAGATTTAGATAAACTCTGATTAGAGCACGTAGATCTAAGATGAACTTTGAGGATTAGTATAGAAGAACTTCCTAGAATTTTGGTATTGTAGAGATTTTGTGAGTTTTCCGAGCAATACATCCCTGTCTGGATACGAGCAGGTAGAGGCGGCTCTGGCACAGATGTACCTAGGGGTAAAACCCGAAAACACCGCTTTGAGCTAGAATCGAACGGGAACTGGTGCACGACAACGGGCCTTGCTGCACTCTTGGTTACGACACTCCCGGGGTATATGCTTAGGATAACGCTCATTTTCTTTACAAATCATTATGAAGGGTTTATGAGTATATACTTCCTCAAAGAAAACATTTTTATGATTATGGATTATATCCATAAATAGTTCAATTTATGTTAAGTGTTTTATAAGTATGGGATTATGTATTTTGATTCATAAACTGATCTAGTTTATGCCATTGTTTAGAAATGGCGCCCAGTAGAAGGAATGAGAACTCCAGAAATGCACATGATCCAAAGAGAAGGAAGGATCATATCTTTCATGGTCTTAAGCTAGAATTTATAAGAGAAATAGTCTCCCATGTATTATCATCATATGAAGAAATAATATCATGTGTTGATAAGATAAGTAAAGAGTTTACTGAGTCCTATGGATTTGAAGGGAAGCAAGAGAAGAAAAGAATGGAAGAGAGAAAGATGGATAAAGGGAAGAGGAAAAAGATGAATTTTCCCATATGTGACAACTGTGGGAAGAAACACCCTGGAACTTTCCTGAAAGGAATGGGATTTTGTTATAAGTGTGGAGGAAAAGGGCACAAAGTACGTGACTGCAAGGGTGAGAAAATGGTTTCAAATGTACAATGCTTCATTTGCAAGGAGTTTGGACACTACGCGAACCTATGTCCCAGTCATCAGACTATGCCGCAAATGATGTTATTGGATAATAATCAAGTTATGATACTACCACAGATGAAGAGGAATGATTAGAGTTCTTATGGTTATTATATCAATTGAGTGTTGTATCAACAATGTACTTGTTATAATAATTATGGAGTATATAAGGATTGTACTGAAGTACTATTTCATTAAGGACTTGAGATTGTGTGGAACAAAGAAAAGTGACTCAATAGTAGGATAAATATTTGGAAAATATATGGTTGAGAGAATGATAAACCATAATATAGTTCTGACACCGTGGTAGTGATTTTGGAATAATACATGATTGTTTTGGATAAATTATATTGGATATTCTTGACTACCTTGGAACTGATTAATGATTTGTATATTCCATCATTGTTGGGGTTTAAAACATTTTTGGATTAATGAATTATATCCTGCATTCTATATGGAATAAGGAAGCATGAATGTAATCAATAAATAATATGGTAATTCAGGATGTTTCAGTGTATTAAAAGAATACATGATGAAGGCATTCATATGCTATTACGGGGTAAAAAGGATCTACATTATGCTTACCTTCCTTATAAATGTTGGACTGTGAGTTTGGACAGAAGTATTTTGGATAGTTCTAGATTGGATTATTTTGGTTTTCCATAAAAGGACAACCCGGAGGTCGGGCGGCAACCCGTCGCGTCCGGCAAGGCTGCGAGACTTGAACCCGCAACCGAAGGGCGACAAGGGTGTAACACCTACCACTGGCCCACGAGATGTCCTGGATTAAATAATGTAGTTTTTTTTAGATCTGGTAGATGAATTATAAATTCATTTATTTTGGAACCCTGTACGAATAGTATAAATAAAAAAAATTACATTCTATTATCTTTATAGTGAAAGATGAGTTTGTGGTAGGAATTTATTAATGGATAAAACTCTAATTATAAAGTAATTATATCTCCTTATGATCTTAGCCAATCTCATAAATAAATTCCTCAACATTAATAAAAGGAACTTAGAACAAAAATGTTGTCCTAGATGGTACCTTAAATCATCACTAATTTATGGCTTTGGGATTGTTGGCCTTTTCATAGCCATGTTCTCTACCACTCTCCATCAGATAATTGATGGTTAGATTTCTCTTCCATATCCATATTTTCCTACATGGAACCCTAGTATGTGTTATTTTCGGTAATCTTCATACTTTCCACTCATTATTTTAAATAGAGGCCTCATTAATTCATTTTTCGATGTGGGATTTCAACTAAGATATTTTGAAACGTCAAAAATGTGTTATCCAAATACCCTATATTTTGATGAACCGATGGTACTTCAAATCATCATAGATTGATGAGTTTAAGGACCTCAATTTTATACTTGTTTGTGATTGATGACCTCAATCACTACCTATAAATATTTACGTTTTTCCTCCAATTATATGTCTCTAATTGCCACCAATGTTCTCCTAATCAAGATCATAATTTGGTGGTGACCCTTTCATTTCTCTTTTCCTCATATTAAGACTAAATTTTAGTAACCCAATTTACGATGTGGGTTTTCCCACAAATATATTTTCTATTTTCAACCTTTTATTTTCGAAGAACAATTTCAAATTGCGAGGACGCAATTTATTGAAGGAGGGGAGAATGTAACACCCCAAGATTTCATAGTGTGTTATTTCTTCAAAATAATTCAATAACTTGCACTACACACAACACCGAGTTCTATCACACCATGACTTACAAAAAAAAGGCATTAAAAGAGGTCATGAATAGCATTAACTACATTTTTCACTTTATATAATCCTTATAATTTTAGAATCCATATTATGAGTTTCTTAGTCATAATTCAAGAACAGATTCATTTTCAGTATTGCACTTTTATCAAATTTTAATAGTGAAACCTTTTTAAATACAATATTTTAAACTTTTTGACTAAATGGGGACATCAAAAAAAATTTAAAATGAAACATCCCAAGCTTACACGGTACGCTTTCCTTTGAATAAAACAGTAGCGTGTGTTGTACGCAACTTCAAGTTTTAACACACACCATAACTAATCAAACTAGCCGTTATGAATAGTAATACCTACTTTTTTAAATTATATATATTTTATATATGAAAATGGACTTCATTTTTGGATTCGGAATATCGAATTTAGCCTAAGGTGAAATTTTGGTACTTTTCGGATAACTTTCATATTTTGATGAATAGTGAAAATTACTAAATTTTAATTAAAAACAACTTTTATAATAAAAATAATTAATAGTGATAAATTATTAATTTGAGTGGTTTTAAAGTATATTTAGAATATATTTTTACCATTTAATATAATTTTGGTCGTTGGACATAATTTTACAATTAAACCGAACATAAACAAGTGTCAATCTTTTGATAGTTATTATCTCTTAAAAACACGCTTTTTTGTTTTGACAGCGGGAATTAATTTTAAATTAATTTCTGCCACTTCTGTGTTTAGAATTTAGGAAAATGGATTCTATATTTGGAATCAGGATGTTCAAATTGTGTAAATAGGTAACTTTTATTTTTAGACATTTTGAATAATTACTGCGGTAAATATTTTATTTACCATGGTTAAGGGTAAATCCGGTAAATAAAGGTTAAAAAATAATATTATAATTATACTAAATTACCCTAAAACGTGTCTTAGCCCTATTGGTTGATAAATGGTCGACCATGGGCATCTTTGGGTTGATTTTGGGACCCCATGGATCCACTTGTAAGTGATAATGACACTTTATTTTAATTAAGTTAAAATGAATACAAAAATGACACAAGCATATATCTTTTAGAAAAACAATTTTTACATAGGGTTATATATGTTGGATTTTCGATTATAAATATTCATTAGAAAGATAAAAATATTTCCTACATAATGATATTTTATTTATAATTTTTAGACATTAAATAATATATTTTATTTATGACACAATGATGATGCAGTAATTACTATAATAGTGAAAAATTAAAATAATTGATATTATAAATACCCAAATAAATATAATATGAAACTTTTAATGAATTAAACTAATTTTCTAGGATAATATGATATATTAGGATTGATTTAAATGACTTTTTTCGAAGTAATCAATCTTTTATGAGTTTCAAAAAAATCAACTATTGAATAGTGTCAAAATTGACATAAAAGAGTTCTTAAAACAAATATTATATTATTAATTGATATTAAATTCCTAAAAATCTAAGGTTCGTCCACGAGACTTATATCATGATAGGTTCATCATTAATGGACCACTTGGGGGTCACTTGGATGTATATAGTAATTTTATTAACCATATTATATAAAAATACAAAGAGACATTGTAAAAGTGAAACTAATTAACTTAGAGTTAATACTAAAAGATAAGGTTAATATAAGTACCCAAACCTGTCTAAATTCTATTGGTTGAGTGGTTTTCGACCTATCCCCACCTTAACCTTTGAATAATAAGCTTTGGAACCATTAGAAACCGAATATGAATTTATTATAAATTAATATTTCTAGCTTTTCCAAAGGTGCCCCTCACCCCTCTTATAAAAGGGCACTCCTCCTTCTCATTTCTTCACACCTTCAAAGCCTTTTGGTTCGGCCAAACTCTGCCCAACTACTCTCCCAACATCCCTAACTACAACCTAGAGGCCTTAGTTTGATCATAAAGCCAACCTAAGGAGCCCTTTTGATCAAATCAAAAGGAAGAACACGAAGAAGAGGTAATGATTTCACCACCCTTCTCCAAGTTCATTTCATCTTCCACTTCTTCTTCCTTTGTTCTTACCATTATAAAATAATAACTCCAGTATCTCACATATACTGTGATGTTATTATAAATATTGTACAACCATATTCAGTATTCTATCCACCCTTTGAATAACATGTCACCATACGTGCGTACGTACGGACTACCGTCTCCACGTCGTGGTGTAATTGTTATTCAATATAATATTATTTGGATGGGTATAATAATGATGTGTAACTCATGTAAATAATAAATATAACATGTTAATGATTCTTAATATATGATATACCATCCATTTATATATTATTTTAATATCAAAAGAATGATATTGTCGCTCGTGCGTACGTACGGACTACCGTCTCCACGAACGCGATGAGATTCATTCTCCATCGTATCCATTCAAGTATAATTATCATTTGATGATTTAAAAATGATGTTTAAGGACTAGATATCATTCTGGATATGAATAAGATACAACAACCATGTCTTATGTAACAAAACATATAAAAGAAAATGAGTAAGTTAACTCCCGAAACGACGATAATTCTAAGATATTATTAACAAATCAATGTTAAAAGATCATATATGATATCATATTATTATATATGATTCTTGTATAATTTAATAACAACTATTTCACCATTATACAGGAGGTTAACCTACCCCAACCAAGGAAAAGTACAAGGTAAGGGTTTACTTTACAACCTCTTCATTATCCAAGGTTGTTTATACGTAATAATCTACTGGGATCTCTTTATAATCCACATCCATGTTTCTTAAAAATGCATTTCAAAACATTTTTACTATTTACTATAATATGATTTAAATTCATTTATACCCTTTTTGACTTTTATAAGTGGTTTATAAAGGAATCTTTCGGTCATTTTCAAAACAAGGTCCTTTTTAACCTTTTCGACAGAATTAAGGTAAGAATGTTTTTTTAACTTATATGGCGGGTGCGGCTATTTTCCGCCGTTATAAAATCTTCAAAGCTTCCCTTACAACATATAAGAATATTTTCAAAGAAAATGTTTTATTTTATGTGGATCTTAAATTATTTGAAAATAAAAGGAGATATTTCTTTAAAAAGAATTTTGATTTCATCTATGTCAACATCCTTTGATGGATTTTAAGATTATTTAAGGTTGATTTATTATGATACAAAACTTATATATTGTATTGAAGGTTTTGTGATATGTTTGACTGTGGATGTGCTATTTTTATACCATTCATAGTTTATGGTGAAAGTATTGACATTTCGTATGCTAGTTTTAATACGAATGTTTATGTTATGTTTAAACCTTTTCATATGGGAATGCATTGGACTTAATATGTGACGGGTGGAGTCCGCTATAGCTCCTCGATGCATCGGTAGGTCTAATGAGACAAACTAGTGTCTTTGCACAAGGCCTTGACAAAATCTTATTTGTAGTCTTGGCACGAGGCCTTGACTATGTTGTTATGATAGTCTGGCATTATGCATTCCAACATTATGAAAGTGGTTATTGATTTTTGCATGTGATTATTCGATTAGTAGAATATCCATGTGAATAAGTAAATGGCATTATTTCATTTTATTTATGCCATACCATGTTGAAAGTTCATGTTTGAAAGGATTTTGTTTTAGTTATACATTGCCTTAAATGTTTATTCTTATTTATGAAAGTTTCCGTTATATTGTTATCCTTACTGGGCATTTGAGCTCAACCATTTTCTATGTTTTATTTTTCCCAGGAAGTGAAGAAGTAAGTTATTAATGACCTGCAAGGATATTTTGTGGGGATATGAGTGTGGATTATGGAGACAATATGTTGTTGTAGTAGTTTTTCGTTTTATGATGTAATGTAAAACTTATGAATATATCTAGTGTTTCCAAGGCTACTAAACCAATCGGTCTTTCGAGATTTGATCTTTCTTGTGATCATGCCAATGTTATGTAATAATGCACCGACTCTGGGTAACTGGGGTCAGGGCGTTACAAAAAATACTATATTAACATTTATATATTATTTTGAATGTCTATATACATCAAACGCATAATCAACTGTTCCTAACAATGTTTTAATCTCTAAAATTCTTAAATATATTTATGAGAAACAAATTAGACAAACATGGACACCAAAATCACATTTTACTAACATATATGGGCCCATGAAATAATGGGTAACAAAGTTATTTTTGACACAAACAATTTTTATAGGAAAACTATTTAAAAACATACAGAAAAATAATATGATTTTTTATAATTTATTTTAACGACACGTCACTAACCTATCGTCAAAATTAAATAATTTCATTAGATTTGGTGGTAGACATGTCACTTTTGTTGAGAATTCAAAATGGAAATCATTGGACATGGAAAATTTTGTAATTATAATTATATATTAATTTTTGATGTTTTATTTTCATATTGTTTGAAATATAATCTACATAGCATGTCTCAATTGTGTGATGATGTATTTTTTTTAATTTTAAAATAAATCCTATCATGTTTCTAATAATAAAAAGGATTTTTTTTATTTCCTTGAAAAATGACTATATTTACCATATTAATTTAAATTAATAATATTTTAACAATATATCATGCTTAAGTGCCTTTCATAAAAAAATATTTTATTTGAAATAGGAGACTACTCCATTTAATTTTTCACTAATTAAAAAGATAACTAGGAATGGGTTAGTGAGAGACCTACTGATTAATAAATTCTTGAATGACAGAGTTTTTAATCCCTACCGAAAAGGGAAACATCATCAGATTTATTTAAAATTTAAGAATGAAGTTTCAAACTCTCAACCACTAGAGTTAATATATATGATCCTCTTTAGAACTTATAGAGTTTCAAATATTAATGGAAAACATTGTGTCTATATCCTTTTAGATGACTACTATAGGTACAATTTGGTATTATTTCAAGCTCCCAAAAGTGAATCATGTTCTTACAATATTAAGTATTCCAAATCTGTAGAAAACTTTAGTGGACTTAGTATTAACACCATAAGAAGCGATCATTGCCGAGAATTTTATAATCAAGACTTTTTTTTATTCTATTCTCAAAATGGATATAATAACAACTTTTTTAATCCTAGGATACTACCACATAATTTTGTTCTAAAATATTGTAATAATTCCCTTAAACAGATAGACTTTACCATGTTAAATGAATATGATCTAAAAACCTATTATTTTTATGAAGCTACAAATATATCCTTTTATATTATTGACAGAGTTTTGATTATAACCCTCTTAATGAAAAAAAACCTTTGAGTTATAGAATAATAGAAAAATAATGTTTAATTACTTCAGTGTTTTTGGATGCAATTTATTTATTATAAATACAAAGGAAAATTTGGAAAATATTTCTTCCAATGGAAGTGATGGAATTTTCATTGGGTATTCAACTTCCAGAAAAGCCTATAAATTGTTTAACATGTAGAATGCAACAATAGAAGAATCATTTCATATCATGTTTATTGAAATTGATCCCATTGAATCCAAGACTATCTTATAAGAACATGACGATGATCTTTCATATTTGAATATAAAATAGAAACCATCTAAAAGGTCTATTAATCAAATGGAAACAATATCCAATGATCTTCTTTATCCTGAAGTGGAAAAAAAATCTTTATTCTACTAGCCCATCATTTTAGAGACCAATTAAAATTCATAGACACCACACATTAGATTTAGAAATAGGAAACATTGACAGAGGTACACAGACTGAAGATTCCCTGATAAATTAAATTGAAAATCCAACCTTATTGTAACAAATTGAAATTATGAACATCAATGATTCCATCAATAATGAAATCTTGGTAATAGATATTCAATAAGAACTTAATCATTTTGAATGAAACAATGATTTGGAACTTGTTAACCTATCTAAGGATACACCAACTATTGGCACTAAATAAGTTTTTAGAAACAAGATTGATGAAGCTAGAACTATTTTAAGAAATAAAATAAGATTATTTTAACAAGGATATAATCAAGAAAAAGTTATTGATTATGAATAAAAAAGTTCACCTATAGAAATACTTGAATCTGTTTGGATAATTCTTTTCTATGTAGCACATTTGGACTTAAAACATTATCAAAAACATATTAAAAGTGAATTATTAAATAGATTTATAGATGATGATGTTTTAATTGAACAACCCCCATGATTTCAAAACCATCATTTTCCAAATCATGTATCTAAACTAATAAAATTATTTCATGGTTTAAAATAGGATCCAAGAGAATAGTTTGATGGGCTTACCTCATTCATTATTTATAAAGGTTTTTCAAAAGGAATTTCTAATCCAACAATCATAATAAAGATAATTTTAAATTATGTTCTGATTGTTCAAATTTATTTGGATGATAAAATTTTTGGATCTACTAAAGATTCTATATGTTATGATTTTTTAAAAATAATGCATAGTGAATTTCAAATTATTTTAATGGGTGAACTTAAATAAATTCTTGGATTTAAAATTTTTCTTAATAAATTAAGAATTATTTTAAATCAAAGTAAATACAATAATGATACTTAAAACATATTGTCCTATAAACTACTAAATGCATTGATACTCCAATGAGTACCACCTGTAAACTGGGCGTTGATGAGACTTAAAAATTATTAGATCAAAATACATAGAGTAGTATAATTGATAATCGTCTATACTTAACTACTAGTTGTCCTAATATTATGTTTATTGTATGTACTTGTGCTCAATTTAAGTAAAATATAAAAGAGTCACATTTATTAGCTATCAATTTTTTTTAAATACCACAAGAATACAACCAATTTAGGATTGTTCTACCCAAGATGAAATTCTATTTATTTAGATAGTTATTGAAATGATAATTTGGTAGGTACATGTTAAATAGAAAAATAACATCAATAGCATGCCATCTTTTTCAGAAAATCTCTAGTATCATTATGTGGTGAAAATAAAAATTATGTTTTTCTATCTACTACGGAAACTGAATACTATGATATATATAGTTTTTGTGAAAATATATTGTAGAAGAAACATACATTACTGGACTTTGGATTTAAATTTAAACATATACTAATTAATATTGATAACACAAGTGTAATAATCATTTCCAAAAATCCAGTATCTCACACTAGATTAAAACATATTGATGTAAGAAATCAATTCTGATGGATCATTATCAAAGAGTGATATAACATTTGAATTTATTGGAACTGAAAATTATCTAGCTAATAAAATCATGAATCAATTGAATTTTGAAAGGATATACTATATTAAAAATTATTTAGGAATGAAAAACTTTGGTTGATGAGTCACTATTGATGAATCACCATAGATGAGTCATCATTGATGAGTCACTATTGATTAGTCACTATTGATGAGTCAATATTGATGAGTTGATATTGATGAGTCACTATTGATGATCAAACCATTGATGAGTCTTTGTTGATTAGTCACTATGGATGAGTCGCCTTTGATGAATCACCATTAATGATTTCTCGTTGAATAATTCCATTTTTCATTTTATGTTAATATTTTTTTATGACAGTTGGGATTTTTCCCATTCCGATAAAATTTTTATAATCATAATTTTATTTTTAATCTTTTAGAAACACTAAATGATAAAAACATCAGGAGAACTCAAAATCAATTCACTTCCTCGAATCCTTGAAATCCTGATCCCTTCCCATCCTCATGAACCAATATTCCCACTTCTTTCCTCCTACTAAAGCCTTCCACTGATTTGAATATCGCATGTAATGTGGGATACTGAATCAAAACTAGAAGAGATGGGTCCTTCCAAAATACTGTGAGTATCTGCTTTTAGTTTGAAATCCATTTCAATAAACTCAAATTTGAAGAACCTTGTCATAAAAGATGAAAAATATATTGATTCATAGTGCCTTCCAACAAGAAATATGGTACTGTTAAAGGTAATAGAAAAACAAAAGTGGATGATGTGGTTTACCTCGAACCATAGACTATATTATCCAAGGAATTTTTTGGGATTTTATCAAAATAAGTGATTAATTTTTGGGTAAATGGTAGACATAATTCATATCATTATAAATGGATTAGGGATTTTATACTATTCCAAATAATGTGAAAATTGTCTATAGATTCACCAAAAAGTGTTATATAAGGATTTCCAAGTAATTATTCTGAATGATAAGTTATAAGAGGATCTACTAGTACACACTTGATATAAAAACAAGAGGATACCAACTAACGCAGAGCTTCATGGTGAGGGAACATTTTATTATGTTTGCATGGAATTTTTTATGTCCCAAAAAAGGGGACTTCAACACATAGTAATTTCATGACGTATACTTATTGTATATGATTAAGAAGGGGAAAAGAATAAATATTTGTGGATTATTGGGGGTCTACATGCATGATATGTGCAACAAGAGCTCCAAATAAAACTCCCTCATCTATCCAAAATGATATCTGCCATTTTATATGCTAATGGTTTTGTTAAACCATAAGAATAATTAGGGGATAAAATGGGTGGTTTTACTATCAAAGACAATTTGAATAAGAGTGAAAGTATGTTGGATACCCTGAAAATGATGATGGGATTGTGATAATGAAAAAATATATGACTATTTCAATCGTATTGATAATTGAACTAGACCAAAGGATATGGCTGATCTTATTCTTGAACATAATGGTATTATTGAGTATTCTATTATAGATTTTATTAATGAATTATATAGATATGAAGAAGAAGAAGAAGAAGGTGAGTAATTTAATGAAAGAAGTGATCTAGAGATCATAAATTCTCAAGCATGATTATTGAGTGAGACTGTCAGTTATAAAAGTTCTCTACCTTCTAGAGAAACACTCTTACCTAATCATGATAATGAAAAAGATATTGATGATACGGAAGATTCTCTATATAAATCATCTACCTCTATGACCTCAAGTGAGGAGATAATGAATGAGGAAATGGTTTTTTTTTTCTAAAATTGCCTATAACTAGATTACAGATCATGAGAAACTATGTGAATATTCTAGTAGGGTTGATAAGGATAAAATAGATGAATATCTTACTGAGAATCCCGAGGAGGGACACAATAGAAGTGGCTCTAATCATAGAGTTGATCAACAAAAAAAGGTTGTACTTCTCATGAGGGGAATACCCTGAATAGTGTTGATCTGATTCATCCTACCCAAGAGTTAATTCAAATTCAACCATATGAAAAAGTTTTATCCAGTATCAGGGAATAAAGTCAGACATGGGACACATTGATGCATGATATTCCAACATTTATTATAAAGGATAATGATGTAGCATTTGAGGGGGTGAAAACTCCCAATCCTAATGAGTAGATAGCTGAACTGGCATAATTAGAATAAGTGGAGACCTTGGAAACCAATAAGATAGATTTTCTAATAGTTATAGATGAGGGGGAGTATACAACCATTCCAGTTACATAGTCAATGAATCAGACTCTATAGAAACCCACATTACAACTGCAGGAGATAGCTCATGTTCCCTCAAGAACTGAAGATGGTCAAAGCTATCACAATATTATAGAAACACCAGTTATTCCCTATGTCAGATCATCAATTATAGTATTTTCATAATGATAAATATTTATCAGATTCATAATAATAAGGTAGAAATATAGTGATTCAGATAATGACTCATAATTTAGAAGAGTAGGATTTCTAGTGAATTATATAGGGTAATCTAGTGAGGTACATATTTTCACTCTGAGGGAAATTGAAACGCCAACTGAAGATGAAGTATCACATGAACATGAATATCCTCCCCCTTATTCAATAATTCATTCTTCTGATGTTGTAATACAAGATGATTTGTATTCATTGAATAATAATATTCCTTCATATATGTAAACCATGAGAGATAATTTGGACTCATACTTTACACAGGTCTAGAAATATCAACTATATCCTATTGCTCACCTTAATGAAAATAGTGTTACATATTTACCTGATATGGTCATATATCACATTCAACCTAGATTACATTTTCATATTCCTGAAATGGATGTTGAAAAAATAATATTGATATCTGAGGTAGATTGTTAGATATCATAAGTAGAGAGCATGCGATCTTTTTTCATATTTTATGAGTTACACTTCTCATAAGTTGGATATATTGGATTTTACTAAATCATCATCATCTGCACCTCATCCTTCTCATGTATTGTTTGACAGGGATCATTTTAAATAGTTGTTAAGATAATAAATAATAAATTCCTTGGGTGAGTTCAACACTCATGGTGACCTGAAAAGGAAAATACATATTAATGGAGACCATATTCTTCAATTCATAAAAGAATATGCTGGTGAGATCAGACAAGATATGATAGAGATAAAAAGGATATCCAATTTTATTTTTCATGGATCCACAATAATAATGATATTTCAGATAATTTATGACAACTTAGAGATCCCACTAGTGACAAGATCCAATAAAGAATACGTGAGTTAATTAAAAGATCTTATATAAGCTCTTTAGTGGTTTATTAATGAAAAAGAATATTTACTCAATGCAATGGAATGTTGAGACACCAATATTATGTAATTTATTAATCTTTTAAAACATTAAATCCATGTCCATAAAATGAGTATCATTGCTCGAGAGGTGATTCATGGTTCTATGGTTCTTTCAACAATAACCATTGGGACAGTTTACTACATTCCTACTCTAATATCTCAATCAACCAGTCTTATGCCTCCTTAATTACACCATCTAATTCTGTCTCTATATAAATCTATCAGAAAACTCAGACTAGTTTTTTTGATAGAGCCACTTCCTCATTATACCACTCTTCCATCTATTATAACCTTTTCCCAAACTTATTCTTCGACAGACTCTTCTGATCATGATGATAGAGACAAGGAAAAAGAAAAAGGAATCGAAAAAGATTCTCAACCACCATACTTTAGAGAGTGAATCTGTTTTTTATTAAATATAATTTATAGGTATTCTTTACTTTCTTCCTCCCGTCTTTATCTAATATTTTTTTGTAATAAGTTAATTACATTTCTTTCTATTCTTTTCCTTTCTGTAGTTTTATTTCAATTTTGATAATCTCAACGTGGGAGGTAAATATGAATTTCAAATTTTTTATATATGTTTGAATATTGATATAAGCATATCTATATCTAATAATTTTTAATTATGAATTTATTACATGTTTTATAAAATTTCATGTTTTGTGATCATGAAAATGGTGTGAATGTTAGCACCTCATTGGATGGAGTGTGATTGACATATCTTATTTCAATGATCACAAACCATGAATCATTTATTACTAATGTTTCACATTTTGTATGATATAATTTCATATGGATATATTATTTCTATAAAATTTTTGTTAAGAGTTATGGAATGGAACAATTCACTACACATTGTTGTTACCAATATCAGTGATTCACGGTTACTGTCGGGATAAGATACTTATAGACTCAATTCAAAATTACTGTAAGGATGAGCTACAACAAAAGGTGAGTGAGAATTACATCTAGGATCATTTACATCTAAAATCAAGTCACGAATACCACCAATGAATTTAATTTCTGCAAAGTCACTACCAGTTGCTGAATCACCACCAAAAATCTTGTTACCGTTGATGTTCGAGATCATCGTCGTAAATTGTTCGATAGGAAAATATCTTCTTGGATGGTTTGAAAAAATATTTAAGACATAGTAATAGATGATATGGGGATTTTTTATCTCCTTCAAAAGGTTTTTCTATATATTTGTGAAGAATCACTATCTCTGTAAAATGATTCTCTTGTTAAGATGAATATTACTGATGACCATGAAAAGTGTGTGACCAAATATGTGAACAAATTTGAAATTTATGATTCATATTCTATGAGGATAAATAAAATAGAATAACTAAACCTATTACTGAGATTGATTGGTAAAAATGACATTGATCAAATCAAGTATTCCTTTAGACTTCTATTATCCTCTGTTGTAGCACAATATTCTATAACAATGCACAGACTCTTCAACATAGTTGATCAGAGGATTAAAAACATACAGAATACATCAGACTAAGTAATTTCTATTATTTATTTCATTTTAACTTTTGACCATTGTGTTGTCGTACTATTATCGAAATCACATAATCTTCTACATATTCTAAGAGAATACATTTCATTCTATCCTTCTTCAATTTGATTCCCATTATGATTGTAGAAGTGGTATCTATGCGATCTTTTATTTTCATTCATCCCACATATAACTATGGAATAATATTTTTTCTAGGAAATATCATTGTTTTTAACTGTATACCTAATCCAGGTTGGGTATTTTTATTATTATATTTATAATCATCTTAGTAGTATGTGATTTCTATGTGGAGGGGATTTGATCTCACCTTCAGACTGAACCTTTTTTTATTCTATGGTGTGAATATATTATTTGTTTTTTTCAATATTATTCATGATTTCATTTAATTAAAAGATATAACAATTTATTTGATATTTAATCTTAACTCATGTTTATATATGATTCTATCTAAGTAAATTTTTCACAAATGTAATGGTATTTATAAACAATATTTTTTCTGAGACATAATCACTCTTAAATAAATATTTTAAAAGGTTAAATACTATATCGATCAACTATTTTAAATAATTAGAATATTTATTTATAGAAATTTTTATTGGGAATTGAATTCGTCCTTCTTGATTTTCTCTCTTCGAACAATAATAAACAACATATGTGATGAATTTTTGTAAGAACCTAGATATTTGTTCAGATATGTTTTCCCTTTTTCTGGAGTTTTTACGGAAAATAAATTTTCGTGGAAATTTTCGAAGTACACGCCGTGTACTTTCGGAGTACACGCTGTGTACTCTTTTCCAGCTCGAAGCCGTGTGCTGGCCGTGTCTAGGCCACACACATGGTGTGTAAGGATGAGGTGGAGGCCAGTTAATTTGGAGTACGAAAAAATAGAGGTACATGCCATGTACTCAAGAAGTACACGCCATGTAATTTCTTTTTTTTTTCATTAAACAGACTGGGGTCGCGCCTAACCCCCAGTTTCATCTTCTTCTCTAGATGTCGTCCATCTGAGAGCGACCGTACTACCAGATCTTCAACGGTCTCCCGCATCGCCGTCTGTTCTTCGATTCGAGCACGGTCGATTGCGTTGGAATCGCAACAGTGAGTTCTTCCTTCGTCTTTAGCCTTATTTCTTGATTCATCCTCATTTCCATGTTATCATGGGATGAACGTTTTGTGTGTTTTATCATATCTATGTTGTTCTAAGATGAATCTGTCATCGTGGTTCACATATATCAATCTCCTCATATCGAGGTAGGTGGTTTGTGCCTTTCTGTAGAAAGTTGATGAATATTATGTGCAAATTCCACCAATACCCGTGAACGGGGTATTGTGTGTTTCTTTTTTTTCCCTGATGCTTACATTCCTTTCTTGGTTTTTTATCTAGAGGTTATTTCTTGTGAGTAGAGTAATTTATTTTGTGATCAGATTGCTTTTCCATGCTTGATTTTTCATGTTGGGCGTTTTTCCTGTTGTCATGCCTAGTCGTAGGATAGTGGGACTATTAATTTTTATGCTGTTGAGCCTTAGTCGATAGACATGTAGTTCTTGAGGTTTACTTGGATGATATACATGTGCTGAGAATGTTTATTTATACTCAGGACTATGAGAACCTAGAGTAGTTTACCAAAGGGAGAATTGACGGAAGGGATTCTCCAGATTGACTTTTAATTACGATACGAGACAATAGGGGGAAATTTCGTTGAGTGCCTCCCCAGAGAGTCTGTAGATCCACGACACGGGCGACAAGGTGAATTGAAGTTGAGTGCTTCTGCAGAGAGCCTTTAGCACGATACGAGACTATAGGGGGAATTGACGGTGAGTGCTTCCCCAAATAGTCTGCTTAATTACGTAGCTGAACTAGAGGGGTGAGACTGTGTGTGCCTCCCATAGTGTTTCTAGAACTATAGGTTGAACCATAGGGGTTAGGCTGTGAGATCTACCCAGAGGGTTACCTCTTTTCTTCTTGTTGCTAAATGCTTACTTGTGTGCTTTACTTGTTAGAACAGTGGATTGTAGCTACTTGTGCTTTCATGTTTACTGCTTCTTGTTTATTTACTGCCATGTATTCATTTGACTATAAGGCAAAAATCTTTGGGTGATTGCCTATTGGGATAGTATCTCACACCCTGTTTGTGCCATGATTTTGGGGCCAAGAAGAATATGTTTCTGCATTTATAGGAAAGGGAAAACGCCCTTCTACTTCAGGATCTTGATTGCACCAGGAGATGGGGAGCATAAGACCATGCCCTGGCTCGCGATGCTGAGGAGCTTTATTTGATTTTCTTTTGCAATTGGTTTCAGTTTTATTTCAGCACTTTTTTGTGTTTATTGTTTTCCTTAGATACTTGTACCTGCTGTATCATTGTCATCATAGTTATATATCTACATTGCTTCCGCTGTTTGGTTTCTGTTGTTATGCATGTTGTTTACTACTTCTGTTGTTTATTGTTGTTTTGTTACTATGTATACCTTATCGAATGTGGGCATAGTTTCCCCACTGACTCACCAAGGCCCTTGCTGGTAGTCGGCAGCCTTTGGCATTTGGGGAAACATGCTTGTGGTCATGTGGAGAATGGGTACGGTGCACCAGTGGAGGGGCTCCAGACTCGGGTTGTTACAAAGTGGTATCAGAGGTGTTCTTTTCTCTTGCCACACTGTTTGGAGACTTTATCCAGGGATAAGATGGATTCGGTACTTGGTATTAAGTTGTGCCCGGGAGTATCTAACCCGTTTATAGGGGAAATATATACTACCTTGTTAATTGCAGTTTTCGGGTTTTGAGATTTTATGGTTGGTATGTTTTCACCTAAAGTGATTCGTATGGCTTGTGTGGTTATTGCTTTGGTATTTCGGTTCTATTTCTGTCACAACCTGATGAGATGAGGGTATTCCATCTCATGCATCATATAGGCACTTGTAAAAATCAAATGTCATGCATTCTTTCCATGCCATCTAGGGTGCATTAGCGATTGCATGCTGTTGTGATAGGCTCTGTGTAGATTGTGCATGCTGTTGTGATAGATGCTTGACAGATTGTCTGCTGTTGTGTTAGAAAACTGTTGTTTTGTTCCTTGCTGAAAATGAACGCCAAATTTTGGTTCTTGAGGTGTTATGGGCCCTCCCGGATCGGAATTTGGCATCTTTTCCCTTGTTTTTAGTGTTTCTAGAATTCTGCACAGTTTCTGAGCTACTGCGTAGAAAAACCCAGAATACACGGCGTGTAATTTTCGGGAACACGCCATGTAGTTCTCAGGCCGTGTCACTGACCGTGTGAGAAAAACACGGTGTCGTTGGAGTAACTTCGGGAACACACCGTGTACCATTGGTACACGCCGTGTGAGTTCGGAGCCATGTACCTGGCCGTGTCACTAACAACATGGGCCGGGGAATCTCGGGTAGAACACGTTGTGTCCATAGGGAACACTCCGTGTAGTCCTGTCTAGGTATCCAGCCGTGTCATTAACAACACGGGCCGACATGACCTTCTTTTCCGCACGCTGTGTTTGTTCGGAACACGCCGTGTAGTCTTTCCCAGGCACCTGTTCGTGTCCTGAACAACACGGGATGGTGTCACCTTCACTTATACATGTCGTGTTTGTTTGGAGCATGCCTTGTAAGGTTCATCCAGGTAGACGTCCATGTTTTTAAAAACATTGTCCACCGAAGCCTTGTCTAGTACACGCCGTGTTTGTTTCGAACACGCCGTGTAGCCTCGGGTTGAGTCGGACCATGTGGGTTGGCCATGTAAGGAGACTAGGGCAGGGGAATAGTTTTCAAGTACACTCCATGTGTGGGGGTCAACACGCCATGTAGTTTGATGTGTACACAACTTGTCGGGCAGGAGTACACACCCATGTTAGTGGCATAAAAAGACACGCCGTGTATTTTTTATATATGCCGTGTAGTCGTGTTTTGCAATCTTTTATGTTTTTCTTCCCATGTTCCTGTTTTGTACCCTTTTGTTCCATGTGCTTGTTATCCCGATCTAAGGTGTGCTTTTGATCTTTCAGATCTATGCCTCCGAGACGTCCCCCGGTCGTACGTCTGTCGCCAAGCAGTGATCAGACGCCAGACAGGCCATATCAGGGACTTCCTGTCGATCCCCCAGCCGAGCCAGCCTTGGCACTGGTTGTTGTACCAGTTGCGAGCATTGATACACAGTTCAGGGAAGGTTACAAGAGGATGATGCATGCCTTCCAGGGAGCACTGCCTCCTGCATCGTTTATGGAAGACTTGACGCAGTTTTTTCAGCTGCAGCATCCTCCCACGTTCTCGGGGGAGGGAGGACCTCAAGCTGCAGATTCGTTGATGGAATCCATGTTGACTATATTCAAGCATCTGGAGATGTCTCCAGAGGGGCGGGTCAAGCTCGCCACCTACATGCTTTGAGACTCCGCCAAGAGGTGGTGGGATGTGATCTCACAGGCAGGTCAGTAGAAGTATATAGAATGGGTGGAGTTCCAGCGCGTGTTCTACGACTACATCTACCCGGAGACCCTGAGGGCCGATCGAGCCCAGGAGATCATGATTTTAGAGAAGGGTACTCTATCTGTCATGGAGTATTCTTCTCGTTTCACCGAGATTCAGTGTTTTACACCCCTCCAGGATGGAAGTGGGGTGTTCTTGGTGAGGCTGTTTGAGGATGGACTCAGTAGAGAGATCCGCTCACAAGTGAACATCATCAAACTGAATTACATTACTTCCATCATCAACCAGGCACTGATTGCAAAGCGCAATCTGAGAGACTCTGGAGTTGCGAGTCAAGGTTGTTCTTCTTTCAGAGGTATTTTTCTTCCAGAGAACATCAAGAAGTGTCGTAGGGAGCCTACACGCGGTGATTCGAGGAAGCGAGACACATCATCAGGCAGCCAGGTGACATGCTATCAGTGTGGCCGGACAGGGTACACGAGGCCACATTGCCAGAGGGACCCCATGGAGTGCCGGTCTTGCGGAAATATGGGTCACCATCAGCATTTCCATCAGGTTTTCTCACCAGTAGCTGGTGACTGGGGTTCTTCCATGACTCGTCGTTCAGGAGCAGCCCCACCAGTTTCTCACCAGTCAGGAACCTGGAGTTCTTCCTGCCATTCGGGATGAGGTGGAGGCTGAGGCCATGGTAGTCAGCCACTAGTTCCTTAGCACCAGTACGTAGGTTCATCCCAGAGTGGTCAGCAAGGGGCGCAGGGCCGCGACACGGGCCAATCTTTCTCCGTGGAGCAGACTTATCATGAGCAGGATCCCGACCCTTCTACTGTTTGAGGTACGATTTTAGTAGCCTCGGTTTTATCTTCATACCTTTTCGATACTGGTTATACGCATAGTTTTATCTATATTGGCATTGGGGAGAGCCTTGGATGCTGTATCTTTTCTTCTGACGACTTGTTGACACTAGACACACCTATGGGAACGTGAACATATAGTGTTCTCCAGTGTAGAGAGTTCCCTCTAGAGGTTGCAAGGTAACACTTCTTATGAGATCCCCATGTCCTAGATATGATAGGCTATGATGTCAACCTCGACATGGACTGGTTGATTCCCTTCCGGGCCGTCATTGAATGTTATCGACGCAGAGTCAGTAGCATTTCACCAGAGGGTGAATCTTTCCTTCATAAAGGAGAATGGGACACTCGGGCGAGTCAGGCAGGACTCGAGCATCTTGGTATAGAAGGGGTGACAGCCTAGTTTGCTAGTCTTTATCTGGATGATCATGGGAATCCATAGTTTTACATTCCTCCAGTGGTGGATCGCTTCAGGGATGTCTTTCCAGAAGAATTTTCGGGTTTTCCTCCGGAGCAATAGGTAGACTTCTCTATTGAGCTCGTGCCAGGAGCGGCACCAGTGTCCATTCCTCCATATAGGATGGACACACCTGCGTTCTAGGAGCTCAAGAAGTAGTTGGAGGAGCTACAGGCTAAGGGTTTCATCTAACCCAATACTTCTCCTTGGGGTTTGCCTATTCAGTTTGTGAATAAGGCAGATGGTACCCTTCAGCTTTGTGTGGATTATCAGAAGATGAACTAGATGATGGTCAAGAACCGATATCCCTTATCTCGAATTGATGACATTTTTGATCATCTTCAAGGATCCCGGGTGTTCTCGACGATCAACATGAGGTCCGGTTATCATGAGTTTCACGTTATACCATCATATATACCTCTAACAGCCTTCAGGAGCAGGTACGGTCTTTACGAGTATACATTCATGCCATTTGGTCTCACGAACTCACCTGTAGTTTAATGGAACAAATGAACCAAGTGTTCCAACCTTACTTGGATTCCTTCGTCATGGTCTTTGTGGATGATATATGGGTGTACTGTCACACTCGACACCACCATGCCACACATCTTGAGATAATTCTGAGTACATTGAGAGAGAATCAACTTTATGCTAAACTCTTGAAGTGCCACTTCTGGATGGATCAGATTCACTTCATGGGTAACGTCATCTCAGAGGTAGGAGTATCATTGGATCCAGAGAAAGTGAGACATGTAGATTCCTGGGAGCATCCGAAAAACTTTTTTGAGGTGCGGAGCTTCCTAGGGTTGGATGGATACTAAAGGCACTTCATTCGGGTCTATTCCCATCTAGCATCACCCTTGACAGGTCTGTCCAAGAAGGGGGAAAAGTTCTTATGGTCATATTCTTGTGAGTCAGCCTTTCAGAAGATGAAATGGAGGTTGACGTCAGCACCGATACTAGTCTATCCAGAGCCAGGCAAGAGCTACAATGTTTATTGTTATGCTTCATGTATCAGGCTGGATGTTGTGCTTATGCAGGGAGATGGAGTCGTTGTGTACGGGTCTCGGTAGTTGAGGTCACATGAAAGAAACTACCCGACGCATGATCTGGAGTTGGCAGCTGTTGTTCATGCCTTGCGCAATTGGAGACACTATCTTCTGGGAGAGCACTTTGTGGTCTTCACTGACAACAAGAGTCTCAAGTATATGTTCACTCAACATGATCTGAACATGAGGCAGCGCAAGTGGTTCGAGTATCTAAAGACTTTTGACTTCGATCTTGCCTATACACCGGGAAAGGGAAACGCCGTTGCAGATGCATTGAGTAGGAGAACTCAGATTCAGGCGGTTCAGGACGCCAGTCGTGAGTGGAAGATGATGGCCTTGTTCTCTGAGATTCATCTGGAGGTGCACGACAGACGGGGATATACTTTTCTATCTTCTGTAGCTGTTACCTCCACACTACATGATCGGGTACGGATGAGGAAACTATCAGATTCGAAAGGCTTAGTCCCGCGGGAGAGTGTGTCAAGAGAGGACCCTCTTCCTGGATGGACAGTGGGCGGGGATGAGATCTTGCATTTCTAAGGATGCGTATGGGTGCCAGCAGACATACGTGAGGAGCTGATGTGGGATTTCCATTCCTCAGTTTGGGCAGTTCATCCTGGCATCACCATTACGTATCAGGATCTCCATCGCCAGTACTAGTGGCCATGTATAAAGAAGGATGTTGCTGGTTTTGTCATGAGATGTTATACTTGTCAGCAGGTGAAAGCAGAGCATCAGCGACCAGAGGGGATCTTACAGCAGTTACCCATTTTGGAGTGGAAGTGGAATGATGTTGCGATGGACTTCATGCCCAGGTTGCCTAGATCGCCTCTAGGAAACGATGTTTTTTGGGTTGTCTTCTAAAGTCTTACAAAGGTTTCTCACTTCTTTCCGATCATGGATACCTTCAGTGTCGATGATCTGGGATGACTTTACATCAGAGAGATCGTTTGTCTACATGGAGTTCCGTGCTCTATTGTTTCAGACAGAGATGCGCGCTTTACCTCTCGGTTCGGGAAGGGACTTTAGAAGGCCTTGGGTACACAGGTACTTTTGAGTACAACTTACAATCCCCAGACTGATGGCCAGTCCGAGCGCACGATCCAGGTGCTTGAGGATATGCTCCGATCTTGCATCCTTGAATTTGGTGGTTCTTGGGAGAAGTATATGACATTGGTGTAGTTCACCTACAAAAACAATTTCCAGGCGACCATTCAAATGGCGCCATACAAGGATTTGTACGGTAGTCCTTTCCGATCACCCTTATGATGGTTGGAGGTAGGAGAGGCAGCTTTGCTGGGACCTCGTCTTGTTTATGAAACTTCAGAGCAGATAGAGCTGATTTGGAAGAGGATGGCTACAGCGCAGTCTCGAACGAAGTCTTATACTCATCAGCAAAGATGAACTCTAGAGTTCGAGGTTGGTGATCAGGTTTTCCTATATGTAGCATCGAGGTTGGGACACAAAAGGATTCAGATATAGGGTATGCTTTCACCACGGTACGTCGGTCCGTTTGAGGTCTTGGAGAGTGTTGGTCCGGTTGCCTATCGGTTGCAGCTACCTCAGAGGTATCAGGCCATGAAATATGTCTTTCACGTCTCTCAGCTACGATGTTACTTTCAGACCCGTCTCACGTCTTTTAGCCTGAGGAAGTCAAGCTTGAAGCGGATGTTTTGTTCAAGGAGAATCCTATCCGGATTATCGATCGCAGTACGAAGGTTCTCAGTGGGCGGTCTATTCCTCTAGTACGAGTTCTATGGCAGCACAGGCGAGTACATGACGAGACCTAGGAGAGGGAGGCCAATGTACGATCACAGTGGCCGGAGCTGTTCGAGGTTTATTCTTCTCCACCTTGTTAGGGAAATTCGAGGATGACTTTCTTTAATGGGGGAAGTTTGTACGAACCCGGATCTTCGTTCAGGTATTTTTTCCATTTTTCTAGAGTTTATAAGGAAAATAAATTTTCTGGATATTTTCAAAGTACACGCCATTTACTTTCGGAGTACACACCGTGTACACTTTTCCGTCTTGAATCCGTGTGTTGGCCATGTTTGGGCCACACACACGGTGTGTAAGGCTGAGGTGGAGTCCGGTTAATTCAGAGTACGGAAAAATAGAATTACACGCCGCGTACTCAAGATGTACACACCTTGTACTTTATTTTTTTATTAAACGGACCGGGGTCGCACCAACCCCCAGTTCCATCTTATTCTCCAGATTTCATCCGTCCGAGAGCGACCGTTTGGCCAGATCTTTGACGGGCTTCCGCCTCGCTGTCCATTCTCTGATTTGAGCATCGTCGATTGCATTGGAATCACAGCGGTGAGTTCTTCCTACTGCTTTAGCCTCATTTCATGATTCCTCCTTGTTTCCAAGTTATTGTGGGATGAACTTTTTGTGCGTTTTCTCAGATCTATGTTTTTCTAAGAGGAATATGTCATCGTGGTTCACATATATCGATCTCCTTGGATCGAGGTAGGTGGTTTGTGCCTTTCGGTTGAAAGTTGATGAATATTATTTTCAAATTACACCAATACCTGTGAATGGGGTATTGCATGTTTCATGTTTTTCCCCTGATGTTTTCCTTCTTTACCTGATTGTTTTAGTAGAGGTTATTGCTTGTGAGTAGAGTAATTTATTTTGTGATCAGATTTCTTTTCCATTCCTGTTTTTCCTATTGGGAGTTTTTCTAGTTTCTATGCCTAGTCGTAGGATAGTGGTACTATAACTTTTTCAGCCGTTGATCCTTATTTGAGATCCTAGTATTTGTTGAGGATTACTTGGATGATATACACGTGTTGAGCATGTTTAGTTATACTCAGGACTGTGAGAACCTATAGTAGTAGACCTAAGGGAAAATTGACGGGAGGGCTTCTCCAGAGTGTCTTTTAATTACGATGTGAGACTATAGGGAGAATTGACGTTGAGTGCTTCCCCAAAGAGTCTATAGATCCATGACGCGGGCGACAAGGGGAATTGACGTTGATTTCTTCCCCAGAGAGCCTTTAGCACGATACAAGACTATAGGGGGAATTGACGACGAGTGGTTCCCCAGAGAGTCTGCTTGATTACATAGCTGAACCAGAGGGGTGAGATTGTGTGTGACTCCCATAGGGTTTCTAGTTCTATAGGTTGAACCATAGGGGTTAGGCTTTGAGAGATACCCATAGGGTCTCCTATTTTCTTCTTGTTGCTGACTGCTTACTTGTGTGCTTTACTTGTTAGAAATGTGGATTGTAGCTGCTTGTGCTTTCCTATTTACTGCTTCTTGTTTATTTACTTCCATGTATTCATTACTGTAAGGCACAAGTCTTTGGGTGATTGCCAACTGGGATTGTATCTCACACCATGTTTGGGACATGATTTTGGGCCCAATAAGACTATGTTACAGCAAGTATAGACAAGGGAAAGTGCCCTTCTACTTCAGGATCTTGATTGCACCAGGAGCTGGGGAGCATGGGACCGAGCCGTGGCTCGCGATTTTGAGGAGCTTACTTTGTTTTTATTTTGCACTTGGTTTCAGTTGCATTTCATCACGTTGTTGTGTTTTCTATTTTCCTTAGATACTTGTACCTGCTACATCATTGTCATCATAGTTATATATCTACATTGCTTCCGCTGTTTGGTTTCTGTTGTTATTAATGGTGTTTACTACTTCCGTTGTTTATTGTTGTTTCCTTACTATGTATCCCTTACCGAATGAGGGCATAGATTCCCCACCGACTCACCAAGGCCCTCGGTGCTAGTCGGCAGTCTCTGGCATTCAGGGAAATGTGCTTGAAGTCATGTGGCGAACCGGGTATGGGGCACCAGTGGAGGGTCTCTGGACTCGGGTCGTTACAATTTGACCCAAGGTAAATGAATTCATCTCAATCTCCTTTTATTGAGGCATATTTTGATATTTCAGAACGTATTCATTTAAAAGGTTTGTAATAAATACATTTTTTTATCATTCTTATATTGTTTGAAAAAGAATATTTCTATATGAAACAATTTACTTTCGTTACAAAAAAATTGGAATTATTTTTTTAACATATTCTATAACAAGGTCTGTTCCACCATTGTAATCATTATTTGATATTTGGATTCTTCTATAATCATTAATGTTTCTAAAAGGAAAAAAATACATTATTAATTTTTTAGATATTTGGGTATTGAAGACGGTTCTAAAAATAGATTGATTACTTCAATATCATGAAATTATTTTTTTATGATTGAAAATAAATTGTTATAAAAAAATGTTAAAAATTGTAATCTTTTATGTGTTATGTTTCTGTAATGGTAAATTGAAATTTTACAGGTGGTTATTTAATAAATAAAGTTGTATTAGTTCCATGATAAACTAAGGATTGGTGGGTTCATTATTTCCTCTTATGCAATGGGTATTGATGTTTGTTGTATGGTTATTCCATTTGCAAGAGTGAAATGTATGGAGGTCAACAACATGGTTATTCCATTTATGTTTGATTATGTTCGAAGTAAACTCTATATGTTATTTGGGTTTTCTATGTTTTCTATAGTAATACTTTTATTATAAAATATTGTAATAAATTTCTTTTTATTCAATGGATTGTATTCAATTATTCTTAATATTGAAAGGTGTTACATTATGATAATGTATTCATGTTTTACATGTTGTCTCAATACTAACATTTTTCCTTCATTATGTATCATTGAATAATCATTTTATGCTCATCCCATATTTTGAAATATTTTTCATAATATTAAAGGGGTAATATAGACAATTTTCGTGATCTTGATGAATTTTATAATGATTTAACATGAAAATAAATCATGATTCAGATTAATAGATTTTTTTTGTGAATAAATGGATATTGAGTAGAAGTCCCTAATTTTTAATATTTGAGTTCTTATATATGAGTTATGGGATAATTTTCTAAATCTATAAACCTAAAAATATCATCAATTTGAAATAATATAAAATAATTGGATTGAATCAAGATTATGTAATGTTAAAGATGATGTCCTAATCATATTTATCAAAGAATGTTTTAGGTAACATTAGAGGTCATTGTAATATGAATAACTTACCTTTAATGATTTTACCTTATAAAAATGTTAAAATGTTATAGCATTTAAATATTTAAATTTTTTCAAATAAATGATTTGTTTGTTCATTGTTGTTTTTTATAGTGGAAACATGGTAGCTGTGATGGGAATGAGTCAAGAGGAAAAAAATACTTTCAAATCAACAGCTCACGATAGTTGGAATTGGAACTAATCAGTTTTAGTTGTGATAGATCATTTGAATCATGTGATAATTGGTGGGGGTGTTCAAGAAAGCTACAAACCTAATATACCAAATAAGAACATGATAATAGTAGATCATTTTATGACACAATATCCCCGATCACGTAGAGGATCATATGACCCCATGTTTTCTAATAGATGGTTTAAATACATAGAAAATATATTCAACATCATGGGGTTTTCCAAGAACCACAATGTAAATGTTACATTTTAAAATTTTAAATTTGAATACGACCAGTGGTGGAAAATGGTTAAAAATATTAGACGTTGTGAATATATTGATTCCATCTAATGTGATTAATTTCACAATATTTTCCTTGAGAATAATTTTCCTAAATCTATTCTACTTTGGAAGGAAAATAAATTCCTATAATTGAAAAAATGGAAGAAGATTTGGTCACATAATTTCATGAAAATTTTACCAGTTTGGAAACACCCATCCCAAATATTATCCAAGATGTTGATAGTATGATAAATTAGTTATACTCATGATTAAAGATAATATATCGAAGGGAATTAAATTATTACGAATTAAAACGTTACAACAATACATTTTTAATGGGATGGGAAGGTAGAAATGAAGTTCACTGATGATATTGTGTTGAATGAGAGTATTAAAAAGAAGAGTATAGTTTGAAGGTAAGGGGAAAGAATTCATTAAATAGTCTTGGAGGAAAAAAATCTAAAATTATATCTTGTGAGATGTGTGGTAAAAATCATCCTAGATAATTTCTTTTAATTTATGGGAATTGTTTCAAATTTTATAATAATGGTCATATTTCTCATTACTACAAGGTAGATTATTATTAAAGAAATGAGAAGTTAGCGATAATATGTCTCAGTAGAAATGAGTTAGGGAGTTATTCCAATGAATATCCAAATGCTAATAAATAGGGTGGAAACTAGTACAATATAATGAACATGGGAATAGAAAAAACATTTTCTACTACTTTATGTGATATGAAACAATAAAATTAAGTGGTGATATGTATGTTACATGTTTTTTGAAAATATTCATATAATTATTTTGACATTGGATAGTCACATTCATTTATTTCTGAGAGATTTATAGGTAAATTATAAATATCACCTCACATTTGTGATATTGAAATTTGGGTATGAACTCTGAGTGAATGTATTAAAGAAACCCAATTTATAGTAATCATCCTATTATCAATAAAGTTACGGTCTTTCTAGAAAATCCTGTAGAACATCTGCTAGTGAAGACTAGTATCATTTTGGGTATGGATTGTCTTCTTGTTTATAATGCTAAATTAAATTAAAAATGTAGTAATGTTTTAATAAATTATTTAATACCTTTGATAACACACAATGAATCTAAGAGACTGATTAATTATGGAATTGAAAATTATATTTCTAATGTTATTGATATTAATGATATAGTTTGGATTGACAACGTTCTACTAATGAATGATTTTATGGATATTTTTTCTGATTAATTTTCAGTTAGTGTTCCTGATGAAAAGATTGAATTTAATATTGATTTAGTTCTTGATTATGGCCTTATTTATAAACCCCCTTTTCAAATTGATCAATTATAACTTATGTTATTGAAAAATTAGGTACACGAATTTCTGGAGAAAGGTTTCATTCGACCTGGAACATCACCCTGGGGTAGTCCTATTTTTTTTAAGAAGGATGGTTCAATTATTTTTTTTATTATAGAGCCGTTAATATAATTACTATTATTCTTAATTATCCTTTGTATTATATCAAATATTTTTTTATCAGCTCTAGGGAGATCATTATTTTTGAAGATTGTGTTGAGGTCCGAGTTAAATCAGTTGAAGGTGAAGGATAATGACATTCCAAGGACATTGTTCAAAATGATATATGGGAATTATTATTTTTTAGTTATTCCCTTTGGGAAATATAATAAACCTACTATATTTATGAATATAATGGATGAAGTTATTCATTAGTTTTTGGAACAGTTTGTGGTTGTGTTTATAGATTATATTTTTGTATATTTCAAATGATAGGAGGAACATGAAAAGAACATAATTTTTTTTTGAATTCCAGAAAAGAAAATAACTATATTTAAAATACAATAAAAGTGAATTTTGGTTTCTGAAAATTTCATTTACTAGTCATATTTTTTCTAAATATAGAATAACTATTAACCCATCTAAAACAATAGTTGGTGAAGAGTGGCAATGACCTACCAATGTCATAATGATTCATAGTTTTCTTGGATTAATGGGTAATTACTGACATTTTATTGAAAACATTTATCAATTGTCTATCCCACAATGTTAAAACATAATAGAGATAATTTCATCTAGAGAAAAAATGTGTTTATTGTTTTGAAGTATAGAAAGGAAGATTAGTAAATGGTCATGTTTCGGACATGGATTCCAGAAATAATGATTTTTTGTCAACAATGATGCTTCATGGAAAGGCCTTGGTTGTTTCATAATATAGATTGATCATGAAATTTTATATGATTCATGTCATTTGAAACATCATGAGATAAATTATCCTAGAGATGATTTGGAATTAGCTACTATTTTTGCATTTAAAAATTGGAAGTGTCATTTTTATGGTGAAAAGTGTGAAATATATACTGATCGTAAAAGAATTATTTATATATTCACTTATAAGGAATTAAACACGATACAAAGAATGTGGATGGAACTAGAAAACTATTATGTTTTCATAATTAATTAATAAAATGGGAAAGAAAATAATGTCACAAATTCATGGAGTAATAAAAGTAATGCCATATTAACCATTCTACATTTAGAATTTGACACATTGGTTAATTAATTGTGGAATTTGGAATTAGATGTTGTTGGTTCATGAAATACCTATATTTTTTAGGTATCATTATAATTAAATCTATTAGATAGAATATTGAATTCGTATAATGAAGGTAGAGAGTTGCATAAAAAGGATGAATTGGTTAAGAAGGGTAAGTTACCTAAATTTAACATTGGAAATATTATTTTTTGATGTTTGGGATGATATTATGAGTTCCTTATAATTCCCACTTGATGAAATATTTTTTCTAATGAAGCTAAAAGTTTTTCATTTTCAATTCATTCAAAAATCACTAATATGTACAATGTCAATCGAGTGTATTACAGGTGTGATGGAATAAAAAGAGATACTGTTGACATTGCACTAAAATGTCTGACATGTCAAAAGGTAAATAAATAGATTCAATTACCAAAAGAGATTCTAAAACCTTTTCTATTTCTATAGTTGAAATAGAAAAATATATCTATAGATTTCTTTTTTAAGATTAATGAACAATGATGAAGGTAACAATTCGATCTTGGTTACTGATTGCCAATTGACTAAAACAGTTCATTTTCAGACTATTCTAAATACTCTATCTCTAGATCAAAATTATTAGTTGTATAATAAATATATTTTTAGGATATATAGATTTCCCATATTAAATGTATTTGGTCATGGTATCAGGTTCACTTCTAACATTTGGAAAGGCTATTAGAAGTCATTGGGTACTGAAATAAATTTCAATACAACATTTCATTCTCAATGAGATGGGTAGTCAATGTGAAAAATTAAGATGTTGGAGGATATGATATGTGTATTTTAATAGATTACTATGGAATTTGGGATAATCAATGTTATTTGTTTGATTTTTTTATGATAACAGTTTTCATTTCAGTATATATATGGAACCAATTGATACATTATATGGAAAGTGGTGTTGAACTCAAGATTTTTTTGATGAAGTCAATGAAAGGATGTTTATAGTACCAAATTTGGGTGAGGAAATAGAATAAAATGACCCATTGATTTAGAGATGAATGAGTATAGTCTAATGAATGAATAAAAATATTTCGGATAACCAGAACAATAATATTTCTTTTGAGGTGGGTAATCATGTCTTTCTAAAGTCTTCTCCATAGATAAATGTGATTTGTTTTAATAAGAATGGGATTTTGTGTCCATGGTTCATTAAAACCTATTAAATCCATGACAATGTATGATCACTTGAATTAATATAGTCATTACCACCATGATTATTTTAGGTACAAAATGTTTTTACTGGTTCAATATTATGAAAGTACATACATGATCCATCTCACGTTTTGAGTCCGAAAATATATTGGTTGGAAGAGAATCTATTTTATGAGGAATAAAGAGTGATTATTCATGACCATAGTGATAAAGTGTGATAGAATAAGGTGAATCATCATGTTATGGATTTTTTTAAAACCATATCGTTTAAGAGGAAACATGGGATTTTGAAAATGCTTTGATGGAAATGAACACCGACTTGTATGAATGGTGAAAAAAATTATAAGGACACAAATTCCAAAATGGGGGAAGAATGTAACCACACAATTAATGATAAAAAAATTATTTTTTATTAATTAATATATTAATTAAAAAATACAATGTGTTTATGAATATATATGATAAAACTAGTTTTATGGTTAAAAAACTAGTTTTTCTTATAATACAATATTTTTATTTTTTTATGGAGAACACATTTTAAAAAAAGTATATGAAAATTTAAAAAATTATATTTGATAGAAATTATTCTTTAATTTGTATAGGGTCATATGAATTTACTTTAGTTGATTTTTTGTATTTTTTGGTAAATTTCATATATAAATGTATAGTGAAATATAATGCATTTTCATTCAAAAATTATTTTTCCTATAGTTTATTTATATTTTTATATCATCCTTTCAATTAGTTTTAAGGTATATTTAGATTAAATTTTAATCAATTAATCCAATTTAGTTCATTTTAATAAATTTCACATTGAAATTAGATATGAAAACTATGGCAACTTTTTTATGTTTTACTGTAAAATAATCATTTTTATTTCGATTAATGGAATAAATTTTAAAATAATTTCTTCTAATTAGGACTTTGTACTTGGGAGAAAATAATTCCATATTTTGAATCATAAATTCCAAATTATGTAATTGGGTCCCTTTTATTTTTAGAAAGTATGAATAGTACACTTTGTAATTATATTAATTAACACTACTAGGGGTAAATTGGAAAATTAATGGACAAAATAATATTATAAATATCATAACACAACCATAAAACTTTTTTTAATCTTATTAGATTAATTTTTTAAACCAAAACAATCTTTGTTTCCCATTTTGGCCTTATTAGTCCACATATATGGGATTATGACTTTTATAACATTTTCTTTAATTGAAAGAAAATGATGTCATAATAATATCACTTTTATCTAATACAATTTTAATATGGATTTATATAAGTTATATATTTGAATATAAATAGTACGTATATAAAAAAATTATTAACTAATTCATGGAAATTTATTTATAATATTTATGAACAAAACAATAAAATCAAATGGTTACAAAATGATGATATAATAATTGCTTAATTAATGAATGAATCAAATAAATGTTATAATAAATATTTGAAAAAATATAATTTTACATAATTTATGACATACATGAATTTTATGAATGAATTTGATAGGTTATCGATGTGTTCAAATACATCGGTTGACTATATCATGAAGTTATGACATTTTTAAAAAGTCACTAACTGAATAATTTCCAAATTGACAGTCATGGAATTTTAAAATATATGATATTCTATTAAATGTTATAAATTTTTTAAAAATATAATATTCTTAAAAAAATTATAAGTGTAAAAATATTTAATTAAGTAAATATTAATTGATCGTTTGTCAAGTAATGTTATGTATTTTAACCCTCAAAGTGTAAATTACTTCATAAAACGATGAGTGTTAAAAGGGATTATAACAAAAATATTGGGAATAAAAAAAATATTCCAACCTATAAAATTTTATCAAATTAATATTTTTATACCCGTACTCACCCAATATTCTAACTAAATCAATTAGTACCCATTTTTAATAGAAAAAGAATTTATAATTAATTAATTATTTAGATAATTCCACGAGATCACATCCCCACTCAAATAAAAAGGAACCCATTAATCTCTATTACGAACACTTAAAAACTAGTTGGTTCATCCAATATCTAAAAAAACCTTCCTAGAGTACCACCAATCATTCTTGAGGCCATATTATAGACATAACACCAACCATTGAAGTGTTACATTGTTATTAATAGTGATCATCTGAAGGAAAGGTAATGTTTTTATTTAAGTGATTCTATTATATTTATTCTTCCACTACCTTAAATTATTATTCATCCATGATTAAATAAAAAATCCATTATCATAAATATACTAATATTTTATTATGTAAATTTAATCGCCTAAATCTTTCCCAAAATCCATTAAATAGGAAGATAATTATTTGTTTGTGTGTCCGTGTGAACTATCTCCTCCACGAACTAATATAATTTTATTTCCATAATCATCTCTTATTATTGGATTTAATGATGGAATTAATTTTAATATGTTATAATTATGACATATTAATCATTATTAGAAAATAATATATCAATTATATTTTTTACTTTACATGCACTTGAAAATTGTAACATCATTTGTGGGTGCTTGTATACTATCATCTCCACGAAGCAATGTGATTATATTTTTTCACCACATTCATGGATAGTTTATATTTGTATGTAATAAATATTAATAAATATTAATTATATAATGATAATTTTGGAAATATAAAATAATAGTTGACTTCATTCCATAATGATAATTAAAAAAGGAAACTTTTACCCATGTGTACGTATGGCCTGCCATCTCAATGATTATAACGTTGTAATTTTCAATAACCACACATAATGGATTAATTTAAAATTATAATTTCTATATAAAAATGATAAAAAATTAATTAATATTATTTTGGAGATGACGGATTTATGATCACATGGTCTATTGACATCATGGCATGTTTATTTTCCACTGAAGTAATGAATATCGACAAAATGACTGATATGAATTTATGAAATTATATAATGTTTATAACATAGAAATAAGTGATATAAATTTACAAAAACCATTGAAAATGTTCTCAAGAATGTAAATAATTAACATAAATTTATTTTTTTAGGATGATAAAAAACATACATGATGTATCAGAATCAAGGTAAGAAACATTATCTCAACATTCTTTCATTGAGTCCTATTTTGATTTTATAAACAACCTTCATTTATAAGATATATTATAAAAAATTTTTGAATTTAAGCTTAATTAATTTTTTTTAGAAGGAATATTTCTATATGAAGTATTTAAATTTTCTGACTAAACAACAAAATGAGTTTTTTGATGTATATGATGATAATGAATTTTCTACCATCATAACCAATATTTAATATTTACCTTAGACTATAAGAAATAATGTTTTAAAAGGATAAGAAATACATGAATCCTTTTTTGGTTATTTTGGTATAGAATTATTCTTTGAAAATAGATTGATTATTCCAATATCATGAGATAAATTCAAGTCATTACAAAATAAATTTTATGATTTAAATGTTGAAAATTGAATTCTTTTATCTATTATAGTTATATAATGGTAAATTTACACTTGATGAGTGGTTATGTGATAAACCAAGGAGGGGTGGTTCTATGATAAACCTATAACGTGTTGTTACATTAAAACTACAAGTGTAGTGGGTTCGAAATCAGCCATATGAATATTCCACTTATATGAGTGACATGTTTGGAAGTCGACCTAATGGTAATTCCATTTAATTATGATTATGTCCCACGTTATGTGTTTATGTTATCTTTTCACTATATGGGATATATGGTAATATTTTGATTAAAAAATAGAATTATGCAATGATTATATATTAAATTAAAAGTATTTACTACATCATGATTGCGAAATTTATTACATTATGATAAAGTATTCACTGTTTTCACGTTTTTGAAAGAACAAAAGTTTCCCAATATTTTGTTTCTATTCATGAGATTTTTATGCTACTCCATGTTTAAATAATATTTTCTCAATATTTAATGGTCAATTGAGATAAAAATGGAATTAAGGGAAAAGTTTTGATGATTGAAAATGAAAAGAAATCATGTTTCATTTTAATGGTTTTGGTTTTCTAGGAAAAAATATTGTTAGTATAAGTGTCTACTTTGTGATTTTTTAGATGTTTTTTATGAGTTATGGATTAATTCTATAAAGATATAAAGATGAAAATATCATCAATGTGATATAATGTAAAATTATTGATATAATTCAACTTTATGTATTGATTAATGTAAAGTCCTAATACATATTATATAATTAAATATATTAGAATACATCTCGAATATAGATTCTAAAATTATAAAATAGTTCATATTTTTTTTCCATTTTTTGTAGGATTTTTTAAATTTTGGATATTCTATTGTTATTATTGATTTATACTTGTTAGTTGATTAAAATAATCTTTTCAAGATAAATTATAATAGGGTATCATTTTGAAACAACATAAATATCATTATCCATGTAATGTAATGTCAATACATTTAATTTTAATGAGTTGGTAAAAATTGTAATGGTTGGATATCATTTTAAAGTTATAGGGAGTGATCAATATAGTAATGGATGTATACTATTGGGTTTCATGATATAGTTTATTTGTAACCCATACTGGGAACATGTATAATATCTATAGTTTATGAATATGAATAAAATTATATATTTCACTGATGATATAAAGATGATGGGCTTATGTATTTCCTATCAAATAATTTCCCATGCTAAGGATGAATGTGGCTGATAATAATTAGGGATATATAATTTTTTATATTTTAGAATAGTATAACATGAAGGAATGTTTTCATTTCAAATGGAAATTATGGTAAAGAAATATAATATGGGAGGACATTTTATACAAAGGAATGTGAGGATTTTGCATATATATCTATAAAGAACCAGGATTAAACATTACATATTCAAGTGTGAATTCAAATTCAATTATATTTTATGTTTAGTGTTTTAGAGAATTATGGAAAACTATTAAAATTAAAACCCATACATTAAAAGTGTACACTTATACTCTGTATCCATTTTTTCCACAAAAGGAAACTCTTTTTAAATGAAACATTGTTTCCCTTTATGAAAAATATTCAATGTTATTCCCTTGATCTCATAATTGTATCAATTCCTCCTTAAATCACGTGAGAAATATAAGAACACAATTCTTTACTTATTTATACAATATTTTTCATTCCATGTATTTTTCATTTTAAATTATTATGAATAGTCTACTGTGATTACCCTTTTGAGGTTAAGGGTGTACTGGGTGTGTCTGGGTATTTCTCTCAGCATAGAGATTATATTTTTTGGGAGAGAAAGGCAGGATTCATGGTTAGTAGAAACAATGAGGGGAAAGATTCATAGTTACTATTAACTATATGAAGGTATATAGTGGGGGTTGTTGGCCATAGAGTATTTCAAACAATGCAGATGGAGTCCCATGCCTATAAAGGGAACAACCAATATTTATTAAAGTTGAATTTAATGGATTTCACATGTTTTTCCAAACTCTTTGTTTTTACTGTGTGTGGTTCCCCTCTAAATAATAGTTGGTGCACTATTGGTGAATGGTTTGTCAAACTATGCCGCCAAACCCTTCAAACCTAGAAATTTTTAAAAAATTACCAATTTCCCCTTAAAATATACATTAACATAAATTATATTTCAATTATCCTACTACATTATAAATAATACCATGGGATATAACTTTGAAGGAATACCCATAGGATATTCTCTTGTTCTTCTATCCAGACTCGGATTAGAGCATCGATTATCTCATTGGATTCGCAGTCATCCTTTATTTGTCATCATTTTTCTACTGATATGAGTTGTATCCGGAGAGAATACCTTATGATTACTACACTATGGACCAATTATAGTTGGTATAATTATTCTACCTCAATATTGATGTGTTTATACATATTTATTTGTGCTTCATTTTTTTTTCTAAGTGAATCCCTTGAATATAAAAATAATCCTTCTTTAAAAATGATTTCTATTAGATATTTAATTAATGTGACCCTATAATAATGATTAAATGTTAAAAAAAATGAATTTGAATAACACCTTGGGTGCATTTTATAATTAATTGGTCCACTGTGGGAGGAATATGATATTGAATTCCCTTGACGTGTTACATTTACCCCTTCTTCGGGATGTAAATTGAGGAATTGAATTGTAGATTGAATTGTAATTTGATATGGTTAAAGAATGTTATTGGATGACCATATACCTCTTATATGACCCTTTGTTTTCATGATTATGAATTAGATGTATATTACATTGAAATTACCAAGTTGTTTAATTATGTGACTATGTATTCTCAGATTAGACCATTCCTTGATCAACCATATTAGGCGAGGTTCAATTATAAGAATCATGGTGATGAATTGTGAAATAATTATATGGAATTTACTCTATGATTCCATATAATTTCCTTGGATGAAACATGGGTTCTTATACAAACATCATGGATAAACTCATTTGGATCCTACCTTGCTCCTGATAGAGTGATACTTGGAATCCTTAGTGGACTTCCAAAGAAAAACATAAAGAATTTACTATTATATACCCAAGTGACAATTGGAAAAGCTATATGGAACATCAACGATAGAATTATAAGGAAAATTATATATATATATATATATATATATTCAGAGTGAGACTTGGGCTCCATTATTGGACTGTGAAAGACGGACTCAATGGAAGTATTTTTATTCAACAACTACAGTTATACCATGGTTCTTAGGAGGATCACCCTGAACTGGGTTGTAGTGTCTCCTGATGATGTTATGCATGGAGTGATACCTAGATTCCAAATAAAGAATAACAAGGATGACCTTGGGTTCTTAGTTAAAATACTATCTAATTATTGATATGACGCATCTGCCAAGGCAAATTACAAGATTTGATTCAATCATTGTTTTACACTTTATTGATTTCTTGGATATGAATCATTGATCACATATCATTTTGGTAGGAATTAGTCTACATTATAGGACTCAAGATTTATTAATTAATTGATACTGATTAATCAACTAAATCATGATTAGAATTGATACATGACAGACTATTAATATAGAGACCTTCCTGCTAAGGCCACTGTAGGTAGCAGAGGATGGTTATCCATGGGAACCTAGATCTTTATGGGTTTTTAACATTTAGTACTTACATTATATATTATATCACATAATGAACAATATTTTAGTTATATACATAAATACTATACCTAATTAGACGCCATTGTTGGTGGCCTATAATTATTTTATCTCAAACCCTACTATGTATTCCATTTCTACCTGAGATGATTACATGATTGCATATATGGAAAAGTGAAATTTCCAAGATATAGGTTTTTTATTTCTACTTAGGAGTAGAGGAGAACAATATTGAGAAGAGGATCATGATTATATCAAGGATTTTTTTGGGAATTTTGGTTTTTTTGACATTTATTTTTCTGTTTTATGGAAACCGTTTGTGGAACTATGTAGACATGACATGTATCATCTTCACTTGTATATGAGATTTCTTATTTCATTGTTTTATATAGCAGTCATGGATATTTGTTCTTGTTTATTTATCTTTGGTTGGATTGTTTTCATGCATTACCTATTTATTGTATGATTCATACCAAATTTCCACACTCTGATCGGAGTACATAGTCTCTACATAGACACACCTTAGCCCCTCACTACTAGATAGCAGCCTCAAGCATTTCAAGAGATGCTCTTGGGGCCATGTGGGGAACCACCCTCATGGAACCTTTTAGTGGAATATGAGTATTGGAAGTTAAATGTTATATTTCTGGGTGTTTTCTAAATTTTTATAATATATTGAAGTAATATAAAGGAGATTATGAAGAATAAGAATATTGTAGTTAGTTGTTCATGGGAAAAATAACCCCTGTATAAAAAAATTCGTCAAATAAAATTTTTTGTTTTCTATATTATGGCCCTTACAATTTATTTGATTCCACCATTAGGTGATTAATGTGAATTGTGATTTTATAATTAATATTATTGGGTGTTCTATTTTGTTTTTACCAAATTAGATAGGGGTACACCATCTCATGGGTCATTTTTTGAACCCGTTAGAATTCACAGGAAGTGCATTATGTTATTCCATATAGGAAGAGTTGACTATTTAGAAGGGACTGTGATATGTTCCACAATGATATACATAATTATTGATATATATTTTCAATAGGGTATTGGGAAAACATGTTTGGTATTTAGAGTACATAATGCCACCAAAATAGTGTTTTCGATATTATGTTATATAAGAGACCCTAGGATGACCATGGTGTTACGTTTAGTCATGGACCATTAGTCTCTTGGACTAAAACATGTTATCGTATGGATTATATGGATTCCACATTTTTTCTCATGAGGAATTTGTTACATTATTGATCGTGAGTGACACAACATTTCTTTTATTTAGAAATGAATGTGAAATGAATATGAATTCATGTCAAATGAATTGTGAACATAAATTATATATAAAGGACTACATTACCTAGACCATTCTTTTGTTCTGGGTATTAGGAATATTATCTTTCTTTTGTAGGATCTATATATCACTCATTCATCACATAAGGACCAAGAAGAGGGGTGTGTTATTATATTGAAATTATTATACATTTCATCTTTAAATTCATGCTCTTTTAGTAGTTGTAGAATCTTGATACGTGGCGTGTTCTTGGCATTTGTAGTGGTATGACATCGTCATGTCCTCTAGTATCAACCTAAAATGGTGGAAGTGACCATGCCATGTTGGTACTGGGACTTTAAATACTTGTGAATCATAATGTAGTGCGATCAAAGGAACTAGTGATTGTACTAGAAATATATAGAAGGGTGCAATTTTGTGATGGTTATATACATTTTAAGCAAACAATTTAGGGAGCACAATGACCTACTGGGGCATTGGAAGAGTTGACGGGTGGGTACCTGTATTAACATACTACCACGATCTATAGGGATGGTAGACCACATGCTGCATATTCATGGATAAGGGATATGCTATCAATTTTCAAGCCTATCGAGACACAATCCAAGATGAGGGTAAATCTCTTTACAAATATGATTCCTGGTTCTGCTAAGAGATCAAGGGATGTTATTAATTAGATTAATCATCATCAAGATATATATTAGAGGGATATTTATATGTCCTTCTATGATTACATTTATTTGGAAACATTTAAATAAAATATATCGTCAGAGTTAATGAACATAGATCAAGGTGTGTTATCAATCATGGATTATACATCCCACTTTACAGATTCTAATTCTTTTTGGCTATTCTAATTTTTGAAGAGTAATCTAAAGGCATGAAATTCGTGGATGGTCATAGGAATGACATAAGATCATAGGTGAATTTATTTCATCTGAATATTGTTTCTGAAGAAGTGAATCACATTCTTATCACTGAGCATAACATGAGAGAGGTGATGGTTGTGATGTAGGGTGGTTTGATACCAAGATCTAGCACTTAATAGTTCTAGAGAAGGAAGAATCATATATAGGTTCAATGTGGTGAACTTATTAGATAAAAAAATACTCAAGTATCATGGTCTATTGGGGTAGACTATGACATAATGAATATCATTGCATATGAGACCTAGTCTAGTAATGATCATGTATCATGATGGGTAGTCTTTTTGAAGAACATTTATTTCAACATCCAGTGAGAGACAGTATGCACCGACTCCACATGAAAGAGTGGGGTTGACAACTCCATGATTGATAATGAGCTAGATTAATGTCAGTTGATCAAGCCAATGAAGAGGTTAGGGCCATAGTAGACTTACCCTGGATTTACAGCGACATGTGGGTGGATATGCTCATGGTATTTAGGTTGTATCACATGGTCATAGATCATGATAGATAAATTTAGTACAAATGAACTCTATGAAGTAGTGTTATAGACCATCTATTTTTGATATTTATTATTCTAGTAGCCTCTAATTTAAAATAAAATATTTTCAATATAGGTTATTCACATATCTTTACATATTTTCGTATTTTGGAGATCCACCGGCTTTTGGTTCAGTGATTTGATGGATTTATGATTCTTTCCACTCCATTGGGGAATAAGGATGGAGGATTTACATTAGTGTACGGAGTGCATCCTTGAGATTGGTGGGTGACACTTCATAAAAGACATATTTTCAAAAAAAATGGATGAATTTTAAACCATTACTAAGGAGGAATGGTTGGTTCCATTTCATGATTTCTTGTATTTATATCTTCATAGGGTGACATTAACCTCACCAGAGAGTGAAAAAATCATTTAGAATGGTGAATTGAGTGGAATGAAAATTGGAGATGGACCTAAGAATCATGGTAGAGATTATATGACATCCCAAATTTTAGGATTTTATCTACATTATCTGAAACAAATTAGTAATATTTCCCTCCATTTTTGAACGTTTCAGTGATTTTTCTAGGGATAAAATTTCAGGAATGCCTATTTAGAAAGAGGAAGAGTCTTCAATCAATCTAGTTCGATGAGATACACTAGTATCCATTCCTCTATACAAGGTGGATACAACTAAGTTATAAGATATCTAGTGTATGATAGTGGAATCATAGAGAAAGGTGTTTATCAAACATAGTGCTTTTCCATAGGGTTCAATGGTATCATTTCAACAAAAAAATTGTATGGTACTGTTAATATATGCATTGATTAATGGAAATTTAACTCGAAAATGTTATGATCATGTAACATATTCTATGAATTTATTAACGTTATGATCAGCTATGAGGATAATAGATATTCGTTAAAATTAATATTGTATAGGGTTATCATAAGGTACATGTTAAACAATCAGACATACATTAGATAACATTTCGTAGTAGGTATAGACTGTATGAGTAATTGGATATTTCATTCGATATTATGAAGGAGGTATTAGTTATAAAGAGAATGATGAACCTTGTTTTCCATAATTATCTTGTTTCATTCTTGGTGGTTTTTGATGATGGCATATTGGTGTACTCAAACAGTTTACGTGACTATGGAAAATATCTAGATACCGTTTTGGATACACTGAGAAAACATAAATTATATTCTACACTCACAATGTGACACTTCTGTATGGATCAGATTGAAATCATGAGTCACATTATATTATATATAGGAGTATCATTTCACCTAGATAAAGTGAGAATTTTTGTTTCCTAAGAGCATGTGAAGAAAATCATTAAGATATAGAGTTTCTTGGGATGAGCAAGATATTATTATCATTTTGTAAAGTAATTCTCACAACAAGAAGTAGAACCCATTGGGTCGACTAATATGGGTGAGAATTGTTGATAGTTTCATAACTATGAGGAAGCATTTCAGTATCATGAAAGGGAGGTTGACTTCGATAGTGATACCGAATTTTAAAGTGCCATGTCGTATATTTCATATTTACAATGATTCATATTGTATTTTTCTATGATATATTTTTATATTGGATGAGATATTCATAGAATATAGGGATTATAAATTGATTCCAAATAATATTAATTACCCAACACATGATATAGAGTGAATTATAGTCATTCATCTATTATACTATTGGATAGATTACTTACATGGAGATTGTTTTTTTTTCTATTCCTGAACCACAAAATTCTCTTCAAAAATATTTTTGAATCATGATATATGTTTGAGAGAGTGAAGGTGGAATAAATATCTATAATAATTTTAATCATGATTTCCTAGATAAATAGGAAGGGAAATGTAGTGGATGATACAATGAGCTGGTGTACTCAGATACACGTTGTTTATCAGACCATTAGAAAGTGGATGATTATGTATTTATTCCTTGAGAAGCACTTGCAGGTGCAAGATAGTAAGGTGTTCATTTTTCTACCATCCATAGTAGATACCTCTACACTTTCGGATCGAGTGAGGATGATATAGATATCCTATTTTCGGGGCCTAGTCTTATGGGAGAGTGTCTTAGGTGAGCAACCCCCCACTTGGTTGGATCGTAGGTGATGATGAAATAATTTTGTTCATGGTCGTGTTTGTTATTTAGTTGACATGTTCGAGGAGGTTATGTGAGACTTTCATGACTTATCCTGGGAAGTTAACCCTGATAAAATATTGATGTATCATAATTTATATCACCAATACTAGTTGTTGGGTTGGAAAAAATACGTAGGTGGTTTTTTCTTATGATGTTCAACATGTTAGCATGTGAGGTCAGAACAATAGCGATTAGCCATCCATTTTTAGTAGCCTCCCATTCTCAAGTGGAAATGGATAATGATATAATAGATTTTTTGATTGGGTAACTAAGTTATCCATGATTAATAACACTATTTTGATTTTTTTCATATCTCCATAGTGGTTTCTCATTTCAAACCTATCAAGGAGAACTTTTCTGTAAATTAGAAAGGTATATTGTATATCCATGAGATAACACACCTTTATGAGGTCCCTATATTATTTTTTAGGATAGGCACATCCATTTCACTTCACAATTATAGAAAGGGTTTTATAGGGTGTAGGGTACACTAGTTATTTTTAGCACATCATACTATAATCATATGGATTGCTAGTCAGAGAACACAATACAAGTTATTAAGGATATGCTATGGGCATGAATCCAGGATTTGGGGAGCTCTAGGTAGTGGCATGTACACCTAGTAGAATGGTCCTACTACAATACCTACTAGAAGACTATTCAGATGGTGCCTTATGGTACTTTGTGTGATAGGACATTCCATTCACCCATGTGTTTGGTAGAGGCAAGAGATGAAGCTATAATTGGGAATCATATTATGAAGGATACATGAGAGTAGTTTAAATAGATTTAGCGGTGGATGGATACTGAATTATCTCAATAGAAATCATACACTGATTATCGTTGAGGACCACTTGAGCTTGAGTTTGGGGATCAAGCCATGTTACAAGTTTTACTATGGATGGAACATATGAGGATAAATAGAGAGTATATATTGTAATCATGATATGTTGGGTAGTTCGATATTCTAGAGAGTGCTGGGAAGGTAATCTATTAGTTGCAGTTACCTCAGAGGTGTTAGACCGTGATTGACATCATCTACATATCTCATCTATTCAATTATCAATCATACCCTTTTGATTCATTTAATCTTGATGAGGTTGAATTATAAGTAGTTTTTTTCTTTGAGAAGCAGAAAATTCATAACATATGCAGGAGAATAGAGTTTTTTTGTGGAAGGATAGTTCATCTAGTATGTGTGTGATGGAATGAATAGATTTTGTAGGACGATACTTAAGAGTGAGAGTATAATTTAAAATCTCAATCTCTAGAGTTATTCTATTAAAATTCATAAACCCATTTGATAGGGATAATTGGGGAGGAATTCTATTAAGGGGGATGTTTGTAATAACATGGTTATTTATGGAGGTACATAATTTTTATTCCTTAGGTTAGTTTTTAGTTTAAATGATTATGAATGTCCTGATTTGATTAAACTATGATATAATGGTTGTATATAGGGTTTTTTGGGCTTGTTCGGAGATCTGAGTTGGTAATTTTGGAATAAAAATAAAATATGTGTAGTTAGATGAAATCATGTGTGGCTGGTCAAAAAAATTTTATTTATCATGTGCGGCTGGACAATGGGGACGTATAGGAAAAAAAAATTCAGACAATGTTGATGGAGTAACACACCATTGCATGAAACATGCAATTTCTAATAGTGTATAATTGCAATTTTTTATGGTTTTTCAAATAATATCTAGTAACTTTTTGAGGTGACACACCTTACAACAATGGTGATATGGTTGGTGCACCATTTGGAAAACCGTGTGTCCAAACCATGTGACCCATGAATTCTTATGTATAATTAAAATTTCCATTTAAAATAATATTTAACCTAAATTAGATTACACTTATCCTCCAATGTTCTAAAACAACCCATGGGAGCTCCCAAAAACAGAACATACAAAGGATTATCTCTCATTCTTCCATCTGAACTCAGATTCGAGCACTGATCATTTCATTGGATCGACAAAATTCATTTATCTATTATTTATTTTTCTCCTGTTTTGAGTTGAATTATGAGATAATACATGAATATAACAATATTATGGACCTATATTAGGTGGGATCATTATTTTACAATGATTTTGATTTGTTTGTTTATATATATATATTGTGGTTTTGTGCACTAGTTTTATACCTGTCTCCCTTGATATGGAATTTAATTCTTGTTTTAGATGGAAATATATTACTAATTTAGTTAATAAGGCATGTTCATAATGATTAAATTTATAATAAATTAATTTTATTAACCTCTTGGGTGTGTTTAATAAATAATTTTAAGACCATTGGGAGAATATTATTTTCAATACCCTTGAGGTGCACTATTTACCCCTTATCCGTTGAAGCGAAATGTAGAATTAAATTTTGGATATAATTGAAAAATGAGTCGGAATAAAAAATCTAGTGGATGAAAATGTCCTAATAAAATGGCCATATATTTTCATATTTATTCAATATTTTCTTCTACATTTTAATGTCCCTGTGAGTTAATTCACTAACTATGAAATAATATCATAGTTCATTACTTGAGCCACCATCAGAGTTGTGGTTAATTTCAAATTATCAAGATGATGATAATTGAAATAATTAAATAAAATTGATTTACTGTCTACATATATATTCCTTGATTGAAGCATGATTTATTATATCTACACTAGGGACATAATAATTTGGATACTTCCTTTTGCTCACTCAAGTGATACATGGACAACTAGTGGACCACCAATGAAATACTCTATGTCTTTACTGTTATATCCCTGAGTGACCATTGGAATCCTCATATGAAATACCAAGTATATTATCATAAGTTTGATTATAATAAATATATTCTGGAAGTGAGACTTGGGATCCCTTTATGGACCTCCATGGATGAACTAAGTGACGATGATGTTATACGACGAATAAAGAAATCACTAGGTTCTTATGATGATCAACATGGACGTTCTGGTAGGGTATTTGGTTCATTTTATTAAAAGGGTTATACCGAGACTCGAAATAAATAATTCCATCAATGAGTTTCAGTTATTGACAAAATTTAAAATGGAATGATTTATATGATTTATCTTCCTTTCTAAAGAAAAATAATGGATTCGGTATTTTACATCCTCCAAAATTATGGCCAGGTTAGGCATCCATGGTGACATATCTATAGAGGGTAAGATAGGCTATGTGCCATGTAATGAAACTTCTTTATTAAATGAATCTGGTTAATTGTGTGAAACTTGATTATAATTGATACATGACTAACTATTTCTTTAATGAATTTTTAGCTAAATCCAATGCATTAATAAGAGGACGGGTGTCTATAGGATCCCATACCATTATGGATTGTTTAATTTAAGTAATTTATGTACATATTCTATTACATCATATAAATTATTATTATTATTATGTATTAACTAATAAAATGGTATTATACAATGTTTGTGGTGGACTAGTGAGATTTTATCTCACACACTATTTGGGATGACCAAGGTACATGATCATATAATATGACTGCAAGTTTGGATAAGGTAAAATGTCATGATACCATTTATTGACTGCTTCATTGGTATAGAAGAGAACTAGACAGATCTGAGGCTCATGGTTCTAGTTGGGATACTTTTTTCCTTCTTTTATTTATTTAACACATATTGTTATAGTGTATGAAAACCTATTTTAGATGCTTTTTATAAATGGAATATACTATCATCACTTGTAAAATTGTGCCACACTCAGATTAGAGGGAATTGTCTCCCCATAGATACCCTAGTCCCAGGCTTTTAGTTGTAGCATCGGGCATTTTTGGATATGTGCATTAGTATATGTGGATAAATAGGATTGGAAAAATGTTCAATGGAATCCATGATCAAGATGTCAATAAAAAAAATATAAAACTTTTGATCCGATAAAAAATCATAGTTTGTGATATAAATAATGAAAATCATTAGTACTTTGAAAACATGATAACCCATTAAAACACTTTTCTTATAAACTCATTACCATTCATAGAAAAATTATGTAGGTGACTTGGATAAACACCATAATAAAACCCTTATATAATCCTTTAAATTGAATAAAAATATGGTTGAATTCTATATCTGGATTACCCAATGCATTGGACAGCTACAATGGGGCTCACCCGTCATAACATGAGATATAACGAGACTGAATCCATCATATCATGAGATATAATCCTAGTAAACCCATCATATATCGAGAAATAATGGGCTTAACACATAATAAATTATTTAAAAGGTATATAGCATGAATACAATACTGTAAAAATCTATTTAAAACATGATAAAACACATTCATATATCAAAATAAATCTTTCTTGAATAATTTAATATTAAAATATAAAAATCACTCATATAAAATTGATAAACTATTCACTAAAAATAAAATTAAAAATATATAAATAAAAAAGTGAAATAATAAATCATCATGAATGTGTGAGAAACAAATCATGTCGTACAAGTTAAAAGGACAATCCCTTTTTCATTTGTAAAAAGAGATGAAAAAAGAACTTTAAAAGTTGGTTTTTAAAATAAAGTTCATAACTTGAGTCTTACTTGTAATGTAAAATCATTATACAATTGAATAATAAACAATTTTAGATTATTTAAATTTTTGTGTATAAATTTTATGTTTTTTATTCTTTTTTTATCGCTTATCATCATGTTATAACACATATATAATATTTTAAATCACATCAAAGGTTTTGATGATATTTAGTACTTGAGTCCAAAATGACATTCGTATGATGTCTACAGTAAAAATGGTAATTATTAAAACATTTTTATAATTATATTCATGAATGTTTTATAATTTTTATAAAAAAAATTATTCATATAAATCCAAACACGATGTAAGTTTATGAAAAATGAACTACATTATTATCAGGGAGATGGTTGTCCTTACGTATTCATGAGTAATGTTTTCTGTTTTCAATGATCATTATGAAAAAAAGGTAAGTATAAAATTATCATTAAATAATGTCATTAATTCAATTAATATCATATTATACATTTAAATATCCATATATATATCATCTATGTGATGTGGGGATGAAAAATGAATCGCATTGCATCATTGAGGTGATTGTTCACACGTACGTATATATGACATTATCATTTTTTTCATGGAAAGGTAAGAAATAAAATTATAAATAATATTATAATAATAATAAATATTTCAAGAATATTTTATAGAATCAACAATTATATAATTATAACTAGTCTACAGATATGGTGATGGAAAATGAATTTCAACTGTTCATGAGGTGGTATTCTGACGTACACATGAATGCTAATTTTTTCCCCATTTCATGGGAGTGGAGATAGATTAATGTAGTTTTATTATACAAATAAAATTTAATTTTATTTAGGATACTATATTTAAAATTTCACTTTGTTTTATTAATATTTGAGGGAAGTGGTATAAGAAATAAAATAGAAATACTTGATTTAAATAATACCACATCATGAGATGATCTCCTTTTCTTAAAACATTAATCCCATTATGGTTGGTTTTTTTTCATAAAATAAGATCTCTATAATGTATTTAAGGATTAAAATATGTTATTTGGGCATATATTGGCAGAAAAAATTGGTTTTTAAATGTAAATGGAAATGATGAAGATGTTTTTTTATAAGAAGGGATGGGTACTATTGGAATAGTCGAAAATATTAAAGTAATATAAATTATTTTTTAAATAAAAATGGATTTAAAATGACTTATTTATAATATATTATGATTTTGGGTTGAAATAAATTCATCCAATAAATATTATACAACTTTTGACTATTTGTTAATCAATATCATTTTGTTTTAACCTTTAATAAACCTCCTTAATTATTATCACGATATCATGTAATTTACAAATTGCGGTTTAATATAATCACAAAAAAATGTAAAAATTTGAAAAAATTAGTTATTAATGAGATTATAAACTTTATCCCAATAAATTGGATAAATTTTAGGTCATTATTAATTCTATTTAATTTAAGAAAATATTTTTAATTTTATAATATTATTGTTGTCAATTTTCATATTATCCATTATTTTATCTTCGAAAAAATAAAACCAAAAAATTTACATAAAAAAAACTCTTCTAAAATATAACTAACATTTGAATGTCGTTTTTAATATTCATGTATGAACTTTATTATCTAAAGTTAAATTTATTTTTAATATTTTGAATATCATTTGTTTGATATTTCCAATAAGTAAAAAATTACTACATCATCATTGTCTAATCATTTATGTAATTTTTTGTTTCCAGAAAATCATAAATAAAATACCATAATGAATATGAAAATTTTAAATTTAAAAAAAATTTATAGTAGAAGATATCATCAGAATTTGGACACATTATTTTTTTTCATTTATTAAAGACACGAGTAGCCATCATTGAATTTTATTTAAATAATATATTATAATTTTCATAATCTCAAAAAGGTGTCTTATATAAGATATAATTTATTAAAAAAGATTATTTTGGTCAAAACACTATAATAAAATAAAATCTGGATAAGTGTTAGGGTAATTTTAAAATATTTATAATATTATTTATACCATAATTTACACTATTTACCCTTAACCATGTTAATAAAAATTAAAATAATAAGATTCATAATATCTAAAAAACAGGACATATAAAATAATTGGGATCCAAATATTTGAAATTTTTAATATATTTATTAAAAACTAAAAAAATTGATGTTGTTATTATTAATTTAAAATTAATTCACTAGAGGGGACAAAACAATGAGATTTAAAAGTAATAATGTTCAAATGATTGAAATGTTTTTATATAAATTTTCAAATATGAATTGATTAAAACAAACTAAATTGTATTTATATACATATAATTGAACTAATTATATCTTAAAAATAATTTAAAATATATGTTAACTATACAAAAAAATTAAAACAAAATTATAGTTTTCTATTAAAATTCAAAAAATTTCCATTTTCATCAAAAAAATAAAACACATCATAAAAATTAAAAAATCAACAAATGAAATCTATGAAATTATGATATCATAAACGAAGATTATCTTGTAAAATGAAATTTATTAATGAGTAAATTTTTATTTTTAAATCATGTTCTCCAGAAAACCGTTGTAATACTACTTTTTAAAATGATAAATTTTTGGTGTAAAACTATAGTTGTTATTAAATTATGACCATCAAATTGATTTCAATAATGTCAAAAAAATAATAAAATAGTTTATAAATATTCTATCATTATATGTGTTGTCAAATTCTACTTGAATTTTTTATGTTTCAACCTCACATTTTCCTTCACTTATTAAATATGATAGGAAATAATTCCCATATAATAGTTTTAGACTCACATGTTTCTTCTTAAAATATATTCATTTTCCAAAAAACATTATCATGATGAGTCATGTTATTCTAAAAAAATCTCTCATTTTGGAAAAGAACATGAGATCGATGTTCCTCTTATAGAATATTTTATTCAAACATCACTACTTTAGGGCTTAAAACATGAGATAGATCTAGAATATATTTACTTGACATTGAAAAATAAAATATGTTGTGTACATGGAAAAAATGGATGCAAATACACTCACTATGAAACTAATCCAACTTTCTCCCATATTTCCCAGGTTTCAATGAACCATAGAATGTGATTCTTCTTCATACCCAAAAATATCAAACTTTTTCAGGGAGAAACATTGAGAATGAGAAGATAACCTACCTGAAAATAATGATATGTCCTATTGTTATCCTCATATCATTTCTTTCTTATCTAGGAAATCATCATGTGTCTCTTAATAATATCAAATTTTTATGAAATTTCTTGTAATAATTCAGGTCCCATCAACCTTATTTCACATACTACATCCCAAACAGCTGAATTTTGATAACTCATTCAATATAATTTATGAAATGGTTTTATCTATATACTGGAATGATAAATGTCATTTCAATAAACACAACCAAATAAATATGTTGATCCCAAAATCCATGGTATTCCATTTAGTAATCACATAGAAAATACTCCACTTTATGATTTCTTCATTCAGACTATCAATTATAAAAATTTTATTCAGATCACAATGAATTTTGAAGGAATTCAAAAAAGTTAGAAGTGAGCATGAGAACATGATCAATTAAATTTTTTTTGATGAACTCCATTTATCCTGAATATATATTTAGGATAAAACTGATAAATTTGATAAATAGAATGTGTGTCTCATGTAATAATAGAATTTAAAGATTTATTTAGTCGAAAAATAATAACCCATATCAAATTATTACCTCTATAATTAATTGAAAATCTCACTAGAATGAACAGAAATGTATTTTCCCATTTCTATTATGGTACTAAAAACAAATGAAAATTCCCCTTCCACTAGATTTATTTTTATTTAACCAACTAACAATTTAATGACTTCACAATATGTTTAGCAATATCAGTTTCTATTCAATCAAACCAGTAATATCATGGATAGTCTATGTACCTCTTATTGTTGCACAAATGAATGGAAAATGTAGAACTAATATCTTAACATAACAACACATTATTCAACATCTATTAATGATGAAAATATAATATCTTCCCAAATATCAAAAGAAAATATTAATCAATATTTTATCTATGAAACTTACTATTTTTAATCAATTTTATAGTTTTCTAAAACTAATGGTCTTTATTATATGCTTGAATAATTATGTCTAATAGACACTATTTAATTAACACATGAAGCAAAATAGATAAATATCCTAAACCAACAACATCGAAGAAGAAATTCATCATATAATTTAACAAAGGGTCAAATTTTAAACAGTAAACAGAAAATGTAGAATTATTTTTTGGGATTAAGTTATCAACCACTTTGTTTTTTTAGGATAATAATGAATTGTGCAATCATAAATATTTATTATTCCATCCATATTCTCTATCTAATGTTATATATTTTATTACTTAATATATAGTTCAATCATTATTTATTAGTATATATTAAACACTTTACTGCATACAAATAAAACCTCCAAATTTATTATGAAAAAAAATCATCAAAGTCAAAATAATTTATAGTGAAACTCCATTCCTGAGGTTTCAACTAATGTGAAGAATATGAAATTACCTGACTATTTTCCATTAGTGCGCAACCAATTACATTCCTCAAAGAATAAATATTGATGAAAAAATAATCATTTATATAAATAAGTACCAAAACCGAAGCATTCACAAATATTCTATTCAATTCCTACAAACAATCCTAAATTTTTATTCAGATTATCTTATCGTCTCTCCAGGTCAACTAATTTAGTGGGATAGATAACCACACAATGTCTTCAACAAATCTCTCCTAATAGAATGATAAACCATGAAAACAATGTATCTTGGTAATATTATTTGGTCCTATTCATTTATCACCAACTTCAATTTTGGTAAGATCTATATTTATAAAATTGTTAGAGATAATGTGACCAAGGATCGCAATGTTTCCCAAGAAAAATAAAACATGTTAAATTTCCCATAAATATTAATTTCATATAATGTTCTCAAAAAACCCTTCAATGTATTTCATGCATCTATTTACTTATAAAATATAACAAAATTTCATTAATAAAACCAACAAAAAAACTCATCCAAGAACTCATAAAATATTTTTTTCATAAAATCTATGAATAAAGAAGGTATATTTGGTAACACAAAATGAACATATAAAAATTCATAATTCTTATATATAGTCTTAAACATAGTCTTCAGAATTTTTACTTAACTTATTTTCAACTGATATTACCCCCACCTTAGGTAAACCTTAAAAAATACTTTTATCACTAGAGATGATAAAAAAAATCATTGATATAAAAATATGATATTTTTTATTAATAGAGATGTTAGTCAAGGCTTTCTAATTGATGAAATTTCTAATTAGACCATATTAATGTTTAAAAAACAAGATAGGGGTATCCCATGGTGAAGTTCTCTGTCCGATGAAGCCAGTATCTGATAACTCCTGCAACTGATTTTTCAATTCCAAATATTCCATATAATTTATTTAACAAAGGGGGTTTTGAAAAAGGATTAGGAAAAGGTTTTAAGAAAATGGTAATCTCAACCTCTCAATCCAAAACAAAACCATGGAAATCATCCAGATTAAAATTTTAGTACACATTTAACACCAAAACATAAATAATTTGATAAATTCCAATTTATTCAAAATTATTTGAATGTTAAAATAAAATTCCATCATTTAATATTTACTCATCATCAAAATATGTTAAAAATATTATGGGATCATTATTGTATTGAAACTGAGTCTCTTTCTGAAAAAAACATCTTTTTATATGTAATATATATTTTCATGGTAAACTAAAAACCAATCTATATAGAAAATAACATCAAAATCTACTAGAGTAAAAAAACATGTTTTGATGGTTAATTTATTACATATACAATGATGTGAAGACTACTATAATTTCTCTATTTTTCTTAGTATTTCCCCTAGTTTTTTATCATAATATATGGATTCATTTCATGAGGAGGAATTATAAATTTTAAAAAAAATTCATAAATGAATGAATGTGTTGAACCTGAATCAAAAAACACATTAACATAATATATAAACACAATAAATGTATCTGATACCACTTTGTATTATTGAACAACATCTACTAATATAGTTGAAATTTATTTTTATACACCCTTATCATTCCAATATTTTTGTTTTTCCTCATGAGTGTCTACCTTTTGACACACATTATCAAAATGAACTATCTCTTAATAGTTAAATAAGCATCCCATCGATATTAAACTATTTTTATGATCATTTTCTATTCACTTATGATCCATGTTTCCAAACATTCTACATCAGTAATAATTCCTATAATCCACAAAAAATAATCCATGATTCTAATTGTTACATTTTTCATAGAATGGAATTTTATTTTCTTAACTCTAAATTTCTTGGATGAATTCTTCCCCAATGCCAGAAACCCCATATTTTTTTTATTCATGTCATCATGATGCCTTTTTTGTTTTATAACTCCATATCATGTTTTTCGGTAAAAAAAATGTTATCATAGATTTTAAACTTTTGTGAATCCAAATATATTCATTAACACAATTTCAATCTTGAGAAAACCAAATTAATTCTTAGATTAGTATCTTGAATAATATATGAAACATCCCCAAGTTTTTTTTAAAAAATTTTCATCATAGTAAGTATTAAATATTCTTATTTTTTCCTCAATTCTAGAAATTGTCTTTCCATTCAGAGTTAGAAAACCTTAGGGAAATATTTCTGAAATAAAATATCCGTTGATTATTCTCATTCAATGGAATTGATATCATCCTTATCTATTTTATTATTAACCAAATACCAAAATTAATAAGATTCACCTACAAAATGATAAATTATAAGGGTTTCCATTTGATTTTACAAATATCTCATGACAACATATATCTTTTAAAGAGTTTATCCATAAGTTGGCTACCATATGGTCATATGACCAACTGAATTATTGTAGATTTTGCCTCATGAAATTTTCCTCAAATTACATGTAACGTCTGGGTAGATTGGGTTCCACTCTAGAATAGATACCACAAAAATTTAACTCTAAATTTAACTGAGAAATCACTACCAATAAATGTTATTTTCCAATTCCAACCATCTTGAGATGCTAATTTAAAATGACATATCCATCTCATTTCCATGAAACTAAAACATCACTATTTATTATATATAAAATGAATCTAAACAAGCAAATATTAGTGATAGAAAAATGATAATATTCAAATGTTATAACATTTTAACTTATCCAAAATTTAATGTCTTTTATTGGGATGTTATTAATATTACACTATCATTTGAATTTATCTAAACTGAATATTGATTCCAAGGGTAAGGAAAAAAGAATAATCATTAAATATTATAGTATTTTTGAACTAAAAGTATCATTCAAGGTTCTTTTCAATTTATTGTTTTAGATCATCTAAAAAACTCTTACTGTATAAACACGTACATTACAAGTGGACACTTATACTCACTATCTATTAATCCCACAAAAGGATACCCTTTTAAAATATTTCATTGATTATATTTATGAAAAATATTTACAATTTTCCTATAGATATAATAATTATCCTCATTAACACATAAATTATAGGAAAATCATTTAAAAACTTGTGATGAGTGAAAAAGTATTAGTATGTAACATAGAGAATGAAAATTTTTATTCATGTAAAAACATGATAACCCATTAGAAAATTTTCCTGAAAACTAATTTCACGACCTTTCCTAGTGGGGCCTGCTCCGTGACTCCCCAAGCCCACCTCCAATAGGCCAGGGACTGGTGACTAGCACCGAATAGGTATACTACTAACATGGGAGGAATGGCCTAGGTACATGTACACACACATCTCCAAGCCCACAAATGCTAAAAATTAAAACACTAAGGAACACAATGCATGCATACTACTAAACCCCAACCAACAGAATATGACGAAAGTTAGAGTACTGTAAAACTAAACTGGGCGAAAATACAAGCCCACAAAAACAATAGTCTAAAACTGTAGATTCCAACATGTAAACACAAAAGGTACTGGGACTACTGCTCGTAGCCGTAGAGACACCTCAGGATGTAGGAAACGTAGAATGCTCGTTCATGTCCAAGTCTGCCCTGGACTCTATCAAAAGGCTGCTCGTCTGCACAAGACACCAGATGTGTGGGCAAAGCCCATGTAGTGGTTAGTATAACAATACTTAGTATAGGACCCCAAAAACCACAAATTAGTAAAAAAAGTAAAGGTACAGTTAGCTATACACAATATATGTCTACAATACATATTGAACAAACCAGATATACTCAAAACCTGGCCTCGTAGTCAAGGGACAAGTCACACAACTGCATACCCCTGTTAGGGATACTGTTCGAAGATTTCGCGATGTACTCATTCCGGGAGAACATAATCCATGAGTTTTATAGCTCTGATGAAGTCCGTCTGAGAAGTTTTATTCATAAAGAACCGTCATGAGAGGTAGATTCACTCATTATGGGAGACACACTCTTGAGTGGGAAGGATACAATAGAAGAGAAGCACTCATTACAGGAGACACACTCCTGAGTGGAAAAGATCACGATACACAGATGAGGATCACTGTCAGGGCCATGACGGATACCTCGACTCATCCAGATTCAATAGTTAGGTGATAAACCAGCTAGGTAGTGGATAAACGCCCGGTAGAGTTGGTCACGTCGATGCCTGACTCTACCTATGGTCAAGAATGGATAGAGGATCTCGCTTCGGGACTCTCGAAGGGATGCCTACTCTATCACAAAAAGTCCAGCTGAATAGATCATACTCATGTAGATGGAAATGATGCCTGAAAATCAGGGGAATGAGAAGAAGGGTCACTAACCCAAATGACAGATGTCCAGGATATAGTGAACAAGAGGACCATGCTGATTTCCAAAAAGTACATGGCATGTAGAAAACATACATGCAATGTTGTCTGACCCCAGGTATAGCCCGTGCACAATGGCCCGTGTCTTTGGATATTCATGTAGGAAAACCTAGTACATGTCATGTAGTACTGTATACACGCCTTGTCTGGGTAATTGGGGTTGGCTCCGTGTACTCTTGAAATGTGCCCGTACACGATCATCATCCCATGTACACCAACTCGTGTAACTGCCACACGGGGGGGCCTACGTTATTGGCCTCACATGGTCGTGTGACAGGGTACACCTTCGTGTACTCCATCTCATGTACGCATATCCCAGGGATACACACCGATTCCCGCATAGCCGCTTCTGTCGCGCAGTACACGTTATGCCTCCTGAAGCCGTGTAGATCGTCTTGTGTCCGTGTACTACCCAAAGTACATGCTGAGTCTTTCGGGAAGGTCCAACATGCCATGTGACCATGTTCACACACCGTGTGACACCTCTCTAACCTTCAAAACCCTATACACCGCCAGTACTACATGGTGTGTTCTTTGCACGTACACGCCATGTGTTCTGGAAATTTCCATAAACGGCGCTCCTCGCCGGTGCGCATCATGTGCTTCCCGATTGTCAATCCAGTCGTCCGATCACCATGAAACCTTCAGGTTATGGTCACCCCAACACCATGAAGCCTCTTCCATTGTTTTCGGGCCCCTGATCGCTCTGAAAACATGATTTGATTCTCCCGTGCGAAGAACGCTCAAATAACGCACTTTACCGACCTGGTCTGATTCGTCATCTGCCATCGTCACTGCACCTCCACAAGGACGTTGTGGTGTCGAACCTTTGATTTGGTATTGTTTCATCGCGGAACGGATGCACAACGATCTGTTGTTTGTCGCCCCGTGAAGAACGCACAAGAAAAGAGTGGGGCAGGAAATCCAATAAACAAATCAACGAACAAACCTCCACCGTCGTTCGTCACGACGTTGATCCACTCCCGTTTATAGGTTTTAAATAGAGAAGATATCAACATAAATAAATTCATGGATTATTTCCCCAAAATCATCCCAAATAAAACCCTCCCGCATGAACGTACGAATCTGCGGATCAACTTGTTCGTGGTTGATCCGTGTTCGTCTCTTAAACTAAAAAATGGGGAAACGAAATTGTAATAAAAAAGCACTACATCAAACCAGTTGAAGAGAGATCGTCGCGATGCATCTGCCAAAGGGATTCGTCAAAATATGAGGGGCGTCGATTGCTCACGTCATCATCGTCCGCCAACGCGTCCTCCTCCACCCAAGCTCCAAGAGAAATCTCTCTCTCTCTCTCTCTCAACTCGCTGGGTTATGAGGCTAACCCTGTGAATTTTCCATAAGCATGAATTTATTGGGGAGGATTTGGTCGCTGCAAAAAAAGGAAACGTTACAAAAATCATTAATTTATTTTATTCCTTATAATGTGCTTCACTTTTTAAAACACCCAAAAATTAAAATTCGCAGGCGACCTGCACCCGTCAAGGTTAGAACCATTCATAGGTAAAGTCATCATCCCGGACGCAATGGTTCCCTCAAATTTTCAATCCAACCACCCGCTTGGGATCTACCACAACCGCGCGTGAGTGCCGACTCACATAACTTATAAAAAAGTTCAAACCCCCATTCCGGGCCAACTGTAGCTTGGAATGATGTGTCGTCTTCGGACCCAGTCTTGAAATAATTTCATATAATATATAAAAAACAATACATGAAAAATCCGAGACATTACATTATCCCCACCATGGGGATTTACGTCCCCGAAAATCCAAAAAAATAAGGCTACTCAAAAAGATGAGGGTATTGGGCACTGATCTGAGCCTCCCCCTCCCATGTGCTCTCCTGAAGATTCACGTGCTGCCACTAGATGCGCACTAAGGGAATCGATCTCACATGAAGGATCCTCTACTGCCGATCCTCAATCTCCACTGGGTACTCACCGAAGGTCACTCCATCCTCGATGTCCAGCTAAACCTAGTCGATGACATGTGGTGGATCATGCATGTTCCTCCTCTACTACGACACGTGGAAGACATCATGTACCCGATGCAACTATGGTGGTAGAGCAAGGCGGTACGCCACCTTTCCAACTCTGCACAAGAATATGGAAAGGTCCGATGAACCTCAGAGATAGCTTGCCGGCTCGGCCAAACCTCTGTAACCCTCGTCGAGGTGAGAACCGATGAAAGACGTGGTCTCCCTCTTCGAACTCCAGAGGTCTCTGTCATCTGTCAGCATAAGACATATGTCGGCTCTGTGTAGTCTTCATATTCTCTTTGATGATCTTCACCTTCTCTGTGGTGGCTCACACTAACTCAGGACCCATAAGTGCTGACTCTCCGGAGTCAGTCCCGCAAAGCAGTGACCGACAGGGTCTCCTGTACAAGGCCTCAAACGGTGCCATACCAATGGTGGAGTGGTATCTATTGTTGTACGCAAACTCCACCAGTGGTAGGTGGTACTCCTAGCTGTGACCAAAGTCCAAGATACAAGCTCTCAACATATCCACCAGAACATGAATGGTCCTCTCCATCTGACCATCAGTCTGGGGATGAAACGCTGTTCTCAAGTGTAGCTGAGTCCAAATGGCCATCTACAATCCCTTCCACAACCCGGATGTGAAGCGGGCATCTTGATCTACGAATATAGTCAAGGGGATGCCATGAAACCGAACTATCTTCTACACATAGCGGTTCCTCAAGCCCTCTATGGAACTCTTCTCTCTGATTGCTAGGAAGTTGGTCGACGTGGTGAGTCGGTCAACGATCACCAAGATAGAATCATTCCCCTTGTACATCTGTGGTAAGCCCATCACGAAGTCCATCGATATTCCATCCCACATCCACTCTGGAACTTCCAGGGGTGAGCTAACCCCGCTGGAACCTAGTGCTCAGGCTTCACCTGCTGGAATGTGAGGCATCGTGAAATGAAATCTGCTTCTGCCTTCTTCATGCTTGACCACCAGAACTATCGTCGGATGTCCTGGTACATATTTTCCACCCCAGGATGCACCACCCATGGGGATTTATGAATCTCCCTCAGGACCTCCTCCTACAATGCCACTGGTACAACAGTGCACACTATTAATAGAAGTATGTGCTACCCACCTTGTGAATATCCATCAGGAGCATGTCCTATGGATAACTAAGCGTGTAATTCCACACAGTCGACATCCACAAGTTGTGCCTCCCTAAATCGTTGTATGAGTGGAGGGGTGATAATGATTGACTGTAGGTAGCCTATATCCTCTACATCCATGAAGGATCACTGTAACATGACTAACTACTATGTCACCTCACTTAATTGTTGTGTGCTCGACCTTCTACTAAGAGAATCTGCCACCTTGATCCCCTTTATAGGAGTATAGATGATCTCGAAATCATAGTTCTGGAGGTACTCTATCCATCATATCTACTGAAGATTCAAATCCTTTTGCGAAAAAATGTATTTGAGGCTCTTGTGGTCAGAGTAGACAATAAATTGTTCTCCCATAAGGTAGTGTCGCCATATCTTCAATGAAAAGACTTCCACTGCCAACTCAAGACCATGGGTCACATAGTTCTTCTCATGTGGCCTATGCTAGCACGAACCATAAGCAATCTCTGCATGCCGCTTTATCAGGACACAATCGAGCCTCGTCCCTGATGCGTCGTAGAAAACTACGTACTCGACAAACTCCTCCAGCAAACTCAAGACTGGGGCACTCATCAAACTCTGCCTCAATTGATCAAAAGCCTGCTGGCACTTCTCTGTCCACACGAAGGGTTTACCCTTCGAGTCAAGGCTGTCATCGGTGCTGATATTCGGGAGAAATCAGTAATGAATCTTCGTTAATATCCTGCCAACCCAGGGAAGCTCCGCAGCTCCATCACGCTCCAAGGTAGCTCCCATGCTAACACAACCTCCACCTTGTATTGATCTACAGCTACTCCATCTACTAAGATTACATGTCCTAGAAAGTGGACCTCCTGAATCCAGAACTGGCACTTCGAGAGCTTACCATCAAGCTAGTGCTCCCGGAGTACGTCCAGAACTATCCGCAGGTGTCTCGCGTGCTCCTCCTCTGAAGCTGAGTATACTAGGATGTCGTCGATGAAGGCCACCATGAACCGGTCCATGTATGGCTGGAATATCCTGTTCATCATCCCCATGAATATTGCGGGGGCATTCGTGACATCAAAAGGCATCACAAAGTACTCATAATGATCATAGCGACATCTGAAATCCGTCTTCGGTATATCCTCGTCCCGTACTTGTAGCTGGTGATAGCCTGGTCGAAGGTCAACCTTCGAGAACCACTGTTCCACTCTTAGCTGATCGAAGAGTTCATCGATTCTCGGTAGTGGATACTTATTCTTTACAGTCACCTGGTTCAGGTGCCGGTAATCCACGAACAACCTTAGGCTTCCGTCTGCCTTCTTGCCAAACAAGACTGGGGCCACCCAGGGTGAAACGCTGGGTCTCACGAAACCCTTGCTCTGCAAATCCTCCAACTGCACCCTCAGCCCACGAAGCTCTGTGGGATCCATCTGATACGCCGATGAAGAAATCGGTGTCGTCCCGGGGTGTAAGTCAATGCAGAAGTCAATTTCCCAGCGGGGAGGTAATCCCAGAACTTCTTTGGGAAAGACATCCTCATACTCCGCCACCACCACTGGGAACTGAGAGCTCACAACAACTACTGCTCTAAGGATAAGGCTATCCAACTCATGAGTGATCGGCTACACCCATCTATGTATGAGCCCATTTTGTGCTTCCTGGAATTCCTTTTCTCCGACAAAGGAAAACATCGTTCCATCACGGCGGACACACCGCACTCTTCGCCTGAAATAGTGAATCTGGGCATGGACCAAAGATAACCAATGCATACTGAGAATGTCATCTTAAGGCCTCGATGCTACCCCCAAGAGGTTCCAACATAAACTATTGCCTCCAAGGATAAGATCACACTATCTTCAATGGTGTGTAATCGTCAAGTCTCCCCCCGAAGGTGTCTTCAAGGATAAGGATAGAGTTAACAGTTCTACCAGAATCTCGAGGTTTGTTACAAGACATGTGGCTATAAGGGAATGAATGGCACCTATGTCTATGAGCACAACAGCTATGGTAGAAATGACACAGATTTTACCTCAAATCATCCCTGGAGCTCGTGGGTCATATGCCTCGACCACATGCAGTTGTCCCCGCCCCTATTCCCCAACTCCTTGAGCCTGGTGTGGACCTCCTAGGGGAGGTTGTGGAAGTAAGTTGAAGCGTCTGCCACCACCCGCATCTCTCCCTACTCTGCCGCGTCCACCGTCTGGCGGGTCTGCCTACTCTATCATCTACCTCTACCTTGGTGGTCCACCCACCGCTTCCCTGTCAGCACCTCGACGGGTCAGGAAATCCCTAGTGAGAAGTCCCATACCGTCGCATGCGTATCATCTCTTCTCCCTAGGATGACTGTATGCAGCCTAAGAGCCCTAGACTGTCGATCCCTTATCCTGGTTTCTCCTCCGACGTCTCTCATGTCCTGATCCCTGCATCTGACGTCAGCTCCCTGCTGCTAAGGACTCCGCACCTATTTTCCTGCTGCTGACTGCCGGCGGCTGTCTCTGCTCCACCAACAAGCTCTTGACCACCAAATCCCGCTTGATCACTGCAGCATAAGTTGATATTCATAGATGCATGACACTAACTCAGATGTCTCATCGTAAACCCCACTTTATGGTCCAAGCTCTAAAGTACTGATCCCTGACCATATCCATCGAGTACCTGGTGAGGTTGGTAAACCTTGATGAATAGTCAGCCACAGTCATACTGCCCTGCTGGAGCTGAAGAATCTCTTGGATGAACACAGCTCTCAGCATAACAGGATATAACTCCTCCATGAAGAGTCTCTCAAATCCCGTCCACAAAAGGGTCTCATCGTCATGAGTCTGTGTGGTCATACTCCACCATCGCCCTGTCGAACCCTGAATAAGGCTCGCTCCTAGGTTCACCATCTAGTCTGCCGGTGTCCTCACTAGATGGAAAACTCTGGTCACCACCTCAATCTAGTCCTCATCCACCTAAGGGTCAGGATTGCCTCAAATCCTGAGGGGTATTTATCTCTGGGACTCATAGGGCGTGCTGAGCCTGCGCTCCTCACCGGCCAGTTCTGCAGGTACCAGTGGATGCTCCACTGGTGGTGGCATAGCAGGTGCACCACCCGATGGCAACGTTGGGAGAACTAGTCCCTATATCGAAGCCTCATCCCTAAGGGGGTCATCCTCGTGATTGTGCTGCTGAATCCCAGTGGGTATGCGTCGTGGATGAATCCTGTAAGGAAATAAGATGTACCATGGTCAAAGAGTATATCTGGATAGCTGACACAAATGACATGGAAAACACAACCCATTAAAATATGATGCATGTAACTTTTTATTTCCCCGCAACCAGTGTTTTAGTGTACCGAGTCGGAAAGCAGGTTATAAGAGCCCTGATGTATGGATATGTCGGCCGCCGCACCAACACTGGAGTGTCTAGCCTGAAAGCTGAAATCGAAACACATAACACTATTTCCCAAAACCAACCTCACAGACTCTTGGTCCTAAGGTAGAACCAACCTGCTCTTATACCACTATGTCACGACCCATCCCAGTGGGGCCCGCGCCGTGACTCCCCAAGCCTGCCTCAAATAGGCTAGGGGCAGGTGACTACCACAAAATAGGCATATTACTAACATGGGAGGCATTTTCTAAGAACCTATACACACACACACATCTCCAAGCCCACAAATGCTGAAAAGTAAAACACTAATGAAAAAAATGCAAGCATACAACTAAACCCCAACCAATAGAGTACGACAAACTGTAGAGTACTGTAAAAGTAAACTGGGCCAACATACAAGACCACCAAAAACAAGAGTCTGAAAAATGTAGAGTCCAACCTATAAACACAAAAGGTAATGGGACTGCTACTTGTATCCGTAGGGACCCCTCGGCCTATAGGTAACTCAGAAAGCTCGGTCCTGTCCTGGTCAACCCTGGGCTCTGTCAAAAGGCTGCTCGTCTTCACAAGACACCAGACGTGCGGGCAAAGCCCGTGCAGGGGTGAGTATAACAATACTCAGTAGAGGGCCTAGAAAACCACAAAGTAGTAAAAAATGTAACGGTACAGTCATCTATGCATAGTATTTTTCTACAGAACATATAGAACAAACCAGATATACTCAAAACCTGGCCCGATAGTTAAGGGTCAGGTCACACAACCACATACCCCTGTTAGGGATTCTGTTCGAAGATTTCATGATGCACCCGTTCTGGGAAAACACACTCCATGAGTCTTATACCTCTGATGACGTCCGTCCAGGAAGTTTTATTCATTGGGAACCATCACGAGAGGTTGCTGCACTAATTACGGGAGACACACTCGTGAGTGGGAATGTTACTATAGAAGAGAAGCACTCATTACGAGAGACCCACTCATGAGTGGAAATGATCACGATACATAGATGAGGATCACTGCCAGGGCCATGAAGGATACCACGACTCATCCAGATTCACCATTTACGTGATACACCAGCTAGGTAGAGGATCAAATCCTGGTAGAGTTGGTCACGTTGATGCATGACTCTACCCAGGGTCAAGAATGGATTGAGGATCTCACTCCGGGCCTCTCAGAGGGATGCTGACTCTATCAAGGAATGTCCGGATGAAGGGATCATACTCATGTAGAAGGAAACGATGCCTGAAATTCAGGGGAACGAGAAGAAGGGGCACTAACCCAAAAGACAGATGTCCAGGATATGGTGAACAAGAGGGCCATGCTGATTTCCAAAAAGTACACGGCGTGTAGAAAATATACACGACGTGTAGAAAATATACACGACGTGTTGTCTGACCCCGGGTACTGCCCATGCACAATGACCCATGTATTAGGCTGGTCATGTAGGAAAACTTAGTACACGGTGTGTAGTATTTTATACATGTTGTGTCTGGGTAATTGGGGTTGGATCCATGTACTCTGGTCATGTTCCCGTACACGATCATCATCCCATGTACACCAACCCATGTAACTGCCACACGGGATGACCCACGTTACTGGCCTCGCCAGGCTGTGTGACGGGGTACACTGTCGTGTACTCCATCCTGTGTCCGCATATCCTCAGGATACACACCGATTCTTTCGTATCTGATTCTGTCGCGCTGTACACGCCATGCTGCCTGAAGCCATGTAGATCATCCCATGTTCGTGTACTACCCAAAGTACATGCTGAGTCTTCGGGGAAGGTCCATCACACCTTTTGAACAAAGTCACAAGTCGTATGACACCTCTCTCACCCCCGAAACCCAAGCTTCCACCAGTACTACATGGCGTGTTCTTCATAAGTACACGTCGTGTGTTATGGAAATTTCCAGAAACGACGCACCTCGTCGGCGTGCCGCCCATGGTCCTTGATCATCAATCCAGCCATCCGATCACCATGAAACCTTCAGGTTATGGACTCCCTGACACCACAAAGCCACTTCCATTGTTTTCGGGCTCCTGATCGGCTCCAAAAACATGATTTTATTCTCTCACGTGAAGAACGCATGATGAGAGCCATTTACCCATCTGGTCTGATTTGTCATCTTCAATCGTAACCGCACCTCCAAAAGGTCGTTGCTGTGTCAAACCTTCGATTTGGGATCATTGTGTCACGGAACCGCTGCACAATGATCTGTTGGTCATTTCCCCATGAAGAACGGACGAGAAAAGAGTGTGGGATGAAATCCAATAAACAAATCGAGGAACGAACCTCCGCCGTCGTTCGTCACAGCATTGATCCACTCCCGTTAATATGTTTTAAACAGAGAAGATATCAACATAAATAAATGCATGTATTATTTCCCCAAAATCATCACAAAGAAAACCTTCCCACAAGATCATACGAATCCGTGGATCAAATTGTTCGTGGTTGAGCTATGTTCGTCGTTTAAACACAAAAACGGGGAAAAGAAATTAAAATAACAAACCCATACCTCAAACCGATTGAAGAGCGATCATCGCGACGCCTCCGCCAAAGGGATTCGTCAAAATCCAAAGGGCGATGATTGCTCATGTCGTCGTCATCCGCCAATGTGTCCTCCTCCGCCCATGCTCCAAGAGATATCTCTCACTCTCTCTCTCAACTCGTAGGGTTATGAGGCTAACCCTGCGAATTTTCGATAAGCATGTATTTATAGGGGAGGATTATGTCGCTGCTCAAAAAGGAAATGTTTTAATATAAAATATACTAAATCATTAATTTATTTTATTCCTCATAAAGTGTTTCACTTTTTAAAATTCCCAGAAATTAAACTTCGTAGTTGACCTACACCGGTCGAGGTTAGAACTGTTCTTAGGTAATGTCCATGTCCCTAACGCAATGGTGCCCTCAGATTTTCAATCTGGGAACCTGTTTGGGAATTTCCACAACCGTGCGCGAGTGCCGACTCACGTAACATAAACAAAAGTTCAAACCAACATTCCGGGCTCACTGGACCTCAGAATGATGTGCCGTCTTCACAACCACCCTCCAAATAATTCCATATAATTTTTTAAAAATAATACACAGAAAATGTGAGACATTACAACTAACTAGAATAAAACAAAAAATAATTCCATATTATTAGGACATCTGCATCATTAAAAAATTATAGAACCCCAAAAATGGAATAACCATTTGGTCAAATTCTATCTCTGAAGTACCAAATGAATTGGAGATCTATAACATGGGTAACACATCATATCATTGGTTATAATGTGTCTAAAACCATTATATATTTATATATAATGGGATGAAACCATATTAAACAATTTCCATGGAAAATATCATGAATGAAAATCATTAAAACACATTTAAACACATGAGAAGGACACATTTAGATATCAAAATACACTTTTATTGTAAACATCAATTTTAAAATTCAAAAAAAATTCGCCTAATCAAAATGAAACCATTTGTATTGAAAAGAAATATAAAAACTTATAATGAAAAAATTAAATTAAAAAATAATTGCAAAATATAGAGAAACCACTCATTCAATTAATGTTATAAAAAATATTCATTTTGAATTTTGAGAAATGAGTTTAGAAAATAACATCAAATGAGGGGTTTTATAATAGAGTCCCTTACCTTGAGTATGACTCATCATGTTCAATATTTATAATAAAATTGAATTAAAATTTGATAATTATTTAATTTCATGGAAATTTATTCAAAGTTTATTTTTACATTTTTATCACTTATTAACATGTTATACCTAATAATTAATTATTTATGCTCGCATCATAAGTTTTGATGATATTAGGTACATTAGACAAAAATGTCTTTGGTGTGATGTATATAGACAAAATAGACATTATTAAATCATCTCTATAATAATATTGATGAAATTGTTATCATTTTTATAGATTAATTATAATTCTAAATCATAAATTAATGGTTACTTTTAAGAAAAATGATATACATTAATATGATGGAGACAGTAGCCCATCCGTACAAATGGGTAATGTATTCATTTTTCAATGATCATTATGGAAATATGGTAAGTATAATTTTATCTTTACAGAATGAATATAATATTGATAATATAAATTTAATCATTAATATATACTAATATATATATCTTCTACATGATGTGGTGATGAAAAATGATTCCAATTGCTTCTAGGATGTGATCGTTTACACAAAATCATTTATAACATTTTTATTTTTCATTTAGTAGAATGGTAAGAATAAAATGATATATATTTTTATTTTATTAATTATAATTATGTCATGAATATAATATATGATAATTATTTATATCATTATAACATGTCTTTAGTGGAGGTGATGGAAAATTAATTTCATCAGTTTGTAAGGCGACACGCCCTCGTACACATGAATGATAACATATTTTCCAATTTGTAGAAGTGGAGATGAATTTAGGTGAGTATATTAAAATTATAACATCTCAACACATTTAGGAAAATTTATTTATTATTTCATATTATTTGATGATTAATTCAATGATGCGGAATAAGAAAAAAACAGAAACACAGGATCAAAATAATTCCTCTTTTTCGGTTGATCAAATTTTCATACCACCTTAACACTACCATGGGTGATATTATTACATAAATAAAACATCTAGAATGTTGGTTGGGATTCTATAAATCTATTTTCATAGATAATGGTTTATCAAAGTATTTTTTTATGTGTGAATAAAATAGTAGAATAGGGTTCCCTTAATTAAGGAGGTGAGGGACACTCTTAGAATTATTTAAAATATTAAATTAATATAGTTTAATTTTATATTAGAAATGGATAAAAACTATTTTTTTCTTCTTTAGGATACTTTTTTCAAAATAAATTCATAAAAAATTGAGATATGTTTTGAATATTGTTTAATCCTCGTCTTTTTGTTTTAACCCTTATTTAACCTCTTTTAATCTTATCGTGACATCATGCAATTTACACATTGAGGGTTAATAAAATTATTATATAATAAAAATACCAATAAATGAGTCCTTCATGAAATTTTAGGAATTATCAAAAAAATTTGTACAAATGGTTTAATTTTATAATTTTTATTTCATTTAATAAAATAATTTTTATTTTATAATATCTTTAATTTCAATTTTGACACTTTTAATTGTTTTTCCTCAAAATTACAAAAAATAATATATATTCTAAAAACTATTTAAAAAATTAATAACAAGAAAAATTCATCACAAAAATTCATGGATAACATTAATAAATTAAAATTATATTTATTTTAATAACATTTATTTGATATTTCCATTAACTAAAAAATTTATGTATCATTATTGTGCAAGACTCTAAGGTATTTATTTGTTTCCAAATAATAAAAAATAAAACAACCTGATGAAGGTAAAAATTTAATAATTTAGATATTATTTATATTAAAATATATTTTTTGAATAACTGTATAAAAAACATTTAATATTTATTAGACAAATAATTATGGAATCATTGAATTTATTTAAATAAAATATTATAAATTTCATTCTCATCGATTTATCTTTAATAGGGTATAATAACGTAGCAAGGTTGATTTTTTATAAAATATCTAATAAATTTAAATTAGGACGAGTGTTAGGGTGATTCTCTAATATCGATAACATTATTTTTACCTTAATTACACAATTTACAATTAACCATGTTAATAAATATTACAGAATTTATTATTCAGAATGTCGAAACATAAAAGGTGAAATTTTAAAAAATATATACCCATTGATTCTTATTATTTATAAATTTTTTATAAATTAAAAACATAGAAGCTAAAAAAAATTAATGTAAACTCGCCGATGAGACTAAAAAACATGTTTTAAAAATAAAAATGTTCACATGCTAAAAAACTGTATATATCCCATTTAATTTTATAATTGAGTAAAATTACCTAAATTAATAATATGGATATATAAATAATCTGATCAGACATGAAGAAAAATTTAAAATACCATTTAACTATACAAAAAAATAGATAAAGATGCATTTTTCAATTCATGTGTATTATTTTTCAATTTTTAGTAATCATATTAGAAAAATACAAAAAAATAAACCAATGAAAATTTCTATATTAAATGTTTTAACAAGAAGATTAATTTTTAATATAAAATATCTAAAAGTATCAAAAATTAGTTTTACTATTTGTGTGCCTTCAAAAGTCGTTAAAACTGCTTTTTAGAAAAAACCAATTTTTTGTGTAAAAGTATGTTAATAATTACATTATTTCTAAGAATTATATTTGATAAAATAAATAACATTTTAGAAAAAAGTGTAAAATAATTCTATCATTATATGGTTTGATATAGACTTATAGGATAATGTTGATATCAGGTAATATATTAGGGTGTGATGGGGAGAAATACTTGATTTCATTAAATAAGTATAGTGTAAATCAATTGATAATCAATTTGAAGCTAATACTAATTAATAAAATGATTATTATGAGTTATAATAATTATGAATCTATTATTTTCATATTCCATTAATAATTTATATTAATTAAGGAAAAAATTATTCAATGAAACTTTGAATATAAATACAATAATATTTGCAAATAATTGATTTCATGATTTTTTATATGTATTTGTTGGAACCGAGTTTGTTCATTTCAGAAAATTGAGATTATTTTGTTGTTTTTGTAAATCTACACTACATTGATCATGGTTTTTGTTTGTTGTTGTAAACCCTTATATGGATGATGAGACAGTTTGAATGGAAAGGGATCTTATATTTTAAGTAGGAAAAAGTATTGATGGTGGCATTGTTTCCCAGTGTTTTCCAAATTTTAGGGTCCAAAAATTGAAGAATGGAAAATGTGAATATGAAAAATGGATTTATTTAGATGATTGAATATGGTTTTCAATATTTCATATAGGTGACGATTTGGGATAAATGCATCAAAATATGGAAAAAGAAAAAAAGTTAGGGAATGATTTAAATTTGTGCAAAAGTTGAGGTTGCATAGAAGAATATTATGTGCCCAATACAAAATAAAAAGGGGTTTTGTGTGCTCAGAATGAATCTTACGCACACTGATATAAAAAATTAAAAAAAAGTGCATAGGTTCATCGAGGCCGATAAATAGGTGGCTACCCCCATAGAATACATAAGAATTTTCATTTAATATTGGGTTCTTATGTAGTGTGAATTACTTGCAAATGGAAGAGACGTAGAGAAATAATATTGAATGCTAAGTGTTCCTTTAATATCAAAAGACCAAGGGAGCCTTGTGGTGTGGTGGTTCAATAGATAAGAGGTGTGCAAAAAATGACGGTTGAAGTAAAATGATCTTTCGCAAAAAATCAAAAAATTTACATGAAATAAAAGGTGTTGCGTGTAAGTGTAGAGTTAAACTTTTAAAAGGTTTAATATATCTAGTGGTGTAATAAATACTATCAAGTGAATAAATTCTTGAATTCATTACCAGAACTCTCTCATGATAGAAGGTGATTAATACTTCAAAAAACCTATTTAAGAGACCTTTATGTCGATAAACTAAGTAAGACATCACCCACAACAATGAGAAAGGTGGAGTCAATGGCAGTCTTCTGGGGGTCATAGTGTGATATCCCTATAACATTGTAAGTGAATTTTTCCTAGCATAGAGTGAATGTGACATAACCTCTATATTCCACAACTAGTTAAGATTAGTGTATTTTAGATACATCCAACACACTTTCGATGTCTTCTCATTGGATGTAGCCCTTAGCGGTGAACCAAGTAAAAGTGTTTTGTTATCTTTATTCATATGATTGTTTTATTTTATATCTAATTCATCATAATGGTTTAATATGTTCCTACCAATGTAAAAACATTATCCATCAATTTAAAATAATAATTTTAAACCCTGAATCTCCCCTCCAATTTCAGGGTGTTTCGGGGTCCTACCATATTATGGGGTGTTAGTTGAATTTTTTTATTTAGGGTAAATGAATTATTTATTGAGGTACTATGAAGAATAAATGTTTTATATGTAACCATTTTAATTATTAATGGAATTATTCATAAGTGTATCCATTCAATGGATTTGAAAAGTTTATTGAAGTGACATATTCTAGATTTTTTTAGATGGACGTAACAATAGGATCTTTTATGAATAAAATTCCCATTATTTTAATGTCTTGTGGATATATAATACATATTCACTCTTTTTTATTGGGTTTAATTGATCATTATGAATCATTACAATGGATGATATAGCTATTGAATAATGATTCCATGTATGATATTAAAATAAGGTTATAAAAAGTCATTTAGACACAGGAAAAGGAGGTAATGGGCTCATCCATTATACTTGGTCCATACGATGATCATTTTTTAGAGAGAGAAGAAGAGGTTGCTTCAATGGGCTTCACTCTTGACCAATCCAATGCTGAGATTCAACACGTTAATCTTGAACAGAGTCACATGCGGGATAAGTTCAAGTTAATATAGATTACCACCCAAGTGATTTTATCTGAGCCACCCCAACAGTCTATCACCATTGCAAAACATACCATTTGGTATTATAGGGGTGTTACAAGGGGTTATCTAACATGGTATTAATAACTTATAAATTAATACCTTTTTATAAATAAAATTCTTATACCATAAATTCCATTATGAGAATAGTCTTTCTTAAGAAAATGACGAATTTGACAACTTGATTCTATGGTTAAAAATTTTACAATTGAAAAATATATAAATTATTTTATTAAACTAAGATTTTTATTAATAATATTTAAAAAAACATATTATAAATGATTAATATATCAATTACTTATCTACAAATGATTTGGAATTCAACTTTTAATAGTTCTATTTTTATATGATAAGAAATAAATATTATTTTTTGTAATTAAAGAATTTATTTGAATGAATTATTGAAATTCTGGAATAATTAATATTTTAATAAAATATTATTATCAAATTATATTTATTAATAATAAATGAGTATTTATTTTTTATGAAGTAAAATGTAATATTTATTAAGGTTTGAAAATGGTTATTGTTAAAACCCATAGATTTTTAGTAAATATCATTTTTCATTTAAGAAGTAAAAATTCACATATTTAGAAATTTTTTTAGATAAAATTAATGTTGTCTTTGGAATCAGGATTTCAAAATTATATAATGTTCAATTTTTCATAATTTTCAAAGACAGTCGAATTTTTGTGTGAAAAATAAATAACGTATAAATAAAATATATGTTCTATGAAATCATATTGACCCCAAATTACGTATGAAATAACATAATGGGTATGATATCCTCAATATATTTTTTCCCATTAAAATAATTTTATTTTATATTTTGTTAACTAATATTAAAAATCCTTGTTAAATCCAACGAAATGTATAATATATTTGATGATTTTAAATTTACCTCCAAGAGAGTGTGACTCATCTCTACATATGAAAGGTAAAAATTTAGATGTCTTAAGTCCATGGACTTATAAAATAATGTTTTCCACTCTTATTTGGAAGACCATTGGTAAAAAATATAGGAAGGATTGTGGTTTTTAATATTTAATTATATGTATTCCAAGACCTATGTTTGTGAAATATTAAAGGATCCCCCTCACATTTTCTATATAAAACCACCCGTGCGCCAATATATCTTCAATAAAAATACTTGGATCACATCTATACACTGTTATCTACTCTATATAATCCCCTCAAAGTTCACTAATCTCTCAATAAGACCCAATTCATTCTTTTAATGTCACACACTCAAGTATGAGATCCTCACATTCTTTCGTTCCTCGTTATTATCCAAGCTTCCTTATATTGTTACACCCAATTATTTTAGATTAAAATTATGGGGTAAGCTTTAACACCTCCCCATACTTCCTTTATTATGTTTAAATGATATTCGACTCCTTTCTCTCTCATTAATCCCTCCCATGTACACCCCATACGGTGCCAAAACTTCTTAAGATATATTCGTCTCTACTCTTACTTCATGTTTCATGATTATGTTACACCTTATATTTAAAACATCCATGTGATAGAACATGTATTTATATAAACACCAAACTTTTAATTTCATGTATATATTATTATAGACCCATTTCTCTCTCATAAATGTTTTTTATGAATTTTTATGTCATGCTGTTAGGCAACATATATTCGACCGTGATTTTTCATACCAAAATCAGCATGTAGTGAATACCATTCCCATTTCTATATCATAGGTATTCACTATTATAAACATATACTTATTTATTATGTACTTTAATTTATGTAATACACATTCATTTATTGATGAATAAATGATAATGTTCAATGAATCTATGTTTTATGATCTATGTGGCACAATTAATCATGAGATTGAAATATTTATGAAGGGTGTACCCTGATAGCTCTCCAATGAATTGGGTAATTTTTATTATCATGATATTCCATGTTAAATTAGGTTTTAATCATTATAATTCATGTGCAACAAGGATTTACTCATGCTAATCCATGTATAATGTTCCTTTGGCTCATGATAATATTATATTGTTTGTTATTACAACATTTCCATGTTATGATAATCATGATATATCATGCCATTTTTTATCAATATATTATTCTCTATTTATATTCATATTTCCCAACATGTATTTTATTCATTATGCTATTCTTTGTTTAGTAAATTACTTGTATTTATAGATATCCCCTTTCTTATGTATGTTGTGAGGTTGTCCCATTCAGTGTTATGTATGAAGGAATGAGTTGGTGATGTCAAAGAAGTTTAAAATAACGATTTTGTATTTCATGTTTTAATTTGTTATGTAATGTTCATAAATTCACAATAAATCATACCTATCAATCCTCTATCTTTTAATAAGTTCATTTTTTTGTTATCAATAATGTTTTAATATGAAATAATGTGTTGGGTTGTTATAGTTGGTATTAGATGATTGGTTTAGTTATTTTTTGGATTAATGGTATAAAACTGTAGTGAAAGCCTTAGGGAAAAGACTAAGTATAATAAAATAATACCTAAATTTCGGTGAGTATAGAGTAAGTGTTTTTTTAAAAATACATCTCTGTCTAGATACAAACAAGTTGAGGTGGCTCAAGAACAAGTGTATCTAAGGGTAAAACCCGAAAACACCATTTGATGCTAAACTTGAATGAGAACTTCTGTACAGAAATAGGCCTCTCTACACACTTGGTTCAATGATCCTAGGGGATATACATTTGTAAATTCATAATCATAGTATAAACCATTATTAAGGTGGGGAAATCCCAAAAGATAATACATTCAGAAATAGATCATGGATAATATAGATGGAAGCCTATAAATTCACAAGTTAAGGAAAATAAATGTAATTTATAAGTTATACCATTTTTCATATGATTCCCCTCTGTTTTTTTAATAGTTTAAAATAATTTCCCTTAGTCTTACTTCTATTCTAGATAATTTATTCTTGAAAGAGGACTCGGGCTAATAAATGATGTGAAGATTAATGTGATGTATGTTCTAATGAGATTCTCAATATTATGGGAGTGGGAATCACAATCTTTTTCATGAAAATATCTTAGTTAACTCAAGTGTTTAATAGGAATATTTTTCAATAAGAATTCCCCCCGAAGAAAGAACAACATGAAATCGATGGCTTTATTAGACAAAGGAATCCTAATTTTAATGGATCATCTGACCTCTCAATCGCTGAACAATGGATCAACTCTATTGAGTTGATGTTATACATCCTCCAATATCCAAAAAACATTATGGTTGTTCTAGATTATTATGGTTAGGATGGTGAAGCTGATAAATGGTGGACATTGATCAAATATAATAATCATGGGAAAGAGATTGAGGAATTGATTGCATAAATATTTTCCTTCCACCCTCCAACTCAATGTGGAAAGGTATTTCCTTACCCTAATGAAAAAAGATGATGAATCTGTTGGAGTGTATGATGAAAAAATTTCATGTATTGTATGATATTACTCTAGAATTTTTTACCCCTAAATTCATGGTTGTCCACTTAAATTGTGGTCTAAAATCTAGACTAATAAAATCCCTAGTGATCCGTGACATCTATATTTATGAGGAAATTGTCCATTGTTCCTTCATTGTTGAAATTGAGATAGAAGAATATAAGGGTAATCTTGGGGATATGAAGAGGAAATTGGACATTAATTATAAAGGTTTAATGGATAAATTAAATAGTGCTTTGAAATTACACAACCACTCTAGGAAAAGGTGGAGAAAGAAGCACATTGAAAATCACCTGAAGGGTATGAGGAAATGCTTTAGGTGTGGAAGTGGGAACGTGGACATGAACTATCGACAAGAAAACATGCTACTATGATAGAGGAAAGGAACACTATATTTGAACGTAAATGCATTTTTCATTGTGAAACCCTCAAATAACCATGGCACTTTGGGAACTAGTTCCCTAATCCAAGGGGTTTTTTAGGAAACCACAAACTCCAAGGAAGAAAGGGAGATCTTTTTCCATCACTACTACTAAAGTGAATATCAACAACGAAGTGGTTAAATTTATTCTAGTCATTCATTAAATGATAGAAATCATACTTTTTCATTATGGTTCTACATATTCTTTTATATTCAAAATGTTTAGTAGAATAATAAAAACACCACCACAAATCATGGAAGTAAGGATCTAGGTGAGAATGTAAATTGGATAAATTATTTCATTCCACGAATATAAATCCTACCCTATCACAATTTTTGGATTGATATTGTCAACGATTCTCTTCATACTCCCTCTGGAGGAATTTGATTCAATTCATGGCATTGATGGTATTTCCTAAAATAGAGACAACATAATTTTCTACAAGAGTGAAATAAATCCTCATATAGAGAATCACACCATGAGTATGTTCAAGTGAAAGGATGGGGATGAATCTTCTTTAGCCCCATCATCTCAAGCATGGATATTACTTCCTTATGACCAAGTGTATCTCGCTCAAATTATTGAGTCTAATGAAGGAACCATCCTCGAAGGCATGCCTATTGTGAGTGAATTTACTGATGAGTTTCCAGATGATTTTTCTAGTCATCCTCCTAGAAGAGATGAAGAATTATTGATTCATCTCATACCTAGGGCATTGCGAATATCCATGACTCTATATAGAATGGTTATTGTGGATCCTGAGAAACAACCACGAGAGAATCTAGAAAAATGGTCTATACTTCCATGTTATTCACCATGGGGTGTACTAGCCCTCTTTATCAATAAGAAGGATTGTTCAATGAACCATTTCATTGATTATCATGAAATAAAATAAATCACTATAAAGAACAAGTATCCTTTGACAATAATTTATGACATGTTCAATCAGCCACATGGAGCACAATAATTCTTCATGGTGGATCTGTGGCATGGATATTACCATATAATGGTGAAGAGGAATGATATCCTCAAAACTGGTTTTCATATAGGGTACATGCACTATAAATTCATTTTATTGCCTTTCATACTCATTAATGCTTCAACGATATTCATGGACTTGATGAATAAAGTCTTTAGAGATTACCTCGACAAATTTTTGGTAGTCTATATAAAAGATAATCTAATATACTCCATAACCTTGGAGGAGCATGATGAGAATATATGAACTATACATGAGATATTACGAAAGGATAAGCTCTATGAAAATTATAACAAGAGTGAGTTTTGGTTTAATTAAGTCTAATTATTGTATCATATCATCACATGCAATGGGATATCTATGGATCCCTCTATGGTAAATGAAACTGAAGGATAGTCTAGGATAACATCCATGATAGATATTCTTATCTTCCTTGGGTTAGGTAGATTTTATTTTCAATTTGTGATAAATTTTTCATGATTGTTGAACCTTCTAACCCAGATAGCTCTGAAGGGAGTCAATATTTCATGAAATTATGAATGTGAAGAAATATTCATGGATTTAAAAACAAGGATTATCACTATAATCATTCTCACAATAAACAAAATGGGAACACATTTCTTGGTATTTAGTGATTCTTTGAAGAAGGGCCTAGGTAGTGGGTTGATGAAAAATGAAAAACTAATTGCCTATACTTCAAGGAAATTAAAATTTTAGGAGCAGAACTATCCAACACATGATCTAGATTTAGTTGTAGTGATCTTCACATTATAAATTTTGGGAAATTACCTTTTTGGGGAGATGTGTAAAATATTTAAGGAGAACAAAATCCTCAAATATATATTCTCATGGAAAGAGTTAAATATGCACCAATGAAGATGGTTAGAGCAAATCAATGACTATGATTACCCATTCCTTTACAACACAAGTAATGAGAACAAGGTGGTTGATGCATTAAGAAAAAAAGGACCCAACGATTCTATAGTTGATGAGAATTTAAAAGGATCCAATCTTCTTAGATTTTATAAATATGGACATGGGAATCAGAAATACGGGAACATAATCAAAAAATTCACAAATTATTGATCAAAAATCTCTTTTGGAAATGTTAAAGGATGCTCAAAAATATGATGTGGTAATGATAATGAAAATTTAAGATATCAAAAAGGTAAATCCTTAAATTTAAATGTTAATAAAGAATGAATTTTAATATCTGGGTTAATCCTATGTGTTCTTTAAAAATCTAGAGTTAAATAGAGAATTTTTGGATGATGCACATAGTTTTAACATCTCCTTTCACCTTGAAACACAAGGATGTATCATGATCTTCAAGATTATTATTAGTTGGACAAAATGAAAATTGGTATCTTTGAATAAACATCAAAGTGCATAGTATGTCAGAAAGTGAAGGCTAAGATGCATACATATATAGGGATTGTGCATCCATTAATCATACCATCATGGAAATGGGAGAACATCATAATTTAATTTGTCACTGGACTTCTGAAGAAATCCAAAGGAAACAATTTTATCTGTGTTTTTGTGGTTCTTCTTAAAATGCATCACACTTCATTGTGATTTGAGAGGACTTCCAATTGGATAAACTAGAAAAGATAGACATACATGATGTTTTAAGGCTGTATAGAGTACCACAATAGATTGTATTTGATCGAGGTCCATGATTCACCTCTATGTTCTGGAAGAGTATCTAACACTATCAAAATACAACACTAAACTTCAGTACAACTTATCATCCTCAAACTGATGTTCAATCTAAAAATACTATCCAGACACTTGTGGATATGTTTTGATCATTCTCAATGGACTTCAAAGGAAAATGGGACCAACATCATTCTTTGGTGGAGTTCTCTTGATATAATAGTTTCCACTCAATCATCCAAATGGATCCATATGAAGGCCTTTATTTGAAGATATGAAGAACACCAGCATGTAAGGATGATGTTGGGGAATGAAGACTTCTTGGTACAAGAATGATTTAGGAAATGGTAGAAAAGATTAATAACATCCATATTCACATCAACGATTATTATTGCCGAGAAAAGATCTATGCTGAAAACCATCAACAAGACCTAGATTCGGATGTTGGAGATATGGTTTCCTCCACATGTCTCCATGGAAGAGAGTGATGAGTTTAGAGAATAAGGGAAAGATTAGTCCAAGGTATATCGACTCTTTTGAGATCCTTAACCACATTGGAGTAGAGGCCTTTAAACATGCACTCCCAATGAACCTATATCAAATAAATAATGTATTCCATATATTACTCTTGAAGAAGTACACACCTGAACCAGAGCATTTACTAAACCCAATGGTTATACCATTGGATAATGACCTATACTATTAATCGTATCCAATTAAGATCATATATCTTTGAGAGAATTTTCTATGAAATAAGACAACTCTTCTCATGAAGGGGTTGTTGAGAAACCTCACATTTAAGAAGTAATGTGGTAACCTACCGAAGTGATGAGGTAGAGTTACCCTCATTTTTTTAGTGTGGGAAAAGAAAATTTTAATGGAGAAATTTTGTAACGCCCCAACCCCAGAAGCCTAGAGTCGGTGCATTATTACATATCATTATAATGATGACAAAGGATCATGTCTCTAAAGAGAAATTAGTTTAGAATCCTTAGAAGTACTAGATACATTCATATGGTTTACATTACATCATAAACTGGAAAACTACAACAACATTGTTTCCATAGACAACACTGAGATCCCATAGACTATCCCTACAGGTCAGTCAAAATATACTTTTTTGCATCCTAGGAAAAATAAAACATAGAATGAGGTGATCTCAGATGCTCAGTAAGGGTAACAATATAGCAGAAACATTCATAAATAAGCATAAACATCTAAGGAAATGTATAAGACTATAACAAAAACTTTTAAACTTGTACTTCAAAATAATATGGCAACTATAAAATCAAATAATTCCATTTACCTATTCACATTGATATTATATGAGTCAAACATGCAATATCAATATCCACTTTCACAATGATGGAATGCATAATGCCAGACTTTCATAACCACATAGTCAAGGCCTTATTCCAAGATAATAAATAAGATTTCATCAGGGCCTTTTCCCAATACACTAGTTTATCCCATGAGATCAACTGATGCATTGAAGAGCTATATCTGGCTACACCCATCACTTACTATGCCCAATGCATTCCTCATATAAAATTGTTTAAACATAACATAAACATTCATATTAATACTAGAATTTTAAATGATTATACTTTATCAATAAACCATGAATGGTATGAAATAACACATCCACAATCAAACATATCACAAAAAAATCAATACAATATAGAAGTTTTGTATAATATTAAATCAACTTCAAACAAACATAAAATCCATCAAAGGATGCTGACATAGATGAAATCAAAAACTTTTTAGAGAAATATGTATTTCTATTTTGAAATCATTTAAATGTTACTTAATTATAGAATAAAACATCAATATTTGAAAATATTCTTATAATCTTGTAAGGTATTCTTCGATGATGTCATAATGGCGGAAAATAGACGCGCCCGCCGTATAAGTTAAAAAAACATTCTTACCAATTTTTTTTTCGAAAAGGTGATAAAGTACATTGTTTGGAAAACAAAGGAAAAATTACTTTATAAACATCTTATAAAAGTCAAAAAAGGGTATAAATGACTTTAACCCATAGTCTATAAAATAGTAATAATTTTTTGAAATATATTTTTAAGAAACATTGATGTATATGATTAAGAGGTCCAAGTAGATAATTACATATAAACAACCTCGGGTAATGAAGAGATTATGAAATCAACCCTTAACTTGTACTTTTAATTAGTCGAGGGTAGGTTAAAATATTATATAATGGTGAAATAATTGTTATCAAACTAAAAATTAATCATATATTTTATTATGATATCATATATGATCTTCTAACATTTCTTTGTTAATAATATCTTAGTATTATCATCGTTTCGGGTGTTAAATGATTCGTTTTCCTTTATGTAATTTGTTACATAAGTAATATTTGTTGTGGATATGATGTATATTATTTATATTCAGAATGATATTATGTCATTAAACATTATTTTTAATCATCTACTGAGAATTATTCTTGAATGGATACGATGGGGAATCAATCTCATCGCGTTCGTGGAGACGGTAATCAGTACGTATGCATGAGCGAAAATATCATTTTTTTATATTAAAATAATATATAATTGGATGTTATATCATGTATACCGAATCATTAAAATGTTATATTTATTATTTACATTAATTACACATCATTATTTGACCCATCTAAATAATAATGTATTGAATAACATTTAACCACGACATGGAAACGGTAAGCCGTACGTACGCACGTATGGTGAAATGTCATTCAAAAAATGTATATAATAATGAATTAGTTTTACCATATTTATAATAACATAAAATATATAGAATATATTGGATTTATTATTTTAATATGGAAAAAAAAATAATTAGGAAGAGGAAGAAGAAAGGAACTTGAAGGAGGTGATGAAATATTTACCTCTTCTTCGGGTTCTTCATTTTGATTTGAAAAAAGGTCTCATTAGGATGGATTTATGGCTAAAGGAAGGCCTTTAGTATTAATAGAGGATAGTTGAGAGGGTATTTGGGAAGCGGTTTCTGAGCCAAATAGATTTGATGGTGTATACTTGAGAGAAGGGGAAGTGCGTTTTTATAAGAGGGGTGAGGGGTGCCTTAGGAAAAGTTAGAAATGATAATTTATAATAAAATATTTTTCGGTTTCTAATGGCTCCAAAATGAATTATTTATTGTATAAGGTGGGTATGGGTCGAAAAATACTCAACCAATAGGTTTTAGATATGTTTGGGTCACTATATTAACCTTATCTTTTAGATTTAACTCTAAGTTAAGTAGTTTGACATTTACCATGTCTCTTCGTATTTTTATATTATATAGTTAATAAACATACTATATACTTATATGAGAACACCAAGTGGTTCATTAATGATACACCTATAATTATATATGTCTTTTGGCAGAGCAATTGAATTTTAGGAATAGAATATCAATTGATAATATAATTTTTCTTTCAAATACTCTTTTAAGTCCATTTTGACACTATTTGGTATTTCGTTTTATCTAAATTCATAACAACATTATTACTTTGAAAAAAATTCATCTAATCAACCCTATCATTCATATTATATTATTAAATTAGAGTAATTCATAAAAAGTTCAAATTAAATTTATTTGGATATTTATAATATCAGTTAGTGTAATTCATAAAATTCTCAAATTACCGTTTCTCAGCACATGTTCTATTGTGTCAAGAATCTTGACTGGATCATCACAATAAGTCATATCGAGTTCCAATTATAATTCCTCATTGGTGAGTACATGCGTTAGGTAGGGAATTTATGTTACTAATAGTGATACGTGCAACACGTCATGAACTTTGGATAGACATGGCGGCATTGTCAAACAGTAAGCTACAACCCCAATTCATTCTTGTATTTCAAAAGGTCCGATGTATCTGGGACTCAATTTACACTTCTTACAGAAACATATAACACTCTTATAGGGAGATACATTCAAGAAAAAATGATCCTCTATATGAAATTCCAAATCCATCCATCTATTATCGGCATATCTCTTCTGCCTACTTTGACTTGCTTTGACGTGAGTTTGGATTTCCTTCACCATTACCATCGTTTCATCCACAAGTTCTGGGCCTACGAGTTTTCTTTCACCAACATCATCCCAACATGTCGGTGTGTGACATCTCATTCCATATAATGCTTCATATGGTTCCATTTGAATAATTGAATGGAAGCTATTGTTTTAAGAATAATCTACCTTAGGTAAATATTGATCCCACATACCTTGAAAGTCAAGTAAGAAATATCTCAACATGTCTTCTAAGGTTTGAATAGTCTATTCTGATAGTCCATCTGTTTGGGGGTGGTAGGTAGTGCTCAAAAAAAGATCATTATCCATGGCTTTATGAAGATTTTTCCATAATCATGATGTAAAACAGGGATCTCGATCAGAAACAATCGATAGTGGAAGTCCCTGAAGTCTTAAAATTTCATTAATATATAGTCTTGCTAAATGTTCAAGTGGTAAATCATCCCTTATATCAAGAAAATTTGATGACTTGGTAAGACGATCAACAATGAACCATATTACATCATTACTTATAGGAGTCATTGATAGCCCCATGACAAAGTCCATCATGATATCATCCCATTTCCAATCAGGTATGGGAAGAGGTTGCATGACTCCTTCAGGCGGTTACCTTCCAGTTTTCACATGTTGAAAAACCATATATCTTGTCACAAAATCAGCAATCTCCCTCTTCATGTTGTCCCACTGAGAATGTTCCTTCTAATCTCTATACATCTTAGTGATATCATGGTGTATAGTTAAATGGAAACTTTGAGGATCATCTAACAATTCACTTTTTAGATCAGATATATCAGGAGCACAAAGTTTATTCCCTAATTTCAAAATTCTATCTTCATACACAATGTCACTCAATCTCTAATCATTAACAGCTGTAATGTTATTCTGAAACTCTTCATCAACAATCTGAGAACTCTTTATCCTTTCTAGTAAATATTATTTCGAATCCATTTGAAAAAGTATTTATGTTATACCTTCTATGGTGATTCCCATATTTATATTTACTATATCCATGTATATAGTATCCTTTTAAACCCTCATATTGTTCAAAACTCCATGATCCTTTCTAGTCAAAGCATCTTCCAACTTATTTTCCTTCTCTAGATGGTAGTGTATAGTGAAATCTTAATCATTGAGTAGTTAAAGCCATCAACTTTGCCTCATTTATAATTCATTCTATGAGAAACTATACTTCAAAATCTTTTGATTGGTACATATCATACATTTTTTTACCACATGGATAATATATCCATATTTTCAAAGCAATGATTACAACTGCTAACTCACGATCATGAGTGGGATAGTTTTTATCATTATTTTTAGCCATCGTGATGCATAGGCAATAACCGTATCATTATGCATAATAAAACAAACAAGTCCTTTCTTTGAAGCATAACTATAAATAACAAACCCAAAATTCCCCGACGATAGTGTAACACCCCAAGCTTCCTCGGAATATTTCCTTTCGAATGATGCAATGACGTGCATTGTACTCAACTTCGAGATTTTAACACACCATAACCAATCAAACTAGCCGTCATGAATAGTAATACCTAATTTTTGAAATTATTTAAATTATATCTCTCAAAATGGACTTCCTTTTTGGATTCGTAATATTGAAATTAGCCTAGGGTGAAATTTTGGTACTTTTCGGATAACTTTCATATTTTGATGAATAGTGAAAATTACTAAATTTTAATTAAAAACAACTTTTTTAATCAAAATAATTAATAGTGATAAATTATGGATTAGAGTGGTTTTAAATTATATTTATAATATATTTTTACCATGTAATACAATGTGGGTCATTGAACAAAATTTCACATTTAAACCAGTCATAAACAAGTGATAATCTTTTGATAGTTATTATCTCTAGAAAACACGCTTTTTGTTTTAACAACGGAAATTAATTTTAAATTAATTTCTTCCACTTCTGTGTTTTGAATTTGGAAAAATGGATTCCATATTTGGAATCAGGATGTTCAAATTGTGTAAATAGGTAACTTTTATTTTTAAACATTTTGGATAATTACTCCGGTAAATATTTTATTTACCATGGTTAAAGGGTAAATACGGCAAATAAGGGTTAAAAAATAATATTATAATAAAACTAAATTACCCTAAAACGTGTCTTAACCCTATTGGTTGATACATGGTCGACCATGGGCATCTTTGGGTCTATTTTGGGACCCCATGGATCCACTTGTAAGTGATAATGACACTTTATTTTAATTAAGTTAAAATAAATACAAAAATGACACAAGCATATATCTTTTAACAAAACAATTCTTACAGAGGGTTATATATGTTGGATTTCAGATTATAAATATTCATTAGAAAGATAAAAATATTTACTACATAATTATATTTTATTTATAATTTTTAGAGATTAAATAATTTATTTTATTTATGACACAATGATGATTCAGTAATTTCTAAAATAGTGAAAAATTAAATTAAGTGATATTATAAATACCCAAATAAATATAATATGAAACTTTTAATGAATTAAACAAATTTTCTAGGATAATATGATATCTTAGAATTGATTTAAGTTACTTTTTTCGAAGTAATCAATATGTTATGAGTTTCAAAAAAAATCAACTATTGAATTGTGTCAAAATTGACATAAAAGAGTTCTTAAAACAAATATTATATTATTAATTGATATTAAATTCCTAAAAATCTAAGGTTCGGCCAAGTGACTTATATCATGATAGGTTAACCATTAATGGACCATGTGGGAGTCGCTTGGATGTATATAGTAAGTTTATTAACCATATTATATAAAAATACAAAGAGACATTGTAAAAGTGAAACTAATTAACTTAGAGTTAATACTTAAAGATAAGGTTACTATAAGTACCCAAACCTGTCAAAATTCTATTGGTTGAGTTTTTTTCGACCTATCCCCACCTTAACATTTACATAATAAACTTTGGAGCCATTAGAAACTGAATATGAATCTATTATAAATTAATATTTCTAGCTTTTCCAAAGGTGCCCCTCACCCCTCTTATAAAAGGGCACTCCTCCTTCTCATTTCTTCACACCTTCCAAGCCTTTTGGTTCGGCCAAACTCTGCCCAAATACTCTCCCAAATTCCCTCACTACAACCTAGAGGACTTAGTTTGATCAGAAGGCCATCCTAAGGAGCCCTTTTGATCACATCAAAAGGAAGAACCCGAAGAAGAGGTAATGTTTTCACCACCCCTTTTCAAGTTCCTTTCTTCGTCCACTTCTTATTCCTTTGTTGTTACCATTCTAAAATAATAACTCAAGTATTATATATATACTGTGATGTTATTATAAATATGTTACAACCATATTCAGTATTCTATCCACCCTTTGAATAACATGTCACCATACGTGCGTACGTATGACTTACCGTCTCCACGTCGTGGTGTAATTGTTATTCAATATAACATTATTTGGATGAGTATAATAATGATGTGTAACTCATGTAAATAATAAATATAACATGTTAATGATTCAGTATATATGATATACCATCCATTTTTATATTATTTTAATATCAAAATAATGATATTGTAGCTCGTGCGTACGTACGGACTACCGTCTCCACGAACGCGATGAGATTCATTCTCCATCGTATCCATTAAAGTATAATTTTCATTTGATGATTTAAAAATAGTATCTAAGGACTTGATATTATTCTGTATATGAATAATATACATCCCATTAATAACGAATATGGCTCACATAACAAAGAATATAATGTAAAATGAACCCGTTAACACCCGAAATGACGATAATTCTAAGATATTATTAACAAATCAATGTTAATAGATCATATATGATATCATATTAAAGTAAATGATTCTTGTATAATTCAATAACAATTATTTCACCATTATACAAGAGGTAAACCTACCATCGACCAAGGAAAAAGTACAAAGTAAGGGATTTTCTTATCCCACTTTCAATTCCGTGAGATTTCCATTGTTCGCCACTAAATTATTGAAAGTTGTGTATTGTGTACTTCCATTTGATGTATATTATCATTATTCTCTTTATATTCATGTTATTCTATAAATAATTTGGTGGTTATTAACTTTTGGCCATACGACTCAGTTGATTAACGTGGTAAGGGATTTTCTTATCTCACTTTCAATTCCGTGAGATTTCCATTGTTCGCCACTAAATTATTGAAAGTGGTGTATTGTGTACTGCCATTTGATGAATATTATCATTATTCTCTTTATATTCATGTTATTCTATAAATCATTTGGTGGTTATTTACTTTTGGCCATACGACTCAGTTGATTAACGTGGTAAGGGATTTTCTTATCTCACGTTCAATTCCGTGAGATTTCCATTGTTCGCCACTAAATTATTGAAAGTGGTGTATTGTGTACTGCCATTTGATGTATATTATCATTATTCTCTTTATATTCATGTTATTATATAAATCATTTGGTTTTTATTAACTTTTCTCCATACGACTCAGTTGATTAACGTGGTAAGGGATTTTCTTATCTCACTTTCAATTCCGTGAGATTTCCATTCTTCACCACTACATTATCGAAAGTGGTGTATTGTGTACTGCCATTTGATGTATATTATCATGATTCTCTTTATATTCATGTTATTGTATAAATCATTTGGTGGTTATTAACTTTTGGCCATACGACTCAGTTGATTAACGTGGTAAGGGGTTTTCTTATCTCACTTTTAATTCCATGAGAATTCCATTGATCACCACTTAACTATTGCATGTGGTGTATGTGTACTACCCATGATCATATTCATTATGTAATATACTTTAATTTATGGGTATTTAAATTATCAGGGTATGATACTTCTGTCATGGGTGTATGTTTCGTAAGTTACCTAATCGATAAGGGAATTGGAAATTTCAACTTCCACTCATTTGGCATTACACATATTTCATTGATTATATTACTCCAAGATTATGTGTGGAATATCTATTCATTTTATTATGTCATAATTTCCACTCCCGTTCCTGTGGATATACTTTTGATACACATAATCACTCCATTGATAATTCTCATGTCATTGATATGAATTTTAAAAGAGTAAATCACCATTTGTTGAGTTAAACATCCAATTTGTTGGTATTGTTTTTACAAGAATATGTGTGAATATCCTTTGATTGGTTTACACTAAATATCCAATCATATTCAGTGTATTTATATTTGTCACACATAATTATGTCATTGATTTATCCTTAACCTAAGGATATAACCTTTATGAGAGATTTCATCTCAATTTACATTCCATTGAGACTTCTTTGTTGATATACACCAAATCACTTTTATGTGGTGTATATAATGTACTTTGACATAGTATATCATGAATCCCTTTATTCTCATGATATTACAAAGTTTTGATTACCTCAATAATTTGTATTCAAGTGTCTCTTTTGGTTAGAATCTCTAACTAAAATACCATTTCTAAATGTTTTAAAGACTTATTCATCTAAATCTTGATCATTAATGTCCATAGTTTAAAAATGGTTTTAAGGATTTATTTATATGGACATTAAAGTTTTAGAAATTAAAACTCCTTTTAAAAAGTTTCAAAGTGGTATGGGACACTTTGATTCAAAAATCTACTTATAAATGGCTTCTTGACAAATAGTGTGACTTTTAAATGTTTTCAAGAAAAGGGGGATATTTCTCTCAAATAGTTTTGATGATTATTTTCATTTATGTCAACATCCTTCATTATTCTTGATTGAGGTTAATGTGATACAATACAATCTTCCATATTGTATCGAATGAGTTATGTTTGACTGTGGATGTGCTATTTTTATACCATTCATGGTTTGTGGTAAAAGTATTGACATTTCGTATGCTAGTTTTAATACGAATGTTTATGTTATGTTTAAACATGTTCATATGAGGAATGCATTGGACTTAATAAGTGACGGTTGGAGCCCGATATCGCTCCTCGATGCATCGGTAGGTCTCGTGAGACAAACTAGTGTCTTGGCACAAGGCCTTGACAAAATCTTATTTGTAGTCTTGGCACGAGGCCTTGGCTATGTGGTTATGATAGTCTGGAATTATGGATTCCAACATTATGAAAGTGGTTATTGATATTTCATGTGATCATTCGACTAGTAGAATATCTATGTGAGTAAGTAAATGGCATTATTTCATTTTACCTTTTCCATTTTATGCTAAAGTTCAAGTTTAAAGGGCTTTTGTTCTAGTTATAAATTGCCTTAAGTGTTTATGCTTATTTATGAAAGCTTCTGCTATAATGTTATCCTTACTGAGCATCTGAGCTCACCCCTTTCAATGTTTTATTTTTCCCAGGATTATGAAGAAGTAATTTATGAATGACCTGTAGAGATAGTATGAGGGGATATGAAGACAAGATGTTTTTTTTATGATATAATGTAAAAATTTATGGATGTATCTAGTTATTCCAAGGCTACTAAACTAATCGGTCTTTCGAGACATGATCTTTCTCGTGATCATGACAATGTTATGTAATAATGCACCGACTCTAGTTAACTAGGGTCGGTGCGTTACAGTTGGTATCAGAGGAAGTTTATACAAACCTTGGAAGCTAGATTTAGATAAACTCTGATTAGAGCACGTAGACCTAAGATGAACTTTGAGGATTAGTATAAAAGAACTTCCTAATATTTTGGTATTGTAGTGATTTTGTGAGTTTTCCGAGCAATACATCCCTGTCTGGATACGAGCAGGTAGAGGCGGCTCTGGCACAGATGTACCTAGGTGTAAAACCCGAAAACACCGCTTTGAGCTAGACTCGAACGGGAACTGGTGCACGACAATGGGCCTTGCTTCACTCTTGGTTATGACACTCCCGGGGGATATGCTTAGGATAATTTACATTTTCTTTACAAACCAATTTAAGTAATATATACATAAGATGAGAGTAAATGACCTTGGTTAATCCTAATATGTTTCAAATTGAGAATATGGTGACATTTTAATCTCTAAATGATTTTACGACTACTATTACTCACACAATGCTTTCTGGTTTTAGTCAATGGCTGGATTCCAAGGAAGTCATAGTGACTTTGAGAATGATGTACAAGGTGGGAACGGTGGTGGAAATGAGCAACAAAATGGAATGTTGATAGGCGTAAAAGATGTCGTCTTTATGCCAAATCAGTTTTCCAAAAATATGATCAACAACAATATATTAACCAACTCCTAGACTCAACAAGGAAGAGAAAGGTGATAAATGATAAGATCTCCAGAAATGGAGACCATGGAGAAAAGAAACCTCAATTTTCATCATGCAGGAATTGTAGAAAGAGAAACCCAGGAAAGTGTCTCAATGGGACAAAGAAATGTTCTACGTGCGGGAAGGAAGGACATAAAGTGAAGAATTACCGAAGAAAAATGAAGAGTACTATGGAAGAAGATAAAAATGGTCCCAAGAGTCCATTTACAGTCATTTGCCGTAAATGTAGGGGACCTGGCCATTAACCAAGTGAATTTCCTATTCTATAGGATATTTTCTTGGTCAATGAAGAAGATATGTGGAAATAAATGGTTGGAGAAAAACTTAAAAAGTATTAGCACTCCTTGTTGATGGGTTTACTTTGGAATAATTTTCTCTTGTATTTGTAACCCCGCAGTTTGCCATGTGAGAATGATATTTGAAGAAGAATTGTCTCTTCTCTTGTGGATATAGGTATAAATTACCATTTGGTTTTATATGATCATTGGGGTTTGAGAAAATTATAAGTTATTATAATTTGGGATAAAAATGCAAAGTATGATATAACATTTGTGGTTAAATTATGTTATTTTGAGGAATTTATCTCATTTTGGTAATATTATAAAATATAGTTTTTAAAAGGACAACACGTAGACCGTGTGAGAACCCGTCGCGTCGGAAAAAGCTGTGGGAATCGAAACAACAACCAATGTGCGATTGGGATTTATCGCCTACCACAGGACTACGTGAAGTCCATGGTTAGTGTGACTATTTTTTTTGTTAAATGATTTTATTGATCAATAATAAGATGATTTGGGTTCTTATGTCTTATCAAATGAATACCCTTGGTATAGGAAAATGATTTGGTGATTAAGTGATAAATATTATTTTGGAAGATGTTCGCTTTGTTGGGAACATTATATGCCCAAGGAAAATAGAATACAATGGGGTTTCATTTGTAGAGTAATGGTGGATTTTTATCTACATTTTTATTGTTGATTTATAGTGATTTGGGTTATTTATGGAAATGATTAACCTATAACAGAGAATATGTGATGATGTTAATTACTTTTAAGTATGTGACTTTAAGAGTATTTGATGTCATTTGGAGATACAATGTAACATGGGAGACTACATAATCAAATTCTTATATGTTTTGGGTTTCAATATTAGTTTGGATTATATTAAAGGATTTTAAGGACAATTGGTTATTGAATGGTATCTATTTAACTTTGGGGTATTGTTGGTTTAATTTTAGAAATTAAGATTAGTGCATATTTATCTCAATGAATATCATTTTGGGGTATCATTAGATCATTCACTAACCATTTTGGTTTGGATTAATCTTCAAAGACAATGTAAATATATGGCTTATCCTGCATGGATCATGTGATTCTATAGAAGTTTATTCTAGCTCTTCCAGTGTGACCAAGTCTTCTTGAATACTCATCGTTTAAAAAAAAATTGAGTTAGTGGTGGAAATTTATTAAAGAATGAAACTATACATAAAATGTAATTATATCTCATAATGTTCTTAGTCAATATCATAAATGAATTCCTCGTCCTTATGTAATGTAACTTTAAAAAAAATGTTGTCCGTTTACTTTCCTACTAGGAGACTAAGGGTCGTTTGTCCCAACACAAGTTTGTGGTTTTCTTATTGTTAACTTTCTCCTGATCATGATTTCTATCCCTCTCCAACAGAACTTGACACTTAGTTTATCATCCATATCCATGTTTTCTTACATGGAATCCTAGTATGGGTTATCTTGGATGACCCTTATACCTCTCTTTCTTTCTTTTAAAGTGATAGTTTTATTGACTCTTTTTCCGATGTGGAAATTTCCATTATATTCCCAAAAAAAATTTTAACAATTGAGAGGACGTAATTTATTGAATGAGGGGAGAATATAACACCCCAAGCTTCCTCGGTATGTTTCCTTTTGAATAATGTAGTGACGTTCATTGTACGCAACTTCGAGATTTTAACACACCATAACCAATCAAACTAGCCGTCATGAATAGTAATACCTAATTTTTGAAATATTATAAATTCTATCTCTCAAAATGGACTTCCTTTTTGGATTCGGAATATTGAAATTAGCCTAGGGTGAAATTTTGGTACTTTTCGGATAACTTTCATATTTTGATGAATAGAGAAAATTTCTAAATTTTAATTAAAAACAACTTTTTTAATCAAAATAATTAATAGTGATAAATTATGAATTTGAGTGGTTTTAAAGTATATTTATAATATATTTTTACCATGTAATACAATGTGGGTCATTGAAAAAAATTTCACATTTAAACCAGTCATAAACAAGTGACAATCTTTTGATAGTTATTATCTCTAAAAAACACGCTTTTTGATTTAACAACGGGAATTAATTTTAAATTAATTTCTGCCACTTCTGTGTTTTGAATTTGGAAAAATGGATTCCATATTTGGAATCAGGATGTTCAAATTGTGTAAATAGGTAACTTTTATTTTTAAACATTTTGGATAATTACTCCGGTAAATATTTTATTTACCATGGTTAAAGGGTAAATCCGGTAAACAAGGGTTAAAAAATAATATTATAATAATACTAAATTACCCTAAAACGTGTCTTAACCCTATTGGTTGATACATGGTCGACCATGGGAATCTTTGGGTCTATTTTGGGACCCCATGGATCCACTTGTAAGTGATAATGACACTTTATTTTAATTAAGTTAAAATAAATACAAAAATGACACAAGCATATATCTTTTTACAAAACAATTGTTACAGAGGGTTATATATGTTGGCTTTCAGATTATAAATATTCATTAGAAATATAAAAATATTTACTACATAATTATATTTTATTTATAATTTTTAGACATTATATAATTTATTTTATTTATGACACAATGATGACGCAGTAATTACTAAAATAGTGAAAAATTAAATTAAGTGATATTATAAATACCCAAATAAATATAATATGAAACTTTTAATGAATTAAACTAATTTTCTAGGATAATATGATATATTAGGATTGATTTAATTTCTTTTTTAGAAGTAATAAATATGTTATGAGTTTCAAAAAAAATCAACTATTGAATAGTGTCAAAATTGACATAAAAGAGTTCTTAAAACAAATATTATATTATTAATTGATATTAAATTCCTAAAAATCTAAGGTTAGGCCAAGAGACTTATATCGTGATAGTGTAACCATTAATGGACCACCTGGGAGTCTCTTGGATGTATATAGTAAGTTTATTAACCATATTATATAAAAATACAAAGAGACATTGTAAAAGTAAACCTAATTAACTTAGAGTTAATACTTAAAGTAAGGTTAATATAAGTACCCAAAACTGTCTAAATTCTATTGGTTGAGTTGTTTTGCGACCTATCCCCACCTTAACATTTAAATAATAAACATTGGAGCCATTAGAAACTGAATTTGAATTTATTATAAATTAATATTTCTAGCTTTTCCAAAGGTTCCCCTCACCCCTCTTATAAAAGGGCACTCCTCCTTCTCATTTCTTCACACCTTCCATGCCTTTTTGTTCGGCCAAAATCTGCCCAAATACTCTCCCAAATTCCCTAACTACAACCTAGAGGCCTTAGTTTGATCAGAAGGCCAACCTAAGGAGCCATTTTGATCACATCAAAAGGAAGAACCCGAAGAAGAGGTAATGTTTTCACCACCCCTTTTCAAGTTCCATTCTTCTTCCACTTCTTCTTCCTTTGTTGTTACCATTCTAAAATAATAACTCCAGTATAATATATATACTGTGATGTTATTATAAATATGGTACAACCATATTCATTATTCTATCCACCCTTTGAATAACATGTCACCATACGTGCGTACGTACGACTTACCGTCTCCACGTCGTGGTGTAATTTTTATTCAATATAATATTATTTGGATGGGTATAATAATGATGTGTAACTCATGTAAATAATAAATATAACATGTTAATTATTCAGTATATATGATATACCATCCATTTATACATTATTTTAATATCAAAATAATGATATTGTCGCTCGTGCGTACGTACGGACTACCGTCTCCACGAACGCGATGAGATTCATTCTCCATCGTATCCATTAAAGTATAATTATCATTTGATGATTTAAAAATAGTATCTAAGGACTTGATATTATTCTGGATATGAATAATATACATCCCATTAATAACGAATATGTCTCACATAACAAAGAATATAAAGTAAAATGAACCCGTTAACACCCGAAATGACGATAATTCTAAGATATTATTAACAAATCAATGTTAAAAGATCATATATGATATCATATTAAAGTAAATTATTCTTGTATAATTCAATAACAATTATTTCACCATTATACAAGAGTTAAACCTACCATCGACCAAGGAAAAAGTACAAACTAAGGGATTTTCTTATCTCACTTTCAATTCCGTGAGATTTCCATTGTTCGCCACTAAATTATTGAAAGTGGTGTTTTGTGTACTGCCATTTGATGTATATTATCATGATTCTCTTTATATTCATGTTATTCTATAAATCATTTGGTGGTTATTAACTTTTGGCCATACGACTCAGTTGATTAACGTGGTATGGGATTTTCTTATCTCACTTTCAATTCCGTGAGATTTCCATTGTTCGCCACTAAATTATTGAAAGTGGTGTATTGTGTACTGCCATTTGATGTATATTATCATGATTCTCTTTATATTCATGTTATTCTATAAATCATTTGGTGGTTAATAACTTTTGTCCATATGACTCAGTTGATTAACGTGGTAAGGGATTTTCTTATCTCACTTTCAATTCCGTGAGATTTCCATTGTTCGCCAATAAATTATTGAAAGTGGTGTATTGTGTACTGCCATTTGATGTATATTATCATGATTCTCTTTATATTCATGTTATTCTATAAATCATTTGGTGTTTATTAACTTTTGGCCATACGACTCAGTTGATTAACGTGGTAAGGGATTTTCTTATCTCACTTTCAATTCCGTGAGATTTCCATTGTTCACCACTAAATTATCGAAAGTGGTGTATTGTGTACTGCCATTTGATGTATATTATCATGATTCTCTTTATATTCATGTTATTCTATAAATCATTTGGTGGTTATTAACTTTTGGCCATACGACTCAGTTGATTAACGTGGTAAGGGGTTTTCTTATCTCACTTTTAATTCCATGAGAATTCCATTGATCACCACTTAATTATTGCATGTGGTGTATGTGTACTACCCATGATCGTATTCATTGTGTAATATACTTTAATTTATTTGTATTTACATTATCAGGGTATGATACTTCTTTCATGGGTGTATGTTTCGTAAGTTACCTAATCGATAAGGGAATTTGAAATTTCCACTTCCACTCATTTGGCATTACACATATTTCATTGATTATATTACTCCAAGATTATGTGTGGAATCTCTATTCATTTGATTATGTCATAATTTCCACTCCCCTTCCTGTGGATATAATTTTGATACACATAATCACTCCATTGATAATTCTCAAGTCATTGATATGAATTTGATAAGAGTAATTCACCATTTGTTGAGTTAAACATCCAATTCGTTGGTATTGTTTTTACAAGAATATGTGTGAATATCCTTTGATTGGCTTACACTAAATATACAATCATATTCAGTGTATTTATATTTTTGACACATAATTATGTCGTTGATTTATCCTTAACCTAAGGATACGGCCTTTATGAGAGATTTCATCTCAATTTACATTCCATTGAGACTTCTTTGTTGATATACACCAAATCACTTTTATGTGGTGTATATAATGTACTTTGACATAGTATATCATGAATCCCTTTATTCTCATGATATTACAAAGTTTTGATTACCTCAATTATTTGTATTCAAGTGTCTCTTTTGGTTAGAATCTCTAACTAAAATACCATTTTTAAATGTTTTAAAGACTTATTCTTCTAAATCTTGCTCATTAATGTCCATATTTTAAAAATGGTTTTATGGATTTATTTATATAGACATTAAAGTTTTAGAAATTAAAACTCCTTTTAAAAAGTTTCAAAGTGGTATGGGACACTTTGATTCAAAAATCTACTTACAAATGGCTTCTTGAAAAATAGTGTGACTTTTAAATGTTTTCAAGAAAAGGGGGATATTTCTCTCAAATAGTTTTGATGATTATTTTCATTTATGTCAACATCCTACATTATTCTTGATTGAGGTTAATGTGATACAATACAATCTTCCATATTGTATCAAATGAGTTATGTTTTACTGTGGATGTGCTGCTTTTATACCATTCATGGTTTGTGGTAAAAGTATTGACATTTCGTATGCTAGTTTTAATACGAATGTTTATGTTATGTTTAAACATGTTCATATGAGGAATGCATTGGACTTAATAAGTGACGGGTGGAGCCCGCTATCGCTCCTCGATGCATCGGTAGGTCTCATGAGACAAACTAGTGTCTTGGAACAAGGCCTTGACAAAATCTTATTTGTAGTCTTGGCACAAGGCCTTGGATATGTGGTTATGATAGTCTGGAATTATCCATTCCAACATTATGAAAGTGGTTATTGATATTGCATGTGATCATTCGACTAGTAGAATATCCATGTGAGTAAGTAAATGGCATTATTTCATTTTACCTTTTCCATTTTATGCTGAAGTTCAAGTTTAAAAGGCTTTTGTTCTAGTTATAAATTGCCTTAAGTGTTTATGATTATTTATTAAAGCTTATGCTATAATGTTATCCTTACTGAGCATCTGAGCTCACCCCTTTCAATGTTTTATTTTTCCCAGGATTATGAAGAAGTAATTTATAAATGACCTGCAGAGATAGTATGAGGGGATATGAAGACAAGATGTTTTTTTTATGATATAATGTAAAAATTTATGGATGTATCTAGTTATTCCAAGGCTACTAAACTAATCGGTCTTTCAAGACTTGATCTTTCTCGTGATCATGCCAATGTTATGTAATAATTCACCGACTCTAGGTAACTAGGGTCGGGGCGTTACAAATAGAGTCAAAATTGGAACATTGAATAATCTTTTATTCTGTTCTTCAAAAATATCTTCACACTCTTTTTTACAAACCAATTTAACACTTTTACATGTCATCTTGGTTAATGGGTAAGCCAATCGGTCAAAATTCTAGGCGAAACGCTGATAATAACCTGTTAAACCAATAAAACCACGTACCTCAGTCATACTTTTTTGTACTGGACATTCTTGGATTGCCTTAGTATATAAAGGATCAACAAATATTCTATCCTTAGAGACAATATGGCCAAGAAAATAAATCTCTTGAATCTAGAATTCACACTCTCTAAAAATCCAATATAATTCATGTCTTCTAAGAGTCTTTAGAATAATGCGCATGTGATTTTCATGATCCTAGTAGCTTTTGGAATATACCATGATATCATCAACAAATACCACTACAAAGTCATCAATATATTCCTTGAAAACTCTATTCATTAGATCCATGATGATAGAGGGTGAATTAGTCAATCCGAAAGGCATTACTGTAAACTCGTAATGCCCGTACCTGGTTCAGAATGACGTTATCATAATGTCTTCCTTCTTCACACAAAACTGATGATATCCAGATCGAAGCACAATCTTTTAATATTATTGAGCTCCATGAAGTTGGTCGAATAAATCATCAGTGCGAGGTAGGGGATACATGTTCGTTATTGTTATAGCATTGATCTCCCTGTAGTCAATGCACAACCGCATAGATCCATCTTTCTTCTTAACAAAAAGGACAGGGGCTCCCCAAGAGGAAACACAAGGGTGAATATATCCCTTATTACTCAATTCCTTTAGTTGTTTCTTTAGTTCCTCTAATTCCACAGTGGCCATTCTATAAGGGGTCATCGATATGGGCCTTCATCCGGGAATTAAATTAATGGAAATCTAAATTTCTGGTTCTGTAGGATGTCTAAGTAAATCCTATGGAAACACGTTAACATATTCTTTCACAATATGTACATAGTATATTTGAACATTCATTTCTTCACATAATTTTATTTCATCCTCTTATTACACATTAATTGAATTTATTGGAGCTACTGGGGGTGGATCTAGATAATAATTAGGTGGTGATGATTCTGCTCTAAAGATAAGGAATTCTTTATCATCGTTATCAAAAACAGCAACATCCTTCTGCTTACAAAAAAAATAATCATGGCCCGAAATCCAACTGATACTAAATATTATATAGAATTAAATCACGGGTAAGATGATGAGATCAACGGATAATGAACATTTATATTCCCTAATGGGGAATAATTCATTAAACATTGTTGCAATCATACTTCCCTTAAGAGTTTTGACTGACAACTCCCTTGTTAAATCAAATGGGAAATATTTAATTTTCATAGATTATTGGGATGATATGAAACAATGCGATGATCCATAATCAAATAAAGCATTGGCTAAATTTGAGGAAACCATTAAATTACCTGCCACTACATCTTTCAAAGCTTCATCCTCAGCAATAGTGATAACATATGCCTGGCCTTGATCCCTTGGCCTCTTTTATGATAAGGTACCCTCCCCTTTCTCTACAATTGTTGTATTCAACATCGAAAACCTCTTTTTTACCCTTGTAATCACGATCTTGGTGGCATTTTTTCCCACAATTGTAACAGACTCCCATTACCTTCAGGCAAGTACTAGGGTGTTTCTTCCTACATTTACTGTAGGTTGTATATTAAAATTTTTCCTTCTTCCCCTTATTTCGGATTCCATAGTGTTCAACAGATCTCTTCTTCTATTGCTTTTCAGTAAAGTCGCAAGACATAGAGGATTATTTTTCTGTCTTGATAGCACATGAGACAATATATTCATATGAATAGAAGGATTGTGAGACTAATGATAGACCAAGAAATGGTTGAAACCCGTCAAAGAAACGATCAATCTTACTTCATGGGTTACGTATATAATATGTAGTATGCCTCGCTAACCTTGTAAATTTAGCCTCATATTTTGCAACATTATCATCCCTTTTTTCCTCAAACTCAGAAATTGTATTTACATATCCGCTCAATGGTCATGGCGGGATTATTTTTCTAAAAAACCATTTTTAAACTCCCTCCATTCCATATTTGATACTTCATCATATTTCTTTGTGTTTTGAATCAATCACCACCATTGATCAGCATCTTTAGTATGGTGGTAATCTGCCATGGTAAATCTTTCCCTTTCACTACTTCCTAGGGCATAGAATATTTTCTCTATGGAATTTATCCACTGCTCAGCTACCATTGGATTTTTACCCCCATTGAATGTTGGTGGTTGTTGCCTCATGAAGAGATCTAACATTGATCTTCCACACTAAGGATCATGGTGCTCCATACGGGTAAGGTTATTATTCATAACCTAAGTGAGTTGTCATAGTATGGTGATAAGCAGATCAACACCAGTTGTATCACCAGCTCTACTATAATTATCATGAGCATGAGGGAAATCCCTACATGGAGTGCGTGCATTGATAGGGATTCTATTACTTCCAATAAAACCCATTTCTAAACAATGGCATAAACTATATTTGTTTATGAATCAAAATAAAAAATTCCAAACTTGTATAATACTTAACATAAATATAACAGTTTATGGATATAATCCATAATCATAAAAAATATTTTCTTTGAGTAAGTATATACTCATAAACCCTTCATAATGGTTTATAAATAAAATGATAATTATCCTAAGAATATCCCCCGGGAGTGTCATAACCAAGAGTGCAGCAAGCCCCGTTGTTTTGAACCAGTTCTCATTCGAGTCTATATCAAAGTAGTGTTTTCAGGTTTTAACCCTAGATACATCTGTACCAGAGCCACCTCTACCAGCTTGTATCAAAACAAGGATGTATTTCTTGGAAAACTCACAAAATATCTACAATACCAAAATTCTAGGAAGTTCTTCTATAGTAATCCTCAAAGACTATCTTAGGGATATGTGATCTAATCAGATCTTATCTAAATCTTGATTCCAAGGTTTGTACTAAACTTCCTCTAATACCAACTGTAGTGCCCTGACCCCAGAATCCTAGAGTTGGTGCAGTATTACGTATCATTGGAATGATCACAAAAGATCATGTCTCCAAAGAACGATTAGTTTAGTAGCCTTATAAGTACTATATACATTTATAAGGTTTACATTACATTTTAAAATGGAAAACAACAACAACATTTCTTCCATAGACAACACTGAGATCCCATAGACTATCCCTACCGGTCAGTCATAATATACTTCATTGCATCCTAGAAAAAATAATATATAGAAATGGGTGAGCTCATATGCTCAGTAATGATAACAATATAGCGGAAACATTCATAAATAAGCATAATCATTTAAGGAAATTTATAAGACTAAAACGAAAACCTATTAAACATGTACATCAGCATAATATGGAAAAGATACAACCAAATAATTACATTTACTTATTTACATGGATATTCTACTATTCTAATAATCACGTGCAATATCAATAGCCACTTTCATAATGTTGGAATGCATAATTCCAAACATTCATAACCACATAGTCAAGGACTTGTGCCAAGACTAAAAATATGATTTCATAAAGGCCTTATGAAAAGACACAATTTTGTCTCATGATTACTACTAATGCATAGACGAGCTATAGTGGGCTCCACCCATTACATAATAAGTCAAATGCAATCCTCATATGAAAAGTTTTAAACATAACATAAACATTCATATTAAATCCGGCAGAAGAAATGTCAAAACTTTTTCCATAAACCATTAATAGTATGAAATAACACATCTTCATTCAAACATATCAGAAAACCTTCAATAAAATAAGGATGTTTTGTATCATAATAAATCAACTTAAAACAATGTTAAAATCCTTCAAAGGATGTTGACATAGAAGAAATCAAAAACTTTTTAGAGAAATATATATATCTATTTTAAAATCATTTAAAAGTCATGTAATTATAGAAGAAAACATTTAGTGTTGAAAAAATTCTTATAAGATTGTAAGGGAAGCGTTGATGATGTTATAACGGCAGAAAATAACCGCACCCTCCGTATAAGTTAAAAAAGCATTCTTACCATAATTTTTTCGAAAAGTTCATAAAGTACTATGTTTGGAAAACAAAAGAAGCATTCCTTTATAAACATCTTACAAAAGTAAAACATGTTTATAAATTACTTTACCCATAGTCTATAAAATAGTATGAATGTTTTGAAATACATTTTTAATAATCATGGATGTGGATGATAAAGAGGTCCTAGTAGATAATTACATATAAACAACCTTGGATAATGAAGAGATTGTGAAATTAACCATTACCTTGTAATTTTCCTCAGTAGAGGGTAGGTTAACCTCCATTATAATGGTAAAATAATTTTTATTAAATTATACAAGAATCATATAAATTAATATGTTATCATATATGATCTTTTGGCATTGCTTTGTTAATAATATCTTAGTGTTATCGTCGTTTCAGGTTTTAACAGATTCATTTTCCTTTATATGATTTGTTATGTAAGTAATGTTTGTTATGGATATGATGTATCTTAATAATATTAATAATGATATTGAGTATGTAAACATTAATTTTAATCATCTAATGTAAATTAGTCTTGAATAGATACGATGAGGAATGAATCTCGTCGCGTTCGTTGAGACGGTAATCTGTACGTATGAACGAGCGACAATATCATTCTTTTGATATTAAAATAATATAAAATTGGATGGTATATCATATATAACGAATAATTATCATGTTATATTTATTATTTACTTCAATTACACATCATTATTATACCCATCCAAATAATAATATATTTTATAACAATTACACCACGACGTGGAAACGGTAAGCCGTACGTACGCACATATTCTGACATGTCATTCAATGGATGGATAGAATAATGAATATGGTTGTACCATATTTATAATAAAATCACAGTATATATAAGATACTAGAGTTATTTCTTTATAATGGAAACAATAAATAAAGAGGAAGTGGAAGAAGAAATGAACTTGAAAGTGGTGATGAAATATTTACCTATTCTTTAGGTTCTTCCTTTTGATTTAATCAAAAGGTCTCCATAGGTAGGCTTTCTGACTAATAGAGGGCCTCCAAGATTAATGGAGGAAATTTCAGAGGGTATTTGGGCATGGTTTGGCAGTGCCAAATGTATTTGAATAGGTGAATTTGAGATAAGGGGAAGTTCCCTTTTATTTGAGGGGTGAGGGGAGCCTTAGTAAAAGCTAAAAATAATAATTTATAATAAAAATATTTTAGTTTTCTAATGGCTCGGAAATAAATTAATTTAAGTACAAGGTGGTTGTGGGTCGTAAACCACTCAACCAATATGTTTTATATAGGTTTTTCACACTATATGTACCATATCTTTTAGATTTTCCTCTTAGTTAATTAGTTTGACATTTAACATGTCTCTTTGTATTTTTATATTATATGGTTAATAAACACACTATATACTTCCAAGAGAACCCCAAGTGGTTCATTATTGATACAAAAATCCTTATATATGTCTTTTGGCTGAACCATATATTTATATGAATAGAATATGAATTAATAATATAATATTTGTTTTAAAAACTCTATTATGTCAATTTTGACACTATTTGATATTTTGTTTTTGATAAATTCAAAACATCATTATTACTCAAAATAAATCCTTATAACCAACCCTAAAATGTCATATTAACCTATTAAATTAGTGGAATTTATAAAAAGTCTCAAATTACATTTATTCAGATATTTATAATATCAATTATTTTAATATTTCAATAATTATGTAATTACTCCATCATCATTGTGTCATAAATAAGTTTAAATATTTAAAATCTAAAAACTATAAATAAAATACCATTATGTAAGAAGACATTTTATTTTTCTATTTAATATTTATTTTCAAATATATCTTATGCATACCATATATTAAAAATGTTTTAGTTATTAATCATTTAATTTAACACTTTTAAATATTTTTTGAATTAAATAATAATAAATATCCTAATATAATCCAAGTGGACTTAAAGGACAATATTTTATTCACAAGGATGTTTTTGGTAGAATTAAACTTATCCAATAGAATTAGGATATGTGTTAGGGTAATAATAATATTATTTTTACCCTTAATTACCCTATTTATTTTTAACAGTGGTAAATAAAAGGAAAATGTTACTATTCATCAAAAATTACTTTCGACTTATTGAACAAAATTTTAATTACTGATATCATCCATGTCTCTCGTATTTTTGAAATTAAACTCACAAAAGAGGTAAAATTATGTTTTATGTAAATTTTCAAATTCTCTTAGGATGTGGGTAAAAGACGGTAAAAACGTCAAAAAAATTTATATATCAAAAATTATTATAAACTGACTCCAATAAATTACATTGAAATTATATAGGTATTATGTATCTATATTGACATAAAATAATTTTCAATAAAATAAATAATTATTTAAATTGAAATTAGATTTTAAACTATAACCTAGTGGTTTTCACTATTTATCAAAAGTTGAATGTTTTCAGAAAAATATAAAAAATTTACCCTAAGCTAGTTTCAATATTAAAAATCAAAAAATATTTTCCATTTTGAATGATAAAATTTATAAATTTTCAAAATGTGGGTATTACTATTCATAACGTCTAGTTTTATTGGTCGTGATGTGTTAGAACTCGAAGTTGCATACAAAACACTCCATTAAATTATTCAAAGTGAAGCGTATCGTGGAATCTTAGAGTGTTACAAATTTTATAAGGGGAAATGTTGTAATGAACCAATATTTTAAGAATAAAATTCCATTTCTTTTAATGTATTATAGATATATAAAACACATGAACTCTTTTTTTATTAGGTTTAAATGGCCATTAAGTATCATTACCATTGACAATATAGTCATTGAACAGTTGTCACATGAATGATATAAATATAATGTTGAAATAAATCATTTCAACCTAGAAAAATGAGATAATGGCCTCATCTAGTACACATGGGCCATACAAATCTCGTTTTTAAGAGCTCAAAAAGGTGGTAGGATTAATAGGCTTCTCTTTTGACCAAGCCCAAGCCAAGCATCAACACTTTATGCTTGAACGAAATCTCTTATGGGAGAAGTTCAAGTTAAAAGATATTACCACATGGGTGACGTTATAAAAGACTCCACAAGATTATATCACCATTACAAAACTTACCCTCATGTCTTATTCATGTATTATAAGGGGTTATGTAACAATTTATCAATTAATTGTTTTGTAATCCATTTTTATTACTAATTTTTTTTCCATCAATTCCTTTATGTGAAATCTCCTTTATAAAAAATGATGAATTTGATAAATTGATTCTTATTGAAAAAATGGTACTATTGACAAATATATAAATTATTATATTAAAATATGTGTTTTATTAATAATATTATAAAAAACATTTTTATAAATGATGATTATATCAATTAATTATCTATAAATGATTAAGAAATCTTTTTTATGTGAGTTATATTGCAAAACGATAAGATATAATGTTTTTTTATTTAAAGAATTTATTTTTTGGAATTTATCAATTTTTTAAATAATTAATGTTTCAATAAAATTTTATTATCAAATTAATTTTATTAATAATAAATTAGTATATAATTTTTATGATGTCCAATGTAAATTATATTAATTTTTCAAAACTATTTTTGATAAAATAGGTGAATTTTCACTAAATGTCAGTTTTCATTTTAAAATAGAGAATTCGAATATTTAAAAATTTATTTAGATAAAATGAATTTTATTTTTGGAATCAGGACATCAAAATTATCCAATGGTTAGTTTTACATTATTTTCGGAGATAGACATGTTTTTAAGAAAAAATTAAATACTACATAAATAAAATATGTGTTTCATGACATCATAATGACCCCAACATTCTATAATAAATACTATAGTTTATATTATAGGCCAAATATATATTTTAACATTAAAATTATGTGATTTAATATTTTATTTAGTTATTTTATAATTCCTTATGAATCCTACAAAATGTATAATATATTTTATGAATTTAAATTAATTTCATTGAGAGTGTGACTCACCTCTACAAATCTAAGGAAATTATTTTAATATCTTCTCCACATTGAATAATATAATAATTTTTTATACTTGTATTTGGAGAAAACCATGGCCAAATACCATGGTATGGTTTTTTGTTTTGAATCTTTAATTATATAGATTCCAAAACCAATATTTTTGAAATATTAAAAAATTCCCATCTGATTTACTATATAATCATACCCATGTTCCCACAACTATTTACTCAAAATACGTTGATAATGTCCCTACTATGTCCTCCCCTCTCTAGAATACCCCCAAGGCACCCCAAGTTCCCATGAAGCCCCTCTTTAATCTTTTGAAGTCACACGCCCAAGCAAGAGAACCTCACTTTCCATCCTTTCTCATTTTATCCAAGTTTACTTATATTGTTACGTCCTTATATTTTCAAATAAAAATAATGGGGTTTGTTTTAAAATCTCCCCCATAATTACCTTTTATTTAATAATAATGAGATAAAAATTTCTCCATCATTAATATCTCCTATGTACAACTGATACCATGATGAAATTTCATAAGAGTTATTATATTTCTCCTCTTTCTTCATGTTTCGTTATTATGTTAAACCTTCTACTTAAATATGACTTGTTCCGAGACTTATATTTATATGACCCCATTAATTTACATTTCATGTATATAATATTAGAGACCTCTTTCTATATCATCCCCCTTTTTTAAATTTGTTTGTCACGATGATAGGCTACCAAATTGCATCGTGATTTTTCAGGGCCAAATCATTATGTAGTGAATAATATAACCATTTTTCTATCAAGGGTATTTAAATTTATGCGCATATACAAATTTATTATAAACCATCATGTAATTATTAAACTTTATTTTATCATGGATGAAATTAATGGGTAGTGTGTGGATGGCCTTCACAACGTATTATGGCAATAGTACCTCTATTCTGGCAGAGGAAAAGGTTGTTCTTACTGGTCTCATCCTTTCCTATCAGGAAATCATACATCTATCCCAGTTTGAAACTAAATCCATGATCATTTATGAATCCTTCCATGAAATAGTTTCCTTGAATTTGTCCATTTCATACATCATCATGAAATGAAAGCTGCTTCTAAATATGTAACGCCCTGACCCTAGTTACCTAGAGTCGGTGCATTATTACATAACATTGGCATGATAACGAGAAAGATCAAGTCTCGAAAGACCGATTAGTTTAGTAGCCTTGTAATAACTAGATACATCTATAAATTTTTACATTATATCATAAAAAAACATCTTGTCTTCATATCCCCTCATACTATCTCTGCAGGTCATTCATAAATTACTTCTTCATAATCCTGGGAAAAATAAAACATTGAAAGGGGTGAGCTCAGATGCTCAGTAAGGATAACATTATAGCAGAAGCTTTTATAAATAAGAATAAACACTTAAGGCAATTTATAACTAGAACAAAGGCCTTTTAAACTTGAACTTCAGCATAAAATGGAAAAGGAAAAATGAAATAATTCCATTTACTTACTCACATGGATATTCTACTAGTCGAATGATCACATGAAATATCAATAACCACTTTCATAATGTTGGAATGCATAATGCCAGACTATCAAAACCACATAGCCAAGGCCTCGTGCCAAGACTACAAATAAGATTTTGTCAAGGCCTTGTGCCAAGACAGTAGTTTGTCTCATGAGACCTACCGATGCATCGAGGAGCGATAGCGGGATCCACCCGTCACTTATTAAGTCCAATTCATTCCTCATATGAACATGTTTAAACATAACATAAACATTCGTATTAAAACTAGCATACGAAATGTCAATACTTTTACCACAAACCATGAATGGTATAAAAACAGCACATCCACAGTCAAACATAACTCATTCGATACAATATGGAAGATTTTATTGTATCACATTAATCTCAATCAAGAATAATGAAGTATGTTGACATAAATGAAAATAATCATCAAAACTATTTGAGAGAAATATCCCCCTTTTCTTGAAAACATTTAAAAGTCACACTATTTGTCAAGAAGCCATTTAAAAGTAGATTTTTGAATCAAAGTGTCCCATACCACTTTGAAACTTTTTAAAAGGAGTTTTAATTTCTAAAACTTTAATGTCCATATAAATATATCCTTAAAACCATTTTTAAAATATGGACATTAATGAGCAAGATTTAGAAGAATAAGTCATTAAAACATTTAAAAATGGTTGTTAGTTTGAGATTCTAACCAAAAGAGACACTTGAATACAAATAATTGAGGTAATCAAAACTTTGTAAAATAATGAGAATAAAGGGATTCATGATATACTATGTGAATGTACATTATATACACCACATAAAAGTGATTTGGTGTATATCAACAAAGAAGTCTCAATGGAATGTAAATTGAGATGAAATCTCTCATAAAGGCCGTATCCTTAGGTTAAGGATAAATCAACGACATAATTATGTGTGACAAATATAAATACACTGAATATGATTGGATATTCAGTGTAAACCAATCAAAGGATATTCACACATATTCTTGTAAAAACAATACCAACTAATTGGATGTTTAACTCAACAAATGGTGAATTACTCTTATCAAATTCATATCAATAACTTGAGAATTATCAATGGAGTGATTATGTGTATCAAAAGTATATCCACAGGAAGGGGAGTGGAAATTATGACATAATCAAAAGAATAGAGATTCCACACATAATCTTGGGGTAATATAATCAATGAAATATGTGTAATTCCAAATGAGTTGAAGTTGAAATTTCAAAGTCCCTTATCGATTAGGTAACTTACGAAACATACAACCATGAAAGAAGTATCATACCCTGATAATGTAAATACCCATAAATTAAAGTATATTACACAATGAATATGATCATGGGCAGTACACATACACCACATGCAATAATTAAGTGGTGATCAATGGAATTCTCACGGAATTAAAAGTGAGATAAGAAAACCCCTTACCACATTAATCAACTGAGTCATATGGCCAAAATTTAATAACCACCAAATGATTTATAGAATAACATGAATATAAAGAGAATAATGATAATATACATCAAATGGCAGTACACAATACACCACTTTCGATAATTTAGTGGCGAACAATGGAAATCTCACGGAATTGAAAGTGAGATAAGAAAATCCCTTACCACGTTAATCAACTGAGTTTTATGGCCAAAAGTTAATAACCACCAAATGATTTATAGAATAACATGAATATAAATAGAATCATGATAATATACATCAAATGGAAGTACACAATACACCACTTTCAATAATTTAGTGGTGAACAATGGAAATCTCATGGAATTGAAAGTGAGTTAAGAAAATCCCTTACCACGTTAATCAACTGAGTCGTATGGACAAAAGTTAATAACCACCAGATGATTTATAGAATAACATGAAAATAAAGAGAATCATGATAATATACATCAAATGGCAGTACACAATAAACCACTTTCAATAATTTAGTGGCGAACAATGGAAATCTCACGGAATTGAAAGTGAGATTAGAAAATCCCTTACCACGTTAATCAACTGAGTCGTATGGCCAAAAGTTAATAACCACCAAATGATTTATAGAATAACATGAATATAAAGAGAATCCTGATAATATACATCAAATGACAGTACAAAATACACCACTTTCAATAATTTAGTGGCGAACAATGGAAATCTCACGGAATTGAAAGTGAGATAAGAAAATCCCTTACCACGTTAATCAACTGAGTCGTATGGCCAAAAGTTAATAACCACCAAATGATTTATAGAATAACATTAATATAAAAAGAATCATAATAATATACATCAAATGGAAGTACACAATACACCACTTTCAATAATTTAGTGGCGAACAATGGAAATCTCACGGAATTGAAAGTGAGATAAGAAAATCCCTTACCACGTTAATCAACTGAGTCGTATGGCCAAAAGTTAATAACCACCAAATGATTTATAGAATAACATGAATATAAAGATAATCATGATAATATACATCAAATGGAAGTACACAATACACCACTTTCAATAATTTAGTGGTGAACAATGGAAATCTCACGGAATTGAAAGTGAGATAAGAAAATCCCTTACTTTGTACTTTTTCATTGGTCGATGGTAGGTTTACCTCTTGTATAATGGTGAAATAATTTTTATTGAATTATACAAGAATCATTTACTTTAATATGATATCATATATGATCTTTTAACATTGATTTGTTAATAATATCTTAGAATTATCGTCATTTCGGGTGTTAACGGGTTCATTTTACTTTATATTCTTTGTTATGTGAGCCGTATTCGTTATTAATGGGATGTATATTATTCATATCTAGAATAATATCAAGTCCTTAGATACTATTTTTAAATCATCAAATGATAATTATACTTTAATGGATACGATGGAGAATGAATCTCATTGCGTTCGTGGAGACGGTAGTCCGTACGTACGCACGAGCGGCAATATCATTATTTTGATATTAAAATAATATATAAATGGATGGTATATAATATATACTGAATCATTAACATGTTATATTTATTATTTACATGAGTTACACATCATTATTATACCCATCCAAATAATATTATATTGAATAACAATTACACCACGACGTGGAGACGGTAAGTCGTACGTACGCACGTATGGTGACATGTTATTCAAAGGGTGGATAGAATACTGAATATGGTTGTACCATATTTATAATAACATCAAAGTATATATATGATACTGGAGTAATTATTTTAGAATGGTAACAACAAAGGAAGAAGAAGTGGAAGAAGAAAGGAACTTGAAAAGGGGTGGTGAAAACATTACCTCTTCTTCGGATTCTTCCTTTTGATGTGATCAAAAGGGCTCCATAGGTTGGCCTTCTGATCAAACTAAGGCCTCTAGGTTGTAGTGAGGGAATTTGGGAGAGTATTTGGGCAGAGTTTGGCCGAACCAAAAGGCTTGGAAGGTGTGAAGAAATGAGAAGGAGGAGTGCCCTTTTATAAGAGGGGTGAGGGGCACCTTTGGAAAAGCTAGAAATATTAATTTATAATAAATTAATATTCAGTTTCTAATGGCTCCAAAGTTTATTATTTAAATTTTAAGGTGGGGATAGGTCGAAAAACAACTCAACCAATAGAATTTAGACAGGTTTGGGTACTTATATTAACCTTATCTTTAAGTATTAACTCTAAGTTAATTAGTTTCACTTTTACAATGTCTCTTTGTATTTTTATATAATATGGTTAATAAACTTACTATATACATCCAAGAGACTCCCAAGTGGTCCATTAATGGTTAACCTATCATGATATAAGTCTCTTGGCCGAACCTTAGATTTTTAGGAATTTAATATCAATTAATAATGTAATATTGGTTTTAAGAACTCTTTTATGTCAATTTTGACACTATTCAATAGTTGATTCTTTTTGAAACTCATAACATATTCATTACTTCGAAAAAAGTAAATTAAATCAATAATAATATAGCATATTATCCTAGAAAATTAATTTAATTCATTAAAAGTTTCATATAATATTTATTTGGGTATTTATAATATCACATAATTTAATTTTTCACTATTTTATTAATTACTGCACCATCATTGTGTCATAAATAAAATAAATTATTTAATGTCTAAAAATTATAAATAAAATATAATTATGTAGTAAATATTTTTATTTTTTTAATGAATATTTATAATCTGAAATCCAACATATATAACCCTATGTAACAATTGTTTTGTTAAAAGATATATGCTTGTGTCATTTTTGTATTTATTTTAACTTAATTAAAATAAAGTGTCATTATCACTTACAAGTGGATCCATGAGGTCCCAAAATATACCCAAAGATGCCCACGGTCGACCATGTATCAACCAATAGGGTTAAGACACGTTTTAGGGTAATTTAGTATTATTATAATATTATTTTTTAACCCTTGTTTACCGGATTTACCCTTTAACCATGGTAAATAAAATATTTACCGGAGTAATTATCCAAAATGTTTAAAAATAAAAGTTACCTATTTAAACAATTTGAACATCCTGATTCCAAATATGGAATCCATTTTTCCAAATTCAAAACACATAAGTGGCAGAAATTAATTTAAAATTAATTCCCGTTGTTAAAACAAAAAGCGTGTTTTTTAGAGATAATAACTATCAAAAGATTTTCACTTGTTTATGACTGGTTTAAATGTGAAATTTTGTTCAATGACCCACATTTTATTACATGGTAAAAATATATTATAAATATACTTTAAAACCACTCAAATTCATAATTTATCACTATTAATTATTTTGATTAAAAAAGTTGTTTTTAATTAAAATTTAGTAATTTTCACTATTCATCAAAATATGAAAGTTATCCGAAAAGTACCAAAATTTCACCCTTGGCTAATTTCAATATTCCGAATCCAAAAAGGAAGTCCATTTTTAGAGATAGAATTTATAAAATTTCAAAAATTAGGTATTACTATTCATGACGGCTAGTTTGATTGGTTATGGTGTGTTAAAATCTCGAAGTTGCGTACAATGCACGTCATTGCATTATTCGAAAGGAAACATACCGAGGAAGCTTGAGATGTTACAAAATAGAAATGTTGAGGTCACTCACACTTGGCGTGAGGGGAACAAAGTAGCAGACCACAAGGCCTCTCTGGCCAATCAGGGCTCCAATGTCACACACTTTTATAATTTTTCTTCCCTCAAACTGTAGGGAGTGATTTTGATTTGATGTGATTCCCTTGGTCTCCAATACCTTAGGCCCCCCTTGCCTGGTTTCCCCATGTTTCCCTTATTCCATTACATTTAAATAAAAATTTAACGTTGATGATGATTATCTATGTGGAATTCTAAAGCATGAGACTGAAATATTTATAAACGGCGCACCCCAATAGTGCTCCAAAATATTTGGTAATGTTTTGTAACATGATATTTATGTTACAATGAAGGTTTTCTCATGGTAATCACAAGAAATGTTTGTTTACTCATGCTAATCCACATGAAAAAAGCCATATATCATGATAAAATAATGTTATATATTATAGAAACATTTCCATGATGTGATAATCATGTTATATCATGCCTTAATGTTCATGTCACTCTTATGCTCCATTTATATTCTTATTTCCTGAATTGAATTGTATTCTTCATGTTATGCCTTGATGACTCCATTATTGGGCTTTATAGGTCACCCCATTCTTATATATGTCCTGAGGTTATCCCATGCAGTGTTAAGTATGAAGGAATGAGTTGGTAATGTCAATTAATATAGAAATTAAGGTGTTGTATTACATGTTTTATATTTTAATGTAATGTTCTTAATTTCCCAAGACACTGGACCTCTCGATCCTCCTAGTTTTATTAAGTGCATTTGTATTTAGTAATTTATGTTTAAATATGAAATAATGAGTATGGTTTTTATAATTTATGTGAAAATTGAATTCACATATTTTCTATGTAGTAGTACATCAATACATAAAAGTGATTGAGTTTATATTATGGGAATATCATCTTAGTGATGCATTTGGTGAAGAAAATATGTATTCTATATTAGTTATATAGTGGTTTCAATATAGATATTATTAATTTTTAATACCAAATTACCATATTTGATATAATATTTATATATAAAGAAAAAATTTAATAGAAACCATCATCATAATTCATGTTCTAAATACCATTATTTTTTAGGTTGGTTATGTTTCGACCATTTTCTCAAGATTTCTATTTCGAATGAAGTCACTAAATGATTAATTATAGGACCTCAAACATCCATTGAACTATGAAATATGTTTTCTAAACACTAATTTAAAATATGGTTGTTCAAAATTTTGTAATTAAACCTATTAAGAAAATATGGTATGATTTGAGAGACTAAGGTAGTTGTTTTTAGCAAAACAGTTCATGTATATCTGTTACATAGATTCTAAAAAGCACAAAATGATAATCTATGGTAACTTACATGATTAATATTATAATATCACTTGATGTATTCAAATTATGTGTGGTAATACTAGGAAAAATATAAAATTATTCATTGATGTGTGTCTATGTTAATTATAGATTTTTTTTGTCTTGTTGTTGCAATTACCAATATTGTTGAGTTTCAATTATTAGTTGTGGAATAGGTATAGAGGTATGGTGTTTGATTATTAAGGATTCAATATAAATTCTCACTTAATATTTTCATGTGAACCAATCTTGATGGTTTGAAATTTGGGATTTGTTTTGGTATTTGAATTTTAGTGAATCAATGGTTAGTAGTAATTATGAGACCAAATTATGGGAATGTTTAGTTATTGGAATTAAATTTGACTGGATAGTAATTATTTTGTGTTTTTATAGAAGTTTTTGAGTATTCATATAATATATGATATGGAAAAAATATTATATGTGGTATTTTATTTTTTTATGTAATTCATAGATTACAGAGAAGTACCTAGATAACATTTAAGTAACCAATTTGGTTTCCTCATGTAGAAAAAGAGATAATATTGGAAATATTCCCCATAAAATTCAACTAAGTCCCTATAAATACCCCCTTATGTTCACAATTATGTAAAACAATGTATTTATATGTTGTGAAAAGGAAAAAAAATAGTGCATAAACTAATTTTGTATTCAATGTAGTTCATAATAGAGTTCCCCTTTATCCAGATATTCATTTCCATATTTCCATAATTGTTTCTCATAAAAAACAAAATCCTATATGGTGGTTTAGGATTATTTTAGTCAAACTTATTAGTTAAATCCCTTATTCCTCTCATTTTATTATTCTTATTCCTTTTAATATTTTTGGATACTATGTCTATATATTTTTTTAAACGAATACACAAATATATGGTGAAATTTGGTAAAATGTTTTACATAGTTCCTAGAGGAAAATAATGAAGTGTGAATGAGTAAAAATTTAAATCGTTTTATATATTATATAACCATTTTGGATATTTTATTATATTTAAAAAAATTATATAAACAATATTATTTTTTGGTTTCATATACATGGTAATGTTTTATGCTAGTGTTAGAGGATTAATGATACACATTCATGGTATCATTGATTCATATTTTAATATTTTATTTTAAATTTGAGTTTCAACTATTTCAAAATGTTATGGAAATGAAATTTATGTTATTTATGTAGGATCTCTTTATACCTCATATAGTTTTACTCAAGTTTTTTCATGATAAATTTCATTATTATTTTTAAATTAATAAAATAAATTATATCATCATAATTTTATAGTAAATTTTTTTAGAAAATTAATATATTTATATTTATTATTTAATTCATATTGTTTACAGATTAATAGATATATTATTATATTAGATATTTTGTGGAATTTTATATTATAACTCAATCATATGATTTTGATACCTTATTTTATTAATTTATTAAATAACCTTTTGTTATTATAATCCATATCCATATTTCCAATGGAATTTATTATTTCATTATTGAAATTTTATGTGATTTTTTTTATGTTATTTTCAATTAACTTTTGATTTAATTTACACATTCTTCATGTGATATGAATGTTATTGAATGTCTCATAACTTGCATGAATTACACTATGTTACTATTTTTAGTAACAGTGGCACATAATTTGGTACATTTATGTGTATATATATTTTTTTTATGACATAATAAATATATAGGTATGTGGATCACATTTTTTAAATATTTTTTTCTTATTATTATAGTGTACAAATAGTTATAATATTTCAATATTTAATATTAGGTTTTATATATTTTTTTGGATTTCCATTTTATCAAGGTTTACAACTATATTATTTTTAATTGAGGAAATATTAATTGTGTTTTCCTACAAAAGAGGTAATTTTAATATTTTATCTTCCATAATAATGAGCATGTCCCAAATTTTTTATTTTTCCATTTATTGGGGATGTCTAGTTGCTCTTATAGCATGAATTGATTAGAATTGAAAATAGTAAGATTTTTCTCAATTTTTTGGGAGTTTTGATTTATAAATTTATCATTGACTACCCTATCCAGTTCAAAATATGTTAATCATTTTTCTAAAACAACACTTTATAGTTGTCTCGAGTGGGCATATAAATACCTATTAATTTTTATTTGATTATTTTAGCTGCATAATTAGATTAAAATATTTAATCCTAATATTTTTACTATTTTAAATTTAATATTAACATACACATTCATGAACATGATTATTTATACATACAACATTGGAAAATTAAATTGTTTCCTATAGAGACATTTTAAAAATACTGCATATGTGTAGTGTCATCATATACATAAATATATATGTCATTTCAAGTATGAATATATATGTTTAATAAATACCCTATAAATATTATGGTGTGTGGAAAAGATCTAAGAATTGTTTAATGAAAGAGACCTAATAATTATTCTGAGAACCCCCTTGGTCCCTAATGTAGACCCCAACCATCTTTTTTGGACCAATGATTCTTCAGGTGAGTACATGGTGAGATCTGGGTACAAACTGGCTCTCGGAATTCACTCTCATGATCATGATGAGGGACTATAGAAAGCTCATTAGAAGATCAATGCCCCCTCCCTAAAAAATACACCAATTTTGGTGGCAGGTGTGCATGGGCACCCTCCCTACCACGAGCCTCCTTGTTTACCGACATATGGACAATGTTGAATCCTACCCTTTCTGCCCGAATATTCCTGAAAATCCTTGGCACACCATCATTGACTACCTGGGAGCCAAGGAAATTTGGAATAAATGGGGCCCGACTTCAGATGCTTCACTGGACACTGCCTTTGACCTTCTCGATCTTCCGATGCGCTGGTGTTCCTCTCTTTCATCATCTAATGCAAGCTCTCGCTGCACCCTAGCCTGGATCATTTTGGTTCGGCATAACGACTCAATTTTCCAACATGTTCATCAGCCTCCTGAGTTCTGGATTGAACACGAAACATCATGGATTGAGGGATGGAAGGACCACAAAGGAAACTTTATTCCAGGTGTTACCCCCTCATGTTCCCCTCATTGGACCCCCCAACGGAATGGAGTCTTAATCTTATCATGGATGCTTCTCTCTATAAGGACGGTCCTGTTTCTCTTAGCCTCCTGGCTCAAAATCATCTAGGGTAGATCATTGCAAAAAAATATGAACCACATCATGCCTTCTGGGAAGCTGCAGTTGCATAGGCCTATGCCATACTTGCAGGGATGATGCTCGCTGTGGAACGTGGATGGGTTGATATCATCATCGAGTCTGACTGCCTTTCTGTTATCAATGCTCTTAACTATAATGATGCCGGACTCCAGGCCTTTGGCTTCATCTTCAAGAGAATCCGCTCGATGCGCCAAGGATTCTCTTGCTGCACCTTCTCCTTTACCAAAAGGGAGGGAAATAATGTGGCCCATCAGGTGGCGGCCTCAGGCCCCTTCGATGTCAACCAGCTATGGCAGGACAATTTTCCTTCTTGGATTTTCTTATGTATGACTACTGATTTTCATCATTAATATTATCTTACCTTCAAAAATATATATATATATATTCTTGGAATCCACAATTTTATTAAATTGAGGGTGGATAACATGGTATAGAGATGTTATTTTAAATAGTAAAATAGTAATTTTTGTATAGTATTTATTTGATTTTATCAATATATTTTTGTTAGTTTATGGGTCTGTTCTTATTTTATCAGAATATAGTTAATATAGTTTAAATTTTTATTCAGTAACTACATAACTGTAACTAGACTGTTTCATTTTTATTTTTTAGGGTTATATATTTTAGGTTTGAAGAGACCGCGTTTGACTTCTAGGGGAATATGGTGATAAATAATAATAATTATTAAATAAGATAGATTTAGACACTTTTTAAAATTATTTATTTGATAGTAATCGTCAACCTAGGGATATTGGGAAACATTCCATGGGAATATAGAAACCCATTTCAAATTAGTGAAATATTATTGTAATATTTTTTTAGAATATGCACAACAATTCATAAATTCAATATTTTTATTTAAATATATATATTTTTACACTTTTTTATAATAAAGGTGTTATGGAATATAATTATAAATTCAATATATTGATTTATAGGGAAATTCCTAATAATTAATTTCAAATTCATAATATTCTTTTATTAGATAGTTATTAACAGTGTTGTGTCAAATATTTCTAAATACGAGGTTCATTGATAACAACACTAAATTATACCTCACTAATTTTTTTGATAGATGATGTGTTATAGAGTTTTCATTGACTTTTTAAAAATAATAATAACCTATAATCTGTTATTAAACTAATAAATGTTCAATAATGGATATTAATGGCAATAACATACATTTGGAGTTGGTTTAAAATTTTTGTTATATAAGGGTAAATATAAGAGAATAAATATCATCATAGGGGTAACTACATGATTATTATCTTCCAAAACATGACCATGATATAGTGATAGTTTTTAACTACTTAGAGAAAGAGAGAGACATTAAATTTTTGATGGAAGGGTAACAATGTATTCAAAGAAAAAAAATGTATATATTGTCAAAATAAGATTAGTATTTATGGTAATATAGATGGTAAATATTGGTTTAGAAATTAATCATTAGGTTTTTTAATAAAATTGGAATGGGAAATATTATATATGATCTAAGAGTTATAAAACATAATTATTGAATGAATGAATGGGTGAGTCTAAATAAAGATTTTGGAAAAAGTGATTTCATACACAGGAATATATTATTGAAGTACATTATATGTTTCAATGGATTTAGATCCCTATTCTTATTGTTCCATTGTAATAGGGGAGACAAAAATTTGATACTATATATAGTCATATTAGTAACACCATAAGTACATTGGAAATATTTTACCCATGGTTGGTAGCTGATAATAGAAAACTATATTTGATGAATTGATTCATATTTTTATTTTGTATCAATAAGAGTTTGTGAAAAATGTACATCAAATTTGTAAGGCGTTAATTTCCATTGTAAAATGAATATGTGATGTTATGAAAAACAAATTTCTAGTTTGATGGGGTTGATAAGGATATGAATGTATATTATAAATAATATTTTATTTTTCTATATAATTAACTTATAATACTCTTCAACCATTTAATATAATAACATGTAAATAAAATGATATCAAAACTCTATAAATATACATCTATGGTTGAGGATTGTTTAAATAATTTATATACTTAAATTTTATTGAAAACACATTTTTAATAAATAATTTCTCAAATTTTTATGTAAATAAATTGTTGATGCTTCATTAATTACATTATTATATAATATAAAATTGATAGTCATGATTTAAATTTAGATTTTTTAAGAAAATTAAATAGTGAAACATATAAATTTGGAAATATTTATATCTTATCACCCATTTATAAGTAATAATTAAAAATAGAAATAAAACTATAAATAAATTATTTGGGAATATGTGATGATATTCTAGATACAATTGGATGATAATATCTTTATATCTTGATTATGATAATGATAGATATCAATATTAAATTTATATTAATATATTTAATTGTAATATTCATCCTTATCAAATTAACATTATTATTTTTTCGAATTTTTGATATACTTATACAATGTTACCAAGACTATTTTCATATATGAACAATTGATTATATTTTATTTGGAAAACATAATTGAGCCACAATCATGAAATAAGACCTTTTATCATAAAAACAATTAAAATGGAAGTTAAATTTCAATTATTGGTATACTATATGAGTATCATATCGAATAGGATATAAAAAATATAAATTATTGGGAATGTTTACACCATGGAATTATGGTGTAATTTATACCATTAATTGAATCATTAATATAGTGTATTGATTATATTTTCCATAAAAGCATGTTTCATTGAACAATCATTCATGTTTCACAGTTTAACATCTAAAAATTTATTCCCATTATATTATACCCTATGATTTGATTTATTTTAATCTAAATCCATTCATGGTTTCATTGAATATTAATAAATTTTCATCATACATTATGATATTGAGATAAAAAATTATTCCATCATATATAGCTTTTTTTATAGTGTGGTAATATAAGAAGATATTTGTGAATGGTATATTAGTATTTTGATGAAATTTAATTTGGTGTTCTTTGAGGAAGAGGACCATTATCATTTTGGGGATGAATATTAAAATGAATATGAGGAATATATCTCTTTATAACATGTATGTTTCTTTTCGTACAAATTTATAGAGTTTTTTGAAATATAATTAAGTAGTTTATTTTTCATTTGAGGAAATTATAGATAAATTATTTTTATATTCATATTTTTGAACATATTTAAATTGGATTTTGATGAAGAGGGGTTTGAAGCACCACTCTACACAACAATCATCTTTAGTGAATATTCAATATTAAGATGCATAGTTTAGGTTCTCTATTTTGGATGTTATATATAAAGACATAAAAATTGGAAAATATCTTTTATTTTCAATTTATTACAAAAATATACGTCATCTTAATATCATTAATGAATTATTATATTTTTTTACGTAGTGAATTCGGAAGAGTCTATAGTGAATAAAAACCATATATGGGACTGAATAACTCTAATATAACGTGAATCAAATATCAATGGATTGCATGATACAATTGATATCAGCAGTTTTGGAATTTAAATCTACCAATTTTGTGTAATTTTGATAATGGGGATTGGATTGAGTTAATGTGTCAGCACCCCCCTCCCCCCCATGTTACCCCTCTAGGGATTAAAATGAGAGCAAGAAAATAATGATGACAAAATATATCCTCCAACAGGAATAAGGTAGACAAAAATAATAGGTTTATTTCATACAAAAAATGGGTGGCATTTAAAATCTAGGAATAATGTGTTTTTAAATATTACTTAATAACACCAAAAATTTAATTCTTGTAAATAAATAAAATATCATAATCATTCTAGTTTGGACATAAAACTAAATAAGAAAAAAAACTAAAAGTACCAAAAGATAATTGTTTATAATTTCCTAAAGTACCCACCTAATCGTAAATTAATCCATGATTTATTAATTTCGATCTTTATCATCAACCATGTCCCTCAGTCCTAAAAACAATATATATATATATATATATGTTGAGTATAATATGTATACGTATTAGGATCATTCTTGAAGAATCCTGTGAAAAATATAACGAAGGCATTCTAAATCCCATGGATAAAATAGTTGAAAGAAACATTTCACCTATACAAGTATAATAATCTCCCATCCCCACCAATATTCTCTCACATAGTATTTCATAAAATAGATAATATAATATGAAACATAATAAAAGTGAAGGTACACTGATTCCACTTTCCCAATGGTTTTCCTTTCTACCCTTACGACTCACATACGTATATTTTTAACTCTAAATATATAATCATTCTTAAAGAATCATGGAACATTGAAACGTACCATGAAACTTGTTTATCACATCATCTCATCATCTCATCATCAACATTCTATGTAAGGGTAGTAACCAAGAAATTTCCAAGAGCCCCTAAAACCCCTATATCATGTATTATACATAAAAATATTGTAACCCATATTGAACATATTGATAAAAATACTTAGGATACTATTTCTAAAGGCATATGTGTTATAAAATAAATATGATCCATTATAACCTCATACTAAATAATATGTGGGAAAAGTGAAAAAACACATACCAGTACAACACTACTTGGAGAAGAGAGTGGTAAAGGAGGGGGTATTCTACCTTACATTCATCACTAATATGTATTTCTTAGAAAACACCATATAGAGTCTACTAATATCATTCACCAACTAACATGGGTTGGGTAACATATGAGATCAAAAAACATACAAATATACATATAGCTAACAACCATACTATTGAAAACTACTTACACATAACCCAATCTATATTTATCCTATTACGGACAGTGACATATATTTATAAGGAATATAGATCCTATAATCACATAAACATTCCAAGACAAATTATTATAATTCTATCCGCTAAAAACATTAATAATTTAATTAATAATAAATTTTGATGAAAACCAGTCACATATATATATCTTATAGTTCATAAATATTAATCTTCATTTATAATATCATTCATCAACTAACCCTGTGCGATAAAACATTTAGCATTAATTATCATTCGTCAAAATTATGAATTATAGGACCCACCTAATGATACCAAAAAAGAGATGCTTAAACCAAGCATTACTTGCAATTTCATGAAATAGGGAAAAGAATGTTATTAATAGAAACTCATTAATCCAAAATTTAAAATATATTAATTATCATGAAATCACCCAAGAATTGAAAATGTTAAATAATGAGTATTTAATTATTCAACCCATTCCATAATCCTTGATTTTGTACCTAACACCGCTATACATATCCTCATTCATCTCTCCTTTATAGGTTCCAACGACATCCATAAACTGAGTCATCCACACCCACTCCCATTAAACCATCCTCTATCGGAGGCTAAAATATTGTCTCATAAAAAAGTTACTTGTAAAACTTAATCACTCATGGTAGAATGTAAAAAAAACAATAGGGAATTAGACCATAAATGAGAGGAATATAATACATATAAGAAAAAAGCTCACTTAGACCGAAAAAAATATTTTTCTTAAATGACAAATTCTTTGAACATATTTGTGTAAATAATTTATTTGTAATGGTTGAAACGCCTTGAAACCTATGGATTTAGATATAAATATATCTGAATTAAACAAAATTCATGCATCACTTATAGTTTCATGAATTGACAGATGAAAAATAACAATAAATATTCCTCTTTACAATTTATCCATAAAGAATTACCAGAATTTCCTTCTTTATAAAATTCCAAACATTAAATTTTTTTATTTATAGAGTAAGAAATAATATGACACTAAATTTAATATAAATATGAGAACCATTAATATTTTATAAACACACGTTATTACTATAACCAAACCCAATTAATTAATTAAGTCTTAATCTTCCTTGAGGTTAATAAAAAATTACCCAATGATAAAAAAAATACATTTATGATTTTATATAATAATAAAAATAAATAATGAATAATATACCTTGATTTAGATATTCACACTCAATAAACAAGAATGTATGATAAAGTGTAACCATTGGGATAAAAACTTCTGTGATCAAGGAATACTAGCTTGAAATTTCCACCTAAGGTGATAGATAATTAATGGTCCAAGGGTTAGAACCCAAAAAAATTTGATCATAGGGTTATAATATATTAAAAAAAATCCTAAAAATAATTAATTTTAATTGTTAATTAATGGGATAATTGAATCAATATCATACAATTTTCATCTGGGGAATCTAAAAAATAAAAACCTTGAATAAAATAAGCATGAAACTATTAATATATGTGAATAATTGAATTAAAACAGCATTAAATAAATATTCTTAAGTATATTAGTATTTAACAATTAAAATTTATTTTATTCGTCAGGAATGGTGATGATTTGGGGTGTTCTGAATATTTTTTTAACTATCACCAATTCATTCATTAAGATCCTGATGATTGTTAGTGTGCCAACCCGACTCGACTTAGGTTAGGGTTTCTATCCCTTAAACAAGTTTTCTTTCCCAAAATACAACATATAACATATCTATATGATCTATTTATCCATCTACATTTCAGACATGATGTTCTTAATGTTGTCATTTCATGATTTCTCCTTCATTGGAATCTTCTATTTGGTATATTTTTTATAGAAGAACATTTTGTACAACACAAATTCAAAAATAGAATTCCTGGTGGTGTTTATAGACACGGTGAAACATGCACCATAACACCTTACTGAAACATATTATCCATTACCCTGGGTATAACACAACCTTCAGTTTGTCCATAACCATGGTGCAGTAACCCCTGAAATTCGCCAAGACTACTCTCATTACCTCTAAAACACATACAGACTCCTTCTTAGGACCACGGATCCTAAGGAAACATAATGGATGGTTTGGGAAGGTCCCAACCATTATATTAGATTACTCATAGAAAATTATCAAACATAATCATTAAAACCAACCCCATAGAGAAGAAAAAAATGGTCCATCTCAACAAACACTCCATGAGATACCTCTCTGTAATCTCCCTATCATAGGTGTGTAACCACCTAAAATAGATGAAAAATTCACCAGTAAACCAATTTGTAACAACATACACTCAGCGAATATACCTCTCAAAAAATATGATGACCACAACTAATTAATCGTGAATGAGATAAATGTATCATAATACATGTATTGGTCAACAACAATAATGAATCAATAATCATCTTTACAAAATAAGAGATAATAATTTTAAAATTTGTGATACAAAGTAAATAACTATGAATTTAGATCCCAAATTATCTACTCTATTAAACAATGTAAAAAAAGAAAAAAAAATATAATATAATGCTCCCCCAACACTATATCTTGATGGTCCAAGATCTCCACTAGTTGGTCCATGAAGGCCTCATTATCACCAAAAAATATCTCACCCCAATCGATGATGCGAGATATTCTATAAAGATACCAGTTAATCAAAAATTTATGAAAGGAATCATAGATAAGTATTATATTAGGGGGTTTGCTCTCTAATATGCAACAAATCTAGTATGATATAATACCATAATATTCAAAAAAAATTGCGGATAATAATTAGACTGACGAAAAACATTTATATGAACATGATGAGGAGTTACCGTTATGAAAACTGACCTCCAATATGGACCAACAGTAGCCTTTTATTATGATCATAATAGGACTTATGATGATCAAAAATATCAACCATCCCCTATTAAATCACATGAACCAACTATATCATTGTTTGTACTACTTTGTAAATGATAATTGATGATTCTTAGACCCCATTCCAACACAATATAGAATGATAATATCATTGATAAAAATCATCAAATTATTACATACCAACTCTTCAGTGGAAGATATTTTTATACATAAATTCAAAAAATGGAATCCCCATAAAAATTTTATCAAAATTATAATCACTAGTTCCCACTATGGATTCATTATTATTTCTGGTTTTTATTTTCTAATCAACCATGTAGCGATGAAAATATTTTCTCAGTAACAACTAAGAGAAAAAAATGAAATAGACATCTCCACACCTGGTGGTGAAATGATGACCAAGATTAGAGATTATCATCCTTAGGGATCTATGGAACAAAATTAAATCCAATATATACATATTTTCTTAACCCTCCAATGATATCAACACTTTGATTGTTAATAGGTGAGATGGTGTTTAAACAAATAATATATCAACCATATATCATAAAATACTCTATGATAATGAGGCAAAATGATAATAAATTACATTTAAATTTCCTCCAACTTCCTCTATGGAACATTTAATAGGTGGGTAAAACAAATAGTAGCATTATTCTCAACTATGGCCTTCTAGAAGAAAAAATATCATGAAAAGAATAGTGTAACTATAGACTTTATCCTAATCCACAAAAATATACCTCTCATAAAATGATATATCTTTTATAATTGGGTATTATAATTAATTTTGATCTATTGAATTCATGAAGAACACCCCATCCATCACTAAAAGAATGAAAAGGACCCCATGAAAAAACTCTTAGTATTTTTCATCATTGGACCATCTATTTGAGTAATGACTAAATAAAACTTAATATCCCCAAACCATTACATTCGAATCACCTATATATGACTCATAAACTTGCTTCTCTAAGTAGGACTTCCTGTTTATCTAGAAAATGAAACCCTTTATACTTACCTCTCCCATGTCATGATTCATTATAGATATATCTTCAATCACTCTCAATGAATATCAATATTCAAGGAATGGGTCACTTTGTGACATCCTTTATAGAATAACATCCATTACATTTTCCATTCACGGTTCTTATAAACCCTCAAAGTCATAGTCTGGTAAACATTACATGAAACATCATTGTCAAATGTTTAGGCCAAACTGATAGAATAAATTCCTTAGGATCTACTAATAGTGTAAAAGCACAAAGAATTAACCGATGAGGTAGAACCTCCATGACTTCATAGAAAATATGATGACTTCCTACCTTAGAACATGGGTGGTGTAATTATGTTTATTGGATAATATCAACCAAGTCCCATGATTTGAAATATCCAATCAAATGATATGAACAATTAAAATAGACCTCAATCATAACTCCTCCTTCATGTTAATGATCATCTTGAGTTCTGGTGAAATTTATACTTTCAATAGATTAATGAATCCTGACACTATTCATTCAATAAGAATTCCTAATCCATTCTAGTCATGGTTCTTAGTGGAGAATAGTTCTTAAATAATTAATGGAAAAAACTCCGATAATTGCATGTAATACTATGGAAAAATCACACCTCTATAATAGAAGTGGGAGATTTATAGTGAAACCCGTCATTGATCATTGAAGGATGCACAAAACAAATCCTGGATAGTTCGTGGTATTCCCCATGAAATGAACTACATGAACCAAAACTCACACATTGATTAATTACTCAACAAAATCTATTTAAAAAACCCCAAAAACATAATGGAGATTGTATTTATGATTATTCATAGACTCATAATACACACTAATTTCATTGATGAAAACCACCATGATAATGTATAAAAACTCTTGAAACACATAATTGTTCACTACCATGAACATGTATTCATAATTTGTCAAACCAAATGACACTAAAATGAATTCATGATTATCATAATGACATCATAATGTTACGTTTAGTATATCATAAACCATATCCCATATATGATGATATACCAATCACATATCAATGTTCACTAACCAAAAAGATACATTTAGTTGATAGAATATATCTGACATCCATTCATTTTGATAGTTCTTAGTCATTATAACTAGAATAAATATCTAATAATTAATACATAGACATTGTATGTCATTAGACTTATATAGAAATATAACTGTGGCACCCCAATGAGACATGATCGACTATTAAAAACCAAAATTAAATATAATATTTATATATTTGTAACTATCCTATATTATAGATGTTGTCATCCTATATGAAGACTTCAATATCAGTGAAATAGTAGGTTATATGTCATTCCCATGATCAGTACCACATTAAGGGGTTAATTACCAACCTCTTTAAGAAATAAATTATAGTAATATTTCATAAACGTGTTAAAATAATGCTTCTTGAACCTCTAAAAACATTTCATAAACTCAAAAATAAATGAATTTAAGGATGTAATACATCTCTGACCCATCCAAGGGTCTCTCTTTCAAATGATGATGAAAAAATATCAATATTTATCATATAATCAGATATTTATATAGAAGTCATTAATGATTCCATGAACAAAAAACAACCAAGCCATTCTAAAGATGATGTCATATGGATATATCTTTATTAATTGGATTTCTCCCCAATATTTGTATTAACCCAACACTTTATCATAGTATTCACATACTTAATAGAGTATAAATAAACCTCTATATGTTGTGGTATGGTTTTGGGGGAATGGAATTCTTTTCAACACATATCAAAAAGAATGGATTAGGGAAATATATTGGAATTAGACTATATATCTGGAATTAAATAAAATCATGCATCCATGTAGAAAAAATTAAAATCTAGAATGACTTCTAGTTCTATCGATGCTAGAAACTATGAAGGATGGAGTGGATCATGAACTTCTCAATAGTCACTCTATCTCAGATGGAGAAACACTCAGTGTACAATTATTGTACTCTAAGGACAAGGACAAGTATGGTGTTTTCCCCAGCCTTCCCCATCCCTCACTGCTAATAAAAAGATATAGAACTATAACATTATTTCATGGTTGAATCTATAGAAATTTATGAACCGTAAGTTTAATAGAATAGACACACCCCCTATTAAAAAACATACAACACCCTCTCGATTATGATCTATGACCTCTACATGAAAAACAGACATCATATCTATTTAAATTGGTCGATACACCACAAACAATGTAGAAATGTGATCTTGTAGGCTAAGACACACCCCTGACTATTTAAAAACTCTTATATAGATGAAACATGGAAACCCCAAACCATATCTCGTGTATGAGGGTAATCTCGATTACTCACAACTCATGAGGATTTGGCCATGGATAGTGTCTTATATATGACCTCTTCAATCCCTAGAACCTCTATATATATATCTATAGTGTAAATTAGGAACCATGGGGTTGGTTATATATATAAATCTACCTGATTTTCCCCATCTTTAACTTCCACATCTAAAAATATTATTGAAGAATATTGGATAAGTTTCCTAAAATGGATTTCAAACTCTAACATGCTGAAAACCCATGGTTGAATGTGGTGAAACTCAAGTTGAATGGACATGTTTTTAATTTGAAAAATAAAATATAGTTTTATATTATATTATAATTAATCAAAGAAGACAATATACTCCATGTGATCCCAAATGAATTAGAACCACCACATCCCAGATTCCCCTCACAACATCATCAAAGCTATTCAAACCCATTGAACTTATGAGAACGACCTGAATTGAAGACTATATTCACTTCCTCTAAAAATTACTTCATCACTATGTTTGAATGATATCCCCAACAAATTTTTTTAATATATCACAAAAACTACATGAATTTCCTCTTCCATATGTGTTCATTTTCAACCTCAACTCAATTTTGATATGTTGTTCTATCCTACAAAATATATTCCTCATGAACATGTGGAGGATGTCGAACTAGAGCCACCCCTATAAAATAAAAAATGGTTATGGAATCATAGAGTACGAAAATTTAATAATTAAGAAAAAGTAATATATTATGCAACGTCATTCTCACAATATATACAAATTCAAATATATTTTTTGAAGTGAATAATGCATGGTTCATTATTTTACCTCAACCCACTGACCAATGTCAATAAAATTCATGGGATCAGTAAACATAATGGTAGCTAAATTAGACCTTATGGGTCACTAATGTGCTCTATGATGTCAATTATACAATGTTGAAATTTCATATTATGTTTATCTCAAAACATTTCTCTACTGAACCATGTAGTCTTCACTTGGTCCTACCACCAAACTCCATCTTATCCATCATCCTTACCTCTAATGAAACTCTATCTTGACACACCTACACCTCCAAATATTCCCATCAAAGTATAATAAGTACATAATGGAAATAATAATTCTTTAATCCCACCATTAATATGATGTGGGTTAGTGATATGAACCAATGTTTTATCGTATAAAAAAATGGGTGGAATTACCATTAAAAAAATGAGGAATATGAGATATGATAAGAATACCAAAAAAACTCTTACTCATAAAATATATAAAGTTCCCAAAAATTTATATTATGTTATATTACTAAAAGAACAATGGATGCACTACTTGTATGAAAATATATTTCTCAATAATGTACCTGAATCCCAAATAGTACCTGAATAACAATAGGAGTATGTAAAATCCATCTTGATCACCAAATATATGTTTCCATAATGAAAACTAGTATATATATACATTGATTCCCCAAGATTGGAATGTGTTGTAGTATTTTTTGTGGAGATACTCGTGTACTGTAAAATGAATGTGTAATAAATCCGAGTGAGTAAATATGGGAATCTAAGCTATCGCCTAAACTAATATATTATGTTACCAACCTCACAATGGCTCTCTAAATAATTCTATCATACATGAGATAATATAACTTTTAATATATATATATATATATATATATATATATATATATATGAAGGCATCCCACTACCACTTCCCCACTAGTTTTATACTATTCCTTAAAGTCTCATTGATGATCCATATCTCTTTATACAAATAATCCTTCCGAAGACACCAAAGATACTACAAAATATCATGCACCATGACTGGAAATCATCTCATAACAAAATTCAATCTATAGATAGTGTCATGTTAGTTTTTATGAGACACCATATCCAGTACATCATATATTATACCTCAAATCTATCATAACCCGTATAAATAATTACCCAAATATACTATAGGATATTATATCCAGAGATACATATATGTGAGAGTTAATATAATCGATCACAACCCTCTACCCATGTATATATGGGATAGGTGACCACCATTAATACAAAAACAATAATACTATCTGGATAAGGTAGTCTGTAAGGAGGGGGTAGTCCACTATCTATTCCACACGAACCATGATATTGGGGAAAACAACCTCTAAAGTCCAATTGTGTGAGTTTCCCTACTGATTTGGGTGGAGTATCTTATGAAATAAAATGACATTAGAATATATATAGGTCAGAACCGCACTATGAAAATTATATATCCTTTAAAAAATATATCTATCATCCCTCAGAAACCCAACTTCCAATTCCATGAAATATATATATCTTATAAGCACCAAATTATTTCATGATAGTCTTATTTAATTAATTTTGTTAAAAAATATATAATTTATTTAATGGACAACTAACTTCGTTACCCACTAAGAATATTCTAACAAATTTCATTATTCTGAAAGAGTTTGGATAATTTAAAATTCTGTTAAAACAACATAATAGTGGGTTATAATATACAACATTCATCAACATTCCATAATTACCTGTAATCTAGTACTCTTCCAAATATATCCAGAAAATATTTAAAAAAAGAACTACCATCAGCATTTAGATATAGGTAAGGGAAGGTAGAAATAATATTCCATGTTATCATCCCACTAAAAACTAATCATGATAAATCTAGAATCCCAACCTTCATACCAAAAAAATATGAGTAATGCTAGATTCAACACAATCCATTAGTCTTAGTTCCATCTAAAACAACACCATTCGTATAACCATTTATCTTCCTATCACATGTGTCAACTAATACCCTAATATTAGGCTTCCCTACTAATTATCATAAAAAAATAATCTATTCCAGGCTCACATAATTATATATATCAAGACTCATCATCTAGATAAATCAAAAAATGTATAACAACAAAATAAAAAACCACATTGAATAATGGGTAGAAAAAAATGCATCCAACCTTTCAAAGATAATGTTCTCAGTTAAACCCATTTGATTTTATTCATTGGAAAAATTCATATATTTTCCTGAATTAAATGATTTATTTTTCATAGGTCATAACAACATTAATACATTGGAATCACTGATCAAAAAATATGAATTAAAAATTATTTTTCCATCACATCCATTTCCATCAATTACATGAGTAATGGTAAACATTAACATGCATATTTTTTATATATCCAACAATAATTTCCATCTTTTAGTTCATTATTTAATTATAAAAAAAATGAAACATCCATTATGTAGCATAGAAAATATATTAATATATCTATAAAATAATGAGGCAATCGGATAATATATAATTATCACATTTGATGGATACAACAAAAACAATTAATTATCTAATCTTGGTTTATTATTCATTATGGATAATAACTATGATAACCTATGAGATAAATAAGGACACAACGATTATCACACATCAGAGTAAAAAGAATAAAATAATCTCATGCATTTATTCTTTAAAAAAATTATTTACATAAGAAAGGATTATCAAATAACACCTTTAAAAAAATTACTAGCATTATGAAGGAAGGGAGGAAAGAACCTTTATCCAATGGTTCACAATAGTCAATAATAAAATGGTTGGTACCCAAAAGTAGCTGATAAAATTGATCCATGCATATTTAACCAAAAAAATTAGTTATAAATTCTATCAACGGAGCCAATTCATGATAAAAAACTCAATAATAACCTCAGAGCGTATGATATGTACTGAAAGAATAGTAAATCCGGAAGAGAAGAGCTAATCAGTTATTAGAGATGAATAGTATAATAAAAATCATATTTTAGACCACTTTTTAATGGTTCAAAGATGTATATATCAATGAAAAAACAATTATGATTTTGGTCATTTAATGACTATTTAGTTGTCCCCCACATCATCCACAATAATCGTCGGGTTATTTAGATTGCTTTCCAAAAATTATTTCCACCAGTGATTGTTCCCACATCTATGTGACTTTACCCTCAACACAATATATATCATGGCCCACCATTCTATTACACCATCAATGATTCAGAAAGGATATCCCCTAATGTTCTACACCCGATACCCCACCATTTTAGAAAATTTAGATGATGTCTATTTTGGACATGAGGACACCACGACAAACATTTCTACCAATACATCTTGTAAAATCCATGTTACTAGCTTTTTTACACCAAAAACAAATTACAAATGTAGAATCCTCGGTAAATAAAGAATATGAAATTTTCATATTTATTAATATTTTTGAATTAAATATTAATTTTATATTAATGGGAATGGTATGTTCTATGGCGTACCCAATATACAACTCCAAGTATCTTTGAAATCTTACGGTGCACACAACGTGGAGTTATACAGGAAAATTAAATAATAAAATAATATTATTTTAATTGTTAGTTTACTCCTAGACATTATAATGGCAGGAATGAACTGAACTAACTAAAATATGATTATTCATGTTTGTTAAATGTTTTTACATTTATCCAATAAATTTTAGGGTCTTAAAATACGAATGAATCCAATTTTAATCATAAATACTCTAATATTCATTAAAGAGTCGATTTACAACATTTTGATGGAGAACCATTTTAATATCTAGTTTTGTTAACTTTTATATGTTTTATTTTACAAAGTAATATTCTTCTTTATTATCAGGACATAAAATTTTACTTAGGATTAAATTTTGGTATTTTTATGATAATGTTTATTTTTTAATGAATAATGAAAATACAATAATTTAATTCAAAATTTCCTTTTAATATAATTTATTTATATGGATATATTATCTTTTTAAATTGTTTTAAATTGTAATTAGATTATATTTTACTATTTAATATAATTTAGGTCATTTTAAGTAATTTCACTTTGAAATTGGACATAAACAACTGTCAATATTTTGATAGTTATTATTCCTTTAAAACACGCTTTTTGCATTGATAGCTAGAATTACTTTTAAATTTATTTCTGCTACTTAAAGGTTTTGAATTTAGAAAAATGGATTCCATATTTTGAATCAGGAGGAATAAATTTTGTAAAATGGTAACTTTTATTTTCAGTCATTAGGAATATTTTCATCAGTAAATATTTTATTTTCCATGGTTAAAGGGTAAATCTGGAAAATAAGGGTAAAAATAATATTATAATAATATTAAATTACCTTAACATGTATCCAAATCCTATTTGGATGATACATTTCTGATAATTGGAATCCTTGGGTCAATTTTGGGTCCCCATGGAGCCACATGGGAGTGATGATGACACTTTATATTAATTATTTTAAATTAAATACAATGATTACTTAAACATATATATTTTAGTAAATCAAATTGTGAATTTGGTTGTAAAAGATATCTCATCGACTATAAATATTCATTTGAAAGATAAATAGATTTCCTATATCATGGTAAAAAAAAATTATAATTTTTGGACATATAATAAATAAAATTATTTATGACACAGTAATGATGCAGTGTTTACCTCATTAATGAATGATTTAAATAAAAAAGATTAAAAATATTAAAAAAAATATCCAAATCATTTGAAATTATTATTGGATGATTTTATTCCAAACAAGATTCATCTTGTATTCTAATTTTTTTAGTTTTGGGCCTTTAGATACCGATAATGATTATATAATAAAATAATATTTTCAAACGTTCTTAAAGAGACCCTTCTCCCCCATATAAAAGGACACCACTTATAACCCATTACAAACACTTCTCAAGCCCCATGGGTCATCCAAAATCTACCCAATTAAGCTCCCTACATCCCCCTATTCCACATATAATCCTTACCTTAGGCATAAGGCACTTCAATAAATCATTTTGGTTCAAACCAAATGGTGTTACCTAATTTATAGGTAACATATTTTCATAAGTTCTTTCCTTTTATTTAACTACTACAACCAACTAATCACCCTTTATTTCTTTATTTTATAACAAAAACCAGTATCTTAAATATAGTAGTATATTTTCATGAGATGTATTCAAACTAATATTCCCCACACCTCCATCTAATGGATACGATCATACTATTTCTGTGTACGACAAACTTCGACCTCACAAAACGATGATTATTCAAATATCTCTAACTGCCTCTCATGGTGTCCATTATGATGGAAATATATTTATATGTTATATATATATTTATATTTTATCTTTTCTAATATATTTTTCATTTATTTCAAAACATTATGGTTTCCATAATGGGTAAAAGTGATAATTTCATTTGAGGATGTATGGGCTACCTCCCCCTCAAATTGATATGACTCGTTCCTGCCATACGTGGGATGTATAAATGATAATGTTAATGAAATTATATATGGTTTTATACATAAATTATAATATTCCTATTTATAATGAAGATTTTATTCCATTGAAATAATAAATATAAATTAAAGTAGTGTTCATGCATATGTACGGCTTACCGTCTCTATGAACGGTGCATTTCATTTATTATCTTCAAATGTTATGTACTACTATAAATAAAAATATATTATGGATATATATGATATATATGATATCTAAATAATGAATATAATTATGGAGTTAATGGAATTTTAAGCACATGGAAAATTTATATTTATAAAAAGTTTATTTTAAACTCAAGTTCCAAACATCGACAAAATGTCCGATATGAACTCAAATAATTAACTTATTGTTATCGAATGGTAATAAGTGATATAAAAGGAAATATAAACATGAAAAGTGTTCTTAATAAAGTAGAAATGAACATAAGATTATTATTCATGAAATTAAAGAACGAACATGTCATGTTGGACAAAAAGTAAGGGATGTCGTCTCAATCACTTTTCATTGAGGAATATTTTGTTTTATACCTGACATTATTTTATATAGTGTATAAAACCCTTTGACTATTCATTTCATTCAAAAGGAATATTTTTACTATGAAGTGTTTTTATAAATGACAAAAGGAATGTTTTTATCATTTGTGGCGATAATTACCTCTCTACCACTATAATCGTTAGTTAGATTCCTCTATTAGCCTTATTGTTTATAAAAGGAAAAGAAATCACTTATTCTATTTTTGGGTGTTTTTCGATTTAAAATTGTTTTTGGAATGGATTGATTATTTCAATATCTTGAACTGATTTTTTGTGATTGAATATGAAATGTTATAAGTGAAGTTTTTATATTTTCAATATTCTATGTGTTATGATTTTATAATGGTACTTGGAAATGTGATGGGTGTTTATGTGATAAACCTAATAACGGGTGATGCCGTGATAAAATAGGATGGGTGGTTACGTTATAACCTCCAGTGTATTTGGTATGGATTTTGGCCGTATGGCTATTCCATTTAGTGATATGTGTGGAAGTTGGACGTTTCATTATTCCATTTAAGAATGTTTATGTCCAACGTTGCCTATATATTTTATTTTTGTTTATATGGGTGTTATGGTAATATTTTGGTTAAAAAATAGAAAGCAGTGATCTTTTATTTAGTGAAGAGTATTTAATACTTCATAATGTTGAAAAGTATTTCTTATGATAAAATATTCATGGTTTACTTGTTGTTTTGAAAAAAATAACAGTGCCCATTCTTTGTGTATCCCTTAATGATATTTTTTTTCACATCCCATGTTTTTTAAATGACTTTCACAGGACATAAATATGAATAAAGTCCAATATGGGGTCAAGGAAAAGTCATGATGTCTAAAAAATAGAACTAAACATGACTATTTTTTTCAAGATATTTTATTTTATCAAAAAAATTGATACTTAGTAGAAGTGTCTACATGAAATATCCAAATTGTTATGAATATGTTATAGCCTAATTCACTAAATCGATAAACAAAAAATGTCCCCGATGGAATTTATTCATTTAATTTATGATTATGTAATGTTTTAAGTCTGGGTCCTTATATTTTGTATCAGATAACATTTTAGACATCTTTAGGAATTAAGATATTGTTAAATTAATATCTATAAATTAATTTGTGGAAAAATTGAAATGATATAGCATTTATATATTACCATGTTGCTTTACTAAAGATATTTATGTGTTCAAAATGGTTTTTGTAGAGGTAATAGGGTAACTATATTGGGAAGGAATACATCAGAGAATAACCTTCCAAATAAGCAACTTGAGATGGTCGAAATCAAAACTGAACAGTTTGTTATATTTATGGAACAATTGACTCATGCTATAAATAGTGACGGTATCCATGGATGATATCTACCAGATCAACCCCAGAGAAACATTTTAGTAGTGGAGCATTTTATAAGGAAATTTCCCCCATCATTCAGAGGGTCAACTAACCTAGTGCTAACTGAATTTTTGATTAAAGCACTGGAAAATATTTTTGATGTCATGGAGTATTCATGAAATCAAAAGGTTAGTCTAAATGTTTACCATTTTGAAGGTGAAGTTGATCAGTGGTGGTTGATGGTGAAAAATATCTAGGATAGTGAGGGGATTGATTCCCTTTATTGGGATGAATTCAAATGTATGTATCTTGAGAAATAATTTCTTTAGGTGGTTTGACATAGGATAGAAAAACAATTCTTGGAATTGAGGCAAGAGGATGAATTATTGGCTTCTTATGATGAAAATTTCACTCATAAGGAATGGTATGCTTCAAATATCATCTGAGATTGTGATAGTAAGATAAATGGATTTTACTCAGGACTGAAGCCACAATATCAAAGAGATTTAGCATCTCATGAATAAAAAATCTATAAGATTCTCTTTAGATGTTCCATGAATGTAGAAATTGGGTTTTATGATGATTAGGTGTTCAATGAGTGTAAACAAAAGAATTCATCCAGTTGGTTGGAAAATGTATAGAATTCATCAAAGAAGCCTGGAAGTAAAAAAATAAAATATCCATGTTATGAAAAGTGCTGTAAAAAGCATCATGGAGATGGTTTTTCAATGTCTAGAAAGTGATTCTAGTGTGGTATTTCCAATCATATTTCTCCTAAATGTAATGAAGATGATCATGCATATAATGAAAAACCAGCAGTAAGATGTTTTTAATTCAATGAAATGGGTCATTATGCAAATGAGTATCCATAAAATAACTTAACTAATGGAAAGAATCTGGACTACCATCATAAATGGGTGGTGAAACCATATTAAACTACATTAGTAGATGTTGGTCCATTAAATGATGTACTTTCAGGTACACTGTTTGTTTTTTCATATTATGCCAATATGTTGTTTGATTCAGGGACTAAAAATTATTTCATATCAGAGAAGTTTTCTAGTAAATTGGAAGTTCCATCTCAAGATATAATTCATGAACTTATGGTAAAAACACCTTGATGAAATGTTGAGACAAAATAAAATTATAAGAGCCATCATGTCTTTATGTGTGGAAAGAATATACATGGAAGCCTTATTGGTTATACTCTAGTAGAGTTTGATGTTATATTGGGCATGGATTGGATTTTCCGTCATCATTTAACGATTGAATGCAGAGATAAAGAGGTTTCTTTTCTGAAATAATTTTAGTTTGTGTACATGAATGAACCCATACTTTTGATAACATATTAGGAAGCTGAGAAACTGGTAAAATATGGCAATGAATTTTACCTTGCACATATTGTTGAAAAAAGGAACTGTTCAGACTAATGATGTGCTAGTGGAAAATGGGTGTCTTGATATTTTTTCTGATGAGTTTTCTTGTATAATAACTAATCTATAAGTTGAATTTAATATTGAATTAGTTCTGGATTCTAAGCCAATTTAAAAATCCCCTTATTGAATGGCTCAAATTGACCTTGTATAGTTAATGCTGAATTTTCAAGAGTTATTAGATAATGGTTTCATTTGACCTAGCACATCACCGTGGGGGTGATCCTTTATTTTTTGTTAAAAATAATGATGGTTAAATGATAATTTTCATTTATAATAGTGTATTGAATAACATCACTGTTAAGAATAGGTATCATTTTCCTCATGTCGATGATTTTTTTGATCATCCCTAGGGAGATCAGTTTTTTTCAAAGATTGACTTGAGGTCGGGGTACCAACAGTTGAATTTAATGGAAGTAGCATTCCAAAGACTATGTTTCATACTAGTGTTGGCGATTATGAATTTGTAGTTATGAATTTTTGTTTAACCAATTCACTTATTGTATTCATGGATCTTATGAATAGAATTTTCTGTGAGTTCTTAGAGAAGTTTTTGGTTGTGTTCATTGTTGATATTTTGGTTTATTCTAAAATTAAAGAGGAGAATTAAGGTATTTTAGGATTGTCTTGCGAACATTAAAAGAAAAAAAATTGTATGGTAAATTCAAAAAGTGTGAGTTTTTGTTACAAAAAATATAATTCTTTGGTCACATTGTTTCAAAAAAAGGCATAATTGTTGATCTTTATAAAACAAGAATTGTTGAAGAATGTCCAAGTCCCACAAATATAACTAAAATCCATAGTTTTCTTGGTTTGGAAGGATATTACTGGAGGTTTTTTTAACAATTTTCACAGTTATCTTTCCATGTGAATAAGTTAACTCGAAAAGGAGTTAAGATCATTTCGATAAAAGAATATGATGATTGTTTTCAAGAATTCATAATAATATTAGGGAATTCTATAGTTTTGGCAATACCATCTAGAGATGGTGAGTTTTTTTATCTAAAATTATGCTTTGTTTATAAGACTTTTTTTTATATTTATGAAAATCATTAGGTAATTGATTATGATTTACATAAGTGGAAACCTCATGAGTTAAATTTCCTTACACATTATTTGGAATATGTTGTTGTTTTTTTGCTTTAAAATTTTGTAGGCATCATCTATATGGAGTAAAATTTAAAATATATACTGACAAAAAAGATTAAATAATATATTCACTCAGAAATAATTGAACGTGTGACAAAAGAGATGGCTAGAATTAATCAAGGATTATGATTTCATAATTGATTATGATCAAGGAAAGGATAATAAAGTGGATACTTTTTTAAGCCAAAATAGTAATGCTACATTATCCATGTTAGGTTATGAAAAATATCATTTTATTAATGATTTAATGAACATTGGCATATAAGTTGTTGGTGCAGGAAATTCCACTATTTTGTATCAGGTGTTAGTGAAATCAACTCTATCAGACAGAATTGAGAAAGTTAAAAAGGAAGAGAATGAGTTGCAGAAAGAGGTAGAGTTGGTTAATAAAGTTAAGTTTCCTGATTTTACCCAAGACAATGATTGTTTTTTTGAGATTTTGAAAGAGATTATGTCTCCCTTGTGATTCACAGTTGAAGAATGATTTTTTATATGAAGCTCATACTTCTATGATTTCAGTTCATCATAGAAATACTAAGATGTAGATAGATCAATAGGAGTATTACTAGTGGGATGGAATGAAATGAGATATTTCTTACATTACTATGAAGTGTTTGACTAGTCAACAGGTCAAAGAAATGTTGTAGTGACTGAAAGGGATTCTTCAACCTTTAACGGTTCCAGAGTGGAAATGGGTAAATATATTCATGGACTTCTTTGTGGGATTACCGAATACTTCTCTGGGTAAAAATGCAATTTGGTTTATTTTTGATCGATTAACTAAATCTTTTCATTTCCTTCTTATTCAAGATACTTTTTCTATAGATAATATTTCTCAATTGTATGACAAAGATATAGTTAGGTTGCATGGAGACCCCTCTCAATTATATCTGATTGTGGTCCCAGGACTACTTCTACCTGGTAGAAAGGCCTTTAGAATTCATTTCATACTGAATTAAATTTTAGAAAAGATTTTCATCCACAATTAGATAGACAGTTAGAATGAAAAATTCAGACATTGGAAGAAATTTTTCATGTTTGTTCGATGGATTACATGGAATTTGGGACCAACATCTTTATTTGGTTGAATTTTTTTATAATAGTACTTTTCATTCTTGTATACAAATGGATCCTTTTGAGGCACTATATTGGAAGTAGTGACGAACTCCATCTTTTTCGGATGAAGTAGGTGAAAAGAAGCTGATGGGTCCAGAATTGGTAGAAGAGATGGTAGAGAAGGTTCTTCTGATTCTGAAGCACCTGAGAATAGCAGCGAGCAGGCAGAAAATTTATGCAGATAACTAGAGTATGAATCTTCCTTTTATTTTAGTTTGTCATGTATTTCTCCAATTTTCTCCATGGAAATGTGTAATGTGGTTTGTCAAGAAGGGAAATTTGAGTATGATATAAATTGGACCCTATAAAATCCAGGAGAATGCTAGATCGGTTTCCTACAGAGTGGATTAACCTCCAAGTTTATCTTTGGTACACAATTGTTTTCATGATTTCAATTTTAGAATGTATATTCTAGATCCATCTCATGTTTTCATCCCAGAGATAGTTCAGTTGGAAGAGAATATCTCTTATGAGGAGAAACCAGTCCAGAATCATGAACAAAGAGACAAAGTGTTTCAGAATAAGGTAATTCAGCACGTAAAAGTTTTTATGAAAACAAAAAAGTTTTAAGAGGCAATGTGGGAATATAAAAATACTATGAGGTATAAATACCCCCTTATATTTCATAAGTGAACTGAATTGCAGGGACGCAATTCCCAAAAGGGGGAAGGTTGTAACTTCCCAGGTAAATAAAAAATATCAAATTTTCACATTTATTAATATTTCTAAATTAAAAATTATTTATACATTAAAGGGTATGCTATGTTTGATGGCGTACCCAATATGAAACAATGGGTTTCTATGAAATCTTACGTTGCACACAACGTGGAGTTACACCGAAAAATATAATAATAAAATAATATTATTTTAAATGGTCGTCAATTCTATGCCGTTATAATGAAAGGAATGAATAGAACATACTAAAATATGATTATACATGTTTTTTTTAATGTTTTTAAATTCATCTAATAAATTTTAGTGGTTTAAAATAAGAAATAATACAATTTTAATCATAAATACTCTAATATTCCTTAATGGGATGATTTACCTCCTTTTGATGGAGAATAGTTTTTAAATATAGTTATTTTTACTTTTATATCTTCTATATGACAAAATAATTTTCTTATTTAGAATTGGGATATCAAAATTTACTTTGGATGAAATTTTTGTATTTTGTTGATAATGTTCTTTTTTTAAAAAATAATGAAAAATATTGCATTTAAATTCAAAACTGCCTTTTAATATAGTTTATTTATATAGTTAGATTATTTTTAAAATTCTTTTTATGTGTAAATAGATTATTTATTTACCATTTAATAAAATTTTGATCATTTTATGTAATTTAACATTAAAATTGGACAAAAACAAGTGTCAACTTTTTTATAGATATTATTCCTTAAAAACACAGTTATTGATTTTACAGCGGGAGTTAGTTTTTTAATAATTAGTACCACTTATATGTTTTAAATTTGAAAAAATTGATTCCATAATTGGAATAAGTAGTTCGAAATTGTGTACATATGTACCTTTTTTTAGATATTATGAACATTTACTTAAGTAAATATTTTATTTATCATGGTTAAACGGTAAATATGGTAAATAAAACAATGTTATAATAATAATAGTAAATTACCATTACATGTGTCCTAATATTATTGGATGATACATTTTCAACCATGGACATCCTTTGATCGATTTTGGGACCCCATGTAGCCACTTGGGAGTGATAATGACAAGTTATATTAATTAATTTATAGTAAAAACCAAGATGACTTAAACATATATCTTTTAGTCAATAAATTTTTACATGTGGTTATATAAGTTATCTATTAAAATATAAATATTAATATTAAATCTAAAAATATTTCCTACATCATGGTAGTTTTTTTATAATTTTTAGACATCCAATATATAATACTATTTATGACACAATAATGATGCAATGTTTACCTCATTAATGAATGATATAAATAAATAAGATTCTAAAAATTAAACAAATATCCAAAACCTATACAATTATAATTATATGATTTTAAATTGAACAAAATCCATCATATCTTTGATTTTAATGAGTTTTTGACGTTGAGAAACCGAAAATCATTATATAATAAATAAATATTTTCAAACATTCCTAAAGAGACCATAATCTCCCTTATAAAAGGACAACGCTTCTAACCCATTCCCCAAACTTCTGAAGCCCCTTGTATTTTCAAAAATATACACAATTTATCTCCCTACATTACCCACTTCTACATAGAAGCCTTACATCAGTCATAAGGTACTTAAAGAATTCCTTTTGGTTCAATTAAAATGGGTTATCTGATTTAATGGTCTCATCTTCTCTTAAGTTCATTTATTTTATTTCAATTCTCCAAACCCATATACTCTATTTATTTATCTATTTTATAACCACACCAGTATATTCAATATAAAAGGATTTAGTTATGATAAGTATTTAAACTACACTTATATACACCTCTATATAATGGATATGAACATACTGTTTCTATGGACTGCGAATTACTGTCTAACGAAATAATGATTACTCAAATATCTCCAATCACCTCTCATGGTATCCATTATGATATAACCATATTTATATGTAATATATGTCTATATTTTATCTTTAAATTTGTATTTTTCATTTATATAATTCCTTTCTGTTTTCCGTAATGGGTAAAAGTGATAATTTCATTTGAGGAAGTGCGGACTACCGCCCCCTCAAAGTTATATGACTCATTCATTCCAAATGTGGGATGTATAAAAGATGTATTTAATGAAATTATATATGATATTATACTTTAATTATAATATATCTATGTATAATTATGTTTTAATTCCATTAAAATATGAAATATAATTGAAAGTAGTGTTCAGGCATACGTACGACTTACCGTCTCCATGAACGGAGCATTTCATTTCTTATCACTTAATGTTATGTACTTTTATAAATAAATATATATAATGGATATATATGATATATATGATATCTAAATAATTAATATAATTTATGAGATAATGGAATTTTGACCACATGGATAATTTATAATTATAAAATGTTCATTTTTATCTCAAGTTCCAAACATCGAAAAAATGTCTGATATGAACTCAAATAATTAAATAATTGTTATTAAAAGTTAATAAGTGATATAAAATGAACAATAAACATGAAAAAGGGTCTTAATCAAGTCGAAATTAACTTAAGTTTATTTTTCAATATATTAAAGAACTAACAAGTCATGTTGGACACAATGTAAGGGACTTCATTTAAATCTTCTTTCATTGAGGAATATTTTATTTTATACACGACATTCTTTTTTACAGTGTATAAACCACCTTGGCTTTTCATTTCGTTCAAAGGGGATATTTATTATATTAAGGGTTTTACTAAATGAAAAAAGGAATGTTTTTAACATTTGCGGTGACAATGAACTATCCACCTCTGTAATCGATAGTTGTCTTCATCTATAAGACTTCATGTATGTAAATGGAAAATAAATACATTATTCTATTTTGGTCTATTATGGTATTGAAAATGTTTTTATAAATGTATTTATTATTTAAATGTATTGAAATGTTTTCTTTTGATTAAAAATGAAATGTTTTTAGTGAAATGATTATATTTTCAATATTTTATGTGTTATGATTTTATAATAGTACTTAGAAATTTGACGGGTTGTTACGTGATATACCAAATGACGAGTGGTGCCATGATAAAATAGGATGGGTGGTTACGTTTTATCCTCCAATGAATTGGGTATTGAAATTGGCCATATGACTATTACATTGAGTGATATTTGTGGAAGTCGATCATGTGATTATTTTATTTAAGTATGATTATGTCCCAAGTTACCTATATATGTTATGTGTTCTTTCTATGGGTTTATGGTAATATTTTGGTTACAAAATAGTAAGAAATGGCATTTTATTCAGTGAAGAGTATTTTCTAATTCATAATGGTGAAAATTATTACTTATGATAAAATAATCAAGGATTACTTGTTGTTTTTAAAAACAAACATTTTTCCTTATTTGTGTATCCCTTACTGAAATTTTTATGCTCATCCTGAGTTTCTTTTGAAATATTGTTTCACATGAATTAAGGATAAATAAGGTAATGGATGGGATCAATAAAAATTCAGGATGTTTAAAATATGGAACTAGACCTGATTAATTTTTTTCAAGAGTTTTTATTTTATGAAAAAAACTGATACTGAGTATAAGTGTCTAAATGTAATATAATAATTTTTATGTATATGTTATAGCCTAATTCTCTAATGCTCAAAACCTGAAAAGATACTTGATTTGAATTATTCATTTAATTCACGATTATCTAATGTTTTAAGGTCGGGTGGTTATAACAAGACCAAAAAGGATTGTGCATTCCCTCATATAAAACATATCCTTCACCATGCCATCCACCAAGGCATAGTTACCCCCATAATGTCTAACACCGCTCCACTAGCCTCTAGAACACCTCTAGACTCCCTCTAGGCAGCCATGAGACAAGTGAAAACAAAAATAAATTTCATATATTGTGTCGAAATATACATACGCGATTGTGGAAGGTTATATTTTGAATGATTGAATCATGATATTTATTATTCTTTCATAATTGTTTGGATTGTTTTCAAAAGTATTATTTTTTGATATGTATCAAAGTGATATATATATATATATATATATATATATATATATTTCTACCAGTGGTATTTTTCTATTGTTGATTCCTTAATAAATTAAAATCACATGATATAATATTGATGAACAACAAAAAAATTTATTTTTATAGTAAATCTAAAAATATTTATTTAACATAAAAATTATAGTAGATGTTGGTTTTTTATTTTCATAATAATGGATTTATATTTTTTTGAAAATTCTATTTTTTTTATTTCTATAACAATATCATATTTTAAGAATTTTGAATCAAGGGGAACTATATGTATGATTTTTCTATAAAAAAAATTTAAAAATAAATTATATTTAGTATATTGTTAAATTGTTATGATTGAATTTAAATTTAGGATAACAATATTTCATATATTTTAATAAAAATTATTTCAAATGAATAATGGTGTCATATGTAAACAAATAAGAAGTATTGGGAATGACTATCAAGTTAAAATAAATAGATATAAGATTTTGTGATAAAAATAATTATTATAATCGACATGGAGGGAATCCGTAGTATATCATACATACAGGGTGGATCATTTAATTGTGAACAAAAAAATAGTTCAAGATCAAGGATATTTGAGGTTATGACATCCAACCTAAAAGGTTTTTAAATTTTTAAAATCATTTTGTTCATCATTACTGTAATTAACATTTATAATGAACTTATTTATATTATAACCTTACCACCACGAGTGTCTTTTATATTTCTAAATTTATTATGTGATTGTTTTTTATATTATGTTTAAGATTATTTAATTAGTTCTGTAAAAATATTTTTAAATATATTAACACTACATTCAAATGGAATAATTTACATGATTTGGGATAGATATTATATGATAATATAAAGGAGTTAGTTGTAAAATATTATTGAATATTATATTATAATCTCCTTCTTAATCAATTTAGTCTGTATTTGTAGAGGTTAATTTTAAGATAAATGAAATGGTAAAGATACATTTTCATGAGTTATAATTTATTGAAATATACATTTTGAGATACATGACTATATTTGAAAATTATTTGTTATTGTAATTGAACTATCAAGGGTAGATAAGTTCCAGTCATATTGTAATGTTTTTCATGTATTTATATGGTTTTCTTTAATTAAATATAATGGATATTTTTTTAATATACCTTATCATTTTTTCGATTTGAAATAAATAAATATATTTTTATTTAATATAATTATTTTTTTAACTGTAATCATTCACCATTTAATTCATGTTATCACTCAACACCAAATGATATACTACGCTGATCAGATAATGCAATTTTCTTCATGTTATGACCATACAGGGGCACCAAATGTAAAAAATATGGGACTAGTGGAATATTTAATGTTTAAATTTAAAATTTTTTATGATTAAATTTGATTCATATTTTGAAAAATCTATAATTAAGGAATGAACTTAATTCCAGAGATATGTACAAGTAGGTGAACTATATAATCACTAAATAATATTACTAAAACATTAGTTGAATCAAATGGCAGACTAATAAATGATTCCACTAAGAGGTTATTTATTGACACGAATTCCTTAGGGGGACACCAAAAGTTTATTGGGATTCGACCATATTTATTAATCATTTTTTATAACTTTTATAAGGGTGTTTAAATATATATATTTTTTGGATTTTGGATTAATGAAAGTATTTGATATTTCCAAGCATTTATTCATATAAGAAACCATTTATCCCATCATTTTCATCCTAAAAATATCATAATTAGATTATATATCTGCTGATTCAAATCATTTTATATTCTATTTATGGCATATGGAATAAAATTTTATTATCTTCCAAACCTAGAACTTTTTTTGAAATTTAATCATGGTTATGTTTCAATATTATAAAAATATTCATTAATATATCATGTTTTATTGAATTATTGATTACTTGTTCTTGAAGATGAATTAAAAAACTATTAAGAAATTTTATTTTCCACTATATGAATGTTAGGTGACATCTCTAACATGAAATTTGTTATGTTGTGTTCTATAAATTAAAAAAATTTGTTTTTTATTAATATTCAATCTTTCATTATGAGTATAGTGACCCAAAATATTCATACATCTATATTATATCATAATATATGGATTTTAATTTCATCTTAATGACACACTTGAGTATTTTAATGTTTTGTTTTATTTGGAAAGTTTAATACATATAAAACATTTTTATAAGTGAACTAAACCATCTTCCACTATGTTCATCATAAATAGAACCCTTCATATAAATATCATATTTAATTCTTTTCTTCATAACATGGTTAAAGGAAACTTAAGAAATGGAGATCTCAAATTATTAGTAAGGGTAATCACATGGGATATCAATTGATGATCATATGAATGAATAATGTTTATATAATAGTTTGATATCACTAATATAACATACAATGTTAATTCTAAATATATCATGGACTATATGCATAAATCCTAGAATAAAATATTATTATTTTAAAACACGGGAATCATAAGAGTGGGAATTAAATATAAATAATTTATGAACAACAATATCATGCATATATATATATGGGGAACCATCATAAGTTATTTTGACATTTCATGTTTAACTTTTTTGAATTGATACCATGAAATCATAAATTATCATGAATCAGTACATGTTTCCCATAGAGGATTAAGAACATGAACTTGTTTCCTATAATAATCTGATGAAATTTTAAACATTAACCATTCCATTATCAGTCCATATATATCCATATACACCCATCACATAATGAAATAAATATATATATATATGTCTTCCATAATATAATTAAACATTTATTATATCATTATATCATAACTCACATAAATAAAATGGTGTTGTAAAAATTTCCCAAAAACATCATAGCATAACCCTAGATAAATAAATTGGTTTTATGAACATCAAATATCATAATCACAAACCATAAAGTATATGAACAATGATTGTACCATTGAATAATATCCCATGTAAAATGGATGCAACATCGAGGATGATTTTCATTTATGAAAAATAATACCATAAATTATCATTGTACAAAATCCTGACGAAAATACCGATTTTAGTTTGACAATACCATTTATAGTTTAACAGTTTCCCATTATTAAAGGAATAAATTTAGTTTAAAATTATATTTTATATTTTTAATAATGTGTTTTATTAATTAAAGGGTCGTGATGGTGGGAAAAAAATTTATTTGAAACACATTATAACAATGATTCCATTTACCTTTTTGATACAATGTCAATGGAGCCTTGTTTAAAAAATTACTAGAAGAATTATTTTGAACTACTTTATAAAATTTAAAACATGGTTCAATATTTATTTAAAAAATTATTATAGAATAATAAAAATGTTCATTTAATTTTTTTAGAAAACATACACATGAAATAAAATTTATTTGTAACTAAAAGGGAAAAATAAATTAAATTATTCATAAAATTATTCTTCCATTCAATTGAACACATAATGATGGGAAAATGGAAGGTTAAAAATTATTATCTATAAATTAGCATAATATAATAAAATTAATGAATTCTTTATTGATAAATCGTAACACTTTATCATCTAAAGTTTTATAAAAAATATTGATTAAAATATTATTGTACAATATAAACCTTACCACTTTGGTAACTTTGGAATCATAATCCTAATTAAATATGGATCCTTATATGGATATTTAAATACAAATAATTTTAATAATATGGATAAATATAAAATTATTGTAACTATATACATGACATAAATTAAATGGGTGGAGAATATGACATGTACCTCATAGAAAATAAATTTAGACTAAAATCCCTAACATCAAATATCAACATTCTACACACACATTGAATCCTCATATATAATAATTATAGGATTATTATAAATTTATAAAAGATTAAAAATCCTATATAGACTACCACATATGATTTATTAATACTCTTTTATCACTCATTCATTAAAAATTATTTTATAAAACCAATGTTTTTGGTAACAACTAATTTAATGTCCATGTATATTTTTCTTTAATAATTTTATCCCTACATATTATTTATTGTTATACAATTATAATAATAGTAATAATGATATAAAAATTATATATATTATTTTCATAAATATTTATAGTTATCTAAAAAATAGATATATAAAAATAAATTAAAAAATTCATGAAGATAGAAATCTAAACGTATATGTGATATGTGTTTTCATTTTACAAATGTCTGAATAAGAGGATTCACCATTTTCCAATGGTTTTAAAGGTAAGAAGGTAGATGTGATATTACAATACAAATGTATGATTATGTCCTTAATATCATATAAATATATTAAATCCATCATCATATTTATCCAAGATGTGTGATGTTTAAAAATTAATTTCATCGGTTCATGGGGCGGTATCCCTCCGTACACATGATTGAAGGTTTAGTTTCCAATTTGACTGAATGGTAGATATCTTTTTTTTAATAAAATAAAAAAACGTAATCTAACTTGTTAAATAATAATAATATTGTATCCTCATAGTTTAATATTATTTATTTGAGTAGGAAGATGAATAAAATGAAAACTCATGATTGAGAAATATTCATCTTTTTCAGGAATCCTCTTTAGCTTTTCAAATATAGCCTTCATTTGAAGTTATAAATATATTAATATGTCCTATAAAATCTGGTTATATAAATTATAATTGCAATTTTGTAGGTATCAGCTGAAAATAAAAGTATTTTTAAGTGTGAATATTTGAGGAGATGGGTTAGCCTTTTATAATAGTGGTGAGTGGGATATTTGTATATACCCAGACATATTAAAGAAGTGTAGGTATATAAAAAATATTTTACTAAAAATTTATTAAATAATGCCTTATATTGAAGTTATGGTCTATCCAAACTTCCCCTTAAAAACCAATTTTAAAAATTTTATTCACATAACCTATATGTTCAATTAATTTACCATTTTAGTTATTACCATCGTAACGTGTTTTTTAACATTGATAAGTTATCCTATAAGCCTAAAAATAAAATTTAACTTATTTCATAACTTGTAAAAACTTATTATAAATAATAAATAACTTTTCTAATATAAAAATTATATATTTGTGGAACATTATATATAATATAATCTCTTGTAATGCACAAAACCATATTTGTATAGTAAGTGTAGTAATTAATTTTAAAAATATTTTAATACTCAATATAAATGAATTTTTATTTTTATTTTAAAATAATATTAATTAATATTATTTTCGATATGTAATATTTGTTATAAAAATCAATTCATAGATGTGTTATAATTTAATTTCAAATAAATATAGTCAATGTGACCCAAAAAAAGGTTTTCCAAAGAATAGTGCATCATAAATAAAAATCGTTTCTATTTCAAAATTGAAAAATAATTAATTATAATTGACTAAAACCAATTACTAATATTATTATTGAACTAATCATTCTTCTAAAAAAATCATTATATAAAAGTAATTTACTATATGCATTAAATTATTAGAAAATATTTGATAAAAGTTATAAGCTATCACTGTTAATCAAAAAATTAATCTCTTCAGAAAACTATTGAAAAATAAAATATAATAATTTTGATATGTGGATTTGAAAAAGGTATTTATTTTTTGATAGTAATTTTATATAATTAAAGAAAATTAAATTTTATTATTTTTTCAAATAAAACAAAAAAAAACATTTTTGAAGATAAATTTATTTTTTAGTCATATAAAGGATTTACTAAAAATTAAATACTTTTTAATCACTATGTTAATCATATAAAACCCTTATAGTAAATTAAAAAAAATGTATTGTTATTAATAACCATACATCCATGTTGAATATCTAGGTTATAACTGTCATTTTGAAATAATAATATTAATAGTATGTCGTGGTTTTTTAGAACTCAGGGTTTCCTAAAAGAGAAGATGTTCAGGAATATAAGTTTATTTGAAAGAAATGGTTCTTAAGGTCTCAGGTTGTTACATTATACCACCCGAAAATAGAATTTCACCATCGAAATTTCATCAGTCCAATACAAAAAAAGTATTTATACTTCTTCCTCATCATATCCTCATGTCCACATATAGCTTCATCAAATTGGTTCTTTTATTATAAAAATTTGACTAGGTGAGTGGTATTGTATCATTATTAATTGTATGTAATATCTAAATTATCCCTATTTTATTCATCATTGTAATAATCATTTCCCAGGGCTAAATCCTCTGAGTTCTGTGTATGTGAAGGATCATGTGTGCACTTTCTCAGCATAGATACACGAAACAGTTCATGGTCTTACAATAGGGTCATTAGAAGTTCCAAGAGATAATAAAACATGAATACTCAATAATGAATCAAAAAATAAAAAATATACTATGGAATAATCTTTACATTCCGTAATAATATCATAATATCCTGCCATGAGTAAATTCCTAGAAATCCCACTTCACTGGAATTAAAATATATATCATGTCATTGATTTTCAGAAAAACCTTTATGACAAATATGTGCCCCATTAATTTTTTGCAGAATGGATCTAAAATTATCTACAATATCATGATCTACCTAATGTTCATATAGTATTATTTATCCATATTATTCACAACACTTTGTTTGTATATAGATTTTACTATATTGGTCATCAAATATCTCCATCTGAATTCTCATTGGAAAGGTACTATTATTTGAAAACTCATCTACTGAATAGTGGTGTTCTTAAAAACCATTTAAATCGATAAAAAAATATTTCAACCTGAACTATAGTGTTTTAATGGTTCTATCATACTAAAAAAATCTATGAGTATGATACAATATTATTAAACTCAAATCTGGATCAAGGTCCTATTGAAGACTAACTAAAAATATGTTTTATAACTCATGCCCTGATCATATACAATATATTTTTGTACTTTAGAATACCCTATAACTTCCTTAATTAATATCATTTTTATATAATATAAGGATATATTTTCACTGATAGATATGAGTTTTTCTTATAGCCAATGGGGATCAAATAAACCCCATATAACATTATTCAGTTTATATTTTTTGACAAGTCTGATTAAAAAATCCCAAGGGATGTTTTTCCATTTCAATTCTATAATGGGTAATGGGGGAAAAATATTAATAGAATATTATCGCTAAAACATAACTTATAGAAATTATATTCACTGGGTTATAAACCATAAAATACCTCACTTCATTCCATTGCTCTAGAAATACTCTTTCATATCTATATACATCTGTGTACTTCCATGGTGAATAGTGAATGATTATCTATGAGCTTCTTTGAATAGTTTCATCTTCATATCTTGTATGGTTAGAACCCATAAATGATGCCTGAACCTTATCATTTAATCATAATTAAGGTTAATCTCAAGAAAATTAGTAACATTATTCCACCACTCAACATGTTCAATCTATTCTTATTTAATATACACCAGGATAGAAGGTTGAATGGTCATTTGAAAAGGATAATTTCTCTCCCCTCCAATTATGATTTATACATCCATCTTTTGAAATTCCATAAATATTTTACATGTATTAATCACTATCATAATTAATCAAGAATGTTCATTTAAACTCAAATTATCATATACCAGGGTCTATTTTATAGTGTGTTTATGTATTGAGTAGTAAACATAATTAATCAACTCTAAAAATATCATATAGTGAATATTAAACAATATCATTTTGAATATATATTATAAAATTTTAGAATCCATATATGAGACTATATTTAATAAGTAAATTAACTTGACTAACTTGTAGTCATGACTATAGTGATTTTATCTATAATCTTTAACTATCTTGAGTAATAATATATCACCATAATATTATACATGTGGAAATATCCAATTCATTTCACTGATTAATCACTATATATTGCAAGCCTATCTCCACTACAAGGTACTATACATAAAGGTGCACTGAATAATCCTGTATTCAGTTCTATTAAATTTTACTCAGAGAAATTTATTGATAGGAACATGGATCAATTACAGTTAACTTATTTATACGATTCAATACACATCAACAAATTTATAAAAAATCATCGATAATAACCATGAAAACCATGAAAAATATAGATCCTAGAAATTATAGTTAATCTCTTCCAATATTTTATGGATCCACTAATATTCTCTCCTATGATATTTTATGAGCCAAAAATGAAAAATTTTGAAGCCAAATGTTACAAATTTTAGATTATTCATACAGTTTCACAATCCTTAGGTTCTTCATCACAATTCTCAAGTAATATTCATTCTCTTCCTTTCCCTTTTAATATCTATTAAAATATTTAATTAGTAAATCACAAAATGATCAAGGTAATATCTAAAACTTTTATTCATTAAATATTTGAAAATAACAATGGAATTAGTAAGACCAAATGGCATCATTAATTATTTATAATGTATGTTCCTTGTATTAATTTTTTTTATATTAATATACACTTTCGTGATATTTAATTTATGATATCCAAAAAAATACCAGTCATTCAAAAGTATAAATTCCTACCTAATTTATCAATCATTTCAAAAATATGTGGAATATGTAGCATGGTATTAATTATCCTGTTTATTTCCTATATTCATTTCAAATCCACATTGATCCATCTTTCATCATTAAAAAACGGCTGACCCCAAACTGAAATAGTTTTCCAAAACAATTCTTTTTCTCGATTCCCTTTGAGCTATCTCTTAAATTCACGCAACTCAATTAGGTACATTCTATAGCGATACCCTGAAATATGCAAAGAACCATGTTTGAGTTTTTTTTAGGTATCAACATCATAGTTTGGTGGAATAATTTGTAACTACCCTCAAATGTAATCCCACATTTTTCACAATATTCATAAATTCGATGTTGATTTTTCCACCGACTATCAGAGATAAACATTCCCTTTGAATTGGAATAAATACCCATACAATGGAAATTATTTCTAGTGAAATTTTATAAATATGATAAAATTTCTAAAAAATAATAGGTTGGTTTGGAATATTAAACATGACTTTCCTTCCTTAGAAAACAGTTTTTGATTTATATAGAGAATTAAAATAAATTCGTAAGATAACATCGAATGAAACCACAAGGAGAATAACATTATTTATAGGAATAACATACCCAAAACATAAACTATATTAGAATCATAAACATTATATTCAATCTTCACACCATTAGAGGGTTTCACTATTAATTTTAAATTTAATAATTTGGGATAAGAATTATTATTTAATGTTTCATTTAATTATATATGGGTTTTATATAAATATGATAAAATAATGTACTTCAATATTTTAGCATAGTTGTTAACACCCCATATTTAATTTTTATATCTTCAATTCCCTTTTAAAACCAACAAAAATTATGACCATCAAACATCATTAAATATAGTGATTGATAATATAATCATGAAATTTATTCATAGGATGTACAAATCATTACCCCATCTTCTCAATATACGACACCTTTATTTTTACCAATGTTATTCATGATCATCATATATTCAAATACATCTATAGTTATTTGTAAGTAAAATCTTAGTTATCCTAATCATATCACATAGTAGTGTCAAACTAGGTGTGTATCATGGTTGATTTTTGGGCACAAGGTGATGATCAATTCAAAGATGAAATCTCCCATTTCATAGTTATCACCACTATGTACAACTATACCAGAGGGTCATCTACTTATAGTATCTATAAAGGGATTTAATTTATTGGAGACCACTATAAATAAAAGTTACCAAAATTCTAGGATTTTTCATTTACATTAATTTATCAAGTGGGTTCTCATTGATGTTATCTTAATGTAATTCTATTTATAAGTAAACCTATCATCTGATAGAAATCATTATTGACTGGTATTGTATCTAGTGAGATATAATCAATATCATTAGTATTACTCAGTGGCACACTAAATCTTCTAGGCATAATCCTTACCACCTTCCTCAGTGGTAGAACATTACTCAAAAATACCTTGTGTGAAAATTCATGGTTTTGCCAATGTTCACAAATGAGAGTTCCCAAGGATTCAGTCCATTCAATTTCCCATGACATGAAATATTGAGACTGACATATTTTGTACATATATATTTCATTTTAATATAAGGATATTCCTTTTTTATTATAGTAATATCCATGAGGACTGTAACAGATTTGTGAATTTGGTAAAATGGATAATTAATCAATTGGTTCGTTTGTGAAATACATTCTCTCCCAATATTTTCTTCAAAAATATCAAACTCATTAGAAATATCACACTCAGTTCCTTTCTTCATAAAAATGGGATGTGAAACATATGTAAGGGTGTGCTAAGATTCTTAGTAAGGGTAAACAGGGTAGAGATAAATCGATGATATTATGAGAGCATGAGGAAATCAAAATTGTATAAAAACCGGATTATAACTTACTAAATTCATTCAAAATCTATCATGAGTGGTAAAATATAGTTCGTGTATGAAGCCTTATCTCTTTAGAACACATGATTCATATGAATGATAAATAATAATAAATCAATAATAAACCCCAAATTCATGCCATATGATTTTGGATGTTATCATTTTTAAACCTGATGGGTCTTATGATTACAATATGAAGTTGACATATACTTTATTATCTCTAAATTATCATTATATTATCCCCAAGATGGTTGATCATCAGAATGATAAATAACATGACTCTTTGGTCCTGGTTTCCCCTATAGTTGGTTGACCCTCATCCTCCCAAATATAGGGTTCTAAAGGACACAACCTATTATCCCATGTGAACTCTGAAATGTTCACACTTCTTGCTCTTCAACATAGTTTCTCACATACCAAAGGTCATGAAAGATGTGAAGATGGATACTATTATTCAAAATTTATGGGCCTGTTGTCACATGGTTCCCAATCCATATAGTATATTCTTTAATGATATCATATATCATCTTGATTACATGGTATTTGTGATTCATGGAAATGTTGGACTTCATTTATTCAAATGATTGGCATTGAAAATCTGTTTTGGTTACTATAATTGATCAAAGAAATATTTGAAAAATAATTATAATTTTTATTCCATGAACAACCTCCTTAACTAAACACATGGAGGACCTCATAACCAACACATCTGGGTATTTCGGAACAACTTGATTTCAATTGTTAAAGTGCTTATCTATGATCAAAATAATTATGTGAAGGTTTTATAAGATTCTCTCACTAACATCATCTTATTTTTATGTAAACTGATGTCTGAGGGATCGTGAACTTCTTTAGAAGGGGCTGAATAACAAGGATAGTGGTGGTATGGTCGGTCTTGTTGTAGGGGACATAATGGAATCATAGAGCCATCATGAAATTAGGGGGGAGGGATCTACCAAAGTAAGGACACAAAATAGGTCACAAATTTTAAAGATCTCAATGTTTTTATTGATATGGTATAAAATTTGGATAAAATCACTTGGTGTGAAAATAAATGTGAAGAGATTCATAGGTAGTGCTGCTTAGATCAGCGATTATCTAAAATTCAACCCATTAACTCCTTCCCTAATGGAAATGATGAAATTTTTCATTGGGAATTTTTAGACCATTCCTATTTTTCTATTATTTTGGTAGATTATAAGAGTCATCGTAATCAATTTGTTTCCTTAGGATAGTGGGATTCAGATCCATGTTATCATATGATGGTGTGTAATTTTCTGAAGAAACAAAGAAGTGTTGTGTTTTTTGTTTTTTTTATAATAATATTTGGAAATTAAAAGTGAATATCCTCAACTTGGTGTCCAATAAACACTCTCAATTATATAACATGGATGACCTTAACTAAAATATTGAACAGACTAAAAGGGGTCTTGAATGATGTTGGAATGTTGATGCTTTTAAAATCATATTAGACCACAAAAACATCTAGTTGAAGTACATGTTAAATAAGAATGATCAATTCAGTAATGAGCTAGATTGACATGGATCAAGAGGGGGATCACAATACAACCTTGTTCCAGGACTTAATTTGTGGGAGTAATCATTATTATTCTGAAAACATATTGCATGAGGATGGTTCCATCACTGCTGACCTGCAATATGTGGGATGTATGTTTTTATCATACTTCGGTTCCCTACTTGTTGATGTTAATCCTTTCAAGGAAGATGGTTACCCCTCAGGTCATTATGACATCACTGATAGCATACCTCATTCTGATTTTCTAGATAATAAAAGTCTCTTTGAGTGAATTCCAAATAAGAAAGAGATATGTGAGTATATTTATTCTCTCATGTCTGGAAGTTTCCCATGTCCTAAGGGATTTTGTAGAACTTTCTACATCCACTCATGGAATAACATTAAGTATGATCTTGTGTGGATCATAAAATTATTTTTCTATAGTGGATTTTTACCTAGGGTTTCTCATGAAACCACCCTTATCTTGATTATAAAGGTCCCAAACCCCTTCTCTCTTTTGAAGAATTATCTGATCAGCTTGTGAACAGTATATATAATGTTATTCCAATGGTTATCAACAGAATACTTTGTATTAAAATTTATATTTAGATCATTTAGGATAAAAAAAACATTATCCGTGGAAGATATACTCTTGTTTCCATTAATATTTATCATGAAATGATAAATCGTATCAATAAGAAGATAGATGAATCTAATATTTCTATCAATTTTTTTTGTACAATGCATATTATTAGATAGAGGGGATTATTATCATTAGATTGAGGAGTTGCATGGGGTTCATGGAATAGTGTACTAATCATTTCTTAAGGTTCATATCATCCCCTGGTTCTCTATCAATTTCATAGAGATATGTTATGATTTATTTATGTTATTTCATGGACAAGGGAAAGCTGATATCTTCTCCCCTAGTGTCATCATTCTATAACAATATTTATTTAGTAGATACCCTAACAAGAGAATTAATGGAGGCCTCATGATCCATTTTAACTCTATGACTAACATCATAGGGCCATCGAACCAGTTTTTTGAGGTTTATATTATTCTATTCATGAATTGTAATAATAGGACAATTTAAGAGTTTGATCGTATCCTTGTTTTATATTGAAAATAGAGTGCTTCATCCATAAAATATGTGAAGTGTAGTGTCTACATCCATAATTAATGTTTTAATGCAAGAGTTAAGTAGAGTAGGGATAAAAAGGGAATTAAAAAACATTTTCCAAGGATTATTTGGGGGGCCAAATGTACATAGGTAGAGTTCAGATCCACTACTATAATGGTATAGTTGAAAAAATAACAAACTGCATCCTCAACTATATGAAATTGTTTACTATCATTCAGTAGCTGTATCACCCTAGTTAACAATGTTCTCTTTTAAATACCAATGAATGTATTATCCAATATCATTATTCTTATAGATGTTCCTCATAACATTGAAAAATATATTTTTTAATTCATTTTTGATATTCGTGGTGAAGTAAAATTTCACAGGGCTTTATAGAATTGGATTGATCGTGATGTTGATTGTTGAGGCATTGTCTTATGAAGTGTAACTTAAACCATGGGTATTCTACAAGTGAGGTTAGAATGGTATTTTTTAGAAGAAATTTCTTTGTGGGAAAATAATCTATTAAAAAATATGAAAAGGGGCTAGTTGCAATAGAAGTTAGAAGATCTATGTTAAGGAACACAATCCTCAATCATTTACTAGACCATCATCATAAATCTCGTAGGATTGTGAATTATAGTTCTATCAACTAATTGATTTCTGACTTGATTGGGAGGATCCTTGAAATTCCAAGATGCTTACATATGAATTTATCCTCTACACATGCCACAAAATATCCTCTATTATATTCAGTATTTTCATGATAATCATGAGAAGAAAACCTATAGTACCATTGTGACATGTTTAGACCCCGATATGCTCATCTTTACTGACTCCACATTTGAGCTCTTCCCAACAATATAATACATAAGAATCCTATAAGGGGATTATGAACATGATGTATATGGGGATATGAAATGCTGTAAGGATGTCTTGATGAAACTCATCACCCTGATTTGGAGAATCCAAAACAATGAACAACCTAAAGTTGAATTGGTAAGTCGTACGTGTGTCTATCTCACCTCCTGTTATAGCTGATGTCACCAGTCTCATGAACTAATGTCTTCTTTGAATTAGATTACAAATCATCTATGTATATCATCAACGATGAAATTTTTTGTAGAATCATCCTGTACCCTCCTCTAATAATTTTATTGACACTTGGTTCAACGAACAACACTAAAAATCCATGAAATCAATGTGTGGGATCAATTCATAGCCTCTATATGATGTAATGAAATAAATAAGATATGGTTGGATGATTTCTTTTGTTTTACGCTTACAGTTTTAGTCAATTCCTGATCCTTGGCGGTTGAACTAGAATGTCTAATTGAATGTTGGAATAAATATCCTTCTCGATGTCGGCTACTACATGGTAAATTCTTGTATTAAGTGATTCTCTTAGTCATAGTAATTCTCCCCAGGATGGAGTTTTTTTCCAGTCAATGAACTACATTTTTCTATTTCTGACAATATACTACTTTCCATGGTGGAAATAGATTCATTCATTATTCATGGATCCCTCATAGAGGCTATATCAATTCATTGGGTTATCACATAACTTGTTCACATAGGTAGAAATATTATATCTATTCACATGACTATTACCACGATCTGGAGATAGGGGAATAGGATTGCCGACATCTTGGACTCCAGGAAAACTACTAGCAATTCATGCATCATCTTTAATACCATTGGGTTACTTCCCTTAGAATGTGTTAATCTAATACGAGAGGATGCTCTCAGGATCCATTATTTTAGTCCCCCTATCTTTTTTGTCTTTTCCCATATTAATATAATTTCTTAACATGGGATGGATGACTTACATCAACTTATTTCCCATATCGGATCAATCACATTATCTTGCCTCCAGAAATTATCATATTAGATATAAATAATTATCCATTGCATTAGAGGGAAATATAATTTTAGTCACACCCATCACATATTGGAAAACATACATTTGTGTTCCATAATATCATTTATTATAACCCATGTAAGGAAAATAGTTTTCATGAACATTTCATCATCCCATCATAGAATAATCAATGGGATATAAATTTTTTTAATAAAAATATTATAATAATCATCATCATAAACCACATAGAAAATAAGTGTGGATGTTTCCCCTGGATTATATTCATAGTAAAACATAAACCTAACCCATCTCTATTATCCTTTATTAATAAAAATAACATATAAATAATCATTAAACTAATTTATAACGACAAGACCCTATCATCATTAAAATGACTATTTAAAATCTAAAAAATTACTAATTTTAAAAAATTATTTTTAAAAAAATCAGGAAACATGTAATTTTATCTTTAAATCATTTAGTGGTCATAAGGGTGTAAATACTATTTCAAACACTTATATTATCACAAATATTACATTCATATTTCTGGTAAAAATTCAAAAGATCCTTATTCAGAAAATGAAAAATAGATTTATTTTAATCTATTCAAAAAAAGTAAAACATGGGTAAAAATATCCTAAAACATTAAGTTACTATAAAACGTTTCTTTAAAACTTTTTTTAGAAAACATAGACATTAAATAAAAATAAGTTTTCAATAAATAGAGGAATAAAGTCTATTTGTCGTAAAAAATTAGACTCTTGAATTAATAACTGGATGAAATAAAAATCTGTATTCTCAAAAAATAACCATATGGGAAGCAAATTAATCTGTTTAATGAGAGGTATGTCATTATATTTGTTCATCATAAACATAATTATTAAAAATATATTCAAAAAATGACATTGTATTAAAAAACCATTACCACATTATATATATTGAATCATAAGAACCCATGAATGATATAACTTTATAGGGAAATTAAATTCACAATATTTTTCATATTAACAATCAATCAATAAATTAGATTTAACTTTACCTAATAAATTATTTTTATTTATAAAATTTAATTTTCCCATTTAATACTAGCATGTTTGATGTTTCAGTTATATAATCCATGTCTAAATAATAATAACAATAACAGTATGTTGTTTTTTATTAAAACTCGGTGTAACTAGTCAAGTAAATCTCAAAAAGAAAGTATATTTATATGAAAAAAATATTACACTAAATATCAAGGTGTTTCATTGAATATTATTTTCATCTTAATGAAATGATTTTATTTAAGTATTACCATGTACATTTTTTATATATACATATATATTTTTGTTTTGTGGAATTAATGTTGAATTTTGATGAGATAAAGTTAATAGTATTAATAATGGGGTGCATGAGGTAAATATTAATATTTAAATTTATTTATTTTTGTAAAAATTATTTTTATACTATATTATTTCAAATAATTATTTTATAAATTGGAGTTAAATATTATTAAAAAATTAATTAATATTGTTCACATTTTTTGTAATGTATTTAGTGGTGGAATAAATTGATTTTAAATTGATCAGAATATATTTTATGGGAAAACACAATTAAATTAAATTAAAAAATTTTAATATTATGATTATAGTATTTAACGTTTTATTAGTATTTTAAAATGATTTATTTATCCTTTTTATTTCCATTAATAATATTAAATGTTGTTATTACATGAATAAAGATTGGTTTTTTAAATGGAAAGGGAAATGTTTAAATAATTATTAAACATTATAATTTTATTATAAAATATTGCTTCTTGATTTTATATAGATACACATAGATTGTGTTTTTTAACAGAAATTTTTATATATTAATTTAAAAAATCTCTATTGTGGCTTTTTAATGATTAATAATCATGAAGTAATTATTTATTTAGAGAAAAATCCTGAGGGCAACAAGAAGTCAAGGCTCATGTGAGCCTAAAGTAGTACAGAATGAAGGCATCCCCTCAAATTAGGTTGACCATTTCGGGTTACAAGGACCTCACATTGTGAAGGACAAGGGGGTTGGACCCAGTGACCTCAACAAATGCAAGGTGGTCCTCAACATAATATTCCTCATGCCATGAGTGCAGTACTTTTTTATGGATATTAATCATGAATTTTCACCTTCTGATGATGTACATATTAGACTAGGGGATGGGCCAAGGATGATCTAGGAATTAGGCAGTATCTTAGTGTAGAGACCCAAATATTGATGTACATGGACATTACATTACATTTTCGAAATACTTAGTACATAACAAAAACACACACACAAGGATCGTAGTAGTTTAGTGTCTTTGGAAACTCGGAATATAATCTTCTAATCGTGGTGAAAGATCTTCAACATCTCCCTTAAAGATCATCCTTTTTTTTACCGAAAACCTTTCTTTATATCCTGGGGAAACGAAAATATAAAAGGGTGAGCTCAATTTCTCAGTAAGGGAAAACAAAAGAAATATCAATCACATCATATTCATAAGAACATAACATTTGGAAATCATAACCTGCAAAAAAGAGCATAATTTCATAACATGGGATAAATCATAGTAGTGAAATGAAATCCCAATAATCATAACATAAAACATGAAAGTTTGTGTCATACACACATAATAATATAGAATCATATCTTATTAGTCAAGACTCATTGCCAAGACTATCTTAGTGGACAAAGTCCATTTCTGAACCCAATCACCCTCGTTTCAGTCCTGTTTCACTGAACCAGTATAACCTACCATTCCAGCCATGTATATCTAATGAGATATAAAATCTTTACCCAATGCATTGGAGGGAGATATAGGTCTCACCCATATCATAATGATACCATTATTATGTGTTCCACAAAATCATAAATCATACATCATTGCAACACCCATGTAATAAAAATGGGATTCTTAAACATCGTGACATCATAAAACTATTCATATAAGATAAAGGAATTCATAATAATAATTCCATCAAAACATTATAAAATCAATGTAATAATAGAGATAGAAAAAAAACCCTATTTTATCTTAGATGGAAAATAATTTTGATAAAACACTTGAACTCCATTCTTGAGGAAAATATCATTTCTTCTTCAAAAACACTTTTCCTTTCATAACATGTCATACAATTTTAAACTAAAAGAAGTTGATTAAAAATAAACTTGAAAACTTTTAAATTAATATTCTTGGAAATAATGTTTTAAAAAATCCATTCATTCCATATAAGTTAAAAAAAACATTCTTCTCGTACTTTTGTCAGAAAATTCAAAAAAGTACCTCGTATGAAAAACGACAAAAGATTCATTTCATATCATTTACAAAAAACTCACCGAAGGGTAAAATAGTATTTAAACAATTGTAGGTGAATGGAAATAATATTATATATTGAGGAAACATGGATGTGGATGATAAAATACACCCCAGTAAATGCAAAAGTATAAACAATCTCGGATAAAAATGAGATTGTGATATTTCCCTTACCTTAGGTCCGATTTTCTTCGTAAGTGTCCGAAACTCTTGTATAATGATTTAAATAATGTCATTGACTTATTAAAGAATCATATTCATTGTTATTATATCATATATGTTTCACTTATGACTTTATATTACCCGTTCTTTTGTAGATTCATGTTAAAGTAGCGTTTTGGGTAAAATCGTCTCATTTGTCATTCGTGTTTTAACTTGTAATTATTAATATGATTACATAGATCATGATTACTTAATTCCAGAATATAAAACATGATTTATATATAATATATATTCAGAATATACATATATATAATGGATCGATAAATGGAAAGAAATACCCCGTTCATGGAGACGGTAGGCCGTACGTATGCATGAACGCTGTTTTCGTTTCCTTATTGAATTGAGTGGAATTAAGTAGATGACATAAATATATATATACATAAATCCAGTAGTATTATTATGTCATATATTTAATTACTACTTATTATATATACTTTATAATCATTCATGAATGGTTAACGTGGAGAATGAATCTCATCGCGTCGTGGAGATGGTAGTCCGTACGTACGCACGAGCGATGATATCATTCTCATGATCTTTGAATTGTATTTTAGTGTATGTATACTATTTAGGAATCAATATAACTTTAAAATAATCATACATAGTTATTATTTACACCATTATACCCATCCAAGTAAGGTGGTGGTGGAAAATAGATTTCACCACGGCGTGGAGACGGTATTCCGTACGTACACACGCGCAGTGATTTCGTTTTCCGTAGGATGGATAGATGGTGAAATATGGTTGTTTAATATTTATAATAACATATAAGTATATTAGTGATACTGATATTATTACTTCAAAATGAAACAACTAAAGAAGAATAATCTGAAGAAGAAATAAAGATGAAAGAATCGGTAACAGAAATTACCTCTTCTTTAAAGCGCCTCTTTGAGACCTCCTCTTAAGGCACTAAAATTGGTCTTTGAGGAAGACCAGAACCTCTAGGATGTTTCTAGTGAAGTGTAGAAGAGAATTTGGTAGAGTTTGGACGATCTTGAAGGCTCAAAGTGTTGTGAGGAAGAGAGGAAGGGGTGCCCTTTTATAAGGGAAGAGAGGGGAACCTTTGGAATAACTAAAATTATTATTTTATTATAAAGTCAAATTCGGTTTTTAATAGCTCCAAATTGATATATTTAGAAGATAAGGTGGGTAGGGGTAGAAATACTCTCATCCAATAGAATTTACACAAGTTTAGGTATCAATTGTAACCTTATCATTTAGATTTAACTTTAAGTTAGATAATTTATCTTTTACCGTGTCTTCTTGTTTTCTAAAACTATAAGGTTAACAAACTTACTATATCAAGCCAATAGAACCCCAAGCTGTTTATTATTAATCTATATAACCTTATCTAAGTCATTTGGCCGAACCTTAGATTTTTAGGAACAAAATAACAATTAATAATATAATATTTGTTTAAAAAACTATTTTATGTCAATTTTGACACTATTTAGTAATTAATTTTTTTGAAAATCAAAACAGAATGATTAGTTCTAAAAAAAATAATTAAATCAATAATAACATGTCCTATTAACGTATAAAATTAGTTTAATCAATAAAAAGTCTTAAATTACATTTATTTGGGTTTTATAACATCAATTTTGTCAATATTTCATTAATAAGACAATTACAACATCATCTTTGTGTCATAATAAATGATAATTATTTAATCCCTAAAAATTCTATATAAATTCCTATGATTTAGATAATTGTATTATATTTCTGGAGACTATTGATTTTTTATGTTTCATGAAGTGTTTCATTAAATTAAAATTATTATACTTATAGGATTTAAGAAAGTGACATGTTGTCACATTCTTTGGTTTTAATAATAATTAAATTATTTTCAGTGAAAAAAGTCCATTAAATTAATCTAATCCGACCCTTAGCTGATATGGGTCTACTTTTAGTCATGAAATAGGATTTTGACATGTGTTAGGGTAATTTTATAATATTATATTTACCCTTAATTACCTGATTTACCTTTAACTAGGAAAATAAAATTTATCGTAGTTACTATTCATAATTCCCAAAAATAAAAAGTAGCTTATTAACATAATTTGGATCCACTAATTCCAAATATGGAATCCATTTTTCCAAATTCAATACAAAAAAGTTGCAGAAATTAAATTAAAATTAATCCCGTTGTCGAAAGAAAACAGGTTTTTCTTTAAAACATTGCAAAAGATTGAATTGATTTATCCAACGAATTCAAGGTAGAATCAATGCTAATTACATACATTATATTAAATGGTAAAAATATATTCTATTTATACTTTAAAACCATTCAATATTATAATTTAACCATATAAATTATTGCGATGAAAAAAGTTGTTTTTAATTAAAATATAGCGTGTTTTTACTATTCATCAATATATGAAAGTTACCAGAATAATATGAAAAATTTATTCGAAGTAAATTATTTATTCATGATTCAAAATAAGAATTTTATTTTGTCAAATTGAACTTATAAACATGTCAAAAACTATATTTAAAGTGGGTCCTCCATCAAAAGGCGCCAAAACTGCATTTTTTGAAAAATACTTATTTTACCTGAAAAATTTATTTTGTTCTTATACCATGTTTCAGAAAATGTGCAAGAAAAATTATACTGTTATAAGATTCAAAATTTAGTTAATAATATTCATAAAGGATAGTTCATAATAATATTATAATAATATATCGTTGTTTAGTAAAACCCGGCATTGCGTACAACACACGCTATCGAGGAAGGTCACGATTGTGTGTAATGCAAGCCATGTCAGGGTTGCGTGCTATGAAAGAATCCTTCGTTGTTTCATATAACATAATGCAACCATATTTCATTTATACATTGAATATATATATATATATATATATACATACTCAATGTTGCGTAGAATAACTATTATCAAAATTGTGTGTAACACGATCCAAGAATAGTGTTGCGTATACTGCAAGCTAATACGGTGTTGCGTATAGTGCAAGGTAATCTTGGTGTAGAATAAAACACAAGACATTAATGAAATTAAAAGAATATTTTTCATAAAATCTCGGGGTGTTACATTCTACCCCCTTAAAATGAATTTCGCCCTCAAAATTCGTTGGCGTTATAAATGGTTTACTACTCGATAGTTTGTTTAATAGAAACTCACATCGTAAAAAGGAATACCAAAACATGGCATTAAAATCTAAAGTATGAAATGTAATGGTTACCCAAATTAAATCATCACTGGGTTTCCACGTAGGAGAACATAGATGAAAATATGGATATAGAAGAAAAATCTAACCATCAAGTTCTGATGGAGAGTGGTAGAGAATATGGCTATGAAAAAGCCAACAATCGCAAAGCCATAAATTTGTGATGATCTAGGGTACCATCTGATTCATCAGATATAATATCACTAGGACAACATTTTTGGTTTTCAATATCATTTCCCTAAAGTTGAAAATTTTGAATTAGAAGAAATAATTACTTGATTTTGGTACAATCTCACTGTTGTTCGTACTTTGAACAATTTCCACTTCATCTCTTAGAGAAATGAAGTTGAATTTGTTATTCGTGAAGTGTTCACAGATCATATGATAGAATGATGGGTCATTCCATCTGTTTCAAACAAAAGTTAAGCAATAGTTATCAAATATACCTAAGTCCATCTTTGGTGAGGTTAATCATATACGATTCCAAAAATGAACTTATACTTCATATATCATACCGCTTAATAAAATAAAACTAGTTTCTATTAAACAGGAACTTCCTGTAGGCCATTGGAAGGCGATAAAGGCCAGTCGCACTTCGGTTGTGGGTTCAATTCCCACGGCCTTGTACGATGCAATGCGTTGTCGCCCGTCCTGCAGGTTGTCCTTTTTCTAAAACAATATTACTATAACATCCCATCAACAATATCAAAAAAAGTGTTATCCTTAAACAATACTAACTTATGTCCAACATAATCCATTCCAATCTTTAGGATTATCTAAAATACTTCGGTCCAAGCTCATAGTATAGATAAAATGATCACATGAATGCCATCATTTATCCCTCATATATCATGTTCGTCACATTCCAGTCATGTGAATACCATAATCATGTAATCTCTTGAAAAATGAATACCCATTGAATCTTTGTAAAAACATGAGTGCTGTCAAAAGATAACTCTTTCCACATACCAAAATCCTCAAAATTATATATACTTAGTCCTTATATCAATCATGAGCTCAAGAATACAATCAAACTTCTCATTATCTTCTTGTCCCTTCATTATGTGCATATCATCTACTTTCCAAAAATATTTCAATCAATTTTTTTTCCTGGTTACCAGTATCATATAATTATTGAAAACCAATACATATATATTCCAAAATTCCACAATACCATAAATGAGATTCCATGATTCTATTTTGAAATCCCATTACATAAACACTTAATCATTCCACCACATCGATGTCATATTCAACATCGCCAATAGTGATCACATGTGACTTCCCTGTGTCCTTTTCCTTAAGTGGTTGCTAATGTCGATCATCACTAACCCTTGGATTAGGGCATTTATTAGCATAATGGCCCATTTCCTTGCACTTGAAGCATTGAAGTGTTGGTGGTGCGTTCTCTGTAGTGTTTTCTTTATTCACATCATTAGAAACCCTTTTTCCATTACTTCGCCACTCAGTTGCTCGATGACCTTCTTTTCCACACTTAAAACATTTTCTAGTCCCTTTAAGACAATCTCCACCATGCTTCTTTCCACACTTTGTGCATAAGGAAACATTCATCTTATTTTCACCATTATTCTGAGATTTCTCCTTGAACTTCATCTTTCGTTTCTTGTCAAAATCATGAGATGGATATGTAACACCAACTTCCATTTCTAACTTGATAGCACAACACAGAATTTCTTCATAGCTACTGAAATCGCTTATAGCTAATTCCCTTCGAAGACTTGGTTTTATGCCACTGAAAAATCAATCAACATTACTTTCAGGTAGGATGATAATGCCAGATGCATACCTTGCAAGTCTTGTAAAATTTTCTTCGTATATACCAACAGATTCATCATCCTTCTGCTTCAGCTCAGGAAATTCCTTTTCCATCTTCGTTCGAAGAATACACGAGAAGTACTTACTGAAAAACAAGTTCTTGAACTCGTCCCATTCCATGGACTCAATTTCATCTCTTGGCCTCGTATTCTTGATAAGATTACACCATTGATCAGCTTCACCTTCCAAACGGTATACTGCTAAGATGACTTTATCATGTTCAGAACATTGAAGAACTGAAAATATCTTTTCAGGGGTACTGAACCACTGTTCAACAACTACTGGATCGGAAGACCCACTGAAAGAAGGTGGACGTTGCCTCATAAAAGACTCAATAGAATATTGATCCTTTCTCTGCACATTTGGAAGTCCAGAATGATTCATAGCATGTGTAAGTATATCAATAAGATTTTTCACTCCATCTCCCAAAACATTTGTTTGTTCAGCACTACTGGAAAAAAGGCCTATACCCACGGTTCAAAACCGTGGGTATAGCCCCCAAAACCGTGGGTATAGGCTATACCCACGGTTTTGGGAAGCATGGGCTGGAACGCCATCGGTATAGGTCCCCAGCCTATACCCACGGTTTTCCAAAACAGTGGGTATAGGTGTTCTGCCACCGTGTCAACAAAACATTCCCAATTTCCACGGTGTCAATGGCTTTTACCCACGGTTTCAAAACCATGGGTATAGATCCTAAAATAAAGCGGCAGGCGGGTTTCGATCCCACGACCTCTTCGCTGCAAAGTACCGCGTCTACCACTAACCTACTATCAATTATGTGTATATATATATATATATATTTAGTTAAATATAGTTATATAAACCGTGGGTATAGAGGGAAGAACCGTAGGTATAGGACTCCCGCCAAAAAAAAATCTTTCCTGCGGGAAAAAAAATTTTCCCGCGCACACATGGGAAACCTATACCCACGGTTTTTCGAAACCGTGGGTATAGGTTTTTTATCCTATTCCAATCCCCATGGTTCTCCTCAAAACTGTGGGGATAGGTGCCCCTATACCGACGGTTCTTGAAAACCGTGGGTATAGGTCAATTTTCAAGACCTATCCCCACGGTTTTGGAAAACCGTGGGGATAGACCCCCCTATGCCCACGCTTTTTGAAAACCGTGGGTACAGGTCTTGAAAATTGACCTATACCCACGGTTTTCCAAAACTGTGGGTATAGGGGGTACCTATCCCCACGGTTTTGAGGAAAACCGTGGGGATAGGTCCATTTTCCAGTAGTGCAGGAGGAAAATCATTGCATTTTCCATTACAGTGATCAACACGGTTCCTTCGGGTTCCAACCATCGTCTAAAACCCAAAATGAATATTGTGAGAGGCAAAAATCATGCTAGGGAAAAAAAACAGAATAAAGGGGGAGTAACCTTAATATCTAACATCTTAGGTTAAATTCTAAGATCGTTACCGTAGTTCTAGGACTATATCTTATACATATACTTATCCTTAGATACATCACTAGACATACCTTAGAAATATCTCTAGGGATCTCACTGACGTTCTCACATCCTAGTTTCCAAAGGTTAACTAAACCTCCCTCTGATACCAACTATAGAGACCCGAAACTTGACGTACATGGACATTACATTACTTTTGCGGAATACTTAGTACATAACAAAAACACACACACAACGATCGTAATAGTTTAGTGTCTTTGTAAACTCGGAATAGAATCTTCTAATCATGGTGAAAGATATTTACCATCTCCCATAAAGATCTTCATTGTTTTTACCAAAAACCTTTCTTTATATCTTGGGGAAAAGAAAACATAAAAGGATGAGCTCAAATGATCAGTAAGGGTAAACAAAATAAATATCAATCACATCATATTCATAAGAACATAACATTTTGGAAATCTTAACCTGCAAAAGAGAGCCTAATTTCATAACATGGGATAAATCATAATAGTGAAATGAAATCCCAATAATCATAACTTAAAACATGAAAATTTGTGGCATACACACATAATCATAGAGAATCGTATCTTATTATTCAAGACTCATTGCCAAGACTATCTTAGTGGACAAAGTCTATTTCTGAACCGAGTCACCCTCGTTTCAGTCCTGTTTCACTGAACCGGTATAAGCTACCGTTCCAGCCATGTCTATCTCATGTGAAATAAAATCTTTACCCAATGCATTGGAGGGATATATATGTCCCACCCATTTCATAATGATACCATTTTTATGTGTTCCACAAAATCATAAATCATACATCATTGCATAACCCATTTAATAAAAATGGGATTCTTAAACAAAATGACACCATAAAACAATTCATATAAGATAAAGGAATTCATAAAAATAATTCCATCAAAACATTATCAAATCAATGTAATAATAGGGATAGAAACAGAACCCTATTTTATCTTAGATGAAAAATAATTTTGATAAAACACTTGAACTCCATTCTTGAGGAAAATATCCTTTCTTCTTCAAAAACACTTTTCATTTCTTAACATGTCAGACAATTTTAAACTAAAAGAAGTTGATTAAAAATAAACTTGAAAACATGTAAAGTAATCTTCTTGGAAATAATGTTTTAAAAAATCCATTCATGCCGTATATGTTAAAAAAACATTCTTCTCGTACTTTTGTCGGAAAATTCAAAAAAGTACCTCGTACGAAAAACGACAAAAGAATCCTTTCATATATTTTACTAAAAACTCACCGAAGGGTAAAATAGGATTTAAAAAATTGTAGGTGAATGAAAATAATATTACATATTGAGGAAACATGGATGTGGATGATAAAATACACCCCAGTAAATTCCAAAGTACAAACAATCTCGGATAAAAATGAGATTGTGATATTTCACTTACCTTAGGTCCGATTTGCTTCGTAAGTGTCCGAACCTCAAGTATAATGAATTAAATAATTTCATTGACTTATTACAGAATCATATTCATTGTTATTATATCATATATGGTTCACTTATGACTTTATATTACCCGTTCTTTTGTAAATTCATGTTAAAGTAGCGTTTGGGTAAAATCGTCTCCTTTGTCGTTCGCGTTTTAACTTGTAATTATTCATATGATTACATAGATCATGATTAATTAATTACAGAATATAAAACATGATTTATATATAATATATATTCAGAATATATATATATATAATGGATCTATAAATGGAATGAAATACACTGTTCATGGAGACGGTAGGCCGTACGTTTGCATGAACGCTGTTTTCGTTTCCTTATTGAATTGAGTGGAATTAAGTAGATGACATAAATATATATATACATCAATCCAGTAGTATTATTATTTCATATATTTAATGACTACTTATTATATATACTTTATAATCATTCATGAATAGTTAACGTGGAGAATGAATCTCATCGCGTCGTGGAGACGGTAGTCCGTACGTACGCACGAGCGATGATATCGTTCTGATGATCTTTGAATTGTATTTTAGTGTATGTATACTATTTAAGAATCAATATAACTATAAAATAATCATATATAGTTATTATTTACACCATTACACCCATCCAGGTAAGGTGGTGGTGGAAAATAGATTTCACCACGGCGTGGAGACGATATTCCGTACGTACGCATGCGCAGTGATTTCTTTTTCCATAGGATGGATAAATGGAAAAATAGGGTTGTTTCATACTTATAATAACATATCAGTATATGATTGATACTGATGTTATTACTTAATAATGAAACAACTAAAGAAGAATAAACTGAAGAATAAATAAAGAAGAAAGAATCGGTAACAGAAATTACCTCTTCTTTGAAGTGCCTCTTTGAGACCTCCTCTTAAGGCACTAAAATTGGTCTTTGAGGAATACCAGAACCTCTAGTATGTTTCTAGGGAAGTGGAGACAAGAATTAGGCAGAGGTTGGAAGATCTTGAAGGCTGAAAGTGTTGTGAGGAAGAGAGGAAGGGGTGCCCTTTTATAAGGGAGGAGAGGGGCACCTTTGGAATAACTAAAAATATTATTCTATTATAAAGTCAAATTAGGTTTTTAATAGCTCTAAATTGATATATTTCGAATATATGATGGGTAGGGGTCGACATACCCTAATCAAATAGAATTTAGACAAGTTTAGGTATCAATTGTAACCTTATCATTTAGATTTAACTTTATGTTAGATAATTTAACTTTTACCGTGTCTTCTTGTTTTCTTACACTATAAGGTTAATAAACTTAGTATATCAATCCAAAAGAACCCAAATTTGTTTATTATTAATATATATAACCTTATCTAAGTCATTTGGACTAACCTTAGATTTTTAGGAATAAGATAACAATTAATAATATAATATTTGTTTTAAAAACTATTTTATGTAAATTTTGACACTATTTATAGTAACTGATTTTTGTGAAAATCATAACAAAATGATTAGTTCCAAAAAAATTAATTAAATCAATACTAACATGTCCTATTAACCTATAAAATTAGTTTAATTCATAAAATGTCTTAAATTACATTTATTTGGGTTTTATAACATCAATTATGTCAATATTTCATTAATAAGACAATTACTGCATCATCTTTGTGTCATAATAAATGATAATTATTTAATCCCCAAAAATTCTAAATAAATTCCTATGATGTAGATAATTGTATTATATTTCTGGAGACTATTTATTTTCTATTTTTCATGTAGTGTTTCACTAAATTAATATTATTATACTTATAAAATTTAAGAAAGTGACATGTTGTCACATTATTTGGTTTTAATAATAATTAAATTAATTTCATGGAAAAAAGTCCATTAAATGAATCTAATCCGACCCTTAGGTGATATGGGTCTACCTTTAGTCATCAAATAGGATTTTGACATGTGTTAGGGTAATTTTGTAATATTATATTTACCCTTAATTACCCGATTTACCTTTAACTATGGTAAATAAAATTTTCCGTAGTTACTATTCATAATTCCCAAAAATAGAAAGTATCTTATTAACATAATTTTGATCCATTGATTCCAAATATAGAATCCATTTTTCCAAATTCAATACAAAAAATTTGCAGAAATTAAATTAAAATTAATCCCGTTGTCGAAAGAAAACGGGTTTTTCTTTAAAACATTGCAAAAGATTGAATTGAATTATCCTACGAATTGAAGGTAGAATCAATGCTAATGACATAAATTATATTAAATGGTAAAAATATATTATATTTATATTTTAAAACCATTAAATATTATAATTTAACCATATAAATTATTGCGATGAAAAAAGTTGTTTTTAATTAAAATATAGCGTGTTTTTACTATTCATCAAAATATGAAAGTTACCAGAATAATATGAAAAATTTATCCAAAGTAAATTTTAATTTCATGATTCCAAATAAGAATTTTATTTTGTCAAATTGAACTTATAAACATGTAAAAAACTAGATTTAAATTGGGTGCGCCATCAAAAGGTGAAAAAACTGCATTTTTTAAAAAATACTTATTTTACCCGAAAACATAACTTTGTTCTTATACCATGTTTCAGAAAATGTGCAAGACGAATAATAATGTTTTAAGATTCAAAATTTAGTTAATACTATTCATAACGGCTAGTTCATAATAATATTATAATAATATATCGTTGTTTAGTAAAACCCGACATTGCGTACAACACACGCTATCGAGGAAAGTCGTGATTGTGTGTAATGCAAGCCAAGTCAGGGTTGCGTGCTGTGAAAGAATCCTTCATTGTTTCATATAACATAATCCAACCATATTTCATTTATACATTGAATATATATATATATATACTCAATGTTGCGTAGAATAACTATTATCAAAATTGTGTGTAACACAATCCAATAATAGTGTTGCGTATACTGTAAGCTAATACGGTGTTGTGTATAGCGCAAGGTAATCTTGGTGTAGAATACAACACAAGACATTAATGATATTAAAATAATTTTTTTTCATAAAATCTAGTGGTGTTACACTCAGAGTCAGTTTCATCCTCCTAGAGTTCAATACAATTCTATTGGTAAGGGATAATATCTTGGAGCATAGCTTTAGTCTCTGCTTTTTGGAAAGGGCTACAACCAAGATGGTAGGAGAATTCCAGGATCACTAAACAATTACAATAACAAACTATGCATCTGATACGGAGGACCCCCATGCCGCAGAAGCCATATGAATATAGTTTAAGACCAATGGAGGGGGGTTTCCATCCATCATAGAAGTCTCTGGAGGTTCTTGGCATAGGGTGAGGGTTGTGGAAATACCATTGAAGAAAATAGAGGGACATAACCTCCCGCTAGGGGTTTAGGATACGGGCCAACCCCATAGGAAGGTAATTTGTTCTGATGATTAAGGTTCCACTAGAGTAGGAGATCTCATCATTCCTCACCTTGTTTCTTGTTTTCTAGATGCCCTACAATCCCTCATGTAAAATAGTGGTACGTGCCTCCCACTCCATTCCACGGTCTCTCGAACTCTGAAACCATCGTTCCAGGAATGAATCGTCATCCATGATGGAATCAGAAAGGTCTGTGAAATCACCAATTCCTCTCCATACAATAGATTCCCAATTTTCTAGAATGAAAATGTGCTTTTTTGTTTCCTGTTTACTATTCCTTCAACATGGGCAATGAGAGACCACAAGAATACCACAATGCTTAAGGTTATCATCTGTGGCGATTTCTTTGTTACTGATGTGCCATTAAATGATGTTGAATTTCCAATGGAGGGATATAGAACAAGGTTTTTTGTTCCATAAGATTGGGTTTTCCTCAGAGGTCATGGTGTTACAGACGTCATTGGAGGAAAACATCCCGAAGGAGGAAGATGTGAAAATACATCGGTCTTCTTCTATGGAGAGATCATTGAGGTTAAAGGTGTTTAGATAATTATCATCAGACACCTTATTAGTGAAATATTGGTAACACATCGATTATCTGAAGAAAATATTGGGTACATGATTTCCAAGAAAAACAATGACCTCCACAGCCTAGTAGTTGTGCCAAAAAAAGAGATAACTTATCCCAACAATACATTGGGAGATCATTTGGAGACTATGAAGAAGGGGACAAATGAAATGCTAATGCCGATATCCATGAATAACCTAACTTGAGGTGTTGTGGAAATGAGAGGAATACTTTGTTTTACCTGAGAACATACGTTGTTTTAGAATTTCCCAGGTGAGTTTCGCATTCATGTAGTGGATCGTGTCTTCGAAGGAGCAAACATTGATGCCTCATTCTCTAACAGGATGAGTAATATTTGTCCAGGGGGGCCAGTGGTGTTTCTATTCAACACTTGGGTCCCAAATGACTCTTTCCATGATCCTGCCAATATTAAATATTACCCCCTTTGGGACTTTAATAGATGAGATAACATGAATAGGGGTTACAAGAAGAACACTATTAATCAGTGTGACACAACCTACAATCAAAAGGTATTACATCTTCTAGTTAAGAATATGGTTGGAGATCTTACATGAGACAAAGTAGAAATCATTGATATATAGTCTGCCCAGAGAAATAGGTGCTCCAATATATTCCATAAGAAAAGATCCTCTGCTCAAGTCAAGGGTCGGCTGAATAGATGAAATCCATCTTCGAGTTCAATTATTATATATATAGAAAGTGATTTTGTCTTTACTGATCACCTGGCCACTCCAGTTAAAATAATCCTTTAAGAGTATCATGAGGCCCCTGGAAAATTTTAACCCAGCATTCATGAAGATGGGCATGCCATCCACGATCATCAGGTGGGCGAATTTTAGGATTTGATGCTCTTTTAGATGAAATCAGCACCACATTGTTTTCACTTCTATTGATGTGATGACTTATGGTGTCCTGAGAGAGAACAAAGAAGCATGTCAATTGTGTGTCTCCATATCTGAGCCCTCTAGTTTCCTTAATGAAACTATATGACTTCCCTAGGAAATTAACCACAATACATGAAGAGATAAAACAATGATAATTTATGTTAGTATTCCCAGAGTCATGGCCCATGAAAACTAGTGTTTTGTTCGTGAAGCACCACTCAACCCAGTCATATTCTTTATTCATATAAATATTTATGGAAACATTGAGAAAACGAGTCTTGAGGTTAATGTCTTTGATCATCTCCTGAGCAACAGAGATAGAGCCTTGGATCGAAAGACCCTTCACAAATCCATTTTTCTCCATAGAGACACACTGAGGGAGGTTCACTGATAGACATGAGGTTATCATGTTAAAAGGATCTTATATGGGAAGTGACAAAGGCTCAACTGTCTAAAATGTATAACAGAGGATGGATTCCTTATTTTTGGAAGAAGTGAAAGAGAGGTGGTGGAGGCATCCCTTTGAAGGCTACACCCATGAATGAAATCCTGTATGGATGAAATAATTTCCTCCATCACCACATCCCATGAGGCACTGTAAAATGATCATGAGAAACTATTGGGTCCTATGGAACTGTACGGTTTCAAACTCATCATGGCAACGTGAATTTCTATTACATCAGGCATCAAACTAGTCCCCTAATTTTCTTTATTAGTGAATATAGTGGGAATAACTTCATTAAAACTAGTTTCCCTACTCGGATATCCATTGGGAATTTGAGGGTTAGAAATTGTGAGTAGTTCATTGAAGAAGGATTGATCATGAGCTCCCAGCACATCCCTATCAACAGACAAGGTTCCATTATCGAGAAGTAAATTGGGTTTGATAACCCTCTTTTTATCATTGATGCATGCATGAAAATATGCAGGGTCTTTGTCTCCCTCTCTATACCACATAATGTGGAATTTGTCTACAATAAGTTGTTCATGTTTCATGATCATATCTGCTAAGATCTCTTTCTTATTTGAGAGGACATATAACGTCAGGCCATCCCAAAACTCCTCCATATTTCCCTCCAGCCTTTAGACTTCTTGCATGGTGTGATCAACCTCACTGTCACTAAGGAGGAATCGCTTCTACCACCACTATATTCATGTCTTTAACTTTCGAAGCTTGTTATGTATAGATACCCTCATGTGATCATGGGAAGTTCATTCCAAACATCAATAACAAGGGAATGGTATTCTAGGGAGGTGGTCCATAGTTGTAAAATCTTGAAATGTTCAATGTTGTCTTGTCTAGAAGAGAGGGTTACCAAGAGAGGGGAATGTTGTTAAAGGCTCCAGACCCAGGTGGCTCACATTGACATTAGAGAATAGGGTCAAGGATTCTATAATGGAAAGGAATCTGTCCAAGCGGCTCCACAAGGGAGGATTACCCTTTTGGTTATTGCACTTGGGGATGTTTTCTCAAGAAAATATAAGAACAATCATCCCTTTCCTAGCCTATAATTGGGTTATCTCTATAATATATTTCCTCTGGTAGGGGATCTTTCCTTTCATATCCTCCAGGATGGAAATTTCATTGAAATCACCGACAACTATCCATGAAAGGTTAGTATGGTGGAATGCATTGAGATCTTTCTAGGGATCTACTCTTTTGTGTTGATAGAAACTCCCATAAACAATAGTCAGTAAGAATATGGTATCCCCCTGGGTTACCTTAGTTTTGATGTACTGGTTCCTAGCCTGCACTAGGGAAATGTAAAGGCTACTATGCTAGAAGATCCAGATGTGGGAGTTGGAGGGATCATCAGGCATGTATCATTGCATCCTGATCTTCCAAGCACAATCTCTGATCTTGGATAGGTTCTCTTTGTGCTCGAGAATATCCATGAACACAATATTTTAATTACATATCTCTGCGGAAAAGAAATCCAACTTGTCCTGGTCCCCAAGTCTATGTGAATTCCATATCAGTAATGGATACATTGAATATAAAGGGTTCTGGAACTAGATATAGAACGAGATACCTTCTTGAACTATGAGGATGCACTCTTCTTGAGGCTCCTAGACATCGAGTGGGTACACACTCTCTTTGAGTTGGGAGACATCATGGGGGAGGGGATTTCAGGGGTGATGAGGGTAGATCTAGGTTGCTTTCCATCCTTTCTTGGAGGGACCGTTCCAGACCCAGGGGTGTTTGGGATGAGGGGAATTGGTAGAGACATAGAGGAAAGAAATAGATCATAAAACTAGATGGAGGAAGGGAACCCATTAGGAGAGACATTTTGAAGGGGAAGGGGCTTGACTTGGGGGAATTTTAAAACATCAACAAGAGAGAAAGGATGGACAGGAGGGGGAGAGGGAAGGGCCAAATGACTAGGGTGGGACGAATGGAGGGAGAGGAGGCTCACCTTTGGGAGAAAATCCATAAGAAACAGGGAGATGATAAGAAAGGGGGGGTGGGGGGTTATGTCCAAAGGGTACCCTGTCAGGCACCTTTATATGGGGAGGATAGTTATTGACTGGGAATCTAAGGTGGTTTCAAACTAGAGAGGTGGAAACCAATTGAGAGCCTAGTATGAAGAGAATGGATGAGTCTCCACTAAAACATTTAGAGGATCTGGGGCAGCCATCATAGCTTTTTCAGGAGAGGGTGTGACTCCAGTTGGGGTCTTGGGGTTGGATTAGGGATATAAGCCTTCGGAAAGCTGGCGACATGCTCCCAGACGACGCCCTCTGCAAAGATGAATGGAGTAGACGTGGAGAAGGAAATGAGAGAAAAATAATCAAAATACAGGTTATGTGGTATCCTAACTCCAATAGAAGGATTTTTGTACCCAGAGAAACATCCTATATGGTCAGGGGAGGAAGAGATCAAGATCCACACTAATGCGGGCCATCGACGTATCTTCACAACTACTGGTCCAAGAATACAAGAAAAGAAAAACTCTGAGGGCATCGTTAGTAGCTTTCAAGAATTATTCATTTTGGAATGGGAGAGGAAGACCGAAAAGATCAATCCACATCGCAGCTAAAGGGATCTCCTTTCCCATGTAAACGTCCAATGACCACCGTGATGTGATAAATATCCAACAGTTGAAGGAGTGGGGGGCCCTGCACCATGCATCGATAAAATCCTCCCCGGAGGCCAGGATGAGGTAGAAGGCGTTCTGAAGGATGGCCGAAATTTTTACTGATGGTTGAAGGTCCCATGAAAGGATTGACCTTTGTAAATCCTTGAGAAGTGGTTTCTCGTCCCTTAACCAGGCCACCAGCATCCACTCCAGGCATTCCTCCACCTCTTCCAAGGACGATGACATGAATTCCAAGGAGATATATGCTTCATCCCTTGAAATATTTGGAGGAGGCACACAAACCTCATGAATACCATAACAGGGAGGAGCGAGCCGCAAGCTTTACATGGTGTCTTTGAAGCTGGGCCATGAAGACATGGGAGGAAAAAAGGAAACATAATGTAGGGAAGGGGGAGCTATCGGGCACTGATGAATTAGAGGGATCTGAAAGACCAGGGGCGCCTAGAAACCATTAGGTATGTAGGACGAGCCGAAGAGGGTAGGCTGTGGGAGGGGGATCAGTCGAGAATTTGTTGAAAAATTTTAATTCTCTAGTGGTTTGTCGAAAATATTCTCAAGAGGGGTATCCATCATTCATTCACTTATATAGTCACACCATATATTTTTCTTTTATTAGATATTCATTTTTTTAAAAATTAAAATATGAGATTATGTTATAATAATATAAATTTATTATTTTGAAAATCACTGATGATTTATAATTTTTAGTGCCATGGTTTTGTTTATAACTTGAGATAAAGATAGATGAATAATAGATTTTATGTTGTCCTTGTGTTAAGACTAATTTTATATTATATTTTTTAAGTTGGTAGATTTTTTTGAGATGTTTCTTATAAAACATTTTCCTTGGTTGGTATTCAAATATTCACTATCATTAATAGACAAATGTATATGGTTTTATATAAAAACTAGTTAGAATATATGAAATTAAATTTCTGGAATTAAATTATATGATTCAATAATTTATTAAATTGATAAATATTATATAATAGATTATTTATCTCAAAGGAATGTTTATAGTTTAATTTCCTTTAATTTTGAATTTTTTTTAGTAGAAATGAATACAAACATTGTTTATATAAAATTATTTGATATTGTGTTTTTTTATAAAGGAATGTGTCCTCAGTAGATTATATTTAATTTCATTTAAATTTATAGTAGATTTTATCAAATTTATTATATATGTAGATAAGATTTAAACTTTTAAATTTTCTATTTACTTATAGTTTAGAGTCATGATGAATTACATGGGACATATTGGAATATTATGGTTGGTTTTGTATTTTATTTGAAACCTTCGATGATATTACAATAGTCTTTATAGTGATGAAATTTCTTATTAATGATTCCTATTTTAAGTATAATTATAATTTTAAATATTCTATTATGATGGAAAATTATATGGTAAATAACTCCAACATTATACAAATCCTCATTACATATTATTTCCCCCCCCCCATTTAATGGGGAGTTATCATGATCTCATTTGATGAATGCCTTTTGTAGATCAGTAATTGAATGGAATGATATTACATCAAGTATGTTTTTTGTATTATATAATAAAAAATTTATTAAGATATATTTCTTAAACCTATGTTCTTGGAATTTTATTACATATTGGGCAATGGATGCTTTATAATTGAGAGGCACTGATAAAAAATGTATCATTAACAACCTTATATCAAAATTCACATTCAATGTAGTTCAAATAAAATAGTAGTATATGATTTTATTATTACATATTATGATCTATTAAAATCATGAAAAATAATGTGGTATGATGAGTAATAATTTCATGCATTATTATAGAAATTGCTATAGTTGATATACATGTACATCAATAATAACTTGGTCTTTTCACATGAAATTACTTTTTATAATAGAATCAATTATTTACAAAATGGTATTATATAGATATTTTCTAGAAAATAAATAGTTATATTTTAAATTAATCATATCATCCATGTTAATAAATTATTTCATAGTAATGTGATTCTATATTTCAGATATTCAAAATTATGTTATATATTTTTATAAACTATTGTATTAGGTTTAGATATGATATCATTATAGTGTCTCATTTCATTTTTTATAATTAATAATTGTATAAATTCAATTTTAAAGAATGTTTGTTCATGAGAAACTTATATTTTAATTGATATTTATCCATGAAACATTATTTTTCCACTCTATTCAATTAAAAACAACGAATGACAATAAATTACTTGTATCCTATGGTTATTTATGTAAAGTTTTTAATATAACTATGAAATCAATGCAATTTGATGTCATAAATGGGTTATATATTTCATTAATATTTGTAATTATGTAAAAACATTAAATCTACATAGTTAAATTTGGTGCTAATAACATAACATGTACATTTTTGGATTTGATAATAAATAATTAGTTCTGATTTTTCCCATCTAGAACATAAAATGTAAAAAAGAAATATTAGATCACATACATATCCTTACACATTTTTTATTTATAGAATTATAAAATTATGAAAAACTATTGACAATATGGATTAAAAAATAACTGGGTCATAATGATAAACTCTATCTCCCTCTATAAATAGCTTTTCATATTGCATATTATGGCTTCAAGGTCACTCTTAAATTTCATCTCATATGAAACCATTATAGATTTAATTCATTTGAAATCCTTTTTTATGACATGGTTAAATAGAAAAACATTATAAGTGTGAGATAAAATTCATTATTAGGGTATACATAAGCTTTAACACTTGAATTTTATTAGTATGAAGAAGATGAGAATTAGTGTATGATTCTAAAATCAATGTCTGTGAGAATAACGTAACAAATTTCACATCTAACAATAATGGTATCACAAACAATGTATCATGGAATGAATATATATGAAAATAAATAATCAAAGGAATAAATAATCAATAAATTTTTAATGACATAATTTATCGAATTAATCGTTAAAAGAAAAAGAAATAATTGACTGAACATATTTTTAACACGGGGCATCATTTTAATATCACTACTATATATTGACTAACCATCACAGTTATAAAATGATTAACCATCCTAGTTACACTAGAAATAAAAATTAATTTTATACTTGGAATAAACATTATAATATATTCCCATAATATCTCAAGACAAACCTGATCCTTTAAATTTTAGAAATTTTTAGAGTAACTCTCATTGTATATTCCCATAATCTCTTAGGAGAAACTTATTTGGTTATCTTCTCACCTTTACCGAATGAATTACCGAGATATAATGGGTTCACCAATATTTGGATTATAATGAATACAGACATCATAATATATAATTACCATGAACCATAACTAAATAATGTATATGGTGCTTTGAATATAACATTTAAAAACATTGGAACCATCATTATTCAATTGTTGTTAAGATTGACCCATGTAAAATAAATGGATCTCTTGAATATCCTATTGAAAAAATCATAAACTATCTAAAGAGAGAATATGGATGGTATCATTACAAAATATCCCTATTGAAATTATGTAATGTTAGGGGATTTTGGGTTTGAATTTTTGAAATAATATTAATGTTTCATTAAAATATCATTGAGAAAAATTTTTCAATTCTAATGAATATATAAAAATTATAAATAAATTTTAAAATAGTTATAATTGAAAATAACATTTGAAACATATAAAGTATTCCCCAAAAGAGTTAATTATCATGATAATTTCAAAATACTTTCATTTCATTGACTTAAAAAACAATACCTTATTCTAAACATTTAGTATATTGTGTCTATAGTTTCCCATTTAGAAGCAGTTATGAAAATTCATTTAAAATCCATATAAGTGATGTTCAAAGATCATGTAAAATAAATTTAACAAATTATATTTGTTTTATAAAAAAATTAAGGATTTTTAAAAAAAATGGATATGGAAGAGAACGAATATTTTTCTAAAACAATATTCAAGATATGTATCACTTAAAAACGATATTCGTGATTTATAATTAACAAATAAGGGTGGAAACTTAAATAAATAATGCAAGAAACTATCAATACCTTGTAATTAGAACATATATGTCATTCAAGAAATTTATATTATATGATTTATCCCAAATAAACCTTGATTATATACAATCTTGAAAATAAAAGAGATTTTAATATAAAGCCATTTGAATTTGGTAAATCCTTTATCACAGTCCCCATGAAATAATAACATCCAAAAAACATTATATATCATGAAAATTAGTATTTTTTAGATATAAAATGTGAACAAAACATATATATGACTCATAAAATAATATAGGTACATAAGAAAAAATATGCGTCCCAATGAATTTGAATTTGTGACGCATAACCGTAAAAAAGTTAATATCATCATATTTAATATTTATAATTTGAGAAATTATGAGTAAAAAATATAAACCAAAGAATTGGATATATGTAATCCATAAAATTAGATATAATTTTTTTCATAATAATGTAATGTCGAATTCAATGAAGGATATTTATAAATCTAGAAAAAGAAATATAGTAAAGAAACATTTTTATGACATGATAACTTTAAATTCAAATCCAAATGTATAATATAATTCCAATTTCAAAATAAAAATCCATTAAGTTTGAAGGATTAATTATAAAAAATGTAAAAATCAAAATATATACACCATAAAAAATATATTAAGAGCATAATAGTAAGATATTCCAAAATAACTAAAAATAGAGTAGAAATATTTTACTTGGACTTGAAACATGGAATACATTTCCATTAAAACCTATATAACAAACCTATAAAAACCATTTTGAATTAAAGAATTTTTTTTATTTTTAGTACATTATGAATAATAAATTTATTTCATTTATTATATTGATATATTCAATTAGATTAAATGTTATGTTTAGGTCGGTTATTTTGAGTATGTTTGGTCTATAATTTCGAAGCTGCTTCAGTGTGCTGAACATGGTGAAAGGAATCCATAATCTCCATGATAATATTTATGATCTAATTATAATTTTTTGTATATAACTGTAATTTAAATAATAGCCATTTATTATGGTTATCAATGTTTTACTACCTTACAATCATAGAGATGATATACCATATATAAGAATGAGACACATTTCCTTATTTTAACAATTATTTCAGAAATAATATAGTTATTATTTTATAATAAAAAAGATAATAATATCATAAATAAAATATTTTTTCTTTAAATACACATTATAAATAATTAATATGATGGGTTGATTAATATATAATCAAATTGCTCAGTAGAGCTGGTAGCTACGACGTATGAATGAACAACATTATCATTTTATTAGTGAATTAAAGGGTAAGAAATTAAATTATATAAAATAATTTAAAAAAATAAATATTTCAAAAAAATTATATATATACCAAAATTCCATCACCATTTATGATAGTGATAAGTAGTGATGAAAAATAAATTACATTAGATTATGAGGCGGTTGTCCATCATACACATGGTTGATGGTTTAATTTTTCATTTGATGGATGAGGAGACAAATATAAGATGTATTATTAAATTAATTATGTATATAGATATTTGAGATATTTATCATGTTTTATAATAACGGTTAAGTAATATTTTATGTATCTAGAATAAGAAATAATACAAACACACATCGTTAAAAAATAAACCTCTTTTTCGAACAAACTCATTTGATTTTCACCATATGACCTATATAGATGATATTTTATCCTAAATAATACCTATTGAATGTGTGGATGTATTTTAATAATGGATTATGGACCATAATTGAAAATCAAAATTCCTGTTAAAGTATGATTAAATGAAAATATGTTATGACCTTTTATAAGATAGGGGATGGGTACTCATGGAATTTAATAAATTAATAAATTATTATAAATAAATTATAATGTCAATATGGCTAAAAAATGTTTATATTATTATATAATATTATACCCTATATAAATACACTCATTTAATAAAAATTGGATTAATTTTTTATCATTTTTTAGCCTTATCTTTTTTACTCAACCCATATTAATCAATTTCATAGTTGCATGTAAACAATACTTTCATACGTATTGAGGGTGAAAATGTTACTATAAATACAAAAAAGGCCCATACATGGATGATATATCATATGGTTGTCATCACGTTAAAAGTTTTATAGCTATAAAATATAAGAGTGTGATATCTTTCCCTTTCTTTGCGTAAAACAGTATAAAGGCCATGACAATATCCAAATTGAGAAAAATCCATATAACGTATGATTGGATGATTATGGATGAAATTAAATCATCCAATAAAGTTAATTCGATTATTATGATAATTTTCTAGTCTATATCGGTTTATTTTGTGGTAAATTCGACTGAATTAACTATCACTATGGTAATAATAATTACTAATTTTACTATTCATAATGACAAAAAATAATGTGAAAAATATAAAAACATTATCCATCCTAATTATAAATAACTATTAGTTAATTAAAATTATTAACCAAATAAGTTTAATAATTTAATTTAAAATTTAATCCAAAAAATGAGACAAAGTAGTTTTTTCCAAAAAAACGGTTGTTTGGCTTCTAAAATGACTATATAAAAAATTTGATAAAAAAATTATATATTAAATAATATATTGGATAATTTTAAAAAATTGAAATGTCTTATTTTTAAAAAAAATCTAAACTAAAATTATAATTCATAAATACTTTTAATTAGTGATAGTTTTAAATTAAATTGTGTATTTTTCAATATGAATTGAAAATTCAAACTTTTTAGAAAAATATAAAAAAATCACTATTAGAGTTGAAGAATTACGTTTAATACAAATGATTTTGTAGATGAAAATGGATTTTATTATATTTTTGATATTAATCAACATTATTTTGATCAATGAATTTGCAAGTGTAGTGATCTTACGATGTAAGTGGATTCAAGACCACCTCTTTGAAATATGGATATGAATTTTTTTTTGTGAAAGTCCTAATATTTACCTTAAATAAGAGTTGATCAAACCCATTAAAAATAAAGAGTTTTTCATTCAAATGGATATGTCAAAAAGTTAATGTTCAGTAATCTACATATTTGTGTGTGAGGGAGACCGAACACAAGGCAGTTGCATGAAGGGTTTGTAGCATCTATAAATAGGTAGGTACCTTCAGTATACTAAATCCATCATTTAATAAATATATGGTTCCTCAATATCATGAAAGTTTCATGTGAAGAGTATTTTTTATATATTAATTCACCCAAAATAACAATCTTTCAATCCAAGTTAAATTCAGGAAACATTTGTTTTGGAAAATGTTATACTTGTATGACAAACTAATAGGTGTGAGAAAACGATGGATTTCCATGAAAGTAAGAAAATATTATGGGAAAAAATGTGGATTTTCAAATAAATATTAACATCACATTAAATTGAAATTTTTTTGTGAATAATATGTTTTCAAATTATGGTATTTTGGAAAAAATTTATTCCAGTGAATCAATTAAAAACAATAGTTATTGCAGAGTATTCTAATTATCATGGAAAAAAGATTATATTCCAAATCCATTGAGGTGAAGTTAAAGTTGATAAAATGAGTAATTATAGTCTCGTATAAGTGATAAATTCCATGTCAATGTAAGTTATCTAAGTGAGGTAATGTGTTATTCCTAAACTACTGGTAAAGGAAGTGATATAGGAAAATTGAGTCCTTCTGTGATATTTTTAAAATCATAATATATAATAAAACTTAGTGGACTCAAGTATAATTGAGACATTGACATAATATTCTCTTTAGAGTATCCCTTAGTGGTAAACCAAGTAAAACTGATGTGTTTTGGTGTTCTTTTTTTGTATTGGTATTTAATATTATTTAAATTTTATCAGATAGGTTTAACAAGTTCTTACCTACATGTGTGGAAGACTTTTCTCATTAAAAGAAAATGATAAATCCTTAATTCCCCCACCCCTATTATCTTATTCTAGGTTCCTAAAAATTCATTTACAATATTGAATTTTATCATTAAAAAATACACTTAATTTCCATAGTATAATTTTACAAATTATTCAATTTATACCACAATATCATTATCTTCTCAAAAATATTAGTATTTAAGATGAATTAATTTTGTTATTTATTTTCTTCAAGCACTAAAATTGAATTATAAAAGATCCCATAATCCAAAAAAGGATAAAAATTTATTCCTCGGATATTTATAAGGTACGATAACCTAATATGGTAATAAACGGATAATATATTTACAAAATTAATAATCCTTTGTATAATGAAATATAAAATTAATCTACAAACATTAATTGTAATACCCATTGATTAATAAGAATAATTTCATAAATAACTAACCACATTATTCATTAATAGATAATAGAATAAAATTAAAACTAATAGATTCATGTAATTTAATCACATATTCTTCCAACATAAATCTATAAACAACATCAATCACACTTAATGTCTCATACCAAAATTGAATATTATATATTCATATATTATCTGTAATAAAAAACTTATTCCTTAAATTATGTGATTCACTTTAAACCCCCTTATATATTTCACTACATCATTATTAAAACTTCAATAATCATATATTATTTCATGTTAAACCTAAGTGTTACATATATCTAATCAAAATATAACATCTCTAAAAATATAATTAGTCACTGTAAAATTCTATCAAATAAAAACTAAAAAGGCGTGTCTGAGAATATAAATATATGATCAACCTTAAATGTATAAACCCTTGATAGTAACTAAAAATATTAATGTAAATTCACATTAAAACTTCATAAATTACTTTTTTTAGATACCATTATCGGTTACTATCCATAAAAACCATTAATGCATATTATTAGATCCATTGAAAATAACACGAACTTTACATTTCATGAATTGATATAAATAATTTTGACGTAATTATTTCCATTCACAGTGTACAATATAAAAAAGGATGTATTTGATCACTGACATACCCATCCCCCTTTTTTACTATTTCATTGACTTATGAAAAACTATTAATCACATGGGTTCATAAACAACATATTTATAATAATAAAAAAATCTCTCAATATACACATCCATTCATATTACATATTATTTCATTAACATTTACCTTTAAAATTTTAACATACAAAACCTTTCTATTCTAAAATCCTCTAACATCATTTTTATTAACCTGAAGAAATAATAAATATGAAATCGGTGTGATAAAATTCTTAAACAGGTTAAAAATAATAATAAAAAATTTAACGTTATCAATAAGAATAAGATGGGAATTCGAGAATGATTACATAATCAATGTGAATTGTAAAACCAGAACAAAATTATTTCAAATGAATACCAATATCATATAACATGAATCCTAGAAAAAATATTTATTTGATGTAATATTCATAGGAGAAATTATTTATAAGCTTTGTTTTATCAATAATGTTAAAATGAATAAATAAAAACAAATAAAAATCATATATAAATCATGTAGGTAACTTGGGGAATCATTTTCATATCACTCATAAATTTCGAATAAATATTGTATTTATTCAATTAGTAACCAATTATGTTACACTCAATATAACTACCAAAATTATACATATAATAATAATCACAATATATTCCAATAATATATTTATTTAAATCAAATCTATTAACCCCATATCATTTTTGGGATTACAATTGTGGTATATTCCCATAATCTCTTTAGAGAAACCTAATCTGTTAATTCTATCCCATTACCAAATTCATTAGAGAGCTATAACATGATCATATAACAAAGTATTATCACAAAACCACCCATCACCATAAAAAATTTCTATGAACAGAGGCATAATAAAGTATATATTTATTTGTACCTATTTATAAAAATCATTGAAAAAATCAATTTTTTTCAGAACATTATGGACTCGTTGAAAAGAACCGGGTTCAATGAAAATTGTTTTGAAAATAACTCAATCCATCCATAGAAAACATAATGTTTGTATTATTATAGTAGTTCCCCAGTTTAGAAAAGTAAATATGAAGGATTTTTTAAAATTAATGAATTTATATACCATTAAATGTTCATTAAAAACATGTGTTAGAATAGTATCTTTTTTCACTTTGAAAATTAACATAAAAAATAAATATTATAAAATATTGAATGAATAATTTTCCCTGAAAATAACCATAAAAATTATAAAGGTTGTTTTAGTGAAAATTATGGACATAACCATAAGAAAATCCATTCATTTCAATTATGGTAAAAATAAAAACTATAACAATACATTTTGTTAAAAGTGTCAAACCTATCCTAGTTGGAAAAAAAGAAGATATTTAAATTTAAATACATGTAAAAGAAGTACAATGATATTTAGAAATAACATCAGGGAATCAGTTTTTTATAAAAATACAATATTGAAAAAATTTAAAAATCATGGATATGGATAACAAAATTTCATCATATAAAAGTTGATAGAAGATCAATATCATTACAAAATGACTTTTATCATTGATAATTAATCAGTAAATGTTGAATAAGAAATAAAACATGAAATAATTATTAATAAACTATGTATAAAAAAGAGATATGGTAAATTAAATTATTTTAATAGTATTTTCACCCAAATGAACCATTAATATATACAATCCTAGAAATAGAAGAGATTGAATCCTAAATCCTTTTACACATTGGTTACTTTTTCAACTGTAATTCCGAAAAAAGAATAATGTAAAGTGAATCATCCAATTTCGTTAAAATAAATAGTTTCAGGATATTTTTTCAGAGACAAGTATATACACATTATAAAAAATATAGCTGTAGATCGCAAATATATTCCCCAATCGTAGATAATTTTAGACAAATAACCCTCGAAAAGATCATTTCATTGAATTGGGAATTAATAGATGGAGAAACATAGTGTAAAAATGTAAATCCACCAAATAAATTTGAAAAAAAGAATTAAACCATTTAGATATAAATTCACATATATTCCTAGAAGAACAATTTTAAGGAACAAGTGATAAAACATGATGAATGGAAAGAGGGTTAAGAATAAATATTTCCATATGGATACATTCATGTTAAATAAACATGTATATAATAAATAAAATTTCAACATAAAATATAATGAATTATTAATTATTCATGATTTAAAATGTGTATGTTATATTATATACACCATATAAACCAAATTAGGATCATAATAATAAAATTGGCCATACTAAATAAAAATTGAGACCAAATTTCATTCCTCGGGTCATAATGTAAAATGTATTCCCTTAAACACCTATATAATAAAAATCAATAATTTATTTATTTATTTCTGAATTTTTTATAGTATTAATTAATTATTAATTATAAATTTATATAATTTATTATAATGATACATTTAGTTAATTAATTAGTGAAGTCTATTTATTCCCGTTTAACGAAGTTCGATCCAAAATTTCAAAGTAGATTTGACATGATGACCATGGTCAAAGGGGTCTTTGTTCCATCATATACAAAAATAATAATAATGAACAAATTATCAATTTTATATATAAATTTTACTTTTAATAATAACCATTAATGATGGTTATGAATAATATTCTATGTAACAATCATGTAGATAGTTAGTCATACGTATACAGGAGTAACATTTATATTATTCAAAATTCATTATAAAAAAGAAGTTAAGTATTATATGTAATGCACTAACACTAGCTACCCAGAGTCGGTGCATTATTACATAACATTGGCATGATCGTAAGGGATAAAATCCCGAAAGACCAATCAGTTTAGTAGCCTTGGAAGTACTAGATACAAACATAAGTTTTACATTAAAACATGAGATAAAAACAACATCAACATTTTTTCCCCTTCGAAAACACTTATATCCCTAATAATATTCCTATAAGTCAACCATAAAATACTTCTTCACAACCTTGGAAAAATAGAACATAGAAAGGGGTGATCTCAGTTTCTCAGTATGGATTGTAATATAGTGGAAACTTTTGTAAATAAGCATAAACATTTAAGGCAATGTATAAGACTAAAACAAGAGCCATTAAAAATAAACTTAAGAATAATATTGAAAATATAAATCAAATAATTACATTTACTTATTCACATAGATATTTTACTTGTCGAATAATCACATTCAATATAAATAAAAAATTTCATAATGATGGAATGCATAATTCCAGACGTCCTAACCACATAGTCAAAGCCTCGAGCCAAGAGCACAAATAATTTTTTTTCAAGGCCTTGTGCCAAAACAATAGTTTGTCTCATAAGATGTAATGATTCATCAAGGAGATATAGTGGGCTCCACCTATCACTTACTAAGTCCAATTAATTCCTCATATGAAAAGGTTTAAACATAACATAAACATTTCAATTAAAACTAGCGTACTAAATATAAAAATATTATCTATAAACCATGAATGGTATAAAAATAATACATCCACATTCAAAAATTTCACAAAAACAACAACACAATATAGAATATTCATATAATAAAATTTCAACTTCAAACAATTCAAATCCTTCAAAGGATGTTGACATAGATGAAATGAAAACTATTAGAAAGAAATACCTTTTTTTATTTTAAAACCATTTAAAAGTAAAATGAATATAAAAGAAAAAATTTATATTTGAAATATTATTGTAATATTTTAAGGGAATATTTAAAGGAGTTATAACGGCAGAAAATAGCCTCACCCGCCGTATAAGTTGGATAAAAATTCATTCCTTAATTATGTCGAAAAGGTCATAAATGTCATTGTTTGGAAAATGACAAAAATGTTTCATTATAAAAATTTTATAAAAAGTAAAAAAAGTTTCTATATGACTTTAACCAATAGTTTAAAAAATATTAAAAATGTTCTGAAATACATTTTTAAGAAACACGGATGTGGATGACAAAGAGGTCCCATAAGATACCCATGTATAAACAACCTCAGATAATGAAGAGATTATAGAATAAACCCTTTCCTTGTACTTTTCCTTGGTTGAGGGTTCTCTAAACTCATGTATAGTAGTTAAATAATTGTTATAAAATTATAAATGAACCCCATACAAAAATATTATATCATATATGATCTTCTAATATTCCATTGTTAATAATATTTCAGTAGTATCATCATTCTAACTGTTAACAAAACCATTTTCCTTTATATGTTTAGTTAAATAAGTCATGCTTTTTACGGATAATATATATTTTATTCATATATAGAATGATATTATTTTATTAAACATTATTATTATCAATAAAATGAAATTTATTTATTAATAGTTAAAATGGGGAATGAATTTCATCGCGTTCGTGGAGGCGATAATCCGTACGTACGAACGAGCGATGATATCATTCAGTTAAAAGTGAAATAATCTGTTATTGGATGTTATATCATATATACAGAATCACAAAAATTTTATTTTTTTAATAATATTATTTATACTCATTACTATACCCATCATAATAATTAAGTGTTTTAATAACAAACTACACCACGATGTGGAGACGACAAGTCGTACGTACGCATGTATGTTGTCTCTTCATTCACATGATGGATAGAATAATGAATATGATTGTACAATAATAAAATCATAGAATGTATAAAGTACTTGAGTTATTATTTTTGTAAGGAAACAACATATAAAGTGGAAGTGGAAGAAGAAAAAAACTTTGAAAATGTGGTGAAATTATTACCTCTTTTTCGGGTGTTTCCATTTGAATTGATCAAAAGGGGTCCATAGGATAGCTTTATAATCAAAGTAAGGAATATAAGTATAATTGAGGGTTTTTGGGAGTATATTTTAGTAGGGTTTGGCCAAGCCAAATGGCATTGGAGGTTTGATTGTTAGAGAAAGGGAAGTACCCTTTTATAAGGGAGGTGAGGGTCACTTTAGGGAAATTCTGAAATATTATTTTATTATACATTCATATTCAGTTTATAATGGCTGTAAAATAATTTAATTCGAGTCTAAGGTTGGTCTGGGTTGAAAACATCTCAACCAATAGGTTTTAGATGAGTTTAGGTCACCATATTAACCTTATCTTTTAGATTTAACTCTTAGTTAAATAGTTTAACTTTTACCATGTATTCATTTATTACTATATTATATGGTTAATAATCTTACAATAAAATGACTAGAGTACCTCAACTGGTCAATTAATGATATATCTATTATTATATATTTAATTTAGTAGATCATTATATTTTTAGGACTATTATATCATTTAATAATATAGTATTTGTTTTAAAAACTCATTTATGTCAATTTCGAAACTATTAAGTAATTGATTTTTGTGGAAGTCATAACAGCATGATAAATTCAAAAAAAATTAATCTAATCAACACTAACATGTCATATTAATCTATAACATTATTTTAATGCATCAAAAGTTTTAATTTACATTTATTTGGATATTTATAAAATCACTTATTTTAATCAGAAATTAATTAGGTAATTACTACATCCTCATTGCATCATAAATAAATTAAATTATTTAATGCATTAAAATTGTAAATAAAATACCATTATGTAAGAAATATTTTTATCTTTCTAATTAATATTTATAGTGGAATTTATCTTATATATATCCTATTATTAAAAATGGTTCGGTTATTAAACATTGAATTTAACACTTTTAACTATTCTTTCAATATAATATTATAAATATCCTAATATAACCATGTAGACCAAATATGACCTTATATTATTCCTATTGTTTATTTTAGTAGAAATAAATTTATCCAATAGAATTAGGAAATGTTTTATGGTAAGTATAATGTCATTTTAACTTTAATTACACTATTTACATTTAACAGTGGTAAATAAAAGTCCAAAGTTACTATTCGCCAAAAATTATTTTCATATTATTGAACCACATTTTACTTACTAATATTGACTGTGTCTCTTGTATTTTTATAATTCAATTCACAGAAGTGGTAAAAAAAATTATGCAAATGTGCAAATGCACCTAGTAGGTGGGTAAAAGACGGTAAAAAGTTCAATAAAATATTATATTTCTTCTATTATTATAAAATGACTTCAATGAATTACATTGAACATATATAGTTATTATGTATCTATTTTGACTTAATATAAATTTAATTATAATAAATAATTTTCTAAACAAAAAGTCAGTTTTAAACCATAAGGCGGTGGTTTTCACTATTCATCAAAAATTGATAGTTTTCAGAAAAATATCAAAAAATCACCCTAAGCAAATTTTGATATTATGAACCAAAAAATGAAGTCCATTTTTAAAAATAAAATTTGGACAAATTCAAAATGTTGTTATTACTCTTTATAATGGCTAGTTTGATTTGTTGTGGTGTGCAAAAACTCCGTGTTGTGTACTGCACAAGCTATTGCATTATTCGAAGGGAAACATATTGTTGAAGATTGGGGTGTTACATTCCTCCATCCTTCAAATAATTTCTTTATCGAGATTTATAGAATATTAATACATAAAAATATTTGGGTGGTTCTTTCATGATAAGGCCCTCGGGTTCCCATGTTGCCTCTTCCATCTTATGATTTCACCATAGAACCTTTACCAGATGTGTCATCCAGTTTCTCAATACTTGTTCCCTAGTATCAAGAATCTTGATAGGATATTTACAATAAGACAGATTAGGTTTCAATTTAATTTCCTCATATGTGAGTACATGCATTGGCTCTGGCATGTATTTTCACAACAGAGATTGGTGGAACACATCATGAACTTTGGAGAGACTTGGAGGAATTTCCAAACAATTAGCTACAAATACAATTTGTTCTAGAATTTTGAAAGGTCTGATGTACCTAGGACTCAATTTACCCTTCTTACCAAATCGTATAACTCCCATCCATGGAGATACCCTCAAGAAAACATGATCACCAACATGAAATTACAAATACTTCCTTTGGTTATCAACATAGATCTTTTTCCTACACTGATATGATTTTATGTGGGTTTGGATAACCATCACCTTTTCCATTGTTTCCTCAACATGTTCTGGTCCTATGAGTTTTCTTTCACCAACATCATTCCAACATGTTGGTGTACGGCAACTATTTCCATATAACGCTTCACATGGTGCCTTCTGAATACTTGAATGGATGAAATTTTGAAGAAATATTATACCAATGAAAAATACTGATGCCACATACCTTGAAAATCAAGTGAGTAAGATCACAACAAGAATTATAAGGTTTGAATAATCCTTTTTGATTGTCTATCAGTTTGAGGGTGGTAGGATGTGCTCCAACAAAGTTCATTATCCATGTCCATCTGAAGACTGTTCCAAATTCTTGATGTATAACAGGGATCCCAATCAGAAATCATCGATTGGGTTACTCCATGAAGTCCAAATCTTCATTAATATATAGTCTTGATAAATGTTCAAGTGGTAATATTCACTTATAATAAGAAAATGTGATGACATGGTATGCTGATTAATAATGAACCATATTGCATCATTCCTTCTAGGAGTATTTGGTAAAACCAAGAAAAAATCCATTGTAATATCATATCATTTCCACTTAGTTATGGGAAAAGGTTCCATGAATTCTCTAGAATGTTGTCTTCTAGCCTTCACATGTTGACAAACCATACATCTTAACACATAATCAGAATCTCCCCCTTCATGTTGTCCCATCAAAAATGTTCTTTCAAATCACTATACATCATAGTGCTACCAGAGTGTATAGAGAAATTGGAGCTATGAGAATCATCCATAAATTTCATTTTTAGATTAGGTATATCGGGAACACAATGTATCTTCCCAAATTTTAAAATCTCATCTTCATTTACAAAGTCGATCAATCTCCCATCATTTGAAGCATTAATTTTCTTTTAAAACTCTCATCATCAGTATGAGAAATTTTTATCCAATCTAATAAATATGGTTTGGAAACCATTTGAAAAAGTATTTATGTTTCACTTTCAATGATTATTACCATATCTATATTTAATAAATAGGAATATATGATCCCTTTCAACTCTCATCTTGTTCAAAACTCCATGATCCATTCTGCTCAATGAATCTTCCACCGTATTTGGATACCTCAGTTGGTAATGTATAGAGAAATCATAATTATTGAGTATCTCGATCCATCTCCTTTTCCTAATGTTGAGTTCTTTATATGATAAAAATATACTTCAAACTCTTTTGATCAGTATATATTTCACATTTTTCACCTTAGATATAGTATTTCTTCAAATAAAAGATTACAGAAGCTAACACAAGATCAAGAGTGGGGTATTTTTTCTCAATAATGTTTAAATATCTTTATGCATAGGCAATAAAACTATCATTTGATCGATCAAAACAGAGGTTGCAATAGTTAGTCCAATATGCATTACTGTAAACTTGTAATGCCTATACCAAGTTTGAAATGATGATTTTAAAATTTATTCCTTCTTCACACTCAACATATTATATCTAGATCTAAGGTCAATCATTGAAAATGTTGATATCCATGAACTTGGTTAAATAAATCATTATTAAAAGGTAGGGGATACTTGTTATTTATTGTTATAGCATTTATCTCCTTTTAGTCAATGCACAACCTCATAGATCCATATTTATTAAAAAAACAAAAAGGGCTCCCCATGAAGAAACACTAGAGTGAATAAATCCGTTGTTAATCAATTATTATAGTTGTTTATTTAGTTCCTCTAATTTCAAGGTGGCTATTATATAAGGGGCTTTAATATGGGCCTTGAACTGGGAATTACATCATTGGAAAACACAATTTCTCTTTTTAGAGGATGTCTCGGTAAATCCTATTGAAACACATCAACTTATTATTGAAAATTATGTATATCTACTATTTGGATATTCTTTTCTTCACTCAATGTTATTTCATTCTCTTCCTCCCCAATAATTGAATTTAGAAGATCTACTAGGTGGATCTAGATAACAATCAGGTGCTGACGTTTCTTCTCATATGATAATTTACTCTTTATCTTCATCGAATGTTGTAACCTTCTTTTTCATACAATAAATTTTCCCATCATGGTCTGAAAGCCAATCCATTCTGAGGATTATAAAAAATTCAATCATGGGTATGATTGTGAGATCATTAGATAAAGAACATTTATATACCCAAATTGGAAATGATTCACAAAACTTTTTTGCAATGATACTTCCCTTAAATGTTTTGACTGATAACTCCCTTGTTAAATAAGATTGGAAATATCTAAATTTCTTAGAAAACTAGGAACATATGAAGAAATGTGATAATACAGAATCAAATAATTAATTGGCTAAATTTTAGGAAACCATTAAATTACCTGCCACCACATATTTTAGAGCTTCAAACTCAGTAGTAGTGTTAGTATAATCTTGGCTTTCCTCCCTTGTCATTTTCTGAGCTATGTTTCATAGGAGCTTAGGATATTCATTTGAAGAATTACCCTTTTCTCTACAACTATAGCATTCAACATTGACAACCACTTTCTTTCCCTTATAACCATGATCTTGGTGGACTTTTTCACCACACTTGTAACATACTCACATTCCCTTCAAGAACATACCGTGGTGTTTCTTCCAACATTTACCGTAAGATGGAAATTCATTTTTCCATTCTTCCCCTTGTTTCTATTTCCAAAGTGTCCAACAAATCTCTTTTCTCTTACTTTTCTTTAATGTTGTATGACATAGAGAAACCATTTTCTATCTTGATAGCACATGAGATAATATATTCGTATGATGAGAAGGATTGTGAGACTAATGCTTGACAGAGAAATGGTTTCAACCAAACAAATAATCAATTAATATTACTCCTTTGGTTATGTATATAATCGACAACATACCACTCTAACCATATAATTTTAGCCATATACTTTTCGACATCATCATCCTCCTTTTTCCACTGACTGAGAAATTGTCTTTATATATCCGATTGATGGTCATGAAAAAGGTATTTTTCTAAGAAAATATCATTAAAAACCCTCCATAACCTATTTAATACTTCTTCATCTTCCTTTTTTTTGAATTAATTGCCACTATTTATATGCATCTCCCATGAGGAAATAAATTTCCCTGAAAACTTTTTCCATTTCGCTACTCCCCAATGCATGAAATAATTTCTCTATGTAACTTATCAATTGCTCAGATACAAATAGATTTATAGTACCATTTAATATTGGTGGTTTTTTCCTTATAAATTGTTCTAACATTGATCATCTGCGTTGTCGATCAGGGTGCTCCATATTGGTAAGGATATTATTCATAACAAGAGTGAGTTATCCCAGAATGGTGATAAGATCATCATCAATAGTTGCATCACCTTCTCCAATATGACTATCTTGAGTATGAGGGAAATCAATTCATAGATTATGTGAATTAATACGGTTTCCATTCCTTCCACTTGGAATCTTTTCAAAACTATGGCATACAATAGATTATATTTTGAATCGCCAAACACAATTCCAAACATGTAAAACACTTAACATAAATTAAATAGTTTATGGATAAAATCCATATTCATAAAAATCTCTTCATTGAGGAGTTATATACTCATAAATCCTTCATAATTGTTTTTAATGAAAATATGAATTATCCTATGCTTACCCCCCCCCCCCCCCCCCCTGGAGTGTCGTAACCAAGAGTGCAGTAAATCATTTTTTCATGTACCCAGATATCCTGGGTCAAGCCCGGAATACCTTGTCGGAGTTTTCTCTCCTAGGTAAATCTCCCCCTGAGCTGCCTCTACCTACTCATAACTAGAAATGGATGTATATCTTGGAAAACTCCCAAAATCTCTACATTACCAAAATTCTCAGAAGTTCATCTATACTAATATTAAATTTTTATCTTAGAAAATGTTATCTAATCATTGTTTTTATAAATCCAGCTTCCAATGCATATAATAAACTTCCTTTGATACCCATTGCAATTCCCTGACCCTAGTTACCTAGTGTTTCTGCATTATTACATAACATTGACATGATCACACGAGATCAAATCCTGAAATATCGATTAGTTTAGTAGCCTTGGAAGAACTAAATAATAACATTTTCATTACATTACATCAGTAGCTAAAAATAAAAAAAAATATTTTGTCTCCTTTGAACACACTTATATACCTTACCCTATTCCTACAGGTAAACCATAAAATCCTTTTTCAAATCCGGGGAAAAATAAAATATAGAAAGGGGTGAGCTCATCTTCTCAGTAAGGACAAAAATATAGTAGAAACATTCATAAATAAGCATAAACATTTAAGGCAATGTATACAACTAAAAAAATCCTTTTAGACATAAACATCAGAATAATATGGAAAATATAAATTAGATAATTCCATTTACTTATTCATAGGGATATTCTACTAGTCAAATAATCACATGCGATATCAAAATCCAATTTAATAATGAAGGAATGCATAATGTCTGACATCATAACCGCATAGTCAAGGAATTGTGCCAAGACCACAAATAGTATTTTGACAATGACTTAGTTTAAGACACTAGTTTGAGTCATGAGACATACCGATGGATCAAGGAGCTATAGTGGGATCCTCCTGTCACTTACTAAGTCCAATGAATTTCTCATATGAAATGGTTTAAACATAACATAAATATTTATATTTAAAGTAGCATACGAAATTTCAATAATTTATCCATAAAACATGAATGATATAAAAATAACACATCCACAGTCTAACATATCACAAAACATTCAACACAATACGGAAGACTTGTATTATAATAATTTAACTTCAAAAAAGTTTAAAAACCATCAAAGGATGTTCACATAGATGAAATGATAAAAATTTGAACGAAATACCTCTTTCTATTTTGAAACCATTAAAAACTCAAATAATTATAAAAGAAAACATTTATTTTTGAAATATTCTTATAATCTTGTAAGGGATGTGTTGAAGGTGTAATAACGGCAGAAAATAGCCGCACCCTCCATATATGTTAAAAAAACATTCTTTCCTCAATTTTGTCGAAAAGGTCGTAATGGACCTAGTTTTGAAAATGAAAAAAATATTACATTATAAACATATTATAAAAAGAAAAAATAGGATATAAATTTATTTTACACACAGTCTAGTAAATAATAAAAAAATTAATACATTTTTAAGAAACACGGATGTGGATGATAAAAAGGTCCTAGTAGATACTCATGTTTAAACAACCTCGGATAATGAAGATATTGTAGAATTAAACATTACGTTGTAATTTTCTTGGACGATGGTAAATTAATAAAAATTATAATAGTTAAATAATAGTTATTAAATTATTCATGAACTATATAGATAAAAATTATATCATATATGTTCTTCTAATATTACTTTGTTAATAAAATTTTTGTAGTATCATCGTTTATGATGATAACTGATTCATTTTCCTTTATATGATATGTTTCGTAAGTCATGTTTTTTTATGGATAAGATGTATTTGATTCATATAAAGAATGATATTACATTCTTAAACATTATTTTTAACCATAAAATGAAAATTATTCTTGAATGGTGACGATGATGAATGAATTTCATCACATTTGTGGAGACTGTAATCCGTACGTACGCACGAGCGACAATATAATTCAATTAAAGGTGTAATAGCATGTAATTGGATAGTATATCGCATATAAAGAATCCATAAAATTTTATATTTATTATTTACCTCAGTTATGCTCATTATTATACCCATCCGAATAATTAGGTGTTTGAATAAAAAACTACACCACGGCGTGGAGACTGTAAGCCGTACGTACGAATGTATTGGGACATTTCATTCATAAGATTAATATAATAATGAATATAGTTGTACCATAATAGGAGAAAAATTTTTATAAGGTACTGGAGTTATTATTTTGGTAGGGAATCAACAAATAAAGATGAATTGGAAGTAGAAAATAACTTTGAAAGAGGTGGTGAAATTATTACCTCTTTTTCGGGTGCTTCCTTTTGAGTTGATCAAAAGGAATCCGTAGGTTGGATTTATGATCAATTTAAGGCCTCTGGGTTGATGTGAGGGTTTATAATAGTATTTGATTGCAAGGTTTGGATGATCCAAATGTCTTTGGATGTGTGATTGTGAGAGAATGGGAAGTACCCTTTTATAAATGGTGTGAGGGTCACTTTTGGAAAAGCGTGAAATATTATTTTATTATACAATCATATTCTATTTATCATGGATCCAAAATGATTTATTTTGAGGATAAGGTGGGATGGGTCAAAAACCTATAAACTAATAGGTTTTATATAGGTTTAGGTTACCATCTTAACCTTATCTTTTTTATTAAACTCTTAGTTAAATAGTCTATCATTTAGCATTGTGTTCTTGTATTATTATATTATATGGTTAATAATAATACTATATAATTCCAAGCGAACCATAAGTGGTTCATTAATGAAATATAAATTATTATATATGTCCTTTGGATGATCCTTGTATTTTTAATACTATTATATCATTTAATGATATATTATTTTAAGAAAAACTCGTTAAGGTCAATGTTGAAACTATTTAGTAATTTATTTTTTTGGAAGTCATAACAGTAGAATTACATCAAAAAATAATAATTTTATAAAACATAACAAGTCATATTAATCTAAAAAATTAGTGGAATGGCTAAAAAGACTCAATTTACAATATTTGGATATTTATAACATCAATTAGTTTAACATTTCATTAATAAGGTAATTATTGTATCATCATTGTGTCTTAAATAAATTTATTTATTTAATGTCTAAAATTTATAAATAAAATACCATTATGTAATAGATATTTTTATCTTTCTAATTAATATTTTTAGTTGAATTTATCTTATTTGTAACCCTATATAAGAAATGGTTTAGTTATTAAATGTTGAATTTAACACTTTTAACTCTTATTTAAATAAAATATAATAAATGCCCTAATATAATCCATGTGGACCAAAGAGTACCATAAATTATTCATAAGGATTATTTTCATCTAAATACTCTTATCCTATAGAAATAGTACATGTTTCAGGGTAATTATAATATCATTTTAACCATTAATTACATGCTTTACTTTAAACCGTGGAAAATAAAAGTCAAAATATACTATTCACCAAAAAGTATTTTCATGTTATTGAACACAATTTTACTTACTGATATCAATCTTGTGTCTCAGATTTTTGAAATTCATTTCACAGAAGTGATAAAATTATGTTTTATGCAAATTTGAAAATGTGCCTAGAAGGTGGGTAAAAATGGTAAAAAGTACAATAAACTTTTATATATCTAATATTTTTATAATATGAATTCAATGAATTAAATTTAACTTATATTGGTTTTATGATTATATTTTGAGGAAAAATAAATTTAAATATAATAAATAATTATTTAAATTAAAATTCGGTTTTAAAGAATATCACGGTGTTTTTCACTATTCACAAAAAATTTATTGTTTTTAAAAAAAATACCGAAAATTCCCCCATATGAAAATTTAGATATTTTGAACCCAAAAATGAAGCCCATTATGACAAATAAAATTTATAAAAATTCAAAAAATGGTATTACTATTCATAACGGCTAGATTGATTTGTCGTGGTGTGCTAAAACTCCATGTTGTGTACTGCACAAGCTATTGCATTATTCATAGGGAAACGTACCTTGGAAGCTTGGGGTGTTATATTCGTCCCCCCTTCAAATGATTACATCCTCTAAATTTCTATAATATTTATGAATAAAAATATTTGGGTGGTTGTTCATCATACGTTCCTTATGTTCCCATGATTCCTCTTCAATCTTATGATTTCTCTATAAAACTTTTGCCAGATAAGTCATCCAGTTTCTCAACACCTGTTCTCTAGTACCAAGAATCTTGACATTCTCTTCACAATAAGAAAAATCAGGTTTTAGTTCAATTTCTTCGTAGTTGAGTACATGTGTTGGGTCCGACATGTATTTTCTCAATAGTGATACGTAGATAAAATCTTGAACTTTGGAGAGACTTGAAGGCATTATCAAATGATAAGCTAAAACTCCAATTATTTCTAGATTTTTGAATGTTCCGATGTATCTATTACTCAATTTACCCTTTTACCAAATCGTATAACACCCTTCTATCGAGATACCATCATGAAAACATGATCACCTACATGAAATTCCTAATCCTCCCTTTGGTTACAAACATAACTCTTTTTCCTACTTTGAGATTCTTTGATGTCGGTTTGGATAAACTTAACCTTTTTTATTGTTTCCTCAACATCTTATGGGCCTTCTAGTTTCCTTTCACCAACATCATCCCAACAAGTTGGTGTACAACGTCTCTTTGAATATAACTCCTCATATAGTGCCATCAGAATACAAGAATGGAACAGGTTGTTGTAGGAAAATTCTACCAGAGATAAATAATTATCCCAAATACCTTGAAAATCATGTGAGAAAGATCTCTATACATCTTATAATGTTTGAATTGTCCATTCTGGTTGTCCATCAATTTGTGGGTGGTAGGCAGTGCTCAAATGTTGTTCTGGATCCAAGTCCATTAGAAGACCTTTCCAGAATCTTGATGTAAAACAGGGATCACGATCAGAAACAATTGATAGGAGTACACCATGAAGTATTACAACATCGTTAATATATATACTTGCTAAAATGTTCAAGTGGTAAATCTTTTCTTATAGCATGAAATTGTGCTGACTTCATAAGATGATCAATAATGACCCATATTGCATCATTCCTTCTACGAGTACATGGTAGCCCCTTGAAAAAATCCATCGTAATATCATCCCATTTCCACTTAGATATGGGAAGAGCATTCAAGACTCATCTAGGATGTTGTCTTATAGACATTACCTATTGAACAACCATACATCTTGACACATAATTAGAAATCTCCCTCTTCATGTAGTCCCACCAGAAATGTTCCATCAAATCTCTATACATCATAATGCTACCAGGGTTTATAGAGAAATTAGAGCTATGAGCATCATCCAACAATTCCTTTTTAGATCAGGTATTTAAGTAACACAAAATCTCTTCTCAAATTTCAAAATCCCATCTTCATATACAAATACAATCAATCTCTCATCATTCATTTCTTTAACGTTATTTTGAAACTCCTCATCATCAATCTGAGCACATTTTATCCTTTCTAGTAAAGATGGTACAGAAACCATTTGAAAAAGTGTTGTTTTTTCACCATACATGATTATTCACATATCCATATTACCATATCTATGAACATAGGATCCCTTTAAACTCTCATCTAGTTAAAACCTCTATGATCCATTCTCCTAAAAGAATCTACCACCGTATTTTCCTTCCCTGGGTGGTAGTGTATGGTGAAATCATAATCCTTGAGAAGCTCGAGCCATCGCCTTGGCCAAATGTTGAGTTATTTCGGCGAGAAAATATTCATCAAACTCTTCTGATAATTATTTATCTCACATTTTTACCATAGATATTGTTTCTCCATGTCTTCATACCAAAGAATACAGTTTCTAAATCAAGATCATGTGTGGGATATTTTTTGTCATGAATTTTTATCTACCGTAATGTAAAATAAATAAATATATCTTTAGATCTATGAAAATAAAGGGTGCATTAGTTACATAAAAACTAATTACATTAACCTCATAATGATCATACCTGGTTTGAAATGTTGTTTTTGGAATGTCTCCCTTCATCACACACAATTGATGATATCCATATCGAAGGCCAATCTTTGAAAAATATTGAGCTCTATGAAGTTGGTAAAATAAATCATCTATGTGAGGTAGGGGAGACTTGTTCATTATTGTTATAAAATTTCTATCCATGCAGTCAATGCACAACCTCATAGATCCATCTTTCTTCTTATTAAAAAGAACATGGGATCCCCATGTAGAAACACTAGGGAGATTAAATCCTTTATTACTAAAGTCCTCTAGTTGTGTTTTTAGTTCTAATAATTCCACATTGTCTATTCTATAAGGGGTCTTCAATATGGGCCTTGAACTAGGAATTTAATAAATGGAAAAAATAAATTTCTCATTTTTGAGGGTTCACATGTAAATCCTATGTAAACACATCAACAAATTATTGCACAATAGGTATATCCTATATTTGATCATTCCTTTCCTCATCCATAGTTATTTCATTCTCATCCTCCTTAATAATTTAATTTAGTAGAGCTATTGGGGGTGGATCTAGATAAGAATCAGGTGGTAATATTTGTGCTCTAAAGATAAGGTACACCTTATCATCATTGAAATTTTAACCTCCTTATTCTAACAATAAATTTTCACATCATGGTCCAAAATCAAATCCATTCCAAATATTATACCAAATTAAATAGTGGATATGATGATGAGATCAGGAGATAAAGAACATTTATAAACCATAATGGGATCTTATTAACAAAACATTGTTTCCTGATACATCCCTTTTGAGTTTTGACTGACAAATCCCTTGTTAAGTAAAATTGGAAATATCTAATTATCTTATCAAACTAAGAAGATGTTAAACTATGCGATGATATAGAATCAAATAAATCATCGTCTAAACTTGAGGAAACCATTAAATTACCTGCCACCACATCTTTTGGAGCTTCAACCATAGCAGTAGTGGTCACATAAGCTTGTCCTTGATCCCTTGGCCTTTTTTAGGTATGACGCCTTGGATATTAAGAAAACTTTTTGAATAATTCCCCATTTTCTCTACAATTGTAGAATTCAACATTGATAACATCTTTCTTTCCCTTGCAATCACAAACATGGTTGCCTTTTTCACCACACTTGTAATAGAATCCCATTCCCATTAGGAAAGTACTGGGGTGTTTCTTCTTATATTTACCGCAGGATGGATATTCAACTATTCCCTTCTTCCCCTTATTTCAATTTCAAAAGTGTCCAGTAGATCCCTTCTTCTCTATCTTTGCTTTACTGTTAAAAGATGTAGAGAATTCATTTTCTATCTTGATAAAACATGAGACACTATCTTCGTATGATGAGATGGATTGTGAGACTAATTCTCGATAAAGAAATGGTTTTAACCCAACAATGAATCGATCAATCTGACTCATTGGGTTATGTATATAATTTGTTGCATGCCTTGATAAACTTAAAATGTTAGCCTCATAATTTGTGACATTATCATCTTCCTTTTGCCTCAGACCTAGAAATTGTCATTACATATCTTCTCGATGGTCACGAGGAAATTATTTTTCTATGAAAATACCTTTAAGATCCCTCCATTCCATATTTTTTAAATATTCATCTTCTTTAGGATTCTAATTAATGGGCACCATTGATCTTCACCTCCCAGGAGGTGATAAACTGACATGACAATTTGTTCCCATTCCCTACTCCAAAAATCATGATATAATTTCTCTATAGACCATATCAATTTTTAGCTACAAATGGACTTATAGTAACATTGAATGTTGGTGGTTTTTTCCTGATGAAGCATTCTCACATTGATCCTATGAGTATGGATCAGGGTGATCCATTCGGGTAAAGTTATTATTTATAACCTGAGTGAGTTATCCCGGTATGGTGATAAGATGATCAACACCAGTTACATCCATAGCTCCACTATAATTATCATGGGTAGGAGGGAAATCCCTACATGTATTACATGCATTGATACTTTTTTCATTCCTCCCACTAAGAGAAATTTCTAAAAAATGGAATACACTAGATTAGTTTATGAACCACAATACATAATTCCAATCTTGTAAAACACTTAACATAAATTTAAAAGATTATAGATATAATCCATAATCATAAAAATGTATTCTTTAAGGAGTTATATAATCATAAATCCTTCATAATAGATTGTAATGAAAACGTGAATTATCAAAAGCATATCCCCCCAAAGTGTCATAAGCAAGAGTGTCACAAGGCCTGTTGTCATGTACCCAAATACCCTGAGTCGATCCTGAAACTCCATGTCGAAGTTTTCACTCCATAGAGGCCTCTACATGCTTGTTTCCATACATAGATGCATTTCTTGGAAAACTCAAAAAATCTCTACATTAATAAAATTCTCGGATGTTCTTCTATAATAATTCTTCAAGTTTATCTTAGGGTAATTTTCCCTAATCATAGTTTTTCTAAATCTATCATCCATGGTTTGTAATAAATAACCTATGATACCAATTGTAACACCAGAACCCCAGTTACCCAGAGTCAGTGCATTATTATATAACGTTGGCATGATTACAAGGGATCAAATCCTGAATGACCAATCAATTTAGTAGCCTTGGAAGTACTAAATACAAACATAATATTTACATTACGTCCTGAAATTAAAACTTGATAAACATTATCCCCCTTTGAACACACTTATATCCCTTATCCTATAATGGTGAGTCAACCATAAAATACTTCTCCAGATCTTGGAAAAAATAAAACATACAAAGGGGTGAGCTCTGATGCTCAGTAAATATAACAATATAGAAAAATCTTCCATAAATAAGCATAAGTATTTACGGAAATGTATAAGTCTAAAACATAGGCTTTTTGAACGTAAACATCAGCATAATATGGAAAATATAAATCAAATATTTCCTTTTACTTATTGTCATGGATGTTCTACTAGTCGAATAATCACATGCAATATCAATATCCAATTTCATAATGATGGAACACATAATGCCAGACATCATAACCACATAGTCTAGGCCACGTTCCATGACCATAAATAATAAATTTTCATGACCTTGGTCCAAGATACTAGTTTGTCTCATGAGACCTATCAATTAATCAAAGAGGTATAGCGGGATCCACATATCATTTACTATATTCAATGCATTCCTTATATGAAAAGGTTTATACATAACATAAAAATTCATATTAAAACTAGAATACGAAATGTATTTATCCATAACCCATGAATGGTATAAAAATAACACATCCATAGTCAAACATATCACAAAACCTTCAACACAATATGGATGATTTGTTTCATAATAAGTCAACTTCAAACAAGTTTAAAATCCATCAATGAATGTTGACATAGAAGAAAAGAAAACTCTTTGAATGACATACCTATTTCAATTTTGAAACCATTTAAGAGTAAAATAAATATAAAAGAAAAAATTAATTTTGTAAATAATCTTATTATCTTACTAGGTAATCTTAGATGGTGTCATAAAGGCCGGAAATAGCCGCACCCACCGAATAAGTTAAAAAAACATTTTATCCTTTATTTTGTTGAAAAGATCGTAAATGAACTGGATTGGAAAACGAAGGAATTATTCCTTTATAAAAATATTATAGAAAGGAATAAAAGGGTATAAATGACTTTATCCCATTGTATAAGAAATAGTAAACAAATTGAAATACATTTTTAGGAAACAGGGATTTGGATGATAATGATGTCCCAGTAGATAATCATGTATAAACAACCTCAGACAATGAAGAGATTGTTGAATTAACCTGAACTTGTTATTTTCCTTATTTGAGGGTACGTTAACCTCATGTATAATAGTTAACAAATTTTTATTAAATTATAAAAGAACCAAATACCTAAATATGAAAGTATATATGATCATCTAATATTGCTTTGTTGATAATATTTCAGTAGTATCATCATTTTGGGTGTTAACTGATTCATTTTACTTTATATGTTTTGTTAAATAAGACATGTTTATAATGTATAAGATGTATTTGATTCATAGGTAAAATGATATTTAGTCATTAAACATTATTATTAACCACAAAATGAAAATTATTCTAGAATGGTTATGATGGGGAATGAATTTCATCGCGTTCATGGAGACGGTAATCCGTACATACGCACGAGAGACAATATGATTAAATTGAAGGTCAAATACTATTTAATTGGATAGTATATAATATATAAATAATAATTAACATGTTATATTTATCACTTACATCAGTTATACTCAGTATTATACCCATCCAAATAATGAACTGTTTGAATAACAATCTGCACCACGACTTGGAGACGGTAAGCCGTACATACACATGTATGTTGACTTTTCATTCATAGGATGGATAGAATAATGAATATGGTAATACCATTATAAAATCATAGTATGTATAAGGTATATGATTTATTATTTTTTTATGGAAAAAAAATAAAGTGTAAGTGGAAGAAGCATAGAACTTTGAAATAGGTGTTCAAATTTTTACCTCTTCTCCATGTGTTTCCTTTTGAATTGGTCAAAAAGGCTCCATAGGTTGGATTTATTTTCAAATTAAGGCCTATAGATTAAAATGAGGGTATTTGGGAGGATATTTGAGCAGATATTGGCCGATGCATTTGGCTTTGGAGGTGTGATTTTGAGAGAATGGGATGTACCCTTTTATAATGGAGGTGAGGGACACTTTAGGAAATTCTAGAAATATTATTTTATTATACAATCATTTTTGTTTTATAATGGATCCAAAATTATTTATTTCGAGGATAAGGTTGGTATGGGTCGAAATAATTTCAACCAATATGTTTTAGACAGGTATTGGTTACCATATTAGCCTTGTATTTTAGATTTTACTCTTAGTTAAATAGTTTAACTTTTACCATGTATTTTTGTATTATTATATTATAGTGTTAATAATATTACAATAAATTTCCAAGATAACACTGAGTGGTTCATAAATGATATATCTAGTATTATATATGTCCTTTGGCCAATCCTTAAAATTTTAGGACTATTATGTCATTTAATAATATTGTATTTGTTTTAAAAACACATTTATGTCAATTTTTACACTATTTAGTAATTTATTTTTGTAGAAGACATAACATCAGTATTACACTGAGAAAAATTTTATGAATCAACCATAACATGTCATATTTATCATGAAAATTATCAAAATTCTCAATTTTGATATATTTGGATATTTATAACATCAATTATTTTAATCCTTCGTTAATAAGATAATTATTACATCATCATTGTGTCATAAATAAATTTAATTATATTAGGGCTCAAAATTATAAGTAAAATAAAAATATGTAGGAAATAATTTTATATTATTATTTAATATTTATAGACTAATTTATCTTATGTGTATCCATATATTAAATTGTTTTAGTTGTTAAACATTGAATTTACCACTTTTAACTCCTCTTTTAATAAAATATAATAAATCATCTAATCTAATTAAAGAGGACCAATGAAAATCATTTTTTATTACTAAGGATGATTTTGGTTGAAATATACATATCCAATAGAACTAGGACATGTGTTAGGGTAATTATAATATCATTTGTACCTTTAATTACACTATTTAATTTCAACTGTGGTAAATAAACGTCAAAAGTTACTATTCATCCAAAATTATTTTCATCTTATTGAAACACATTTTAAATACTGATATCAATTGTGTATCTCAGATTTTTAAAATTCAATTCACAAAATTAGTAAAATTACATTATATGCAAATTTGCAAATGCACCTAGAAGGTGGGTAAAAGAGCGTAAAAAGTTCAACAAAATTTTATATGTCTAACATTTTTATAAAATAACTTCAATGAATTACATTGAAATTGTATAGGTATTATGTATCTATTATTGACTAAAAATAAATTTAAATAAAATAAATAATTATTTAAAAAAAAATCGGTTATAAAGAATAACTGAGTGTTTTCACTATTCATCAAAAAATGAACCTTTTAGAAAAATACCAAAAATTCACCCTAAGCTAATTTTGATATTCCAAACCCAAAAATGAATTCCATTTTGAAAAATAAAATTTATAAAAATTCAAAATGTGGGTATTACTATTCAAAATGGATTGTTTGATTTGTCATGGTGTGCTAAAACTCTAAGTTGTGTACTGCACAAGCTATTGCATTATTCAAAGGGAAACATACCGTGGATGCTTAGGGTGTTACATTCTTCCCTCATTAAAATATTTTTGTCATCAAAATTTCATTAATATTACTACATAAAAACTATCGGGTGGTTCTTCATCATATGTTTATGGGTTTCCTATGTTACCTCTTCCATCTTATGATTTTTTTCCATAAAACTTTTACCACACTAGTCATTTGGTTTCTCAAAACTTGTTCTCTAGTATCAAGAAAATTGACATGCTCTTCACAATAAGACAGATCAGGTTCAAGATCAATTTTCTCATAGGTGAGTACATGCATTGGGTCTGACATGTATTTCTTCAAACAGATCATGAACATTGGATTGACAAGAAGGAATTTTCAAATGATAAGATACAACTCCAATTCATTATAGAATTCCAAAAGGTCAGATGTACCTAGGACTCAATTTACCCTTCTTATCAGATCTTATAACACCCTTCCATGGACAAGCCTTCTAAAAAACATGATCACCTACATAAAATTCCAAATCCTTCCTTCAGTTTTTGGAATAAATCTTTTGCCTAATTTGTGCTACTTTGATATGGGGTTGGATAACATTCAAATTTTTCATTTTTTTCTCAACATGTTCAAGGTCTAAGAATTTTCTTTCACCCACATCATCTGAAAAAGTCGGTGTGAGACATCTCATTCCATATAAATCTTCATATGGTGCCATCTAAATACTTTATTAGAAGATATAATTGTATGAAAATTATAGTAGATGTTAATATTGATCCCTCATACATTGAAAATCAAGTGATAAATATCTCTAAATTTCTTCAATGGATTGAATAGTCCATTTTGATTGTCCATCAGTATGAGGTGGTTGGCAGTGCTGAAAATAAGATTAGTATCCATGGCCTTCTGAAGACTTTTCCAGAATCTTGATGTAAAATGGGGACCATGATCAGAAACATTCTATAGAGGTACTCCATGATATCTTAAAACATCATTAATATATAGTCTTGCTAAAAGATCAATTGGTAAGTCTTATCTTATAGAAATAAAAGGTTATGACTTGGTATGACGATCAAAAAATGACCCATGTTGCATCATTCCATCTAGGAGACTTTGGTAGAAACATGACAAAATCCATTATAATGTCATCCTATTTCCACTGAGGTATGAGAATAGGATTCATGACTCTTCTAGGATGTTGTCTTCCATCCATCACATGTTGAAAAACCATATATCCTAACACATAATCAGCAATCCCCTTTTCATTTTATCCAATAAAAAATGTTCCTTCAAATCATTATACATCATACTGATACAATGTTGTATAGACAAATTGGATATATGAGCATCATCCAACAATTACCTTTTTAGATCATGTATACCGGGAATAAAAAGTCTCTTCCCAAATTTCAAAATCCCATCTTCATATACATTGTCAATCAATATCACATCATTCACAGCGTTAATTTTCTTTTGAAACACATAATCATCATTTTGAGAACTTTTTATCCTTTCTAATAAAGATGGTTTACCAACCATTTGTAAAAGTATTTATGTTTCACCTTCCATGATTTTTCCCATATCAATATATACTAGATCCATGAACCTTGGATCCCTTTAAACTTTAATATTGTTCAAAACTCCATGATCCTTTCTACTCAATGCATCTTCCACCTTGTTTGCCCTCCCCAGGTGGTAGTGTATAGTGAAATCATAATCCTTGAGTAGATAGAGCCCTCGGCTTTGCCTCTTGTAGAGTTCTTTCTGTGTGAAAATATACATCAAACTCTTGTGATTAGTATATATTTCCCATTTTCACCACAGAGATAGTGTCTCCATAACTTCAAAGGAAGTATTATAGCTGCAAAATCAAGATCATGAGTGGGATAGTTATTCTCATGAATTTTTAGATATCGTCATGCATAGGAAATAACTACATCATTAGATTCAAGAAAACAGAGGGTGAATTAGTCAGTCCAAAAGGCCATACTGTAAACTTGTAATGCTCTTACATGGTTCGAAATACTTTATTCAGAATTTCGTCTTTCTACACACACAAATGATGATATCTATATCGAACGTCTATCATTGAAAAATATTGATCTCAATGAAGATGGTCGAAAGAATAGTCAATGTGATCTAGGGGATACTTGTTCTTTATTATTATAGAATTTATCTCTATGTAGTAAATGCACAACCACATAGATCCATCTTTCTTCTTAAAAAATGAATAGGGTATCCCCATGGTGAAACACTAGGGTGAAAAAATCCCTTATTACTCAATTCTTCAAGTAGTTTTTTTATTTCCACTAATTCCAAAATGGAAATTTTATAAGGGGTCCTCGATATAGGACTTGAACCAGGAAATAAATCAATGGAAAACTCAATTTCACGTTCTGGAGGATGTCTAAGTAAATCCTCTAGAAACACATCAATACTTTCTTACACAATAGGTATGCACTCTATTTTAATATTTCTTTCCTCACACATAGTTATTTCATTCTCTTCCTCCCCAATAATTGAATTTAGTAGAGATATTGGTGGTGGATCTAGATAAGAATAATGTAGTGTTTTATCTACTATAAAGATAAGTTACTCCTTATCAACATCAAAAATTGTAGCCTCCTTCTTATTATAACAAATTTTTAAATCATGGAATGAAATCCAATCCATTCCGAGGATTATATCAAATTCAATCTTTGGTATGACAATGAGATCACAAGATAATGAACATTTCTATGCCCTAATGGGAACTCATTCAAAAAACATTATTGCAATGATACACCCCTTAGTAGTTTTGACTGAAAACTCCCTTGTTAAATCAAATTGGAAATAACTAATTTTCATAGAAAACTAGGATTCAATGAAATAATGTGATGATCCAGAATGAAATAAAGGATTGGCTAAATGTAAGGAAACCATTATATTACCTTCCACCACATCTTGTAGAAATTCAACCTCGACAGTGGTGATCTCATAAGCTTATCCTTTCTCCCTTTTAATTTTTTGAGATATTTTTCCTTAGCACTTAAGACATTGGTTTGCATAATGACCATTTTCAACACAATTGCAGCATTCAACATTGACACCTCTTTTTTTCCCTTTCTATCAGAAGATATGTGAATTTTCTCACAACATTTATTATAGAATCCCATTCTCTTCAAAAAAGTACTGGGGTGTTTTTTCCTCATTTACCACAGGATGGATATTCAACCTTTTACTTCATCCCAATATTTCAATTTCCAGAGTGTTCTGCAGATCTCTTCTTCAACTGGATTTTTTTAAAGTTGTAAGACATATATAATTCTGTTTCTATCTTGATAACACATGAGACTATATCTTTGTATAATGAGAATGATTGTGAGATTAATTCTTGATGGAGAATTGGTTTTAAACCATCAAATAATCGATCAGTCATACTCCCTAGGTTATGTATATAATATGATGCATGATATGTAATCCTTCTAAAGTTATCCTCATACCTTGCGACGTTATCATCCTTTTTCATACCTCAGACTCATAAATTGTCTTTCCATATCCATTCAATGGTCATGAGGAATGTATTTTTCTAAGAAAATCTCTTTAAACTCCCTCCATTACAAATTTGATACTTGTTCATCTAACTTTGTATTATTAATTAATGACAACCATTTTTCTGCATCTCTTGTGTGGCGATAAACTGCCATGAAAACTTTTTCCCTTTCACTACACCCCAAATCATAAAAAATTTCTTCTATGGAATGAATCCATTTCTCAGATAGAAATGGATTTGTAGTACCATTTAATTTTGGTTTTGTTTCCTCAATAATAATTATAGAAGTAATTTTTTTTTTGTGGATCAGGGTGCTTGATACGGGTAAGGTTATGATTCATAACCTAAGTGAGATGTCCCAGTATGGGGATAAACTGATCAGCACCAGTTGTATCCCCAGATACACTGTAATTATCTAGACTAAGGGAATTCCAAACATGGTTTATGTGCATTGAAATGGTTTTAATTCCTTCCACTAGGAACCATTTCTAAAGAGTGGAATATACTATATAATATTATGAATCGAAATACATAATTCCAAACATGTAAAACACTTAAAATAAATTTAATCATTAATGAATGTAAAAAAAATCATTAAAATGTCATCTTTGGGGAGGTATATACTGATAAATCCTTCATAATGGTTTGTATAGAAAGTGGGAATTATCCTAAGCACATACCCCAAGAGTTTTGTAACCAAGAGTGAAGAAGGACCTACTGTCGCGTACCAGGATACCTCAGGTCATGCCAAAAAATCCTTGTCAGAGTTTTCACTCCAAGGTACATATGTTCCACAGCCACCTCTACCTACTCATATCCACACATGAATGTATGGCATGGAATAATAACAAAATATCTACATTACCAAATTCTATGAAGTTCTTCTATACTAATCCTCTATGTTTATCTTAGGGTAATGTTCTTTATCAAACTTTTTATAAATATAGCTTCCAAGGTTTGTACAAAACATTCTTTGATACCAACAATAATTCTATGAACCCGGTTACCCATAGTCGGTGCATTATTACATAACATTGTCATTGTCACAAGGGATAAAATCCTGAAATACCGATTAGTTTAGTAGCCTTCGAAGTCGTACATATAAACATAAGTTTTACATTACATCATGAGATAAAAATAGCAATATCATTTTTTCCCCTATTAAAACACTTATATCCCTTATCCTATTCCTACATGTCAACCATTAAATACTTATTCACATCCTAGAAAAAATAAAACATAGAAATTGGTGAGATCATATTCTCATTAAGGATAACAATATAGTCGAAACATTCATAAATAAGCATAATCATTTAAGGCAATGTATATGACTAAAAAATAATCCTTTTAAATTTATACTTAAGCATAATATGGAAAATATAAATCAAATAATAACATTTAATTTTTCAAATGGATATTATACTCATGGAATAATCACATGAAATATTAATAGCTAATTTCATAATGATGAAATTCATAATGCAAGACTTCATAACCACATAGTCATGACCTCGTGCCTTGACCACAAATATGATTTTGTCAAGGACTTCTCCAAAGACATTAGATTGTCTTCGGATACCTACTAATGCATCGAAGAGCTATAGTGGGGTTGTTCGGTCTACAAGGCTGAATTCCCTGAGACGGGGGGGTGAATCAGGGTATGACTAATTTATAATTAATTCCAGTTCTGATCTTGTTTTGCTGTTAAGAAAAACACTCTTCTCTCACATTCTTGTTGCACAATATAAAAACAAGGTCAATCATGCACATGACACATCAATTTTTACTTGGATCACCGCTAAGGGATACGTCCAAGTAGCATATGCTGACAAGTTGTCGGTCGTACCAAATTCCACTATTCTTCACTAGATGTGGATTACAAGGATCGGGCACAAACACTCTGTCCCAAACTCACTGCCTTTACAAGGTTTAGGGTCAGCTCACTGCTTTCCCAAAAGTCACTCTCTGTTTAACTCTCTCTGGATCACTTCTAGTGGAGAGGATCACCTTTTTCCTCTCCCTTTGCTCACTACGTCGGAAAGGATCCACTCACAGTTTATAGACCTTTAGGACTCTTCATTTGCATGAAATAATGCATCTTCTTCTGTATGTAGATGCTCTTTTGAATTTCAAATTTCACCCGTAGATGAATCTTTCTTTGCACCGAAGGTATCGGGAAAACATCCAGCTTCCACGCAACCCGGAAAATCACTACTAGAAATAAACCTTACATGGTGCGCAAGTCAATCTCGGCGCGCAAGTCACAACGGGCGTGTAAGTCCTCCCCAGACACTTGCGTGACTCAATATTCCTCAACTCCAATCATGAGCGACTCACTTCTTTTTACGCCCAAACCAACATTGGCGCGCAACTACCAACCGGCGCGCAACTTCTCACACCAGCGCACAACTTCAACCACCGGCGCGCAACATCACCTACGCGACCACACACCACTTGCGCGACCACCACACCTGCGCGACGAGAGCTCTGAATCTTCAAACCTTTGAACTCTAGTAAATAATGAAGAGGGGTGGTCTAGTATTTATAGGCAAATTGACCACCCTGCACGACGGCGCACAAGTCACCTACGCGTCCCAGTCTCGGCGCACAAGTCTTCTGTCCTCCTAGACACTTGCGCGACCAACTCCTTAACTTGCGCGAACTTGTTTCCTTTGCAATATTTTGATCTTATGATCTTGAAAAACATATGGTGTGTAGGTTTCCTATACTAAAAGTCATCGGTGCGCGAGTCCCATTACCAAAAACACTTTTTATCTTTTGTCGATTTTCAGGCACAAAAATTTGGCAAACACTACAAAACAGCGCCAACATGTTTCTAATCTTTTTTAACCGCCTCTAGATCGTCAATTCCATTATTGACGTTCTTGAATCAAACATGGATCGTTGACCATGGAACTTCAACTTGAAATTCCACCATGAAATCCCCTTTGTAAAATAATTTTCATTTCATGGTTTTCATTGTCAACAATCACAACACAGATGATCACTTGGTCAACACACACAATCACCTCAAAAATACTTCAATGACGCCTTGAGGGATTTTTTCCCAACAATCTCCCCCTTTGGGTTTGTTGAAAACTCTTCCATAAAAAAATACATCACTAATTCTTCATCCACCATTCGCCTTTTGTGATTCTGATAGCGATCAAGAATTTACTCAACACATACCCTAAGCCCACATGAGAAATTCTCGGCGTGAGAAACAAGAGTAAATGAAAATGTCATCAATGAATCACTTCATCTATGACTACCACTATTGACACCAAACTGAGACCAATTTTTACTAAACTAATACCAAATGTTGAAGGACTTGTTGGAAGAACAATGTTTGGTTTGGAAATATTCATAGCACTTTCCAACACAACTCTTCTGCTTTTATCACGATCCTCTGCTGTCGTGATATCTATGCTTTGATCGATCACTTCTAGCATTGTCAGATTTAAAAATCTCCCCTTTCTCATTTCTCCCCCTATCTGGCTACTCCACTTGCCATCTTCTCCCCGTATCAAACATGATTTATCAAATTGCCACATTGTCTCCCCCTTGAACAATCACTATTTTATCCCCCTTTGTCGATGAACCCAAAGGTCACTCCTTTGCAGTCTGTAACAGAGTAGAGAACACATACAAGCACATTAGGGAAAAACACATCATACCTCGGGTAGATGGGGGGCGGGGGTTTCCACATACACACTATTTCAAGTGCGGGGAGTCGACTGAACTCCCAGAGCTAGTCGATGTCACTCATAAGCTTCCTTGGATAAGGCCTTTGTCAGAATATCTACAACCTGTATCTCTGTAGGCAAATACTCCAACTTCACAAGCCCTTTCTCCAACTTCTCCTTGATGAAAGGATACTTTATCTCAATGTGCTTTGTCCTTCAATGATGGACATGATTTTTGCTATGATTTATAGCACTCGAGTTGTCGCACTGGATTCTGATCAGAGACTTCACTTTCATGTTGCTACTTCATCCACAATAATTTTGTGCTTGCTTGAGTGGACGCAATATATTCATCTTCCTCGTTGCTCAATGAAATACAATCATGCTTCTTGCTTAGCCAAGAGATACACAATCCACCAAGATAGAATGCACCAACTGACATTGATTTTCTATCATCCGCTGAACCAGACCAGTCTGCATCAGTATATCCCCAAAACACTGTCTGAGATTTGTCAGTATATGTCAAGCCGAAATCCACTATGCCCTGGATATAACGAAGTATTCTTTTCACTACAAGAATATGGCTTTGATTGGGATTACACTGATATCTCGCTGCTTGGTATGTGGAAAAAACAATATCATGCCTTATTGCAGTCAAGTAAAACAAACATCCAATGATTTGCCTATATTCTGTGATATTAACTGCCTTGACATCCTCATCTATTGATAATTTCATCCGGGTAGCAACCAGAGTCTTCATCTCCTTGGAATTCTCCATTCCAAACCTTTTTAAGACTTCTTTGGAATATTTCGATTGAGAAATGAATGCTACATTCCTTCCTTGTGTCACCTATAGACCAAGGACAAACGTTAGCTCGCCAATCATTGACATTTCAAAATCATTTTTCATTAATTTGGAAAATTGTCTGCAATGTGCTTCATCTGTTCCGCCAAATATTATGTCATCGACATAAACCAACACCATCATCCTTTGATTACTATAATTGCTGAAATAAATATTGTAATCAAATCCACCACTCTTAAAACCAAGATTCTTCAAGTAATGATCAAGCCTTGAGTACCATGCTCTTGGTGCTTGTTTCAGCCCATACAACGCCTTCTTCATCCTACAAACTTTGTTCTTATCCTCATGAATGAGAAAACCATCTGGCTGCTCAATTTACACCTCTTCTTCCAGAACCCCATTTAGAAATTCATATTTGTTGTCCATCTAGAACACTTTGAACTTTCTTTGCACTGCTATGGAAAACAATAATCTTATTGTCTCCAACATTGCAACCATTACAAATGTCTCATCTACATCTATTCCCTCTATTTGGGAGTATCCCTTGCACACTAGATCTGATTTGTTTAGTATCACAGTTCCATATTCATTCATCTTGTTGTGATAGACCCATTTAGTACCGATGACATTCTTGTATGATGGCCTCGAAACAATCTCCCATGTCTGGTTCTTCTCAATCTGATCAAGCTCTTCATTCATAGCCTGTACCCAGTTTTCATCTTCAGCTGCATCGGAAAAACATTTCATCTCCACCTGAGATAAAAACTATTTTTTCTGTAATGACCTCATTCTTCAAGTCTAAACTGGAGCTGTCTAATCACCAATGATATTATGCCTATCAATTTCAGCTCGACACTTTGGCTTCCTTGCGGATAAAGGATTGACACTTTCTTGTTATCATCAGTATCTTCTTCTGAGTCAGCCTTTGCCACTTCTGCAACACCTGTGTTACTTACCTCATCATCACTTTCATCCCAGAAATGTTCACTAGGTCTTTGAGTATTCTGTTCATTTTCAACTATAGTGACATCATTACTCTAAACAATTTTTCCCAGCCTTTTGTTGAAAAATGTATATGCTTTGCTTTTCCCTGAGTAGCCAAGGAATATCCCCTCATGTCCTCGTGCCTCAAACTTCCTGTGATTTTCTTTTTTGAGAATAAAACACTTAATTCCAATGATTCGAAAGTATTTCAAAGTTGGCATCTTTCCATACCACAGTTCATACAGAGTCTTCCCTTGCTTTGGACACAACAAAGACCTATTCGAAACAGAGACCGATGTCAAGACTGCTTCCTTCCAAAATTTCCCTAGTATGTCTTTATCAATAAGCATCATTCTGGACATGTTGTTGATGATCCGATTTCTCCTTTCAAGCACTCCATTCTGTTGGGGAGTTCTTACTGATGAAACTTGTTGCTTTATCCAATGTTTCTCGAGATAATTTTCAAGTTGACTATTTGTGAATTCTATACCGTTATAAGTACAAAACTTCAGAATTATCTGCCCAATCATATTTTTTGATTCCCTCCTATAGTGCTTTATGCAACTGAATACATTTGTCTTATGGGTAATGATGAATACCCATGCCATTCTGCTGTTGTCATCAATGAAAAGGACATAGTACATTTTCCCATTTATAGCTCGTGGTGAAATGGGTCCACATAAATCATCATGTACCAATTTGAGCACTCTGTATGATTTCTATTCCTTTGGCCTGTATGTTTTCCTGATGATCTTACCTTGTTGAAAATCATCGCATGTATGAGCATGATCACGTGATAGTTTGGGAAGGTATCTAGCAGCATCACACTTTACCAGATCTTCCATAGATGGTTGGCATATATGACCAAGTCGCTTATGCCACAACTGGTTATATTCCTCTATGGACAAAAGAAATATATCTTCTTCCCCACTTACAATGTAATGATTTCCCTCTGTCTTTTTTCCTTGCAGAACAACTATCCTATCTTTTCCCATGATAGTACAGGTCTTCATGGTAAACCGTATAGAATGTCTTGAGTCACACAATTGACTGACACTGAGAAAATTGTGACTGAGACATTCTACAACCAAGACATCAACATGTCTAATTTCTTTGACCCCAAACCTAGCCTTTCCTGATCCAATTATCCTCAGGCCTTCATCATTTCCAAACAGGAAAACTCCTTCTTTGTCACATTTTAGGCCTGTAACCAGATCCTTGTTTCCTGTCATTTGAGACGTAAAACCACAATCAAGAATCCACCCACCAGAACGATCTGAAGATTTAAGGTAAATTTCAGCAACTACTTCCTTCTCATCTCTCTTCTTCAGGGTCTATATTTTTGTCTCCTTAATCGGTATAGATTGAGACTCATAAACATTCTCAGTATACGATGGACCAGCTTCATCTTGCAGATCTGCAAATCTATTCTGAACTTTTAACTCTCTTTTCAGTTTATTGATATGCTGCTTATGAACATTTTGATTCGGCTTTGGCACATTTCTCTGAATGATGGAAGTGCAGTACCTATCCATGTTCTGAAATCCTCGTCACCAAAAACAGTGTCCATCAAAATTTGTTCTGGAAAACCGTTCTCGGTTTGGCTTTCACCTATGTTCATGTTCCCTTCTATATCTCTTTGCTATGGAACACACATACTATGAATGTACCATTTTCCCACAACAAAAACACCTAATGGAGGGTGCATTCCTTTGTGATAATTCATCACTACGATTTTCCCTTTGGGATCTCTGAATATTCTGATTCTATTTTGTGCCAAAATCAACCATCAATTTCGGGACGGGTGCTTGCGGTCTGACTTCAAATGTCACAGATTTTTATTTCTGATTAAGCCCTGGGACAACCTTAACATCTGATCTCAATTGCTTCTTCTTACCTGATGAACTACTAGTCTCTTATTTTATCTTTTCTGTCTTCTGAATGTCCCGCTTTTCTGATATCACATTGAGGGTGAAGAGTTATTCTTGATCCTTAATTTTTCATTACAGAATGACCACTTCATCATCAAGGTCATTGAAACGTCTGACCTGCTCCTTTCCAATGTTAGTCAAACATTCAATTTCTTTCTTTTCTTCCTCAATTTTAAGCTTATAATCAACAATATTTTCTGATCTCTCTGGTGTAGACGATTTTAGTCATTCAATTTCTTCTAACAGCTCAGACTTTTCTTCATCATGTTGTTGCATATAGAGTTTGGTATCACAAACCACTTTATTGGATTTCTTCCTTTTGGATCTCCAAACGTCTATCTATTCAAGAGATTCTTCCAATTCGACTTTCATATCAACTCTCCCTTCAATTTCTTCTTCTTCTTCATCGTCAGCTTCTTCCTTTTTCTGAGAACTACCAACAATCGCCACCAAGCCATTTACCCCACGATCTCTGCAATTATCTATTTCCTCAACTTCTTCATCCTCAGAATCATATGATCTTTCAAATTCTTATGAAAGAAGATTCTTCTTCTTGAAGAAATTTCACTTGAATTGTTTCTTCCCATTCACAAATGCTGACGTCTTCTTCTTGGGAATTTCAACTTCATCATCATCATTATCGTTATCTTGAAACTTCTTGGGGCATCTTGCCACAAGATGACCAACCTTTCTATATAGAAAGCATGCTAGTGGAAGTTTCCCTTTAAACATTCCTCTTCCTCTTTGCATATTTCAAGAAAATAATGACATCACCTCATTTGTCTCTTCTTTTCTTGAGAATCATCAATGGTGAGCTTCATCATGACCTTTACTGCCACTTTTTTGGATTTCCCCTTTTCCACAGCCCCATTGTCATCATTCCTCATCTCATATGAAACCAAGGTACTGTTCAAGTTGTCCATTGTCAGCACTTTGGGATCTTTATCTTCTAGTATAGAAACTTTCAGATTGAACCGAGATGGAAGCTTCCTCAAGAAGCGCTTTACGATAATTATGTATTCAATGACTTCACCAAGACCTCGCATATCGTCCACAACAATATTTACCCTGTCAAAAAATTCATCAACAGAATCATTCGGGTTCATCTTCATATCTTCATACTTATTCCACAACACTTGCAGATTTGCCTCTCTGACCTTTGTATCTCCTTCATATATATTCAATAGCTTTTCCCACATGGCACATGATGTTTTGCATGAAATCACTTTTTTATAGATAGGATTGGATAGGGCTCCCCCAAAGGCATTAATTTCTTTGGCATCTACATCCAACTCTCTACGTTCAGCTTCTGATAATGTGCCACTATTAATATCAGATGTTATGCCATGCATTACTAGTGTGAATACATCCATTCCCAAAGATCGGAAGTAGTGTTGCATCCGATTCTTCCATATATGAAAGTTGTTCCCGTCAAAGATCGGAATCCCTTTATGATTGGTGACCTCCAATTAGAGAAGAAATAATATCAACATTTTCTCTAATACCAATTGTTAGGTCCACAAGGATGAATACCCTGAGAGGGGGGGGGTGAATCAAGGTATGACTAATTTAAAATTAACGCTCATTCTGATCTTGTTTCACTGTTAAGAAAAACACTCTTCTCTTACTTTCATGTTGCACAATATAAACAGAAGGTAAAGCATTCAAAGGACACAACAATTTTTACTTGGTTCACCACTGAGGGATACATCCAAGGAGCATACACCGACAAGTTGTCGGTCATACCAAATTCTACTATTCTTCACAAGATGTGGATTACAGGGTTCGGGAACAGTCACTCTGTCCCAAGCTCACTGCCTTTACATGGTTTAGGGTCAGCTCACTGCTTTGCCAAGGATCACTCCCTATTTCTCTCTCTCTGTCTCACTACCGGTGGAGAGGATCAACTTTTTCCACTTCCTTTTCTCACTGCATCAGAAAGGATCCAATCACAGTTTATAGACCTGTAGGTCTCTTCATTTGCATGAAACAATGCATCTTATTTTGTATGTAGATTCTCTATTGAAGTTCAACTTTCACCCGTAGATAAATCACTCTTTGCACCTAAGGTATTGGGAAAACTTCCAGCTTCCACGCTGCCCGAAAATCACTGCTGGAAATAAACCTTACTAGGCACGCAAGTCAATCTCGGCGCGCATGTATCGGTGCACATGTCACAACGAGCGCGGAAGTCCACTTCAGACACTTGAGTGACTCAAGCTTCCTCAACTCCATACTTGCCCGATATACTTCCTTTTACGCCCAAACCAACCTTGGCGTGCAACTACCAACCGGCGCACAACTTCTCACACCGGCGCACAAGTTCAACCACCGACTTGAAACTTCACCTGCGCGACCACACACCACTTGCGCGACCACCACACCTGCGCGACGGGAGCTCTGAATCGTCAAAGCTTTTAACTCTGGTAATGAATGAAGAGGGGTGGTCAAGTATTTATAGGCAAATTGACCACCCTGCGCGATGATGCGCAAGTCACCTGCACATCCTAGTCTCGGCGCGCAAGAATTATATCCTCCTAGACACTAGCGCGACCAACTCCCAAACTTGCACGAACCTGTTTCCTTTTCCATATTTTGATCTTTTGATCTTGAAAAACATTTGGCATGCAAGTTTCCTATACTCCAAGTCCTCGGCGCGTAGGTCCCTTTGCCAAAAACACTTTTCTTCTTTTCTCGATTTTCAGGCCCAAAAATTTGGAAAACACTGCAAAACAGCGCCACCATGTTTCTGATCTTTTTTTACCACCTCCAGATCATCCATTCCATTATCGATGTTCTTTAATCAAACATGGATCGTTGACCACAACTCTTGAACTTGACATTCCACCATGAAATCCCCTTTATCAACAATCAAAACACAGATGATCACTTTTTCAACAAACACAATCACCTCAAAAATACTTCAATGATGCCTTGAGGGATTGTTTCCCAATAGGGCTCCACCAGTCACTTACTAACACTAGTACAAAAACCTTTTTTACGTCAGTTTTTTTTAAGTCGGTTTTTAGGCGACGTTATTGTGAGCGACGTTAAAAATATGATTTTTTTACATCGGTTATTTAATAAAAAACATGAAAAATGTGCTTTTATGGTTTTTAATGTTGATTTTTAAAAAAGAGTCATGAAATAAATTCTGGAAACGGCTTTAAGAAGCCATTTTTTACATCGGTTTTTGAAAAAACCAACGTTAAAACCCCATTTTTTACGTCAGTAATTTAATAACTGATGATGAAAGTTATTTTTAACATAAGTTATTAAATAACCAAAGTAAAAAATATTAACCATATTTTAGAAAAATTCCTAATATCTCATTGGACATGTCATAGTACTCAAACAGTGTTACAGATCAAAAGTTATGACCATCAGAAGACTGATATTTTTTTCAAGGAAAGATTGAATGAGCCAACCATAGCTTCATCTTAGAAATAATTTTTAAATACAAAGGGGGATTCATAGTTTTACCAGGATATAATGAATCATACATCATTATAAGAAATTAATAATCATCAAATTTTATATCAATTAAGAAAATTACTCATAGAATATATAAATCATGGGAAAATAATTACAAATACCATGACGAGGTTGTGGAAATAAGAAATCATTGATTCAAGTAGAAGATCAAAGAAGTTGATTCGATGGAACAATGATGGTTGAGTGAAATTACCAAAAGATGGTATATCAATTATGAAGACAAATCAAAGAAACCCTAAATCATGAATATATGATTAAACATACCTTGACGAGATCGCGAAAAGAAGAAATAATTCATTCACATTGAAGTTCAAAAGATTCAATTTGGGGGAACCATAATGTTTGAAATAAATGATCGTTAAATTATGATATGTGTAAAATGGAAACATATAATTGAGATTCTAAGAGAAAATGCAGTATTAAAAATGTTAAGCGGAATTTCAAAATTTGGATGTCGTGATGTCAAAAAATTGAAATTTTGCGTTCGCGGGATATAAAAATTATCTTTCACGTCGGTTTTATGATATCCAACATGAAAGGATATTAAAATTTTCACTTATTTTTTACATCGTTTTTATAATAACTGACATGAAAAATCAGTCTTCATTACTTTTTCATGTCAGCTATTATAAAACCGATGTGAAAAATCGATTTTCATGACTTCTTCACAACAATTATTTAATAACTGATGTCAAAAATATATTTTTTACGTTGTATATTTAATATCCGATGTGGAAAAAAATTTACAATAATATATTTCATTTCCCAATATTTAATTTAACAGGTCACAGAGCTCAAACGGAATTACATATTAAAAGTTATGGCCTTCCGAAGTTGATCATCTCTAAACAATTTCTTAGTGAAAACCAATTTCTGAAGGCCATAACATTTAATCCGTAACACTGTTAGAGCTTCATGACCTGTCAAATTAAATCCTTGGAAATAAAATAAATTTTTGAAAACTTTTTAGATGTCATTTATTAAATAACTGACGGGAATAATATCTTCTAATGTCGGTTATTATATAACCACTGTGAAAAAGTCATGAAAATTGATTTTTCACGTCGGTTTTATAATAACCAACATGAAAAATAAGAAAATTTTTTAATATATTATCATGTAAATGGATTCTTCACGTCATTTATTAAATAGCCGATGTGGAAAAGTGATGTTCAGTGATTTTTCAGGTCGTTTCTTATATAACCGACGTGAAAAATCAGATTAAAAGGATTTTTCACGTCGGTTCTTATATAACCGATGTGAAAAATCAGTGAAAATGTATTTTTACATCGGTTATATAATAAATTATGTGAAAAATATATTTTCAGATATTTTCACATCGGTTATCTAAAATAGAAGTGGGAAAAGTGCGACGTAAAAAAATATTTCTATACTATTTAAGTCAAATGCATTCCTTATATGAAAAGGCTTAAACATAACAAAAACATTTGTATTAAAACTAGAATACAAAATGTCAGTACTTTATCCATAAACCATGAATGGTATAAAAATGACATATATATAGTCTAACATATCACAAAACCTTCAACACAATATGGATGATTTTTATCATAATAAGTCAACTTCAAACACATTAAAAACCCATCAATGGATGTTGACATATATGAAAGGAAAACTATTTAAAAGAAATTCCTCTTTCTATTTTGAAACAATTTAAAAGTCACATAATTATAAAGGAAAACATTTATTTTATATATATACTTATACTCTTATATGGGAATATTCCAAGGTGTTATAATGGCCAAAAATAGACACACAGTCCATATAAGTTAAAAAAACATTCTTTCCTTTACATTAACAAACAGATCGTAAAAGACCTTTTTTGGAAAATGAAGGAATAATTCCTTTATAAAAATCTTAAAAATATTAAAAAAGGGTATAAATGACTTTAACCCATTGACTAAGAAATTGTAAAAAAATTGAAATACAATTTTAAGAATCACAGATGTGGATGATAAAGAGGTCCTAATAGATACTCACGTATAAACAACCTCATATAATGAAGAGATTGTAAAATTAACCACTACCTTGTACTTTTCCTTGTTTGAGGGTATGTTTAACTCCATTATAATAGTTAAATAATTGTTTTTAAATTATACATCAGTCACATACATGAATTTGATATCATATATGATCTTCTAATATTTTGGTATTAATAATATTTCAGCAATATCATCATTTCGTGTGTTAACTGATTCATTTTACATTATATTATTTGTAACATAAGTCATTTTTGTTGTGGATAAGATTTTTTTATTTATATACTTAATGAAATTATGTTCTTAAACATTATTTTTAACCATAAAATCAAAATTATTCTTGAATGGTTATGATGAGAAATGAATTTCATCGCCTTCGTGGAAATGGTAATCCGTACGTATGCACGAGTGACAATATCATTCAATTGATGGTGAAATAATATTTAATTAGAGAGTATATAATATTTATATAATCCTTAACATGTTATGTTTATTACATACATCAGTTATACTCATTATTATACCTGTCTAAATAATTAAGTGCTTGAATAACATAATTCACCATGATGTGGAGACGATAAGTTGTACGTATGAATGTATGGTGACTTGTCATTCATAGGATGGATATAATAATGAATATGGTTGTACCATAAAAACATAATTGTATGTATAAGGTTATTTATTTTTTATGTGGGTATGGAAACAACATAGAAAGTGGAAGTGGAAGAAGAAAAGAACTTTGAAAGAGGTGGGGAAATTATTACCTCTTCTTAGGGTGTTTCAATTGAGTTGATCAAAAGGGATCACTAGGTTGGCTTTATGATCATTATTAGGAATCAATTTTAAAATTAGGGTATTTTGGATGATATTTTAGTAGGTTTTGTCTGATCCAAATTTCTTTGGAGGTGTGAATTTGAGAGAAAGGGAAGTACCCATTTATAAAGAAGGTAAGGGTCACATTACGAAATGATTGAAATATTAATTTATTATATAATCATATTAAATTTATAATGGATCCAAAATTATTTACATAGAGGTAAATGTAAGTAGTGGTCAAACACATCTCAACCAATAGGTTTTAGACTAGTATAGGTCACTATATTAGCCTTAACTTTTAGATTTACTCTTAGTTAAATAGTTTAACTTTTACCATGCATTCTTGTATTATTATATTATATGGTTCATAATATTACAATAAAATGTCAAGAGAACCTCAAGGTGTTCATTAATGATATGTATATATTATTATATAAGTCCTATGGATAAACCTTATATTTTTAGGACTATTATCTCATTTAATAATATATTATTTTATTTAAAAACTCATTTATGTCAATTTTGAAACTATTTTGTAATTCATTATGGTGGAAATCATAACAGCATGATTAATTGGAAAACTATTCATTGAATCAACCCTAACAAGTCATATTAATATATCAATTTATTTTAGAGCATCAAAAGTATCAATTTACATTTATTTGGATATTTATAACATCAATTATTTTAATCTTTCATTAATAATGTAATTACGACATCATCATTGTGTCATAAATAAATTTAATTATTTAATATATAAACATTATAAATAAAATAAAGTTATGTATAAAATTTGTTTAGATTTCTAAATAATATTTACAGTTGAAATTATCTTATTTTTATCCCTATATTAAAAATGGTTTATTTATTAGCCTTTGAATTTAACACTTTTAACTCTTCCTTAAATAAAATATAATAAATTTCCTAATATAATCCAAGTGGAACAAAGATAACCTTATTTTGTTAATAATATTGATTTTGGTCAATATAAACTTATCCAATAGAATTTGCACATGTGTTATGGTATGTATAATATAATTTTTACCTTTAATCTCCCTATTTACTTTTAACCGTGGTAAATAAAAGTCAAAAGTTACTATTCACCAAAAAATGTATTCATTTTATTGAACCAAATTTTACATACTGGTATCAACCATGTCTCTCAGATTTTTGAAATTCAATTTACTGAAGTGGTAAAAAAAATTTATGCAAATTAGCAAATGCGCCTAAAAGGTGGGTAAAAGACGGTAAAAAGTTCAATAAAATTTTATATATCTAATATTATTAAAAAATGACTTCAATGAATTAAATTGAACTTATATAAGTATTTATTTCTACTTCTAATTAAACCAATGTAAATATACTAAATAAATATTTGAATAAAAATTTAGTTTTAAACAATAACACTGTGATTTTCACTATTCATCATAAATTAACATTTTTCTGAAAAATACCAAATATTCCTCATAAGCTAATTAAGATATTCCGAACACAAAAATGAAGTCCATATTGAAAAATAAAATTTATAAAAATTCAAAAAGTGGTTAATACAATTCATAAGGTCTTCTTTGATTTATCGTGGTGTGCTAAAACTCCTTGTTGTGTACTGCACAAGCTATTGCATTATTCAAAGGGAAGTGTACCATGGAAGTTTGGGGTGTTACATTATTCCCTCCTTCAAATAACTGCATCCTCTAAATTTATAGAATATTACTACATAAACAAATTTTGGTGTTCTTCATCATAAGTTCATGAGTTTCCCATGTTGCCTTTTCCATCTTATTATTTCTCCATAGAAATTTTACCAGACGAGTCATCCAGTTTCTCAACACTTGTTCTCTGGTACCATGAATCATGAAATGCTCTTCACAATAAGATAGATCAGGTTCTAGTTCAATATCCTCAGATTTGAGTACATGTTTTGGGTCTAACATTCATTTTTTCAACAGTGATATGTGTAACAGAACATGAACTTTGGAAAGACATGGAGGCATTATCAAACAATGATCTAAAACTCCAATTCGTTATAGAATTTAAAAAGGATTGATGTTCTTGGGACTCAATTATCCATTTTTGACAAATATTATATCTCCCTTCCATGGATATATATTCAAGAAAATATGATCACCTACATGAAATTCCAAATCCTTCTTTTGGTTATCATCAAAACACTTTTTCCAACTTGGAGTTGTTTTGATGTGGGTTTCGATAACCATAACTTTTTCCATTTTTACTTAATAATTTCTACACCTACAAGTTTTTTTCATCAACATCATCCCAACAAGTTGGTGTACAACATCTATTTCAATATAATGCTTCATATGGGGCCATCTGAATACTTGAATTGAATTTATTGTTGTAGAGAATTCTACCCGAGGTAAATACTGATCCCACATACATTGAAATTCTTGTGAGCACGATCTCAACATGTCTTCTAATGTTTTAATAGTCTGTTCTAATTTTCCATTCTTTTGAGGGTGGTAGATAGTACTCAAATGAAGTTCAGTATCCATGTACATCTAAAGACATTTCCAAAATCATGATGTAAAATGGGGATCACAATCAGAAACAATCCATAGTGTACTATATTATGTCATGCAACTTCATTAATATATATTCATGATAAATGTTCAAGTGTTAAATCTTCTCCTATAGAACGAAATTGTGTTGAATTGGTAAGACAATCAACAATGACCCATTTTTCATCTTTCCTTCTAGGATTCAATGGTAGAAACATTAAAAAATCCATTGTAATATCATCCCATTTCTACTCAGGTATGGGAAGAGGTTGCATGAATCATTGAGGATGTTGCCTTCCTGCCTTCACCTGTTGAAAAACCAAACTTCTTGACACATAATCCGCAAACTTCCTCTTCATGTTGTCCCACAAAAAAATTTTCCTTCAAGTCTCTATACATCTTAGTACTACCAGGGTGTATAGAAAAATTATAGCACTGAGAATCATCCAAAAATTCATTTTATTGATTAGGTATATTGGGAGCACAAAGTCTCTTCCAAAATTTCAAAATCCCATCTTCATATAGTGTCAATCAATATACAATCATTCACAGCTTTAATTTTCATTTGAAACTCCTCATCATCAGTATAAGAAATTTTTATCCTTTTTAGTAAATACAGTTTACCAACCATTAAAAAAATTTGATGTCTCACCTTCCATGATTAATCCTATATCCATATTACTAGATCCCGGAACATTTTATACCGTTCAACTCTCATCTTGTCCAAAACTCAATGTTCCTTTCTTCTCAAATCATCTTCCACCTTATTTTCCTTCCTCGAGTGGTAGTGTATAGTGAAATTATAATCCTTGAGTTTCTCTAGCTATCTCATTTTCCATAAGTTGAGTTCTTTATGTGAGAAAATATAAATCAAACTCTTGTGATCAGTATATATCTCACAGTTTTCACCACAGAGATAGATTTCCCATATCTTCAAAGCAATGATTACATTTGATAACTCAATATCATGTGTGGGATAGTTTTTCTCATGAATTTTTAGCTACTGTGATGCATAAGAAATAACTCTATCATTAGATCCATGAAAACAGAGGGTGCCTTATTTATTTCAAAAGTCATTACTGTAAACTGATAATGCTTATAAGTGGTTCAAAATGTTGTTTTTGGAATGTATTCCTCCCTCCCACAAAACTGATGATATCCAGTTGGAAGTCCAATCTTTGGAAAATATTGAGCTCCATGATGTTGGTCGAATAAATTATCAATATGAGTTAGGGGATACTTGTTCTATATTTTTATAATATTGATCACCCTATAGTCAAGACACGACCTCAAAGATCCATCTTTCTTCCTAACAAAAAGAATAGGGGCTCCCCAGGGAGAAACACTAGGGAGGCCAAATACCTTATTACTTAATTACTCCAGTTTTTTCATTAGTTCCACTAATTCCATAGTGGAAATTCTATAAGGGGTCATTGATATGGGCCATGAAACAGGAATTAAATCAACATAAAAATAAATTTCTCATTCTGATGTGTCTCCATATAAATCCTATGGAAACACATCAACATATTATTGCAAAATTGGTATATAATGAATTTTAACATTCCATTCCTCACCCATAGTTATTTCATTCTTTTACATCTAAATAAATGAATATAGTATAGATACTAGGGGTGGATATTGTAACGTCCCGAAATTTTAAATAAATCTTATTTCCTAATTTTATGTGTTATTTTATTTTATTTTTATACTCAACAAAAATGTTTCATTTGATAACATGAGTATAATTAAAATGAGACTGTTGGGTTTTGACTGTTATTTGACCATTGGTCAATATGACCGCTAGAAACTAAACGTTTTGACTATTGTATCTAAATACAAGCAATCTTGATTAATTAATATAGAAAGAAGATTCGATGGCCTCACCCAGTAGTCTTGGACTGATCAAATCCCATCTAACAGAACATGGGAAGGAGGTAGCACCACTGGGCTTTGCTCTGGACCAAACCCAAGCTGAACTTCATCGTGTGAAGCTAGAACGGGATCGCCTTCGTGAGAAGTTCAAACTGATAGAAATTACTACTCGTGTGATGTTGGTCGAGCCTCCCTCATATTCTCTCACCTTAGCACACCTTACACTTAGGTCCTATGCTGGTGTGATAAGGGGCTATGTAAGGAGACCGTAACTGCCTTGTGTAATCCTTTGTTTTAAATAAAAATTGGGACTTCTTCTTATGATGAAGTTTATGAATTTTTAAATGTCTGGATAAATATGGTATGCATATTTTTGGTGAATTTTAGAGAAATGATATTTTAAAAATGTTTATGTAAACCTTAAATAAATAAAAATGTGTAATGATTTTCAAAAAATGGTCTTCTACAATTATGTTCAGTACGAAATTTCGAGTCTAATAAGATCTACTTGATTTTTTTGATGAATAATAAATTATGAATAGTGATTTTATGCATAGTATTTGTAATGTGACCAAATGGATTATTAAATTCACTCAATGAAAGTTTTAATATAATTTAGACACCTAGATTAAGTAATGAGATTCAATAAAATGGGTAAATAACAGTTTCATAAATTATTTTTCAAGTATTAGTTTTTTCGGGTGAATAGTGTTTGTTAATTAAAAATATTTAGAAAACTATTTTTATAAAACGGATTTCATTTTTGAACTCAGAGCATCGATATTATGTTAAGGTAATTTTTGTGGATTTGTCTGAAAAAAATGAATTTTCAGTGAATAGTATGTTTATTTAAAAAATGAATTAAAAATATTTAGAAAATTATTTTTATAAAATAGAGTTCATTTTTTAAATAAGAGTATTGATATTTGGTTAATGTAATATTTTGGGATTTTTCTGAGAAAGTTGAATTTTCAGTGAATAGTAAAAATACAGTTTTTGGGTTTCGGTATGATTAATGACATCATAACTGTGTCATGATGATTTCATGAGATATTTTAAGGTATGGTCGAATTAAGAGGATGATTTATTGTGTGGGGGTCCCCATGTGGCCACACTCTATTGGAAGTACCATGGGAGGGCCAATGCTTTTGAGAAAACCACTTTTGAGGTGTCCCTTGGCCATTAATGTCTTGTCCCCTCACTTTCCCTATAAATTCCAATCCCTCCTCTCATATTTTCGACTCCAAAACCATAATCAACAAAGTTATGGTCTCCTTACCTCCCAAGGAGTCCTCCCAAGGTTCCCCCAAGCCCTCAAGGTCAAAACCTTTGAGTTTTAAGAGTTACGTTTTAAGGTAAGGGATCTGACCTCTCTCTTTTCAAGAAATATCTTTTATGTAATTTCTTTTTTTTTCTACATGTTCATATGTTAATGGATGTACTTTTATACTCCCTTTACTGCCCTATTTAATGTTTATAAGATGAGATATCCCCTCCTACTCTCATCATTTCGTTTTATGAATGTTTGAGTGATGCCGTTAGGCTGCAGAATTTTTAAGGGATTCTTTCACCCTTCTCATTCTTTTCAAAGTTCTACTTTCATGTCAAGTCTTTAAAGTTACTTTTTTATTATTTTGGGGTATTAAATCTATTTCTATCATACTTTACTCTTATGTTAATATGATTAGGGACCCTATTTGATCTTTTTAATACATTTTTTTTGATGTTTAAGTGACGCAGTTAGGCTGCCGAATTTTCATAAGAGAAATCTATTTTTTGTCTTCCTTCAATGTTTTTCATTTCAAATGGTATGTACTTAAAATCTCATTACCATGTTCTTAAATAATTTATATTCTGTTCCCCTACTGTTTTATGGGTCATTTATGAATGTTTGACCCATGTGCCCTCTCTTTTCAATGTTTTCTAAAACCCCGAAACATAGCCGTTATGCTGCAGAATTTTCGTCTCAAAATGCCTCTCTCTCTTTTCTAAAAATTATTTTATGTTATAAAGTGAATAATCAAAGCTCTTATTTATACAGGGGTATTCACATATATATCAAAATGTTCTATTTTAAATTCTGGGATTTACATACATGAAACCCGCTTTCCCTTTATGTGGGTTTAAAGTGACATAAAGATCATGTCTTTAAAGCAGTTTTTAAAACATTATGATTATGAAATGAAACCCATTTATTTTATGCTATATGGGTTGTTTATGAAATGATTTATGATGATATATGTGCCTCACATGATAATAAAGACATGTCAAGGGTGCACCCAGATAGCGCTCCAATGCATTGGGTAAAGACTTAATCTCTAGAGATGACTTTTTAGACTGATACCTTGGTGAATAACCTTGGTAATTTTTAATGAAACCTTGGAGATGGACCTTGGTGAAACGAAATGATTTTCAATATTAAATGTTTCAGCCACATCTTCATGTTATGAAAATTTTTATTTTTATTATGATGTATCTCATTATTTCTTTCTCGTGCCTTAAAGTTCTTATCATGTCCTTATTGACGTATCTCAAGTTCACATGTAAAATGTTTCTCTTGTTTCCCTTACAGGGCCTTATGCTCACCCTTTCTTTTGATGTATGTCCCTAGGTTATGAGATGCAGTAATGAACCTAGGAAGAACTTAAGTATAATCCTTCCAAGTGTATAAGAAGAATGCTTTATGTTGTTTTCATGTATTATGTACCTTGTTTCCAAGACACTAAACCTTAAAGATCCTCAGTTTTGTGTAATGTAATGAATGTTTATGTTATAAAAAGACGGGATGGTATAGTTGGTATCAAAGGATGGTTTAGTTATTTGTGGAAATTAGGATATGAAAACTATAGGAAGAACCCTATAGAAAATTTTAAATATAGGAAATCTTCTTGGTATTTTGGTGAGTATTGAGTAAGTGGTTTCCAAGAAAATATATCTATGTCTAGATACGAGCAGGTAGAGTTGGCTCTGGCACAGATGTACATAGGGGTAAAACCCGAAATCAGTGCTTTGAGCTAGACTCGAATGGGAACTGGTACACGACAACGGGCCTTGCTTCACTCTTGGTTACAACACTCCCGGGGGATATGATTTGGTAAATTCATAAGCTTAGTATGAACCATTGTTAAAGGAACAAAGATAAAATAAAATAAATATTCAAATAAGAATATATGATCATGGATAACCTAGATGGGAACTTAGGGGATCACATGTTAGGGTCTACTTTTCTTCTACAAGTTATCCTTATATGCTTTCAGTTCCTTTTCATGATTATTGGCTAAGTACTTAAGCCCCTAAATATGCTTTCCCTTCTTAGTTAATGGTTGGAAATGGAAGAACATGTCCCAACAACCAATGTTATAGGAAATGCGACGATTGTCGTATTAATATAACAGGGATGATTAGGGGATTAAAAGATGATTGTTATTTTGGAAGACGTTCACTATTTTTGTGACCCTATATGATCGAGGTAAATAGATTACTATGGTATTTTCATTGAGGAGTAAGGTTGACTTATATTTTGAAGAATAGATGAATTTAAGGTGGACTTATATTAATTTAGGTTACTTATGGGAATGATTAACCTATCGTGAGTAAAATATGTTTAGGTTATCTACTTTTTTTATAAGATGTTAGGAGTGGTTGATGTTTTTTAGAGATGAACAATGAAGTTTATTTTGGAAGACTATGTTATCAAATCCTTCTTGTATTTGGGTTTCAATCTTAGTTTGGTTTATTTTGAGGAATTTTAAGGAACGTTATTTTTGGAATGGTCTATGATGAACTTTGGGTAGTACCATGGAACTTTGAAGATTTAAAAGTAGTTTCCATTCCTATGTGATTCTTTATTTTTTAAGAGATGTTTTACCTTAACCTTTCTATTTTGGGATAATGTTTAAAGATAGAAGAAATAGATAGTTAATCATTTGTAGATTATGTGATTCTCTAGAAGATGATTCTTGTGATTTTTATGAGACCAAGTGTTTTTTAATTCTCATCATTTGTAGAAAAGATTATTGTTGGTACGGACTTATTAAATGATGAAACTCTACTTGAAGGTAGGTATATTTTCTTATGTTTTTGTTCTATGTAATAAATGAATTCCTCAAAATTATGAAATGAAACGTAAAACAAAAATGTTGTTGGTTTACGTTTCCTACTAGGTAATCAAAGACCGTTTACACACATCATAAGTTTGGGATTTTCTTAAGGTTAACTTTCTCCTAATCTTGTTCTCTATCACTCTCCCTCAGAACTTGACCCTTTGTTTTCTCCTCCATGTCCATGTTTTCCTACATGAAATCCTAGTGTGGGTTAACTCGGGTGACCTTTGTACTTCCCTTTCTTTATTTTAAAGTAATAGTTTTACTGACTCCTTTTCCGAAGTGGGACTTTCAATGAAATTTTAAAACCCAATTTTAAAAATTGCGAGGACGCAATTTATTAAGGGGGGAAGATTGTAACGACCTGAAATTTTAAATAAATATTGTTTCCTAATTTTATGTGTCATTTTATTTTATTTTTATACTCAACAAAAATGTTTCATTTGATAACATGAGTATAATTAATATGAGACTGTTGGGTTTTGACTGTTATTTGACCATTGGTCAATATGACCGCTGGAAACTAAACGTTTTGACTATTGTCTCTAAATACAAGCAATCATGATTAATTAATATAGAAAGAAGATTTGATGGCCTCACCCAGTAGTCTTGGACCGATCGAAGCCCATCTAACAGAACTTGGGAAGGAGGTAGCACCACTAGGCTTTGCTCTGGACCAAACCCAAGCTAAGCTTCATCGTGTGAAGCTAGAACGGGATCACCTTCGCGAGAAGTTCAAACTGATAGAAATTACTACTCGTGCAATGTTGGCCGAGCCTCCCTCGGATTCTATCACCTTAGCACACCTTACACTTAGGTCCTATGCTGGTGTGATAAGGGGCTATGTAAGGAGACCGTAACTGCCTTGTGTAATCCTTTGTTTTAAATAAAAATTGGGATTTTTTCTTATGATAATGTTTATGAATTTTCAAATGTCCGAATAAATATAGTATGCATATTTTTGAGGAATTTTAGAGAAAGTATATTTTAAAAATGCTTATGTAAACCTTAAATAAATAAAAATGTGTAATGATTTTCAAAAAATGGTCTTCTAAAATTATGTTCAGTACGAAATTTCGAGTCTAATAAGATCTACATGATTTTTGATGAATAGTAAATTATGAATAGTTATTTTATGCTTAGGATTAGTAATGTGACCAAATGGATTAGTAAATTCACTCAAAGAACGTTTTAATATAATTTAGACACCTAGATTAAGTAATGGGATTCAATAAAATGGGTAAATAACAGTTTCATAAATTATTATTCAAGTATTAGTTTTTCAGGTGAATAGTGTTTTTTAATTAAAAATTAAATTAAAAATATTTAGAAAATTATTTTTATAACATGGATTTCATTTTTGAACTCAGAGCATCGATATTATGTTAAGGTAATTTTTGGGGATTTTTCTGAAAAAAATGAATTTTCGGTGAATAGTGTGTTTATTTAAAAATGAATTAAATATATTTAGAAAATTATTTTTATAAAATAAATTACATTTTTGAAATATGATCATTGATATTTGGTTAATGTAAAATTTTGGGATTTTTCTGAGAAAGTTGAATTTTCAGTGAATAGTAAAAATACAGTTTTAGGGTTTCGGTATGTTTAATGACATCATAACCGTGTCATGATGATGTAATGAGATATTTTATGGGATGGTCGACTAAAGAGAATTATTTATTGTGTGGGGGTCCCCATGTGGCCTAACTCTCTGGGAAGTACCATGGGAGGGCCCATGCTTTTGAAAAAACCACTTTTGAGGTGTCCCTTGGCCATTAATGCCTTGTCCCCTCACTTTCCCTATAAATACCAAGTCCTCCTCTCCTGTTTTTTACTCCAAAACAATACTCAACGATGTTATGGTCTCATTACCTCCCAAGGAGTCCTCCCAAGGTTCCCCCAATCCCTCATGTTCCAAACCTTTGAGTTTTAAGAGTTACGTTTTAAGGTAAGGGATCTGACCTCTCTCTTTTCAAGAAATATCTTTTATGTAATTTCTTTTTTTCTCCATGTTCTTATGTTAAAGGATGTACTTTTATACTCCCTTTACTGCCCTTTTTTCATGTTTATAATATGAGATATCCCCTCCTATCTCATCATTTCGTTTTATGAAAGTTTAAGTGACGCCGTTAGGCTGCCGAATTTTTAAGGGATTCTTTCACCCTTCTCATTCTTTTCAAAGTTCTACTTTCATGTCAAGTCTTTCAAGTTACTTTTTTATTATTTTGGGGTATTATATCTATTTCTATCATAATTAACTCTTATGTTTATATGATTAGGGACCCTATTTGATCTTTTCAATACATTTTTTTTGAAGTTTAAGTGACGCAGTTTGGCTGCCGAATTTTCATAAGAGAAGTCTATTTTTTTTCTTCCTCCCATGTTTTTCATTTCAAATGGTATGTCCTTAAAATTTCATTACCATGTTCTTAAATAATTTATATTCTGTTCCCCTACTGTTTTATGGGTCATTTATGAATGTTTGACCCATGTCCCCTCTCTTTTCAATGTTTTCTAAAACCCCGAAACATAGTCGTTATGCTGCAGAATTTTCGTCTCAAAATGCATCTCTATCTTTTCTCAAAATTATTTTATGTTATAAAGTGAATACTAAAAGCTCTTATTTATACAGGTGAATTCACATATATATCAAAATGTTCTATTTTTGATTCTGGTATTTACATACATGAAACCCGCTTTCCCTTTCCGTGGGTTTAAAGTGACATAAAGATCATGTCTTTAAAGAAGTTTTTAAAACGTTATGATTATGAAATGACACCCATTTCTTTTATGCTATATGGGTTGTTTATGAAATGATTGATGATGATATATGTGCCTCACATGATAATAAAGACATGTCAAGGGTGCGCCCAGATAGCGCTCTAATGAATTGGGTAACGACTTAATCTCTAGAGATGACTTTTTAGACTGATACCTTGGTGAATAACCTTGGTAATTTTTAATGACACCTTGGGGATGGACCTTGGTGAAACGAAATGATTGTCCATATTAAATGTTTCAGCCACATATTCAAGTTATGAAAAATGTTATTTTTATTATGATGTATCTCAAGATTTCATTCTCATGCCTTAAAATTCTTTTCATGTCCTTATTGAAGTATCTCAAGTTCACATGTAAAATTATTCTCTTGTTTCCCTTACTGGGCCTTCTGCTCACCCTTTCTTATGATGTATGTCCCCAGGTTATGAGATGCATTAATGAACCTAGGATGAACATAAAGAGAAGCCTTTAAAGTGTATACGAAAAATGATTTATGTTATTTTCATGTATTATGTTCCTTGTTTCCAAGAAACTAAACCTTAAAGATCTTCAGTTTTGTGTAATGTAATGAAAGTTTATGTTATAATGAGACAGGATGCAATAGTTGGTATCAAATGATGGTTTAGTTATTTGTGGAAATTAGGATATGAAAACTCTAGGAAGAACCCTATAGAAAAGTTTAAATATAGGAAATCTTCCTGGTATTTTGGTGAGTATTGAGTAAGGGGATTCCAAGAAAATATATCCATGTCTGGATACGAGCAGGTAGAGGTGGCTCTGGCACAGATGTACATAGGGGTAAAACCCAAAAACACCGCATTGAGCTAGGCTCAAACGGGAAGTGGTACACGACAACGGGCCTTGCTTCACTCTTGGTTACGACACTCCCAGGGGATATGCTTTGCTAAATTCATAATCTTAGTATGAACCATTGTTAAAGGAACAAAGATAAAATAAAATAAATATTCACATAAGAATATATGATCATGGATAACCTAGATGGGAACCTAGGGGATCACAAGTTAGGGAATACTTTTCTTCTACATGTTATCCTTATATGCTTTCAGTTCCTTTTCATGATTATTGGCTAAGTACTTAAGCCCATAAATATGCTTTCTCTTCTTAGTTAATGGTGGGAAATGGAAGAACATGTCCCAACAACCAATGTTATAGGAAATGCGACAATTGTCGTATTAATATGACATGGATGATTAGGGGATTAAAAGATGATTATTATTTGGGAAGACGTTCACTATTATAGGGACCCTATATGATCGAGGTAAATAGATTACTACGGTTTTTTCATTGAGGAGTAAGGTTGACTTATATTTTGAAGAATCAATGAATTTATGGTGGACTTATATTAATTTAGGTTACTTATGGGAATGATTAACCTATCTTGAGTAAAATATGTTTAGGTTATCTACATTTATTATAAGATGTTAGGAGTGGTTGATGTTGTTTGGAGATGAGCAATGAAGTTTATTTTGGAAGACTATGTTATCAAATCCTTCATGTATTTGTGTTTTAATCTTAGTTTGGTTTATTTTGAGGAATTTTAAGTACCTTTATTTATGGAATGGTCTAGGATGAACTTTGGGTAGTACCATGGAACTTTGAATATTTAAAATTAGTGTCCATTCCTATGTGATTCTTTCTTTTTGAAGAGTTGTTTTACCTTAACCTTTCTGTTTTTGGGATAATGTTTAAAGATAGAAGAAATAGATAGTTAATCTTTTTTAGATTATGTGATTTTCTAGAAGACGATTCTTGTGCTTTTTATGAAACCAAGTGATTTTGAATTCTCATCATTTGGAGAAAAGATTAGTGTTGGTAGGGACTTATTAAAGGATGAATCTCTACTTGAAGGTAGGTATATTTTCTTATGTTTTTGTTCTATGTAGTAAACGAATTCGTCAAAATTATGAAAAGAAACGTAAAACAAAAATGTTGTTGGTTTACGTTTCCTACTAGGTAATCAAAGACAGTTTACACACATCATAAGTTTGGGATTTTCTAATGGTTAACTTTCTCTTAATCATGTTCTCTATCACTCTCCCTCAGAACGTGACCCTTTGTTTTTTCCTCCATGTCCATGTTTTCCTACATGGAATCCTAGTGTGGGTTAACTCGGGTGACCTTTGTACTTCCCTTTCTTTCTTTTAAAGTAATAGTTTTACTGACTCCTTTTCCGATGTGGGACATTCAATGAAATTTCAAAACCCAATTTTAAAAATTGCGATGACGCAATTTCTTAATGGGGGAAGAGTGTGACGACCCGAAATTTTAAATAAATCTTGTTTCCTAATTTTATGTGTCATTTTATTTTATTTTTATACTCAACAAAAATGTTTCATTTGATAACATGAGTATAATTAAAATTAGACTGTTGGGTTTTGACGGTTATTTGACCATTGGTCAATATGACTGCTGGAAACTAAACGTTTTGACTATTGTATCTAAATACAAGAAATATTGATTAATTAATATAGAAAGAAGATTCGAAGGCCTAACCCAATAGTCTTGGACCGATCGAAGCCCATCTAACAGAACTTGGGATGGAGGTAGCACCATTGGGCTTTGCTCTGGACCAATCCCATGCTGAAGTTAATCGTGTGAAGCTAGAACGGGATCGCCTTCACGAGAAGTTCAAACTGATAGAAATTACTACTCGTGCGATGTTGGCCGAGCCTCCCTCAGATTCTCTCACCTTAGCACACCTTACACTTAGGTCCTATACTGGTGTGATAAGGGGCTATGTAAGGATACCGTAACTGCCTTGTGTAATCTTTTGTTTTAAATAAAAATTGGGATTTCTTCTTATGATGAAGTTTATGATTTTTCAGATGTCCGGATAAATATAGTATACATATTTTTGATGAATTTTAGAGAAACGATATTTTAAAAATGTTTATGTAAACCTTAAATAAATAAAAATGTGTAGTGATTTTCAAAAAATGGTCTTCTACAATTATGTTCAATACGAAATTTCGAGTCTAATAAGATCTACTTGATTTTTGATGAATAGTAAATTATGAATAGTGAATTTACTCTTAGGATTAGTAATGTGACCAAATGGATTAGTAAATTCACTCAAAGAAAGTTTTAATATAATTTAGACATCTAGATTAAGTAATGAGATTCAATAAAATGGGTAAATAACAGTTTCATAAATTATTATTCAAGTATTAGTTTATTTGGGTGAATAGTTTTTTATTTAAAAATTAAATTAAAAATATTTATAAAATTATTTTTATAAAATGGCTTTCATTTTTGAACTCATAGCATCGATATTATGTTAATGTAATTTTTGGGGATTTTTCTGAAAAAAATGAATTTTCGGTGAATAGTGTGTTTATTTTAAAAATGAATTAAAAATATTTAGAAAAATATTTTTATAAAATAGAGTTCATTTTTGAAATAAGAGCATTGATATTTGGTTAATGTAAAATTTTCGGATATTTCTGAGAAAGTTGAATTTTCAGTGAATAGTAAAAATACAGTTTTAGGGTTTTAGTATGTTTAATGACATCATAACTGTGTCATGATGATGTCATGAGATATTTTAAGGGATGGTAGACTAAAGAGGATGATTTATTGTGTGGGGGTCCTCATGTGGCCTAACTCTATGGGATGTACCATGGGAGGGCCCATGCTTTTGAGAAAACCACTTTTGAGGTGTCCCTTGGCCATTAATGCCTTGTCCCCTCACTTTCCCTATAAATATCAAGCCCTCCTCTCATCTTTTCGACTCCAGAACCATACTAAACGAAGTTCTGGTATGCTTACCTCCCACAGAGTCCTCCCATGGTGCCCCCAAGCCCTCAAGGTCCAAACCTTTGAGTTTTAAGAGTTACGTTTTAAGGTAAGGGATCCGACCTCTCTCTTTCTTTTCAAGAAATATCTTTTATGTAATTTCTTTTTTGCTCCATGTTCTTAAGTTAAAGGATGTTATTTTATAATCCTATTACTTCCCTTTTTCATGTTTATATGATGAGATATCCCCTCTTACTCATATCATTTCGTTTTATGATATTTTAAGTGATGTCGTTAGGATGCCGAATTTTTAAGGGATTCTTTCACCCTTCTCATTTTTTTCAAAGTTCTACTTTCATGTCAAGTCTTCCAAGTTCCTTTTTAATTATTTTGGGGTATGATCTCTATATCTATAATACTGAAATCTTATGTTCATATGATGAGGGACTTTATTTGATCTTTTCAATTCATTTTTGTTTAAGTTTAAGTGACGTCGTTAGGCTGCCGAATTTTCATAATAGAAATCTATTTTTTTGTCTTCCTTCCATGTTTTTCATTTAAAATAGTATGTCCATAAAATTTCATTACCATGTTCTTAAATACTTTATATTCTGTTCCCCTACTGTTTTATGGGTAATTTAGCAATGTTTGACCCATGTCCCCTCTCTTTTCAATGTTTTCTAAAACCCCGAAACATAGCTGTTATGCTGTAGAATTTTCGTCTCAAAATGCCTCTCTCTCTTTTCTCAAAATTATTTTATGTTATAATGTGAATACTCAAAGATCTTATTTATACAGGGTTATTCACATATATATCAAAATTTTCTATTTTAAATTCTGGGATTTACATAAATGAAACCCACTTTCCCTTTCCGTGGGTTTAAAGTGACATAAAGATCATGTCTTTAAAGAAGTTTTTAACACGTTTTGATTATGAAATGAAACCCATTTCTTTTATGCTATATGGGTTGATTATGATATGATTGATGATGATATATGTTTCTCACATGATAATAAATACATGTCAAGGGTGCACCCAGATAGCGCTCCAATGCATTGGGTAAAGACTTAATCTCTAGAGATGACTTTTTAGACTGATACCTTGGTGAATAAACTTGGTAATTTTTAATGACACCTTGGGGATAGACCATGGTGAAACGAAATGATTTTCAATATTAAATGTTTCAGCCACATATTCAAGTTATGAAAAATGTTATTTTTATTATGATGTATCTCATGATTTCTTTCTCATGCCTTAAAGTTCTTTTCATGTCCTTATTGAAGTATCTCAAGTTCACATGTAAAATGTTTCTCTTGTTTCCCTTACTGGGCCTTCTGCTCACCCTTTCTTTTGATGTATGTCCCCAGGTTATGAGATGCAGTAATGAAAATAGGATGTACTTAAGGATAATACTTTCAAGTGTTTAAGAAGAATGCTTTATGTTTTTTTCATGTATTATGTTCCTTGTTTCCAAGACACTAAACCTTAAAGATCCTCAGTTGTGTGTAATGTAATTAAAGTTTATGTTATAAAAAGACGAGATGCTATAGATATAGATAAGAATTAGGTGGTGAGGTTTCTGATCTAAAGATTAGTTACTCATTATCATCATCGAAAATTGTACCCTCCTTCTTCTTCCAATTAATTTTCACATCATGGTCTGAAATCAAATCTATACTAAGGATTATATAAAATTAAATCATCGTTATGATGATGAGATCATGAGATAAAGAACAATTATATTCCCTAATGGGAATGGATTTAAAAACCCTTTTTGCAATGATACTTCCATTAAGAGTTTTGATAGAAAACTCCCCTATAAAATCAAATTAGAAATATCTAATTATCTTAGCAAACTGAGAAGATATGAAACAATGTGATGATACAGAATCAAATAAAGCATTGGCTAAACATAAGGAAACCATTAAATTACCTGCCACCACATCTTTCGGAGCTTCAACCTCAACAGTAGTGATCACATAAGCTTGTAATTTCTCCCTTGGCCCTTTTTAAGGTAATTTTCATTAGATATTCGTAAATTCATTTAAATAATTCTCCTTTTCTCTACAATTGTAGCATTAAACATTGATAGCCTCTTTACTTCCCTTGCAATCACAATCCTGGTGGATTTTTTCACCACACTTTTCACAAAATCTCATTCCCTTCAGGCATGTACCAGGGTGTCTCTTCCCGCATTTACCATAGGATGGATATTCAACTTTTTTATTCTTCCCCTTATTTCGATTTCCATAGTGTTCAGTACATTTCTTCATCTCATGGTTTTCTTTAAAGTTTTAACATGTAGATAATTACTTTTTAGTATTTATAGCACATGAGAAAATATCTTCATATGATGAGATGGATTATAAAACAAATGCTCAATAGAGAAATGGGTTTAACCCATCAAATAATCGATCAATCTTACTCCTTTGGTTATATATATAATCTGATGTATGCCTTTCTAACCCTATAATTCTAGCCGCATACTATGCGATATTCTCATCCTACATTTGCCTCAGACTCAAAAATTGTGTTTCCATATCCTGTCAATGGTAACAAAAATCGTATTATTGTATGAAAATCCCATTAAACTCCATCCATTCTATTTTTGATACTTCTTCATCATCCTTTTTGTTTTGAATTAATGACCACCATTGATCTACATCACCCATGAGATGGTAAAATGGCATAACATGTTATTCCCATTCGTTACTCCCTAATGGAAGAAATATTTTCTCTAAGAAACTTATCAATTTCTCAGCTACAAATGGACTTATAGTATCATTGAATGTTGGTGGATTTTTCTTCATGAAGCAGTCTAACATTTATCCTCCATGTTGGGGATCAGGGTGCTCCATACATTTAATGTTATTATTCATAACCCGAGTGAGTCATCACAATATGGTTATAAGATGATCATGACCAGTTTCACCTCTAGCTCCACTATAATTATCTTGAGTATGAGAGAAAATACCTACATAAAATACATGCATAGAAATTGATTCCATTTCTCCCACTAGGTTCTGTTTCTAAATAATGGCATAAACTAGAATATTTTATAAATCGCAATAAATAATTCCAAAATTGTAAAACACTTAACATAAACTAAACAGTTTATAGATATAATCCATAATCAAAAAATTTCTTCTTTGAGGAGTTATATACTCATAAATACTGCATAATGGGTTGTAAATAAAATGTGAATTATCCTAAGAATATCCACCAGGAGTGTTGTAACCAAACGTGCAACATGTCCCATTATCATGTACCAAGATACCCTGGGTCAAGTCCAAAACTCTATGTCGTAATTTTCACTCCTAGGTACATCTATGCCAGAGACACCTCTACCTAATCGTATCCAAATAGGGATGTATTTCTTGGAAAACTCAATAAATATCTACCTTACCAATATTCATGAAAGTAATTCTATACTAATCCCTAATGTTTATCTTAGGGTAATGTTCTCTAATCAATGTTTTTCTAAATACAACTTCCATGGTTTGTACTAAACATCATCTGATACCAAATATAATTCCCCGACCCTAGTTACCCTTTGTTAGTGCATTATTACATAACATTGGCATGATCTGAAGGGAAAAAATTCCGAATGACTGATCAGTTTAGTAGCATTGGAATTCAAGATACAAACATAAGTTTTACAATACATCATGATGTAAAAACAGTAACAACATTTTTCCCCATTAAACACACTTATATCCCATATTATATTCCTATGGGTTATCCATAAAATAATTCTTCGCATCCTAGAAAAAATAAAACATAGAAATGGGTTATCTCAGATGCTGAGTAAGGATATCAATATATCGGAAACATTCATAAATAAGCATAAAAATTTAAGGAAATGTATATGCCTAAAAAATATACCTTTTAAACGTAAACTTCTGAATAATATGGAAAATATAAATTAAATAATCCCATTTACTTATTCACATGGATATTATACTAGTCGAATAATCACATAGAATATCAATAGCCAATTTCATAATGATGGAATTCATAATGTTAGACTTCATAACCACATAGTCAAGGCCTCGTGTCGTGACCACAAATATTATTTTGTCAAGACATTGTGCCAAGACACTAGTGTTTCTCATCATACCTACTGATGCATTGAGGAGCTATAGCGGGCTTCACCTGACGCTTACTAAGTCAAATGAATTCTTTATATGAAAAGCATTAAACATAACATAAAGATTCGTATTAAAATTAGAATTATAAATGTAAATAATTTATCAATAAAATATTAATTGTATAAAAATAATACACTTATATTCAAACATATCACAAAACCATAAAGATGATATTGAAGATTTTATCATAATAAGTCAACATAAATCGAGTTTAAATTTTATCAATTGATTTAGACATAGATGTAATGGAAACTATTTGAAAGAAATACTTCTTTCTATTTTGAAACCATTTAAAAGTTACATAATTATAAAAGAAAACATTTTTTTGGAAATATTTTTATAAGCTTGTAAGGTATGATTTGAAGGTGTTATAACTGTATAAAATAGCTGCACTTGTTGTAAAAGTTAATAAAACATTCTTTCCATTATTTTTTCAAAATGATTGTAAAGGTCCTTGTTTGGAAAATTAAGGAATGATTCATTGATAAAAATATAATTTTAAGTCTAAAAGGGTATAAATTACCTTAATCCATAGTCAAGGAAATAGTAACAAATTTTGAAATACATTTTTTAGAAGCACATTTGATGATGATAAAGAGGTCCCAGTATATACTAACATATAAACAACCTCAGATAATGAAGAGATTATAAAATTAACTATTACCTTTTACTTTTCCTTTTTTGAGGGTATGTTAACCTCCAACTACTAGAAAAATACCATATACCAACAGTTTGAAACCATTGGTATAGGCCTCCAAACCCTTGGTATAGCATATACCAATAGTTTGGAGAACTGTTGCCAAGTAAGCCAAGAGGATAGGTCTATAACAATGGTTTTGAAAACCATTGGTATATTTAATATTAAAATCTATACCAAGAGTTCCATAAAAACATTGGAATACGTAATTCAAAAAATAATCATTCGGTTGGATTTGATCCCAGCACCTCCCATTTGAGATTTAATGACCTAACCACCAACCTATCTTATTTTTGTGAACATAATTTCATAAATATATATATGTATTATCATATGTTTTTTAATTTTTGATTTATTTAATGTCCTCTGTAAGAATATTCCATTAAAAATACATGTACCTATACCAACGGTTCTTAGATCCATTGGTATAGGTTATTTGATTTTGAGAAATATTCCATCGGTTTTTGAAAAAACGTTGGTATAGGGGGGACCTATACCAACAGTTTTGAGAACCGATGGTATTGGTTCTTTGATTTTGGGACCTGTACCAAGGGTTTTGGACGAACCCTAAGTGGTTCATTAATGATATATCAATTATTATATAATTCCTTTGGCTGATCCTTAGATTTTTAGGATTATAATATCAATCAATGATATATTTTATTATTAAAAAAACTCATTTATGTCAATTTTGACACTATTTAGAAATTGGTTTTGGTGGATGTCAAAACAACCTGATTACTTCTAAAGAATAATTTAATAAAACACAACAAGTCATATTAATCTAAAAAAATAGTCTAATGCCTAAAAAGTCTCAATTCACATTTATTTGGATATTTATAACATTAATTAATTTAATATTTCAATAATAAGGTAATTACTGCTTCATCATTGTGTCTTAAATAAATTTAATTATATAAAGTATAAAAATTATAAATAAAATACCATTATGTAAGAGATATTTTTATATTTCTAATGAATTTATGTAGTTGAATTTATCTTATGTGTAACCCTATATTAAAAATGTTTTTGTTATTAAATGTTGAATTTAACACTTTTAACCCCTCTTTAAATAAAATAATATAAATGTCCTAATCTAATCCAAGTAGACCAAAGAAGACCATATATTATTCATAAGGTTTATTTTCATCGAAATAAACTTATCCAATACAATTATGTCATGTTTTAGGGTAATTATAATATCATTTTTACCTTTAATTACTCTATTTACTTTAAACCGTGGTAAATAAAATTCAAAAGTTACTATTCATCCAAAATTACTTTCTACCTATTAAACCACATTTTAATTACTAATATCAACCATGTGTCTTAGATTTTTAAAATTCAATTCACAGAAATGGTAAAATTATGTTTCATGCAAATTTGAAAATGCGCCTAGAAGGATGGTAAAAGACGGTAAAAAGTTCAATAAAATTTTATATATCTATTATTATTATAAAATTGATTCAATGAATTAAATTTAACTTATATTGGTATTATGATTCTATTTTGACTTATAATAAATTTAAATATAATAAATAATTATTAAAATAAAAAGTCGGTATTAAACAAAAACGCGATGCTTTTCACTATTCATAAAAAATAGAATGTTTTCAGAAAACTACTGATGAATCCCCATATGCTAATTTTGATATTCTAAACCCAATAATGAAGTCCATTTTGAAAAATAAAATTTATTAAAATTCAAAAAAAAGGATTTACTATTCATATCGACTAGTTTGATTTGTTGTGGTGCACTAAAACTCCATGTTGCATACTACACAAGCTATTTCTATATACCTAAGGAAACGTACCGTGGAATATTTTGTGGTTACATTCTTCCCTATATCAGATAATTACGTCCTCTAAATTTCAAAAATATTAATTCATAAAAAGATTTGGGTGGTTATTCGTCATATGTTTCTCGAGTTAACATGTTGCCTCTTCAATCATATGATTTCCCTATAGAACATTTACTAGATGAGTCGTCCAGTTTCTTAACACTTGTTATATGGTTCCAAGAATCATGAAATTCTCTTCACAATAAGACAGATCAGGTTTGAGTTCAATTTCCTCACAGGTGCGTACATGTGTAGGGTCCAGCATGTATTTTCTCAACATTGATACATGGAACACATCATGAACATTGGAGAGACTTGGATGAATTGTAAAATGATAAGCTAAAACTCCAATTCCTTCTAGAATTTTGAAAGGTCTGATGTACATGGTACTCAATTTACCCATTTTAGAAAATCGTATAATGCCCTTCATTTAATATTTGATACTTCTTAATCTTCCTTTTTGTTTTTAATTAATGACCACTATTGATCTGCATCTCTCGTGAGATGATAAACTGCCATAACATGTTTTCCCCATTCTTTACTCCCAAATGGAAGAAGTATTTTCCCTAAGAAACTTATGAATTTCTCAGCTACAAATGGAATTGTAGTACTATTGAATTTTGGTGGCTTTTTTCTCATGAAGCAGTCTAACATTAATCCTCCTCATTGTGGATCAGGGTGCTCCATACGGGTAATGTTATTATTCATAACCAGAGTGAGTTGTCCCAATATGGTTATAAGATGATCATAACCAGTTTCATCTCTAGATCCACTATAATTATCTTGAGTATGAGGGAAATCCCTACATAAATTACATGCATTGATATTGATTCCATTTCTTCCACTAGGTTCTATTTCTAAACAAAGGCATACACTAGATTGGTTTCTGAATCGCAATAAATAATTCCAAACTTGTAAAACACTTAACATAAAGTGAACAGTTTATAGATATAATCCATAATCATAAAAATTTCTTCTTTGATGAGTTATATACTCATAAATACTTCATAATGGGTTGTAAATAAAATGTGAATTATCTTAAGAATATCCACTAGGATTGGTGTAACCAAAAGTGCAGTAAGGCCCGTTATCATATACCAAGATACCCAGGGTCAAGACCGAAAATCCATGTCATAGTTTTCACTCCTAGTTAAACCTATTTCAGATCCTCCTCTACCAAATCGCATCTATAAAGGGATTTATTTCTTTGAAAACACAAAAAATCTCTACCTTACCAATATTCATGAATGCTATTCTATATTAATCCTCAAATATTATCACTGGGTAATGTCCTCAAAACAATTTTATTCTAAATATAGCTTCCATGGTTTGTAAAAAACTTCATCTGATACCAACTTTAATTCCCTGACCCCAGTTACCCAGATTCGGTGCATTATTACATAACACTGTCATGATCACAATGGAACAAATGTCGAATGACCGATTAGTTTAGTAGCCTTGGAAGTTCAATATACAAACATATGTTTTACATTATATCATGATGTAAAAACAATAACAAAATTTTTTCCCCATTTAACACACTTATATCCCATATCTTATTCCTATGGGTCAACCATAAAATACTTCTTCCCATCCTAGAGAAAATACACATAGAAACGGGTGATCTCAAATGCTCTGCAAGGAGATCAATATATCTGAAACTTTCATAAATAATAATATACATTTAAGTCAATGTATAAGACTAAAACATAAGTATATTAAACTTAAACTACATCATAATATGGAAAATATAAATTAAATAATCTCATTTACTTTTTCACATGGATATTATACTAGTCGAATAATCCCATGGAATATCAATAGCCAATTTTATAATGATGGAATTCATAATGTAAGAATTCATAACCACATAGTCAAGGCCTCCTGCCATTACCATGAATAATATTTTTTCAAGGACTTGTTTCAAGACAATAGTTTTTCTCATGAGACCTTCCGATGCATCGAGGGGCTATATCAGGCTACACCTGTCACCCACTAAGTCAAATGCATTCCTTATATTAAAAGGTTTAAACATAACATAAACATCCGTATTAAAATTAGAATAAAAATGTAAATAATTTATCCACAAACTATTAATGGTATAAAAATAATACAATTATATTCAAACATATCACAAAACCATAAACATAATATTTAAGATTTGTATCATAATCAGTCGACATAAATCGAGTATAAATTCTATCAATGGATGTAGACATAGATGAAATGGAAACTATTTGAAATAAAAACCACTTTCTATTTTGAAACCATTTAAAAGGCATATAATTATAAAAGAAAACATTTATATTGGAAATATTCTTATAATCTTGTATGGGAATATTTTAAGGTGTTATAATGGTCTAAAATAGCTGCACTCGCTCTATAAGTTAAAATAACATTCTTTCATTTATTTTGTCGAAAAGATCGTAAAAGTCCTTTTTTTGAAAATGATGGAATGATTCATTTATAAACATCTAATAAAAAGTCAAACAAGGTTATAAATGACTTTAACCCATAGTCTAGGAAATAGTAAATAATATTGAAATACGTTTTTATGAAACACATGTGTGGATGATAAAGAGGTCCCATTAGATACTCACGTATAAAAAACCTCGAATAATGATGAGATTGTAGAATTAACTATTACCTTGTAATTTTCCTTGTTTGAGGGTATGTTAACCTCCCACTACTGGAAAAGTACCCTATACCAACGGTTTGGAGAACTGTTTCCAAGTAATCCATGATGATAGGTCTATAACAATGGTTTTGAAAGCCGTTGGTATAAGTAATATGAAAATCTATACCACAGGTTCCGTAAAACCGTTGGTATATGTAATTCAATAAATAATCATTCAGTTGGTTTTGATACCAGCACCTCCTGTTTTTGATTTAATAACCTAACCACTAACCTATCTTACTATTGTGAGCATCATTTTATAAATATATATATGTATTATCATAAGTATTTTAAATTCTTATTTATTTAATGTCCTCTATAATAAGATTCCATTAAAAATACATGTACCTATACCAACGGTTCTCAGAACCTTTGTTATAGACATATACCAATAGTTTTGAGAACTGTTGGGATAGGTTATTTGGTTTTGAGAAATATACCAACGGTTTTGGACAAACTGTTGGTATAGGCGGGACCTATACCAGTGGTTTTGAGAACCGTTGGTATTGGTTCATTGATTTTGGGACCTATACCAACAATTTTGGACGAAAACTAAGTGGTTAATAAATGATATATCAATTATTATATATGTCCTTTGAATGATCCTTAGATTTTTAGGACTATTATATCATTTAATGATATATTAGTTTTTAACAAAACTCATTTAGGTCTATTTTGACACTATTTACTAATTGATTTTTGTGGAAGTCATGACAGCATGATTACATCTAAAAAAATAATTTAATAAAATATAAAAATTCATATTAATCTAAAAAATTAGTGGAATGCTTAAAAATCATCAATTTACATTTATTTGGATATTTATAACATCAATTAGTTTAATATTTCATCAATAAGGTAATTAATGCATCATCATTGTGTCTTAAATAAATTTATTTATTTAAATACTAAAAATTATATATATATTACGATTATGGAAGAGATATTTTTAGCTTTCTAATTAATATATATAGTTGGATTTATCTTATGTGTAACACTATATTAAAATGGTTTAGTTATTAAACATTGAATTTAACACTTTTAACTCTTCTTTAAATAAAATATAAGAAATGTCATTATCTAATCCATGTGGACCAAAGACGACCATATATTATTCATAAGGTTTATTTTCGTCTAAATACACTTATCTAATAGAATTATTACTTTTGTTAGGGTAATTATAATATCATTTTTACATTTAATTACCCTATTTACTTTAAACCGTGGTAAATAAAAGTGAAAATTAACTATTCATCAAAAATTATTTTCAACTTATTGAACCACATGTTACATACTGATATCAACCATGTGTCTCAGATTTTTAAAATTCAATTCATAGAAGTGGTAAAATTTTGTTTTATGCAAATTTGCAAATGCGCCTAGAAGGTGGGTAAAAGACGGTAAAAAGTCAAATAAAATTTTATATATCTTATATTATTATAAAAATACATCAATGAATTACATTTAACTTATATTGCTATTAGGATTCTATTTTGGCTTAAATTCAATTTATATATAATAAATAATTATTTAAAAAAAATGTCGGTTTTAAAAAATAAAGCGTTGATTTTCACTATTCATCAATAATTGAATGTTTTCAGAGAAATACCGAAAATTCACCATATGATAATTTTGATATTCTGAACCCGAAAATGAAGTCCATTTTGAAAAATAAAATTTATAAAAAATCAGAAAAAATGTATTAATACTCATAACGGTTAGTTTGATTTGTCGTGGTGTGCTAAAACTCCATGTTGCATACTACACAAGCAATTGAATTATTCATAGGGAAATGTATTATGGAATCTTGTGGTGTAACACTATTCCCTCCTTTAAATAATTATGTCCTCAGAATTTCTAGATTAATAATGCATTAAATGATTTGGGTGGTTCTTCATCATATGTTACTCAGGTTCCCATGTTACGTCTTCAATCATATGATTTTTATATAGAACTTTTACCAGATGAGTCGTCTAGTTTCTCAACACTTGTTCTCTAGTACCCAGAATCTTGACATTCTCTTCACAATAAGACATACCAGGTTCTAGTTCAATTTCCTCATAGGTGAGTACATGCGTAGCGTCCAACATGTATTTTCTCATCAGTGATACATGGAACACATCATTAACTTTGGAGAGACTTAGAGGAATTATCAAATTCTAAGCTACAACTCCAATTCGTTCTAGAATTTCGAATGTTCGGATATACCTAGGACTCAATTTACCCCTTTTACCAATTCGTATAATTCCCTTCCATCAAAATACTATCATGAAAACATGATCACCTATATGAAATTCCAAATCCTTCCTTCGGTTATCGGCACAACTGTTTTTCCAACTTTGAGATTATTCGATGTTGGTATGGATAACCTTCACCTTTTCTATTATTTTCTCAACATTTTATGGGCCTCTGAGTTTTCTTTCACCAACATCATTCTGAAAAGTTTGTGTATGAAATCACTTTCTATATAACACCTCATATGGTGCCATCTGAATACTTGAATGGAAGCGGTTTGTCATGACCCGTCCCAGTGGGGCCCACGACGTGACTCCCCAAGCCCACCTCTAATAGGGTAGGGGCTAGTGACTAGAACTGAGTAGGCATATCACTAACATGGGAGGCATTGCCTAAGTACCTGTACACATGCACACATCTCCAAGCCCGCAAATGCTGAAATGTAAAACATCAAGGACAAAAATTCATGCATAAAACTAAACCCAACCAATAGAGTACGACGAAAGGTAGAGTACTGTAAAAGTGAACTGGGCCAAAAATACAAGCCCACCAAAAATCAAAAAAAAAGAGTCTGAAAACTGTAAAGTCCAACATGTATGCACAAAAAGGTACTGGGACTACTGCTCGTAGCCGTAGGGACGCCTCGGCTTGTAAGGAACTCAGAAAGCTCGGTCCTGTCCTAATCTGCCTTGGACTCTGTCAAAAGACTGCTCGTCTGCACAAGACACCAGACATGCAGGCATAGCCCGTGTGGGGGTGAGTATAACAATACTCAGTAGAGGACCCCGCAAACCACATGGCAGTACACAAAGTAAACGCACAGTCATCTATGCACAATATATGTATAAGTAACATATAGAACAAACCATATATACTCAAAACCCAGACCCGTAGTCCAGGGACAAGTCGGATTCTGCTCGAAGATTCCGTGATGCACTCATTCCGGGAGAACACACTCATTGAGTCTTATAGCTCTGATGACATTCGTCCGAGAAGTGATGTTCATCGGGAACCGTCATGAGATACATGTACACTAATTACGGGAGACACACTCCTAAGTGAAAAGGTTACGATAGATAGAATCACTCATTACGGGAGACACAATCCTGAGTGGGAAAGATCACTATACACAGATGAGGATCACTTCCAGGGCCATGGTGGATACTGGGACTCATCTGGAATTCACCTAATAGGTAGATGATCAATGCCTAGTAGAGTTGGTCACGTCAAGGTTTGACTCTACCTAGGGAATGGAATGGATAGAGGATCTCGATCTGGGCCTCTCGGATCGATGCCTGACTCTATCACAGAATGTTCTGCTGAAGGGATCATACTCGGGAAAAGGAAATGATACCTGACCATTAGGGAACAAGAATAAGGGGAACTAACCCAAACGAAATATGTCCAAGGCATGGTGAACAAGAGGACCATGGTGTTTTCTAAAAAATACACGACGTGTAGAAAATATACACGTTGTGTTGTCTAACCCTGGGTACTTCCCGTGTACAACGGCCCATGGCTTAGGCTGTTAATGTAGGAAAAACTAAGTACACAACATATAATATGGTGTACACTCAATGTCTGGGTAACTGGGGTTGGCTTTGTGTGCTTTGTCCATGTGCCTGTACATGGTCATCAACCCGTGTAGACCAACCCATGTAATCGCCATACGGGGTGACCCGCGTTACTGGACTCGCCTAGCCGTGTGATGGAGTACACGGTTATGTACTCCATCCTGTGTCTGCGTATCCACAAGATACACGCCGAGCTCCACGTAGCTGCTTCTGTCGTGCTGTACACACCATGTCGCTTGAAGTCGTGTAGCTCATCCCGTGTCTGTGTACTACCCGAAGTATACGCTGAGTTTTGGGGGAAGTCCAACACGCCGTGTGATTGGGTCACTCGCCCTGTTATTCCTCACTGACCCCAAAACCCTAGCCGCTGCTGCAAGTACTACACGACGTTTTCTTTGGAAGTACATGCCTTGTATTCTGGAAATTTCCAGAAATGGTTCCCTTCACCAGCGTGCCTCCCATGGTGCTCCGATCATCGATCCAGCCGTCCGATCGCCGCAAATCATCCAGGATTCTGTCGCCCCGACACCATGATGCCACTTCCATGGTTTTCAAGCCTCCGATCAGCTCCGAAAACGTGTTCTGATCTTCTCGCATGAATAACGCTCGAATAACGCTCTTTCCACTTCAGTATGATTCATCGTCCGCCATCATCTCCGCACCTCCACAAAGTCATTGCGGTGTCGAACCTTCGATTATGGATCGTTGTGTCGCAGAATGGATGGGCAACGATCTTTTGTTCATCGCCCCGCAAAGAATGCAAAGAACGCACGAGGAAAGAAGGTGGAAGAAATCCAAATAAACAAATCGAGGAACTATCATATGCCATTGTTCGTCAAAGAGTTGATCCACTCCAGTTAATAGGTTTAAATGGAGCATGAATCATAAATAACATAAAGCATGGATCAATATCCCCATAATCTTACCAATGAAAAATCCCTCCCGTAAGAACGTACAAATCCGCAGATCAGCTTTTTCGTGGTTGATCCGCGTTCATCGTTAATGTCAGAAATGGGGGAAAGAAATTGAAATAACAACCCCTAACTTTTGAAAGGATCGATCTTTGATGAAGGAATCTTATTGCCGTTGTCGTCGAGATCCTTCAACGTTGTTGGCGTAGCGATTCTCGACTTTGATCCGTCGCCATTCGATGCCAAGAGTTTGCTCCAACGTGCCGCTGATCCGGCAGAGGTTCCTCTCAAAATTTTCCATCGATAAAAAATTGATCAACCCATTAAAAAGGGAAACATGATTTGGAACATAATTACATGGCTGTATTAATGATATTGACTCGCCATTTTGATGATATTATTATGTTCCATTAATTTAGGAAATATCTGCGCTGTTGTCGCACTGCAGAGTATGTTTCCTTAAAAAAAATAAACTAAACTTTTTATTTTATTTTATTTTATTTTACGTAAAACGTACAAAAAATAACTTTTTCCCTTGATCTGCGCTTGTCGAGGTTGGCCTCATTCTTTGGTAAAGTCGTTGTCCCGGAAGAAACGGTGTGCTCAGATTTCTAATCTGAGAATCTGTTTGGGAACTACCACAACTGCACACAAGTGCCGACTTACTTAACTTAAAAAAAGATCAAACCACCATTCCCGGATCATTGGACCTCGGAATGATGTGTCGTATTCGTGCACAGTCTCGAAATAATTCCATATAATAATTAGAAATAATAATTGAAAAATCTAAGACATTACATTCTCCCCACCTTGGGGCTTTACATCCCCAAAAAGACAAAACAAAGGCTACTCAAAAAGATGAGGGTACTGGGCACGAATCTAAGCCTCCTGCTCCCATGTGCTCTCCTGATGATTCTCGTGCTGCCACAGAATGCGCACCAAGGGAATCGATCTCCCATGAAGGATCCTCTCCTGCCGATACTCGATCTCCACTGAGTATTCAGCAAAGGTCCCTCCATCCTCGATGTCCAGCTCACCCTAGTCGATGAAATGTGATGGGTCATGCACGCACGCCCTCAACTGCGATTCGTGGAAGAAATCATGTAATCGATGCAACTATGGCGGAAGAGCTAGGCGGTACGCCACCTCGCTAACTCTGCACAAAATATGGAAAGGTTCGATGAACCTCGGAGATAGCTTTCTGCCTCGGCCAAATCTCTGCAACACTCGTCGAGGTGAGACCCTAAGAAAGACGTGGTCCCCGTCTTCGAACATCAGAGGTCTCCGACATTTGTCAGTATAAGACTTCTTCTGGCTCTGGGCAGTCTTCATCCATTCTCTGATGATCTGAACCTTCTATGTGGTAGCTCGCACTAACTATGGACCCATGTGTGCTGACTCTCTGGGGTCAGTCCAGTAAAGCGGTGACCGGATGGGTCTCCCGTATAAAGCCTCGAACGGTGCCATACCAATGGTGGAGTGGTAGATGTTGTTGTACGCAAACTCCACTAGGGGTAGGTGGTCCTCCCAACTACGACCAAAGACCAAGATACATGCTCGCAACATATCATCCAGAACCTGAATGGTCCTCTCCGTCTGACCACCCGTCGGGGGATGAAATGCTGTACTCAAGAATAGTTGCGTCCCAAAAGCCTCCTGCAATCCCTTACACAACTGGGATGTGAAGTGGGCGTCTCGATCTGATACTATAGTTGAGGGGACGCCATGAAGCCGAACTATCTTCTGCACATAGAGGCATCCCAAGCTCTCTACGGAACATTGTTCCCTGATAGCTAAGAAGTGGGATGAAATGGTGAGTCGGTCAATGACCACCAAGATGGAATCATTCCCCTTGGACGTCCATGGTAATACCATCACGAAGTCCTTCAATATTTCATCCCACATCCACTTTGGGACTTCCAGGGGTGAGCTAATCCCGCTGGAACCTGGTGCTCAGCCTTCACCTGCTGGCATGTGAGGCATCGAGAAACGAACTCTGCTACTGCCTTCTTAATTCCTAACCACCAGAACTGTCGTCGTAGATCCTGGTACATCATTTCAACTCCAGGATGTACCACCAAAGGGGATGTATGAAACTCCATCAAGACATCCTCCTGGAATGCCACTAGTGCAACAGTGCGTCCTCCGAAAAGAAGTACGGTCTCCCCACCTTGCGAATATCCATCAGGAACATGTCTTGTGGATAACTGAGCAAGTAAATCCACATAGTCGACATAGCCAAGATGTGCCTCCCTAACTCACTATAACAGTGGAGGGGTGAAAACCATCGGCTGTAGGTAAGCTGTATCCGCTCCATCCACGAAGGATAACTGTAATGCGGCCAACTGATGTGTCGTCTCACTCAACAGTTGTGAGCTCGACCTTCTGCTAAGAGTATATTCCACCTTGTTCCCCATTCCAGGAGTATAGATGATCTCAAAATCATAGTCCTGGAAGAACTCTAGCCGACGCCTCTACCTCATATCCAGATCCTTCTGTGAGAAGATATACTTGATTCTCTAATGGTCCGAGTAGACAATTAACCGCTCACCCATAAGGTAGTGTCGCCACATCTTCAATGCGAAGATTACCGCTGCCAATTAGAGATCATGGGTCACATAGTTCTTCTCATGTGGCCTAAGATGGCCCGAACCATAAGAATTAATTGCATACCACTGCATCGGGACACAACTGATCTCGGTCCCTGATGCATCACAGAAAACTATGTACCAGACACCCTCCTCCAGCAATCTCAAGACTGGGGCGCTCGTCAAACTCTTCCTCAACCGCTCGAAGGCCTCTTGGCACTTCATCGTCCCCATGAAGGTATTCCCCTTTCTAGTCATGGCCTTCATTGGTGTTGATATCTGGGAGAAATTAGGAATGAATATCCATTAATATCATGCCAACCCAAGGAAGCTCCACACCTCCATCACGCTCTGATGTGGCTTCCATGCTAACACATCCTCCACCTTGGCCGGGTTCACAGCTACTCCATTTGCTGAGATGACATGTCCCAGAAAGTGTACCTCCTGAATGCAGAACTGGAACATTGAGAGCTTACCATAAATTTGGTACTCCCAAAGTACATCTAGAACAATCCGCAGGTGTCTCACGTGCTCCTCCTCTGACGTCGTGTACATGAGGATGTCGTCGATGAAGACCACTACGAACCGGTACAAGTACGGCTAGAAAATGTGTTTGATCAGTACCATGAACACTATAGGTGCGTTCTTCATGCCAAAAGGCATCACCAACTACTCATAGAGACCGTATCAGTTTCTGAAAGTCGTCTTCAGTATATCCTTATCCCGCACTCGTAGCTGGTGATAGCCTGATCGAAGGTCAACCTTCAAGAACCACTTTTCCCCTATTAGCTTATCGAAGAGGTCATTGATCCTCGGCAGTGGATACTTGTTCTTTACCATCACTTGGTTATGGCACCAGTAATCCACGCACAACCTCAGACTTCTGTCTGCCTTCCTGGCAACCAAGACTGGGGCTGCCCAGGGTGAAATGCTGGGTCTCACGATACCCTTGTTCTGTAAATCCTCAAACTACACCCTCAGCTCGCGAAGCTCTGCAGAAGCCATCCGATACGCCGATGATGAAATCGGTTTCGTCCCAGGGTATAAGTCAATGAAGAAGTCAATTTCCTAGCAGGGAGTTAATCCTGGAACATCTTCGGGAAAGACGTCCTCATACTCCGCCACCACTGCTGGGAACTGAGAGCTCACAACATCTATTACTCCGAGGGTAAGGCTAGCCAACTCATGAGTGATCGGCCGCACCCTCCTATGTATGAGCCCATTATGTGCTGCCTAGGTTTCCTTTTCTCTGACAAAGGAAAACATCTTTCCATCAAGGTGGACACACCGCACTCATCGCCTAAAATAGTCAATCTGGGCATGGACCGAAGATAACCAATCCATACCGAGAATGAGGTTTTAAGGCCTCAACTCTTCCACCAAGATGTTCGAACCGAAACTCTCACCACCAAGGGTAAGATCACACTGTCTGCAGAGGTGCGTGATTGTCGAGTCTCCTTCCGTAGGTGTCTCCAAGCGTAAGGATCGAGTCAATGGTTCTTCTGCAATCTCGAGGTTTTGTACAAGACATGTGGCTATAAGGGAATAACTAGAACATGTGTCTATGAGTACGGAATCTAAGGTAGAAAAGTCACAAATCATACCCCGAATCATCCCTTGAGCCCTTTGGTCTTATGCCTCGACCGCATGCAGATGTCCCTGTCCCTGTCACCCAGCTCCCTATGCCTGGAGCGAACCTCCTGGGGGTGGTGGTGGAAGTAAGTCGAAACATATTCCACCACCCACAGCTCTCCCTGCTCCTCTTCCACATCCGCCGCCCGGCGGGTCTGCCTATTCCGTTCTCTGCCTCTACCTCGGTGGCCCATCCACCACTTCAATGCCAGCATCTCGACGGGTTGGGCAATATCAAACGAGATGTCCCCTGTTGTCGCATGCGTAGCATCTCTTCTCCCAAGGATGACTGGATCCATCCTGAGAGCCCTGGACTGTTGATCCTCTATCCTTGGTCCTCCTATGACGTTTTCCACGTCCAGATCCTTGTGCCTGACGCCGGCTACCTGCTTCCAGTGTCTCCACACCTGTCTGAATGCTGCTGACATCCGGCGGCTCTCTCTGCTCCGCCAAGAAAATCTCGATCACCAAGGATATCTTGAGCACTCCAGCATAAGTGGAAATGCATATAGGCATGACACTATCTCGGATGTCTTGCCGTAGACCTCGCTCAAAGGTCCAAGCTCTGAAGTACTGATTCCTAACCATATCCATCGAGTACTTGGAGAGGTTGGTGAACCTCGATGAATAGTCAGGTACTGTCATACTGCCCTGCTGGAGTTGAAGAAGCTCCTGGATGCACACATATCTCAACATAACTGGAGAGAACTCCTCCCTGAAGAGTTTCTCAAACTCCATCAATGAAAGAGTCTCATCGTCATCATTCTACGTGGTCAGACTCCACAATCGTCCTGCCGAACCCTGAATAAGGCTCTCTCCTAGGACCACCATCCTGTCTGCTGGTGTCCTCACTAGACGAAAAAATATAGTCACCTCCTCAAGCCAGCCCTCAGCCGCCTAAGGTTCGGGCTCACCTTGGAACCTGAGGGGTCTCTGTCTCTAGAACTCATGGAGCGCGCTAAGCCTGTGCTCCTCGCAGGTCGGTACCGCGGGTACCACTGGCTGCTCCACTGGTGGTGGCATAGAAGGTGCACCACTTGGTGGAAACGCCTGGGGAACTGGTCCCCATATCAAAGCCTCGTCACTAAGGGGGTCATCCTCATGATCGTGCTACTGAACCTTAGCTGGTATGCATCGCGGAGGCATCCTGTAAAAAACAATATGTACCATGGTCAATGAGTATATCTGGATAGCTAACACAAAGGACATGGAAACCACAAATCATTCCTATATGATGCATGTACCTTTTTATTTCCCTACAACCAGTGTTTTCATGTACCAGGTCCGAAAAGAAGGTTATCAGAGCCCTGGTGTATGGATATGTCGGCCACCGCTCCAAAACTGGAGTCTTGGGCCTGAAAGCCGAACTCGAAACACTTAACATTGTTTCCCCAAACCAAACTCACATACTCTTGGTTCTATGGTAGAACTGGTCACCTATAATACCACTATGTCATGACCTGTCCTAGTGGGGCTCGCGTCGTGACTCCCCATGACCGCCTCCAATAGGCCAGGGGATGGTGACTAGCACTTAGTAGGAATATCACTAACATGGGATGAATTGCCTAAGTACCTATACACAGTCACACATCTCCAAGGACACATATGCTGAAATGTAAAACCCCAAGGTACAAAAATTCATTCATACGACTAAACCCAAACAACAATGTACGATGAAAGGTATAGTACTGTAAAGGTAAACTGGGCCAAAAATACAAGCCCACCAAAAAGTAAACAAACAAGATTCTGAAAACTGCAAAGTCCAACCTATAAGCACAAAAGGTACCGGGACTGCTGCTCGTAGCCGTAGGGATGACTCATCTTGTAATGAACTCTGAAAGGTCAGTCCTATCCTGGTCCACCATGGAATCTGTCAAAATTTTTCTCTTCTGCACAAGACACTAGACGTGCGGGCAATGCCTGTGTAGGGGTGAGTATAACAATACTCAGTGGGGGACCCTGAAAACCATGAGGGGGTACACAAAATAAAGGTACAGTCATCTATGCATAGTTCATGTCTACGGAAAATATAGAACAAACAAGATATACTCAAAACCCATACCCGTAGTCAAGGGACAAGTCACACAACCGCATACCCCCATTAGGGATTCTGATCGAAGATTTCATGATGCACTCATTCTAGGAGAACACACTCCACGAGTCTTATAGATCTGATGACGCCCATCCGAGAGGTGATGTTCGTCTGGAACCGTCACGAGAGATAGCTACATTCATTACAGGAGACACACTCCTATGTGAAAAGGTTATGATAGATAGAAACACTCATTACGGGAGACACACTCTTGCGTGGGAAAGATCATGATACACAGATGAGGATCACTGCCAGGGCCATGGAGGATACCGCGACTCATCCGGAATTCACCTAAAAGGTAGAGTATCAACACCCGTTAGAGTTGGTCATGTTGATGCCTGACTCTACCTAGGGTCTGGAATGGATAGAGGATCTCGATCCGGGCCTCTCGGATGGATGCCTTACTCTATCACAGAATGTTCTGCTGAAGGGATCATACTCCTGAAAAGGAAACGATACCTGAACTTCAGGGAATGAGAAGAAGGGGCAATAACCCAAAAGAATAATGTCCATGGAACGCTGAAAAAGATGACCATGCGGTTTTCCAAAAATTACACGACGTCTAGAAAATATACACGCCGTGTTGTCTGACCTCGGGTACGGCCCATTTACAACAGTCCGTGTCATAGGCTGGTCATGTAGGAAAAACTATGTACACGGCGTGTAATACGGTGTACACGCCGTGTCTGGGCAAATGGGGTTGGCTCCGTGTACTTTGGCCATGTGCTCGTACATGGACATCAACCCATGTACACCAACCCGTGTAATCGCCACACGACGTGACCTGTGTTAATGGCCTTGCCTAGCCTTGTGATGGATTACATGATCATGTACTCCATCCCGTGTTCGTGTATCTGCGAGATACATGTAGAGCTCCACATAACCGCTTCTGTTGCGTTGTACACACCGTGCCGCCTGAAGCCGTGTAGCTCATCCCGTGTCCGTGTACTACCCAAAGTATATGCCGAGTTTCGGGGGAAGTCCAACACGCCGTGTGACCGGGGTCACATGCCGTTTTATTCCCCTCTGACCCCAAAACCCTATCATCCGCCACCAGTACCACACGATGTTTTTTTCAAAAGTACACGCCGTGTATTCTGGAAATTTCCTGAAACAATGCCCTTCACCGGCGTGCCTCCCGTGGAGCTCCGATCATCGATCCTACCATCCAATCACCAAAAATGTTCTTGTTTCTAGTTTCCCCAACACCATAAGGCTTCTTCCATGGTTTTAGGGCCTCTGATCAGCTCCAAAAATGTGTTCTGATCATCCCACACAAAGAACGCTCGAAGAACGCTATTTCCGCTCTGGTCCGATTCGTCGGCCGCCATCGTCGCCGCACCTCCACAAAGTCGTTGTGGTGTAGAACCTTCAATTAGGAATCGTTTCATCACAGAATGGATTTGCAACGATCTGTTGTTCATCGCCCCACAATGAACGTGAAGAACGTGCAAGGAAAGAAGGGGGAAGAAATCCAAATAAAGAAATCAAGGAACGAACCTCCACCATCATTCATCATGGCGTTGATCCGCTCCCGTTAATAGGTTTAAACAGAGCAAGAATCAATAAAAACATAAACCATGGATCAATATCCCCATAATCATCCCAAAGAAAAATACCTCCCGTAACAACGTATGAATCCGCGGATCAGATTGTTCATGGTTTATCCGCGTTCAACGATAATGTCAGAAACATGGAAAAGAAATTTAAATAACAACCCCTACCTTTTGAAAGGATCGATCATTGAAATAGGCGCTGCACTACCATTGTCGTCGATATCCTTCAACGTTGTTGGCATAGAGATTCTCAACTTTCATCCTTCGTCGTTCGACGCCGAGAGTTTGCTCCAATGCACCGCAGATTTGGTAGAGGTTCCTCTCAACCATTTTCAATGATAAATAATTTCTCAACCCATTAAAAAGGGAAACAATATTTGGCACTTAATTATGCGGCAGTATTAATGACGTTGACTCTCCATTTTGAGGCTATTATGACGCGCCATTAATTTAGGAAACAGTTGCGATGTTGCCACGCTGCAGCAGATGTTTCCGTAAATGAAATAAAATAAACTTGTTAATATATTTTATTTTATTTTACTTAAAGAGTCCTAAAATTAACATTTTCCCTCAACCCACTCCGGTTGAGGATAACCTCATTATTAGGTAAATTCATTATTCCAGACGCAACGGTGTGCTCATATTTCTAATCTGGGCATCCGTTTGGAAACTGCCACAACCGGCACAAGTGCCGACTTACTTAACTTAAAAAAAGGTCAAACCACCATTCTAGGATCACTGGGCCTCGGAATGACGTGTCGTCTTTGGGATCATTCTTGAAATAATTCCATATAATATTTAAAAATAATAAAGGAAAAATCCAAGACATTACATGGTTCTTGTAGGAAAATTCTACCATAGATAAATACTTATCCCAAATACCTTGAAAATCATGTGAGTAACATCTCAACATTTCTTATAATGTTTGAATAGTCCGTTTTGATTGTCCATCAGTTTCAGGGTGGTATGCAGTGCTCAAATGATGTTCTGGATCCAAGTCCATCAGAAGAAATTTCCAGAATCTTGATGTAAAATGAAGATCATGATCAGAAACAATCGATTGGGGTACATAATTAATTCTCACAACTTCATTAATATATATTCATTCAAAAACTTTCAAGTGGTAGATCTTCTCTTATAACATGAAATTGTGATGAATTGGTAAGACGATCAACAATGACACATATTTCATCACTCCTTCTAGGATTCATTAGAATCCCGCTGAAAAAATCCATCGTAATATCATCCCATTTCCACTCAAGTATGGGAAGAGGTTTCAAGACTCATCTATAATGTTGTATTCCAGCCTTCACTTATTGAAAAACCATACATCTTGACACATAATTAGCAATATCCATCTTTATGTAGTCCAACCAAAAATGTTCCTTCAAATCTCTATACATCTATGTGTTACCAGGTTGTATTGAGAAATTAGAGCTATTATAATCATCCAACAATTCATTTTTAGATCAGGTATAACGGTAACACAATGTCTCTTATATAATTTCAAAATCCCATCTCCATACACGAAGATTATCAATCTCTCATCGTTCATTTCGTAAATTTTCTTTTGAAACATCTCATCATCAATCTGAGAACATTTTATCCTTTCTTGTAAAGATGGTTTAGCAACCATTTGAAAAAGTGTTGATGTTTCACCTTACTTGATTATTCCAATATCCATATTACCAAATCCATGAACATAGTATCCCTTTTAACTCTCATCTAGTTCCAAACACCATGTTCCTTTCTCCTTAATGCATTTTCCACCTATTTTTCCTACCCTGGGTGGTAGTGTATTGTGCAATAATATTCCATAAGTTTCTCAAGACATCGCATTTTCCTAATGTTGAGTTCACTATGTGATAAAATATACATCAAACTCTTAGGATCAATATTTTTCTCAAATATTTTTACCATAGAGATAGTTTCTCCATATCTTTATTGCAAAGCTTACAGTTTCTAAATCAAGATCACATGTGGGGTAGTTTTTCTCAGGAATGTTTTGCTCCCATGATGCATAAGAAATAACTCTATAATAAGATACATGAAAATAGAGGGTGCATTAGTTAGTTAAAAATCATTAATTTAACCTCATAATGCTCATACCTGGTTCAAAATTTTATTTTTGGAAAGTCTTCCATCGTCACAGAAAACTGATGATATCCAGATCAAAGGTCAATCATTGAAAAATATTGAGATCCATGAAGTTGTTCAAATAAATCATCTATGTGAGGTTGGGGGACTTGTTCCTTATTGTTATAGAATTTGTCTCCGGGTAGTCAATGCAAAACCAAATAGATCAATATTTCTTTTTAATAAAAATAACAGGGGATCCCCGTGGAGAAACACTGGGGAGATTAAATCCTTTATTACTCAATTCCTCTAGTTGTGATTTTAGTTCCACTAAATCCAAATTATCCATTCTATAAGGGGTATTCGATATGGGCCTTGAACTGGGAATTAAATCAATTGAAAAATCAATTTCACATTCTGTAGGGTGTCGAGGTAAATCCTCTAGAAACACATCAAGATATTATTACACAATAGGTATGTCCTATATTTGGACATTCCATTCCTCATTCATAGTTATTTCTTTCTCTTCTACCCTAATAATTAAATTTAGTAGAGATACTGGTGGTGGATCTAGATAATAATTTGGGGGTGTCTTTTCTACTCTCTAAAGATAAGGTACTCCTTTTCATCATCGAATGTTTTAACCTCATTCTTCTTATAATAAATTTTTTCAACATGGTACAAAAGCTAATCCATTCCAAGGATTATATCAAATTAAATCATGGGTATGGTGATGAGATCAGGATATAAAAAACATTTATATACCCTAATGGGAAATTATTCACAAAACATTATTGTGTTGATACTTACCTTAGTAGTTTTGATAGGAAAATCCCTTGTTAAGTCAAAACTGAAATATCTAATTTTATAATCAAACTAGGAAGATATTAAACAATGCGATGATCCAGAACCAAATAAAGCATCTTCTAAACATAAGGAAACCATTAAATTACCTTCCACCATGTCTTTTGGAGCTTCAACCTCTGCAATAGTGATCTCATAAGCTTTGTATTACTCCATTGGCCTTTTTTAGGTAAGATTTTGTGGATCTTAAGACAATCATTTGAATAATTCCAATTTTCTATACAATTGTAGCATTCAACATTTATATCCTCTTTCTTTCCCTTTTAATCACGAGCGTGGTGGCATTTTTTACCACACTTGTAACAGACTACCATTCCATTTAGGAAAGCACCGGGGTGTTTATTCCTACATTTACCACATGATGGATATTAAACTTTTACTTTCTTCCCCTTATTTCAATTTCCATAGTGTTTAGTAGATATATTCTTCTATATATTTTCATTACTGTTGTAAGACGTAGAGAATTCCTTTTCTGGCATGATAGCAAATGATACAATATATTCGTATGATGACACGGATTGTGAGACTAATGCTCGATAGAGAAACAGTTTTAACCCATCAATGAATAGTTCAATATTACTCATTGGGTTACCTATATAATCTGTTGCATGACTTTCTAACCTTGCAATGTTATCCTCATAATTTGTGACATTCTCATCCTTATTTTTCCTCAGACTCAGAAATTGTCTTTTAATATCTTCTCGATGGTCACAACGAAATTATTTTTCTATGAAAATCCATTTAAAATCCCTTAATTCCATATTTGATACTTCTTCATCTTCATTAGGGTTCTGAATTAAGGATCACCATCGATCTGCATCACCCATGAGGCGATAAACTAACAAGATAATTTATTCCCTTTCACTACTCCGTAAAGCAGAAAATATTTTCTCTATGGAACATATCAACTTTTAGCTACAAATGGACATATAGTACCATTGAATGTTGGTGGTTTTTGCATCATGATTCATTCTAACATTGATCTTTTGCATTATGGATCAGGGTGATTTATTCGAGTAAGGTTATTTTTCATAACCTGAGTGAGTAATCCCAGTATGGCGATAAGATGATCATCACCAGTTGCATCCAAGGATACACTATAATTATCATGGGTAGGAGGGAAATCCATACATAGATTATGTGCATAGATATTGTTTTCTTCCCTTCTACTAAGTGACCTATCTAAACAATGGCATACTCTAGATTATTTTATGAACCACATTAAATAATTCCAAACTTGTAAAACACTTAACATAAATTTAAGAGTTTATGGATATAATTAATAATCACTAAAATTTCTTCTTTGAGGAGTTATATATTCATAAATCATACATAATGGGTTGTAAGGAAAATGTGAATTATCCAAGGCATATCCCCCCGGAGTGTCATAACCAAGAGTGCAGCAAGGCCCATTGTCGTGTACCGGGATACCCTGAGTCAAGCCCAAAGATCCTTGTCGAAGTTTTCTCTCCTAGGTACATCTAGGCCAGAGCTGTCTTTGTATGCTCGTTTCCATACATGTATGCATTTCTTGGAAAACTCAAAAAATCTCTACATTAGAAAAATTTTAGGAAGTTCTTCTATACTAATTCTCAATTTATATCATATGGTAATGTTCTCTATTCACAGTTTTTCTAAATCTAGCTTCCATGGTTTTTACTAAACATCATTTGATACTAATTGTAGCACCATGACCCATGTTACCCAAAGACAGTGCATTATTACATAACATTGGCTTGATTACAAGCGATAAAATCTTGAATGACCGATCAATTTAGTCGTCTTATAAGTACTAGATAAAAGTATCAGTTTTACATTACATCATTAGATAAAAACTAGAAGAACATATTTCCCCTTTGAACACACTTATACCACTTAGCCTATCTTGACGAGTCAACCATAAAATACTTCTTCAGATCCTAGGAAAAATAAAACAAGAAAAGGGGTGAGATCTGATGCTTAGTAAATATAACATTGTAGTGAAAACTTTCATAAATAAGCATAATCATTTAAGGAAATGTATAAATATAAAACTTACGACTTTTAAACGTAAACTTCAGAATAATATGGAAAATATAAATCAATGAATTCCATATTCTTATTCACATCGATGTTCTACTAGTTGAATAATCACATGCAATATCAATATCCAATTTAATAATGATGGAATGCACAATTCCAGACTTCCTAGCCACATAGTCAAGGCCTCGTTCCATGAACAAAAAATAATATTTTGTCACGACCTTGTGCGAAGACACAAGTTTGTCTCATGAGACCTATCGATGCATCGAGGATCTATAGTGGGCTCCACCTATCACTTACTATATCCAATGCATTCCTTATATGAAAATTTTTATACATAACATAAACATTCATATTAAAACTAGAATACTAAATGTCAATAATTTATCCATAAACAATGAATTGTATAAAAATAACACATTTATAGTCAATCATATCACAAAACCATTAACCCAATATGAATGATTTGTTTCATAATAAGTCAACTATATACTGGTTTAAAATCCATCAATGGATGCTGACGTAGATGAAATAAAAAATATTTGAAAGAAATACCTCTTTCTATTTTGAAATTTTTTAAAATTACGATAATTATAAAAGAAAACATTTATTTTTGGAAAAATTCTTATTATCTTGAAAGGGATTCTTTGAAGGTGTTGTAATGGCTTAAAATAGCTGCACCCACTATATAAGTTAAAAAACATTTTATCCTTCATTTTTTCGAAAAGATCATAAATAAACATGTTTGGAAAATGAAGAAAATATTCATTTATAAACATCTTATAAAAAGTAAAAACAATGGTATAAATTAAATTAACCCATAGTCTAGGAAACAGTAAAAAAATTAGAAATACATTTTTATGAAACACAGATAAGGATGATAATGAGGTCCCTATAGATACTCATGTATAAACAACCTCGAGAATTGAAGAGATTGTAGAATTAACCCTTAAATAATTATTTTCCTTGTTTAAGGGTACATTAACCTCGTGTATAATAGTTAACTAATTGTTAATAAATTATACAAGAACCACACACCTAAATATGATAGTATATATGATCTTCTAATATTGCTTTGTTGATAATATTTCAGTCGAATCAGTATTTCGGGTGTTAACTAATTCATTTTCCTTTATATGTTTTGTTATATAATCCATGTTTATTATGTATAAGATGTATTTTATTCAAAGATATAATGATATTATGTTATTAAACATTATTATTAACCACAAAATGAAAATTATTCTTGAATGGTTATGATGGGGAATAAATTTCATCGCGTTCGTGGAGACGGTAATCCATACGTATGCATGAGAAAAAGTATCATTAAATTGAAGGTGAAATACTATTTAATTGGATATTATATCATATATACATAATCCTTAACATGTTATATTATTCACTTACATCAGTTATACTCATTATTATACCCATCCAAATAATGAAGTGTTTGAAGAAAAATTTACACCACAACGTGGAGACGGTAACCCGTACATATGCATGTATGATGACTTTTCATTAATTGGATGGATATAATAATTAATATGGTTGTACAATTAGAAAATCAATATATGTATAAGGAAAAACAACAAATAAAGTGTAAGTGGAAGAAGCATAGAACTATGGCAGAGGTGTTGAAATGATTACCTCTTCATCGAAAGTTTCCTATTGAGTTGACCAAAAGGGATCTTTAGTTTGGATTCTTTATCAAAGCAAGGCCTATAGGTTGAAATGAATGTATTTGGGAGGATATTTGAGCAGATATTGGCAGATCCAAATGGATTTGGATGTTTGATTTTGAGAGAAAGGTAAGTACCCTTTTATAATGGGCGTGATGGTCACTTTAGGAAATGCTAGAAATATTATTTTATTATACAATAATATTCGGTTTATAATGGCTAAGAAATGATTTATCTCAAGGATAAGGTATTTATTGGACGAAAACATCTCAACCTTTAGGTTTTAGATAGGTTTAGGTTACCATATTAGCCTTGTCTTTTAGATTTTACTCTTAGTTAAATAGTTTAACTTTTACCATATATTTTTGTATTATTATATTATATGGTTAATAATCTTACTATAAAATGCCAAGATAACCCCAAGTGGTTCATAAATTAAATATCTAGTATTATATAAGTCATTTGGTCATGAATTAAAATTTTAGGACTATTATGTCATTTAATAATATAGTATTTATTTTAAAAACTCATTTATGTCAATTTTGACACTATATAGTAATTGATATTTGTTGAAGTCATAACAACATTATTACATTGAAAAAAACATTGAATCAAACCTAACATTTCATATTAATCATGAAAATCAATGTAATGCATAAAAAGTCTCCATTTATAATTATTTGGATATTTAAGACATTAATTATTGTAAACCTTCATTAATAGGGTATTTATTGCATCATCATTGTGTCATAAATAAATTTAATAATTTAATGTCTTAAAATTATAAATAAAATAAAATTATGTAGGAAATATTTTTATATTTATAATAAATATTTATAGATTAATTTCTCTTATGTGCATCCCTATATAAAATTAACTTAGTTATTAAACAATGAATTTTACATTTTTAACTCTTCTTTTAATAAAATATAATTATTATTCTAATCTATTCTAACTGGACCATAAAAACCATATTTTATTAAAACAGTTGATTTTGGTCGAAATACACATACCCAATAATATTAGGACATGTGTTAGGGTAATTATAATATCATTTTTACCTTTAATTACCCTTTTTACTTTTAACTGTGGTAAATAAACGTCAAAAGTTACTATTCACCAAAAAATATTTTCATGTTATTGAACCAAATTTTTCATACTGATATTAACCTTGTATCTCAGATTTTTGAAAATAAAATCACAAAAGTGGAAAATTACGTTATATGAAATTTGAAAATGCGCCTATAAGGTGGGTAAAAGAGGGTAAAAAGTTCAATAAAATTTTATATGTCTAATATTATTATAAAATTACATAAATGAAATAAATTGAACTTATATAGGTATTATGTATCTATTTTGAATTAAAATAAATTTAAATCAAATAAATAATTATTTAAATAAAATGTTGGTTATAAAGAATAACGCAGTGTTTTCACTATTCATAAAAATTTGAACCTTTTTAGAAAAATACCAAAAATTTACCCTAAGCTAATTTTGATATTCTCAACCCAAAAATGAATACCATTTTGAAAAATAAAATTTATAAAAATTCAAATGGTGTGTATTACTACTCAAAACGGCTAGTTTTATTTGTTGTGGTGTGCTAAAACTCAAAGTTGCGTACTGCACAAGATATTTCATTATTCAAAGGGAATCATACCACAGATGCTTGCGGTGTTACATTCCACCATCTTTAAAATAATTTCATCCTCGAAATTTCTTGAATATTACTACATAAAAATTATCGGATGGTTCTTCATTATAAGTTCCATGGGTTCCCACGTTACCTCTTCCACCTTATGATTTCTCTATAGAACTTTTACCACATGAGTCGTCTGGTTTCTCAACAGTTGATCTCTGGTATCAAGAATATTGGGATGCTCTTCACAATAAAACAAATCAGGTTTCAATTAAATTTCCCTAGAGGCGAGTACATGTGTTGGGTCTGACTTTTATTTTCTTAACTGCGATACGTGTTACATGTCATGAACTTTTGAGGGAGTTGAATGCATTTCCAAACGATAAGCTACAACTCGAATTTGTTCTCGAATTTCGAAAGGTCATATCTTCATGGGACTCAAGTTATCCTTCTTATCAAATTGTATAACACCCTTCCATGGAGAATACTTCTAGAAAACATGATAACCTACATGAAATTCCAAATCCTTCCTTCAGTTATCGGCATTGAACTTTTTCATACTTTGTGCTACTTTGATGTGGGTTTGGATAACCTTCACCTTTTACATCATTTTCTCAACATGTTCTGGGCCTATGAGTTTTCATTCACCAACATCATCCCAACTAGTTGGTGTGCGACATCTCTTTCCATAAAAATCATTATATAGTGGGAAATGAATACTTGAATTGATGTTGTTGTTGTAGGTAAATTATAACAGAGGTAAATAATAATCACACATACCTTGAAAATCAAGTGATAATGATCTAAACATGTATTCACGGGTTTTAATATTCTTTTCTGATTGTCCATCAGTTTGAGGGTGGCAGGCAGTGCTCAAACGATGTTCAATATCGAAGGCCTTCTGAAGACGTTTCCAGAACCTTGATGTAAAATGGGGATCACTGTCCAAAATAATCGACATGGGTACTCCATGATGTTTTACAACTACATTAATATATAGTCTTTCTAAATGTTCAAGTGTTAAATCATCTCTTATATGAAGAAATTGTGATAAATTTGTAAGACGATCAACAATGACCCATATTGCATCATTCATTCTAGGAGACTTTGGTAGCCCTATGACAAAATCCATCGTTATATCATCCCATTTCCACTAAGGTATGGGAAGAGGATGCATGACTCCTCTAGGATGTTTTATTCCAGCCATCTCAAGTTTAAAAACCATACATCTTGAAACATAATCAACAATCTCCCTCTTCACATTGTCCCACCAAAAATGTTCCTACAAATCTCTATACATCTTAGTGATACAAGGTTGTATATAGAAATTGGAGCCTTGAGAATCACCCATCAACACCCTTTTAAGATATAGTATATCGGTAACACAAATTCTCTTCCCAAATTTCATAATAACATATTCATATACAAATTCAATCAATCTCCCATCATTCACAGCATTAATATTCATTTGAAAGACTTCATCATAAATCTGAGAAATTTTTATCCATTCTATTAATTATTTTTTATCCAACCATTTAAAAATTTATTGTTGTACCACCTTCCACTATTATTCTAATATCCATATTTACTAGATCTATGAACATTGGATCCATTTCAACACTCATATTGTTCAAAATTCCATCGTTCTTTCCCCAAAATGCATCTACCACCTAACTTTCATTCCCCAAGTGGTAGTTTATAGTGAAATCATAATCCTTGAGTAGCTCGAGCCATCCATTTGCACTCATGTTGAGTTATTTCTGTGATAAAATATACATTAAAATCTTGTGATGAATATATATTTCAAATTTTTTTACCATAGAGACAGTGTCTCCATATCATCAATGAAAATATTATAGCTGCTAACTCAAGATCAGGAGTGAGATATTTTCTCTCATGATTTTTTAGTTGTCATAATGCCTATTAAATAACTCTATAATTAGATCCATGAAAAAAGAGGGTTCATTAGTTATTACAAAATTCATTACTATAAAATTGTTATGCACGTACCTGGTTCAAAATTTTGTTTTTTGAATGTCTTCTTGGTTCACACACAACTGATGATATCATGATCGAAGGTCAATCATTAAAAAATATTGATCGTGATGAAGATGGTCGAATAAATAATCAATGTGATGTAGGGGATAATTTTTCTTTATTATTATAGAATTTATCCCTATGTAGTCAATGCACAACCACATAGATCCCTCATTCTTCTTAAAAAATAATAGGGGCTCCCCATAGAGAAACACTCGGGTGACAAAATCCCTTATTACTCAATTACTCTAGTTGGGTTTTAGTTCCTCTAATTCCACAGTGGATATTTTATAAGGGGTCTTCGATATGGGACTTGAAAATAGAATTAAATAAATGGAAAACTCAATTGTATGTTCTGAAGGATGTCTATATAAATCCTCTAGAAACACATCAATAAATAATTACACAATAGGTATATCCTCTATTTGAACATTCTGTTCCTCACACATAGTTATTTCATTCTCTCCATCCCCAATAATTAAATTTAGTATATATAATGGGGGTGGATCTAGATATGAATCATGTGGTGTTTTTTCGGCTATAAAGATAAGGTTCTCTTTATCAACATCGAAAACTGTAACCTCCATCTTATTACAATAACTTTTGACATCATGGTGAGAATCCCAGTCCATTCCGATGATTGTGTAATTTTAAATCATGGGTATGATGATAAGATCACCAGATAAATAACTTTTCTATTCCCTAATGGGAACACATTCAATGAAATGATATCTCAATGATACATCCCTTAATAGTTTTGACTGGAAATCCCCTTGTTAAATCAAATTTTAAATTACTAATTTTCTTAGCAAACTAAGAAGATATGAAATAATGTGATGATAAATAATCAAATAAAGGATTGGCTAAATGTAAGGAATCCATTATATTACCTACCACCACATCTTTCGGGAATCCAACCTCAGTATTAGTGATCGCATAAGCTTAGCCTTTCTCCCTTTTCCGTCTCTAAGATATGTTTCCTTAGCGCTTAGGAAATCAGTTTTCATAATTCCCCTTTTCTATACTATTTCAGCATTCAACATTGACAACCTATTTCTTTCACTTTCTATCACAAGATTTGTGGTATTTTTCGCAAAACATATAATAGACTCCCATTATCTTTAGTAAAGTACCGTGGTTTTTCATTCTAGATTTACCGTGGGATGGATATTCAACATTTCCCTCCTTCCCCTTATTTCCATTTCCAGATTGTTCAATAGATCTCTTCTTCAACTATATTTGCTAAAATTCGTAAAAGTTACAAAATTATGTTTCTTTCTTAATAAGAAATGATAAAATATCAATATATAATGAGAATAATTCTGAGAATAATTCTTGATGGAGAAATGGTTTTAACCCATAAAAGAAGAGATCAATAATACTCCCTAGGTTATGCATATAATCTAATACATGCCTTTATAACCTTGTAATGTTTGCCTCATACTTTGCACCATTCTCATCCTTTTTTTCCTTAGACTTAGAAATTGTCTTTCCATATCAACTCGATGGTCACGAGGAAATTATTTTTCTAATAAATTCTCTCTAACCTACCTCCATTACATATTTCATATGTCTTGATCTTCCTTTGTGTCTTGAATTAATGAACACCATTGATCTGCATCTCCTGTGTGGCGATACAATGTCATGACAACCTTTTCGTTTTTCATACTCCCCAAAGAATTAAATATTTTCTCTAAGGAATGAATCCATTTCTCAGCTAAAAATATATTTTTAGTACCATTTAAAGTTGGTGTTATTTCCTCACGATGTAGTTTATTATTAATCCTTCGCGTCGTGGATCAGGGTGCTTTGTACAGGTAAGTTTATTATTCATAACCTGGGTGAGTTATCCCTATATAGTGATAAGATGATCATCACCAGTTGAATCACCAGATCCACTATAATTATCTAGATTAAGCTAAATCCCTACATGGATTATGTGCATTGATACGGTTTTCATTCCTTCCACTAGACACCATTTCTAAAAAAAAGGCATATACTAGATTAGATTATGAATCGAAAAACATAATTCCAAACATGTAAAACACTTAACATAAATAGAAAAGTTTATGAATATAATAAATAACCCCATAAATGTCTTTTATGGGGAGGTATATACTCATAAATCCTTCATAATGGTTTGTAATGAATGTGGGAATTATCCTAAGCACATTCCCCAAGATTGTTGTAACCAAGAGTGAATCAAGAGCTATTGTAATGTACCGGGATACCTCGGGTCCTGCCCGAAACTCCTTGTCGGAGTTTTCACTTTTAGGTACATATGTTACAGAGCCACCTCTACCTACTCGTATCCATACATGGATGTATTTATGGGAAAACTAACAAAATCTCTACATTATCAAAATTCTATGAAGTTCTTCAATACTAATCCTCTATGTTTAACTTTGGGTTATTTTTTCTAATCAGAGTTTTTATAAATCTAGTCTCCAAGGTTGGTAAAAAATTCTATTTGATACCAACTATAATTCCCTCATACCAGTTAACCATATTTTCTGCATTATTACATAACATTTCCATGGTCACAAGGGATAAAATTCCGAAAGACCGATTAGTTTAGTAGCCTTGTAAGTAGTACATGCAAACATAAGTTTTACATTATATCATTAGATAAAAACAACAACAACATTTTTTCCTCTTTTAACACACTTATATCCCTTATACTATTCTTATAGGTCAACTATAAAATACATCCTCAAATCCTAGAAAAAATAAAACATAGAACGGTGTGAGATCATATGATCATTAAGGATAACAATATAGTGTAAACATTCATGAACAAGTGTAAACATTTAAGGAAATGTATAATACTAATAAATAGTCCTTTTAAACTTATAATTCAGCATAATATGTAAAATATAAATCATATAACTCCATTTATTTATTCAAATTGATATTCTACTAGTCGAATAATCACATGCTATATCAATAGCTAATTTCATAATGATGGAATGCATAATGATAGACTACATAACCACATAGTCAAGGCCTCGTGCCTTGACCATAAATATGTTTTTGTTGAGGCCTTATGCCAAGACACTAGTTTGTATCATTAGACCAACCTATGCATCTAGGAGATATAGTGGGATCCACCCATCACTTACTAAGTCCAATGCTTTCGTTATATGAAAATGCTTATACCTAACAGAAACATTCATATTAAAACTAGAATACAAAAGGTCAGTACATTATCCATAAATCATGAATGGTATAAATATTATACATCCATAGTCAAACATCTAACAAAACCTTCAACACAATATAGAATATTTTTATCATATTAAGTAAACTTCATACGCATTAAAAATCCATCAAAAGATGTTAACATATATGAAAGGAAAACTACTTAAAAGAAATTCCTAATTATATTTCGAAAAAAATTAAAAGTCACATAATTAAAATAAGATATTTTCTTTTTTAAATATACTTATAATATTATAATGGATGCTTCAAAGGTGTTATAATGTCCAATAATAGATGCAAACTCCGTATAAGTTACAAAAACATTCTTTCCTTTACTTTATCGAACAGATCACAAATGACCTTGTTTGGAAAATGAAGGAATGGATACTTTATAAAAATCATATAAAAACATAAAATAACGGTATATATGACTTTAACCTATAGTCTTGGAAATTTTAAAAACATTTGAAATACAATTTTAAGAAACACAGATGTGGATGATAAATAGGTCCCAGTTTATACTCACGTATAAACAATCTCAGATAATGAAGAGATTGTTGAATTAAACATTACCTTGTACTTTTAATTTTTCAAGGGTTAATTAAACTCTTGTATAATAGTTAAATAGTTGTTCTTTAATTATACATTAACTGCATACATGAATAAGATATCATATACGATCTTCTAATATTCCTTTATTAATAATATTTTAGCAGTATCATTGTTTCGTGTGTTAGCTGATTTGTTTTCCTTTATATTTTTTGTTACATAAGTCATTTTTGATGTGGATAATATGTATATTATTGATATACTGAATGATATTATGTTCTTAAGAGTTGTTTTTAACCATAAAATGAAAATTGTTCTTGAATGGTTATGATGGAAATGAATTTCATCGTGTTCATGGAGACGGTAATCCGTACGTATGCATGTGTGACAATATCATTCAATTGATGGCGAAATAATAATTAATTGGATAGTATATCATATATAAGGAATACTTAACATGTTAAATTTATTAATTACATCAATTATACTCATTATTATACCTGTCTAAATAATTAAGTTCTTGAATAACATACTACACCACGACCGGGAGATGGTAAGTCGAACGTACACAAGTATTGTGACTTGTCATTCATAGGATTGATAGAATAATGAATATGGTGGTACAGTAAAAACATCACATTATGTATCAGGTACTGTATTTGTTATATGGGTATGGAAACAACAGAGAAAGTGGAAGTGGAAGAAGCAAAGAACATTGAAATATGTGTGGAAATTATTACCTCTTCTTCGGGTGTTTCCTATTGAGTTATTCAAAAGGGATATTTAGGTTGGATTTAACATAAAAGAAAGGCCTATAGGTAAAAATTATGGTATTTGAGAGCATATTGTTGAAGGGGTTGGCCGAGAAAAATGGAGTTGGAGGTGTGATTTTGAGAGAAGGTTTAGTAACCTTATATAAGAAAGGTGAGGGTCACATTATGAAGTGCTTAAAATATTATTTTATTATACAATCTTATTCATTATATAATGAATACAAAATGATTTATTTATATATAATTTTAAGGATGGGTCAAATACCTCTCAACCAATAGGTTTTAGATATGTATATGTTACCATATCAACATTAAATTTTAGATTTTAGTCTTAGTTAAATAGTTTAACTTTTACCATGTATTATTCTATTCTTATATTATATGGTTCGTAATGTTACAATAAAATTCTAGATAACCCCAAGTGGATCATTACTGATATATCTATTATTATATAAGTTCTATGGATGACCCTTATATTTTTAAGACTATTATCTCATTTAATAATATAGTATTTGATTTTAAAACTCATTTTTGTCAATTTTGACACTATTTTGTACTTGATTTTGGTGGAAATCGTAACATCATGATTAATTTGAAAACGATTCATTGAATCACCCCTGAAAAGTAATATTAATCTATGAAATTAATTTAATGAATCAAAAGTCTCAATTTACATTTATTTGGATATTTATAACATTAATTATTTTAATCATTCATTAATAAGGTAATTACTCCATCATCATTGTGTCATAAATAAATTTAATTAATAAATGTATAAACATTATAAATAAAATACCATTATGGAAAAAATATCTTTATCATTATAATGAATATTTATAGTTGAAATTATCTTATTTTTATCGCTATATTAAAAACGGTTTAGTTATTAAACTTTAAATTTAACACTTTTAATTCTTCTTAAAATAAAATATAATAAATGTCCTAATCTAATCCACTTGGACCAAATATGAACTTATTTTATTCCTACTATTGATTTTGGTCGATATTCACTTATCCAATAGAATTATGACACGGGTTAGGGTAAGTATAATATCATTTTTACCTTTAATTACCCTATTTACATTTAACCGTGGTAAACAGAAGTCAAAATTTACTATTCAATAAAAAATATTTTCATCATATTTAACCACATTTTACTTACTAATATCAATAATGTCTCTCAGATTTTAGAAATTAAATTCACAAAAGTGGTAAAATTATGTTTTATGAAAACTTGCAAATACACCTAGAAGGTTGGTAAAAGACGGTAAAAAGTTCAATAAAATTATATATATATAATATTATTATAAAATTACTTCAATTAGTTAAATTGAACTTATATAGGTATTATGTTTCTACTTTTAATTTTAAAAAATTAAATAAACTAAATAATTATTTAAATAAAAAGTCTGTTTTAAACAATAATGCAGCGTTTTTCATTATTCATTATAAATTAAAAGATTTCTGAAAAATACCAAAAATTCCCCATAAGGTAATTATGATATTCCGAAACAAAAAATGAAGTCCATATTGAAAAATAAAATTTATAAAATTTCAAATAGTGGGTATTACAATTCATAACGGCTTGTTTGATTTGTCGTGGTCTGCTAAAACTCCATATTTCATACTGCGCAAGCTATTGCATTATTCAAAGGGAAATATACCGTTAAATTTTGGGGTGTTACATTATTCATTCCATGTAATTCCATCCTCTAAATTTAAAAAATAATACTACATAAAATTATGTGGTGGTTCTTCATCATAAGTTCATCGGGTTCCCATGTTGCCTCTTCCATATTATGATTTCTCCATAGAACTTTTACTAGACGAGCTGTCCAGTTTTTCAACACTTGTTCTATGGTACCAAGAATCTTACAATGTTGTTCACAATAAGATAGATTAGGTTCCAGTTCAATTTCCTCATAGGTTAGTACATGTGTTGGGTCTGAAATTCATTTTTTCAACAGTGATATGTGGAACACAACATGAACTTTGGGGAGACTGGGAAGAATTATCAAACAATAAGATAAAACTCCAATTCATTATAGAATTTCGAAAGGTTTGATGTACTTGGTACTCAATTAAACCTTCCTAACAAATTTTATATCACCATTACGTGGATATACATTCATGAAAACATGATCACCCATATGAAATTCCAAGTTCTTCTTTCGGTTATCAACATAACTCTTTTTCCTACATGGAGATTTTTTGATGTGGGTTTGGATAACCATCACTTTTTCCATTTTTTCCTCAACATGTTCTGGGCATAAGAGTTTTACTTCACCAAAATCTTCCCAACATGTTAGTGTACAACATCTATTTCAAAATAACGCTTTATATGGGGCCACCTGAATACTTGAATAGAAGTTGTTGTGGTATAAAATTATACCAGAGGTAAATAATGATCCAACATACCTTGAAAATCATGTGAGAACGATCTCAACATGTCTTCTAATGTTTTTTAGTCTATTCTAATTTTTCATTAGTTTGAGGGTGGTAGTAAATCCTCAAATGATGTTCGGTATCCATGTCGTTCTAAAGACATTTCTAGAATCATGATGTAAAATGGGGATCACAATCAGAAATAATCCATAGGGGTACGCTATGAAGTCAAACAACTTAATTAATTTATATTCCTTCAAAAAGTTCAAGTGGTAAATATTCTATTTTATCAAGAAATTGTGTTGAATGGGTAAGGTGATCAACAATGACCCATATTTCAACATTCCTTCTAGGAATCATTGGTATACACATTAAAAAATCCATTGTAATATCATCCCCTTTCTACTCAGGTTTGGGAAGAGGTTGCATGACTCATCTAGGATGTTTCCTTCCTGCCTTCACCTATTAAAAAACCAAACATATTGACACATAATAAAAAAACTCCCTCTTCATGTTATTCCACCAAAAATGTTCCTTCAAGTCTCTATACATCTTAGTGATACCATGGTGTACAGTGAAATTGGACAAATGAGCATCATCCAACAACTCATTTTTTGATTAGGTATATTGGTAACACAAAGTATCTTCTAAAATTTAAAAATTCCATCTTCATATACAATTTAAATCAATATCCAATCATTCAAAGCATTAATTTTCTTTTAAAACTCCTCATTATCAGTCTGAGAACATTTTATCCTTTCTAGTAAATATGGTTTACCAACCATTGGAAAAGGTAATGATGTATCTTCTTGCGTGATTAATCCTATATCCATATTAAAAGATCCGGGAATATTGCATACTGTTCAACTCTCATCTTGTTCAAAACTCCATGTTCGTTTCTACTCAAAGAATCTTCCACCTTATTTGCCTTCCCTGGGTTATAGTGTATATTCCAATAAAAATCCTTGAGTTTCTTGAGCGATTTTATTTTACTTATGTTGAGTTATTTCTAGGAGAAAATATAAATCACACTCTTGTGACCAGGATATATCTCACGGTTTTCACCAAAGAGATAATGTCTCCATATCTTGAAAGAAATTATTATATCATCTACCTCAATATCATGTTTGTTAATGTTTTTCTCATGAATTTTTAGCTGTTGTGATGCATAAAAAATAACTCTATCATTAGATCCATGAAAATAGAGGGTTTATTATTCAATTCAAAAGACATTATTGTAAACTCATAGTGCCTGTAGGTGGCTCAAAATGTTGTTTATTGAATATCTTCCTCCCTCCCACAAAACTGATGATATCCAAATCGAAGGTCAATCCTTGATAAAAAATTGTGCCCCATGAAGTTGGTCGAATAAACCATCAATGTGATGTAGGGGATACATGTTTTATATTTTTATAACATCGATCTCCCTATAGTCAATACACAACCTCATATATTCATCTTTCTTCTTAACAAAAAGAATATGGGCTCCCCATGGAGAAACACTATGGAGACTAAATCCCTTATTACTCAATTCCTATAGTTTTTTCTTTAGTTCCAATAATTCCAAAGTGGACATTCTATAAGGGGTAATTGATATGGGACTTGAAACATGAATTAAATCAATGGAAAACTCAATTTCTCATTCTAGAGTGTCTCTATGTAAATCCAATGGAAACACATCAACATATTATTACAAAATAGGTATGTAATCTATTTGAACATTCCGTTCCTCACCCATAGTTATTTCATTCTCTCCATTAAAAATAATTGAATTTTGTATACCTACTAGCGGTGTATCTAGATAAGAATCAGTTAGTGACATTTCTGCTCTAATGATTAGTTACTCATTATCATCATCGAAAATTGTAACATCTTTCTTCTTACAATAAATTTTCGCATCATGGTCCAAAAGCCAATCCATTCGAAAGATTATATCAAATTCAATCATGGATATAACGATGATATCATGAGATAGAGAACATTTATATTCCCTAATGGGAACTGGTTCAAAAAACATCTCTGCAATGAAACTTCCATTAAGAGTTTTGACTAAAAACTCCCTTATTAAATCAAATTAGAAATATCTAATTATTGTTGCACACTGGGAAGATATGAAATAATGTGATGATCCAAAATCAAATAAAGCATTGGCTAAACATGAGGAAACCATTAAATTACCGTCCACCACATCTTTCGGAGCATCAAACTCAGCAGTAGTGATCACATAATCCTAGCCTTGCTCCCTTGGCCTTTATTAAGGTATGTTTCCTTGGATCTTATGACATTCATTTAAATAATTATTCTTTTCTCTAAAAATATAGCATTCAATATTAATAGCCTCTTTCTTTCCCTTGCAATCACGAGCATGGTGGCCTTTTTCATCGCACTTTTAAGAGACTCTCATTCCCCTCAGACAAGTACCATGGTGTTTCATCCCACATATACCGTAGGATGGATATTAAATTTTTTTTTCTTCCCTTTATTTTCATTTCTATAGTGTTTAGTATATTTATACTTTTCTTGCTTTGATTTAAAGTTTTAGCATATAGAAAATTCTTTTTCAGTCTTGATAGCACATTAGAAAATATCTTCATATGTTGAGATAGAGTTTGAAACTAATTCTTGATAAATAAATGATTTTAACCCATCAAATAATCGATCAATTATAGTAGTTGGGTAACATATATAATCTGATGTATGCCTTTCAAACCTTGTAATGCTAGCCTCATAATTTGTGATATTTTCATCTTACATTTCCCTCAGACTCAGAAACTGTCTTTCCATATCGTCCCGATGGTCACGATGAAAGAAGTATTCTATGAAAATCCCTTTAAACTCCCTCCATTCCATATTTGTAACTTCTTCATATTCCTTTGTGTTTTGAATTAATGACCACCATTGATCGGAATCTCCTGTGAGATGATAAACTTTCATAACAAGTATTTCCCATTCATTACTCCCCAATGGAAGAAATATTTTGTCTATGAAACTTATCAATTGTTCAGCAACAAATGGACTTGTAGTACCATTTAATGTTGGTGGGTTTTTCCTCATGAAGTTGTCTAACACTTATCCTCCACGTTGTGGATCAGGGTGCTCCATAAATGTAAGGTTATTATTTATAACCTGAGTGAGTTGTCCCAATATGGTGATAAGCTTATCATAACCAGTTTCATCTCTAGATTCACTATAATTATCTTTAGTAGGAGGGAAATCCCTACATGGATTACATGCATTGATATTGTTTCCATTTCTTCCACTAGGTTTTATTTATAAACAATGGCATACACTAGATTGGTTTATTAATCGCAATACATAATTCCAAACTTGTAATACACTTAACATAAATTCAATAGTTTGTATATATAATCTATAATCATAAAGATAACTTCATTGAGGAGTTATATACCGATAAATACTTCATAATGGTATTTAAATAAAATGTAAATTATCCTAAGAATATCCACTAGGATTTTCATAACCAAAAGTGGATCAAGGCTCATTATCATGTACCAAGATACCTCGGGTCAAGCCCAAAACTCCATTTCATGATTTTCAGTTCTAGGTACATCTATGCTAGAGCTACCTCTACCTACTCGTATCCAGATATGGATGTATTTCTGGGAAAAGTCACAAAATATCAACATTACCAAAATTCATGAAAGTTCTTCTATACTAATCCTCAATGTTTAGCTTAGGGTAATTTTCCCTAATCAATGTTTTTCTAAATATAGCTTCCATGTTTTTCAATGAACTTCATCTGATACAAACAATAATGCCCCGACAATAGTTATCTAGAGATAGAGCATTATTACATAACATTGGAATGATCACATGGGAACAAATGTGGAATGATCGATCAATTTATTAGCCTTGGAAGCTCAAGATACAAACAGAAGTTTTACATTACATCATGATGTAAAAACAATAACAATATTTTTCCCCATTTAACACACTTATATCCAATATCCAATCCTACGGGTTAACCATAAAAAACTTCTTCGCATCATAGAAAAAATAAAACATGTAAATGGGTGAGCTTAGATGCCCAGTATGGATAATAATATATCAGAAACTTTCCTAAAGAATCAAAAACATTTAAGGCAATGTATAAGACTAAAACATAATCCTTTTAAACTTAAACTTCAAAATAATATAGAGAATATAAATTTAATAATCCCATTTACATTTTTCACATGGATATTCTACTAGTCAAATAATCACATGGAATATCAATAGCCAATTTCATAATGATGGAATACATAATGCCAGACTTCATAACCACACAGTCAAGGTCTCGTTCCATGACCACGAATAATATTTTGTCAAGGCCTTGTGCCAAGACAATATTTTTTCTCATCAGAACTGACAATGCATTGAGGAGCTATAGCGGGATCCACCTGTCAATTACTTAGTCAAATTAAATCCTTATATGAAAAGGTTTAGACATAACATAAACATTCATATTAAAATTAAAATACAAAATATAAATAATTCATCCATAAACTATTAATGGTATAAAAACAATACATATATATTCAAACATATAACAAAACCTTCAACCTAATATTGAATATTGTTATCATAATATATCAAATTAAATCGAGATTAAATTCTATCAATGGATGTTGACATAGATGAGATGGATATTATTTGAAAGAAATACCTATTTCTAGTTTGAAACCATTTAAAAGTCACATAATTATAAAAGAAAACATTTATTTTGGAAATTTTCTTATAAGATTTTAAGTGAATACTTGAACGAGTTAGAATGGTCTAAAATAGTTGCACCTGTTGTATAAGTTAAAAAAAACATTTCTTCATTTATTTTGTGGAAAAGATCGTAAAGGAACTTGTTAGGAAAACAAAGGAATGATTCCATTATAAACATCTAATAAAAAGTAAAAAAAGGGTATAAAAGACTTTAACCCATATTCTAGGAAATATTAAGAAATTTTCAAATACATTTTTAAGATACACATATGTGTATGAAAAAGAGGTATCAGTAGATACTCACGTATAAACAACCTTGGATAATGAAGAGATTGTTGAATTAACTATTACATTGTACATTTACTTGTTTGAGGGTACATTAACCTCCTGTATAATAGTTAAATAATTGTTATTAAATTATAAAATAACCACATACATAAATATGATATCATATACGATCTTCATATATTTCTTTGTTAATAATATTTCTGTAGTATCATCGTTTCGGGTGTTAACTGATTCATATTCCTTTATATGTTTTGTTACATAAGTCATGTTTGTTATGGATAATATGTATTTGATGCATATACATAATGGTAATATGTTTTTAATAATTATTTTTAAAAATAAAATGAAAATTATTCTTAAATTGTTATGATGGGGAATGAATTTCATCATGATCGTGGAGATGATAATCCGTACGTACACAGGAGCAACTATATCATTCTATTGAGATTGAAATCATATTTAATTGGATAATATATAATATATAAAGTATCCATAACATGTTATATTTATTACATACATATGTTATAGTTATTATTATACCCATCCAAATAATGAAGTGTTTGAATAATAAACAACACCATGACGTGGAGATGTTAAGCAGTACGTACCCATGTTTGGTGACTTGTCATTCACATGATGGATAAAATAATGAATTTGGATGTACTATAATAACTTTAATATATGTATAAGGTACTGGATTTCTTAATTTGGTATGTAAACAACAAATAATATGGATGTGGAAGAAGTAACGAACTTTGGAAAAGGTATTGAAATTATCACCACTTCTTTGGGTGTTTCCTTCTGAGTTGATCAAAAGTGATACTTATGTTGGATTTCTGATCAATGTAAGGCCTCTAGGTAGAAATGAGGGTAATGGGAAGGATATTTGAGTAGGTTTTGGCTGATCCAAATGGCCTTGGAGTTGTATGTTTTTAAGAAGGGGAAATACCCTTTTATAATGGAGGTGAGGGTCACTTTTGGAAATGCTTGAAATATTATTTTATTATAAAATCATAATCAATTTATAATGGAACCAAAAATATTTATTTAGATTATATGTTAGGAATGGGTAAAAAAACCTTTCAACAAATATGTTTTATATAGGTTTAGGTTAACATATTATCCTTATCTTTTAGATTTTAATCATTGTTAAATAGTTTAACTTTTACCATGTATTCTTTTATTATTATATTATATGGTAAATAATCTTAATATAAAATGAAATGTGAACCCCAAGTGGTTCATTAATGATATATATATTATTATATATGTCCTTTGGCCGAAACATATATTTTTTGGACTATTATATCATTTAATAACATAGTATTTGTTATAAAATTTCATTTATGTCAATTTTGAAACTATGTAGTAATTGATTTTTGTGGAAGTCAAAACAACATGATTACTTTGAAAACAATTCCTTGAATCAGACCTAAAATATCATATTAATCAATAAAATTGGTTGAATTCATCAAAAGTCTCAATTTACATTTATTTGGATATTTCTGACATCAATTATTTTAGTCATTCATTAATTTTGTAATTACTACATCATCATTGTGTCATAAATAAATTTAATTATATAATGTCCAAAAATTATGAATATAATATAATTATGTAGGAAATATTTTTATTTTTCTAATTAATATTTATAGTTGAATTTATCTTATGTATAACACTATATTGAAAATGGTTCAATTATTAAACATTGAATGCAACACTTTTAACTCTTCTTTAAATAAAATATAATAAATATCCAAATCTGATCCAAGTGGACCAAAGAGGACCAAATTTTATTCCTAAGGTTTATTTTTGTCGAAATAAACTAATCCAATAGAATTAAGACATGTTTTAGGGTTAATATAATATCATTTTTTACTATTAATTACCCTATTAACTTTTAACCGTGTTAAATAAAAGTAAGAAGTTACTATTCACCAAAAATTATTTTTCTTCTTATTGACCACATTTTACATACTGATATCAATGGTGTCTCTTGGATTTTTGAAATTCAATTCACAAATGTGGTGATATTACGTTTAATGCAAATTGGAAAATGCACATAGAAGGTGGGTAAAAGACGGTAAACAATTCAATTATGTTTTATATGTATAATATTATTATAAAATGACTTAAATTAATTACATTGAACTTATATAGGTATTATGTATCCTTTTTGATGTAAAATAAATTTAAATTAAATAAAAAATTATTTAAATAAAATGATGGTTTTAAAAAATAATGCAGTTTTTTTAACTATTCATAAAAAATCGAATGTTTTCATAAAAATACCAACAATTCACCCTTAGCTAATTTTGATATTTTGAACCCAAAAATGAAGTCCATTTTAAAAAATTAAATTTATAAGAATTTAAAGGGTGTGTATTACTATTCATAATGGCTAGTATGATATGTCGTGGTGTGCTAAAACTCCAGGTTGCGTACTATACAAGCTATTGAATTATTCAAAGGGAAACATATCCTGGATGCTTGGGGTGTCACATTCTTCCCTCCATAAAATAATTTCATCCTAAAAATTTCAATAATATTACTGCATAAAAAAATTCTGGTGATTCTTCATCATATGTTCCTTGGGTTCTCATGTTGCCACTTCCATCTTATGATTTCTCCATAGAAATTTACCAGACGAGTCGTCCGGTTTCTCAACACTTGTTCTATGGTACCAAGAATCTTGACAAGATCTTCACAATAAGACAGATATAGTTCTAATTCAATTTCCTCATAGGTTAGTACATTCACTGGGTCCGGCATGTATTTTTTCAACAGTGATATGTGGAAAACATAATGATCGTTGTAGAGACATGGAGGCCTTTCCAAACAATAAGCTACAACTCCAATTATTTCTAAAATTTCGAAAGGTAAGATATACATGAGACTCAATTTACCCTTCTTACCAAATCATATAACACCCTTAAATGGAGATACTTTCATGAAAACATGATCACCTACATAAAATTCCAAATCCTTCCTTCAGTTATTGGCATCTGACTTTTTCCTACTTTGTGCTACATTTATGTGGGTTTGGATAACCTTCACCTTTTCTATTGTTTTCTCAACATGTTTTAGGCCTATGATTTTTCTTTCTCCAACATCATGCAAACAAGTTGGTGTGCGACATCTCTTTACATAAAATGCTTTATGTATTGCCAAATGAATACTTGAATGGATTTTATGGTTGTTGGTAAATTCTACAAAAGGTAAAAACTGATCCCAAATACCTTCAAAATCAAGTGATAAAGATGTAAAAATTTCTAATAAGGTTTGAATATTCTGTTCTGATTGTCCATCAGTTTGAGGGTGCAAGGTAGTGCTCAAACTAATTTCAGTATCCAAGGCCTTCTGAAAACTTTTCCAGAACCATGCTGTAAAATGGGGATCACTATCCAAAATAATCAAAAGGGGTACTCCATGATGTTTAACAACGTCACTAAAATATAGTCTTTCTAATTGTTAAAGTGGTAAATCTTCTCTTATAGAATGAAAATGTGATGACTATGTAAGACGGTCCACAATGACCCATATTGCATCATTAATTCTAGGAGACTTTGGTAGCCCCATGAAAAAATCAATCATTATATCATCCCATTTCCACTTAGTTATGGGAAGAGGTTTCATGACTCCTCTAGGATGTTGTCTTCCATCCATCAAATTTTGACAAACCATACATCTTCCAACAAAATAAGTAATATCCCTCTTCATGTTGTCCCACCAAAAATGTTCCTAAAAATCTCTATAAATATTAGTTCTACAAGTTTGTATAGAGAAATTGGAGGTTTCAGCATCATCCAACAAATCCCTTTTTAGATATGGTATATTAGGAAAACAAATTCTCTTCCCAATTTTCAAAATCACATCATTATATGTGATTTCTATCAATCTCCAATCATTCATAGCTTTAATTTTCATTTGAAACTACTCATCATCATCTAAGAAATTTTTAACCTTTCTAGTAATGATTTTTTCCCACCATTTAAAAAATAATTATTGTATCACCTTCCATGATTACTTCAATATCCATATTTACTATCCCTATGATCATTGGATCACTTTTAACCCTCATATTTTTCAAAAATCCATGGTTCTTTCTGCTCAATGCATCTTCCACCTTATTTTCATTCCACAAGTGGTAGTGTATAGTGAAATCATAATCCTTGAGTAGCTTGAGCCATCACCTTTGGCTCATGTTGAGTTCTTTCGATGATAAAATATACATCAAAATTTTGTGATCAATATATATTTCATATTTTTTACCTTATAGATATTGGCTATATATCTTCAAATAAATGATTTTAACTGCTAACTCAATATAATGAGTGGGATAGTTTTTCTCATGATTTTTTAGCTGTCATCATACCCAAGAAATAACCCTATCATTAGATCCATGAAAATAGAGGGTGTATTAGTTAGTCTGAAATGCATTACTATTAACTCATAATGCCCGTACCTGGTTCAAAATGCTATTATTGGAATGTCTTCTTTCTTCACACACAACTGATGACATCTAGATCGAAGGTCAATCTTTGAAAAATATTGATATCGATGAAGATGGTTGAATAAATAATCAATGTTATCTAGGGGATAATTGTTCTATATTGTTATAAAATTTATCTCTACCTAGTCAATGCACAACCACTTAGATCCTTCTATCTTTTAATCAAAAAGAATAGGGTCTCCCAAAGAAGAAACACTAGGGAGAAAAAATCACTTATTACACAATTCATGTAGTTGTGTTTTTAGTTCCACTAATTCCAGAGTGGATATTCTATAAGGGGTCTTCATATGGGACTTGAACCAATGAATACATTAATGGAAAACTCAATTTCACATTCTGGAGGATTTCCAGGTAAATCCAATGAAAACACATCGGCATATTCTTATACAATATGTATGTACTCTATTTTAATATTCCTTTCCTCATCCATAGTTATTTCATTCTCTTCCTCCCCTATAATTTATTTTAGTAGAGCTACTAGGGTAGGATGTAGATAATAATAAGGTGGTGACATTTCTTCTCTAATGAAAAGAAACTGATTATCATCATTTAAAATTTTAACCTCCTTCTTCTAATAATTAATTTTTGAATCAAGGACCGAAATCCAATCCATTCTGAGGATTATAACAAATTCAATCATGGGTATGATGATGAGATCACCTGATAAAGAACATTTATATGACCTAAGGGGAAGTGATTCATAAACCATTGTGGAAATGATATTTCCCTTAGGATTTTTAACTAACATATAATTTTTAAATAAAATTTGAAATATCTACTTTTCATAGAAAAGTAGAAAGATATGAAACAATACGATGATCCAAAATCAAATAAAGCATTGGCTAAACTTGAGGAAACCATTATATTACCAACCACCACACCTTTCAGAACCTCAACCTCAGTAGTAGTGATGGCCTATGCTTAGCTTTTCTTCCCTTTCCTTTTTTTTGTATGTTTCCTTGGCACTTAGGAAATTCATTTTCATACTTCCCCTTTTCTCTACAATTGTAGAATTCATCGTTGAAAACCTATTTCTTTCCAATGAAATCACGAGCTTGGTGGCGTTTCTCACCACACTTGTGAAATACTCACATTCCCTTCAGGAAACAACTGAGGTGTTTCTTTCCCCATTTACCATAGGGTGGATATTCAACTTTTCTCATCTTACTCTTATTTCAATTTCCAGAGAGTTTTTCAAATCGCATTATCTATTTCTTTGCTTTAATGTTGTAAAACATAGATAATTCCTTTTCTGTCTTGATAGCACATGAGGCAATATCCTTGTATGATGATAAGGATTGTGAGGCAAATTCTCAACGAAGAAATGGTTTTAACCCATCAAATAATCGATCAATATTACTTCCTGGGTTACGTATATAATCTACGGCATGCCATGATAACCTTGTAATGATAGCATCATACATTGCGATATTATCATCCTTCTTTTTCCTCATACTCAGAAATTGTCTTTCCACATCTGCTTGATGGTCACATGGAAATTTTTTTTCTAATAAAATAACTTTAAACTCCCTCGATTTCATATTTGATACTTCATTATCTTCCTTTGTGTTTTGAATTAATGACCACCATTGATCTGCATCTCCTGTGAGGCGATAAACTACAATGAAAACGTTTTCCCTTAATCTAATCCCCAATGCACTAAATAATTTCTCTAAGGAACTTATCCATTGCTCAAATACAAATGTATTTATAGTACCATTGAATGTTTGTGGTTGTTTCCTCATGCAACGTTCTTAAAATATTCCTCCGTGTTGTGGATCAGGATGCTCCATATGGGTAAGGTTATTATTCATAACCTGGGTGAGTTGTCCATGTATGATGAAAATCTGATCAGCACCAGTTGCATCACCAGATCTACTGTAATTATCTTGTGCAGGGGGAAATCCCTACATGTATTACATTAATTGATACAGTTCCATTCCTTCCAATAGGAACCATTTCTCTGAAATGGTATACACTATATTAGATTATGAACCGCAATACATAATTTCAAACTTGTAAAACACTTAACAAAAACTAAACGGTTTATGGATATAATCAATAATCATAAAAATTTATTCTTTGAGAAGGTATATACTCATAAATCATTCGTAAAGGTCTGTAATGAAAATTTAAATTGTCCTAAGTATATCCCTTGAGAGTCTCATAAACAAGTGTCTAGAAAGGCCCGTTGTCATGTACCAGGATACCCCGTGTCATGCCTGAAACTCCATGTCAGAGTTTTCACTCCATGGTACATCTGTGCCAGTGCCGCCTCTAGCTTCTCATATAAATATAGAGATGTATTGCTTGAAAAACTCAAATAATATCTACATTACCAAAATTCTAGGATCTTTTTCTATATTAGTCTTCAAATATTATTTTATGGTAATGTTCTATAATCAATATTTTTATAAATCTACCTTCCAAGGTTCGTACTAAGCATTATCTAATACCAATTTTTATGCCCCGATCACAGCTACCCATAGTCGGATCATTATTACATAACATTTTCTTGATCACAAGGGATCAAATACCGAAAGACCGATATGTTTAATAGCCTTAGAAGTACTAGATACAAACATAAGTTTTACATTACATCATGAAATAAAATCAACAACAACATTTTTTCCTCTTTGAACACACTTATATCCCTTATCCTATTCCTACAGTTCAACCATATAATACTTCTTCACATCCTAGAAAAAATAAAACATATAAAGGGGTGATCTCAGATACTCATTAAGGATAACAAAATATTGGAAACATTAATAAATAAGCATAAACATTTACGGCAATGAATAAGACTAAAACATAAGCCCTTTAAACATAAAATTTAGCATAATATGGAAAATATAAATCATATAATTCCATTTACTTTTTCTCATGGATATTATACTCGTAGAATAATCACATGCCATATGAATATCCTATTTCATAATGATGAAATTAATAATGTCAGACTTCATAATCACATAGTCAAGGCCTCATGCTAAGACCAAAAATAAGATTTTGTCACGGACTTATTCAAAAAAACTATTTTTTCATGAGACCTACAAATGAATAGAGGAATTATAGAATGATCCACCCTTTAATTACTAAGTCCAATGCATTCCTCATATAAAAATGTTTTAACATAACATAAACATTCTTATTAAAACATGAATCGGAAATGTAAAAAATTTATCTATAAACCATGAATGGTATAAAAATAACACATCTATAGTCAAACATATCACAAAACCATCAACGAAATATGGATGATTTGTATCATAATATATCATCTTCAGTATATTTTAAAATCTATCAAAAGATGTTGACATAGGTGAAATGAAAACTATTTGATAGAAATACCTCTTTCTATTTTGAAACCATTTAAAAGTAAGATAATTATTAAAAAATATTATTTTGGAAATATTCTTATAATCTTGTAAGGGAAGCTTTGAAGGTGTTATAACAGTGGAAAATATCCTCACCCACCTTATATGTTAACACAACCATTTTTTCCTTAATTTTGTCGAAAAGGTCGTAAAAGACCTTGTTTGGAAACTGATGGAAAATTCCATTATAAAAACCTTATAAAATCTCAAAAAAGTGTATAAATGACTTCAACCCATAGTCTATGAAATTGTAAATTTTTTTTCAAATACATTATTAAGAGACACATATGTGGATGATAAAGTGGTCCCAGTAGATACTCAAGTAAAAAAAACATCGATAAATGAGGAGATTATAGAATAAAACCTTACCTTGTACATTTCCATGTACGAGGTTACATTAACTTCTTATATAATAGTTAAAAAATTACTATTAAATTATAATATAACCACATATATAAATATGATATCATATATGATCTTTTATTATTTCTTCATCAATAATATTTCAATTGTATCATAGTTTCGGGTGATAACTGATTCGTTTTCCTTTATATATTTTGTTATGTAAGTCATGTTTATTATGAATAAGATGCATTTTGTTAATATCCAGAATGATATAATGTTCTTAAACATTATTTTTAACCCTAAAATAAAAATTATTCATGAATGGTAATGATGGGGATTGAATTTTATCGTGTTCGTGGAGACGATAATCCGTACATACGCACTAGCAACAATTTCTGTCAAATGAAGGTGAAATCATATATAATTGGATGGTATATCATATATAAATAATCCTTAACAAGTTATATTTATTATTTACATTAGTTATACTCATTATTATACCCATCCAAATAATGAAGTGTTTGAATAAAAAACTACACAACGACATGGAGACTGTAAGTTGTATGAACACATGTATGGTGGCTTGTAATTCATAAGATGGTTAGAATAATGAATACGGTTTTACCATAATAAAAAAAATGTATGTATAATTTAGTGGATTTATTATTTTGGTATGGAAACAACAAATAAAATGTAAGTGGATGAAGAAATGAAATTTGAAAGAGGTGGTGAAATTGTTACCTCTTCTAGAGGTTCTTTCTTTCTAGTTGATCAAAAGGGAACCTTAGGTTGGATTTAGGATCAAATTAAGGCCTCTAGGTAGAATTGATGGTAGTTGGGACCATATTTGAGCTGGGTATTGTGGATTCAAATGGATTTGGAGGTGCGATATTTAGATAAGGGGATGTTCCCTTTTATAATGGAGGTGAGGGTCACTTTAGGAAAGGCTAGAAATGTTATTTTTTTATTCAGTCATATTCTGTTTATAATGGGTGAAAAATGATTTATTTAAAGGATAAAGTGGGGATGGGTCGAAAACCTCTCAAAAAATAGGTTCTATAAAGATTTTGGTCACCATATTAACCTTATCTATTATATTTAACTCTTAGTTAAATTGTATAAATTTTACCATGTATTATTGTATTATTATATTACGTGGTTAATAATATTACTATAAAATGAAAATTGAACACCAAGTGGTTCATTAATGATATATATTAGTATATAAGTCATTTGGACTAACCTTATATTTTAAAGACTATTATATCATTTAATAATATAGTATTTATTTTGAAAACTCATTTATGTAATTTTTGACACTATCTAGTAATTGATTTTCGTGGAAGTCCTAACAGCATGATTACTTTGAAATTTTTTTTATAAAACCTAACATGTCATATTAATATATTGAATTAGTGTAATGCATCAAAAGTCTCAATTTACATTTATTTGTATATTTAGAACATCAATTACTGTAATATTTTATTAATAAGGTTATTACCGCATCATCATTGTGTCAGAAATAAATTTAAATATTTAAATTATCAAAATTATAAATAAAATACCATTATGTAGGAAATATATTTATCTTTATAATGAATATTTCTAGTTGAATTTATCTTATTTTCATCCCTATATTAATAATGTTTTAGCAATTAAATGTTGAATTTAACAATTTTTACTCTTCTTTAAATAAAATATAATAAATGTCCTAATATAATTCAAGTAGACCAAAGAGGACCATATATTATTCCTAAGGTTTATTTTTGAAAAAATAACCTTTTCCAATAGAATTCTGATTTTGTTAGGGTATGTATAATATCATTTTTACCTTTAACTACCCTATTTACTTTTAAACATTTTAAATAAAAGTCAAAAGTAACTATTGACCAAAAATTATTTTCATCTTACTGAACCAGATTTTACTTTTTAATATCAACTGGGTTTCTTGGATTTTTGAAATTAAATTCCCAAAAGTGGTAAAATTATGTTTTATGCAAATTTGAAAATGCTCCTAGAAGGTTGGTAAAAGACAATAAAAAGATCTATAATATTTTATATGTCTAATATTATTATAAAATGACATAAATGAATTAAATTGAACATATATATGTATTATGTATATATTGTTACTTAAAATAAATTTAAATATAATAAATAATTATTTAAAAAAATTCGGTTTTAAACCATAATGTTGTGTTTTAAACCTTTCATCAAAGAGTAAATGTTTTCAGAAAAAATCCAAAAATTCACCCTATGATAATTTTGATATTCCAAAACAAAAAATGAAGTCCATTTTGAAAAATAAAATTTATTAAAATTAAAAAAGTGGGTATTACTATTCATAATGGCTCTTTTGATTTTTTCGTGGTGTGCTAAAACTTCAAGTTGCGTACTGCGCAAGCTATTGAATTATTCAATGGGAAACATACCATGGAAGCTTGGGGTGTTACATTATTCCCTATTTAAAATGAATTCGTCCTCTAAATTTCTCGAATATTAATGCATAAAATGATTTGAGTGGTTCTTTCTCATACGTTCCTTGGTTTCTCATGTTGCTTTTTCTAACTTATGAATTATTTATAGAACTTTTACCATACGTGTCTTTTGGATTCTCAACACTTGTTATCTGGTATCAAGAATCTGGACATGCTCTTCACAATAAGACAGATCATGTTCTAGTGAAATTTAATCATAGGTGAGTACATGTTTTTGGTATGACATGTATTTTATCAACAGTGATACGTGGAACACAACATGATCTTTAGAGAAACTTGGAGGCATTTCCAAATGATAAGATAAAAATCCTATTAGTTCTATACTTTTGAAAGGCTTGATATACCTGGGACTCAATTTACCCTTCTTAGCAAATTGTATTATACCCTTCCATAGATATACCTTCAAAAAACATGATCACCTAAATGAAATTTCAAATCCTTCCTTCGGTTATCCGCATAGATCTTTTGCATACATTGAGCTGCATTGATGTGGGTTTGGATAAAATTACACTTTTCCATTGTTTACTAATCATGTTTCGGGCCTACATGTTTTCTTTCACCAACATCATCCCAAAAAGTTGGTGTACGACATTTGTTTCCATATAACGCTTCATATGGTGCCATCTGAATACTTTAATGGAAGAAAATTTTGTAAGAAATTTATACCAGAGGTAAATACTGATCCCACATACCATGAAAATCCGGCGAGAATTATCTCAACACGTCTTTTTGGTTTGAATAGAACTTTCTAATTTTCCATTAGTATGAGGGTGGTAGGCAGTGCTCAAATGATGTTCTATATCCAAGGCCTTCTAAAGAATTTTGTAGAATCGTGATGTAAAATGGGGATCATGATCAGAAACAATTAATATGGATACTCCATGAAATCTTACAACTTCATTAATATATAGTCTTGATAAAAGTTCAAGTAGTAAATCATCTCTTATAGTAAGAAATTTTGCTGACTTGGTAAGGTGATCAACAATGACTCATATTGCATCATTCCTTCTAGGAGTCTTTGGTAGCTCTATGACCAAATCCATAGTAATATCATCCCATCTCCACTGAGGTATTGGAAGAGTTTTCATGACTCTTCTAGGATATTTCTTTCAATCCTTCACCGATTTACAAACCATACATTGTGACACATACTCACCAATATCCCTCTTCATGTTGTCCCACAAAAAAGTTTCCTTCAAATCTCTATACATCTTAGTGATACCATGGTGTATAGGGAAATTTGAGAAATGACCTTCATCCAACAATTATCTTTTTAAATTAGGTGTATCGTGAACACAAATTCTCTTTCCAAATTTCAAAATCCCATCTTTATATATGACGTTGATCAATCTCCCATCGTTCACAACATAAATTTTCATTAGAAACTCTTCATAATTAGTCAGAGAACATTTTTACCATTCTAGTAATGATTTTTTAGAAACCATTTGAAAAAGTATTGATGTTTCCCATTCCATGATAATTCCCATATCCATATTTACTAGATCCATGAATATATGATCCCTTTAAAATCTTACCATGTTCAATATTCCATGATCCATTTGGCTCGAAGCATTTGTCACCTTATTTTCCTTCCTCAGGTGGAAGTGTATAGTGAAATCATAATCCTTGAGTAGCTCGAGCCATTGCCTTTGCCTCATGTTGAGTTATTTCTCTGATAAAATATATTTCATTCTCTTTTTATCAGCATATATCTCACATTTTTCACCAAATCTATCTCTGTATCTTCAAAGAAAATATTACAGCTTCTAACCCGATATCATGGTTGGGATTGTTTTTCTCATGAATATTTAGTTGTCATGATGGAGAGAAAATAACTCTATCATTAGATCCATGAAAACAGAGGGTGCATTCATCAGCCTAAAAGGCAGTACTATAAATTCAAAACGCCTTCACCAAGTTCGAAATGCTGTTTTCGTAATGTCTTCTTTCTTCACACACAACTATTGATATTCAGATCAAAGGTCAATCTTTGAAAAATATTGAGCTCGATGATATTAGTCGAACAAATAATCAATGTGAGGTACGGGATACATGTTATTTATTATTATTGCATTTATCACACTACAGTCAATGAAAAACCTCATAAATCCATCTTTTTTTCTTAGCAAAAAGAACAGGGGCTCTCCTGGAAACACACTAGGGAAAATAAATCTCTTATTAATCAATTACTCTAGATCTTTCCTGAGTCCCACTATTTCAACAGTGGATTTTCTATAAGGGGTCTTCGATATGTGATATGAACCAGGAATTAAATCAATAAAAACTCAATTTCTTGTTCTGGAGGATTTCCAGGTAAATCATCTCGAAACACATCAACATAATCATGCACAATAGGTATATCCTCTATTTGAACACTCATTTTCTCACCCATAGTTATTTAATTCTCTTCCTCTCCTATAATTAAATATAGTTGAGCTGTTAGGGGTGGATCTTGATAAGAATTAGGTGGTGATGTTTATGCTATAAAGATAAAGTACTCCTTTTCATCATCAAAAATTGTAACCTCTTTCTTCTTACAAAAAAATATTGTATCTTGATCTAAAATCCTATAAATTTCATGGACTATATAAAATTAAATCATGGGTATGATGGTTAAATCAGTAGATAAAGAAAATTTATATGAACTAATTGTAACTGATTCAAAAAAAACTGTTTTAATGATAATTCCCTTAGGATTTTTGACTGACAATTACCTTATTAAATGAAATTGGAAATATATAATTTTCTTAGAAAACTGGGAAGATATGAAACAATTTGATGTTCAAGAATCAAATAAAGCAATGGTAAATCCTGAGGAAACCATTATATTACCTGCCACCATTTTTTAGGAGCTCCAACCTCAGCTTTAGTGATCACCTAGGCTTGGCCTTTCTAACTTGGCCTGTTATGAGGTATGTTTGTTTGGTTCTTAAGAAATTTGTTTGTATAATTTCCCTTTCTATAAAATTGAAGCATCAAACATTGACAGCCTATTTATTTCTGTTGCAATCATGAGCTTGGCGGCCTTTTTCACCACACATCCAACGGACTCCAATTCAATTCAGGAAAGTACCATGGTGTTTTTTACCACATTTACCATAGGATGGATATTCAACTTTTACCCCCTTCCCCTTATTTATATTTCTAGAGTGTTTAACATATATATTCTTCTCTTTCATTGCTTTAAAGTTATAAGAATTAGATAATTCAATTTCGGGTTTGACTTCACATGAGACAATATCTTCGTATGATGAGAAGGATTGGGAGAGTAATGCTCGATGGAGAAATGGGTTTAACCTACCAATGAATTCATCAATCTTAGTCCTTGGGTTATGTATATAATCCACTGCATGCATTGCTATCCTTGTAAATTTAGCCTCATACATTTGGACATTCTCATTCTCCTTTAGCCTCAGACGTAGAAATTTTCTTTCCATATCTGCTTGATGGTCATGAGGAAATTATTTTTCTATGTAAAACCCTTTAAACTCCCTCTATTCCATGTTTTATTCTTATTCTTCTTCTATTTTGTTTTGAATTAATGACCACCATTGATCTGCATCTCTCATGAGATGACAAACTGCCATGATAACATTTTCTCTTTCTCAACTCCCCATAGCATTAAATATTTTCTCTAAGTGTCATATCCATTGTATAGACAAAAATAGATTATTATATCAATTAAATGATAGTGTTAGTTTCTTCATGAAGCGATCTAATAATAATCCTCTGTATTGTGGATCAGGGTGCTCCACACGAGTAAGATTATTATTCATAAATATAGTGAGTTTTTTTAGTATGGTGATAAGCTGATTAGAACCAGTTGCATCACTATCTCCACTATAATTATCCTGAGTAGGAGGAAAATCACTACATGGATTTTGTGCAATGATGCATTTTCAATTTTTTCCACTAGGAACAAATTCAAGATAATCGAATACACTAAATTAGTTTATGAATCACAATACATAATTCCAAACATTTAAAACTCTTAACATAAATTGAAAAGTTTATGGATGTAATTCATAATCCTAAAAATGTATTATTTTAGGATATAAATACACATAAATCCTTCATAATAGTTTTTTAACGAAAATGTGAATTATCATAAGCATATACCTTGAGAGTGTTATAAACAAAAGTGTAACAAGGCCTATTGTTGTGTACCCGGATACCCCGGGTTAAGCCTAAAACTTATTTTCAGAGTTTTCACTCCTAGGTACATCTGTACCAGAGCCGCCTCTACTTGATCATATCCAGATAGGGTTTTATTGCTTGGAAAACTCACAAAATCTATACATTACCAAATTTATAGGATGTTTTTTTATACTAATCCTACATGTTTATCTCAGGTTAATGTTATCTAATGAGAGTATTTATAAATCTAGTTTCCAAGGTTTGTACTAAACTTCTTCTAATACTAATTGTGACACCTTGACCCCAGTTACTCAAAGTCGGTGCATTATTACATAACTTTGGTAGGTTCACAAGGGATTAAATCCCAAAAGACTGATCAGATTAGTAGCTTTGTAAGTACTAGATACAACCCTATGTTTTACATTAATTCATGAGATAAAAACAACAACATTTTTTCCATTTTAACGCACTTATATACCTTATCCTATTCGTTTATTTCAACCATAAAATACTTCATTACATACTAAGAAAAATAAAACATAGAAAGGAGTGAGCTCAGAATATCAATAAGGATAAGAATATAAGGGAAACATTCATAAATAAGCATAAACATTTATGGAAATGTATAGGACTAAAACATAAGCCTCTTAAACATAAATATCCACATAATACGGAAAATATAAATCAAGTGTTTCCATTTACTTACTCACATGGAAATTCTACTTGTAAAATTATCACATTCAATATCAATATCCAATTTCATAATGATGGAATGCATAATACCAGACTTCACAACCACAATGTCCTGGCCTCGTTCTCAGACTACAAATACGATTTTTTCCAGGCCTTGTGCCAAGACACTAGTTTGTCTCATGAGACATAATGATGAATCAAGGAGCTATACAGGGTTCCACACATCACATACTATGTCAAATGCATTCCCCATATGAAAATTTTTAAACATAACATAAAAAATCTTAATAAAACTAGCATAAGAAATTTCAATACTTTATCCATAAACCCATAATGGTATAAAAATAGCACATCCATAGTCAAGAATATCACAAATCCTTCAACACAATATCGAATATTTGTATCTTAATAAGACAACTTCAAACCAGTTTAAAATCCATAAAAGGATGTTGACATAGATTAAATGAAAACTATTTGAATGAAATACCTCTTTCTGTTTTGAAACCATTTAAAATTCACATAATTATTAAAGAAAACATTTATTTGGGAAATATTCTAAAAACATATAAACTTCCTTGGATAATGAAGAGACTGTATAATTAACCATTACCTTGTACTTTTCCTTGGTCGAGGGTACGTTAACCTATTTTATAATAGTTAAATAATTTTTATTAAATTATAAAAGAACTAGAAACATAATTATGATATCATAAATAATCTTCTAATATTGCTTTGTTAATAATATTTCTGTAGTACCATCATTTCGGGTGTTAACTGATTCATTTTCCTTTATATGTTTTGTAAAATAAGTCATGTTTGTTATTGAACAGATTTATTTTCTTCATAAATATAATGGTATTGTGTTCTTAAATATTATTTTTAACCATAACATAAAATATTTCTTTTATGGTTATGATGGGGAATTAATTTCATCGCGTTCGTGGAGATGGTAATCCGTACATACAAAAGAGCGACAAAATCATAAAATTTAGGGTGAAATCATATGTAATTGGATGGTGTATCATATATAAAGAATCCTTAACATGTTACCATTATTATTTACATCAGTTATACTCATTATTATACCCATCCAAATAATGAAGTGTTTGAATAAAAAACTACAAAATGACTTGGAGAGGGTAAGTCATATGTAGGCATGTATGGAGACATTTCATTCATAGGAAGGAAATAAAAATAATTATTGGTGTACCATAATAAAATCACAGTATTTATAAGGTACTGGAGATATTATTTTTTTAAGGAAAAAATAATGAATGATGAAGTGGAAGAAGAAATGAACTTTGAACGAGGTGGTGGAATTATTACCTTTTCTTCGTGTGTTTCCTTTTGAGTTGACAAAAAGAGATCTTTGTTTGGATTTCTGAACAAAGTAAGGCCTCTGGGTAGAGTTGAGGGTATTTGGGAGGATATTTGATAATGGTTTGGCTAATCCAAGTTGATATTTAAGTGTGATTTTGAGAGAATGGGAAGTACCCTTTTATAAGGGAGGTGAGGATCACATTAGGAAAAGCATGAAATATTAATTTATTATATAATAATATTCAGTTTATAATGGATCTAAATAAATTTATTTCCAGGCTTAGTCTGGATGGGTCTAAAACCTCTCAAACAATTGTTTTTAGATAGGTTAAGGTCACTATATTAACCTTATATTTTAGATTTAACCCTTAGTTAAATAGTTTAACGTTTACCATTGATTCTTGTATTATTATATTATTTGGATAATAATCTTACAATAAAATGCCAAAAAAACCACAAATGGTTAATTAATGATATATATATTATTATATAAGTCCTTAGGCCATACCATATATTTTTTTAACTATAATATCATTTGATAATATTGTATTTGTTTGAAAAACACATTTATGTCCATTTTTACACTATATTGTAATTGATTTTTTGTGGAAGTCATAACAGCATGATTACTTCGAAAAAAATCATTCAATCAACCCTAACATGTCATATTGATCACAAAAGTCACTGTAATGCATCAAAAGTATAAATTTACATTTATATGGATATTAATATCATCAATTATTTTAATCTTTCATTAATAAAGCAATTACTGCATCATTATTGTGTCATAAATAAATTTAAATAATTGATGTCTAAAAATTATAAATAAAATACCATTATGTTGTAAATATTTTTATAATTATAATTAATATTTATAGATGAATTTATCTTATGTGTAACCCTATATTAAAAATATTTTAGTTATTAAACATTGAATTTAACACTTTGAACTCTTGTTTAAATAAAATATAATAAAAGTCCAAATCTTATCCAATATGACCAAAGAGACCCATATTTTATTCCTAAGGTTTTTTTTGGACTAAATAAACTTATCCAATAGATTTAAGACTTATGTTAGTGTTAGTATAATAGCATTTTTACCTTTAATTACCTTATTTACTTTTAACTATGGTAAGTAAAATTCAAAAGTTACTATTCACCAAATATTATTTTCATCTTATTAAACCAAAATTTACATATTGATATCAACCATGTCTCTATGATTTTTAAAATTCAATTCACAGAAGTGGTAAAATTATGTTTTATGCAAATTTTCAAATGTGCCTAGTAGGTGGGTAAAAGATAGTAAAAAATTAAATAAAATTTTATATGACTAATATTATTATAAAATGACAGCAATGAATTGAATTGAACTTATATAGGTATTATGTATATATTTTTACTAAAAATAAATTTAAATATAATAAATAATTACATAAAAAATTTGTTTTAAACAATAACGCAGTGATTTTCACTATTTATTAAAAATAGAATGTCTTCAGAAAAATACCAAAAATTTACTCTAAGATAATTTTGATATTAAAATACCAAAAGTAAATTCCACTATGAAAAATAAAATTTATAAAAATTAAAAAATTGGGTATTACTATTCATTACTTCTTGTTTGATTTTTCGTGGTGTGCTAAAACTTAATGTTGCGTACTACGCTATCTATTGCATTATTCAAAGGGAAAAGTACCGTGGAAGCTTGGGGTGTTACATTATTTTATATTATTATAATAATAATAAAATAATAAATAAAATATTATTTCTATAAACGAACTTATATATATAATCTATGTAATTTTGTGGTGAAACAATAATCTTTTCGCTTTGTGGAGGTGGTAGACCACATGTACGCAAGAATGACATAATCATTTTTAGTGAATATAGATTTTAGAAATTATATGACATATTATCAATTAAAAATGATAAATATGTCTTTAATATAATATATAATTATTAATTACATCCTAACATCTAGTTGTGAGAAGCATTTATTGAAAAATAATTACATTTCCTTGATCATAGTTGAAACAAAAATCTTTTTATCTATGAGGAAATGATAAGTGGAGTTTCCCTTTTATAAGAGAGATGACATGATCTATTAGAATTTCATAAAATATTTAATGAATATTTCATATTTTTTATGTCAAAGTGGCTTAGAATTTATTATATTGTAATATTATATTAGTACGAGTCTACTTCCTCTCACAAAATTATATGTATACATATTTTTAATGTTTTTTACCCGTATCATTTGTATTTAAACTCTGTTAATCCTTTTCACACATACCTTTGCAATAAGTTCCATTACTCTTTGAGGATATTTATAGATTCAATAAATGAATCAAATACCATAATAATACCATGGTTGATATTTTAAACATAACTCATTTTCTTTTCTAAATATAATATTATTAGAAATTTTAACACATTTGACAAAATGATTTCATAAAATGTAAATAATTAAACTTTTATAACTATTCATTTTCATTTACTTTAATAATACAATGAAAAAATATTCGAATAAAATTTTTTTTACATCCCAAACATATTAATATTATATGTAAAATAATTTTTCTAGATTAATTTCCTTAAATAATATGAATTTACCTAGTTGCGATAATAATTATTTAAATTTTTTATAAATTAAATAATTAATCTGTTTCAATTTTATAAATGTTTAAGGTAATTCTATATTATCTAAAATTATAAATAAATAAACATTATGAATATAAGTAATTTATATTTAATAATAATATTTATAACAAAACACATCCTTTGGATATCACTACATTTATAATATTATAATTATTAAAAACATGATGATGAATTTTCATATATTACATTACATAAAAATTTATAAAATTAATAATAATATCCACATGGAAATAAATTTATATTTAACCCAGTCATGGATGTGTATGGATAATATTTAATCATCCACCACAATTAAGGAAAGTGTTAGGGTAATATTTTGTCCTTTTCATTTTAGTCGTGACCCTTAATTACCAGATTTACCCTTAACTATGGTTGAAGAAATAACCATGGAAACTACTCACAATGAGTAAAAATAAAATAGTTATATTTACCCAATTTTTAATCTAGTATTAATATTATTTAATAAATATTTTAAAATTAAAAACACAATGTGGGGGAATTAAATTTAATGTTCAACTAAAAAAATGATGAAAACCAATTTCTCAGAATAATGCCTACTTAAAGTCAAAAATTTAGTTATGCTAAATTCGAGAATAAAAAAGATTTATAGTACCATTATTGGATAATTATTAAAGAAAATTACAAAATTATATTTAAAAAAATATGAAAACTATTATTTGACTTTAAAAATAGTTTTCAATAAAAATTTAATTTTTTTTTATTTAATGACAAATATAGAATTCTAGAAAAATAAAAAAATATCAGTGTCAGATAGTCAAGATATTATTATTTCTAAAAAATAAATATATTTTCATATTTTTTTTATTTTCTTTGAAATTAATTAAATTATTCACTCATAAAAATGTAACTTTGGGTTTTTATAGTGGAATAATATCTTCTTAGATATAAATGTCATGGAATTATTGGAGGTATTAAACTGTAAGGTTATAACCAGTGTAATATAAGGTAATTTATTGTGATACATCATCCATATGACTATTTAGAAGAAAAAAATTGGAAATATTGGGGGACTTGAATAGTTCATATACCATGATTCTTTTAATGTTTATAACAAACACACATAAATTATTTTTATATACATTATGAGTATACTAATAACCATTCTTATATATATAATATATTTCTCAATTATGATTGAGATACCATTTGGTATTAGGTAAAATAATGGATGAAATGAAAAATTATCATTTATTTTTCTCAATATTTAAATATCATTTGATTTCATAGATCTAAATATGTATGTGCATGATATCATTATAGATACTGATTCAATGGTGATTTTTAAGGATTTCATTGAATATTACATTCTTATAATTTCATTCTAATAAAATTATAATTGATTAAAAACATTCTCCAGATAGTGTTATAGTATCAAATTTCATATAGGGAATAATTTAATAGAATATATATCTTTAATGATGTAGCTAACTATATTTTTTTCTTAGATAGATAGGAAAAAAAATTGTATTGATCCTTCCCTCAAACTATAAACCTATATGAACAATAATAGTCCCACTCTTGGTATCCATCATAAGTACAGTATGTGATTGAAATATTATCATATTCATTCTATATATTATATATATGTCCATTTGGAAACCAATTTTAGATTTTTATTTTCTACCACTAATCATTTCCTCAAATATTTAAACACAATACTTGGTCAACCAATCAATGATATGTACTAGATCTATATATATGGTACTATAATTTTTAATCAATACATATACTCATACATTAACCACTATAACTATGATGTTCTATAATTGGCACCATAGATGAAATTTCATCAAAAGGAAGAACAAATATCTTTTCCAGAAATGTTTATAGCCAATGAAATCGAACATCTTCTATACAATAGCTATGATACCAGAATTTAAAATTCCTTCTACCAACCAAGAATTAATATGTCACAAATATCAGTTCTAATAGGTATCCATCATAAATACAATTACTAATTAGATGAGTATCTCATGGAGTGTTATAGGTCATCGACCATTCACTATGAAAAGTGATAAGGAATTTTTATTTTCATTCTTTAAATATAACATCTATTTTTAAATTAGTTCTTATATTTCATGAATGAATTTTTAAGTTTATTTTATAGATATCCATTATATAGATATATGTTTTTATATAAGGAGATGTTTTCAAAAAATATATTTACAACACTGAATTATGAATTCAATGAACATCCAATCCCACATGAAGTTAATATTTGGTTTAAGGATTTATAGGGATATATATTGATTTTATCATGTGTTACAATATAGGAGAATCAGTTATTTTCTCCAGATGGTTTCAAACAATTACACACATAACATCTTAATAATATAATATACATGTCAAAAAATAAGTAATAATCATCAATTGAATCATATCACTAATTTATTCAGTTATTAAAATAGAGTGAATTGGATTTCTAGGATTGATATCTGATTATTTTATCAATAGTTATGGTTGAAGAGAGAAAAAATTCCAATGATAGTACTATAGAATATGTTTAATCATTTGGAGTTCTTAAAAAACTTCATGTGAGGATACAAAATCTCTTGTGCTTTTCATGTCCATGGTAAAAAAACGTCATTAAAATACTACATGATAAGTTTTTTTAATATTTTTTAATTATATAATGATCTATTAGTGATTGTTTAAGGATGTAAAAAAGAAATAATAAAATAAATTTATCTCCTGCATATGATAAAATCATATGTGGATTCCCTTTAAAATAGTTGATGAAAAATGTATATGTCATTATTGAGTATTGGGTTTCCATTTAACATGGAATAAATATATTTACTAATTTCATTGAAATAACTCAATATTTTCTTAAAAATTCTTTCCATTCATTGATTTCATAAATAATATTCGTGTTTATAATGTATTTCACAGTATTATTATAACAAATAAAAATATAATCTTTTGTGTGTATGATAATTGACCATCATATGTATTAGGAAAATGATTTACCTTAGCCAAAAATGAGACTTAAAATATACCTAGTGTTAAAAAAACAAAAGTTTAGAAATGATTATTCAATATAACATGGTTCTATAGTAGATATATTTTGATATATGATTATAAAAAAGGAAAAAATTCTAGAATATGGATGATGAAATTTATATAATAATAAAATGAATTCTACCGTAAATGAATTTGAGATGGAAGAGATTTTTCATTAATTAAATAGTGTTAAATATTATCTATATGGAAACAATGATTATAATATTTTTATATCATAAAATCTAGAACCATATTTTAATACATTTAGATATAAATATAGGGTAATATTTGTAGTCCAAATATCCTCATACAACTAACATAGTGTTATACTATAAATAATGAAAATTTAATGTCATAATAAATTCAAGGAAAAATAAATCATAATAATTTAATTAATGAACATTATAGAATTGAATCCTGTGATCCCCATAAACAATGTATTTTAATATAGACTTCAATAATCAAATTATAAAATGATAAAATGTAATGAAATAAAAATCTTGTATCTATTTTAATATATAGAATAATAAAAGTCAATTAAAATGTTGTTTGAGTCTTATAAGGATGGTATCTATTATATTTTTTCATAATGATGGATCATAAACAATGGGATGGATTCATCAAATTTTATTTAGAGTGAATATTTAGTCAGCATATTAGATTGTACACTGAATGTAACTTTTGTAATTCTAGACAAATCATACAAAGATATTCAGACCGATATATCAATTGGAAGTACCTAATTATTAATAATTTATATTTTTTATGGGTAATGGGGAATTAATTTCTACAACATCTTTATTGAGTTTGTGGTATCCTTAATAGATGTTTTATATTTCCATTATTTAGGTTTTTTACATTATTACATCAACTAAATAAATGAATTTCTTTTACATAAATAAAAGTGATGTTATAAGAAAATTGTAAGTTGAAACTATTATGCATCATTATTGATCTAAATCTAGGGTATTGAAAGGAGAGAGGTCATAAGGTATTATATGTAATTAAAACTAAACACAAACACAAAGACATGTTAATAAAGAGATAAAAATATTATTTGAATTGAATAATATTTATTGAAAACTAAAATAGTGTGTAGGGAATTTATGAAACAACTATAAAAGAATATTCGATATATTATTGTGAGAATAGTGTATTGGTTCAATTTAGATTTAGACAATTGATATTTGTATGTTTTAATAATTATAGTTATCTAGTTGTTATTATTAAATTATGATAAACTATAATATCATATGGTATTTTGAGTAGGCTATGATAAATAATTGAATATAATGAATTTATTCTAGATGATTAACATATAAAAATTAGAAGACATAATATCATTACTGTACATGAATTTATTATGATCTAAACGAATTTAAATTTATATATTATAATTTCATGATAGAATTTATATTTTTTATCATATATATCTTAAAATATAAATTATATCTAGCTGACTATGGATTCACTTATGAATTAAGTACATTATATACATATTCTAGATACTTCCTCATAAGAAATTCATATAACATTGTTCATGTTAGATATGGGGATGACTTATATAGAACTATTATCTAAAAAGAACTAATGTTACAGAGTTTTTACGTCAATATTTTTCAATGTCCTTCAAAATTAAATTATTGAATTGTTTAATAATATTATGTCATATCAACCCAAGTTATATAAAAAATTTAAATAGATAATTAATATATTGAAGGATAGGAAAAAATGTTTCTTGATATGTTTTTAAAAATATTGTTGGGCTAAATTACACTTACTAATGCTTATATAAATTAACATTATTCAATCATTATATTTGATGCCTTTATTTAAAATTTTAATGGACCGACATGTTTTCAGTATTGTGTTATGTTAAAACAATATTTAAATATCCCTAATAAAAATTCAAGTGAAAAGGATTATTGATGTATTTATCTGAATGAAATTTTAATAAAGTAAATAGAAGAATTATAATATTATTATTTTAATAATTTATGATTTCTATTAATGTTTTCAATCGGTAATACATTATTTTTGTAAAATTCTCCTTGTTTAGAAAAAAAATCTATAACTAGATATTTTAATAACATGTGAATATGTATCTATCATAAATAAAATAGCATAATAGAGATTTCTAATCTCTCATGGTATTTGAATAGATTTTTTTCTATAGAAAACAATATTTAGTGATTCACATTAAAAAGAAAAAATGGGATCCTTCTCATCTTCTCAAAAATAAAATGGTTGATATAGATCCAAATACAGAAATTATAGAATGATTATTATAAATATTTAAGATGACTAGAATGATAATAAAAATTTTGAATGTCTGATGGAGGATATTTGTACTGATTTATATGATGACTAAATACAAAACCTAAAAAAAGTAGAAAAATATCTATCTATAAAAAACAATGAAAGTACTGGGGGATAACTCAAAATTAATTTAAAATAAGGAATCATTCAAAAATTAGTCCAATTATAAAACATTGTAACTATTTTATAAGTGTCACTTAAACATGTATATGTGTTTCAAATAAAATATAATTTTTTCCTGAAATATCAATTAATTAATTATAGATTAAATAAATGGATTATATGTGCTTCCCAATAATTCATAGAGTTCAGGGTAAAATATGATCATATATACTTATGATAGTGGTTATCAAAACTATATATCTCCACCATTGAAGATGATAAATACTATATAGTGTTACAATCATAGTTATATGCCTAGTTCATAAAATATTATATCAAATACATTTTTTTGTAAAACCCTTTTTATTTTCCATTAAATAACAATATTTACTATAAAAATATTTAATAACCAAATTAATTTACGAATAACCTTATATCAACCTTACATTATACTTTTGTTTTCCATGAACACCTAATAAATCTATATAATTATCTATCGGATTTTCATAATACAATCTCAATCAAAGTAAATATATATTTTATTTCCATAGGTTTTAGATATCTCTTTTTCACTTTCATCATTGAGGTATCATGGTTCAATAATTCTTATAAATATTTCTAGGACATATTTTTTATAAATTGAATAATCATGAACTAAGATTACTTCCTATTAAATTTTAATATTTGACTAAAAACCTTTATTTTGGAACTAGATCTATAAATTATTTCAAAATTTCATCCCCCATGGTAGCTAGGAATTAATCCCTTTCCTATTTATTAAAATTACAAGATGTATGATTGATGTCACTTTAAACTATTTACTTCTAATAATTTATTTATTAAAATACTATCTTATAAAATTAATTAGATAAAATTATTGTTTTTTGGATACTTGAAAAGATATATGGCTATATATAATATTTAGGGTATTATAATTTTCATTGGATTTTTTGATTCTTTTGATTTAAAATTGTTTATTTTTATTTGTGGAATAAATATAAACAAACTCATTAAAATTTTCCCAATTTTAGTAATTTAAAAAATATATAATTGTATTTATATTTAAGATAATTGATTTTTTTAATAGAAAGATATTTTAAATTGGATGATAAATTTTTAAATAAATAGACAATGGATATTTCAAATGGAAATAATGTACTAGGATTTTGATGTAATGGTTAATTGAAAACATAGATATTATAATATAAATATATAGTATTTTAAATTATAATATATAATGAGACATCAAGATCATTAGTGGGAAATACAATAATGGATGATAATCTATAGTTTGGGACATTATAAAAATATAGATGTTCTCTTTTGAGGTTTTTAAATATTATAATTATTCCTTTTCATGTTGATTAGACTATAGTAAAACATTATTTAAGGATACACATTGATGTATTTTAAATTTTAATGACAACATATGTTTCATTTATTTTTGGAATGACATTTTTTATTATGTGATTTAGTTTTTATATTACTATTCAAATGTATTTTATTTTTCTAATTAAAATAATGACATATTATAGTATTGATCATACATTGGAATTCATTATAGTAATTTGTGGGATGATAACAAGGAATTGAATTTCATATTCCTGCCCACGCATATCAATGATTACTTATTTTTTTGTGTAATACAATTGTTTTTAGTAGGTATATGTGTAACATTGTATTCATGAATCATTAAAGTGTCATTAATTTAAATAATGGATATGTTTTGGTCATCAATTTGTTTATTTCTATGAGGACTTTATTTCATTCACTAAATTTTTATTTTTTCAATAATAATGTTTAGTGAGTATATTAATAATTTTAAAAATTTCATATTTATTTTATATAGTTATTTTGATTCATTATAGTGGATTCATCCTCCAATGATTACTTTTTATCCATCGACACTAATTGATGGTGTTTAAATATTATGGAAAATGTTTGACTCCATGTTCTGATACAACATGGCTGTTAAGGTTATTATCCAGGTTGATCTATTACAATGTTTTTAATATCCATGGAGTGCACATATGTTGGAATATTAATGATATTTTATTGGAGATATATGGAAAATTTTAATAATAAATCATTCATTTATTTTCAATTTCAATTGTGGTTAGGTGTCAGATATCTACATTAGGTATAGTCATTCTATGGAATTATTGTTTTATTGAACACATTTTTTTAAAATAATATTGATAATTATTTATAAGGATTATATTTTCAAAAATAATGTCATATTTTTTATTTATCAGTTTTATTTTCATTATTTTAGGGGAAACCATTATAGAAAAAGTAGCTTTTCATCTGTAGGAACTAACTACTAATTTCGGGAAATTGGGGAATTTTTCGGAATCTATGTGGGGATTCATCTATACAATTAGTTTTGTTATTGAGTTTTGGTATTAATAATATGAAAATCATGTATTTCAATGAAACCAAAATTAATAAAATTTTATATTTATAAAGATTTTTTTATTCCATTATATATGTGTGTGTTTGTGTGTGTGTGTTCATGTGTATTTGTAATTACGACATAAGAATATATATATTATAACTCTTTATTTTATTTTGGTTAATTTTCATTAATTTATCAATTAATTAATCAAATATTTTAGTTATTTTTTTATATTATAGAATTTAGGATGTCAGGGAAGTGTGTTATTGTTATGAAATAAAAAGTTTGGATATAAAAATTGATTTAATATTTTATGAAAACTTTATTTCTTATACTATATATTAATTATGGTAAATGGTATTATTGTTTTAAATTTTAAACTAAAAAAATTATTCCATGTCTATAATTTATTTATAAACATTTATGTGTGACTTTTATTTATCAATAATTTAAGTATATTATAGATATTTAAAATAATTTTTATTTAAGGATTCTTGGATTTTCCTGGAATTTATTTTGTAAAATTTATGGAAATATTCTAGTGGGAATTTCTAGTTATAAATAAATCAATGTTTATTTTAATTAAATATATGTTAAATAAAAGTTAATTCAAATTAATTGTATGAAATAATTTTTATAAAGAAATTAGTATTTTTTTTAATTAAAGTGTCATTTCATAACATCAATAAGATGTTTCCATTGAGATTTTAGTTGAAAATATTTATCGTTAAAAAAATCTACAATTTTTAGTCAAAATAGTAATCATAATCTATATATAGATTATGAAAAGTTATTATTTCATGGTAAATTATATCAACATTTATTTTATAATAAACTATTTAAAAACTATTTAAGACAAATATTATATATATAATGCATTACTACATCCATGATTATATATTATTGTTTCGTCACGGAATCCGGGGATGAACTCCTGGACGGGAGATTCAAATGTTCCGATCGGTTTCTAATGGGTTTGTTCGTAGAACCAGAAACATCCAATGATTCCACATCCGTTTGGACCTACTTTCCAAAGGCAGGCGCTCATTAGCTTGTGGACTAATGAGGCTTAGGAATTTGCATTGGTCGAGAGGATGGGAGGTCGGACTCATCACACCTTTTTGAGGGGAATTATTGTCTACTCCGGGACTCTCTTTATAGATTTAAGTTATGTTCGTGAATCCTTATTACATTACCAAGTATAAAATGTGCTTTCCTTTAGTTTTAACAATCAATGATTAAATATGCAAGAAATTTAGAGAATCTTTTATATGTATTCGAGGTTCTTCATCAATAGAGAATCATCTATATCTGTTTAGAGATTCCTGGACAATGGTATCATTCAAAACATTTATATAAAAGTCTCCTGGTCATTATGTTGACCAGGCTGGTTTTAAAGCCACTCAGTGGGGCACTTGAAGTTTATCGTCATTCAGAAGGACATAGATTATTTCAAAGTTGGGATCGAACCCATAAATGGGCTACCTACGTATCCTTTGTTTTGGAAAAAGGAATCAGAACCCACGTAGTTCGAGTAATGGAGTATGATGTTTATGATTGATGGCTCAAAGAAGAATGTCATAATAACTTTTACACTATAAGCTCGCGTGAGTCATGCTTGGTGTGAGAAACAAGAGGTATTGGTAAAATTTAGACAATTGTGCCATGAAAGATGCAATCATAAGAATCTTTTTGGGGATTATGTATGTATGACTGCCCAAAATAGATGAAGGTTTAGGATTTACTTTTAGGGAGAAAATTCAGGAACAGGGTCCATAAAGGTATATGTGCTTTATAGAGATTTGAATACTCTAATCTTGGGGCTTACTCCTGAAGAGGATGCCCAAGTTAGGAGGGGACATATGATTGGGTTTTACTCCTGAAAAGGAAACCCAAATCAAAGGTAAATTATGACTGGATAAGAGAATTTTAAGGGGGATTGAGGTTTATTCCTAAAAAGGAAACTCAAGATTATGACTGGGACTTATTCTTAGAAAAGGAGGCCCAGGTTAGGGGACTTGGGGCTTACTCCTGAAAAGGAAACCCAAGGTTATAACTGAGTCTTATTCCTGAAAAGGAGACCCAGGTTAGGGGACTTGGGGCTTACTCCTGAAAAGGAAACCCATGGTTATGACTGAGTCTTATCCTTGAAAAGGAGACCCAGGTTAGGGAATTAAGGTTTGGGGCTTACTCCTGAGGAGGATGCCTAAGATTATGACTGGGACTTACTCTTAAAAAAGAAGGCACAGGTTATGACTGAGTCTTATTCCTAAAAAGGAGACCCAGGTTAGGATTCTCTCATCTTAAAGGATGAGGATGAATGAATGAACTCTCCATATTTAGTGACATAAGGATATTTAAATCACTAGACTTTGAGAGAGATTCAACATAATTCCTTTCAGATAAGGAAGTCAAATCAAGAAATCATGCCATAAATGGCTTTGAAGAGTGTCTTGAAGACTGAATCTTGAAAAGGAAAGTTGTGATGGCTTTAAGAGGGGTAAAAATGGGAAAGATGGGCACCCAAAAAGATAGGGGCGCGCAGGTCTTGCAAGGCGCGCAAGTCTTCCATGGGCGCGCAAGTATGGTCACGCAGGTATACCTGCGTGACACGTGGTGTAGTTGCACGATTTTCAACCAGCATTAAAATACTTGAGAGACTCTTTTTTAAACCCTTTAGAATTTTCTTGAGGTTCTCCCAGAAAAGGGACGCGCAAGTTATATTGAAGGAAATAAGTCGGTGCGCAAGTGTTTGATAAGTTTCAACACTTAGGCCTTCCTTCTTCTCTTTAGATCTTCCATTCTAGGTAAGAAATTACCTTAGAAGTGTTCTGGAAGCTTTGAGAAGAGACTTAGGCGTCGGGAGCTTCAATCCGAGTTTCTGGAAAAAAGATCATCTTGAATGGGGGGCCCACATGGTCTATTTATAGGCAAGAGAAGACCCCGAGCGGTTACCGGGCGGTTATCACTTAGTTCGCGCAAGTCACTTGCACGACGATAAGGCGTCGCGCAAGTAGACTTGAATGAACACTAGGCGGCGCGCAAGTGTACTTGCGCGACCTTGAGGGAACTTGCGCGACCTATGGGAAATGTTCTCCTTGTTCATCCCTTTGTCGATTTTTGATGTTTTTTCAAAGGATGAATCACATTATGCTCAGATATTTCCCTTTTCTGATCATTAGGTTCTGTGACGAAAGGAGCGTCAACAAAAGTCACCCCTCAGAGTTGGATCCGGAGAGAAATGAGGATTTGACTCTGAGGAAATCAAAGACATCCAAAGGAAAAGGTGGTGCGCAAGTCTTCAGTGCGCAGAAGGTAGCGCGCAAGTGTGCTGGAACTTGACTTTTATTCAAAGTTCAATTGTCTTTTGTGGGCAGTTTAAAGTCATGCATGTCGGACATAAAGGGGCTAATGTTTAAGGTCGAAATAGCTTTGACCAAAATGGATTAGAATTGACACAATTCCTTGAAAGTTCATCTGAAAACATACTACCATACTCAATTATGAGGGAAAAATATGTAAACAATGGCTTAAGAATATTTGAATCTGAGGAATGATATGAAAAAGAGCTAAAAGGCATTAGAAGAAGTAGTTTCCAAGAATGAAGTTACTATTATTTAACAAAACCCGTTAGGGCGTTAAAATATGCAGGGCCACCTAAGGGAATTGGCTGCATGGTTAAATAAATAGCATCTTTCGGCTGACAAGTATGTTATGTGGACTGTTTATGCAAGGCCACCTATTGGCACATGCTGCATAGTCAGGCAAAAGAACTCCCAGAAATTTACTTTCCTAGTGCTAAAAGCCAGTGAAAGTTTATGGAGATTCAAATTTTCTAAAGTATAGAGTTTGTTGTATGGAAAGAGGTACTTGAATATGGAGAAGATATTTCCGAATGAGAATATCGAAGAACTGGATGAATATCACTCCTATAAAGGTCTGAACCAAACGTAGGGAAGAAGAATAAACCATAGACTTGAATACTTTCAGATCATGAAAAAGGATATGGGACAACTATGTTAAGGATGGCTATTTTTTTTGGATCCCTACATACTGTCATTTAAGACAAATAAGGACAAAAGAGGCATTCCTCCCAAGAATTAAGTTACCATTATTTAACAAACCCGTTAGGGGGTTGAAATATGCAGGGCCACCTAAGGGCATTGGCTTCATGGTCAAATAAATAGTATCTTTTGGCTAACAAGTCTGTTATGTGGACTGTTTATGCAAGGCCACCTATGGGCACGTGCTGCATAGTCAGGAAAATGAATTCTCAGAAGTTTGACATTTTTGTGACTAGAAGTCATGAAAAGGGTTATGAAGATCTGAAAATATTTAAGGTTAGGATTATAACACATAAAGATGGTTATTGTCCAATGTATATAGAGATACATAGGTCAATGAAAAACATAATCATGTTGTGGCTGGGTCCTGAATTGAAATTTGGACTTCACTACGTATCTCATAAGAATGAGAATCAAGCCATATGTAGTTCTTGAAATGTAGTTTAACGTCATGCAGGACGAAAGTATGAGAAATCTTAGTTTAGGGTCATAGAATTTGGACCACAATAATGAATACACAGTGTCTGTTTTCATGAGGACTTTTCAGCCAAGGGACTGAAAGTGAAATTTGGTGTTAGGCCCAAAAGACTTGGGGCTGGATTCGAGGGATACTCGAACGTTCCTACGTATCCCATAAGGATGGGAATCAAGCCCATGTAGTTCTAGAACTACCCTTTGTACAAATTTGGTTCGTACATGTGAAGGGTGAAAGGGGACTTTAGTGCAATGATGGTTTAACCTAAGATAAAAAGTTTAGGCATTACCATGTATGCATGTAGTCTTTTGAAAATGAAAACCATGATTGAAAAATCAATGTCAATAATAGTTCTCTCTCAAATGAGGAAATCAAAGAATATTGTAGTTTATTGTCGTACCGGACAAAAGTGTTGTATATTTTAACGTCATATAACAAGGACGAAAGTGAATCAATGTAAAGATATTGATTCCAGGGGCGGTTTCACGAATCAACATCATATGAGATGGTGGTGAACCGATGTGAAGAGATTGTTTTTGGGCTTGAACCCTGGGAGGTTGCCTACATACCCAGCCTGGAGGGCAAGGATCAAAGTCCGTGTAGTTAAATTAAAGAATTAATTAATGATCAAGTTCTTCTTGGGGACAATGATCTAATAAAAAATGTTGTTGGGACTTACACATGGTTAGTGGCCCAAAGGGAGTATTATGGTTGATGTTCGCTCTAAGATCACGTGAGTCATACTCGGTGTGAGAAACAAGAGGTAATAACAACCTTAACAATTCACAGTTTAATGTCATGTATGACATAAAAAAGGGACTATGCAGTTTAAAGTCTTGCAGTTAGGACTATTGGTGCTGCACAGTTTAGTGTCATGTAGCAGGGACAAAATAACAGTTTAATGTCATGTAGGACATATCAAGGACTTTCTATATATTTTAGCGTCATGTAGTTAGGACGATGGGGACTATACAGTTTAACGTCATATTGGATGAAAGGGGGATTGTGCAGTTTAATGTCATGCAGTAAGGACAAAATAACACACCATTTATGTCATGTTGGACGAAAGTGCGAATAGTTTAAGGTCATATGCATGGACTGTGGATGGTGCAGTTTAATGTCATGCTGGACCTCTGATGATTATATAGTTTAACGTCTTTTCGGACGTGAGGGACTTTTATATAGTTTAGCGTCATGTAGTTAGGACGTCACAGTTTAACATCTTGCTGGACCAGGGATGATGCAGTTTAAGGTCATGCTGGACGGTTTAGGGAACTTTTTCACAGTTTAATGTCGTGTGGGATGAAGTTGCAGTTTAAAGTCATAATGGACCATTGCTGTATAGTTTAACGTCATATAGAAAGGACGAACTGGTGCTGTACAATTTAAAGTCATGTAGCTAGGACTAAGGTGAACCAATATGAGGATATCAGTTATGGGGACTTTTTACAGTTTAACGTCATGCTGGACGATGAACGTGCCACACAGTTTAATGTCATTTTGCTAGGACACAATATAGTTTAATGTCAAAATATAGTTTAATGTCATCTCGGACAAAATATGGAACTTCTGTATAGTTTAATGTCATGTAGATAGGACATAATACAGTTTAGTGTCATGTAGGACAAAATATAGTTTAATGTCATCTAGGACATCATACAGTTCAGTGTCATGTAGGACATCATACAGTTTAGTGTCATGTAGGACATCATATAGTTTAGTGTCATGTAAGACATAATACAGTTTAGTGTCATGTAGGACAAATATATGAACCAATGTGACTGTTTTGGCTCTGGGAACAATATTTTGTGTTTATACAAAATACTTCTTCAGAAATCTGGCATTAGTTGGAGTCGTGATGTGTTCTCCATCCATTGAGATTAGAGAATACGCTCCATTGGAGTAGACCTTATGTATTGAATAAGGCCCTTCCCATTTTGGTTCAAGCTTGGGAGGCTTCTTTCCTGGTATCATTGGTGCTCTGAGAACCAATACCAATTCTCCCTGAATCTCTAGAACCTCCTCGGATTCCCTTATTTGATACAGGGAATTCAGGCTCATGAAGACTGGAATATGGATCTGTTAATTGAATCATATTAACAGAACCAAAGATTAACTCTTCGTCTGATAAAGACTCTGCCTAGTTAGCCTGTTTAGGTTGTTCCGTTTGGTGGGATGGTGCCCGTGGCTTTGAAGTAGATGGCATGAAATCTTCCAGAGTCAAAGACAATTTAGGCTTTGATACATACTCATCTTCTCCTGATTCCTCTTTCTTCTTTGAATTGCGCTGCCCTTTTGAGGATTTGTCTTTTGATGGAGGCTTTACTGCAGATTTTGTAAGAGACACAATTGTCTTCTTCAATTTTGTTCAGAAAATGGAATGGGTCCGATTGATTGTCTTTCTGACCATCCAATCATCATATTTTTTCGCAGTTTTGCTTTTGACTTCCTTCCACTCGCCTCCTTCCTCTGGATCTGTAGTGGTAATACACGCTACATGAGCTGAAGAACCCTTCAATTTGACTTGTCCCAAGTCGACCATCTTTTGCAGGAGGTCTTTAAAGACAAAACACTCTTGGATGGGATGCCCCAACATTTGATGAAAGGGACAATAATTGGGACGGTCTTCATCTCCTTCCTTGTTTGGCCTCTTGGGCACTGGTAATTGAACCAAATTATTTTCCAGAGCTGAAATGAAGTAACCAGGAACTTGCTCACTTCGAAAAGAGTATGTTTTACTCTTCATATCCTCAAATTGTTTTCGTCGTTGATCTTTTTGATCATTTGGACGAAACAGCCTTTGTTGTTGGCGTTCAGGAGGTGGAGCCCTTCGAGAAGATGAAGGTTTTGAAGTAGAAATAGGTACAGGTGCTTGTTTAAGCATAACTGTAGCAGTTTCTGCATTACCCATTCTTCTTCTTGGAGCTGATGGAATTATACGAGATTTAACCATAGCCTGCATAAGGGAATCTTCAATCTGTTGAGCGATTGAAGTAAGGTCTCGAAACCCTCCTGTGTATTTCACAGGGATCAATGGCGTGCGTAATTCTTCACGCAAATTTTCCACACATATTGGCAACAATTCCTCCTGAGGGAGTGCTAAAATCAAGGAATACGTTAATCCCTTCCAACGAGCAATGAAATTAGAGACTCTTTCATTCTTCCTTTGCTTGCAGTTTGTAAGATCGAAAACTGTCGTTTTTGGAAAAGTTGAGCTAAACTATAGAAGGAATTTTTGACGAAGATCCTCCCATCCGATGACTGACCGGGATTTCAAGCTTTTATACCAGACAAAAGTTGGTCCTAGCAAGGTTCGCACGAAGCATCTGAGTTTCACTGCTTCTTGCTGCTCTGGAGTTCCCATCATAGGATCACAACAAGACATGTAATGCGTCAAATGTTTTTCGGGGTCACCTGATCCATTGAATGTATGGAAAACAGGGTTTCCAAAACTGGATGGAGGAGAAATTGAATCTACCCATTCAGGGTAAACATTCTTTTCAGGTAGAACATGCGCCTGTTTCCCTTCCATAGTTTCTAACCGAGTTGTTAATGACTCAATAGTAGTTATTAAATTTTGAGAAACATCAGTTTGAACTTGGTTTTGGGTAGGTGCAATGAATGGAGCTTGGGCAGACATGATGGATGGTGCTGCAACTGATGGTAGTGCTGCCAACCGTTGTTGCGTTTGACCCGTAGGATTAGACCTATGAGGGTGTACTGATAAAGGTGGATATTCCTGATCCATCTCAGTAGTTACAACAAATTCCTTCGGCTGTCGGACTTCATCATTATTAAGAAGAAGACTACTCTGAAGTAGTTCTGCATTCAACTTTCTTAATTCTTTCATTTCTTCCTCCTGTTGTGCAAACCTTTGCTCTAATGAGAGCGATTGACCTCCTTCAGAGGAAGGGTTAGAAGTAACCTGATTCTTTCCTTTCCCCTTATTGGATCCTTTTCGGAGAGGGGGAAGTGGGTAACTTGAAGGAATACCCAGATTTTGGGTAAGCCTTTGATTACGTGTGCGCACACCTTCTTCATTTAGGTCTGTGTGCGCAACTTCTTGAGCAGGAACCTCTTCGTTTGATCCCTCTGATTGAGCCTTATCTGGTGAATCAGCAGCAACCGCATTGATGACATTAATGGATGCATATTGCATTGAATCCTCTCTATCAGCATTTCTGTGATATTGTCTTCTTCCATGTCCATGATGAGACATGGAATTCCGTTGACTTGATCCCTTAGGAACTTCTTGGAGAATCTTTACTTGGAGAGAATCTCCTGATAGCTTGGCTCTTCGTTCCTCTTGAGGCTTATTCCCTAATCGAGAGAATACTGACTTTCTCTGAGGGAGGGATTGAGGATTTGAAAAAGTCCCCAGTCCGGTAGACTGGGGATGTTCCTGCTGCTTCCGCTCAACTCCTCGAATCCCATTTGTTGACTCTGAGGGTTGGGTTAGAGAAGTCCCCAGTCTGGAAAGCTGGGGTGTCTCTTGACATGCTATGTCTGAGATCTTCTTAAAATCTCTCTTGATCTTGCGAATTTTAGTTCGGAAATTAGCTGGATGCATTAACCTGTATCCACTTTTATCACCTGGTTCAACAGACCGTTGGATGATTTCCGAAACTTCTGTCATTTGATGACGTGTTTGCTCCAGACGAGAGGCTTGTGCAATATTCTCTCCTGCTTGATGTAGGAGAAATTCAACAACTTATTCTCTATATACTTGATTTTGAGAGGAACAAGTTGAAGCCTGTTCTTGATCAAGATTTTGATTATGAACAAAGCCCATTGACTGTGGCCGGCCATGGGCAATAACATTGCATGAGACCATTTTCGGCGGGCTTTGCTGACCGGAAAGCACTGTGAAATGTAGTGCTCCGTGAACACCCCATCCACTGATATGAACATCAGATGGAGCATTGGAAATTAACTGACGCAATTTTCTTAGTGCGCCAAGGCATGAACGTTGAAGGGTTCTCTGTTGCTTTTCAGCCTTTGGATACCGAGAGACTGATAGAGATGCCAAATCAATCTGACTTTGTAGACCTTCTATTATCTTAAGATGATATTCATATTCATCGTAAGATAATACCTTCTTCTTTAATTGACAAAGAGTTTTCCATATGTTGAGACTAATATCATGGATTCCATCATCCGTCAACATCTTTGGAATGTCGTACTGGGAGTCAGCCAAAGGCCAAAACATGACTGGTACTTCACCTTTTGCCATTTTTTTTCTCATGTTCAGCATTTCCTCTTTATCATTAAATGAATATTCTTCTACCTGTTTGGACCAGAGTTGGTGTTTCCTTGTTGCTTCATTGGATTCAACAAGATTGGTAGAGAAATCACTATTCATGCTGGAAGATGAATGACCCAGGGATGGTTTAGAGAATAACCTGAACCCCAGGCTATCTTCTGATGGAGAAAGAGTTTCACCTGCCGATAGTAAAGCACCAGACATGACTGGTTTTACGTTTGCAAGTGCCTCGAGATAGGAGGGCTTTCTCGTCACTACATTTCCTTCTGAAGAATTTTCGAGACAAAGTGAATCACTACTGCGGAGAGGACTTTCGCAGCGAAGTTCATCACCATGAGGAGGACCTTCATGATAGGTTACAGCAAAATATGAAATCTCTTGCTCCTTGGTCTTTTGACCACACAGAGGGTTCCTGTGGCTCTCATCTGAAGAAGAAACATCAATATTGACCTAATTTTCATGAAGCAAGTCTTCATGAGGAAGTGTCTGTTGAAGACCTTCAAAATTAATGTTCCTGTTATTGGGAACTGAGGGAGTAGAATCTTGAATTCCGACAGATAAATGTCTGAGGGCTTCAAGAACTCCAGCATCGAGTAAGGCTTGGTTGCAGATTTCCCTTTGATCTCCTGACAGTGCTGGGCGGATCTTTTTCTTAGATGCCTTCTTACTCACTTTAGAAACCACTTGATGACGAAAGTGATTTCTCTGAGCAGGTATATGTGCCTGATCAGGAAAGATGGTCAGGTTAGGCTAACGATCTCCACTCAAATCAGGTGTATGTGCCTGACTTGGTTGTCCGTATGATATGAGGGAGTATGCCCCATAACCCTCTTGGACTGGAATAGGTGTTTGTGTCTGTTCCGGAGTGAATCATTGATGTGTCACTCCATTTCTAGGGATAGATTTATGTGTCTGTCCCTGTGATGATGCTGAAGCTGTTATGATATCCTGGCAAGCATCCAGAATATGAGCAGGAATTTTCTTCTGCTCTTTCACCATTGACAAAATATGTTTGGTGACTTCAGCCGCCGGAACGGGGATATACGTCCATTCCGGGCTTGGAGTAGGTGTATTATGCCTGCTCTTTTCCTCCTTTTCCTGTCAGTGAATCCTGACAGTACTCAAGTGTGGAGGTAGAGAGTTGAGTCTGCTTCCTGTTTGTCGTCGGGACTTTCCAACTGACTTCTCCGTGCGCTACCAAGCGAGACTGTTGGTAGGCTTGATTAGTATTAGCAGGTGTATGTGCCTGCTGATTACACTTCGCCAAACGCGGTTGACGAGATCCATCATATGTAGTCAGACGAGCCTGCTGACTAACTGGTGATGTATAAGCAGGTGTATGTTCCTGCCTATGGTACTCCGCCGGAATTTCCTGGCGGGATAGGCTTGATGCTGCTAGACGAGTCTGCTGGACAACGGAATTAAAACGGGCAGGTGATTGTGCCTGCTCGTTATTTGCCACCAAGTTAGGTTGGTGGACTTCTCCGGAGATGGCAGGGATGACAACCTGCCTATTGTTAACCGGATTCCGTCTCTGGCGGTTCATCTTGCCTACTCGGGTTCGAGGAACCTGAGCTGAATGCCTGGAGTCGGTACCCTCATCATGTTGAGGGCGCACTACCACACGAGTCTGGCGGCGATTGTTGACGGGTGCCCTTGAGAAGGACTCCTATCTTTTTGAAATAAGGTCATGAGGGACCTGCTCATTCACTTCCTCAGAGTAAGGCAGTGAATGGAAATTGCGTTCCGAGGATAACGACCCGAAACAGTTGGAGACGGTAGTCAGCACCGCCTGCTTCTTGATCGTTGGCCGCCATTGTCTGGACGACCAGGTAGAGTTGTTAACTTGATGGTCTTGACGAGCGGCCTCCAGAGTTGGGATAGTACCGTTGCGACGGTACTCCTTAACCAGTGCATTAGAAACCCAGCGTTGAAGATGCTGAGTTGGTGATGTCATCCTCAGAGCGGACGACGTTCCAGCAGGAGTAGTAGCATTGGTTTTCACAGCTGCAGACCTCACAGTAGAGGTGTTCACAGCAGCAGTATTCACAGAGGTGAATTTAAGGAAAGCCATTTTGCAGAAGATCTTGAGAAAAGAGTGCATGTTCCATATAACAGACATAATCAAGATGAATCCGGCCACTGCATCTTTTGGATGAGCACATGTCAATGATTTCTTTGTTGGCCCAAGGGGCCTAACAAATAAGAATAATATCACTTTAACTTGGTTAAGGATTCACGTCGGGTTCACCATTTTTGTATCGTCACGGAATCCGGGGATGACCTCCTGGACGGGAGATTCAAACGTTCTGATCGGTTTCTAACAGGTTTGTTCGTAGAACCAGAAACATCCAATGATTCCACATCCTTTTGGACCTACTTTCCAAAGGCAGGCGCTCATTAGCTTGTGGACTAATGAGGCTTAGGAATTTTCATTGGTCGAGAGGATGGGAGGTCGGACTCATCATACCTTTTTGAGGGGAATTATTGTCTACTCCGGGACTCTCTTTATAGATTTAAGTTATGTTCGTGAATCCTTATTACATTACCAAGTATAAAATGTGATTTCCTTTAGTTTTAACAATCAATGATTAAATATGCAAGAAATTTAGAGAATCTTTTATATGTATTCGAGGTTCTTCATCAATAGAGAATCATCTATATCTGTTTAGAGATTCCTGGTCAATGGTATACTTCAAAACATTTATATAAAAGTCTCTTGGTCATTATGATGACCAGGCTGGTTTTAAAGCCACTTAGTGGGGCACTTGAAGTTTATCGTCATTCAGAAGGACATAGATTATTTCAAAGTTGGGACCGAACCCATAAATGGGCTACCTACGTATCCTTTGTTTTGGAAAAAGGAATCAGAACCCACGTAGTTCGAGTAATGGAGTATGATGTTTATGATTTATGGCTCAAAGAAGAATGTCATAAATACTTTTACACTCTAAGCTCACGTAAGTCATGCTCGGTGTGAGAAACAAGAGGTATTGGTAAAATTTAGACAATTGTACCATGAAATATGCAATCATAAGAATTTGTTTGGGGCTTATGTATGTATGAATGCCCAAAATAGATGAAGGTTTAGGATTTACTTTTAGGGAGAAAATCCAGGAACATGGTCTATAAAGGTATATGTGCTTTATGGAGATTTGAATACTCTAATCTTGGGGCTTACTCCTGAGGAGGATGCCCAAGTTAGGAGGGGACTTATGATTGGGTTTTACTCCTGAAAAGGAAACCCAAATCAAAGGTAAATTATGACTGGTTAAGAGAATTTTATGGGGGCTTGAGGTTTATTCCTAAAATAGAAACTCAAGATTATGACTGGGACTTATTCCTAGAAAAGGAGGCCCAGGTTATGGGACTTGGGGCTTACTCCTGAAAAGGAAACCCAAGGTTATGATTGAGTCTTATTCTTGAAAAGGAGACCCAGGTTAGGGGACTTGGGGCTTACTCTTGAAAAGGAAACCCATGGTTATGACTGAGTCTTATTCCCGAAAAGGAGACCCAGGTTAGGGAATTAAGGTTTGGGGCATACTCCTGAGGAGGATGCCCAAGATTATGTCAGGGACTTACTCTTAAAAAAGAAGGCCCAGGTTATGACTGAGTCTTATTTCTAAAAAGGAGACCCAGGTTAGGATTCTCTCATCTTAAAGGATGAGGTTGAATGAATGAACTCTCCATATTTAGTGACATAAGGATATTTAAATCACTAGACTTTTAGAGAGATTCCACAGAATTCCTTTCAGATAAGGAAGTGAAATCAAGAAATCATGTCATAAATGGCTTTGAAGAGTGTCTTGAAGACTGAATCTTGAAAAGGAAAGGTGTGATGGCTTTAAGAGGGGTAAAAATGGGAAAGATGGGCACCCAAAAAGATAGGGGCGCGCAGGTCTTGCAAAGCGCGCAAGTCTTCCGTGGGCGCGCAAGTATGGTCACGCCGGTATACCTGCGCGACACGTGGTGTACTTGCACGATTTTCAACCAGCATTAAAATACTTGAGCGACTCTTTTTTAAACCCTTTAGAATTTTCTTGAGGTTCTTCCAGAAAAGGGACGCGCAAGTTATATTGAAGGAAATAAGTCGGCGCGCAAGTGTTTGATAAGTTTCAACACTTAGGCCTTCTTTATTCTCTTTAGATCTTCCGTTCTAGGTAAGAAATTACCTTAGAAGTGTTCCGGAAGCTTTGAGAAGAGACTTAGGCATCGGGAGCTTCAATCCGAGTTTCTGGAAAAAGATCCTCCCGAATGGGGGGACCACAGGGTCTATTTATAGGAAAAAGAAGACCCTCGGCGGTTACCGGGCGGTTACCACTTAGGTCGCACAAGTCACCTGCGCGACCAAGGGTGTCGCGCAAGTGTACTTGCGCAACAGTGATAAAACTTGCGCGGTGCAGTTGCTGTCGATCCTTTGTTCATGCCTTTGTCGATTTTTGATGTTTTCTTCAAAGGTTTAATCACATTGGACTCAGATATTCCCCTTTTCCGATTTTTTAGATTCTGTGACGAAAGGAGCGTCAACAATTATACATTGATAATATTATTTATATATTGGATTAAAAATATAATCTATCCATTTCATTTTTTACATTTTTTGAAAATAAAATTTTAACATCAGTTTTTTTGAATTTTTATGATTGGAGAAATATCAATTCTATTTTATCGCAGGGTAAATTTATTATTTTAACACTAGTTAAAACCAAATAAAGGTGAATAAACATTTAATGTATGTTATTATATCACCTAAAAACAAGGGCTGGCTAAAATTCCATAAAGAGAATCATAAAAAATCAAATATTAATTTTCAAAATTATAAGGAAAATAATTATTATCAATGTTATTAATATAAATTTATTGGGATAAAAAATAATAAAAATTAATTTATTTATTATAATATATTAGAGTGATATAATCCATGTCCTAAAAAAGGATTACTTATATATAAAAAACCATTAAACAATTGAGGAATGTAGTAAACATATCAAATTAATCATTGGTAAAACATATTTTAATATTAAAATACTCAAACATGAATATAGACTAATATATTAATCATATATATAAGATTTTATAATAAATAAAAAATTTTGTTGTGTAACATATTTCCAATAAATATTGAATAATTATTAAAAATATATAAAAATAAGTGGGTCTGGAAATTAATAATATACATATTAAATTGACTTATTAATGTTAAAATGAATCTTCTCTTAGGTAAATATATTATCATTCTTGTTTTAATTATATAAAAAATCATTCTAAAAGCATAATAAAAAAATTCAAAGAGTTATCTTAATGGTAAATTTAAAACTATGAAAAAATATTTCAAAAATATTAACCAATATTTATGTATGAAGAAAATTATTTTCTTATAAAAAAGTTATCTACCTAAACATCGATATATTCAATTTTACATCGGATCATTATAGATATGTGATCCACACTAAAGTAATTTATTAATGTGTTGAATTTTTTAATGATAATTATCAAAATATATAATAAATTAAAGTATGAATAACATAAAATATATAAAATAGAACATGAAATTAAAATGTAAAAATCGTGAATATCAATTTCAGACACTATCTATTATAGAGAAAAAACAATAAACCTATAATTCATGTTCGAAAAATACACATAACATGTAATTTCCACACAAATATAAAAACTATTTATTTTTAAAATTTTAGTGGTTAGTGTTTCAAACTTATATAAGTTGCCATACTAGTCATGGAATTGATGTAAACACCACTCTATCTCTATGCTTTTCAAATTTTCATAAATATATTGATCTCTAAAAGTTTAGTTGAGGTATTTTATAAATATTTAAATGTATTATAGATCAATAAAACAATAAAAGTACTTACTATGATATTCTATGTAAATATTAGGTAATTTTTTTAAAACAAGTTTTTAAATAATTCAATATAAATAATATTTACATAATGATGTGACATTTAAAATGTATGTTGTTTATATAGAATGAATTTAGAACATTTGTACTTAGAGTGAGTCACCAATAAAAAATTCCTTGTTGTTTTTAATATATTTACGGGACAATATCTTCAACACATGTTTGTATTTATTATAAATTATTATTAATATTCCAATATAAAGTCACTTTTTATTAAATATGATCAATTATTAGAATCTAAAGGAGTATCTGATTGGGTAAGATTATTAATCCTATAATTATTTGTAAATTATTACATGGATTTTAGATAATTATATATTATGTAAATGAATTAAAACATTACATGTAATTTAAAATTAATAGTAAATAAAATTTTAAAAAAATCAAATGAAAATTGTTTCAAATGATGATAAAAAATGGTAACCCAAAATTCAAAATAATGAATACTCTTTCAATCTATGGCTACATACTTGGTAAGATGTTATAATGGACTAACTGTATAAAAATATTATATATCATTAAACATAACTAGTCTATCCATATAAGATGTTGATGTACATAATCCTATGTATGGTGTGTGATTATGTGTGTTATAATATGTATATGGGGATCACCTGATTAATACTCATATTACATAGTCTTTTCTGAATAAGTAGGTGATAGATATTGGTAAGCAGAATTCAAAGGATTAATATATCAAGAGATTTAAATATAAATTTTGTTTATAAATTATTTAGTTTCAAAATCTATTAGTATATTCATATATCATAACTAAGATTGAAAGTAAGATATTTCTCCCATTTTTTTCTTCCTCCCTCGATAATGTATTAAGATACTAAATATATTTTGGAATACATATGCCCAAAATATATCATCTTACTCATCTTTGTTGTTCATGAATTTATAATGAATTAACATGAAAAGCTAACCTACCCTCTAGAATGATGAATTTCGATACTATATGGTCTTGAATGGTGTCTTAAAATAACCTTTTCAAATTTTATACTACTGTGATGAATTTTCTAAATACATATATTTTTGGAATAATATTAATTTATTTCTTAAATTCATATCAGATGCTGACATAGCTGGACCAGTATGAAAAATAAAAATATTCTATCCTTACATTTTTTTATTTTTGATGGTGGGAGGAGGAGATGGAGGTTTAAAATATACTTGTTGATAGTTTTTATAATTATTATCTATAGAATAATCTAATTTTTTTACATTCATTTGATACTTTTAGACTAGATAATTATTACATGAAAAACAATTATGGTATAAATATTAACATTTATTGAATAACTAATATATATTAAAAGAATATTATATATAGAAAAATGAGAAATTAGTCTTGTAATTATAAATAATTTTACAAATTTTGTTAACAAATAATAACACATGTTTTTGATATGGTCATTCATTCCAATTATATTTAAATTTTTAAATTTATATAAATGCCATCATGAAAGCCCTCTATTTATCTTCTATAAGTGACATGATTTTCCATAAATTTTACCATTTAATAAATTTCAAATTTTAAAATCATTTAAATATATTAATTAGTATACATATATAGAATAATATATTTAAAACTTTGGAAAAATTAATATTTATGGTTAGATATTCAACTATTACCAAATCCCATAGTAGATCATTTATCATTTTTCCAACACTCCTCGAATGAAAATATGAGATATTATACATAAAAGGTATCTACCAAGCAATGCAACATATAATTATTAAATAATTTTTCACAACTAGGTAATATTTATAATTTGATTTAATTGCCAACTTCTTCATCCACATGAAAAAGAGATTTTTTTAAAATATATAATCCCACATCATAAAACAATAGAAATCATATCTTATAGTGACAAAAATGTTCTTTCAATAATTTCAATAAATAAAAAAAATTCATTTTTTACATATAAATATATCTTGTAACATATACGTACTTCAATTCCTCTTATTTCATGACCCTATTTTGTATTGATAAATTCTCCATTAACGAATATTTTTATACTACTATTATATAAAAATTATATGATTTTTATATGTAAAAAATTATTTTTAATAATAGAATCTAAAACATTGAATGTTTTTATATTTAATAAAAATCATCAAAATTAAATATATAATATAAATATTAATAAAAAGTTATTAACATCAATAAAATTTAAATTTTTACTTCCAGTGATTGATTAGAATTAAAAAAATTATAATATTTAAAAAAATTTATTCATCATTATAGGAAATAAATTATAAATATTTTTTTACTTAATCTACACTTATAAAACTCAATGCATAAAAATAATGAATATAAAAAATTGTCACTCAAATGATGATAAAATAATTCTTCGACAAAAAAATAGATTCCTAAATATGATTAATATATACATTAATATAAAAATCATAAAAAATAAAGTGCCTAGTTAGATGTTAAACTACTAGGAGAGGGGGATTAAATTAATTGTGCTATTAATAGTTATTCATTTTTTTAAATTATCCAATGTTTACCTGTTATAATCCAATACACTCTTATCATTCCATAAAAATTACGGATTATAGTAAAATAAAAAAACATAGGATCATAGAATATAATCAAGGATTAGTCTCAATGTGATCCAACTCATTGGTGTGATTGGTTAGACACCCCAATCAATGATTCTACAATATAATCACAATGGGTTAAAACATATAATTCATCAACAATATAGAATCTCACTATTCATTCTAAAGTCCATCTATGACAATGGATTCAAACATTATCAAACAAATATGAAAAAAACCCAGTAATGTCATCTTCAAAATATTTCCAACACATGCAACTGTTGATAAAGATATTCCTTTTCAGGATAAAGGATAATTTTATTATCACGTTATACCATTATCATGTTTTCTAAAAATAAATATATTCTATCTTTTACACTATCTTCTTACCCACTATTTACCAATATTATCATGTTTCGTAAGATGCTTTCATTATATATCTATTTCATTAAAAAATTCTCTACAACATGTAAAGAACATGTTCGGTCTTTTAAGAAGAATACAATATGTATTATGTGAATCACATGATCTGTCTCATTCAATTGCATGAAAATGGTTTATTTTCATGAGTTGGATGTTGGGTTTTTCAAAAAAAAGCATGCATATATTTCCACCTACCTATAGAGGGTGTTCATATAGAGATATTTTGATTGTCATTCACCCATTTTCCATGTGCATAAAAGGATCTTGTGATACTCATGAACCTTTTTTGAATGACCTACATGTGGTCTTTGGATCGAATTTCAATAAGAAAATGGTCACCTTATTTATTCACTACCTACTCATATCGACTGAGCTATCATATGTCTTTCTTCTTCACATACCATTACATAATCAGAAGTGTTCCTCACATGATCTTAGGAACTATCTATGTATCCTTCATGAAACCATTTTCGTTAGTGAATTGCTTTGCATGATCGAGATCTGTTATCCCGGAGTTGGATTCATGTTATCCTCTATTTTTCTTCAATCCCTTGAATGCATAGGGATTGTTTCCTGAAAATTTTGATATTCAATTTTTATATATGTCATATTCTTCAGGTGTTAAAATCATATAATATTATTCTTCTTCCCAAGAATAAAAATTGTGATCCTTTTTTATGAGGAGAGATTAAAAAAGGCCAAAAAATAATTATATGTTCCTCAGTTTATATAGGTGATGTAGACATGATATTTAAGGTTTGTTGATCTCTAATTCAAATTCCCATGAGTATCTCAATATTTAATTTATTTCGAATGGCTGAAAACATCATCGTGTCCATGCAACGCAGGTGAGATCACACAAACCACATGAATTTTTCATCTGCATCATATGATCACTTCATTGATTACAAAATTCCCTGATAGAAATCCTATGGAAAATATTAAATAATTAAAATTATAATATTAAAAAATATTGAAGGTTTAGTTTTTTGGATATTTATTTATGTTCTTCGGACAACTTTAGATTTGTCTCAGAACTGTCCCGATGTCTCATTCGGTGTCTTTCTTTCTGGCAACACAGTATCATGATTGCCTGATGATTTTTCACTATTAGATCAAATGAACATAATATCACAATGTGATGATTTCATGTGAAATCTATATATCTTTCAAATGAATCTTGAAATGTACTCATATGTTTTCCTTATTATTAGAATGCATTAATATGCATAAAATATGATGTTTCTTACATTTAATATATTCTATCAACAATTTTCTTTGAGTATTTTTGTAGATGATTGCATGTACCTCGTTCAAAAATTGCATTCATTAAGGTGGAGAAGATGATGGTTTATTTGAAATGGGCATGGTTGAATCAAACTAATTCAATGTGGGAGATCTTGTGGGACCTCATTTGAAATAGAGAAACTCCTCATAATCAAATGATCCATATCAAACAAATCATCTGGCATTCATTATCCCCAAATATTTAAATTCGGGGAATAGTAATGGTTTCAGTTCATGTCCCACATAGATTTACCCATAAGTATGAAGAGTTTTCAATCAAATAACTACTCAAATTGAGTGTAAGAAATATAGAATACCTTTAACACTGACTTGTTCCATATTATTCAACCACCCCATGTCGTGGTGATTTTTTGCTTCACCCATGCTCTTGTGATCCTTACACACGATCCCACTCTTGTTCCACTTTCTTGTTCTCCCATGTTTGTTCCATTGTTCATGGTTGACATCCATGTTCCATATGTGGTTGGGGTCATGTTGGCCTTAGTTTCTCAATTTGAATACTCAATTTTATTAATGTTACCATTTCAATAGCTATACTATAAACGGAATTCTAATCCTTGTCAATTTAAAATTACAAGACAAACTTATTCACTAAATCCATAAATTACTCATGAAATTATATCATATTTTTGAATGATTAATTTTCAATAATACATTTAATTTATGAAATATTTCATGCCATTATAATTAATTACTCTAGACACTAACATGTAGTATAAAATATAAAAATTCCACAGCCCATGACTTACTCAATTATGAACAATTCAACTAAAAGTAATAATTTATATGGAGAGTTTCCTGATCAGAGTTGTCTGAGAATGATATCCAATTAAATTGGATGGATTTATAAAAATTTGGTCTGCATCATCTTGTCATCCCCCAAACCATATTGACTTATTGAAAATAAATTCATTTAATGCTAAAAATATAACCCTTTTTTAAATATCATGAAATTATAGAAGCCAATATTTGATGAAAATATTCTCCCACTAATTGACAATAAATATGAAAAGGGGAAATGAGGTCTTCTCCTCACATCATAATTCTCAAAAACATGTCCCCGCACATGGAATATTATTTCATGAAAACATCTATAAAGGGATTCATATCACATAGTTCTCTTCACAATTTCCTTTTAGTTAATAAACACGTATTGTTTATATGAATCACCAAAGTAGAAAACAAGATAGATATAAAAATTGATGCATAATATATCAATTAACAAGTATACATGTGAAATCTTGCTCAGAAAATTTAAATTTTTCTTTTAAGGGTAAAATTTTTTTATTCATCAGTGATCTAAAAAATCTTTCACACACTTAAATAAACACACTATATATATAAAGTTGAAAACTAATAGATTCTATATTATTTCATCCTCAGTTCATGAAATATCCCTTTAAAGGGGTAAAATCATTTTTATCATCATGTAAATAAATGAATCCCGTGAATAAAAACACATCCTTTTTAATTCTATGCATGTTATTTCAAGAACCATAATATTATATTAATAATGAGGAACCACATAATATTCGTGAAGTATGTGGAGAAGTTTGAATGTGATGTTTCGTCCTGATTTTTCCAAATATATCTATTGTATTATCATTATTTAAAATGTATTTGAGATGACCTTGTGTAGATTGTATTCTATATTGATATCTCTATAGAATAACTTTTCCTTAATAAAAGTGACTCATGCTATCTATATTATTTGATCATGAATATTGATCTTATATTTTTTGATAACCATATAGCACTCTGATTATCACATGAATGATTCTGTGTTTTCTCAATATAAATTTCATATTTTCAAAAAGAACTCTCATTCAAATAATTTTATTGCAAGAATTTTTTAATACTACATAATATTCTTCATCCATGATCAATTACACTGATTGTTTTGTATAAACTAACTCAAACACCTCCCAAGAATAATTCTCCACATATAGTTAACCTTATGTCTATACAATCACCTATCCAATCTACATCCCAAAAACCCAAAAAATTCAAATCATCACTATTTATGCATAGTATCCCTTTCTTCAATGTCCCTTTTATGTATCATAGAATTCTCATATCATTGAAAAATTTACACTCTTTAAGATCATACAAAAATCATGAACATTGTGTCATTGTATTTGTTATATCTAGTTTTGAATCCATTATATATAGTATGCTTATAATGATTACCCTAAATTAATTTATGTTATCATTATTTCCTTTATAATCATTCCACAATTTGGTTCTAATGTAAATTGGGTATGAATTTGATTTTCATTTAATATAAAGAACTATTTCATCAATTCCAAGGAAAAATAATCATGATATATATATATATAGTTTTGTTTCTACTCAATTTGTAATCCTAGAAATTATGTCATTTGACAAAGAATGATCATCTAAATTTTTTTCCTGATTCTATTAAAAATATTCAAATATACATTACATATCACCATAAAATATGATTTTATCCACATACACACTGTCTATGAGTATTCCATTGTACATTTATCTAAAATAATAATTTCTCTGACATTTTCCATTTATAAAAATCATGTCCATTAAAACGCATCTAACATGAAATTATTGGATCTAGATGCATGTTTCAAACCATATAAGGATTTATTCAATATAAAAATGATGTATCCTTAATTTTTTAAGACAAACCCATCTATATTTTCAACATAAATATCTTCATTAAGGACTATATTAATAATGGATTATTTTATATCCACTTAATAGTCATTAAAATGTTTTTTTGATTCCCCTACCAAGAAAATATATAAAATTTTTAGACATTACAATAGTTGAAAATTTTCATCAAATTTAATTCCATAAATTTTAGAGTATCCTTTATACATTATCCCTTCATTATTCCTTGCTACCTCACAATTCTCATTCAGGTTATTTCTAATAATATACTATGTTCAAAAAAAATTTAATTTTTAGGTCATGGAACAAGATCCCAAATGGATTTCATATAAATATAATAATATTCCTCACTCATAAAAAGATTACATTTCTCATTCTTAATTATTTATTCCACTACATGATGTACAATTTGAGAAATAAGCATAGTTCTATTTTCAATTATCATTAGTTATATGTTTTTAATTAGAGCTTGTATAATGCTATTAATATTTTTAGTTTTAAAAAGTATCTTCAAATTGTTATTACATTTTAACATATATTTGGAATCACTATCATCATCAATATTTATCTCTGAATAAATATCAGTAGTGTTTGGGTCTTTCTTATTAACTACATCATTATTCTATTACCCCATGAAATCATTTTCTACTGAGTAATCTAAATATGATTCAATATAGAAGGATGACTTAATCTTATTTTCTATAATTTTGACATCTCTATATATTAATATCTCAAAAATAAATTTTTTTTAGCATCTGCAGAAACTTCCATATGATAGATAGCCGAGGAAAAAATCATTTTTATTATATTTCTCAATGTTTTCTCAAATTAATGTTATTTGTTTTTATCATCCATGATCTTCCAAACACTATGATGTATTGGATAGTTGTATTTTTATCATACCACATTTCATTTGATGTCTTTCTTGAATATCATCTCAATAAATATATACTCTCTATATGTGTGCAAGTGCATGCTGATTCCCTCCAATAATAATTTGAAATATTGTGTATATCTATGATAGTTATTACCATACCTACAAATCTTTTTTAAAATTTATTTTAGCTAATATATTTAGATTTTGAGTATATAATGTTCTATAATGATGCTTGATTACACATTTGGATATATTTCATTCATAATTAGAACAAGTAAACTCTTTACCACTGTCTGATCACAATTTCATAATATAGAGACCCATATCCTCCTCACTTTGCCTTCCAAATTTTATAAAAAATTAAATTTCCTCTAACATGCACTCTGAAAACATGCTAGTATTATGCTAAATATAATAATTGATAAGTGTCTTTATGTAAATATTACCTCGGAATGAATTTTCCCTCATGGGACCACATAATTAGGTATAAATAATTTCAAGGAGACTATCAGATAGAATATACACCCATTTTTGGGAACATTGTTTCAATTTCGCTTTTTGATAGGTTTAATTGATTTAATCCCTATCTATCTTTATCTTAGTATAACATTACACAATGTCATGTATCATGATTTTAATTATGATCCATTGACCAGGATGTATAAGTCTTTTTTTTCATGTGTTATTTTCATCTTCTCAAACAAGTAACAGAAAATGATATAGTAACCATTTTAAAAGAAATTATAATTGGTTATTTTTCATTGTGTGATAGTCCATTCATCCTTTATACTTTTGATAATACATGATTAGTTTTTGAAAAACCCAACATGTACATCACCAAAATATTTGATGATAAAAAGGAAATTGTTTTCACCTCTTCAAAAAATAACACATTAATAAACATTGGAATTTTCATTTCAATCTATTCTTTTTTGACTCACTTAATTCTTAAGGAAAAATCATCTTGAAAAATTAGTATTCCAACTTCAAAACTAAAAATTATTCTTATAATGTATGTGTCTCAATTCAAATTTGATGAAAATACACTATCAAGAATCCCAGACCTGGTTTTTCTACAGGAATTCAAAAAACATTATAAAAACATTATTTTTCATTAATAATTTTTTAAACTCCCGGTACTTTTTGAAAGTTGGATGTTTTTGTTCTGGGAGAGTAAAAATGAACATTTTAGAAATATGGTCATTCGGAGCACATAAAAAAGTGATTTATTTAAAGTAGCCTAATTTTTTTGTGTTGAATGATGGAATGAAGTCTAGATAAAACATTAATATATTATAATTTTCCATCCCTCTTATAAAAAAATCTCCCCTTAGTTCATGACTCATCTCTAGTAGATAAATATTATTCTAGAATAAACATTATTTATTCCCAACCATTCTCCTACTCTGGAAGTGTCCTCTGACCATTTATCTCTTTAACCGATAATTTCCATGTCTTCAAGATTGTTGTTTTTTCATTCCATATTCTGGTATTTTTTCTACTCTGAGGGAAAGGATCTTTATGGAGAATTTCATTTAAAATTTCAATTTAAATGTTATTTCTCAGTAGTATTAGTGCTATATATTTTTCATAATTTATTTTTGAACCCTCATTTTTTGGGAAAATTGATTTATTTTAATAATAATAGTGTTTTTAATTAACCATTTTCTTTGAACCACTCATTTCACTAGTTTGTGATGAAACATCCTTAAACTCAAAAAAATTATGTAAAATTTCAATAATGATTCTCAGGAATCTTTATCCTTCTGAACCTTTAGAGTATATTGTTGACTTTTCTCCTTCTTTGAGTGATTTTGTTCATTGTTGTCCCTTACAAGTTTTTCACATTCACCCTCTTTCTGTTTATTTATTTTAATTTATTTTAATTTATTGGATGTGAATAGACTATTTTTCACATTCATAATTTCTATAGTAATCATTTTTTATTTCATTAAGTGTTTATTTTCTTTATATAGGGTTTTATATTTCTCTAGGTAGGTTCGTAATTCATTCCTAAATACGAGAAGTAGCATTTTCACTCACATTTATCAACATCACATCTATTGGTTTCAAACCTTTTTCTCACATAGGCTATGATATTATTATCATATTTATAATTTATTATTGTGGTGTTTTACTATTTATATTGTTTTCTCATGAAAATTATTCAATTAAATTTATTGAATTTATTATTTCTTCAAAATGTGTTAGTTATTCCTTTTGAGGTCTTCCCACATTTTTAGGTGGTTTCTTATTATATAATTAGAGATCCATGAATGTTTTTAGGATAATTTATAAAAAAAATTCCACTGACATTATAGTTATATAAACATGGTAGTAATTTTCATTTAACCGTAAATAATCACATCTTGAGTCTCTTTGTTGGATACCAATAATTATAATATAATCCTTATAACCATCTTTATCATCATTTTCACTCGAAGCTATAATTTCATCATCTTTTATCTTGAGCACTCTCATTAACTCAAAATCAATATCATCTTTGATCACCTTATTCAAATATTTGTGTCTTTCTCATTTCAATTGTAATGAGTAAGTTATGTAATTAATTAAGAGAAATATCATACCTGTATTACAATAATAATTATTTGGGATCAAACCATTCAAGATTGTTTTTTATCATTTTATTATAATAGTTGAATCATCCAACATCTATCCAAATCCTTGAATATTAATTCAAAATTAATTTACTCTAGTGATGTACTAACCAATAATATATTCATCACCCTTTAGTATATCTTAATATTTTTTCATAATGATTTTCAATTTTTCCTCTTTAACATTCATTTTTCCTTCACCATTTTTTCCAAATTTATCAAAAATTCCCTTGGTATTTTTTGGTCCAATATGAATTGTCTAAAAAAATTAATAGAGACATAAAAATTGAATTATAACATTTTTCATAAAAATCCATGTTTCTCTTTTCTATGAAAGTTAAAATATAATATATTTTGATTTGTTGGAATCCTATAGTAACATCATCATTAACTTCTATGATATGCGATTGAAAATGAAGAAACATAATATATTTCTAGATAATATAGTTATTTCCTTATAATGTAGGAACACCCCTACTATTAATGGAAATAAAATTATCCATAATTTTTACATACTGGATTCTAATAGAAGAAACCTCACTCTAATATCAATTGACGTGCTCTGGGAGATGTTAAAAAACAAATAAGAGGGGTGAATATGTTGTTTTTTGTAAATTATTTTTTTGGAATTAATTTATTCATTCGGAAGTTTTTCATTTTATTTAACATTGAAAATAGTTTATTAAAAATTAAATAACTATGTTAGTTTTACATACACTTCAAAAAATGATATATTAACAAAATATGATGTGACCACGTAATTGAATTAGATTTATGGAATATTATTAACTAATATATATTAATTTTTTTCACAAAATATAAAATAAATTTAATTGTTTCAAATTTTTTATAAATGAATAATAGAACCAATTAGATATAAAGAGAATGTTTTTATAAAAAAAGTGATATTATACTCACAAGTTTCTTTAATAATAATAAATTAAAATAATTACAATTTTTATGTAATTATTATTTAATATATATATATAATATATGAGTAAATATTTTTTTTTTATTCATCCAATATACTTTTTAGTTATAAGATAATCATAAAACCAATTTAAAATTTAAAACCCAATATTTTTTAAGGTAGATTAACCACCTTTTAATAGTGACCCTTTTCTAAATATATTTTTTCATATATTTATATATTTAATATATAAAAAGACACATTATATTTTAAATATGAAAATATAAATCACTTCAGGATGAATTTTTGGTATTTTTCTACAAGGTTTATATTTTTAATCAATATTTAAAAATACTAGATTTTAATTAAAAAATAAAATTTCATCTAATTTATTTAAAATGTTAAATTATATTTCTAATTATTTTAATTATATAATTAGACAATATTTTATTAAATAAATCTAGTTTATATCATTGAAATCAATTTAATATTGAAATTAGATATAAAAAACATCTCATGATTTTGAACATTTCACTTTAAAACCCCACTTTTTAGTTTTTTTATAGAATAAATTTAAAATATTATTTTAAAAATTATGTAAATTTATTTAGGTAAAATAGATTCAATATTTTTTATTAGAAGGTCCAAATTAGATTATAAGATCAATTTCATTTTTATTTATAACAATATTTCCCTGGTATAAAAATTATTTTTCGTTGTATATATACAATAGTGAAAATGGTTAAAGTTAAAAGGTTAAAGTGTAAAAGCCATAAAAATTGAAACATATAATGGATAGTTGATGTTTTAATTGAACCTAACCAGACTACCCAACATTAAATTAATTTATAATTTGTTGAAATTAATGCCACCTCAATCGGGTTAGCTTTTAATATAAAATAATCAATTAATTAATCACATGTTCCCTCCTCTACTCAAGTATAAATACCAGCCATCACCACCCAATTTCAACCCAAAAATTATTTTACCTCCTCAAATATTAAAAAAACGTCTCATACTCAATATATCCAAGTACATGTGCTTCTATTCTCATCAAATGACCAAATATGAGGGCCTTAAGGGTCATTCATGGAATGAATATTCAAGAGAGAATTTTCCAAAAATAGAACTCTTATATTCATTTGTTTCTACATTATCCTCACCTCCTTCATCCATAAATTCATGATAACTCTAAAATATTGTATATACTATAATATTATGTTTATAATTGAATATATCATATCCATTTCATTTCTGGTCTTCTCGTATTTGATGAAATGAAACTATTATCAATGCTATGTCAGTTAATCACCTCCGAAACAAAACCTGTCATTCTTTTTCTATAACCAACTTCTTGGATGGTATTAAAACTATTTTCTGGATAAATAATATTTAAATGTTTATATTACAACCTTTTTAATATTTTGGAAATTTTCAATTAAACATTACTTCATACTTCCATGTTGCGTTAAAATGATAAGTTTTATTGCGAAGTGCAGACTACCTCCCACTCAAAGTGATGTGATTCGTTTATACACTACAAGGAGTGTATTAAAGATGTATGTATAAAATATATATGATATATAATATACAATAAAGATACTATTATATATATACATATATATATATTTCTTTTACTTTCTTACCATTAACCCAAAAATTAAACATAAATAGCTTTTATGCATATGTAAAACTTTCTATCTCTATGAACGATGTGTTCCATTTAATTTATATATCTATAATATATATTTATATAATTAATATATATTATATATAAAACTAGTTTTACATTATGGATTTTATTAAATCAAAATCTATGTATGAATAACAAGTTGAAACACGTATGATTAAAAAACGATTATTACCCAAAACGATGCTTTAACATAGAATTGTTAATAAAAGGGTAATATAAATTCATAAAAGAATCATATATGATAACATAAATATTATTATTATTATTTTATAAGTTAATAATGTGTTCAAATCCATTATATAAGAGTTTCAGACACATACAATGAGTATCAGACCTTGGGCAAGGGAATTCCATCTCACTTTTAATTTTTGATAGATATAATCCATGTTCAGCACCTATTTATTGAGTGTGGTGTATTTAATTCCTATATTATATTTTATATCATGAATAGATTTATCTTTATGATATTTGATGTTTCATTTGACAATATTAGGATAACAATTTAAATGTTCAAAGTGTTATGTTACGCTTTGAATGTTTAAAGAATTAATCCTTTCTCCATTTCAATATTCCTGATATTATTTTTCATAAATATTTATAAGGATATAAAGGGGACATAAAGTGAATTTTATGTATATTATTATGTTTATTTTAATTGTTTCAGAAATTATTTTTTTATTTTTTATATAAAGGATAACCTTGTAATGTGATTTTTATAAGAGATTGTATATACAATAGTATTTAATGGGGTTTTTTTATCATTTGTGCCCATGTTTTTTGTAAATTCATTAATAAAATATTTTATTCATATACTATGGATTTTTAAATTCATTTTACCCATTTGGAATTTGTAAGATATGATTTGAATGGAATCATTTATTCATTTTCCAAATGAGGTACTTCTTCACATTTTTTTATAAGTTATGAGATGAATGTTTAAATTTAACTTATACAACATGAATGGATTTTTACACTTTCATGATGCATTATTTTGAGGATTCGTACCTTATAAGTTTACATATGTATCATTTAATAAAATATTTTTTTAAAAAATATTTGGTGTCTTAAACGAATAAAACTGTTTTTAATAAGAAAGGATGACTTCATCAAGAATAAATTTCAATTAGTTTACCCAAATTATATTCTATCTAAGATGAATATCCTTAGTAATATCACAATTATTCCTAAATTTTTATTATTTTTATGCTATTTATGAAATCCTTTTTTTACCCTAGATTATGTTATGATGGTAGGATGTTTGAGACACCCATTTTATTCTTATGGTTATGCAATGATGAAATTATTTTGGGATTGAATATTTTTGCAAAGGTTATGATATTAATACTTTTTTATGATAACCATTTCATTTCAGGGGTTATGATATGATTTATTATGATCTAGTGGCACATATATATATATATATATGATTTCATTCTGAGATGATGAGACCTATATCACCCTCAAATGCATTAGGTAAATATTTATATTTAATTAGATAGACTAAGATGACCTTGGGAGTTAACCATGACTACCATGATGGTACAAGGAGTGATCTCGTCCTATGAATATAACCATGGGATTAAACCATGTCTAATGAGATGGTATGGGGATTGAACTCATACTACTTTGATGTTCTTTGAAGCATTGTCTTGGAAACTATGAAAATCATAATATATGCTCATATGTTTTCTTCAATTCCATGTTTTATTATAATTTCATGCTTTCAGGCATTACGTTCTATATTTTATTATGATTCATGTTTGATGAACTGTTAATATTTATACCAAGATTAATTATTATTATCCTAGAATTACAGGGTATGATATTTTACTATTATGATCACATTCTCATACCCCTATGCGCGTGTTTACATTTACATGTTTCCATTATTTAACCTTACTGAGAAAATGAGCTCACCCCCTTTTATATTTATTTTACCTAATATTTCATGAATGGTATTATGTAAGGTGTATCCAAAATGGGGTTCTAGTTAGTAAGGATAAATAAGTGGTTGGAGTACATGATTTATGACCCAGTTTTTTATACTTCATAGTATCCAAAGACGCTAAAATAATATGATCAATATGCATTTGATTATTTGATTGTTTTAGTATTCCACAAGAGTAATGTAATTTCTATGTATGAAACGTTTTTATTCCTTATATTTTGTGTTAGAGTGAATGTTTAGTTAATATTTGAAAACTAGGATTCAAAAACCATGGTGAGATCACTATAAGTACTTCAAAAGATATGTCTAGGGGTTTACCAAAGGATAATGCTAAGTATAATCAAAAAATTTATTAATGATCATGGATTCCATGGAATTAAACCTACGGTTTTCTAGATTTAAATTTTGGTTTTATAATTTATTCATCCAATAAGTAATTTTTTAGGATTATGTGGTCCCATATTATGATACTTTTTTCTTACACTATTCTTTTTGGTTTTAGTCAATAGATGGAACCTGACTGAATCACTTTAATTCTAATTGTAGTAGACAATGAATCTATTTTAATTCAGAGAAACTAAATTATATGTAAGTTGTAATGAAGAATATAATCTCTATGCTCACCCAACTTTCTCAATCTATGAGTAATGTTGGACTTCCAAATAATTAAAAGTGGGAATAACATTCTATTGATCCCTTACTGAGGAATCATCCAACATATTTCCGTAGGACATCTGATATTATTGTTTCTGTAAAATGAATCAGAACCACTATAAATACATTCCCTATTTATAAGTGTTTATAAAATTAGAAATTTATCTGGCTATTTATCTATTAGAAGGTGAAGTAGACCAGTAGTAGACTCTAATAAAAAAACAAGGTAACAAGTTGAAATTGATTCCATGTATTGGGACATGTTCGAGAACTTATTCTTTAGTAATTAAATTCCTTATATTCAACTTAAAAAATGATGTATTTTCTTGAGTTAAATAAATTGGATAATGAATCTGTTTGTACCTATGAAACCCATTTCATAAGACTTATGAGGCTTGCTTCTGAAATTATCATCCAACCTGAATGTAAAGTTGATAGGTTATTCGGTTGATTAAATTCATGTCTCTGATGGGAAATCTTTATAAGAGGCATTATTAAAAATAATTATATTGAGTGTTTTATAAAAAATGATTAAATTGTGGTTTGGGTCACGTACCAATCACATGGCTTCGATAAGAATAGGATGATTCATTTTAAAAAGAAATTGTCAAACCATAAAGAGAAAAAGAGGAGCCTTCCTTTATACTCTATATTTGGGAAAAACGTTTAGGAAACTGTATTAACAATTATAATAAATGTTTTATTTGTGGAAAATAAATTCATCATGAATTTGAGTGTCTAATTTATGGGAAGAAGTTTTCTAATAATGAGAATGAAGAGAAATCTTCACCGAATGAACCTCCCCCAATTCAGTTCTATAAGTGTAAAAATAATAAGAATTATGATAACCAATTCCATAATACAAGGTTTATCAAGTTTTATTAATATCTATAAACAATTAAGGATAAATTAAAAGAAATACCTCATGTTATTAGTATCATAGATGTAGAGTACAATAAAGAAATTGTGAAATAATTTATTATTTTTAATATTCAATAATAATGTTTAGAAATACATTAATGGTATCAAAGAATAATGAAACATATTTGTATTTATCCACAATAGTTTTAGGTCAGTATATGAGAAAATATGTTGAATTTTAATGATAAACTTCAAAAGAGATTTAGGTAATACGGTTGCATTTATCGAAAACACATGATTAAGGGAAGGATAAACCTTAAAATGAGGATTATGTTGATATTATTACATTTGGATAATTATATGTGTGATATGAATATGTAAATTTGATGATTCTAGTTACCTTGGAACTAATTAAGGATTAATTGACATGTGGGTTATGCTATAAAGGATTGTGTTTACAAATTTTTAGACAAAAGAATAAAGAAACATGCATGTTTTAAATAAGGATATATGGTAATTGAGGGTACTACCTAGATTGATGATAATACATGATGATGGTGTTATCATGTATAATATTTGACCAATATGAAGTATATTATAATTTATGAGAGATAAATGTTTACTATATTTAGTCCACCTATTTTGAATATTTATCTTCTAACACATCAGAAATGAAAAATTAAACTTTTTTTCAATGAATAAGATATCATGGGTAAATTTCTCAAGGCACAAAAAATTGTGAGATTGTAACTAAAAAAGGTAATTATATATTATCATGAAAATTCATCAAAATTAGGTAAAGGGGTCGTGATGTAAAAGGGTGTTTTATTATCATCCTTTTTATGATATCAATGACCACTTTCACAAATCAGTAGTTGATGATTTTTTATAATATTCATTATATCAACAAATTTATTGTGATAAGAGATCATTGTCAATATTTATGATTATTTATGCTTTTCCTACATGTCCAATCTTCACCCATGTTCCCCTACGTAGAGTCCAAGTTGTTATTTACTTTGGGCAATATTTATTTTCCCAAGAAACGATTTTTAAAAGAAATTTTTAGTGTTCATTTTCACTATGTGGTTTTCAATAATTTAAAATTTCAATTAGTAATCCTTTGATAACCCAAATAAATTTTGAGGTTGAAATTCATTTTTAGGGGTATAGAATGAAACACCAAGAGATGTTGTGATTATTTTTTCAAATTAATATAATTATTTAGATATTTTAAATTTCATGTACCAATGAAATTATTTTGTTTTATATTAAAAAACTTTTTTTGGATTATATTCACCATAAGAAAACATAAATTTTAGTATTCATTATGTATAACACTGAGGATATCTTGTATTTCATGAAACAAATACTTTCGTCTATGGCTTACATTACATGCAAGAATGATGCTATGAAAACGAAAATATATTATCAAAATATGATGTAACCATGACTTAAAATTTGATTTTAAGAATATTATTAAGAAAAATATATTAATATATGTTTTCTATAAAATATAAAATGAGTTTAGTAGTTAAATTTTTTTATAAATTAGTTTAAGAACCAATTGAATTTAAAGGGAGTATTTTTTGTACATAACTATTATTATACTCACAAGTTGTTTTAATAAAAATAAATTAATTTAATTATTATTATACATAATTTTATAGTGATACATAAGTTATGTATCCATGTAAATATTTTTGATATTCATGTAATATATTTTATAAAGATAATATAGGAATAAAACAAATTTAACACATAAAACTAAATTTTTTTATTCATGTAGTCTTAACATATTTTAATGGAGATCCCTTTTTTAATCCATATTTTGACACCTATATACATTCAATATATCAATATTAATAATATCTCTAAAATAAAAAAATATATATTAGATTATGATTAATTTTGGGTATTTTTCTGTAAGTTTTAATTTCATAATAATTATTAAAATATATTTTATTTTAATTCAAATATACATTTTAATAAAATTTATATATATGATTTATTGTATTTTTAATTGGCATAAAATTTTATTTATATAATATTTTTTTCAATCAATCCAATTTAGATCATTTTAATAAATTTTAAAATAAAATTATATATAAAAACATTTTAATCTTTTGAATGTTAAACTTTGAAAACCATATTTTTAGTTTTGTCTATAGTGATAATTTAAAAAATAATTTTCTAAATTATGATAATTTAATTATGTAAAATAGATTCCATATTTGGAATCCAAAGGTACAAATTAGGTTTTATGTTCAATTATATTTTAATGTATATAAAATTTTCCATGTTAAAATAATTATTTGTTGAGTCAAAAATGTTTTCCTTATGACTTTTTCATTCCTTCTTGTTTTGAAAATCATAAACACGTTATCATTAAGGAAAATTTATTTCATAAGAAAAATCGCTTTTATAAGGAAAATAACTTTTATAAGGAAAATTTCTTTTATAATGAAAATCTCTTTTATAAGGAAAATCGCTTTTATAAAGAAATTTCTGTTATAAGGAAAATCTCCTTTGTAAGAAAAATTATCCTTATCATATTTTCATCCATATATTTCTTAAGTATAAGATTCGGAATCATTTCTATATTCTCGTAATTGTTTGAAACTTTGATATGAAGCATTCTGTTTTAGGATCCGAATTTAGATGAGAACTGTAATGAAGTTTCACTCCGAATTCCAGATGAGAACTATAATGAAGTTTTATTCCGAATTCCGGATACGAACTCTGATAAAGTTCTACTCCGAATTCCGGATACAAATTCTCATGAAGTTCGACATCGATTTCTCATTACGAATTCTGATGATGAATTCTCATTAAAAATTCTCATTCCGAATTCTCATTCCGAATTCACCTATTAAACAGAATCTGATCATCATTGCTTTATACACTACGAATTTATTTAGACTCCGAATATTATTTTTTGTTAGACTCTGAACTTTCATTTTACTTACACATTTATAATTTTTCTACTCTTTGACATTTTGTTTACACTCTGAACCTTCACTCCGATCTTTTGTGTTAAACTTAAAACGATGTCGTGCATTCTGTTACACTTGTTTTGTTATAAAAGGATGTCATCTATTCAGTTATAAACTAACTTTTGGTTATGTTACACGTGTACAGGTCCCTCCGATTTGTAAAGAAAATATGACCGTTGGAAAGGAGGCTGACCTTGCCTATAAATAGGATCTCATTTGAAAGAGCTCACAACAACAATACCAACTACTTCATCGACATTGTGCATACATGTTGTTGAAGTGATTTCTAGAGAGAGGCTCTTATTAACTCTCAAAGCTTCGTGCAACTCCGAATGTTGGTGATTACATTCGAGGACTTCCGGGGATAGGAAGACAGAGGTGCTGACTACCTTGAAGATAGAGGGCTTCCTTGCTGAGGAAGACAGAGGTTTCCAACTACCTAGAAGTTGAGGGCTTGTGGGGATAGCAAGACAGAGACTCTGATCTTCATATCGAGGGCTTACCCTAGTGTGGGTAAGGCATAATTGCATGAATGTATAAATCAAGGGACCTTTATCCAAGGTTGATGTATATCCTTCTATTTGGGTTAAAAGAATTATATCTTGTTAGTTGTAGTTTTACTACTTGATTGTTTCCTCTGCATTTTGTATTGTAAGTAATGTATAACTTTCTTATACTTCCCTAATTGTACTCTGATTCATTTAGATTCTATACGCTTTAAGGTAGAATCTCATATTGTAATCTTTTGTTAAGTTTCAACTTCCGGAACCATATTTCCGGAACCAACATTCAGAATCTCTTTCTTATTTTAAGAAAGTTCATAGAACTTGAAGTTTATAACTTCATTCATTATTCCAAGTTTTCAATTGTTGTTATAGGTGTTTTGAATTTTCTTAGTTTAACTTTGTTAAACTGGTCTCTTTCCTTTGCTTAAGGAAAACATAGTTATTCGTAACTAACTTTAATGTTTCCAAATGAATTTTTTAAGTATACAATTCATGCCCCTCTTGTATATTGAGCATCTACATCATTATTTCGATCCTACAATTGGTATCAGAGGGGGTCTCTGAAATACCTGTACTCACGTATATGTTTTTTTTGCTCACTTTATCATTCTAAACATTTCCATTCCGAACTTTCTCATTCTGAACATTGTTATTACGAACTTTTTCGACTAACAAGTTTGTGTGCCAAAGGTTATTTTATGTATGGTATGAGTTAATGTTGGTTCTATTGATAATCTAAATCCTACAAGACCACCAATATTTGATGGTAATGACAATGAATACTGGAGAGATCGAATGAAGTCTTTTGTTATCAATACTGGAGTGGACAACTTCGTTATGCTTACTGGAGATTATAAAATTCTTGACAAGGAAGATAGAACTTTTACTATCCAGGAAAAGCAAGAGTATCAACTCAATTATAAGGTACGCAATACCTTACTTTGTTCAATGACTAGAAATATATATATCCAAATTTCATCTTGTGAAGAAGCTAATTGTATCTGGAAGAAGTTAGAGGTCACACACTTTGGAACTTCTAAAGTAATTGAGACTAGGAGAGATATGCTTAGAGCTGAATACCATGGCTTCAATTTTCCTTATGGTGAACCAATATGTAAAGTTCAATAGAGGTTTATGACTATCGTCAACAGATTACAGTCTATGGGAGGGAAAGGGTTAGATGATGAAGCAGTTGTGGATAAGATAATTGATATAATGCCCAATGAGTGGGAATCTCAAAGAACTGCTATAGATGAGAACAGGATGGTCACTCAAATTTCTCTTGATGAGTTATTTGGAACTCTTCTCCAACATGAAACAAGAATGAAGAGAGATGCTGACAACATCAAAAAGAAGAATGGGAATGGTTCTGTTGATTTTACAACAACATCAAATCATATGAAAGCTAATACTCCTGAGAGAGTAACCAGATCCAAGTCTATAAAGGTGGTTATTAAATCATATTCTAGTGAGAGTGAAGTCTTTGAAAGTGATTTAGAAAATCTTTCTCGAAGGATGAACAAGATAGAAAGCCAGAGAAATTTCCAATCCAAGTATACGAAAAAGGACAGGAAAGATAAGAAAGATGGAGAAGTTACTTGTTATTAATGCAAGAGAGCTGGACATATTAGACCATATTTCCCTTTATATAAAAAGAAAGTAAGGAAATAAAGGCATTCAGATAGGAACAGAAAAAAGTATTATAAAGCCAATGCTAAGAATGTTTTGAAATCAAATGAGACATGGAGTGCTGGTGGTGGTGACTCTTCAGATGAATCTTCTGATTATGAATTTTCAGGACAAAAGAGTCTTGGTCTTATAGCCAGATTACCTATTGATAATCATTGTTTAATGGCTAAGGTACGAAATACTAAATCATTGACCAATGTATCTTTAAATTCTAATGATAGTGAGTATTATAATTTCTCAGATGAAGAATCCTCTTCTGATGAAGAAAATACTTCACCTACCTATGAAGAAGTTTCTAGGTTTGCTGAACTTCTTGAGATTGAGAACTCTAAACTCAATAATAAACTTGATAAGGAAAACTCTAAGAATTCTATTCTTACGAAAGAGATATTAGATCTTTCTAAAGATCTTGATAGGAAAAATTCTGATTTTGAATGTATTTCAAAAAATCTTGAGGAAGTAAGTTCTGAGAAGAACCAACTTTCTAATGAATTAGAAAAAGTAATTTCTAAGAAAAATATTATCGAGTCTAGGTCTTGTTCTAAAACTAATGATTTTCAGGATAAAAACTTAGTTATAAAACTCAATTCCGAAATTTTTTCCTTAAAGAAGTGTTTATCAATCTTTACCCATGGTAAGGAAAATTTTGATAAAATGTATTCTCAAATACGAACTTTAAGAAATAAATCTGGATTTGGTTATACCCAAGCAAAACCAATTTTTAGTAACAATTATTTTGTTCCTCAAAGTGCCCCATTGTTCACCAAGTGTCAATGTGGTGGTCATTGGGCAAAGAATTGTTCCTTAATCAAAACCCAATCTCTATGATTTCACAAAGATTATTTCTCTAAGAAGATGTGGGTACCTAAAATTTTTTTATCTATAAATCTCGGATCCAAACATGTTTGGATTTTGTAAGTCTAATTCTCTTCTTGATTTCAGGAAAATAAAGAGAGTACTAGCAAAAATACATGGTACATGGATAGTGGATGTTCCCGGCACATGACTGGTAAAAAAACCTATTTTGAGAAGATTATCAAAACAAAAGGAGGAAAGGTAACTTTCAGAGATAATGCTAAGGGTGAGATTGTTGGTATTGGTAATATTGTTCTTCAAGGTAAAACCTTGATTTCAAATGTTCTATTTGTTAAGGGTCTTAAGCAAAACCTCATTAGCATATGTCAGTTATGTGATGAAGGTTACCTTGTGAATTTTAGGAATTATAAGTGCTTAGTTCACAATTCCAAGGAAGAATTTAATCTCTCACCCAATAGGCTAGAGAATGTTTACACCTTAAATATAGAAGACCTCAGGAGCCAAGATTTACCTTGCCTATGTGCAATGGATGATCATTCGTGGTTATGGCAGAGAAGACTAGGTCACTGTAACCTTATAAACTTATGTAAACTCTCTAAGAAGAAACTAGTTATGGATCTACCAGAGCATAAGTTTGATTCTTCTAAAGTTTGTGATCCTTGTCAATATGAAAAGCAACATAAATCTATTTTTAAATGAATTGGTGATGTCTCAACAACTGATGCATTACAGTTAGTACACATGGATCTTTTTGATCTAACACAAACTAGAAGTATTGGAGGTAAATACTATGTGTTTGTTCTAGTTGATGATTACACTAGATTTTCTGGGTTCTATTTTCTAGCAATGAAATCTAAAGTTTTTTCTTATTTCAAAACTTTTAGAGCACAAGTTAAAAATGAGAAAAACCTTCATTGAAAACTATTCATAGTGATAATGGATGAGAATTTCAAAATTCAGATTTTGAATCTTTTTGTAGTAGAAAAGGTATTACTCACAATTTTTCAGCACCTAGAACTCCTCAACAAAATGGTGTAGTTGAAAGAAGAAATAGAATTCTTCAAGAGATAACTAGAACCATGTTGAGGGAATATTCTATAGCTAGACATTTCTGGGATGAAGCTATAAGTACTTCTTGATATACTATAAATCGAGTTTTGATTAGACATTTTCTTAATAAAACTCCTTATGAGTTATGGAATGGTAGAAAACCAAGACTATCCTATTTCAAGGTTTTTGGTTGGAAAGTATTCATTTTGAATACTAATGATAACCTAAATAAATTCGCACCAAAATATGATGAAGGAATTTTCTTAGGTTATTCCACAACATCTAAGGATTATAAAGTATTTAATAAAAATACTTGTACTATTGAAGAAACAGTACATGTAAAATTTGATGAGTCTGATACTTTTGTTATTAAACAATCCCAGCCTACATCCTCAGATGTGTTTTCAAAAACTGAATATGAACCTTTGATAGAAGATCCTTCTGATAAGGAAAATGTTCAATAAGATAATTCCAAAATATTTACCCAAGAAGACTTTCTAACCGATGTTGATGAACAATCTTTTCAAAACCCAAATCAGGTGTTTCTTAAGAACCATCACAGTGATAGTATCATTGGTGATGTAAATCAACCGGTAAGGACTAGAAGATCCTTAAGAAATGATGTAGAACATCTATAATTTCATTGCCAATTAGAACAAAAAAGCACTGATGATGCTTTAGGTGATGATGATTGGATCAAAGCCATTCAAGATGAACTAAATGAATTTGAAAGGAATAAAGTATGGACTTTGGTTCAAAGACCTAATGAATCTTCTGTTATTGGAGTAAAGTGGGTCTTCAGAAACAAATGTGATGAAAATGGAGTCATAGTTAGAAATAAATATAGACTTGTTGCTAAAGGTTATAATCAGCAAGAGGGAATAAACAATGAATAAACCTATGCTCCAGTACCTAGACTGGAATCTATCCATATTCTACTTGAATTTGCAGCCTTCTTTAATTTTAAACTTTTTCAAATGGTTGTGAAATGTGCTTTTCTTAACAGTTATGTTCAAGAGGATGTTTTTTTTGAACAACCTCGTGGCTTTGAAGATACAAAACATCATGATTATGTTTTTAGACTTACCAAAGCTCTGTATGGTCTTAAACAAGCCCCACGAGCATGGTATGATAGACTCACTGGATTTTTGCTTCAAAATAACTATGTCAAGGGAAATGAAGATCCAACCCTTTTATAAAGAATGATAAGAAAAATGTTTTGATTGTTCAAATTTATGTTGAAGACATCATATTTTGTTGAACTCATCAATCTTTAACCGATATTTTTCAAGTATAATGAAATCTGAGTTTGAAATGAGTATGATGGGTGAGTTAACTTTTTTCCTTGGTTTTCAAATTTCTCAAAAACCAGAAGGTACCATATATCTCAACATAAGTATATTAGAGATATTCTCAAAAAATATGGTTATGAAGACACTAAGAGTATAAGTACTCCCATTGGTACCTCAAACTCTTTAGATCTTGATGAAGCTGGGAAACGAGTAGATCAAACATATTTTAGAGGTATGATAGGAAGTTTACTTTACTTAACATCTAGTCGACCAGACTTAATGTTCTCAGTATGCTTATGTGCAAGATATCAATCCAATCCTATGGAATCTCACTTAATGGCAGTAAAAAGAATTTTTCGCTACCTTAAGGGAACCATGGATCTTTGATTATTTTATACTTCTGGAAATGATTTTGTTCTAAAAAGATTTTCTGATGCTGACTTTGGTGGATGTAGAATGGATAGAAAAAGTACATCCGGAACTTGTCATTTCTTAGGAGATTCATTAGTTTCTAGGTCTTGCAAGAAACAACATTCTGTAGAACTTTCCACTACTAAAGCCGAATATGTAGCAGCTGGAAGTTTTTGTGCTCAAGTGTTGTGGATGCAACACACACTCACAGACTATGCCTTGAGTTTTACTAAAACTCAAATTTTGTGAGATAACACAAAATCCATTTCCCTAAGTAAGAACCCTGCACATCACTCTAATGCAAAACACATAGATATTAGGCATCACTTTCTTAGGGATCACACACTAAAAGGATATATCATCCTTCATTTTATCGGAACGCAAGATCAACTTGCTGATATTTTCACAAAATATTTGCTTTCTGAAATACTTGAATACATTAAACAGAAGTTAGGAATGATAATCATAAGGTAATATTTCTTCATTAACATCTTGTTGAACAATTATCCTAAGAGTAATAAGCTCCTTTTCATTGGGGGAGTCCATTTGATTGTTAGAGTAACTAAATTTTTCAAATTTAGATTTTCAATCTTTTCGGAACTAAAATTCCGAAATGGAAATTTCCGGTACTGAAATTTTCAGAATGGATATTTTCGTATAGAAAAATTCTGGAATGGAAATTTTCATATTGAAAACTTCCGGAATGGAAAAATTCGTACTGGTATTTCCATAACGAGATTTTCTTACTGAGACTTTCATAATGAGTTTTTCGTTTTCAAACTTTTGTAATGAAATTTTCATGCTGAAAATCTTGTAATGATTTTTTGTTTTCTTTGTTGAGTTTTTCATAGTGATTTTTTCAAAATAGGTCTTTTCGTAATAAAGGTTTTTCGTAGTCATTTTTTTAGATAGTTACCCATTATGAATAATCCTCCTAATCCAATCTGAAAGGTATGATTTCTTTACTCAATGTTTTCGTAATCATACTTTACTTGCTGATATTTTTTTTATATTTTGTATTCAGATTATTGTTTTCTTAAATCCTTGTTTCAATAAAAAACTCAAAAGATCGGATTCAAGTTTTCTTGAGAATTGGTTTTCAACTGTCAGATATGATATCAACTTGTTACAACTGTTCGATCAACCGAGGAAGATGAACCGTATTTTCGTTGCCTATATAAATAGGACCCCAAATGGTTTTCCCACACCGGTTTTCAAGCTCCAGCATCCCGAAGCTCTGCCTATCTGTTTTAAGGCCATTCTAAACTTCAGCATTCTCCATTCCGAAATTCTCAGTAGTCTTCAGATCTGAATGTCTGTGGAAGCAGATTCTCAAGACATGTCTTCCTCTAATCCGATTTCCAAGTGGTTAGTATATAGAGAAAGGCTGGTTCATCCTGATTTCTTCAACAAGTATGATTCTATTATATCCAAGAACATTATGCTTAACAGATGTGAAGATGTTGTTGTATCTAAGCCCAGAAATCATGATGAAGTATTTTTGGGTTTTCTTATAGAGTTCTATGAGACAGTTTCCTTCGTAAAGGAAGATAGTAGGGACAAATTATCGTTTGAATCTTATAGAAAGACTTATAATATTTCTTATGCTAAGGTAGCTAGCATGGTAGGGATGAACAATGAAGAAGAATCCGAGTTCATTTCTCATGTTTTCCCAGATTCAAAGGGAAGCTTCGACAAGGAAAAGGATTTGGAAACTCTTGGACTGTCAGATGATAAGGTTCCGAAGATTTCATCTCTGTCTACAAATTTCCGGATTCTAGAATTATGGGCACAAGGCCTTATCATACTGAGAAAGGGTGAGAAAGTCATTTTGAAGAAGATCGAGATCTACATCCTCGATTTTCTGATAAATCTGAGGATGTTTAATCTGATGAAACACATTCTTATTACCCTTGAGAATGTTACGAAAGGGAATCTGAGAGCTCAGATCATAATGTATCCAGCAATCCTCTAAAAGTAGATAGTTCGGTGCCTTGAGTCTTTCAAGGAGGCTTGCAAGTCTAAGCCAATAGTTTACAAGATTATGTTGGTGAGTGATGGTACTCTCAAAAGGATGGATGTAGCATTCGACAAGAAGACTGGTCAGTTTGTTGATTTACCTGCTCAAGAAGAAACGGTTCCGAATGTTGCTGACCCTAAATCCTCTAAGCTAGTGAGGAAGAGAAAGTTGAAAAAAGTTGAAGGTGAAGAAGAGAATCCCAAATCTAAGGAAGTTCATTCCGCACCTCCAAAACTGAAGAAGAAGAATGATTACCCAGATGAAGTAGTTGCTAAGTGGAGGGAAATCAAAGAGAAGAGAGTGCAAGGGGAGCCTCAGTTTGTCTTGGATCCTGCGGAGGCTAAGGGCTTGAAGGAAAAGACAACAGATGAGCAAGAAAAACAAGCGAAAGAAAAGAAGCTCAAGAAGAAGATGTCTGAAGCAGAGGTGGTTCCGGCTTTGATAAAGTTTACTGAGATGGCCTCTGGAAACATTCCTGTTCCGAGATCTTTTTCTTTGGAATCTCTACCTGAGACTCCCGGAGGAAACTTTGTCGCTCTGGAAGAGGCAGCTGCTAAGCGTGTTGAAGAAGTTGAGCTGATTGAGAAAGTAGAAGAGCTAGAAGTAGTTGCTGAAGGTAGTGGTGAGACCGGATATATTTTGAATCAAGTAGACGATAATAAGGGGACACCTTCGGAACATTTGTCACTCCAAACCATAGAATCCGAGTCTTCTAAGTTAGTCACTCCAGGTAAGGATGATGGGAAAGGAGAAGAAAAAGTAGATTATCATGAAGAGGAAGAACAACTTATACTTGATGTAGCTCAAATGGAGAATGTAGAGGATTGTGCTTAGAATGTTGCTGATGAGGAAGATAATGTTGTTCAAGTTTCTGATAGTTAACAGAAGACTCTGGAAAAACAATTCATTCCGAAAAAGGATAAGGGAAATCAACTTGTTGTTGATACCCCGAGCTCAGTGGTTGTAAAGAGAATGGATGTTTGTGATTCTTATAAGAAGAAGGTTGAGCATTTTGAAGAAGAAAATTCTCCAAGAAAAGTCTCGGATTCAGAGTCATCTTCGTTGGGGCATGAAATTGTTGTTCAGTCTTTAATGAAATTGGTGGGTACTATTCCAACATTCACATGTATAGATTCAAGATGCCAGATTCTTCAACATTCTTTGAATCATAAAACAGTCTACGTATCCATGGTTATGGACAAATGTGTTGAGATTGAGGCTCAGTTCAAAACTTTCTTTGTCAGATATGAAGCCCACAGAATATCTTGCAAGAGGATGAATAGTTAGTCAAGGAAGACTGTAGAAGAGATGAGGCTCTTTTATGAATTCCATGATAATGTGAAGTATTCCTTTGAGACAGAAGGAAGGAAGATAAATGAACTTAATTCATCTTTTGAAGAAAAGAAGACAGATGAAAACAATTTCCGGATTCAAGAAGTAAGAGATCTGAATGGGAAGCTGAATTATTTTTCTCAAAACTGGAAGTATGAAAGGGATCATCGGATTGAGTTTGAAGAAAAGTTGTTAAAGCAAGAACAAATGTTGAAGGATCAGGAAGAAAAGCTTCAGGATTAGGAAGAAAAGCTTAATGCCCAAGAAGAAAAGATTTAAGCTCAAAATGAAAGAATTGTTGTGTTAGGGAAGAAATCCGAGGAATACCATAAATATTTGAAGAAAATAAAGACTATTCTTAAGGGTCTCATGGCAAAGGAAAAAGATCCAAAATAGACAGATCTGATCTTTTTTTCTATCTAATCTTCTTTGCTGTTGAGCTTTCAAACTTAATGAAAATTGTGCTTGCTCGGTTCATTTGTTGTTGCTACTAATTTTTCAGGTACATTGTTATATTTTCCATTCACTGGAATTCTTTTTGAAAATCACAAATGGGGAGAAATAAAAGAACCCTAATAAATGGGGGAAAATAATCTTAACAAAGGGTGAGAAATAAAACAGAACTCTAATAGAGTTTATCTAAGGGGGAGTTTTTCATTAAAGAAGACTTTCTTATTCTTAATGAAATAACATTCTGGAAATCTAGAATACGATCCTTAGAGTTTCAAAGCCTAAGGGGGAGTTAGTCGTATTCATCAACATCCATAAGAAAAGGGAGATAAGCCTTAATGTTTACTTTCTTCATAGAATCTCTTTTTTGTAAGGATGTTTGTGCTTTCCAAAAAGGGGTAGATTATTGAGTCAATAAGGTTTTCCTTATGACTTTTACATTCCATCTTGTTTTGAAAATCACAAACACCTTATCTTTAAGGAAATTTTATTTCATAAGGAAAATTTCTTTTATAATGAAAATCACTTTTATAAGGAAAATTGCTTTCATAAGGAAAGTCTCTTTTATAAGGAAAATCGCTTTTATAAGGAAAATTGCTTTTATAAGGAAAATCGATTTTGTAAGAAAAATTATCCTTATCATGTTTTCATCCATATATTTCTTATGTATAAGATTCGGATTCATTTCTATATTCTCGGAATTGTTTGAAACTTTGATATGAAGCATTCTGTTTTAGGTTCCGAATTTTGGATGAGAACTGTAATGAAGTTTCACTCCAAATTCCAAATGAGAACTGTAATGAAGTTTTATTCCGAATTCCGGATACGAACTCTGATAAAGTTCTACTCCGAATTCTGGATACAAATTATCATGTAGTTCGACATCAATTTCTCATTACGAATTCTGATGGCGAATTCTCATTACGAATTCTCATTCCGAATTCACCTATTAAACAGAATTTGATCATCTTTTCTTTATACACTCCGAATTGATTTAGACTCTGAATATTATTTTTTGTTAGACTCCGAATATTCATTTTACTTATTCTTTTATAATTTTTCTACTCTTTGACATTTTGTTTACACTCTGAACCTTCACTTCGAACATTATTGTTAAACTTAAAATGATGTCGTACATTCTGTTACACTTGTTTTGTTATAAAACGATGTCGTCTATTCTATTATAAACTAACTGTTGGTTATGTTACACGTTTACAGGTCCCTCTGATTTTTAAGGAAAATATGACCGTTGGAAAGGAGGTCGACCTTGCCTATAAATAGGAGCTCATTTGGAAGATCTCACAACAACAATAACAACAACTTTTTCGACATTGTGCATACATGATGTGGAAGTGATTTCTAGAGAGAGAGGCTCTTATTAACTCTCAATGATTTGTGCGACTCCGAATGTTGGTGATTAAATTTGAGGACTTCCGGGGATAGGAAGACAGAGGTGCTGAATGCCTTGATGATCGAGGTCTTTCTTACTGTGGAAGACAGAGGTTTCCAACTACTTAGAAGTTGAGGGCTTGCGGGGATAGCAAGACAGAGACTCCGATCTTCTTATTGAGGGCTTACCCTGGTGTGGGTAAGACAGACTTGCTTGAAAGTATAAATCAAGGGACATTTATCCAAGGTTGTTGGATACCGTTATCTTTGGGTTAAAAGAATTATATCTTGGTACATGTAGTTTTACTACTTTTTTGTTTCCGCTAAATTTTGTAATGTAAGGAAAGTATAACTTTATTATACTTCCATACTTGTACTCTGATTCATTTAGATTCTATACGCTTTAAGGTAGAATCTTATATTATAATCTTTAGTTATATTTCATCTTCCGGAACCATATTTCCAGAACCTACTTTCGGAATCTCTTTCTTATTTTAAGCAAGTTCATAGAACATGACGTTTATAACTTCATTCCTTATTCCAAGTTTTCAATTGGTGTTAGAGGTGTTGTGAATTTTCTTAGTTTAACTTTGTGGAACATAGATCTTTTCTTTTCTTAAGGAAAAAATTGTTATTCATAACTAACTTTAAAGGTTCCAAAGGAATTTTTAAAGTATACAATTCACCCCCTCTTGTATATTGAGCATCTACATCATTATTTCGATCCTACATTATTTACTGTTGTATATGTAAAATTATGATAACAGATAAAGTTAAAAGGTAATTCCATATATATCTACCCAAAACACTCCTCCTCACAATCCCCACGTCCATGTGCTTTTGGCCACACCAAAAGACAAAATCTAAGCACCTCAAGGGTTTTTCAAGAAGGGGATATTCAAGAGGTAATTTCCCCAAAATACCTATGTTGTTATCTTTTATTTTTCTACATTATCCCCACCTCATTCATCCTTCAATGTATTATAAATATAGAATCACACATTTTCTAGTTTTTTATTTTTATAATGTAACGTATCACATCCATTTCATTTTTCATTTCCTCTTATTTAATGAAATGAAACTATTTTCTAAGATATGTTAGTTAATCACCTCTGTAAATAATGTTCTTTTCTTCTTCCATTAGCAACTTCAGGGTTGTACATAAAACTATTTTTATATTTAAATAATATTAATATATATATATTATATCCTATTTACTATTATGTTAATATTATATTAAACACACTTTTGTTCATTCTATATTGTGTAAATATGATAATTTCGATTGAAGAAGTGCAGACTACAACCCACTCCAAGCGATGAGATTCGTTTATACTATAAATGGAATAAATTAAGGAATAATATAGTGAATATTTACTATATATGTGATATAATAAATCTAATATGATATATATATATATATATACATATATATGTATTTTACTTTCTTTCTATCAACCAGAAAATTAAATAGAAATTGTGTTCATGGATACGTATGACTTGTCGTCTCCATAAACGGTGTGTTTTATTTAATTTATATATATAATATATATATTTATAAAATAAATATATATGATATATAAAAAATGTTTTAAATTATGTATGTAATTAAATTATAATCTATGTAATATTATTATGAATACAATGTCAAACCACATACAATAAACCAAACAATAGTGGCCTGAAAAATTTCTTTAACTTGGAATTGTTAATAAATGGTTAAAATAATGTCATAAAAGAAAAAAATATGACATAATAATTATTATTATGATTATTTAATTATTTAATAATATGTTTAAAACTTTTATATAGGTGTTCTGGATGCGTACAAAGAGTAGCAGACCTAAGGTAAGGGAATTATATTTCACTTTTAATTTTCGTGAGATATAATCCATGTTCACCATATATTTCATCTATATAGGGTATGTACTGCCCATATTATATTTCCTTCATCGTTAAATTTATCATCATGGTATTAAAATATAAATTTTATGATATCAGTCTTATGGTTTAAATGTTCAATGTGTTATGGGATGCTTTGAATGTTTATAGAAATAATTATTTCTCATTTCAATATTCTTGATATTATTTTCTATAACTATTTATATTTATATAAAGGAAATATATTGGACATATTATTTATATTTTTATTTTCATTCATATGTTTTAAAAAAATTATTTTTTAATCATTTATGTAAGGGATAACTTTGTAATATCATTATTAACTGAGATTCTTTATACATAAGTATTTACATGGGTTTTTTTTATCATTTTGTCCATTATTTCTAAACATGATTTCATAATTAATTTTAATATTATTCTATGGATGGTTAATGTAATTTTTATCCATTTTTACTTTTGACTACAGGACTTGAAATGAAACTTTCTTTAAATTTCTATACATGGAAATTTTTTTTCTTTTCCGTAAAAAGTAAGAGAAGCATGTTTTATTTTTACATTACGACATAAATGGATTTTTACGCTTTTATGAAATGTTATTTTGATGATTCTTCCAATAAATGTATACATATTTATGTTCAAATAAAATAATTTATTTTAAAATAGCTTAATGTCTTAAAAAAATAATGGAAGAAAGGTTATTTTCTTCAAAAATCAATTTCAAGTGTTTTATAAATATTATTTTCCATCTAATATGACCTTCCTTAGAAATATCCCTATTATTACTATGTTTTTACTATTTTTATGATACTTATGAATATTGGTTTGTTTACCCAAGATTATTTTATGATGTAATGATATTTGATAAAACCATTTTATCCCTTTTGTTACGTTATGATGAAATGATTATGAGTTTGTATCTTTTTGCATAGGTTATGATAAGATTACATGTTTATGATACCCATTTAATTTCATGGGTTATAATATGATTCTTTATGATCTTTTAGAACATTTTTGTATTATTTCATTATGATATGGGTGGGGCCAATATCATTATATAATAAATAGGGTAAAGAATTATACCTAATTAGATAGACTAAGATGGTCTCGGGAGTGAACCAATACTACCAAGATGGTAAGAGGAGTGAACTCATGCTACAATGATACCCATGGGGGTGAACCATGGCTACCATGATGGTATGAGGAGTGATCCCATACTATTAAAATTGTATTTTAAGAAAATTCTTGCTTACTATGTAAATCATATTATATGATTATATGTTTTCAAAAATTACACAATTTATTCCAATATTAAGCTTTCATAGATTATATTCTTTATTTATTTATGATTCATTTCAGATGAACTATCATGCTTTATTGCATGATTATTATTTATTATATTTGATATACAGTGCATGATCTTTTATTATTACGATCACATTATCATACCCCTATGCTCATGGTTATACTCTTATGTTTCCATTTTTTACCATTACTGAGCATTTGAGCTCACACCCTTTTATATTACTTCACCTAGTATTTGAAGTAGGTTATTAAGTTAGTTTTTGAAAATGGGTTCTAGTCAAGAAAGATAAATATAGAGACGATGTTTATTTTTTATGGACGAATTATTTATGTTTCCTTTTTTACAATGACACTATGAAAATATGATCATAGTGTGTGTGTGTGTTTATTTAATGTTTTATGTATTCCAAAAAAGTAATGCAATGTCCATGTATTTCATGTTTACAGTCCTTATAGTAGGTAATTGAGGGAAGGATTAGTCAACCTTTTGAAATTAGTATGTGAAAACCTTAGTGATATACTTAGAGATACAAAAAATAACATGTCTAGTGGTTTCTATAAGGATAATACTAGGAATAATTCTATAGTTTATATAATATAATAGATTTCATAGGATTAAACCTAAGGTTCCATAGATTTTAAAGTAGGGGTCATGATTAAGGTATTATACATGTAATTTTTCATGTTTATGTGGTCCCTCATTACGATAAATTTCTCTAAGTCTATTCTTTTTAGTTTTAGTCATTAAATAGAAAATGAAAGAATCACGTAAATGTGAATTGTGATGGGAAAAGAAATGAATGTCCTTTGGGGATACTGAATATTTGTGGGAGTTGGAATACGAAATTTCATTGCTATGCACTCCCATAATTCTCATGCTATGAGTAATGGTAGTCCTCTAAAAGATTAACGGAGAGAAAACAATTCTATTGAGTCCTTCATGAAGAAACTTCTATGATCATTCTTTTATTCATCTAATCTTCTTGTTTACGAACAATGGAGCAATACAACTAAAAAAATATTATTTATTCTCAAGTGTTTAGAAAAATAAAATGTCATTCTGGTTATTTATCCATTAGAAGGTGAAGCGGACTAGTGGTGGACTCTAAACAAGAATAGGAGGAGAAAATTTGAAATTGAATCCATCAATTTAGTTCAATTCAATAACATATTCTTCAATATGTACATTTCTAATATTTTAGGTAAACATATATTAAATGATTTTCTCATGATAAAGCAAATGGATGACGAATCTTTTGTTACCAATGAATCCAATTTCACAAGACATGCGAGATATGCTTCTGGAATTATCATCCTACCTGAAAGTAAAGTTGATAGGTTATTCACTAGATTATATTCTACACTCATTTTCAAATTATATATAAGATACATTAGTAGATATGATGAGATTGTGTTTTGTGTAATCAAGGATGAAGTGTAGGCTTATGTTATGTACCAATCACATGGTTTTGAAAAGAAGAGGAAGATAAAGTTTAAAGGGAAATTGGAAAATCATGAAGATAAAAAGGAGAGCCTTACTTTATTATCTATGTGTGGGAGTAAACACTGATGAAATTGTATTATGGGGTATAATTAATTTTTTTATGGTGGAAAAGGAATTTTCATGCATTTGAGTGCTAAGGTGATGTGAATAAGTTAGATAAAAATGTGAACGGACAGAAAGCCTCATAGTATTCACCTCCCCCACTTGAGTTATACAAGTGTAATACGAATGAGTATTCTGTTAACCAATTTTTTGATATATTTTTTATCATGGATGATCAACATAAAAAACCACTTTAGGATAAAAGAAAATGAAATTCTCAAGTGATCAATATCGGTGATGTGGAATACAAAAATGAAATTGTGAAACAATTTAGTGTTTATTAAAATTCAAGAAAAATGTTGTGGAAAAACATTTATAGTATTATGTAATAATGAAACATATTATTATTGGACCACTATAGTTTTTATTTAATGGTCAGAGAGAATATACTGAATGGTACTGATAGCCCAGAAAAGTGACTGAGGTAATAGGATGATATTTTTGAAAAATGCATGATTAAGGGAAAGATAACTAATAATATTAGAATGAGGTTGATATAATTAAATTTGGATAATGATATGTTGTATATGAATAATTAATTTGGATTATATTAGTTACCGTGGAACTAATTAAAGATTTATTAAGATGTGAGTTTTACTATTATGGATGATGTTATCAAATTTTTGGAATTCTGAATAAGGAAAAATTTATGTTTTCAATAAGGATATTTGGTAAATAATTTTTTTACCATAACTCAAATATAATACATGTTGAAGGTGTTCACATTATTACAATTTGACCAATAATAATTACTTGATGATTTATGACAGATAAATGTTAAGTAGATTTAGTTGTCCAATTTCTGAAATTTATGTTTTTTAGTTATTTTAAGGATTGTAAGGTTGTCCATTTATGGATTGTATAAATTAAAAAAGTAATGAATATTGTTATATTATGTTATTTTCTCACTATAGGGGGACTATGAGTATTAGATAACTTGTTCTATCCAATTTTTTGTTATAAAGGCATTTGGAATGACCTATCATTATATATATGGAGTGCATAATCTACTAACTCTTCACTTATGTTCCACTATGAAAAGACAAATCATTATTTACATTGGGCTATCATTATTTTTCTTACAATTTCTTGTTAAAAGAAATTTTTTTTGTTCATATTTACAATTTGGGTTTATATAAATGAAACTTTCAATTAGTAAACCATTTATAGCCTAGAATAGTTTTGAGGGTGACGTTCATTTTAAGGGGGGTAGAATGCAACACCTAGAGATATTGTGAATTATTTTTTCAAATTAATTTAATCTTTTTTATATTTCTCATTGAATTTAATAATGAAATTAGTTTATTTGATATTAAATAAATTTTTTTGAATTATATTCTCTAAAAAAGACTAAATTTTATCTTTCATTATATAGAATAGTAATGTTATCTTGAATTACATGAAACAACAACTTTCATTTAATGCTTGCATAATATGCATGACTGAGGCTTAGCAAATAATAATATTGTTCAAAATATAATGTAACCATGTCATTAAATTAGATTTTATCAATATTATTAACTAACATAACTTAATATATTTTATTCACAAAATATAAATTTAATTTAATAGTAAAAACTATTTAGAGATTAATATAATAACCAAATGAATATAAAAGGATAATTTTTAGAGATATGTATTAGTATTCTCACAGGTTTTTTAATCAAAAAAATTTATTTTAATTACAATTATTAAGTAATATTATTATAATATATATGTTACATATTCTATTAAATTATTTTTTATTTTTATCTAAAATATTTTATAGGCAAAAGATAAGAATAACTCAAATTTATCTCATAAAACCAGATTTTTTTTTCTGGTAGTCTTACTTTAATTTAATGAAGAACCCATATTAAATAAAACAGTTGACACCTTTCTATATATAATATGTTAAAATAAACTTAATATATGAAATAAAAAAAATAAAAATTTGGTTAAGACTAATTAGTTGGTATTTGTTTCTATATGGTTTAATGTATTAATCTAGAGTTAAAAATATTGAAATTTATTTTAAAACTAATTTTTTATATGATTTATTTATAAGTTTGAATTATAATTTTTATTGGTTTAAAATTAAAATTAAATAATTATTTTCAATTAATATGAATTTTTCCATTCTAATCAATTTTACCTTGAAATTAGATATAAAAGCATTTCAATATTTTGAATTTTTAATATTAAAAACCCGATTTTTAGTTTCATCTACATCGATAAATTTAAATATAATTTTCCAAATTATGAGAATTGAATTTGGGAAAATGGATTCCATATTTGTTATCCAAATTTCAAAATTATGTTTTAAGTTCAATTTCATTTTTATGTATTGAAAAGTTACAAGGGTAGAAAAATTATTTACCATTGTATATGTAAAATTTGGACAATGGTTAAAGTTAAATGGTAATATATTAACAAACCTAAAAATTGAAACATTGAATTTTTTTAGGTTTTTCTGGACCATAAAAATACTAAAAACATTAAATTAATGTATACATCATTTAAATTAATTCCTCATCAATGTGGTTAGTTTTTAGTATAAAATAATAATCAAAATAATCACTTGAACACACCTCTCCTCTAGTATAAATAACATATCTCACCTCCCTATTTAGACTCCCAATGCCTTGTAGATGCTCAAATATATTCCCAAACCTCTCCTCCTGATTTTCCCTAAGTCCAAGTGATACTAGGATCACAAAATGAACAGATATAAGGACCTCATGGGCTTTTAAATATGGGGATATTCGTGTGGTAATTTTCCCCAAATAACTCTTTTATTATCTTTTCATTTTCTACTTTCTCCCCACCTCCTTCATCCATTATTTAATGAAAATTAAAGAATCACATATTTAATGGAGGATTATGTATATAATTTAATATATAATATCCATTTCATTTCTCATATCCTCTAACTAAAATAAATGAAACTATTTTCCAAACTATGTCGGTTAATCGCCTCCTAAATAATGTTTTGTTCTTTTTCCATTACTAAATTCATAGAAGGCCTTAAATATTTTTTTTATTTTTATATAATATTTAAATATTTATATTATTAAATATTTCATATTATTTTAATGTTATATTAAACATACTTTCATGATTTATATATTATGTTAAAATGATAATTTTGATTGAGGAAGTGCGGACTACTGTCCCCTCAAATCGATGTGATTCATTTATAAACTGAAGTGAATGCATCAAAGAAGGATGTACTAAATATATATGATATGTATGATGTAATAAATATACTATGATATATATATATATATATATTCATATACATACATATATATGTCTTTTACTTTCTTTCTTTCAACCTTACAATTATATGGAAATTGTGTTCATACATACGTTCGGCTTGACGTCTCCATTAAAGGTGTGTTCCATTTCATTAATCTATCTATAATATATATTTTTAAAATTAATATATATTATATATAAATAATGTTTTAAATTATGGTATTAATTAAATATGAATCTATTTAATATGATCAATATTAACAAGTCAGAAAACATGAAATAAATAAAATGATTATAACCCGAAATGTCTATTTAACATGGAATTGATAATAAAATAATAAAATAAAGTCATAAAAGAATAAAATATGATATAATAAATATTATTATTATTCTTATGTATGTTAATAATATGTTTAAAACCATTATACATGAGTTTCTAACACATATGAAGATTATTAGACATATAGTAAGGGTATTCTTGTTCAAATTTAATTTTTGTGTGATATAAGCCATGTTAACCACTTATTTCTTGTGTGTGGGTTATGTAATTACCATATTATATTACATATCATTAATTAATTTATCATCACGTAATTTAAATATTAATTTTATGATATCGTTCTTATGGTGTCAATGTTCATTGTGGTATGGGATGCATTGAATGTTTAATGAATTAATCCTTTATCTATTTCAATATTCTTGATCTTATAGTCCATAACTATTTATATTTATATAAGGGGGTTAAAAAAGATAATATTTTGTCTATTACAATGTTCATTAAAATATTTTCAAAAATTAATTTTTTTAATCTATATATATTTTGATAACTTTGAAATATCATTATTAACTGAGATTGTTTATACATAAGTATTTATTGGGGGTTTTTTTTATCATTCATGTTCATGATTTATAAAAATGATTTCATAAAATATTATACTTTTAACCTATGTATGGTTAATGTGATTTTTACCCATATTTTACTTTTTACTACATGATTTGAAATTAATCTCACTTCCATTTTCTTAACATGTTATATTTTTTACTTTTATGAAAAAAAAGTATAGAATAATGTTTATTTTATCATATACTACATGAATGTATTTTTAAACTTTCATGAAACATTATTTTGATGAAAAATCCCTTAAAATTTTACATATTTATCTTCAAATAAAATAACTTCTTTTAAAATTGAAAAGTGTTTTAAAAAAAGTAATCATTTTTGAAGATTAAATGTTATCTTCTTCAATAATCAATTTCATGTATTTTCTCAAAATTCATTTACATCTAAGATGAATTTACATATTAATATCCCAATTATTCCTATGATTTGACAATAACTATGATATTATTGAAATCCATTTATTTACCAAAGATTATGTAATTTTGGAATGATATTTGATAAAACCTTTTTATCCCTTGAGTTATGATATAATAAAATGATTATGAGATTTTATCTTTTTCCATATGTTATAGTAAGATTACATGTTTATGATACCCATTTAATTTCATGGGTTATGATATGATTGTTTATGAACTTGTGGAATATGTATGTATTATTTCATTATGATATGGGTGGTGCATATTTGTCCCTCCAATGAATAGGGTAATGATTTATATCTAATGAGATAGACTAAGATGGTAATGAAAGTGAACCATGACTACCAAGATGGTATGAGGAGTGAACTCATTCTACTAAGATACACATGAAAGTAAACCGAGACTACCATGATGGTGTGGGGAGTGATCTCATGATATTATGATTGTCTTGGAAGAAATGTCTTGGATACTATGGAAATCATATTAAATACTTATATGTTTGTCTAAATTCCATGATTTTTTCCAACGTTATACTTTCAATGATTATGTTCTATATTAACTTATGATTCATTTCTGATAAACTATCATGATTTATTCCATGATTAATATTTATGATCTTTGATATTTAGGGTATGATATTTTATACTATGATCATATTCTCATTCCCCTATGCTCATGGTTATATTTATATGTTTCTAGTGCATAACCTTACTAAGCATCTGAGATCACCCCTTTTTATATTTCTTTTCCCGAGGATTTGAAGAAGGGTATTTTGTAATATGTGTTGAAAATGTGGTTCTAGTCAAGAAGAATCAACAAGTAGATGATGTAGATGTTTTATAAACTAGTTATTTATGTTTCATGTTTTCCAAATACACTAAACAAATCCGGTCATAGTGTGTTTATTTATTTTATGATTTATGTATTTTTATAAATTAATTTAATTTCTATTTATGACATCTATTAAGTATTTATAATAGGTATTAGAGGAATGGTTTTGTTATCCTTTGGAAACTAGGATGTGAAAACCTTAGTGAGATCCCAAGACAAACATTTAAGGTTATTCCTAGGGGTTTCCCTAAGGATAACTCTATGTATAATCCTAGAATTTGTTAATGATAATTAATTTCCTAGTATTAAACTAATGGTTTAATAGATTTAAATGTAGGTGTCATGATTTAGGTATACTAAAAGTAATTTTTCATTATTACGTGGTCCGTTTTTATGAAAGGTTTTTCTTAATCTATTATTTTTTGTTTTAGATAGTGGATGGAACCCGAATGAATCACGTTAATGTCAAATGTGAAGGAAAATAAAATGGTTGTACATTAGAGAAGATAAATGTTGTGGGAGATGGTATGAAAAATATCATTGTTATGCTCACCCAGATTTCTCATGATATGATTCATACTGGTCTTCCAAATAAATTAACGGAGGGAACATAATTCTATTGATCCCTTCATGTGGAAACATCCACCAACATTCTTTGGGTCATCTAATCTATATATTTCCAAAAAATGGATTAGTACAACTAAAATTATATTCTCTAATCTCAAGTGTTTATTAAATGGGAAAGTCATTATGGTTGATAATTTGTTAGGAGGTAAAGTTTACTAGTGGTGGACTCTAATCATGAAAATGAGGTGACGAGTTGAAATTTAATCCATTGATTGGGGAGAGTTAAAGAACTTATTCATCATTAATTACATTCCTTGTGTTCTATTTACAACAATTGAGAAACAATTTCTCATGTTAAAGAAAAGGGATTATGAATCATTTGTTACCTATTAATCCAATTTTAGAAGACTTGTGAGGTATGCTTCTGGAATTATCATTCTACCTGAATGTAAAGTTAATAGGTTATTCACTAGATTAAAGTAAACTATGAAATGGAAATTACCCATAGGAGAATTTTTTACCTATAAAGAGATTTTGTATTGTGAAATCATGAATTAAATAGTGGTTGGGGTCACTCACCAATCACAATGATTGAAAAAAAGAGGAATATTGATTTTAAATGGAAATTGGAATACCATGGAGAGAAAGAGTTGAGATATCAATTATTATCAACGTGTGGGAAAACCCATTGAGGAAATTGTATTAAGGGGATTAATGAATTTTATTACATGTGGAAAATAAATTCATCAGGAATTTGAGTGCCAAGTTGATGGGAATAATTCAAATAACAATGTGAATTGAGAGAAAGACGCACAAAATTAACCCCCCCCCCCACTTCAATTATACAAGTGTATGATGAATGTGCATTAATCTAACCAATTACCTAATATAAGGGTTATAAAGGATGGTTGACATTAGCATCCTCTTAAGGATAAATAAAAAGGAAAATCGCATGTGATCACTATCAGCGATGTGGAATACAAAAAAGAAATTGTGAAATAATTTAGTGTTTATTAAAATTAGAGAATAGTTTTTGGGAAATACATTTATAGGATTACAGAATAATGAAAAATCTATTTATTAAACAAATTTAGTTTTTAGTTAAGGATCAGAGAGAATATTTTGAATGGTATAGATAACCATGAAATGTGATTGAGGTAATAAGATGTTATTTTTTAAAAACACGTAATTAAGGGAAGAATAACCTTTAAAATGATAATGATGTTGGTATAATGACATTTGGATAATGATGTCTTTCATATGAATAAGTAAACTGGATTATACGAGTTACATTCGAACTGATTAAAGATTTATTAAGAAGTGGGTTATGCTATTATGGATAATGTTTACAAATATTTGGACATAAAAATAAGGAAACTTGCATGTTTTAAATAAGTATATATGGTAATTTATCATATTACCGTGATTCAAGAGAATACATGTTTATGGTGTTCACATTTTTACAATTTGACCCATATTATGTATTTGATGATTTATGAGAGATAATTGTTAAGTAGATTTGGTTCACCTCTTTCTAAAATTTAGGATTTTTAGTTTTTGGATGTATTTTAAGGTTATCCATTTATAGATATTATAATTAAATCTTAGGAAGATGTTCGTTAGATTAAATTATTATCACACTATAGCTGGACTTAGAAAAATTTGATAAGTTGTTCTAACAACTTTGTGGTGATAAAGACATATGGAATGACCTATCATTTTATTTATCGATTTCAAGATTTCATAAAACATTAGAAATATAATTTTATAAATAATTTCATTTAATAAGAGGTCAAGGGGAATTTTTTCCAGGAATGAAAAATCATGATATTGTAATAAAAACATGTATGGATATATTCTCAAAAAAATCCAACAACATTAGGTTAAGGGATTGTGATGTAAACAAGTGTCTTATTATAATCATTTTTAATTATATCAATTACCACATTCACACTTCTTTAGTTTATGATTTTTTGATTTATAACATTCATTATATCACCAACATTATTGTGATCAATTATCTTTATCAATGTTTATTATTATTTATGCTTTTACTCTATTCGCAATCTTTACATATGTTCACCGACTTAGAGACCTAGACATAATTTAATTTGGGAAATTATTATTTTCTCTTGAAAAGGAATTTTTAGTAATAAATTTTTTCTATGTGTGTTTCTAAAAATGAAAACTTGAAATAGTAAACTATTGATAATGCAGATAAATTCTGATAGAGAAATTCATTTTATGTGGGGTAGAATGTTACACCGAGAGATATTGTGATTTTTTTCTAATTAATTTAATCTATTTGATATTTCTCATTTCATGTTACATTGAAATTATTTTATACTATATTAAAGGTCATTTTTTCATATATTCAATACAAAAACTTAATTTTTTTTATTTATATGTTACACTATGATTAGCTTTAATTACATGCAACAAATACTTTCCTCTATGGCCTGCACAACACGCATGACTGAGGTAGAGAAAACAATAATATATTATTAAAATTTGATGTATCCTTGTCATTAAATAAACATTTATGAATATTATTTACTGACATATATTAATATATATTTTTTAAAGAAATTTTAAATTAATTTAATTGTTATAAATTATTTATAAATGAATATATTTACCAATTGACTATAAATGTAGTATTTTAATATAATACTATTATTGTACTCGCAAGTTATTTTAGTCCTAATAAATTAAATTAATTAAAATTAGTAACTAATTTTATTGTAATATATATTATATATATCTAGGTAAATAGTGTTTATATACATCTAATAGATTTTATAGTTATAATAAATGAATAAAACCAACCTAACACATAAAACCAAATATTTTTATTCAAGTTGTTTTAAATCTTTTTTATGGAGAACCCTTTTTAAATAAATATTTTGAAACATTTATTGATTTAATATGTCATAATAAACTTCCTATTTTATATAAAAACATAAAAATTATGTTATAATTAATTTTTGGTATTTTTTTGTAAGGTTTAATTTCGTAATCAATAGTTAAAAATATTGGATTTTAATTCTAAACTACTTTTTAATCTCATTTATTAATAAGGTATAATTATATTTTTAATTGTTTTATAATATTATTTATATAATATAATTTTCTATAAATCCAATTTAGATTATTTGAATTAAATTTAGATTGAAATTATATATAAAAACATTTCAAAACTTTAGAATGTTTCACTTTAAAAACCTGATTTTTAGTTTGGTCTACATAAATAATTTTAAATATAATTTTAGAAATTATGTGAATTGAATTAGGTAAATTCGATTACATATTTAGAATACTTTGGTTCAAATTATCTGGTTAATACAATTTCATTTTTATGTATAAAAAATTTACCATGGTAAAAACATTATTTACCATTGTACTTGTAAAATTATGACAAGGGTAAAAGTTAAAAGGTAAAAGGTTATCTTACATAAAAATTGTCAAATTTAATGGTTTTTAATGTGTGTCTCGACATTACACAGTCTATATAAGATTAAATTAATTTATAATTATTTTAAATTTATTCCACCTTAATGTGTTTATCTTTTAATATAATGTAATCAATAAATTAGTCACTTGAACTCACCTCTCCTCAATTATAAATACCATACCTCAACTCCACATTGTTACCCCAAAAGACTTAAAGATCCTCAAATATCTTCCCAATCCTCTCCTCTTCACTATACACACTTTTAGTTGATTCTATTCTCCCCAAAATCGTAGATATAAGTCCCTCAATGGTCTTTCAAGGATGGAATATCCAAGATGTAATTTTCTTAAAATACATCTCTAATTTTCATTTCATTTTCTACTTTCTCCTACAATATTTTTAAAATAAATGAATTATAACTTTAGAATAATATATTTATGGTAGTTTTATGTTTATAATGGTATATATCATATCCAGTTTATTATCCATGTACTCTTTTTCCAAGAAATGAAACAATTTTTCAAGTGATGTTGGTTGATCGCATCCGTAAATAATTTTTTTTTATTTTTCATTTCCACTTTCATGGATGGACATAATAATATTTTTATGTTTAAATAATATTTAAATATATATATTGTAACCTATTTAATATTCTGGTAATGTTATTTTATAAATACTTGCAAGCTTTCTATATGGTGTTAAGATGATAATTTGGATTGAGGAAGTGCGGACTATCACCCCCTCAAAGCAATGTATTTGTTTATACACTACATGGAATAAATTAAGGATGCATGTAAAGAATATATATGATATATATTATATAATAAATATAATATTTTATATAAAAATATACAATCTTGTATATGCCTTTTACATTCTTTCCTACAACCCAACAATTAAACGGAAATAACATTCATGTGTACATACTGCTTGTCATATCCATGAACAGTTTATTCTATTTAATTTATCTATATATAATATATATTTTTATAATGAATATATATGAAATAAAAAACATTTTTTACAATATGGACGAATGTTAATCAATATCTATGTTATATGATCAAGAATAACAAGTCAAAACACGTACAATAAACAAAACAATTATTACCCAAAATGTTGATTTATCATAGAATTGTTAATAAATGGTTAAGATAGATTCATAAAATAATTATATATGACATAATATATATTATTATTAATCTGGTATAAGTTGAAAATAAGGTTAAAACTATTATACACGAGTTTCAGACACGTACAAAGAGTAGCAGTCCTAATGTAAGGGAATTTTGTGTGACATTAAATTTTCATGAGAAAGAAGCCATGTTCACCACCTATTTCTTATTTATGGAGAATGTAATGACACAATTATATTTCATATCAGGAATACATTTATTATCATGGTATTTAAATATCCATTTTATGATATTGGTCTAATGGTTTAAATTTTTAGCCTGGGGTGAGATGCTATAAAGTTTTAAAGAACTAATCCTTTCTCCTTTTAAATATTCTTGATATTTTTCTACATAACTATTTATATGGATATAAAGGGGTTATAAAGGAAATATAATGTCAATTATTAAGTTCATTAAAAAAATTCAAAAAATAATTTGATGGTTTTAATTAAGAGATAACTTTTAAATATCATTATTATCCAATATTATTTATACATAAGTATTTGATGGGGTTTGTTTATCACCAATGTCCATGTTTTATAAAAATGATTTCATAACAATTTTACAATTATCCTATGAATGTTTAAAGTTTGTTTTACACATTTTTACTTTTGACTACATGATTTGAAAGTAATATTTCTTTCATTTTCAAATTGAGGAAATTTTTGACTTTTCGGAAGAAAACAAATGTACAAGAAAAATGTTTTATTTTAACTTATATGGCATGAATGGATTTTTACACTTTCATGATGCCTTATTTTGATGAAGAGTCACATAAAATATTACATAGTTATATTCAATGAAAATAATTTCTTTAAAAATTGTTCGATGTCTTAAAAAAAGAAAATGTTTTCGAAGAAGATATATTATCTTTTTTAATAATTAATTTCAAGTGTTTTATCTAAATTATTTTCCACCTAAGATTTCTTTCCTACTTCATATCCCTATTGTTCCTATGTGTTGATTAGGTTTATTATTTTTTTGAAATCTATTTGTTTACTCTAGATTATCTTTTGATGGAATAATGTTTGAGAAACCTATTTCATCCCTTGCATTTTGCTGTGAAAAAATGATTATGAGCCTATATGTTTTTCCAAAGTTTTTGTTATGATTACATGATCATGATACGAATTTAATGTAAGTGGTTATGATAGGTATTTCTATAATCTTGTGGGACATGTATGTATAATTTCATTATGATATGGGCGGGATCTATATCTTCCACCAATGTATTGGGTAAATATTTATATCTAATGAGGTAGACTATGATGGTCTTGGGAGTGAACCATGACTATGAGGATGGTATAAGGAGTGATCTCATGCAACTAAGATACCCATGGGAGTGAACCATGAATTCCATGATGGTATGGGGAGTGGTCGCATACTACTAATATGGTCTTGATAGCAATGTCCTGAATAATCGTATTTTATGTTTATGTGTTTTCCATAAGTCCATTTTTTATTCCTCTGATATGTTTTCATGGCTTATGTTATTTAATTATTTATTATTCATGTATGATGAAAAGTCAGGCTTTATGCCATTTTTTTGTGATCTTTGACATGAAGGGTATGATATTTTAGTATTATGATCACTTTCTTATACCCATATTCTCATGTCTATATTTACTTGTTTCCATTTTTTACCATTATTGAGATTTTAAACTTACCCCCCTTTATGTTTCCTTTCTATAGGATTTGAATAATTTTATTAAATAAGATATATCCAAAAGGGGTTATGGTTTTGAATGATAAAGCAAGATATGATGTAGATGTTTTACGAATCACTCGTTTTTGTTTTCTAGTTTCAAAAGACACTAAACTAATATTGTATATGGACACATTTTTTATTTTTTAATTATTATAAAAAAGAATTTTAAATTCCATGTAAGCTATGTTGTGGTAATTATAATTAACACAAAGAATTTGTCAATAATATAAATTAAACTATCCTTTCTAGGCTCCCATTGGAAAAATAGTATCACACTGTATGAAATAAATATGAATATAACAATTTTATTTTAGACTACTTCATAATACTTAAAACTCCAAAAACTATAAATGAATATCTATATTTTGAGACATGATGATAATTTCATTATAAATTTTTCACTTTATCATGTTTTCTATTAATAAATAATGTTTTTCTTGTAAAAATTATTATTACTCCATATTTTCCAACATTATCAGGATCCATAATTTTTAGGCATTATCTATATAATTTACACACAAAATAAATACCTAACACATGCCTATCATAGGTCATGGAAAAAAGAAATATAATTTTCCTTGTGCAGTATAATGGCTAACCAAGGTTGTCTCACTTGAGAATGTTTCTTAGATCATTCAGCAACTTAATCTAATTCACCTAGGATATAATTATTTTTTTTTGTTTTATGTGATATTAAATAAGTTTAATTTATTAAAATAAAAGAGATGAAAAATAATAAGAAACTAATATTCAAATCTAAATTATCATGCATTTTTAAGCAGGATGGAATTATGGAAGAAAAAAAGTTCTCCAGATAAAACATTCAGGGAGCACCTTTATTGACCCTCTTTAAAAATTCCTAGTGAACACACTCCATTGTATGTGTGAAAACCATAGTCTACACAAAATATGAATGAAAATTCCACTTAATGTTCACCAATAACACCCTCCATCCACCTCCCCAATCGAGGGAAAATGGGTGTAGATTACGAAGCTAAACATTAGACAACCACAGTGAGGATTACACCCACTATAAATTATCATTACAATTAAATCAAAGAATACTAATAACATGGTCTGGGGTTATAGATCCTGATTACTCTCATGAGATATTCCTCAGATAAGTTACTCATTATCATGAGTATTATAGTCCATGATTTTCACATGAGAAGAAGAACAGTGGGTGGATGGATGGAAATTAAAAAAAACAATGCATGAATTTTTTATAAATCCAAATTACAATTGTAAAATAAATAAAATAATTAAAAAAAATTTATAAAAGAAATGGGGAATATTTGATGTTGGGATCTGTCAGTGGAGATCTCCTCCTTGGTGCCTTGAAATAATGGATGGAGAATGAGATGCTTTGAGAGGGAGGAGCTCCCCTCCTTTTATAGGAAGGATTTGTCCCCTGAAAGATAGCACAATTTAGACCAAATAAACGACCTATTCACACATTCCACCCTTCATTAATGTTGTTCATAAATATCTTGTCTATCTCTCCTCAATATTTCAGTGAATTTTGACATCGTATGTGGGAGTAATTAATTTTTCATTGGATGTTTTTTTTCTAGATGAAGTTTCTAGGAAGCATCCATCAAAAGTATAATAGTCAATTTCAACCTTAATAACATCGAAACTCCCTCAAAATAATTTAAACGATGACCCAATGTGTCCTTGTTATATTATAGGTTGAATCATCATAATTGGAGTTGTGTAGGAAAATATGGAATTTTGTTACGGTGGTGGGTTTCACACTGTCCTCTTGGAAAATCTTTCAAAATCATTGAATTTTAAAAGCCTCTAGATGGATAAATCATCCTGTATTCCAGAAGAAAATTTTGATGAAAATAAAATAATGATTAAAAAAATATTCACTCAATTTCTATTTTTATTTTTCATGAAATGAAAAAATACAATTGATGAAGAAACCTTTCCAAAATCAAGAAATATTTGATTTTCACCGTTTTTCTCAAAACACTCCATAAATCCGAAATTTATTAATATGAGATCTAATTGATAATATGGGATGACTAAAACAATTGAAATTCATACAAAAAATGTGGAAAATATTATCCCAATTAATTCCCCCATAATTAAATTATGCTAGTCCTCGACTATGAAATATCAAAATGGAATTTAGAGGACCCCAATGTTACCAATATTCAAATTGAAATGTAATAAAAATTAAAAATTATCAATGTAAAATAAAACATTCATAAATACACATAAAATATCAATTTAATTTCCAATTTCTCAATGAAACCATAAATAAATGTATTTTATTTTCCCCTTTAAAAAAGTAAATGTTTCTCTCATTCATTCAAACTTATCAATTTATTATTATTAAGCATTCCACATCATGATTTACCTCACCTTTTAAATTTCCTCTAATATCTAATGATAAAATTCAACTACTGTTATTCTCATATCATTAGAACATGCACCTTATCCATAAGGTTGTAAAAGAACTACTTTCCCCAATTTGTAAAGACAAAAAACACATAAAATCATGGGGTCTATTCAATAATGGTTTAAATGACTCTAGGGATTATGTTTGATATATGTTTTAAAATTTAAGGCTCAAGAAGGAGTTTTAACTCTTATGTACAATGCATGATATCAAAAAAAAGTTTAATGAAATTATCCCCTTCAAAGTAGAAACACACAATTCCCACAAACTCAAAGTATGTCCATTATCAAGTAAAAATAATGAATGATTTGTGCATGCTCTTGAGATTTTTTTCTTTTTAGAAAGTTATGATTAGATAAAACGTCACATCAACCACCTAACCACATATTATTAGAACATAATCGATCTAGAAAATGGTTATTTTTGTTCTCCAAAATCTCAACCCATTTTTTGCTTCTTTTTTTGATTGTTTTTTCATTTTAATTTTTTAATTAAAGAGGGAAAAATAATTGAGTACAATGAATGATTACACAAACATTTACAATTCCCACAATATAACCCACACACTTTTTTTCATACAATGTAAATCATCCCTTCCACCCTGAATCACTTCACCCCAATAGTTCATCTTTAAAATATCTTGAAAATACCTAGAGTATGGTTGGAATGGATAATAATTCCTTGAAACATGGCTCATCTATATAAAGTACATTCATATTCTCTATGGTATAAAAGAAGGAATTATGTAAAGGTTGTCTTTAATAATACTATTTTTTCAAAATATGCCTCATTCATTTTAAATATGTTTTTGCATAGTCATAGCTTTGACAAGTTCAAATTCAAGCTTTCGTCAGTGACATGTCCTAAGAGCACTCATGATATATGGTAAAGAATAAATAGGAAGTACTTGGTCTATAAATCATCTCTAGATTGAGACATATTATATTGGACAATAACTTAAGGCATGATCAATAATAACAAATTAATTCACATTAATTTCAAAAATACAATGTATGAAAAATGGTAGGGAAATTTCATTTACATAAATTAGCTCATTAGATTAAATCACGAGTCGTCATTTCAATAAATATGCTTCACTTTAAACATTAAACTTTCCATTTTACTTAATCAATCTCATTGACATTGAAATCTAAAACATGGAATCATAGTTTTTGTAATAAACTCATGTCTCCTAGATAAGTTAAGTAAGAATTTATTTTGGTGTGGGCATGCAATTCTTATCATTAAACCTCAAAAAATATTTTGGACTAAAAAATGTAAATATTTTGAAGGATTAAATAATAAAAATGAACTCCCATCTGAAACAAAGCATCAGTACCCTTCCTATATTTCTTTGGGATTCCTTCTGCCATTATGATCTAACTAATGAAAAACTACACAATTAATAATAAGGATCATTTAATTTATTCTCAAAAATTTAAGAGGGAGTATGCCACATCCTGGAATACTTATTAAGATTGAATTTGAAATCTAAATTCCAAATATTGAAAATTAATGTATTAACAATCAAGTAAATGATAAATCTTGGAATGATCCCCCATGTGGGCCCTTGAATTTTTTATAGCCTCTAGAGGGTAGTACTAGATATTATCCATAATCTGTCAGTGGATTAAGCTTCTTTGATTTGAACCACCACACGTGGATCTTCCCAGATTTCTGTTCTTTGTTATTATTGAAGAGGAACCCATGGAAGTAGTTTACTAAATCCACCCCTTGAAAATTTGTTATAGATTTCATGGAGGGGGTAGTATGAATTAGAGAACCTATTCTTATTTTGTTTCTAATAAAACAACTATATTTTCTTCCAATGATGACTTCATGGGGGCTTCAGCCCCTTATATAATTTCCTTAGGATTATCAATATGGATCTCTCCATGATGGGTCTCCTCCAATAAATATTCAATGTCTTCAAGTAGCCCCATGCGTTCCTCAATAGGTGCATCTTTTTCCACATCATCTTCCAAGGTATAGTATGAGTTTTACAAATCTGAAATTTTAATAGAATTAAAAGATATAATCAAATTAGTTTAAACAAAATTTAATGAATTTGATTTTAAGAATATATCATCTCCCAGATTTGGCTCGACATTAATATCATCTTCAATTCAAATATCCTATTGGAGTCAATCTTCACTGAATGGAGGTATGTAGTATGGATCCTCCATAATTACTTCAAATTTAACCACTCTGGTGGTTTCATACATCATTCACGCTGGCTCTTCTTCTTTTCAATACTTGGATAGATCAATTAGTTCCTCACATTCATTCCAAAATTCATCTAGTTTTTTTTCTCCCCCACATAGCTCAGCAAGTAACTCTTTTTCATCTATCTCTCTAATAAATGGTTTAGTGTGGATGAATGACTCATTAGGTAAATCAACATTTACCCTTTATGGTTAAATAATTTGAATGACGAGTGGTGAAATTTCTTCGACCAATACCTTAGGTTCTTGCTCCATCTAATGGTTAGGTTTCTCTTGTGTTGTGTGGACATATTTTGTTTTCCTTTTTATTTGAATCTTTAGTCCTTACATGGCTTATTTATGTTCATTCACTTGAGCTCTATTGTACTCTAAAGTATCTTCATCTTGTTGGTTTTTCACTTGTAATTAATCATTCTACGCATAATAATTCATATTTGGACACATCATGGGAATTTTACCTTTTTATCTTTTTTTTTTGTTTTTTTTTGTTTTAAAAAAATGAAACTCTATCTAAAATTTAACAATAGATAAAGATAAGTAAACTACTGATTGGATCCCTAGAAATGTAAGCAGTTTTTACGCATGCCTTTCATAGGGAAATGGAAAAAGAAATTAAATTTTCGTAGTTCATCATAGAGGCTAACCAGGGTCATCTCACTTGAGGTGATTTCTCAGTTCGTTCACCTACTTAATCTAATTCTCTTTAAATAATTATTTTTGTTTATTAGTATATATTAAATAAATGTAATATAAATAATTAAAATAAATGAAATGAAAAAATCAATTCAAATTAATATGAAATGATAAAAATGGAATTAGTGAAGGGATGATGTTCTCCTGAGAGAACACTCAGGGAGCACCTTTATTGACCAGATAAAACTAATCATAGTGAACACACTCCATTGTATGTATGCACAACTTAGTATAATCCAATTATGAATGAAAATTCTACTTACTGATCACTATGAAAAACCTCCATACACCTCCTTAATTGAGGGAAAATGGTAGTAGATTAAGAAGTTAAACTTTAGATAACCACTATGAGTATTACAACAGCTATAAATTATCCGTAGAATTAACACCAAGAATATTAAAAACGTGGAATTAGGTTCAAAAAACCGATTACACTCTCAGGATATTCTTCAGATTAGTTACTCACGATCATGAGTATTATAGTTTATGATGGTATGATGAGTAGAAGAAAAGAGGGTGGATGGAAGGACATAGAAATAAAAACAATGCATGAATTTATTAAAAATATAAATTAAAATTTAAAACAAAAAAAATAAACAAATTAAAAACTAAATGGGGATTATTTTCAACCGACCTCCCTTGGTGGGGATCTATTTCTTGGTTTCTTGAAGGAATTTATGGATAATGGTATGATTTGAGAGGGAGGAGCTCCCCTCAATTTTCAAGTAGAATTTATCCCCCGAATGATGATGTGAAGTATAAAAAATATATTACCTATTCACACATTCCACCCTTCATTAATGTTGTTCATTAATAAATTTTCTGCATTTCCCCAAAATATCAACCAATTTGGACATCATATGTGGGAGGTAGAAATTTTTCATTGAAAGTTTATTTTTCAGGATGATGTTTCCAGGAAGCTTCATTCAAGAGTATATCACCAAATGGAATCCTTAATTACTTCAAAACTCTCGCCAATTAATTTTAGAGACAAAACTATGTGTTCTTATTCTATTTTAGGTTAACACCCCACAATTGGAGTTTTGTATTCTAATATGGATTTCTGTTACGGTGGTGGGGTCCACACTGTCTGCCCGGAAAATCCTTCAAATTCGTTGATTATTAAAGGCCATTAGATGGATTAACCATTAAATGTTCTAGAAGAAAAATATAAATAAAATAAAATAATTATTTTAACAAATATTATTCACTCAATTTTGATTTATATTTTTCATGAAATTATAAAAATACCCTTGATGAAAAACTCTGTCCAAAATAAAAAATTAAGTGTTTTTCAACATTTTTCTCGAAACACATTATAGATCCAATATTGAATCATATGTGGGCAAAATTTTAATTTTTAATGAATAAAACAATTTAAATTTAAACAAAAAATTTGTAAAATATTTTCTCAATAACTACCTCATGAAAATCATATGTTCTATCTTATGCAATTCACACTATCTATCTTATGAAAATAACATGTTTTATCTCATGTGACCTCAAGAAAAAACACAGTTTTAATGAATTTCATTTAGAGTTTTTTCAAATAAAATTCAAGGTGTGTGACCTACCACCATTGGGTGTTTATATAAGAAAATGTTTAATTGAAATTAACCTGGTTTTTGTGAGATATATGGGATCTTGTGATCATATTTTGCCTATTTTATCTGAGAATCATGAAATCATGTGATTGTATTTTATCCAACAAATTTTCATATAGTTTTGAACTACCTCAACAATTCCACATAGTTCTAATGCATTTTTCTTCATCATACAACTTCTTATAAAAAACTATACTGCATAACATAATTTTATGAAGTATCATTGGATCATTCGTGTGACCCTGTATTGTCCATAAATTTTTTCATGTGATAAATATGTGTTTTTTTGTGAGATGAATTCATGTTAAACAATTATTTTTATTTGAGTCCTTTAATTTTAGTGGGTTTATTCCTTAACGTTTCACAAGATAATGTTTTTCCCATGAGTTCCTTTATGTGATGAAATAATGTGGCTTTTTCTCCTTCATGATATTGAATCATGAGATACATAATTTCATGACATCCAAATTATTATAACATTAGAATACTTGGATCATCCCTGATTTATAAATTCAATGTAGCTTGGCTACTTAAAGGGATTCAGGTTCTAATTAATATTCTCCTACATATATCAGGATCTCATTTATTTTAAACGGACAAAAACATCGGCTCCGCCAATCAGCATTTGAGAGATTATGTGATCCAAATAATTATTATTATGCTTCTCAAGATCACTTTGTTGACAATGATATCCCATGATATACATCCTTTAAAAAATATATAATAATTAAAATGAAAATATGACAATAGACAAAAGGTTCACAGATTTAGAGATTCATTTGTCTTATTATGTTTTGGAACATGTTTCTCCCTAGGTAGGTTCCCCCCTCCCCAATTAGTCGAAGGGGCATGCATGGTAACTGTTAGGTGGGTGGCCAAACCACCACCAACCCTCCTGTGGGAGAAGGATGTAGGAGGGGGTGATGCAGCCTATATGAAGGGATCTCTCCCATCATTTCTAATAACTCATCTAGTTCTTGAGTTATCCAGTTTTATTGTTGTATTTTTTGAGGTGGTTTCCATATTTTTCAAGAGAGATATTATGAGGGTTTTCTCCTTTTAATTGTGAGATAGTGTGTACCCACTTTTACCCCATTCTGATGCTTCTATTTACCCTTGGGTTTTTACCCCTTCCATTTTGGGGGTTTTCCATGTAACATTTGATGTCATTTTTTTCTCATATTTCACATTATTTTTATCTCGTGATTATAACTGCACTAGTGGGCCAATAATTTTTTCAGTCCCAATGTTATGAAGTCCTTATAATTTTTTCACTATGATTCTGATGTCACAGTGAGTGTCTTTCTGTTCTTTCCACACAATCTCATTATTTATCATTGATTTTTTACTATTAGATCATGTGATCAAAAGAAAATCATGAAACATTTCCATTCGATGTCTTTCAATCATGAGAAGTGTTTTTGTGATATTTTATTTCATGGACTTCGTTCATGGAATTCAGTTGTTTTCGCAAAAGATGATGTTTCATACATTTAACCAGTTTGATAGAGATATGTCTTACTGTATTTATATATCCAATTTTCAAGAGATAACATGATATTTGGATTCATTAAAAGGAAAAAGATATAAATGATCATTTAAATTATTCATGGATTATTCACTGTGTAGAAGATATGGTAGCACGTTATTTCAAATATGCAAACTGCGCACGATCAGATGACAATGATCTAGTAGATCTTGTCACATTAAATATATCTAAATTTTTAAGTGTGACGAATAATAATACATTCTCTCCACATTCCACGTTGATTTATATTTTTTCCAGATGTGGTTTAACCATAAAATGCTCTCACTAGTGCTAGAAACCTCAAACCCCCTTTAGAACTGCCTAATTTTATCTCATCCCACAACCCTTCCACCTCTCACTGTAGAACCTCTAATGTTGCTCCCATTCTTTTGTAGGTCTCCCAAATGGGCATGATCATCTTTCTATATCTAGTTTTTCAATGATTCTTCCCCCATCCATGGTCAAAATCGTGGTCCCACTTGTGGATGGGGTCGATTTGGACTTGTTTTCTCAGTGGGATGAATCAATTTTAATAAAGAGAACATTTGAATATGTATACTATAAATGAAATTCCAATCCATATCAATTAAAAAATTTAATCCAAACCTCTTCAATCAATCCTTCACTTCCTTATGCAATAATAAATTCCATTCACTTGGAAACATTTAAATACTCTCTTTAAGTCATGAAATAGTTCATGTCCTTATGAAATTCACTATTATACCATATTTGAAAATTATATAGCACATGACTCAATAAATTAGGAACCGTTCAAAGAATAATATGGTATTAAAATGATAGTTTTATGATAATAGTTTTCCATGCATAACATCCAATCCCATTAGATGAGTCCATTATTACTACCACAAATGTAGTCAAGGGAAGCACTCAGGTTTTATCAGTTCCAATCAAAAACTGCTGATAAAAGGTGGACTTTTATCGGTGTATGAAAAAAGCACTGATATATCAAACCGTTATCAGCAATAAAATTAGTGCTAAGAAATGTTTTTAAAATAAAATATTTTTAATTTATATAAAATTTTTTAATTATATCAAAAAATAATGTTTATATTTATACAATATATAAAAAACATGTTTATTATGTTTATTATGTTTATATTGTATTTATGTTTATTATTGTTTTAGTTTTTTTATATATTTATGATATATTTATTATAATATATTTTTATAATATTATATATAAATAATATATATATATATATATTATTAAATAAACATAAAAATAAATATATATATATATTTGTGTTTCCAAATGAAATTGTCTATAGATGCGTATGTTATTCTCATGAATATATGTCCATTGTTTACCCTAATGTTGGCTATATATATACCTATTTTATTAATTCATTTCGTATATATTTTAAGCTTTATCTTCTCATGAATACTTAAAATCATGATGAATTTATTTAAATAACCAATTAATATTTTTATTATATTTAAAAATATAAATATTTAGTTATATATAACTATTTACATTTAAATATATTGTATTTAATTATAATTATATATATCTAACTAAATATGAATATGATTAAATAATTATAATATTGCAAAATATTTTTTTAAATGATAAATATATATTTATGAATACCCTTTGAATATATTTACTTATAAATATATGTATTTAATGAATATATACACAAAAAAAATGTTGATATATATATATATATATTTTTTATGAAACAAAAATTAAAATTACTATATTATTTTATATTTGCATATATTTAATTAAAATTTTAATTATAAACATATTTATTTAATAAATATATTGGTTATAATTTTATAATAATGAACAGATGATTTATTTTAGCATTTATAATTAAAACGTACTGATAAAACATCCATTTATCAGCACTTTTTAATCCCTGATAAAGATCATCCATTATTAGTTCCAAAACCCTGCTGATAAAGGCATGTTTTATTAGTGCTTTCAATTGAAGCACTGATAAAAACATGCATTTATCATCACATCTTTAGTGCTGATAAAGAATTTCCTTTATCAACGCTAGTCAAGTGCTGGTAAAGTAATTTTTTATCAACGCATTCAATTTTAGCACTGATAAAACATAGTTTTATCAGTGCTTATTTATGTAGAACTAATAAATTTGTCATCGGGTTTTATAAATTAACCCTTACATTTTCTGACTTCCTCACACCCCTCAATATCTCATGGAAGAGGATCCCTATGGATGTCGCCACTGGAATCGCCACTACCGGTTCTTCCACCACTGCTGATGAAGATTCTGCCATCGTTGCTGCTACTGCCACTGCTGTCACTACCACCTCTCCTCCATCCTCTCCTAGCCTACTCCCTCCTGTCCTGCCTCCTCCTCCTCATTGGCTGCCTCCGTGAACTGAGTTTCACCATGTGGTTCTCTTCAATTACGCCTCTCATACACCAGTACCTAACCACCACTGTCCCTCTCCTTCACTGAGCCTCTCCTCCACCATTGCCTCTCCCTTGTGGTGCCTCTCCTCAGTATCATCTCTCATACATCGTGAATGAATCACCACCACTTTCTTAACCACACCACCATGGATAGTTTTTTTCTCTTTTTCACTGGGTTTACTTTTTTTAATTTTCTATTGATGGTGATGTGTGAATTATATAGGCTAAACTCTCCACTAAAAATCATGGTCATTGGTGGTCATTGTTTGTTCACTAGTTATATATGATAAAATTAAATTTTCCATAACCATATTTTGAATGTGCTGATTTAAAATTTTTCAATGAAATGTAGATTTTCATCATGGTAGAATATAAATATTGTTATTTCTTAAAACTTATTAATTTAATTGGGTTCAATTTATTATAGTGGTGTTATTAGCATAATATTCTTTTCCCTATATTAAATTATGAAACAGTCGAAAATAATTTCTGATTTTATTATTCTATGCGGTAATAATACTACATAAAATATTTTAGGATTTTGTCATATTTGAATAATTTTATTAATATTGAAACTCAAATTTAGAATTTTGTTACATAAGTGGACAATGAGATGGAAGATACACTATACGTTAAATATATTATAAAAGGGGAAGCATGTCCACTATGGGAGACGAAATATAAATATTCATGAAAATTTTAATGGGAATATAGAAAATTACATTTATATATATGAGTTGTTCATGTAATGGTAATAATGTGCACACTTTGATGGTAATGTGTTAGAGTAATTCTTGTCAAGGGGAGTTTATACATTTCCTGAAGTGTCTCAGGAAGACCTTGGTAGTTCTACCTACTTTTTGATTTCAATTCCATATAGGACATCTTGTTATGAATGATTATGTATACTCAGAGTTCATGTGAACATGCTATGATGGAGAAATACATGTTGTCTTGTTTTAGTAAGCGGATAATTATGAGATATTATACATAATATGTTTTTTTCAATGTGAGATACGAAATTTTGAGGTTAACAAATATAATCTATAAAAAAATATTATTACACCATGTAAAATATAACGCTTTATCCTTTGGTCTCAGTAGAGAACAAGATTAAGATGGTGATTAAAATGTTTAATCCCAAAAGTATTAAAGTGAATATATGTAAGAAACTAACACAGTTCGACATTAAATGTCACTTAATATGGCTTGGTACAAGGCCTAAAGCCCATTCCAGATCACCATGGGTTGGTTATAACCAAATTTGTGTCGACACACATAACTATGTGAATGATTTAACAATAAAAGATAATAACTAAAATCACTGAAAATAATGGCTGAAAATAAGGAATAACACACCTAGAAAGTTCAATTCCATTACAATATCTCCCTAATAGGACTTGTAATTCCTAATTAGTGTCTCTAGAGGTCTGTCTCGACCATCTTGGGACACTGAGCCTATACATCAGATTCCTGATATACATCAGATTCCTAATTCCAAATATTATTCTTAAATATAACAAAAATTAAAATAACAGAAATGTTAGGCCGTATCATCTTTACCAATACCTGTTCAATCCAATCAACAATTTATAGTATTTGTTTCTCAGATTATGTTTAAATAATACCAATTTTTCTTACTTTACCATGTGTAGAAGTCTAAATAAAACTTCATTATGATTTTTCATATGATTCAAACCATGAACTAAGTCACAAACCATACTAGCCATTATCACCATGTTCCTCTAACAACCCAATCCATGCTCTATATGTTGACATAATTTATTCATTATTGATATCCTTTAATCGATACCCTTACATGAGTATTTATCATCTAAAGTGGAACTTAGCCCCTTATGCTCACACACAAAACTAACCACCTCTACCTATAGATTAGGTTCACCTACACACCGCTCCCAATGTTTACTAAGAAATTGCATCACTACCTAAAAATAAGCATGAATATATCTCATTTTCAACTGAATGTTGACACTCAAAAGCATTACCAACAACTCCCATACATGCTCATGTCACTAAACCCAATGAAATAACTCAAGGACCCATCCACATACCCGGACATGAATCTTACAATTTGAATCTCTACATCCTCACATGGGCTTGTTAGTGACAAAACAATTAGGAATTTTAGGAACCACAACAATTTATTTCCCAAATTACAAATTATCATGATTAGCTAACACCCACAATGAATTTCCAAACATGGATTTCATCACCACAATACTTATCCCTTGATATGTCATAGATCATTTGATAAAAAAATTAATTGTCTTACACACCTAAAACACCATGAATTAAAGGTCTTTTATTTTTCACATTACAGAGGACTTTCCCCATGAAAACATTATATCCTTTTCATGTTTGAATTATTAAGTATTATTTTAAAAGTATAATTTTTAAAGTGTTTTTAATTGTTATTTTTAAAAACATTGTTCCTATTCAATAACTTTTTGTTAGGAACTACTGGTAATAATTTTTTCAATTGTAATCCATTTCCCCTAAAAAAATTAAACATAATGTTTAATTCAATGTTTTAAAAAAATTTTGTGAAAAGGTTTTTATTTTCACTTATATTTATCATCCAAGATTTTTTTTTATATGTAGTGATATTGTATTCACAATTTATATGTAATTATAGAATGATTTATTTTGGAAAATGAGAAATATATTACTCTGTGATATCTTATATTCGTGTTTTGTGGGTTTTTTGAATTATTTAAGAAAAAAATTATTTTTCCATTTCAAGCTTTCATCCCACTAATTATCCTTTATATCACCCATCCCTCTTCCATTCTCTATTTCCCATAGGTTTATCCTTCTCCCATGAACTGAAATTTATTTTTCATGAGGATTTATGTATTTTTTTGAGTGCTTTACATGGAAGGTGATATGTTGTGTATTGGTTAGAATTTAGTTTAAAGTAAGAGTTTCTTTTATCTTCCTTTATTTTATTATTCATCGAATTTTTATACTTTGTAAATTTTTTTCAATTAAAGTATAGTAATTTATGTGTTCTTAGGTAAAATTATAAAATTATTTCTTAAATTCAAGGCTTTGAATAAAGGGTTTTTCATAATAATTTCATGTATTATTTTAAAAGTAGATTAATTATAATTAAAATAATATTAGAAAAGGTTCATGGGGTCATTTAAATATTTTTAATAGTAAATTTTTGTCTTATTCCTTTTTTGGTTTTTCAAAGGAATTTTCCATGTGCTTATAGAATTTTTTGGAAATAAAATTTGATTTTTAGGTGCTTCTAAAATCATTAAAATGATAAGACATTAAATAAGGTAAGTGAGACTCTACATAACATGTTGGTTTTCACATGTAAACCAATTTTTCACTTTAAAATGTAAATCATGCATTTCTCATGTGACCCTTAATGATTTCCCCTATATAGGTTTCACTAGTTATGGGTTATTGATTATTTATATGATTGATTTATATTGTAAAAAGGTGATGTTATATGTGATGGTGTTGGAGGTGAGGTGAGAGATATTTTTTGGTAAATATCGTGATTTATTTCTAACCACCATGGTTGTTTGTTTATGGTAACTTACGTATCTAGGTGGGATGTATTTATTCATGCTACCCTAGTTGGTACACAGAATTATATGGTCCCCCTAGTTGTGTTTAAAACAAGGATTTTGGGAAAGGTCCGTTATGATGAGTTTATTATGGTTTAATTTGGTGGATAATGTTATTGTTGGATGAAACATATATTAGATTTTGGTCCATGTAGTTGTAGTGTCATCTTGGATCATCCCAAATTAGTACCTATGGTATATCCGATGACATTTTGTTCCTTGATTGGTGGTTATATATAGAGGATTAAATTATTATTTTTATTACATCCCCCTTATGCTTGATCAGTGGTTAGCCAATCCATAATTTTGATGGCAGGAACACTACATACTACTAATAAGTACTACATATGGATACCATGAGACATATATGGAGTTCTGACATCAATGGTTTCCATTGGCTAGACAAAGGGATGTGATATTGAAATGTAGTGATATTGATAGAGGTTAACTTTTAAAATGATTCATGTGTTTTGAAATGTTTCTATAAAAATTATATGTCTTCTACAAACACTTTTTTCATTTTAAATTACTTTAACATGGTTTAAAAAATGAATTGGGTTTTTGAGAAAGGATGTTTGGAACTAATTGTTTTATTTGAAAATGGGTTTTTTATTTTAAGGGGGAATTTGTGTAAATGGTGGGTTTTTTGATGGGATTTAAACCATGATTTTATATATAGTTTTCAATGGAAATTGAAGGTCTAAAATGATTTTTACATGGTTAATTTTTATATCAATGTTTTGTTTATTTATTTTTTAAAAAATTAATATCAGAAAATAAAATAGGATGGACATGAATAAATAATGGATGGATGCCAATTTTCTGAGAAAATAGTAAGAAGATGGAGGGAAAGAGTTAATAAATTATGAAAAATATCATGAAAATGATCCTTCTCAAATACATTGTTTTTGTTTAAGTTTTTGTTATACTAGACAAGTTATTACAAAGGAGGTAGATGAACACATGATATGTCAGGGAATAGATTGAATTTATAAATGGTGGAATAAACATGGGGAAATAGAAAAATTATATTGTGACTGACATAATAGAAAGCACGAACGATTATCACATATCGACCGATAAAAGTTCCAATGCTCCGCTAATGAGTATAGAAGCACTCAGTTTGAATCCATAATGATTATACTTTTTAAATTTAGATTGTTTTTAGTTTATTGTTTTTGGATTGGGGGTTTCTCTGTAGATCTTAAATGAAGTGATTAATTAATAGTTTTTTATTTAATAATTTTATAAATATTTGGGTGAGTTTATTTTATAGTAATTATGATTGTGATATCCTTGATAATTTATTTACATTGCATTAAAATTAACACCCACTTCACAAGATAACGTTGATTGGAATTCTTAAGTGTTAAGGATTTATTCCAATCCCTATATTAACATAGGGTTATATTCTCAATCATACTATTTTGATGTTAGTGTATTTATGGTTCCAATAATCCATTAAAACCACACGCTAAACAAGACATTTCATTAATCCATGACATGTTAAGTCTAACATACACAATGTTAAATTAAAGAATACTCATCGAGAAAAATATCTCAATCGCTTAACATATATAAATAATGACCCACCACAATGGTATATTTACTCATCCATTAAGATCGTTTTTAATTTGGTAATATATTTATATGGTGATAAAATATAAATATAACAAAAATAATAGGATAAGAAAATAGTTGTGCATCGAAAAAACATGATCTATGAAGAGAGTTAAAAGAGACTTTTGATTGAATGAGGAAGAAAAAGAAAGGATGTGGTTTTAACATGATTTAAATTATTTTAATAAAATTAATATTAAACTAAATATGTTCAATGAGAATAAATGATATTGAAGAAAAGTTTTCATTAAAACACAATTACAAATAAAACACTTCTGAAATTACAAATGAAGGAAACTGTAAGAGTAAATTAAAACAATGAGAGGAGAAAAGGTCTCCTAAGGGAAAATTGAGTATGGAAGGTCCTCCAAAGCCTTTAGAAAATATTTGGTCATTCCAATGTGTGCTTCTATATTCAAAAATTCCAAACAAATTCAAGGAGATGAGGGGGTTGTATTTTTAACCCAAGAAGGTGGACTGTTAGCATTCCAAATCATCTCTTCTATTTTCATCACCAATTTGGTCATCCAGATAGCTGAATGTTGCGATATTGTTTTATTTAAATTTTTATATATATATTTTTACTATCATCCCTCAAATTGGGCAGCCATTGGAATTTGGAACGAAGATATTGTTATTTTACTAAATAGTTTTCACAAATCCATTTTTATCAAAACATTTTCAAAGGCTAAAATGTGAATGGGTTTTCAAACTAGAAGATGCCCTAAAATAAAATTAGTTTATTATAACACATTTTCCTCCAATATCATAGATTTCACACTGAAAAATCAATGACTTATTTGATGATTAACTCAGGAGAAAATGCAGGAATAGTATCTTAATATTAATTCTCGGCCATAATGGTGGGCTGACCTTCAATCCTTCATTTGGGCCCCCTTTTTTAATTTGGGACTTATAATTTTTATTCATGACTCATTGAATTGTTATCAGAATTTTTGAGGAGAATGATTAAATTTTTACTTATGAAGTGAGCCCAGTAATTCAATCTACATTGATGGTCAATTTTCTTTATATATTCAGTAGGACTTCCTATGTGGTCAATATGACCCTTCGAATGGAAATTTTTATCGAGTGATTCCTTCTAATTATATATGGGAAATTTAATATACAATTATTAAAAAAATAACCATACAATTTTTATCATTAGGGTGATTTTTATTTTTAGACCTCTATGCTGACTTAATTTTGGATGAATTCTAATAGTGCTCAAAAATTATATTTAATATTTAAATATTAATATTTTATATAAATAATGCACATTTCTTATGAAATCATTAAAGGGTTTATATAAAAATTTTGGAAAATATTAATAACATCAACTCCCCCAAACTTAGTCTTTTACATGTCCTCGTGTACAACAAATATAAAACCATGGCAAATATTATTTTCAATCACCAAAAAATATTAAAATTTTGTTTTCTCTAGTCAGCAGATGTTTAGACAATTTCATTCATCCATTTGGAATTCTACCACAAGTTATTATAGAAAAAATGATAAAAAATCATTTCTCATGCTCAAACTTAGAAATGAAAATTTGTGGCACACAAGACATACTCCTATCAAGATAATATAATTAATTTATGGAGCTTCACTAATTCACCAACAAAAACTAAAAATAATATAGTTTAAAATAGATATAAGCTTTCATTACCTGTCAAAAATTTCACACGAGTCACTATGTATTTTAAATGGATTTTCTTGTGGCTATGGGGTGGTAGGAAGAGGATATCCAAAAGAAGAGAAAAAGGGGGATAAAACACCAACATGAGAAAGGAAATGCATAGTCTTTGGAAATGATACCTAAAAGGAAATGGAAACACATATTTATGATCGAATGAAAATGTGAAATAAGAAACAAAATAGGAAGAAAATTTAATGTGCACTAGAAGATATAAAAATTACAAACCACAAAACTTCTCACAATAACTTGTGTTTTTTTTCTTTTTTTATATTTTTTTGAAAGTTGAACATGAAATAGATCTTACACTAATCTCTCATCCCATGTTTTATATCCTCATTATAATAATTGTAATACTTATACCTAGATTAATGTTTGAGGAAGAGTGATTTTTTACCGACCCAAGACAAAACCCATTCTTTTTTTCGTTGTTTTTTTTATTTTTTTGAACACTTTTCAATAAAATTTGAACAATATGTCATAAGAATATAAACATTCTCAAAACCTATTAAATGACAACCTCTCCCACAGACTGAAATGTATTCTTTCCCCCAATCATATTATAACATGCTAAAATCATCCAAGGGTACACAAAATGGAAACTATTCCCCCACAATTAAATTTAAAAAAATTATGAAATGAGAATCGATGTTGATATTGGGTGGTATAAGGCATAGGGATTGTAATGTGTCTATAAAATAAAATGTTTTCATAGGATCAAAGGGGGTATTAATTTATGTTTAATGCGAGGTTATTTTTCTATTATAATTCTCACGTGGCTCAGAAATTGTTTTTATAATATTAATGCACACTAAAGTACGAAATTCAGTTGGATGGTTCCCAAACTGAAGATTCAAAAATGGGGGTGAAATTTTTTTTTGAAAAGATTTCAATAGGTAGCATTGACATGAATGAAAATTTTGTTCATCACGAGTGGGGAAAATCATTTTCCAAATCAAGAAAAATAATCATTCAAAATTTGTTGGTTTTGACACAATATTCATTATCAAAATCTATAATGAAATGAATTTTTTTTGAGATGAAACCATGCCTTTTGACTCTCAAAATGGTTGGAAAATATTTGAAAATTTGAAGGTGAGTAAGTATGACTCCTAATTTTCAATATATTTTTTAAAATGTTTTTTGTTTTGTTATGTATTTTAGGTTTTTTAGTTTTTTATAAATACATACCCACAAAGAAGAGAATGGGAAAAAAGGTGTTGATAAAGAATTTGGTTACAATGAAAGAGAGGGGAAGAATAAGAAAGAGGGAGAGAAAGAGAGAGAGTAATTGGGAAGGGGGTGCACCCTGGTCTAGATTTGGTGGGTTGCTATCTCTATCCTGTGGTGGGTATATGGAATTCAACGGCTTCTTGGGGCATGTGTCATATCTAGTGATGCTTTGGAAATTTTTTTTACATAACAGTGAATCAAAAATAAGAAACATTATTCATTTAACAAAAAACTAAACACAAATTAATATTTCATAAAAGTAAAGGAAAACATGGGTTTCCTCCCAAGAAGCACTGAATTTATTTTTTCCTATATCTAGACAATTGCAGTGGACTACCCAAAGTCTGATGGTGGCCACTATATTTTCTCAACTATAGTGTGATTCCAGAAAGACATCTTATTTGGTATTCAAGATTTTTTATTAGACAGTGTATCAATTTCCTTGATTTTTTTCATGAAATTCAATGGGGGTTGAAAAATAATTTGACAATACACAATTTTTTTCTTCACCATGAGGATTGATTTTATAAAAAATGGGATGGTTTTCATAGCGTGGAAATTCGGGAAGATGTCTCAATTCTAATGGTTCATTTATGTAAGGATTAAATAACACGAAACCAGAGTTTGAGATCCCAATTGTTTTTGAATCATTTTTTTCAACACATACCAATTTAGAGTAATGAGGATCGATGGACTCATAAAACTGAATAAAATTTTCAATATCATTTATATCAATGTTGTTTTCTAAATAATGATCAATTCTAACCTCACGAGTGACAACTTTATTATTTAAGGAAAAAATATCACACACATGACTTCTATTTGGACAAGATAAATATATTTTTTCATGGATATCCTCACATATAACAGAATATTCAGAATTATGGATAGGAAATTATGATTATTGGAAAATCATATTTGTATAAAAAATGAGCATTCTTATTTGTTTTCCCCATTACCGTCCAATTTGGAGTAAAAGATGTCAGAGGCTAGATGGTATTCCAGAGAGTTTTAAAGATCATTAAATTCAATGGAGTTTCCATTTGTAATGTCAAAATCAACTTATACATTTATGAATTGGTTATTTGGGAGAAATATTCACAATATCCTTTATCTGTAGAACAAGAAGAACATGATGGATTGGGATTCAAAACACTATTGGAGAGAGTTTCAGAAGAATGGATCGTGAATGAATATTCATTCTCTGATGGGTATCACATGGATTGAAACTTTTTGAACTTTACTAGATGGTCCCCAAATTCCATGTATAAGATGTCATCTTGGACATAAATTTTGGTTTTAGATGTCATAGGGAACGTTATTCCTAGAATTAGAGGAGATTGGAAAAAAGTTGTCTCACCGTCCATTTCAATGACAAAGAAGTCAGATTGGAAGATAATATCATTGACACAGACAATGAAATCCTCAATTATTCCCTCAAAACTAGTAATGCATCAATTATCTAACTGGATGACAACACTTATTGGATGTATAAGACCTAGAACAAGGTTGGAGAAGATTAATTTGGGCATGACATTAATTGAGCCTCCTTATTCTATGAGTGAAACATTGAGGTTGGAACTACCAATTTGGATGGGACCATAAATGTCCATGGATATTTGCACTTTATAGGAATATATTACTGGGTAGAATAATTTTTGAAGGTACTAAGATGACTATTATGGGTGAACGATTTCTTGAGAAACTTGGCATACTTAGAGACTAGTTTTATGGAATCTAAAAAGGGTATGTAGACTTCTACATGTCTAAACATGTCAAGAATTTTGGGATTGGTTTCAAAGCACATTTTTGGTTTAAAAATACCTTGATAAAAAGGAATTGGATTCCTATGTGTAATAGAAGGAGGTGAGGTAATGGCTTTAGGTTCTTTTCCATGTTTCGTTTTCTTTTCATTTTCAATTTCAACATTCAAAGGGGGTTGTGAGAATTATCTTGAGGCAATGAAATTTTCTTCCCTTATCTAAGTGAAATTGTAGTTACATTACCGTTGGAGATGGGTAATGGTTGATCTGGGAGTTGGGAAGAATTTTATTGTTTTTTTGGCTCAGGTGGGATGCAAGTTGACCAATTAGGGAGTAAATCTTTTTGAGGATAGAATGGGTGAAGGTGGAAAGTTATTCTACTTCACTTTCCCATTGTTTCATGGAATAAGAGGCTTATCCCATATTTGGATTACCTTTATTTTGTTTCTATGGAAAGTGATTGTATTGGTTTGGGAATTGGGAAGGCTCACTAGGATAGTGGAATATAAGAGAAGATAGAGGAGGATTGATATTTTGAGGCTGAGGAAGAAAATTCTAATGTTCTTTGAAGTTACCAACACCTTTACCATATTGGAATTTGTTTCACTTTTTTGGAGGTAATTGAGGGGGATGAGATGTGGGATTACTATACCTCGAGCCTTTGATGAATGTAGAAGTGAAGGCCCCGGGGTGGGGTTGGTTGATGATTCAAATGAACTGACCTGATTGTTGAGGGTTGGTGTTCCTCTATGCATATGCTACATGGAGGTCAATTGGTACAGATGAATCGGATGGATCCTCTTGAAGTTGTTGAAATGTGTCGGTTGGATGAGATGGGGAGCTACAGATTTCACAGTTCTTTACGGGTCTAAGGAATGAATATTGTGGATAAAAAGATGTTGGGGATTTGTTAACCATAAGTAGTTGTCGTACAAGACCTGTAAGTTCACTCATCCACTCTTCCATCTTGTTTGGCTCTATATATTGAATATCTTGGGGCTGTTTGACTAAAGAATGTGCTCTAGTATGGAATTATTGTGTTTTTTAATCCATGTTTCTTATGAGATCTCTTGCATTTGTATGAGTTTTATCAACAAGATAACTACCACATGCAGCATCAATTAGAGTTCTCTTCATAGCCAATAACCCCTGATATAAGTATTAGATATAGAGTTGGTCAGGGATTCGGTGGTGCGGTCAGGTTTACACAAGCTTTTTGAACCTCTCTCATTACTCGCGGAGTGATTAATTTGGGAATTAACAGATACCACTTATTTCTTTTCGAATAGAAGTAGTACGAGAATCGGGGAAAAATTCTCTAAGAAGAGTCGCATCATGTAATTACATGTGGTCATGGAAACAGAAGGGAGGTAGTAAATCCATGAAATAGTAGATTAATCTAGGGAGAAATCAAATGATTAGAGTTTGTTTTGTTCCTCAGAAACTCATTGAGGCTTCATGGTAGAGCGCACCACTTGGAACTTTTTAAGGGGGAGATGGGGATCCTCACCGGCTAGCCTATAGAAATGAGGTAGAAGTTGAATCAAACCCGATTTGAGTTAGATTTAAGATGTAATGTTTGGATATTGAATACCAGGGGGTGGAAATTCATATCAGGAGAAGAAAGTTCTTTAATTGTTTTTTCCCTATAATTGGCCATTTCTAATTCAACTGGTTTGATGAGGACTAGTTCGTGAATTATTTTATTATCCCAAATGTTCTTCCTAATATTGAGAATTGTTCACTCAATTTAATGGTCAAACATATCTAAGGTATTGTTTCGGAAGCTATGGGGAATTAATAGAGCTTTTGGAAGAGATATAATGATTAGTTTTTCGTTGTATTTTTTTGTTTATTATTTTTATTAGAAGGTTGGGTTTTCATTGTGATTTTTTTAATTTTTTTTCAATTTTTTTTTTCACAGTAACCATAAACTATTGAATATTTAATTTCTCCATTCCTAGAAATGGTGTTGTTTGAATGTTTGGATGTTTTTTGGCTATCGACTGTTCAATTTTCTAATGCTCTACTATTGTGTACAGAAGCACTCGGGTCTAATCCTCAGCGATGATACTTTTTAATAGTCGATAGTTTTTATTTGATTGTATTTTGATTGGGGGGATATTTGCAGAGCGTAAATGAAGTGATTAATGATTGGTGTTTGATTTAATAATTTGATAAAGATTAGGGTGACTTCATTTTTATGGAGTTAAGCTTTTGATATCCATGACGTTTGCTTTATATTTAATTTAAATTAACACCCACTTCACATGATAACATTGAAAATTCCTAAGTGTTAAGGCTTTAATCCAAGCCTTAACCTAACCTAGGGATCTAATATCAATCATATCTTGATTATGGTAGTTTATTTATGGTTCCAATAATCCATGGAAACCACACATTAATCAAAACATGTCATTAATCCATGACATGTTATGTTCAATATATACAATTTTAAATTAAAGAATACTCATCATGAAAAAGATATAAATCGCTTAACATATCTAAATAATGACTCATAGAAATGGTAGATTTACTCAACCATTTATATGGTTATTAATCTTGTAATATATTATTAGGGTGATAAATTATAAATAAAACAAAAATAATGGGATAAGAAAAGAGTAGTTCGTCGAACACACACGATCGTTGAAGTGTGTTAAAAAATGGATTTTGATTAAATGAGGAAGAAAAAGGAATGAATCAGTTTTAAATTGATTTAAATAATTTGAAGAAAATTAATATTAATCTATAGAAGGTGGATGAGATTAAGTGATATTGAAGAATAAACTTGCACTAAAATAGAATTACAAAGACAAACACTTGTAAAATTCCAAACGAAGGACACTACAAAATTAAATTAAATTAAAGATAAAAGGAAAGGTCTCCCAAGTGAAAACATGGGTACGGAAGGTCCTCTCAATCCTTTGGAAGATCTTTGGTAGTGAAAATTTGTTCTCCTCTCTTATAAAATTCCAACCAAATGAAAGGAGAAGATGGAGTTGTATTTATAGCCCAAGGAGGTGGATAGTTTGCATTCCAAATCATCTCTTCAAATACCACCACCAATTTGGACATCCAAACAGTTGAATATCATGATATTATCTTCCTACGAGTTGTAGATATTGATTATTACAATAGTAACTCAAATTGGGCGGCCATTTGACTTTTGGAACCAAATATATGGCTATTTTACTAAATAGTTTTCACCTAACCATTTTTATAAGAACTTTTTCCTAGGCTGAAATATAAACGGGTTTTTGAACAAGAAGATGACCCCAAATAATAATAGTTTATTATAACAAGTTTTCAACACATATATTATCTTTTAGAGTGAAAAATATCAGCCATATGTGATGATTAAATCAGGAGATAATGTTGGAATAGTGTCCTGATTTTAATTCTCGTTGAGAATGGTGGGCTGGACATCAAAGCTTCATTCAGACAATTAGTTTTGGGATTTGGGCCATGAAATTTATATTTGTGACTCCTTGAATTGTTATGAGATTTTTTAGGATAATTAATTAATTTTATCTTATGGATTAACCCTAATAATTCAATCATCTTGGATGGTCCAGTTTGTTCATTTATTTGTGGGCCTTCTTCTGTGGTTCATATGACCCTTCAAATGGAATAATTGGCCAATGATTACATCTAATAATATGTGTTAAATTGAATATGGAATCCTATAAAACAAGAACCACATAATTTGGTTTAGTAGGGTGATAGGAATTATTAAACTAGTAAACTGACATTAATCTGGATGAATTCAAATAGTGCTAAAAAATTATAATTAATATTTACACAATAATATTTCACACAAATTATGCACATTTCATATAAAAACAGTAAAGGGAGTATATAAAAAGTTTCCAAAATATTAATAACATCAATTAAACTATGTTTTATGGATCATTTGATATGATTACATACATGGACAATAAGGAAGACTGTATCGAGGTCCTGATCGCATATGTGTATAATGAAAAATATCATATTAAAGAAATGACAAAGATAGTTAAAAATGAACATCGTGATTACTGAAAATTGTTTGAGCAGTTAAAGTATTTTTAAAAGAATAAATGTTATGATGGTTACACTAAATATATATCATTTTCAGCCATACTGATGTGGTATAATTTGAATGCATGCAACAGATGGAGTGATGAAATTTTTAATAATTACTTTCTCTCTTGAATGACATGATCCCAAAATATAATGAGCTCCTTAGCCAAAAATATGATGTTGAAAGAATGATACGCTTGATGGGTATGATTTCTTAAAGAATACATGCTTGCCCGAATGACTGTATAATGTTTCCCAAGGATAGAAAGTCACATAGATAATGCCCAAAATGTGGTGCTTCTAGACACAAGAAAGATGAATCCAGTTCTACAAATGTTTCATGGCACATTCCAATCATTCCAAGGTTTAGAAACCTATATGGAAGTGAGAAGACTACATATTAATTTACATGGCATGAAGACATAAGAAAATAATATGGAAAACTACAGCAACTTATAGACTCTCTTAGTGAAAGAGAATTGGACATGTGTATCTTGTCATTGTAAATAAGCCGAGAAAACATCATCTTTCATTATATGTAGATGGAGTGAAACCTTTTGGTTTTCAAAGCAGTACTCACAGTAAATGGCTTGTTATGTTGGTAAATTATAACTCTCATCTATGGTTTTTCATTAAACAAAAACACGTCATATTATCTATGCTTATAAAAGGACCAAAACTATTGGGTTATGATATTGATGTTTATTTGGATCCATTGATCGTGGATTTGAAAGTATTTTGGGATTCGTGTGTTACGATGTATGATGCTTTTAGAAACTAGGATTTCACATTGAGATCAATGTTGTATAGGATGATAAATGACTTTCCTTCAAATAGAAATTGTTCAGTATATATAATTAAAGGAACTCATGGGTTTCCCATCTACGAATAAGGTAAACGATCCATTAGGTTGAAACATTAATTTCATACAATTTCTAAGGACATATCAGATTTCTACCTCGATAACATAAGTACTGATCTTGGATGAAATCATTCAATGGAATTTCAGAAGAATTTACACCACCATCTCCATTAACATGTGATTAACTGTTTTAGAAATTTAATGATGTGGACACTACTTTTTGCAAACTATTCTAAAAAACCTTCAAAAAATGATTATAAATAATAAATCTTTTTCTTGAATTAGCATACTAGAATTGTTTGTAAATTATATATTTTCATAATGTTATGAATGTTGAAAAATAATTATGTAATAGTTTCATCGGCACATTTCTAAATTCACCCGGTAAAATAAAGGATGTAATTAAGGCTAGGTTGGACATGGTTCACATAGGAATACAAGAAATGATGGCACTAGTGGGGGGTGAAAATGAACTTTTCTTCTTCCTGATGCTAACAATCTTTCTGGGCATGTGGGATATCGGTTTTTCAACTTCTTAAATGATGTAAAGGTTCAATAGGGGTATTCACCAAATATCATGAACATTGTTTCAAATCATGATTTAATGGTTAATGTTCTAAAATCACATGACTTACATGTTTTATGTAAGATCTTATTATTATAGGTTTGCATATAATTTTTTCCAAGAATTCCCATCATACATTAATGAATAACTATTTTTTCTATAAATATATATGTTTCAATGATATAAACCTAACCAAATTCCAAAAATTGAAAGATAAATTTTTTTCATATTATGTGAATTTGAAATGTTTTTCCTGTGAACATTATTTGACGTGATGGTTTATTAGATTTTTTACTTGGTGAAAGAAATTCAGCTATGTGATTTAGTGCATTATAGAAGGATGTACCCATTTGAATGATATATTATTATTTTTAAAGGTTATGTCAAAAATCTATGTAGTCCCGAGTGTTGAAAGGCAATAAAATATATTGTGGAGGAAGCCATGGAATTATGAACTGAATACACGTTTGGTGTGACAATCATTTGGCTAATGAAATGTCATCACACTGGGAGACTTTCAGGTGAAGGAAATTTTGGAAAGGATATTTTAACAATCAATATTACCTATTCGGAGTAGACCCACCTTTACATTTTGCCTAAAATTATTGAAATTTCTCCATATATTGAAACCCACAAAAAATTTCTTACAGATTCAAATCCATCAAGGGATGAAAAATGGATATCAAATAAACATAATCAGTAGTTTGTAAGATGGTTTCATAGCCATATATTTAGAGAGTCAAATAAAAATCCAGAATCAATTTTAGAATAACATCGATGTCTAGCTGGAGGACCAAGTGTGTATGTATTATCTTGTGATGATTACTTAATTAATGATTACACATTCTATACTAATGAAAATAATGAAGACAGTACCACACAGAATAAGGGAGATACACTTGTGGGTAAAATTATGAATATTTCTGGTGCTAAGGACATAAATCCAATTTATGTGAATATGTCATATTTTTGAATTGTCAAAATAATATAGAAATTGGATTATACGACATTCTGAGTGACAATTTTTCAATAAAATTTGGTTGATAAAGGAATTTCTATAAAAATAGTTGATTTGGGATTTTTGAATGTTGATTTAAGTATGGAAGGGCACAATAAAAAACCATTTATAATGGCATCATAGGTAGTACATGAATTTTAAGTTCCCGATCCTGCATACCAAAACTGGTCAATTGTTCTGTGATCGACCAAAACTACTAAAGAGTTAGATGAATATTCAATGGAGGATATACCATTCTTTATGACATCACAATCATTTCACAGTGTTCCCAATGTAGATGGCATTTTTTACATCAGAGGATAGAACAATAAAGGGATTTGGATAGTTCATAGAGGGGTAAAATCCATTGATCCATAAAAAATAGAGAGTTCAATAATTAGGTTATATTTTTTTCTATTATAAATCATTGTACTATATGTTAATATATGTTCCTGGTTTCTTTTATGTTATCTTATGTAAATGTTAAACCACATTTCTATAAAATGACTTTGTCACGGGATTATACTCCTAATCCTCAGGCACAACAGGTTTCTCAAACTACTACTGCTCGTAGTGTATACAAACAACATTTTTCTCAACATATTTCCTTATGTTAATATCTTTCCATTGATGTTTTTATGTTATCTATATTAAATGTTAATCCAATATTGTAGATAATGACTTCTCCACATGATGGTGCTCCCAATACCTATGAAAAATAGGTTTCTCAACCTGTTGCTACTGACAGTACAGATGAAAAATAAGTTTCACAACCTCTTGTAGTTCCTATTAGAGACGTACAACCACCATATGCGCATGATGATGATAACCCAATAGATCCAGAGGAATATATTAATGACGGTGGATCCAAGGAAATGATAGGTGAAAAACCACCGGTGACACATAAAAAACTAGAGTGCCATTGTTTGCTGGTATTATAAAAATTCATTAAGGATAAATATAATGGCATAAAATACGAGATTGGATAGAATAAGAGAGGCCAACATGTTAACCCCAACAAGGTCATGTGCAGTAGTTACATTGGAATCATCACTACACAACACATAACCATTGATTTAACTATATGGAACTATATTGTGGCTTGGATAAAGGCATTAATGTGTAGAGATATTAAATTTACATTATGATATCATTTTCTTAATTTACTAAAATTTAAATAATTAATCATTGACTTACACATCATCATCTATTATAGATTTCATTCAATGTAAATGACTTAAAAAAAGACTACATTTTAAGGGTTTTTGAATGGATTCACATGGATATTTTACAACATTGAATGAAATATATTTTTAAGTATGTTGTATAGAAAATAAAACCACAAGAACCTATTATTTATGTACACATGATAACCCAAGAATCATGCAATTCAATTACTAGAAAACATATGAAACAATATTTTCAGGTATATTATTTCTAGTAAAACGTTTTTTGACAGTACATGTATTTATCACTTTGTTTGCCAATTTTTTATTTATGAAACAACAAGTGAGTGCTTATAATAAACAAAGAGCATCAAAAATAGTGTTACCCCACTATAAAGCAAGGATAGGGGTACGCATCACTTGAAAAAAATTTGGTACATATTTTAAATATACCATAATACTTTTATGTGACATAAAACAAAAAAATTACAATATTCTTTTTTTATATGAATATTTAATATTTTAAATCCCAGACACTTCCATCACACTCAATTTTTTATGGAAGGAGGTGAGTGTAATTAAAGATGTAAAACTTAAAGATGAAAAAATACAAAATGTGTGGAAAACATGTGCATGTATGACATAATAAAAATCTGTTTTTCTTTAAATCACTATTACAAAATAAAGATTTATTAATTTCTTATATTTTTATATGACATAGTTAGATTAATAAAAAACACCCACACTAGATACAGACATTATTTTAGTGACCATGAAGCAGCCAGAAATGTGTGGTAGTGTTAGAGGTGTCGGTTTAGTGGTGACACCCTGAACATATTTTGAGAAAAAAAGATAAGGATCAAACTGTGGAAATGAAAAATATGTGACAAAAATTAGAAACATTTCAAGAATAATTATAATACCAAAGATAGCTGATAAAAAGTTGTATGGGTTGAGGAAATGAGAAGAAAAAACACAAGAACAACCCATGTGTGATGATCCCGCCCAACCCCCATCAGTTTTCAGGCGAGTCATTCTACAACAAAAACAGTAATTAAATGATGTAGTTAATTTTTTAATAATTTTTTATATGAAATGTGAATTAGATAGACACTAGACACTGATAACATTATATTATTGATATACTACAGGGTGAAAATGAATGTGATTTATGAATAGTGAAAACATCGAGCTATTGGATAAAAACGACTTTGTATTTAAATATTAATTTATATTATTTAAATTTATTTTAGTTAAAAATAGATACATAATACTTTTATAAGTTCATTGTAATTCATTAGAGTCATTTTATAATATTTTTTGATATATTAAAATTTATTGAACTTTTTACCGTCTTTTACCCACCTCTTAGGAGAATTTGCAAATTTATATTTAACATAATTTTACCACTTATGTGATTGAATTTCAAAAATCTGATAGACATGGTTAATATCAGTAAGTATAATGTGGTTTAATAAGATAAATATAATTTTTTTTGAATATTAACTTTTTACTTTTATTTACCACTGTTAAAAGTAAATAGTGTAATTAAGTGTGTAAATGATATTATTATTACCCTAAAACATGTAATAATTATATTGGATAAATTTAATTCAACCAAAAACAACCTTAGGAATAAAATATGTCCATTTAGTTCTACTTGGATTAGATTAGGACATTTATTATTATTTTATTTAAAGAAGAGTTAAAATTGTTAAAAACAAAGTTTAATAACTAAAACATTTTTAATATTTGGTTATGCATAAGATAAATTCGACTATAAATATTAAATAAAAAGATTAAAGTTTTTACTACATATTTGTATTTTATTTATATTTTCTAGACATTAAATAATTTAATTTATTTATGACACAACGATGATGCAGTAATTACATTATTAATGAAATATTAATATAGTTGATATTATAAATTCCCAAATAAATGTAATTTGAGACTTTTTATGAATTAAACTAATTTTATAGGTAAAAATAACATATTAGGGTTGGCTGGATGAATTTCTTTCTAAGTAATAATGCTGTTGTAAATTTATAAAAAAACAAAATACCAAATAGTGTCAAAATTGACATAATGGAGTTTGTAAAAACAATGTTATATTATTTATTGATATAATGGTCTTAAAAATATAAGGATAGGAAAAAATAATTATATAATAATATATATGATTTTAATTAAACAATTGGGGTTATATTGGAATTTTATAGTGTGTTTATTAATCATATACTGTAAGAATAGAAGAAGATACAGTAAAAGTTTAATTATTTTACTTAGAGTTAAATCCAAATGATAAGGTTAAAATGGTAACCTAAACTATTCTAAAACCTATTGGTTGAACTTATTTCTACCCATCCCAACCATATAATCGACAAAAGTAACTTTAGAACCATTATAAATTGAATATGAATTTATTTTAAAATAATAGTTTATGTTTATTCTAAGGTGCCTCTCACCCCTCTTATAAAAGGTAACTCCCCCATCTCTATAATTCACACCTCCAAAGCAATTTGGCTCAGACAAACCCTGCCCAAATACCCTCTATATTATCCTAAATGTATCCTAGATTCCTTCGTTTAGTCAGAAAGCCATCTTATGTAGCCCTTCTGATCAAATCGAAAAGAAGAACCCGAAGAAGAGGTAATTATCTCACCACATATTTCATGTTACTTTCTTCTTCCACTTCATCCTTATTTGTTGTTTCCATTATAAAAAAACTAAATCATGTATCTTCTATATACTATGAAGTTATTATGAAACTTTTACAACCATATTAGTTATTTTGTCCATCATTTGAATGAAAAAGTAACCACAAGTGTGTACGTACGGCTTACCGTCTCCACGTCGTGGTGTAGTTTGTTATTCAATCATTTCATCATTTGGATGGGTATAATAATGAGTATAAATGATATAAATAATAAATATAACATTATTATTATTATTAATATATGATATATCATCCAATTATAAACGCTTTTAATATCAATTGAATGATATTGTTGTTCGTCCGTACGTACAGACTACCGTCTCCACGAACGCGATAAATTTCATTTCCCATAATTAACCATTCAAGTATGATTATAAAGTATATATAATAAATAATCATGAAAGATATTACAAAATAATTATATGGGATTTATGTACATATATGTTTCATTCACTTCATTCAATTCAATTAAATAAGGAAATGAAAACAGCGTCCATGCGTACGTACGGTCTACCGTCTCTATTAACTGTGTATTTCATTCCATTTATCGATCTATCATATGTTTTAATTTGCTGAATATATATTATATATAATCATGTTTTAAATTCTGAAATTAATTAATTCGGGATATAAGTAATAATATCAAGAACAACAATTCGAAACATGTATGATAAATGAAATGATTTTTACCAAAATACTGCTTTAACATTGAATGTACAAAAAAACGGGTAATATAACGTCATAAGTGAATCATATATGATATCATAAATATTATTATGGTTCTGTTGAAAGTTAATAATATGTTTAGACCTTCTTTATAGGATTTTTGGACATGTACTGAAGAAATTTGACCTATGGTAAGGGATAATTTTAAAAATCTCATTTTAATCCGAGATTGCTTATACGTAAGTATCTAGAAGGGTTATATTTTTCATCCATGTCCACAAAAGTTTTTCCATAATGTGTTTAATATTATTACATGTATGATTAATGTCATGTTTATCCCTCTTTGACTTTTAATTTGTGTTATGGAAGGAATCTTTCTTTTGTTTACCATACGTGGTACTTTTTTTACTTTTAAGTTAAAAGTACGAGTAAAATGTTTTTTTAAGTTATACAGAATGAACTGATTTTTTTAGTTTCATAACAACTTATTTTCATAAATATTACTTTGCAAGATTTCATGATTATTTTCAACTAAATCATTTTCCTTTAAAATTGAATGGCATTTTGTGAAAAGAAAAATATTTTGAAGAAGAATGTATATTTTTATCAAGAATTCATTTCAAGTGTTTTATCAAAACTATTTTCCATCTTAAATGGTAGTATTTAATATGTTTATGTTTCAAGTATAATGTCTCTATTATTTACATGGTTTGATTTTTCTTATCAGTAAATTATTTCCATTTGTTTTATTAGTATTATGTTATGATGGGATGATGATTATAAAATACATTTTATTCTTTGGGTTGTGATGAATGATTTATGTTTTTTTGTGGCACACATACGAATGATTTCCTTATGAAATTGGTGGGACATATATCTCCCTCCAATGCATTGGGTAAATATTTATATGTCATGAGATAGACATGGCTGGAAAATCAAGGGAATCTGGTTCACTAATAAAGTGCTGGAACTACAAGTAAACCCGGTTCAATAATGGACATTGTCCACTATGATGGTCTTGGCAGTAATGCTTTGGATAATATGGAAATCATATCATGTGGTTAATAGTTACCATAATTACATGTTTTATTCCCATGATATTAAATCATGGTTAATTTTCCTTTATGATCTATTACTTATGTACTTCCATGATTTATGTCATTTCACAATATTTTGATGTTTTGTGTTAATTTTTATACGTTCTAATGTTTATGGATTGTTTTTATGTTCTCCATATTTACCCTTACTGAGAATTTGATCTCACCATTTTTATGTTTTATTTCCCCCAATATTTAAAGAAATTTTATAGGTAAGAAAACCAAATCGTATGATCCTTATAGGAGATGTTTAAGATCATTCACCATGATTAGAATATCATGTTCTGAGTTTCCAAAGACACTAAACTAATACGGACTTTGGGAGTATGTTTTTGTATTGTAGTAAGTATTCTGAAAAAGTAAAATTATTTCAATGTATATCAAGTATGGTTCTCTATATTACACTTCCTTAACCTTTAACCCTTTAAGTAAATCATATCATCGCTCATGAGTTTTTACGGCCTACCATTTTTGAGTGTGTATTGAATCCATTATAATTAATCGCAATAAAATAAAGTTTCCAGATGTTTGGTATCGATAGTGGAATGTTTTGTTGAGTATTTATTCGTATAGGACCAAGAAACTATAAAATATATTAGGAAATGACATGTACTGAATGTACATTTCTTATCCATTCTATATGAATTAAAGTTTGCATTTGAAACTCATTTAATTCAAAAAAAATCAAGAAGAATATAATATGATGAAATCCATAGTTCCCTTAAGATAAAAAAGATGTAATTTTACAGATTTAATATGGGATTCATTTGTATTTTATTGATATCTTGTACATACGAATATTGAAAAATTAAAATATGGCCAAATAGATGTTATGTAATGTATTCCTCCTATTATACATCGAATATTTTTTTGAACAAACAGATTCCCAGCCTCATCAAGATCAAAAGTATTAGAGGTACTAATAAGAGTACAAAGGAATTTATTATTTTTTTATCATAATTTCATAAGAAACTGTTTTATATAAATATGTTTAGATATAAATATTTTTTCTAGTTTTTCTAAAATTTGAAAAACATGAAGATATGTTAACATACACATCATAGAAAGGAAAGCAAATAGTTGTGTCTGAGCCCTCTAAAGTTGTCTGTAAGGACGGAGAGGATGTAGATAAAATGGGTTTGAAGTTGCAAGCACCTGAATGTCAGCCTTCAGAATTCGTTCAGGATGGTCTTGATGTCTCCAAACAGCAAGAGACCCCTGTCTCTGTTAACACAGATCAAGAGGTTGCTGAAAAGGTTCAAAAAGATGGATCCTTTTGTAGTGGATCATCATCTGAAGAGGCGGATAAGCCTGGACAATTAGAAGAAGAATACCTGAAAACCATGGCTAGGAACGGAAAAAAATCAATGGTAGATGTTGATGGTTTCATCACCCCGAACCCAAAAAAGACTAGAAGACGTAAGGATTATTCACAAGTGGAAAGAACTATCGCCACTAGGTTGACTGAAGCTAATAAAATGGTTTACATCGGAAAAGACCAAGGAGAATTAATTTGCGAGAAATCCAGCGTTGTTTTATATTACTTCTCATTTCAATTCACGGAAGAGGAACAGCAAGGGTGGCTTGCTCATATGACAAAGCAACAAGATCTGTTGAAACAGGAGAGACATAAAGGGATTATCAATGAGGATCAATTCGAGAATGCTATGAAATTCATTTACTTTGAGAGATTGAAGTTGAAAGCACCACTTTCTTGATGTTTGTTTGTAGACATTCTGTATGGTCTTTGTTTATGGTTTACTGGTCACAATTTCTTGCTGTTCTAGCTGATCTGTGTTCCTCTAAAGCTGGTTATCTTTTGGTTTGGAAAATGCACACTCTACCTGGATTATTTTGCTGCTTGCTGATGATTGCTTCAAGGCTGGGATATTTTCTGGATTCTGTTGCAGATTGGTGACTTTTATTTTATGGTTGACAACTTTATAATGCTGCATTTTGGCTGTTTGCTGGTTTGGATTTTTCTCAGAATATTTGATGCTTTTCCTACTTGGTTTGATGATTTTGGGACCTGTCTGCTCTCAAGAAGTTTTGAAGGGATGGTTTATACTATTCACACTGCTTCATTTTCTGCTATTTTCTTATCAGAATCTAACATTTTTATTGGTGGTTTTCTTTGATGAGGATGCTGTTATATGCCCTTGATGGAGCATCTTTTTATTTCTTGATGGGAAGATCTTTGATGGCTGATCCTGGATGGAAGATCCCTATGCATTTTGAAGGACAAGAGATGGTATATTCTCCATGGGATGATGCTAAGCTTATAGAGTACGATGCTGCCATTGCAAAGGAACTGCAACTTTGAAGTGAGGTTGCTGACAAGTACAGAATGGGGTCTGAGTTGTATACAGAGTGCAGCAGATCACAACCTGCATCTGATGCTCTTTCAAAATGCACGAAGCTCACCCTTTCAAGATGGAGTGCTGATTGGAAGAGTTCTGCAGCTCTATACGAGCAGGCTGCCAATTCTTTTTGACTTGATAGAGATTATGAAAAAGCAAAAGAGGATTTTGAGAAGGCTTCACGTTTCTGTTTGATTTGAATGACAGAATATTCATCATGTTTCCTGCACTCTTGGAGAACCCCTCATGCTACTTGGATGTTTCTGTTGCTGAAGATTCTGAGCTGGATGTTGAAGATTAGCTTGGTCATATTCTGGTTGTTTATGCGGTCATCTACTTGAACCTCCTTGAAGCATTATGAGTGCATCTGGATGATGTTTGGATGGATTTCTGCTTGAATCTCTAGCATGCTGTTTCGAAATGGATGTTGTCTTTCCAGCATGATGTGCTAATCAGGATGCTGTTTGGAAATGATATGCTTTGTGCTCTGGTTGATGATCAGTTTAATGAGACTGCTGAAGTGTTGGATTGGAGTCAAGGCCAGAATGGATGATCTTGATTGAAGTCTCTACCTTTTTCCGGAGATCGATTACTGACTGGCTGCATCATTTTTCATTGGTATATTTGAGTTTCTTTATCATGTACCCCCGATTACTCTCTGCTGGTGTAATTTCTTTACACCTCGATTTTGTAACGCAATTTCTTTTGATTTTAATAAATTTCTCTAGGGGGCATGAATTGGGAAACCAGTTCATGTCACCACTTTTCTAAAAAAAACATTTCAGATCCATTTAAAGTAGTTTTATATTAATGAATGATGCAAAGGCCATTGGTTTTCTAATAAGGTCAAGTTATGCTATTGGATGGTAATATTACTAGTAATATACTCTTACATTTTTATTATAACTTTTGAAAACAAGACTATATTTATTTATAACTATTATTTCATTTGAATCACATTTATTCTAGAAAACCAATTCAGTCTAATTATAGATTTTTCATTCGGATGTTCTACTAATTCTAGACATGATTCAATTGAATGACACTAAGTTCATCTTTCATTGCATTAATTTAATCCTCATCACGTAATGTATCATTAATTTTTTTTCTTCGGATTTTGTTAACAAATATAGATGTTATGTTTCATTTTTTATGCAATTTTTAGTACTCAAAAGTTGATCTACATCACCAATGAATCATTCCCTAAGATGATTCATAAGAAACAACCGATATATTAGGACTCTAATGCATGTTCTTTAATAATAAGTTGAAACAATTCCCGAGGAATAACTTTAGTAACATATTCATGAGCTACTTATTTATGACAAGAAAACTCTAACAGTTTTAGAAAGTTAGTTTAAGACACAACATATGAGGATATTGGTGGAGGAATTTTGAAAACAAGAGGATTAGTATTATCAAATATAACATGCAATGTTTATTTAATTATACATGAATTATTATTAAAAACTCTACAAGATTGACTAGTGGGGGAACAAAGGAAAAATATTCCTTCGTCAGATATCGGGGAAACATATATAAATTATCTTTAGAAATCAAAATTAACAAATTAAAACCAAATACATTTATGTAATAAACTTTTGGTTTTATTCCTAGCCTCAACTCATAAGGGGGTTTTTTATGAAAATTTCTAATTAAATAATGATTTATAGTAAAGTCTATATTGCTAACAACATTACACAAATTTTTTTTTGGAAACTATATATTCTCTCAGCATTATTCTATAAATCTGTTAAAGAATCCTATTTTTTCTTTTGACTAACCCATTATAATGGTGGTTTATAGGTGATGAAAAGTGATGTTCAATAACTTTCTTACTATAAAAAAATTGATTATATGTATTTCCAAATTTTCTACCATGATTATTCTGAATAGTTATCAAGGAGTCTTTCTTATCATTTTTAACTTTTTGTTACTTTTTTAGAATAGAAAAATAATGAAAAATTCATTATTAGAAAATAAAAAAATGTTTATCTAGTGTAACCATCAACAAATAAAAATACATAGTATTTTCCACCATTAATTGAAGTTTATGTATAAATAAATATTTTCATGTGGAAAATTTCAACTAATCGGAATTTGTTTCTTCACTAATATATTTGAAAAATATATTATGTTGATTATTGTATTATCAATGGTTACAAATATTTATGTATCAATCCTATTATCTGGTATATCCATAAAAATTCCATTGCTTATAAATGTAGATAAGTTTTTACAGTTATAGTGTCAAATTTGGAAGACATTTTCAATCACCAGAGGAAGGTGCATGGCGATCCCAAGTTTACTAAACAAGATAAAAGGGGCTCTATGGAAGTTGTGGGTTATGTAATGATAGTGCATTGAATTAAAATTCTTTCAATTACTCAATTTTCTGTAGAAGAATTAGTGGTATCATACTTGAATGGGTGATACATCTAATTAGTGAGGAAATCTCTAACTAGGGTTAGGAATGTGAGGAACTAAGTCATGGGTCCAATAGTGTATTGAATTCTGAATATGGGTTAAACCAAAGAAAAACCATGTCATATCTCAAACTAAACAAAAAAAATATAGCATGGGTGGTGATGGATGGGATGAGAGAAACACCAAATATATATCATGATATGGGTCAAAAGGGGAGAGACAAACATTAAATGATAATGAAATGGGTTGATATTGTAATGGTCTATAGATCCCAAGTTGGAAGAAGGGGCATAATGAAAATTGGGACCCGAGGAGCTTCATTGTCTCCATGAAGAAGAAATACATGGGGTATAAGGACTACTCAAGCCTACCAAGACCAATAAAGACATGGTCTTCCAAAAAAGGTTCTAACTACAAGGTACATGAGCTCGAGGAAGTGGAAGGGCGCAAGTAGGATCAATACAAAGGAGACGATATAATTATAGAGGAAGACAATGAGTAAAAAAAGGTAGAGTATCTTTTAGATTTCTTGGGGATCACCCAAGGGGGATGCATAAGAGAAGAAAGTGTAACAACATGGGGAGATGCTAGTATACTCCATTTATGTGTGGCTATAGAAAGGGGTTTCATACTCTATGTCCATTGCACCTAGACTTCAGTGGGATATAGTTGCAGTTTCCGAGAAAGATCTAGACCTCCTCATTAACATTTGAAAACAAATAATGGAAGAGTTTATTATGATGATGCAAAAATATTATGTAGATAATATGACGGGAAGACTAATAAATGTGAGCACTAAATAGGAGCAGAGTGCATGGATTGATAAGTAGGATCATATATGGATCAGAGGTTTCAACTAAGTGAATGTCAATAAAGATGAGTACAAGAAATCATGTGATAAAATGGAATACCACATTGATGTCCTTATAAAGGATTATATAAACAAATAAGAAACCACTACCTATTGGAAATTATTTAAGGATAAGACTTCTAGTGGTCTCACGATATCATTCAATAATTATGTGGTCTTTTTAACAAAGTATATAGGAAATCATTTTTTGTTCCAAAAATTTCACCTAAATGTTTTTCTGAAAAGAAAATGTTGATTTTCAATAATCCTTAATATTATTTAATGTAACCAATATTGATCATCCATTTCTTTATGACAATGTATTTTATTGATCATTGGAACTTGTCTGTTTTTTCTGTAAACATTCTCCTGCAGATTGGTAGAAAGAATAAATTCCTCACTGTAACTATGTAGAATATATTAATCATTCTGAAAATATTCAAGGTAACTTTCATTACATTATATAATTTTTCTTATAAGGTTCTTATTATTTCCTAAAATAAATTAAACATATGAAATAATAGTATTTCATTGAATAATATTGTAACCTCATCCGATTATATTTCCATAAACATTATCTACAAAAGTAAATTTTTTACTGTTCATATTGATTATCTTCTTGAATAGAATATTTATTTCTCGTCATGTTCATGGAATGTCCACTATACAAGTATAAAATGTTTTTTGTTGGTATATTTTATATTTTATTGAAAACAAAAAATATTATTTTTTAAATACCCAAACCTTATTAGGTATAGTATTTTCGGAAAATAGTATTTTATGTGACCACATTTGTACTACATTTCTTTATTGATAAAATGTCATCTATTTTAAAATATAATACTTATGAAATCCTAAATATTGTTCACTGATCAATGAAATTTTTTTCTTCCACTCACCTGAAATTTGACAAGAGGTGAAAAATGTACTTTTAGGATCAATTTAATTGATACTAAGAACAAAATTTCATTGGTAAAACTCAATCTAGTATTATCAGAATAAGGTTGAATTTATTTATTAATTTTATTAATGTTTTACAAAATAGTTTTAAGCATATATTTATGTTTCTTCAAGGTAGAAATTTCATATTTTAATTTGACAACTAATTTCTTTTTATCATTTGTAATGTTTTTGAACTCTGTTACTAATATTTATTTGTGAACAATTTTTCTTCGTAACAACTTTTTAAAAATAATTGAAAGTTGATCATTTATTTAAATATTTTTTAATTTTATTTTCAGTTATTTTATATTTCATTAGAAAAAAAAAATTATTCTGGAATATTTCTTAAGAAATTCAGATTTAACATTATCATGTATTTTTACTAAGCTTATATAGGTAAGGTATTATCTTATTATAAGTAATATTGGTCATCAAAAGATTTAAAATTATTCTTATATGTTTACATTTCATTCAGATGATTTATAGTAAGGTATTAATCTATATATTCCTTTTATATTGGATATTTATTTGGTGTATGTACTTTGTCAAAAAGAAAAATGTGCCTTTGTTTAGAAAATTCATTTTCAGGATAATTCTTTGAAGAATATGCACCACTATAATTCCATGTGTCACAATAATTGAAAATAATTTTTCTTTAAACATTTAATATTTTTTTATAATTTATGTGAAAATTTATTTTATTCTTATGTTTCCATTTTAACTTTGGATAATCAGGTCGAATATTTCATGCTTTCTAACATTTAAAAAAAGTTACCTCAGAATCCTTTATATCACCTGAATATTTATGACCCATCTTATATAAATATTGAAATTTTTTCTTTCCAATGATATTACTCATCCTTATTGATATATTAGTTAACTCATTTCTATAAGGTGGTGGTGGACATGAATTTGATTCGCAAAAATATTTATTCATTCTTAATGATTTCACAATTTTATCTATAGACATAACTACTAAAGGTCCAATTAATGTTATAGCAAAAGTATCTCCATCTTTTTTTTATTTTTCAACATATTTTCTATGTATTCCAATATAATTCATTATAATACCAATAAAATCATCATGAGTAATAGTAAAATTATTTATTGTATTATCAACAAATATTATATTTAATTACCACCCATTTGACATTATGTATATAATATTATCATCAAAAATATCCTCATCATGAACTTTTTCACCATGATTCTGTAAACTATAAATAATTTTGATGAAACATTGGTTCATATATGAAAATTACTCTCTAGGAAGAATATTAAATCCTGGTAATTAGCTCTAAGCATAGATTTTGTTATTTCTAGGTCATTTAATGTACCAAAATGTGTATCTTTAAATTTACTGAAAATACTATTGTTATCTTTACAAAATGATAGATGACTATAGAATTTACGTGTCATGGTATAGAATAATGTATTTTTTTATATGTAATGAAACTAATATTCTAATTTCCCTATTTTTTTAAATGTATAATCTTCCTTATTATAAATATTTTATTTTCCAATAAGCGTTAACAAATTATCAACTCTGGTGTTGATCACAAATGTATTCATTCTATATCTTCAATACTTATAGTCATTCCAATAAAAGATAGAAGGTTGGTAATGGTTCTTATTATCAATATATAAAATATTCCAAACATTAATATTATACAAATAGATCCTATTTTCTATAAATACGTGTTAATTTATCAAAGTTTATATAGAAAAATAGTTTGTATCAAAAGAAAACCAGCATGCAGTAAGAAAAATAGTAAAAACTCACCACATATATAAATTGTAGAAAACTTATTTATTACCAATTTTAGGATAATTATAATAGATTATATGTATATAATTGAAATACTTGGGTAGTGAAATATTGTTTAAAATTATTAAACTAGAGATTATAAAAAAAACTCTTAAATTAAATTATCAAACTCAGACTCTATCTGATGATCAGAGTAAGATAATTGGAATAATTGTTGATCTAATTAAAGAAATATATGGTATTATCGTATTCAAAATTACACATATGAAAAAATATTATATAATTCAATATATGAAAGATAATTTTCAATTAAATTAACATCATAATAGACATGTAAAAACTAGAAAAAGAAATGTTAGTAAAAATAAGATTGACATACTAGCTTTATTAAAATATTCAACTCATTAAACCATAAGAGTAAAGGTATTGAGTAAACATGACTAATCGTTTAATAAATTTTATAATTTGTTTAAATTATAAATTTATTTAAAAAGAAATACATCAATACAATGATCATAAAAATCCATTTCTTTGTAATAATGGAATCTATTGATATGATGATCAATGTTTGTCTTCCTATCCTCAAAATCCTCAATTAGATAGATCAGATTCCATGTATTTTTTATCCCTAAAATTCCTTGATCATTATAATGATCAGATGAAATCATATTTAATATATTCCATTATAAAGTAATCAACCATTATAATGATTCTTTAAAACTATAACTCCCTAAATTAGTATGAAGTATTTGGAATGAAATGTTCATAGAAAGAAATCATTAGATATATTTCATTGTGAATATAACTTTCTCCCAAATAATAAAATGAAAAACTATTTAGTGAAAAATCTCTAATGTACATTTTTCTTAGTTAGATTCCATGTCCACAGATTTTTGGCACTTTATATCTCACTATGTTTTGTAATAACTGAATTGTTGATGTCATTTTGTTTTAGCACCACTAAAATTTATAAAGTATTCTTTATGATATAAATGATTCTTATGTGATTCTGATTATAAAGTATAGTTTATATGAAGGATTTCCATATTTATTATCATTATAGAAATATCTATAAGATTTATTCTGAAGTATTGGTACTAGAATCATCCAAACAGACATGGATTTTATTCTATATGATGGGCAAGACATAAGTATATCTACATGTATTAATAATAGTACGCCTGGTTTATAGGAGGAATACACATAAAATGGATTATATATTAAAATGAAAAGATTAAATTTTTAATAAATTAAAACTTTTATATGTATTTTGGAAGGAATAGTTTTTCAACAAAAAAATACTAAACAACTTGGGAAAAAATATAGTGATCATAGTTCTTAAGAATGTTTTCGTGATTTTCAAAACTAAAGCAATGGATAAGTAAGAATTAAAACATATAACTCAACAAATGTTTTTATCCCCAAATATCTAATAACACCAAAAATATATGAAATCCAAATTAAATATTTTTTATTTAATTTTTCACTTTAAGAAAACATTCTATTTTTTTCAAAAACAGATAATAGATTCATATTTCATTGGGAAGAAGCTATTTTTTCCTTTTTTCAAAATCACTTTGGATGATACAGTGGGATTTTTTGTCAATATATTTCACACATATATGTCTAGTAATATATTTTTATCTTATATTATATATTAATATATATAATATGATTATCATATTTCCATTCAAAGGATTATTCTTAGATGTAAGTATCTATTCATAAGTACCCATGGGATCCATTCTATTATATGTAGCATTGGAAGTATTAACTTGTGTCAGTTACTAATTATTAAATTCAACATCCGATTGAAGATTCATTTGGTTGAGAGTAATCTTTTCAACATTACCTGATTTCAATACTGCATCCCACTATGTCTTTATTTTCTAAATTTGATCTTTATTAATTTTATGCACCGCTTGTAATGTATTAAAAATATATTTTTATTTTCATTCAACATCTAAATAAGAAACATTTTCAATCATGGAGGATCAATGTAGTTCTATAGTGCTTGGATAACAAATATTACAAAACAAAAAATACACCCATCTCAGAAATAGATCATTTAAATTCATATTCAATGAAATAGAATCTTTCATTGAAATGTTATCTGCAGTATTCTTTTAGTTCATCATTAAATGTGTGTATTTTATAGTATACCATTATATTTTTATTTAAATAAATTGAATTCAATATATTATTTCTTTACATTCAAGGTAGATTTATATAATTCATAAAGATTATTAATCATGTCAATAAAAAACATTTAATATATATATTCAAAATAGTTTTTCTACAGTACATTAATATTTGAGAGGTATTCACTTCAATGTAATAAAATTTATTAGTTTTGTCAAAAATAATTTATTAGATTTTTCTATATCCAAAAACATATTTTCAAAAATATTTTAAACAAATTTAGTTTCCTCTTCAATCGATGAATTTTCATTATATAATACTTTTATGTATATAAATATGTATCTGAACACCATGATAGGAATATTCTATAGATAATCATTGACTCCTTAATATAAAATACTGAGTGGTTAAATAAACTCATTTTAATCACATCATGAATCATAATAATAATAAGGATCTTTATCGATTAATTAAAGTTATACTTATAAGAGAATAAAACTATGGCTGAATTGATCTTTTTCTGTATCTTATTTTTTTATCAAACACATTACCAGCTTCTTCGGATCATTATATTATCTGCTCATCATGGTTCTTAGAAATAGCCCTTCATTAGAACTGATATAGATGAGAAGATAATTTTAAAAATGAGAAAGCTCTAATACATTATAAAAGATGAATTTGTACATCAAATATGTCTTATAAAAGAAGTTATTACAATAATTTATATATAATCATAGGTGAAAGGATTTATTGGATAAAAATTGACTTGCCCAGTGGACTATTTTGTTATACTAAGAGGGAGGGTGAATCGGGGTATTCATTTAAAAAAAATCATTTATTTCCCTTTCCCAATTTTTTATTCAAATAAATGAACTTGTTTGGATAAATTAGACTCCTATGTTTACAAAACAAATCATAACACTTTCATGATATGATTAAGCACATAAAATTGATTATTTACCTGGTTCTCCCCAAAAACGGGAAACTCCACCCCTATTATATTTAGTCCACATCGAAGACATTGATTCTCTAATAATAATATTTTAATCAATTAAATTTTGTATGGAAGGATGGATATGAAAATCCTAAATAATAATGTTACCCCAAAAGTTTTCTTTATTATGGAATTCCAACACTATAAAATGTACTAGAATCCCACTGGTGATTACAAACAAAAACCCATTATAATAAGAACTTTGATAGGGAGTCCATGTTGCCACTATAATACACATTATATCATACCATTATCGCCACTATATCATTATGATTATGTATTTTCTCACTTCCACTAAAATCATTCCATAACCACAAAAACTATGAAAAAATACGTTAATGTTATCACATTAATGTTCTTGAATCAGTAGAAGATATCACTTATACATGAAATGAAAAATTTATTATAGTGATCTACTACCAAATATTTGATAACCAACTTTTGTTTATTTTAATTAATTTTATGAATTCATATATATTATAAAACATCTATGTTCAATAATCTATTATTTTCAAAATAGTCACCATTAATATGATAATGCATGTACTTATTGGATATTTTATTCCTTATTTATGGATCAAAAAATTATCAAATAAACATCCATCATGAACCAAATTATATGCTATGAGTTTATCATAAATACCCATGGTTACATAATATTTTTACATATCCTTCATGATATTATTTTGTTTTCTATAAGAATTCATGTCATTAAATTCACGGAATACTAAATTCTCTTCCAATAAGTAGCATTATGTGTAGTATTTGTATTTATTATGATAACCATATACACTATAAATCACATCTACTATGTGACATAATGATCATGAATATTAACTCATAACAACATGAAAACAACTTCCTTTATGAGTTTTAATTAGGTTTCATGGATTCAATTAAGTACATTTGTCACATACTGCATCCAATTCATTATAAAAGTATCGTGAACTGTGAAATCTTTACATGAGAAAGAGCGCACAAATCTCACATCCTTATATCTATTTTAAATTGTATGTATGAACTCATTGTTTCATCATGTCAGTTACTGTAAGTAGAAATAACATCGTCATTATGTTAAACATCAAATAACACATAGAATTTCATAATTGTGGTGAAAACATCACAGAAATATACCATTTCAATATTTATATTACAAGAGGTAAATTCATAGAATATCTTATAATTAGGTAAAACATAGTTACCCATTGATTAAATATACCACTACATTATTCAATCTATACATTTCATCACACATATAATAATGTAAGTGTAGAGGGTTATTTATAGAAAAAAAAACCATCTATGGACCTTTAAAATAATGAAGAGCCTCTCTTACCAGTGCCTGAAAACTATATACACACCTTATCACTTTGTTTTGTAAATTGACACAACTTTATATAAGGAAATGATAATAATTTCAATCATTTCACACAATATATCTTCTTTAACATTCTATCAAAATCTTATTATAGAAAAAAACTCTACATATTTCTATTTAATCAAATGCACCATCTTTTGACTGCCACTAGTTGGTTGCTTCTTCATTCACATAAGAACAGTAAACTAAATTATTTTCACTTTCTTGAAAATCCTTTCAATCATATATAATCATTCTCATGATTATTCCATGATCATTATAGCATGGATCGATCTTTAGAAACTAGGAAATGTGATTCATCATGAATATAATAACCCCCAATAATTAATAGTTGAAGGCGATCTCGCATATTTGATTAGATAGTGATTATTAATTTAATGAGAGGTACATCATTAAATAAAACTCTTCTACTGGTTGGTGAGTTCTACGTATATATCATGATCCTAAAAAATAAATCCACTCGTTCGTACTCTAATTGATTAGAAAATCTTCATTCAAATGATATTAGTCCATTGTATCCTTCACTACTACATGATACCAATGGAACCGCCACATTCTGAAACAATTCAAGATACCAAATTTGTAGATGGTTTTCTTGACCTATGAGAACACATAACTATGGCTATATGCATTTGATCCAAGTCATCAATATCCACCTTATTCCATTTTATATGTTCTGGTTTATCTTAGTTCCCACCCATGGTGTGTCTATATATGAGTCTGATGGCTAGTAAGATGGTTAGAAAACTTTTATTTGACTATCATTAAAACTGTATTAAATTTTAAATTTCTCATGTTATCAATCACTTCATTTACAATATCAAAAGTAATTTTATTCTTCTCTGTAAATCACAGAATTCATTTATAAAATTAAAAAATCATCAATGTTACAAATTAATAAATTAAGTATATAATGAAAGAAATATTTTATATCATAATTAAATTACCACCTGAATTAGAAAATAACATAAACTCTGCAATAATCACATTCCAATATCGATTTATTTATGAATGAAAAAATATTCAATATTTATTTTCCCACATGACTATAATTATCAATGAAATTTCAATTGGAAGAAATTAATGTTATAAAGAAAACCCATTTTTTTTAATATTTCATCATCCATTAGAAACCCCATAATACATCATTAATTTTTTAATTTATCCCATTTTTCCAAAAAAAAACTTATAGACAATTAAAACAATTTTTTTGTGACTTGAATAAAAACATTTAGAAAATATAAATATTACCCAATGGAAATTTTATTCTCGAGGTGATAAATGTTATACCTCATAATCATAGGGAATTTATTATAATTGAAATAAATCTATAAAAACAAAATTTATTAGTCATATAAGTAATAAAACATAATAGTTGTCGTATATCTAGTAATCCTGGTCTAGGAATGAGGATAACTAATGGATTATAATTTTTATGGGTTAGAAAAAACATTCCCTTATGTGATGGAGTAATGTATTATGAGGATGGAAAACATTGAGCCATACTCAATGAAGAAAAATGAGGCATCTTTTCTAAGAATGGAAGACAGTCAAATATTATGATTTTCTCAAATAATATTCCCTTGAAAACTTAATCTAATGGGTTAAAAATAACTACTTTTTTTACAATTGTTTTCTTTTTTAGACTTCAGAAAATATGATTTCATCTATATTCCATAAAGACCATGATAGTAATATTTTCTATGGAAATTAAAATCATTTAAGGGATGATAATATAAGATTATATATTTATATAATAAATTTTTCATTAATATAAATTTGAAATTACTAAGTATAAATTTGTAGAATTTTTTCTATGTTAAAACAATATTATATTTTTTTTATTTAGAGATCCAAATTTGATATTTTTATAAATTGATTATTTCAAGAAATATGGACTTTAGGACAAAAAATGAACATAAATACATATGGATTTTGGGTCCTAGAGAATAAAAAACTACTCGGGTAGACAACACAAGACCATGACTAGAAGAGTAGTCAAGAAAAAAGTAGGAACTACTAAGTAGGGAAAACCACATTTCGACGAATGATAGTGTATATAAATGTTAATAGGTACTTGGAACCATTTATCTATTCATGGGTAAATTCTTTTTGATTATCCATATGAGGAGGAGAGCCATGATCCTTCAAGATGAACATGATGGGGAGGGATTGTTTTTTGTGCGACATGCCACTATCCTTTAGAGGTCATATATTGGGCCTTGTGACGCGAGGCCTCCATGTCATATAAGAACATTGTCCCCTAGTCTTATAGGTCATATAAGGGATCGCCCTCAACCTTTAAAAGATGGATTATCCAAAAAAATATGGAATTTTGTACTTTAGTCAAAATATTTCATATAAATATTCATATAAGAGTGATTTGATAGAGTATTAAATTGATGATGATTTGTAAGAAAGTAATTATTGAATCCAAAAGCTCTAGGATATCCATGCTAATAGTTTGATAATAAACTTATTATTTTTATACTAAATAAATTATATAATTTTCGTATTCAACGTTAAATATGTGTATTTTATCTTGAGAAAATAAATAACTAATGTTGGAATTAACCCTTTAAAATAAATTGATGATGAAAAGATGTGTAAGAATAATGGATTACATGTAGGTATCTGGCCATCCTATAGTAAAATGAATAACCATAAAATAGAACATCATGTGATACTTTCTATCTCTGATGAAGTTTATTACTAATGAAATGATATAAAATAACATTGAAAATTTATAATTATTTCAATGAATACAATATTTTTAAAAAAATGTTTTATTTTTTACATAATGGGTACATAAAAAAACACATGAATTTGTGTTATTTGTGGTGATTTCATCTCCATGTATTTGGGTATTTTATTGTAAAATAATACACACATCAGTTGGTTTTCAACCATCAATTACCACATATTGTGTGGTTATTTGTATTAATTATAATTTTATTGGAGGTTTAACATACTCCATAATGGATTTCATATTATTATTATATATAATTACATTTATTAATATTAATTATCCACTGATTTTTAGGAATGTTCTCAAATAGTGAATGTGGGAGTCATGTGGTTCATATTTTAACAAGAGTTTCTTATGTTCCATGATCATTATAGGTTGATTATTTGGTATGATTTTTTTTAATGTTTCCTTGGTATTTATAAATTACATCGTTTTATAAAATTATTTTAAGCATAACTCATGTTATGTTGAGGACTATGTCTTATGAATTAAATAATTTTAATTACCATGCATATGTTGTCTTCACCTTAATATTTCACTACATATATTATTCCATTAGAATTTGTTTTCCTCATCTACATAGACCCATATTTATGGGGACATTGATGTAACATTGAATTTTTGTGTATTTTTAAGAAATATTTGGATATGGTTTTAGTATATTATCACTTAATGGTGACAAATAACTATTTATCTGAGGTGATTATTTTAATAGATTTTATTATTGTTTTTTATTAGTATGAAATAAAATTATTGAAATCATTGATTATATATTTATAGGGTTACTGTATATTCCATATGATAGATATTGTACTACAAATTAATATAATATATATACAATATCATAATAACATTTATTATATACTTTTTTACCATGATGAATTAATAATGTGATATTGATGATTATAAGGTAGAATGTCTATCGATATATATATGAATACTCTGTAGATTCTAGTAAGTTATACATTACATATTTTAAATTATTTTTAGAATCAAACTCAACCAATTCATTAGTATTTTAGAAGTCTTATTTGGTTCATTCTATATAAGAATATTGGTATATATATTTATCATAGAAAACTGGTTTACAGTTTAGAACCTAAATCTTTTTTGTTAAATTAGGGGAACATATTAGAGATAATTTTAATTCATTATCTTAGATTAACCAAACCAGAAAAAGTACAAAATGTATACTATATTCCTCTTTATGGAATTTTATCGTATTTTTTATTATATAAAATATAAATAATACATAATTTTTTTTCTCTTAACATTTTATATATTGTAAATATTAATTATAACATGGATTATTTCATGATTAATTTTTATAATGATGATATTTTTCAACAATATGTTTACAAACAGTATTTTATCTCTAATATTAATATTAATTTTATACTATTTTTTAATTAAGATTTATATTTTAAGGTATATTATTAGAGTATTTTACAACATAGATAGGTTTTAAGGAGTAATTAGTGTAGAAATATATGTAGTATGGACAATAATGTGAATCTAGATATTGTTCCTTATAATATTTCTGAAAAACCCCAAAAAGCAATGATTTTAGTTCCACCTTAAAATGATATGTTAGGGTCCACCTCATGAAGTTTATGTGGAATACTTGTAATTAGTCTGTAATCATGAATTAGTGAGACATTTTTTCGTTATTTTAAAAATAATAAAAAAATATATTTTTCAAGACCCATACACAATTATATAATTGCTGAACTTTTTATATAGATGTATGGATGTACATGATGATAACTAGAGAATTTTATTATGTCCTGATTCATCCATGTATATGAAAACGTAAATATTAATTAAATACATTAATGAAAACATGTTTTGATACTATTGTCTCTAATACAATTTTAAATTATTTTTTATGTTATCCATTTTTAATTCTTGATTGTTATCCCATATAAATAATCCTTCAAATTTCCATATATTAAAATGACACATAAAATTAGAAAATACACTCTATTAACAAACAAAAACATTCCTAAAATAACATATTAATCATTTTATCTAAAAACTTACTTTTATATATGTTTGATCTTCTTGAATTTCATGTCATGTTTTTTCATTCAAATTAACTGTATATATAGTCTATGATTCTTCTGACCACCATTAATTATACATGAATATATGCTATGTGTTTAATTATATAATGAAAATAATAATTAGATTCATAAAGTATTTAAATAAATTATGTTTGTGGCCTTTATGACCTAATTCAATCATTATTTTACCATTTTCCTCCCATAATATATCAGTGTAAATTTATCAGTTGTCATTAAATTCATCTGTAGTAGTTTTTCTAATTTTATAATATGTATTCTCCTAATTTTATTAAAATATGGGGAAACTTTAAACTCTAAGATGACATTACCTTATTTATTTGTAATATGATAATTTATTCCATCACTATGAATATGTAGTTTAAATATTCCCTCCATATCAATCTCCTCACACATAAATGGATAAGTCAGTTGAATAATTTATACGTCATTTGGCCTTGGAACCATTACTCAATAATGATTGAAATTAATATATATTTTTATAAGGATTGTTTCCACATATTTTGTGGTTATTTTAATAATACATGACTTTCATGATATTCATCATTCAGATTAACAAATGATATCATTAAAAAAAATTTGTAATCTACATTTTTTCACGTTGTATTTTGTATGAAAATTTTACGTAACCATCAATTTTTATTTAAAATATGAAATATTGATGCCCACAATCTTGGATAAAGTGTTTAAAACATGTTTTTGTTTTATAATTATAAAGATACTATAAATATAAAATCCATTACATACACTTTAATCTTTTATGGTATTGGTTTTAGAGTATTTTGAATATACATACAATATATCAGAGGTTTCACAACATATAAATAAGACATCTATTTGTATTCACATTGCTATATCTTTAAATGAAATAAAATACATTTGGAACTTTTATAGAGCCTATAAAAATCATTATAAAACATAAGATGATGATTAAATTTACCTGTAAGTGGTTTTAAAACATAGGGTATAATAATAATAAAAATACTATTTAAAACTCATTGAAATTTATTTTCTTTTGTGTCATGTATAAAACATTGAAAAATAATAAATATATTCCACAATTATGGAACTTGGTATTTATAGTTACAAAATATCATCATACATGTATATTACATCTTTCTAGATATATATTCAAAAAATTACACAAACAGGTGCTTGAGGACTATAATATGTTTGGTCATTAAGAAACATATAAAAATAATATTACAACATTGTGAATGATCTTAAATTCATCCCATAAATATTGTATCCCTTATTACTTCGACATAAAACCTTTTTTAATAACATGGGTAAAGGACACATAAGAGTGAGTGAGTTCATATTCTCTGTAAGGCTAAATAATGAAGATATTATAGAAAAAAATGAACATAGGGGTATGATAACAAGAAAATAATATTTGGAAATAATACCATTTATATAAAAGATCATAATATTAAGTCATGGTGTAATTATTTTTCATTCATAATACATGAATAATAAGGGAATCAAATAGCACGATCAATGATAGAATAAAAATGGAACAATACATAGAGTTTTTGGAATACCATAAGAAAATAATATCATTTCCATATTAGTCAAGATTCACATCAAATATCATCAATGGGGGGAATTTAATTTTATGAATCAGGTTCACTCGCTATTCAATCATTGTACTACTAAACCATTTTCACCTCTTGTTCTATGGATATATTACTAAATAGGCTCACACCCCCTTCCATTCTTGTCTTATTGGATCGAGTTACCTTCATATTTCTACCATGTATTACTGAATCAGGTTCACTCCATATTATATTCATTTACTTGTATATTAGGATTACTCCTTATTACTTCCATCGCTATTTAGTGAGAAATATTAACCGTTACCCAAATTATTAGAAGTTGATATAGGTCCTAGCCATCAAATAATGAAAATAATATTCCTGTGTTCCACAAGATCATAAACATCCATCATATCATAACGTAAGAAATGAAATAGTTATCATTAACACTACATCATATCATAACTTGTGTAAAAGATACAAGTTTCATAATCATTTAATAAATGAATAACCCATGAAAATATGTATGTCTCATTATAATTTCTTCACGATGTAACCCATGGAAGGGAATAAAACTTCCTAAATAACCTCTCATCAAAAATAGAAACCATTTATTAAAAAAATAAGAATAGTACACCTGCATCGTATCACTAGTAAATAATATGAAACATCAGTATATTATATAACAGAAGAAAAACAAATTTGAAAGATCATTTAAATAATTTCTAAAGGAAATCATTTTTTCTTATTTCAAAAAATATTTAAACCATAAAACATTTTTTAAATAGTAATCTTAGGAAACCACTTATAAAACATATAAAAAAGGTTTGAAAATCATTCTAAACACATTTTAAAATATAAAACATTTCCTATGAATTTTCCATGAAAATTAGATTTAATATCATCTAAAAATAGTTTTAAAAATGTTACCAGAATACATGTTTTGGGATGAAAAACATATTACAGTCAAAGAGAGAAATAATGTTAAATTTTCATAAATAATTATGTTAATATTTTTAAGAAAAATATAATGGAATATGATATCATTTAATAAATATATCATGAATTTGAACAGGATAATAAAATTTAAGAGAATTATTGAGAGGTATATCATGATATTTCAACTTTTGAGACTAAATCATAAATAATCCTTATAAATGATGATACTGTAAGAAACAATATTTACCACATTAGTAATATTGATTCATAATACACCAAAAAATGACATAAAATAATGAATTAAATATCATAAGTATGTATAAATTAATTATATTACACATCAAAGGGGATTTATGTACACCATATGAAATTATATGGTTGTATAACCTAATGTACATATCAACGAAGTAAAAATGAATAAAAAACACCAAACCGATTACTAAATGTTTCAACGTTAAACCGCGTGAAAGAGAAATATAAAAAATGATATGCAAACCAAAATTATTTTCAGAAATATCATAATAATATAAATTTATGGGAAATATATACACCACCTATAATAAATAGGTGGTGAATATGATATGTGTCGGATAAAAGTAAGAGTGACAGAAATCTCTTACTACTTGAGTAGAATTCAAATCATAATCCCCAGGAAAGAGTAAAATAAATTGAACCATTAATTATCAAAAAATTATTTTGATTCATGATATATCATTTCATTGGGTAGTATATAAATAACACAAAGTAAACAAGTGGGTAATATGGCATTATTATCTCAAAAATAACAGGGAGACAGGAAAACCCATTACTACGATTCTTAACATCTATGTCACAATTTCAACATCATATATAGTAACTAAAATTTAATTAAACATCAACCAATGAACCATATTCATATATATAATTCCATATATTATTTTATTATGTCTTTATATTAAATGTTTATCAATGTTTCCATAATAAAGATTTCTTTTGGATAATAACTACATTGTTTTTTATTATGTGTTTTGACTTATTATTCGTAGCCCTGTTAATTTGATGATGATTTCATAATATTTATAATTAAAACCATGATATAAATATAAAATATATTTATTAAATATTTATTTATATTCATCCTTATAATTTATTGATATGAAATAAATACATAGTTTACAGATACGGTAGGCTATACATACACATTATTGTTATCATTATTTTCTTATCATATTTTACGCAATAAAAATCAATTATATTTATATATAGTATCTCTAAATTATAATTTTTATCTCATATATAGAACATATGGTTATTAAACCCTTATATAATAAATTTTGTATAAATAGAGAATGAATCACATCGCTTCGTGAGGTGGCAGTCCGAAGTACACACGAATAACATTGTCACCTTTCAACTAAAATGAAATAATGATGTTATTTGTGATATAATAATTCTAGAAACATAATATAATGATAAATATAATATAATGTATATATATATACTATATATCATTAACTATTCCCATCCATTAGAGGTGGTAATGTAAAAACCAGTGACATTAGTTCACGAGGCGGTAGTTTTCCTTACACACCAATGAATAATTTGTAACCGTTTTAACGGATGCATATGAGGTTATAGGAAATATCCATTTAATACAAACTTATAATTATATGAAATATAATAATTTTATTTTTATTTTCACAGTGTAATATAAATTTAATGGGGTGGAGGATTAAATAAATAAAAAACACTTGTTGATGAACATTACTGCTTTATCAGGTTTCATCCTTAGATTTTCACATAAACCATTTCTTATATGGATATACGTACATAATTAGGTAACTATGATGGGGGTAGGTAATTTGGGATGTTATTTTGGAATATCTTGGTTGATCCAAATTACATTAGAGTTGTGACTTTTTGTGGAGAATGAGTTCCCTTTTATAGTTACGAAGTAGTGGCATTCCTGTAAATACACAAAAGTATTCAAAATTTGGACGTCAATATAACCTAAAGTTCATAAAAATTATTTATTGATGGGTTGGATGGATCATTGTTTCTATATACGCCTCCATCAAGAAATAACACTTGTTATAAATATTTTATTCCTTAACATCAATGTTTGGTTATTTTTAGCATTTTGGGTTTTGAATATGGTAACTCCTATTTTTAACCTATATAATTTATCCATTAATACTAGTTGAAAATAAGACATATTATATAATTTATAAAAAATAATTTTAAAAATTAATTCCAATTGATCAAATAAATATCTTATTTTTGTTGAAAGTTAATTTTAACAAAAGTGCATCTAATGTGTAAATAAACCACTTTAACTATAACTACGCTAATAATGATTTTTAAATTTAGGTGGATAATAAATTAATTATTATATATAAAATGGTACATTAATGGTATATATTTGGAGCATATTAATATTTAACAATCACTTAGAATAATATATAAATTTTTGAAATTTTAATTCATTTTAAAAAATATAATTTCTGAAAAAAAAATACAATACTGTCAAATTTGACATTATTCATTTAATTTGAAATAAAAAAATATAAAAAAAAATTATGAAAATATAATAAATTATATTCTAACTTATTTCATGATTATTTCATATCATACGATAATTTAACATCATAACTAATTCAATGTACATCACTTTTATTATTTAGATTTATATATTTTATTTAACTTATAACTATGTAATTAATTTTTTCGTGTTTCATAAGCACTTAATGTAATTATTTCATATATAAAAGTTAAAAATAATAATATACTAAAAAACACATTTATAATCAAAAATATTTTTTACAATCATATATATGTGGTTTTTTCCATATCATAGAGATTTATAGAAATTGGAAGTAAGAAAAAGTAAATTTCTTGTCTTTTTTGGTATATAACTTATTATATGGGTAAAATTGAAATGAAATTTTATTCAAATATCCATATTGCAATAAATTTTATTGAAATATTTAAATAAAAAATTAATATAATTTTTAATGTCATTTTGCCTCTTAGTATTCTAGTTTAACCCCCAATAAACCCAATTTTTACATTAATCATAGTAATTAATTTTTACTGCATTTATTATTCATTTTGGTCGAAAATTATATTGAACGTGTTAGACATTATAAATTATTATGATTAAAATTATGAAATACATTTTTTGATATTCATTTTATATAAGTGGAAAATGATAATTTTATCTTAATCCAAAAGTAGTGTCAAAAAATCATGTTTTTAAAGAAACTATTTCAATATTTACAATTTTTTATATCTAATTTGAATATTAAGATAATTAAAATTAATTAAATATTACTTATTGATGTATATTTTTACATGTAATAATTTTAAACTATTTTGGAAAAAAAATTCTTTATAAATAAATAAAATTAAAAGAAATTTTTCAATTTAAATTTTGTATTTCTTCACTATTAAAAAAATCTAACATTCATTAAAATCGCAAAAAATAACCCTAATATATTTTTCCAATTATTTTTTCAAAAATGAACTACATATTATCATATTTCTTTTCTAAATGTGTCAAAGTTATTTTTATTATGTTTCACATAATAAAAAAAAATAAAACATTTCTCCAAAGAAAATAGTATTTTAATATATATAGATTCTTCAAAACATTATTTTGATTATTATCAACATGATCTATTTTTATAAATCCATTGTAAATGTATTTTTTTAAAAAAAATATTATTATTAACTTTTCTATTAGTAACAAAGAGGTTATAATGGTCGTGTTTAAAAGAATATAATAATAATATATAATGGTTTTTTAGAAAACTCGGTTTCATATGTCATGCAATATACCATAGTGTTGTGTGCAGTGAAATATATCCCATTGTTGTGTGTAATAAAATATTTAATTATTGTTTCAAGTAAAAAATTCCATCAATAAGATTAGATTTATTGGAAAAAACTTTTACTCCTGCCAACTCGAGATGTTACATTTTACACCCCTTAAAATTACATTCTCTTTTGATATTATTCACACCAAAAAATATGATGATAACAATTTTTCATCACATCCTCATGTTACCACATAGATTCCTCAAACTAGTTTTTACTCTATAGTAATTTAACCAGGTGAGTAGTCTTATTTTATATAAATTTCTCTTATACAAACCAAAATATCCACTAATTGTTCCTCATAAGAAATATCATGATCTAACTATATGAATTATGAGTTCAGTACATGTTATTGGTCAAGATATAATTACGTAAGAGAGATAGATATAACACATTGTTTAATTAAGAATGTTTTTATGGAATCTTAATCCGATAAGAGACTACATCGATACAATCAATAATTTCAAATGTACTAATAGACCAAGTGTTTAGTTTCCATTTTATTATAAATCTCATTACCTTATTCTATAGATAAATGAATTGAAACACCATTTCACCAACTAAAAATTCATTTTCATATTTTTTATTATCAGAAAAAATTCGCCCAACTCCGAGATTCCTTGATATATTTCTGAATGGATCAAAACTTCTGTACCATTTCATCAACTATTTGATTTCCCAATATGTTTCATTCTATAATATCATTACATAACATTGGTTCTATAATTATATTTCATTATAGGGATTGGTAAGGATATATCCAAATTCTTAATAGAATATTATTTTTGTAATAAAACATAAAATAGGAAGGTGTTGATCCCAATAACCTTTGAAATCCAAAAAAAAATATCAATATATCCTCAAGGGTTTTCATTTTTCATTAAAATTGGCCATCTATTTGATATTAATAGGCATTAAAAAAACTCATTTTTGTGTCATGATATTACTAAATAATTCCCCAAAAAATTTAGATGAACCTCAAATCTGGATTAGATATAATGGAATGTGGTATTCCATCCAACCTTACAATATCATTAATTTATATACAATCAAGGTCATACATAAATAAGTTGTATCTGATAGTAATGAAGTGTTCTTTTTAGTAAGGTAATCAATTAAAATCCATATAGAAATATTCAATTTAGACGTTTTAGGGAAACCAATGAAAAAATCAATTGTTCTATTTCCCAATTTCTATTCTTTTATTTGGTAATTAATGTAAGCTCCCATAATATTTTTCTATTAATTTATAAATTGTTTTCATACTAAACATAAAAAATAATAAAAATAACAATATATCTATTCATCCATTGTAAATAGAGGTTTTATTTCAAATATCTATACATATTTGTACATCTATGATGAATTGAGAATAAATAACTATGGGATTCCACTAATAAATCATTCTTTAAATCTATTATGGACGGAAAAAATATAAAATTTTGGAACGATATCATTTGATCATGGTCAAGGATAAACACAAGAAAATTTTTAACATTAATTTTTTAATCTACATCTTCCTTTTGTGCCTCTTTAGTCTTCACTTGGATAGATGGTTGAACATTCAATTGGTCAAGATATGAGTTTCCCCTTTATTATTTCTAGATCTGTCCACTGAAAATGTTAAAAAATTGGATCTTTTTTAATTCTCATCAATGATAATATATTCTGATCTTTATGACTCAATTATTCATCCACCTTATTCTCTATTCTATTTTGTTAATGTATTGAGAAGTAATAATCATTAATCAAAAATAACCATCTAATATGGTTCATATTAAACTACTTATATATATATATACTTCAAACTTGAATGATAATTATATATATCAAAACATCCAACATAATGATAATGTATCCATATATTTAATTCAAAAATTATCATATTCAATAGTAAATCATTAGTTGGGTAATTTTTCTAATGAATCATTAATTTTAATTAAGAATAATATATAACCCCATTTTTATATATATTAAATCATCCTAGTCCCATTTGGATGTATAATTATATATTACACATCCTATTAAACTATTGTGTAATATAATCATAGGTACATCAACTAGTCTCCCTTTCAATTCATGGAAATTTTCATCACATTTAACCATCTAGGGTAACATTAATCCCACCTGAGTTAAATTTTTTAGGAATAGACATTATTGAGAATTTATCCACAAACATCTTATAATATACATATAATATAAGAAAACATATGATCTCAATCAATGTACTTAGTCTATAACAACATTCAATAGACTCCATTATTGATTGAACTTTTTATATACCCTTTTTGGGATTATACGACCTAAAAATGAAACCTTTTACATCCATAATTAAAAATTTGATAATTGTTCATATAGTTTATACCAAATTATGGTCATTATTAAAATTCATATGTTATTTCCATTCCCTTCCATTATTTTTGAATATATAACAATATCATCTATAAAGACTACCTAAAAATAATTTTGGTAATCCATAATTAAGATATTCACTAAATACATGAAGATAGAACATGAGTTATTAAAGATAAAAGGAATCACTATATCACCATAGTGTACATACATTGAATGAAATATTTTCATGGGTATTTCCTAATTTTTAACCTCCCATTAATGATTTCCATAACAATATTAAATTTTGTTAATTTATTTTGATATGCACAATTGATAAATCAAGCCATCAGTATGGGAAATAGCATACTTGTTGTTGATCATGATCTTGTTTAAATCATGATAATCAATTCATATTAACATTGTCCTGTATTTATTTTTATCGAAGGAAACATGTAAACCCCATTGTGTTTCACTTTAGTGAATAAATCCATTGTCAATATTTTCTTTGAGTTGCTTCTAAAATTTATGAAAATCAATCAGAAACATTCTATAGGTAGTCTTTAAAATTTATGTGGCACTATGTATGAGTTATATTGAAAACTTGACACCATATTTTAGTTAAAAACTATGAAATTCTTTCAAAATGACATCAAAACAATCTCACATATTGTTATTATCATTAATGTCATGTTTCTCCCCATCCATTTTAGAAAAAAACCCCTTCCAAATCATAATTAAGACACATACAATAAATCTGATTTCAAATGGAAGCACGTACATATCATAAAATTGATAGATGATCATAGTTTGTTTTGGAATATCATATGTGGCATTCCTTACGTGACAAGTTATGTCTATTTTTTGTATATAATGACAATTTATTCCAAGAATGACATTAAATATAACAATATGAGGAATGGAAAATATTTTATAGAAACACATTTCAATATATTTTAACGTAGGGGAATCATAGAGATGAGATGTGAAAATCATACCATTATAGGTTTTCACTATTAATTTAAAATATAATACTATGATAGGAATCATGATACCCATGTAAATTTTTTTAGATATTAATGAATAGGTAGATATAAGGTCAAAGAAGACATTATAATTTATAGAGTTGATGGTATGTGTACCTTTTACCAAGACGTTATCACACCCATCATCAGAAAAATCGATCACATGATATTTAACCTTCAACCTTAGATTAAGATTATTTTATAATTTATCATCATATTTAACCCTTGAGTTATAAAATTGGTAAAAAAATGCCAATTCTCATGACACATGTGACACTGATATGGGGAGGATCATTCTACGAATCTTTCTCCCCATTTTTATTATTATCAAAATTCTTCCCATCATTTTGGAAATCCAATTCTTGATGACTATCTAATACACACATAAAACATTCAACACCCCCTTAAACCAACTAACAACATTCATCTTTCCACACATTTGGAATAAGGTAAATATCTTCTTATTCTATCAATGGGTTTTACATATTCCTTTGAACTCTATCATCCTTTTCTTATAAAACCATGAGATTGAAACATATCTCAACATCCATTTCAACTATTATATAACATCGAAAAATATCTTTATATAAAATAATATCCCAAGGGGATAATTACATTTAGAGATTTTTTTTTCATCCACTGAATAATAAATCAAACTTATATTCATGAAGAATGAAAATACTAGAATATTTCATGACAATCCTTTTAAAATGATCCTCATAGGTAATAATAGATTCATCATCGTTTAAGATCATTTTAAGGAACTCTTTCTCCATCATCATATGAAGATCACGATGCATGTAATTTATTAAAAATAAGTCTATTAAATTGTCATGAACCATCCCCCAGGGCCTGTATCGTAACTACCCCATGCCTGCCTTCCATAGGCTAGGGGCTAGTGACTAGCACCAAAGGTGAAACTCCCTAAAAACTGTGAAGGAATTGCCTTTATAAAACGTAAAAACACACACAATCAGAGTCAAAGAGGAAGAAAACACTAAGTAAAGTAGTAAAACAACTATTCTAAAAGTAAAAAGTGGCCAAAAATATAATCCCAACAGAAAGGTTTGGCTATAACTGAAAGAAAGTACAACTGAAAAGTCAAAAAGCTGAATGGTGAAGCACCTCCTGGATCGTCTGTTGGGTTCCTACCTGAAGGGTAGGTACATATGTCCTCCTAAGCACTCCACTTCTATCGGTCCACTCCATGTTCCATCACGCCAAGTTTCCACCTTCAGGTACCATCCAGTCCTCGTTCACTCTGCCTCGATTAGTGCTGTCTGTCTTCTGCATCCAACACAACGAGGTGCGGGCATAGCCCGTGTAGGGGTGAGTATAACGATACTCAGTAGGGACTCCGAGACCCTAAAGGTCTCACAAAATCCAATAAGGTTAAAACACAAAGAAATATCTCAACAGATAACCATTACTTAGGTATATTCCCATACATATACCTAAGTTATCAAGTAACCCATATCAAACATCAGAAACATACAATGGTCATTGACTCAGCTCAAACCAGGATTTTCATTTGTGATTCCGAAAGCACGGCTCCTATAGAACACCTCCTCTATCGAGAACAATAGTCATGTCGTGACTTCGAGGTGCTACTCACTAACCTTAGACTGCTGAGGTACCCCTCCTCTATCGAGTACCGCAGGTATGTCACCCCAACACAGTAGTGATCCCCGCCATGGGTCTGCCGCCCCAACACAGTAGCAAACCCCCTAATAACCTATAGAGGTAATCCTCCTGTCGAGTACCACGGGTCTGCCGCCCCAATATAGTAGCGCTCCTTCGCAATGGGTATTCCACCCCAACATAGTGTTTCTCCCCACTGGGCAAGTCAAGTCACTCCGAAATGAATCGGACAAGCAGTAATCAGGTCTCAGCCAGCTACAAGGTCTCCGAACTCCGTACGCTCATCTCCGGGAGGATCCGCTCCACGGGCTACTAGTAGATACTCCATGTTTCCCAAAATCTCATGTGTAATTATCTCAAAGGACTGCCTCATCATAGGGGGATCAATGAAATAGATGACGCGTCAATCGGACGCCCGGTCTGTGAGTTGTTAGCCTTTTCATCCCAGGGGCCCGGTTGGTTTCATGTACGAACCAACCCGACCTTATCTCAACTGTACCCCGAACTCCCATGGGGTATACTCAAAGAAATCTTTTCTCAATGAGAATACCAACATCGCTGACGGTTCGTCAAATGGACATCTGTTCTGAGAGTTATTGGCTTTTCCATTCCAGGGGCTCGGTTGGATTTCGGGTACAATCTAACCCTACCATACTACAACTGTGTCCAAGCCTCGAGTAGAGTATAAAAGAAAACCATCTCATCCAATGAAATCTAATGTATTGATGGCACGTCAATCGGACGTCTGGTCCTTTGGTTTTAAGTGTTTCTACTCCGAGGGCTAGGTTGGTTTCTGGTACGAACCAACATGGCCATACCCAAACTTCTCCAAAACCTTGAGTATAATATACTGAAACGACCTTCTCGATCCAAGGAATCCAACACAAATAAAGGTGCGTCGATCAGAGGTTCGTAGCTCATGTTCTGGTCATTTAACAGAAAACTGTCCAAAAAAGGGGGTTCTGGGCCCGGTCCGACCCGGCCCTACCCACCCTGGGTCGGCCAGAACTGGGTCGACCGACTCGGGTCCGAGTCCGGAACGGTTAGGCGCATCGAGGCCCGACTGGCACGGCCCGGCCCAGCCCGACCGGTGTAAAGACTCGGAAATTTCAAGAAATATTTTATCATGATTTTCTTTGGAATTTTACAAGAACGCAATTTCTCACGGCACCTGATTCCGAGGCCCGGTGTGCCGGAAATCATTTTCAGAAGTTTAGCGCAGGTACGTTCAGTGAATGAATGAGCGGGTTTTTCTACTTTTGAATCGGTGCTCGGAATCGAATTCTGAGGGCACCGATGGAATCGCAGTTCCGATAATTACTTAGAAACACCTTTTCTGGAGTTGTGTTTTCTCAGGTGTGGTTTTTAAATTTTTTGGTTAAGTAGAGGAATAAAATAAAAATGGTGCGACCAATTTTTATTTTACATATAGTTGTTTAACCAAATCTAAGTTATTGGAGTGGGACCCACAATATCATACCCACTAGGTAGGATATTTTTCAGGTGGGGCCCACACGAGCCCCACCATTTCTTTTCTTCACCCCCCCCCCCCCTCCTTTATTAGTCTAATGCACCTACACCCCTATTAAGTGGAATTCAACCCTTGCATTTTTCTGTTTATGAAACAGATCTAATAATTGGGCGGTTTAAACATTGCAATTAATTAAATTAATTGTTGTTTCGTTTTTGAATTTCAAGAGCTTTGGCATGAGTAATAAAATAAGAAAAACTCTTATTTTATTAGGTTAGCTTGTTGAGAGAGGATTGGGGGAAGATACTTTGTGTCCTGAAGTTCTTCTTTCTTGACGAAGAACGCGAGGAACGCGAAGAACGCCGACCTCCGACGAAGGTCGACAAGAACGTCGGATCCTCGGAGATCCACGATGAGACGACAACAAAACTTTTCTCCGTGATGCAATGATCCTCCATCCGCGACGCCTTCATCTGCGACATGCAATTCCGCGACGAAACTTCAACTCCTTCTTCAAGGTAAGGGATTGTAGTCTTTTTGTTCGTTATTACCTTCATCGTTGATTGTCGTCTTATTTGAGCCTCCTGATATCGCAATAACGAGAGGAGGTCGGACATCACGAACACGGCCGAGCCTCCTCCCCCTTGTTTGTTTCAATTTTTTGTGGCATGTGTAAGGCAGCGCGGTGCAACGGCACCGCGCGGGAACAATGAAGAGCGGGTGAAAAAGCACTGTGTCATCGCGTCACGCCGCAACGGTGATTCGAAGGCTCCGCGGATTGTTTGATTGACGGAGGATCAACGGACGTCAATGAAGCGGGCCACAAAGGCTTTATAAGGTCTTTACAGTGAAGGGGCGGTCCCGGGAGGACTACTGGCGAAGACGACAGGCCAAACAGACCACCCGAGCGCGTCCGGTGGTCCGTAGAATATTCTGACGGCGCGCCCCGCCGGCGCGACGGCGCCGGCAGCATGCGGCTGGTCCCGCCGCCGCGCGGGACCAAGGGAGACGCGGCACTAGCCGCCACATCGCTGGCCAGGAGCGGCCCCCATGTGGGAGCCGCGTCTTCATTCAAGGACCCCCCCCCCCCCACACTCCGCCACTCTGCCGTTACGGCCGAGCCGCCAGGCCGGGCCGAGCCCAGGCCGCCCCGCGCCCAGGCCGGACCGGGCCATGCCCACCGGGCCGGGTCAGGCCTTTCCCATTTGGTCTAGACCCATACCTGAGTCGGGTCGACCCGGTTCAGGCCTCCTCGGGGTTATTTGGCCGGGTCGGACCGGGCCCGAACCCCTTCTTGCGGACCTCTTTCCGTCTTTTGCACATAACTTGGGCTGCGAACCTCCGATCGACGCACCGTCAGGTGTGATGCGATCCTTGGATCAAGAAGGTAGTTTTGGAATAATACACTCGAGTTTTCGGATAACTTTGGGCCGGGTTTGTTCGTACACGAAATCCAACCGGGCCCTCGGAGTGGAAACACTTATAACTTGAGCTAAAGACGTCCGATTGACGTGCTGTTGACTTTGTTGGATTCCGCTTGATGAAAAAGAACTTTTGGCAGGCATCGCCTGAGTTTTGGATGCAGTTAGATAGAGGCCGGGTTGGATTGTACCCAAAATCCTTCCGGGCCCCTGAACGGAAAGGCTGATAACTTTCAGACCAGACGTCTGTTTGACGAACCGTCAACGGCGTTGGTGATCATGTTGAGAAACGGCCCCAATGAGTATTATCTATGAGAGTTTGGGGTACAGTTGAGATATGATCGGGTTGGTTCGTACATGAAACCAACCGGGGCCCTAGGACGAAAAAGGCTAATAACGCACAGACCGGGCGTCCGATTGATGTGATGTCTGCTGCGTTGAGTCCCCTATGACGAGGTGGTCCCTTAAGACACTTCTTCGTGGAACATTGTGATACATGGAGTATCGACCAGTAGAATGTTGAGCGGACCCTCCCGGTGATGAGCTAGCAGAGTGCAGAGACCTAGTAGCTGGCTGAGACTTGACGACTGTTGATCTATCGACTCGGTGTGTTTCGGATAGCCAAGTGGGGAGCCCTTGGTTGTAGCGGCAGACGCACAACGGAGGAGCGCTTGGTTGTAGCGGAAGACCCGTAGTACTCAACAGAAGTAGTACCTCTGGAGGCTATGAGGGGGAGCGCTTGGTTGTAGCGGCAGACCCACGGCGGAGGAGCGCTTGGTTGTAGCGGCAGACCCGTGGTGGGAAGCTCTTGGTTGTAGCAGCAGGCCCACATTACTCGAAAGGTGGAGTACTACATCAGTCCAAGTTCAGTGGGGCGCGCTTGGTTGTAGCGGCATGCCCACTTTACTCGACATAGGAGGAGTTCTCCAGCTACTTTAGTTTCGACATCATGAATAAAGTCATGGTTGAGCTGAGTCTATGACCTTTGTGTTTACCTCATAATTCAGACGGGTCACTTGATAACTTAGGTATATGTGTCGGCATATACCTGGGTAGTGGTTATCTGTTGATTTAATAATCTTTGTGTTTCCTCATGATTGAGATGGGTTACTTGATAACTTGGGTATATGTACGGGCATATACCTAAGTAGAGGTAATCTGTTGAGATCTTCTTTGTTGTTATCCTTGTTGGATTTAGTGAGACCTTGAGGGTCTCGGGGTCCCTAATAAGTTTAGTTATACTCACCCCTGCACGGTCTATGCCCGAACCTCGTTGTGTTGGTTGCAGACGACGGGCAGCGCAGACATCAGACAAGTGTTCGAGGACTGGACGGTACCCGGAGGTGGACCTCACAACGAGACAGTATCCGGTGGTGGACTTCACGACGAGGTGACACCCGGAGGAGGTTGACGGGCGAGAGTGTTGTGGACACTATCTGTTCCTACCCTTCAGGTAGGATCCGTGGTGGATGATCTAGGAGCTACGCTATCTGTACCTACCCTTCAGGTAGGATCCTTGGTGGATGATCCAGGAGCTGCTTGTCACCTTTCGGCTGTTTTATCTTTTTCCTTGTACTTTACAGTTGGGCTTGCATTTTCAGCCCCTTTACTTTCATCACAACATGTTTTAGTTTTACTTAGTGTTTTACTTCCTCTTGTACTCTGTGGTGTTTGTTTACTTTTATTAAGGAAATTCCTTCCCAGTTATCGGGATTTACACCTTTGGTGCTAGTCTCCAGCCCCTGGCCTATGGAAGGTGGGCTTGGGGTAGTCACGGTACGGGCCCCGAGGATGGGTCGTGAAAAATTGGTATCAAAGGAGTTCGTTTCTACTACATATCTCATGAATATGATCCTTATTCTATGTGAAGCAATAATATTAAGGGTATTGAGTGTGGTTATCAGTCCACGGAGTCCAGTGTTGGTGCGGAGGCCGACGTATACGTACACCAGGACCCTGATTTCTGATTTCTGACTCAATACACGAAAACATTGATTGCATTTGTGTTTTAAAAGTTTTATTTGTGATTACATTGTGTCAGCTCACCAGGTATACTGTGTTAACCGTGGCGCACCTGTTTGTTTTCAGGATTACCCCACGATGGCATCCAGCTAGGGTTCTGAGCGTTGTGCGGGACGACATCCCACCGAGCGACTAGGCCCCGGTAAAGGGCCCTCTGACAGTAGAGGCACCGGAGGTACCTCTACCCTCCGATCCACCGATGCTACTAGCCCCAGCCAACGATGGTGCACGTCACCTTAGTGCACTGCATTAGTTTCAGCGTCAGCGACCGCCCAAGTTCCGCAGGGAGACGGACCCTCAGGCAGCCAAGGATTGGCTGGAGGCGGTTGTACGAGTTTTCCTTTTGGTAGGGAAACTAGCTGACCTTATGGTGGTCCTTGTACCGAGCCTCCTACTTGCGGCAACAGGCAGATGGTGGAGCTTGATGCTCCAGGTGCACGATGAGGCATCTCTCCTTTGGATAGACGTTGAGAGCATTTTCCTCTTAGAGTTCGTCCCAGCTACCCTCCGTGCGGTGCGCATTCAGGAGCTACTACCAATGCGTCAGGGCAACATTATAGTAGCCCGGTACGTGGAGAGGTTTACAGATCTCTCTCAATATTCCACGGACATGGTATGAGACCCATTCATTAAAGCCTGAACCTTCGTGCAGGGTCTCAGGTGAGAGATCAGAGCTTCAGTTGTTTCACACAGCATTCCGACAAAGACAGGGGTATTGGAGCGAGCCCTCTTAGTGGAGAGTTTCCTTGCTAAGTAGTCTCCAGCAGCCGGAACCACTACTAGCCGGCATGCGACACAGTCTTCTGCAGCGGGCAGTAGGCAGATGACGTAGAGGTCCAAGAGGACTAGACCTACTGGTGGTCGACCACATGACACAGGATCGTTTGTGCGAGGCACCCGGGTGGAGATTGACTTACCATGCGCGGATAGTGTTACTTTTGCGGCAGGGTTGGTCACATGAATCGTGACTGTCCGACACGCCATAAAGGTGACCAGCAGATGAACGAAGGACCTCCCAGGAATAGGCAGAGGTTCGATCGAGGAGGGCCACATGGAATAGGAGACCATGACATGGGAGTTGGCCGTGCAGCTGGAGGTGGACGACGCTTCGAGGTGTTTCCACCACCACCACCAGGAAGTCCACCCCGACCGCAGGGAACATGTGGACGTGGGAGAGCACAGCTTTATGCAGCTGAAGCCTACGATCAAAGAGCTCCGGGAGCAGATGGACCGGAGCGGGACTAGCTCCAGACCTAGAGACTTTTGTTCATTTTTCATCTATCTTGGTTGATGTTTGTTTGTAGATGTTTTGTGTCTTTGTGCTTTGAGCTGCAGTAATATAAGACACCTTTCTTGTGGCGTTTACCTTACTGTACTCTCTTTATGTTGTTACTAAGAGGTTCCAGTTTAAAAACCGATGACTTGACCCTCACTTTGAGATACTACTAGAGGAGACCCAGTGACCACACACTGATGCCGATAGTGTTACTCAACCCTTAGAGGCACGAGTAATGGGTGGATCTCTTGGTAGTAGCGTCAAGCCCTTACGACATCATCCTTGGTATGGATTAGTATCGTCCATGTCAGGATTGACTGTATTAGGTGAAGAACGTGTTTCATCCAGGGGATGAGATCGGGTTTCTCTTATCGACAAAGAAGAAATCTCAGCAGCTCTTGTAGGACCAAAAAGGTCCAAGTCATCCAAGAGTAGATGAGGATAGCTCAGAGCCGACAAAAGTCTTATACTGACAGGAGGCGGAGACCACTATAGTTCGAGGATGGCGACCACGTTTCCCCTATAGGTCTCACTTTGATGTGATTTATAGAGATGTGGCCGAGGAGAAAAGTTATCTCTGAGGTTCAACAGACCCTTCTAGGTACTCAGTAGGGTAGGTGAGGTGGTTTACCACTTGACCCACCCACCTCAGTTGCACCATGTGCACGACGACTTCCATGTATCTCAACTGAGGAGATACGAGCTCGACCCTTCGCATTTCATCGACCATGAGGAGCTGGACTTGGGCGATGGGGTGACCCTCACGGAGGTTCCAGTGGGGATCGAGGAACGATAGGAGCGGATCCTAAGAGGACGGTCGATTCCTAGGGTGCGCTTTCACTAGCAGTATGGGAACCTCCAGGTGAGAACATGGGAGCAGAAGGATCAGATGCGTGCTCAGTACTGCTTTTGTATCCCTAGTTTGTATTAAAGGTTTACGGGGACGTAAATCCCTAAGGTGGAAGTAATGTAAAGACCCTGAAATTTGAAGGAAAAGTTTTTCTTGATTTTCTTTGGAATTTTACCAGAACGCAGTTTCTGACGACACCTGATTCCGAGGCCCGGTGTGCCCGGAATCATTTTCTGACGTTTAGCTCGGGTACGTTCAATAAACGAATGAGCGGGTTTTTCTAACTTTTGAACCGGTGCTCGGAATCGAATTCTGAGGGCACCGATGGAATCGCAGTGCCGGTAAATGCTTAGAAACACCTTTTCTAGAGTTGCGTTTGCTCGGGTGTGGTTTCTAAATTTTTGGTGCGACCAATTTTTATTTTACTTAAATTTGTTTAACCTAAGCTACGTGATTGGAGTGGGACCCACAATATCCTACCCACTAGGTAGGATATTTGTGATGTGGGGCCCACACAAGCCCCACCGTATCATTTCTTCACCCCCTCCTTTATTAGGGTAACGCACCCGCACCCCTATTAAGTGGAATTCAACCCTTGCGTTTTTCTGTTTATGAAATTCCTCTATTAATTGGGTGGTTTAAACGTTGCAATTAATTAAATTAATTGTTGTTTAATTTTTGAATTTCAATAGCTTTGGAATGAGTAATAAAATAAGACAAACTCTTATTTTATTGGGTTAGCTTGTTGAGAGAGGATTGGGGGAATAAACTTTGTGTCTTGAAGTTCTTCTTCCTCGACGAAGAATGCGAGGAACGCGAAGAATGCCGACCTCCGACGAAGGTCGACAAGAACGCCGGATCCTCAGAGATCGATGACGCGACACCAACGAATCTTTTCTCCGCGACACGACAATCCTCCTTCTGTGATGCCTTCATCCGCGATGTGCAATTCCGCAATGGACTTTCAACTCTTTCTTCAAGGTAGGGGATTGTATTCTTTTTGTTCGTGATTACATTCATCGTTGATTGTCATCTTATTTGAGTCACCTGATATCACAATAACGGGAGGAAGTTGGACCGCACGAACACATATGACCCTCCTCCCCCTTTTTTGTTTGATTTTGTTGCGGCACGTGTAAGGTGGTGCGGTGCAACGGCACTGCGCGGGAACAATGAAGAGCGGGCAAAGAAGCGTTGCGTCGTCGCGCTACGTCATGGTAGCGATTCAAAGGCTCTGCGGATTGTTTGATTGACAGTGGATATACGGATGTCGATGATGCTGGCCGCAAAGGTTTTATGAGGTCTTCGCAGTGAAGGGGCGATCTCGGGTGCGCTTTCACTGGAAGTACGAGAACCTCCAGGTGAGCACATGAGAGTGGGAGGCTCAGATGCGTTCTCTGTACTGCATTTGTGACCCTAGTTTGTTTTAGAGCATTATGAGGACGTAAAACCCTGAGGTGGGAGTAATGTTAAAACCCAGGAATTTGAAGGGAAATTTTTTCTAAATTTTATTTGGGATTTTACAAGAACGCAGTTTCTGACGGCGCTTGATTCCGAGGCCTGGTGTGCCTGGAATCATTTTCTGAAGTTTAGCTCTGGTACATTTAGTGAACGAACGAGCAGGTTTTTCTAACATTTGAACCGGTTCTCAGAATAGAATTCTGAGGGCACCGATGGAATAACAAGGCCAATTTTTTCATAGACACGCATTTTTCGGAGTTGCGTTTGCTCGGGTGTGGTTTTTAATTTTTGGGGTTAAGTTAAGAAATAAAATAAAGTGGTGCGACAACTTTATTTTATTTCACTTAAAGCCACTTAAAAGCCACTTAAGCTAAGTTAAGCAGATAAGGTGGAACCCAAAATATCCTACCCACTTGGTAGGATATTTGTGAGTTGGGGACCGCACGAGCCCCACCATTTCTTTTCCTCTATGTAACGCACCCAAAACCCCCCTCTTTAATGAAATTCAACCATGCTTTTTTATTGTTAAGAAACACCTCATTAATTGGGAAGTTAAATCGTTACAATTAATTCATTGAATTAATTGTTCTTTTCTTTTATTTTTAATTTCAAACGTGTCATGTGCGTTAATAAAATAAGATAACTCTTATTTTATTTCTGTTGGAACTTGTGGCGTGGAGAGGATTTGGAGGAATGCGTTTTTTTTTCGACGAAGAACGCGAGGAATGCGAAGAACGCGAAAAACGCTCCGACCTCCAATGAAGAACGCCAAAGCTTCGTAGATCGACGACGCGACTCCGTGTACCGCGACATCAATGACGCTTCTTCTGTGACGCTCCTTCCACGACGCTTCTTCCGCAATGATCCTTCTCTTCCGTGACGATCCTCTTCTTACGCGACGGTTAATTTTGCGATGAACTCGCGTTCGATGACAACGCTTGAGGTAGGGAATTATGTTTTAAGAATGATTTTATTCCATTGATTTCTTTCTTCCTAATGAAAACAAAGAACACGGATCAACTTATTACCTAGTTGATCTGCAAACATTTTCCTTGCAGGTTTGGAATAATCTGTTGTGGGGAAAAACTGTTTGGGTTGTTTCTATTTTTTTCGTGAAATTTCCTTGTTGTTCTTCGTCTTTTGGTCCGCTTGTTACCAACTTAAAGGGAGGAGGTCGGACCGCACGAACACAGCCGACTCTCCTCCCTCTTGTTGTTTGATTCGTTGCGGCACGAACAAAGGCGGCACGGTGCAATGGCACCGTCCGAACATAAGAAAGAACGCGGCGAAGAAGCGCGGCGTCGTCGCGCCGCACCGTTGGGGCCGAACGAAACCGCGGGCGGAGTCGAGGCCGAGGAGGCAATTTGAAGACCCCGCGGTTTGCTATCGAAGTGAGGATCGAAGGACGATGGTGAGGCGGGCCGCGATGGCGTTTTGAAGGCTTTTCAGCGTAGGTTGGGTCCCGTGATGATCACTGGGGAAGACCACTGGAGAATTGGACCACTGGAGCGCATCCGGTGGTCCGCGGAAGCCCCAGCTGGGGTGTCACGCTGGTGCGGCGGCAACGGCGGTTGGGGGCGGTGGCGCCCGGAGCGCCGCCGGAAGAATCCGATGCGGCTGTAGCCGTGGTGGCGAGCAGGGTTCCACAGCCGCGCGGAACCGGGGAATGAGGGACATGGCCTTGCACCACGTCCAGTGACACAGAGCGGTCCCCACGGGGGGGGGGGGGGGCATCTCCTTTGGCGCGGCCGCTCGGCCAGCGCCGAGCCGCCCGGCCGGACCGCCAGGCCGGGTCGCGCCCAGACCGAGCCGGACCACGCCGGCCAGGCCGGGTCGCCCCCCGCCGGGTCGGACCCGGACCCAGGTCGGGTCGACCCGGTTCGTGCAGACCGAGGGGGTTGGGCCGGGTCAGTCCGGGCCTAGACCCTCCTTTTTCGGACCCCTCATGATTTTCCGCTCATATCATGAGCTGCAGACCTCCGATCGACGCACTGTCAGCGGCGATGCGACCCTTGGATCTTGTCGGCCGTTTCGGTATATTATACTCAAGGTTTTGGAGAACATTGGGTTCGGCCGGGTGGGTTCGGACACGAAACCAACCGGGCCCTCAGAGCGGAAACGCTTATATCTTGAGCTTCGGACGTCCGATTGACGTGCCGTTGACTTTGTTGAATTCCTCTTGATGAGACAGATCTTTTGGATTTCTTCGCACGAGCATTGGACGATGTTGAAGTATGGACGGGTAGGATTGTACCCAATATCCAACCGGGCCCCTGGAACGGAAAAGCTGATATCTTTCAGACTGGACGTCCGTTTGACGAACTGTCAGCGGTGTTGGTGATCACGTTGTGAAATGGTCCCTATGAGTATACCCTATGGGAGTTCGGGGTACAGGTGAGATACGGCCAGGTTGGATCGCACATGAAACCAACTGGGCCCCTGGGACGAAAATCCTAATAACTCACAGACCGGGCGTCCGATTGACGCGCCGTCTGTTGTGTTGAGACCCTTATGAAAAGGCGGTCCTTTGAGATACATCTTCGTGGGACCTTGTGATGCTTGGAGTATTGACCATTATCTTGTGGAGCGGTCCCTCCCGGAGATGAGCATACGAAGTACGGAGACCGTGTAGACGACTGAGACCTGACGACTGCTTGACCCACTTGACTTGGAGTTAGTCGACTAGCCCAATGGATGGAGCACCCTGTATTTGGCGGAAGACCCACGACGGATGGAGCGCCTGGTAGTTGGCAGTAGACATGCAGTACTCGACATGAGGAGTACCTCTGTAGGCTATTAGGGGGAGCGCCCGGTATTTGGCGGAAGACCCACAGCGGACGGAGCGCCCAGTATTTGGCAGCAGACCTACGGTACTCGACAGGAGGAGTACCTCAGAGACTTGGATTAGTGAGCAGTATCTCGGAGTCATGACAGGACCACTGTACACTCCATAGACGGGGCTCTTCAGCAGTTACAGTTTCGATAATGAAAATCCTGGTTTGAGCTGAGTCTATGACCTTTGTGTTTTCCTCATGATTGAGATGGGTTACATGATATCTGAGGTATATGTATGGGCATATACCTGGGTATTGGTTATCCGTTGATTTCTTAATCTTTGTGTTTCCTCATGATTGAGATGGGTTACTTGATAACTTAGATATATGTTAGGGCATATACCTAAGTAGAGGTTATCTGTTAAGATCTTCTTTGTGGTTATCCTTGTTGGTTTTAGTGAGACCATGAGGGTCTCGGGGTCCCTACTGAGTATCGTTATACTCACCCATGCACGTGCTATGCCCGCACCTCGTTGTGTTGGTTGTAGACGATGGGCAGTGCTGAGCGAGGCCGAGTGTTCGAGGACTGGACGGTACCCAGAGGTGGACTACACGACGAGTCAGTACCTGGAGGTAGACTACACGACGAGTCAGTATCCGGAGGTGGACTTCACGGTGAGACGACACTCGGAGGAGGTTGATGGGAGAGAGCGTTGTGGAGGCTATCTGTACATACCATTCTGCTAGGATCCATGGTGGATGATCCAGGAGCTGCGCTATATGTACCTTCACTTGAGGTAGGAACCGAGGAGGACGGCCCAAGATCTGCTTCCTTTCTTCCAGCTGTTGTCTTTTCTGTTATACTTTGTTCAGTTGTAGTTGTACTTTCATTTGGGTTTGTATTCTGGATCATTTACCTTTCAACACTTCTCTTTGTACTTAGTGTTTTACTTCCTCTTGTACTCTATGGTGTTTTGTTTAATTTTATAAAGGAAATGCCTTCCCAGTTATCGGGATTTATGCCTTTGGTGCTAGTCGCCAGCCCCTGGCTTATGGAATGCGGGCTTGGGGTAGTCACGGCATGGGCCCCTAGGATGGGTCGTGACAAATTGGCATCAAGGAGTCGGTTCTACCGAAGAACTTATAACTCTGATATTTTCTTTCTGTGAAGTAATAGTGTTAAGAGTACCGAGTGTGGTTTTCAGTTCAGGGAGTCCAGTGTTGGTGCGGGTGGCCGACGTATACATACACTAGGACCCTGATAACTGATTTCCTAATTTTTGCACGAAAAAACTGATTGCGTGTGTGTTTCTAGAAGTTTTTGAATCTCTGCTCAAACCAGGTCATCTCACCAGGTATAAATCTTTTGACCGTGTCATGTTTGTTTCTTTCAGGATGCCTCCCCGCGGACGACCAGCTAGAGCCCCGAGAGTTGTTCGTACTGACAGCCCGCCAAGCGATGCAGCCTCAGTACAAGGCCCTATCCCAGTTGAGCCACCAGCAGGGGCACCCGCAGTACTACTACCCGTTGGGCCACCGATTCCACCAGCCCCAGCAGCAGAGGGTGCACGTCGCATGAGCACACTGCATGATTTCCAGTGCCAGAGGCCACCCAGGTTCTGGGGAGAGACGGACCCGTAGGCGGCTGAGGATTGGCTGGAGGCTGTTGTGAGAGTCTTCAGGCTAGTGGGGAAGCCGACAGATTTCATGGTGATCCTTACTGCCAACCTTTTTCAGGCCGCAACAGGTAGATGGTGGAGCCTGATTCTTCAGATGCATGACGAGGTGACACTTCTATGGGCAGACTTTGAGAGCCTCTTCCGAGCAGAGTTTGTACCAGCCACCCTTCGAGCGGTGCGTATACAGGAGCTACTTTAGCTGCGGTAGGGCAACATGATAGTGCCACAATATTCAGCGAGGTTCACAGACCTCTCGTGCTACTCCACAGATATGATACGAGACCCGTTATTCAGGGCCCGAACCTTCGAGCAGGGGCTCAGGCGGGAGATTAGAGCTTCTATTGTTTCTCACAACATTCTTACCCAGACAGGGGTGTTGGAGAGAGCCCTCTTAGTGGAGAGTTTCTTTGCAGAGTAGTCTCCAGCAGCACGACCCACCACTAGCCGGCTGGCGGCAGAGTCCTCTGCAGCAGGCAGTAGACAGATGACGCATGGGTCCAGGAGGACCAGACCTACCGGTGGCCGACTGCATGACTCAGGTTCATTTGTGCGGGGGAAGCGGGGTGGAGTCAGAGCCAGTCGTGCCGAGAGTGGATAGTGTTACTCCTGCGGTGGGATTGGTCACATGGAACGTGACTGTCCGACTCACCATGCAGATGATCAGCAGTTAAATGAAGAACCTCCCAGGCAGAGGCATAGGTTCGATCAGGGAAGACCTCAAGGAGCATGCGGCCATGGAAGAGGAGATGGTTGTGCAGCTGGAGGTGGACGACGCTTCGGGGTGTTGCCACCACCACCACCAGGTGGCCCACCCCGACCGCAGGGGACAGGAGGACATGGGAGAGCTCAGAATCAGGCAGCTGAGGCCTATGGTCATGGAGCTCCGGAAGCAGATGGACATGAGCGGGACTAGCTCCAAACCTGGAGGCTATTGATCATGTTGCTTCTAGTTTTGTTGATGTTTGTTTGTAGTTGCATCGTGTCTTTTTACTATGATCTGCAATAATAAAAAGACACTTATCTTTGTGATGTTTTCTTTCCTGTCCTTTTTTTTGGTTGATACTGAGTGGTCCAGGTTAAAACTGTTGACTTGAACCTCACTTCCGATATTTCTATAAGAGGTGACCCAGTGACCTCACAGTGATGCCGATAGTGTGACTCAACCCTTGGAGGCGAGAGGGACAGTTGGACGTCTTAGTAGTTACGTCGAGGCCTTACGACGTCATTCATGGCATGAATGTGTCATTCATGTCAGGATTGACTGTATTAGGAAATGGGTGTGGTTCATCCAGGGGATGAGACCGAGTTTCTCTTTTCGGCAAAGGAGAAATTTTAGAAGCACTTTCAGATCGCAGGCAAAGAAGGTGCAGATCATCCAGGAGCGGATGAATACTGCACAGTGCAGTAGGAAACAGGAAACCAGCGACAGTCTTAGAGACTCGAGTGTGTTAAATGTTTCAAAAAGAGGAAAATTTAAGGAGAGATTAGTCTACGAAGCAGCAGAAGTGGAGGCAGACCTAGGAGAGCAGCAAGAGGTGGTTTACATCTTAACATGCTACAACCACCCGGCTTAGTTATCCCCGCCAGGCTCAGGGATCTGGAGGGCGGAGGGAGTGTGCGGCTGTATGTGGTCAGGGAGAGTGACCCAATGGCTCTAAAAATGATTCAAGGGACAGTTTGTGTCCACTACTAGCTGCTGTAGTAACAGACGTTGATATGAATCATTCCTTGCTTTCACAAATCATGTCCCAGACCTAGAGTTTCCGGTAAGTCGTGGACTTGACCCTCACATCTGGAGATACCTTGGGAGGAGACACGATAATCACACTTACGCCGATAGTGTGGTCTGACCCTCGAGGCGAGTGTTTCAGTTGGAATCTCTTGGTGGAAGCGTCGAGGCCTTACGACGTTGGTTTGAGTATGGACTGGGAAATCACAGTTCATACACAGAATGACGATATTAGGCAAAAAGTTTGTGGTTTAACTACGACGTCGGTATGGGTTTTCCTTGGTCGGCGAAAAGGAAACCCCAGTCATCATAAGATAAACTCTTGCACAGGCGGGTGTGACCAATCACTCTTGAGTCGGTCATCCTTACCATCGTGGCATCAGTCGTTTGAGATCCATTTCTAACAGGAATTGGAGACCTCTAGAGTTTGAGGATGACGATCATGTCCTTATACGGGTCTCACCTCGACGAGGGTTACAAAGATGTGGCCAAGGCGGCAAGTTATCTCCGAGGATCAACAGACCTTTCTAGGTCCTCAGGTGGGTAGGCGAGGTGGTTTACCGCTTGACCCATCCACCTCAGTTGCACCAGGTGCACGATGACTTCCACATATCTCAACAGTGGAGATACGTGCTCGACCCTTCGCATATCATCGACCATGGGGCGCTGGATGATGGCGATGGGGTGACATTCACGGAGGTTCCAGTGGGGATCGAGGATCGACAGGGGTGGATCCTACGAGAACGGTCTATTTCTCGGGTGCGCTTTCACCGAAAGTACGAGAACCTCCTGGTGAGCACATGAGAGTGGGAGGCTCAGATGCGTTCTCTGTACCGCTTTTGTGACCCTAGTTTGTTTTAGAGCATTACGAGGACGTAAAACCCTGAGGTGGGAGTAATGTAAAAACCCGGGAATTTGAAGGGAAATTTTTTCTAAATTTTATTTGGGATTTTTCAAGAACGCAGTTTCTGACGGCGCTTGATTCCGAGGCTCGGTGTGCCTGGAATCATTTTCCAAAGTTTAGCTCTGGTACATTTAGTGAACGAACGAGCAGGTTTTTCTAACTTTTGAACCGGTTCTCGGAATCGAATTCTGAGGGCACCGATGGAATAACAACGCCGATTTTTTCATAGACACGCATTTTTCGGAGTTGCGTTTTCTCGGGTGTGGTTTTTAATTTTTTGGTTTAAGTTAAGAAATAAAATAAAGTGGTGCGACAACTTTATTTTATTTCACTTAAAGCCACTTAAAAGCCACTTAAGCTAAGTTAAGCAGATAAGGTGGAACCCAAAATATCCTACCCACTTGGTAGGATATTTGTGAGGTGGGGACTGCACGAGCCCCACCATTTCTTTTCCTCTATGTAACACACCCAAAACCCACCTCTTTAATGAAAGTCAACCATTCGTTTTTATTGTTAAGAAACACCTCATTAATTGGGTAGTTAAATCGTTACAATTAATTCATTGAATTAATTGTTCTTTTCTTTTCTTTTGAATTTCAAACGTGTCATGTGCGTTAATAAAATAAGATAACTCTTATTTTATTTCTGTTGGAACTTTTGGCGTGGAGAGGATTTCGAGGAAAGCGTTATTTTTCGACGAAGAACGCGAAGAACACGAAAAACACTCCGGCCCCCGCACAGGGGGGGGCGTCTCCTTTGGTGCGGCCGCTCGACCAGCGCCGAGCCGCCCGGCCGGACCGCCAGGCCGAGTCCTGCCCAGACCAGGCCGGACCGCGCCGGCCGGGCCGGGTCACGCCCGGCCTGGTCGGACCCGGGTCCGGTCGACCTGGATCGGGCAGACCCAGGGGGGTTGGGCCGGGTCGGTCCGGGCCCAGACCCCCCGTTTTCTGACCCCTCACAATTGATCGCTCATATCTTGAGCTGTAGACCACCGATCGACGCACCGTCAGCGGCGATGCAACCCTTGGATCGGGACGTTCGTTTCCGTATATTATACTCAAGGTTTCAGAGAACTTTGGGTTCGGCCGGGTTGGTTCGGACACGAAACCAACAGGGCCCTCGGAGTGGAAACGCTTACATCATGAGCTCCGAACGTCCGATTGACGTGTCATCGAATTTGTTGAATTACTCTTGATGAGACGGAACATTTGGGTTTTTTCACCCAAGGATTGGACATTGTTCAAGTATTGCCAGGTAGGATTGTACCCAAAATCCAACTGGGCCCATGGAATGGAAAAGCTGATATCTTTCAGGCTGGACGTCCGTTTGAAAAACCGTCAGTGGCATTGGTTATCACATTGTGAAACGGTCCCAATGAGTATACCCTATGGGAGTTCGGGGTACAGTTGAGATACGACCGGGTTGGTTCGCACATGAAACCAACCGGGACCCTAGGACGAAAAGGCTAATAACTCACAGACCGGGCGTCCAATTGACGCACTGTCTATTGTGTTGAGACCCTTATGACGAGGAGGTCCTTTGAGATACATCTTCGTGGGAACTTGTGATACTTGGAGTATTTACTAGTATCTCGTGGAGCGGTCCCTCTCGAAGACGAGCATACGGAGTACCGAGACCGTGTAGATGACTGAGACCTAACGACTTCTTGACCCACTCGACTTGGAGTGAGTCGACTAGCCCAGGGGACGGAGCGCCCGGTATTTGGCGGTAGACACACGTCGGACGGAGCGCCTGGTATTTGGCAGCAGACCCGCGGAACTCGACCGGAGGAGTACCTTTGTACGCTATTAGGGGGAGCACACAATATTTGGCGGCAGACCCACAATGGATGGAGTGCCCAGTATTTGGCAGTAGACCTGCGGTACTTGAAAGGAGGAGTACCTCAGAGACTTCGATTAGTGAGCAGTACCTCGGAGTCGTGACAGGACCACATTACACTCCAGAGACGGGGCTCTTTAGCAGTTACGGTTTCGATATTGAAAATCTTGGATTGAGTTGAGTCTATGACCTTTGTGTTTTCCTCTTGATTGAGATGGGTTACTTGATAACATAGCTATATGTATGGGCATATACCTGGGTAGTTGTTATCCGTTGATTTCATAATCTTTGTGTTTCCTCCTGACTGAGATGGGTTACTTGATTACTTAGGTATATGTAAGGGAATATACCTAATTAGAGGTTATATTTTCAGATCTTCTTTGTGGTTATCCTTGTTGGTTTTAGTGAGACCTTGAGAGTATCGGGGTCCCTACTGAGTATCGTTATACTCACCCTTGTACGGGCTATGCCCGCACCACGTTGTGTTGGTTGCAGACGACAGGTAGTGCTGATGGAGGCTGAGTGTTCGAGGACTGGACGGTACCCGGAGGTGGACTACACGACGAGTCAGTACCCGGAGGTGGACTACACGACGAGTCAGTATCCGGAGGTGGAATTCACGGCGAGACGACACTCAGAGGAGGTTGACAGGCGAGGGCATTGTGGAGGCTATCTGTACATACCCTTCAGGTAGGATCAGTGGTGGACGATCCAGGAGCTGCACCATCTGTACCTTCCCTTGAGGTAGGATCCGAGGAGGACGACCCAGGAGCCGCTTCCGTTCTTCCAGTTGTTGTTTTTTCTGTTGTACATTGTTCAGTTGTAGTTGTACTTTCATTTGGGTTTGTATTCTGGCCCATTTACCTTTCATCACTTCTTTTTGTACATAGTGTTTTACCTCTTCTTATACTCTATGGTGTTTTGTTTACTTTTATAAAGGCAATGCCTTCCCAGTTATCGGGATTTACGCCTTTGGAGCTAGTCGCCCGCCCATGGCCTATGGATGGTGGGCTTGGGGTAGTCACGTCATGGGCCCCTAGGATGGGTCGTGACAGCGTCGGTGCCCGGCGCGCCGCTAGGAAGGGCCGTCGCGGTTGGAAGCTAGTCCCGCGGCCGAGCGGGACCATGGGAGACGCGGCGCGGGCCGCCGCATCGCTGGTAGGGAGCGACCCCCACACGGGGGCTGCAGTTTCATTCAAGGGGGGCAGCCCCCCCCCCCCCCGCACTCAACCACGTGGCCGTTACGGCCGAGCGGCCAGGACGGGCTACACCCAGGCCGGGCCAGGCAGTGCCCACTGGGTCGGGCCGCACCCAAGCGGCCCGGACCCAAACCCGAGTCGGGTCGACCCGGTTCGGGCTGACCCCGGGGTTATTGGGCCGGGTCGGACCGGGCTCGGACCCCCTTTTGCGGACCTCTTTCGTTCTTTTTCCCACAACATGGGATGCACACCTTCGATCGACGCACCTTCATCTGTGATGCGATCCTTGGATTGAGACGGTCATTTTGGAATATTACACTCGAGGTTTCGGAAAACTTTGGGTTTGGCCGGGTTGGTTCGTACACGAAATCCTATCGGGCCCTTGAAGCGGAAACGCTTATAACATGAGCTCCGGACGTCCGATTGACGTGCTGTTGACTTTGTTGGATTCCTATTGATGAGACGGAACTTTTGGTATGCTTCTCCTGAGTTTTGGATGTAGTTGGATAGCGGCCGGGTTGGATTGTACCCGAAATCCAACCGGGCCCCTGGAACGGAAAGGCTGATAACTTTAAGACCGAACATCCGTTTGATGAACCGTCAGTGGCGTTGGTGATCACGTTGAGATACGGACCCTATGAGTATACCCTATGAGAGTTCGGGGTACAGTTGAGATATGGTCGGGTTGGATCGTAAAAGAAACCAACCGGGCCCTTGGGAAGAAAAAGGCTAATAACTCACAGACAGGGCGTCTGATTGACGCGCCGTCTGCTGCGTTGAGTCCCCTATGACGAGGTGGTCCTTTTAGATACTTCTTCGTGTAAATTTGTGATACTTGGAGTATCGAACAGTAGCTCGTGGAGTGGACCCTCCCGGTGACAAGCTAGCAGAGTGTAGAGACCTAGTAGCGGGCTGAGACTTGATGACTGTTGATCTATCGACTCGGTGTGTTTCGGATAGCCCAGTGGGGAGCGCTTGGTTGTAGCAGCAGACCCACGGAGGAGGGCTTGGTTGTAGCGGCAGACCCATGGTACTCAACAGAAGGAGTACCTCTGGAGGCTATGAGGGGGAGCGCTTGGTTGTAGCGGCAGACCCACAGTGGAGGAGCGCTTGGTTGTAGCGGCAGACTCATGGTACTCAATAGAAGAAGTACCTCTGGAGGCTATGAGGGGGAGCACTTGGTTGTAGCGGCAGACCCATGGTGGGAAGTGCTTGGTTGTAGTAGTAGGCCCACAGTACTTGACTGGTGGAGTACTACAGCAGTCCAAGGTTAGTGGGGCGCGCTTGGTTGTAGCGGCAGAGCCACTATACTCGATAGAGGAGGAGTTCTCCAGCAGTTGTGGTTTCGACATCCTGAAAAAAATCCAGGTTGAGTAGCGTCTATGACCTTTTTTTTAACTCATGACTGATATGGGTCACTTGATAACATAGGTATATGTGTGGGCATATACCTGGGTAGTGGTTATCTATTGATTTCATTATCTTTGTGTTTCCTCATGATTGAGATGGGTTACTTGATAACTTGGGTATATGTTTGGGAATATACCTAAATAGAGGTTATTTGTTGACATATTCTTTGTGGTTATCCTTGTTGGATTTAGTGAGACCTTGAGTGTCTCAAGGTCCCTACTGAGTATTATTATAATCACCCATGCACGGGCTATGCCCGCACTTCGATGTGTTGGTTGTAGACGACAGGCTGCGCAGACAGAGGCCGATTGTTCAAGGACTGGATGGTACCTAGAGGTGGACCTCACGATGAGACAGTATCTAGTGTTGGAATTCATGATGAGGCAACACTCGGAGGAGGTTGACGGGAAAGAGTGTTGTGGAGGCTATCTGTACCTACCCTTCAGGTAGGATCCATGGTGGACGATCCAGGAGCTGTGCTATCTGTACCTACACTTAAGGTCGGATCCTTGGTGGATGATCCAGGAGCTTCTTGTCACCTTCCGGCTGTTTTATCTTTTTCCTTGTACTTTATTGTTGGGCTTGTATTTCCGGCCCCTTTACATTCAGCACAGTTTGTTTCAGTTTTACTTAGTGTTTTACTTCCACTTGTACTCTGTGGTGGTTATTTACTTTTATAAAGGCAATGCCTTCCCAGTTATCGGGGTTTACGCCATTGGTGCTAGTGGCCATCCCCTGGCCTATGGAAGGAGGGCTTGGGGTAGTCACGGCACAGGCCCCGACGAAGGGTCATGAAAGCCGGGTCAGCGCAACCCCGCCTGGCCGGTGCGGTCCGGCCTGCGTGGCCCGCCTGGGGGGTGCGCTGGCTCGGCCTGCCAGCTGTGCGTGGGGGGGCGTGGCCTTCCCCAACTGGCGCGGCATTAAGTCGTGTCTCCTGATTTCCCAGAATAGCTTTTCCTTTTCGGTTCAAACCATAGCCTCGACTTAGCCATGGTGGTCTGCTCCGTTGGCACGGCGCTGCCGCCGGAGGCCAGCAGCGCCTTCCGCAGACCACCAGACGTGTTCCGGGGGTCTGATTTGCCCACCGCCTGCGTCTGTGGCTATCCTAGGAACTTCTGTTCCCTGAAAAGGCTTCAAATCACCATTGTGGTCCTATTTCGTCATCTCCCATCAATCCGTGCACAAACGAACAACCAGTGGAGGGTCATCAGGTCATGTTCGTTCGGCCCGTGCCCTCCGCATTAGGTTTTATCAAATGGACAAAGATAAACAATGTATCATGTTGTATGAAGAATAATTTTATTCAAATAAAATTGAAACATTAAACCCTACAATTCCCCCTCAAGTAACTATTCCCAACCTGCAAAAGAAAACATTTGCAGATCAACTTGATGATGAGTTGATCCCCGTTATCTGTTTTAGAAGGGAAGAACACAGAAATATAAAAAAACTCAAATTTAACCCCTACCTCGTTTAAGGTTTTTTCATCATAGTCATAGAAAGAGGTGTCCCTTCATCAACGTCGGAGAAAGATATGTGGTCATTGGCAAGTCCCCACGTCGGTGTCTCCACCCTTGATGCGGAGGAAGAAGAGCATTGGAGATTCATGAAGCGTTCATCACAATGAGGAAAGGGTGTTCTTCGTCGGAGAGTCGGTGTTCTTCAAAAACTCAAGATATCTCCCAAGATATTCCAACACAACAAAAACTCCCAAAATAAAATAATAGCTCATTCTATTATTTTTATTCACCTAAGAAAAGATTTAAAAAATTCAAAACCTACATTGATTAACATGTGTTGGAAACATTAAAGAGGGAGAGAGAGAGAGAGATAGGTGAAGAGGTCTCTTAATTAAAGAAGGGGTTTCCAATTTAATGAAGGGAGTTTATGGGTTTTTAGGGGGGAGTTGAAACGTTGGGGCTCATGTGGGCCCCACCTTTCTAATATCCACACATGAGAAGTTGGGTGGGTGAGGGTTTGGTAGGGATTAACATCCAAAGATATAAAATTGTTCTAACAATTTTATTTAACTCCTTTAATAACCCCAATTTTAACATACAACCCGCACAAAATGCAATTGCGTTAAAGGTCCCCATAAGCAATTACAGGCGATGTGAGTTCATCGATGCCCTCAGATTTCAATTCCAAGCACTGCTTCAAAAGATAGAAAAACTACCTCATTCGTTCAATGAACGTACCCGACCTAAACTTTAGAAAATTATTCCGGGCACACTACGCCTCAGAATCAGCTGTCATCAGAAACTGTGTACACTTAATATTTGAATGAAATTAAGAAAAACAATGCTTTAGATTTTGGGTTTTTACATAAATCATCCCAATACATAAAGTCAATTTAATCTTATTTCATTGTAGTCATGATAAGAGTACACCATGGACATTCTTTATCATCAAAATGGTTGAAATTAAAAATAATTTTTTCATATTATGAATAGTGGATAATAGTGGATCAGTGGTACCAATAATGGAATGTGTGGGATTCTTCATCAAGGACTAAAAAAAACAGTGTTACCACTAATTTTATTTTCCAAGTTCATCATGATTCATTGCTTGAGAAAACATTGTGACAATAAAAATTTTATTTTTCATTATATTTAAATTAATGTTTGAATTATTTGGATGAAAATAATTTCATTTTCAATCACAATCATCTTTAATAGGGTTGCATTTTGTTCCTCCCTTTTACTAAAAGAAAAAAAACATAGTTTAATAAATAATAATCATGTTGGGGAACAAAAAAATCATGAAAATCACTAACTTTTTGTCTAAATCATGAAACCTATATTAATATGTAAAACCATAGTTTTTTCAACGATATCCATATTTATCTTCTATTTAAATTACTCATGTTGGTTATTTGATTTTTTTTAATTTTCTAAATAATATCCATCATGAGTATCAAACTAGGTATGTAGTAAAGACTATTGTCATGCATGGGTTCCCGATAAAGACCAAATAAATATTGTTTTTTCAATGTTATTACCACTATATTGATATTTTATGGATCCAAGTCCAATTTTATTATCTATATAGGTATGTGATTTATTTTATACCACTCACCCTATCTTATACAAAAATATTAAGACATTTTTAATACTTTAACTCATAATTAATCATAAATGTAAACATGTACTTTGGTATCTCAGTAAAGTTTTATCATCTTGGATTCCAAATAATAAATAATCCTATCATTTAATACCAACTAAAAAAACCCATTATTCTTATACTTGTATGTTACATCATTTTAGTTTAATATTAAATTCAATACATAAACACCTGACTAAAAAACATAATAGTTTTGTGCCATTGTAATCATTGAAATAGAATCGTCTAACTTTGTGAGAGATTTTCAATATATCCTATTATGATATTACATTTTTTTAATCCTAAATAAATATATTCCTTATAACCTGGTAAAATGAAACATAATAAAGGCTGATGTATGAAGCTCAATAAGGGGAAATAAAGGAGAGATGTTAGGAGAAAATTAACATAAGGTTAAGAGAATATGAGCCTTACATATGAAATCCATACACCGCATATCAAATATCATTATCGTGAGTCGTGAAATGAAAATTTTAAATTCATAATACATGAATAATAAATTAATCAAAGAGCATGATACATGAGAGCATAAAAATGGAATAAGACATGGAAATTGTGGCATACACATAAGCATATAAAATTGTTTCCAATTATTAAAGAACCACTTTAAATACCATTGTAGTGGAAAAAATCATATACCTAACTGAGTTCACTCCACAATCCAACACTATTTTAGTAAAATTAGTATATTCCTCATTACTTTCCTATATTACTGAACTAGGTGGAATAAATGTTTTAGTCCTATCTTGTTGTACTGTTTTCACTCCATGTTCTAGCCATATATTACTAAATCAGGTTCACACTCAATTCCAATCATGAATTAATGTATCAGGTTCACTCACTATATTATCCATATCTATCTCATGAGATATATAATTCATTACCCCATCCAATAGAAGGAGATATATTTCCCTCATGTCATATAATGAAAATCTTATTTTGGTGTTCCAAAATTACATACACATTCATCATATCATAACCCATGAAATGAAATGGATATCATAAAAATTTCATCCTATCATAACATTTGTAAATTAAAAAATATTGAAAATAATTTCAAATTGAATTAAACTTGAAAATAAGTAGGTTTCATAATAATTTCCTCAGGGTTTAACATGTGGAATAAGAACAAGCTTCATATAAACTATACTTCATAATCATTAATAACTTTGATAATGAACAAGAATTGTATCCTTCTATCATATATATATATAAGACAGTAGATAATACTAATAGATTAAATACTCGTTTGAATATAATTTTCAAATATCATTTAGATAATTTCTTAAGGAAAATAACATTTCCACTTTGAATGATGCTTTTTAAAACATAAAACATTTTCAAAACACTTTTCTTTATAAATAACTTTTTATTGTATAAATGAATAATTGAAAATAATTTCAAAAAAATCAAAAAAGAAAACATTTTTTAAAATAAATTTTAATACAAAATTAGTAAAATGCCCATTTAAAAGATGTTTTTTGAAACAATTTAGGAAATATGGTTTCTGGGGAAAAAAATTGTGACCAAATATAGAAATAAAGTCATATTATAATATGAGAATTCTCTTAATGATGTTATATACCAATTAGTGGGATAGTGACACCATTAATTGATGGTATATTTATGACCGTGGGTGAATAATGTTATGGGGATATTTTTATGGACATATTATGATACATCCACATTGGAGATTTAATAAAAAACAATCCTGATAACTGATTTTATTGTAGCATAAAATGTTATCTACATTGGTAAAAATGATTCATAAGACCCATTAAATAATAAAATAAAATGATAGTAATAATATATTTGAGAAGAATAATTTCATGATATTTCTTTTCAAATGGTTTGTACATACACATTGTGATTGATTGTATGTTTATAACATAACAGGTGTCTCAAAGAACAAAAATTGAGATAAAAATACCTTACTGAATTGTTAACATTTGAACTATAAACCCAGTGAAATAGATACTATAACATGGATATTTATAACAAAATTTATTTTAGTGTAGGAGTCATAATACAAATATATGTCTGTTAAATACATCACATAAATGATATTGTTCATGAATATTACATGTGTGCCACATAAGTAAAAAGGTAAGAAAAAAATCTCTTACTACTTGGGATACATTTTGAAATATAATACCGATGAATGAATTACATCAATGGAATCATTAATTAGCATGAAATTAGTTATATTCACAATATATCACAAAATTGGGAATTATATAGACCACACAGAAGAAATGTGTGGTAAATATGACATAAGTCTATCAGAAATAAAAGTTAGTCTTGAAATACATTAAACATAAGTCTTAACATCTGTCATAATTTTCAAACCTCATGTATAGTAAGAATATATTTTTTGTAAATATACCACATAACCATATTAATATATATACTACATAATATAGTATTTTCTTATGAATTTTTATTACCATTTAGTCATTAATTCCATGTTAAAGTTACGAATCGAGGAAAAATTGCTTTGTTTTTTCATATTTGTTTTTTGTTTTTATTCTTAGTCCTCTAAATTGGATAAATGTTTCATCATTTTACTAATTTAAAACATGAATTTAATATCATATATATTAATTACATATGTTTTTTATTAATACCTATAATTTAGTGATATTAAATGGAATAAATTTTTCCTAGAGATGGTAGGTTGTATGTATGCATGAACATTATTTCCACATCTTTATTGTATTGAAAATGAAAATTAAATTATGTACATACATAAATTGTAATTAAAATATTATTTTCATGTAATATATATAATATATGTTTGTTAAAAACATCATTAATACTTTATTTTTAGAACATTAATGAATTACATCACTTCGCGAGGCGGTTGTCCACCATACAGTCGAACAATGTAATTTTATTCCCACATGAAAATAATGAAATAAGGTATGAGTGATATAATTGTAATAGAAACATAATATAATCATAAATAGCATAAATATAGTATATATAATATAAATATATCATATTTTTTATCCTTTTAAACTGTTACTGGAAAAACAAAAGACAACGGTTCGTGGGGCGGTATTCCACCGTACACACGAATGACGAATTTTTAACTCATTTGATGGAAGTGTGTGAGGTTTTAGGCCATAAACTTCAAATAATAACATTTTGGTATATGGAAAATACTGTATTTTGTGTAATAATTTTATAAAAAAAATCTATGGGGGTAGTGAATGAAAGAAAACAAAAACACTTATTGATGAATGTTACCTCTTCATCGAGAATCCTCCTTACATTTTCAGTTAAATCCTAGATTTTTCGATTTATATCCAAAATTATAAATCCATAATGAGGGTATGGATGTTGGGAAGTGATTTATATTGAATCATTTTGATCCAAATGGATTGAGATATTTGAATATATGGGGAGATTGAGTTCCATTTTTATAGTGGAATAAAAGTGGAATTCTTGAAAGTATTTAAAACTATTCACTTTTGGAATTCCAACCATACGACATGTGGATCCAAAATTTATTAATAATGGTGTAGATTTATTTTTTTCAATAAAATCTAACACAAAATAATAAAACACTTGATTTAAAATTTTTGTTCTATAGCTTATATGTTTTTGTATTTTTACTATTTTGCTTTCTCATTATGGTACATAGTTTTAATAACATACATAATTTATCCTTTAAGACTATATGAAAATGATAACTATTAAATAATTGGAAAAAATATATATTCTTCCTATTAAATATAATTTTCATTATATAAATCCTATTTTTTAAAAATAAATTTTAATTGTTGTACATGTAACGTGAAGAATACATCTTTAATTATAGAAGTGTTAACATTGATTTATCTATTTAATGGTAAATCTAATAATTATAAAATACAAATTTTTCAATTAATGGACCATATGTGGGAATAATTATCATTTACTATTATAATTTTAGAAGATAAATTTTTTATAAATTATAAATCATTTAATAAAATCTTATTTATTATAAAATAAATTAAATGTCTATTTTAATGTTATTTATTTAAATTTCATTTACAAAATATCAAGATGATAATATAATTTTATTATATTATTTTAGAAAATGTTTAATATGATATAATAATATATATAATAATTCAATAAAATCACTTCAATGTTAATATTTTTAGTATCATTTACTTTATTTAATTATTATCCAAATAATTATTACATTGGAGTTTCTTAGGAAATTAAATATAATTATATTATCTATAAAAAGTAAAAATATAATATTATGATAAAAACTAATTTATCATTAAAAATAATAATTATTATAGAACATATGTGGTTTTTTCTATATTCCCAATCATTATATATATTAAATGTAAAAGAAGTTTCTTTTTTTATTTTTCATTACTTAACTTATTTTGTGGGTCATATTCAGATGTAACTAACTGTAAATTGTCAAATTTTAGGGAAATTTATGAAAAATTTTCAAATAAATTCATTAAATAAAATTATTATTATATTTTATGTCATTTTCACTCTTATCAATCTAGTTTAACCTCAACTAAACACATTGGTTACTTTAACCATGGTAATTAATTTTTACTGCATTCACTATTCATTGTGATTAAAATATTATTTTCCTTATTAGAAATTATTAATTACTTTATTCCAATTATGGAATCCATATTTAAATATTTAATTCAATGTATTAAAAAATGATATTTTAAAATAAATCCCACTGACGTGAAAAAAATGGATTTTTATTGTCAGAATGTTTGAAAATTTATGTTGTTTTATTTCTCAATTTAAGATAAAAATTATAAAAATGATCTAAATTGTATTAATATATTTATAAGAAAACTATTTATACTTGAAAAACAATTTATAATATAAATTATCTTTTCAAATAATTTAATTTAAAATGAATTATTCAATTAAAATTCAGTATTTTAGAACTATTTAAAAAAAATACCAATAAATTACTAAAAATACACCAAAAGATATTTTTACATTATGAATTAATAAATTAAGTTTATTTTAGCATATTAATTTTATAAAAGATTCAAAAACTAGTTTTATTAATTTTCACAAAAAAATAAGAATCAATTAATTTGAAAAATATTATATTCAAAAAGATAAAGTCTTTAAAACAAATTAATTAATTTATTATCAATATATAATATTAATACAAAAATATAATTTATATTTAAAAAAATTATGTTACAATTCATTTTTTATGTCTAGAAACTAGGTTATAATGTAGACATTTAAATGACTATATAAATAATATGTTATTGTTTTGTTTTGATTAAGTGTCATGTTTTAGACAAGCTGAAAAACTCTTGCATGTAGTCCAATATGACCCATGGTTTGGTGGGAAACAAGATTGAATTGGTATTTTTTTAATTCATTCATCAAATAAATTTAATTTGTTAAAAAATATTTACTCATAAAAAGTAGATGTGTTGCGGGTTTTCTTGAAAAATACATTGGAAAATAGTTTATAAAATAGTTTATAAGATATATTATTCTGTAAACCCATTTTATTTCAATATATAAAACCATTGAAAAAATCCTTTATTTATCCTTTAAAAACACTTCATAGAAATAATTAATTTTTATTTATTAAATATTTAACTTTTGAAAGCTTTTGAAATATTACAAACCGGCACGGGTACACAGGTAACCCAATAACCGAATTGGTCCTAACATGACCCGAAGGGCGTTCCTCATCCCCATAGGCTTGAGACCGACACCTAGTATCATACAACATACAAGTTGGAAAAAATTTACAAATTAATATTGAAGAAAAAGTTAAAAGAGAGTATGTATATCAATAGAAAAACTCCATTGGGAGTAAAAGTACCAGAATACAACGAGGCATAAAAGATAAAGTACTACAACCCAAAGTAATAAATAGGAAAAATAGTACCAAGGTCCCTAAGGACACAACTCACCAAGCCCAATGATAAACATTTGGATTCACCTCCAATAGATCCCTTCCAATTTCTTATTCCTAGAAGAATAAATTCTACAAAAACCTAAAATAAAAATTAGGGTGTGGGCCTAAACCTAGTTTGATGCAACCAAAGATTCCATAATATATTCAAAATATATATTATCCAAAGAAAAGATTTCAATTTTTTAGAACATGTAGGTATGAAAATTTAGAAGTTTATTTAATCAAAACAAGCTATACATTTTCAAAATGATGGATAATTCATTCAATGCATATACTTTTCATTACAAGAGGTGGAATATTTCTAAAACAATGGATTAAGTTAAACACTTATATAAAATTGTTTATATATATTTAGTAGGGTTTTAATCCAGTTAAAATGACATTGGTATAAATTTATATCTCAAATGTAAATAAACAAGTGAGAAACATGGTCATCTACCAAAAGATATGATAGTATTAAAAAACAATAGTATTTTTCACTCTTTAAGTGAACTCATGAGAATGCATATAAACATTTCTCTATAACACTAGCCAATGGATACTCGTCACCAACTCGTCGGGAAGGTAACCCACTACCTGTATGTTTTAGGATGTCGTAATAGCATAGAGTTTATCCAAATGACTCACTAAATACATAATTCATGCATGCTCTCTTATATGATAGGAGAAATGATATATGAATAATTAAAATAATATCATTCCCATTCATTCATTTCCAAAATTCCAATTTCATTCCATTTAAAACCAAAATAGGTTTTATTAAAAAACAGTTTTTCTCCATGATAAAAACATTGGGAGTCTATAAAAACATTTTAAGCCATTTACATGAGTCTGAAATCCAATCAAAACCAATTAAATCCTTTTAAAACTCCTTTTTCATAATTAAACTCAATAATACAATTGAAAAATTTTCCATCTGAATCCACCATTGAAATTAAATAATTTGAAGCAACTAGTTTCCATAAACATGCTCCAATTCAATATAATTGGGGGGTTTTTTATATTTATGTGCCCTAATAATTCCAAATCTCCCAATTTAATACAATTGGCGTTTATCAAAGCAATTAAAATATTGTTTCATTGAATTTAAATAAGTGATTGAAATAAACCAATAAAATAAAATTCATCCAATTCAGAAAATTGGAATGGAACCAACAACTTATTTATCAAAGAACGACACTCACAACGGAAACCTTAAATGAGAATGAAGATGAATGAGATATTCATACTCAACTTAGAATAAATATCATACATAACATGGAATAGATCAATCAATCACAAAATGATCCACTAAAAAAATAAGAGTAGAAAGGAAGAGAAATTGAAAGAAAATCAATAGGACTTACTCAGGAATTTAATTGAAAGTAAAAGGATGATCGTAGGCTGATCAAATAGATACGGATGGTGGGGTGCCTCTTAAAATCTCATAGGGAGAGTTTAGGTTCAAGATCAAATAGGTGTGTGAGTAATAGATCGAGAGGTATTTCCACACGGATTACAATAGTTTGGGCACAAGATGAGTGATGACGTGTACCTAGGGGTCACAACGAGTAGGCCATGTAGGATACGTACGCAAAAAAACCCATCACCTTGGGTTGAAAAACAACCATTTAACCCCTATATGACATGTACCTCAGGTACATGACAAGTACCAGATCACGACATGATCTCATCATTCACGACCTGAAACCAGCATCGTGTACATGACATGCACTTCATATACACGACACGTATCTATTTTACAGTCTCCCATAAACCCATGGAAAAACAGATAAAAATGATTTTTAACTCAAATGAAACTAAGAAATGGTGGAAAACATACCTGATCTAGGTAACGGGATGCTAAAACCTATACACCACAGAAACATTCTACACCAGAAAACCTATGAAGAAGCATCCTTACCAAATAGATGAGGCCATTACTCTCTCATCAGTGCCTCAAATTCCCACATCTCGTGACTATCAGATCCAAAGTTCAATAGTACATGAACCAATGTTATTTTCATCCCACGAATCACCTTGGTCTTATAATCAACTATCGTGACTGGTTTCTCAGTCAATGACAAATTAGGCATGATCTCAAGATCACTCCAAATCAAAATGTGAGATGGATCAGATAGATTCTTTCTCAGCTACAATACATGGAACATGTTATGTATCAACGTTAGCTTCTATGGATGTGCTAGATGGTATGAAAAATTTCCCATCTACTCAAAAAACACAAATGGTCCTTCAACGAAAGGGATAAGTTTTCCTTTCCATGAAATCTATTGATGACTAAAAGAGGGAGAAACCTTTAAGAACAAATGATCACCAAATGAAAACTCCAATGGTCTATGACGTTGTTCACCATAAGACTTATAATTTCTTTGAACTGTCAAAATCATCTAACGTTGTAGACAAATAATTAATTCTCTCTCTTGTACCATGCTTGGTCCATCCAAATATCTTTCACCAACCTCCGACCAACACATCTGAAATTTACAAGGTCGACCATACAAGGAATCAAAAGGTAGAATTATGATGATGGACTGGTAACTGTTGTTGTATAAAATATCAACCTGCCCTAAGTGATCATCGAAAGTCTCGCTAAATTCGAGAACAAAGGTGTTAAGAATATCCTCAAGATTATGTATATCTATTTCAGTCTAGACATCTGACTACGGATTGTTGTTCATGCTCAAACGAACCTGAGATCCTAGTTCCACATGAAGGCCTCTCCATAAGTGAGAAGTGAACCGATGATCCCTATTAGATACTATATCATATGGAATTTTGTGCAGGAGAACTATATCTTCCTTGTAGTGTTTTCCCAAATCCTCAACTTTGGTATTATGAAGAATGGTTCTAATGTAATCCAACTTCGTCATCTTGTCGATCACAACCCATATTAAATTATTCATTACCTAGGTATGAGGAAACCCAACCACAATTTCTATAGATATATTTTCTCTCCACCAATTATGGACTAGAAGTGGTTGAACAAAATCCAAAGGTTTTTGGTAATCGTCTTTCATGTGTTGGAATGTATAGAAATGAGAGACATTTTCAACAATGTCCCATGTCATACCTAGCTACCAGAACTTCCAAAAAATGTCATAAAACATTTTTGGAGTTCCTAAGTGAAGAACCCACTAAGAATTATAGAAATCCCCAATTACTACCATTCTTGCCACTAACTGCACAATAAAGCGGTTTCGATATAATTGAACACCCATGTTGGAGAACGAACACTCGAAAATTTTATCCCCACCATAAAAAATTTTCTACTAATATTTAATTCATCATCATGATCTTGAACTTGACTAATAATTTCGAGAAGAGTATATGTCAACTGCAAACTAACTAATGAAACAGTATCTCCTTCCTACAAAACACCAATATGAGACTATGTAATGAGAGCCATAAAATTCCACTCTGCTATAGACTCTTTAATTTTATGGGTTTGAATCCTTATACTAAAATAAACAGAAACAACATCCCCTTTCCCTAAGTTATAGGGGGTGTTAAAATCGAAAGACCGTAGATACTCCACCCAATTCCTTTTCAGAATATTCAAATAATTTGGATATAAGATATAACATATGATTTTATGTTATCAATAAACCTTAAAACGTTCGCCAAAAAGGTAGGGCCACCAACTTTTACGCACTGGAATTACTTATGAATGTTCCAGATCATGGGTAGGATAATTCTTCCCATGTGGCCAATAATGGTTAGATCCTTATGCTACTACATGATCACCATGCATAAGAATGTAGCCCAAGCCGGAACTCGATGCCTTATAGAAGATCAGATAGCCCTACCTAGCATCTTGAATAGTCAAAAATTGGACAATAGTCCACAAATGTTTCAACTCAACAAAATAAATATAACATTTATCATCCCATGAAATCATCACCCCCTTTTGAGTCAATGCAGTCATAAGAGAAGACAGTTTTGAGATGTTTTTCATGAACTTTTGGTAGTATCTAGCTAAGCCCATGATGCTCTAGATATTGAAGACATTTTTTGGATACTCCCAAGTCATAAAATCCTTAACTATCTTAGGATCAATTAATACACCCTGTTCGGTCACCTTGTGTCCCAATAATTTCACATCATGAATCCATAAATCACACATTGAAATCTTGGAATTAAGGTAATGATTTCTCAGTAGACTCAAAACTATTCTAAGATATTTTACAAGACCCTCCTCGGACATGGAGTATACAAGAATGTAATCCAAAAAGACTACCATAATGGTATCTAGATACTCATGTAAAGCCGTTTTCCTTAACTTCATGAAAACTGCTGCATAATTTGATAAACCAATGGAAATAAAAAGGCACTCATATTGTCCATACCTACTTAAAAGGAGGTTTTTTTGAATGTTAAATTCTTCTGTCCTCGTGTTATGGTAACTAGATCAAAATTTGATCTTGGAAAACCACTTCTCCAACTTCAGACGATCAAACATATCGACAATCCATAGCAATAGATATCTGTTCTTTTTCGTAACTCAATTGAGCTTTTTATAATCAACACATAGTTGATTAGAACCATAACCATTATTAGCAATAAAAACTAGCACAACCCATGTTGACATAGTTGGGTGAATAAATCCTTTCTTAAAAACATATTTTATGTGATACTTTAGCTCTTTCAGTTTCATTAGATCTATTTGGTAATAGAGGATAGAGACTGGTTGAGTTAAAGGCGTTAAGTCAATAGAAAATTAAACATATCTCACTAGTGGTAAACTAGATAAATTTGAAAGGAACACGTTAGAAAACTCAATGACGATTAATGAAAGATCACCCCCATTTAATCTTTCTACAGTTCAAAAGAAAAAACTAATATCAATTTCCCCAACTCTGGATAAGATGGTTTGATTATACTTGACCTTGGGTCCCCTTCTCTATGGAAGACAATATGGACACCAAAATTAATAATAAAGTAGACCAATTGGAGATAAAAATAAAGTAGGGATTTGATGGAAATGATCCAATACATCCTTAATATGATTTTTATATCTTTCATATCAAGAACCAGAAATCTCCAAGATGGCTTGACATCTGATAGATAGAAGACACATGCAGGACTACGAAGACCCTGCTCTCTATTCCTGATAAAGGGTGTAGTAATATTCATTTCACAAGATAGTTGCTCCATAAGAATATTAAGAAGGTTAAATATATAGGTTGAAAAAAAGAGTGAAATGCACCAGTATCAAAATGACCAGTCATTAATGACAAAGCAATGGTAATGGTACCTCTCACAGTTGCTAGACTCGTTTTTTCTTCCTCTAGAGACTCTTCCACATTGTGAAGAAGCTTTGTTCTAGATTCATTTGGCTAGATCCCTCATTTCATTCAATCTATTGATTTCCCCACAGTTTTAGGAGGATCATATGATCCTATCTTACTACGTCGAATAGATATGTTATGGTAGAACCTATGAAAGTGTCATGAACGTCTGCCTGAGCTATTGTCTTGGGTGCGTCATTGAAAAACCTCCAGGAATGTCCTAACTCACCACACAAATAGAAAGTCCACAAACTTCCTCATGGTGAAGTAGGATGCCTAGAATGACTCTTCCACTGAGAAATACAATGAGGATCATCACACATATGTTTTCCTTTGAAAGAACCAGTGTTACCCCTCGGAGAAAAATGACCTCTGGTCAACCCTAACTTTCCAATCAATTCCATATCAACCAGCAGTGCCCTATATAGGACATCAACATAAGTGATCAGCTTCATCAGGAAAACCTGAAAATGGATCTCTAATCAATGTCCCAACTCAAACCATCAATCTTTTATCCTATAATTATATACTATCTCAAGAGAAAACTTCACCAACTTAGTAAAGCGATTTGAATACTAAATCACAGTTTTGTACGAATGATCATGCTTGGAAAAATCCATCGCCATGTGCAATAACATTGAATATGGAGAGAATTGTTAGTGACAGCATCCTTTAAGTCCTTCTTCTCTAATCCCTCATGCATCCCTATCATAACCATCGTGTCCCACCATCTCCTACATGGTCACTCCAGTAAGAAATGTCATACTTCACCTTGATCGCATAAAGTGTCTCTAAGAACTCGAATAGACATTCTATATAGCTCAATAATTCCTAAGCATGTTGAGGGTTAGTATATCCTTTGAAGAATGGTGTGTTATGGTGAAGGAACCATAGAGAATGATTTTTAAGAACATCCCCCTAAAGATCTGCATCGTAAACCTGAGTGGAAACTTGAGTTGGTGTATGTTCTAGAGCTTGGACATTGTGCACAATCCCCTCAACCATATTAAAATCAACCACATAATTTTCTTGATGAGGTTTAGTAAAATCCTCTCCCTGTATCTGATTCACACATCTTCTTGGATTTATGAAACTACACAACATCTACAGATAAAATGAGACCATTAAATTAACACTCAAAGTGAGTAACAAAAAAAATATTATCTACAGAAGGATCATTAAGATCTGGATTTAAAAAATCATAATCTCTATTGGTAAAAGACAATAACTAATCGACAAGACATCTTTCCCCAACCACTACTAGATGCATAAGGTTCACTTCGGTGTGATCTAGCTAGTAAAGAAATCACAACTAATTCATAAGCCCTGAAAAATGTCCAAAATTCATAATAACTTCCAGAAAAAAGATGAACAACCTTATATGATACCTATTTATCAGGAACCATACCGATTACCTGGGTAACTCGATTACTGAGTCAGACCTAACATGACTATAAGGGAGTTCTTGATCCCCACAGGTTGGAAACTAAAACCCAGCATCATACAACATACAAGTGGGAATAATTTTTCCATAGGAATATGGAAGCAACAGATAAACGACTGTGTGCATATCAGTAGAAAAACACCATTGGGAATAAAACTACCATAATAAAATGAGGAACAAAATCCAATGTACTTCACCCACACTTACTTAATAGGAAAAAAAACCCCAAGGTATTATAGGACACAACTTATTAAGTCCAAATCTCAAAATATGGATCCACCTCCAAGAGATCTCTTCCCATTACTTGATCTGGAAGAATAAAGTCTATAAACACCCAAAGGAAAAAACTAGGGTTTGAGCCAATGCCTAGTAGTATACCTGCAAAGATTCTATAACAGATTCCAATTATAGAATATCAAAAATAAAGGTTTCAATTGTTCATAAAAATTGGTTTTGAAATTTAAAATCATATTTAATCAAAACCTATTCTACATTTTCAAAATGATGTAAAATATATTCAATGCACATGAGTTACTTTTCAAGAGATGGAATATTTATAAAAAAATGGATTATGTATAACATTTATATGAAATAGATTATATAAATTCATCAGGCATGAATTGTATTTTAAACTACATTGGAATACAATTATATCTCAATTATAAATAATCAAGCGAGAAACATGGTCATCACCCAAAAGTTATGATTGTATTAACTAGATATAGGATTTCACACACACTAACTCAACTCATAAAAATGTATATACACATATCTCTATGATATTTTTAGAAAAAGACTCATCGGCAACACATTTCGGATGTGACCCACTACATGTATGTTATTAATGTTGTAATAGCATAGATTCTATCCCAATAACTCACCAATAACCTAAGGCTTGAATTCAATCTTTCATGATGGATGAACAATTTTACGACTACTTAAAATATGAATAATCCCATTCATAATTTTTAAAAATTCCTATTTCCTTTCATTTAAAACTAAAACAAGTTTTATTCAAAAACATGATCTTTTCTCAAGATAAAACCACTGGGTTTCTATCAAATAGTTTTAATCCATTTTCATGTGTTTGATATCCATTAAAAATAAATTACATCATATTCAAAGTTAATTTTTTTAATTAAACACAAAAATTTAATTAAAAAAAGTTCCATCGAAATCCACCATTTAAATTCAACAATTTAAATCCGCCAATTTCCATAAACATGCTCCAATTCAAAAAAAAATTGGGGGTTTTTCCAAATGTTTGTGCACAAGTAATTTAAAATCTCCCAATTCACTTGAATTGGTTTTTGACAAAGCAATTGAAAGTAGGTTTAAGAAATTGAATTAAAATTATCGATTGAAATAAACCAATAAAAGTAAATGTAACCAATTTGGAAAAACAGAACGGAACTACCTACCACTTTCATGAAGAATGACACTCGCAATAACACCCATCAACAAGAACGAATGTGAACGAGGTATTCCAACTCTACCTAGAAGAACGATCCAACAAAACATGTCATAGATACATCAACCCCAAGATGATCCATTAAAAAAACAATAAGAGATAAAAAGGGAAATTCTAAGAACATGGGATAAATCTTAATCAGGAATCCCACTCAAAGAAAAAGGATGACCGAAAGCTGATCAGATCAATCCGAAAGGTGCAGCTCCTCTAAAAATTTCCTATGGGCAGTATAGGTTTGAGAACCAAGTTATCTAGGAATAATAGACCAAGAAGTACTTCCAAATTCATTACATTTGTCTGGTCAAGGGCTGAGTCACAATGTGTACCTAGGGGCCGCAATGTGTAGGCCACACAGGATAAGTATGCAAAAAATGTCATATCCTGATCTTGGAAAAATACTATTTAACCCTTAAATGACATGTAGCGCAGGTACATAACATATATAATCTCATGATGTGATCTACCCACTCACAATTAAGGTAACAATGTATTACATGTAATCCATGAGACAACTAATAATATCACCATTAAGAAAAATCCACTTGAGAATATTGGTTCACTCTATATTCTTCATTTTATCATATGATACCCAACTTTGATGTTTTTTTTCTAAAAAAATTCCACACTTTATTATCCTTTATATTCCATTTAGAACCATTAAAAACATTCATAAATTATTTTCCAAAAATAAAATAATATTACATTTTCTCATCATTAGGAAAATATCTATTAGAAAATGCACTATAGTTTATGGGGAATCTATAATATTAGAATATGTTCATAAGTTAAATGTATGTTTTCATAAAATAATTCAAAATTGTAAATAAAAAATGATTTTTATAATAAAATTTAAATTTCTTGACATTTATAGTAAATTAACAAACATATTTATACGTGAAAAATCAATAAATATAAAATGAAATTTTATGCATAATGAGGTATTTTTAGGATCTCAATATATCATTCAAATTTTCAGAATAACTCTTAAATAAGTTTTTTTTAATATTAAACATGTTTTCCTTAATTTTTTTAACCAAATAAATAAGAGATTATTAAGATAGATAATTTTAAATAATTGTAAGATATATTTTCTTTTTGATTAATTATTTTTCTCTATGATCACAAATATTATAAAAATATGGGTTTTCTTTAACATAGTGGATTTAAAATATAGTTTACAAAATTAATTATCTATACTATTATAAACTAATCACATTGAATCAAAATCAAAGTATTCATAAATTTAATACTTTTCCAAAATATATAAGTGTTATTAATAATAATCTATTCACATAAAATACTAAACCATAAAACTTAATTCCATTATATAAGATGGGTTTTGGAATAAAAAATCACACATACATAATTTTAAAAAGATGAATCCTTATCATAAATCATTATAAATAACATAAAATTAAATCACTAATTAAAAATAAAGGATTTCATATGAAGATAATTACATAAATATTATAAAATGTATTTTAAAAAATTAATTCAAAGAAGATTAAAAATGATATTTTACTATACCATAAATTTCATAAAATAATCTTATTTTATTGAGGAATCTCGGATTTATTCCCATCATTCTCATTTAACTTTTGAACTAGGTTTTCTCAATGAGAAACTCTCGAATCATAATATATATCCATATCTAACTATATATATTTTATATATTATAATAGTATAATCTTATAGTACATTGATTTTATATTAATTATTATATGAATATGTATATATATATTCCTTCTATGATTATAATTTATCAATTTTCAATCTGGTTATGAAAATGGATGATTTTATATCAGTATAAGATTAAGATAAAATGAATTAATTATTATAAATAATGAAAACAATGAATTGATTGATAATTTTTATCGACTGCATACTTAAACTAATGAAAATTATGGTATATATATTCATCTCGTCCCTAATTTTTGTGAAAAAAATAGAGGAAAATAAAATTTCATATAGAATCTAATTGACTTGTGGGTGATATCTATTTTTGAGATTATTAATATTTTTGTTATTATATAAAAATTTTTATAACATGTTTTATGTTAGTTTCCATTGAGGATTCATCAAGAAATATTCATAAAAAATACATAATTGTAGGTATTTTTGCCTTGGATTAGATCTGTTTTTTTATTAGGATCATAACATGATATCATTGTGAGTGGTGTAATGTTTTTTTAGTCAGCGAAGTTATAGGTTTATTGGTCCTCGTACATAAGATAAAGCTTCGCTATTTTTTCAATTAAATACCTAATGGCCTATAATCCAAGAAAACAACTGTGTTGGTGGTCTTATCATTCTTTTATATGCATTAGATATGGTTTCTCCACAATTTATTATTTTCTCTAGTAATGATGAAAAATGGGGATGGTGATTTTTTAAAAAATAATTACGCATGAGGATGATGATGAAGTCAAGAGGAAATAGGACGGCTTAAGATAATTTGATCGGATGGTTGTGTTTTAAAACAATATTTTATAACTAACTGAACATAATTCTCTATCCAAACACCATATCGAAATTTTCACTATTTTTTCCTTAATTATACTAAAAACACCACTACTAATTACTCCACCTGATGTATGAGGGTTGATATCTAGAATCATTGACACACGCATACATGGGTACAAGGTGACCAGCATTACCCCATCTATGCCTCTAGGTACAACATACACCTGGAAGGTACTATTACCACACTTCTCTAGCAATAACTCTCTATCCATTCCACCCATGGGATGCTTGGGTGGGCCCTCCCCAATGGGTTGAGTTTCGTCACTACATTAGGGTATAAGGGATGGCCCTTTAGGATCCTTTGTGGGAAATATATTACATTTAATATAACTACCATTAAAATGTATTAATAGAATTATAATTTAAACAATTTAATTTTTAATACCTTTACATATTTATACAAACATTTACCCACAATATTCTAATTGTTATTATATGTTAGTACTTATCATGGTACATTCATTTTTTACTAAATTATATTATTAAAATTGTATTATATAATAATACATATATGTAAAAAAATTATTTTATATATAATATTTTACTAATCATAGTGTGTTGATGCTTATTTCCATCACAGAGTCTAAAGAAATGTAAAGGGAAATTCCTTGGACCTAAAGTGATTCATCCTTTGAAGAAACATAAAAAATTGACAAAGGCATAAACCATGATTCAAATGCACTTGGGTCGTGCAAGTTCCACTAATGTCGCACAAGTATACATGCGCGCCGCCCAATAGGGCGCATGTGATGTGCGCACCATATTTGAAATTCGCCCAGGGTCTTCCACAGCCTATAAATACCCCTGTGGGCCCCCCATAAAAGAGGATTTTTTATAGAATTCAGATATAGAGCTATGAAAACCCAAGTATCTTCTTCAAGTCTTCCAAACACTTCTAAGGTAATTATTTACCCAGAATGGAAGGTCTAAACAAGAGGAATAAGGTCTAAGTGTTAGAATTCACAAACACTTGCACGCCTAAGTGTTTTACCCTTAAGTGAAATGGAAACACTTGTGTGCCTCCTTACTTAATCATTGAAACTTGCGTGACACTCTTCTAGAAGAACCTCTTGATAATTCGAATGTCTTTGGTCAAGGATCGACCAAGTATTACCCTAAGGACTCACTGTCGCGCAAGTACACATGTGTCACGCAAGTACACTTACGCACCTATGAAATACTTGAGCACCCACCAGGACTTGTGCGACCCTATATTTTTGGGTGTCCCTCCTGCTATTTCACCTCTCATATGCCTATCCGCTCATCCGCTCCAAGATTAAGCCTTCAGAACTCTCTCCAAATTCATTTAGGGCATGATTTTCTTATTGGCTTCCTTATCTGAAAAAATTTTTGTGGAACATCTCTTAAAACCTAGTGATTCACATATCTTTATGTCACTAAGGTCAGAGATATCATTCATTAAACCTCATCCTTTAAGATGAGAGAATCCTTAATTTTGGTCCTCCTTTTCAGGAGTATGCCCCAGTCCTCATTAATTTGGGCATCCTCATTAGGAGTAAGCCTGAAGATCCTTAACCTGGGCCTCTTTTCAGGAGTAAGCCCGAGTCATAATTCTCCTAACCCGGGCCTGCATTTTAAGAGTAATCCCTAGTCATCAAGTTCCCTTAATTTTGGGAATCCTCTTTAAGAGTAAGCCCCAAGTCCCCAAAAATCATAATTCTCAAAATATGGTCATCCTCTTTAGGAGTAAGCCCCATGTCCCATAATTCTAGGCCTCCTTTTCAGGAATAAGCTCCAAATTCCCAAATATGGGCATCCTCCTCAAGAGTAAGACCCAACCATGGTTCTCTTCACCTGGGTTCCTTTTTAGGAGTATGCCCCAGTCTCAAAGTCTACAAATATGGGCATCCTCCTTAGGAGTAACCCCCAAGTCTCTTAACCTGGGCCTCCTCCTTAGGAGTAAGCCCTAGTTCTCAAAACCTTTTAACCAGGGCCTCCTTCTCAGGAATAAGCCCCAGTCATAATTTATCTTAACCAGTCTTAATTTACTTTTTGATTTGGGCTACCTTCTAAAGAGTAAAACCCAATCACAGGCCCCCTCCTAATTTGGGAATCTTCTTTAGGAGTAAGTTCCATGTTACAGTATCCAAATATCCATAAAGCACATATACCATTATGGACCTTGTTCCTGGGTTTCTTCCTTGAAGTAAAACCCAATATTCATCTATTTTGGGAAGTCATACATACGCCCCTCATAATTGCATCTTTCATGTCAAAAATTGTATGGTTTTACCAATACCTCCTCTTTCTCACACCAAGCATGACTCACGTGAGGTTAGAGTGTAAAAGTAATCATGTTATCTTTATTTGAGCCATAAATCATGCATAATCCACGTACTTTAACTACGTGGTTTCTGATTCCCTTTCTAAACAAAGGATACATAGGTATCCCATCTGCAGGTATGATCCCAACTCTGAAATAATCCATGTCCTTCTGAATGACAACAGACATCAAGTGCCCCACTGAGTGGCTTTAAAACTAGTATGGTTATAATAATGACCAAGAGACCTTTATGTATTGAAGGATACCATTGACTAATAATCTCTAACAAATACAGATGATTCTCTATCGATGAAGAACCTCTAATACATATAAATGATTCTCTAAATTTCCTACATATCTAATCATTGATTTTCATGTCGAAAGGAAAGCTCATTTTATACTTGGTAATGTAATAAGGATTCACGAACATAACTTAAATCTATAAAGAGAGTCCCTGAGTAGACAATAATTCCTCCCAAAAAGGTGTTATGAGTCCGACCTCCCATCCTCTCGACTAATGAAAATTCCGAAGCCTCATCAGTCCACAACTAATGAGCGCCCACTTTTGGAAAGTAGGTCCAAATGGATATGGAATCATTGGATGTTTCCGGTTCTACGAACAAACATGTTAGAAACCGATTGGAATGTTTAAACCATCAATTAATGAGGTCATCACCAATTCAAGATGAAACAAAAAAATGGTGAACCCGACGTGAATCCTTAACCAAGATAAAGTGATGTTTTACCTATTTGTTAGGCCCCTATTTAAACTCAATGAGAGGTCCAACAAAGAAATAAATAACATATGTGCTCATCCTAAAGTTGTAGCAGCCGAATTTATCTTGATTATGTGTGTTATATCAAATCAGAACACTTTTCCAAGATCTTCTGCATTACAAGAATGGCTTTTCTTAAGTTCACTACTGTGAATACATGTGCTGTGAATGCCTCTGCTGTGAAGGCATCTCCTGCTACTCCTGCGGGATCGTCGTCTGCTCTGAGGAAGACATCACCTACTCAGTGTCTTCAATATTGGGTATCTAATTCACTGGTTAAGGAGTACAATCAACATGATACCATTACTACTCTAGAGGATGCTAGACAAGCCCTACAAGTGAATAACACACCCTGGTCATCCAGACAACGACGACCAATGACCAAGACACGGGAGGTGCTAACTACCGTCTCCACCCGTTTTGGGTCGTTATCCCCGGAAAGCAATCACCATTCCCTCCCGTATTCTGGGGAAGTGAATGAGCAGGTCCCTCAGGGCCTTAACTCAAAGAGACAAGAGTCCTTCCCGAGGGCTCCCATCAACAAACGCATCCAGAATCGTGCAGAAGTGCGCCCTCAACATGGTGAGTGTGTCGTCTCCAGGCATTCGGCTCAGGTTCCACAAACCCGAGTAGGCAAGACGAACCACCAGAAGCGAAAACCGGTTAATAGTGAGCAGGATCATATCTATTCCATTTCCGGAGAAGTGAAACAACCTAACTTGGTGGCAAGAAATGAGTGGACACACACACCCATCCATTTTAATTTTGTTGTCCATCAGACTCATCTTGCAGCAGCACGTCAATCTAGCTAGGCAATTCCGGTGGAGTACTACAGACAAGAACATACACCTATTTATAAATCATCAGCTAGTCTCCAGGCTCGTATTACTACATATGATGGATCCTTCCAACCCAATGTGTTGAAAACTGGTAAACAGGCACATACACCTGCTTACACTCATCAATCCTTCCAGCAGCCTTGTCTGTCAGTATTGAAGGAAGTTCATCAACCATGTTTGGAGGAGTGAAATCTGCAGGCACATACACCTACTAATATTGACCAAGCCTACCAACAGTCTTGTTTGGCAGCACTCAGAGAAGTCAGTCGGAAAGCTCCAGTGAAAAATAGGAGGTAGACTCAACTCTCTGCCCCCACACATGAGTACTATCAGAATTCACTAATAGGAAAAGGAGGAAAATAGTAGGCAGATACACCTACTCCAAGCACAGAATGGATGTATATCCCTGTTCCAGCCACTGATGTCACCGAACATATTCTATCAATGGTGAATGAGTAGAAGAAATTCCAAGCTCATATTCTGGATTCTTGCCAGTATATTATAACAGGTTCAGTAGCATCCCAGGGAAAGACACATAAATCTATCCCTGCTAGTAGAGTGACACATTAATAGTTCACTCCGGAACAAACACACACATATGTTCCAGTCCAAGAAGTTTGTGGGGCGTACTCCCCCATATCGTATGGAAAAACAATTTAGGCACATACACCTATTTTGAGAGGAGAAAATCAGCCTAACCTTATCATTTCTCCTGAGCAGGCACATACACCTGCCAAATTGAGTAAGAAGGCTTCTAAGAAAAACACCCACCCATCACAGTCAAGAAACCAAGGGCCTATCTGTAACAAGGACTTACTCGATGATGGAGTTATTGATTCCCTTAAACAATTATCTTTTGGAATTCAAGATTCTACTCTTTTAGTTCCCAATAGTTGGAACATTATTTCCGATGGTCTGTATCAGATACATCCTAATGAAGGCTTGCATCATGACAATTCAGTCTATCTCTATGTTTCATCTTCAGATGAGATCCACAAGAACCCTCTATGTGGTCAGAAGACCAAGGAGAAAAATGTTTCCTCTTTTGTTGTAAACCACCAAGGTGGTCCTCCCCATGATGATGAATTTTGTTGCGAAAGTCCTCTCGGTAGTTGTGATTAACATTGCTTGGAAAATTCTCCAACAGAAAATGTAGTGACGAGAAAGACCTCTTATATTGAGGCACTTGAAAATCTGAATCCATTCATGTCGAATTCTTTACCAATAACAGGTGAAATAATTTCTCAATCAGAAGACAGCCCAGGGTGTAGGTCATTCTCTAAACCACCCCTAATTCATGAATCTTCTAGTTTGATCCGTGATTTCTCTACCAATCTTGTTGAATTCGATGAAGCAACAAGGAAGCACCAGCTCTGGTCTTGTCACGGAGAAGAATCTTCATTGAATGATAAAGACGAAGTACTAAATATGAGAAAACAACTGGGAAAAGGTGATGTGCCAGTCATGTTTTGGCCTTTGGCTGATTCCCAGTATGAAATTCTAGATATGTTGACGGAAGATGTAATTCATGATATTCGTCACAACATATGGAAAAATATTTTTCAGTTGAAAAATAAATTATTATCTTATGATGAATATGAAAATCAGTTCAAGATAATAAAAGTGTTACAACGCCAAATTGATTTGGCATCTCTCTTAGTTTCTCAATATCTGAAGACTGAAAAGCAATAGAGAGCCCTTCAACGTTCATGCATTGGAGCAATAAGTAGATTGTGCCAGTTAATTTCCAATGCTCTATCTGTTATTCATATCAGGGAATGGGGTGTTCAAGGAGTGCTACATTTCACTGTACTCTCCAGTCAGCAATGCCCATCGAAAATGGTCTCATGCAATGTTATTGCGCATGGCCGACAAAATCCAATGGGTTTTTTGTAATCAAAAGCTTTCCCAAGAATAGGCCTCAACTAGTTCCTCTCAAAATCAAGAATATAGAGAGAACTTTTTTGAATTACTCGTACATCAAGAAAATGAGAATATTGAACATGCCTCTCGTTTAGAGCAAGCACATCATCAAGTGACAAAAGTGACAGAAATCATCCAACGTTCTTTTGAGATGGGTCATAAATGTGGATGTAGGTTGATGTATCCAGCTAATTTCTGGACTAAAGTTCGCAAGATCAGGAGAGTGTTCAATAAGGTCTCAGATATACCATGTCACGAACCACCCCATCTTTCCAGACTGGGGACTGTTTTAACCCAACCCTCGTAATCAACAAATATGATTTGACGAGTTGAGAAGGAACCACCCCAGTCCACCGGACTGGGGACTTTTTCATATCCTCGAGCTCTCCCTCAGAGAAATTCAGTCTTCTCTCGATTAGGGAAGAAGACTCAAGAAGAACAAGGAGCCAAACTATCAGGAGATTCCCTCCAAGTTACAGTTCGTCAACAAGTTCCTGAGGGATCAAATCAGCAAAAACAAATGTATCATCAGAGTGATAGAAAAAGGCATTATCGCAGAAAAGATGATAGACGAGATGCAATGAGTTATGCATCAATCAATGTCATTAATTCCATTGTTACTGATCCACCAGATGAGGGTCACTCAAGGGGTTCAGACGAAAAGGTTCCTGATCAAGAAGTTGTACGCATAGGCACACATGAAGAAGGTGTGCGTACACAAAATCAAAGGATTACTCAGAACATTGGTAATCCTTCAATTAACCCACTTCCCCCTCTCCGAAAGGTGTCCAATAAGGGGAAAGGAAAGAATCAGGTTACATACCCTTCCTCTGGAGAAGGCCAATCACTCTCACTAGAGAAAATATTTGCACAAGAAGAGAAAGAAATGAAGTAATTAAGGAGGTTGAATGAAGAACTACTTCAGGGTAGCCTTCCTCCTAAGCATGCTGGAGTTTTTCAGCCAAGAGAATTTATTGTCGTTACTAAAATGGATCAAGAATATCCTCCTCTATCAGTACACCCTCACAGGTCTAATCCTACGGGTCAAGTGCAACAACAATTGGCGGTGCTACCATTAGTTGCAGCACCACCCACAACATCTGTCCCATCTCCAGTCATTGCACCTGTTTAGGTCCAAGCTCAACTGGATGTTTCTTAAAAGATAATAACTACTATTGATTCATTAACAGCTCAGTTGGAAGCTATAGAGGGAAAGTGCACTCAAATTCATCTAGAAAATAGTGCTTATCCTGAATGGGTTGATGCAATTCCTCCCCCATCAAATTTTCCAAGTACCACATTCCCAATCATTAATGGTTTGGGAGACCCATAGCAACACTTAACACATTTTGTTTCTCGTTTCGATCCTATGATGTGAAACCTTCAGTAAAAAGAAGCAGTTAATCTCAAGTGTTTTGTATAGTCATTACAAGGGCCTCCTTTGTCTGGTACAGAAGCTTGCAATCCCGGTCAGTTATCGGATGGGAGGATCTTCACCAAAAATTCCTTCTTTAGTTTAGCTTAACCTTTCCAAAGACAAAAATTTTTTATCTTAAAAACTCTAAGCAAAGGGATAATGAAAGGGTCTCGTATTTCATTTCTCGATGGAAGGGATTAACTTATTCCCTGAGCATAGCACTCCCTCAAGATAGATTGTTTCCAATCTGTGTGGAAAATTTACATGATGAGTTGTGCACACTGCTGATCCCTGTGAAATACACAGGAGGGTTTTGATACATTACTTCAATCGCTCAACAGATTGAATATTCTCTTATGAAGACTAAGGATAAAGCTCATGTAATTCAATCACCTCCAGGAAGGATAATGGGTAAAGCAGATACTGCTATAGTTATGCTTAAACAAGCACTTGTGCCTACTTCTACTTCAAAACCTTCATCATCTCAAAGGGATCCACCTCCTGAGTGTTAACAACAAAGGTCATTTCGTCAATAAGATCAAATAAATCAAAGACAAAAACTATTTGAGGATTTGAAGAGTAATGTCTACTCTTTCCAAAATGAACAAGTTTCTGGTTACTTCATTTCGGCACTGGAAAATAATTTGGTTCAATTTACAAGGCACAAGAGGACAAACAAGGAAGGAGATGAAGACTATCCCAATTATTTCCCATTTCATCAGATGTTGGCGCAACCCATTAAAGAGTGTTTTTTCTTCAAGGACCTCCTGCAAAAAAAATTCAAGTTGGGACAAGTCAAAATAAAATTTTTTCAGCTCAAGTAGCATGTATTACTGCTACAGATCCATAAGAGGAAGGATAGTGGAAAGATTTCAGGAACAAAAATTTCCAAAAATATGATGATTAGATGGTCAGAAAAACGATCAAGCAAACTCATGCCATTTTGCGAATGCAATTGAAGAAACCAATTTTGTATTCTGCCATGAATTCCGAAACAGAACCCTCTACTTGAGAGGGAAAATCCTAAAAAAAATGGCATGATTCAATGAAAGAAGAAAAATCAGAAGAAGATGAGTTGGTGTCAAAGCCCAAGTTGACGTTGACTCTGGCAGATTTTATGCCATCTTCTTCAAAGCCACGGGAACCGCCCCGCCAAACGGCACAACCTAAAAGAGCTAATCAGGCAGAGTCTTCATCGGATGAAGAGTTGATCTTTTGTTCTATTAATATGATTCATTTAACAGATACATATTCCAGTAGTAGTTTCGATTATGATAATCCTGAATTCCTTGTATCAAACAGAGGAATCAGAGGGAGTTCCCTAGGCTCAGTGTACAGGGGATGACATGGATCTTTCAGAGGAAATTATTCCAATTCTACCCCTGCTAGAACTATGTATGCACCATATAATCATAGCAGAGCCCTTCAATGAGCTCAATAAGAAAAAGAAAATTCTTCCACCAATAACAGACTCAGTCCTGACACATTTATTACGGTGGATTGGTTAGAGATTCCACCTTCTTCCTCTCGGCAAGTAAATAGACCTAATCGGTCTAATTTTCTGAATCCATGAGTATTACCAACTCCTATCCCGGAACAGGATGCATCAACTTCCAAAGCATAAACTTCTAAAGCACCTGTAAAACCACATGTTACTGTTGGGAAATGCAGACCATTAGATCAAATGTATGATGTACTGAAACACTTGGCCCAAGTACCGGACAAGTTATCAATTCTGGATGCCTTGAATTTGTCAAAGGATACTCGGTAGGCACTCATTGAGACTTTGTCTAGTCCTTAGGAGATTGAAACTGAAATTGCTGCAGCTGAAGTCTACCATGTAGAGAATAATCCTGCAGAATGCCATGCAGTGAAAACTTTTTACTGAAGAAGATGAAGATGATGTCGTGCATGGAAATATTATACCTTTGTACTTATCTGGAAAGTTCAATGGTGTAGACGCCCGAAGAGTCTTCATTGATAATGGTTCAGGATTCAACCTCATCCCTATTCGTACACATCATCGATTGGGCCTCACAGAATCTGATTTATCTCCTTCCACTGTGATGTTACAAGGATATGATAAAAATGAACCAGAACCACTGGGCGAGATTACACTCAGAACTCAGTTTGGAGATCTTTTATCCAATTTAGATTTCATGGTTGTTTATCAAAACACAGCCTTTAACATCTATTTTGGAAGACCATGGCTACATCGGCATGCACTTATCCCTTCAGCATACCATCAATGTCTCAAATATTGTTTCGATGTTCAAATTTGGAAATTGGATGGTGATAAAGCCCCTTTCAAAACATGTTAGTCTCAATACATTGAGGCGGAATTCTATCACATGAAGGGTAGGGAGAAATCCACAACATGGGAGGTCACCAAAGTTAATGCTCCATTTGGTTTGGAAAAGATTCCTGTAAATCCATTAACACTTGTGAGTGAAGATTATGTGTTTATAATCAGTCAAATTGGCAGGATAGACCCAAATCAAAATACTCTTATAGAAAACTCCATGATGTCAATTACGACAATCTAGCCAGAAAACATGGGAGAAAGTGGTGATCCACCAAGAAATGATGAAACCTCAAATGGAGATGTCTTCATTTCATCTGCTGGAATCTAGCAAGTCTATACTTCACCAATCAGGCCAGAAAAAGTTATAGCGATGTAAGAGGTGAATGGTGATGTCATTTCTCAATCCATAATCTCCCCTATATTACCCAAGGAAGACCCTTCATCATCAATTGGGTCAAAAATGGAAGATTATTCTTCAAGAAGTTCAAATTTTAACATCTCTTTTGATCATGGAAATTTTGCTTCATCGTCCACTATGCAAGTAGAAACAGAAGAAATAACACATGTTGAAGAAGAAGAGGAAGATCTTAGGGATCCTCCTCCAGCATTTGAAGAGGGTATCTCTACCACCATGGATGATCTCAGAGAAATAAATCTGGGTACAAAAGAAGATCCATGCCCCCACATTAATTAGTGCGGCCCTGAATCTCGAAGAGAAAGAGATGTGTATTTTTTTTCTAAAGAAAAATCGAGATATATTTTCTTGGAACTATATGGTGATTCCAGGGAGTTATCATGATGTTACCACTCATCGACTTGGTTTAACCAAAGAGCATCGAGGATTCAAACAAGACGCTAGAAGAACACACCCAACCTATGCTTCCAAAATTAATGCCGAAGTGGATAAGCTCATGAAAGCTAACTTCGTCAGAGAATTTCAATATCCCAAATGGATGGTAATATTGTCCCAGTGAAAAAGAAGAATGGGAAAATTAGAGTTTTCATTGATTTAAGAGATCTTAATCGGCATTTTCCATAGGATGATTTCCCAGTACCGATTACAGAACTCTTAATTGATGAAACAGCTGGCTAGGAAGAACTTTCTTTCAGGGATGAATATTCTGGATATAATAAAATCCAAATGGCTCCAGAAGATGAAGAATCTACATCCTTTAGAGCCCCTGAAGGTGTGTTTTTCTATCAGTTAATGCCCTTTGGCCTAAAGAATGCAGGTGAAACATATCATCGTGCCATACATCGTATCTTTAAACCCTTTTTAGGGAAGTTTGTTGAATGTTATGTGGATGATTTGGTGGTTAATTCCAAACAGCGTTCTAATCACTTGGTTTATTTAGAAGTCATATTTCACAAACATCGACAACATAATTTGAAGATGAAACCCTTAAAATGTGCTTTTGGGGTAACCTTAGGAAAATTTATCGGCTTCGTCGTGCGCCATCGTGGTATCAAGGTCGATCCTGAGAAGACAAAGTCAATCCTTGGTATGTCACCTCCTCGAAATTTGAATGAATTGAGAGGACATCAAGGACACTTGGCCTATATTCGGTGTTTCATCTCCAATTTTGAAGGAAAAAGTTTACCCTTCACCAAATTGATGAAGAAGGGAGTCACTTACCAGTGGAATGAAGAATATCAAGAAGCATTTGATATTCTCAAGGAGTATCTCTTGAGTCCACCGGTGTTAGTGACACATGTTGAAGGAAAACTTCTTATCATGTATGTGACAGATTTAGAGCGATCATTGGGTTCCTTTCATTCTTATAAGAATGATTCTGTGAATGAAAACAACCTCTACTATCTCAGTCAGAATATGCTTGAAGCAGAAACCCGGTATTCAATTATTGAGAAGTGCTGGCTAGCATAAATCTTTGCAGTTCAGAATTTGAGACACTATCTGAAACATCACGAGGTCCAATTAGTATCTTGAAATATCCCCTTCAAATTCATCCTTAGTAATCCAATGCTTACAGGACGTCTGGAAAGGTGGGAAGTTATTTTGCAGAAATATGATATTCAGTATTTGTCTCAAAAGAAAATAAAGGGCCACCCTCTGGCTAATTTCCTTGCTAAACAACCTTTAGTAGAATACACATCTTTAGACATTGAACTCCGTGATGAGGAAGTTTTTTCTATTCAATAAAGTCTTAAAACATGGGAAATGTACTTTATTGGTTCTTCCTGAAGTCCAATATGGAGGAAAATGGAATATCATAAGTTCAACAATGTTGGGTTAGGAGTTGTACTCATTTCTCCAAAAACGGCATTACTACCTTATGCCTTCTCATTATTGGGAGGCGGTACAAATATTGAAGAGGAATACCAAGCTCTTATTGTAGGATTGGAATTGGCACTTCAAGCACAAGTGAATCACTTAAAGGTAAAGGGTGAGTCAGACCTGGTAATCAAACAAGTCATTGGGGATTTTTCAATTAGAAAAGAAGAACTAATCCCTTTGCATGATTACATTAGAGAGTTAATGGCATAATTTACTACGGAACCAATATTTTATTATGTCCCGAGATCACAAAATGCCCATGCTGATTCACTTGCTAATATAGCCATAGCTCTGGCAGATCCAAATCGGGATGAGGCAACCATCATTATTGCCCACCGTCGTACAATTTCACCTCATGTTCAAGACAGAACAGAGGAAATCAATGAAATTAGTCCCATATCTGAACCATATGGTCATACTATAGGATGGATGACACCTATCAGGTAATACCTTCAAAATGGAACACTTCCACCTGATAGAGCCAGGAAATAACAATTCTGGAGACGTGTTATTAATTTCACTCTTTATGATAGCCTAGATCACTTAGAGAATGTTCTCTACAAAAGGGGTTTTAATGGAGTTCTCTTCAGATGCATTGATTGTGAAGAGACAATGGATTTCATCAAAGAAGTGCATGCAGGAGTCTGTGGTGCCCATCAGTCTGGACACAGACTATCTGATCAAATTCAAAGGCCTGGATACTTTTGGCCTTCAATGATACAAGACTGTGTTGATTTCACAAAGAAGTGTCATTCATGCAAAGTACATTCCAGATTCATTCATCATCCCCCAGAATTGCTTCATACAGCTAAATACTTGTGGTCTTTTTCCACATGGGGAATGGATGTAGTGGGACCTTATCCTTAGGCTATGGGCAAGCAGTTGAAGTACATTATCACTGCTATTGAATTCTTTTCCAAATGGGAAGAGGCAATACCTCTCAAAGAAGTCAGTTCTAAATGCATTGTTAGCTTCATCAAGTCTACCATCATTACCAGATTTGGTTTCCCTCATACCATACTGACAGACCATGGCACCAAATTCTGTTCATCCAAGGTGAGGAAGTTGTATCAAGAATACAACAACAAATCCAATCATTCTTCTCGGTATCATGTAGCATCCAATGGACAGATAGAAGATTTAAACAATTCTCTATCAAATATTCTGCAAAAGATGGTGGATAATGATAAGAAGTCATGGCCTGGTAAACTCTTTCATGCTTTATGGGCTTATCGAACAACCACCCGCACTGCAACGCGGTCAACTCCATATTCATTGGTATATGGAATGGAAGCAGTCATTCCAAATGAGGTTCAACTACCCTCGCTTAGAGTAGCCATTTTTGATTAATAATCAATAGATAAACAATCTCAGAAGATATTGGATGAATTGGATGGTTATATAAGAAAATACTGTGCACCCTGCACCACTTGGAAGTCTATCAGAATCGAATAGCACGAGCATTCAACAAAAAAGTTCGTCTTCGTTCATTGGTTCAGGGAGAATTGGTATTAGTTCTCAGAACTCCAATGATACCAGGAAAGAAACCTCTCAATATTGAGCCGAAATTGGAAGGACCTTATTCAATACATAAGGTCTACTCCAATGGAGCCTATTTTTTAATATCAATGGATGGAGAACTCATCACTACTGCAACCAATTACAGATTTCTAAAGAAATATTTTTTATAAACAAAAAATAATCTACGGTCAATGCATACGACCTTAATCTATTGGCACTTACTTCTAGCATGACATTAAACTATGAAGTCATAACTACATGATTATAAACTGTACAGAAGTCCCTTACGTCCTGCAAGGAGTTAAATTGCATAACCAACGGTCTATGCATATGGCCTTAAACTATTCGCACCATCGTCCAACATGACGTTAAACTGTATCATCCTTTTTTAAGTCCAACATGACAAAAAACTGTTAAAATTCTCTAATACGTCCAAAATTGTGTTAAAATGTGTCCTCTTTTGTCCTTACTACATGACATTAAACTGCACAGTCCCATTTTTTGTCTAGCATGACATTAAACTATATTGTCCCCATCGTTCTAACTACATGTTGCTAAACTGTACATAAATCCATTAAATATGACCTACATGAAATTAAACTATATTTTGTCCCTGCTACATGACACTAAACTGTGCAACACCAATAGTCCTCACAGTAAGACTTTAAACTGCATAATCCCTTCATATGTCCAACATGACATTAAACTGTGCATCGTTATGGTTGTTGCCAACTCTTGTTTCTCACACCGAGTATGACTCATGTGATCTTAGAGTAAACATCATCCATAACACACTCTCTAGGACGCTAACCATGTGTAAGTCCCGACACCATTTTTAGGTCGTTGTCCCCAAGAACAACTTGATTTCCAATTCATTCTTTAATTGAACTACACAGACATTGATCCTTGCCTTCTAGGCGGGGTACGTAGGCAACCTCCTGGGGTTCAAGACCAAAACCAATATTCTCACATCGGTTCACCTCCATCTCATAAGAATTTGATTCGTGAAACCGCCCCCAGAATAAATATCTTTACATTGGTTCACATTCGTCCTTGCTATACGACGTTAAACTGTACAACATTTCTGTCCTGTATGACAGTAAACAATAATATTCTTTGATACCCTCACCTGAGTGTGAATCATTATTTACATTTATTTTCAATAATGTTATATTCCAAATACTATGTTCATACATGGAAATACCTAAACCTTTTATCTTAGGTTAAACCATCATTGCACTAAAGTTGCCTTTCACCCTTCACATGTCTGAACCAAATTTGTATAGAATGTATTTCTAGAACTATGTGGGCTTGATTCCCATTCTTATGGGATACATAGGAACGTTCGAGTGTCCATCGAATCCATCCCCAAGTCATTTGGGCCTATCCCCAAATTCCACTATCAGTCCCCTGGCTGAAAAGTCCCCATAAAAAACACACACTGTGTATATCTTATAATGGTCCGAGTTCTATGACCCTAAACTAAGATCTCTTATACTCTCATCCCACACGACATTAAACTATATTTCATGAACTACGTATTTCTTGATTCCCATCCTTATGGGATACTTAGTGAAGTCCAATATTTTAATTCAGGACCCATCCACAACATGATTATGGTTTGCGTTGATTTGTGTATCTCTGCATACATTGGACAATAACCATCATTATGTGTCATAATCCTAACCTTAAATATTTTCAGATCTTCATTAACCTTTTTCTCGACATCTGGTCACAAAATGTCCAATTTATGAGAGTTCTTTTGCCCGACTATGTAGCATGTTCCCTTAGGCGGCCTTGCATAAATAGACTACATAACAGACCTTTCAGCCAAAAGATAATATTATTTGACTATGCATCCAATTCCCTTAGGCCGATCTACATAATTAAACACCCTAACGGGTTTTTCAGATAATGGTAACTTCATTCTTGGGAAGAAAACCTCTTTTTTCTTTATTGGTCTTATCAAAAATAGGCAAAGATCCATAAAACAAATAACCATCCTTAACTTTTTTTTCATATTATTTTTCATGATCTGAAAGTATTCAAGTCTATGGGTTATATTTCCCTTCCCTACGTTTGGGTCAAACCTTCATATGAGTGACATTCATCCATTTCTTAGAAGATCTTGTTTGGAAATATCTTCTCCATATTCAATTTCCTCTCTCCATACAGAAAACTCTATGCTTTGTAAGATTTGAATCTCCATAAACTTCCACTGGCTTTTTAGTAGTAGAAAAGTAAATTTCTGAGAGTTCTTTTTCCTGACTATGCAGCATGTGCCCTTAGGCGTCCTTGCATAAACAGCCTACATAATAGACTTGTCAGCCAGAAGATACTATTATTTAACTATGTAGCCAATGCCCTTAGGTGGCCCTGTATAATTCAACCCCCAACAGGTTTGTTACATAATGGTAACTTCATTCCTATGAAATATGTATTCTAGTGACTTTTAGCCCTTTTTCATATCATTCCTCAGATTAAAAATTTATTAAGTCATGGTTTACATTTTTTTCCCTCATACATGAGTGTGAAATATTTTTTCAGATAAATTTTCAAGGAATTGAGTCCATTTTTACCCATTCGGTCAAAGCTATTTCGACCTTAAACATTGACCTTTTTAGTCCAACATGCATGACTTTAAACTTCCAGATTTCTTATTTCTTCTCACCTCAGAGTCAAATCCTATTTTCCCTCTGGATCCAACTATGAGGGGGGACAATGTTTTACGCTCCTTTCCATCACAGAGTCTAAAGAAATGTAAAGGGAAATACCTTGGACCTAATGTGGTTCATCCTTTGAAGAAACATCAAAAATTGACAAAGGCATGAACCAAGATTCAAATGCACTAGGGTCGCTCAAGTTCCACTATGTACGCACAAGAATACTTGTTCGCCACCCATTGGCGCGCAAATGACTTGAGTGCCTTATTTGAAATTCGCCCAGGGTCTTCTCCAGCCTATAAATACCCATGTGGGCCCCCCCATAAAATAGGATTTTTTCTAGAATTCAGATATAGAGATCTGAACGCCAAAGTCTCTTCTTTAAGTCTTCCAAACACTTTTAAGGTAATTCTTACCAAGAATGGAAGGTCTAAACAAGAGTAATAAGGTCTAAGTGTTATAATTCACTAACACTTGCGCGCCTAAGTGTTTACCCATAAGGGAAATGGACACACTTGTGCACCTCGTTACTCACTCATCGAAACTTGCGTGCTACTCTTCTAGAAGTACCTCAGGATAATTCTAAAGGATTTGGTCAAGGATCACCCAAGTATTACCCTAAGTACTGACCATCGCGCAAGTACACATGTGTCACACAAGTACACTTGCGCGACCAGGACTTGCGTGCCTACGCAATACTTGCCCTCCCATCAGGACTTGTGCGCCCCTATCTTTTTGGGTGTCCCTCCTTCCTATTTCACCTCTCTTATGAATATCCATTCATCCTCTACAATATTAATCTTTCAGAACTCTCTCCAAAGTCATTTATGGAATTATTTCCTTGTTGGATTCTTTATCTAAAAGGAATTTTATGGAACATCTCTTGAAACATAGTGACTCACATATAGTCATGTCACTAATGTCAGAGATTTCATTCATTTAACTACATCTTTTAAGATGAGAGAATCCTTAATTTTGGGCCTCTTTTTCCGGAGTAAGCCCCAGTCCTCATTAATTTGGGCATACTATTTAAGAGTAATCCCCATGTTTCTTAACCTTGGAATCCTTTTCAGAAGTAAGACCCAATCATAATTATCCTAAACTGGGCCTCCTTTTTTGGAGTAATCCCCAGTCTTCATGTTCCCTTAATTTTGGGCATCCTCCATAGGAGTAAGCCACATGTTACGAAAAATAATAATTCCCAAAATATGGGCATCCTCTTTAGGATTAAGCCCCAAGTCCCCTAATTTTGGGCCTCCTTTTCATAAATAAGCCCCAAATTCCCAAATATGTTCATCCTACTAAGCAGTATGCCCCAACCATGGTTCTCTTAACCTGGGCTTCCTTCTCAGGAGTAATCCTCGGTCTCAATGTCTACAAATATGGGCATCCTCCTTATGAGTAAGCCCCAAGTACTTTAACCTGGGCCTCCTCCTTAGAAGTAAGCCCCAGTTCTCAAAACCTTTTATCCTGGGCCCCCTTCTCAGGAATAAGCCGCAGTCATAATTTCTCTTAACCAGTCTTAATTTACATTTTTATTTGGTCTTCCTTATCAGGATTAAAACCCAATCACAAGTCCCCTCTTAATTTGGGCATCTTCCTTAAGAGTACGTCCCAAGTTAGAGTATCCAAATCCCTATAAAACACGTATACTTTTATGGACCTTGCTCCTGGGTTTCTTCCTTGATGTAAAACCCAATATTCATCTATTTTGGGAAGTCATATATTTTCCCCACATAATTAATCTTTCATGGCCCAAATTGTCTGGTTTTACCAAAACCTCTTGTTTCTCACACCGAGCATGACTCACGTGAGCTTAGAGTGTAAAAGTAATCTTGAAATCATTCTTTGATCCATCAATCATGCATAAGACTTATACTCGAACTACGTGAGTTCTGATTCCTTTTCTAAAAAAAGGATACGTAGGTAGCCAATCTACGGGTACGATCCCAACTCTGAAATTATCCATGTCCTTCTGAATGGAAATAAACTTCAAGTGCCCCACTGAGTGGATTTAAAACCAGTATGGTCATCATAATGAGCAAGAGGCTTTTATGTATTCAAGGATACCATTGACTAAGAATCTATTACAAATACAGATGATTCTCTATTGATGAAGAACCAAGAATACATAAAAAAGATTCTCTGAATTTCCTACATGTCTAATCATTGATTGTCAGGTCTAAAGGAAAGCTCATTTTATACATGGTAATGTAATAAGGATTCACAAACATAACTTAAATCTATAAAGAGAGTCCCAGAGTAGACAATAATTCCCCCCAAAAAGGTGTGATGAGTCCAACCTCCCATCCTCTCGACCAACACAAATTCCTAAGCTTCATCAGTCCACAACTAATGAGCGCCAACCTTTGGAAAGTTTCTCCAAATGGATATAGAATCATTAGATGTTTATGGTTCTTTGAAAAAACCCGTTAGAAACTGATTGGAATGTTTGAACCTTCAATCAACGAGGTCATCCCCAATTCCAGAGGAAACATAGTGTAAAATATTATTACTAAGTCTTATAAATATATTTTATTGAATGAAATAATGAAAAATTAGTAAAATAATGAACAATATAATTTGGAAATTATATTGTTTATATATCAAAAGAACATATTATAAATATAAATAATAAACATTTTTTCTTTTGTCAAAATGAGATTTAAATTATGAAATAACATTGAGAGTGAATATAAACATAATAAAAATTATATTTTTAAAAAATTAAGTTAAAATATATCTCAATGTTTGTTAATATACTATAAATATAACATTGTTTCATTAAAATAGAATTTAACTTTTTAGAAAAATATATTTCAAAAATAATATTAGAAAATAAACACTTTTTAATAGTAAACTGATAACCAAGAAATATTTTTGTTATTGAAAACCATTTCATAAAATATTATTTATATTAAATAACATTTTAATTTTTTTAATAATATAAAAAGATTTAATAAGTATTTATTAAAAAATGAAATAATGCATATAATTTCTGGGAGGTTGCATTATCCTCCCCATAATGGAATTACTTCCTCACAATTCTGTCATCCAACTTAAAGAATTTCTGAATTTCTATCTTTAATATTATTAAAAATGTAATTTATAAAACATTTATTTTCTTAGTAGTCTTGAAAAATTTAATTACATAGAACCTCAAAAGGAATCTTTTAACTCTTTAATTATCAAAAGACAAAAAAATCATAGTATCCATAGTTGATTAACAATTTTCTTTGATAATATAACATCTCATGACATGCACATATGAATTGAGTGTTAAAGTCCATATTTTTATTTTAATATATAAAAATTAACTAAAAAATATATGATAATTTACATAACAAAAGATATTTTCCAGATTAATTTTAAGAATATTCAGTAAATCCTTAAAAATATCCATCTTTAAACAATTTATAAATAAACCAGCATTTTGGATTCAGATGTGAAAGATCATTAAATGAAACCAAACACATATGGAACATTTAATGATCAAATTAAAAATAATATTGAAATTTAGGGTGAGAATTAAATTCCCCAATATGGTTTTTAACACTCGGTGTATACTCCTTTTAAATATATTCTTAAAAACAATTTTAAAATTATTCTATTTTCTATAAAAGATAAATAATTTAATATTAAAAATAATTCTCCCCGATTAATTAATTATGGTTTTAAAGATAAATCCATATGAAAATTTTTTCAAAAAAACATTAAAATATATTATATAAAAAAACCCATTTCATTTCATAAATATTATCCATTAAAATGAACTTGGATTCTGCCTTTAAATTTTTTAATGTAATAAATTCTCATAATAAAAATTTATACAATGAAATATTAATGAAATCCATGAGGCCACTAGATGTGTCAACTTTAGGAAAAAAATCACATTTCAGGTTGTGGTTTCACTCTATATATTCGTCATCATCTCATTTCATACCCCAAGTGTATTGTTTTATTTTAAGAAAACATTTTTTCCAGGGCCTCCCTTTTCATTTTTAATCCAATAAAACCCTTTCAAAACATACATAAATTACTTTACAAGATAAATATAATTTTATATTTTATAATACTTAAAAAATTATATCCATCAGAAACAACATAAGGGTGGGGATAAATCCACAATTTTAGAAGAATTTAAAACATTTAAAAAAACTATTCCCAAAATCATTAGAAATTTAAATTAAATCAAATGAATTTTCTAATGTTTGTGTTAGTTAAATTCATAGTGAATGGATGTACCTATGTATGTGTAAAATATCAATATATTTTAATGTATCATTTGTGAATAAAATCATATTTTAAAAATCATAAAACATCATTAGAATTGCTATAATTATTCTCGAATAGGTTATGTGTTAATAAAAACTATTTTACCCTTAAATTAGTAATTCTATAACCAATAAATTAATTTATTCAAATCATAAATACAGAATAATAATTTTAAAATATAATTCCAAGTTATGTAATTAATTTTCTATATTAAACAAGATGATTATAAAAATTTTCACTTATTTACCATATTTTATTTTGAAAATAAGTAAATAAAAAAATCACTTTAATATAATAAATTATGTTTTTTAAAATAAGATCATAATATAAATAAAATTAAAAAATTTGATTAAAAAATAATGAAGTCTCTAATAATACTTTTCATACATAAAATAGTAAATTTTATAATATAAATCTTTTACATAAATGGTTTTTGAAATAAAAATAAATCACACTTATATAGTTTAAAAAATAATACTTCCTTATATAAAATTATACAAAAAGTCATATTATTCCTAAAATGTTTTGTTTAATTAAGAATAAATGAGTTCTTATTAAAAGAATTTTTTTACTATAATAAAATTGTGTTTTGAAAATAAATACATAAAATTTTGAAATTAAAATTTTCCCTTACCACAAATTATAGAAAAGACTCCTCTTATTATAAGTGAAAACTACCATTTCATCCCTTTGTTCTCTCTCACATTTTCAAATGGGTCTTCTCAATGAGAAAATCCCAATGTATGATATATGTATATATAACATTATCTCGTTAATATTAATTTATATATAATAATGGGAGATTCATTGAATACACTGATTTTACATTGATTTTTATAATAATGTATATATAAACATGTATGTATATATATTATATTATTCTGAATTATATATTTTTTTAACGTTTTCACAATGGGGCCTCTATATCTTGGCGTGATTTGGATATAATAGTATCATTTAGATGAAAATGAAAAGAAATTATCTAGGTATTTGTATCCAATGTGTACTTATAATGATAAAAAATATACTACATATTTACATATAAATATTGTCACAACTTCTATGGCATGAAATAGAAGAAGAAGGCATGGTTAGGAGAATCTAGATGAACTATGGTATATCTTTATTTTACATTTTCTTATTATAGTTTGGATTATATATATAACCCATATTATATTAGTTTCTATATTCAATTATTCAACAAATATATTCCATAAGATAAAACTAATAATATTTTTGACAATGCATAATATTTTTTTGTTTGATAGGATTAATCCAATATATATAGTATATAGGTATTTTTTTCTACAGTTTGATAAAGTTATAGGTTGATAGATTGAAAAGTGTATGAAAACATTTCATTATTTTAGAAATCAAGGTCTTATAGGCCTAACAAATGTGGATATCATAGATATCGATATTGACTATGAATCGGAAATGGATGCTACAAAATATGGTAGAATCAGGATGAAGGATGAAAATCAATGTTTGGGTATTTAAAAATAATCCATCTTGAGGAAGAATATGAGGTTGGGAATATATTGGATATCTTAGGATCATCTGATCAGATAATTGTGTTTTAAACTTATGTTTTAAAAATGGGGGAATAATATCTTTAATCCCAAACCCAAATCAAACATTAATATATTATAGTATTTGAATATGTTAAAATTCTTCCTATAACTTCTTGAGTAGAGACACTTAGTATTGTTTGCAGACACACAAAAACTCACCTACGTTGGATGAGAGGACATGCTTTACCGCTTGTGTGCATCCATGAACAACATTCGCCGTGTGTTCTCTATACCAATGCATATCATATCAGTTATCAACAACCATTTCACTCATGGGATAAACTATCTAAACCTACCCTTTCGGTTTATCACTCTCCTAACATTAGGGTAGATGTGTTGGGCGATGTTTCTACCTAGTTTTCCAAATATTTATTTAAATATACAGATGTATCCAATTTTTTAATTGATTTAAAATAAAATCTATATAATTGTTTAAAATAATCATGTACTAATTGATACAAAAATGTACACTAAAACATATAATAATTTTTTAAGTTACTATATATCATTTTACATTGATTATTTACTTAAATAAACTAATGATAATTATATTTTATTAATTACATATATGTCAAATTATAATTTTAATATAATTATTTTAACACATATAACATAAAATTGTATTACAATGGATTGTAAAATTCTTAGACTCAAAATCTATTATTAAAAATTAATAGTATTATTAGGAAAATATTTTATAAACTATAAATTTTATATATCAAAATAATGTAATTTTATAATATTTAATAATCACTTTTACATTTATCAAAAGAACTTATAAATTATGAAATAAGTTTTAAAGGACTTATTACTATAATAAATCACATCTTTTTAAAATATTAATAAAATATATATATCTAAATTTTTTTAAATATATTAAAATTTTACTATTGTATCATTAAAATGTAATTTATATTTTTTTGTAATAGTATTTCTAAAAAAATAATATAAAAGAAAAAAATATGAATGTTAACTGATAACTAAGATATTTTTATAATAGAAAACAATTTCATGGATTATTCTTAACATTAAAACCTTTTTTATTTGATTTTAAATATATGAAAAACTATTTAATATATATTCATTATAAATAAAAACTAGGATTATTATAACACCCCAAAAAGTTTATGGTATATTTCTCTTAAATACTTTCAATTAATTAGATGGAATATATTTTATAAAGCCTAGAGTCTCTGTGAAACAACAAATGGTTATTTATAGGAGAATTTCATAACTAATCCAATTAAATTAAATTTTCTATATCTGTGTTTTGAATTTCAAAAAATGTTCATCTATAGTTACGATTAGTTAGTTATTTGGAGTCTAATAGAACCAGCTTATTTTTTGATGATTTGTTACATACTCTTATGAATAGTAATATGTCCCTTATAAATATTAAATCATATTACTATTTTATTTTCATGAAGATCTATGGTAATGAGATGTTGATTAATTTTTAATGGTTTTAAAAAATGATCTATAGAATTAAAATTGTTAGTTTTGAATAAATTATTATTTTATTTAAAAATTAAATTAATAATATTTCGGAAAATTATTCTCATAAAATGGTGTTAATTTTTTAATTCTAAACATATAAAAATTGTTAAGGTGAATTTTTAAGATTTTTCTAAAATACTGGAATTATTCAGGAAAAGTAAAAATACATTTTGGTGTTTTTGGTAATTTAATGACATTATAATGATATAATAATTTTTATAAAAGGTTGGTCGACTCTTGTATAGTAAAATATAGCGTGAGGTGTCCCAAGTGGATAAAACCATGGGAAAATTCCATGGGAAAATACCGCGGGCAAATACCATTGGCAAAGCCCTTGGTTTTGTAAAAAACCCACTAATAGGTGTGCCTTAAAATTAAAAAAAAATACTCCTTCTCGTATACTATAAATACCCACTCATCCCATCGTTTTTATTCATTAAAAATCCATAATCCTCTATGATCTTGTATATTTACCTCCCTAGTCGACATCCAAATGTGTCATCAATCCCGCAATGTAACAACATTCATGTTTTGCGAGTTACTCTACATGGTAAGATAATCTACCACCCTTCTCTTTTCTTAAAGATTTCATTTTATGTTTTCATTTTATATTAACTTGGATTATGTTGGGATATTTCATTCCATAATCTCCTTTATTTCCATATTATTTATGAGTTATTAGACACCCTTACTCTCATAAAACTATTTTATGAATTTTTATGTGGCGTTGTTAGGATTCTGAATTTTTGAGAGGGATTTATTAATTTTTTTTATTTCGAGTTCCATTATTTCATTTATTTTCATATATCCCATCATCCAAATGGTATTATAATTATATTAACTTACATGAATTGGAATTTTATTATTCTAATGGAATATTTATTCATTATCTTTCTTCTCCCCCAACTCTTATACTAATAGAATGAAAACTTCGTCCAAGATGTGTTAATTTATCACATTCAAGGATAAAGGGTTCTCAATTATTATTACCATCTTAAATCCTAGCCATGAAAAATTTTTTATGGTTTAACTAGATTATAATATAACTATTTCATCTTATTAAATGTTCTATAATCCTTACACACTCACAATATAAAATAAAATTACAAAACCTGGTCTTTATGCACAAAACCGCCAAGTAAACCAAGCATTTATCATTATCTTTTATCAAAGAAGTCATACTCATGGTATGTAAAAAATATAATTATAGGATAATTGTAGTATCTTTAAATGTCACTAATAATATATATTAAAAATTGTGTATTCTTAAGCTCATAAAAAATGAACTTCCATTTAGGAATAAAAGTAAACTGATCATGAAACCCGATGATAAAAATGCTTCCAAAATAATAGAATTGAACCTCTTGAACCCATAAAAAATGCCATTAATGAACCTAATAAGGTAATAAGAAATAAATTAAATTTTGAGTATGTTCTCGAGTTATTAATTAAAGAGTCTAAATTTAATTATTCAAATTACTAAGATCAGTCAAAGAACACTTTTGGTCATATGGTAAGGGGATTCTTATCTCACATTAAAGATTGTGAAATTACCTTGTTTCACCACTTATTTCTTTCATGTGGTGTATTTTTTACTACCATTTGATATATATTATCAATATTATCTTTATATTCATTGTATTCTAGTGATTTATTTGGTGGTTATTAATTCATGGTCATACCACTCGATTGATTTCAACGTAGTAAAGGACTTTGTCTCAATTTTTATTTCATTCTCAATACTTGGAATTGTGCACTGAATAGTTATTATGTGGTGTATCCACTTCCCATTTGAGATCATTTTTCAATTGAAATTATAGATATATTAAATATCCATTGTCTGGTATCAAGGATAGGATTATATGCTTAAGCCATATATAATTTTAGATACGGTGTTTATTTGGAATGTTGTTTTAACTATATAAATATTGATGAATCCATGTCATATACAATATACGAGTATTGAGAAGGTAGATTGTAATTTTACTAAATCTATTTCAAAATAATGATTTGGACTTGAAGTGACATAAGGGACCTATTATAGCCCCTTGATGCATCGACATGTCTAATAAGACAAATTAGTTGGTGATAAACCCTTCAAATTTGTTTCCATAATTCAGTTTTGTTTCTCCCCACAAACATAAACTGTTTTGATGGTACAGTGGTTTCACATGCCAGATACAAGATGTCCAATTAATAATCATATCTCTTTATTCATTTTTACCTATTACTATATATGAGGCTTTCACCATGACCAAACCAAAGGATTCAGTTTCATTGTATGTTTATTAATGGCTTGTGTTTTTTATTTATTCAAAATGCTCTATTGACAATAAAAAATATTACGATTCAGCTATTATTGATTAATGATTATATTATTAGTAACCCTTACTAGTCATTTAATATCACCCCTTTAATTTGATTACCTTGAACAGGTTATGAGGTGGAGACCATATATTGAGTTCTGATGGATACATTTTTTTAGTTTTTGTTATGTATTGTATTGTGTTACATTTACCAATGTAGTGTGATTTAAATGTATGTTTATAGTTTCTTCAAGACTAATTAATTGATTTTTCCCTTTTATATTTCATTCTTTTTAATCATTCCTATGTTATATGTAATGTACCAGCTCTATACTTCTTGGGTCGAGGTGTTTCAGTTGGTATCAAAGTTTGTTTAGTAGCAATCATGTAAAATAGAATTAGAAAACATCGATTTGGTAACAAACTCCAACGATATTATTTGAGGATAAACATACAAGAGCATCCTAGTATTTGGTAAGGAATAGATTATGTGTGTATTTCTAGAAAATACATTCCGATCTGGATATAAACATATAGAGGTAGCTCTGGAACATATATATCTCAGAGTGAGAGCTCTGAAAATGAGTTTCGGGATTGACCTAGGGTATCCTAGTTCACAACAACAGGCCTTGCTACATTCTTGGTCTAACACCCCTAGGGGATATTCATAGGATAATTTACATTTTCATTACAATCTATTAAAATGGATTTTAATGTAAATTTTTCTTCAAGAGAAACAATGTTAATGACATTACCTATGCATAGAATATCAATTTATACTATGTAATTTTCTAGTTGAGATTATAAATTATGATTCATAACCTAATCTAGTGTAATCCATCATTTAGAAATGGTTCCTTATTAGATAATGTAAATCAATAATTGTGTTCAATGTAGGGATTTCCCCACCATGAAAGTTAACACTGTCAATGTTGGAGCAGATTATATCATCACCATATTGGGACAACTCACTCACATTGTGACGAATAACCATGATGTACCTGTGTTTGATCATTTCATGTAACATAAGAGCATATCTTTTTTAGGAACATATAACACAGTTTTAGCTGAGTAGTAGAACATTTACCTTGAAATGATATTCATGTCATTAAGGTGTAATCAAAAAGAAATGGTAGTGTTTGATGTTTAATGTCTCAAGGGTGATGATGATCAATGGTTGTCCTTGATCCATAATACCATGGAGGAAATATAAACAGAAGATATGGAATGGAGGAATTTTAAGGAAATATTAGTTGAAAAATATTTCCCTTATGAGAAATGAACCAAAATAAAGATGAATTTTTTGTCTTAAAGAAAAGGTACGTAGAAAATTATTTAGAGTATCAGGATACATTGACATGACTATCCAGGTATCCCATAGATTACACATGTGACATGAAATAAAATATTGATCATTTCATTGAAGGTATTTATCCATGTTATCGAAGGGAACTGGATTCTCAAACATTATCATCATATGATCAAATTGCATTAAGTGAAATAAAAATAGAGAAAGAATTTATTAGATCAAATTTTTTCAATGGATACCATGATAATAAGCAGTACACTAATTTCCATGGAAACGATAAGCACCAAAGAAGAAAAATGGAGTGAATCAATTCATATTATGCAAGAATTATGGAAGTAATCGTCATGGGAAATGATTGAATGGCATGGTATTCTTCTGTAATTGTGAATAAAAGGGTCATCGATCTATTGAATGCAAGGAGAAGAAACAAGTCAATGAAATTCAATGCTACAATTTTAGAGAGATGGGACACTATGCAAGTGAGTATCCTAAGAGATAAAGAATATTTCTTCAAAAAAGGCCACAGGCGCAAGATAAATCTTATGATATTACCACTGTGGAGGATAAAGTTCCAATTGTTGTGGTGGAATATACATTAATTGTATCCTGAAACTTATACAATGCATTGTTTGATTTGAGATCTTTGCATTAATTTATATTTTTCAGTTTTCAATGAAAATTACACCTGTCCAATTTGATTTAATAAAGGAGTTGTCAGTCAAAACCTATAGGCGTTGTATCATTGCAATAGAGGCATGTCTATTAGTCCCCCACATGCCACATAAACTTGCTTTAGTTTTTATTTGTATCATCATACCATTTATTGACTTTGATATAATTATTTGTATTAATTGGAGTTCAAATTAAGATGTAAATTTCTATTACAAGTAGAAGGAAGTTATAATTTTTGAAAATGGTGTATAATACCTTATATTGAGATCAGAAAACAAGGAATCTAATTCTTACCTAGATCCACACCCAATAGATCTATTGAATGAAATTCCCAGAGAGGAAGATAATCCAATATTTATGGGTGAGGAGTGAAATCTTCAAATTTAATATGAACATATAGTAGAAGAATACATTTAGGTATTTCCAAAGGATTTACCTGGACATCCTCCAGAGTATGAAGTTGTGTTCTCTATTGAATTAATTCATATTGAAGGACCTATATCAAAGACTACTTATAGAATTACCACTATAAAATTAGGGGATCTAAAGAAAAAACTAGAAGAATTAAGTGAAAAGGGATTTATTTGACCAAGTGTTTCTCTATGGGGATCCCCTATCCACGTTTTCTAGAAGAAATATGGAACCATGAGGCTATGCATTGATTACAGGGAAATCAATGCTATTACAATAAATAATAAGTATCATCCACCACGAATAGATGACTTATTTGATCAAATTCATGGAGCACGTTATATTTCAAATATAGACCTTGGATATGGATATCATCAACTATAAGACCCAGTTTGCCCAGAATAAAGTTCTGAACTTTTTTTAAGTAATTTCATTAAACATAAAAGTGGGTTTTTATAAATTTTGAACCAGTTCTCAGAATTCAAATCCGAGGAGACCATTGAACTCACATCACCGATATTCTCTTAAAGAGACCTTCACCTTGGCCGCAGTAGGTCGAGGGTGGAAGATAGTTTTTTCTCTTTTTTATGGAAGAAGATAAATAAAGTAATAAATATTTTATTTTAATTATGAAATGTATCTTTTGATTTTATGGAGGTGGGGTCCACCCAAGCTAGAAAAACCTCCCAACTTGAATTCATGGTGGTGATGACCACCAGACCCCTATTTAAGGGGAAAAACCTCTCAACTCTCTAATTAATTAATTATTCCATTTATTTGTGCCAACTTTAATAGTGCTATTTTAAAATAATTTGATAAACTTATTTTTATTTGTTGGCTGCACATTTCGTTTGGGGAAATTGTTTTAAATGGGATAACTTTGGAGAAACTGCTCCTCCAATGAATAACTCTCTCTCTCCAACGAAGAACGAGTAACTGACCCCGAGCCCAGATCAGAAGCACTTTATGGAAGCAACAAATGCCGATGATCTTCAACTACTTCATATTATACCTCTAGAATCCTCCAAATATTGAAAAAGTATGGGTGTGAATTGATTAATCTTTGTTAATTTATCCAACGTTGAATCTCTTCCCATGAGCCTCTTGTTAGCGCTATAATGCGGCAGGTGCGGGCCAAATGAACATGGCATGACCACTCTGCAACCCTTTTGGTTTTTGATGCATTCATCGCGATGCAGGAGGAATGTGACTAGAGCCGGTAGGGCATGGGAGCAGCGGCTAGCACACCGGCCAAACGGAAAGACGATGGTGGTGGAACTGTGCTACCAGTGGAGGTTCGCGGCCCGTTGACCGTGCTGGAGCAGAGACAGTGGCCGACTCACTAACAACCACATGAAGGGAAGGCAGCGACCTGTGTCCGCAACACCAGCATGTAGGATCCATGACACGAGTCTACGGAGGCAAAGTTGGGTGGTCGGATAGCGGTCGACCACCGGAGGGGGAATGGCGCGCGACCGCGCCGCGGAGGAGGGTTGGCCAACCAGCCTGCTGTGGGCCGCACTGCGGGCTACACCGGAAGGCCAGGCCAGACCCAGTGGGATGGGTCATACCCAGGGCTAGACCTGGGATATAACGGTTCGACCCGAACTGGGTCAGGTCTTCCCAGGCTGGGTTGGACTGGACCGGGACTATCTTCGATCCTTTTCTCTCATTTGACTGTATCTTGAGCTACGAGCATCCATTTGATGAACCGTTTATGGCACCAGAACCACTGGATAGAGAAGGTCCTTTTGGTATACCCCAAAAGAGTTTTGGATAAATTTGGAGTATGACCAGGTTGGATCATACACGAATCTAACCGGTCCCTCGGGACTAAAAGGCTGATAACTTATAGATCGGGCATCCGATTGACTCCCCGTCTATTTCATTGGGACCCATTTTACGTGGCGGTCCATTAGGATACTACTTAGTGTGACATCGTGGTTGTTGAAGTGTCAACCTTTGTCTGGAGAAGTGGACCCTCCCAGAATCCTGCGATCATAGTGTGGTAACCCTGTAGCTAGCTATAACATGGGAAAGGGATCCTATGTGGGTCTCTGCTATGGGATCCATCGTGGGACTATGTTCGAGAGTCCCACCTGGATCCACTCTAGGAATCCACGTGGGACTACCCGAGGATCCTATGTACTAATGCTTTTATTAGCATAGTACGTGGGTTTGATGATTTAGGATCATACATGGGTCAGATGATTTAGGATCCTATGTGGGTATGCCTCTTAACAGAGTAAGATGATTCAGTAGTTACATCTAATCATCTATGCTATCGTACCAAATTTATACCTGGTGTGAGATGAATCTTTACCTTTGTGGTGAAACTTTACTGGTATTCTTCTATGTGGTGATAACGTTGTAGTCTTTACCTTTTGGGTACTTACCTTCGTGGTGATACCTTCATGGTATTCTTCAATGTGGAATTACCTTTGTGGTATTTACCTTTTTGGTAATATTTCAACCATGGAACAGTTGAGCTTTGGGCTCTTGATATGGGCCTTGTGTTTCCTCATTAGTGTGAGTCGGTATACATGATAACTTAAGTATATGTATGGCCATATACCGAAGTAGGGTGGACTGTTGTTTCCATGATTTGTGGTTAATCCTTTGTGGATTTGGTGAGACCTTTGAGGGTCCTTGGGTCCCTACTAAGTATTTTTATACTCACCCCAGCACGGGATATGCCCGCAACTTATTGTGTTTGGTGCAGACGACAGACAACGCTGACTAAGGATGAGGGTACCAGGATTGGAGATATCTCGATGGTGGACATTAGAAGAGGCATACCACAGAGACGACCATTCAAGAGATGTACCTAACATATAGGTACGATCCTTGGAGGGAGTTCAAAGGAGTTGTTTCAGTTACATTTACTTTTCAGTTTTCTTATACTTCCCAGTTGGGCTTGTATTCTAGCCCCTTTTTTTACTTTACAAACTCTTTTACTATACATTTTACTTCTTTTCGTATCTTGATGTGTGTTTTTTTGTGTGTTTACAGGTTATAATGTTAATTCTTTTTGGGTTTAGGGAATATGCATTTTGATGCTAGTTTTCAGCCCTAGGCCTATGGGAGGCGAGCTTGGGGTAGTCACGGCACTAGCCCCGAGGGATGGGTCATGAAAAATTAATATCAAAGGATTTGGTTCTACTGTAGAACATTGGACTCTGGTCTTTTTAATAGATATAGTGTTATGTGTAGTGAGGGTGGTTATTAATTTAGGTAATCTAGTGTTGGTGCGGCGGCCGCCGTATCCAGACACCAGGACCCTAACTTCTGATTTTTGACTCAATGCACGAAAACACTGATTGCATGTGTGTTTCAAAAAGTTTTTTTGTGATCTTTTTGAGTCAGCTTACCAGGTATAACTTATTGACCATGGTGAACCTGTTTCTTTTCAGGATTCCTCCACGCAGACAACCATATAGGGTTCTAGGTATAGTACATGATGATAGGCCACCGAGTGGAGAATCCTCGGTGTAGGGACCTTTATCAGTAGAGGCATCACTGAAGGCACCAGTGGTACAATTACCTATTGGGCCACTGATTCCACCATCCCCAGCAGTAGAGGGTGCATGCCTCTTGAGCGTGTGGCACGAGTTCCAGTGCAAGAGGCCACCCAGGATCATGGGTATGATGGACCCATAGGCGGCTGAGGATTAGTTGGAGGTCATGGTGAGATTCTTCTAACTGGTAGGGACATAAGCCTATCTCATGGTGATCCTTTCCACCAGTCTTCTACAAGAAATAACAGGACGAAGATGGAGCATGATGCTCTAGGTTCACGAAGAGGTGACACTTCTCTGGGCAGACTTTGAGAGCCTATTTTGGGAAGAGTTGTTCTCTTCGACCCTTTGCGCACTATGCATACAAGAGCTTCTTCATCCACATTACAGAAGCATGATTGTGGATCATTACTCAGTGAGGTTCATCGACCTCTCATGATACTCCACTGATATGGTGCAAGACCCATTCTTTGGGGCCTAGACCTTCAAGCAGGGACTGAGGCGGTAGATTATGGGTTTTCTAATTTCTCTCAGCATCCTCATGCAGGTGGGGGTGTTATAACGAGCCCTGTTAGTAGATATATTTCATACAGAGTAATCACCAGCTGTGAGACCCAACACCGGGAATCACGTAGCAAAGTCTTCTCTAGTAGGAAGAAGACATATGTCATAGAGGTCCAAGAGGGCCAGACCTATATGATGATGACCGCAGGATTCCCGGTCAGTTGTACGGGGCACCCGAGATAAAGCGAGCCATGTGAGGAGTAGGTAGTGTTACGCATGTGGTGGGTAGGGTCACATGGATCATGACTACCTGACCCACCGTACAGATGATCATTATATAGTCAAAGGAATTCCTATCCAAAGATAGTGGTTTGACCGAGGAGGTCCGCAAGGAGACATCAGACATGGAAGAGGAGGTGGTGGTGTAGCTAGCGGTGAGCGATGATTTGAGGTGTTACCACCACCACCACCAGGTGGTCCACCCCGACCACAGGGACTAGTTGGACATGGGTAAGATCAGATCTAGGCAGCTGAGGCCTATAACCACAGCACTCTGTAGATGATACGAGGTACAATCTGTGTCTAGTCTACATTGAGTTGTAGTACTTATAGACACATGTGCCAGCCATTCTTTTAATGTCACTACCCTTATTCGGAGCTCAGATATTCTAGTAGAGCCATTGGCTCAATCCTTGTGAATAGAGACTCATACTGGAAGGATTCGACGATTACACACTGGTTACGATAGTGTAATCTTACTCTATGAGGTTAGAGCTTCGGCTGGGATCTCCAAGTAGAGGCATCGAGGCCTTATGGCGTCATATTTGGTATGGATTGGTTATCTATATTCCATGATCATATTGACTATTTTAGGTGCAAAGTGCAGTGTGTCTTCATGGATGGAACAAGGTTTACCTTCACTGGCAATAAGGGAGACTTTTCAGTGTAGGATGGACTTACCCAGAGGAGAGTGTAGCTGATCACTCATCAGTTGGCTAGCCTAACCCTCGAAGCGGTTGATGTGGAGAGTCTGAGCTATCATGTAGTGGTGGAATAGTACAAGGATGACTTAAATTATGATGTTATGGGTCTACCTACTCAAAAAGAGGTGGACTTTTATATTTAATTGTACCTTGGGACAAAACCGATATCTACACCAGCATATCGGATGGCTCTCATGGAGCTTCGGGAGCTGTGGGTACAGCTGGAGGACTTACAGAGGAAGGGTTTCATCCTGCCTAGTGTTTCTCCTTAGGGATCCTTGACTTTGTTTTCCATGAAGGCAGATGGGAGCTTGATAATTTTTGTTGACTATTGCCGAATGAACCAGGTGACCGTGAAGAAAATTTACCTACTCCCGAGGATTGATGACCTCTTTGATCAGTTGAAGGGTGCATGGTGGATCTTGAACATAGACCTCATATCGAGATATCCCCAGCTCAGAGTACAAGATGAGGATGGCTAGAATATAGATTTCAGATGTTGGTGCAGCCATTATGAGTTTTTTGGTCATGAAGTACGGCATGAGAAACGCTCCAGTAGTGTTCAAGGGACTCATGAATAGGATCATTCAACCATACATTGACAGCTTAGTAGTAGTCAGCATCGACGACATTCTGATCTACTCAGCTACTGAGGAGGATCATGCTAATCGTTTTCAGATAGTTTTGGACACACTTCGAGACCACTAGCTTTATGTTAAACTCTTGAAGTGCCAGTTATGGATATGAGAGGTTCAAATTTTTGGACATGTCATATTTGAGGTTGGAGTTGCAGTGGATCTAGTGAAGATTGAGTGGTACATGCATGGGATCCACCCATGAGTGTGACAGAGGTACAGAGTTTCTTGGGTTTGGCCGGATACTATTGGAGGTTTGTGTCAGATATATCCAGAGTTGCAGCACCTTTATCAGGTGTTGATGAATAAGGGGAATCCCTTTGTGTGGTTGGAGAGATTATAGCAGAGTTTTCAGGGGCTGAGGTAGCGGTTTACTACTGCCCCCATCTTGAGGGTACCAGAGGAAGGCATTGGGTACGTAGTCTATTGAGACGCATCAGGCACCGCGATTGGATGTGTCCTGATGTAGGAGCGAGTAGTTATCGCATTTGGTTATTGGAAACTGAAATAAAATGAGATGAACGGTGCTACTCATGACCTTGAGTTAGTATTACTGGTATTCTCTTTGAATATGTGGCGACATTACATGATGGGAAAACTTTTTACAGTCTACTCTGATCACAAGAGTCTCATGTATATCTTCTCCTAGAAGGAACTGAACCTGAGACAACGACATTGTCTTGAGTTCATCCATGTCTATGAATTGAGAAAGTTTATACTCCTAGAAATGGGAAAATTGTTTTAGATACACTTAGCAGGAGATCTGGTATACAGCTGCTATGTGAGGTGATGGACCAGCTGGCCGCTTTACAGATATCCTTTGTCGATCGAGATGGAGTATCTTTTCTTCAGTCACATACAGTCACTCCCTCACTCCTTTAGTGAGTTAGGGAGGCGTATCATGGGGTCACTGACTGTGAGGCATGACGTGCTCAGATATCCACACGTTAGGAACCTGATGGATTTTCTGAAGGTTTAGAGCACGTGATCCTATTCAGAGGACGTACCATGGTACCAGTTTCACTTCAAGAGAATGTTTTGAGGGAGTCCCACACATCCCCTCTAGCGGTACATCCATGAGTGGTGAAGATGTATCAGGATCTCTGACAACAGAACTAGTGGCCAGGAATGACGAAAGCAGTAGCATAGTTTGTCTTTCGATGCCTCGCTTATTAGCAAGTGAAGGCGGTGCATCATGCACAAGCAGGCTTAGTTCATCCTTTAGAAGTCCTAGAGTGAATGTGGGATGGGATATCCATAGACTTCGTGACAGGATGTCCATGTACATCCAGGGGTTATGATTCTATCTAGGTGATCATTGACAGAATCACCATGTCAGCCCACATCCTACTGATCAAAGAGTGGGGTTCAGTAGAGAGATTAAGATACCTCTATGTGTAGGAGATTGTACGGATACATGGAGTAACCTTGACAACTATCTCTAATCATGATAAATGTTTCCCTTCACATTTATGGAAGGGGTTGTAGGAGGATTTCAGGATGCTGCTTCATTTGGGCACCATATTCTATCCTCAAACGGATTTCCAGACTGAGCAGACCATTTAGACCCTCGAGGACATGTTGCCTGCTTGCGTCATCATCTTTGGTCGTAGATGGGAGGGTCACTTGCCCGTGGTGAAGTTTTCATACAACAAAATATATCACTCCACCATTGGGATGACATCTTTGGAGGCATTTTACGGTCGTCCATGTAGCTCAACTTTGTGCTAGACTAACTTAGGGGAGAAAGCACTCAAGGGACCAGAGATGGTACTGGCTACCACAGAAAAAGATGGAGATTTTCCATGAGTAGATGAAGACTGCACAGAGTAGAAATAAGTCTTACGCCGACAGGAGAAGAAGACCATTGTAGTTCGAGGATGCTGACAACGTCTTTTTATGGGTCTCTCCCCGATGAGGTATGATAAAATTTGGTCGGGCGGCTAGTTATCTTTGAGGTTCATCAAAACCTTTCAGGTCCTCACCAGAGTTGGCGAGGTGGCTTACCCTGAGCACCCACCCCCTCAGTTGCACCAGGTGCATGACGTTTTCCACGTATACCAGCTGAGGAGATATATGCACAACCCTTCACACATCATCTACTGGGGAGAGCTAGACATCGACGATGGGGAGATGTTTACGGAGGTTCTAGTAGAGATTGAGGATCGACAGGAGTGGGTCCTTCAGGGGCAGTAGATTCCATTAGTGCATGTACATTGGAAATATGGGAATATCTAGGAGGTACAAGGCAGAGGGAGGCTCATATTCGTACTTAGTACCCCCACTTGTTTTTATAGTTTTTGTGATGTGGTTTTCAGGGACGCAAAGCCTAGAGGTGGGGAGAATAAAAAGACCTGGATTTTTTAATGTAAATTTTTTATTATATGGAATATTACGAGTCCGGAAAAATTGATGGTGCATAATTCTGAGGCCCGGTGAGCACGAAATGAATTTCAGAACATTTTTTTAAGTTCGTTCTAATAAACATGCGACAAGGTTTTTATAACATTTGAACTGGTGCATGGAATTGAAATCTAAGGACACCTTTGAACTCGCAGCGCCGATATTCTCTTGAAGATACCTTCAATTCAACCACATTAGTTCGGGGGTGGAAGATATTTTTTCACTTTTTCATGGATGAAGAAAAATAAAATAATTTAAATTTTTTTTGAAACCTCTATTTTGAAGCTAGGGATGTAGGGACCAACCGAGCTAGAAAAACCACCCAATTTGAATTCATGGTGGTGGAGACCACCCGAACCCCTCATAATGGGAGAAAACCTCTCAACTCTACAATTAATAAATTGTGTCATTTAGTTGTGCAAACTTTAATAGTGCCAACGTAAATTAATTCGATAAACCTATTTTATTTTGGTGGATCCTCATTTCCTTGGGGAAATGGTTGGAAAATGGGAGAACATTGGAGAAACTCTTCCTCTAATAAAGAACGCCCTCTCCAAAAAAAATGAGGAATTGACCCCGAGCCCAGATCAGAAGCGTTTTGCCGAAGCAACAAACACCGAAGTTCTTCAATGACTTCATCTTCTATATATCAACTCCTCCAACGAATGAAAAGGTATGGGTGTGAATTGATTAATCTTCTCTAATTTCTCTTATGTTGAATCTCTTTCCATGAGTCTCCTACTACCTCTCTAACGTGAAGGGTGCGGGCCAAACAAACATGGTCCTACCACTCCATAACCTTTGTGGTTTTTTATTTGTTCATCGTGATGGAGGAGGACATAGATTAGTACCGGTGACTGGTGTCAGTATGACTTGGTAGTGGCGGCCGACACACTGGTCGACTGAGAAGATGGCGGTGGCCGGCGCACGACCGGCCACAAAAAGCGGAGGCAGTAGTACATGTCTATGATGCTTGCGTGTAGGAGTTGTGTCATGAAGCTACATCAATGAAAGAGGGTGGTTGGCTCACTATTGGCTGCTGATTGTGGCATGGTGCGGGATTGCGCCGCAGGGGAGGGCTGGCCATCCAGACAGTCTTGGGCTGTCCAGCGGGCCACGCACCACAGGCCACCTAGTGTGGGCTGCCCATCAGGTCGGGCCTCACTGGCGGGCCAGGCCAGGATGGACATAGGGAGGGACCTAGTACTGGCTGGGTCGACCCGAACCAGGTCAGGTCGGCCCAGGCCGGGTCAGACCAGCTTCGACCCTTTTCTCTCATTCAGCAATATCTTGAGTTATGAGTGTCTATTGGATGAACCGTGTATGGTACCGGAAATCCTGGATCGAGATGGTCCTTTTGGTATAAATCACATGAGTTTTGGATAAATTTGGGGTACAACCAGGTTGGATCAAACACGACTCTAATCAGGCCCTCGAGACTAAAAGGCCAATAACTTACAGACTAAGAGTTCGATTGATGCACCGTCTGTTACATTGAGAACCATTTTATGAGTTGGTACATTAAGATACATCTTCATGGTACTTTGTGGATGTTGGAGTATCGACATGTGGCTTCAGGATTAGACCCTCCTGGAATCAAGCGAGCTTTCTTCGAGAACCCTGTAGCTAACTGTACTATGAGAAAGGGATCCTATGTGGGTCTGTTATTTGGGATCCTAAATGGGTCTATGTTTTAGAGTCTCACCTGGATCCACTCTAGGAATCGATATGGGACTACTATAGGATCCTATGTTAGTATATTGTATTAGGATCCTACATGGTTCTGATGATTTAGGATCCTACATGGGTCTGATGATTTAGGTTCCTACGTGGGTCTGCCTCTTTACAGAGTAAGATGATTCAGTAGTTACATCTAATCATCTATTCTAGCATACCTATGTTATACTTGCTATGAGCTTAATCATAACCTTTGTGGTGAAACCTTTGTGGTATTCTTCTGTGTGGTGATACCTTTGTGGTTTTTACCTTTGTGGATCTTATTCTTGTGGTGATACCTTTGTCATATTATTTTGTGTGGAGATTCCATTGTGGTATTTACCTTCATGGTAATATTTCATCTGTGGAATAGTTGATCTTTGGGCTCTTGAGTTGGGCCTTATGTTTCCCCATGAGTGAGATTGGGTATACTTGATAACTTAGGTATATGTATGCGAATATACCTAAGTAGTGTTAAATGTTGTTTCCATTCTTTGTGGTTGATGCTTTGGGGATTTTGTGAGACCATTGAGGGTCTCAGGGTCCCTACTGATTATTGTTATACTCACCCCTGCATGGGTTATGCCTGCACCTTGTTGTGTTTGGTGCAGATGACGAATAGTGCTGATTGAGTATGAGGGTACCAGGACTGGAGATAGCTCGAAGGTGGAAATTAGATGAGTTTTACCATAGAGAAAACCGTTCGAGGGATGTACCTACCCTACTTGTAGGATCCTTGGCATGAATTCACAGGAGTTGTTTTAGTTACTTATACATTTCATTTTTCATGTAATTTCTAGTTAGGCTTCTATTCTGGCCCCTTTTTCTTACTATACACACACTTTTACTATACTGTTTACTACTTTTTTTATCTTGATGTTTGATTGGTTGTGTGTGTTTATTGGTTATAAATGAAATCCCTTCCTGGTTTAGGGAATATGCCTTTCGGTGCTACTCGCCAGCCCCTGGCCTATGGAATGCGGGCTTAGGGTAGTCACGACATGGGCCCTGGGGGACGGGTCGTGACATCGACTGCATGTGAGGAGTTAATATATTCCACATATAGTGTTTCGAACTAGTTATGGGCATTATGAGTTTACAGTGATGCCTTTTGGACTGACTAATGCAACCTATGTTATCATAGATCTAATGATAGAATTTTTCATGGAATTTATTTATGACTTATTTATGGTCTTTATCCATGATATCCCGGTATACTCCAATATCTATGAAGACGATGAGAATCACTTATAGTTTATTCTAAAAACTTTGAAAATAAATAAATTATATTGGCAGTTTAGAAACATTGAATTCTGGCTTCAATTAGTTTTTTTATTAGCCATATTGTATCTAACGATATAATATTAGTTTATCCTACAGAGAAAAAGGTAATCCACTAATGGTCCATACAAATGAACATAACCGAGGTTTGCAGTTTTATTTGAATAGTAGGTTACTATCGGTGTTTCGTATAGAAATTTTCCAGACTAGATAACACACTAACCAAGCTCACATGTAAATGGGTTAAGTTTGTATGGATGAAATAATGTACAGAATGCATTGAATAATTAAAAATAATATTGTTATATGCACTATTTTGAATATTCCATCTAAAAATGATGGTTTTTTTATATACAAGGATGCATCAAAGAATGTATTGGGATGCTTCTTTATGACTAATGATAAATTTATTTATTATTAATAAACGAAATTGAAGACTCAAGGAAAAAAGTTCCAAACTCAGGATCTTGAGGTAGCAGCCTTAATCATTGCTCTGAAAATATGGAGGCATTATCTCTACGGTGAAATATGTGAGATATATATGGTTCACAAGAATTTGAAATAAATATTTACACAGAAAGAACTCAACATGAGGAAAATTAGATGGATCCAGTTACTCAAAGTTTAATATTTTTTAATAAACTTCCACCTAAGAAAAGAAAATAATGTGGAAGATGAATTATGTAAGAAATATCATGGACTTTTGAACCAAATGAGGATTAAGAGATATCATATTTTCAAAGTTCTACTAAATAATTATATGTTAATTATTAAGAAAATGGAAACATCCTACCCCTTTTAAATGATTTCTAAACCATATTTACTAGAAAATATAAAATGTTCTCAATATGACGATGAGAATCCTCATGAGAAAATTAATTTTGTTAAGGATGGGAGATTGGAAGAATTCATGTATGAGGAAGGAGTTCTAAAATTTGGGATGAGGTTTTGCGTTCTGTCAGTACCTTAGATAAAAAAGGAAGTATTAGATGATGCTCATAGTTCGAATATTTCTATACAACTTGGTAGCACTATGATGTGAATAAATCTAAAGGAAATTTTTTTGTGACATGTTATAAAGCGAGAAATTGCTAACTACGTGTCAGGGTGTCTAGTTTTTTAATAAGGGAAGGCATAAGGATAACACCTTAGAGGGGTGACACACCATATACTTATTTCTATGTGGCTGTGGGATGAAGTTACAATAAATTTTTTCAAAGGACTAATGAGGACACCTAGATAGAATGATGAAATATGGGTAATTATTGATTGTCTCACAAAAATAGCACCTAACCTTGGTATAAGAGATGATTTACCACATGAGTACCTTACAAGACTTTATATTAATGAAGTTGAAATAATTCATGGTGCACCTATATCGATTGTGTCCGATTACAATCCAGGATTTACATCAAAATTATAGAAGAGTCTCAAGAAGGCTTTGGATATTGAACTTCATAAGAGTAATGATTATCACCCCAAAGCTGATGGAAAGTATGAAAGGACCATTCAATCATTGGAAGACATGTTTAGATCAGGCTCTCTTTATATTCAGGGTATGTGGGATCAATACTTACCATAGGTGGATTTTTTCTAAAATAATAATTTCCATTCTACCACTAAAACGGTGCCATATTATGCACTATATGGTAAGAGATGTCGAACTCCAACTTTTTGGGATGAAGATGGTGAGATGAATCTTTTAGGAAGGGAACTTATCGAAGAGGCAACTGCAAATGTAAAAAAATCAGGCCCATATTAAAGCATCCCAGAGTAACCAAAAGAGTTATGCAGACAACTGGAGAAAGGATTTGGAATTTCAAGAAGGATATCATGTATTTCTAGAATTATCTCTATGGATGGGTGTTTTATGGTTTGGTATGAAAGGGAAACTGATCCCTAGGTACATCGGACCGTTTGAAATTCTAGGGAGGATCAGAGCTTTAGCTTACCATTGTGAAATTCCACCAAGTCTCTCTAAGGTTTATAATGTGTTCCATGTGTCATTGTTAAAGATATACTTTCCAGAATCAACGCATGGACTCACCTATGATGAAATAGAGCTGAAACCGGATTTATCATATTGTGAAGACCCTATAGAGATTTTTGACACAAGGGAAAAGGGATTGGGAAATCAGACAAAATGTCTAGAAATGGTTCTTTGGATAAACCACATAGTGGATGAAGTAACATGGGAAAAAGAGGATGTTATGAAAATGTACAATACAAACATTTATGAAGGTATTTATACATTAAAAAAATTTGAGGATGGTATTTTCGTGGGTGGGAATAATATTACACCCCAACAATTTTATGGTATATTTCCTTTAAATAAATTCATTTTATTAAGTAGCCAATATTTTATGAAGTAGTGAGTCTATGTGAAACAACACTTCGTTATTTATAAGATAATTTCATCACCAAGCCATTAAACTTAAAATTTTCCTTATCTATTTTTTGAATTTAAAAAATTTTAATCTTCAGTTTTGATCAGTAAGTTATTTAGAGTCTAAGAAAACCAACTTGTTAGTTCATGAATAGTAACATACCCTGATGAATAGTTACATGAATAGTAATATGACCATTATAAATAGTAAATCATATAATTATTTAATGTTTATGAGGTTACAAGGTAATGATATGTTGATTACTTTTTCAAGGTATTAAAATATTTGTTATATAATTAAAATTATTATTTGTGAATAAATTATGATTTTACTTCAAAAAATTTATAATATTTAGAAATTTATTTTCAAAAAATGAAGTAAATTTTTAAATCATACACATTGAAAAATGGATAGGGTGAATTTTTGTTATTTTTCTAAAATACTTGAATTTTTTATGAATAGTAAAAATACAGTTTCAAATTTTCGATAGTTTAATGGCGTCATAATGATGTAATAATTAATATGAAAGGATGGTATACTTGTGTATAGTAAAATATGACATTAGGTGTCCCACATGGATAAAATAATTTTTAAATACCGTGGTCAAACCCATGATTTTTGAAAAAAACCAATAATGATGTGTCCATGTAAATAAATAAAAAACTATATCCCATTTAATATAAATACCCACTCATCCTTTCATTTTATTTAATTGAAAATACATAATCATGGAATATCTAATAGTGTTACCTCCCTAGTGGTCATCCCATGGTGTCCTTAATCCCCCATGGTCCCAACCATCATGTTTTGGGAGTTACTCTACAAGGTAAGGGAATTTACCACCATTATCTCATCTTAAAGATTTCTTTTTTTGTTTTATATTTAATTTTAAATTTGATTTTTTGGTATATGAAATTATATATTACCCTTTCTCTATAAATTATTAATGAGTGATGAGAGACCCCCTTTCTATCATTGATCTTTTTTAAGAATTTTTATGTGACGTTGTTAGGATGCCAAATTTTTTTGAGGGATTTCTCAATTTTTCTTTTATTTCAAGTAATTTTTTTTATTTTCTTTCCTTATATACACAAATAAAAATGATATAATAATTCCAGTAACGTACATGAACTATAATTTTATTATGATAATGAAATATTTAATCATTATCTCTATTTTCCCCCTCCTTTAACACTAAAAAATTAAAACACGATCCAATATGCTTTAATTTATCACATTCAAGGACAACAGGTTCTCAATTATTATTATCATCTTAAATCCTGGTCATCAAACCATTTTTATGGTTTTAAAAGATCATAATATAATTATTTCATCTTATAAAATGGTTTTTAATACTTACACACTCATAATATAAAATAATAATACAAAAATATCATTATGCACGAAATTGCCAAGTAAACTAAGCATTTATCATTATCTTTTATCAAATAAGACATCCTCATGGTATGAAACCAAAATAATTATAAGTCTATTTATATATCTATAAATTTATCTAATAATATATATTTACAATTCTTGATGCTTAACCATAAGAAAAATGAACTTCCATTCATGAATACAAGTAAACCTATCAAGAAAACAAAGGATGCAAATGCTTCAAAAATAATAAAATTCAACATATTGATCCCATAAAAGCCATGAATAAACCTAATAAGGTTATGAAAAATATATTACATGTTTAGTTGGTTATATAATTATTAACTAATTGGTATAAATTTTATTATACAGGTCATTAAGATCAGTTAGAGAACACTTTCAGGCATAATGTATGGGGTATATTATCTCAGTTTAAATTTCTTGAGATTTCTATTATTCGCCACTAATTTTATAAATGTCGTGTATTGTGTAATTCCATTAGATATATATTATAATTATTAACATCATATTCATGTTATTTTGTTATTCATCTAGCGATTATTAATTTTTGGTCATACGACTCGATTGATTACAAAGTTGTTAGGGACTTTGTCTCAATTTCCATTTCGTTGTCATTTACTTGGTATTGGGAACCTAATATTTATTATGTGGTGTATCCACATCCCATTTGAGATCATTTTTCATTTGAAATTTTAAATATATTAAATATTGATATTTTTGTTTCATGGATATGAGTATTTTGTTAAGTCGTATACCCTTTTACAAATGGTGTTTATTTGGAATGTTTTTTTAACTATGGAAATATTGATAAATCAGTATCCTTTACTCTACAAAGATATTGAGAAGTCATATTGTACTATTATTAGATATATTTATAAGGAATTATTTGGAATTTTAGTAATGGGAGAGGCCCACTGTATCCCCTCTATGCATTTACAGATTTCATGAGAGAAATTAGTTTTTGACAAAAGCTTCGAGTCAGATTCCAAAAATAAGACAAGTTTCTACCGACATACTTAAATAGTTTCAACGGTATAGTGGTATCATGTTCTAGATAAATTTTGAACAATTAACAACCATATCTCTTTATTAATATGCATCTATTACTATCCATGAGGATTTCATTATGATAAAACCTATTGATGCAGTTTCATTCATAGTTTATTAATGGAATGTGTTTTTTAGTTATTCCCCATGCCATATTGAATATTCCAAATTTTTAATGATTCAGTCATTGTAGATTCATGATTCCATTATTAATAACCTTTAGTAAGAATTTTATCTAAACCCTTTCATATTTTTACCTTCAATATGTTATGAAGAGGAGACCATATATTGAGTTCTCATGGATGCATTTTTTTAGTTTTTGTTATGTATTGTATTTTGTCAGCTTCCCCAATGTAATATGAGTTACATGTATGAATCTATTTTCTTCCAGGCTACTAAAATGATCATTCCATCAGGATTTAATTCATTTTAATCATGCCAATGTAATAAGTAATGCAACATCTTTAGGATTCTGGGGTCGAGGTGTTATAATTATAATTTTTTGGGATCATAAACATAATGTAATAAATCCAAAAATAATACCTAAGAACATTTTTTTGCATCAGTGGAATCCATAATTTCCAATTCAAACATATCAAGAATTTTGTGTCCAAGATCATATTATATATTCTATATTATTTCACCTACATCTAGTCCCATAAAAATCTCCACCACTCGTATTCCTTATCTAGGGATTAATTCTTTAACCCCTTGAATATATTCTGAGTTTCGATGTCATGATGCATACCCTATTTAGAATAATACATATTAGGCTACCCTTAAATATAATTCCATGATTATTTACTCAAAAATATGGATAAATCGTCTTCCAAATCAGTCGACGTATCTTGAATAAGTAGGGGGATTCCATTATCAGATAAAAATATGGAAAAATCCTTTTTATTGAGTTCATTAGAAATATAAATTGAAGGAATTCCACTAATCATCAAGATTTCCTCCTCCTTCCCATTAAATTATCCAAGTAATATAATAATCCTCAAGTTTTTCCCACTAATAGTAGGAATATACACTGTTATATTGTATGTTTGTACATCATTCATCAAATGGATGATCAATATGGAAGATTCAAATTGGAGCATGAATATTCAATCTATAATTAATCATATCATAATTGAACAATAATTTTCACCTCATGTAATTTTATTTTAAACAACATATTTTTTTAAAAATTTGTAACACGAATTCCCATCACAAGAGGTAGAATAGTATATTTTTAAAAGAAATGAGGGGAAATGGATAAACCATAAAGAAAACTAAATACATATATGAAGGGAACTATGGGGTTTTATGGTATTTTCAATTACATTTCATTCACACAACCGATAAAAATAAAAAATAATTCATTCATAATCATCGATTTTGTTTCAATTTTATCTAAAGGGGTCTCGTAGAGAGTTAATGGGATGATATGTTTTACTAAAGTGACTAGGAGTTTAAATAAATTCATGGGGTTATTGTAAGACATATTAATCAATAAAAGGGTTTAAGTACATTGGATGAGCCAATGGGGGTTATGTGAAGTGTTAACCCAAAACCTTGATAATGTAGTGAGGGAAAAGAATTCATTTCATCTCTATCTTAACATCAATTATATATGGTTCTCCATGGATAATCACAATTATGGATGAGAATATTTATTTTAATAACAAATGGTTGATTGTATTTATTGGTCAATTAATGATTTATAAGAGAAATGATTAATCAATTAGTCGCATAATTTGATCTTTTTCCATTTATAAATAAAAGAGTTATTTGATTATACACTAGAGTGAGAATTAGGTTTTTTATATATAAATATTAAACATTTCATATTCATTGAAGAACGATATAAAGTTTCACAACAATGTTGATGAAGAAAAATAACAGACCACAAGAATCATATTAAATTATATTTTATCAAATGTATAGGTTATTTATATAAATATACTGAAAAATAATAATATCATTTAAAATATATTTTTAAATAATAAAGAGGGATATATTTTTACTAATAATAACCTAAATATTTGTGATTTGGAAAAAATATTAAATAAACAATTGGAAATGGTTTTTATATATTTTATTCCATCTATTCCATGGAAAATATTCAACAGAATTTATAATATCTTATTTAGATGGAAATTTTTGTATAATTATGGAATAAGTTTTTAGGGATAAAAATGAACATATAATAAGTGAATTGAAAAATATATTGTGATTTAAATAAACAGTATCATTGATCATAAGGTTATAATTCAATTGTGAAGAAGAAGAAATATCCATATTGAGTTGTGGATATTATTATAAAACATATGAATCTTCACTAGAATAGATTTAAATCAATAATGGGGAGAATGGAGCCCTTCTTCCCTGGCTCCCCCTCCCTCTCTCTCAAAGTAGGGTTTCCTCCTGTAACCCTCCTCTTTAATTTCGGTGGCGTGTCAGCCCAACATTCACTCTCCTTCCCTTCCTCTATTCTTTTTCTCTCTTTGTGGCGTTGATCTATTCTTTCAGGTGGTGTGGACTTTGCTATTTTTCTCATAGGTATGATGGTGGTTGCTGAAGCCCCGACCACTTTATCCCCTCACTAACCTCACGTTCCTTCGTGCCTCTCTATGTCATATCTAGAGAGAATGCTACTCAGTGGTGTTTGTATTTGTGGTTAGGTGTTCGAGGGTTTTTCATGTGCTCTCATGTCAGCATGTTCTTGGTTTGGCTTCAGGTTTCAGTCATGGTGTGATTCCATTGTAGAGGCATCAACTGCTCTTTTACCTGCCCCAACCCCAATACACTATACTCCTCTCTATGTCGGTTCTGGAGAAGTATTTCAACAAGGTTCTGGGAGGTGGGATTTGGTGGGTGAAGATTCATATTGCGCGACATGATTTGGATCATTATTCGGAGGTATTTATGGTAATGTGTTAGATCTATTCTTTGGAAAGTTTTTGTTCTTGTTTTTTTATGGTGGTGTATATCGGTTGTTCACAATTGTGTTGTTTCGATGTGGTTGGTCTAGATGGTATTCGGAAATCGATGTAGTGTTCGTCCAGTGACATCATTAGGTTATGATGGCGATATCGACGCTAGAATTTGTTGATGCTAATTAATTTTATTGGTACTCCGATAAATAATTTAATGAAGGCGGAGACGATAAAGATTTTAAATCAGCAACGACATACTCTGATGGAAGGGCTCACTGATGATTTGGAAATGGATCGGGGATGATGATAGTGATTAAGATGATGTGAACTCCTCCGGTAATGCGGCAAAGATGTCTCAATGTCATTATGATTATGGGAGGCATAACGTTCGGGCGTTCGATGCAATCGGTGTATTACTCGAGGTACGCACTCGATAAGAGATGAAAGATGGGCGATGATGAATTTTGAATTTTGAAATTTTAATATCATGAAAGTGCTATTTTTTAGTTCAATCATTTTGAAATTTTTGGTTACAGCTAATCCTTAAAGCAGATTTCTTTATAAAATGGTGGAAAATGGATTTTCAGGTAAACGACAATGGTCTTCTCAAAGTAGTAAATGAATATAGTGATTGAGGATGACTCTATTGGATGCAACAAGCTATGAAAAATTCTTTTCACTGAAATTATCCCATTCTCACATTTCACATAACCAAACAATACAAACAGAAAAATATTATTGATTAATTTGAGTAGAAGGATATTTTTGTGTCTACTCTCATTAGATATTGTAAATTTTGGTGCACTAGGTGAATTTAGTGTGATAAATTAATTTTCAATTATATATTATTATAAAATCCCATGTTGTAAAAAATAGTAATTGTGAGTTCAATAGAAATGGTTACACATTATATCAAAATCTTTTCTAACTTATTTGAAGTGATTTTAAGAGAGTTTCAAAATATGGGATGTGAAAAAAAGAACAGTAAGCGATATTGAAAGATGAAACATGTTAGTCTAGTGAAGAACATGAAGACCTATGAATATGATTAACTTTTTAATGATAAAATGTTTTTAACAAATAAATGTCTAAAAATAAATATTATATTAGATAAAATCTTTAACATCCCACAATCATACATCGTAGTATGGTGAATTCTTATTGATAACTCATGAATATTCACCATGAAAAGCAATCCATTCACTTTTAAAATTTCATATAAAATTCATATAAATTCAAAAAATTCCCATGAAACCAGTAGGAAGAATAAATTAATAATCTTGGAGAATCATACTCATAATCCATGTTTTCTATTTTTTAATTTTTATTGAAATAATTTTATCCTAGTTAGTTCTATAGGAGTAATATAGCCATTTATCTCTATAAATGTTTCCTTTGAATACAAAATCATTTTGAATTGCATTAGAGTGATTTATTGAGATTTTCCATTAGTATAAGCTGTATCAGTGTCAAATATCAACATATATAATTACTATGTAATGTATAATAATATAAAAATTTGCATTCTCGAACATTTCAACAAATGTTTTTTGAGAAAAATCACATTTACAAATGGAATAATGAAAATTCCATTTCCAAATAAAAATATTTCAAAATATATATTTTCGTTAAAAATAATCTCTATGTAAAATAACCTCTAATAGTATTAGTGGTATATTCATTGAAAAAAACATTAAAAGTATTTTTGGAAGCATTATAACAAATAAAATCATTTAGTTCACTAAAATTATGATATACCATACATATAAAGCAATATGTCTTTTAAGACCGCTAAAATGGAATTAAAAAATACATATACCAATAAAAGTAGAAAATATTCGTTATAAAATCACTTAAAATAAGTTAGAAAATATTTTAATACATCCTTTAACAATATTTGGATTTTAAATATGAACATTCTTGAAACAATTTATTGAAAATGGATATGAATAAAAATTATTTAAAAGGATAACATTAAAATAACGATTCAAAGAAAAATCCCTTATGCATTTGTTAATTAATTAATATTTTTTAATGGAATGAAATTTAAATGGATTGTATATACAATTTAATTTTAGGTAATAATGATAAAATAAATTTATATTTTAGCATATTCCTCACATATAAGAAACCATGTGATGAAATGATTGATGCCTAAAAGAAATGAAATGTTGATGAGAAATTTCATACCTTGAGTCCACAATTTCCCATATATTTTATCTAAATCATGAAAAATAATATTTTTTAGTTTGTTATTTCTTTTGAAAAATTTTCAAGTAAATTTCCTTATTATTTTTATTTTTATTTTACTTATTATAGTGAAAAATTTACTTAATAAATTGGTTATGTTCATATCATATTTTAAGACGTAGTTTAGTTTATAAACTCAATAATAACATCAATTTATTAGAAATTATCAAAGTGTACTTGATAAAAATATATGTAGAATCATAATAATATCAAATTTATTATTTTAATAAATTATATATACATTTAAAATAAATAATTATATGATATCAAGAAAACTGAATCATGTTTTCTCGTGGAGGTGGTAGTCTTCATGTACACCCAAGTGATACTTCCATTTTTTATGAGATTGAAATGAATTATGATACAATAAATAAATATTATAGAATCGTTTTTTTATTTAAATATATTATATTTACATTAGTATCATCCTATTACAATTCATGTGATGCTGATAAAAAATGAATGACATTATTTTTTGGCAATGGTAATCCAAATGTACACATAAGGGAAAAGATAAATTTCAAATATATAAGACAATAAGAATGTGTAAAATTTATATATGTAAATAATTATTATAAAGTCTTTATTATCATATATAATAATTAAATCCATCCTTATGAATTTTCATGGGATGCATTTATGAAAAATGAAACTCAACGCTTCATGGGTTTGGTAGTACGTATGTATATATTATTCATGATTTCATTTTCCATTATATGAATAATACATTGAAAATAATAGCCCCTTAAAAAATATCATTTTATTATGGATATTATGCTGAATAAATTATTTATGGTTGTTTATAATTGATATTATCAACGTATAATATTATATTAACTTGAAAAAGATCAATTATAACTTAGACAGCCTCCTTGGATTAACTACTTTTTGAACGTCATTAATCTTTCTAGGATGGATATTTTGATAAGACTAAGACATATATGAAATGGGTAGGATCATTTGGTAGGTATTCACAAATATTATAGTGAATTTTTTGTGCTCATTGTGTGTGAAAAAGTGAGGATATTATGTTTCCTTTTACAGGTGGGGGAGGGGTACAATTTTTTTATTCAATTTTTTGAAATAATATAAAGTCTATTTTATGTTGTTCTAGAACAAATGAAATACTATTTAAAAGATAATGTGAGTTGTGTTTTGAAAAGACACATCAAATAAATTTTATAAAATTTCTATAAACATTTTATTCCTTATTTATGAGATTAAAACCTTAAAACAAATTTTAACATTTACTGTGATATGATTTATTATTACAATGATAACTTATATATATGACCAAAAATAAATGTTACCTTATAATTTTTATTGGATATTGTGATTACAAATATGAAACACATTTTATTATATTTAATTTAAAATTTTGGAATAAATTACTTTTAATATATGTATTTTAATTCCAAAAAATGCTTTTTTAAAGAATACCAATTTTACATATTAAAAAACATGTATACTAAAATAATTTGAAACATTTATTCATAAAAATTTAATTTCTCATTAATAAATAAGGTAATTTTATTTTAAATAATGACCCACCCAAAACCTAATGGAAGCATTCAACCATGCTATTAAATGAAAAGATACAAAAAATTATTTATATTATAATAACATATTAGATAAGTTCAAGAAATGCATGCCCAGATTTCTAAAATATATATAGTAATTTAACAAAAATAGTCTATTCCTTAAATAAATATTCTTTTGTGATGTTTTTATAAATTATTCTGTCATGCCTACATCATGATGACGTCATAAAATAATATTTATTTGGGAAATCAGTATTTTTTACTATTCAACCAAAAATAAACCAAATAATAAAAATCCAAAATTATCTTACAAATATTATTTTGAGTTGATAATTCAAAAAATATGACATTTATATCAAATAAACATTTAAAAATGATATTATATTTAATCTAAAATATTCTCAATAAACATGTTGAATCCTATTTTCAAAAAAATTATTTTTGATGAGTAAATTGAATTTATTCTCATTTCATAACTATTAGATACCATTAAACATTTTTTAATTCATTTTATTGATTATATCTCCAATAAATGGCATCTAGATAAATAAAATATAAAGGGAAATTAAATTTATAATGATAAAAACAGCTTATAAACATAAAAACTTCATTCTAAAAAATATATTTTTTACCAATAAAATGATTTTATATTCATATATATGAAATTGATAATCAATGATATAATGATGATTCTTTAGTTTTAATGTATTAATATTTGTTTAGAATAACAAATATTCTAATTATAACAAAAAATTCATATTTATTAAATCATATAGAATCTAATAAAACCTATATAAATAACACTATAAAACATTAATATTTATCTCCCTTAAATTATTTAATTATCATAAATAAAAATATATTACATTTCCCTATGAATTAATCATTAAATTTGTATTATTGATAATATGATATATATATTTAATAATTTGGTTACTACAAGTCAAATATTCCAATCCCAAAAAAATGTTATAATAATCATATTTAATAATAATTTATTATTTCTTCTATGGTCGGTGTTGTATGTGCTACATGATATCAAACACAATATTCAATGAAAGAAATAAAAAATAAAAAATCAGGGTGTTATATTTTACCTCCTAAAAGAATTTGTGTCCTCTTAATTTTATTTTATATTTTATAAACAATGTTTTTCAAACATTCACAGAATGAATTATTGGGATTGGAATATAAATATGAATAAGTGGAAAAATATATCATTTTTTTTATCTCTGAGTTTAACATGGATCCTTAATTTTATATATGGAAACAAGTCAATTAAAAAATATTACTTATACCATGGATTCACCATCTTAAGACTCATATTGGTGAAAAGAATACAAAAGGCATATCATGATAACATACTGATATTTTCTACATAAGGCTCAATTGATTTATATTTATTTTTTAAATAAATATTTATTAATAAGATAGACACTAATTGAAAATATACTCACATCTTTTCATTCCATTCTATAACATCAATTATATCATTTATTATAGTTTTGAGTCATTTTACACCATTGATTCATATCATATTCTAAATTAAAAATAACTGTGAAGAAATATTCATTCCTGAAGTGTTAATGTAAAATTTCAATGGATCAAATGATCTAAAAATGGATTAATAGTTATTCCTCCTATATCAATAGATTTACTAATATTTTTACTAGAAAACACATGTACGGAAAAATATCCAATTTGAATAAAACTGCATGTAAATAAAAATTATATTATTCCCAAACCCTCAGGAATAACAATGATTTTTTGATTGAAATAATTTCATAATAGGTATCTTTAAGAATCATAACAATATTATTAAACATCTTTATAACCCAAATAGTATAATTACTTGATCACATATACTTCAAGAACCAACGTATCATTTAACTAGAATCAATAATTTCTCAAAAAGTAAAATACCAAATATTAATTTACAATATTCATACATATTAAACAATATTCACATGTTTTCTATAAATATCTTAAAATTTCATATGGATAAAATAATCCCATTTATTCTTCCAAAATAAAAATAAATATATTTCCAAAAAAATATACTATAGTTAATTTTCCATTCACCATAGTCATGTAATGTTCCAAAAAATATATGATTACACTTAAAACATTAACGATAATTACCTATAAATTAAAAAATGTATTCACAATAATGTTTATATATACCTTTTATCACAAATATATTCACATTATTCAAAAATTACCATTATAATAAACCACATGATGACCTAATTATTACATATACATCAATATTACATTCATCATAAAATAAATAAATGATAAACCTAATTTTTATGGTATATTTTAATTATTCTTTTTATTATTGTTTTTAATATTTTAATATATAATTTTAAAGAATGTATCTCTATTCTTTAAAATGGATAAACAATGAATAGAAAATGTACCAAATGTCATTACCCGTCCCAACATGGCCCTCTAGTTAGTGATAGGAAATGTGTGACTACTCCAGGCCTCCCTCAAATAGGATAGCAGTTGGTGGCCAATGCTAAGTAGGAAATCACACACAAGGGTGTAATTTTCCTAATTTACCTACACAGACACACACAAACACAAACATATAAATTCTATAGAATGAGTATGATGAATTCTATAGGAAATCACAAGGGGATAAATAAAATAACACAATAAACATTAAATAATTCAAACCTACATGGAAGAGGTGATTATAGTCAAATAAGAATCCTAGTATAAAATGTGGTATGTATAGCCCAATCTAAACTCCATCTACTACTTGTCTAATAAGAAATCCATCGAACAAATGGTCTTATTCAAAAGATATGTCATGTGTTAGCAGATCCATGAAAGGGGTGAGTATTAAAATACCAAGATGGAATCCCTAAATTTAGTAAAAATAAATAATTGGGAGTAATCAAGACATCATATTAAAATTTCAATTTTGATATAAGAATAATAATAAAACGTCTTGATGTACTCATATTACACAATAAGTCTCAAGGTATGGTCACAAATGCATTTCCAACCAACAAATATTCTTCACAATTCATTGTAACATTTCCCCGAGAGAACTCACATTGTGAGTCTAATAGAACTAATGAAAATTATATAATTGTTTTAATCATTTGGTCTCACCATATGGAAGTAAATACTGAATGTATAGAGAGACAGATACATATATACAGGATCACAATGAGGTCCATGGGGTATACCAACAACCAAATACGGATTAATCGACTATGCAGGGGATCAATACTCATAAAAAGTTGGTGAAATTGATTCTCATAGCCCCACCTATTTAAGGAGATGATATTAATTCCTATATATGTCAATTGGGGGAACCAAGAACGCTATCCCTGAAAAATCCAATAGATAGGATCACAATGTTTTTCGAGGATGTAATGAAAATTTTTATCCTCATAGAGATGGTATGAGAGAACATGAACGTTTGGATATTAATCCATGATGAAGAGAACATGGCCTCATACATCCCTAGTAAGAACACACAACATGTGTTACTAGTCCTGGGTCTTCCAGTTAGCTTTATCCCAAGCTTGTGTACTCCATGTCATGCCCATCTACAAAAGTCTGTTCCAATTAAACCTTTCAATGTATGTGTCCCCATGCCTTGTTGTTGTACTTTTTGATGTCCAAGTATATGTATCATCTAGTGTGTTGTGGTTGATTCCAAGTATATTACTTAGCCTATATACTCTGGTTGTGTCCGTGTACATGAGGATACATGCCGAGTATCTAGATTGAGTCACACATTGTGTGATTATTAACACATAGAAGGTGACACTTTATTCTTAATGGAAACCCTATCACCACAACTATGACACCACATAGAATGTATTTCTTGATTCTAAACTATATAATATAGGTTTTCATAAAACCCCCAAATATTCATGAATTTTCATCCTCCACTTGTATGACCTGCAATTTCTAACACCACTCTCACTAGAGATCATTGACCCAGTCCAACACATCTTTTTTTCTCTCCGTTAAAAAAATGGTGACCATATTTGTATGGAAATCATCATGTCTCTTAATTCCATCAAAATGTACCAAACCTCACATTAATAACTTCAATATAATATTGAATAATCATCAATTCCATCACATATTTATCCATCATCAATTTCAATCTCGGATACATGTTTTCACTTCTTTGTTCCATGAACTCGTGCACAATGATAGATTACCGTGTATTTTTTTGAATGACTAAAAAAATGAAACAACATAGATGAGTGTAACCTAAATAGGGAAAAAAATTATAAACCACAAACATGAGAGATAGAACTAGTATAATGTTTTTGTTTTTTAATAATTTTTTTATTAGAAAGATGAAAAATGAAATAGAATTATCTAATAGTTAAAAAAATTGAAACCTAGGAAAAACAAATGTATACACGTAATGTGATCATCCAACGATTCAATCTATTGGTAGATAGACTCCCATTCATAATAGAAGAAATTAAATAATTATAAGTCTATATAAATAAAATGTACTACCTTGGAACTATATCAAAAATTGATGAAGAATAGTTTTAGACCATTTATTTTTACAAGATACATTGGGTCTGTTGGCTCACCAATTTCTAAATCATGATTTTTTAATGATCATCCATGAATTGTTTTCCACCGTCATGCCTCCCAAATTACTATACTATACATCCATCCCAAATAGATTATTATAACCAGGTTTGCATAGATACTCATTAGGTCACAAAATATTCACATAATAAATAAATTTATTTTTTTCATTTTTGTATTATCATCGCTCATTGGGACCTTTTAAAAAATTCGTGCAGTTGAGAATGTGTATGTTGTAACTTTGATAAAAACTACATTTAGGACCCAATGGAGGTATAATACTCCCAATAAAATATTTTATCTTTAATTTATTACACATATTATATAAACAAAATGTGTGATATTTTGATATATTTATTATTTTTTAAATCTCAATTCTTAGATTACTGGGCCATAGAATATCACGTCATCTCATAACATGGCTTCAAAAATATTACTAGATATATTTTAAAGAATTACATAGAAAAAATAAGATATTTAATTCTCCCTACCTTATTTTTTTCATCCTCAAAAGTGTAAAATAATACATGGAAATGAGTGGGTAATAATATCTAATTTCTTTATCCTATTCAAATATTCTCTATTGATGCTTCTCATGCATCCACCAGACATCCACAAAAGGAATATCTCAACCATAGAGGATAATCCCCATCAATCATAGATTTTTCTTTGGTACTCCACAAAGGAATCCCCATTCTCAATGACCAACTCATGCTAATAGATAATATATTATGGGACATACATCTAGATCATTAACTACAACACATATAAGATGTGTTGTACTGAGTCCAACAATGGTTCTAGAGTCAATATTTATGATACCTTGATGAATATCCATTAATAATCAAATAAATAATGTGTCCTAATAAAAATCAACATAATACACAATGAGAAGAGTCATTTAAAAAGACATGATATCCCTTCTCAAAAATTAATGTCCTACATTATGTGTTTGCCTAATACATATTAAATATTTTCATATTCTTCATTAACTATGGGATGGCTAGAACCTTCTATTCAATCGGTGGCTTTAAATCTAGGACCAGTATTGGAGAATTTTCTTGATAAATCCATCACAGTGGTGACATGTAGGGTCACTCATAAAAATCATAAAATGGTGCCATATTTATAGAATAATGGTAGATTTTTTTGTACATAAGATACACCGAGGGTAAATAATCCCCGCATCAATGTAAAATGTTCAACATACAAGTCCAAAACATGTTCTCCAATACCTGAATGGTCTTATCTACCTGGCCAATAGTCTATGGGTGAAACTAAATGATCAAAACTAATTTATCCCCAATGTATCCTCTAATACATTTAATGATAATTTTTTGAGGTGAGAATCATTCTATGAAATGATTATTGAGGTAACTCTTTATAAAAATATTACATCATGTAGGTAACGACATCTCAATATCTCTAATAAACTCTGGAATCACATTTCTAAGATGTATGGTGACTTGGTCAATTAATCTCCGATCACCCAGATGATGCCATATCCTATAAAATTACATGGAATCACCATCATGATGTCAATATATATAGGATATCACTTCCAATATGGATTTTCAATGTGTGAAGCTAAAAATAGTTGAAACTAGTTCTAATCATTCAACTTCTAACAAATTAAGCATTGAGAGACAAACACTTATACAAAATTCATTATTAATGGAAATCATAATTGATGATGGAGGACTTAGTACATTTTTTCCACACCTAGATATAATGAAAAATAAGATATATGAAACTCCCCCATTACCTTCTCCTTCAGTGTCATTAGTACCATATTTCATAGATTGAATAGGATATCATACTTCCAGTATTTTGATAATAAAATAGTAATATGTCAAGTGTATATTTGGGTATACATGGTTTCACAGTCAGTATTTAATAGAGGGTATTCCCAAATACAATGTATTATATGTAATATACCAATCATCAACTATAGATATGTTTCACCATACATTTCTTCTTATGACAACTATTATAAGTATTACTAGTATGGAGCCTCGGTCCCTAAGAACTGTCTCCCATGATGGGAGTATCTTTTTATACATTCCCCTTCCCATGAGATTATATCATCACAATGTCATAATCTATGAGGAAATAAATTATGTCTCACGATTTGATACTTATTAGAGAATATATAATTGAGAATCTTGTGGTTAGTATAGATAATAAATTGCTCACCCATTAGATAGTGTTTCCACATCTTTATGCGAAGACTACCACTACCAACCCATGATCGAGTGTCACATAGTTCATATAATTTATCATACTTATTGTCTATTATAGAGTCACAACCATACTTTGTATCAAAACATAGCCATGTACGGTCCCTAGAGCATCATATAACACTACTTACTCGGCAACATCCTCTAGAAACCCCATATAGGATGTGCACGTCAACCAATTCATAAAATCATAAAAATCTTATTAGAACATATCTATCAACAAAAGGCTTCCCCTTCTATCACAATATAGTAAATGGTAGGGATTTTAGTGAAAAATTGGTAAATAATAATTTTTATTAGTCTTCCAAAGCAAGGATACTCTAAACAACGGTCACGCTCTTTAGTGGCTCCCAAAATAATATTACATCAATATTTTATGGGTCTATTGTTTCTCCCTTTTCTTGATGACATGTCCTAGGATGTTGAACTCTTGTTCCTAGAAATGAAACTATTAGAAATTCCAATAAATATGGTGCTCCCAGAGTATGTTGTAGAACATCCTCAAGTGTCTCACATGCTCCTCATTAGACACCAAGTACCCTAGGATTGCATCATTGAATACAAATTCATACCAATGTATGAATGGTTGAATGATCTGGTTCATGAGTCTCATGAAAAGTTCTTGAGAATTCTTCTTATTGAGTGGAATCACCATGTTCACATAGTGACGACAGAGGCATATGAATGTAATATTTGGTATATCCTCATCTTGAAGTCACACAAACTGATAGCCCGATCTGAGGTCAATCATCAAGAACCATCACATCCTTCTCAATTAATCTTATTGGAATTCAATACTCATTAGGGGATACTTATTCATTATGGTCACCTGGTTTGGGAAATCTTAATATATGAATAACCTCATGCTCCCACCACCTTCTTGGAAAAGAAAACTGGTATTTCCCTAGGAGAAACAGTAGGTCTAATGTAACACCCGAGACTTTTATGAGAAATATTTTTTTTAAATCATAAAATGAATCATTCATTACACACAACACTATCTTGTCTTGATTTACATGCAATCACGACCTTCCTCGATAGCTTGTGTCGTATGCATTACCGAGTTTCACTAAACAACGATATGATATTAAAATATTACTAAAACTAGCCATTATAAATAGTAATACCAACTTTTTGAAATTTTATAAATTTCATTTTTCAAAATGGACTTCATTTTTGGATTCAGAATATCGAAATTAGCCTAGGGTGAAATTTTGGTATTTTTCTGATATCTTTCAATTTTTGATGAATAATGAAAACACTTGGTTACTATTTAAAAAATGACTTTTTATTTAAATAATAATTTATTTTAATTAAATTTATTTTATGTAAAAATTGATACATAATACCTATATAAGTTCAATGCAATTCATTGGAGTCATTTTATAATAATTTAGATATATAAAAATTTTATTGAACTTTTCACCGTCTTTTACCCACCTCCTAGAAGAATTTGCAAATTTAAATAAAATTTAATTTTACCGCTTCTATGAGTGTAATTTTGAAAATCCAAAAGACACGGTTAATATCAATGAATAAAATGTGGTTCAATGAGATGAAAATAATTTTTGGTGAGTAGTAACTTTTTACTTTTTTTTACCACGGTTAAAAGTAAATAAGGTAACTAAGGGTAAAAATGATATTATTATTACCCTAACACATGTCCTAATTCTATTGGATAAGTATAATTCAACCAAAAACAACCATAGGAATAATATATGACCATTTAGGCCCACATGGATTAGATTAGGACATTTATTATTAATTTATTTAAAGAAGGGTTAAAATAGTTAAAATAAATGTTTAATAAGTAAAAAAATTTTGATATAGGGTTATATATAATATAAATTCGACTATAAATATTCCTTATAAATCTAAAAGGATTTATTACATTATGGTATTTTATTTGTAATTTTTAGACTTTAAATAATTTAATTTATTTATGACACAATGATGATGCAATAATTATCTTAGTAATGAAATATTCACATAATTGATGATATAAAAACCCATATAAATGTAATTTGAGACTCTTTATAAATTCCAATAATTTTATATGTTAATATGACAAGCTATTAATGCTTTAATTAACTTTTTTTGAACTAATAATTCTATTATGATTTTCAAAAAAAATCAATTACCAAATAGTGTCAAAATTGACATAAAATAGTTTTAAAACAAATATTATATTTTTAATTGTTATTTTATTCCTAAAAATATAAGGTTAGGAAACATTACTTATATAAGGTTATATATATTAATAATAAACAACATGGGGTTCGTTTTTCTTGTTATAGTATGTTTATTAACCTTATAGTGTAAGAAAACAAGAAGACACTGTAAAAGTTAAATTATCTAACATAAAGTTAAATCTAAATGATAAGGTTAAAATAGAAACCTAAAATTGTCTAAATTCTATTGTATTAGAGGCTTTAGATACATCCCCACCTTACCTTCAAAATAAATCAATTTGGAGCTATTAAAAATCTAATATGGATTTATAATAAAATAATATTTTTAGTTTTTCCAAAGGTGCCCCTCTCCTCCCTTATAAAAGGGAACCTCCTCCCTCTCTTCCTCACACCACTTTGAGCCTTCAATCTCGGCCATCCCATGAAACATTCTCTTCTCCACTTCCCTAGAAACATCCTAGAGGTCCTGGTCTTCTTCAAAGACCAATTTTACTACCCTAAGAGGAGGTTTCAAAGAGGCGCTTCAAAGAAGAGGTAATGTCCATTACCGATTATTTCAACTTTATTTTTTCTTCCACTTCTTCTTATTTAGTTGTTTCATTATTAAGTAATAAAATAAGAATCAATCATATACTGATATGTTATTATACGTATGGAACAACCCGATTTCACCATTTATCCATCCTACGGAAAACGAAATCACCACGCGTGCGTACGTACGGAATACCGTCTCCACGCCGTGATGTAAACTATTTTCCACCACCACCTTACTTGGATGGGTATAATGGTGTAAATAATAAATATATATGATTATTGTAAAGTGATATTGATTCTGAAATTGTATACATACAATCCAATACAATTCCACGATCATGGGAATGATATCATCGCACGTGCGTACGTACGGAATACCGTCTCCACGATGTGATGTGACTTTTTCTACATGATCTTCATTGCATAATGATTATATAAATGAATTGAATGAATGATTATGATATATATTACACTAATTCCTTTCTGTAAATGATGTATCTATAACCTAAAGAGAAGAATAGGAATTTATTCGACAAAACACGCATAAGAACAAAAAGTAATAAACACCCGAATAACAAGTAGCAATGAAATATTACTAATAAGAAGCAAAGAATATGGCCATATATGATATCATAACAATGATTATGATTCTGGAATAAGTCAGTGACATCATTTAAATCATTATAAATGAGGTTAGGACACTTACGAAGCAAATCAGACCTAAGGTAAGGGAAAATCTCGCAATCTCATTTTTATCTGAGATTGTTTATACTTCAGAATTTACTAGGGAGTATTTATCATCCACATCCATTTTTCCACAATATGTAATATTTATATCCTTCTACAATTGTTTATATCCAATTTTACCCTTCGGCTAGTTTTTAGTAAATGATATGAAAGGAATATTTTGTCGTTTTTTGTACGAGGTACTTTTTGACTTTTCCGACAAAAGTAAGAGAAGATTGTTTTTTTAACTTATACGGCATGAATGGATTTTTAAAAAATTATTTCCACGAAGCTTCCTTTACAAGTTTTCATGTTTATTTTTAATCAACTTCTTTTAGTTTATAATTGTATGACATGTTAATAAAGTAAAAAAAATTTGAATTAGAATGGATATTTTCCTCAAGAATGGAGTTCAAGTGTTTTATCAAAATTATTTTCCATCTAAGATAATATAGGGTTCTAGTTATATCCCTATTATTAAATTGATTTGATTATTTTGTGATGGAATTATTTTTATGAATTCCTATATCTTATATGAATTGTTTTATGATGTCATGATGTTTAAGAATCCCATTTTTATTACATGGGTTATGCAATGCGGTATGATTTATGATTTTGTGGCGCACATAAGAATGGTATCATTATGAGATGGGTGGGACCTATATCTCCCTCCAATGCGTTGGGTAAAGATTTATATCTCATAATATAGACATGCCTGGAACAGTAGGTTAAACTGGTTCAGTGAAACAGGACTGAAACGAGGAGTGAACTCGGTTCAGAAATGGACATTGTCCACTAAGATAGTCTTGGAAATGAGTCATAACTACTAAGAAATGATTTTATATGATTATGTATGTATGACACAAAGATTCATGTTTTATGTTATGATTATTGGGATTACATTTCACTACTATGATTTATCCCATGTTATGAAATTATGATCTCTTTTGCAGGTTATGATTTCCAAAATGTTATGTTCTTATGAATATGATGTGATTGATATTTCTTTTGTTTACCCTTACTGAGCATTTGAGCTCACCCTTTTGTGTGTTTTCTTTCCCCAGATCAGGAATAAGTTTATTAAGTAAGATATGCGAAAAAGGGACTCTAAATATGTGAAATAAATGGGAGACAATGTAGATTCTTTATGAACCAGTTGTTTATGTTTCCCAGTTTCTAAAGACACTATACCTATATGGTCCTTTCATTGGTTTGTTATATGTTGTAATAAGTGTACTTCAATTTTGAAGTATTAGCAATGTATGTAAAGTATGGGTCGTTATAGTTGGTATCAGAGGAAAGGAATAGTCAACCATTGGAAACTAGGATGTGAAAGCCTTAGTAAGAACCCAAAGGATAAGTCTAAGCATTGAACACAATCATAGTGTTTTAGAAATGGCCATTAATAACCTATGATAAGACCTTAAGTGTAAAACTTTATTCTTGATTATGTGGTTTTCCTATTTTAATTAGTGTTTCTCACACTATTCATCTTGCTTTTAGTCAATGGCTGGAACCCGAAAGAACCATCTTAATGCAGAATGTGATGGGCAATGCAATTATTTCCCCCCTAAGTAACCAAACGTTATGGGGTCTGGAATGAAAAATCTTGTAGCCATGCTCACACCACTTTCTCAAGATATGAATCATGCATGACTTCCAAATGAGCAAAGGAAGGAGAAAAATTCTGTTGAATCCTTCATGAGGCAGTGTCCACCTTCATTCAGTGGGTCTTCTGATTCATTAGTGGCTGAACAATGGATCGATACCAATGAAAAGATATTTTCAGTTATTCAATGTTCTGAACATGATAAATTCATCTTAGCAGTGTATCATTTAGAAGGTGATGCTGATCAATGGTGGAATCTTATTAAGAATACGAGGAAAAGGGATGAAATTGAGTCCATGGAATGGGACGAGTTCAAGAACTTATTTTTCAATAAGTACTTCCCTCGTATTCTCCGAACAAAGATGGTGAAGGAGTTTCTTGAACTAAAGAAAAAGGATGATGAATCTGTTGGTACCTACGAAGAAAATTTTACAATAATTTCTAGGTACTCTTCTGGAATTATTATCCAACCTGAGAGTAAGATCGATCGATTTAGTGGCTTATTTCCAGGTCTTCGAAGGGAGTCATCCATAATGGACTTCAATAGCTACGAGGAAATCATTTGGTGTGCTCTCAATGTTGAGATGGATATTGGAGTAACCCATCAGTCATATGGGTTTTATAAGAAGAGGAAAATGGAATTCATAGGAAAATATAAATATCACACTGAAAAGAAGATGATATTTCCCTTATGCTCAAAGTGTGGAAAGAAACATGGAGGGAGTTGTCTTAAATGGGACAAGTTAATTTTTTAAATGTGGAAAGGAAGGTCATCGGGAATTTGAATGCCGCAATGATGGGAAGAAGATGTCTAAGGATGAAAACAAAGGTAGGGATACACAGAATGAACCTAATACACTTCAATGTTTCAAGTGCAAGGATATGGGTAATTATTCCAATAAATGCCCAAATCCAAGGGTTTATGATGATGGTCTACGTCAAAAAACTCTTAAGGATATAGACAATGTAAAGTCACATGAAATTTCTATCAGCGATGTGGAGTATGATAACGAAGTGGTGAAAGGTACACATACCATCCACTCTAAAGTAGAAAATGTTTTATTTGATTCTGGATCCACCCACTCTTTTATTTCTGATGAATTTTCTAAGGGTATCTCCATATTACCTCAACAATTAGATGTTGAGTTAGCTATGACAACCCCTAATGGCACAAAAGTCGCATCAAAAGTTTATAATTCTTCTCCGATTGAAGTTTGTGGGAAAGTGTTTCCTTCAAATCTTGTGATACTTTCTATAGTGGAATTTTATGTGATTCTTGGCATGTATTGGCTTTCTCTATATGGAGCTCATGTCAATTACCAAAGAAGGGAAGTCACATTTCATATTCCATATCAATCTATGATCGTCTATCGATGCAAGGATGAACATAACCTTCCAATGGAAATTTCTTCCATCTTATGGATCTTGATTCCACTAAATGAAGGTCATTTATCTCAAATGGTTGGTGTGAAACTCCTGATTAAGAATATTACCATTGTACGGGAGTTTGATGATGTCTTTCCGGAGGAATTGCTGGGTCTTCCACCAAATCGTGAAGTTGAGTTTTCAATATAACTCGTACCGGGTGCTTTTCCTATTTTAAAGAAACCTTATAGAATGGCCCCAATTGAGTTGTAGGAATTGAAGAAGCGACTCCAAGAGAATCTTGATAAGGTATTCATATGCCATAGTGCGTCACCTTGGGGAGCACCTGTTCTGTTTGTTAAGAATAAAGATGGATCAATGAGGCTCTGCATTGATTATTGAGAACTTAACAAGATCACTATCAAGAACAAATATCCTCTCCCGCGCATTGATGACTTATTTGAAAAACTACATGGAGCTCAATACTTTTCCAAGATTGATCTTCGTTCAGGGTATCATCAATGAAGGGTTAAAAGGGAGGATATACCAGAGATCGCTTTCCGTACAAGGTATGGACACTATGAATTTATAGTGATGCCATTTTGTCATACTAATTCCCCTGTTATCATCATGGATCCAATGAATAGAGTCTTTAGAGACTATCTTGATCAGTTTTTGGTGTCTTTATAGACGATATTCTTGTATATTCAAAGAGCAAGGAAGAACATGAAGATCACTTGAGAATTATATTGAAGACCTTGAGAAAGGATAAGCTTTATGCCAAATTTACCAAGTGAATTTTGGATTCAAAAAAGTCGCATTTTTGGGTCACCTAATCTTAAAAGAGGGGATCTCTATGGATCCAACAAAAACAGAGGTTTCCGAAAGATGGTCAAGACCAAAAACAATAACCGAGATCCGAAGTTTTCTTGGTTTGGCTGGATATTATCGACGTTTTGTGAAATATTTTTCATGAATATCTAATCCACTAACCAGGTTAACTCGAAAAGGTGTTATGTTTGTTTAGACAGAGGAATGTGAAGAGAATTTCAAGGAGTTGAAAAGAAGGTTATCCAGTGCACCTGTACTCACACTTCCTTGTAGTGGAGAAAGGTTTGTGATCTACAGTGATGCATCCATGAAAGGGCTGGGGTGTGTTCTTATGAAAAATGATATGGTGATAGCTTATGCCTCACGACAGTTGAAAGTCCATGAGCAAAATTACCCAACTCATGATTTGGAGTTAGCTGCAGTACTCTTTGCGTTAATGATTTGGAGGCATTATCTTTATGGAGAAAGGTGTGATATTTATACTGATCATAAAAGTTTAATGTATATTTTCACATAAAAGGAGCTGAATATGCGCCAAAGAAGATGGTTGGAGATGATTAAGGATTACGACTGCTCAATTCATTACCACCCTGGGAAAGCAAACAAGGTGGAAGATGCATTAAGTCGATAAGACCATGCCAGTTTCTCCATGATGAGGATAAAAAAAGATCCAATATTTATGTATTTACAAAGGATGTATCTTGGAATTATAATGGAAGGGTAAAATCGTATCTTTCTCAAATGAATGCTCAACCATCTATACATGTGAAGATTAAAGAGGCACAGAAATAAGATGTAGGGTTACAAAAGAATGTGAGAAATGTTTCGGAATTCAACCTTGATTTTGATGCGATAATAAAGTTCAGGAATCGAGTTTGTGTTCCTCCCATCCCAGAATTAAAGAAGGAGATGTTGGACGATGCTCATAGTTCTTCATTATCTATTCATCCTAGAAGCACGAAGATGTATAGGGACCTGAATTAGTACTTCTGGTGGGATGGCATGAAAAGAGATGTTGCTGAATATGTCTCTCGATGCTTGGTTTGTCAGCAAGTTAAAGATGAGAGACAGAAGACTAAGGGGATGTTACAACCATTACCCATACCTGAATGAAAATGAGAAAACATCACTATGGACTTTATCACTGGACATCCTAAAACATTCAAAGGAAATAATTCTATATGGGTCATAGTTGATCGTCTTACAAAGTCTGCACACTTCATTTCTATTATAGAGGATTTCTCTATAGATCAGCTTGCCAGGATATATGTAAAATATGTGGTAAGATTGCATGGAGTACAAATTTCGATTATATCTGATCGGGATCCACGATTTACCTCGAAGTTCTAGAGAAGTCTTCAGCATACTCCAGATACAGAGTTGAGTTTCAGCACTGCTTATCATCCTCAGACAGACGGTCAGTCTGAGAGGACAATTCAAACTCTATAAGATATGTTGAGAGCTTTATCTATGGATTTCAAAGGTGGTTGGGATCAACACCTACCTTTGGTAGAATTTTCTTATAATAATAGCTTTCACTCCAGTATTCAGATAGATCCTTATGAAGCTCTCTATGGAAAGAAATGCAGGACTCTAACTTGCTGGGATGAAGTTGGGGAAAGAAAGCTATTAGGACCTGATCTTGTTGATGAGATGGTAGAAAAGGTAAGATCTATTCAACAACACATTAGAGAATCTGAGTGTCAACAAAAAAGTTATGCCGAAAACCTAAGAAAATACCTAGAGTTTGATGTGGGTGATAACGTGTTCTTACGAATATCTCCCTGGAAGAGTGTCATGAGATTTAGAAAGAAGGGAATGTTGAGCCCTAGATATATCGCTCCTTTTGAAATTATGGATCATGTTGGTAAGGTAGCTTACGGATTTGCACTTCCACCGAATCTCTCCAAAGTTCATGATGTGCTCCATGTATCTCTCCAGAGAAAGTACATACCTGATCCTTCACATGTACTCAGCTCAGAAGTTATACCGCTGGAGAAAGATCTTTCTTATGAAGAACAACCGATAAAGATTATGGATCGTAGCGAAAAAAGTCCTATGGAACAAGACCACTAGATTGGTGAATGTTTTATGGAGGAACCACCAATTAGAAGAAGCTACATGAGAGCATGAGGATATGATGAGGGAGAGGTATCCTCATCTGTTTGTTACAAAGTGACAAATTTCGAGGGCGCAATTCATTTTAAGGGGGGTAGAATGTAACACCCGAGACTTTTATGAGAAATATTTTTTTTCAAATCATCAAAGGAATCTTTCACTACACACAAAACTATCTTGGCATTCTTTACACGCAATCGTGACATTCCTCGATAGCATGCATCGTACGCAATACCAAGTTTCACTAAACAACGATATGATATTAAAATGTTATTAAAACTAGCTGTTATAAATATTAATACCCACTTTTTGAAATTTTTTAAATTTTATTTTTCAAAATGGACTTCATTTTTGGATTCAGAATATCAAAATTAGCCTAGGGTGAAATTTTGGTATTTTTCTGAAAACATTCAATTTTTGATGAATAGTGAAAACACTGGGTTACTATTTAAAAACCGACTTTTTATTTAAATAATTATTTCTTTTAATTAAATTTATTTTAGGTCATAATTGATACATAATACCTATATACGTTCAATGTAATTCATTGTAGTCATTTTATAATAATTTTAGATATATAAAAATTTTATTGAAATTTTTACCGTCTTTTACCCACCTCCAAGGAGAATATGCAAATTTACATAAAACTTTATTGTACCGCTTATGTGAGTGGAATTTCAATAATCCGAGAGACACGGTTAATATCAAGGACTAAAATGTGGTTCAATGAGATGAAAATAATTTATGGTGAATAGTAACTTTTTACTTTTTTTACCACGGTTAAAAGTAAATAAGGTAACTAAGGGTAAAAATGATATTATTATTACCCTCACACATGTTCTAATTCTATTGGATAAGTATAATTCGACCAAAAAAACCTTAGAAATAATATTTGACCATTTAGGCCCACATGGATTAGATTAGGACATTTATTATTAATTTATTTAAAGAAAGGTTAATATAGTTAAAATAAACGTTTAATAAGTAAATAATTATTAATATAGGGTTATATATAAGATAAATTCGACTATAAATATTCATTATAAAGATAAAAATATTTTATACCTAATCGTATTTTATTTTTAATTTTTAGACATTAAATAATTTAATTTATTTATGACACAATGATGATGCAGTAATTATATTATTAATGAAATATTGACATAATTGATGTTATAAATACCCAAATAAATGTAATTTGTGACTTTTTATGAATTCCAATAATTTCTTATGTTAATATGACATTTTATTATTGATTTAATTAACTTTTTTCGAACTAATCATTCTGTTATGATTTTCACAAAAATCAATTACCAAATAGTTTCAAAATTGACATAAAATAGTTTTTAAAACAAATATTATATTATTAATTGATATTTTATTTATAAAAACATAAGGTTCAGAAATATTACTTAGATAAGTTTATATATATTAATAATAAACAACTTGGTATTCGTTTGGCTTGTTATAGGATGTTTGTTAACATTATAGCGTAAGAAAACAAGAAGACACTGTAAAAGTTAAATTATCTAACTTAAAGTTAAATCTAAATGATAAGGTTAAAATAGATACCTAAACTTGTCTAAATTCTATTTTATAAGATGAAATCGACCCATCCGCACATTAGATTAGAAATAAATCAATTTGGAGCTATTAGAAACCAAATATGGCTTTATAATAAAATAATATTTTTTGTTTTTTCAAAGGTGCCTCTCTCCTCCCTTATAAAAGGGAACCTCCTCCCTCTATTCCTCACACCACATTGAGCCTTCAATCTCGACCAACCCCTGAAAAATTCCCTTCTCCACTTCCCTAGAAACATCTTAGAGGTCCTGGTCTTCTTTAAAGACCAATTTTAGGGCCCTAAGAGGAGGTCTCAAAGAGGCGCTTCAAAGAAGAGGTAATGTCCATTACCGATTCTTTCAACTTTATTTATTATTCAACTTCTTCTTATTTATTTGTTTCATTATGAAGTAATAAAATAAGTATCACTCATATACTGATATGTTATTATAATTATGAAACAACCATATTTCACCATCTATCCATCCTATGTAAAATGAAATCATCACGCGTGCGTACGTACGAAATACCGTCTCCACGCCGTGGTGTAATCTATTTTCCACCACAACCTTACTTGGATGGGTATAATGGTGTAAATAATAACTATATATGATTATTGTAAAGTGATATTGATTCTTAAATAGTATAAATACACTCATATACAATTCCACGATCATGGGAATGATATCATCGCTCGTGCGTACGTACGAAATACCGTCTCCACGATGTGATGTGACTCGTTCTACATGATCTTCATTGCATAATGAGTATATAAATGAATTGAATGAATGAATATGATATATATTACACTAATACCATTCTGGAAATGAGGTATCTATAATCTAAAGTGAATAATAAGAATTTATTCGACAAAACACGCATAAGAACAAAAAGTAAAAAACACCCGAATAACAAGTAGCAATGAAATATTACCAATAAGAAGCTAAGAATATGGCCATATATGATATCATAAAAATGTTTATGATTCTGGAATAAGTCAATGATATCATTTAAATCATTATACAGGAGGTTCAGACTCTTATGAAGCAAATCGGACAGAAGGTAAGGGAAAATCTCGCAATATCATTTTTATCCGAGATTGATTATACTTCATTATTTACTGGGGAATATTTATAATCCACATCCATGTTTCCACAATATGTAATATTTATATCCTTCTACAATTTTTTATATCCAATTCCACCATTCGGTGAGTTTTTAGTAAATGATATGAAAAGAATCTTTTGTCGTTTTTCGTAGGAGGTACTTTTTGACCTTTCGGTCAAAAGTAAGAGAAGAATGTTTTTTTAACTTATACGACATGAATGGATTTTTAAAAAATTATTTCCAAGAATATTCCTTTACAAGTTTTCAAGTTTATTTTTAATCAACATCTTTTAGTTTAAAATTGTATGACATGATAAGAAAGGAAAAATGTTTTTGAAGTAGAAAGGATATTTTCCTCAAGAAAGGAGTTCAAGTGTTTTATCAAAATTATTTTCCATCTAAGATAATATAGGGTTCTGTTTCTATCCCTATTATTACATTGATTTGATTATGTTGTGATGGAATTATTTTTATGAATTCCTTTATCTTATTTGAATTGTTTTATGATGTCATGATGTTTAAGAATCCCATTTTTATTACATGGGTTATACAATGATGTATGATTTATGATTTTGTGGAACACATAAGAATGGTATCATTATGATATGGGTGGGACCTATATCTCCCTCCAATGCATTGGGTAAAGATTTATATCTCATGAGATAGACATGGCTGGAATGGCAGGTTAAACCGATTCCGTGAAACAGGACTGAAACGAGGAGTGAACTCAGTTCAGAAATGGACATTGTCCACTAAGATAGTCTTGGCAATGAGTCTTGACTACTAAGAAATGATTTTCTATGATTATGTGTGTATGAAAAAAAGCTTCATGTTTTAAGTAATGATTATTGGGATTACATTTCACCAATATGATTTATCCCATGTTATGAAATTATAATCTCTTTTTCCAGTTTAGATTTCCAAAATGTTATGTTCTTATGAATATGATGTGATTAATATTACTTTTATTTACCCTTACTGAGCATTTGAGCTCACCCTATTGTATGTTTTCTTTCCCCAGGTCAGGAAGAAGTTTATTAAGTAAGATATTCCAAAAAGGGATTCTAAATATGATGAAATAAATTGGAGACAATGTAAATGCTTTATGAACCAGATGTTTATGTTTCCCTGTTTCTAAAGACACTATACCTATACGGTCCTTTAATGGTTTTGTTGTATGTTGTAATAAGTGTACTTCAATTTTGAAGTATTATATATGTATGTAAAGTATGGGTCATTATATCTAACAACTCCCATCCTCTATTAGTCCTACAACCACTCCCTAGGACTGTTAATATCCTAAAAATCAATCTTACAAACAGTCATAGATATCAGGGCTATAACTGGTTATGTTTTAATAAATAGTTATATCACTATTAACGGAGGTAATAATGGAATTTCCTTAGTAAATTAATCTTCATACATAGCCACCAAAATTAAAAACTGATATTTCATAACATCCACTGATCCAAGAGTCACACTATGAAATTATTGAGTAATTTCATACACCCCCTATGTATGAGTCCATTCTACTCCACATATATATTCTTCATTACAATGAATGAAAAATTCATCCCAACATTATAGAAACACCACATCCCCCACCACAAGACAATTAATCTTTCACGACATGACCCTACCGGTCTCGATCAGCAACTACCCCAATCCCGCCACCATAGGCCAGGGGCTGGCGACAAGCGCCGAAGGTGTAAAAATATCAGGGAGGCCTTAGCCAATGTACCTAAACACACACACACACAACTCACTCAATGCCGAAGTGCAGAGTAAAAAATTAAACCAAAGGAAAAAAAACTATAACCCAACCACAGTCATGCATCAACTTGTAAATAGATAAAAGTAATGTTCTGAAATGTACTGACAAGATACCGAACAGAAAATGTGCAAAACACGCTCCCAATCTGAAATGTGCCACAACCCGACAACAGTTAAACAAAAGAAAACAACTGATGAGTCTCACACCTAAAAGTCATACTACGACCACTGAACGCATCCCAAGCTTCTGTGTTTTCTATGCTCCTCAGTAGTCTCGATTGACCTGTCTGTCGTCTGCAAGGGCACACCATGTGTGGGAAAATCGCAAGCAAGGGTGAGTATAAATATACTCAGTAGGATGCCCTGAAAGCTTGAGGTAGAAAAAAATAGGTACTAAAATGGTGAGCAGTAGATAGAATAGAAAACTGCGAAGGAGTACAATAAATAGAGTGCAGATCAACCCAAAAGGAGAAAGAAGGTAGGCTCGTCCGACCAAGAGGAGCTAGACACGGAAAGCACGTGGCATACCCGGCGTGTCTTTTCCCCTCCCAGAAGGAGACTAACTGAACCCAAGGAGTGGGAATGAAAGTAAGGTGTAAATATATATGCTCAATAAGAAACTCGAACGAGTTTATAGGGGGCTCTTCATCTCTAATCTTATCCCAGTATAAGTCGTCAATAGTTTTAAGGGTAGTCTTCACTGATGCCCAATAGTCATGCACGTCAAATACACCTCATCTCTGAATCGTCCAAACAAGGATCCCGCATCGGTAACCACAGAGAAAAGTGCCTGAATGGACTCATAAGAAGGGGCTGAGTCTAACAGAAGTCATCGGGTAACCCACTGCCCAACCCAAGTAGAGGGTAAACCCTTAAAGGTTGTCGGGTGACCCAATGCTCAGCCCTACTAGAGGGTAAATCCTAAAGGGGTCATCAGGTGACCCACGACCCATCCCTGCTGGAGGGTAAGCCCTAATATCAATGGGTAACCCACTGCCTAGCCCTGCTGGAGAGTAAACCCTAAATTCAATGGGTAACCCACAGCCCAGCCCCGCTGGAGGGTAAAACCTGAACTGGTCCGATAACACCGCGATGTCCGTGCCATCACTGGGTGTCGCTAACATCACGACCTTGCGTTGGGTCAGAGTGCGTCAAAGACACCTCCGACCAACATCCTTTAATGTTTCCACATTTAATGAGATATATAAAGAGGCTTCGCAGGCTACAACATATTACACGTTGTAATCCTCATGGAAAAACATGCGAGATAGATTACTTACTCGCTGGAAACGGACTCGCAATGAAAAGGTTCTTCAACACCGCTTTATGCCCATATGAAGTCCCATGATGCCCACACCTCGATCCTGAAAGTGGTCAGGTGAGCTGTGACATTTCGATTCTCCCGAAAGAAACATTCCAAAATGACTACTTGTTTTCCTCGAATGGACGTCTGAGGAAAAAGTCGAAAAACGTTGTTCACTACTTAAAAGATGGCTCTTGGGTCCCATGCCTCAACTCCAACATCAATGCTTAAAACTATCATGGACCACTTCTTCATGAAACCAGGGTCACAACGCCGCTGACTATGCCTTAAACAGACTCCATATGTGTTCATTCCAGCCAAAAGAAGAATCCCAACGAGGTACTTAACGAGCGCGACGCGCCACCGAGCCCCCATCTCGGGAATTAAAAATTCCCAAGACCATCTCAAAATACTTGCCTCGAGCCGAGGATTACACTAGAATATACGGAACAAAAAATGGACCCCCGTAGTGGATGTTATAGGTGTTCAATGTTAGGGGAAGAACCCCTTTGTGCTGGACCGGCCATGTTCGGCCCGTCCCCCCGGTCCACGTTGGCCTGCGCCCACAACGCCGGCTCGCAGCCCTGCCGCATGTCCCAGACACGAACCTGCGGTGCACCATGCCTAGTGTCCCTCATGGCTAGTCGCTGGTCCGTGTGGAGACCCGCCTTCGGCGGGTCTCTGTCTCCGGTGTGGGGTCGCACGCCACGACCGCCATCGCGCGCCGCACTAGCGACCTGGGAGCTCGCCGCCATCGAGGAAGCCCGACACCACCGCTGAGGAGCCCGCTGCTGCCACTGAAGATCCCACCACCACCACTGGGGAGCCCCCCAACATTCCGCCGTCCTGTAACACCCCACGCCGCCGCCTTCGCAGGCCGAACCTCCCTAGAACTTCCGTAAACCAAGGGAAATGGCCAGAAAACTTTCTGGGGCCGCCCCGGACGCACCGTGACTCGAAACTTCGATCCGAAAAGAGATTTGGAAAACTCGAATCAAATCCTACATATCTATGGATTTCTCACAAAAATTAAACATCATTTTGATGCTGAAATTATAATTCAATAAGATGTGGGAAATAAAAAAAGGAAACACATGATCCTACCTCGCTGGGCGCAGCCTGACGATTCAACAATGATCCGCCGGATCTGTTTCCCATCTTGGAGAAGGAGAGAGAAGCTTCAAAGAGGTTCTCCATTATTAGGAAGAACAAGCGCCAAGGAGAAAATCAAGGGGGAGAAGAGGGTGGGGGTGGTGTGTTTAAATAGGAAAACACTTAAACCCCCCGCCCGTAGGCTATGTACCCTAACTTTTAGCGGGGTCGGGGTTAAGCCCCCCCAAGGGTAAAACCCACGTTCTGAGTGCCACAGTAGTCACAGAATTTTAATCCAAGCCTCCATTCAAAAGTTATAATGTTCACTCTTGATGCCGCTAAATTACAGAAATGCCACTATTGGTTTTTTCCACAGAAGGGTCGCGCCTGTGAAAGTTACACCCCGCCTAGGGTAAACAACATGCTCTGCAATCAACAATGATCTAGTTTATTCCATCTGAGCAACCATTAAGGGGTTATTTTTTTGGCATGTCCAATGTGAACGCATTTATAATTTAATTCTGGCTGCACAAGGATTCAGAATCACACGTCGTCTGAACGCCCTGCTCTGGAATGATATTAAGAAAATTTCTAAGTCTTACAGGCTCAAAACCTAGGTTCTTACATCATTTCATCCTTCATGCTTTTTGTCCTCAAAAAACAAACTACGAAAAGAACTTGGGATACTAATCCCACATCTAGCTCTACCATTCTTAGGTGCTCTCATGCACTCTCCCTTACTGCCACAACACATGAACATACGTAATGGTCTGTCCATGCAGTGTCCGCTCCTGCAGGTCCTCAATCGCCACCGGGTGCTCTGCAAAGGTGGCTCCATCCTCGATGTCCAAATCTACCTAGTTGATAACGTGTGTGGAGTCATGCACATATTTCTTCAGCTGCAATATGCGGAAGACGTCATACACCCTCTCCATCTGTGGGGATAGAGCAATATGGTAGGCCACTTCACCGACCCAGCGCAGAATCTCAATGGTCCTAATGAACCTCTGGGACAACTTGCCTCCCCGACCGAACCTCTGTGTCCCATGCTGTAGAGATACTTCCAAAAAGTCATGGTCACCCTGCTAGAACTCCAAAGGCATGTGATGACGATCAGCGTTGGACTTATGGCGGCACTGATCCGTCCTCCTCTGCTCACAAATTACCTTCACCTTCTCCATCATCACCTGCACCAACTCTAGGCCCACGAAGGTGGTCTCCCCAACCTTCGTCTAGAACAACGGTGACCCGTATGGTCTCCCATAGAGGGCCTCAAAAGGTCCCATACCGATAGTAGAGTGGTAAATATTGTTGTACGTGAACTCCACCAAGGGAAGGTGATCCTACCATCTCAGGCCAAAGTCTAACACACACGCCCTGGGCATATCCTCCAACACCTGGATAGTTCCCTCAATCTTCCCGTACTTCTGGGGGTGAAAAGATATCATCATCTACAGCTGATTCCTGAATGCCTCCTGCAGGCCTCACCAAATTCGCGATGTAAAACGTGTGTTGCATTTGAAGATGATCGTCGAGGTACTCGATGAAGACTGATGATCTCCCGAATATACAACAACACAAATCTCTCCACTGAGCTATGATCCCTGATGTCAAGGAAGTTTTCCGACTTCATGGGTTGGTCCACTATCACCCAAATGGAATCATGGACCTTCACTGTGCACGGAATTCCTTTGATGAAGTCCATAGATATTCCATCCCACATCCACTCTGGGATATCAATGGGTTGCAACATCCCTGTCGGGACCTGATGATCTGCCTTCACCTGCTGACGGGTAAGACACCGAGAAATGAACTCATCTATGCTTAGGATCATGCCAGACCACCAAAACTTCCACTGAAGGTCTCTGTACATCTTCCCTACACCGGGATGTAAAACCAATGGAGAAGTGTAGAACTTCTGCATAACCTCCTCCCGCATCTCCACTGGTACTACAACTCGCCACTGAAATAGGATCTTATGATTCCCTCCTTCAGAAAACCCATCGGGGGCATCAGTCATCGATATCTGGTCACACAGTTCCTTGCTGTCAACATCTCCCAGCTGCGAGCCTCACACATGCTCAAGGAGCGAAGGAGTCATCACCATCGACTACAGAAAAGTCGTACCCTCCTGCTCCACCAAGATCAGTCGTAGGGAAGCAAACTTATCTGATGCTTCCCACACTAAACGAGCATGGGACTTCCTGCTAAGGGCATATGATACTACGTTTCCATTCCCTAGAGTGTAGACTATCTCAAAGTCATTGTCTTGAAAAAACTCTATCCAGCAATTCTGCCTCAGATTAAAATCCTGCTGAGTGATGATATACTTGAGGCTCTGGTGGTCTGAGTAGACCACAAAATGCTCACCCAGAAGGTAGTGTCTCCATAACCTCAAGGTAAAGAAAACTGTTGCCAGATCTAAATCATGAGTTGCATAATTCTGCTCATGGGGCCTTAACTACCTTGACCCATATGCAATTACTACCCGCTGCTACATCAGCACGCACCCGAGCCCATCTCCCGAAGCGTCACAGTACACTACGAACTCAACACCCTCCTCTGGCAGCCTCTACACTGGAGCACTAGTCATCCTGTATCTCAACTCCTCGAAGGACTTTTGGCACTGATCAATCTAGGTGAACGGTCACCCCTTCCGTGTCAATGCGGTCAATGCATCATCAATCATGGAGAAATATTCCCCAAACCTCTTGTAGTACCCAAAAAAACAAAGGAAGCTTCGCACCTCTGACACATTTTTGGGTGCCTCCCAAGAAAGAAATGCCTCTCTCTTTACAGGATCTACGACCAATCCCTGCTCCATAATGACATTCCCCAGAAAGTGAACCTCATGAATCCAGAACTGACACTTCAAGAGCTTCCCATATAACTAATTCTCCCGGAGTAAGTCTAGGAACATCCTAAAATGATCCTCGTTCTCCTCCTCCGTCACAGAGTAGATGTGTATGTCATCAATAAATACAACCACAAACCTATCCAAGTATGGATAAAAGATATGGTTCATCAAATACATGAAAATGGTAGGGGAATTCGTCATGCTAAAGGGAATCACCAGAAACACGTAATGCCCATATCAACAATAGAAAACCATCTTCAGGATGCCAGGCTCACGAACCCGCATCTTGTGGTAGCCAAATCGAAGATCAATCTTGGATAACCACTTCGCACCTCTCAACTGGTCGAAGTTTTCATCGATCCTTAGAAAAGGTTATGTGTTCTTTATCATGGCCTTATTCAGATGATGATAATACACACAATGCCGCAGAATCTCATCTATCTTTTTCCCAAACAAAACTGTAGCTTCCCAGGGGGACACACTGGGATTGATAAATATCTTCTCGCAAAGGTCATCCAACTGAATTCGTAGCTCTCGAAGCTCAGAGAGTGCCATCTAATATACTGTACATGATATCAGGGTAGTCCCCGGCTGCAAATCTATATTGAACTCCATCTCTTTCCTCATAGGTAGTCTCAATTTTGGGATCAAGATGAATGGAGAAGAATGTTTGAAGAGTTATCCTTTGCAAAGTATTGTATTTTGTTGTCAAAGAATATAAATCAATTCACTTTGTAGAAGGATCACAAATCAGATGATGCTTTGCTGATATGTATTTCTCAAATATCATATGTTAGGAGAACTTGTGATGAAAGCCTTATGATAGAAAGGGGGAGAAATGATGATGCCAGTCATATATAGTTTTGATTGGAAGGAGTGATGCTGCTGGAAGATAGGGAAGTTTCTATACTTCCCATTGCAACTCTGACGATGTTAAAGCTGATCTATCAAAGGATAAATATCACGATAGTGGGATTCATGATAAGATCAGAAGAATGATTATGGGAAGTAGTAAATAGATTAAATGACAAAGCAATAGACAATCCGGGGATGGCAGAAAAGCCTAGTTTAAGGTGGCGCTATTTTCCAGTGTTTTCCAAATTTTAGGGCCTGAAAATCGGGAGATGAAGAAATGTGCTTGGAAATGGATGTTGCGAGCATGATTGAAGATGGATTATATTTTCACGTGCAAGGATTTATTCAAGGTCAGAACATTGAAAAATGTCCATGGAATGGAGTGCGCGGAAAATTAGGCATGTTGCGCGCAAAAATAATGTGGAGCACGCAATATATGCGGGTTGCACGAAATAGCAGCGAGTTGTGCGAAAAGTTGGATCATTGCACGAAAAATTTGCGGGATGTGCGAAATAACTGCGGGATGTGTGAAATACTAGAATGATGTTTTTCGCGCAAAAGGTGGTTCGAGATCAGAAGCTCGAAAATTGGCAAAGGCATGAAATGCGCGAAAGATTTGAGCAGTCCGTGAAATATGATGTCGCTGGAAAGATTGGGTTTGCGCGCAATATGGAATGTGATGAGGAATTTTGGGTGCAATTGGTGCTTCGTGTTTAGAAGGATAAAAAATTGCAAAGGAATGAGGTGCACGAAATATTGAAGCATGGCGTGAAATATGAAGTTGCATAAAAGAGTTTTTCCGCGCATGGAGGAGGTTTTACGCACGGATTAGTGTTTTCGTGCGGGGTCAAAAAGCCTATAAATATGAGGCTAACCCTTATCAGTTGTTAACGCTCAACACTTAGAAGAAATCCCGAGCTCTGGTGCGCATAAATTATACACTAAGTGAGTTGCGCGAAAAGAAAGAAGTTTGCATGAAAAGAGGATAGCTGCGCAAAAAATCGAGAAGTTGCACGAAAAGAGAAAAAGTTGCGCGCAAAATTTATGTTGCGTGAAAACGTTTTTCATGCCAAAAGGGGGTTTTTATGTGCAAGTCATTTGAATTGCGCGCAAGTCACCCTAACAGATGCGTGAAATATTTGGGGTCTTCGCACGTATTTAGTAGTGCATAAGAGAGTTCTTACCGGCTTCTGGGTAAGAAAGTGAAGATTTGTACTTCAGAGAATACATCTGTTCAATTGTAAAGAAGCACTGAAACATTGTGTTACCCTATTTGTGCTAAGAGGGAGCACACACACTATTGGATTGTTTTCAAAGTGCTGCATGAGTGTAAGGGTATATCCTAAAAATTGTATTCCACATCAAAGGATTGTTTTCTAGTGGATTGTGTGGTACTGGATTGTTTCCGTACCATACCAAGGACGCAGCTACTCTTGTTGAGTAGTGAACCTTGTAAATATTGTGTTCCTGTGGTTGTTTGTGTTCAGTAGGGATGAAACACTTTAATAGGAGTCGAAGGTTGTTTCAAACAGGGGAAACTTAAAATGAAAAAGATATCACTGATTCACCCCCTCCCCCTCTCAGTGATACTTGGATCCTAACTGGGAACTTCAACCAGGACATCCTCAGGAAAGACATCCATGTAGTCCTCTACATCAGTAGAGATCCATGTGCCTGTAGCATCTGCTGCTCCTAGATCCATGCTCTCCAACTGGTGCAAAAAAGGTTGGGGTATCCGGCTCAGAGTACCCATCTGCTCTGCCACGATGTCTCGTTCACCAAGAATGGTGAACCTCGTCCCTTCAGAAAACACGCCTCTGACTTGTCTGTGATGATAGTCGATCTGGGCGTGAACCATAGAAATCCAATACATTCCCAATATGACAACATAAGGTTCCATCATGATGAGTAGTAGGTCCCACATGAATCTTTCTCCTCCGATTGACAGTTTGCACTATCTGCAGATAAAGGTCACCAATGAGGCACTTCCCGTAGGAACCTCGAGGCAATTTGTCGGTGTATGCACCTCTACTAGAAGCTCCATCTCCCGTACCAAAAGAATCGATATAAAGGAGTGGTTACCACCTTTGTATACTAGTACCGAAGCAAGTATAGCGTAAACACAAAGCGTACCTCAGACCATCTTGTGTGCTGAGGGGTCACGAACACCCAAAGCCTGAAGCTACCTGCGGCCTCTACCGCCAGCCCCCTGGGCCTGACATGGGCCACCCGGTGGTGGCAGTGGAAGGATCTCAAAACGCCTTCCTAGACATCCATGTCCTAACACTCTTCATGTGCCACCTCCCTAAGGACCACCTTGTCCTCACCTGGCGGATCCCTGGTCACAGTGATGCCTCTGCCACTGCGGTGCGCCCACTGCCTACCATAACTGCTTGGTACACCTGGTCGGGAAGTCCCGTGCTAGGTGATCCCATACATACTAGGCATAGAACTGACTCTCTTCTGACTGCTCCGATGCTCTACAGCACCACTGCGGTGTACGATCCTGCCCTTATGTCTGCTCACCGAAGGGCCTCCTCGGCTGAGGATTTTCTCTCTAACGTCTGCCTATCACCAAGGACTCTCCTATGATGCAGCCACTGCTAGGCCTTGCCATCTAGTGTCCCTCATCCAATAAGCTCATCGTCAGGAGAGCCCGCTCAAGCACCCCGGCCTAAGTAGGGATCCACAGGGGAACTACACTAGAACATATCTCCCTACGAAGGCCATGCTCAAAATTCCACGCCCGGAAGTAACTGTCGTAGATCATATCCAGTGAGTAGTGTGTCCGATCGGTAAACTAGGCTGAGTACTGCACCACTATCATTCCCCTTGCTTCATCTCTAGAATCTCCTGAATCCGAATGGAGCGTAAACAATAGGGGGAGTACTCCTCCCAGAAGAGCTGTTGGAAGCTATCCCACATGAGAGACGACTTGTCATGGGTCTGCGTAACCAACCACCACTAACGCCCGGATGTCCTGAGGAAATAGCGGGATGATAGGTCTACCATATAGTCCGCTGGTGTCCATAATAGACTGAAAAATCGGTCCACGTACTCTAGCCAGTCATCCGCTGCCTAGGGATCCAGGTCTCCACGGAACATATGCGGTTACTGATGTTGAAAGTCTTAGAGCGCACTCAACCTGCGCTCAACCTCAGCCTGTGCTGCCGGTACTAACTGCCACTCTCCAGATAGAGGGGCTACTGCTGGAGCACTGGGCGGATGGGGATCACATGAGGGTCCCTGAAATGACGCCTCGTCACTCGCCAGGTCGTCATCATGAACCAGAGAGTGTAACCTGGCTGGCTGCTGTCGTGGGGGAATCCTGAAAATTATCAAGGATTACAACGATCAGATGAGCATATATATATATAAATGCAATAAAAAGGGGATCTAACTCAAAAGGACAGTCGAAGACTCAATCCTACTAGATGCATGTTCAAAAGTTCACTTCAACAAGTGTCTCAGCGTGTCGAGTCGACAAGCGGGATATCGGGGTTCTGGTGAGTGGATACGCCGGCTATCCATACCACCACTGGACTCCCTGGACTGAGAGCCTCTCTCAAGACACATCGACACTATTGCCTTAAATCCCAACCTATTCCTATTTAGGGATGTCCAAACAATTCCACAAGGAACGAACCACATTTGATACCACATTATCACGACCCGACCCTACCAGTCTCAAGCCGGAACTACCCCAAGCCCACCTCTATTAGCTAGGGGCTGGAGACAAGCACCGAAGGCATAACGATCTCATAGAGGCCTTACCCTAAGTACCTGAACACAAACACACAGCTCACTCAAGGCCGAAGTGCAGAGCAAAAAGGAAACCAAAGGACAAACAACTGTAACCCAACCACGTTCATGCATAAAATTCTAAATAGAGAAAATTAAAGTGCTGAAAAGTACTGACACGATACCAAATAGAAAAAGGGTAAAACATGTGCCCAACCCTAAAGGTGACGCAACCCGGCAACAGGTAAAAAAAAGTAAAAAACTGATGATTCTCACACCTGAAAGTACTAATATGACCACTGAACGTAGCCCAAGCTCCTATATTCTCTACACTCCTCTGTAGTCTCGATCGACCTATTTTTCATCTGCAAGGGCACACCATGTGCGCGAAAATCTCAAGTAGGGGTGAGTATAAAGATACTCAGTAGGATGCCCCGAAAGCTCGAGGGAGAAAAAAAGGAGGTACTAAAATGGTGTTAAGTATATAAAACATAGAATAGTGAAAGAGTTCAATATATAGAGTGCAACTCAACCAAAAAAGAGAAAAAAAGTAGGCTCATCCGACCAAGAGGAGCAGTACACGAAAAGCACGTGGCATACCCCAGAATGTCTTTACCCATCCCAAAAGGAGTGTAATTGAAACCAAGGAGTGGGAATGAATGTAGGGTGTAAATATATATATTCTCAATAAGAAACCTGAATGAGTCCGTGAGGGGATCTCCATCTCCAAGATCATCCAAGGATAAGTCGTCAATAGTTCTAAGGGTAGTCATCACTGATGCTCAACAGTCCCGCAAGTCAAAACCACATCATCGCTCAATCACCCAACCAAGGATTCTACTCCAATAACCATGGAGAAAATTCTCTAACTATCCTTATAGGAAGAGGCTGAGTCTGAAAGAAGTTGTTGGGTAACCCACTGCCCAGCCCAACTAGAGGGTAAACCCCAAAAGGTCGTTGGGTGACCCACTGCCCAACCCTACTATAGGGTAAACCCTAAAGGGTTTGTCTGGTGACCCACAACACAGACCTGCTAGAGGGTAAACCCTAAAATCAATGGGTACCCCACTTCCCAGACCCGCGGGAGGGTAAACCCTAAAGTCAATGGGTAAACCACTACCCAGCCCTGCTGGAGGGTAAACCAGGAACTGATCCGATAACTCTGCGATGCCCGAGCCATCACTGGGTTTTGCTAACATCACGACCATGCATTGGGTCGGAGTGCATCAAAGAAACCTCTTACCAATGTCCATTCATGTTTCAATATTTAATGAGATCTTGAAAGAGGCTCTGCACACCCAAACAGATTACAACATTGTAATCCTCGTGGAAAAAACACGTGAGATAGACTACTTGCTCGCTGGAAATAGACTCCCGACCAAAAAGATATTCAACACCACTTTATGCCCATACGACATCTCATGGGGTCCACACCTTGGTCCCAAAAGCGGTCAAGCGAACTGTGCCATTGTGATGCTCTTGAAAAAACAAGACAAAATGACTACTCATTCACCCCGAACGAACGTCTGATGGAAATGTCGTAAAACGTTGTTCATAGCTTAAAAGACGGCCAATGGGGCCCATGACTCAAATCTATCATCAATGAATAGAACCACTCTAGACCACTTCGTCATGATGTTGGGGTCATAGCGCCGCTGAAGGTGCCTTAAACGGACTTCAGATGTGTTCTCGCCATCTGAAAGAAGCATCCTGGTGAGGTACTTAATGAGCATGACGCGCCACCGAGCCCTCGTCTCATGAATTAAAAATTCCCAATACCATCTCAAATTCCTCCCCTCAAGACTAGGATTTCACTTCCATAGACGGCATGCAAAACAAACACCTGTAAATAGAAGTTACGTGTGTCTGATGTCGGGGGACAAACCCCTTTGGGATGGACAGGCCTGGTCTGGCCCGCAGCGCTAGCCCGCGGCCCTACTGTGTGGCCTGGATATGGCCCCGCGGTTCACCGTGCCAACCGGACCATGTGGCCGGTCGCTGGTCTGTGCGGAGAGCCGCCTTCGGTGGGTCTCTATCTCCTGCGCAGGGTCGCGCGCTGCATCAGTGACTTGGGAGCACGTCGCCGCTGGGGTATCCTGTCGCCACAGATGAGGAGCCCATTGTCACCACTAAAGAGCCCACCACCACCGCTTAGGAGCCTGCTTTCGCGTCGCTATCCCGGAACACCCCGCACCGCCGCAGTCGCCCGCCAGACGTCCCTAGAACCGCCGAAAACCAAGGGAAATTGCTGGAAAAATTCCCGGGGCCACCAAGGACGCCCCGAGACTCGAAAATTCGATCCGAAAAAAGAGTCGGAAATATCGAATCAAATTCTACACATCTATTTCATGAGATCAACAATTAAATGGAATTTCGAGGCTAAAATTTTTATTCAAGAAGATGTGGGAAATAAAAAAACAAAATGCACGATCCTACCTCGTTGTGGGTAGTCCGACACTTCACTAATGATCCGCCAGAGTCGCTACCCACCTTGGAGAGGGAGAGAGAAGCTTGTAAGAGGTTCTCCCTTATTGGTAAGAACTTGAACCAAGCAGAAAATCAAGGGGGAGGAGAGGGTGGGGTGGTGTTTTTATATAGAAAAACACTTAAAACCCCCACCCATTGGCCCCTTACCCGAACTTTCAGTGGGGTTAGAGTTAAGCCGCCCCTAGGGTAAAATTCACATTATGAGCGCAAAAGCGGTCTCAGAATTTTAATCTGCTCTTACATTCAGAAGTTATAAAGTTCATGCTTGAGGCCGCTAATTTACAAAAACGCCCCGGGTGGCGTTTTCCCCAGAAGGGTCGCGCCCGCGAAAGTTACACCCCTCTTATGGTAAACAGCACCCTCCGGACATAATGGTGCCCTTATTTTTCCCATCCAAGCAACCATTTAGGAGTTATTATATTTAGTTTGTGTGTCCAGTGTGAATGCACTTAAAATTTAATTCTGGCCGCACTGGGGCTCGGAATCACATGTCATCTGAACGCCCTACTCTGCAATAACATCAAATAAATTCCAAAGTCTTAAAGGCTCAAAACCTGGATTCTTATATAATCTATGCATGATTGTTTTCTTGTAATGTCCCAACCAATGGTTCACATAACTCGTGCCCTCAGTCAGTAGATCACATGGACTCAGGCATTCCTCCCCATAATGTATAGGTTGTCTAATAGTGAAGAGCATGTAAGGGTTATACAATGGGGGAATATATCCTCATATAAGAGTATCACATAGGATTAAGAATGATAAAATCAACATTGAAATCATAATATCAATAGACAGAATAAGTAAATTGTTGATTCTTAAATAGATAAAAAAAATATTAAGTAGCATAAAAAATAAATAAATGAAAGACTAAATATAATAACCAAAATATGAATTATTAGTTCCTGAAACATTATTCATGGCATGATAATAATACTAAAAAGAACAAGAAGATAAAATCATGACACAAAAATGTAAAAAAGTTTGAAAGGGGAAAACAGCTCCATAAGCATCTTGATCCTATGCCCGATCCTACTCTCCTATTCTCCAACTAAGAAAGAAATCCACAACAAGTAGTAAGTCCCTTTACCTTATCAATACCTATAGAAAGACAGTCTTATTTGGTACCAAAGGAAGCCCGAGTAGGGTTTGAGATAAAAATTTTAGTAGGACACCACCAACAGTATCTATGTATAATTCGAGTAGTGATCATAAATAAATATTGTGAAAATATAAAGACTAAAGTAAATAAATGATGAATAAATAAATAATCATACATTCAGGTTCTTAATGGATGTTCTATAAAAAAAGGTTTTCAATGGATGCATGTCGAGTGGTCCTGTATTATATCGTGACTAGAAAGTCTATCTAATGAAGTACCGATATATAAATATATATTAAGTCCATATATATATATATATTATTTAGTTCTATATTTAACATGCATATATAATCATGTGTGTGTGATTTTTTAATGGACATATAACTAGAATAATAGTGTTGGATCAAACAAGGGCATAACTCATGCATCTACATATAGTCTAATGTTCCTAAAATATCAAATCAATAGGATACATTCTCTACATCCTAGGAATTATGAGAGATGTCATGATAAAACACTTGAGATAGAGAGTGGCCCACTATGGAAACACTCTAATCATGGTACATGGCACAAAAATACCAATTCCCATATCATCCCACTGTTTGAGACTCGATGCTCAACACCCATTGTATGGAAGCATGACAGTGCTATGATCAACAAGTCCCTTACCATCATGTCTAAAACTTTATAAAGGCGTATTATAATATGGACATTACCTCATATACATATCTTTTATATAGACCATATATATATATATTTAAGAGTCGTAATCACAATTATCATTATATACATATGGAAATAAGTTATTATGAATTTTATTTAATTATTAACAAATGTATGGGCCCATGTGAATTTTTACAAAGGAGGTAGTGATCTCTCATAAATGACATTAAGCCAATTTCAATTAAAATTGTATGCATTAAAACTTACACAATGAAACCCTTATTAATTATCCATTTAACCTAACCAAAACCATTTAATATAAATAATTTATCTCATTCATTGAGACACTTTCAATCCATTTCTAATGTTAAAGGATCATTTAGAGGATGTCATGTTCATTTAAGAAAATCCCACATGGGAAATTCCAACAATTAGAGGTACAGACACCTAATAGGTTCCTTTGATCACATATAAAACTCACATAAAATTCTAAAATACATATAGAATCCATGATAGATAATTAAATGTGTTCTAGGAATTTCTAACCAATTGGACAAAATATCCAATTCTAAGTGTCCCACTCATCGGGTGACCATATAAGCTATATACATGCTTTAACCCTCCTAAAAAGGATCAAATAAAATTTATATAGATTCAGTGGTCATTTATACATAATGAAATAGATATAATATGTAATCCTGACAAAGTCCATCATATTGAACAATAACATTATTATGAAATGAACAAAATGTTATAAGAAAACAATGTGACCACCAACCTAAAGGCCTTAAATGATGTCACACTCAATACCTACCACAGATTAAAGATTATTTGGAAGATGTATGAGAAATGGTCCAGTGACCATAAAATAGGGAAAATGTCCCTAAAATTAAATACTGAAATATATGGGTAGATAAATTTGATGGGTTTTGAGAGACTAGGAAAACTGACCGAGAAAGATTCGAATCTTTTGACGGATCAAGAATAAAACTCCAAATAGATACCATAGCTTGATGATTATCTTGATTTTTTACTTGACCCCAAAAGAGGAGGAAGAGAATAGGTTATATTCATTGGAGGGAGGAGAAGAAAGAAAAAGGATTAATGTTTATGTGGGGGGAAATTATAAATTCCCCCACAAAAACGCTGGTTCACAGTTTTGGTGCATAGTTAGTCAAACTTTGTGGAAACCATGCACAGTTTTATGTAGGGAAGGATACCATGTAGGTAAAACATATAGTTTGAGTAACCATGAAAAGACCATAAAACTGGGTTGTATCACATGTTGTTAACTAGTCAGAAGTTTCTGCTCCTTTGGTCGCACTTTTCCAGAAAAATCATGTGGCCAAGTATGTTTTCTGATTTTCGGGTTTCGATTTCCGAATGATCAATGGAGGAAACCATGACCTATGTGAATATATTAAAAAAACATTATATGATTCATTAAATTTATTAACATTTAAAAAATATAGATCCATTCCTTCATCGAAAATATTTGTCGTTACAAACTTCACTTTTTAAAAGAAACACTTCCCAGATTTGGAGTTGTGAGGGAAAGTATGTGTCTTTAGAAAAAGAGCTCCATCCATTGAAAACATATATCAACTTCATGATATTATGTTTCCTCCTATAATTATTGTTTCTACCATAACACCCATAATTAACGAACCTACCTTCCATAGAGTGTATTCACACTCTGATTGAAAATAATAATTGTAAACTCCTCTAAATAATCATCCTTATCCAATTCGAACACATTCGGTTGAATGATGGGATATGGTTCCAGATAATATTGAAGATGCTAGGAAACATGAAATATTTCATGAATAAACTAGTATCTATGAGGATGTTCCAACTGTTAAGCCACTAGTTCGATCCATTTCACAACCTTAAAGGGTCCAACAAACCTCAGTGAGGGCTTACCCAGCTTCTGAATATGTCAATGACTTAACCTAGGTGAGACTCGAATGAAAACTCAGTCTCTATCCTCTAACTATAGAGGTCACTAGAATATATTGTAATAATAATTTCTTCTAGACAAAGATGTAGTAATTTACTTTCTGATATTCTAGACTTGCTATATAGTCTCATGATTGAGACATGGTCCAAGCATAGCTGCGTCCTTGACCTCTATCCAGCACAAAGGTGATTAGAAATGCCTACCATATAAGGCTTCAAAATAATCTTCCTCAATTGTATCCCAAAATCTTCTATTATAATAAAACATGACAATAAGAATGTGTTTCTCCCAAGAACCCCCAATGCCGATAATGCATGAATGAGTAATTTTTTTCATAACCAGAAGCATACATCCATTTTCTCATCGATATATGGGTAACAATCCATGCTCAATATTACATGTGTAACTATTTATTTCTACATCCCCTTCTAGAACTATGATGTGAAATGAGAGTACCTATTAGAAATTGTAGATCAATGAGCTCTATGAATATGTTAAACCTCTCTATCATATAGCTTTACATGCTCATCTACCATGAAGGTCTATCACATAGGTAAGAAGACTTCATCCTTGATCAAATGACCAATGGAAAACCAAACCATATCATTGTAGTGAGATGATGTTGCATGACCAATCATGAAATCCATTAAAACATCATCCCATTTCATCTTGGGAATATGAAATGGTGGTAGAGACCCTGCCCGATATTGATGTTTTGCTTTCAACTACTAATATGTTGAACATTGAGTGAAAAGGTAAGAAATCTCATATTTCATATCATGACACTAGAATTTTTGTCATAGTTCTTGACACATTTTGGTGAAATAAAGATGATTCTCCCCATAGAGGTGTGGAATTCTTGTATCATCTCTTTTATGATGTTAGTTGTGACTCATACACTCCCATGCAATAAAATAGTATTTTCCCTATCCATAATACAACTAGAAGATGTATCAATATCAGAGACACTTTCTTGTAGAATGATTCCTTATGGATTAAATATTTTACTCATCCTAACATGTTCTAAAAGAGTAGAACACATTAATATTGTCAAGAGTATGGTCTAAATACAGTCCTCCTGAACCTCAACATGCATATCTAAATATGTGGCCATAAGCATCCATTCATCACTGTATTCCTGAATCACTTGAGTCTGAGTCTTCTAGCTCAAAACATTGACCACTGAACATCCCTTAACATATTTGTAGGAAATCTCAAAATCCCAATTTTAGTTACTCCACCCACCCACGCTATATATGATTGTGGTATCATTGTGTAAAGATTCACTTGAGGGGTTTATAGTCTACGAATACCAAAACATTCTCACCAATTAGATAGTGTCTACAAAAACCTTAGGTATTTACAACTGCAATGAGCTCATGGTAATGAACCTAATAATTCTTCTTGTGGGGAATCAATTGACCAGAACCATATGTAACCACTCACTCATCTGGTATCAAAACTCCTCAATCCCCAATACCTAATTCATCCCAATTTATAATATTGGTCTTGAATATATCTAGTAAAATTAATATCGGTTCTAAATTGAGTCTTCTCTTCAACTCTTGATAGGATTCTTCATAAGATTATACCTAAATTAATTTAATGACTTTCTTTGTCAAGACCATATGTGGTGATTCATGAAGTGATAAATCCGTGATGAATCATTTGTAACATAAGAAAATCCATAAGAATCATTGTATCTAAAATATTTTCATAGGATTCCCCAAATAAACTCTAGCCCTCAACATCTCTAGGTCTACTAAAACTTCTGAATATGAGATAAGGTGACATTAAAAGAAAAATTTGTTTATCTAGAAGTGTAATTTAATGAGCATAGAATAGTGAAGATTTTCTCTAGTTAATTCATCATGATCTGTTGATGGGTTTCCGGGTCATTTATGAGGTGCTAATACACCGAGTTGTTTCCAACATGAACTAGAAAAAATGAATCAAGGTATGGTTGGAAACCCCGATTCATAAGATCCAAAAAATATTACATGTGTATTTTTGGGTCCTAGTTGAATAACCAAGTACTCATAAAGACCACACCTAAACCGAAAATATAATTGAGGTATGTATAATGTCCCAACACACACCTATTATACCACGACCTCAAGTATGTATTCGAAAAACCATCACTCCTCATTGCTGATCTATGATGTAATCTATTATTTTATGTGGATACTGATTAATTATAGTAAGTTGGTTCAATCAATATTAATACGCACAAATCCTCATCTTACAACATGCCTTCTTGTAAAATAATATTGGTGAACCAAAAGAAGAAGTACTTGAGGAGTATGAAACAAATAGTCTCTAGATTCTAGTTTTACTTCTTGAGGTCTAGAAGATCTTTAGCTTCCATACTATAAGTTGGAATGGTCATTGGTTCTACTCATGGAATAAGATCAGTAGTAAACCTTACCTATCACACCAGAGGTAGACTAGAGAAGTATTCAAGAAAGACTTCTCTAAAAATAATTTATAGTGGAGAAACAATAGTGGTTCATAACAATTAATCATCAAGGAAAAGACTGGAAATATGAGCTATTACATTACCCAACCTCTACTACTCGGGTCATGTTATTGTCACACTGAGATCCTATTCTCCCTTATAAACAAGCATAATTCCCTCTACTGATGTAAATTCACCCTCTAATGATATAATTCAATATGGTCATGATAGGAAACTAACTAGTTCATTCTAATCATTACATCAAATCAAAAAAAATTGATGTATGGATTCCATAAGAAATGATAACCTCTTATATGCAGGATAAAATCCCTAAAATGAATAATTCCTTCTTAAAATATACTTAATTGTGTGTCTAGAATAAATATTCCATGAATGTTCACAACATTGAGGCCAAAAATTCCCAGAATAGCTTCCGATATAAATTAGTGAGATAGGTCTGTGTAAAATAAAGAATACACTAAGTTAGAGGAAACTATATATTACATCTTATATTAAAAGTAATGAGTCTCTTATCCTACGTTGTAGACTAGACTGCATTTAATTTCCTTATACCATAGACCTAAGTCACTAATGGACATTCCTAGGAATTCATACTCTACTAGCATTGAGGGTTATAAGTCTAACTACATCATCCTCGACCAACACCTCATCCTAATTGGTGAGTGGTATTCAAACTACCTTAATGTTTTGATCACACTGACCATACTCTAGAACGATTATTAGGTGCTGATCCCCTCTCACTAGACAGTAGAATGAATGTCCTAATAAAACACTGGAGATGGCATAGCCTTCCACAACATATGTACTCTAGAAATGCTCATGGACTCTATGACCTAATATGTCTTATCATTCCACACTACACTTTTTTCATGAGGATATTGGATGATTATACATCCATATGTATTAGGAAAATGATACGTTATCCTAGGAGAAGACCCACTACTAGCTCTGGGTTCTAAACGGATATGAAACTCTCCTTTAGTATCCCTTAGATTTCACTTTGTGTTTTGTTAATGTTAGAATATTTATAATAAGGTCATAAATATGAACAAATTTACATATGATTGGATAGTATAGACCATACCGTACTCAACTCTCATGGCATCCCTAATATCATCATAAACTAGAGATAGATAAAACCATTATAGATCTATGAAATAAGTAGATTATTACATAACTGAGTTGATCCCCTACTTTCTGTTCATAAGTTATTTATCTTTGTCATCCATCAGAGTCCTAAGAAATAAGTAATCATAGAATGTGGTCTAAAAATATTCAAAGACCATTTCACGATGAGAACCTTCATGGTTATAACATATCACAACCTATTGGATGAATCAAGAAGAATATATCCAACCAAAATGTCCCAGACCCTAGCTATGGATGAATATCCAATTTCTATAATATTGTATGTTTTTCATTGATCGAAGACTCCACAACAAAAGGTATTCCATCACCTAAAAATGGGTGTTGATGGTGTTTATGAAAATAATAATTCAACTATACCAAAACTGGGACAGGTAAAAATACACCTTTCATAGTCTCAAGCATACATAGAAAACCCTCTCAAAACTAGGCATTGGTGCCCGTAGTTGGAATAGGAAGAGGAACCACATGTGTATAGAAATTATGAATCACTGACGGCTCATGGCCTTCCACCTTAAATATGTAGTAATCACCACCTTCATGGTGTACGATAAGAGAAATTTTTGGTATCATGACACTAAAATGCCAAAAAAAATCATAGATGATATTTGAGAAAGTATAACTAATGAATATAGTAAAGTAGGAAAAGAATAATTATTTCCTCTAAGAAAAAACCACACCGCTTTACCTATATCAAAATCCAAGTCTGCATGGTATAAAAGACCAAAACGTGGAATAATAATTAAAAAGGATACCCCATTACCCACTACTATGATCGAGATTGACCTATGACTTTGTATATTACATATACAAGATAGGTTTTATTTTTATACAATTCATATTCATTTTTCATTTCTTATTTTCAGATGATTCAATCTCATTAAAAGGTTGAATTAAATGGTTTTACATTTTCAATCTATACGATCCCCTAGTTATTTTGAACCAAATATTGAATCCAATTAATCCACACTATATCATGTTCCAGCACATGCCACCAATGGTTTATATCTCAATGTTCCATAATTGAATTCATACGGTGTATACGTAAACCTATTCAAGAAAACACTATTAGGTTTACACATGAATATTAAGTATCAATTATGGTTTCTAATCCCTTTACGAAGCATTATAAAAATTAAATACAAACTGGGCATTATAAATTTTCAATAGGAAAATGAACACTGTAAATATTAATGACATGGAAAAATGCATGGCCTATTAAACATACTATGGCTATAATGATTCATGATCTAATGTTGATCTATAATTTAATTGGTCCAGGTTAGATAAATCACAATTTCAATTAGATCAAAGTTAATAACATAACAAACTAGGTACATAAAACAATATTGAAAAGATATAAATAGTAATAAGAAAACTAAAATAATAATTATAATTTAGGAAACATTTCCTTTAGCCCAAACATGGGTTCACGACACCTAATAATTAATTATGACAAAGTCCCTAGGCATTCCAAATCTAAAAAAAATCTTTAAACAGTAAAATCAAGAAAGGAACCACTCTCATACAACATTGAAATGTATTGACTCAGGCTCAACATAACTTGTTCCCTGAGCCAGTAGGTCACATGGCCTGAAGCATGCCTCCCCATATGCAAGAGGTAGTCGACTAGAAGAGAGGGTGTAAGGGTGATATAGTGGGGAGACTATACCCTCAAATCAAAGTATCATAGTACATAAAAACAAACACCACAAAAAATAGAAACACAATATAAACATGAATAACAAGTAAATTATGAATGTGCAAACAAAAAAAATAAAATAGTTAGTAGTGGAAGAAATATATAACCAAAAAACAAAATATGATATAAAAAAGCCTCCTCAGAACTATCTCATACATGATACCTATAATAATGATAATACAAAAGTAGAAAGAAGATAAAATCCTATTGTAGTCAGGTACAAAAAAAATAAAGAAAAAGATAACTCCATAAGAATGCCAAGCCTAATATAGATCATCCATTCCTATGATCCCACTAGGAAATAAATAAAAAACCTATATTGGGGAAATTTCACTTAACAATACATATAGAAATATAGTCTTACTAGGAACCAAAGGAAGCCTGAGTATGGAGTGAGATAAAAATCTCACTAAGACACAACCAATGGGTTCTACATGTAATCAGAGTAGTGATCGTAACGAAAAAGTGTGGGGGTTTGTGTACGAAAGTAATGAAATGCTGAAAAAATAAATAACAACATCAGGATCCATAAGGAGACCTATCGAGTCTTCCTACTTCAGCTCATTGATAAAAACTCTATCTGATGATTTCACTATATATATAAAAAGAATTAATTTATATATATTTTTATATGTCATATGTTTCATCCATATATATTAACCATGTGTGTGAGGATGATAAATGTCCATATAACTAGAAAGGTAGTGCTGGATTGGATTGGGGCTTAAATTATGCATTCATATCTAGTGTAACGGGCCTAAAATATCAAATAAATAGGCTATATGCCCTACGTCCCTACAATAGTGAGAGACACGATGATACAACACTTAGGTTAGAGAGTTTGCATCCATCAGAACACTATAATCATGGTATGTGGTGTATAAATCCCGACACCCATATCATATCACTGGTATCAGACTGCATTCTCAATATCTAATGTAAGGTAGTCTGATAGTGTTGTGCTCACCAAGTCACTTACCATCATGTATCAGCCTCTAAAATGGCATATTATAATATAAATGTCATGGGAAATTACATCTCATACATCTCTTTTATATACCACATATATATATAAGATAAATAATAATTATTTTCATTCAATACATAAGGAAACCACTTATTATTAATTTAATTAAATGATTAAAAAATGCATGGTCATATATATATTTCTATACATGTGGAAAGGAACTCGAATCCATTTCATTACTCCACACAATTTCAATTAAAATTTAAGATATTACATTTCATATTAAGAAACCACCATGAATTTGAAATTTAACATAACTATGAACGTTTAACATAACCAACACATCTCGTTCATTAAGACAGGGAAACCCAATTTCTAAACATTAAGGGTGATTTAGAGGATGAAAAGTTCATCTCGGAAATTTCCCACATAGGAAATTTCATCTATAAAAGGGAAAAACTGAAGGGGTTCTTTGGGTCACATATAATACTCACATAGAAATGTAAATTACATTTAGAATCCAAGACAGTCTGTGAAACGTGTTTTGAAAATTTTGATCCAATTGGCTAATTGTTAGTGGCACGCCCATGGGGTGACCATATAAGCCATGTACAAGCTCAAATCCACTTAACAAGGATCCAAATACCTATATCTAGATGAAACATTCAATTATACATGATGATATCTATATAGTAGGGATCCTTGTAAGAGGATAGTATGTGTAACGATGGTATAATTACAAAATTACAAAACTCAATGGTAAAACAACATGACATTCTACCTCAGTGTCATAGAAGATGCCTCGCTCAATACCAGACTCAGATTCGATGATGGTTAGATGATAACTAATAAATGGCACAACACACTAATAATAATCCATATGAGATTACATCTAAATATCACAATAGATGGAAGGGTAATTTTTATAAAAGTTTATATAATAGGGATATTTACCGAGACATATGCATAGATTCTGACAGATCAAGAATTAGACACCAAAGGGAGAGGTAACTCAATGCCTATCTTAATGAGTTCTCTTCTTCAAAATAGGTGGCATATAAGATGTTATAGAAGCTAGATGTAGTATAAGAAATAAATAAACACAAATATTTATGTGGGATAAAATTGTAAATTCATCCCAAATTAGGGGTGAATGGTTTGTTAAACCATGTTCCAACCATGCATGGTTTCCTATTGAGAAGAGAAGCTCACATTTTTAGGCACACAATTTGAATAAAAATGTGTAGAAAATACAAATGGGCTCTATCCCTTGTATGAAACTATCCACATGGATAGTATAGCAACCCAAGCCTATTATATATAACAGTACATGATTTTATGCATAATTAAACATCATAGTTCAAGCCAAAGATCGTTAAGTCTAGTGTCTTGGAAGACTAGTTACATAAAACATAAAACACGGGGATAAAAAACATTTCTTTATTTAATCTCCATAAAGATATCCTCACTTCCTTTGATCCCTTACATCTGCATAGGGTACCTTTGGGAATAAATGATCAAATGGATGTGCTAAAAATCCCAGAAAGGGAATGAACATAAGGATACATCTAAAGCACATGAGTTAGGAGGCATGCCATAATAAAAAAACATGGAACATATGAAATCATATCATATAATAATGGGGTCATAATAAAAATTAATAATATAAATGTGGCAGAATCATAAGACATTTATTCAGTATGGGTCAAGGCTAACCACCAATCGTGTTTCCCATTTTAGTACGGGTCAATGATAACTGCCAATCCTATTCCACATCACATCTAATGAGACTTAATGTTACCCAATGCATTATAGTGCTATCTGGGTGCAACCATCTAAAAATTTTCATGAATATTCTTTCCATATAAATAATCTTTCCACACCAACAATCATACATAATCAACCATACCTAAACAATAGGGTTCTTGTGGAAAGAATTAGGCCCCACAACCATGACATAAATCATAACCAATGGGATTATCATGAAAGTGTACATGAAAGAAAGGAATTATAAATGGAAAATATATAGGCATATATCATGTTACGTGATTTCAAAAAGGAGTGACAACTTGAAATAAATGTATTTGGGAAATTTTAGCATTAAATCATTTTGGGCGGATTTAATGAAAATACTATAGAGCATTAAAACTAGAAAAGAGAATAATCATTTATATAAAACCAGAAGTGTATCGAGAATGTTTTAATAATAAAAATACTGATTTTATAAAGGCAATGGTGTCTTAAAATATTTGATAAAGTGCACATGAAATTGGGTAAGAATTCGGGAAGTTCCCTTAAAACATGATTGATTATCGGGGGTATCGAGGTGGGAATCACTAAAAACATGAATATCCCTCAAAAAGAATGAGGGATGGATCTTGAAACATGATTTTAGATCATATAAAAAGTATGTATAAGTTTTACATAAATATAATATACTACTTTATTTGGGAAAAAATAAATATAGAGAAACTCGATGGAGTAAAGGAGGTTTTGGTAGAATTCATTACAGATTATTGGCATGGTATCGGGTATTCCTAAAAAAGATTTGTTGATAGATAATAGAGTTTATAATAACTTATAAATCATGAGGGAATTATGGGGAAGGTGATAAATAATACCTCATAATTAGGGATTACACATTAAATGGAGTAACATAGAGGACAATCTTGAAATAAAAGTGAAATGGGGAGATCCCTTACCTTAAATTCATTAGTGTTATCCACTTGTTATTATAGACCTGAATAAACAAATAAGGTTTGATAATTAATAATTAAAGAACCCATTCTATAATTAATTGTTATAGTATAATAATTTTATGTTCATTCATAACTCTTTTGACTGGTTATGAGGTTAAATTTCATTTTTCGTGCTTGTTTGTTTACTTGATTTTAATCACTGGTTCACTTATATTTATGTTTGGATAAACATGTAAGATGAAATTGGTTGTCTATAATTGATGTTAGATAATAATAGTGAGCATAAATTATATTAAATGGTTTTAAATTTAATTTGGTTACTTAGAGTGAAGTCTAACAATTATATAAAACCAAAGTGACAACTGCTTTTGTTAATTGGTGGGTTTGATTACAAAGATCATTTATTGACTTATAAAATAGTGCCATTTGTACAAAAAATTAAAGAATAAAAATATGATATATTACATATATAAAATCTTGTTCAACCATAACAAAAATGGTTTCATGACAAGATTTAATGATGATAATAGAAATTGATAAATTGTTGTCCTTGAATGTGCTAAATTTGCACATCTCAATCAGTGCTTTCATTCCTTTCAAACAAAAGGAATGGAAAGGAGAAATGAAAATTAAATTTCCCATTGGCATAAAAACATTGCAGTACATGTATGTTACTGGATTTATCATACTATTTGGGTGAAGGGCTTTGATAAAGAAGAAAAAAGAAAAGAATATAAAAGAAAAGAAGTAATTGGAAAGAGGAATTTACCTCTTAAACTTTCGTCCATTGAGAACCTCTTAAGGGTAGCGGTTTTGGTATTTTTAAGAGGCTAGTGGATTTTGGACATGGGAGAGGAGGTTGGAAGAGATATTTGGGAAGAATATTGGCAAGTCACAAGGCTTTAGAGGAGTCAAGAGAAGAGGTAACAATGGGTAGTATTTATAGTGGAGGGTAGGAGGGTTTTCATAATTTTTTAATCATTAGTTTATTTTTTCTACACAAGACTAGGAATAGTAAGTATTCCATGAACAAGAATCGTATGAAATGCATGTGTCTTCGAACCAATTGAGCGTACATCCGCATATTATCATCAAAGACTCAATTAATCCATTATTTAGCATTTATTGTGAATTATCAAATTTTACTATTCATCAAAAATTCTAGTATTTCAGAAAAATCACAAAAATTCTCCCTAACCATTTTTCGACGTATAGAATCCAGAAATGAAGTCTATTTATCAAAAACAAATTTATAAATATGATTAATTTAAAGTTTAATTAAAATTATAATTTATTACAAAAACCCAGTTTTAAAACATTCATCACTTATTCAAAAATACAGGTACATCATAATTTCACATGAATATTTTTTTAATACTATCATAGGTAAGGTTACTATTAATTAGGGTATATCACTATTCATATGGGTATGTTACTATTCAAAAGGTAGGTTGCTATTCACCAAAAAAATAAGTTTTTCTTATCGGACTCCAAATATCTTACCAGTCCCAACCCTGTATGTCAGATTTTTAAAATTCCAAACACAGAAGTGACCAACCTATGTATAAAGGTCACTTGGCACTTAGTAGTTCATTACGTTTTGTTTTCATTGGATTTTTTTGTCATACTTATGAGAAGGTAATTTCCATTGAACAACATTGGAATGTTACATTCTTCCCCCATTATGAAATCTCACCCTCGAAATTTCGTTTTACATTCTAAGCCATAAACAGGTGAGGGTAATTCTCCTTCATTGCTTCCTCCAATTCTCATGTAGCTTCTTCAAACATTTGGTTCCTCCACAACACTTTGACAAGGTTGGTTGTTTTATTGCGTAGAACCTTATCTCTCTTGTCTAGAATCTTCACTGGTTGCTCCTCATAAGAGAGATCATCTTCCAGCTGCACCACCTCTGAGTTCAGTACACGTGAGGGATCCGGTATGTACTTCCTCTGGAGTGATACGTGAAACACATAATGAACTCAATCCATATTTGGTGGAAGTGCAAGACGATTGGCCACAACTCCTATGTGGTCATTGACTCTATGGGGTTAATGTACCTTGGGCTTAACTTCTATTTTCTCTAAACTGAATGACTCTCTTCTATGGTTATATTTAAAGGAAGACTTTATCTCCAACGTCAAACTCCAAGTCTCTTCGACGGCTGTCAGTGTATCTCTTTTTCCGACTCTGAGAATCATTAATGTTTTTCTGGATGACTTGAACATTCTCCAATATCTCTTTCACAAGATCGGGTCCAAGTAACTTTCTTTGTCAATCTTCATCCCAATAGTTTGGAGTTCTAAAACGCTTTCTAAACAGAGCTACATATGGAGCAATCTGAATACTCGAGTGGAAGCTATTGGTGTATGAGAACTCAACCAATGGGAGATGTTGATCCTACCCACCTTCAAATTCTAGAGAGTAGGCTCGTAGAATATCTTCAAGTGTTTAATATTCCTTTAAGATTGGCCATCAGTTTGTGAATGATAGGTCATTCTGAAATTTAATTTAGTACTCAAAGCATGTTGAAGACTCTTCCAGAATTTAGATGTTATCCTTGGATCATGATCCGATACAATTGAGAGTGGAACACCGTGCAATCTCACCACATCCTTCACATATGTTTTTACAAGTTGTTCCAGAAAGAGTTCTTCCCAAATAGCGATAAAATGGGAAGTCTTGGTTAGTAAGAAAACCACAACCCATATCATATTATGTTCCCTCGATGTCTTCAGGAGACCCATGAAAAATACCATAGTGAAATTATCTCATTTCCACATGGGTATAGGCAATGGTTGCATCATCCCTTTAGACATTTGTAGCTCTCTTTAACTTGTTGACATTCCAAGAACCTTGATATATATTCTGAAATATCCTTCTTCATGTTATCCCACCATAAGTGTTCTTAGAGATCATGGTATATCTTTGTACTGCCATGATTGATAGGGAATGTCGAGCTATGTTCATTGTCTAATAGCTTGTCACGACCCGTCCTCATGGCCCGTGTCGTGACTACCCCAATCCCGCCTTCCATAGGCCAGGGGATGGCGACTAGCACCAAAGGCATGAATCCCAATAACTGGGAAGGCATTGCCTTTATAAAAGTAAACAAAACATCACAGAGTACAAGTGGAAGTAAAACACTAAGTACAAAGGAAAGTGCTGAAATGTAAATGGGTCAGAATAAAAAGCCAACTGAAATTACAGCTACAACTGAACGAAAGTACAACAGGAAAAGACAAAAAGCTGGAAGAAAGGAAGCAGCTCTTGGGTCGTCCTCCTCGGATCCTACCTGAAGGGTAGGTACACATAGCCTCCACAACGCTCTCGCCCGTCAACCTCCACCGAGTGTCGTCTTGCTGTGAAGTCCACCTCCAGATACTGACTCGTTGTATGGTCCACCTCCAGGTACTGTCCAGTCCTCGAACACTCGGCCTCTGCCAGCAATGCCCGTCATCTGCAACCAACACAATGAGGTGCGGTCATAGCCTGTGCAGGGGTGAGTATACGATACTCAGTAGGGACCCCGAGACCCTCAAGGTCTCACTAAATCCAACAAGGATAACCAAAAAGAAGATCTCAACAGATAACCTCTACATAGGTATATGCCCATACATATAACTATGTTATCAAGTAACCTATCTCAATCTTGAGAAAACACAAAGATTATGAAATCAACGGATAACCACTACCCAGGTATATTCCCATACATATACCTATGTTATCAAGTGACCCATCTCTATCATGAGGAAACACAAAGATTATGAAATCAACGGATAACCACTACCCAATTATATTCCCATATATATACCTAAGTTATCAAGTGACCCATCTCAATCATGATGTAAACACAAAGGTCATAGTCCAAGCTCAAACCAGGATTTTCATTATCGAAACCGTAACTGCTGAAGAGCCCCATCTCTGGAGTGTACAGTGGTCATGTCACGACTCTGAGGTACTTCTCAGTAACCTAAGATTGCTGATGTACTCCTCCTGTCGAGTACCATGGGTCAGCCACCCAAACAAAGTAGTGCTTCCTGCCGGGGAATGCCACCCAAACATAGTAGTGCACACCCCCTAATAGCCTGCAGAGGTACTCTCCGGATGAGTACCGTGGGTCTGTACTGTCACACAGTAGTGCTCTGTTTGCCATGGGTCTGCACCCAAACAAAGTAATGCTCCGTCCACTGAGTTAGTCGACTCACTCCAAGTCGAGTCGGTCAAGCAGTCGTCAGGTCTCATCCAGCTACACGGTCTCCGTACTTCGTACGCTCGTCTCCGGGAGGGTCCGCTCCATGAGCTACAGGTCGATACTCTATGTATCTCAAAGTCCCACGAAGACATATCTCCATGGACCTCCTTATCCTAGGGGTCTCAACGCAACAGACGGCGCGTCAATCGGATGCCCGGTCTGTGAGTTATTAGCCTTTTCGTCCTGGGGGCCCGGTTGGTTTCGTGTGTGATCCAACCCGGCCGTATCTCAACTGTACCCCGAACACTCATAGGTTATACTCATATGGACTGTTTCTCAACAAGTTCACCAACGCCACTGACGGTTCGTCAAACGGACGTCCAGTCTGAAAGTTATCAGCTTTTCCGTTCCAGGGGCCCGGTTGGATTTTGGGTACAATCCAACCTGGCCACTATCCAACTTCAACCAAAACTCAGTAGAATAATGTGAAAAGTTCCATCTCATCAAGAGGAGTTAAACAAAGTAGACGGCACGTCAATCAGACGTCCGGAGCTCAAGATATAAGTGTTTCCGCTCCGAGGCCCCGGTTTGTTTCGTGTGGGATCCAACCCGGCCGAACCCAGAGTAATCTAAAACCAATAGTGTAATATACCAAAACGACCACCTCGATCCAAGGATGGCTACGTAACTGACGGTGCATTGATCGGAGGTCCGCAGCCCAAGATTTGGGCGTTTGAACAGAAACTGCCCGAAAATAGGGGGTTCGGGCCCAGTCCGACCCGGCCCGAGACCCCCTGGGTCGACCCGAACCGGGTTCGGGTCCAGCCCAAAAGGGCACGGCCCGGCCCGGTGGGCGTGGCCGCGTGCCTCTCGGCTGTTCGGCTGAGTAGACAGGGGGTTGCGGTTGCCCCCCGTGAAAGAAGTCGCGGCCCCCGCTTGGGGGCCGCTCCCTGCCAGCGACGCGGTGACCCGCCGCGTCTCCCTTGGTCCTGTGTGGCCGCGGGACCAACCGCATGTGGTTGTGACTTCAGTCTTGGTGGCCCTCTCCTGCGGCGCACTTGGCGCCGCCACCTCTTGACGGTCGGCCGGTGTCGGCCGCCGGCGCCGCCGTGCCGGTGAGGCGCGCCGGTGGTGTTTTCTGCGGACCACTGGACGCGCTCCGGTGGTCCATTTAGCTCGTCGTCATCGCCAACGGTCTTCCCAGGACCCGACCTTCACTACGGAGGGTTCAAATTTACCTTTCGGCCCCATTTTTCATCGCTCGTCAATCCGCGCACAACGATCAACCAGCGGAGTCTTTGAATCACCTATGCGGCCCCGACTCCGGCCGAGGTTTCGTTCGGCCTCAACGGCGTCGCGCGACGGCGCCACGCTTCATCGTCGTGTTCTTTATTTTTTTCGCGTGGTGTCGTTGCACCGCGCTGCCTTTGTTCGTTCCGCAACAAATCAAAACAACAAAGGGAAGGAGAGTGGGCCATGTTCGTGCGGTCCGACCTCCTCCCATTAAGTTGATAACAAGCGACCCAAAAGACAAAGAACGACCAAGGATTTTTCACAAATAAATGAAATCAACTCAAACAGTTTTCCCTGAAATCGAGAATTCCCAACCCGCAACAGAAATCATTCGCGGATCAACTTGAGAATGAGTTGATCCGAGTTCTCTGTTTTAGAAGGAAATAACCACGGGAATAAAAACTTACACAAATTAATTCCCAACATCAAGTGTTTTTGAATGAAGGCTCGTCGCGGAATTGAACATCGTGGAAGAAGACTCAGTAAGCGTCTTTGGCGTCACGGAGAGAAGGATTAACGTTGTTTCGGTACACAGCGTCGCGTGGTCGATCTCCGAGGATTCGGTATTCTTGTCATTCTTCGTCGGAGGTCAGCGTTCTTCACATTCCTCCTGTTCTTCGACGAAGAACGAAGAACTTCGAGACTTTGAGCCGTTCTCTCCAAAATCCTCCAGCACAACCCAAGCAACCAATAAAATAAGGTTTATCTTATTTTATTACTCATGCCAAACGTTTTAAAATTCAAAAACGAATTGAACAATTAACTCAATAAATTGCAACATTTTAAACCACCCAATTAATAGAGGCATTCATTATAAAGATTAAATGCAATAGTTGACTTTGTTTAATAGGGGGGTGCAGGTTCATTACCTTAATCGAAAAGGGGGTTTCGTGGAGGTAGAAAAGGTGGGGCTCTTGTGGGCCCCGCCTCACAAATATCCTACCTAGAGGTGTATGATATTGTGGGTCCCACTTTAACCTCTTAGATTAGGTTAAACAACTTAAAATAAAATAAATTGGCCGCACCATTTTATTTTATTCGTTTACTTAACCCAAAAATTTAGTAACCACACCAGAGAAAACACATCTCCGGAAAAGGTGTTCTTATGAAATTAACGGCACTGCGATTCCATCGGTGCCCTCGGATTTCAATTCCGAGCACCAGTTCAAAAGTTAGAAAAACCCGATCATTCGTTCAGTGAACGTACCCGAGCCTAACTTCGGAAATTGATTCTGGGCACACCGGGCCTCGGAATCAGGCACCGTCAGAAACTTCATTCTTGTAAAATCCCAATGAAAATTAAGAAAATATTTCCCTTTAATTTTATGGGTCATTACATTACTCCCACCTCAGGGCTTTATGTCCTCGTAATGATTTAACACAAACTAGGGATATGAAAGCGGTACTGAGCACGCATCTGAGCCTTCCACTCCCATGTGCTCACCTAGAGGTTCTCGTACTTCCAGTGAAAGCGCACACGATGAATTTACCGTCCTCATAGGATCCGCTACTATAGATCCTCGATCCCCACTGGAACCTCCACAAAAGTCACCTCAACGCCAACGTCCAGCTCCTCATAGTCGATGATATGCAAAGAGTTGTGCTCGTGTCTCCTCAGTTGAGATACATGGAAGTCATCGTGCACCTGGTGCAACTGAGGTGGATGGGTCAAGCGGTAAACAACCTCGCCTACCCTGCTAAGGACCTAGAATGGTCCGTTGAACCTTGGAGATAACTTCTCGCCTCGGCCACATCTCTGTAATCCTCGTCGTGGTGAGACCTGTATAAGGACGTGCTCGTCATCCTCGAACTCTAGAGGTCTCCAATTCCTGTTAGAACTGAAACTCAAAATGACTGCTACCATGAGGGTAAGGTTGACCGACTAAAGAGTGATCGGTCGCACCCTCCTGTGCATGAGTTTATCTTGTGCTGCCTAGGGTTTCCCTTCCCACCGACCAAGGAAAACTCATCCCGACGTCATAGATAAACCACAACCTTTTTTGCCTAATACCGTCAATTTGTGTATGAACTATTATTTCCTATCCCATACTCAAACCAACGTCGTAAGGCCTGGACGCTTCCACCAAGAGATTCCAACCAAAACTCTCGCCTCGAGGGTCTGACCTCATCGTCGGCGTATGTGTGATTATCGAGTCTTCTCCCAAGGTATCTCCAGACATGAGGGTCAAGTCTACGGCTAACCGGAAACTCTAGGTCTGGGACAAGATTTTTGAAAGGAAGGAATGATTCATATAGATGTCTGTTACTATTGTTGCTAGTAGTGGATACAGAATGTCCCTTGAATCATTTTTAGAGCCATTATGTCACACTCCTTGACCCATGCAGCCACACTCTTCCTATGCCGTCCTGCTCCCTAAGCCTGGAGGGGACAACTAAGGCGGGTGGTTGTATCATGTTAAAATGTACACCACCTCATGCTGCTCTAATAGCTCTACCTCCACATATGCTGGCGTCCCCACTAGCCTGAAGACTCTCACCACAGCCTCCAGCCAATCCTCAGCCGCCTGTGGGTCAGTCTCTCCCCGGAACCTGGGTAGCCTCTGGCGCTGGAACTTGTGCAGCGCGCTCAAGTGGTGTGCATCGCCTACTTCTAGGGCTGGTGGCATCGGTGTCCCAACATATGGTAGTACCGCTGGTGCCTCCGCTGGTGCCTCAACTGCAAGAGGTCCCTGTACCAATGCTTCGTTGCTCGACAGGCTATCAGTACGCACATCCCTCTGGGATCTAGCTGGTCATTCCTGAAAATCCATCCTGAAAGAAACAATGTGACACGGTCAAACGTTTATACCTGGTGAGCTGACCTAGTTTGAGCTGACTTTTACAAACTTCTGGAAACACACACGCAATCAGTTTTTTCATGCAAAAAGTAGGAAATCAGTTGTTAGGGTCCTGGTGTATGGATACGTCGACCGCCCACACCAACACTGGACTCCCTGAACTGAAAACCACACTCGGTACTCTTAAAACTATCACTTCACAGAAAGAAAGTATCAGAGTTATATGTTTTACGGTAGAACCGACTCATCTGATACCAATTTGTCATGACCCGTCCTCAGGACCCGTGTCGTGACTACCCCAAACCCACCTTCCATAGGCCAGGGGATGGCGACTAGCACCAAAGGCGTGAATCCTGATAACTGGGAAGTCATTTCCTTTATAAAAGTAAACAAAACATCATAGAGTACAAGCGAAAGTAAAACACTAAGTACAAAGGAAAGTGCTGAAAAGTGAATGGGCCAGAATACAAACCCAACTGAACGAAAGTACAATAGGAAAAGACAAACATATGGAAGAAAGGAAGCAGCTCATGGGTCGTCCTCCTCAGATCCTACATGAAGGGTAGGTATAGATTGCCTCCAAAACGCTCTCGCCCGTCAACCTCCACCGAGTGTCATCTCGCCGTGAAGTCCACTTTCAGATATTGACTCATCATATGGTCCACATCCAGGTACCGTCCAGTCCTCGAACACCCGGCCTCTGCCAGTGCTTCCCATCGTCTGAAACCAACACAACGAGGTGCGGGAATAGTCCGTGAAGGGGTGAGTATACGATACTCAGTAGGGACCCTGAGACCCTCATGGTCTCACTAAATCCAACAAGGATAACCACAAAGAAGATCTCAACAGATAACCTCTACATAGGTATAAGCCCATACAAATACCTATGTTATCAAGTAACCCATCTCAATCATGATGAAACACAATGATTATGAAATCAAAAGATAACCACTACCCAGGTATATGCCCATATATATACCTAAGTTATCAAGTGACCCATATCAATCATGAGGAAACACAAAGATTATGAAATCAACGGATAACCACTACCCAGGTATATTACCATACATATACCTCAGTTATCAAGTGACCCATCTCAATCATGAGGTAAACACAAAGTTCATAGTCTCAGCTCAAACCAGGATTTTTATTATTGAAAATGTAACTGCTGAAGAGCCCCGTCTCTAGAGTGTACAGTGGTCCTGTCATGACTCTGAGGTACTGCTCACTAACCTAAGACTGCTGAGGTACTCCTCCTGTCGAGTACTGTGGGTCAGCCACCCAATCACAGTAGTGCTTCCCTCCGGGGTATGACACCCAAACACAGTAGTGCACACCCCCTAATAGCCTGCAGATGTACTCTCCGGACGAGTACCATGGGTCTGCACTTTCACACAGTAGTGATCCATTCTCCATGGGTCTGCACCCAAAGAATGTAGTGCTCTGTCCACTGGGCTAGACGACTCACTTCAAGTCGAGTCGGTCAAGCAGTCGTCAGGTCTCATCCGGCTACACGGTCTCCGAACTCCGTACGCTCGTCTCCGGGAGGGTCTGCTCCATGAGATACAGGTCGATACTCCAAGTATCTCAAAGTCCCACAATGAATTATCTTAAAGGACCGTCTCGTCATAGGGGTCTCAACGCAATAGACGGCGCGTCAATCGGACGCCCGGTCTGTGATTTATTAACCTTTTCGTCAGGGGCCCGGTTGGTTTCGTATGTGATCCAACCCGGCTGTATCTCAACTTTGCACCAAACTATAATAGGGTATAATCATAGGGACCGTTTCTCAACAATATCACCAACGTCGCTGACGGTTCGTCAAACGGATGTCCAGTCTGAAAGTTATCTGCTTTTCTGTTTGAGGGGCCCGGATGGATTTCGGGTACAATCCAACCCGGCCACTATTAAACTAGAACCAAAACTCAGGACAAGTATGCCAAAAGTTCCGTCTCATCAAGAGGAATCCAAAAAAGTCTACGGAACGTCAATCAGACGTCCAGAGCTGAAGATATAACAGTTTCCGCTCCGAGGGCCCAGTTGGTTTCGTGTACGAACCAACCCGCCCGAACCCAAAGTACTCTGAAACCTTAAGTGTAATATACCGAAACGACCGCCTCGATCCAAGAATTTCTACATGACTGATGGTGCGTCGATCGGAGGTCCGTAGCCCATGATTTGGGCATTTGAATGGAAACTGCCCGAAAATAGGGGGTTCGAGCCCGGTCCGACCCGGCCCGAGACCCCCTGGGTCGGCCCGAACAGGGTCGACCCGAACCGGGTCCAAGTCCGGCCGAAAAGGGCACGGCCAGGCAGGATGGCCTTGCCGTGCTAGCGCGGCCGCATGCCGCTTAGCTGTCCGGCTGAGCGGACAGGGGGGTGCGGTTACCCCCCGTGAAAGAAGCTGCGACCCCTGCATGGGGTCGCTCCCTGCCAGTGACGCGACAACCTGCTGCGTCTCCCTTGGTCCCACGTGACCGCGGGACCAGCCGCCTGCCGCGGCGGCCGTCCCCGGCGGCATGTCAGGCACTGCCGCATCCTGACGGCCAGCCGGTGCTGCCCGCCACCTTCGCCCGCCAATGCCACCGTGCCGGCAAGGCGCACCGACAGTGTTTTCCGCGGACCACCGGACGCGCTCCGGTGGTCCGTTTTGCTCGCCGCCTTCTCCAATGGTCTTCCCGGGACCCAACCTCCACTACGGAGGCTTCAAATTTACCTTGTGGCCCCGTTTTTCGTCGCCCTTCAATCCGCACACAACGATCAACCAGCGGAGTCTTCGAATCACCTCTGCGGCACCGACTCCGTCCGTGGTTTCGTTCGGCCTCAACGGCACGGCGCGACGGTTCCGCGCTTCTTCGTCGCATTCTTTCTTGCTTCCGTACGGTGTCGTTGCACCATGCCACCTTTGTTCGTGCCGCAACAAATCAAAACAACAAAGGGGGGGGGGGAGATTTGGCCGTGTTCGTGTGGTCCGACCTCCTCCCGTTAAGTTTAAAACAAGGGGCCCAAAAGAGGAAGAACGACAAAGGATTTTTCACAAATAAAAGAAATCAACCCAAACAGGTTTCCCCGAAATCAAGAATTCCCAACCCGCAACAGAAATCATTCGCGGATAAACTTGAGAACGATTTGATCCGAGTTATTTGTTTTAGAAGGAAATAACCACGAGAATAAAAACTTACACAAATTAATTCCCTACCTCAAGCGTTGCTGAACGACGGCTCGTCGGGGAATTGCATGTCGCGGAAGAAGACTCCATAAACGTCGTCAGAATCGTGGAGAGAAGGATTAATGGCGTCGTGGTACACGGCGTCGCATGTTCGATCTCCGAGGATTCGGCGTTCTTGTCGACCTTCGTCGGAGGTCGGCATTCTTCGTGTTCTTCACGTTCTTCAATGAAGAACGAAGAACTTCGAGACTTTGATCCATTCTCTCCAAAATCCTCCTCCACAACCCAAGCAACCAATAAAATAAGTGTTACCTTATTTTATTACTCACGCCAAACATTATAAAATTCAAAAACAAATAAAACAATTAACTAAATTAATTACAACGTTTTAAAACGCCCAATTAATAGAGGTGTTTATTATAAAGTTTAAATGCAAGAGTTGACTTCGTTTAATAGGGGGTGCTGGTGCGTTACCTTAATCAAAAAGGGGGTTTCGTGGAAGTTGAAAAGGTGGGGCTTGTGTGGGCCCCACCTCAAAAATATTCTACCTATAGGTGTAGGATATTGTGGGTCCCACTTTAACCTCTTAACTTAGGTTAAACAACTTAAAATAAAAAAAAATAGGTCACAACATTTTATTTTATTCATTTACTTAACCCGAAAATTTAGTAACCACACCCGAGCAAACGCAACTCCGGAAAAGGTGTTCGTAAGCAATTATCGGTGCTGGGATTCCATCGGTGCCCTCAGATTTCAATTCCGAGCATCAGTTCAAATTTAGAAAAACCCGCTCGTTCGTTCACTGAACGTACCCAAGCCTAACTTCGGAAATTGATTCCAGGCACACCGGGCCTCAGAATCAGGCGCCGTTAGAAACTGCATTCTTGTATTATTCCAAAGAAAATTAAGAAAAAATTTCCCTTGAATTTGAAGGGTCATTACATAGCTACTGCTTTATCCTAGGTGATTAAGGCACAAAAATATGAGTTCCAAACCAAATCACACCATCATATTTGATATGGATCTCTTACCGCTTCCCTTCCTTTACTGTATTCACCCTCTTTTGTAACTCCACATCATCCCTTTCTGCTTCCTTAATATTCTCTTATATGGATGGTTACATAGTCATTTGGGTAAGGTAAAATGTATCCCCTTCCCTTATGTTTCTTAAATCCATCCTTTGAATATCCCTGAATATAAGGTCTTTATCAATCCATAATATGGATAGAGTAGCAGGTTTTTTTCTTCTTAGAGCATCAACTACCTTGTTCTCCTTTCTAGGATGATAGTAAATTGAGAAATATTAATCCTTGATTAGATATAACCATCTCTTTTGATGAATGTTGAGCTCCTTCTGTGTGAATATATACATTAGGCTCTTTTGGTCGGTGTATATGTCACAATTCTCACCATAAAGGTAGTGTCGCCAGATCTTCAAGGAGAAAATCACAGCTACCCGCTCTAGATCATGTATCAGGTAGTTCATCTCAGGGATCTTCAACATTTGTGAGGCTTAGGCTATCACATTATCATTTTTCATGAGTACACAATCCAGGAATTTCATTGAAGCATCACTATAAATCACAAAACTTTATCAACATTTCAGTAATGTGAGTAGAGGTGCAGTGATCAGCCTTATCTTTAGATCCATAAATATTACCTCACATTCTTCCATCCAGACAGACATTACCATCTTCAGTGTCTGCTTGGTCACTGAGTTTGACAATCCTGAAAGGTTCTTCACAAATCATTGATAATGCCCATCTAGACCCAAAAATCTACGGATCACCATTATGAAAGGTGTCCTATGCCACTCTTCAATTTCCTTCATCTTGGAAGGGTCCACATATATCCCTTTTTTGGTCAAAACATGCCCCAAGAATGATACTTCCCCCATCCAGAACTCACATTTACTATACATTGCGTACAACTTTTCCCTTCTCAAGGTATTTAACACATTATTAAAATATTCCTCATGTTTTTCCTTACTATTTAAGTATATCATAATATCATCAATACAGACTACCACAAATTTTTCAAGGTAATATATAAAGACTCTATTCATTAAATCCATGAAAATTTCAAGAGAATTAGTGTGTCTGAAGGGAATCACTATGAACTCATAGTGTCTATACTTCGTTCGAAAGGCAGTCAAAGGAATATCTTTCTTCCTCACCTTTAATTGATGATATCCCGAACTAAGGTTCACCTTGGAGAAATAACTGGCCCCAAGAAGCTGATCGAACAAGTCATCTATCTATGTTATGGGATAGTTTTTCTTTATCAGGATTCTATTGAGCTCATAATAATCAATGTAGAGGCGCATTGATCCATCCTTTTTCATGATGAAGAGGGCTAATGCACCCTAAGGTGAGGCACAAGGGTGTATAAAACCCTTCTCCATATTCTCTTATAACTACTTTTTGAATTATTCCGACTCTATGGTGGCCATTCGGTAAGGTGTATTTTGTATAGGAAAAGATCCAGGAATAATTTAAACTGAGAACTCAACCTCTTGGTCAGGAGAAATTCTATGAAACTCTTCAGGGAATACATCATCGTAATCCCTCAGTACTATCATGTCTTCAATCATGATTCTCTATATTGTATCAATCATTTGAGCTATAAATGCTTTCTCATAAGGCAACAATATCCAAACATGAGACGAAGATTATAAAGGAGACTCATTTTCCTCCTTTCACTTGTATATAATCGGAGGATGCTTCATGATGTGATGTTTAATCTTCCTTTCTTGATAGTTGATGATGGCCCTGTACAAAGATAGCCAATCCATGCCCATGATAGCATCGAACTACACTAATATAATTATGACGAGATTTGCTGGGAGGTTCTGTCCAAAAACGTTAACCGGGGAGGAGTTATAAACCATGGACGCAATGATTACCCCATTTGATGTTCTCATAGATAACTTTTCCCTCAAATTTTGATGTGGAGTATTAATAGTTCTACTAAAATTACAAGATAAGAACGATGCATTGAACCAGAATCAAATGATAGGTTTTCTATTCATGAATGAATAACTAGCGTACCTGTCACCACATCATTGTTCAGCTCCAACTTTGATTTAGTGATATCATAAAACCTTCCTTGTTGCCTTGGAGTTTGTTATTTATTGCCTCCGACAACCCTCAACATTGGAAAATTGTTTGCATAATTCCCATGATCCTTACAGTTGTAACACAACACTGCTTGCTGAGTGTTGATCTGAACCTCCCTTTCTTATTCAACATTAGCGGTATTTTTCATATCCCTTCGGCAATTCTTGGCCATATGACCAAAATTTTCATATTTGAATCAATTCTTGGTTCCCTTAAGACAGTTACCAAGATACTTCTTCCCAAAATTTTAGATAGGGGAAAATTTAGGCTTCATTTCATCATGGGAGTTTTTTGATGAACCACTCATGTTTGTCTCTGTTTTCCTATTCTAGTCACTGGACCCATGATTCCACTAAGAGTATCCAATCCCTATTTCAACCTTTATGGAACAATGAAAAATATCCTCATAACATTCGAAGTATTAAATCGCCAATGCTTTTCATAGACTCAGTAGTAGTCCGCTAAATAAGTGATGCAACTTGCTTTTGGTGTTCATGACAAATCCAGAGGTGTACCTTGAAGTCCTTGTAAATTTTTCTTCATACACCTCGATGGACTCATCTTCCTTCTGCTTGAGTCTGAGGAAATCTCTTTCCATCTTATGATGAAGGTTTTGAGGGAAATATTTGTTGAAAAGCATCCTCTGGAATTTCTCCCAATCCATGGAACAGATTTCCTCTTAGGAATTTTAATTCTTGATTAGTGTCCACCACTGATCAGTTTCCCCATCAAAATGATAGACTTCTAGTACAACCTTATCTTCATTCAAGTACTGGAGGATGGAGAATTTCTTTTCAATATATTTAATCCATTGTTCCATGAGGAGGGGATCATAAGATCTGAAAACATGGGAGGCCTTTTCGCATGAAGGATTCTACGACAACTTTCTCTTTCCTTAGAGGAGGAGGGTATTCTGCATGATTCAAGTTATTATTCATAACTCGATCCAGCTGAGTAAGTACTGCCATGAATTTTTGAGTACCTTATCCCATCATATCAGGCATATCATTAGGAAAATCTTCACATTGCCTATCAAATTGGTTGTTGGAGCATCTTCTTCTACTTCCCACAATTAACTAAGAAAAATAATGTATTATTATAGGTCTTTAATACATGGTTATTGAGAATAAAATGGAAAATTTTAACATAAAAGGGTAAAATTATAAATTAGAAGTATATCTTAACTTGTGATACCTTATGTTTAAATCTAGGTTATCCTTGACCAATTTCTTGACTTATATTCTAATTGGATTTTTTTCCTTAATAATGGTTTATACTAATCTCATGAAACCACCAAAGCATATACCACGGGAGTGTCTTAACCAAGAGTATAGAATGGCTCGTTGTCATATACCAGGATACCCTAGGTCAAGCCTGAAACACCTTGTCTGAGTTTTCAAACCTAGGTATATCTGTGTCATAGTTGCCTCTACCTTCTCATATCCAGACAGGGATATATTTGCTTGATAAACCACTTACTCTATACATAGCAAAATTAGGGATGTTTTATTAGAATTTGTATCATCTTTAAGGTTCTCACTATGGAAATCTATTCCTTATCTCCAAAAATAAAGAGACTATCATCTGATATCTACTATAGAGACCCAAGCCTTTTATATATAACTACAAGATTTTAAGCATAATTATACATCGGAGTACACTCCAAGGATCATTAAGTCTAGTTTATTGGAAGACTATGTACATAAAACATAATATATGGGGCTAAAAATATTTCTTTATTTATTATACATAAAGAGATCATAACATCCTTTGAGACCTTACAACTTCATAGGGTACCCTGGGGAACACAGGAACAAAGGGATGAGCTAAAAAGCCCAGTAGGGGAATTAACATAAGGATACATCTTAAGAACATGAGTTAAGATGCAAGACATAATGATAAAAAAGCACGGAACATATGAAATAATATAATATAAGCATCGGATCATATATACATGGAATCATATAAATATGGAATAATCATAAGACATTTCTATAGTACGGGTCAAGGCTGACCTCCAATCCTGTTACCCATTTGAGTACGGGTCAAGGCTAACTGCCAATCCCGTTTCACATCGCATCTCATGTTACATAACATTACCCAATTCATTGGATCACTATCTATTCACACCCATCTCAAAATTTTCATGAATATTATTGCCACATAAATACTCCTTCCACACTAATAATCATACAGAATCAACCATACAAAAACATAAGGTTACCCATGGAAACAATTAGGTACCACCACCATGAAATAAATCATAAACAATGGGAATACCATGAAAGTTTCCATGAAATAAAAGAATTATACCTGGACATTAAATAGGCATATATCATGGTATGTGATTTCAAAAAAGAGTTAAAAATCTTAAGAAATATATTTTGGAAATTTTAGCATTAAAACATTTTGTGCGGTTTTATGGAAAATGCTATAGAGCATTTAAAATAGAAAAGGGAAAAATCTTTAATATAAAACCATAATGTTACCAAGAAGGTTTTAATAATAATAATAATGGTTTTATAAATACAATGGAGGATTAAAATATAATATAGAGTTCACCTGAAATCAGGTTAGAATTCGAGAATATCCTTTAAAACATGATTGCTTATCGGGGGGTATCGAGGTGGGAATCACTAAAAACATGTGTATCCCGAAAAGAGAATGAGGGATGGATATTGGAAAATGAGTATGGAGCATAAAAAAGTATGTATAATTTGTACATAAAAATAAAATACAACATTAATTGGGTAAAAATAAAGATAGAGAAACCCGAAGGAGTAAAAGAGGTTTTGGCAGAATTCATTACAGATTATTGTAATAGTGTTGGGTGTACCTAAAAGGTATTTTTTGAGATAGAATGGGGTTTATAATAACATATAAATCAGGATTTAAGTATGAGAAAGGTGATATATAATACCCCTTAATTGGGGATCACACATAAAATGGAATAATATATAGGACAATCTGGAAATAAAAGTGAAATGTGGAGGATCTCTTACCTTAAATCTATTGGTGTTATCCACTTGTTATTAAAGACCTGAATAAACAAATTAGTTTTATTAATTAATAATTCCAGAAACCCTTCAATAATTAATTGGTTTATTATAATAATTTTAAGTACACTAAAAAAAAGTTTTGATTGGTTATGAGGTTCAATTTCATTATTCGGGCTCATTATATTACTTGATTTTAATGATCGGTTCAGTTATATTTATGTTTAGATAAACATGTAAGATGAAAATGGTTGTCAATAATTGAAGTTATTTTATATTAGTTAAAATAAAGGATATTACATGGTTTTAAATTTAATTTGGTTACTTATATTGAAGTCCAACTATTATATAAAACCAAAGTGACAACCATTTTTGTTAATCGGTGGGTTTGATTACAAAGAACATGTTTTTATTTATAAATTAATACCATTTGTAAAAAAATATTAAAGAATAAATATAGGATATATTACATATATATAATCTGGTTCAACCATAATAAAAATGATTTCATGACCAAATTTAATGATGATAATAGAAATTGATAAATAGTTGTCCTTGAATGTTATGAATTAGCACATCTCAAACGGTGCTTTCATTCCTTTCAAATAAAAGGTGGGGAAAGGAGAGAAGATAACGAAATATTCCATTAACATAAAAAAATTCTAGTACATGTATGTTATTGGATTTATAATACTGTTTGGATGAATGTAGGTGTGGAATGAAACAAAATTAAAAAGAACATAAATGAAAAGAAGGAATTGGAAAGAGGAATTTACATCTTGAAACATCCTCCTCTGAGAACCTCTTAAGGGGAGTGGCTTTTTGTATTTTGAAGAGGCTAGAGGATTTTGGAAATGGGTGAGAATCTTGGAGAGAGATTCGGGAAGAATTTTGGCAACTAACAAGGCTTGAAAAGAGTGAAAGGAAGAGATAAGAATGGAAGGTTAATCCCTTATTTTTCATTTATTGTGAATTATTAGATTTCACTATTCATTAAAAATTCTTGTATTTCTGAAAAATCCAAAACAATTTACCCTAACCATTTTTTGACGTGTAGAATCCAAAACAAAAGTTCATTTTTCTAAAATAATTTTCTAAATATTATAAATTTAATATTTAATTAAATTCATAATTTATTATTAAAACCTGTTTTTAAAACATTAATTAATTTATTCTAAAATACAGGTATATCAAAATATCACTTGAATATTATTTTTATACTATCATAGGTAAGGTTAATATTAATTATAGTATATCACTACTCATAAGGGTATTTTATTATTCATAAGGGTAGGTTAATATTCACCAAATTTTTTTTTTCTTATAGGACTTCAAATAACTTACTAGTCACAACAGTGTATGTCAGATTTTTGAAATTCCAAACACATAAGTGAGAATCATATGTTTAAAGGTCACATAACACTTAGTAGTTCATTATGTTGTGTTTTGATTGGATTTTATGACATACTTATGTGAATGTAATTTCCATTGAAAAACATCGGGTCCTTGCAGATAGGCACACTAGACAACACAGTTGAAAAAAAAAGTGTATCCCAGTTTTGTTTTCCGATTTCGGGTATCCATGTACCAAATGAGAACCATAAGAACCCATGAAATCTAAGAAATTTTTTGAATTGGTTATTTATGTAATTTAAGGCTTTCAAATAAAATTAATAATTATTCATACTTTAATTAAAATTATGGGTCATTACAATATCCAGTGTATGAATATAATGAAAACATGAGGCCTCATCATTACCACAAATATATTCTATGATGAGATCCCTCCTCCAAGAATCATATCACACTATAGGAAAAAGTGTGTTATCATTAAGTCATCTCAAAAATTATTCTTCAATAATAATATTCATCCCTAGGGGTCAACTATAATATCTAGGAATTAAACTAGGGATATATAAAGAAAAGTGCATCTCATGCATATGTCTATGAAAACAACATCTATGATAGAAGAGACATATGCCATACCTCTAATATTCCATGGATCCTAAATACTATAGGAATCCATTTCCTATAGTTTAACCCACCATTTTCAATATCTCCCTAATCCTAAAAGGGAACAGTATGGGGTGGTGGTGGAAAAAGTCAAACAATCATCCCCTTCCATTTTCCGTCCCTCCACCTCCATATCAGCCTAGAACTTGAACTCCTAGATCCAGTTTAGAAAATAGTAAAATTACATTTCCATATATTTTTACAATAATTATGACCTAATTATTTCCATAAATCCCTTACTACATCAATGGAGAATAAGGATCACTTATATAATGGATTACATTTTTATTTTTAATGTTTTTGAATATTTTGACAAACTCTTACATAAACAACTCATTTTGGAATGAACTCAAAATTCATTAAAAGATCATTCCCCCTATTTAACCACTATTTTCTCATTTCAAAATAGGTCATCAATATCATTCTTTTGAAGTTATATATATAAATAAAATGTTCAAAACCATTCTTTAAAACATAGGGAAAAGAAAACATAAGAAGTGTGAGATCAAATACTATAAAAGAGTAAACATAATTATTCAAAATAAAATGTAATCAATAAGAATAATATTACATAAATTAGTTATTAATTAATCATATTTCATGATATAATCATAAAATAACTCATACCTAAAAACACCTAGAACATAAATTATTAAAAACATGGAAAAGGAAAGAGTTATCTAAATAAATAATAAAAATCAATGTGATGTCAATCTTAATCATGAGAAACATTACAAACACATAAAAAGAAAAGATAAAAAAAATAAGTGTATCTTGTACGATCATCACATTTAACCCTTACAGAACCATTATAGAACCCCTAAAAATGGAATAACAAATATGGGTTGCTTCCATATTTAGTGTACCCAATTCATTAGTTTTTCTATCTGAGTGTACCCATCATATAAGATATAAAAGGATCACCCAACACAATCTGGGGAAAACTATAATGTAAAATTTATAATATCCTAATACATATATAATTCATTAAAACACATTGAAACAACCTTTATTCTTTTTAAAATATAGTTAAACCATTGAATGTAAATGGGTTCCGCAAAAATCCATTTGAAACGTGGTTAACCAGTGGAAATGAAATGAGTTTCAAAATTATCTATTTGAAATATTATTAACCCATGGAAATGAAATGGGTTTTAAAACAATATCATTGAAAAATTATGAATGCATGGAATGGAAATGGGTCCCAAAAAATCTCTTTGAAACATGATTAACCCATGTAAAAGAAATGGGTTAAATAATAATATTATTGAAACATGATTAAGCTGTGGAAATGAAATGGGTTAAATAACAAATCTCACTGAAACAAACATAATAAATCAAAATAAAGAATGTGAATGGTATTAATAAAAGATAACCTCTGGTTAGGATAAGTAAAAATGTCATTTTTTGAAATTCATAAATGTAAATACTATTAAATGATAAATAAAACATTCTTGAAGAAATAGTCATTAAAATTTACAAAGATTCCCATACCACATTGAAACATTTGAACCATTTAACCTATAACTGGAATAAAAAAATAAAAAGAAAAATTTTAATACCTTTTGTATAAGGTTATTCATCTTATAAAATGAAATATTAGAAGTATATACACCAAAAAAATATAGGTGTATAAAATATCAAATTTCTTATAGAATGAAAATTATGATAAAAGTCCATTACCACACGAGAAAATTAGAAACCATAAACCCTCATGAAAGAATAATCTCTAAATAAAAAATTATATACCATGATGATAAATGACTTTGAAATATAATATATAAAAATGTAAATAGATACTCCACATATAATACATACGTAGTGATTCTGATTTATGCCTCGTGATGGAAAAAAGCGATATAAGAATCTCTTACAACCATGGTAACATTTGAATCTGAAACCCAAAAAATATTAATAATAATATGAAACATTTATTTACCATTAATATAAATGTAATAATGATATAATAAATCTATAGTGGTAGTATATACATCACACTTAACATGTATGTGTGATTATGTGATTAATCTCATAGATGTAAAAAGTGAGATGACAATCCCCTACCTCGAGTCTGATTTGTCATGATTCTTCTCTATATTCTAAAAATAATAAACTTATTTTAATTATATAAATTATTCATAAAACTTGTGATTGATATTATTACTTTAATTTCCCTTATAATCAAGTAATAGACATTTACTTAGTCAATAATGATTATGTCGAATGTTTTGACCATTTTCGGCTTATGCCTCAAAACTGACTTCGATAAGACGACAATTGTAAATGATTAAATTATAAAAATATCAAAAAAATCAGTTAGTAATAATAATATTTATACATTAATTATACTTTTAAAAATTATCATGAATTATTTCTATGAAAAAATGACCGACATTACAATTATGGAAACGATAGTTTCTACATACGCATGAGTAACCATATCATTTTTCAATGATCATTATAGAAATAAGGATGTATAATTTATCTCTATATAATTATCATTATATTATAAATAATACATATTTTAATCATATATAATTTTATATATAATTGTTTTTCTATAAAATTAATCACATCCTATCTTGGAGGTTGTAGTCTACATGTCCACGAACAAAATGATAACTTTTTCAATGTGTGAATGGGTAATAAAAAATTATATATTTTCATTAAATGGAATAAATATTATCATTATATATTATATATTTTATTTATTTCTCATATTTTTAATTAAACCCATCAATAACTAGTTCCATGAAATGTGTGAACATATCACCTAGATTTGAGGAGAAGGTAGTCCAAACGCTCACAAAAAATGTTATCGTATTTAAAGAAAATTGAACACATAAAGGTATGTGATATATAAAAACTAAATATGAATGAAGAAAAAATAATCATCATATATATATATATATAATAAAAAATTTCAGCCATCACGGCTCCCAATCGTTAGAGTTTGTAATTGAAAAATGAAAGACATCATTATCGGAGGCGGTAATTCGTCGTACAATAATGGTAATTGAATTAACATTTGTTAGAGATGTGTGTACGTGTAGGTATAACTCTTTATATAACAAAATCATAGGATATTTATGATTTTTTTATATAATCATGTTATAATAATAAATAAAATAATAGGAGATGGAAAGAATTTATAAATTCCTTTTGATGAAAGTTACCACTTCTTCAGGTAACTGCTTTTGGTTTTCACTGAAGGACATTTCGGTTGGATTTCAGCTCAATTTGGGGACTCTAGGGTTAGACAAGGGATTTTGGGAGACTGTTTTTTAAAATTTGATATTATACAAAGTGTATTGAAATGTGTTTTGATGGGGAAGTGTTAATTCCATTTTCTTATGTATAGGGAGTGACAATATTGTGAATACCAAAAGGTATTCAATATTTGGAGTTCTTGATTACCTAATCAGATTAAAAATTAAAAAAATAATGTATTAAAGTAACTTTTTGGTTGATAAAAATTACTAACACACAAAAATTTGTTCAATTTTATTATTTTGTTCCATAGTCTTTAAGATTCCATATATTTATCATTTTGGTAACTAGTTGTATAACCTATGTAATTTAACCCCAAAGAGTAAATTAGAGTGAGAATTATTAAAAGATATGTCCCAAATAACTTGTGACATTATAACCAATAGGTGTTATTGTCTATATATGGGTAACATATTTCTTTTGGACAGGTTTCTAGGTCATTTAGGACCTTGAGTTTATGGTTTAGTCCTTTGTGAAGCTTAATTTTACCCAAATCAATGTAAAATTTTTTAAAAACTTTAACATATATGTTTGGAAAAAAAAATTGATGTTATTATAATATAAAAAATATACTGGTTATATACATTTATGTATCATTTTAAATATTAATTTCCTTTATGTGTAAAATTAAATTTTAAATCTACTCACACAGACGTCGTGAGAAAGTGGGGTTTTTAAGTTAACATTCTCAAAAGGTCATTAGGGTTTTGTATCTAAATAAAAAATAAATATTATTCCAACGAATGAAATTATATAAATAAATATATAATTGATCTATTTTTAATTTAAAAAAATTTGAATAAAATCTACAATTGATAAATATTTATCAAAAAATGATGTTTTCATCTAAAATGCAGTATTTTTCAAAATTTATCAAAAATTGAAACTTCTCTAAAAAATGACAAAAATTAACCAACATAAAATATTTATATTCTAATATAGAAAATGAATTTTATTTTTTTATATCTAAAGTATAAAGGTATCAAAAATTAAATATAAAATAGGTTCACTGTTAAAAGGCAGTAAAACTACCATTTAAAAATATACATCTAGTTATAAATAAAATTAGATTAATTATTATATGAAGCCTATAAAATTTATTGGATGAAGGTAAAAAAATTTATAAAAATGTGTAAACATAATATAGTTAGTCTTATTCACATAAACCAATATAATTTCTAGGGGATCACTTCCATATAAAATAATAACATCATCGATATATTATTGTTCGGTAATACTCAACCTTTCATGTAAAATAATTTATTAAAGGGATTAGATATTCCATGAAACTCATGAAAAACATTGTGTTCTATGTGAAATAATCTAAATGATTTATTATGTATAAAAAATATATTAAATTATTATAATATAATTGAAATAATATATTTCATAAAATATAGGGATGTAACATCTGACATCACTTAAAATTAATTTCTCCTAAAATCTATGAATTGGTTATAAAAAATATAATCATTTATAATATTATCTTATTGAACCCCACATTTTAAAAAAGGCTTAATAAAAAATCATCTTAAAAATAGAATGTGGGAAGATAAAGATCCCCAAAAGATGTGAATAACTAGGATTCAAAAATGGGATATCATTGGTCGGAAATTAAAATATTTATATGGAAGGGAAAATTAATTCTAATTGACTAATAGAGAGTGATAGTGAAAATGGACATGAATAAGTCAACGATATCAAAAACCTAAGCCAAATGGGTGTGCAAAAGGTCATTGATATTATCAGAAAAGATGGAAATACGGTAGTATTTAATTTTACGATCATTTAATTTTTTTTAAATATTTCTCTTAGTATCTAGTTAAAGAGGAAATACACATACTTGATGAGTTTAATTTCATCCTTTAATCAGTTTCCATCAAAATATCTTATTTTTTTTCCAAATGAAGAGTATTCGAGATAATGTTTTAGTTATTGAAAAAAAAATTAACATTTAAAGACCATATATCAATAAATGGGATAGTCAATCTATTCAACCAGTCATTAGAATTTTACCAAAACCAAAAATGTTAGCACATAGTAAGATAACTCCCAAAATGAATAAATTTCCATATGGTATAATATTATTAATATTTATTACCTAATGTTGAAACTAAATCATTCCATAAATAACTATTCCTAAGGTTCGTCAAAAATTTCATGACTGATTTTGAAACCTAAATACTTGAAGTATTTGATCATATATTATTCCAAGATAAACAAAAAATTATTCATCAGATAAATTTACATATTTTTCCTAAATAAACTTAATCATTATCTGAAAATAAGTTTATACTAACTAGGACATCATGTTTTCTACTTGTATTGCATTAAACCATTATTATCCTTCTGAAATGGGTTTATTCCCCACTGCCTAACTAGATGTGATGCGATGTCACTAAGCATATGGTTTAACCCCATTTTCATTTAAACACAAAAACTAATTCCTCTCCAAAAACATTTTATTTTGATCCTACGAGTTAAAAACATCTCATCCAAAAAATGCCTCAAAAATGAATTTTTGATTTCATCGCTTAAAACCCTAATCATGTGGCTTGTAATTTGATCTTAGGATTATCCTTAATCTTATATACTAAGGAAGGTATCTATAAATATTAATATATACTCACATGAAAACCTTTTAATGTACAATGTTATATAAATTAACCTTTGATTGCTACTATAAATGGCCAAAACCTGTACTCCTGAAAATTCTCTAAAAACATAATAATTATATTCCCACCATTATGTTGATAATTGAGAAAATAATCTTCCTATCAAAAGCTTAAAAAATCATATGATAACATGGATCACTTATTTACAAGATGAAATATTAGGTTTAGAGTTTTAGGAAATTCGGAAAAACTCATTCATAAACAACTGAAATTAGTTTATACTCATAAGTAGTAAAAATAACATTTATCCCATTTAAAATAGATTTTCTTATATTAAAATATGTCATCAACATAATCCTTGTGAAATAAATTATATACATAAATCATTCAACACTAATCTACAAAACCTTTGGAAAAGGAAACAGAATGAGGGTGATCTGAAATGCTCAGTAAGGGTAAACCTAAACATTAGCAATTAAATGTCATCATCATGCATAAGATTATATAAAGTAATGATGACATAATCAAATATCATGAGTGAATAATAATAGAACATGTAACATTACAAGCATCACCATTGGATTGAGTTGATGTGGATGTTCTACTTTTCCTTAAGCAACAACGCCAAGGTGCGAAATGCCAGAAATAAATGATGAGGGATTTATAAATGAATACAGAATGATTTTCTATTTTAAATAAAAACAACCTAACCAATGTTCCATTCCCCATACATCTATATTAATAATTTCAATAATGTATTAAAATTCAACATCATACTAATAAAAACAACAAAAAACAATACCAATATAAAATTAGATTACCTAGAAGAAGACTCACACAATAACCCAAGACACTATGACATCACTCCATAGCTACTCACCAAGCACCAAGCTCCTATTTCAAAAGACCACCCAAGCATCAGAGTATACAACTAATGAGATGAGATAAGTAACCTTTCCTCATTTCATGGAATAGAACTTCTTCAAAACCACCAATGTTCCAAAGTAGGATGCGAGTAATGAAACTCTGTATATTATCCCAAATTATATTCCCTACTAACTCAATTAGGATAGAACATGTTAATATGATTACACAATACAATATATATAATTTATTTAAATAGTTCAATAATTACCTTCATGCCAAATACATACATACCAACTCATTTTACCCAAAATAAAACATTTTATGTAAAGAAATCAAATAATTCATTACTCATTTTTTCCATTTCATGCTGGAATAAACCATTCCATCTTGAATGTCCACAAACATATCTCAGCCATACACATGAAATTACCGCACAAGCCAGGTGTTACCATTGACAGTGGAACATCACATGCATAACTCATAAACTTTTTATAGTAGTACATCACGCAACATTCCAATCGTATGATGATGGTACTTCATTCCACCTATCCTCCACATTCTACGCATTCTGAAACACTTAATACAATAACCATGACAATTAATATATACCCAAAATCATATCAACCAACAATTTCCAAACCAAATAAATAACTTAATTGAAGAAACATTTCCAATAGACATGTCAAACTGTTTCAATAAAATAAACAGTACTTTGAAGTCTCCCCTAAGCCAGATTCATTCCAAAAAACATTCCAAAAAATTATACCAAAACCCTTTCAATACATTTATGTAAAACATCAATTCAACAAAACAACACTTTTATTGAAAACCATTTTCACAAACTATTTCCATAGATCAACGAAGAATCCTGTTTTGAAATCATCATTTTCAAATCTAACAGAAAATAAAAATTCACAATAATATCATATTTCATTAAAAACTCATAATCAACATCAATGGGATTTCCAAAAAACATCACAGATAATTTTTACAATCAATGTAATGAAAAAATAATAATTTCAATTCAAAGCCTTCAATTTCTAGATAAAGAAATTGAGATTGTAGCTACCCACCACTAGGGTTTTGGAAAAAATTACCAATAACACAAACACTATCCAAATATGGATGAAAAATCAAGAAACCCACCTTATATCCATTATCATAAAATCATAAGTTACATGTATAACAATTATTGAAGAAAAAATCCTAGATCTATCCATAACATAAGTAAATCTCTGAAACTGATAGAGTGAAAATTGTATATCTAATAAAATTCATGATACTACCATGAATAGAGACTTACCAATGGAGATCCATCTTCAAAGAACATATAAAACCCTTCAAATCACGTTTTTAATTATTAGGAGAGGTTCCCTAGCCATAGAGAAAATTAAATAATGAATGAGGGTCAAAATGGTGCTCAAATGGGGTGTTTTAGTTTTAAAATTGAGTGATATACTTTATTAAAAACCCACTTTTAAACCATTTATGGTTAGCTATGGGGTTAAAAAAACTATGCACTAACCACGCACCTACAACTTCATCAAGATGGACCTAACACATTTGATCCACATTGTTAGAATAATTGTACAACAACCGTATTGAAGCCCATTATCCAATTTTTCAAGGATAGGCAGGGGAGGATGCGTGGTCTTCCATATAGTGCACCTTGACTACTCCCCCCACCCCTAGCACGCTTCCTCATCTTTCATTGTTTTTTGGGAATGCTTCATTTTTTTACTAACCATGCTCAAAATTGGAACCCCTGGAAATGATATAAATCCATTTGTCTCTTCCTCTAACTGGCAGAAATAGTACAAGAAACTAGTACTGAACCGCCCTGGCCCACACCACTAGCTTCCCGTAGGTTCCTCTCTGTAATCAGCACCTGGATTACAATAGCATCTATTGAAGGCAACCTGAAAAAATTCACCAATTCTCAGATGTCATATCGAAGACCATCCACAAAGCGTCGGGCTCTTGACGTCTCATCACCCACCAAAATGGTTGGAAAACGCTGAAGCTCGGTGAAACAAGAAGAATAATCCATCACCGACATAGCTCCCTGATGCACGTTCATGAACTCTTTAGCCTTATCTACCCTCAAAATCTCTAGGAAGAAGAATTCATAGAAGGATGTCTGAAAATATTCCCATGACATGTCTCTGTGATGCTCTTTCTGAGTGGTAGCATCCCACCACCTCTTGGAGGAAAAACGCAGTATATAAGTCGCGAGCTTGACCCTCCGCCCGGGAGGCATCTCAAGATGCTCGGAAATAGTCTGCATAGACCCTAGCCAAGACTCCTCAGCTAGTGGTTTTCCATCCTCTGAAAACGTAGGTGGATGTTACTGCTAAAATCTACGAGTCAGCTCAGCCGTAGATGTGGCATCCGGCGGTGCTCCCTGATAGGTCTGCATAAACCGCATAAAGCCTTCACGGAACTACGCCTCCATGCTTGCGTCCGGTATAACAGCTGGCACCGCATCTGGAACTGATTGACGATCAACTGTTATCCCATGTCCTACCATCTCTGGAGTATACTCATTTCCTCTTTCTTGGCGAACAACAAGTGGTCGTCTTGGCGGCATGACTCTACAAGGTCAAACGCACACCTTAGATCAATATTATCATAGACTGAAAAACAAAGGTACCAAATGGGAAACAAGAGGAAGAAGGCATTTAATATTTTCAAAACAAGACTACACGGTGTGTATACTGACTTCACGGCATGTACCTGACTTCTCTTCCCCTACCTGGGTCCTTCTACCTGGCTAAGCCACATGACTCCCGTTGAACAAAACTACACGGAGTGTATATAACCTACACGACATGTATGGTGTAATTTTATAACTTCCTGTGTCGTTTGTGACACGGTCGACAACTTGACTTGATATTACATGGTGTGTTACACCCACACAGGGCATGTACACCACCCCGTTTTCGAACCACACGGCTAAGTCCACACGGTCTGTCCTCGGACAAGACTACACGACGTTCCCCACAGGCACATGGCATGTACTGGATGAGCTCCACCGACCCGTGCTATTAGTCACACGTCCAGATACATGGCTCACACTACACGGCATGTTCCATATTCAAACAGTGTGTATACGAAAGGATTACACCGACCCGTGTTGTTAGTTACATGTCCGGATCCAAGGTCAGACTACACGGCGTGTTCCATAGTGGACACGGCGTGTATGTCTTAAGGTCCCCTTCGTTCGTGTTTGTTAGTTACATAGGAAAACTCTGGGTAAACACTACACAGTGTGTAAAAATGGTACACAATGTGTTATTCAAAGAATTTACCTTCCCCGTGTCCCCGCCCACATGGTCTATGACACGGAAAAAGACTACACGGTGTGTACATAGGGCACACATCGTTTACTTAAAAAATATACTTTTCTTCCCAAACAGAAGAACACATGGCGTGTGTCTGAGGAACTAAACGTTGTGTATCCTGGTTTTTCCAGACATTAAGCCTTAGATACTACTCTGGAACCAAGAAAAACCACTAAAACAACTCTTAAGTTCCAGATTCTGACCTCGTTAGGGACCATACTCCCCGCGAATAAATGTTTGGAATCTTATCTGAGTTATAAATATGGTAAAAAACCAATGATCCACAATATTCCGGTCAATGAGGTCTCGTACTACCCAATAACCAATGTTTGGCATTCATTCTTCCAAGGCCTCACACAAACATACCCTATCACATAGTAGGTATTTATCAAAGAAGCTATCACAATAGCATTATTTTCTAGCACAAAAACTATCACACAACATGTAATTTCTAATTCACCCACATGGCATGGAACTATGCACGACATGTGATTCTAACATGTGCCTAAATGATGCATGAGATGGAATACCCTCATATCATCGTGTATCAACTAAATAGAACCCATAGATAAGATATAAACAGGACAATCACAAGTGCTTCACCCAACGGTGAAATCAAATCAACTGTAAAATTGAAAAATCAATTGCAATTACCGAGGTAGACTAGCTTTTCCCTGTACACAGGTTAGCTACACCCGGACACAACTTATTACCAACTACCGTTCCCATCCTATCCCTGACTAAGGATCGAAATAGTAAGTCAAAGAAAATAATTCCTTTGATACCACTTTGTAACGTCCCGTATCAGGGTGACACTCAACGGGTGCCACGAACCCGGTTGGTCACATGACCTCAAGCACATTTCTCCAAATGCTAGAGGCTACAGACTAGCAGCGAGGGCCTAGGTCTGATAGTGGGGAAACTATGCCCTCATTTTTCAAAGTGTACAGTAGTGGAATTTTGATATAGATCATACAACATCAGCGGAAGCAGTAAACCATACAAATTTAAAATAAACAAAAATAGTAAATGATAACAAGAGGTTATATAGATAATGATGCAACATGTCTCATGTTCTAAGAAAACAAGAAGAACATGTTACACAGTAATGCAATACAATACAATATAGAGTATAGAGTACCGCAAATCAAAACAAAACAAAACTGCCGGCAGCATCGCAAGCCTAAGCTCGATCCCATGCTCCCCTACTCCTCAACAATAATCAACTATCTATATAGGAACCCTTTCTCTTATCCACACCTGCAGAAATGTAATCTGTTTGGGGTGAATACATGATCCAAACAGGGCGTGAGAAATAAATCCCAGAAGGCCCAACCAAAGTCCCAAGCTCAACTGTGTGTAAACATGCAGCAACAATGTGCAAAAGTAAATGCAATAAACTAAGAAGTACTCAAAAGTAACTTTCGTTACCAATTATATTTCCATTTTAATATTCATTTAATCATTCATTATAAGGAATCCACCACAGTGAATTTATATGTAAACAGTTAGTGACCTTAGACACGAAAACCCTTACTCTTAGGTAATCAGAAATGCAACCCGCAGGTACTTTCCCACAGGCATAACAAATATTTCCCCCATGCGTATAAAGTGTCACCCTCAAGCACAAAGTCTATTTCCCACTGGCACAAAAGAATTTTCCCTCAGGCCGAAATAACAACTGCCCTAATGCTAAAGGTAACAAAGCCCTCATGCTAAGTGATGCACTGCCCTTAGGCTAAGCAAGTAAACGGGCCATGCCCAGTATATAAACAAGAAATACACATACAATTCCTCTCAAGTAAATTCAGTAAACATTATTACAATGGCATACCCTCGGGTATCCTGGCCAAACTGCTAAATAGAGGAACACACCCCCGGGGTGGTGCTGGATCCCAGAAGTGATCCCACACAACAATTTATTATCACATTTAATTACCTATGAAATTTAAGGTATTCAAAATAGCCAAGGCCTCATCCAAACGACACCCCAACATCGTTTCGTGGCTCAACGGTACACAAAAACACACAATAGTTGGAAATTAAACACCAAACCACCTTCCTCAAACACTGCTGAACAGTATACATGAACGTCGCTTCTTGAAACGCCTAAAGACGACATAGATCTGGGTTAGAATAAAACACATTCAAATGTAAATGAATTTCCCTTGGTAAATAATTTTCAAGAACTATGCAAGGAGGAGGAAGAACTCACCCGTGCGGTTCCAGGGAGATGGACATTGCAAAAAATGGATTCCTGACGCTTGATCTGGAGCTCCTCGAAGGTTCATCCCTCTCTCTTGACTCCTTCCTCTAGTTCTAAGCCTTCCCTATGAACATGGGAGGCTACTTCCTAATTTAATCCAAAAAAACAGACTACACAACATTTGCTTCTCAAGTACACGACATGTACTTTCCATTTATTAACTGTTCCTATGGCGGCTTCTCTCTAGCGTGGCATTTTTCATATGTCGACATGAGTACACGACGTGTTTTTCCTGATTACATGGTGTGTACCATTTCTCAGCTGGTGGCTTCCTCCAACGCCTTACTATTCACCTACCGACTGACTACACAGCGTGTAAATACCCACTACATATCATGTAGTCAGTTTTTATACCTTTCATCGCAAGCATGACTACACACCTCGTGTACTCAGCCCACATGAGCAAAGTACACGGTGTGTGGAGAAGTACACGGTGTGTAGTCCCAAAATTTAGGATTTTATCCATTTTTATTATTTTCTCAAAAAACACATAAGGAAAAGTGAAAAGAAGAAACACATACCTAAAAACTAAGAACCGGGTTCATACAAGATTAAGCCAAACTAGCACAAGGTACCCTAAAGTGATGTAGTCTTCTGGGTGATGGCGTCCCTACCAGGGATACTTCCTGAAAAATATTTGTTGAGATTCGATGTTGGGTTAGGATAATGGGGAGGTTTCTAACATATCCTAGCTGGTGGGGGATCAAATTCCTACTTGTTTAGTAATAGGGGTCCTATTCATGGAAGCTTTCCATAAAAGAAGCATGATTTGGGGCTTACATCGGTGGAGAAGTCCCTTTTTGAGATTGATATGGAACATATTCCCAAAAAAAAGGCCTTGATGAACTGTGGTTGATGATTAGGTTAAACCATTGAGAAGGATACCATTTGAGCTTTTACCTTAGATAGATATCCAACTTATCTAGTTAGAGGAAGGAATTAGAGTTCTCAAATTTCATTTTTTGGGGCTTACAACTATGTGGAAGCCCATTTACGTACTGTGTGGATGTTTTGATCATCACTAGCTTCTAATACCATGTGATTTATACTCGGTGTGAGAAAAAAAAGAATGTGTAAGATTCAACAAACCACACACATTTCCTTCTCTGATGATGGAAAAATGTGAACTATGGTGACAGAAGAGTCCATAACGAGAGTTCCACCTCCTATGATCAAAGGGGCATACTCGATGAGGGACAACCTAAAATTGGTTCTCAGAAAGGGGATGAACGTTACTTTTTGTGGAAGGAAAAATTAAGTATGATTTCCATAAATTATCACTGGAAAATATCTAAGGTAAAGTCCAATGATTACTCATAATTCTTATAAGATGGATTTTTATGTCAGTATCCCAAAGATGAAACCCATGTTACCATGTGAATGTAATCTTAGGGACATTACGAGGGTTCGTACCATTATGGGTATTTCCAAGTGACTTTTCTTATTAGAGGTAAGTTAACTCAGAAGGGTTCACTAATTCACCTAGTGGTTTTATCAAATAGGGATGGTCTCTATGGAAGAGGCTTTGTCCTAGTGCCATTGGACTGGTTAGTGGAGGGGCTACGGGTGATGCAATGGAAATAGAAAGAAATTATCACAACTAGAGGGTGGAACCCTCGAGAATACCACATTCCACATATCATTTCCTTATGTAGTATGGGATTTACTTCACATAGCATATTTTTATGCGAGTGAATGGGGGAATCTGCATACCATAGTTGTATACAGACCTAGATTTGTTCTACCTTACATTTTTCACATGGAACCATCTTCCACTGGTGTAGTGCTTTACTAATTGGGGTTGAGATCCTACCACATACCCTTGTGGTACATGAGGCTGAGTTTTGGATGCGTACCATGGCGATATGTGGGGTTGAGTTATAGCTGCATACTATGATGTTACATGAGGTTGAGTTCTATCAGCATAGTGATTTTATATACGGTTGAAGCTTCTTCCCATGTAAAATTTTTCTACACGTGACACTGATATAAAGAAGGAGAATTTGTCCTACACTTTGCAAGAAATTCATCCTTAAAGGATGTTGGGTTCATGATATACAATTCTTATTACATTTTATTCATTCATGGTACGTGACTGTATATGAATATATGGAATCTTCATAAAATCCCATCTTTGTGGTACTATCTTCTTCCATGCCTTCTTTGATCGATCACGTCTGAAATTCTTCTTTTCTGTCCTCCAGAATTCTATTTCCTTCTTATCCCTCTCTATTGGTTCCCCTTGGGAACCATTTATCGATGGAAGAGAAGCTAGATTGATGGTTCGCACGACACCTTTTTCAGAAACCCATGGAATAATCACCGATCTAGTGGATGCATTGGTCAATAGATGACGACGAGAGTTGTAGTTCACCGAGGTAAAAATCACTACCTCGGTCCCTCAAATGATATCACTCGTAGGATTCCATTCACTTTTCCTCACTCGTTAAACATTCGATTCCAAAAAATTGGTGTTTGGTTTGGATTTTTCCACAACTGTTTCGCGAATGAGATCATACTTTGGAGACCGTCATCTTCATTTTTCTACCGTGAACCATTTGTTTGTGGGTGGTTCATTGCATGGACCACCATGTGGAGTGTTAGTCTATGAAGGATGTTTTCTGTTTGCATTCCAGCATTTTATTTTGTTGATTTTTATCTTTTAAATATTCTTATTCAAGTTTTCAATCATTTTATTTTTCTTCCTTTTACAAAATTATGGGAGTATTGAACTTTCCCTTTGAAATTTCTTTAGGAAATAATAAATACACTCTATCAGAACGTGGTCTGATCTATATGATAATAATCCTATTCCAATTTAGAAATAATTTCTCACATAATTTAGTTTTCAGTATAAGGGTATACATGTAGGAGGGTACCACACCAATATAAGGGTTCCCCAAATCATTTTTCTTTCAAAAATATTTGGTGACTTATCCTCTCCTGTGATTCTCACTCTTTCTCACGTCATCGCCCCACAAACCATTCATAGTACCTTTTTTAGACAACTTGACTAAAAACCCATGATATGAGCTTTGAACCTTTGATTGGTCAGTTTGAATATTCGTGTAGCGACGATTGATGTGAAACTTACCCGTTCCACAAACCATCAGTTCATTGGCCAACACTTAATTGGCCAAAACCTTCCAAGATTTTTTGAAGTATCATTTTTTTGATGATGCTTCTCACAGAAAAATGATTAGTAGACATTAATCCTTGAAGTCCACTCATACACGAGGCCTTCAATAGGTGGAATTTCCATCAGACCTTTTCCAATTTTTGGAGGCTAAACTTTTCTTTAACCCTTATAGAAATAATTAACTTCCTATCATCTCAATGGATGAGATTGTAAGATGGGCCTTTATGGTTGAGAATATCGGAGTTGATCTTCCGTCTTATGTTACTCCTTTGGAGAGTAAGATAAAGGATACTGTTTCACTAGAGCTCATGGCCTACCCATTGTATAATAGGTTTCCACATTATAAATTTGGTCACTATGATGACGCCCCCTACCACCAGTTGACCATTGTAGATTTGTAATTCATGTACATAAATCATGAGAGTTTTCTAGGGATAATAATTATTCCATGAGGGTGATCACACTTTATTTGATTCAAGATGATATAACTTTTCTGAATGACTCTATGTGGGCACATATAAATTTATGTTGTCATACCTTATATTCTAAATAAGTTGTCCATGACTATTATTCCATTACCAATCTTTTGCAAAATGAACCTAGTGGAGGAAGGAGATCCAAATGGGATCCTGGGTCTGGAGAGTTCTTTTCCAATGGGTCGGCCTTGACATTCTGGGTTCATGAAAACTGCTTGGAATCCTATACACCATTGGAATATTTCAACCTATACCAAGCGGTGTGGGTCTCCCGATTATCCATTAATTCATTGACAGAGATACTGTCTGAATTTCTCAGACACTGGTGTTCAAGTAAAAACACCATTCACTTATCCTATATTGATGTGGGGATCAGTTTTTGGGATATTTAAAAGATAAGGGGATATCACATTCATACTGAAATGTATGATGAATTATTACCTGAGTCCAATACATGGGTGAATAATTACCATGTATCTCCATTGAATAGGGATCTAATGGTTATTGAAGAAATATTGATTGGTCAAACTCTTCATGAGATATCACTCATTTCATTAGAGGATTGACTAGGGTTTTTCCAATTGGTAAATTGGAAAAGGTTGAATGTTTACTATAGCCGATCACATCCCACTCAACAATCACGGATCATCCCTAGATATTACTAGTTTACCCTCAAGTTAGGTTGATACACCACGTAGGGTAATGAGGTCTAAATAGATATATCTCATGATAATAGACTATTTAGTTTCTTTACCATGATATTATGTGGGTGGATATTCCCTTTCCATGATGTCTACACTAGCGTTAATGCTGGTACCTTAATGATATCAGTTACACTAGCGGATAGAAACCCCATAAACTAATCCATCACTGCATATTCCTAAATTTATGAGTTATTGGGGATGATATAGGAAGGGAGGCCTCTACATCATCTAAGAGCGTGATTTTATTTTTTATATGGGTTTATATTATATAATTTCACCTAGAATGAATATTGACATATCGCAATGGTTCAAAATTTTAATATCATTCCATATCTCTTCGACATTTCTATTGTTAGACCCAAGTATTTAGGAGCTTAAAACATAATTGAATTTTTGAGTGACCTTTATTATTTTATTTTTGTGCCTTAACCCTTTCCATGCAGGGCAGTAATAGATGATGAGAAGGGTTATTCAGAAGTGTTTCTATACATCATCACACTTTGGGATAGAATCCTGATTGTTCACATAGAAAGAATAACAATATGTGTTCCATCAACTCCTTAAAGGTTTTAAAGACAATTTAGATGTCTATAGTGAGTCACATTACACCCAGTCACCCACTTCAAGAGGTAATCTAATCCTATAATCCTTCTCCAACTATGCATGATAATGATGTGGGAGGACTCTGGTATGAAATTAATTATTCTTACCATAGTTTCCTCTACTAAATAATCATTCGAGTATTCTTAATAGTTGGTGGCCAGATACTCTGATGGAACATTGACTACACCAGTCCGATGTGTGAAAAGGCCCTTCACTATTTGTAGTCCATTTTTAATAATTCCAATTACACAACCTCTCTCTATTTATATTGAAAGAAGTCACTACATCCTCTATCACATGTGTTTGGAGGGAACATCCTCTATAAAAAATATATAAATTGAGAGAGACTCAAACGCAATATCTCTTGGTGATATGGTCTGTGGTCATAATGAAGATTCGCCCAGTGGAACATCATTGGCTATCCATAAAGCTGCAATCAACCCCCTAAGATTAGTTCCATATATTGAACCGTCTATTGGGTGGTAAGGTCCCCCTCTTGGGTAACCCATACTAGGGAATCCCCATATTCAATAATTTCATTACCGTACTACATACCTGGAGTGGAGTGGGAGAAAAAATTGAGTTTGAATATCATTAGGAGACATCAAACCATGCAGAGATTGATGTGGCTTCAAATATGAATTATTTCAACTGAATCTCATCTGCTAGCATTTTCTGATGAGAAAGATACCCTATGACAATTTTTTATTAACATAGGTTTATACAGATTTTACTATCGACACATGAACCACATCACGTACCAAATTGATGCATCCTTATAGGATATAACTTCTAAAAAAGGCATCATGTCTTAGTTTAATGATTTGTATTTCCAAAAGAAGTTCTTTTGTAATATTTCCGAAGAGATGAACCACTTAACAGTTGAGGAGTAAAATGCTTATGAACATGTTTTTTCCCAAGAAAAAGTGTTATGGGAGGACGAGGCTCGTGTGGGAAAAAATAGCACAACTAACATCAACAAGATGAAATTTTAAAGCTACAAAATAGAAGGGGTGAGATCTCAGATCCAATTTGAAATGAGTATTCCTAGTGGAGGAAGATAAAGCTACACAATGGAATACTACATAAAAAACTCTTGATGGACCATGTCATACAGTTACTGGTTTACATGATATATCTGATTGTTATACATTGTAATCTATTGTATTTTCGTGTTCGGTTTTTTTGTTTTACTTTGACATCATAGAGAGACTCCATATTGTGGATTTCCCCTAATTTTCAATTAATATAATGAAAATTTTATTACCTACAATGATTTATCATTCATACATTCCTAAAATGAAAATCAATTATTATTAACTAAATTTTGAATGATAGTTTTCAATGAAATGTACATTCGAATCATTATTGGGGATAATCAAATTGAAATAACCAAAAAATTCTCTATCTTTTTTTTTGGATCCAAGGGACTCCACAATAACAAAGTAACTATTATTAGGGTCACGTACAAGACCCTTTATGATTTAGGTCATTTTCTATTATAAACATAAGCTTTTTTATATAATATTTATGATGTGGGCTTAACAGGTATATTATGACCTTTTTAGGCCTCCCTTTGCGAGTTTTCTTCCTAACATGATTTGTGTCTCCTTTGAATATTCAATTACTCAATATTTTCTTAAACCATAAAAAGTGTCGGTTTAGTGAGTTAGTACTCATCTTTTTTCAAAGATTCCCTTTGTGGGGATTCATATTGGTGAGTTTTGTCTCTTTTTCATGGGCATTTTAATGTACTTCAAACCAGACTATCATTATTTATGTATTAGGTTGAAAAAATTTGATCAAGACTGATGTTTTAGGTCCAATAGATGTGACCGAGAATGATGTATTAGATTTAAAATCATTGATCAAGATTTGTAGGTAAATGAGATCAATTAAGGATTCATTGACTGAGGGTGTACCAATATTCTTCACACTTAAATGAGGTGTTTTTCTTGACACTAATTTTGGGGATTGTATATATATAATATAATATGGGGAATGAAATTTATGGGTTGTATGGAAGTAGAAAAATCATATCCTAATTATGAATTTTCCTTTGGTTAAAAGGCCTTTCTTATGGGAAACTTATGAAGAGCCGACGAGTCATTGTGTACATAGTCAAAAATGGTGTCTATGGGACATTAGCCTTACATTTGTAATGTCTAGGTAATTTAATGTAAATTTGTATGTATCAAAACCACTAGGGGTGGATTTTCGAAGGATTGGAGTTTGAAAAGTATGGGGAATTTACATCAAGGAGGATCGTGAATGAAAGACGACTTCTACGTGTATTTGGCATGTGAAAAAGAGGGTTAAATCATAGAGTAGTTTAATATCATAAAACTAGTACATATGAGACTTATTATTTAATTTAATTTTTTTATAACTGAGGGGATAACCTATTGATTTTTTTTGATTTTATTCGGGATATGAATTTTCATTCATTTTCATGTATAAATGAGGATAAATCATGTAAAATGTCATCCATGTGGTTTCTGAAACACAACAGAGAAGCGGGACATAAACCTTATAGAAGAATACATAAGTAGGAGATGTTTCTCTATAGAATGAATTTTTCATTAGTATACAGGCCTTTTTATATGCTATATATGCAGAGCTATTAGTCCATTCTATACATAGTCAAAAAAAGGTGTCTTCAGGACACTGACCTTCCATTTGCGTTTCCTGTCGATGATTATGGGAATTCAAAAAATTATTGATATAGATTATTTCTTATGAAAAAGAGGGTTCTTGAACACAAAATATGGAATTTCATTCCAAAATTTATCTGAATATGGTACGGATGTTCACCCCATATAGATGCAAAGAGGCTCCCTATGTTGGTCTGACCTGTGTGCGGGGAAGATGGGGCAATTTTATTTTATGGATGGACAAATGATATAAGGTTCATGTGTAACTATGTATCCTATGATAATGGGAAAAAATAATGATTTAGTTTATTTAAGGATTCTCTTTTTGGGGATCTAATTTACACATTGGAATGTGGCATTTTTTATCTTTTAGACAAGATCACCCATGAGACGGGGATCATAAAATATTTTTATATATGATTTTATTTCACATATAGGATCATGGGATAAATATTCTTTGATATATCTATACACAAGGGTGAATATTAAGTTCCATGAATCATGAGGTTTTAATGTCGCATGACTATGAATTTGATATAAAATACCCTGTTACTTGGGGGATAACCGGGTGGGGATGTCCTGACATTTTCAAGATGTGAGTAGGAAGGAATGTTTAAACCATGGATCCAAGGTCTCTTGGACTAGTATAAATGATATAAGGATTAGGATCTAATGGGTGAATAAAAGTAGGAAAATCCACTCCCAAGGATAAATTTTCCTTTCGTTGACATGTATTTATTTTGTGGGTAATGTACGCAGAGCAAAATGGGCATATTGTGCATAGTGAAACAAAGGTGTCTAAAAGACAATGAATCTCCACTTTTAATGTCCATAGAGGCTCATGATGATCCAAAATTAGTCAAATCATGGAGATTTATGTATGTAAATAATGTTTCTAAACATATTATAAACATTCAGGATGTTATAAGGCATGAAATTCAAAAACCCCCATATATAGATCTTACTCGTATGTAGGGTGTTGCTTGTGATTCCATTGTTTGATCAAGACTCAGTTTTGAAAAATATGGTGTCCTAAAATTAAACACCCTGCATATGTGTGGTTTGTACACCAGGAGGGGGGGATTATTAGCTGTATGATTCCTCTATAGGGATGGTTGAGCCATGATTTTTTTATCCTATCATCACTAAATATATTGTGTGGATACGAATCAAGCCTGATATAGTTCATGAAATTCCATGGAGTCTAACGTCATGCAACTATGACATTGGTTTCACAGTTGTGAAGGGGGGAACACAGACATTATTTTTACGGTTACACCATGAGGGAAAACCATTATGGATTTATTTTCACTAGTTTGGTGGGGAATCCCATAACCAGGTCCCTAAGCCTGTGAGTTTTGTGCTCAATGTGGAAAAAAGGTGAGAAAATGGTTTAAAATACCCACATAGGGATGGTGTAATCAAAGGAAAGAGATTTTTATACTTGGAGTGATGTTGTGTAGTTTAACATTATACAATAAGGACACTTTATCATGTATTTTTGCATCATATGATTAATAAAATACCCATATGGATTAGCATACTATCAAATGGATTTTAATGCCATATATTTTATTTCCATGTGGTGAAGACGTTGATGGCCCGATGTGAAAATTGGACATTGGATTTCTCATGAGAGGGCCCCTTAAATTAAGCCTATTTTGGGGTCTCATATTTTGACTTATGAAGGGGAAATTTATATGAATTCTATGTCTAGGACTAGATCATAGGATCTAGGCATCAGTATATTCCCTATCTGAGTAAAAATCATGATGAACATAGTAATTTTAAAGAGAGATCCCTCCTACATAGGTCAATCACATAAACAAGGGATGAAAGTCATTTTTTACTCTGGGGTGGATAAATATAGTTGAATGTTCATGTGTCTCTATGTATCTTGAGAGGGTAGGAATAAAGACAAATGTAGTTATGGATAGACCCTTCAGTTTAACATCATGTGGAAATGACGTGGGTGAGTCGATGTGATTGGAGAAAGGTCTTACTGAAACCTGCCGTTTTATGTCCTGTGGTAAAGATGCTTGAAGTATATATTAATGTCATGTTGTAGGGATATAATTTCCTAGGAACCATGAGAAAAATTTGGGATAATCGGGAAAATATATTATGTCATACCTCTGAAATGAGGGAGGTAGAAAGTGTAAATTATCAATCTAGGATCTCTCATATCAGAATAAATTGTGTGGGGATTAGAAGGTGTTTGGAATATAAAATTAGGAATATCCTCTACTAAGGGAAAATTTCTAGTTTCATGATAGGTGTTTTTTGTGGGAAACATATGTACAGCTGCCAGGGCTTTTTGTGAATAGTCAAACAATTGTGTATGTGGGACACACACCATCCATTATTTATGGCCATGGATGATTATTAGGATATGATATTTCATGGGGCATGGAGTATGCTGGATGGACATGAGGTATTAGGGTACATAGAAAATGTCATGTCCATAATTAACTATGAAATATTAAATCCCCTACATAGATATGACTCTTATTCATGGGGAGTCATATTTGAAAAATTATTGTTGTGAAAATAATGATTTTGGTCTCTTATGCATAGATCTACATTTATTTGTAGGATATTTGGGGAATTTTTATCTTTTTTATTTTTCACTGGTGGACCCAAGATATGAGATTCGAGCATCACTACATTTATTATATCAATAGGAAACATGCAACACCTAGTTTTTGAAATTGGTCTCCCTCTCTTGGACAGGTCATTACACAGGGAGAGGGGAATTTTTTCATTTTTTGTACGGTGGCTGGACTATGATGTAGTTTTTGTTCCTTAGTAAGTATTCTATGAGGGCACAAGTCAAGACACATGTAGTTCATTAGTTATTGTGCATATTAACCTTTAGCAATTAGGACTTCTGGTTACCAAATTTGGAGGTATGAACCTATCATTTCTTTTATGTTCATGCCACAGTGACCATGGATACGCTAATGTAGCAAGATATACCTTGACCATGATGGGATCTACCAGCCAAACCCCTAATACCATCTGAGCTGTGATTTGGGTGAGAAACAAGGTGTGCCAGAGATGTATTCAGCCACACTTGGATAACATATCGAAGAGTGGAGTGTTATATATTTTTAATTTTTATTGGGGATGGTCCCAAATTTGGAGATCTATGTGCCACTGTGTATCCTCAAGGGGATGAGAATCAGACCTAGTTCTATGAATTCCCTCTACACATGTCTAACCCGTACACGTTGGGGATTTGTTATAATGGTTGTTGGACAAGGATATGGAATCTGGGTGTCACTATGTATCCTAGGATGGAAAAATTCAATCCACCTCTATTTCATGGGTTAACACCATGTGCTAATGTGAATCATTCACAGATATGGGTCTTTGAAATCATTTTTTGGTTTTATGGGCATGTCATGTACCTTTACACTCAATTTGTGTGGGGGGAATTCTAACTACCATATCTTAGATCATTTGATTCATGATCAATGTGAGAAAAAAGAAATAAAAAAACTTCATTGCAATATAGGGGAAATGAAGGGTGAAAAAGATGCATTTGTATCATGTGGTGGCTAGGTGAGGACATAAGGTCAAGGCATGTCCACATATCCAATTGAAAAATGGGAATCAATCCATACGTAGTTATGTGAATTCCTTCTATAATGGTTTGACCCATATACAAATGGCATTTGTTATTGAGGTAATATGGACCAAGATATGGAATTCGGGCATCACTACATATCCTGTGAGGGAACTAACTAAGCCATGCGTATTTATTGGGGCAAAGGGCTCCCCTGTGGATCTGGGTCTAATATAGTAACAACGACACTTTGCCTTTCTCCCACAATAATATGATTCATTTGCGATGAATAATTGGTCAGGATTAAATGATCACCGGCTAGATTAATTTCATATAGTGAGATTTATGATTTAATAAAGTTTAATGTCATACATCATGGATTCTTATGGTGCTATTCATTTTTTCCTTTTTCTTTTTAAATGAACTTTTTCTGATTACACAAAGTATTTTGTTAGGAAGTTCATTGGTCTGAGATGTGGTTAGTTGAAAATCCATTGAAATAAGGGAATATGATCCATTGGATTAGAACTTGTGTATGACATATGGTCCTTCCAAATTAGGTTCTTTTTTTGTAGGTTTATTTAAAAGTATTATTGTGGTTCAGATGATAGGTTATGGGAAATTTTATCCAATCATTCACCATCATCTTGGGGATAATAGGATTTTCAATACCATCAAGCTTGATAGCCATGAACTAAGTCACTAGGACTATGTAACACATGTTCAAATTGGGACTTGTTCACTAGATTAGATTGATGTCAGTATGTTTTCCCCACTGAGCTATGTGAAGGTGTTGGTGGGAACCATTTCCAAACCATTTGGGGGTGACCCAATCAATTCCATCGACTAAGAGATTATTCCCATTCTGATCATATAACTCTGAATTGATATAGTGTGACTCACAGGAATCAAATGGAGCCTTATCAGTATGAAATGTTCCCCTATTTGTATTAGTGAAATATTTAATTCACTGAGGGTATGATGATGGAATTGCAGTGTTCTGATGCAGCTAATTCCTTCCTAGACAAAACATTTATGGCGGCATTTTTCTGGAATACAAAAAATTATGTGTTGGCTATGAGGTCTCAATATTTTTTTTTCACCATGATTTGTCCGTATAGCTTAGGCTAGATTTTATCATAGCCCAATACGGTTACTGTTCAGGGCGCCAGCCTATCCCCATGACATCCCATATAGCGAAGGGTCCACAATGAGATGATATAAACACTAGAGACATATCTAATGAATACTTTTCCTAATTCAACACCATTTATCCTTTCAGAAAAATATAATGGTTTTATGTGCCCCTGAGAAATGGATTCTTCATCTTTATCTGTGAAGGATAAAATCTGGTGGAATCTTTCTAGATAAGTTTATATATAATAAAATCTGATGGTGGCCACTTCATCTATATACTCCCTGGGGAAATAATAATTATTCTATAAGATCTCCCTTGTGATCCAATAATATATTATCCACATCGATGATTTATATCATAGCTTGTTCTCTGGAAACATTCTTCTGAATATTCTATTTTTAATCTAAATGCTGGTGCTTCCCCCACTTGGGGATGCTCTTTCACCAGCACGTTAGGGGCTTGAGCATGTGATGATTATGAAACGACCCAAAAGATAAGAGCTAGTCCTAGTTCTGTACTATATTACTTTATTTGTGTAGGTATGCCCATATGTCATGGGTGATCATTAATTCATTCCTCTACCAAAGGATATTGTAGGATAATTGGGCCACAGTGTCTTCTAGTAGAGTCAAGGGAGTTTTCCTATTCCTCTTGGGTCTGTTGAAGGGATTTTTTTTGCAAGTTTCCACAATTTTGATAGTTTGAGTAAGACTGTAGCTAAGAGTTGAGTTTCTTCTATGAATGTGCCTATTCAATTATCCTAGGATTCTGTGGAATCTTCTCCCGACTCCCTGATTGGGTTTATGAAACTCGGGTTCATATCAATTATCATCCTTAGAGAATAAATCCACTATGTGAATGAAATTTTTGGACCCAAAAAATAGTTACTTGTCTAATGGTGAGTCTAAATGAATGACTTTTTATGGTGGTATTGTATTAGGGCATAGTTCCCATTATGTAATTTGGCAGGGTGGTGCCCGTATCTTCAGATTTTTTGGAATACAATTTGAGTGTCTAAGCCAACATCAACATCGGTCCAAACTCATCTTCACACACTTTCTATTTTCCTTTCATTTCAAATGACTTTTTGGATAGTTGACCCATGGATGATTTTGTGGTTGATGTCATCAATTATGGAGAATTAGGAGCTGTTGGGGTCATAGTCAGTTGATTTAACTGTTCTTTAAGTATTCCATGATAATGGTTGAATATTTTTTGAGTCATAATAATATCGAACATATACTTTATTTTTCTAATAGCTATTTTCCACTCTCCTTCTTCATCTGGATTTGTGGTGAAATAATATTCCACTTATGATAGAGGTGGTCCAAAAATGAATTGTCTACAATCTATCATTCATTATAATAGGACAATAATGAAAAAACACACTTGAATGTTATATCCCTGTATCCATTGGAATTAATAATAATCTAATCTTTCTATGAGACCAAATTCATTATCCCTATTCGGATATGGAAGATAGAGAATGTTTCAATTTATAACAGCTACAAAGTTTCCATGTACTTGATTATATAAGAATGATTTTTCATTATTCTTATATTCATCGAGTTGATTTCATCTAGCTCCCCTCCACTCTCCTTGTCGAAGTGGGTGTGGATGATGATGTCTAAGAGGCTTTGCATGGTTCGGTGCTGGACTTGGAGTTGGAGTAGGTGAAAGGGGTGGATTAAGCATAACATAGTCCTCTTTAGCTCTTCCCACACTATTTCTTGTGGCCTTTAGGGATAATCGAGACTTGATATTAGTCCTCTATAAGGAATATTCTATTCATTGGTTGATGCTGGAGAAATATTGAAATCCAATTGTATGTTTTACCAGGATTAGTGGTGTTTTAAACTCAACAAATTCATTGTCAATTCACATATAAATAATTTCATCTCAGGGGAGTGGATAGTTAAATGAGTATGTAAGATATTTTCATATGGAAATGAAGTATGAAACTCTTTCATTGGCATGCAGTTTATTGTTCATGGGGTATCTAAATATTGTTTTTGGAAACATGGAGCTAAAATAGAGCATAAAATAGAATCAGATATCCTCCCATCCTATTATCTAGTGGGATAATAAATTGTTGTACCATAGGAATTCTAAAACATGCATGGTTCACATGAATCATTTTTTCTACACTAACTCCTTTATTTCTGAGGTACTGATCATGGGGTAACAGTAAGACGAGTAGTGTATCATATGTTTCTCCTAGTCCACTAAGCCTTTGATCACTGGGAATATTGGGTTGTGTAAATTTTGAGGCGGAGAGACATTTCTCACTGAGTTAGTGTAAGGTTTCCATTCTAGTTTTAACAGAGTGTGGAGCCCATCTATGGATTTCAGTTAAGGTACCAATGACTTGATGGTTTTCATGATCCCTTGACCCATGTACTTTTAAATTTGAGCATGGGTGGGTATATACCGGGGTAGGATGGGTCGTGACAAGGATGCTGGTACATGAAGTGGATACTCGACTGGGGGAAGCCTTTATGGATTTTTTTAAATTTCTTTCAGCTACTTATTAATTGGGGGGAAATCATGGTATCTTATCAGGATTGGATTTATATAGACTAACGGTCTTGAATCTACCTTGTGTGAGATTTTCTGCATTGCTTCAGTTGTTGGGATGAGCCCTTCTGGAATAGTAACACCTACTGGGAGTGTATACTGAATCTCTTATTGAGGAACATATCAAGTAGGGTGGCTCAGTTGAAGAATCTTAGTGTTAATTCACTTCAGATCATTTATTTCATCATAATGTCGAGAAAAACTCATCTCATGTGCTAGAGAATTTTTTTGATGGGGAGCAGGAGGTGGTTAATCATTGGAATTATTCATATTCTTATGGTTATCAGTGTTTCTCAAGCGAGGTAATGAAGTATTGGCTAATGGAGTGCCCAAGTACAAAGTGTCTTGTAGGTTTTGGGTACGCACACCATCATGCTCAGTGTTGACCATCTCATGGAGGGAACCATATTCTCTTACATTATCATTATTTGTTTCGTATTCATTGAGCTCTATATGATTGAAATATATGACGTTCACTAATAAATACCATATTGGGGGTGGTGTACTAGGTGGTGAATGGTATAAGAGATTCTTGCATCCCCTTTTGGAAATTTTCTTTCCATTCTAGGGTCCTATTCAGGTTTCATGATGAAGTGTAACTCGAATGGAACCTTGACATGACTTGTCCATATGTATCCTTTTTGGGGGTACATGAGTCATGTGGTAAGATAGAATTGGTAACCACTCTATTCATTGTTCTCCACAAGTAGGAAAAGACTGAAATCTGTTGGGAAGGTGGTTGAGGAAAAAATAATACCATCCTTTTAGGATGGGTTTTCTCTCATTATCTAAACAATATAGCTCGGATTGGATTTTATGGTCGTATGGTGCATTTTTTAATAAAAACCCCCCTCACCTATTGGCTGGAATTAATTCGGTACATGGGTACTTGCTACTTTTATCACCACTTTCTTGATCTCAGGCATTCTCATTCGAGCATGAGCCAGATATAGTGCTGGGTACATACATAAATTTATTTCTTCCAAGGACATAGTCATTTTTTTATTATTGAATTACATTAGGTGTGAATCCTATTGAATTTTCTTGGTCTCCTGGTTCATGAACTTTTCAATTGATTCTTCTCACCAGGTCAGAAGCTTTTGAGTCTTACTAAAGACCTATTCTCATCGAGTGGTCCACCTTTTCGGAATATGTATTTCATTTGGCTGCACTCATGGGATGATGAAATTTTAGGGTACTATTTTCAGTGGGCTCTACTAGATATGATGTGTGGTGAATTTTAATTCTCTATGCTCTTCAAAATATCGAATTTGATCCCCAGATGATTTTTCGCGGATAAAGAAACATAACTTTTGTATTTAGTCAAGGTAAATCAATATGAGATATTTCTTCCACCTCTCAGATTGTGGCCTCCATGTAGACAGAAGAGATTGTAGGTCAATTTTATAGTGAATTACTCCCAATTAATTAACATGGTATGCATACCAATAATTTGAAAAAATTACTTTTTGATGGTAGAGAGTTTTCCATATATAAAGGTGAATGTTATGTTTATATATCGTGTACAACACACTCAGTACGTTGAAACAAGAAGTAGAAGTAGGCCAAAACATAATAGTATTTTATCCCTAGTTAATTGCCCTCTCAAGAGATAAATATTATTTTGCTATTCTTCCAGGGATTCTACTACTTGTTGTTCCCAACATGGATTCTTTGTGACGATTTCGTCTTGAGTAGTAGGGAGAGTGGGTATTTCATTAATATAAAAATGGTTTCAAGGTGTCTCATAGGATGAGCATGGAATTGGGTCATCTATTGGAAGAGAAAGATGATGTGTATTATTGATATATATTGTAGAGTATCTAACCACATCCTTCTAAGTTCATTAAAATATGAGGGCACTCTCGTATTTGATCTGGCACAAGGACCATCTTGTTAGTGTCAATTTTGACTGTAGGGATGTCCCTCATAGCCGATGCTATGGTGGATAGGACTACAATCACAACATAGTGAGAGACCATTGTGAGATGTTATATGAAATATACCCTGGGGAGGACCTTCAGGGTATACCATAGTAAGTGGAGAACCTTCTTGGTATTTATTTCATTGTGGGTAGGATCATCGTTATGACTACCATCATGTTGAGGACCACCATCAAATATTAACATCCAACTAGAAAGATAATTTCTAGAGCATATCCCTTATGGAAGACCATCAGTATGGATAACTACAAGGGGATGACATTCATGGTGTTTGATCTTCTAGTCAAGGGTAGGTATACCATGACATTCATTAGGATACAAGATCTAATGAACGATCGTTTATTTCAGTCAAATTAATCCCTCGTGGGTGCTTTGGGGAGGACCTTTAGAGTTGTTGGTAACAACATTGTGCAGAAGAACATTGTAACTGCTACTGGAACTTCTATAATTTGTTAACATACTGACATGACCTTGATACCCTATTGATAAATAATTAATTTCATCAAGAACTCTAGCTTCCAGTAGATAAGGATCAGGAATATGATCTTCATTTTTCAGTTTCATTTGGTGGATTTTGCATTTTGGGTTTCTCTTTCGGGAAATTGGGGCCTCCTACAATTGGTAACAGTCTCCATGAATGAGTTCCTATTTTAGTGGTTCTCATAATGCTGTTTTGATACACCAAAAAACATATTGGGTTCTGGTAGTGATATAAGTCTGCCACGGAGGGGTCACGATGTTAGAGTGATGTCCCCTAGTTGGAACGAGTGTTTGTTCTTCATCGTGTTTTCCTTGTATCACAAAATATAGTAATATACCGATTAGAACTGGAATATGGATACTTGTCTTCTCTATAGTGACTACCTTATTCTGTGGATGAGTCATTGTAACACCCCAAGCTTCCATGGTACCCTTCTCTTTGAATAATATACCAGCGTGTGTCTTACGCAACTTCGAGTTCTAACACACCACAACCAATCAAAGAAGCCGCTATGAATAGTAATACCCACTTTTTGAATGTTTATAATTTTATCTTTCAAAATGGACATCAATTTTGGATTTTGAATATCGAAATTAGATTTGGGTAATTTTTTGTTATTTTTCTAAAAACTTTCAATTTTTGATGAATAGTGAAAACAACAAAGTTATAGTTTAAAAGTAATTTTTTATTTAAATAATTTTTTAATTTATTTAAATTTATTTTAGTTCAAAATAGATACATAATACCTATATAAGTTAAATGTAATTCATTGGAGTTTGTTTATAATAATTTAAGATATATAAAAATTTTATTGAACTTTTTATAGTCTTTTACCCACCTCCTAATAGCATTTGCAAATTTACATAAAACATAATTTTACAGCATTTTGGAGTTGAATTTAAAAAATAAGAGAGACATGGTTGATATAAGTAAGTAAAACTTGGTTTTATATGATGAAAATAACTTTTGGTGAATAGTAACTTTTTAATTTTATTTCCCACGGTTAAAAGTAAATAGGGTAATTAAGGTAAAACTGATATTATTATTACCTAACACATTTCCTAATTCTATTTAATAAGTGTAATTAGATCAAAAACAACAATCGGAATAAAATATGATCCTTTAGGTACACTTGGATTAGATTAGTACATTTATTATTATTTAATTAAAAGAAGAGTTAGAAGTGTTAAATTCAACATTTAATAACTAAAACATTTTTAATATAGGGTTACACATAAGATAAATTCCAATATAAATATTCATTAGAAATCTAAAAATATTTCCTACATAAATTTATTTTATTTGTAATTTTTTGACATTAGATAATTAAATTTATTTTTGACATAATGATGATGCAGTAATAACCTAATTAAAAAAATATTAAAAAAATTAATATTATAAATATAAAAAAAAATGTAATTTGAGACTTTTTATAATTTACACTAATTTTATAGGTTAATATGTCATGTTATGGTTGGTTATATAAATTGTTTTGGAAGTAATAATGCTATTATGAATTTAGAAAAACTAAAATACTCAATAGTGTCAAAATTGACATAAAAGATTTTTTAAACCAAATATTATATTAATAATTGATATACTATTCCTAAAAATATAAGGCTCTCAAAAAATACTTATATAATTATTTTTATATCATTAATTAACCACTTGGGGTTCTCTTGGAATTATATAGTATGTTTATTAACCATATAATAAAAAAATACAAAGAGACATGGTAAATGTCAATCAATTTAACTAAGAGTTAAATCTAAATGATAATGTTAATATAGTGACCCAAAACTATCTAAAACCTATTTTTATAATGTTTTTAGACCCATACCCACCATATCATTTGAATAATTTATTTTTGATCCTTATAAACAGAAAAATATTTTATTATAAAGTAAAATTCTTAGCTTTTCCAAAGGTGCCCCTCACCCCTCTTATAAAAGGGCACTCACCCTTTTCTCTAATTCACACCTTCAAAGCCAGGTATCACGGCTAAAACCTACCCAAATACCCTCTCAATTAACCTCCCCTCATTCTAGAGGCCTTTCATTAGTCATAAATCCAACCTAAGGAGCCCTTTTGATCAAATCAAAAATAAGAACCCGAAGAAGAGGTAGATATTTCATCACCTCTTTCAACTTCCATTCTTCTTCCACTTACTGTTTATTTGTTTTTTCCATTATAAAATAATAAATCCAGTATCTTCTATATATTTTAATTTTATTATTAATATGGTAAAACCATACTAATTATTCTATACATCCTTTTAACGACATGTCACCAAACGTGTGTACGTACGGCTTACCTTCTCCCTGTTGTGGTGTAATTGTTATTCATCACATTATTATTTGGATGGGTATAATAATGATGTGTAATTTATGTAAATAATATGTATAACATGATTATGATTATGAATATACGATATACCATCCAATTATATATTATTTTAATATCAAAAGAATAATATTGTCGCTCGTTCGTACGCACGGATTATCGTCTCTACGAACACGATGAAATTCATTCCCCATCGTATCTATTCAAGAATAATTTTCATTAGATGTTTAAAAATATTGATTAAAGACATAATGTCACTCTTAATATGAATATGATACATCCTATCCATAACAAACATTACTTACGTAACAAATCATAAAATGGAAAATTGATCAATTAACACCGGAAATGACGATAATACTAAGATATTATTAAAGAAGTAATGTTAAAAGATCATATATGACATCATATTAATGTATATGAATCATGTATAATTTAATAAAAATAATTTCACTATTATTCCGGAGTTAAACCTACCCTCGACCAAGAAAAAGTACAAGGTAAGGGTTAATTTCACAATCTCTTCATTATCTGAGGTTGTTTATATGTAATTATCTACTGAGACCTCTTTATCATCCACATCCATGTTTCTTAAAAATTTATTTCAAAACATTATAACTATTTTATAGATTATGGGATACATTAATTTATACACTTTTTGACTTTTATAATATGTTTATAAAGGAATCTTTCCGTCATTTTCTAAATAAGTTACTTTATGACCTTATCGACAAAATAAAGGTAATAATGTTTTTTTAAGTTAATCGGCGGGTACAACTATTTTCCATCATTATAACATCGTCAAAGCGTCCCTTACAAGCTTATAAGAATATTTTCAAATATAAATGTTTTTATCTATAATTACATGACTTTTAAATGATTTCAAAATAGAAAGAGATATTTATCTAAAAAGGTTTTGATTTCATATATGTCAACATCCTTTGATGGATTTTAAGTTTTTTTAAGTTGATTTATTATGATACAGAACGTCCATATTGTATTGAAGGTTTTTTGATATTTTTGAATGTGGATGTGTTATTTCATACCATTCATGGTTTATGGATAAATTATTGACATTTCGTATGCCAATTTTAATACGAATGTTTATGTTATGTTTAAACCTTTTCATATGAGGAATACATTAGAAATAGTAAGTGAAGGGTGGAGCCCGCTATAGCTTCTCGATGAATCAGTAGGTCTCATGAGACAAACTAGTGTCTTGGCATAAGGCCTTGATAAAATATTATTTGTACTCTTGGAATAAGGCCTTGACTATGTGGTTATGAAAGTATGGAATTATACATTCCATCATTAAGTAAGTGGATATTGATATTTCTTGTGATTATTCAAATAGTATAATATCCATGTGAATAAGTAAATGGAATTATTTTGATTTATATTTTCCATATTATTAATAATTTTATGTTGAAAAGGCTTTTGTTTTAATTTGTACATTGTTTTTAATGTATATGCTTATTTAAGAAATTTTCCGCTATATTTTTATCCTTAATGAGCATTTGATCTCACCCATTTCAATGTTTTATTTTTCCCAGGATGAAAAGAATTATATTATGAATGACCTGTAGGGATAGTCTATGGGATCCCCGTGTTTTCCATGGAAATAATGTTGTTTTATTTTTTCATTTTAAGATGTAATGTATTCCTTATGAATGAATCTAGTACTTCGAAGGCTACTAAACTAATGAGTCTTTCGAGACATGATCTTTTGTGATCATGAAAATGTTATGTAATAATTCTCCAAATCTGGGTAACTTGGGTCGGGGCATTATAGTTGGTATCAGAGGAAGTTTAGTGCAATCCATGAAAACTAGATTTAGATAAACTATGATTATAACCCATAGTCGTAAGATAGACATTGAGGATTAGTATAGAAGAACATCCTAGAATTTTAGTATTGAAGATATTTTGTGAGTTTTACATGCAATAAATCCTTGTTTGGATACAAGCAGGTTGAGGTGGCTCTGGAAAATATGTAACTAGGAGTAAAATAGGAAAACACTACTTTGTGCTAGACATGAATGGGAACTGGTGCACGATAACTGGCCTCACTGCACTCTTGTTTACGACACTCCTGGGGGATATTCTTATGATAATTTTCATTTTCATTACAAAACATTATTAGGGTTTATGAGTTTATAATTCCTCAAAAAAAACATTTTTCTATTATTATTGATTGTATCCATAAACTGTTCAATTTATGCTAATTGTTTTACAGGTTTGAGATTATGTATTTTGATTCAGAACCTAATTTAGTATATGCCTTGCTTTGAAATAGCGCCTAGTGGAAGCAATGGAATCATTATAAATGCACACACTCCATGTAGTAATTTACCTACTACTCAAGATAATTATAATGGAGTTGGTGATGCAATTGGTGCTGATTATCTAACCACCATACTGGGACAACTCACTCAGGTTATGAATAATAACCTGACCCGTATGGAGCACCCTGATCTGCAACGTGGAGGATCAGTGTTAGATATCGTCATGAGGAAACAACCACCAACATTCAATGGGGTAAAAATCCACTAGTAGCTGATAAATGGATAAATTTCATAGATAAAATATTCCAAACATTAGGGGAGTAGCGAAAGGGAAATTGTTGTCATGGAAGATTACCACACCACTAGAGATACTGATCAATGGTGTTCATTGATTCAAAACACAAAGGAAGATGATGAAATATCAAATATGAAATAGGGGGAGTTTAAAGAAATATTCATAGAAAATTACATTCCTCATGACCATCGAGCAGATATGGAAAGGAAAATTTTGAGTATGAAGAAAAAGGAGGATGCGAATGTCGCAAAGTATAAAGATAACTTTAAATGGTCAGCGAGACATGCTATAGATTATATACATAATGAAAGAATTAAGATTGATAATTTCATTTATGGGTTAAAACCATTTCTCCGTCAAGAATTAGTATCAAAATCCTTCTCGTCATATGAAGATATTGTCTCATGTGCTATCAAGACAGAAAAGGAATTTTCTATGTCTTACGACTTTAATGAAATGAACGAGATGAAGAGATCTGTTGAACACTCTGGAAATGGAAATAAGTGGATGAAAGCAAAAGTTTAATATCCATCCTGCAGAAAATGTGGGAAGAAACACCCTGGTACTTGCTGAAGGGATTGAGAGTTTGTTACAAGTGTGGTGAAAAAGGCCACCAAAATCATGATTGTTAGGGGAAGAAAGTGGCTATCGATGTTGAATGATACAATTATAGAGAAAGGGTGAATTATGAAAATTAATTTCCTAATCATTAGGGGATCTTACCACATAAGAGGCCAAGGAATCAAAGCCAAGCTTATGTTACCACTACTGCTGATGTTGAGGCTCCAAAAGACATAGTGACAGGTAATTTAATGATTTCGTCATGTTTATCCAATGCATTATTTGATTCTGGATCATCAAATTGTTTCATATCTTCCCAGTTTTCTAATAAAATTAGATATTTTAAATTTTATTTAACAAGAGATTTGTTAGTCAGAACTCCTAAGGGATGTGTCATTGTAACATTGTTTTGTGAATCAGTTGCCATTATGACTTATAAATGTTCTTTATCTGCTGATGTCATCGTCATACCCATGAATGAATTTGATATAATCCTTAGTATGGATTGTCTTTTGGACCATGATATAAAAATTTATTTTATGAAGGAGGTTACTATTTATTACGATGATGATAAAGAATTCCTTATCTTTAGAGAATAATCGCCACCACCTAATTCTTATCTAGATCCACCCCTAACAGCTCAACTAAATTCAATTATTGGGGAGGAAGGGAATGAAATAACTATGGGTATGGAAAGGAATATTCAATTATATGATGTACCTATTGTGAAATAATATGTGGATGTGTTTCCAGAAGATTTACATGGACATCCTCCAGAATGAGAAATTGAGTTTTCCATTGATTTAATTTCTAGATCAAGGCCCATATCGAAGACCCCTTATAGAATGGCCACTGTGAGATTAGTGGAACTAATGAAAAAACTTAAGGAATTGAGTAATAAGGTATTTATTTTCCCTAGTGTTTCCCCATGGGGATCCCTTGTCCTTTTTGTTAAGAAGAAAGATGGATCTATGAGGTTGTGCATTGAATATAGGGAGATCAATGTTATAACAATAAAGAACAAGTATCCCCTACCACGCATTGATAATTTATTTGACCAACTTAGAACTCAATAACTTTCAAATATTGACCTTCGATCTGGATATCAACAGTTCTGTGTAAAGATGGAAGACATCCCGAAAACATCATTTCGAAGCAGGTACAAGCATTATGAGTTTACAATAATGCCTTTTGGATGGACTAATGCACCCTCTACCTTCTCGGATCTAAGGAATATAGTTTTCAAGGAATATATTGATGTCTTGGTAGTGTTATTTATTGATTATATCTTGGTATACTCCAAAAGCTACAAATATTATTAAAATCACTTGTGCAATATTCTATAGACTCTTAGAACACATGAATTATATGGGAAGTTTAGAATGTGTGAATTCTGGCTTCAGGAAATTTCTTTTCTTGGCTATATTGTCCCTAAGGATGGAATCTTTGTTGATACTTCTATGACAAGTGAAATCCAAGAATGTCCAGCACCATTGAGTATAACTAAGGTACACAATTTTTTTGGTTTAGAAGGTTATTATCGATGTTTCGTCCAGAATTTTTCCCGGTTGGCTAACACATTAATAATGATAACACGAAAAGGGTTTAAATTTGTTTGGACAAAAGATTGTAAAGAATGTTTTGATGAATTGAAGATAAGATTAGTCAATTATTATATCTTGAATCTTCCATCGAGTAATGATGTTTTTGTTATTTATAGTGATGCCTAAATAAAGGACTTGGTTGTGTCTTTTTGTAGATTGATAGGCTTATTACCTATGCATAATGACAATTAAAAATTAATGAGAAAAACTATCATACTCATGGTCTTTAGTTTCTACCTGAAATATTTGATTTGAATATTTGGAGACACTATCTCTATGGTGAAAAATGTGAGATATATACTGATCAGAATAGTTTGAAGTATATTTTCTCATAGAAAGAACTCAACAGGAGGCAAAGGATAAGGCTTGAACTACTCATGGGTTACTATTGCATTATACAATACCACTCGGGAAAGTAAAATAAGGTGGAAGATCTTTGATTAGTGAAAATCATGGAGTTTTGAACAAGATGAGTTGTTAAAAGGATCCTATATACATGGATCTAGTAATGATGGATATGGGAATCACCGTAGAAGTTGAAACATCAATAATTTTTCAAATGGTTTCCAAACTATCTTTACTAGAATGGATAAAGAGTTCTCAGACTGATGATGAAGAGTTTCAAAATAAGATTAAATCTGTGAATGATGGGAGATTGAGTGACTTTGTGTATAAAGATGGAATTTTGACATTTGGGAAGGGACATTGTGTTCCAGATATACCTGATCAAAAAAAGGAATTGATGTATGATTCTCATAGTTCCAATATCTCTATAAACACCGGTAGCACCATGATGTATACAGATATGAATGAACATTTTTGGTGGGACATCATGAAGAGGGATATTGATGATTTTGTGTCATGATTTATGGTTTTTCAACAAGTGAAAGCTGGAAAGCAACAGCCTGGAGGAGTCAAACAACCTCTTCCCATACCTAAGTGGAAATGGAATAATATACTGATAGACATTATCATGGGACTACCAAATACTCCTAGAAGTAACGATGTAATATGGGTCATTTTTGATCATCTTACGAAGTTAGAACATTTTTTTATATAAGGGAATATTTACAACATGAAATTTTATAAAAACTATATATTGATGAAGTTTTAAAACTTCATGGAGTACCAATATCGATTGTTTTTTATTGTGATCCCTATTTTTCATCAAGATTCTAGAAAAGTCTTCAGAAAGACCTGGATACTGAACTGCATTTGAGCACTGCCTACCACCCCCAAACTGATGGACAATCAGAATGGACTATTAAAACCATAGAAGACATGTTGAGATCATGCTCACTTGAATTTCAAGGTATGTAGGATCAATACTTACCTCTGGTAGAATTTTTCTATAACAATAGCTTCCATTCAAGTATTCAGATGGCACCATATGAGGCGTTATATGGAAAGAGATGTCGCACACTAACCAGTTAGGATGATGTTGGCCAAATAAACTCATAGGCCCAGAACTTGTGGAGGAAACGGTGGAATATGTGAAGGTAATCCAAAACCACATCAAAGCAGCTCAAAGTAGGTGGAAGAGCTATGTTGATAACCGAAGGAAGGATTTGGAATTTCATGTAGAAGATCATGTTTTCTTGAAGGTATCTCCATGGAAGGGTGATATAAATTTTGGAAAGAAGGAAAAATTGAGTCTCAAGTACATCAGACCTTTCGAAATTCTAGAACAAATTAGGGCTGTAACATACCGTTCGACAATGTCACCATGTCTTTCCAAAGTTCACGATGTATTCCACGTATCACTGTTGACAAAATATATGCCTGACCAAATGCATGTACTCACCTATGTGGAATTAGAACTAGGACATGATCTGTCTAATTATGAAGAGCCTGTCATGGTTCTTGATATAAGAGAACAACTGTTGAGAAATCGGACGAATCGTCTGGTAAATGTTCTATGGAGAAACCAAATGATATAAGAGGCAACGTGGGAACCCGTGGTACTTATGATGACGAACCACCTGAGTCATTTTTTGCAGTAATATTCTAGAAATTTTGAGGATGAAATTATTTGAAGGAGGGGAGAATGTAACACCCCAAGCTTCCATTTTACGCTTCTCTTTTAATAATACAGTAGCGTGTCTTGTACGCAACATCGAGTTATAACACACCACAACCAATAAAAATAGCCATTATGAATAGTAATACCAACTTTTTTAAATTTTATAAATTTTATCCTTCAAAATGGACTTCATTTTTGGATTTGGAATATCAAAATTATCTTAGGGAGAATTGTTTATATTTTTCTGAAAACTTTCAATTTTTGAAGAATAGTGAAAAAAACTGAGTTATAATTTAAAAAAAAATTTATTTAAATAATTATTTATTTTATTTATATTTATTTTATATAAAAATAGATACATAATACCTATATAAGTTCAATATAATTCTTTGGATTCAGTTTATAAAAAAATTAGATATATAAAAATTTTATTGAACTTTTTACCGTCTTTTACCCACCTCCTAGGAGCAGTGGAAAATTTCTATAAAACATAATTTTACAAATTATGTCAGTTGAATTTAAAAAATATGGGAGACACAGTTGATATAAGTAATTAAAATTTTGTTCAATAAGATGAAATTAATTTTTGGTGAATAGTAATGTTTTTCCTTTTATTTACCACGGTTAAAAGTAAATAGGGTAATTATGGGTAAAATTGATATTATTATTAAACTAAAACTTTTCCTAATTCTATTGGATAAGTATAATTCTACCAAAAAAAACCTTAAGTGTAAATTATGATCCTTTAGGTCCACTTTTATTATATTATGACATTTATTATTATTTAATTAAAAGAAGGGTTAAAAGTGTTAAATTCAATGTTTAATAACTAATGTTTTTTAATATAGGGTTAAACATAAGATACATTCGACTATAAATATTCATTATAAATTTAAAAATATTTCCTACATAATGGTATTTTATTTATAATTTTTAGACATTAAATAATTAAATTTATATTTGACACAATGATGATGTAGTAATTTATTAATTAATGAAATATTAAAATTATTGATTTTATAAATATAAAAATAAATGAAATTTGAGGCTTTTTATGAATTACACTAATATATTAGGTAAATATGACATATTAGGGTTGGTTTTATGTATTATTGTCGAAGTAATAATGTTGTTATGAGTTTAGAAAAAACAAAATACCAATTAGTGTCAAAATTGACATAAAAGAGTTTTTTTGAAAAAAAATATATATTGTTAATTGATATTATATTCCTACTAATATAAGGTTCGGCCAAAAGAATTATATAATAATATATGTATCATTAATTAACCACTTGGGGTTCTCTTGGAAGTATATATTAATTTTATTAACCATAAAATTTAAAAATACAATGAGATATGGTAAATGACGGACTATTTAACTAAGAGTTAAATCTAAAAGATAAAGTAAATATAGTGACCCAAACCTATCTAAAAACTATTGGTTGAGTATATTTTGACCCATATACACCTTAGACTATATATAATTCATTTTTGAGCCATTATAAAGAAAAAATGATTTTATTATAAAATAATATTTCTAGCTTTTCCTATGGTGCCCCTCACGCCTATTTTAAAAGAGAACTCCCCATTCTCTCTAATTCACACCTTCAAAGCCATTTGGCTCTACCAACCCCCAACCAAATACACTCTCAAGAATCCCCCCTTCATCCTAGTGGCCTTATTTAAGTCAGAAAGTCATCCTAAAAATACCTTTGATCATATCAAATGGAAGAACCTGAAGAAGAGGTAAATATTGCATCACCTCTTTCAAGTTCCATTCTTCTTCCACTTACTCTTTCTTTGTTGTTTCAATTATAAAATAAAAACTTCAAATCTTCTATATACAATGATTTTATTATAGTTATGTTGCAACCATATTCATTATTCTATCCATCATTTTAATGACATGTCACCATACGTCCGTATGTAAGGCTTATCGTCTCCACGTCATGGTGTAATTGTTATTCAATACATTATTATTTGTATGGGTATAATAATGATGTATAAATGATGTAAATAATAAATATAACATTATAATGATTTATTATATATGATATAATATCCAATTATATATTATTTTAATATAAAAAAACGTTATTGTCGCTCGTGCGTACGTACAGATTACTATATCCACAAATGCGATGAGATTCATTCCCCATCGTATCCATTCAAGACTAATTTTCATTATATGGTTAAAAATAATTTTTAAATACTTAATATCATTATGAATATGAATAAGATACATCCTATCCATAAAAAAAATTACTTATGTAACAATTCATATAAAGGAAAACAAATCAGTTAACACCTGAAACGATGATAATACTAAGATATTAATAACAAGGAAATGATAAAGATCATACATGATATCATATTAATGTATATGATAATTTTATAATCTAATAACAATTATTTAACCATTATACAGGAGTTTAACCTACCCTCAACCAAGGAAAAGTACAAGGTAAGGGTTAATTTCACAATCTCTTCATTATCTGAGGTTGTTTATAAGTAATTATCTACTGGGACCACTTTATCATCCACACACATGTTTCTTAAAAATGTATTTCAAAACATTCTTAATATTTTTTAGACTATGGTATAAAGTCATTTATACCCTAGTTTGACTTTTATATGATGTTTATAAAGGAATCTTTCCGTCGTTTTCCAAACAAGGTACTTTACAACCTTTTCGACAAAATTAAGGAAAAAATGTTTTTTATCTTATACGGCGGGTGCGGCTATTTTCCATCATTATAACATCATCAAAGCTTCCATTACAATCTTATAAGAATATTTTCAAATATAAATTTTTCTTCTATAATTATGTTATTTTTAAATTATTTCAAAATAGAAAGGGATATTTCTCTAAAAATGTTTTTATTTCATCTATGTCAACATCCATTGATGGATTTTAGGTGTGTTTGAAGTTGATTTATTATGATACCAAACACCCATATTGTATTGACGTTTTTTTGATATGTTTGAATGTGGATGTGTTATTTCATACCATTCATGGTTTATGGATAAATAATTGACATTTCATATGCTAGTTTTAATACAAATGTTTATGTTATGTTTAAACCTTTTCATACGAGGAACACATTGGACTTAGTAAGTGACGGGTGGATCCCGATATATATCCTCGATGCATTGGTAGGTCTCATGAGACAAACTAGTGTCTTTGCACAAGGCCTTGACAATATCTTATTTGTAGACTTGGAACAAGTCCTTAACTATGTGTTTATGAAATTTTGGCATTATGCATTCAATCATTATGAAAGTGGCTATTGATATTGCATGTGATTATTCGACTAGTAGAATATCCATTTGCGAAAGTAAATTGAATTATTTTTATTTATATTTTCCATATTATGATGAATTTTATGTTGAAAATTCCTTTGTTTTAGTTTTATACATTGCCTTAAATGTTCATGCTTATTTATAAAAGTTTCTGCTATATTGTTATCTTTACTGAGCATTTGACCTCACCCCTTTCTATGTTTTATATTTCCCAGCATGTGAACAATTATATTATGATTGACCTACTGGGATAGTCTATGGGTTCTCAGTGTTCTCCATGGAAACAATTTTCTGGTAGTTTTCCATTTTTTGTTGTAATGTAAACCTTTTGAATGTATCTATTACTTCCAAGGCTACTAAACAAATCGGTATTTCGAGACTTGATCTTTTGTGATCATACCAATGTTATGTAATAATGCACCGACTCTGGTAACTAGGTTCAGGGCGTTACTGTCACCCCTCTTGGGGAGATGGGTTTATGGGACCAACTCCTTATTTTTTCCATACACACAATTACATCTTGACAAGTCTAGAGGATATGATCTAGAATCGATATCTGATCCTCCATTATTTCCAATATGTGTTGACATATGTCTTTGGTTAGAATTTATATAAAATCTCATTATTTTTTCGAAGAAGGAGTTTGGGCCTGCTATGGTCCTCCATTTTCTACTAATGGATAATGGTATTTCTCCTATGTCAGGTAAGAGGAACGAATATGCCCTTAGATTATAGTTAGAATACAGTTGATTTTATCTATAGATGTCATCCAATTTTAATGATGGGCTTCATATTTGTGAGAAGGGATTTTTATTTTCTCGTTTGCGGAAATATTTTCCTCATGGGATTGATATGCATACACATGAATTTGGATCTAATTATATTCACTAACCACCGTATTTGATTGTTGGGCTTCATATTCATCTGTAGGGATGTGAACCTTCTTATAGCTTTCACCGTATTTGGATGATGGTATTTTTTATCATTTTCACGAATATGACTTTGGTAATATATGATTGCCAACATATTTGAATGGTGGGTTTCATTATGATGGGGTGGAATTTGAATCCTCCTATTGATTTCCACCATATTTTGACTGGTGGTCTTCGTATGCATTGATAGTGTTTTAAAACTACACATGGTTGGATTACCTATATAGATCATGGGATTCTTGCGCATCTACAGGGATTTTCATCATCCTAATAATATTTACTCTATTTGAATGGTAGGACTGACGAGAAATGATATGAATTTTCACTTGCTCGTAATGTGACACCATATATATGTGGTGGGATTCAAATGTGGGGATATGATTGTATACCTACTTGAATATAGACACCATGATTGTACAATGGATCTCCTTCTCAAGAACAAGAATGATGAACTTCTCTTGAACATATGTTTCTTTCCCTCAGTGGGATACTTGAGGGGCATGTGTCCGTTGGACTTCATCCTGGTCCCTCGATGTGATATTATCTTCTAAATGAGGATGATGGGTTATACATTATTGATGATGATTTATTCTAGTAGGGAACTTTCAAACATAACCCTGTATAATAGGAATGAAGTCATTGATGATGAATTCATCTATCTACCTGTGATTAGTGAGGCACTCATTATCACATTTGAGAGATAGGCTTCGAAAACGGGTGTGGATGTCAAGTGGAGCCGCCCATCTCTATCCCATTGGTCATTGTTGGGTGGGTGGTTGGAGGGGATTTATGGCTTCAAGGGCTTTCCTTATTGTCTCCATGGTGGGGATAGTACCATTTTGATGGAACTCCTCGATCAGCACATTTGAAACCTAGCCTTGAAGACATTGGGTAGCAAATGGTGTCATGTTCTTCATTGGAAACACAGTTTCATGCACATTTGTGAATGTGTGTTTCTGAGTGAACTATCAGCATAACATTGGATTGATGTTTACTCTGTGAATTACCATATATATATATATATATATATATGAAAATTAAAAACAAAAAAACCACATCAATGTCACATCTCATGACAACATCTATTACAGATAATATTTATTGGCCCTCATCCTTTTGGATACGAAAGGGGATTCAGTTGGGGTAACCCACCATGTTGGAAAAGGATTCATGTCAAGTTCAAAAATTTTGTTTTGACCTTAGACGTGTCATTGTACCCAAGGATGAAAACGGTACATCGGGGACTGGGGTGATATATTCTTTTTATATTACGAAGGAGTTTCCATTGTTGACTGGTCGCAACAGGTTATTGTAGGGGTTAAGTGTATTTGATATCACTCCACGCCAGGTACAATGTCCTTGAATTGTCTCCAACAGGTTTATTCATGGATCCATAAATACCCCACGACCCTTTTATCCATGATTCATGGACCTTTTTTATAGGCATACACTTGTCGAATTATTTGGACAACGAAACTTGAGCACTCACATTGGTCAAGTGGATGAGTTATCGGGCTCATCACACCCTTTTAGGGGAAATCTTTTCCTATTCCTAGACTATCTTATATATTTATGTAGTGTTTATATGTTCCTGAATCATTTGTTCTTACCCAATCATGTGTCCATGGATTACCAATAGATTAAAAGATTAATAATAAATAAACATGTTTCTATAATCATCTATATGTGCATGAGGTTCTCCACTAATGAAGATATCAATATGTATCGGAGGATCTTCTTCAATGTTACCCTTATTTAGATAGATCAATAATTAATTCATTATTTACTAAGACAATGTGGGTTTAGGCCATGTGATGAAGTTCTCTAGAGAATATTTTTATTGAGGGGAATGTGAATTGATTCCATGTTTGGATAGAACCCATAAAAGGGGCTTCATATGAATCATCATGGGTGAAATCAGAACCCACTTAGTTTGGTGCCACTAAACTAGACAGATCACCTTTCAAATTCTTGAGATGAGGACCCATCCAAGACGTTTAATGTCATGTGACAAGTGTTACTAGGAGGAAGATTCCTGGTCAAGATTTGTTGTGTGACATACACCTAAGAGGCCCAAGGTACCAGAATTTGATGTTGTATTTGGTGTGACAATGACCGTACCCGGGATATAGAACGAAAAACATTATGGTGAGCTTCAATGTCGTTCTTGGAACTCAGGGAGGTTGCCTACATATTATAGTTGGTTGAGAATAAAATCCATCATTTTTCAGTAAGATGGGAAATATACATGGAATTTTCCTATAAAGGGGTCAGGATGTGGGGATCATCTATGGAAAATGTCGATTTCGAGTCATAGTTGAGACTTCTACCCTAAAGGATGGATTAATGATTTGGGGGTGATGATTTGGGTAATCCTTTGAGAAGGATACCCTTTGAGCTCTAGCCTTAGACCAGAATCCTATGTATCCTATTTGGGGTCAGAATAAGAGTTATCATAGTTCATTTTTAGTGCTTACACCTATGAGGAGACCCATTAATGTATTGTTTAGATGTTGTGATAATCACTAGCCTCTAATCCCACATGAGTCATTCTTAGTGTGAGATACAAGAGGATGTCGAATATTTAACAAAACATTCATATTTCCTTTTCCATTGATGAAAAATGGGGAGGATGAAGATGGTAGAGGCTGAGGTTAGAGTGAAACCTCTTATAATCAAAGGGGCTTACTACTTGATGGATGCCCTAAAATATGTTCTGGGAAAGGGGGTGAGTGGTTATCCCCATGAAAGGGAAATGTAAGTGTGATTTCATTTATTTATAAATGTTCCCAACTGAAGGTAATGGCTAGTTACTGCCCATAATTACTTGATTGGGGAGGTTCACATAGGTATTCCAAGGTTGGACCCCTGATTACAATCAAAATGTAATCTTAAAGAAATTTTTGGGGTTATCACTGTTATGGGGATTACCCACCAGACTATGCTTAAAGAGGGTATGTAAACATAGAAGGGTGTGAAATTTCACCTAATGGTTTACATATGGGTCTGATGACATTGGAAGATGATTTTTCTAGCACCATTGTACTGTTCTGTAGAGGGGATACATGTGATGTGATCGAAAAAAAAGAAAATAATCAATGCCAAAGGGAAGAACTCTTGAGAATACCTTATTCCTTGTAGAACTTCCTTATGTGCGATGGGGTTTCCTTCGCATATCATATTTCTATGTTGGTGAGGGGATTCATCCATGTACCGTAGTGGTACAAAGACCCAGATTTGTTGCACATAGAGTTTTTCAATGCTGAACCATGTTCTTCGTGTGTAAATATTTGCTGGGTGGGGTTGAGTTGTGGTCACGTAACGTTGTGGCACATGGGGCTTTGTTTTTGGCCATGTAAAGTGGTGTACGCACACAGTGGTGGTGCAAAGGGATGAGTTCCATCAGCATACATATTTATTTCAAGGTATATGGTTCCTCCCACATTGTATTTTTCTACACGGGGTTCTGATTTGAAGAAGGGGAATTGGTCCAGCGCATTATAGGAAATTAATCCGCAAAGGATATGGGTTTTTTGGTATAAAATTTCTTATTATATTTTCTTCATTCATGGTACATGGTGGGATATAACTATTGGAAATCATATAATAAGTCCATATTTGATGTAATCTCTTCTTCCATTTCATCATTGAGTAATCATTAATGATAAAAATATCTTCAATACTATGAAATTTCGTTTCGTTTTTGTCCATCTCTAAAAGATCCCCTTGAGTTCCTTTGTAGAGGGGAAGAGGAGTTAGATCGATGGTTCGGACATCACCTTTTCAGAATCCCAAGGAAGAATCTCTTGACCCACATATGATACATTCAATAGAGGCCTGCGGGGGTTCCAGTTCTTGGAGTTGCAAATCACTGCCTCAGTGTCACGAATGACATCGATCATGGGACTCCATTCACTTTTCCTCAAACGTGAACTCTTTGAGTCAATGGAAAATGGTACTCTGTGTGAATTTTCCACCTCTATTTCATGAATGACATCATTCATGGGGGAAAATCACTATCATATATCTATAAAGAAATTTTTTTTCATTGATGGTTCATGGGGTGGATGGCAATGCAGACCATCAGTCTGCAAAGGATGTTTTCCCTTCACTGTCCAGCCATATACTTTACTGATTTTTCTCTTTTAAATAGTATTCTTCATGTCTTAAATTAGTTCATTTCTATCCTATAAAAAATTTATCAGTGTATTGAACTTCCCTTTTTCCAAATATTTCAGACCTTATAGTTATACATTTCATATTTATTTTTTATTTAAATATTTATTTCTGGTTATTTAAGGAAGTAATGAAAAGTGAATCAGATTACTTTATGAAAGTGGTAGTCTACACATATAAAAGGGCGATTCTATCAATTTTAAACGGATAGTAGGGTATGATGGTATATCATATTTTATATCCAAAGAAATATAATTATTTCTTAAATATATATATATATATATATATTCATTAATTATATCCATATGAGAATCCATGAGAGGTGGTGATGAAAAATGAAATAGATTGATTCAAGGAGAGTTTAGTCTCTATATATACATGTGGGATGTTTTCATTTTCCATAAAATGGAATGGATAATGAGAATAGTTTTCCCGAAAATAATTAACATTTATTATAACTATGATATTTATTATATAATTATTGTTTCGTTATAATAGATTTCATTAATGTAGAATTCGGTTTTGTCTTTATAGAGTTTGGATAGTTCTTATTCCTGAATCTTGGATAGAAACATTTGTATTTCACCATAATACTTATATAATGGGATTTTAGGTGAGGCCAATACCAATATGAAATGTGGATGCCTTTTTTAAAGGTATTTGGGTAGGTTTTAATTGAGTGAGAGAGCTCATTGTGTGTAAGGAAGTGGGGAGATGATGTTCTCTTTAAAAAGTGAGGGGAGTGGCACTGTAGTAATTATTAAGAGTTAAAAGTAATAAATAAAGATCCAATTTCTAAATCAACCAAATTGATATGGCCTTAATATCATTTGTTTTGACACATTTTTTATTTAGTTTGTAATAATTTATTTAATCAATTGTTCTTCATCTAATGACTGGAGGACCACGAGATTTGTCGCCACCAAGGATGAATCCATGCTCTGTCTTCACCTAGATTCACCAAGATCGATCCAATTACAGATCCCTCCTAATGATTTAACTTTTTTGTAGATCTGAAATCAGAACCAAACAGAACCCCTAATTGAGCCGCGACTTACCATTGGGGGAGGGTCCCCACCCACTACCTTCTACTGTGAAACACCGAGGGAAGAGCACGCCGTTGACCACACACTATATGAAAAGCCTGCTGCTGCTGAGGTGGATGGATTACCAGTGCTGCAAGGAAGAAGCCATGAGCCTCGCTAGATATGAAACTAAACCCTATTACGATTCATAGAAGAGGATCAGGTGGGGGGGAGATAGAAAAAATAATAATTAAAAATTAAAATTAAATTAAATACAATAAAAATTAATATAAATAAAGAAATAAAGAAATAAATTATAAATTATAATATATAAACATATATCTTATAAAATTATAAAATAAAATAATGTTAAACTTCTACGTAAATATTAAATAACAATATTAATTAATTAATTAATTAAATTATTTAATTATTTTAATTAAATATTTAATTAAAATTTAATAAAATTAATATCATTTAATAAATAAATAAAATAGTCATCTTTTAAAGAAAAAATATTAAATAAACAATTTCATAATTAATAAATAATTATATATCTAAATCAAATAAAATAGTAATATTTTTTAAATAAAACATTATAACTAAATAAATAAATATTAATAATTTAATTATTTCAATAATAATTTTGTTTTTAATTTTTTAAGTATGAATTATTAATTCATTTACTTATATTTATTAGTTTCATTTTTATTACCAGTGTTTTAATTTTTTTTTGAATTTCCATTCATTAGCATATAGAAGCAAATACATGATCGTGTCTAGATTCATGATTCAAACCATTGAGAATTCAATTTTGAGGCCAAAGTTAAAGTGATGAGTGTTGTTTAAAAAACACGTGAGTAGTGATGTAGTAAATTATAATTTAAGTCAGTAGAAAATATGGGTGATAAAAAATATCATATTTTGAAAAATTGAGCAGCAGCAGGACACAACATGTATAAATCATGGGACGAGTGAGACATTCTTATCTCATTGAAGACATTCGATGGAGACTTAGCAACCACACCTCTTGGAGACTTGGAAACCAGGAGATGTAGTTGAGTAATCTCTTTTTATTTTGTTCTCAACTTTACTACTTGTAACTAAATGATTTCAATTCAAAATATGATCTTGATTATAATATAAATACTTTTAGTTCAGGGGGATTTCCTTTTCTATTGGTAAAAATTAATTTCCTTTTCAATATTTCATTTTAATTTTTTCATAATTGATTGGAGAAATGAAATCTAAAATCATTAAATTTCCTTGTTCCACTTATTCTCAGTTCACACTCCTTGATCAATCGATGAGTTTTATCGTGGATTCATATTTTAAAACCTTCTATTTCAAAACAAGACATCAGAACATATGGTGTGTTTGTTCTATTGTACATATCGATTTTAATTTTTTCAGATAAATATTTATTGGAGAAGAAAACTCTATCATTGATCAAATTGTGTGATTTATCTCCTAAAGAGGGAGATAAATCATTCATTTTTAGTGGCTGCATTTGCATTCATTTTTGTGAAAAGAAATCTGTTTAGACCTGTAGGATAGGTTTTCCCCGTGATTTTCATCTTGATTGTCCATCGATCTTCATTTATTATCTCTCTTTCTCATTGTTTTCCATAATTTATCTGGTTTTATTATATATTTAAAGAATATACATTTATTAAAAAATAAATGTGTCTTATTAATTCTTATAAAAAATAAAAAAAAATATAAAAAATTTAAAAAGTTTATAAAAACAATAGAAACATTTCACCCACTATTGACACTTGTGGGTTGTTTTGAAATAATTTTGGTTACTCCACCTATCCTATGGGTTCGACTATACATGCCACTTTATTGTAGTAGTATAAAAAATAAAAATACATATTATTTTACATCGTAATAAATGACTAATGTGTTATGTTTTTGTCACCACTTCCATGGAAGGCACGAGCGACCAGTTGTCTAAAAAACATACAAATAAAAAAATGTAAAATTTTGAAACATTATTCAATAAAATCCAGCAATTACTATCTACTATTTCTACCTAATGTTTGTACTATAACTGCTCTTGTACTATTGTGTATTTAATTTAACATGTTTGTTCTGATATTACCCATTGCATGAGAACAATATCTTCTTATTTTGGATTAGAGCACATATAATGTCAAATTGATAAACATCATACCACTCTAAAAAAGATAAATAAAATTAAAATGGAAAGTATAGAAGATAAATTGCCTGTTAACAATTTTCAAAACCATCAACCTGAACTCTTATATGAGATAGAGATTCCTATGAAGGTGGAGTTCCAACTCCCTCAAGTGTCATGAAACCCATATTCTATTCTCATATCTCTGAGAGATAGAAACTATGAACTGATAAAAATCCAATCAATATATTTTACCATCCTTTATAATAATCTATAATGAGGACTCTTTATCATTTGTTAGAGATTTCAAAAACACTATGCTACAACTTCCACTCTATGGACTCATTCAGAACGAGCTAAGAATGTAGGAATTTTTATTTTTACATAAAGGGAATGCTAGGAATTGGTTCTTGAATCTAGATGAGAATATTTTTGAGAACATATATAATGATTATAACTCTTTCATACTAAAATTTTAACCTCTAAAACAAAAAATAATATAAAACTAAATTCACATGTTTTTTCCAAGAGGATGGAGAAGCCTTTTATAAGGCTCGGGATAGATTCAGGGATCTACTTAGGTAGTGTCTCTATCATCAAATCCCATCCCATGTACTCTTGGACACATTATAAAAAGGGATACCCTACTCTAGTCAAAATATTTTTGACCAATATACTAGGGGGAAGTACAATGAAAAAACTAATGATGAGTTAATAAATTATTTTAACAACCTTTCTTTGAACTCTGAATATAAAAAATCAATAATGAAATGAGTGAATAGAATTGTTAACATTGGAACGAGAAATGACTCTCAAGATCAACTTTTTGAAACCTAAAATCAACATTAAACCATAATGATCTTGAATTACAAACAATCTGTAAATTAGTTGGGATATAAAAACACAAACCAATAACTTATGGAATAGTGTTCCTAGTGTAGAAGGTTTGGGAATACTAAAAATTTATGTCCAAACTATAGCATGCTAACTCAATAAAAAAAATTCAAACTTTTTTAATTATAATCCTATGATGCATATAAAAGTATTACCATATTATAAAAATTATAATCAAGGATAAAAGAAACCACCTCAATCTCTCTTGGAACGATCAAGGAATGATCAAATAACTCATTTCCCCTGCCTACCAAAACCTGTATAGATTTTTTTTTGAAAACCAATAAAGAGAAGAATATTCTAATTCAAATTTTTTTTGAGGGTCTAGTGTCTTAAAAAATAGAGAAATCCAAAATAAAATGGACTATCAAGAGGAATGATACAATACTCAACTGAATAAAAAACAAAACCAATATGAATCTGAAAAAAATCAAACTGATGTTGAAATTAAGATTATTAAAGCTCAAATAGTCTAACTAGGTATATATTTGACATCATGTGATTAAGAAAGGTTGCCTAGTAAAATTGAATAGAACCCTAGAGATAATGTTATGGATGTTGTAATAATAAGTGGGTTAAACACATAAACTGAACCAGATTGTTTTTTGATAAAGCACAAACTGAAAAACAATGTGAGCCCGGAATGAAAAAATATGATTTTTACAGAATCTAAAAATCTTGAAAAAAATAAAAAAAAATTAAAATAAAATGAATTTTCCCCTGAATACCATACTACATTTCTTCATGAAAATAATAAGAACAATGTTAAAGAGAAATATATTGATGATGTTAAGCCCATGCCTACTGTTCTTAAGAGTTTTTTCCCACCCATCCCATTCCCAAAGAAACTCAAAACCAAATGAAATAACATGGATGAACTACTTAATTTCCTTAGGATTCATACCAAGATTCAAGTGAAAATTCCTTTCATCCTTGCCTTGATCCAAATTCTATATTACTTGATATATCTCAAATAAAACTAAACATAAAAAAACTTAAAGAATTGGCCACTTACTACTTCACTGATGAGTGGAGCATTATGCACCAAAAGAAAATACCACCCTTGCTCAAAGTCCCAGGTAGCTTTTTCATACCATATACCATTGGAAATTATAATCAAATCAACTTCCTATGTGACTTATGTGCTATTATCAACCAAATACTTTAATCACTATTCCAATAGTTTATATTTTGGTGATCTTTAACCCACCACAATCATCCTACATTTGGTTCATCATTCTGTCACTCATCATGGAGGATGATAGATGGCTTACTAGTTGGAGTTGGGAATATTTTTCTTCTAGCTAATTTATTAGTAATAAATATGGATTGTAACTAGGAGGTTCCAATAATTCTAGGTAGGCCCTTATTTTCCACTAGTCTGGTGGAGCTGTTATTGATGTGTCTAAGGGTTAGTTAATTTTTACAATTGGAGAGAAATTAGAGGAGTTTAATATATTTAAGAATATAAAAGGTCTAAATTTAACAAAATAACTATTCACTAGTAGATTCATTAGAATCATTGAATAATCTAAAAAACCCTCTGTTGAAAAAATCAAATTGGAATTTGAAAAAACATGATATTCTTTTTTCACATGCTGTAGAATATACTCAAAATGAAAATCTGGATAATTTTCTAGAACTGGAAAAAATCCGATTTCAACTATTGGTAAAGATAAATCCTCATCTTCTGATCATAAATACTTTCCTAGGGAAATTGAGGGTGATTCTATTATCAACAACACATTTTAACACTTTGATGAATTATAGAGTGATCTTATTATACAACATGATGATTTTTCCATGATTAATAATTTAAACTCTAATATTGAAAATTTAGACATCGATTTTTCCACTATGGGCAATATTAAGGTGAATCCTAAAAAATATCTATAAATTAAAATTATTTAATCTTTTTAAACACCATTTAAGTGATATATAGAAGACCTTGGTCCTTTTAGGCCGAGGAGTATTCCATCAATTTAGAAATCACCCAATCTTGAGACAAAAACACTCCATGTATATTTTAAATACTCATCTTTGGAGAGTATTCTACTTGTCCTATTATTATATATACTAAACATAAGGATTACAAAGAGGAATAATTGTTAAATGTGATGAATTAATTCAAATATTCCATAGGTTGGACCAATAGTATATATTAAAGGAGTTACTCCTTCAATCGACATGCATAATATCCATATGGAGCTAGACCATATGTCTAGAGTCTAATGTCAATGAATATTAAATCCTAATATGAAATAGGTTGTTTTAGAGGAAGTAATTAAACTTCTGGACACATTTATCAAATATCCTATTTCTATCAGTACTTGGGTCACTTCGGTCCATGTAGTCCCTAATAAAAAAGATTTCACTACTTTCATTAATGTTAAAATTGACGAAATTAGAGTTAGAGAAAACACAAAATAGATAGTATTTATCGACTATATGAATCTTAATTCATCCACTAGGAAGCCCCATATTCCAATTCCCTTTATTCATCAAGTGCTCAAGAGGCTTGCTGGGAATGACTTATTTTGTTTTCAGGATGCGTATTCTGGTTAAAACCAGATTCCAATTGCTCAAGAGGATTAGTAGAAACTACCTTTATATAACCATTGGGATATTTTCATATCAATGAATTCCCTTTGGGTTATGTTGATCCCCTTCTACCTTTAAAATATCTACGATGGCAATATTTTATGATATTTATTAGAGGATTAAAGAGGTTTTCATGGATGAAATCTCCATTGTTAGTAACACATTTGATTCTTGTTTATGAAATATGGAATTAGTGTTAAAGGGATGCTTAGAGACTAAACATTTCATCAACTGGGAAAAATTCCAATTCATGGTCACAAAAGGGATAGTTCTTGGACATAATGTTTCCAAGAGGGGTATAGAAGTATATTCTACCAAAATTAATGTTATTCAAAAGTTACAACCTCCTAAAAATGTTAATGGTGTTAGGAGTTTTCTATGGCATGCAGGTTACTATAGAAGGATTATAAAAGACATTTCAAAAATCCCTAATCCCTTGTTTTCCCTTCTTGTTTTGGATACTCCCTTTTTATTTTTTGAAAACTATTTGGAATCATACAATAGTATTATGGAAAAACTCACCACATCACCTATCATCATAACACCTGATTATAAACATCATTTTGAGTTAATGTGTGATGCTAGTGATATGGATGTTGGTCATAACCTAGTATAGGGGAGAGCTAAAAGGCTTCGTGTGGACTATTATGATAAAAGGCTTCTAGTTGAGGCTAAATGGAATTACACCACTACTGAAAAGGAATTGTTAGTTGTTTTGTTTTCTCTTGAGAATTTTATGTAGTATCTTCTAGGATCTAAAGTCATTATCTTAACTAATAAATTTTCCGTGAAATATTTTTTGTCTAACATGGAAGCCAATCCTAGTTTGATATAATGGATTTTTTTAAAAAGAATTTGACATAGAAATAGGAGATATGCATGGTGCTGAAAATCGAGTTTAAGTAAACCTTTATAGACTTCCTCATACTCATTGGGAAGATCCAATGATGTTTAAATCTTCCTTTCCTGATGAAATGTTACTCATTGTTTCCATTATGCAATCTGTATGGTCTACAGACTATTAAAATTTTCTAAAATCTAGTCTCTTTCCCAATGATCTATCCAATAACAAAACAATTACATTAATTTTAGAACTAAAGTACTACCATTGGGATGCTCCTTTTCTATTTATGAGGTGTGAATATGGAATACATAGATGTGTGTTCCAAATGAAGAGATGCTACCTATTTTAGAGAGTTATCACACCTCACCTTGGGGAGGACATCATGGTGGTGAGAGGATAGCTCAAAACGTCCTTCAAGCAGGATTTTATTGGTCCAAATTATAATAATTATTCTAGGAGATTTATTGTTGGATGTGATATATTTCAGTTGTTGGAAAATGTTGGGAGGAAGGAGTTACCCAAAATGAGTATTCTATAGGTTTCTATTTTTGATATTCAAGGTTTACATTTCATGGGTCCATTTCCATCATCTAATGGAAATGAGTGCATTCTAGTGGCTGTAGATTATGTTTATAAGTGGTAGAGTCAGTATATCTAAGCATCAATAAGGAAAATAGTATTATAAAATTTAATAATAATAATATATTATCATGATTTGGAGTCCCAAATTCCATTATCACTAATAATGGAGTAGAGTTTAAAAATGACATGTTTAATACTTTAATGGGAAAATCGATGCACCCATAATATTGGTACTTCTTACCATCTAAAATCTAGTGGACATGTATAGATATCTAATAGGGAGTTAAAACAAATTCTATATAAAAATATATGAACTACTAGCAAAGATCTGCTTCTTAAGTTACATGACGATTTTTGGGAATATAAAATAGCTTTTATGAGCCCAATATGTATGTTTTATATGTGATTTTATTTAGGAAATGTTCTTAGTTGCCTGTGGAGTTACAAAACAAGTTGTATTTGGAGGTTTGGCCTTAAATCATTATTTTAAGATTGATGGAGAATTGATATTTCTAGAGGTAAGTTAACTAGATGAGATATGGAGAGAGTATTATGATATTTATAGGATATATAAAGAGAGGTCTAAAATCATTCATGATTCTATTATAAAAAACCGAGAGTTCAAACCTTGATATAAGGTCATTCTAGTAAATCCAATACATAAACTCATTCATGTAAAACTTAAATCCATATGGTCTGGACCATCTATAATTATTTGAGTTCTTTAGAATGGTGTTGTAGTGACTGGTAAAGAGTATTATAAGCCCATTATTGTTAATGATCATATCATTGAAATATATTTCAAAGGATTATCGAAGGGCCTGACTGCCTTCACCATGCATGATAATTATTTATTAAAAAAGTCCAACTAAAGATGTCAAAAATATTTCTTCATTGGTTTCAACCAATCGTTTATGCCTTTTGTCACTTTTGTTCTTGTTTTTTTAATCAAATGATACATGTTACTATCCTTATTATATTTTTATATGTTGGATGTGTTTTCTTAGCCATTCTTTTTATTTTTCTACGAATATAAAGGATACTAATGTTGATTTCTAAATGGTGTAAAATTCTAATAATTTATTCAGTTCTAGATATATTAAATTCAAGGAAGTACATTCTATTAATTTCTGCTTCACTTTTATACTCCACATATACATTCAAAACATTCACTTTTGAGGCATAGATGTATTTGAGTTATAGTGGCATGTGTGTCACTATTACACTACTATTAGTGAGTCGTCTCAATGACAACTCGCTGATAAATTTCTAGCGGTGTTTCATTATTTTTCTACTACCACTGATAATTTTTCTGTACATTTCTCTTTGGTAGAAGTTTTTACTGCATGCACTGGTATGCTAAAAAAATTCGACTACATGTATTTTTTTGGTGGAAAATGAATTTCATTATTTTAAAAAGTTCACTATATGGGTTATAAGTGTGGGGGAGTTACCCCATGGCTGGTTATTCTTAAATAAAGTGTTTTTCATTTATTTTTAAACATTATTAAACATCTAATTGAATATAATCTATTAAATTTCTACATGTATTTCACTATGTTCTACAATATTTTACATGATAAATATTTGATCTTAACATTAATTTCTACTCACTATCTTAAATTAAAATGTTTGAAAACCATCTGTAAAATAATGATTGTGGTAAAAAAATTAATATTTTAGTTCAATATGACCCTTATACTGGTTATCAATCTTATAAAATGCTAATTTCTTTTGATATTTAAAAGTAAAATTGTTCTTCTCCATATTTTCTTTCAACATTGGGGACAATGGTGGTTTTTAGTTTTAGTGTAGGTGGTCATCCTTTAGTTGAAAAAATTAGCGCTTTAACAGAATTCCATCAAATCCCATTGCTCTTTAAACATTTTCATAAAGAATGATTAAAATTTTTCAAAATTCGTTAAAATAATTAAAATATTAATGCTCCAAACTATACATATAATGAGTCTGGCCTTCGGATAATACATGGATATTAGTTAAAAATTTCCTCGAATATGAATCTTGTGAGAATGAATGATAGCGAAATGATTTTCCTTGCTGAATTTTTTTTGAATTTTCTATTTATGAAAAATGTTTGATAGTGATATATGATACATTTTCAGGGAGGCATGATCTTATATTTTGGAAACTAGAAGATTGAAATTTATCCTTAGGGTCATTAATTTTTAATTCTTAAAAAATGATCACATTAGTGAGCCATTTTAAATTGTATTTATATAAATAATTTATAACAAGAGTAAAAGAGGAATTTGGGAACCTATAGTGTTATTATGAGACATTAGGAACTGTGTGTACTAGTAAAACCTCTAAAATATTTTGAATATGTGAATATGCACAATTGTTTTAACATGCTACATGTGTGAGAAATTAATGAAAAACAAATAAATTACCCAGTGTCAAATATGAGTTCGTTAAAGTGGCTAATATGGAACTCTAGATGATGAGGGGGGAAATTTATTTTTATGAAATCATTTATGTTGTATCTATAAGATGACTCAAAATGATTTAATTTAATTTTTCCTGGATCCTAGGTGAAATTCAACATATAAGGTGCCTTTTATAAAGCTCTTAACTCCAATTATTTTTAACCTTTTTATCATTATTGAATTTTGATCTTAGGATTGATTTGAAATAAGTTAATAAGATGATTCAAAAATGAGGTAGGACAGCGTCAAAATTGGATGATTATTTTATATCTTAACCATTCAGTGAGTATATAATGTTAGACAATATATTATTTGAAACATTCCATTTAAAAACCATGTTACTCAGTTTTCCCCCTACTTTATAAATCCTATACATGATTCAATTTAAGCTTTCTAATGACAAACCTTTTCAGTTTTTCAATAATAATAATTCATGGTATTTTTTGTGTACAATCAATAACTAAGCAAGAAGTAATTTTACATGGACTAAAAATTATTTTATTTTCTGAATTTTTTATTTAGTTCTTAATATTTTAATTAATTAATTTCTCACTATTTGTTAAATATTTTTATATTTTTATTTTTATAAATAAATTTATTATTTTACCATTTTTAATAATAATTGTTTTATTTTAGCATTTGAAATTACTAGTTTTTTGTTACTTTTTATTCTGGTTATTTATTTTTCTTTTTTGTTTCTTAAATACTATAGTGTAATGATAATTTTATACATAATAAATTAATAAAATTATTTCATTCAGTTAATTGAATATTTAATTTAATTAATAATATTTTAATTATATAATCTTAATATATTTTTACATTAATCGTCAATTTAAATAATTAATTACAACTCAATAGTTAATTTTTTTAATTAATTGTTTTGTGGAAATTTATAATTTTATATTCAAATGTGTTCATAGCTCTTCTTTTTATTTCAATAATTGTTTTAATTTAATTATTGTTTATAAATTTTAATTATATGATAATAAAATAAATTAATTGTTTAAATGTTATTATTATTTTGGATTTCATCTTATTAGTTAATTATTTAAATTATTTAATCAGTTTTTCATTTCATTACATAATTATATTTTATCTTTTTTTCTTTTAATACTTAATTTTGATTTTTTAAGTTGCTACATGCACTGTCTCAGCGATGAAAAAGTCTCATTGATAGACCTATCTCATTGTTACTGTATTAGTGAGATGACTTACAGATAACCCTGATCATGACCTATAGACGACCTCACCACATACCAACACTGCTCCTTACCATCAGACCCAACTGTCTCACCGATGGATTTGAACTCCTTTTTCTTACAAACACATTCTAGCCGCACCTACCAACACCATTTAATCAAATGACCTATTGAAACCACCCTTTAGTCCCTCATACCGGTGCCTCAACCTATAGACAACTCTACTTTTCCTTCAACTGTTTTCTTCTATCCATCAAACCATTCCCCGCTTTTTACTGAGGCACCATTCATGTGCCATCATTTTCACCTTCAGTCACTATTTCTCTTACACCTTATCTTCTTCCACCCATCAACACCTCGACTCATCACTCTATCTCCAACCACAAGCTCAAGCTTACACCTCACACTGAATCAACATAGTAATTTCCTAATTAAAAATACACATATTTGAAAAACCAAATTTGATGTAGATATGCCATCACTGGTGGATCATGATATCTTTCACCACTTTTGATGAATATGAACTCTGTCAAAACCTTGATTCACAGAGCTTTAGACGATTTCATATCCCTCTGCTAGATTTACCTATGTTACCATTTCTCCAATCTGAACCAGTCATTAGATTATGAAAATATTCCTAGAGTGATCTATAAGCTTTCCTTGAGGTAGAGACCTAACCAGCTGTATTTCACCATGGAAAATCAAGGAAAGGGAACTCTGATGATCACAAACCATAAGAGGGGCCAACTACCACCATTGAGGAAGGATCGCCGGAACCAGAAGGAAGATGTCGCCGTCCTCACTGGAGAAGAAACTGAACCCCCTTACACCGTGTAGAAGAGCATTCGGGGGAGGGTATAAGAAATTAATTAAAAAAAAAATAAAATTGAATTTTAAAAAAATTATTTATATGTAATAAATAAATATTAATAAATAATAATAAATTAAAACATAATAACTTATAGTATATAAAATTAACAAATCAAATATTTTTAATCAACTAAGTAAATATTAGTGGGTCAATTGTTAAACATATATTAAAATAATTTCAAATAGATGATAACATTGATTTCAGGTGTAATTTAAAAATATAAGGATTACATAAATCAATAAGACATTTCATCAAAATTATTATTCAATATGGTTAAAAATAATTTAAATAGATATGAACATTAGATTAGTCAATTTTCATATAAAATACAATGTTTATATTTATATATCCAATTTTTTATGGGATTAATGAAAAAAACATATTCCAAATGTATATATATATATATATAATTTTATAGACTATAGAAATAATATACGTCTAGGTAGTTTAGTCAAAAAACAAATTTATATATGTGTTATTAAAACAAAAAAACCATTATTCTATGTCTATGATACATTTTGGATGTTACAAGATTTTTTTTCATTCAAATTTATCTTTTGATTAACTATGTTCTGGTGAGTATAGATTACCTCCCATATTTTATAAAGATAATAATTTGGTGAATTCAATGGACATGATAGAGAATTAATTCTAATTCTATGATATTTTTCATTACAATTGATCATGAATTTATCGATGATGTTTTTCATTAGGACCATTATAAATTGGATAGATGTATTTATGGTCTATGGAAAGATACACATAAAAAAATAAAATACTTTCATCTATAATGGAATGCATCATCTTGTTTCATTGAGGTCCAATGATTAGATTATTATAAGTCTATTTTCATAGAGTTAATGATGTGACTTTTTTTAAAAATCTCAACATTCTTTTATTTTCATAATTATAATTTAGATTTAATGGCTTCTATGGATAATAACATGGTATATCATCTATTTTTTTCTTAAATTAAGTTTTTTTATTTTTATTCTTCTCAATCTATTTTTTTGAATATGGTCTCCTGTATTGAGATTCTTATTAGTAAAATTTTATATCAGAGATGTTATATGAATATAAATTTTATTTGTTCGACTATGTTACCAAAAGGATCCAAATATATAATACTTATACCATTAGTTAGGCTATGAAACCCCTAATTAATATTGTGTAAATGTGAACAGATCCCTTGATAGGAACGATCAAGGAAATTATACCCATTAAAGGAATATCTGGTTTATTTTCAAATACTCTGTCATTGTTTTCTTTTTTCATTGGTTACTATTTCCAATTATATATTTTATATTTGTAATATTTTTTTAACATATATTAAATTTTTCTAATATATATATAATTGTTTTAATATATACTATTTCGATGTTTTATCATTAAAATATTTTGTCTTATTTAATTAGTGAGAAATTGTGATTATTCTGTTGAATTTAATTCACCAACATTCTTGAAGACGACATTACTCTTTTCGAGTGGTAAAACTATTAGCCTTATATCCAATCTATAACAATTTTTTTGTACATAAATCATTCCTTTGTTTATTTATTTAATTTAGATTCCATATAATGAAATAAAGAACATGAACTATATTGTGCTTTATATGATAGGGATACAATTTTGAACTACTGAGAATTTGAATCTATGATGACCGTCACTTTTTTATTCTGACCATGATTACATATATGATCAGATGAATATGTCTATCTTATATATTAATGTTCCTTATTATATGATTATAATTATAAAGTAAATAAATATTGACATATAAATAAATTATTTTACTCGAGATAGTTAGTGAGAATATTGGTTGAATTATAAATTCTAGAATACTTTTCCTCAGACAATGAAGTGTAATATTTATTGTAATTTTTTTAATGAATATATGAATTCTATTAGAAAGAAGTTAGATATATCTCAATTTTGAAGATAAATGGATCATTAAATGATATGTGATATAATCTATAATGATTTTGATTCATTTTTTTATACCTACAGAATCAATTTCACAGATGAACCATCATTTTAAGACCATAACAAATAGTTCATTGTTTCACTGTTGAATAGAGTTATATGAGTACGAGATTGAGTTATCACAATATTAATATTAGGATTTATCCCAAAAAAATATTATTGATATATATTATAAATAATGTAAATCAAAAGGAGAATGGATTATCATAATAAAAATATTATAAATTTAGGTAAAAAAATTCACATTAAAAGTCTCATTCAGTGTTATAGTTAATTTAAAAGAGGTTAAGAGAATGAGAAAATAGAAAAAATGTATTTGGATTTACAACCAGGTTTTTAACCTATGCAAATTATATTATTTTAACACTTCACAAATAAAGTGAAATTAATATATTTATTTTAATAGCTATGATTTTGAATATAATGAAGGAGAGTAAAAAATTATTTCTATATGTATGATCAAGATTATTTGAGATATCATCTTTAGAAATTATTTTGGACATTTTAGAAATAAAATATATGAGTAATGTGAACTAAAATTTACTTAACATTCAGCTTCATTATATTTGATATCTATTATTTTAGTAATTTAATTTTAATCTTTTTGATTAATAGATTTATTTTTTTTATTTTATAATTTTATTCATTAAGTAATAATTACTTATAATTTATTTTGTATATCAAATCTAAAAATTTATTTACATTCCATGTTGTAGTTTTTCATTAATTTCCTTTATACATATTAAATTTAAATACTTCTTAATAATTTTATGCTCATTTATATTTAATAATTATTTAATTGTTCAAATTATTCTAATTAACATAATCTTTAATTTAACATTTAATCTCATAATTGTGTATTTTGAAATAAATTAACTCAAATAATGATTTTTCATTAATTTATTAATTTATTTATATATTTTTAATGTTTAATATTATGATTCAATTTATAATCTTTATTTTATTTATTATTTTCAATTACATTAATTAGTTCATATTTCAATTCATGTTTTTTATTTTAGTATTCTATTTTAAATTAATTAGATATTTTTTTAGTCTTAGTTTAAGATTCATTATTCTAATTAAATTTTTAAATTATATTTTATTATTTTTTAAATATTTAAATTATTTTTATTTTCTTAGTTGTTTCATTTTTATGGTTTCAGATTAATGTTAAGCCGCTTCCAGTACAATGGTGCAACAGTTAGATATCGTCACTCGTTTTCCATAATTATCCCATTCACTGTTGCATCAACAATGGTGAGTAAATTTTCTAGCGACGGTGACTTAATTTTCTTACTAAAACGGGGAACCAAAGTCAACATTATCTTCTCATTTGACTTCTTCTCATCATTCCTTAGATTTAGAGATGAATCAATGAATCACCACAACCAATTCTTCTTCTAATGTATGTTCCCCTACCTCAATCGACGAACCATTATAATCTCCATTCATTATGCCTTCGTTCATCTCATTCTTATACTGCTTCTTAGCATCCATCCACAAGTCACCAACAACGGTGGACCTCTTCGTTCCTATCTATATTCATTCTCAACCCGTATTCACCATTACCTACTAAGACACTGCATTATATCCTCTCCTTTAACTGGTAGCTCAACACTCACACACATAGCAATTACTCGGATAAAAAGATTCTCAAATAAGAAGATTCTCGAATAAGAAGATTCTCATTTTCCACCGCTATTGAAGGACCACTGAGGAGCCAAAATCAAGATGGAAGGTGGATCCATGGAGGTTTCTCAGATAAGAAGATTCTTGAATCCCAAACCCCCATCCCACGGTGCGCCGGAAGGGATGCAGGGAGAGAGTTGATTAAAAAAATAAATTAAATAAAATTAAATAAGTATATAATAATAATAAACTGATAAATTACTTATTTTAAAATTTAATTGATAAAACTAAATTAAATTAACTAAATAAATAATAAAAATAATAAAAATAACTTTTAACAAAAAAGTAATTATAAAATTTAAAATTATTCTAATCAAAAATTAAATAGTAAACTATGATAAATTAACATTTAGTAATAATAATAATTTAATTAATAATTAATTAAATGAAAATATAATTAATAATTAAAAAAATATTATCATTAAAGGAATAAATAACAAAATTTAAAAACAAATTATTATATTATTAATAATAAATAAACATGAAAAATAAATTAATAACTTCAATAATAATATTGACTTAACTAAATAATCTAATAATAATAATAATAATCTTTTATTAAGATATTTAAACATTATCTTTGGTACACATAATAAAATAGTTTTAATCATTAATCAATAAAAATTGTATTTAATATAATATGATAACTAAAATATTCAATTAAAACAAAAAATAATTATAAAATAATAATTTATTCTATCAATCATAAAAATTTATTAAGTAAATATTTATCTGTTAACTTAAAATACATTTCAAATTGTACACTATTTTGTTTTTCATATTCATGTTGTAATCTGGATGATTTCCATGTACACTTTTACTATTACTATAAATTAGTTACAATGGAATTGTTAAAATCAAGAGATCAGTAGACGAAAAAATCATGTGGCAGTGGAGAAAATGAGAAACAAACATTGTGGTTGTGGGTAGTTTGTGAACAACCTAAATGCGATAGATGAATTAAATTTTGAAGAATCATCAGGGGTAGGGGTAGACATGTTACACTTCAAATCAGAGATCCTGGAGACTGATTGGGAGTCAGAGACCTGAAGAGACACTTCTTGGAGACTCGTAGTTCAGTAGAGCATCACAATTATAGTTCGTAGCCGAGATATATTTTTCCGTATAAATACTTACCTCTGGGATTCCTGTTTTTTCTATAATAGAATATTCATTTTAATTAAACAATATTTTTTTCTAAATTCAAGTTTAAAGAAAATTTTTATTCTTCTGGTTATCTTTAATTTTTTAAAACATTATTTTCAATGATTTCAGAATTAATCACTATGATCTATTATGAATCCATTCAATGGATTCATGCCATTTGAATTTTTTTTCAAACTCCACGATCAATCGATGAGATTTCCCATGGATGCATTTTTTTCTAAATATTATACTTAAAAAAAGAAGACTTCAGAACAAATGGTGAGTTTATTTCTTCTATAACATTAAAATTTACATTACATTGAATCATTCTTAGAGTGGTGAACTCTATAATAGGAAAATTTGTCCAATTTTCATCTTATAAAGGGATATAAATCATTCATTTCCAGTGTGTTTTTTGTATTCTTACTTCCACAAAATGGAACCCTTTAAAACTAGTAGGAAAGAGCATTCCTCAGGTATTTTCTATTGATTGTTAATACCGTAGAATTTAGATTTCTTTTATTTATTTTGTGATCATTTCCTAATACCATATTAGTTCATTAGTAAAAAAATCATCTTTTTATCTTTATGGCTTTCAATGAAATATAAAAAAATAAAAAGGAAGACAAAATAAACACGAAGTAAAAATAAAAAGAATGTTCTCCAACTATTGACAATAGTGGGGCTGCTTCGAAATAGTAGTTCACTCAAACATCTCATTATCCGTCCATTAGGTTCGACCCTATAAACCACAGTACAATAGTATAATGGAGTTGTAAAATTTTAAACTTTGAAATCATATTCAATGACATACGGGTCATGTTTTATGTGCATTTTCTAGGAATGACAAAGTATAAAGTACACTTTGTTATGTTCTTAATTAAACCATTATTCACACATCACTCATAGATTTATAATATAAGCATGAATGAGAATAAGTTAGTAATAAAATTCATATATGAAGCAAGAAATTTTCAACAGTCAATGATTCATTGCTTTCTTGACCACTGGTAAGATTTTGTTTTATGCAGGAATTCATTTGAAGATATATTTTCAAAATCCTATTTCACAGTTTGTAATCCTCTTTATTTTAAACTATTTAAAATGATTCAATTTTAGTTGATTAATGAATTTTTTCACTTTTTCAATGATAATAAAGCGTGAAATTGATTGAGAATAATGTTTGATTTAGTGGTGGGGAATTTGATGTGGCTCTAAAATCACAACATTTTAGATATCTTTTATTTATGTTTATAATGGTTTAATTAATTTATTTTGCAGACATTGTAAAATTTTTAGATTTTTGTAATATTATAATAAAATTTATTAATTAAAAATTATTTATATTTCATTTTTTATTTATTCTATATTAATTAATCAAGTTTATCTAACTTAGATTTCCAGTTTCATAATTTTTCTAATTAATTTTTTTATAAGTTAATCTTATGCCCTACAAGTTTTTAGTGTTTTTCTCGTAATTAAATTATTAATTAATAAATATTAATCATTTATTAAAATTAAAATTTCATTTAATCTTTATTGTATTTTTATAATAAATTTGATTATTTAATTATTTTTTGAAAATAATTTTAATTTTTTAAAATATAATTTCTTTAATAATTTCATTAATATAATATTTAATTATCAATTTTTTCTACATATCTTTTATAAGTTATCATTGTTAATAAAATTTATTAATTATCTATTTAGTTTAATGTTTATATTTTCTTTTTAAATTTGTATTTTATATTGGTAGTTATTTATTTAATTTTTTTAATGATATTTTCCTTGTAATAAATTATTAATTTTAAATGTTTTGTATTAATAATTAATTTTTATTTTGTTGCAAATTAGTCACCCTTTTTCCCTTTTTTGGTGACCAACCAATGCCATTTATTCCTATCAGTGACTCAACGAGTAACTGATACACCTTCCGAAAACACCGTCTCATTTCTCATCGTTGTTTACCATGCTACTAAAACCACCACCTACTGATGCGCGTATCACCGATCTCCTTTTCATCAAAAATGACTTCACGAGAAACCATTGTGTTACTTATACAAAACCCAAAAACACAACTACTCTTCCATCATTTTCTAAGACACAACCACATCTTTCATTACATTATAACTAGTCAACATTCTTTTCATCTGCAGACACCAATGGCTTACACCAAACAAATACTAAAATTTCTACAATTCAAACTTGTTGTCGCTAATCTAGGAGGACAACTGTCACCAAGGAATTTCAACTATGTTAATATCAAAAACCTACCTACATAGTTTGAACCAAATAAACCTACACAAAATATTAACTTTGAACACCAATCACATATACGACCCCCATATCTGGTGATTCCTTATGCTATCTAAGTCTCTCCATAGATCCAAATTCTTCTTGGGACACTATCATATGTTGTCATAGGTGATTGTGAAATTTCTTCATGCCACTAAGGAAGATGAGCCACATTTCTTGAAGATTTGTTGTCGTTGCTTATGGACGACGAATCGTAGCAGATCTGCTTTGCAGTGCAATAAACACAAATCCTTCCCCCCATGCACAACGGAGAAGAATAATGGGGGAAGATAATTTAAAAAATATAATAATAATAAATAAAAATTTAAAATTAAATTAAAATAAAAATAAAAATAATATAATATATAAATAAATTATTAAATTTTTATTATAACAAGTATTATAATTTAAAAATAAAATTGATTATGTACTAAAATAAGTTATTTGAATTAATAATTATAAATTAATATCATTTATAAATTAATTATTTAATTAATCATAATTTAATTTTTAAAAATTGTTTTAATAATACTAAAAATAATATTTAATAAAATAAACATATTTAATTATTAAAATATTAAATTTTAATGTAAAAATTATAAATTTAACAATAATCGTTTATAAAATAAAAAAACCAATCACAATATGAACAATTAATAAAATTAATAAAAAAAATTAATAAAATATTACGTTGAAAAGTTATGTTTTAACTATTCTTTCTCTATTTCCTTGTGTAGATAGAACCAAGGCTAAAATTCCAACAAGGTTTACCCCAACCTGTTAACTAGAATTGAGTTAGAGAAGTTTCGATAATGTGATGAGTGTTGCACAAAAAAATGCACATGTGCAGTGCCAAAGAGGAGTATATGTTTAAGTTAGTGATTGATGTTGGTGATAAAAAGAGCACAACCTCAGATGTTTACGAGAAGTACACAATATGGGGTATAATTTATTCACTTCTTATTCACTCGATTAACTTCATATATGACATAGACCACCTGGAGATATAGCGACATCTTTTGAGGAGTAGATAGTGGGAAAAAACTGGAGACAACAAGAGGAGTAATACAGGGAACATTTCAGATGATTGGGAGGGAGAGTTTTTCTCCTATTCATTTATTTCTATTTATTGTAATTATAATTGTTAATTATTAGATTTTGTGATGAATTTTGAGTAATTTTTAATGCTCATGGAATTATAATTTATTGGTTCATACATTTCTATTTATTTTTAAATTTTAATCATCAAGATTTAGAATTGATCAGCCAGATCAATTCCAAATATTAATATTAATTTTTTTGGAACCACTATATTTTAATTTCATTTCTATATGTTCATTTTGTGAGAACTATCATAGTTTCATATTTTCAAAATAGAGTTTTGATTGTTGGATTGTATCAACAAGAATTATTGTAACATTATCTCTTCAAAATTCATTAGCAGTCTGGTATTCTATTTCTAGTGAGCTTATAGTATCAATAACATGTTTGATGACACTATTGAAGAGGGAGAGTGATACAATCACTTTCAAGGTTGAAAACTCAATAGATTTTTTGAAATAATTTATGAATTTAGACTAGTATTATTAGTTTTTCCCCGAGCATTTATCTAGAAGCATACTCCTCTAAATCATTCTTCGCTAATTGTCTTTATTTCCTTAGTAGAAATTAATTATATATATATATATATACATTATTGTTTATTATTGACTAATTTCAACAAAATATATTAAAATTAAAAAGTTTTGTTACAAAAAGAATGAAAAGTTATCCCACTACTGACAATAGTGGGGTTTTTTGTTTTACACCATTAAACATTCATTTGTATTCTCTGTGGTTAGACCCTTCACTACTATAATATTATAGTTTATAAATGTAATTTTAAGGGCCATGACGACCTCTGGACATTATCAAAATTTGGAACCATTTCCAAGGAAGGAACAGGTGACCACTTTTCTAAAATAAATCAAGAAAACCATTCACATAAAAAAAATTAAAATTGAAAAGTATTTTAAAAAATTATTTTCTATCAAGTATTGTATGTTTCTAGCCATTTTTTTGGCCAAATAATTTTATAGCATTGTTTTTGTTACTAATTATTTACTTATACTTTTTGTTCATTGTTTTCTATAATAAAATTCAGTTTTTTACATATTGTATGAGCATTAGATCAACTACTAATTGATTAGATCACTTGAACTATGAACATGATAAACATCTAATGGTTCGTAGAAATAATGACAAAATTGAAATGGAAAATTTATAAGAATAATTTTCTACACCTCATAATCAACCAAAAATTAATCATGAACTCTTAGAATTAGTTGAGAGGCCATAGATGTGGGAGTTTAAACTCCATCAAGTGTAAAGAAACCCATCTTCGATTATGTTATCTCATAGAGCTAGAAATTAAAATCTCAAAAATTCCTACATTTCTATACTTCCCCCTTTTAATGGGATAAAAATTGAGGAATCTCTATCTTTCTTTAGATATTTATTCTATAAAGTATAACAATTACCTCTCATATTACTAACTGAAAATGAACATATAATGAGATTATTATGTTTTTTTAATGGAATGCTAGGAATTGGTCCTAAGTCTTGATGAAAATATTTTTGAGAATTGGGATCAAGAGTATGATTCATTAAACATCAAATTTTAACCTCAATGAATTAATGGAAAATATAGAACAAAAATAACATGTTTTTTTACCAGGAATATGGTTAATCCTTTAACGAGGCTTGTGATATATTTAGGGACATACTTATGAAATGTTCCCATCATCAACTGTAATACCATCTTATCATGAACATATTTTATGAAGGGATATCTTCCTCTGGTCAAAATATTGTTGACTAATCAATTGGGAGATAATTCACTGAGAACACTGATGAAGAGTGATGAATTTTATTTAAATAACCCTTCTTTTAGTTCCAATCATAAAAATTGAAGAATAATAAAATTGAATAGAATTTCGAATACTGGTTCGGAAAGATGCATTGATACTCTTGATCAACTTTCTGAAATAACCAACAAAAATAAATATTTAATAAACAGAAATTTTATACAATTAGTGAATCAATTATGATTTCAAAACTCAAACCAATCACTTATGGAACAATGTTCTCAATGTGTGATGTTCAATTGCAATGAAAATTCATGTCCAACCTTTGATATTCCATCCCAATAATAAGAAAATTTAAACATTTTCAATTATGGTCCTAGGATGCCTCACAATGATAAGCTATTTTAAAATAACTATAATCCAGTCTGTAGGAAACATTCCAATATATCATGTAAAGACCAAGGAAGGATCAATCAATCCACTACCCCTACATAGAAAAATCAAAGTAGATATAACTTTTAAAACCACCCAAGGGAAGAATCATCTAATTCAGAAGGAAATTGTGAAGGCCAAGTGTCTTCTAAATTAGATCAAATCCAAAATATGATGCACTATCAATTAGAAATATTTAAGACTCAAATTAAAAAACAATAGGACCAATAAAAGTCTGATAACATTCAAACTGATGCTAGAATACATAATATAGGAAACTCAACTAGTCCAACTAGATAGGGATTTTATATCTAAGGATAAAGGTAGACTACAACGCATAACTGAAATAAACCCTAGAGAGAATTCCATGGATGTTGTAACTAAAAGCGGGATAAATAATCTATCTATACTTGAAAAAGGCTCTGAAATTGTCCAAACTGGAATGATCAATGAATCTAGAAACAAAATTTTTCTCTGTATAGATTATAAAAACCAACATAAAAGTATTGAAATGGAAGAAAATCTGAATTTTTCACCTGGATATCATGGTGGCCATTTTTCTAAAAATAATAATAATAAACAAGAAGATAAATATTTCGAAGAAATGAGATACATACATACTGTTCTAAATAATTATTCCTCACCCATCCATTTCCTTGAAAATTTGAAACCTCAATGTAATACCAATTATTAAATCCTTTAGTTCTATGGGATTTTTACTAATATCCATGTGAACATCCAATTAATTAAATCATTAATCCAAATTCCGTCATATTTGAAATCACATAACAAATTGTTTATAATAAAAATACAATATAATAATTTTCTACCTATAGCCCCACTAAAGAGTTCATTACAACCCTCTAAAAAAATCCCACATAATCTGAAAGACCCATGCATTTTTGTCATACCTTTTACCTTAGAAAATTATTGTCAACTCAATGCATGTGTGACATTGGTGCTGGCATCAACTACCCCCATTCTATATATTCCTAAAGTTGAGATTGGTAGATCTTTAAACCACCACATTCATCCTACAGTTGGATGACCATTCATTATCTCATCATATAGGAAAGGGGGATGACCAGCTAGTTATAAATAGAAATTAGACCTTGATATTGAGGGTGACTAAGAGGTTCCCATCATCCTGTGTATACCCTTTTTTTACATTGGTGGAGCTATCATTGATGTATCTAAGGGTCATTTACTTTTTAATATTTTTGAGTAATCAGAAGTTTTTAATGTTTTTTTAAATGTCAAGGGATCAAATTTACCCAAACATTGTTCAATGGTAGAGTCATTAAAAGGTGAAAACTAAATTTAAAGCATTTATGAAAATGAATAACATATAGGACCCCGGGGAACTCTACCAGTGGAGGGGTGAATCATGGTGTAAAATTTTTCTTTTAAATTTTTGGATCTTTTTCCCACGTTTCTAGGAAGTATTTAATATTGTATAATGGATATGACCAATAATAAATCATTCACATAAAAATAGACGACACAACACCTTTACTTGGATCACCAATAAGGGATATGTCAAAGGAGCATACACAGACAGGTTTTTGGTCATACATAATTCCACTAATCATCATATATTGTGGATTAAAAAGGTATGGGAACAGTCCCTATGTCCAAGGACTACAACATTTACAAAGTTTTATGGATAGCTCATGGATTCCTCCAGATCACTTCTGTTGACTCCCCTTGACTCACTGCCTTGGGAGAGGTCTCACTTAGTTTATCAACATGAAGGTATCTTCAATGATATTTCATTAAAGTCTTTGTACCTGATTTAGCACAGAACCCTACTTGAATCGAAATCATAAATTGATGTACTTAAAAGCATTGATCACACAAACCAGATATTCAAAATATTTTTGGAATCTTATCACTACACTTGCATGAAACACCAAAACATGCACAAAATATTTAGGATTTATCATATAAGATGACCTTCGCATAGCCCCTAATATCTGTGCAACCCTTATCTTTCGCAAAACTACACCGATGGGTTAACGTGGTCTTTTAATACCAAAGTAACACCGTTCACCCAAGGTTCACTCGCTACAATTATTTTGCGCACTAATCATTGGTGTGGAAAAGAAACCAGATTTTCATGGCAAAAATTATAAGTCATTCTTGTGGGTAGCAGCTTATATATATTACTTTATGACCCTACACGAAATATTCTAATGTGTCTTTATCGGTGAACGTAATATTATTTATGATTGAAAAAAAAACCCTTTGGATGTCGCATTTGGTGCATCAGATTCTTCCACACAACCTCATCTTTCATGCACATTTATGTTTTGCACGCACTATTTTCCTTTTCCATGTTTTGATTCCCTGATCCCAAATCTGGCATTGCATGAAACTTTTTATGCACCCTTCAATATTACATGCAACTCCATTTTCTAAAAATACTTTTCTTCATATTCAATATTTTGTACCCAAAAATTTGGATAAAACATGGAAACGACCCCACCATCAGTACTATTTCCCACTTGAACTATATGATCCATTTCATAGGAAACCTATTAAACATTCAATAGGGATTTAAAAAAATCAAAAACCATATTCCATTAAATGAATAGAACGATCATGGTTCCAATAGAACAATCCTCTATTGACGAAATAAATTTTGCAACTAAAAATCATGTTTTGTATTTTTCACATGTTGTAGAATCTGCTAAAACAATGAATCTGGAAAATGTTCTAGAACTGGGAAACTGTATAGTTTTATCTTTCTCTTGATACATGCCTTCTGTTTCTCAACATAGGATCTGTTTGACTGAACATGATGGAAAATATACAATCACCAACTCTTCTAAACATTATGATATTATAGAGGGAGATATTATTAAACAACATAATCATTTTCTTTGATTAATATTTTAAACTCAAATATTGAAAATCAAGATAGCGATCTATCCATTCTAGACATAAGTACTATGAATCCTATAATTGATATATAAATTGAAACTCCTTCTTCATTTCATACTCCATTTATGATATATGTTGAATACCTTAATCCTCTATGGTTAAAACCATTCCATCGAGTGTAGAACCACCCATTATTGATCTAAAACCTCATCATGATCATTTTAAATAATCATTTTTAGGAAAAAATTCAACACTTCCTATTATTAGTTATACTTCATTGAATGATAACAAATAAAGGAGATTGTTAAATTTATTGAAGAAATTATAATATTCAATAGGTAGGACCATAGTTAATATTACATGAGTTATTCCTTCATTCTACATGAATAAAATTCCTATGGTGATTGATCATAAACATAGAGTGGAGTCTCAATGAGGATTAAATCTTAATATGAAAGAGGTTTTTAGATAGAAATTCATCAATCTCCGAGGCATGGGTATCATATAACCTATATCTGATAGTACTTGGGTCATCTTGGTCTATGTAGTCCCTAAAAAGGATGTTTCACTATTATAAAAAATGAGAAAAATGATGATATATATGTTAGTAAGGAAACTAAATTGTGTGTTTGTATAGACTATATGAAGCTCAATTTAGCCACTATGAAGTACCTTTTTCCAATTGTTTTCCTTGATAAAATTCTTGAGAGGATTTCTTGGAATAATTTATTCTCTTTTTGGATGACTATTCTAGTTACAACCAGATTCCAGTAGCTATCAAAGTTCTAGAAAAAATACATTTCTAGACCTATGAAAAAAATCCATACCGATGAATGCCTTTTGGTTTATGTGAATCCCCTGCTACTTTTCAAGTACGTATGACGACTATCTATTATGATATAATTGAGAGGATTATTTATTTTTTCATGGATGAATTATCCATAGTGGGTAACAAATTTGATACATGTTTAGGAAACTTGGGGTCAATGATGGAGAGATTCATAGATACCAACCATGTTCTAAATTAGAAAAGATGTCAATTCTTGGAATCTAAGGGGACTTTTTTAGGATATGATGTTTTCAAATTGTGATTGAATTTAGATAATATAAATATTGTAGTTTTTCAAAAACTACCCCTTCATAAAATGTTGATGGTGGAAGATGTTTCCTAGGGAATACCAAGTTTTTAATAAAGGTTTATAAAAGTTTTATCACAAATAAAAAATCCATTTATTCATTACTAGTCATGTATTCAACCTTTCTATTTGATATTAACATTCTTGATTCATTTATACTACTTATTGAAAATATCACTTCGTCACATATCATCGCTACACCTGATTAGAAACTCAATTATGAATTAATGTGTGATGCAAGTGATATAGTATTTCATTCTGTCCTAAGATAAATGATAGATATAATGCTTCATGTGGTCTACTATGCCAGCATGCTACGAGATGAGGCACAATGAATCTATAACACCATTGAATTTTTTTTTCATTGTATTTTCTCTAGATAACATTAGGTAGTATATACAAGGCGGAAAAGTCATCATCTTCACAAAATGTTCTTCCTAAAATACATTATGTCTATGAATAAAGAAAAACCCATGCTCATTAAGTGTAATTTTTTATTATATGAGTTTGAATTAGAAATAATAGATAATAAGGGAGAGGAAAACATATTTACAGACTACCTATTTAGGCTTAATCATACACATTGTGAAGATCTAAAGGGTATTAACTCTTCCTTTACTGATGAGAATATTCTCAGTGTCTTAATAATGTAGTCTTTATGGTTTGTGGACTATGCCAATTTCATAGAAGATGGTGTATTTCCAAAAGAACTGTCAATTAAACAATGGAAAAAATTCACTTCAGTGCTTAAATATTACCATGGGTACAATGCAATTATATTAAAGAGATGTTCTATTGGTATTTTTAAAATCTGTGTACCAGAGGAAGATATGCTTCCTATTTAGATAGTTTTCATTCCTTTCCTTTGGAAGGACATCATGGTAGGGAAATGACAACTCCAAAATCCATCAATATTTTTATTGTCTCACCTTATTCATGGATGATAAAAGATATGTTCTGGGTTGTGATAGATGTCAATTATTGGGCCATAAATATTTATTTAAAGAGTGCTGGAGAGGTGATATATCTTCAGTATAGTGAGCTTTATGAGATAAGGATAGTGTATTTTGAAAATTCTAAGATATAAAAAGAGAGTTTCAAAATATTTCATAATTATGTCATTCAAAGTAGAGAGTTTAAACAAAGATATAAGGTCAATCTATATTATTCAATACCTAAACACCTTATTGGAAAACATAAATCCATGTGGTCTACTCATTATAATTTAGTTAGAGTTGATAAGAATGGTGTTTTTGAGATTGTTGGGTAATAGTACAATCCCATGCTTGTTAACGGGAAAATAGTTAAATAGTATTTTGATGGATAATCAATAGGATTGGCAACCTTCACTGTGCTTGAAAATATTTTATGAATACATTTTTAATGAAGACTTCAATATTAGTTCTTTATGGGAGTCAACGCACAGTTCTTGCTTTGTTCTCAATATAGTTTCTGTTTCTTTTTTTTGAATAAAATAATGCTAGATCTATTTTTTGAATTTACTATTTGTACTCTGTTATTGGTATTACTATTCTGTAAGAAGGATGTTTTTGTGGAATTGAAGGTGAATAATTCCCTCATCTAATCAAATCACAAAAATCTACTTTTGAAGGCTTTATTAATTTAAGGAGGTCCATTATATCTGCATTAATTTTTTTCTCATTATTTACTTTAAAAATAACTTTTTTTCCACTGGATACTAGTATTTCTTTGAGTTACCATTGAATTTTTGTAACTGTTACACTACTGTGAGTGACTCATCTCAACGGTTTATCACAAATTAGTTGCAAATGGCGAGTCATTAAAATTTTGTTTACAGGAAAATTTATGGATTATTTCACTGATGCTAAAACGATTATGATGTATTTTTTTGTGTACTGCAAATTGAATTTAATTGTTATTAAAATATCTTCACTGTATGGATTTATGGGTGAGGGGATTTTCCCTAATAGTTTGTTCATATATAAGGTTTTTATTACATTATTTCTAATTTATTAAATTGCCTTTTAAATCTAATATATTAAACTTGTTTACACCCCTTTTACTATGTAATTCAATGTTTCACATGTTATAGTCTTGATAATTTTATTAAAAATGTATATCACTGGCTTAGATGATAATACATATAATCATTTTGTAATGTAAGTTTTGTGACAATTACACTGTATGAGTTTCAATGAGACCGCAATACATGTCATTAATATAATTAATTGAAAATATGTTATAAACTTTAACAATCTAATTTTCATCTTATCTACCTTTTTATTCATCATTGTGGGAAAATATGGGTTTTTATTATGGGAGAGGGGTTTAATTCATGTTGAGAAAAGCTTTGCCTTAATGATATCCCAATAAATCCCTCTTATTTTAAACGTTTTTGTTAAAAAATGATTATTATTTGTTTCAAAATCCATTGACAATTTTATTTTCTTTAAGCGTCACAATGTAATTAAAATCAATCATTCCTAAGGAATGATACTTATTGGCAGTTAAGAGTTTCCATTAGTTATAAAATTTGATAATGTGTGATTTCTATGTGAATTGGTTACTTTTTTATGAAGATTGAGTTTAGAAATGATGTTTGAGAGTGATATATGTTACTTTTTTTGGTGTTATGATCATAACATTAGGAACTGGAATATTGAACCACATCCTAGAAGATTCAATTTTTAATTATTAAAAAAAATCAACATAGTGAATAAGCTCAAATATTATCATAAAAATATTTTGAAATCTATGTAAAATGGGAATTAGGGAACCCACAGTGAATCTCTATGACTATAGGAATTGGTTGTTATTCTATTAACTAAATCCATTTTCATTTTCAATAAGTTCCTTGCACAGTGATTTACACAAGAAATAAGGCTGGGAAAAAATAAAAAAAGCGACTAGTTTTAAAAAAAAAATTCATTTATGTGATGAGAATAATGAATGTTAGATGAATGATGGGTAGTTTGATTTGTATGAAATCATTTATGTATTATCAATAAGGTTATTCAAAAAAAAAATAATTTTTTATTTTGGAACATAGGGTAACGACAAATTACATGGTTCATAGGGTTAAGTTCATAACACCACTTATTCTTAACCTTTTATCACTCTTGGATTTAGGACATAGATTTTATTTTAAGTAAATCTTTATGTGGTTTTTTTAGGAATGAGACACTCAAAAGTGGATGATTCATTTCTCTCTTTATCACCTTGCCAGTATTTAAAGTTAGGAATGTTTTCATTTCAGCAGTTCAATTCAAAATACAATTCACAATTTTCTTCTCATCTGTACTTTAAAATTGTTGTGCATGCTTTATTTTGAGCAGAATCTTTACAAAACACATTTTTGTTTTTCAAGGATAACAATGCATGTATTGATTGAGGACAATCAGTAATTATGTGTGGTGAAATTTGATGTGGCCCTAAATTTATCCACATATTTTTATTTGATTTTTTATATTTTATTTATTAAATTTTAATGTTTTTGGTAAATTAATGCACTAGTTTTTATTTTATAATTTAATTCATTAATTAATTTTATTATTATTAATTTTTTAGTTTATTTATTCACATTATTCAAATTATTTGTTACTATTTTTCATTAATTATATTTATAATTATTAAATTTAAATATCGCTTAATAATTATATGCTAAATTCCTTTTAATAATTCGTTAATTAATAAATTATTCTAATTAAATGAATCATTAATTTAATATTTAATTTTTTAATTTTTTTAAATTAAGAAAAATATATTAATTAATGTTAATTCATTAATTTAAGTTATTCTAATTAAATGAATCATTAATTTAAGAAAAATTTATATAATTATAATGTTTAATATTATAATTAAATTTAAAATAATTTTTTTATTTATTATGTTCAATTACATTAATTAGTTTATAATTCAATCCATGTTATTAAGTTAGTTTTTTCTTTTGAAATTATTATAAAATTGTTTTATTCATAGTTTATGATTCATTAGTCTAATTAAGTTTTTAAATTTTATTTTATTTTTTTATTTGTTTAATTTTTTTTATTTTTTTAATTGTTTCATTTTTAAGGATGTATATTAATTTTAAACCACTGCCCATGAAATGATGTCTCATTTAGAAAATGTCACCACTATTCCATTTTTATCTCAGTCACCATTGCATTCCCATTGGCGACTCAATTTTCCAGCAATGGTGACTCAAATATCCTTTTGTAACTATTACTCAGAGTCATGATTTTTCCCTTTTTCCTATTTTCATTATTCCTAAATTTTTGGATGAATCAAAAAATCACCACAACCACTTCACCTGCGACCATCCACTCCCCTACTACAATCCAGGACCCACCGTCTTCTCCATTCCTTCTCCCACCATTCATCTAATTCTTTTACTACTTCTCACTGTCCATTTGTGAGTCACCACAATAAGTGGACCTAGTGATTCCTATCAACCAGTGGACCTAGTCATCCCCTAAGTTACATGATGGAAGGGATGAGAGGGATAGTAGAATAAAAAATAATATAAAATAAGTCAATAATTATAATTATAATAAAGCAATAACTTATTAAATTTCAAATCAAATTGTCAAAACTAAACTAATTTATATACTTAAATAATAAAAGTAATCAAAAAAATTTTAATTAAAAATGAAAAATTTAAATTTTTTAAAAAATTAATCCATTAATAAAAAGTAAATTATAATAAATTAATATTTAGTAATAAATCTATTTATTTTAAAATAAAATAAATAAAAAATTTATTTACTAATAAAAACAAAATAATATATTAAAATTAACAAATATAAAATTTTAAACATTAATAATTATAGTAATAACAATAAATAAAATTCACAAATAAATTAGTAACATTAATAATAATATTGACATAAATAAATATTATAATAATAAAAATAGTAATAATCTTTTATTAAGATATTTAAATATTAACTTTAGTACAATTTATCAATAATTTCTGATAATTAATATGTAATAATAGTTTTTAATATAATATTATAACTAAAATAATCAATTAAATAACAAATAATTATAAAATAATAATTAGATATAATAATTAAGAAAATTAATCATGTAAATATTTATCATTTACCTTAAAAATATTTTAAATATAATCTGTTTTGGCATGTAAGGATTTGATAAAGTCACGAGAATAGAAGATGAAAAATACATGTGGTAGTAGAGATGTTAAGAACTAAAATTTATCGGTATGTGATACGGGTGACCAATCAGAATGTGATAATTGAGTTATATTTCAAATCAGCAGCATGGGGGATACACACGTTACAATTCACATCAGATATCTAGCAGAATGGTTATAAATTATTGACCTGGATAACCACTTCTTGGAGACCCAAAGACCATCAAAGTAGCACAGATATAGTTCATAGGGGATATCTCTTTTTTAATATCATTAATTAACTCTTTGATGCTCATTTTTACTATAATAGCATATTATTTTTATTTGAATATGTTTATTTTGGCTAAATTCGAGTTCAAGGTAAATTCGTATTCTTTTGGTTATCTTTAATTTTTCCTTTTCATTCATTTTTTCAATGTTTTTATAATTTATTAGTGAGATCAATTCTGAAACAATTCAATTTCTTCGTGCAATTTGTACTTAGTTTTAGACACCATGGTCAATCAGTGAGATTGATCATGGGTACATTTTTTTATAAAGCTTCTACTTCAAGAAGAAAATTATAGAATAATCGGTGAGTTGTGTTTCTACTGTAATTGTCAAACTTTCTTAGCATTTAATATTTCATGGAGTGGCGAACTCTATGATAAGTCAATCTATGTGATTACTATCCTAGCAAGGGAGATAAATAATTCATTTCTAGTGGTATGTTAGCATTAATATTTCCATGAAAATTAACCCTTTTAAACAAGTAGGATAGAGTATTGCCCAGAAATATTTTATTTATTTTTTATCCCTTATAATTTATAGTTATATTGTATACTATTTGATCATATTCTATAGTCATATTAGTTCATTAGTAAAAAAATCACCATTTATGTTTACTAATTTCAAAGAAATAGAAAAGAATAGAGAATATAAACAACTAAAAAGAAAGTTTTCCAACTACTAATAATGGTGGTGTTGTTTTGAAATACTTGTTCACTCAAACACCTATTTATCCTTTCATTGGGTTTGACCCTACAAACCACTATACTGTAGTAAGTAGGTATAATATATTTCTAAACATTGACATCTTATTCAACAACATATGGGTCAATGAGAAGAAAGAGATATGGAATGATCATTAAATGAATATTAAATTATATGAATGAAAATATCATTTTAGGAGTAGACCATTGATGTATTATAATTTGAATAATGGAAAAATCTTGAATGATATAAAAATTAAGATGAAGTTATGTGTTAAATGATTCAACATATACATGGATTGAAAGTGAAGATCCATCTTAGTGTGATAGTAGTGTATTAGATTGTAAATAACAATTAATGAATTAAAAACATTGATTATATGGATCCTCACAATAAATCGTGTTTTTAGGGAAGGTAACTCGAAATTGACTTATCGATTTGTAATTAAATAACAAATTCCCTTATAAATATTATAATAAATAATAATTTATTGATAAAGAGAATAATGTCCCCTTGTTTTTAGATACTGAAAGATATGTGGCTCTTAAATTTAATAATATTAAATATATAACAAAAGGGCTCTAATCTGACAAAGTAAAATCATGTTATAAATGATGATATATATTTTAAATTTACATTCAACATTGATTCTAAATCTATATTGAATATAAAATTTTTATGATAATATAATTTTTCATTCATTTATGTTTGATGTCATTATTTTGAGTAATATTCTATAAAACAGATATTTCGGATGTATGAATACTGAAAGGAAAAGAAATAATTCTAGACATAAAAAATCATATCGAATTTATTTTTCTTATATTAGGTCACATTTAATGATTAACTACTTTATTATATAGTCTATCTATTGTTCTATAACATTAAATTTGGAAATTTTTTGTCAATATGCTTCCTTTTTATCATTTCATACCAATATATGTTTCAATTAAAAAATTATAAACATTTTATTTTATGAAAGAAGGTATATTACTAGTAACATAATGACATGGTATATGGATAGTGGATGTTTTCTACAAATTATTATAGAAAATTAAAATTTATGTAACTTCAAGAATTATACTAGTGGACATGTTGGGATTTGATAAAATTTATGGGAAAAATAGTGGTTATTTTTTTTATCAATGAGGTACTTATTTCCAATATCTGTTATGTTTTAGTACATACGAACAAGCTAATCTACATCATCTAATTTTAGGAAGTGGGTTTATCCATGAAAAATGGGTTTAAAAAATTTTACATAAAAAGTTTATAAGTATTTCACATTTTATTTTCTAATATTAATGATAATTTTTGTGCTATAAACCTATAATAAATTACTTGTGGGAAATTATTTTGATTCAATTTTGTTAAGGAAATGTCCTGGAAATTTCTAAAAGTCATTGGAACTAAATGTATTGACTTTAAAAAATCATTATGTGGTTACATTCTAACCATTTGGTCATTTCATCAAGAGTTTATGATACATCATGAGATGATATAGAACAAAAAAATAAAGTTTAAATAACTATCTAAATCTATTCTTATGGTTTGGTACAATTAGTAGAAGAAAAAATTTCATAAATGTTTTTTTGGATTATCAGAGGAAACAATTATGTGTATATCATTGATAATGACTATATAAGATCTAATTGTGTTCATTTTTTCACATTAATGAGAAACAAAGTCAATTTTAAAAATTATTACTATTAATTAAAAAAATTGAAAAACATTTTTATTGTCACAAACTATATAAATCATGGTGTAAGGTTTATAATATTTTAATTTAAAACATTATATACTAAAAAAAATATGTTACAACAAATTTAATTTCTCTAAGAACACGACAATGAAATGTGGTTATTTAAATTTGAAATCTAGTACTCCTTGAAATTATATAAACATGTTTATGATAATAATTTTTGGCCATATTTTTTATATGGATTTTGTTAATAATTAATGTTTGTCAAGAAATCATGCTTTATATTTCATAGAAATTATAAAAAATCCTAATGAAATTAGGAAATAATGGAAGAAAATTCTTGGGTATTTCATATATCTATATATTTCACATTATTTATCAATCATAAAAATTATAATAAAAAAGGACCAATAATTTATAAAGGAATAATTCAAGGATACCCCAATAAAACTATGGAATATCGTTCTTTTAATATATGGGATCATCTCAATGATGAAATGGTTCTTTTATTATTTTTAATACTGGTCCTTTTAGGATGCTTATATTTATTAATTATGAATTGAATAAAAATTGTTTTTTTGAAAACATAACTATTTTAAATGATGAAATTGACCCAAATCAATCAAATATTATCTTATCATAAGATATAATATACCATGTTAATTATTATGTAAATTACGAACAACCATCCTTCTTAAAACTACACCATATGATCAGGAGTAATAATAACTCTAATAATATCATTAGTTTTTAGATCTACTGCATTGACCAATAATATTCATATGAATTGAATGTGACCATGTGTTATTTATTTAGAATTTGAAGATAAATTGTAGATAATTCAATCGGTGAAGAATTTCAGATAAATTTTGCTCTATAATAACATAATCAATTTAATTGAAATATTCCTTTCAAATACGTTGAATTTTTTAAGGATATTCATTTTATAAGACTTTATGGGGTTTTTAAAATATTTGTGATGAAAATTAAACAACTTCTCTGAATAAGTCCTTTATAGTTACTTAGGGTTATAATTTGGAAGTGTGCATAAGATTTGGAGAATGATTTTATCTAATATTCGAAATTGAATATTTTTATAAATAAATTATGCCTTAAAGAAATTATTAAAATATTATATAATCAATTGGATATAATGGATTCTTCTATAGAAGTATTTTCAAGGGAGGAATTTATATAAAGAACCTATTAATTTTGATGTTGTCGCATTTAATGATAATGTGTCTTATCATGAAATGATATTAAGTGGATAAAAAGCTCTATCCAATAGTATTATACAATAAATTGTCAATATTTGTACATAAAATTTTTTTAAAAAATAAATTATTATACCAAACGTTTTAAGGATGTTTTAATGTCACTTTAATGATGAAAATCTATATTTATGAGAATAATTGTTGTTCAAACCATATAAAACATGTCGATAACTTATTGATACCTAGATAAGTGAATATTAAATTATTAAAATATTTGAAAGAAACTCATCACATTGAATTTATATATCATATAAACTAGAGGAAATAATTTTTCCATAGTGTAATCACACTAGAAATTTTTATAATCATTTAGGTGTTGAAAAATATTCTATAATTTTTACTCTGGAAAATGATATGACTGATCATGATCATCATGAGTTTATTTTTTTGTAGATCAATATATTTTTAAGAGTTTATTATGAGTATACTTTATATAATGTCTATAAAAACATACATTAAGTAACCGGTGTACATATGTGCGTGATTCTATGAAATATGAATATTTCAAATCAAAATATCGTTAAATAGATATTATAATACTTTAAAAGGACATATAAAATGGTATTTTTTTCTTTTTATAGATATAAAAGTTCACTTATGAGTTATTTAAATACTTTTTAGTGGTTTTAAGATGTATTATATGAGAACATATATAATTTTTCACTTTCTTTGTAATGATTTTGATTCATTGATTTTTAATATGTAACCAACGTTATCAAATTAAAATATTGAATATCAATATGAGGTTTATGGATGTTTATTAACTCAATTATATATGTATAGAATACACACTACCATATAATATGTATATTATTCATCATTATATTATTAAATTTCATATCAAAACTTGTATATCTATATCAAATAATAAACAATGTCACCCATGAGTGAATAAATTATGTTAAAAATTCTATTTACATTATGATCAAAAAATGAATAAACACAGTTTTACAATTTTTATCATAAAGTAGAATATAAAAACAGATATTTGTTATAACCATTTTATACACAATTGGTTCACAAACATTTAATTATTAGTTTTAATAGACCACTTTTTACTTTTTATTTTTCATTCATTTGTCAATAAAACCCTCCATTAGAATGTGGTTGTATATTCATTATTTTCATAGATATATTATATAATATCAATAAATCAAATCAAATTATATATATATATATTTAAATAAAAATCCTAATATGCATACATGATCTTTATATATAAATAGAGTATCATTATTGTTATTTATTCATTAAACATAATATATCTGATATTATAGAAGGTACATTATTGTCTTTGTATTTTATTATTTTGTGAAATCCCCATCAACAGAATAATCATTAATATTTCCATTATGTATCAAATAATTTCACTATTACATATGTTCTATTGAATCATTATCACATGAAATGAATTTATGAATACATTTTAAAGTTCAACTTCTTACTCATATACTTCCCAAAAATTCAATTTACTATTAAAATTTGTTACATTTACATATTATTTCATTTTTTTTAATTTTATTATCCAAATGATGTGAAATAAATTTTTTCTATGGTGATAATTTATATGAGGAGGTTTATATTCCTCTATTCGTTTTAAGGGGGGATATGTTTCCTTAAAACGAAAGAAATTTTTATTCATATATACCAATTTCATTTCATAATAGTTTTATATTTCCTGGAATTTAAAATTACCATTGAAATATGATGCATAGATAAATCCACATTAATTACAATAAAAATATAACAAAATTACATTATGTTTTTTCTAATATATTGGAATCTCAACACTACGATTTATTTCCTTTGATATCACGAAACTAACATTTGTAATTATTTTTACACCTTATATCAATTTCTCATTTGTTTTTATAATTGATTTAGAAAATAGTATATGTGGAGAGGTTAGAGAAATGCTCTTACATTTTCTATCTAGTGTGTTATTTAGTTCTTTCTATTAAATTAGAGAGTTTATAAAAAAATAATGTTTTTTTATCATTATGTTTCAATGATTGAGATTATTACTTATTCAAGTATGGGAGACTGTGATTTTTATATGTTGTTAACCATCAATCTATTAATGGTTTGATTACTAAAATGGGGATAATTTCTTTCAATATCATCTTTATTTTGATTAGTAATTTATTATGATGATGTATTTTAATACTGTAAAGGGTGGGGTTTTGATAGGTTGGATAACATAAATCATCTTTTTCCTATACACAAATAGAGATCATTCAAATTTTAGAAGTATTTTTTTCATAATATTTCAATGAAACAAAATATTTCATTAACATTTATCATATGTATTATAACATATAAAATAAAGAGATTATTGAATATATATATATTATTATGTATCTTTTCATTTAAAAAAAATATAAAAATTTATTATTTGTTCATCATGGGTTATTTTAAGCTCTATTTTTCATTAATAATATTCCTCTTACTAACAATTCCCTGGTCAGTATAGATTGTCTATATAATTTAAAAAACATTATAAAGATGCAATAAATTCATTGAATAGATGACATGGTTTTTTATTATTAATGAATGTTATAAATAAACCTGATATAATTATCCATATTTTTTTTATGAAATATAAAATAAATTATATTTCGTATTAGATTTAAAAATAAAATATATTAATTCATGGTAGTCCAATATTTTCATTCAATAATTTGTGAAGAATGATTTGGTTTTGATTTCTTTTGAATAAACACTTTATATTTTCCTTTCATAGTGATAGTATTATGAGTCTCTAAATTATAATGATCTATGATTTTTTATTGTAATAATTTTTCTAATCTTATGATATTGATCTATTTTGGGGAAACAAACATACTATATCAATGTAATGTTTGTTCAAAAAAATTCCCCAAATAGGATAATTTGTCCATTAAGATAATAAATTAAGAGTATTTGGATAGTGATGCTTACATGAGACATGTATTCTCAAGAATGTTCTTAATATAGAAATTTTAAATTTTATAGTGATTTAATGATGTTCTATATGTGGAATCTATATATTTTGTATCAATTAATCAATATTATAGAAACTTTTGTATATAGTTAATGAGTACCCATGATTGGAATGTAATGTCTCAGATTTTCATGTAATTTATTTGATTACATGGAATTATTTCCAAACAATTATCTGAGACAGCCGTTGATTCTAAGTCCCGGAGAGGCCGAAACATATTTTAGAACATTTTTTATGTAAATTAAGTAATCGTGAGAGCATGTGATTTCTATATTTTCAAATGGCGCCTTGTATGAATATATGAGGGAACCATTGAATTCAGAATTCCAGGATTTTTCTAAGAAGGGCGTAACCTTGACCGAAATGGGATGACATGAAAAGTTAAATTTTGGAATTTTGGGGAACAAAAAAATAATATTAAAAGAAATTAAAAGATAATTTTATTCAAACTATTTCTACTGATACATCGCGACCAGTCAGCACTTTGATGTAGCAACGAGATGATGGTGAATCATTAATAAACCTCATTAATGATACAGTGTGGTGATGCACAACACATATACTTATTTTAATGAAATGGGGATCCAGAGATGAAAAACAACTGTAATAAATTACTTGAATAATTAGGAATATATCTATCTATCTCTCTATCTATCTATCTTTGACGATGAACTCCATTGAAGAATGCCATCAAATCAAGGAACGATGAATGCTAGTGGGATTGATTCAATAGAAGATGAATGACAAATAACACTAATAGATCGATGATGGAAGAAGGCTCGGAGCTTCATCCCTTTTCAATGATGGATACTCGATCTAGGTAGGGGAAATTATATTTCTATTTTATTGCTTCTTCCTATTAATTTTTTCGAATGAAGAACATGGAAAAACCAAGAATATGTGACCCATATCATAGTTGTTCTTGTGTGTTGTGAAATGATATTGCGGGGAGTTACATGATTTGAATTTTGTGTAAGAATTAGGAAACCCCATTGATATCTATTTGTAAATTTTAATGTGGAGGGATTGAGGAGACACGAACAAGGCATGGATCCCTCCACACCAAGTGTTTTTCGTTCTTCATGACTGAATGAAAGTATCATCAAACCAGTGGCCCTGAGGATGTGGAAGCGACAATAGAGACTTGATAGGCCTGAGGGTATGGATCTGAGGTCGGACTACCATAGTGGACCTGGTGTCTTGAAGAATGTGTCACCGCTGGCCTACAGTGGTGGACTCAAGAAGATGGTGGTGCCACCTAGGCACCACGCGTGGGATGAAGCGGCTGGCCCACACCGACTGCATTGGCGAAGGCGACGCACCCGATGCGTGTCATGGTGGAGGAGGGTTGGGGACCATCGGCCACAAAAGCTGGCTGAATGTGGATCTAGTTTGGCACCTTGTAGGAGGAGCTTCCCACTCAGCCCGAGCTATGTGTTGTCCAAGGGGGGAGGTCGGCTGATAGGCAACGCGCGCTCTAGTCGGACCAGCCTCCCAACCAGATCGGGCCGTGCAATTGAACTGTTCCGCCTGAGCAGCCTGGCTAATTTTTTCAAGCTGGTCTGCATAATAGGATCCCAACGATGGGATAGAGCCAGTCCATGGGTCAGCCGATGCTGGGAAATGAAACTGTACCACTGGTGTGGGCCGGTTCAAATAAAATCATGTCAATGGGTGATTGGGCGATCTAGACCAATGAACAACCTCGGCCGGGTTCAATGAGGTCCAACAGGACAAACTGATAGGATCAGGTCATGTGGGACCTCAGGCTGGGTTGTTCTAGTCAGTCTGAACCAGTCAGACTGGGTCTAGACATAACCAGCCCCAATTTTCCAAAATGGATGTATCTCTCAGACTGTGCATCCGATTGATGCTGCATCTATAGCGTTGGGACACACATGAATGATTGGTCCTTAAAAATCCTATATGTAAGATTTTAGGGATGTTGACTCCGCAAAGATTTGGGATTTAGCTACTGTGCGGGGATTCTTGAATCAGCTACCATTGAGGCTTCTAGACTCAGCTACCAAGTGAGGATTCATAACTCATCTAACAATGATGATTCATGACTCAGTTAGAAGTGAGGATCTATGACATAGCTACCATGCGAGGATCCATGACTCATCTACCCAACGAGCCATCATGACTCAGATATAAACAAGGATTCATGACTCAGCTACCCAGACAGGCTTCATGACTTAACTATCAGCAAGGCTACATCACTCAGCTACCCAACAGGGCCTCATGACTCATCTACTAAATATTTCTAGGATACCTAGATATCATAAATCACTCATCAGGGATGTCTGCCTTTTCATAGATTGATGTTCAACATTTTCAATTGTTTGTTTTTCTAACAACACATTATGTTATACTTGTGTTGAGATAACTCTAGTGAATCTAAAATTTTCTCATTCATTTTTTATTTGCTTTATGTATTTTTGTGACATATGAGTTGGTTTTAGGGTCCCTACTAAGTATTGTTATCCTCACCCCTGCACAGGCTTCGCTCGCAGCAATTGTGTCTTGGGTAGATGACATACAACTTTGACTTGGATCTTGGAGAGACAGGTATAGGTGGTACTTGGAGGTGGTTCAACAGGCTTAGTATGCTTCAATGATATATTAAAGTGAGCTACACCAACCCTTTTGGATATATCCTTAGAGGACCACCTCTGGAGCTCATACTTTCATTTACTGTATTTTCCGTTTTAGTCGGGTTTATAATCTAGCCCCTTTTACTTTTAGTCACACCTTTACTTGTGTGTTTTCTTTCTATTGTGATGTACGTATTGTTCATATCCCAGTTTCAGATTTACATTACTTAATATGAAATGTATTTCTATGTACAGGTTTAAAGGAAATACCTTTACTTTTTGTGATATGCCTTTTTGGTGCTAGTATCCATCCTCTAGCCTCTTGAAGGTGGTCTATGGGTAGTCACGAAATGAGCCTCAGGGGAAGGGCCGTGACATGGAATATATTGGTAAATGATACCATTCAATTTAGTATCATTATTTTTATCTAATAATCCATGATTATTTTTCCAATTTTCCTTGTACTTATTATCTAATTAAGTTATTTATATTGCTTACGTCTTTCAATATTCATTAGATTTAATGGATTTTTTCACAGAATAATTATTACACTATTTTTTGGGAAATTCTTTCTCATGAATTGTTTGTATCTTTATGTAGGATAAAAAAGTGGATGTTTGCAAATGAATGATTAGTTGTGTCATTCAACCTCCTTTTAGAGAACATTAATCATCCAATAGAATTTCATATAGTTTTTTAGTATAGTATATGTATAACTTGGATCTATTTAAAAATCATCTTACTACATAGGTATAAAATTTAAGGGTACCTTGAAAAAGTATTATTTTTTAAATAATTTACATTTAATGAATATTTGGATTACTCTCCAGTGCTCTATTTCTTTTACCTTTCTCTTGTCTATAATTTTATTACATTTATTTTTTAATTTCTTTTCTAATGACAGCTTTATTCAAAAAAAAATTTGTTAAAAATATATTGTTATGTGGTTTAAACTATATTTTCAAATTATATTAGTATCATAGAATTGAAAAAAATATAATGAATTCGATTGAATTTAATACATCCCCTTTTTTAAATTCCCTTGGATATATATTCCTTGTAAAACATTGGTAATGAAAAAATAATAAATTTTCAAGAGTATGAAATTTAAATGAGGTGATATAGTTCGTAATATTTTTATGAAGGCTACATGTAAAAGAAAAATCAATTGTAGTGGAAATTATGTATGTTTATAATGATGACATTGTGTGATTGAACTAATATGATTGATTATGGTATTGATTTGAATATTGAAAAAGCATTCACATCAGGTTCAAAACTTGTTTTTCATTCCCAAAGAACATGTGGGCTTTGAATGGTACTTTGGGACTTTGGTGGGAGAACACTCATATCATACACATATACCCTTATCATTTCTAATTGGATTTCAATTGGATTTTTATGAGGAACTAGAATCATACAATGGATTTCTTATATGTGAAGACTCATGGAAATTATTTCTAATGTAAGGGACATTTTGGTTAACTTGTCTAACACTACATAAAAACTCGCATTGGTTGAGAGGATTGGAGGTCAGTGACATCACACCTATTTGTGGGGAATTGTTCCGTACTATGGGAATATATTATTGAATTATGTTATGTTCATGCATTCTTGGTTCATTCCAAACTATAACCTGAGTCACACTTTATTTAAAAATAAATTATTTACATGCATGGATTTGGAATTATTTCTATGTATATAGGGTTCTCCATCAATGGTACCTATAGACCATAGGTCATAATGTTGTTTATTATTGTGATACAAGTTTTAATCCAAATTATGGGGCAATATGGATTTGATTATCAGTCATAGATATGGGATTTGTATTGATGTTGGGATAAATCCCACAAGACGGGCTACCTACATATCCTTGTGAAATGAATCCAAACCCACATGGCTCAATTCCATTTAATGTGACATATTATACCTTTTATGTCCATCTAATAAGTAAACAACCATGTAATTTAACTCCATTCACCATGGAATCATAAGAGGACAATACCAAGTTAGTTTTTGGTGTGAGTCATAGGTCAATGAGGACTAAGGAACATGAATAGATATATTAACCTATGTGATGGCATGATATTACATGAAATATATTTCAAAAACTATGGTTATTAATTAGTATCTAGTGGAATATTTCCCTCTATTTTGGGTGTGAACCTATACGAAAAATATACAAGAGAACATTAGGGAGAATCCAGGGTGTCGGGTTCGACATCAAGTTGGATTTCTAAAAATCACAGTTACTTGGGAATCAAATCCCATACTGTTATGATGGTTAAGGAATACAAATAATTAGGAGACCCATTTTGGGATTGAGGGTTGGTGTTATACTAGATAGGAGTAACATGTTATGATTATATGGTATCATGGTTGGGTCTTACACCGAATAAGAGGCCCATGTTTTTGGAACTATGAGGAAAGTCTCGACTGAGGGAGATTTGAGGGTTCTATGGGGTCTTACAATCATGATTACGAATATTAGTTTGTAATCATACAAATTAATTGATCAACACTAACCTGTAATCCCATTCGAGTCATGCTCATTGTGAGAGACAAGAGGGAAACAGAGATCTAGAAAACTGTACAATATAAAAGGAAAACAATTAGATGAGGCCTGGGCCCAATGAGAGAGTGAAATGGACATGAGGTTCTTATATCCCATTTTATTTTAGTAACCATTATAGTCAAATATATAGTAGTATTTGATATGTTCATTAACATAGGAGGAATATTGAACCATATTTTCAAAAATTCTATGGGATTACATGAAGGGTGATTCCCTTTAACTGATTTATGGGGAAGAGAGTAGGATAAAACAGTACACATCAAAGAGAAAAGAAATTCTGATCCCATCCACTCTCTTCCTAGGATAGAGAGGTAGACATGAGAACCTCCTAGATCAAGACCATTTTTTCCATTGAAATCGAGACTTGAAAACATTTTGAGGCCCCCCTTATGATGGTGGATACCCATAGGTCTCCACTTTCCATGGGTATATAGACTATGGAGGAAACAATGATGTATACAATGATTTTACCATACATATAACTAGATTGGGATGTTTCATTTTATTAATTCCATTATCATGGTAGGGGTTATAGTGGGAATTATTGGTACAATAGATTGAAGCGATGATAGTTAAAGAGTATAATTCCATTAGATGCACCATTCTTCATTACATATTCTAATATGGGATAGGGTTCCATCAACATAGAATGTTAATACATGGGAGATAGGGATTTATATGTTTTGAATTTATATGTTGGTATTGCGTTCATCTTCATATCATCCTTTTATGTGTGTTTGATATCCTCATGTGTAGTGTTTTTCTACAAGGGGCAAGGATTTCATTGCATTGTTTTTTACTTTGTAGGGGGTGGTCTGCATTGTGGTGATCAGTTTTATGCTATTCGAGATTGTGTTTACAATGTTTTCTATTTTTTTGTTCATCATTCGCTTGAACACCCTCAATGATTTTATAGAGGAATGAGTTTACAATATATCACAGTGTTCATTAATTCACATATGGTCATGGAGTATTAATTTTTATAATAACTATAAGGATTCCCAAGCTTGAAAATAATTTCATTCATAGGGTATGAAAAATAATTTTCCTCTCCCAGAAAAATATTTTTGTTTCAGCGGGAAAGTCATTTGTGGTAGTTAAAATCACTGCCCGACCCCAAAAATTATTTTTTTTCATTCACATTCCATGGTGAAAACCAGCATATCCTATGAAAAACATCATTTTTAGAATCTTTTGTGGTGCGGATGAATGCCATGAAAAGGGGAGGCCCACATAAATTAATTTTTTATGTGGGCCCAAGACTTATATTGTAGTTTCATATCATTATTATATTATCAAATTTATTTTCCTATTTATTCTTACCATTATAAAAATTCATGCATGTTTCTTACATTAATTTGGATTATTTGATATCTAATAAATACACCAATAGTCATTCTGACTCTTCTGGATGAAAATTAAGTGGTTATGATGAATATATTGGTTCTATTTTTTTCAAATAAAGATCATGTAAATCTGTACTTTTTTCCAGAGCAATGTGGCTCTACATGCATAGATTGATGGTTCTATGTGTTCGATTAAAACCCTGAAAACATTATTTCATTTCTATTAACACCGTAATTCTTTCCTAAGTTCACTGTTTGGAAAGCATAGCTGCCTTGGAATGAAATTTTCGTAAGCCACCCTTATAGAGTTTTAAACCAAAAATAGTTGTGACTTTTTTCATTGATCTGTTTTTTATAAACCATTAGGAGTACATACCTTGTGATGTGAGACTCAAAATTTACCCAGGGTGAACTTTGTGGGTTTTCAACCTTCTGAGTACTATGTCTCCTTTTGTATGTATTTATTTTCTTAGAATCCATACTATAAAAACTAATGTTTTATATCCAATATCATTGACCATGAATCATTGGATGAAAACCATAGGAAGAATAAATGGCAGAGAATGTCCAAACATTATTCATACAGAAATGGGGGATTTTTAAGTCTCAATATTGTGATTTATATATCCAAATCATGGTATTGGATATGTACATGATTAAAAACCATAATTCATGTTTGAAAGGTGGTTTCCAGAATGATATAGTTTAGGCATACATTGATAGAAAACTCATCTCATAGGGATTAATTTTCCTCCAGTTTACATACCAACTAGGGGGATTAATTCAAATCCATCTAGGTGTATTATGTGTGGTCATATAATGGTATCCTCATGACACTGACCATCCAATTCTGATGGTTGGGTTGTTATTTGAACATTTGGAATTTATTTAAGACCACGAAGAGTGTATTTTCATGATAATTATGTATAAAAATTATGAGGGAATATGTTTTGGATCTATACATGTATGGTGAATTTCTCCTACACATATATTTCTTGTGTAATGGTGGGTTGAACCATCGTTCATTTTAATATATTTAAACTATGATATTAATAATGAATTTTAACATCATATTGATATGATTATTGTGGGATGTGTTTTAATATCACATAGTTTTTACCAAATGATTAGTGACATTTCATTTTCATGGTAATCATTTCCAGAATATTCTATTATTTTATGTCATGAGAGGGAAAATGTTTTTAGCATGTATCTCGAGGATTCTGAATCTGAGGAGTGATGTTTGATGAAAATCTTGTTAGTTATTATAGAGATAGAATTTTCATCTACTAGGGATTAATTATCTTCTATTTGATAGGAAAACTAAGTCCATTAATACAAATCCAACACGGGAATATTAATTATATTCAAAAATGTTTCCCTAGGAAACTAACCTCACAGTTTCTATGGGAAATGAATGAATATGGATATTTGGAGTCCCTCAAAAATAAATTATGTGTTGTTTAATAGAAAAACCTAAATATGGAGTGTGAATTTGGTATCAAAATTAACTAAGAATGAGTGAGAATAGTTTCCTCATGTATGTCTCACCCATGATAAAGAGAGTGGGGTTTTTTGTGAAGATATGACTGAGATATTGGGTTTGGGTGTCTCTATATATCTTGTAAACTAGATAATCAATCCATATGTACTTGTATCATGAAATTACTCTATTAATTTCTTTCTCACACATAGGAAGGAGGAAACATTCATGTAGTAGATGGGAACGACAATAAAGATTCGAGTTTCACTGTAGAGATTGTGATAACATGAATCAATAAAAATGTAGTTCTTGGATGTCAAGCCATTTACTATCATGCAAAGTGGATTTTTGACATGATGTTTGGAATCATGTGGTAAGGAATTTTTTGTACATTTTAACATCATATGACTAGGATGACTTGTGGTCTTGTAGTTTTCAGTAATAAATTTAAAACAATATATCCTAGAAATGATAAGTAATAATAGTCTCATTGGGACAATGTATTCTAACCAATATCGTATGCGAAGTTAGAAAATGAAAACCATGGTTCTGAGGTTCTATGATTTGGAGAAATTTTAGGGGAAGATGATCCATGGGGAATTCAATAGATAGAAGTGTCCTCAAAAGGGGATGAATTTTCCATTGGTTGACATGAAAAGTAGTGTGATTGATGAAAATACAACTAGGCCATATTATGCATATTCAACCCATGTTTTCATCATGACACTGAACCCCTGTTTTTGATGTCCATAGAAAAATTGTGGACATCCAAAATTTCTAAGGACACAAAATATGTAGGGATTATGGAATGTGTTAGAGTACATAAGAAATATTTAGATAGATTTTGTCCACATAATCAGTATTTTATTACTTACTTATGATTGATATGAAAAATGGAACATATTTGTCACATTTAAAGACCCCTAAAGGAGGGAAACCAAATTTATGTATCCAACATAGATAGTTGTTTGTATTAAAGGGATATGCATACATTTTTTTATTACCCGTTGGTTGGGACTTGGAATTTATGTCTAGGAGTTATTATGTGTCTCATCATAATGAGAATCAATCCATATGTTGTTCATAAGGAACCAATATAATTAAAATAATATTTTATATATGTATCCCATGTAGTTTAACATAAAAATTTATAGATTTGGGTGAGTAAATGTTAAAATGGAACTATAGTGTCTTGAATCAAATATGAAGATATAGGTATCAAAATGAATCATGTAGTGGTAGAAATCACAGTACAAGTAGTCCATGATTTCTAAAACCAAATAAAAGGGATGTTATCCAAGAAGTTTCGAACTTTGGGGTTAGATGTTTGGTATGGATTTTATGATCTTGATAGAAGGACCATGGTAACCTTGATGTGAATTGATATTCATTAATCATGTAAGGAATACCATAACGAAATTCATAATCCCACACGATCAATGATCGGTGAGATAAACATGGGGTGGAAAATATTTATTCTTCAAAATAAAAAAATAAAAATTAAGAATAAATATATTTGTATTTTCATGGTGGATAGACCTAGTTTTAGGATCTATGTGTCTCTACGTATCCCATTTGAGTTATAATCAATCCTTAAATTGTTCTAAAAAAGGCTACATGGGCACGTATTACTTTTACACCTCTAGGGAGAAATTGTTCATGGTTGTGGCTGGACCCATGATGGAAGATATAGACATCACTACATATCATGTTGAAATAGGATTCAATATATGTGTACTTTATAAATATATCATTTTAGAAGAATTATTTTCAGAATTAGGGCTTCTTATATAGTGAATACATTGAGGTATTACAGTGTTTTATGGGGAATACCGTATTTATTGTGGGGTGGGGGAGGTTAAGTCTTCCATTTATCATCGGGTCATGAGGACATCATCATATATTCCCCTCAATAATGGATTAATGAGGCTTCTTGTGTTCTCCATGGGGTAATATTTCATATTACCATTGCATAGAATTTACCATTATAAGGTAAAAATGCCTTTGTGTGGCTAAAAAGTGATGAACCGTCATGAAAAATCTCCACAAGGACACATTACCGTATGAACTATAATGATATATTTCACAAGGTCCATTGTTAATATATCAATAGGAACTTTTTTTGAGACAAGTTAATGATAGTTCTGGACATAGGATATGGGACCTAGTTATCACAACATATCTCACAGAGTAGAGAGTCAAAGAATATGTAGTTCAATAAGGGATCATAGTGTAGTCCTAATCCATGAAGAGTAGTGAATATTTTATGTTATCATAGGTGGGCCTAGGATAGAGATCCTAGATTTCACTATGTTTTTCATTATAATTAAAATCCTGCCACACATAGTTCGGATGATGATTCCATTCACAGATCTTACTCATGTGTAGAGAGAGGGAATTTTATATAGAACATAACATTATATGAATGGACGGATATTAGAGTTCCATATAAAATTTTTTTAGGTATAAAAGTAACGGAACATTTTACTCATTTCATATATATGTCTTCGATATGGGATATAGTTGTCAAAAATTATCCCATGAGGATGGGAATTAAGCCACAAATTTTTCTGAGGTATAACATGTTTAGAGACCAATACCCGAGGTAGCATCCACTCTAGTGAGGACATTGGAAACATTCATTGGTGAAACGAGGCATAAAATTTCTATTACATATGGAATTAATATATGTTAACATCCTCAAATGAGTTCATTGGTGTCACTATGTAATGTGAAATATGAATTTTTGGACCAACAAGAAACAAAAACTCAATGTGAAAAAGTGGCATTTGGGGAAAGGCTGGTAAAAATAATCATATGAATGGGGGGAAATTATAGTGGGGACTCATACATGAGGTCTACTCATTACTACATATCATGTTGTGACATTAATCAAGACACATATAGTTATTGAGAATCATTCAATTTAGTGTCATGTAGTGGGGAAATAATCCATGCATTTTAATATCATGTGGTAAGGATGTTGTGGTATGTAGTTTGATTCCATACAATGAGGACATATGTTGTCAGAAATTTTATTATATTGCAACATGGATGATTTAATATTATGTTTAATTTCATGTGATATTCATGATTTACCATGTAGTTTAACATCATTTGAAAAAAATGATTTACCTTTTTTTAACGTAATGTGATCCAAATGATCCACCCTTCAGTTTAAAATCATGGGATCAGGAAAATATAGCATGTAGTTTAACGTCACATGATCAAGATGATTTACCATGTAGTCTAACATTATGTGATGAGGATGATTTATCCATTAGTTTAAGGACATTTGATCATGATGATATACCATGAAACATAATTTCATGTCATCAATACAATTTTCCATGGAGTTTACCATCATGAAATAAGAATGAGTGTTCATTTTATTACAAAAAATAATTGTTTAGGAACCTTGTGTTGGTGGGTGATATGATAATATTTCCATCAATTGAGATCATGAGATAAGATCTATTGTTTTAAACCATATGTATTGTGTATGTTCCTTCCCACTTGGGTTCTAACTTGGTATATTTCTTATTGGGTATCATCAGAGTCATAAGGACCATTATCTAATCTACCTCATGGAATGATTAGAGGTGGAATTTCTCACAAAATCTGGTTTTGCTGGAATTACCATGATTTATGGAATTCATTCTCTTCACATCCAGTCATTTCAATTCATCCAACCATTTCATGGATTTAACATCTACAGATATCTCCTCACAAAAGGAAATGCAATGTGATGGAAATCGAATGTCAATCGGTATTACTGCCTCTATCCCATATAAAAGTGATCATGGGCTTTCGTATTTAATGTTACCATTTTCTGTCTTGTAATCCCACAAAGCATGGATAATCTAATATTTCTAATGAAATTTGTCCTTGTCCACTATCATTTGTAGTATATTTTATAGGGTCTTGTTTAAGGACTATACCTTCCCATTATTTTCTTCATTATAGTTCGATGAATGGTTGGATTTGATTTTGTACTCCCAAAATATCTTCTCCAACTCAGTAGAAGAGAATGGGTTGTTTTTTTTAATTCACATTTTATGAGGGACATAAAATATGGTAATATATTGGGATTTCATAAAGTTGACGTTATTCCATGCTCTGACATCATTGAGGGGTACAATTTTATCCCACTTAGATTAGAAGATATATGTAGTGGAAATGTATTTGAAACTGTTAGTAATGGAAAAAAGATATGGCCATGACACATCCATTTCCCATATGTAAAATTTCCAAGAGTATTTTTTGATATGTACCTACTCAAGGGGCTGATTAATGATGTTTTTAGGAACCAGATATCATTGGAACTATTTGGTAAATTTTGTGTAGTAATTTTTCATATTGGGATATTAGTACCCAATCCAATTTATTTTATCATAATTCATTATCCCTAACATTTGGGAACTGCCTTCATTAGTGAGTACATCATTCCAAACAATAAAGATATCTTTTCCATAAAATAATCTTAGAATGACCCCATCAAGACCTCACATATAGAGGAATTTTTTATGATTTTTTCCACCATACTGAACAAAGATAATTCCTCATCGTCATACTTTTACTTTCCAAAAACTATCAGGTTATAATAATATATTTCAATGTTAGTACCAAATGAGTATCATCCACCCATTTTTTGGACTATATGGTTTGGGGATGGAAATAAATTCATCAATATCTCTTGTTTTGTCTAAAAAATATGGTGAGACCATCCAGATATTTGAAATACTAAAGAATGTTTCTTCCCAGTCTAGATCTTCTAGATCCACAATAGCATTTACTAATGCATTTTGTTCCAAATGAAATTCCACCATTAGTCATCAGTCATAGTATATAAGATGTATTTTCACTTTATTTTTTGATGGAATAATAACATTTCACAAACATGATGACTACTCCCAAATAGTCCTTTGTCATCATGTGATTTACTTGAACATAATGATGTAGATATGGACTTATAATGAGAGTCTATTATTATTCCTCATTGATCCCGAACCCTTCTAATAACATCTTGAATTTTGTTTGAACAGACTTTATTGGAGAAATGAGAATTGAACCAAATTTTTTTAGATTAGGGTCTTCCATATTTTTTTTCCTTCTGGTTCTGGATGCACCATCAGAATAAATCTCCAATATTTTGGGTTCTTCTTGAATAGAGGAAATAAATTAATTAAGATGTTCTATATCTAATGAGGTTTCTTCTACTGGTTGGTGTTCCCCGATAATGTCTTCCATCTTCTAGTCATTTATTTCTTTCTGAGGAATGAACTCAATGTCAAAATACTATAGGATGACCACCCAATATGATAAATTTCTAATCAAAATAACATGTATGAGAATTTATTTGAGAAATTTGGGGAAAGTGACCAAATGTACCTCATGTTGCTATAGGTAATTACTTATCATTTAGACTATAATTATTTGTGCCAAAGATCTATTATCGATAAGTGAATAATGTGTCTCATCATTGATCCTAGTATAACGTTTGTAATAATGGATCTGTTCACTCTCTATGTAATTATTTAGTAAAAGGAAGGCACCCTATGATCACTATAGGGTTTTCACATATAGAATGAGAAGTATTTCATTGATAGAAAACATAAGCATAGGTGTATCCTACTGGAAATCAACAAATTATGAGTCAGATATGGGCTCCCTAAAAATAGTATGGAGATACATTTAACCGAGGTGAATTTGATTTCTTTTTTTCATATCCATGTTGTTTTATGTCGTATGATGCTCTATTTGTTTCATTATTTCCCAACCAATGAAGTTTCTTTGATGGAATGTGATTAACTCCCATTAAATTTTCAGTGGAATCTCATTGGAGAAGGGAACTATTTATCCTTCCAGACACATACAATGATATGATGTGTCTGTATATAATAAAATATTCACCTTGATATATAATAGATATCCCCACATGACATTTTATAGGATCAATATCATTATTATATAATCTAGAAGCTGAAACATATTATTCAAAATCATAGGGGATTAGTAAGGCCTCTATAAGTTATTTCTTGTGGTCTATTTGTAGAGCAAGGAAATCTAGGATTGACAACATGGCCAGTACCGTGGATAATTCCATCAATATTTCATACTTATGGTATAAAGGATAGTGATTCACAGTTAGTGGATGATATTTTACATGCACTTTAGGTGGTTTAGTGTAAGATGTTTATGGATTGATCATAAAAATATGAGTTGAAGGTTCTCATATCCTTGGTGGGTTAGTACAAGTGGGACATCGTCATACCATTGGTAATTAGACACTTGTTATAATTATTATTGATATTATAGAATGATTTTTCTAGGGATACATTTTTAATATGAAGGGGGGAGGGGGAGGGTTCTTCCTACACCTTTTGGTCTCATTACAAGGATGTTCGACAAGTTTCTATAGCACTGGTAGACCAAGTAGGGTACGACTAGAACTCTAGATTCTACCAGAACTATATCTTCCACTATGTCCTCAGAACCTATGAACACTTCCTCTGGATATCCATTGGAGTGAGGGGATCAAAATTTTATATAAATACTATACATCAGATAAGTGATAATTATAATTAATGACATTAATAGAAACAAATATTAACTTTTCATATGACGATGATATTTTTTGGAAGAACATTTTTGGTGGTTTCATTTGATGGGGTGGTGTTAATTGTTTTAAATTATAGGGAATAACGTATAATAGATAAAATAAAATTTAGGCCTTGAAATAATTTCATCTAATGAAATTTTCTCTCCACCTCTTGGAAAAATCCTTTCTTGGAAGAATACATTCTAGAGGATCATGATGTTGATGGATCTAGTTGTATCATAATACAAGCACATTGGAGAATACATAGTTTCATAAAATATTATTCTATGGGGTCATGAGTTAGGTTAATTGTATTTTGGGTCATTAAAATATCATGTTTTTGTTCACATTTAATAATTTTTTTTCCATTAACCCCTTTTATTAGAAGTAAGAGTAGAATCATGCAGTACTTGTGCTTCTGGTTTTCCTATATTTACTTTTCTAGTGTCCCCCATTTTTTTAGGATGTATTTGATGATGAATCATTATTGGATTAAATTTCTTAGTATCTGATGAAAGGGGAAATAATCCAGAAAGTCATTGATGCCTACTATTCGAAGCCTCATATTCTCTAAAATTGGAGTATAACATTTTCCATGGATTCTATAAAGTGGTCATAGATAATATTATCATGTAAGGAATAAACATTATTCCTTATATCCTATAATTTTTTTCTCATGGATCCCCCCACTTTTCATGATGATGTTGGTGTTTGTGTTTTCTACAAGGGGGTTCTTCTTGATATGGTTTAGTTTTTTGATCATGATCTTTCATGGAGTATTGAATAAGTGTGATGGATGTGCCTCTCACATCTATATTCTTTTCCATAGGACTCATGGAGTTACATGGGACATGAGGTTAGACCAATGTATGGAATTATCCATTATTTATGAAATGATGGAAAGATACTGAATCCCAAATAAATATCTTGCTAGGATTAGAAGTGTTTAGAGCTTATAATGGAGGTTTTCTATGAAAATATAATGAATATCATCCCGATGAAGCTATAGGATTATGGAGTAGGTCATAGTTTTCCGTCTAGGAATGAAATCCTAAAACCTCTCATTTTCTCAATGATTATAGGTTTAGAGGTCAAAAGTCAAAATTCATTTTTAGTTTTGAGATAAATTGGTATATCAAAATTTGATGGAGGAAATCCCACCCCATGATTGACAGAGCTTGCGGACTAGAGTACAATAGGAAGGATGAACCATACGTGGATTGTATGAATAATTTAGGTTTCACATGTTCTTGTTGCCTATTATTTCCCACCATGAGATTTAATGAAGACAGAAAGGGTATAAAATGTTGTTCCAGGTTTCCTAACCCACTGATTATTGTAAATATATGACTCCTGATGTTTGGAAATGTCCAGATTTTAGTCACCCATTCTAGTTATGGTTTTTGTTCCAATAGTATTACAGCACGCCATTCCTCAATAGAATCAAATCGGTCATCCAATGATTTAATGGTTTTAATAATACCTCAAATAATGTTATTTTGATCAAGGGACTAGATATGGGAGGTAATTTCTAGGGAATGTTGTGTTTTCTATGTCATTACTTGTGGCTAACATCATATAGGGTATATCAATTGAAAGTGTTCATAAATCATCTCCCATTGTTTCCCTAATGGAGGGAATTCATAATATCATCCCATGATCATATCTATATAAACTGATGGCCTAGGCATTTTGTTTGGAGGAATTCATTACTCTACATCATTTGTAAAGGGTGAAGCCTTGATGTTGAGGTACACCGATCGAAAACATTCTTTGAGGCTCTAATGATAGAGAATATATAATATGAATGATTCATCATACATTGTTTTCATTTTTTTCTCAATTCTGTTATGTATTAATCCTTACAAGACAATTTTAATCAAGTGTGAGGGTATAAATAACATCAAGAGGATTAAAATTTACAAATATAATTTTACCATTCTCTATGGTAGACATTCACTAAGGATTTAGTGATGGATTGGTCAAAGGATCATCTAGATTCTAGGAAAATCAAATGTACCATGTACACACACCTCTTTAATTTTTCACAGCATGGAATTTATTCAGGATGGATCCATCCTCTATTTTCTAATTGCTATTATCATTATATATTATATCATCTACCTGATTAATTCCCATGACATACACAAATTCATAATGTATTGTAGGAATTCTATTTACACCTAAATGATAGAAGGGTTTTATATTCCCTTTTATAGAAATTTATAATCATTTTTGATAACCTCTTCAATCTCCTCAGAAAAGATTGAAGTTTATTGAACCAACACATATCTTTATAGTATATGACCTTTCAATGGGAAATTGTTTGAGGGACCATATGAATTTAGAGGCTGTATTTCATTGTGTTCCCCCTCAAATGGGAAACAACTAGTCACCATTAAAGAGGATGTTTAGCAAAAAATTACACCTAGACTTATGTGATAGGGTTGCATCAATTAAAACTTTTTCATGGCTTATGAATATTTTTTTTTTGAATTCTAAGGGAATCTAGTGTGAATAATTCCCCAGTCTTTCATGTTAGAGATGATCTAAAATTGTAGTGACTGAACCAACTACAACTACTCTCCTGATGTTGTGTATCCTTATTCGATCATGAGTAAATTGAAATTCATGATATTTAGATGAATGATTTGAATTTGAGGACATCAATAGTGCATGTTTATTGGATTAAATTATGAGATATTGTTTCCTAATATTCTTGGTTTCCTGACTCATTAGTTTTTTGATAGTCTTATTTCATTAGAACAGATAAGTTTGAGACATATTCTGGGGAGATTCTTGATCTGAGAACCGTATTTGGATAGGTAAAATATTTTTCAGATTCTACCATAGAGTGATGATAATATAGGATGTCACCACTAGTTATTTTTTCTGACCATGGAATAGGGTGAACTATAGAGATCCACATTTACCCCATCATTAGACTTTAACACCAGGGGGGTCAATGATATACTAATGAAACATGTGCAATGCATTGAATCATTCTAGCAGAAGATATTTCCTATGCATCTCATAATTTGGTAACTGAGATAATGGAAGGCTTCATAGTCTATCTGATTATCGATATATCCTAATGATTTATCATGGTGTATATACACATCATAGGGATGCATCTTCACTTAAGTTTGTGAAGAGACTTCTAGAGATTCAGATAGATGTTGTGTATGAATTATTGTGACAATTCCACTAGAACATTGAACTGAGAAGTGGTTGAGGTCTAAAAAATGATGGGTATATCATCTTGGGACAATTTTATTCTCATGTGTAAAATATATTTTTGTTCTTATACAAAATATTCCTCCATTGGGTTATCTCAACATGGGTACTTATAACTCTTTTGTCACTTGAATCAGGGATAGTAGGGGTTTTATTGTCTTGGAAACATTATTGAGCTGGTTTGGATAATTTCAATTTCCTCTATGTGTCATATGATTGAGATAGAATTTTACCTTTCATGGATAGGGAGTCAGACATGATTGGAATTATCTTTAGAAGTGGATTATAATATGATTCCATTATCATTATTGATCGGGTAATGACTAGATATTCTTGTTAATTTATCATCATTCAATGGGAAATTAATTCACGGAACGCATCATGAGATGTTCAGTCATTATTTCTAAAATTTTTCTCATAAGGAATGATTGCATGGTATATATTTTGGGGATGACTTTTAGTGAAGTGGGTAATAGTACTTTTGGGAGGATCATTAAGACCTCTACTATTACTTACATAATTTTGTAATGGATCATCAAGATCTTGAGCAACCATTTATACATGTTGCTTGGCCACAAGAACTATATCTTGTAACTGAGAAGATTCATGTGTCTACATAAGAATTTTGAACCACCTCAAATGCATAGCTAGACCAACATATTGTGAAAGAATATCCCCATGAATGAATGTTAGTTTATGTGACTCATATGGTGTTGTTGTAGCATTTCTATGAGATTCATTAATTTTAGTTGAAATACATTTCTTCCCTAGATCAACCTCTTAAATGGGATAGTAATCCCTATATAGAATGGTTTTTTTCCCAATGCAATTTTCTTTTTGTCAATGAATATTTATAAAAACCTTTATTTATGGGATTATATTTTTTTATCCTTATTTATCTTCCCATAGTTTTTAATAAAACATCTTTTATGAAGAATTAGAGTAAAATGCCCTAATCCTAACCATTGGAATTGACATGATTATGCCAAGGAAAATTCTTAGGTTTTGGTTAGGGATTAAAATATATAATTAAAAAATTTCATATATATTCATAGAAACATCCTTATAAATAATGTAGATATACACCCATTCTAGTGTTCAATATAAATTACGAGTCTTCCCCCAATTCCTAGCTAAGGTGTGTCAGCCAGGGACTCTAATTTCTATCATATTTTCCTAAAATCATTGACATTCATGAGCATATATTTTCATCTTCCCATGGTTTTCCACCATATTTTCCTAATAGATTTTATACGTATGAGAAATTATTTTCATCTACGCACTACTTTCCACCACATTTTCCTAACAGACATGACATGCATGAGTTGGAATTTTCATCTTATCATGGGTTTCTATTATAGTTTTATAATGGTATTGATATTAATGAGTAGTGATTTGAATATTAAAATGTGTTTTAACAATATTTTCCTTAATATCATGATATTAATGTGTACATATTTTCTTATGCTCATGGGTTTCCTCCATTTTTCCTTATGGGAATAATATGCATGAGCATAGATTTCAATCATTTCATGGGTAGAAATCATATTTTCCTAACAGGTTTGGTATGCCTGATCATGGAATTTAATATAATCATGGTTTCCACCTTATTTTCCGGATGGTATTGATATGAAAGAAAAAGTTTTTCCATATTCTCATGGTTTTTCAAACTTTTTCATGACAATATTGATATGCATGATCAATAATTTGAATTTTTAAATGGGTTTCCACCATATTTTTCTAAAGGGCTTATAATACATGAGAGGGTATTTGTATAATTCCATGGTTTTCTACTATATTTCGTATATTATCATGATATGAAAGAGAAATCATTTTCTTCTAGACATAGATTTGATCTATTTTTTCCGAATAGGATACATATTCATGAGCCTGATTTGATTTTGTTCATGGGTTTCCATTGATTTTTCCTAATATGATTGATATGTATGATCAACAATTTTCATCTACTCGTGAATTGTTTTCCTAGTTTCATGAAGATATTTATATGAATGAGTAGGTATTTTCCTCTACACAGGGTTTGTTTTTCATATTTTCATGAAGGGATTGTATGTGTGAGTAGGAATTTTCAAATACATTTGGCTCACCACAATATTTTCTTGATCCTATTGATCTTTCTGAGAAGGGATTTTAATAATCTCATGGGTTTCAATTATACATTCCTAATGGGTTTCCATGTTTTGAGATGGTAGTTTCATATTCTCTGGGCTTGCCTCGAGGTTTTCTCGATGGACATGATATTCATGACTATTTATTTCCATCATCTCATGGGTTGGTTCCATATTTTCTTGATGGGAATTATATAAATGATAAGTTATTTCCATATTATCATGGGTTTCTATAATATATTTTTGAAGGTATTTCGATTCATGAGTAGGAAGTTTCATCACTTAATTTTTTTCCATCACATTTTCCTAGCATGCTTGATATGTATGAGTTGGTATAAGGACCCAGCCTTAAAAAATTACATTTTATTGATTTTTAGACATGAACATGCATTCTTACACATTTAAGATCTTTTCAGGTTTAGTGTTTTAAATAATTAGGACATAAAACATATATAACATACCACATTTATATAAAGTGGATACCACTAAAACAGTATCAATTTCTTAAAAAATATAAAAAAATTTAAATAAAACATAATTTCATTGACAACATGTCATAACATTTAACATGAATTCCTTAATTCTCTTACAAATTATTTTAATATATGGAAATCATTTAAATCATGGGATGAGCACAAAAAGATCAGTAAGAGATATAAAGAAAGAAATCATTTGTCAAATAATAACATAGAATCGAATAATTACCATTTCATAAACTCATTAGAATGCATACAAACATCATATAATTTCCTTGGAATATATTTACCATATAAGTCTTATTATCACCCATACACAATGGAATAAACAATTGGTCAACATCTACCTCTGGAGTACAAATGCATTGGAGAGCTATAAACTACATCATTAAAAATAACTATTTTATATAGAACTCAACCTCAAGGGGTTCAACAGTGGTGAATTCAAAGAGAATCCACATAATTAATACACATACAATAATATCATAATAATAAATCATCATGTAATTATAAGAAATACACATCCCATATATATAAATAAACCATTATTTTTGAATTTCATTAAAGTGACATTACAAAAGATTCCAAAAGGAAAGACCCAAACAAATATTTTTGGAGGGATAATTAATATAATGGATTGTATATGTGTATAAACTGTAAATTCACATAATTAAACACAATGTAAATAAAAATTAATCACAAAAATAATCTTAATACCACATAATTAATAAATTAGAAGGTTAAGCCAAATAATGGAAATTTGGTTACAAAATCCCTTAAAAAATTTAAGAAATGTAATGAGCATACTTGGGAGGGATTAGTGAGAGATAAAGGGGTCTCTAATCATTTATATAACATAAGGTAAGTATTGGGGAGGAGCAAAAAAATACCCCATCATTAGTAATTATAATGAAAAAGAAAAAACATAGAGGTGATTCTTGAATAAAAGTCGAAAAGAGAGGATCTATTACCTCATGTTTGACTCACTTAAAACATGATCAAACCTCTTGTATAATTATTAAAAAAGAGTTACTAATAATTTAAAGAATCGTATTCATTTTGATAACTCCTTATATGATCATTTTATAACATCATTCCACCCATTAATTAATAATATTTTGTTCATTCCATTGTTTTGGTTCTGTTTTTTTCATGATTCCCATGGTTGATTCGTAATTGATTATCCTGTAGAATGGAAATAAAACAAAATAAGAGGAATGAAATGGTATTAATATATTTATTGAATATCTAATTATTGCATAAATCATTTTTTATCATAAATTATGATGAATCATTAGATAAAACAATAGCTATGTTTAGATCATTTTTAAGGTTCTTCAATAATCACAAACTTGGTTCATCATATACCATTAATGTTTTGGATATGAGTTAATTACAAAATATAATAGTGGTCATAACATAAACTATACAATTTAATTCATCCAATTAGATGGATCTAAAACAATATTTGAAGGTTGTAAAAGAAATTGAAAACACTTCATCCATGATGTTGGTAAATTGACACGTCATGGACAATGTTTTTATTTTTAGAAAGAGTGGGAGAGGAGAAGAAGTATGATGATCAATTGTTCAAAAAAAATTGTGAAAATATAGAATATTTATAATATTATAGGTTTCATGGATATTGGAAAAAATTATTTTAGGAGTTTATAAGAAAATAAGAAATTGAAAATAAAATACATGAAAATTAAAGTGGATTTTTACCTCTTGATCTCTTCTATTTGAGATCCTCCACAAGTCATTTGTTTTTGGATTTTTGGTGAGACCAGTAGGTCTTGGGTGTCGGGGAGAACTTTTGGAAGTGGGTTGGGTGGAATTTTTCCAATTGAAAATTAATGAAATTTGTGATAAAAATATGGGGTGATGGATGTATTTATAGTGGAGGAGAGGAGGAGCTTTACTTTATATTTTAATCATTACTGTATTAATTATTTTCTGGACACTGAATAATATTGATTATTAGGAAAAAATAGTAATTTTTTTAGTGAGTTTTAACTAAGGTGTCTTACCTCTACAAAACATCATTAATCACTCAATAAATCATGTATTTAACTTATTTCGTATATTATCGTATTTCACTATTCACAAAAATTCAAGTAGTTCAAAAAAATGCCAAATATTCACACGAACCATTTTTCAAAATTTATAATTAAAAAATGAACTTCATTTCTTGAAAATAATTTTCTAAATTTTGGAAAAATATTTTTTAAATAAAATCATAATTTATTTCCAAAAATAACAATGTTAAAACTATAAATCAATTTATGGGACATTAAAAATTAATCAAGGTCTAGTAAATAATTTAAAATACATTCAATGGTGAGGTTACTATTCATTTTGTCATATTACTACTCATAAGGGTAATATTAATATTAATAAGGGTATGTTATTATTCACCAAAAATTATGTTGGTTTTATCAAACTCTAAATAACTTACTGATCTTAACTATACATGTCTATTTTTCAAAATTCAAAACACATTAGCAAAAATATTTTGTTTAATCAATAGACTATAATTATCTCTATAAAACAAAGATTTGATTCATAAAGAATTAGGGTTTCATGAATTTAATTAAATTTATTTATAAAACCTCGGGGTCTTACACTCTACCCACCTTCTAAAAATTGCATTCTCAAAATTTTTATTTACTTATTAAATAAGTGATGGTACCTTTCCCTCATAGAATTTTCAAATTCCCATGTTTCTTCTTCAGCCAGGTAGTTTCTCCACATAACCATTACGTAGTGGATTACCTTATCCAAAAATACTTGATCTCTATGGTCAAGAATCCTAACATGCCTCTCTTCATAATAATGTTTCTCTTCCAAATAAACTACTTGTGGGATAAAAACATTAGATGAATCTAGAACATAATTTCTCAACAAAAAAACATTAAAAAAGTAGTATACCTGAGATAAACATGAATGAAATGCTACTCTGTAGGTAACTAGTCCAAATTTATCTTGTATCTCATAAGGTCTAATGAACCATGGGCTTATATTTCCTTTTTTTACCAAAATGCATAACTCTTTTTCAAGGATAGATTTTAAGGAAAACATGTTAACCTACCTCAAAAAAGGCATTTCCTCTTGTCATGTGCAAAACATTTCTACAAGCTCTATGCTATCCCCAGGTGTTGTTGAGACATCTGAACCCTTTCTACTATTTCGTATACTAATTCTGGCCTCATAATATTTCTTTCCCCGACTTTATTCAAAAAATATGGAGTCCAACACCACTTCTCATATAATGATTCAAAAGGTTATGTCTTTATACTTGAGTAAAAATCGTTATTATAAGAACAATCAACAAAATAATGTTTTTGATCCCAAATTACCATGTAGTACATTTAACAAGTTCAAATAATTTCCACTAATGTTTGGATTTTTCACTCAGTATGTCCATTAAATTGATGATGAAAATAAATGCTAAAATATAATTTTATTCCCAATGAATTATGAAGGCCCCTCCAAAAGTTAAATGTAAACCTGGGATCACAGTCTGATATCATGGAATAATGAACTCCATGTAACTAACAATATCTTTTAGTTATAGTTGATGTAGCTGGTTGAAAGGCCTAATATCTCGACTAAGAATAAAATGAGAAGATTTAGTCAGTCGGTCAACAGTAACCCATATTTCATTATTACCTTGAGATGTATTTTGTAGTCCCACAATGATTTCCAAGGATATATTTTCCCATTTCTACTTTGACACTATAAAATGCTCTTTCGGTAACTGCTGTTGTGATTTGACCTGTTGAGAAGTCAAAAAATTTATAGTAAAATCAACAATATCACTTTCCATTCCATACAACCAGTAATACTCTCAAAGATCATTGAACATCATTGTGCTACAAGGATTAATTGATAATGTAGATCTATGAGTAATACACAACAATTCATTCCTCAACTGAGAATCACAAGGAATAAAAAATCTCTTCCTCAACATCAAAAAACGATCATTCTCAGGGTAAAAATTTGGAAAATTACCCATTTCATCCAATTCAATCATTTTCTGCAACTCGTTGTCTTATTTCTTCACTTCATTAATTCTGTAAGACAAATTTGACTACACTAAAACCTGAAACAAAAAAGAAGAATTTCCTACACTAACAACATCCAAGAATAAATTCATCAAATCATTCACTGAAGTGTCACATTCCAAATGTATCGTGGTTAATATAGCATTAGTTTTCTGACTCAAGGCGTCACCTACATTGATTGCTTTTCGAGTGTGGTATTGGATCATGCAATCATACTATTTTATCAATTCAATCCATCTTCTCTGCATCATGTTTAATTTTTTTCGGAACGAATATATACTTCAGAAATTTTTGGTCAATATATATTTCACACTTTACTCTATACAAATGATGCATCCAAATTTTTAATGAAAAAACAATAGTAACTAATTCCATATCATGTGTAGGGAAATTTAAATTTGGAGGTTTAAACTCACATGAACCAAAAAAAGTTACCTGATCATTCTACATTAGAACGCAAATAAGGACCTTCAATGAATCATCACTATAGATGAAAAATTAACCACTTTTGGGAGTTATAGTCAACACTAGAGAAATCACCAACATTCATTTCAATTCCTGAATACAATCATCACATTATTTTTTAGAAAAAAATTAAACACTTTTTTATTTAAATTATTCATTTGGCTAGATAACTGTGCAATGATTTCAACAAACCTCATGTAATATCCTGCCAAACATAGAAAAATAAGAATCCTTGTTAAATTAGTGGGTCTAGTCCTTCTTTCCAAAATATTTGTTTTAATAGAATCAAACATTATGCCATCTTTAGAAACAATGTGACCTAGGATGGAATTTTTTTACAAATAGAATTTACACTTTCTGAATTTCACAAACATTTTATTTTATTTCATATTTTGTAAAACACCACTTTCAGGATCCTCTTTACTTTTAGAATATAATATAATGTCATCAATAAACATGACCACAAACTTATCCACATTCTTATGAAATAGTCTATTTATAATATGCATTAATAAAAAATGTATATAAGTGAACCCAAAAAGCATAACAACAAACTCATAATTCCCATATTTAGTGCAGAACATAGTCTTTGGGACATCTGCATCCTTTACATTCAACTGATGATACCCCGATCTTAGGTCAACCTTAAAAAATATTTTTCTCCCTAGATCTAATCAAACACATCATCGATATGAGGAAAATGACACTTGTTTTTAATAGTGATGTTATTCAGGGAACTATAATAAATGGAAAGTATAATTGAACCATATTTTTTTGAATAAACAAGACAGGATCACCCCATGGTGATGTGCCGGGTCGAATGAATCCATTATCTGATAATTCATGTAACTACTTTTTCAATTCAAGAAGATCCATTTGAGCCATTCTATATGGGGGTTTATATATTGTCTTAGTATCAAGAACTATGTCAATAGTAAAACCAACCTCTTAATAATGAATAACTCCAATAAAATCATCCAAAAAACCATAAGGTACTCAATAACCATTGGAACATTATTAATTTAGATAGTTCCCTTATTCACAAAAATATGAGAAAGATACATTTCAATTCCATATTTTATCATTTTATTGCATTTTGATATGTTATCAATGGTGTGGGTTCATTCTTGTACACAAAATAAAAATAATTATGAAAAAAACTTCATTTTCTATACAATCTATAATTTCATGATAAAAAAGAAATATTCTCCATACCCAGAATAACATCAATCTCAACTCGAAGAAATATAACATGGTCTGAAGGTAAACTCTTCCCATAGACAAATATGGGTATATTATTATAATTGTTTTTCACAATATTTCTTATATGTGTTTCTACCATGATTTCTAGTTTCATTTCATGAGGTGGAATTCACAAATTTGCAGAACATTTCTTAGAAATGAAGGAATGTGTTGTCCTTGACATAGACAACACATTCTCAAAATCTATAAAAACAAGAAATGTACCTAATAGATCTCATTTTATGGTCTCAAAACTCATGACGTGGTAGCAAAAGAATTTTCCACACCCCTATATATTAAATCTCACTGAATTTATACCTGAGTGACTTGCTCTGGACAAAAATTAACAAAATGACCCAATTACATACAGTTAAAGCATCTCACTGTCAGCTTCTAATTAATTTTAGGATCAATTTCCTTGAAATCATGGGACATATGCTGAAACTTTTCACATCGATAGCATTTCCCATAATTTATAAAAAATTCAAGATGATTCTTTTTAACACACTTTTCACAAGAAAGAAAATTGATTTTCATACCAGTATATTTCATTTATGAATTTATCCCCAATTCATTCCATGAATAACACAAAAAATTCTTATCATCGCGGGGAACATATGTGTCATCAAAATACATCTAACCATTTTTTTCACAACGAACACATTTCTCATAGCTTATAAACTCTTTTGAATCCATGTATCTTCTATAAAATTGTGACAACCAGGTCCGGTGATAGTACAAACACCCCGCCTTAACATGAACGTCGGTTCATGACCCACCAGGTACCACCAGTTTCCCCAAAGACATGTGGTCCATACCCAAGGGCTCACCCATGTGTCTGAATGGGTCATCAGACTAATGATAGTCCCCACATTCCAACACATGTCCTTTCTAGTGTGCGTTGTTCTCACTCACACACACCCGAGGAAACTTCCCAAAAGGTCACCCATCCTAATCACTACTCCAGGCCAAGTACGCTTAACTATGATGTTCTAATCCTGTATTCTCCTTAAAAGGAAGGTGAGCCTTGTTGACAAGAGTCATATCATTTAGTCATTTAACCCTTTATCATTCTGGGGTGTTACAAAAATGGTTTCAAAGCAGTGTAAAATCTATTAATTTTACTATTAGAATCCAGAGTAAGATTTGGTATATATATGGCGAGTCTTGTAAAATTATCTCCATATGCTAGAATAGATTCATTTTCATTCTGCTTTAGTTCCATGAATTGTTTCTTCATTATGAGTCGAACAGTTTAGGAAAATATTTTTCCAGAAAAATACTCTTAATGTCATCCCATATTAGACTGCGAAGATCATCTCTTTCTCATTTATTCTTAACAAGATACCATTATTGAGTGGCATAAACATCAAAATAATAATTGGAATGTATTATATTTTTATGTTCAGTAAATTCCAGGACAACAATGATCTTTTCTAGAGCATTAACCAATCCTTCAGCTATCATTAGATTTTTGGTTCCACTGAATGTTTCATGAAGTTGCATCATAAAATACTCCACAAACGACATGTTTATTCATGGTATATCAGGTTCCTCTATAGAAAGGATACCACCACTATTTAGAACCTGAGACAAAGACCCACTACCATCACAAACTACTTTTTTCTGATTCCCACCATTCACGGCTGCAGATTGATACATATATCATCCTCTTGGGGCCTTCCTACATCAGCATCCTTGTTTTGTCTGCAGAAATCCATTCTGAATAGTCATATCTTAGATGAAGCAACAAGGTACTCTTTAAATTATATATCATTTCAAATAAATCCAAATATTAAAAATCATTTATTGTATTATATTAACATCGTCCTATTATCTAAAGTTATATAACCATAATCTAAAACCAACTATAAGGAACCAGCCTAAAAACATTACATATTATGAATTTTTAGACACGTACATACATTCTTACACAATGAAGCTATTTTCAGGTTTCTAGTTTTAGAGTGTTAATACACAAAACATTCACAATGTCCCACATTTATAAAGAGTGTATAACACTAAAACAATATCAATTTCTTCCAAAATATAAAACATTTTAAATAAAACATAATTTCGTTGAAAAAACCTTATAACATTTAAAATGAATTCCTTATTTATATTAAATATCCTTATAACCTATGGAAAATATTTAAAACCTGGTATGAGCCAAAAAAATATCATTACAGTATATAAGTAAGAAAATCGTTAGTCAAATGGTAACATAAAATCCAATAAAATCCATTTCATAAAACTCATTAGAATGTATAAAATCAACATATAGTTGGTTTGGGACATATTTAACATATCAATATTATAATCACCCTTACACAATGGAATAACCATTTAATAAACATCCACCTCTAGAGTACCCAATGCATTGAAGATCTATAATGGGGCTCACCCGTCATATGTTGAGCTATAATTGGATCAACCAAACATATCAAGAGCTATAATGGGACTCAAAATGTCATATCATGTGATATAATGGGTTCAACCGTACATTACTATGTACAAGAAACAGAGCATAGTAATAAATCATCGTAAATCAGGAGAACTACACATGCCATATATATTAAAAAACAATCATTTTGAATTTCATTAAAGACACTTTACGAATGATTCAAAAAGGAAAGTCCCTTAAAAATATAATTGGAGTGAGAAATAATAGAATTGAAAAAATATGTGTATACACTGTAAATACACATAATAAAACAAAATATAAAAGAAATTTCATCACACAAATAATCCTAATACCTCATAATGAATAATGTATAAGGTTATCCCATGGAATGGAAGTTTGTTCATGAATTCCCTAGTGAAATTTATGCACAATAACAATTGTACAAGGGGGGAATGAATGAGAAAAAAAGTGTTATATCATCATTTATATAACATATGGTCAGTATGGGGGAGGTGTGAAATAATACTCCATTATTAGGAATTAAAAATAAAATGGCATAATATAGAGGAGATTCTAGAATAATAGTAGGAATGGTAGGACCCCTTACCTCATGTTCGTCTCACTTAAAACCTGATTAAACATCCTATATAATGGATAAAATATTTATATTAATTTTCTATAGAATCATATTAATTTTTAAAACAACTTAGATAAGCATTTTATAATATCATTCCACCCCTTAATTAATAATATTTTTTTCACCCCATTGTTTCAAGTCATTTAATTACATGGTTACAATGGTTGACTTTTAATGGTTTTTTTTGTAAATATGAAATGAAACTCTAGAAGATGAATTAAATGCTATTAACATGTTTTCATAAGATTAAATTATTCCATAAATCATTTTTTAAAATCTATGATAATGAATTATTAGATAAAACACTAATGATGTTAAAACCATTAAAATGGTTCAAGAACCATATTTGAAGGAAGTAATGGAAATTGAAAATACATCATCTAAGATGTTGGAAAATTGACACACCACGTATAATGTTTTTATTTTTAGAAAGAGAGGAATAAGAGAAGAAGCATGATGATGAATTTTACCAATAATATGAAAATAATCCATAATATATAAGATAATAGATCTTTCATAGATCTTGGAAAATGGTAGTTTAATATAGTATAAGAAAATAAAGAATTGAAAATAAAATACAAGAAAATGAAAGAGGATATTTATATCTTGATCTCTTCTCATTGAGATACTCCTTATGGTCTTTGGTTTTAGAATTTCAGTGAGACAAAATCCTCTTTGACATGAGGAAGAGACTTGGGAAGAGGTTTTGGAAGAATTTTGAGAAAGAAAAATGTTTGATAGGTGTTAGAGGTAGAGGGGAGAAAGGGTGGTATTTACAGTGGACGAGAGGCGGTGTATTACATTATATCAATAATTAGTTTATTATTTTTTCATCAAGACTATGAATTATCATGATAATTATGAATAAAAGTAATTTGTGAATATTAGTTCATACCAAGGGTTATTACCTTATAATAACATCAACAATGACATAATAAATCATGTATTTAGTTTATTTTGTATATTATCATATTTCAATATTCACCACAAATTCATGTATTTTATAAAAATCAACAAAATTATCCCCAACCATTTTTAAATGTATAAAATTCATAAATGAACTCCATTCTATCGAAATAATTTTATATATATGATAAAATTATGTTTTACACATAATAATGAATTATTCCCAAAATAAATATTTTAAACCACTGCTCATATTATATAACCCTAATAAAATTAATCAAGGTATCATAGATTGTTAAAAATACATTCATTGGTGAGGGTACTATTCACATTATCATAATAATATTCATAAGGGTAATATTACTATTCAAAAGGGTGTGTCACTATTCAACAAAAATTAAGTTGGTTTTATCATACTCTAAATAACTTACTAATCACAACTGTGTATATCCATTTTTCAAAATTCAAAACACATAAGTGGAAATATTATGTTTAATGACTATACTATAACAATATAATTCCAAAAAAGTGTTATTTTATAAAAGATTAATGTTTCATGCATTTCATTAAATCTATTTGTATGACCCTATGGTGTTAATCCTTGAATTTAAATACACTTATGGGGTGCTGTTGTATTTTCCTAAAGGGATTGATACGCATGAATATTGATTTGCATCTTCCTGTGGATTTCTACCTTACTTTCCTAAAATGATTGATACGTATGAGAAATTATTTTCATCATCTCATGGGTTAACATAGTGTTTTCCAAACGGTATTGATATGCATGATAATGGATTTTCATCTGATCATGGTTTTCTGTTATATTTTTCGGACGAGCTTGATATATATGAGCAGGGATATTCGTCTACTAATGGGTTGCTAAAGTATTTTCTTGATAGGATTGATATTAATTGGCATAAATTTTCATCTTTTAATGGATTTCCACCATATTTTCTGGATAGGATTCATATGCCAGAAAATGGATATTCATCTCCTCATGGTTTTCTTAATTATTTTCATAATGATCATCATATGCATGAGCATGTATTTTCATTTCCTTATGGTTTTCACCTATATTTTCCTAAAGAAAAATATTCATGGATGATGGAATTTTCATCTACTAATTTTCCACCATATTTCACTATAGGGGTTCCTCAATAGGAACAAGAACAATTTCTTCTTTTGAGTTGTTCAACATTCACCCACTATGGTCTAATTTGGGGGCCCATGTCCAAATTACATTATTTAGAGTGCATGGGATGGTTTCTACTTCATCTTAAGGATTTAGTGTCATCTAATGTTTGTGCATGTGACCATATAGAGGATCCTTCAGGAGGGACCCCTGTGCCTCCTGGTGGAAGTCACTAGTTACCACTTCATCTACAACCCTTAGGTAATGGAGGAACTCATTATTCTGTTCTAGGTAGAAGATCTCATAAATGTATGAGATGAATATTGGTTTCATTTTAATTTGGACTTTCATCCGGAACTGACTAGATGACTACTGAGTCATTATGATATGGAAGCGATATTAGACTACATCCATGGTTGGGAAATTACGGATCAAGTGGTACTCTCAAACCAATGCATTTGAAACCAAAAATTTAAGGTGTTGGGTTGGCGATGGAATCGTCAATTTGGGGGAGGATGTAGATTCTATAGTGGAAAATCGGTACATCTGGAAGAACATGTGGGACACCATTTGGACTGAAGATAACTATGGGGAAAATTTCCTATAATATATATGTAATAAACCCATGTAATAAAACCTCATCAAATTATCATCTCTATAAATAAACCCTTGTGTAAGAGATTTTTGATTCTCCCTCTATCAATTTGTATGTGAAATGGTCATGTCCTGGTGGTGATGGAATTTTATTCATTAAGGGTTCTATAGGGTCCACCATTTATATTTCTAATTAAATCTCCACATTATTTCTCCAGTATGATTGATTATAGGGGGTTTGAATATTTCACAGACATTTGCATTTAATTCACAACTTTGTTTTTCATTAATAAAGAACATGTGGGTTTGTAATGGAATTTTGTGGTGATTATGGGAATAAATATCACATCAAACACGTATAACCAGATCAAATATAGAGGGTTTCTAAATGGATTTTTTCCTAGAACTAAAAAAATACAATATCCCACATATCTATGATGACTCTTAGATCTCAGTTCCAAACACAAACTCTCATTGGTTAACTTCAATGATGATTGTTAACAACAAGAATTTCTTGAAATGATGCATGTTCACCCTCATCAGTCTCTATTTGGGTGAATTTTTACTTCTCCATGAATCTCTTATAAATTAAAATTATGTTATTTAATGTTTGGCCTCATCCAAAGTATTTTGTGGGTCAGTCATGAATTAAAAATCATATATAAAGAGACATGGATTAGAAATAAAATTTAATAATATAATTCTCTTTCTAAATGATACCCATGTAAAAGATACCCTTATGAAATTTACTATTAGGATATTGTTTGAATACATTTAGTGTGGGACTCTAGAATTTATTATCATCTAGGGATACTAGAGTTGTCTTGATATCTGTATCAAACCCATAATACAGGCTTCCCATGTATCCTTGTAAAAGAAATTTGAACCCATGTAGTTTAATTTTACTTAATGGGGAACATCCTACCATTTAATCTTATTAGATAATTAACAAATTGGGAAGTTTAATATCATACAGTAGGGATTCTTAGCAAAAAGGTACCCATTTAATGATTGTTGCGGGAATTACACTGATGAGGCCTAATATACCTGGAAGGGATATAGTCTCCCCAATGGGGGAATGCTATTACTATACATATAGACCAATAATTATTGAAATGAAAGAGCCTATAGAGAAATTTTTATCTCTTAGATGGGTGTAAAACCACTAGTAATATATCATAAAAAACATTTGGGTGATTTCGGGGTGTCATGCTTCAACCTAAAGTACACTTTATATGTGCCCCAATTGGTCAAGAATCAAATTACATGTAGTTAAAAAGGATGGGGACAACACATAGGGAGGATTCCCATTTGAGTGAGTTCAGTTGGGGATTATTATAGATTGGATTCCCATATAATGGTCGTTTGGTATAATTCTTAGAGATTACACCATATATGTGGTCTATGTTTCTGTTACCATGAGGAAAGTCTCACTCAGGGGGATTTGAGGGTATTGTAGGTGATTAAACATAGAAAGAATCCCATTATTTTTGGAATCATATGTATATCATGAACACCAATCACCTATAACCCCATGTGATTCATACTCAGTGTGAGAAGAATGAAGTGGAAGAACCCTAAAACCACAAAATCTATTTTTTTGATTCATGATGCTTATGCCTGAAGGAAGAGCGAAAAGGTGTTGAGGTTTCCATTTCCCATATTATATTTTTTGATAGGATAGTCACATAAACTCCATGAAATGACATTTTTATGAGAAGATGAGAAAGGGAAAAACCATCATGAAATAATGGCAAGGGGATAACTCCATGATGGATACACGTTTCCTGGTTCTTAAAGAATTGTGTAGGATAAATGAGTACAAAAAAAAGTGAAAAAAAACTTGGATCCTTCAAACCGCATACATAGAGTGGGGAGGTCCACGTGAGAACATATAAGGCCAAGAATACCATTACAATAGTAATGTAGACTTGATAACATTATGAAAATCCCCTTATTAAGAAGTTTACCCATAAGACTCCACTTATCCTGGTTATATAGACTTGAGTACAAGCTGATGTATCAAATAATTTTATCCTACATTTATGTTAGATTTTTAATATGAATTTTCTTCTTCCCATTAGAGTGGTTCATGGATGGAGAGGTGTGGGTCAGAACAACATGAGAGAGTGATGAAATGGGAGTTGGAGAGATGAATACCCTAGGATACCCAATTCCATATATCAGGTTCTTATCCGGGATGGGGTTCCCCAACATGTTGTTTTACTATGTGTGTGAGGTGTTTGTTCATGTATCACTTTTCTCTATGGGTAAGGGTTCCTTCCTCATGAATTTAACTAAGTGTGATTGAGTCCATCCCGCGTTCCATTTTTCTACATGGTGTTGTGATCCAACCATGTATGTTTCTACTATGTGAGGTGAGGGTATATAAAGAGTAAATATATTTTATTATTCATAGGATTGTGTTCCTTAAGTGTTTGGGGAATTTATATGGATGGGTCAATTCATTTTCTTCCTCAATAGTTTGTGGCGGGATTACCAAAATAGAAGCAAAGGCCCTCTAACCATTCATACAAATTTCTCCTTGTTTTAGCTCTTTATTCCCCAAATCTACCTTGGAAATTTTATAAAATAATGTGTATCTAGATATAGGGATGTCCTCTTGTCTATATTATAACGTGGGGAATTTTTTTGGGGGATCCCAAGGAGGATGATCAGGTCAAAAAAATTACTTCATTCATAGGGGTTATTAAAACATACAATTTTACCCAAACTACTTGTTGTCTATGAGGGATAGTCATTTGTGGGTTTGGAAATCACCATCAAGAACAAAAAATGATTCAGTTCATTTTTAGTCACTTATGAACATCGTAAAATACCCCAAATGGCTGTATTTGAGAGAGGCTTTGTGGTTTATTGAAATTCCACATGGGGAGGTGGTCTATATAGTGACATTTTTAATGTAGACCAGAGACTTCCTACAAACTCTTCTTTCTGTTTATTCTTATATACATTTCAAAATATTCATGACACACCTCCATAAATATTTTTCAAACTATTATTCAGGTTTATTCTTACCCTTGGAAAAATTCATTAATGTATTTTCTTTCCCCTTAATGTAGAGATTTAATGGCCCAAAAAATTAAAATCAAATGATTGGTATTAAAATTTAATTATTTTATTAAATGGGTTGTATATGATTTTGGATGTCAAATATTTCCTTGTATTGCAAATAAATGCTCACTATGAATACAATTTTATCAACAAAAATGATCTATGATATTAAAATATTTATTCTATGGTTAACAAAATTATAGACATTAAAACAACAAAAGGTGACTATGAAATTTATAAAAAATTTATTTTCAGAAATGTATCATTGTTCACATTATATTAAAACTTTTTTTTGTTTTATTATATATTACCACTACTTGATTCGAAATTGTGAACGAAAAATACATGGTTTAGTGAATACAATGTGATTTGATATAGGAATATATCATATTTATTAAGATGATATTTAGATAAATATTAAGTAACAAAAAATATGGATTGTGATGTTTAGCCTGTTGAAGGTAACAAATAAGGGCCTCTAGTGATACTGATCATGCAGGTGACGAGATTGACTAAAAGTAAACAAGAGGATTTTATTTTCTTATCAGTGAAAAATACAGGGTTGGGTGAGAATGTAGTAGGAAGTTACACCACTTAGTAATAAGGAAAATATTTATTTACTATTTTAGATTGTACAAATTCAAAATATATGAATGAATAATTTCATGATATTTCTAAATATTATGTGTTTTCAATAGTTTTATGTATGATATTATGATTTCCATTAAACTTATTAAATATTGATTGAGAACTCAAGTTCCAATTATTTTCAAAAAATGTACAGTTTCATTGAAAAGTGATAGGTGAAGGTGTGAATAATTTATTTTGTTAAAACAACAGATCAAGTGTATGATATAATTATAAAACCATAAAAAAGTCCATCATTGGGGATGCACATGTAATCCTTGGTTATAACTAATATCCTTAAATATAAATTTATATATATAGTTCCATTTTTGAAATTTTTTTCTATTTATCATATATTTAGTTGTCTTATATAGTAGGTTGTGGTAAAGATACAATCCATGATGTTTTAAAAATTATAGACAAGGAATATTGTGAAAATACTGTAAATTGTGTATATATTTGAAATAAGTAGATTTGAAAAGTAATTATCATTATATTATTGATAATTACGATAAATTTATTTATCATTATTATAACTTGGGGTTTGAATCACATGAGCCTGGATATTATTATATATATACATTATACATGGATGATAAGACCTTTATTATAAAGATAAACTCCTAACCTATTGAATTATATGTTCATGTGGTTTAATATTAAATTGATGGAATAGCTTCTTAGGGTAACAATTTTTGATATAATACAAAATATTTTTCAAAATATTTTTCCAAGGAAATATTTATGAATGGGGGATATTGATAATGTAATGTAGAGAATATTTATATATCAAACTAACTAAACATTAGTCAATTGTATATGAGAAAAATATTATTATAGTAATTAATTAGGTAATTAATTAAATAATAGATTTTTTGTTCCAAAAAACATGTTTCTTACACTATGATGGGGGCTGAGTCTATGTCAATCATTTTTTTCAAATTTAATATTATCATTATAAATTTAAATTATTTTTGAAAAATTTTATTAGTAATTTTTGATGTGTTTTATTATTTTTATCATGATAAACATATCACAAAAGAATAAATACATCATGATTGAAAAAGAATTTATTTTTTACAATATTAATCATTTTTTTCGGGATCATCTTCCTTTTATGATTGAGTTGAAACCAATTCCTAGATATATAATATATTAGAAAGGTAAATAAATTATAATATCTACACAAAAAAATCACCTATCTACCAACAATTACTAAGTAACCCAACTAGTCTATGAATACTATCCCCCACAATGGTATAATAGGCCTTCTAAAAAAACTATGGAATATGACCTTTTTATCTTATTTGGATGTTAATGAATTGTAATGATATGATATTATTCATTTGTAATTTCTCATAAATCTCCAATGTAAAATATTCCATAGTAATATTCACAACAAAATTTTAATCACCTCCCAAAAATAATTGTATACTATGTGATATTCATTAGATTCATCTCCTCAACAGCCGGGAGTCTTAAATATGGAGATAAATAATAGAAATTTTGTCATTTTGTATTTATATTAAACAACTAGTTATTCCTCTTATTATTTATTATTTTTTAGTATTAATATTAATATATAATTAATTTGTACTACAAAGTTATTATCCCCCATCTACTTTTACATCTATGATATATATATACACATATCATTTTAATGATTTTATCCCTCTTATCCTTTGTTTATTATTCTTTTAATTATTCATGTGTTCTACTTTTAATAATATGAACTATATATATATATTTTATTTTAATAATATGATAGTGGAATGATGAATTGATTTCTCTATTCATATATCTCTATCATGTTCTATATTTTACATACATAATCATGTGATTTTATTTTTCTCCTTTCAATATAGAAACATACTTTAATATAAATAACATGATCTTATCAATTAAGGTTAAAAATAATATTATCAATATATCATCCCACAAACTATTGTAAATTATTCCCAATCAATTATATCTTCATTTAGACATCAATGAGACTCAAAAATTCCCTTCTTCTATATTTAAATAAAATACATGCGAAAAAAATCTTATTAACTATATGATATTGTATAGTTTCACTATTATAGTATGTATCATTCCTAAAACGCTCAGATTATCATGAATCTCAAATAATAAACCATTGTATATAATCTTGGAACACATGATTAGATGTATTTAAATAAATAATAAGTTACATTAAAAATCAATGTTAATTTCATAAAATACTCATTGTTTCGAGACATTAAAACATAACAAAAATGTCACACTCATGTTGTAATAAATTAGATGTGGATATATATTGATAATCTAACATGTTGTGTATCTTCAATAAAATCTCTTGTATATGAAATAATTAGTATAAATTATATATTTTACAATAAATGAAAAATTAATATAAATGACTCAACTCATTATATAAATTTTAAACAGCAAAACCAAACATTATAAGTGCCAATGTAATAACAGATCTAAATATATATATATGATGAAAAAGTTAATTGATATATAAACATACCCAGAAATAAAATATTCTTGAACAACTACCAATATCTCTATAAGACCCACGATAACTAACTGTATACTATAATTTCCATGATCGGACTGTCTAGAACATCTATAAATAATGAGGCCACCATCTAAAAACGTGAAATACAATATAACTACTTTATATATGATAAAGGTGTTTCTATATGGTTTTTGGAAAACATGACCATTTTAATACAACGAAATACTTTTTTATTCCTTTAATGCGTTATTCCATATGTATAGTTATGAACATTATTTTTAGAATATGTTATCTTCATGTGAGTATAAGGAAAATATGTGACATAAAAATCTATATTTCTAGGGAATCCAACAATAACAGATAATACATAGGTTTTACCAGCACTATTATTTTGGGGAAGAAACATACAAACCATGGAAATATTCTCCTACAATTAATGAATATGAGAAAACACATTCCTATTCCTCTAAAATCATTTCAAAAATTCCAATTTCGAAAAAAAAATAACTTTTTCCATTAAAACAATATATTACAAATAATTATATAGAAATGTATGAATGTAAATCCAAGATTTAATAGAATTTTCATATGAACATAGTAGAAAAAAGATATAAATAGGGAAACATAAAAAATACACAATGAGGGAAATGATGGTTTATATTAAATCAAAGGGAATGAAGATGTGAATAATTGAAAGAGAATGATAAAATGAATAACCATCAATGGGAGCAAGAGATAAATAATGAATTACCCTATATTATACTAGATTGGGGTCAATATATCATAAGCCCATTTTGTGTAATTAAAAATTAGCATTCCACTACCATTTTTAGGTATCATTGAATGAAATAAAAACCCTTTTGTAAGAAGTAAATTACTTGGGAACTATCTATATTATTAGATCAATAATAGAGTATAAAATATTAAAACAATTATCCCATCACACTAGTTTTATAGTGATATAACTCATGTTTTAGTGAGAAATAATCAAGTCATTGGATCATGACATATATCATTTAAAAAATAAATTAAATTAAACTCATATGACCATAATCACCATCTGAAAAAAACAACCCTATATCTCTAAATCATCAAATAATCACATATAAATATAAAATATAAATCATAGTTCCAAAATCTATATAAACTATATTAAATTGTGTTATAATTTTGGGTTTACATACACATATTGAAAATCTCATTTAAAAAATAAGAAACATAACTTTAGAAAAATATAATCTATATTACAAGTCATTACTAACCATTTTGAATCTCTATGTAAAAAATTATTGAAAAACCCATGAAAACACACAAATAATACCATTTATTATATAATCCCACAAATTTTTAATAAATTTTAAACGAGCTCAATCAATTAATTTATTTCAAAAAAAATCATGAACACCATTAAATTTTACTTTTCATGACCTAAACGATTCAAATTTATTTAATAGTAATATTAAAGTAGAACTACCCTTTTAGATATTTTTACAAACACTTAGCACTCAAATAAGCAATTCATAAATTATAAAAATAATAAAAATAATAAAAATCATTTCATGAAAAAAATAAAAATGTTATAAAATTCAATACAATAATCACATATTAATATATTTTAATAAATAAGTAATTACGGAGAATCATAAAATTGTAGATTTTATAATTAATAGAATTTAAAAAAACAAGTACCCCAATCACATGATAACTAGTCACAACACATGTCATTCAATGGTGAAAGTGAAATAGGGAAAACAGATGAACTATACATTCCATAAATAACCAAATCACCAATAAATAAACTTCCAAAATATAAAGTTTTTCCAAATTTAATATTATGGTTCATGGAAAATGATATAACCAAGGGTAATTGAAATAGAGACAATTAGAAGGAGTAACATGTGGGAAGAAGAGTGTTTATATAAAATAATCTAAAAATATAAATAGTGTAGGATCCCAATTAATGAAGGCAAGGAAGAAACCCATGGAAATGGATCGAGGATGACCAAAAAACGGTGAATGGTGAATCCAACCACTTATATTTGAATAATGCTAATATGGGAAAGTCACAATTATGTTTTTTTCATTAGATTACATTTATTAATCATATTCCACTGAAAAAATCTAACGTAACCATGATTCCATTAAATGACTTGATATGCAACGTTGTATAGTTTTGAAAAATGATTTACCAAACTAAGAAAAAAAAATGAAAATCACGCCAATAAAATAGTATCAATATACATATTTTCCGAAGATAATTCGTCCTCTCCAAGTAAAATACAAGCGAAAACTTCCCACCCATAAGATAAAGCAACACAATTAATAGTAGAAGATGCATGGATTGGTATAAATAATTCACTACACATGAAAACTAACCATGTACTATCAAAATGAGATATTAAAATTATCTATAATATATTTAAATTGGTCTTCCCATAGTCGTTGAATACTAAAAATAGATTATGTAAAAAACTATTAAAAACAAGTACATTTAAACTATATCGTCAATGTATTAAAAATATCAAATTATAATATAAAACATACTGTAATAGAGACATGAGGGTGTCATGATTATCGCCAAATTATGACTTTATATTCTAAAAACGTTAGTTATAGAAGAATAAATTATTATAATGATAAACCACAATAACCAATAAATATGTGTGGGCGGGTCAATTTAATAATATTATATCTCAACAGTTAGATATATTACTAGATGATAATTCATTCTTTAATTTCAAATGAATAAATTATAACATACCATTATGTATCTTTACCAATAAATCATACACCCTAGGAGTCACAATTCATAATTAGGGTGGTGAAAAAATATAGGTCTCTCAATAAATTTTAAATTTTTAAAAATATTGTGACAGAAAGCTAGGTTTACTTGTTGGTAAATATCTTTAAAATTTTCTTTTATATGTATGGAACTAAATTCAAAACCATGATGAAAAAATGTAACCATAAAATAACCAAATTACCAAAAGAATAATTATATCAATAATTCCAACAACATCCTTTCAATAATTATATTTGTAACTTCCAAAAAAGTAAAAACACAACAGTATTCTAGTAATACTATGATTAAAAACATTATATCTCATGCTAACATCCTTCCAAGTAGAAATAATCCTAAATAAAGTATAAAAACAAGCTTCATCATGAGACAACATTAGATATAACCTCATGTAAAAGAACCAAAAATTGTGAATACAAGTACATCATTCTAAGAAAATAAATCCCTTGGGAAACCAATAAAATATTTACTATAAACCTCTTAGTGAATTATCTTGACAGGTAAAGTAATAATATTGGTCACCCAAATTACAAAAACACAAATTTCCCACGTTCATCATTTCATGAATCAATATTCATAATATAATTTCATCTAAAACAAATCATATATTTATAAATATTGGGTACCATAATAAAATAAAAAATTCATAAGAACAGTCAATTGATATCTTCATCCACAGTGAAAAACCAAGGAATCCAAAAAAAAGACCAAATCATGATCTTACTCAAATGATTTATCATAAATATATTCAACAATACTCATTACTAAAATAATCAATCAAACTGATTGAAACCACATTCATGTATCTTATTTAAATTTTATTATTCGACTAAGGAATTTTCAAATTTCTTCTATATGAATGTTTGGCCTTATTGAGAACATGTAGATTATAGGTCTAGATTAAAATTTATATCAAATACTTGATCCTTCAAAATTTTATTAATATTTTCATACAAAATGAATAAAAATAACACTAATAATTAATCCATATATTCATTCTCCATTTACATTATATGTATAAATCAACTAAAAACCCATTATATTATTTAGTTTCATAAGAAAACACATGAAAAAAATAATATGGGAATTTATTTTTACAAATAGTTCTATGATATCAATTACACTTTATTATTTTATGGTTTCTAAGGAATTTATAAAATATTTTCTATTATCTAATTACCCCATAACAATAAGTGGAATTTGATCACTGGTGAGATAAGACAAAATGTGATTCGAAATATATTGGTAAATAAAAAATTATAAATAATATCCTATATTTTTCACTATATATAATGTCTATAAAATTTCAAGAGTTGGAAGGTCACATTTTAATGAATGAATGAATTTAATCAATTTTCGTAATTAGTAATAGTCATTTTATATTCTACCTATATATTGTTTGCTGGAATATTTTAAATATTACATGACATGACCTATCTAATTCAGGTCTCATAACCCAAATCAAATTGTACCACTATAAATTAATGGACCAAGAAAAAATATTTTCATTAAAAAAATTCTTCCCAAATTCCATTTTCTTTAAAATTTAAAACATTATACATGTATATTGAAATCACAATTCATATATTTTATTCCATGTAGAAAGAAAAATACCTTTTGAAAACATTCTATATCTTTTGTATAAGTCAAAAAAATTAAAAATTTTCTACCACATCATTTTTTATAATCTATAAAACTATTAAAAAGAAATAATAACAAAATACATATGATATAATGTACATAAAATTTTTAAAATATAATTCTAAAATTCTATATAAAAATAAAGACATTTTGAAAACATGTCATGAATAACCAAATTGTTTTGAACTCTACAATCAATTTATGATTTCAAAATAGGAAAGTTATAAATATTTAAATAATATATTAATAATTAATGGATTTTAGTTTTAATATATTCCATATATATATTCATTAAATTTTATAAGTATACATTGAATTAATCATATCAATACTATAACAATAAAAGGATTCATAAATTAATCACCAAATAAAAAAAATTCCACTCTATTGAAATGAGTTTTCAAAAACAAATAAGAAATTTTCGAAAGGAAAGTCACAAAAATAATGCATTGACGTTATTAAAATCCACACACAATAAAATTAATTAAAAATATATACTCCTCTATGAAAACACACATCAAGGTAACAATAATTGAAATCAATTTAGAAAATATTAGAGGGAATATAATAAAAAAATAGGTGAAAAAAATACATGGTTCAACCACATGGCATGGAAAACAATGCACCTAAAATAAAACATCCCATATAATGGTTACCAAACCCATATGTACATGATATGTATAGTTTTTTTATAGATAACACTAAACATATATTTTTTATTCTCCATATCAAACCCAATACTCAAACTGACACCAAAGATCATAAGTATAAGTAAATTATCATCAAAAAAACATACCCTCATATGAAAATAAATTAGAAATAATTACAATAATAATCTAAATAATAACCCAACTACAGAATTCCCATGATAATTCATTTTTCTTCACAAAATATCATGATTAATAATAGACTCATAGAATTTATGTTGGCATTAAGAGATCATATCTCTATACTATAAAGGCACTATTAAATAACTATATCAAACTCTGATGTAATTTTTTAATTAACCGAACCACATTGGTTAGACATGTAACTTGAACCAACATTCTACATGGCCCAAACTACATTCTAAATCACAATGGGATTGAAAAATGCAAAATTTTTTCAAAATTATAATATTGAGAGTGATTTTAATTTATAATAATATTATATACTACTAAAAATTTATATAGATTTTGATATAGGAAAAATGTAAATTAAAATATTGATCTTTGTAAAGAACCAGTTTAAAGTGGTAAATATTTCCAAATAGTCCATAACATATATAAATGATTTAAAAATTTCCATAAAAATAAAAAAATAACATCACAGGATTCAAGGTAATTATGGGTCTAAATAATAACATGATTGTTGGATTGGATGATTCATAAACATTTCTAAATTAAAATTAAACTATTTGATTAATTGTGTGTATGTATATTATCCATGGAAACTAAAAAAAATCAGTACAATCCATCATAAAAAAATGATTAATCTATATAGAGATAAATGTTGGGGCACCCAAAATAAACCATGATAGATGCATTCCTGAATATTGATGTATATGAAAAGTGTGTGCTATATGTTCTTAATAAAAATCCACCTATGAGTTATTACAATATCATTTTAGAGGAATTACATGATTTTTTATTTTAAAAGAACTTATAGAATCAATATTACATAATTGAGTTTAAGAAGACTGAATACCATTCAAAATATACTGTTATAAAATTTCCCATATCTTACATAATAGAATATTGGAAAAAAAATTCTTCTATAGAAAACACATTAAAATAATATAGAGTGGGTCATTAAAATTATGAAAATGAAACTGAAAATGTTCATCCATTCATAAAATCCATTGTAAAATTACATTTCAGAGTCAAAACCCATTTGTATTAAAAAATACTTTTAAACTCTAAAATATATTATTCATATTAAATAAGAATAATAAATGTAATTGAATATAAATAGAATAATCACAATGATATAAATATAGTATAATGAAATAACCAAAATAAGGAATTTGTTTCTTTTAAAAATATAATGATTATACAATATAAAAGGCATAAAATTTTATTCCAGTGAAATTGTCGACAGAAAGTAGGAATAAAAAAATAAATAGTCTCTAAAATGAATGATACTAGACACAGATCATCAAATAATTATACCTCTGTTAATAAATGGAACCCCTAATCAATCATCTTCGTTTATATCTCCTTGGATAAACTGTAATCTCTTGAGAGGGAACAATGTTCCATGGGAAATAGTAATCTTCAATACACTAAGCTAGTGTATCATACAATGAGGACATAAATATATATTACTAAGGTTTCTATGATATTACATAAATAGATGTGAGAAATGAATAATATGTAATTATTATAATAATTAATGAAAATATAAATTTATTAATCCATATCTCACCACAAAATCAATACTAGGAAACAAACCCCTTATTAAAAGTTAATAAATCAATAAATAATAATTACAAAAATACACATGATATCCCACTAATTGTCAAGAAATAATGTCTAGGGGGTCTTCTATAGGTCTCAAATAAAATATTAAAAATTATATTATAAAATTGTGAATTAAATTTTTCAAAAAAATAAATCACCATGTAAGGAAATTTTCACCAATATATTATTCTTATTTGAATCAATATTTTAAATAATTCAATAGATTAATGCATCTATATTAATTAAAACAATTATACCTAATAATATTAATCCGTTTTAAAAACACAATGACTTATTTATTTTCAAAAAATAATTAATCCTAAAAAATTATTCTTTTCTCGATGAAAATTACATACAATTACATTAACCATCATATTCACCGGGAACAATCCCATTATATATATATATTTTAAAATAACATAAAATAAAACATTAAAAAATAGTTAACCAATAATTTTTCATAAATAATGAGAGTGAATACATTTGAAACACTTATTAAATGAAAATTAACTATAACATATAAATATAATTTAATGAATGACTCCCTTATAAGTAATCAACAAATCAATGATATGATAAATAATTTATTATATAAAAACACCTTACACAATCTTGTGAGCCACGTTGTAACATGTCACCATCAAGGTTGAAATTTATATAATGAAAATATATGGCATCTAGAATCCATCGGAACAGAAAAAAATTGTATAATTATTTGGGTTATCATGACCATTATGTTTTATATGAGTTAAGAGAATAAATTCGAATGAGATATAAGGATAAGGGGACTATAGGACTAGTGTTAAATAAATAATTTTCCTTAAAGAGTTTTTTGAAATGTAATGGTTAGTATAAAGACCTAAAAATAAATTTTTTTAAATTAAATCTCTCAATAATATTTCATTTTATTTTAATTATGAAGATATTTTATTTAAGAGGTATATCTAATTATTCCATCATCCATATATAAATAAATATTATATCACAATGTGAAAACATTCACAATGTATCCATTTTACCATAGTAAAACCATTTAATATATAACATATTTTCTTTTCATGATATAAATTCAAAATTTTCATCCTGACATCATCATTATGCCTAATCATTTATAAAACACTATGATTTTTTATGAAAGTGTTGGATGGGATAAAAATTATAGTGACATATTTATAAAAAAATTAAATATTAAAATAAACTTATTAGTATATGAATACTCAAATAATTTACATTTTACAAGATGAAATATTTCCTAAAAATAAACAATTTATTACCAATTAAATCAAATTCTCAACCCAAATATTTTCATATAAAAATTCATCAAAAATATTAATGGGAAATTAAAACTCCGAAAATTTTATATTGAATCATAAAAACAATATGAAAACCCATAAAAATATTTATCTCTTATTAAGATTTATATACTTTACTTTAATTATATACTCAATAGCTTCCCCTATGAAATAATATGATTTCAGAAAAAACCATAAAAACCTTAGATAAATCAAGCCTGTTATGTGAGATATAATTTAAAAATCACAAATACAATTACTATTACATATGGAATAATAAACCTATTTCATTAAAGGGGTTATCAAACTCACATGTCCTTGGTTTACAATAGAACCACATGTACATAGTTTATGTTGGAACCTGCCATCCTTAGTTTATAATAGACCCAGATTTTAAAATAGAAAATTTTTATAACCATATAATAATTTAAATGTATGAAATATTTTTCTCCTGGTTAAATATTATTTACACTAATAAGAATAAAATTTTCTAATATCGAAATATCCGTTTCATTTAAAAAACATTATGAAAATACTTGTAAAAAAGAGAAGCGGGGTTTTTATTTGAATAAATTAAAAGTGATTTTAATAAAATTAAAAAATAAAATCTCAAATATGATGGTAGGGAAAAAATTAATGTCATATAAGATAAGTATAATATTTTACTCTCATTTTTGTCAAAATTTTCAGTATGAAATATATAAAAAAAATCATTTCTAAAACCATTGAATGTAAGTAAAAAGTGACATGATATGACTATCATGAACCGAATCTAGTCACCACCAATACCAACACCAAAACCAGACCATGGAATGTCTTGATGGGTGTTACCTATTCCCACAGTCTGGAACATGTTCTTGGGTATCCAACAATTTGGTTTTGGAACGATATACTCGAGTATGAAAGCATAAAACCTTAAAAACAATCCATTATATAAATATGAAATATTCGGCCAAATAAGTCTAAATAAAAAACCAAAATTGAATAAATGTATTTGAATATAGTAAAAGAGGTCCAAATAAAAATAAAAAAAGCAGCAAGATATCCATGAGGACACCACATGACAAAAGTTCATCGCCGAGAAGTCCTCTCCACAACTCTGCCCCAAGAATGGGAACTAACACCCAAACCGCCATCAACCAAATCCTTCCCTTTACCCGAGTCAAGAATAATAAAGGCTACCTACATACAAGAGGATTAAGTATGTTGTTATCATAATCCCAATAGTGTACCACCAAATTATTTCAATCTGCATGTAATACAAGGGGAAAAGCAAGCAGTTTTAATATACAATGAAAAGCGGTGACAAATTCCAAGAAATGCAACATTAAATTGAAATCAGTTTTCAAGCTAAAACTCTTAGAATGTAAAATAATTTAAATAGTAATGTTAGATACTATAATATACTTCCATACACACCCTAATAAAAGAGTAAATACAAAAAATCCAATGAGAAACGAAATCGATAACACCCCTAGGCACTAGATAGTCTCAGGCCCCATTTACCTCGTACCTTGTTGTAAAGTAACCATAGTAAAATCCATTCTCGTGCCTGAGAAACTAGTATGGAACATACCCATAACCGATTAGTCCCATATAATCATCCATATATTTTAGTTAGAGTTTTTGTTATCCAAATTCTAAGTGACATAGGGACAAAACCCATCTGGTCCACTAGTCGTACTAGTACATATCATCCCCATCTAGGTACCCGGGCTTCCCCCTTTGTGATAAAAAAATTTCCGCATGATAAACAAATAAAGATTCATATAAAAAATCACTAATGGTCACCTATAATACATAGAATATATATACACATTTTAATCCACTTAAAACACGCAATAAAATACTTTGATTTTTAATAAAATGATTCGTAAAAAATCCTGCATTTTTTTGCACCAAAAACTCTTTAAAATATCCACTTTTCATACCATTTGCATACTCAAAAGTAACCAAAAAAGATATGGAATTCATAATTCCTTTCAAAGAAACCATTAAAATCAATTTTTGGGAAGCCCCATGTTAACCAAGACATGTTATATTCGTAAAACTTCCATTTTTAAGCAATCATGGAACTTAAAGATCACAGGTTCAACAAACACCATTAAAACCCACTTTTTCAGCAACAAACAAATGTTTAAAGCATTAAAAAATAATGAGAATCCCTATTAAATTTCCATAAAATCAATTAAGTATTTTTAGGGAAACCCCAATTTAACCATTAAAAGATTTCACGGAAAACCCCCAATTTCACAAAAAAATGTCACTAAAAATTCATTTACATTAAAAACACCAATAAAACAAGTTTTTGCAGAAATAATAAAATGTAATAAACATGAATATATCATAAACATAACATTACAATTCAGAGAAATTGGATACATATGGAATCAACTACCAAATTAACAAAAACTATTGAAACCTTTGTTGGAAAATTCAATCGCACCACCACCACACCTCATAGTAGGTAGATTGAACATAAAATCAGAATATTGGACCAAGAAAAACCAAGGTTAAACCAAAGGTTCGGAAACCTAGTTTCTATATTTTAGGAACTTAATGGATAGGGGGTCAATCCCTAAGAAAATTGAATGAAACCCTAAGAAAAATGAAAGATGAATGAATGAGACCCACTTACTTAAGGTATCTTGAAGAAATTTTCCAAAATACACCAGTAGCTAAATTTAAAAACAAACAAAAATTAAATGGAGGTTTGGAAAATTATGTGGAGAACATTTAGGAACTAGAATGGGGTAAAATAGTTATAAATGAAGGAGTTATGAAGAAAAGAAGTATCCTCTTCAAATGTAGATGATTTGAGAACCCCTATGAAGGTCAGCCAAATTCGCGATACACTGAAGCTCCAAGGGGGGGTAAAGGTAATTGGGATGCGCCTAAGTAAATTAGGTATGAGTGGGAGGTCTAATCACAAAAAATAATTAAAAATAAATATGTTATTAAATAAACAACTTTCATTTTTAGAATTGGATGTGGGATTCCAGGCAAGCCCAATACCTTAAATAAAAACCCAAATGCACCATGATTATGGATTCATAAATAATACAAATTAATATGGTGGTACTAATAATTCAGGGGAGGCCATGTATGAATTGGAATTCATAAAAAGTTTTGAAAAAAGAAGGATTTATAAATGAAAAAAAAAATTATTTTTAAATCTGGAATTCGGCTCATGGTTTGGACCAAATCATGAAAACTCTCCCATTCCTCCAAAAATGAATGGGAAACCCCATAATCAAAGAAATAATGGAAATTAAATTAAATATAACTTTAAAAAATTTCATGTAAGTAACAATTTTCCCCACCATGAAATACGTTTTTCCCCAGAATGTCAACCTGAATCTTGATCAGAAAACAAGAACGTGTACTCTTCCTCAACCCATGAATTTCGCTCCCAAGTCTCATGTGTATCACTACCGTTATGCCAATAAACCTGAACCAATGGAATAGTATTCCATCTAATAATCTTCTCTTGGGATTCTAATATTTGAACTAGATGCTAAAAAACTGACAAGTCAGGATTTATATCTAGTTCTTCCCAACTCAGCACATGGGACAAATACATGTTGTATTTCTTAAACTAGGAGACATGGAAGATGTCATGGATGGACATAAACTAAGAAGGTATGGAAAACCAATAATCCACCTTTCCAATATTCTCAGTGATTTCAAAAGTACCGACATATCACAACGTCAGCTTCCCGTTATTCCACAGTTGATGTTGGCCCAAACGAGGGGCCACTTTCAAGAATACCTTGTCACCCATAGAAAACTCTAACTCTCAACACCTCCGGTCAGAATATGATTTATGGAAAATCTGAGCTATTAATAAACACTACCTGATCAACATGACCTTATTAGAAGTCTCCTACACAAGACTCAGCCCCATCAGTGAGGTCTCACCTACCTCATCCCAACACATGGGAGACTAACAAGGGGGAACATAGAGCACCTCAAAATAAGCCATTTGAATCGAGGATTGATAACTGTTATTATAAGACAATTCAACAAACACTGAATGGCTATCTAAAGAACCTCAGAGGTCCAAAACACATGCACAGATCATGTCCTCTCGAATATGGTTAGCCTATTCTATCTGACCATCCATTTGAGAATGGTATATTGTGCTCATCTTAATCCGAGACCCCAAGGCCTTCTGAAGGCCTTCCCAAAACCAAGAAGTGAAACATGGGTCTCTATATAAGAAAACTATTTATGGAATTCCATGGAGTCTCACCACACCCTGAAGATACTAATGACCCAAATCATCCCCATTAGCTATATTTTTATTTTAATGAATTTGGATGATTTTGTCAGACAATCAATCACCACCCAAATGGAATAGTTACCCCGAGGTGTACAAGGAAAGCCAATAATAAATTCCATTGAAACCTTATCCCAGTTCTAGGTAGGAATGGGTAATGGTTGGAGAAAACCAGATGGCCCTTGATTCTCTGATATCACCTGTAGGCATGTGTATCATCTAGACACGAAGTTTTTGATGTCTCTGCACATACCTTGCCACCAAAAATGTCACTTCACATCATGATATATCTTGGTGTCACCTGAATGGATAGCCTAGTGGCACTAGTTTCTATCCTCTATGACCACCTTCAACAATGATTACGACACTACTGAATGGCCCTTGAAGCATAAGATTCCCTTGAAAGACAACAACAAATCATTGGACGTCTCCCCACCATGAAGAAACTGCCTCAACTGCTGACAAAGTTAATCACTAGGATGTTTCTTCTGAATCAACTTCAAAGAGAGAAGGAGTCAATTGAACGTTGACCAAGAACGCACTCCTATTTTTCTCCTTGGTCTCCACATACATCTGAGAAAAGATCCCCATCAGGGAACACTTATCACTAGAATTCCTTAAATCCTGTACTAGAACACTTTTTCTCAAGGCTTCGACCACCACATTACGTTTTACATGGTTATAAAAAATGTCAAAGTCGAACCCCTTCAAGTATTTCATCCATCAATGCTGCCTCAAGTTTATGTCCTTCTACAAGAAGATATAGGCCAAGATTTTGTGATAATAGTATACCAAAATGTTCTCCCCAAAGTGGTATTACCACCAAGTATTCAAATAATGCATCACAACTACTAACTCAACGTCATGGGTTGGGTAATCCTTTTTTGTGTAGTCGGAGTTGGAGGGAGCCATATTCCACCACATGATCATCCTGCATAATCTCACATACAAAACCCATAAGCTTCACAATAGGCCACAAACCCCTTCCCAACATCATGAAAAATCAGAACATGGGTGGTAGTCAACCTCCGCTTCAGCTCCTCGAATGATGCCTTACATTCTTGGACCCATACAAACTGCACACCTTTTCGGGTGAGCGTGGTCATCAGTTAAGCAAGCCGAGAAAAGTCGCGATCAAACTACCTGCAATAACCATCTAAGCCAAGGAATCTTCTAATCTCAAACACATTCTTCAATTTCACCCATGACATGACTGCATTGATCTTCTCGGGATCCCCTGAAACACCCAACGCTGAGATCACATGCCCCAGAAATTTCACCTCCCTGATCAATAATGTGAATTTGGACAACTTTCGGTAAAGTCGATGCACTTGTAATGTTCCTAGAATGATCCTCAAGTGTTGTTCGGGTTTCTCTTTAGAGCCATAGGATACTAGAATGTCATCCACAAACACCACAATTATGTAATCGAGATACTGGTGGAACACTCGATTTATGAGTGTTACAAAGACTGTCGAAGCATTGGTCAATCTGATGGTCATGAAGAAATACTTAAAGTGGTTGTACCTTATTTAGAAGACTGTAATTGGGATACCTACCTATTTCACCTTGATTTAATGATATATTGAATTATATTTGATTTTAGAAAACCACCTTTCCCCCTTCTACTAATCGAACAAGTCGTTTATTTGTGGAAAATGATATTTTTCTTGATTTTTACCTTATTCATCTTCTGGTAGTCAATGCAAAACTAGATGGATCTGTTAGTCTTTTTCACAAACAACATAGAAGCGGTCCAAGGAGAGAAGCTCGAGTGATTGAATCCATTGGATTATAAGCCATCCTATTTTATCTTTATTTCCCTTATCTTGGTGGGGTCCATACAATATGAGGTACGAGATATCGGTTGTGTTCCCAGTGCCATATCAATCCAGAACCCCACATCCTTTTCTAAGGACAAACATTATAAATCATCCTGAAACACCTCTAGAAACTTGTCAACTACTTGAGGTAGTCCACTGTGAGTGTAACACCATGATAGTTTATGAGAAGTATTTTTTATGTCACATGTTATACACAACGTCAAAGGAATATTTCACTACACACAACACTATCTTGGATTTCTTTACACGCAATCGTGACCTTCCACAATAGCGTGTGTTGTACGCAATACTGAGTTTCACTAAACAACGATATGTTATTAAAATATTATATTAACTAACAGTTATGAATAGTAGTACCCACATTTTGAAATTTTATAAATTTTATCTTTCAAAATGGAATTCATTTTTGGATTCGGAATATAGAAATTAGCCTAGGGTGAAATTTTGGTATTTTTCTGAAAACATTCAATTATTTATGAATAGTGAAAACACTGGGTTACTATTTAAAATCAAATTTTTTTTAAATAATTATTTATTTTACTTAAATTTTTTTAGGTCAAAATTGATACATAATACCTATAGAAGTTCAATGTAATTCATTTTAGTCATTTTATAATAATTTTAGATATATAAAAATATTATTAAACTTGTCACCGTCTTTTACCCACCGCCTAAGAGAATTTGAAAATGTGCATAAAACGTAATTTTACTACTTCTGTGAGTGGAATTTTGAAAATCCAATAGGCACGGTTAATATCAATGAGTAATTTTTGGTTTAATAAAATAAAAATAATTTTTGGTGAATGGTAACTTTTTAATTTTATTTCCCATGATTAAAAGTAAATGGGGTAATTAAGGGTAAAATGATATTATTATTAACCCAAAACATGTCCTAATTCTATTGGATATGTGTAATTCGACCATAAATAACCTTAGGAATAAAATATGACCATATAGGACCACTTGGATTAGATTAGGACTGTTGTTATTACTTTATTTAAAGAAGAGTTAAAATAGATAAAATCAAAGTCTCATAACTAAAAACATTTTTAATATAGGGTTATACATGAGTTAAATTCAACTATAAATATTAAATAGTGAGATAAAATTATTTCCTACATAATGGTATTTTATTTATAATTTTTAGACATTAAATAATTTAAGTTATTTTTTACACAATGATGATGCAGTAATTTCCTTTTTAATGAAATATTAACATAATTAATGTTATAAATACCCAAATAAATGTAATTTGAGACTTTTTATGAATAAAACTAATTTTATAGGTAAATATGACATGTTATTATTGATTAAATTAACTTTTTTAGAACTAATCATGTTGTTATGATTTTCACAAAATTCAATTACCAAATAGTGTCAAAATTGACATAAAATATTTCATAAAACAAATATTATATTATTAATTGTTATTCTATTCCTAAATATCTAAGGATCGTCCAAATTACTTATCTAAGGTTATATATATTAATAATTAATCAATTGGGGTTTGTTTGTCATGTTATAGCAATATTATTAACCATATAGTGTAAGAAAAAAGAATACACGGTAAAAGTTAAATTATTTAATTTGAGTTAAATCTAAATGATAAGGTTAAAATTGTAACCTAAACTTGTCTAAAACCTATTGGTTGAGATTATTTCGACCCATAGACACCTTATATTTTAAATAAGTCACTTTGGAGCCATTATAATCCGAATATGACTTTATTATAAAATAATATTTTAAGTTTTTTCCAAAGTGCCCCTCTCCTCCCTTATAAAAGGGCACATCCTTCCTCTTCTCTTTACCCAATTTTGAGCCTTAAATCTCAGACAAACCCTAAATATTTCCCTTATCCGATTCCCTAGAAATAGACTATATGTCCTGGTCTTCTTCAATGACCAATCATAGTACCCTAAGAGGAGGTTTCAAAAAGGCGTGTCGAAGAAGAGGTAATATCTGTTACCGATTCGTTCAAATTTATTTCTTCTTCTAAATCCTATTATTTAGTTGTTTAATTATTAAGTAATAATATCAGTATCACTCATATACTATTATGTTATTATGAATATGAAACAACACTATTACTCCTTCAATCCATCCTACGAAAAATGAAATCACCGCGCGTGCATACGTACGAAATACCGTCTCCACGCCGTGGTGTAATCTGTTTTCCACAACCACATTACTTTGATGGGTATAATGTTGTAAAGAATAAATATATATGATTATTATAACATGATAATAATTCTATGACATTCCATGTTACACTCCAATACAATTCAATAGTTATGGGAATGATATCATCGCTCGTGCGTACATACGGCCTATCGTCTCCACGATGTGATGCTACTCATTCTACATGATATTCATTGAATAATGATAATATAAATGAATTAAATGAATAAATATGATATATATTACACTAATATCATTCTTTAAATAAGTTATCTGTAAACTAAAAAGAGGAATAACAATTTATTCCACAAGACATGCATAAGAACATAAAGCAATGAATACCCGAATAACAAGTAACAATGAAATATTACCAATAAGAAGATAAGAATAAGACCATATATGATATAATAACAATGAATATGATTCATTAATTATTCAATGAAATTATTTAAATCCTTATACAGGAGGTTCAGATATGTATGAAGCAGACCAAACCTAAGGTAAGGGACAATCTCGCAATCTCAATTTTTATCTGAGATTGTTTATACATCGGTAATTACTGTGGCATATTTATCATCCACATCCATGTTTCATAAATATGTAATATTATTTCTATCCTCCTAAAATTTTTTAAATACAATTTTACCCATTGGTGAGTTTTTTGTAAAAGATATGAAAGGAATCTTTTTTCGTTTTTAGTACGAGGTACTTTTTTACTTTTCCAGGAAAAGTACGTGATAAATGTTTTTTAACATATACGGCATGAATGAATTTTTATGATTTTATAGATCATTATTTTCATGAATCTTTCTTTAAAAATTTTCAAGTTTATTTGTAATTATCTTATTATATTTTAAAATTGTATGACATGTTAATATAGGAAAAATGTTTTGGATGTAGAAATGATATTTTCCTCAAGAATAGAGTTCAACTGTTTTATCAAAATTATTTTTCATCTATGATAATATAGTTTTCTATTTATATCCCTATTTTTACATTGAATTGATTATGTTATGAAGGAATTATTTTTATGATGTCCTTTTATCTTACATGGATTATGTTATGATTCCATGAAGTGTAAGAATCCAATTTTTATTACATGGGTTATGATATGATATATGATTTATGATTTTTTAGCACACATAAGAATGGTTTCAATATGGGATGGGTGGGACCAATATCTCCCTCCAATGAATTGGTAATGATTTATATTTCATGAGATAGACATGTCTGGAATGACATGTTAATCCGGTTCAGTGATACAGGACTGGAACGAGGAGTGAACTCTGTTCAGTAATGGACATTGTCGGCTATGATGGTCTTGGAAAAGAGCCTTGATTAATATGAAATTATTTTGTATGATTATGTGTGTATGGCACAATGTTTCATGTTTTAAGTTATGATTATTGGGATTACATTTCAATACAATGATTTATCCTAGGATATGATATTATGATCTCTTTTGACTGATAAGATTTTCAAAAGGTTATGTTCTTATGAATATGATATGATTGGAATTTATTTTTTTACCCTTACTGATAATTTCATCTCTCCCTTTTGTATGTTTTCTTTTCCCTAGGTCGGGAAGAAGAGGACTAAGTAAGATATGCCAAAAGGGACTCTAGATATGATGAAATAATCATGAGACAATGTAGATGATTTATGAACCAGTTGTTTATGTTTCCCAGTTTCTAAAGACATTATACCTATACATTCCAATCATGGTTTTGTTGTATGTTGAAATAAGTATGCGTCAATTCTGAAGTAATAACCATGTATTTAAAGTATGGGTAGTTATAGTTGGTATCAGAGGAATGGTATAGTCAACCTTTGCAAACTAGGATGTGAAAGCCTTTGAACGAACCCTAAGGATATGTCTACACAAATAACTCAATCTTAGTGTTTTAGAAATTTCCATGATCAACCGATGATAAGACCTAAAGTGTGAAATTTTATTCTTGATTATGTTTTTGTCCTGTTATGATTATTGTTTCTCACACTATGCTTATTGTTTTTAGTCAATGGATGGAACCCGAAGGAACCGTGTTAGTGATGAATGTGACGGGCAAGGCAATGATTGTTACCATGAGCAACCAAATGTTATGTGAGCAAGAATGAAAAATCTTGTTTCTATGCTCACACAAATTTCTTATGCTACGAATCATGCAGGAATTCCAAACGAGCAATGGAAGGAGCAACATTCTATTGAATCCTTCATGAGGCAGTGTCCACATTCATTCAGCGGGTCTTCTGATCCATTAGTGACTGAGTAATGGATCTGTACAACTGAAAATATATTTTCAGTTGTACAATGTTCTGAACATGATCAATTAATCTTAGCAGTATATCGTTTGGAAGGTGAAGCTGATCAATGGTGGAAACTTCTTAAGAATACGATGAAATGGGACGAAATTGAGTCCATGGATTGGGTTGAGCTCAAGAACTTATTTTTCAATAAGTAATTCCCTCGTATTATTCAAATAAAGATGGATAATGAATTTCTTGAACTGAAGAAAAAGGATGATGAATCTGTTGGTGCCTACAATGAAAATTGTTCATGACATGCAAGTCACGCTTCTGGAATTATTATCCAACCTGAGAGTAAGATCGATCTATTTTTGTGTATCTTAAAACCAAGTCTTCGAAGGGAGTTAGCCATAAGGAACTTCAACAGATATGAGGAAATTGTTCTATATTCTATCAAGGTTGAGATGGATATTGGAGTAAGCCATCAGTCATATGGGTTTGATAATAAGAGGAAAAAGGAATTCAAAGGAAAATCTAAAGTCCACACTGAAAAGAAAATGAGTTTCATCTTATACTAAAAGAGTGGAAAGAAACATGGAGGGAATTGTCTTAAAGGGAGAAGTAAATGTTTTAAGTGTGGAAATGAAGGTCATCGTCCAGTTGAATGTCGAAATAATGGGAATAATATATCTAATGATGCGAACAAAAAAAGGGATACACAGAATGCATCTACTACACTTCAATGTTTCAAGTGCAAGGAAATGGGGCATTATGACAATCAATTCCATAATCCTAGGTTTGTTGATGATGATTGACATCAACAAAATCTTATGATCAGAGAAAAAAGAATGTCATATGCAATTTCTATCGGCGATGTAGAGTATGATAACAACGTGGTGAAAGGTACACATACCATCCACTCAACAAATTTTTTATTTGATTCTGGATCCACCCACTATTTTATTTCTGAAAAACATTATTAAGGGTATCATGATATTACCTCAGTAGTTTGAAATTGAGTTAGCTGTGACAAACCCTAATGGCACAACAGTCGCATCAAAAGTTTACAATTCTTCTATGATTAAAGTTTTTCGGAAAGTGCTTCCTTAAAATATTGTGATCCTTCCTATAGTGGAATTTGATGTGATTCTTGTCATGGATTGTCTTTCCTTATACGGAGCTCATAACAATTTACAATGAAGGTAAATGACATTTTTATTCCTGAGCATTTGAGCTCGCCCTTTTGTATGTCTTCCTTTCCCCAGGTCAGGAAGAAGTGAATTATGTAATATATACAAAAAGGGACTCCAAATATGATGAAATAATTGGGAGACAATGTAGATGATTTAGGAACTAGTTGTTTATGTTTCCTAGTTTCTAAAGACACTATACCTATACTGTCCTATAATGGTTTTGTTGTATGTTGAAATAAGTATGATTCAATTCTGAAATAAGAACCATGTATGTAAAGTATGTGTCATTATAGTGAGGAATATGACAATCTTCCTCTATCACGATTGAAGATAACAAGAATAAAATCTCCCAACTCTCGGAGCGGAGGTCCTGCACGATGCGACCGAGGATCCCATTCCCCATGCAAAACATGACAACTCCTATCATGTTTCATGAAACCAAACTGTCGCCAATATCAATCGATGTGTTCCCAGAAGTGTACCAGATAATCGATGCCAAGTAATATATCAAACAGATCCATATCTAATACCAATATGTCCCACTCCATCTCAACCCCTAACATGGAATATAGTGGCCAAATCCTTTTACATATAACATTACACAATTTTAAGCTTAATTATACATCAAAGTACAATCTGAGGATCGTTAAGTATTGTGTCTTAGAAGACTAGGTACATAAAACATAAAACATGTGGCTAAACAAATTTATTTATTTAATCTCCATAATGTGATCCTGTTTTCCTTTGATCCATTACATCTGCATAGGGAACCCTGGGCAACCCTTGAACAAATAGATGAGCTGAAAATCCCAGTAAGGGAATGAACATAGGGATACATTTAAGCACATGTGTAAGGAGGCATGACATAATGATATCAAAATCATGAAACATATGAAATATTATCATATAATCATGGGATAATAAAAACATGGAATCTTAAAAATGTGGAAGAATCATAAAACATTTCTTTAGTACGGGTCAAGGCTAACTTCCAATCCAGTTTCCCATTTTAGTATGGGTCAAGGCTAACCGCTAATCTCGTTTCACATTGCATCTCATGAGACTTATAATTACCGAATGGATTGGAGAAATATCTAGGCACACCCATATCAAAATGTTCATTAATATTATTTCCACATAAATAATCATCCATAATCAACCATACATAAACATAACGGTACCCAAGGAATGAATTGGGTACCACAATCATGACATAAATGAAAACCAATGGGTGTATCATGAAAGCTTCCAAGAAATAAAAGATTTAGAAAATACATTGATTTTAATAAGGTAAAATTGTCATATAACATGGTATGTGGTGTCAAAATTAATTGACAACATATAAGATATGTATTTTAGAAACATTAGCATTAAAACATTTTTGTGTGGTTTTAAGGAAAATACTATAGAGATTTTAGAATAAAAAAGAGGAAAATGATTAATATGAAACCATAATTGAACGAACAAGTTTTTCATAATAAAAAGGAATGATTTTATAAGGATAATTGTGGTTTAAAATATAGGGTAGAGTGTACATGAAATCGAGTAATAATTGGGGATGTTCCCTTAAAATAGGTTTGCTTTTCGGGATTAATTGAGGAGGGAATCACATAAAAACATGTATATACCTGAAAGATTATAAGGGATGGATCTTGAAAAATGGGTTTGGATAATATGAACAGAATTTTGAATTTTTTTATTAAAATAAAAGACAAAAGTATTTGGGATGAAAGATAGATAAACCCAAAGGAATAGAGGGGGTTCAGGTAAAATCCCTTACCTTAATTATAATGGTGTTCTCCACTTGATATTAATGACTTGAATAATAAAATTAAGTTCATTAATTAATAATTATAGAACCTATTCTATATAAAAATTATTTAGTAAAAGCTATTTGAGTTTATTCATTACCTTTTGATTGGTTATGAGGATCAATTTCATTATTTGGGTCTGTTTGTTTCCTTTATTCTAATGATCGGTTCACTTATATTCATGTTAAAAAAATCTTGTAAAATGGGTATTATTGTCTAGAATTTGAGTTATATGGTTTTCATAAAAATAAAGGTGGTTAAATTATTGTAAATTTCATTTGGTTACATGGTATGAAGATGAATCATTATATAAATTGTTTAATGATAACAATTTGGGTTAATCGGCGGTTTTTGGCCACAAGGAACATGTTTTGTTTTATAAATCAAACAAATGTGTACAAAAGGATTATATAACCATATAAGAGACATAATAGATATATTATGGTCTTGTTAAACCAAGAAACTGGTTTCATGATCACAATTGAAGGCAATAACAGAAATTGAAAACCCCTCATCATTTAATATCGTAAATTAGCACATCTTAGATGGTATTTTCATTTTAGTATATATATAAAAATGATAGATGAAGAAAAATTATTCATTTATAATGAAAAAAATACAATACATGTAAGGTAATAGATTTATCACAACATTTTAATAAAAGGATACAAGGAACGAAAAAGAAATGAGATAAACTTGAAAATAAATGAATAGTTTAGAGATCCCTTATGAAAATTCAGCAGCCTAACGACGTCACATAAAATTTCATAAAATTAATTAATGAGAAAAAATATGGTATCAATAAAATGGAAAAAAGGTCCATATGAGTGATGAAAAATATAAAACCCCAACATATCAGAATGAAAATTTAAAGAGATAACATAAATGATCTGTAGATAAAAAGAGGCGGGTCCCTTACATTATGAAGTAGTTCCTAAAACATGATGGTCGGGACCTTGAGGGATTGAGGACACCATGGGAGGGATACTATGGAGGTAAAAACACCTGATATTCGAGGAGGAGGGATTTTTAATCAAATAAAAAGAATAGAAGAGTGGGTATTTATAGTTAAATAGAGTGAAATATTTATTAATTTAAAAAGACACCTTAGTAGCCGTTTCTATAAAACCATGGGATTTCCCATGGTATTTCCCATGTTTTCAGCCACTTAGGACTCCGAATATCTTTTTGTACTATACAAAAGTCAACACAATTTTTTTAATTAATACATCATTACGATGTCATCAAATATACCAAAAACTCAAAACTACATTTTTACAATTCACAAAAAAATCATGTGTATTTATAGAAATCCAGAAAATTCACCATAACCATTTATAGACATGTATAATTAAAAAATTAACTCCATTTTTGGAAAATAATTTTATAAATATTTTTAATTTAATTTTTAAATAAAATCATAATTCATTCAACAAAATCAACCTTAAAACTATAATTTGTTTTATAAAATATTTAAAAATTAATCAAGGCCCAATAAAATTATCTTAGAAGCATAAGAAAATAAAGTAAAAATTTATGATTAAATTTTATTAAAATAAATTTATGTTTTAAATTATTAAATTAAACACAAAATTTTAAACAAAATATTTTTGACATAAAAAAATACCAGTTCATATACTATGATCATTTTATTCAATTTTAAGATGTATTAATTGTATTTGTACATTCATGGGTGATGATTATATTTTTTGGCTGATTTTCTATTCATTAATATTCAGTACTATTCATAACGGTATTCTTCTATTCATAATGGTATGTTACTATTAATAGAAAATTATTTTTGTCTTATCAGACTCCAAATAACTTACTGATCACAATTGTAGATGATTGTTTTTCAAAATTAAAAACACAAAAGTGACAAACATATGTTTAAAGGTCACATAGTACTTAATAGTTCATTTTTTTGTGACTCCATGTTATTATATGACATAATTACACGAAGTTATTCCATATAAAACTTTGGGTTGTTACATGAACAACACACACGATGGGAACCTGAGACCCTTATTCTACCTCTTTCCCAGTAGCATATCCATCTCGATCAAAAAATATAACAACTCAGTTGGAAAATTCAGTGTGTTCACACTACATCAAAAAGTAAGAGGATTATTTTCCAGGAACCCCAAGCCCTTGTACTTGTTAGGAGGAGTCTCATCTTCCCCAAAAAGAGTTGAAAAAGGATCCAATACATGTGATAGTGGATGGATAGGCTGAACCATATCCTCTAATATCCTCTTATCAAGTGGTGAGGGAGAACACTCTTTGGCATCCTCTTGTGGGTGCATGTGAGCTTTCTAGGGAGGCATGTTGCGAAAAAAAGGCAACAATCAAAAGAGAAAAAAAATCAGTACAAATTTTCTGAAAATTCAATTAATTTTAACAAAAATAATGAATCCAAAAACATTTCAATAATAAAAAAACCACTACTTCTCCCCTTCCTGATATCCATGTGTAGTCTGCATCTTACACGTCTCACCTGGAAGTGAAGTCAAACAAACAATTCCATAGTCCCATGGTGACTCGAGGTATTCCCAGAGTGGTGCTAGACATACACCTTACTCATGAACAAAACTCCGAGTCCTGATAGTCCTTGCTCCTATCTCACCCAAATCATCCCAAAATAATAATATATCCCATGAACATTAACCTCCTTTGATACCATTTATCACGAACCAGATCTGGTCTCCACCAATAACAGAACCAAACATGAATCATGGTAAGGCTAGAATGGAAATACATATCCCCACAAGCTAGCACATGTTCCTGGGTATCAAACAATTAGGTTTGGGAACAATTTACCTAAGTATAAAAGCATAAAACATTAAAAACAATCCATAATATAAATCTGAAAATTTCAGCCAAATAAGTCGTAAGAAAAAACCGTAATTGAATACATGTATTTTAAAATAGTACAAGAGGTCTAAATACAAATAAAAAAAGTTTCAAGAAATCCAAAATGATTCGACACAACGATGTTTCATCACCCAAAAGTCGTCTCCACAACTTCGACCCAAGGATGGGAACTAACACCCAAAACTGCCATCACCCAAAGCCTTCCCTTTACCCAATTAAAGAATAATAAAGTCTAATTAAACCCAAGGGGTGTAAGAAGGCTGTGAGAAAAATCCCCATAGGATACCACCCAATGAGCTTAACGTGCATGCATCACAATGTGAAAAAGAAGACACTTTTAATATGCAATGAAGAGTGGGGACAACTTCCAAGAAATGAAACAGTCAATTGAAAAATGTTTTCAAGATAAAACTTCTATATTGTTAACACACTTAAATAGTAATGTTATCTACTATAATATAATTCCTAAAACACCCTAATACAATTTTAAATACCACAAATCCAATGAGAAACAAAATAGGGAACACCCCTAGGCACTATAGAGTCTCGAGCCCCATGTACCTCATACATTGGTGTAAAGTAACCATAGTAAAATATATTATTGTGCTCGAGACACTAGTAGGGAACATACCCATAACCTATTTTCCCCAATAGTCATACATATAGCTTAGTTAGAGTTGTTCTAATCTGATTCTATGTGAAATAATGACAATACCCATCTAGTAAACTAGTGGTACTAGTACATATCAACTCCACCTAGGTACCCAGACTCCCCCCTTTGCACTCAAATAATTTCAGAATGCTACACAAATCCATTTTCATATTAAACACCACTAATATTCACATAAAATTAGTACAGTATCTATTCATATTTTAAACCACTTAAGTCACACAATAAAAGATTTTATTTTTAATAAAATGATTCCTCAAAAATCCCACATTTTGTGCACCCAAAACTCTTTGAAATCCCCACTTTGCATGCCATGTGCATACTCAAAAGTTACAAAAAGATAAATTTAATACCAAATAACTTTCAAATAAAAAAATTAATTTTAAGGCATCCCCATGTGAACCAAGAAATGTTATTTTTGTAAGACCTCCATTTTTAAACAAACATGGCACTTAAAGTTTACAAGTTCAACAAACACCACTAAAACCCACTTTCATTACAACAATGAAAGGATTTAAACATTAAAAACATTTTTTAAGCCTGATTAAATTTCAATAAAATCAACTAAGTATTTATAGGGAGACCCAATTGAACCATTAAAATATTTCTATGAAAACCCCCTATTTCACATAACATTGGCACTAAAAATTTATTTTCATTACAAACTATACTAAAACTAGTTTTTTTAGAAATAATAAAATGAAATGAACATAAATATATCATAAACATTGAATTCCAATTCACATAAATTTCATAAAGTTTGAATTACCTACAAATTAATGAAAACACTTGAATCATTTGTGCGAAAATTCAATCGCACCACCGTCGCACCTCAAAGAAGGTAGATTGGAGATAAAATCAGAATATTGGATCTAGAAATCCCAAAGTTAAATCCTAGGTTTAGAAACCTAGTTTTTAGATATTAGGAACCTCAAGGAGAAGAGAATAAACCCTAAGAAAATTGAATTAAACCTTATTCAAAATGAAAGAAGAGTGAAAGAGACCAACTTACCTGAGGGATCTTGAAGAAATCTCCCCATATACACTAGTATCTGAATTTTAAAACAACCAAACATTCCATGGATGTTCCAAAAATAATGAGGAGGTCATGTAGGATCAGTAATAGGGTAAAATTATTGAGAAATTAAAAAGTTTTGAAGGAATGAAGTTACATTTTCATGTCTAGAAGATTTGAGAACCCCTATGAAGTTTTTCCCTAATTCGTGACACACAAGTGCTCTAAATAGGAGGTAAAGGACATTGGGACGCGCCTAAAGATGTTAGCTTTGAGTTGGAGGTAGAATAACCAGAATAGAGTAAATAATGAATATGTTATTAAATAAAAAAAATTTATTTTTAAAATTTGAAATGAGCTTCCATGAAGGCCTAATCCCTTAAATAAAAAAACAAATCGACCATGATTATAGATTATTGAATGGTTCAAACTTCATTTGTGGTGTTAATAGGTCATGGGAGGAAATATAGAAATTAGAATGGATGAAAAATGATGAAAAATGAAGGAGATATTATGGAATCAAAATTTCTTTTTAAATCTGGAATTGAGCTCACATATTGTCCCAAATTATGAAAACTTATCCATTACTCCAAAAATGCATGCAAAAACTCCCAAAAGAAAGCAATAATGAAAATTAAATTGAAAATCGTTTTAAAATATTTCATAGATGTTACAATAAACATTATAATTCATTTATTTGTATAAAAATAAATCTGTAAAATAATTCTAAGAATATCTAAATAAAAAATAAATAATTTGATAATATATCATTAAGACATTTAAAAAGAGGGTTTTAGGTAATGTTACCATTAACATGAGTCTTAATTTTCATGAACATTAATTATTATCCTAAATAATAAAATATAATTAATTCTGTAATTTTCAATAAAATTTTCCATAATTTTCCTTATGTTTTATTCTATCTAGTATCATGTTATACATAGTTACTTAATTAATTATGTTCTTCTTCGATGTATTGATGATATTCGGCTAATATCTTCAAAATAAAAATTTTATGTTTAATATGGTCAAAGAGATAAATGTTAAATAATATCCATAATATTTATCAAAAAATAATAATAATTTTTAAATTGTAATTATTTTTTTAAAGGCATCCATGAAATATGGATATGAAAAATGAATTATGCTACAATCATGGAGATAGTTGGTCGTATATTTAAATGAATAACATTACCATTTTTTATTTAACATTAAATAAAAAAATAAGTATAATTATAAACTTCTAGAAATATAATTATATCATAATTTTCATATTATTTCCATAAATAGACATATATAAAGTATCAATGTGATTTTTTCAAATAAACAATTACATCACTTCCATGAGTTGTTAATCCACACACACACACGGACAACAATATCATTTTTCAATAAATGTAAAGTTGATAATATAGATTATATATGTTTTTTATACAATAATAAATATTTCATTGATATAAAATATATATCATAAATACATAATTATAACTAGATAGGGGAGGAAGTGTCAAAAATTGATATACATTCGACCATGCGATGATTTTCTTCCACACACATAAATGATGATTTACATTCCCATTTGATGGAAGAATAGATAGATATATGATATAACATTAACATAATAACATAATAACATATATATATATATATTGAATATGTGGATGTAATTATTTAATCATGGATGGATGATATTTGGAAGTGGAAAAAGAATAAATTAAACAAAACCTCTAGTTCAAAAACTATAACTATTTTTTAGGAAACTTATATAGGTTTATAACTAATTCGTTACATGGAATTTTTATGCTCATGAAAGAGAATCTAGGAAATTTTAAAGGTTGTTAGTAAGAATTATTGGTAGGGATTGGATGAAATAGAGTCAAAAAAATGTGTGATGAAGAGAGTAGAAGTGGCTCCCTTTTATAAGGGAGTTGGACGTCTCGACTCGGGAGCCACTCGATGGTGCCCCAAGATGATCGATCACATGACCTTAGGTGCACTGCCCTAGATTCAAGAAGATATTGAATAATAATGAGGGTCTGCTAAGTTAGTCATGGGGAGACTATACAAACCTTTGTTAGAGTAAAACACCAGTGGGAGTAAAAAAGTCATATCAGAACCATATGTAATCATGAACTATACCAATGTAAAAAAATAACCATAAAAAAAATAAAATATTCAACTAAAAGGGAAAACATGTTATTCCCATGTAAATTCTGAAGTTTCTCAAATGAAATTTAAAATAACGACACTGACAGCTCCCATGTGGGTCTGAAAAATGATTGGTTCCCTAATCCACGTTCCATCTCAAAATCAGCAATCTAATCTGCGGACCTTTCTCTTAACGTGTCCTATAATAATAATGTTTTTTTCGGTACCAATCAGGCATCTTGAGTTGGGTGTGAGTAAAACTCTATAGTCTACCACCAACGATGACTAAAATGTATCCAGAATAAACACTGTGTAATATGTTCTATATGTAAATGATTAAAATTCATAAATAAATAGGTATCACATTATCATTAATTCTTTATTTATTCATATTAACTCTAGGATTCTCGGGGATACCTGTACGACTATACTAGCATCTTCTCCTGCTAGAAACTGAAGTCTTCCATAGGTAATATCATATCTCAAAATATTCTTCAACTCATTCTGGATCTTGACGTATTCAAATGTGATATGATATATTAGTACCTGATTCGACTCATGTCGAAGATCAGTGTATCTTCATGTGAGGCCATATCTTGGAGCTCCATTCTTACCATTATTTAAAGTCACGCATAAATTCAAAAGATACAAAAAATAAATTAATAAGTATGATGAAAATTTTACCATTTTTACTTATCAATAGAATAACCATGTTCTCATTCCAATACTCATAAGTACAATGACATTGTTTCTATTTATGCTTCTCATATGAATGATTATGTTCACATTTCATTAATCACAAGAACAATGGCCATGTTAGTATTTTTACTTCTCAATATAGAATGAAAATGTTCCCATTATTTCACACATAATTAACTCATAATTAATTATTCACCTCAATTTTATTATTAATTCATAAAATAGTTAAATACATACATATCCATAATTAACTCCCTAAGTAATTAACTATGTTAATCACATTAATTAATTCATCAATTAATTAATCAATAACATAATTCATATCATATAATTAATTTTTCAAATTTAATTATATAATTATAAATCTTAACACATCATAATTAATTCCGCAATTAATTATCTAGGCCATAATATGAAAAGCAAATAATTAAATCAAAACGAATAATCTCAATTTAGAAATTTAAATATCTCATAATTAATCCCCTGATTAAGTTCATAGATTACAGTCCAAAAATTCCCTAATCAATTTCCCCAAATTAATTATCTAATAAGATATCCCCTTGGGATAATGACTAATACTTCAATTAATCATTTAATTCAACTACACTTTGAAAAATCAATTATTCAACCTAATTAACCCGATTTATGAATTCAATTGTTAAGGAATACTGAAAATTCTATAATTTTCCACACACACATCAATCAACATATATGGTAATTGGATTTTAGGCCACCTAACTCAATTCATTGATGGATATTAATTCAATATAAATCCCAAAAATCCAAGAAACACACCAACAAAGATCATATTTCCATATCCAAATCTCTAAATCAACATCAAGGACATCATGATCATAACAATATAGATATAGATCTACGTTACAAGATCTTGATCTCACTAATTAGGTTTATTTCAAAATATAAAAATGTTAAATTACACCAAAAGATCAAGGAAGAAAATAATAATTAACATGATAAAAATCAGGATGAGATCCACCTACCAAGAGAAGAACAAATCTTTAATTCGGGTGATGAATATTGAATAATAGAGGTCATATGGCTTTGAAACCACTATAAAATGATCTGAAATCATCAAAAACTTTTTGTACTGAACTAAGGTCGAATAGTATTTTTTGGGGGGTTCAAGGGATTTTAAAACAAATTTTTGGTTGATTAATAACCATGGGAACAATTTTCAAGGGAAGGGCGCATAGTAAGGTAAACTGTACGTCCCTCACTTTCTAGGGTCGCATGGTTTCCTTGATTTGGGTGCATAGTTTTCTCTAACAATGTACCAACCGTTGAAATCCAATTTTCCTAACAATTCTATTAAAACTCTAACCAAATTCATCTTAAGACATAACTCTATTCAATTGTACTGAAAAACAATACAAATTACCTGAAATTTCAGCTGAGATAACTCCAAAAATGGTCGGTATCATAACATTTCCACACCTCCTAATAACTCATCCTCAATATGTACTTCCATGATTTTCTTGGATTCTGAGCCAAAAATATGGGTCTATTGAGCCCCCATGCTTTCATCCCTTTCCCATGTTCCCTATTTCACACTTCCATGTTTCTATAATACACAAACTATCAACATGGTCCTTCCCCGCAACACATTCTCACTATGATCCAACAAACTTATTGGAATCTCATAAAAGGACGCATCTATCTCATGATCAACCTACTCTATATATATCACATGAGGAAGGGCCATGGTTATACGATTTTATTTGTGACACAAGGAATACTTTATGCATAGTGTTGTTTTTGAGTGGAATATTCAATCGGTACACCAGCTACCCGATTATATCCACTACCTCAAATGGTCCAACAAACCTGGGTTCCAATTTACCCTGCCTCTGTATCGTGTTGTGATCCAACCTATGTAACACAACATTGAACACACAATAACCCTGATTAAACTCTTGGGGTTATCTTCATCTATCAATATACGAACTCTTTCTACTCTGAATCATAGCCATATGTTTTCGAATCAACTGCACCTACCCCGAAGTCTACATGATGAGAATTAGTCCCACAAAATCTGACTCGCTTACTTCTATACAACATAGCAGTGATATACATGTCCAGCCATATAGATAATCATATGGTTCCATAAATATAGTTTCCCGATAACTGTTGAAATACGTGAACTCCACTAAATCTGTGTGCATCTCCCCCGACCCATCGAAGTCCATCACACATTCTTAAAATATACCCTCATTCACCTGTATAGTATTCTTCGACTTCCCAAATATATGTGGCTGGAAATACATATTCAGTAAGAGCTATATAATAAGATCACTCTATAAGACCTTCCATAATGATGATGTAATATGTGAATCATGATTTGAAACTATATTTTCTGGCACCCAATGCAGATGAACTATCTCCTGAACATACACTTCTTCCAACTGCTTAACTATAATGGTTTCCCTTTTGGGAAAGAAATTTTCTACCATTGTTAGTTGATTCACAATGATAAAAATAGTGACAATCTTCCTAAAAATATTTGTAACACCAACCAAAATTTCCATTTTCATGTCATCCCACATCAATCCTGAAATAAAAAATGGTAGTAGTACACCTATAGGTCATTATTTCACTTCTTTTACCCAGTGACAGGTGATGCATCTTATCACAAAACTGGCTATCTCCTTTTATCATGCCCGAACAACAAAATCGTTATTATAGGTCATGGTAATGATTTGTTACACCTATATCCACTTCCCACTTTATGGCATGTAATTTTTGCATGATCTCCTCTCATATACTCGTAGGAACAAAAACTTTATGGTTCTCATAAATTATATCATTCCCATCTATCAACCATTACAAAGATTTATTACCACCTAAAAATCATTCCCTTAAGGTTAGGAACTCTAGATCCTTATACTTTCTTTGTCTAATCCATATCAAAAGTGAAGACTCCATGGAAATTGAAACTAGATTCATATACTCACGACTCTCATAAACTACCAATTTAACTCCATCTAGAATATTTATAATCATCCACTCTGCACTCAACTCCAGATCAATTTGAGTCAGAGATTTACTGTTCATGGCATCAGCCACAGTATTTCCTTTCTCGAGCATATATTCCAATTAAAAAAAATGATAGTATAAACTCTACCCATCTCCACTATGGAATATTCAAATAATAATGTGAAAAGATACACTTCAAGCTCTTATGATCTGTATAAACTGTATTTTTTTAAAAAAATATAGTGTTGCAAACACAGAAGATCATATACTAATACTGCCAACTCATGGTTTTGCATAGGGTAGTTCCATTCACGAGGCCTTAACTAACGTGACCCATATGCAATAACTTGACCAACTTGTATCAACATAGCTTCGAGACCGATCCCAGAAGTATCATAATAAACCATATACTCCGGACCTGATTTAGTTATGATAAAAATTTATGTGACCATTACGTGTTTCTAAAACTTCAAAAAACCATTCCCAAATGATTCTGTCCACTTAAAACTTTATCCCCTTCTTGGTCAAGGTCGAAAGAGGTGCTACAAAATGGGAAAATTCTTGGAAGAATTTCCTACAATATCCATCTAATCCCAGAAAAGATTCGGATATCAAAAACATTCTTGGGATTCTCCCAGGAAACCACTTACTAAACCTTCTTTAGGTATGTTAAAACGGCTTCCACTCAGATGATGTGTCCCATGATGTGTAACCGATCAATAAAAAAGTGATACTTATACATATTGGTTTATAACCAATGATATCTTAGTGTACTCAGTAAGATGTCAAGATGTTAGGAATGATCATCATGAGTCCTGGAGTACACTAATATTTCATCCACAAACGCAACAAAATTTTATCTAGAAACATATGGAAGATCATGTTCATCAAATCCATAAACACTTTTGGAGAATTTTTAATCCAGAAATTCATTATGAAAAACTCATAAAGTCACACCCTTCTCATAAAATTTGTCCTCAGTATATCCGAAGTCTAAACTCACAACTGAGGATACCCCAATCTCAAGTCTATATTTTGGAACACGTGAGCCCCCTTTAACTGATTAAAATGATTATTGTTACATGGATGATCATATCAGTTTTTTATTGTAATTTTGTTCATCTTAGTGTAATCAACACACAGACATAAACTCTCGTTAGTCTTCTTTTCAAAATAAAATTGATCCATAAGAAAACGTGCTTGGATGGATAAATACTTTATCCTTCAACTACTCCAACTAAGCCTTGAGCCCTTGATGCTCAGTCGGTTCCATTCTGTATAGTTAGATAGAAATTGCCTAAACCCTTAGAAAACAATCTATAGTAAATTTCAAATCACTCTCAGGTGGTAGCAAAGAGATGCCTATAGTAAAGACATTCAAAAACGATTCTACTACTAGTGGATGGAAATCTTCACTAATAACCCTATATTCCTATAATAAAATAGGAACTTGTGTTTTGAGCTCCCCTTGTTTTTGACTAATTGTCCCTACTCTGCCTGCCTTGATATCCTACTGTTAAAAATGAATGCAGAGCTCACCCATAATAAATTTAAACATAACTATACCATAGTAAGAGTCAATTTAATCTCTTCATGTGACTAGCTAGTTCATACCCATAATCAGGTCAAATTTTATCATATAAAAATATTGAGATCCCTTAAAAAATATTATTCCCTGATCTCTAGTGAGAATCCATTGCATTGAGAGATGAATTTAAAATTTTTCCCAATGGTGTATCTATAGTTATTACTCTAATCATGAAATCCATGTATATGATCAAACAATTAACATGTTTTGAGGATATATAGTAATGAGGGGAACTAGTATCAAATAAGGTACTTGCTAATGTTGAAGATACTAGAATAATACCTCTCACTATTTATGGTCCAACCTTGCCCTCCATAATTGAAGGTTGAAATCCATGTAACTATCCTACTCATCTTCTCTATGATGTCACCTAACTACCCTGAGTAAACTATTCTACTAATAAGGGTTATCTAACCCTATAGCACCATGTACACTACCTCTACCACCTTGACTAGTTGAACTCTAGCTGCCAAACCAATAGGCATTATAAGACCCCCTTCCCACAGGCTTACTCTTCCCAACTACTCCATCTTCACAAGTATTTTTTTAACCTACATAACTTCTATAGGTCTCCCATTTTGAAACATGTTGAACACTATACTAGTGGCCGAGGAAAGTTTAGACAAAATAGTTTCCCAACTTACCACACTGATGATAGATCACCCAATTAAGGTCCTATCTATATGACCCTCTTGTCTGTGTACTCTCATTCCCACTTCCTGGGCTAATGTTTTCATAATGACACTTACTGATCTCAGAAATCTCACATAATGACCATTAAATAGAAACTACCTATCCAATACTGGAATCCTCCCATATTTCTCCTTCATCTATGATATCTTGTTCCACAACACCAACCAACTTATTTAATTGGTAAATATTTACTTGTGACTTAATCTCACACTTAAGTCCATCCTGAAATTTTTTTTCCATAGTTTTCTCATATCCTTCTTACGCTGGATAATAGAATTATAAATCGGTTTAGTGTGTGGAATAATCCATCATGAATATGTTCCACTAGGTCAAATGCTTGTACTCTACAGCTTTCTCTTATCTCAACAACTCTGGATAGAAGTGCGCCAAGAACCTATCCAAGAAGTCATTCTATAACATACAATTAATTTTTCCAGTTCTCATCTGAATTTCCCCTAAGGGAATCATCAATCCTTATAGCATATAAGTAGCTGGATTGAACCTCCTCTCATCTAGAGTCTCCAAATGTAAAGATATTGTTCCAATGTTCTCAACCCATAATTTTACTACCCCCGGTCCACCATCTCCAAAAAATGTATGAGGGTGATTGAACTGAAACTCCCTTGTTAAAAACAATTGTATTTTCACAATCTAGAGCAGTTTTCTTTCCATGAATTTCATGAATATAAAAAAAATCTCCCAGAACTGCTCCCCTTCATCTTCACCTAGAACCATTAGTACCTCATGTTCAATGACTGGAAATCCATTCCAATCCATGACCCTTGGTCGTCACCTCATCATGTTTCATAAAGGAATTTTCTCTATAATTCTAAACACATATCTTAGGTCTCATAAAATAAACATATATCATTTACATAAGTGGAATATTCATATTAGCTCAAAACATGTATTTTCCCCTCATCTCGCCACACAGTCAAATCTGAGGCACTATCACTTCCCTTAACCATTCTACTTATAGTTTTGGTTAAAAAGTGTAAAAACACGATAATAATCAATTCTCTTATTTAGAAACCCATTTATTCTCATTTCTCATCATTTTTTAATCCAATTTCTATTCATGTTATGAACTATTTTTCATTTCCATCTATGAAACAAGGAAATTAGTTCCATTTCAAAAAAATATCCATAAGTCATTATCTAGTGTGTGTCTAGAATGATGCGGGTAATAATAACACTGTGTGAATATAATGATCCATGAAGTCTCAACACTTTTTATATTCTAGGAAAAAAAATTAATCAAAAGTTCTCAGAAAAAATAATCACATCACCCCACAAGTACATCACCTAAGGTGAAATAATATTCAAGAGTAACAGAAAATTTCAATGAGAACAATCCCATACTGAGTACTCGGATTTCCATACATGAGTTCAAAACTCTCATGAACATGCTCATTACTAAGCTCCGAATCTTTCTAGTCACATATATATATTTCCCAAAAAATATGACACAAGAAGAAGAAATAAAATAGGACCTATGATACCACATTGTTATGTCCTATCCCAGGAGCCACGTTTCGGTGACCTGAGCCGGTCGGTCACATGACCTCATCCACTCCACTTCATACACTAGAGGCTTTCGAGTATTGGTAATAGTGTATTAATTGAGTCATGGGGATACTATAACCTCCTTTATGAGACTATTACACTATCAGAAGTAAATTACCAATAGTAGAATCATATGTAATAATAAATAGTACTAATGTCATAATATAACCTAAACCGAAAATACAATATTCAATCGAATGGAAAAACAGTATATACCCAAGTAATTTCAAAAGTGTCTACAATTAAACTGAAAATAAAGACACTAAAAAATATCAAGTGGGCCCCGAACCATGTCTGGTTCCCATCCGTCCAACGGCCCAAAGGACTTAATTTTTAATTTATTAAAAGAAAAGACTTATTTTAAATTAATAGGGGGGAAGCCAAATACATCATTGACATAAAACACATCACAACCTGAAGGTCAAGAGAAACAATCCAAACTTATAACACAATGAAACCCCTCCCCAAAAAATGGTCGTGGAAATATCTTCAATGATGCAAGGCTAAAAGGAAAGAAAATGATCTATGTCAATGAATAGGCCTGATCTGATGGCTTATGCCATACCCACTCAAACATCCATATCCACAAAGCTCTGCAATGATGACTAGAAGCTAAGGAACCTCCTCTGGGGTCTGATTCGTATGGTCGAGTCTGGGTGCATGCCCATACCAACAGAACTCAAAAAAATTTCCACCATTCAAAAAAACTCATAAAAATCCTAAAAAGACCATCCTAGACCAACCCCATCGTCCATCTCAGGACACTCTCTCCACCGTAGCCACAAAAGTCCAGAAGGCAGTTAAAAAAACAAGAGATCAGTTCAACGCCAGCTAGGACTAGATGACCCAACCCCGAGAAAATAGAACGCCACCGGTCGGGGTATCAGGGTCTATTTGAAACAAAAACGCCACTTTGGGAATGGATCTTCTCTGATCAGAACCACGATGCTCCTCCCTAGGGTCTGGAACAAGCCTCATAGTGACAAGGAGCACAGAGAATGACCATTTCAGTTGAAACTTGACAATCCAATAACCAAATCCATCCAAAATGTGTAGACACAACATCACTAAATTAAAAGCATGTCAAACCTTGCATAAGCTGAAATTGAGGAGCCTCACCCTCCGAAGCACTGCCGATATGTCCATAGCTACACTAGAAACCCCCTGAAAGCACTCATGGTCATGCCAGACTAGGCCCACTCAAACACATGAACTGTAGGAGGGACCACTCTAAACCTGAGATACTCCAGGCTGACCTTCGATGAACCTTCATGGATTATTGGTTCCAACCTCAATGTGGCTCGATGATGAAAAAGTGCCTCGTCAAGATGAAATCCAATGATCCACCAAGAAGAACCACACCACCACTGCAATAGATCCCGGCCCAATCCATGACCATGCCGATTTAAACCCGCCACCGCCGCGCGTGATCAATAGCTGAGAAAAGACACCCATGCCAAGTTAACCCACCTCCATCAAGAGAGATCTTGGCCCAAGAGATGACACCAACACCACCACAACAAGATCCCATCCCGAACGAAGACACTAATTCCAAGTCGAACCTGCCACCGCAGTGAGAGATACCACGAAGACACATGCCGATTCGAACCTCCCACCACAATACGAAGTCACCGCTGTACCAAGTAGATCTTGATCGAAGGGGGAAGGAAGAAATATTTAGGAAGAAACCTTAGCTTCCACAAAATGAAGAGGGATAGGTCGCTCTGAGGCTCAACCCCATGTCTCGTTCCCCCATCCATGTTCCATACTTAATTAGATATCCAATATAGGTCCATTTTCCAAATCCTATATGGCTACAATAATGTCTATTTAGGTACCGATCAAGAATCTCAAGTGTGGTGTGAGTACAACTCAGTGGGCCACCACAAACGATGTCTAAAACCAATTCAATCTAAAGCTAGTGTAATCATTTCTATAGTGAAATGAATAAACTAAATAAATAAAATGTTATCAAATTATCATTTATTCATTATTTTTTCATATTGACACTAGGTTAATCAAAGATATCCATACCTCAATACTTGCTTTGGCTCGTTCTACAGCTGTAAGTGATACCTAGGTAATATCATATATTAGTACATACTTAGACTCATGCCTTAAATCAATGTATTCAATAGTGATATGATATATCAGATCCTGATTCGACTAATGCCAGTGTTTGAAGTATTTTCATATGTAGCCATATCTCGGAGTTCATTTCTTATCATTCATTAAATTCACACATAAATTCCAATGTCACCAATAAAAAATTCTTATGTTAGATGGCCATTTTACTATTATTACTTTTTAATTTAATTACCATATTCTCATTCCATTATTCATAACTACAATGACCATGTTACTGTTTATACTTATCATTTAAATGACCAAGTTCTTTTTCCTTTACTCACAAGAAAAATGAACATAATAATATTTATACATCTCAATTTAGAATTACCATGTTCCCATTATTTTACACAAAAATAATTCTTAATTAATTTTTCACCTCAATTCCACTTCTAATGAAACAATTCTTCAAATACATCAATATCCTTAAATAACTTGACAATTAATTAAGTAATTGAATCCCATAAATTAATTAATCAACTAATTAACCAATAGAAAAATTCATATCCCATAATTAGTATTCCATAATTAATTATCTCTTTCTAAATCTCAACTCCTGATAATTAAATCCGTAATTAATTTTCTAGACCATAATATCAAAAGAACATAATTAACTCATAATTAATTATGTAAATTTATCCATTTCAATATCTTATAATTAATTGCTGATTAGATATCTATATTACATTCCCCAAATATCATAACCATTTTACCCAAATTAATTATATCATAAGAAAACCCCTTATCCTCATGATTAATTCCCCAAATAATCATTTAATTCAACATTGGTGAAATAAATCACTTGTTCAACCAAATTAACCCAATTTAATAATTAAATTGTTAAGTAATTATAGAAATTATACAAATATTCATACATGAATTAATCCAATATAATGGGAATTATATTTTTGACCACATATGTAAATTCACTGATATACATTTTTCCAACAGAAATCCTCAAAATCCAAGATTCACAATGATGTAGATCTGCGTTCCAGATATAAATCCCAAAATCACGATCAAGGATATCTATATCTTAAAAAAATTTAGATCTAGATCTCAAATCCAATAACTATAACTCAAAAATTAGGTTCAGATCTAATGAAATAGAGGATAACTTCAACTAAAATATCGAGAAAGGAGATATGAATCAGTCAGACAGTCATAGAGATAATATCCACATACTGAGAGAACATATGATCATCTATTTTGGCTTGGAATCTTGAAGAATAGAGGTGAAGAGGATATAGAACCCAACAAAAAGATATAAAAGAATCCAAAAACATTTATTCCTAGACCTAGGTCGAATAGGATGTTTTTCATGGGTTTTGGGGGTTTTGAAATAAAATTTTGGGTGATTAATATCTGTGTGAACATGTTTCTAGGAAGGGGTGAATGGTTAGGTAAACCATGTTCCATCTTGTGACCCTCAATATCTAGGGTGGCACATTTAATTGGGTTTGGGAAAATTGTTGGCTCTAATTGTGCACCAACCTTGAACAACCCCTTGTCCTCAGATTCCTTTTAAAACTCCACCCAAACACACCCCAATTCACAACTCTAATAAAATGTAATTAAAAACAACAAAAAGTACATGAAGGTTCGCTTGAGATAAATCTCGAAATTTTTCATATCTTACATGAGTAGAAGGGGACTCCATGAATATCATTATATCGAAATTAATATAATTTAATTTCAATGAAATGGTGGAAAAAATATATTTAAAATATTGGATAATGATGTTTATAATTATTCTTAAGAAATAAAATTTTGAATAATTTATTTTATTTTTTTACAGGTATTTCTTTTTAATAACATATTTTAACCATTTAAAAAAAATCATATCAAATATTTTTCATCTTAAGAAGTCAAGAATGTAAATATAAAATAAAAAATAAAAAATACATAGAAAATGGTTAATATTTTAAAAAATATTCCATTCACATTAATAGTGATATTGGTTTTATTAATTTAATTTATTTAAATAAAATAATATTTATTAAAAAATATTATTAAGGACTTTTTTTAACTATTTAATTTATCAATAAAAAGACATGGAAACAATAAAATTTGAATATAATTCCTTAAAAACATATAATAATTTTATGTATCATTAAAATGTGTGGGAACCTATAATAAAAAAAACATCTCGTGATTTAACATCACTTACATGATTTTATTTTCTACTTTATGACACAATGAGTCAATGATGTATAATATCTTAATGTAAATATTTCATCACTAAAATTAGCAATAATATACCTTAAAAATTAATTCATATTTTAAATAATATATTATTACTATCCATAGTTTTTTTATCTATGTAAAAAACTATTTTATACAATAAAATCAAGAGAGTTACACTTTCCATAATATCCATTTCTTCAATTTTATAAAATTAAAGATACTCATAACTTTTATAACAATCCAAAATATCATCAATATACAAATCACATACTTATCAAAATATTTAATGATAATTGTATACATAAGAACTATAAAAATAGATGGAGAATTTGACAACCCATTTAAAGTAAACACAAACTCATAATTCACATGCATAGTTTGAAATAATATTTTTAGAATTTCATCCTCCATTACCTTAAGTTGATAGTATCCAAACAATACATAAAACTTCATGAAATACTATGTTCAATGGAGATGATAAAAAATTTCATCAATAATAGGAAATATATACTTATTCATAACATTAATTTTGTTGAAATCCTTGTAATATTTGAAAATCATCATTAAACAATATATCTTTTTAACAAAAAATAGGAATACCCCATGGTGTGGTTCTAAAAAAAATGAATCATTTACCCATAATCTCATTAATATAAATAGTTCTGTTTTTTTATCAACACGATAATGGTATAATTTACATCCACATATTAAATGATTATCATCATATAGATATGTAATCAATGGAATAAATTTATTCATAAAAAAATTGAATCTCATTTCATAAAATTATTTATTTATCTATGAAATTTATCTTAACATGATAAACTAAAAGTATATAAATATATATAATTACAAAAAATCTTTTATTTGTAAGGGAACCGAGGTTTATAGTGAAATCCATTCCACAAATGATAACATTATGACAATTTTAATTTTTTATTTCCATTATACTACTCTAGGTGTTCTTACTGAATATCATAAAATTATTTTCTACTGTGAAAATTTTCATTTCACTAAAAAAATTCTTTGAAGTGAAATAATATATAGACCCCAAATAAAACAAGATATCAACGTAATTATAATAAACTCATAATATACATTTTATAACTTTGTTCGATGGCCTAATATGCATTGATGTAATTTCAAATCATTTAACCACACTATTCTTCTTATAGATTAAATGTTTCCCATCAATTTTGATCTTCCTAGAACACTCATATAAAAAATTACCCATCTAATTATACTTAAAACACATAATATACCTGTTATAAAAAAATTCATACCAGAAAAAAGATCTATTTATTTTAAACCATGATCCATATAACCATACATACAACATTAGAATCACATCATCAATCTCATAATTCACTCTCTATGATGTTTTTCACCAGACATGTACAACACTATAATCTTGATTTTCTTATAATTTTATTTTTATGGTATATTTCCTATTTCCATACATATGGATAATTTTTTCATAATATTGTGATAGAATACTTGATCATCTTCAAACACCATCTCCGCCTTCTCAACAATGCAAAACCATTTATCATAAATTATTAATTCTCAGGAAGATAATTCCCTTCAATATCATTGCTTCAACAATGATTAAAAATTATTACTTTTATAATCATGTTCATAGATAAAATTTCATGCATTATTTTCCAATCAGTTGATGTTCTCTACTTAAACAATCAACGAATCATCAATAATCTTCTTCAATTCCAAAAATATATTTTCCATCATATTTTCAACAACATTAGGAAAAAAATTTCTCAATGATAATACTATTAAATTTATCCCATTTGATGGATTTAATATAATCTCATTCTATATTATTGAAAACCATTGGTCAATATTGATTAGTATCCCCATGAAAATGATAAATAAAAAAAAGAGATAATTTTTTATGATCTGAATATTCCATGACATCAAATATATTTTCTTTGTATTTAATATATACCTCAACTAAATTTGGGTTAGAATATTCAATGAATAATTAAGTTTTTAATCTCATAAAGTTATCAGTTATAGACATGTTCATAAATGATATATCATTATTCACTCTAGAATGGATTTAAATACTATTTATAACCCATTTCAATTGAAAAATCCTAATATAAAGCTAATTAGTTCCATTTAAAACAATTGAATGTTTTGTATTTTGACTGATATTATCCTTTTGGTGCCTTCAAACACCAACTTCCACATTTCTTCTATGAAAAAATGTATGGTTAGATATGTTTAGGAAAATATAACATGGTATTATTTTAAATGAATATCATGATAGTAATATAGTATTATCTATTAATGGTATTCAATTCCACTATCTTAACATCTTAAATTATCTAATCATTTTCTCAGATAGACAATATATGCACATATAATTAGAAAATCCATATATTGTATTCTTAAAAAAGAAACAATTTTCATGAAATCATTTGGATATTTTAGGATTAGAGTGTGATAGAATTATGGAATGCTTCATATATAAATAGATATTAAATCAAAAGGTAAAAATTCCACTCATTATCAATTTTTACAATAATAAAAATCTTATAATGTATGATTAGTTTTATTATCATGAAATATCATCAAAACATTCATGTTTACCTCATCCAAATATGTTCCCATTTCAAAAACATTGTGAAAGTCATTTTAAATCATGTTATGAGAACAGAAATTTATGTAAGGGAAATATAAAAAATAAAGAAATAAATATATATTTCCATTAGTCTATGAATAAACATATGAATTGGACATTTTAGAAAAGGAAATTGAGCTAAATATAAAAAATTCCATACCATATAAATAAACTTCTATATATAAATCATTTAAAAAAATATTTCAAATGAAATGTTGAAAGAGAAAAATCATAAATGTGCCTTTCCAATTATGAAAAAAATATGAAACCTTCCTAAAAAAATTACAATTTTCACCATTAATGAGTAGCGTATACATTCATTTATATATAATATCAATATATTACTCTGTGAAATATTTTTTTAATAAATAGCTTTATCAATAATAAAATATCATATATTTAACATGGTATAACATTTTCACATCACTCTTTATATCCAAAATCTAATGATTATAGTATACAAGGTGTCAACTATTGGTATTAGGTATGTGGCCTTGTGGTTTTCCCGAAATTAATTTTTGTTTGTATGACTAATTGTTTTTCTCCATACCAGATATCCTAAGGATTCCTATAAAATAAAACAATTCCTTGATTAATTATTTAGATTATGATAGATATACTCCCATATACCATTGAAATTTTTAGATGTCAATGGACTCAAAATGAAACGCCCCTTATAGTATGTTTATATATGTTTCCATGACAATAATACTATGTTTTATTACCATATAAACCTTCTATAGTCGTAGTATGTTTTCAATTATTTTTTAAATGTGTGAAATGAATTAATTTAAATGTTAAATGTGTTATATGAGATTTTAATATATAGCACATGTCAGTTGTCCCATGTTAAATTATGAATTGTGCCAAGAGATTAATGGGATTAAATGAAAGGTTATATATTATAATAATTCATTCTGTATGTGTGAATGATGAAACATTCTTATGGATTTTACAATGAACATTACATAATGTTTTAGGATGGTTTATCTAGGGAATGAGATGGATTCCCTATCTAGGACATCCATGAATACCCAAAAGATTCCAGATGATTAAGGGATGTATTGGCCAAGATTTTACACCCCTCTTGGATTGAATCATTGTCTTAAATTTATTAGTATAATAGAGTCATGTTGTGTCTACATTCAATAATTTATCTGATAATTAGGATGCCTTTTATTATATCATTGTTTTGAGACTGATGTTATATGATTCCAACTAAATTTGAGTATCTCCTTGGACTCTAATTTTGTATATACCAAGGCTAGACGGGGAATATTTCATAGTATTGCTTGGATTATTATTATATAAATGATATTCCAAGGGTTCACCCCTAGATTACACTCAACCACTTTCCATTATCATCTACACTAATAGTGGTGAGTTGGTTTGAACATATATGGTCATGGAATTAATAATATATTATCATACTCAGAATAATTTTTTATATACCTCTAATACAATATAGTACTCTATATATATATCATGACATATGTTTAGATAAATCTAGATTTAGATTTATTCATGTAGTTTTGGACTAGTATCCCCTAGTAACCCAAACTAGATAGGTTTAAATTTATTTTACATACATTATATTATCATCATACATGAACACTGTTCAATTTATATTCACGGGATAAATAGTATTAGAATCCATTTTTTGTGGCCTATTGTGTTTTAATCACACAAATTTTTGGAAGAAAATTGGTACACAAAAAGTCTTCATGGATCAAGGTAGGGACAAAGGAAAATACCCAATAATGGATTCTTGATTCCTTGTAGTATGAAGCACTAAAAGATCATATTACTTGATAGTTCTCATTATTCTATTGGAGTATATATTATTCTATTTTTTTATTTTTTTCTGTAGAATGTACTATGTATTCCTATTACATGTTTCCATTAATCCCCATATTGTATATAGTCATAACATCATTGTATTTTGTGTAGCACTAGATATTGATTTGTCAGTTTATATCTGTCTAGAATATTTACATCAATTATTGTTCATATTCTATTTCGACTAAATTTTTTATTATTTTTACCTATGTTATCATCCTTATAATTATGGTGTAGTCTCACCATCATACAACTGTTGACCCTGACTACTAGATGGAATCCTCTGTTGTATATGGTGGCGTGCTTGAGACCATGTTCCTAACTGGGTTTGGAAACTTATTTGTTGAATCAACATAAGAGGATACATGTCTTGATCAAATTAGAGAATCTAGAATATGGGAATGGATATTAAGAATAGAGTTTTTCAGGTCTTGGATAGACTATAGTCTTGAAAATCTATGAGCATGTGAGGATAAGGGGTTCTATTTATAACTAACTGGCGGGGCACTCTTGGAATTTAATAGGGTAATAATTTAATATTAATATATTTCCATTTTATAATATAATAATATTGATATATATTTAGGTTAATGGTTAGTAATCCTCTCACAAAATAGAAATTTAACATATGCAGTTTTGGTTTTCACAAATATCACATTTTTTTATCCCTATTATCCATTTTTACAATTATTGTGATATCAATGTTATTTACTCTTTAAGATTAATGGAAGAAAATATAAAAGGATAATAAGATAGTTATTGTAACATGGATGGAATTTTAAAATAAATAAAATTCCCATGGTGAAATATAGATTTATTTGGAATTTTTAAATATTTTACTGAAATATTATTTCTTATAAATTTACCTATTTTAATTTTGGAAACTATAAATTTAATTTGGACATGAAAACAACCTGAAAATTATTGAATTTGAATATAATCAATTCAGAAAAACATAATATATTATATTTTCTTATAAAATTCATGGTAAACTATTACCCATCAAAAGACATATTATTTTTATAACTATCAATATTATTTAGTCAGAAATTTTACTACTTGTAAGAGAACTATGTAAAAATTGTATAAACAGACAAGGAAAGTATTTCATCAATAAAAAAATTCATTGAAAAAATAAATAATTCAAATATTAAATAAAAATTTATAACAAAATATATGTCACGTTTATCACTATCATGAAATATTATTTATTTAAAAATCAAAAGAGTGACACGTTTTACTTCTTCATTTACATGATTATTATATTTGTAAAAATTACAAATTAATGAAAAAATGGTCATATTTACAATGTTTGACTAATTCTAAATGAGGTAGATCCATACAATTAAAAAAATAGAGTTTGTTTACTGAATTTGGATCATTATTTCCTTATTTCAATCCGAAATTAACACAATTTACCTTTACAATTGTAATAAAAATTTTCTATTGTTACTATTTATAATGAAAAAAGACTAAATGGTAGAATTTACCAAATTCATAAAAATATAACTATTTTTTTAATATTTAATATATATATTTGGTATAATTTAATTTAATATTCTCCCTATAAATTGTGATGAAAAATTGTTTCTGAAAAATCATTTAATTATAAAAAATGTTTTTATTCCAAATTCATGTATACAATCAATTATATAAATCATAATTGGAAATTTTTAATAAAAAAGAACTAATAATTTTTTTAAACTAATCTAAAATTTTATTTTACAGTTTTAGTACTTGAACATAAAATAAATAATCCTATAAAAACAATATTTTTGACTATTTAAGGAAAAATTAAAACTTCGAGAAAATTATAAAAAAAATTACCAAATTATAAATTTGATATGATTATTTTAAAAATGAAATAAATTTTTCCAAATTAAAATTATAAAAATTGAAAATAATTACTTTAAAACCATATAATATATGTAAACAAATTTAGTAAGAATAAATATATTTCCATTTTTTCTAGCGAAATACTTATTAACAACATAGTGAATATATATCTATAAAATATAATTAATAAATATTAGAAAAATGAAATTTGTAAATTATAAAAATTTGTGTGATATAATTAGCAAACCAATATTGAATTGTATGAGACGTGGATACACACTTTACACACCTCATGAATTGTGGATCCAAATATGAGGGAATGGGAGTTGAATCCTTGAAAATCTATGTGGGCTAAAAATTGAATCACATTTTTAGGTTATGTTTATTTCCCAAATAATTTTTCACAAAACATATGAAACAATGTTCGTAGTATGGGTCCTAAAATAATATCTATCTAGAACCTCACATGGGTTTTCCACATAGTATACCATATCATGTTCTAACATTGTAGATAACACTATAAAAAATTGGAATACACATGGTTGCCAATATAAGTTATTCCAAATCAACCATAAGATGTGAACTAACATAGTAAACTAGGAGAAAGACCCCCCACGTTAGAAGTATAAGATTCACGTTTTGACAAAAATCTTGTGATTACCATTAATGTAATGTCCTTACCTAGGTTTGATACACTGGTTCCCTAATCCAGTGCACCATATTACATCAGGCATGTCTCCCTATATTCTAGAGGCTTCCGACTAGTATTGAGGGTCTAAATAGTTGGTAATAGGAAGACTATAACCAATTTTCATAAATTAATACAATAGTGTACATAAAAAAACTATTTTAGAGGCACATGTAACCATAAAAACCAATCTATCAAGATAATAAATTAAAGATATGCAATTTCAAACTAATGCTGAAAACATGCCATGACAATGTAAGTGATAGCTGTCAAAATTTAAAACTGAAAATAATGACTTGGATGAATCCCATGTGGTTCCTAAACCACATATGGTTACCTCATCCAAATTATATCCCAACTCATCCATCTATCCTAGCGCCTTTTCTCTTAAACTATCTAGAAAAATCAAGGTCCTTTTGGGTACCTATTAAGAATCCCAAGTAGGGTGTGTTAAGACATGGAAATTCCAAGGAATGTTTTTTCATAATTTTCTTTGGAATTTTACAAGAACGCAGTTTCTGACGGCGCCTGATTCCGAGGCCCGGTATGCCCGAAATTAATTTCCGAAGATTAGCTCGGGTACGTTCACTGAAAGAACGAGTGGGCTTTTCTAACTATTGAACCGGTGCTTGGAATCGAATTCCGAGGGCACCGATGGAATCACAACGCCGGTATTTTCTTAGAAACGCCTTTTCTGGAGTTGCGTTTGCTCGGGTGTAGTTTTTAATTTTTGGGGTCAAGTTAAGAAATAAAATAAAGTGCTGCGACAACTTTATTTTATTTCACTTAAAGCCACTTAAAAGCCACTTAAGCTTAGTTAAGTGGATAGGGTGGAACCCAAAATATCCTACCCACTTGGTAGGATATTTGTGAGGTGGGGCCCACACAAGCCCCACCGTTTCTTTCCTTATAAGTAACGCACCCGCGAAAACTATCTTTAATGAAAGTCAACAGTGCGTTTTTCTGGATAAGAAACGCCTCATTAAATTGGGCGGTTAAATCGTTACAATTAATTCATTGAATTAATTGTTCATTTCTTTTCTTTTGAAATTAAAACATGTCATGTGTGTTAATAAAATAATATAACTCTTATTTTATTTCTGTTGGAACTTGTGGCGTTGAGAGGATTTGGAGGAAAGCGTTCTTCTTCGACGAAGAACGTGAAGAATGTGAAGAATGCGAAGAACGCTCCGACCTCCGACGAAGAACGCCAAACCCTCGGAGATCGACGACGTGACGTCGTGTACCGCGCTGTCAAAACGTTTCTTCCACGATGATCCTTCTCTTTTATGACGATCCTCTTCTTCCGCGACGGTTAATTCCGCGACGAACTCGCGTTCGATGACAACGCTTGAGGTAGGGAATTATGTTTGAGAATGATTTTATTCCCTCGTTTCTTTCATTCTAAAGAAAACAAGGAAACACGGATCAACTTATTATCTAGTTGATCCGCACACGTTTTCCTTGTGCGTTGGGAATTTTTGTTGCGGGAAGTTGTGGGGGCTTCTTTTTATTATTGATCGTGATCTCATCTGTCACCTTTCTTGGTTTAATTTTGGGCCACCTGTTATCATACTAACTGGGGAAGGTCGGACCGCACGAACATGGCCAAACCTCCTTCCCCTCTTGTTGTTTGAGTTTGTTGCGGCACATGAATGGCAGCACTGTGTCGTTGCGCCACGCGGAAACGAGAAAAACGAACGCGGCGAAGAAGAGCGGCGCTGTTGCGCTGCACCGTTGGGGCCGAACGAAACCACGGGCTGAGTTGGGGCCGAGGAGGCGATTTGAAGACCCCGTGTTTTGTTGTCGAAGTGCGGATCGACGAACGATGGTGAGGAGGACTACGAAGGCGTTTTTAAGGCTTTACAGCGATGGTCAGGTCCCGGGATGATCTATGGCGAAGACCACAGGCAAATCGGACCATTGGAGTGCGTCCAGTGGTCCGCAGAGGCCCCCGCCGGCGTGCCACGCCTGCGCGGTGGCGCCGACGGTCGGGGGCGGTGGCGCCCGGCGCGCCGCCAGAAGAATCCGCCATGACCGAAGCCGCGGCGGCGAGCGATGGTCCCGCGACCGCGCGGGACCGGGGAACGCGGAACGCGGTAGCGCGCCGCGTCCGGTGACACGAAGCGGCCCCCTGCGCGAGCGGACCACGACTCCTTGGGCGCGACCGCTCGGCCAGCGCCGAGGCACCCAGGCCGAGCTGGGCTGTGCCCACCTGGGTAGGACCCGGACCCGGTTCGGGTCGACCCGGTTCGGGCCGACCCGGGGGGTGTTGGGCCGGGTCGGTCCGGGCTCAGACCCCCCCCCCCCGTTTTCAGACCCCTCACGGTTTTTCACTCATATCTTGAGCTGTAGACCTCCGATCGACACACCGTCAGCGGCGATGCGCCCCTTGGAATGAGACTGTCATTTAGGTATATTACACTCACGGTTTTGGAATACCTTGTGTTCGGCCGGGTCGGTTCGGATACGAAACCAACCGGGCCCTCGGAGCAGAAACAATTATATCTGGAGCTCTGGACGTCTGATTGATGCGCCGTCGACTTTAATGGATTCCTCTAAGTGAGATAGGTCTTTTGGCTTACTCCGATCGAGGTTTGGATGCCGTCGGAGTGCGGTAGGGTTGATTCTCTCATGAAACCAACCGGGCCTCTAGAATAAAAAAGACAATAACACACAGACCGGGCGTCCGATTGACACGCTGTCTATCTCGTTGATTTCCTCTTGATGAGACAGAACTTTTGGTATAATTCGCCCAAATTTTGGTTGCTGTTGGATAGTGGCCAGGTTGGATTGTACCCAAAATCCAATCGGGCCCTCTAGAACGGAAAAGCTGATATCTTTCAGACCAGACGTCTATTTGACGAACCGTCAGCGGCATTGGTGATCACGTTGAGAAACGGTCCCTTTGAGTTTACCCTATGAGAGTTGGGGTACAGTTGAGATATGGCCAGGTTGGTTCGCACACGAAACCAACTGGGCCCCTGGGACGAAAGGGCAAGTAACTCATAGACCGGGCGTTCGATTGACGCACCGTCTGTTGCGTTGAGACCCATGTGAGAGGTGGTCCATTGAGATACTTCTTCGTGGGACTTTGAGATACATGGAGTATCGACCTGTAGCTCGTGGAGAGGACCCTCCCAGAGATGAGCGTGCGGAGTACGGAGACCGTGTAGCCGACTGAGACCTGACGACTGCTTGACCGACTCGACTTGGAGTGATTCGACTAGCCCAGTGGACGGAGAACTACTTTGTGAGGTGCAGACCCATGGCGGACGGAGAACTACCTGTGTGACAATGCAGACCTGTGGTACTCATCTGGAGAGTACCTCTGCAGGCTACTAGGGGGTGTGCACTACTGTGTTTGGGTGGCATACCCCGGCGGGAAGCACTACTGTGTTTGGGTGGCTAGCCCGTGGTACTTGACAGGAAGAGTACCTCAGCAGTCATAGGATAGTGAGAAGTACCTCGGAGTCGTGACAGGACCACTGTACACTCCAGAGACAAATATCTTTAGCAGTTACGCTTTCGATAATAAAAATACTGGTTTGAGCTGAGTCTATGACCTTTGTGTTTCCTCATGATTGATATGGGTTACTTGATAACTTAGGTATATGTATGGGCATATACCTGGGTAGTGGTTATCCGTTGATTTCATAATCCTTGTGTTTCCTCATGATTGAGATGGGTTACTTGTTAACTTAGGTATATGTATGGGAATATACCTAAGTAGAGGTTATCTGTTGATATCTTCTTTGTGGTTATCCTTTTTGGTTTTAGTGAGACCTTGAGGGTCTCGGGGTCCCTACTGAGTATCTTTATACTCACCTCTGCACGGGCTATGCCCGCACCTCGTTGTGTTGGTTGCAGATGACGGGAAGTGCTGATGGAGGCCGAGTGTTCGAGGACTGGACGGTACCCGAAGGTGGACTACACGACGAGTCAGTACCAGGAGGTGGACTACACGACAAGTCAGTATCCGGAGGTGGACTTCACGGCGAGACGACACTCGGAGGAGGTTGACGGGTGAGAGAGTTATGGAGGCTATCTGTACCTACCCTTTAGGTAGGATCTGTGGTGGACGATCCAGGAGCTGCGCCATCTATACCTACCATTTAGGTAGGATCTGAGGAGGACAACCAAAGAGCCGCTTCCGTCCTTCCAGCTGTTGTCTTATTTGTTGTACTTTGTTCAGCTTTAGTTGTACTTTAATTTGGGTTTGTATTCTAGCCCATTTTCCTTTCAACACTTCTCTTTGTACTTAGTGTTTTACTTCCTCTCGTACTCTGTGGTGTTTTGTTTACTTTTATAAAGGCAATGCCTTCCCAGTTATCGGGATTTACTCCTTTTGTGCTAGTCGCCAGCCCCTGGCCTATGGAAGGCGGGCTTGGGGTAGTCACGGCACGGGCCCCGAGGATGGGTCGTGACAAATTGGTATCAGAGGAGACGGTTCTACCGCAGAACTTATAACTCTAATATTTTCATTCTATGAATCAATAGTGTTAAGAGTACTGATTGTTGTTTTCAGTTCAGGGAGTCCAGTGTTGGTGCGGGCGGCCGACGTATCCATACACCAGGACCCTGACAACTGATTTCTGACTTTGTGAATGAAAACACCGATTGCGTGTGTGTTTCCAGAAGTTTTTAAATGTCAGCTCAAACCAGGTCAACTCACCAGGTATAATCGTTTGACAGTGCCATGTTGTTTCTTTCAGGCTGAATTTTCTTGGACGACCAGCTAGAGCATAGAGGGATGTGCATAATGACAGCCTGTCGAGAGACAAGGCTTCAGTATAGGGCCCTCTTGCAGTTGAGGCACCAGCAGAGGCACCAGCGGTACTACCATACGTTAGGCCACCGATGCCACCTGCCCCAGAAGTAGGCAATGCACGCCACTTGAGCGCACTGCACATGTTCCAGAACCAGATACCACCCAGGTTTCCGGGGAGATACAGACCCGTAGGCGGCTAAGGATTGGCTGGAGGCTATGGTGAGAGTCTTCAGGCTAGTGGGGACGCTGGCAGACTTCATGGTGCTCTTTGCTGCCAGCCTTCTTCAGGCAGCAGCAGGCAGGTAGTGGAGCCACTTGTTCCAGTTTTTTGACAGGATGGACTTCACATGGGAAGACTTCGAGACCTTATTCAGGGTGGAGTTTGAGCCAGTAGCTCTAAACCCCGAGCGTGTACAAGAGCTTCTGCCTTTGCCGCAGGATTTTTGATCAGTAGCCGAGTCATATGTGGGTAGTAGACAGATGATGCAGAGGTCCAGGAGGACCAGACCAGCATTTGGGAGATCTCGGGTTTTAGGATCGGTGGTGCGGGGCACCCGGGGTGGGGTCAGATCCAGTCGTTCCAGAAATAGACAGTGTTTCTCCTGCAGCAGGAAGGGTCACCTGGCACGTGACTGTACGACCCCCCACACAGTTGATCAGCGGGTGTTGGAGGAGCCACCGAGACAGAAGCAGCAGCTGGTTCTTGAGCAACAGCCGAGTAGTGGACAAGGCAGTAGAGCTCCAGGAGCAGGTGGACAAGAGAGTAACTAGTGGATACGTCCCTTGTACTTCTAGTTCAATGTTGCTATTGTATTCATGTCTTTGTACTATGAGCTGAAATAATAAAAATACACTTATCTTTTGATGTTTGTTTTCTTGTCATTTTTGTTTGGTTGAAGCTGAGTGGTCCTGGTTAAGACTGTTGACTTGACCCTCACTTTCGAGATTTCTACTGGAGGAGACCCAGTGACCTCTCACGGATGCCGATAGTGTGACTCGACCCTTGGAGGTGACACTAACAGTTGGATCTCTTGATAGTTATGTCGATGCCTTACGACTCATCCATGGCATGAATGCATCATTCATGTCAGGATTGACTGTATTAGGCAATGGGCATGGATCATCCAGGGGATGAGACTGAGTTTCTCTTTTCGGAAAAAGAGAAATTTTTAGCAGCTCTTTCGGATCATAGGCAAAGAAGGTGCAGGTCATCCAAGAGCGGATAAAGACTGCACGGTGCAGTAAGAAACAGGAAACTGGCACCAGTCTTAGAGACTCGGGCATGTTAAATGTTTCAAGAAGTGGAAGCTTTAAGGAGTGATGAGTCTGCAAAGCAACAACATGGAGGCAGAGCTTGGAGAGCAGCATGAGGTGGTGTGCATATTAACATGCTACAACAAACCGCCTTAGTTATCCCCTCCAGGCTCAGGGAGCTGGAGGGCGGAGGAAGAGTGCGACTGCATGCGGTCAAGGAGTGTGACCCAATGTCTCTATAAATAATTCAAGGGACCGTCTATGTACACTACTAGCTACCGTAGTAACATGCGTTGATACGAATCATTCCTTCCTTCCACAAATCTTGTCCCATACCCAGAGTTTCTGGTAATCCATAGACCTGACCCTCACGTCTGGACATACGTTTTGAGAAGACTCGATAATCACACTTATGCCGACAGTGTGGTCAGACTCTCGAGGCGAGAGTTTTGGTTGAAATCTCTTGGTGGCAGCGTCGAGGCTTTGCGACGTTGGTTTGAGTATGGACTGGGAAATCACAGTTCATACACAAATTGAAGGTATTAGGAAAAAAGTCTGTGGTTTAACTATGACGTCAGAATGGGTTTTCCTTGGACGGTGAAAAAAAAGGAAACCCCAGGTAGCACAGGGTAACTCATGCATAAGAGGGTGTGACCGATCACTCTTGAGTCGGTCAACCTTACCCTCGTGGCAGCAGTCGTTTTGAGTTCCAGTTCTAAATAGGAGTTGGAGACCTCTGGAGTTCGAGGATGACGATCACATCCTTATACGGGTCTCACCTCGACGAGGTTTATAGAGATGTGACCATGGCGGCAAGTTATCTCCGAGGTTCAGCGGACCATCTTAGGTCCTCAGCTGGGTAGGTGGGGTGGCTTACCACTTGACCCAGCTACCTCAGTTGCACCAGGTGCATGAATACTTCCACGTATCTCAACTAATGAGATACGTGCTTGACCCTTCGCATATCATCGACCATGGGGAGCTGGACAATGGCGATGGGGTGTCTTTCACGGAGGTTCCAGTGGGGATAGAGGATCAACATGAGCAGATCCTACGAGGACGATCGATTAATCAGTTTCACTTTCTTTGGCAGTATGGGAACCTCCAGGTGAGCACATGGGAGCAAAAGGCTCAGATGCGTGCTCTGTACCGATTTTGTGACCCTAGTTTGTGTTGAAGCTTTACGGGGATGTAAAGCATTGAGGTGGTAGTAATTTTAAGACCCAGAAATTTCAAGGAAAAGTTTTTCTTAATTTTCTTTGGAATTTTACAAGAACGTAGTTTCTGACGGTGCCTGAATCCGAGTCCCGGTGTGCCCGAAATTAATTTCCGAAGTTTAGCTCTGGTACGTTCACTGAACGAACAAGCGGGCTTTTCTAACTTTTGAACCGGTGATCGGAATCGAATTCCGAGGGAACCGATGGAATCGAAGCACCGGTATTTTCTTAGAAACGCCTATTCCGGTGTTGCGTTTTCTCGGGTGTAGTTTTTAATTTTTGGGGTTAAGATAAGAAATAAAATAAAGTGGTGCGACAACTTTATTCTATTTCACTTAAAGCCACTTAAAAGACACTTAAGCTAAGTTAAGCGGATAGGGTGGAACCCAAAATATCCTACCCACTTGGTAGGATATTTTTGAGGTGGGTCCCACACGAGCCCCACCGTTTCTTTCCTTCTAAGTAACTCAACCGCGAAAACCCTCTTTATTGAAAGTCAACTGTGCGTTTTTCTGGTTAAGAAACGCCTCATTAAATTGGGCGGTTAAATCGTTATTATTAATTCATTGAATTAATTGTTCATTTATTTTATTTTGAAATTCAAATGTGTCATGTGCGTTAATAAAATAAGATAACTCTTATTTTATTTTTGTTGGAACTTGTGGCGTGGAGAGGATTTGGAGGAAAGCGTTCTCCTTCGACGAAGAACGCGAAGAATGCGATGAATGCGATGAACGCTCCGACCTCCGACGAAGAACACCAAACCCTCGGAGATCGACGACGCGACGTCGTGTACCGAAACATCAAACATGTTTCTTCCACGATGATCCTTCTCTTCCACGATGTTCTTCTTCTTCGATGACTGTTAATTCCGCGACGAACTCGCGTTCGACGACAACGCTTGAGGTAGGGAATTATGTTTGAGAATGATTTTATTCCCTCGTTTCATTCATTCAAAAGAAAACAAGGAAACACAGATCAACATATTATCTAGTTGATCTGCGCACATTTTCCTTGCGGGTTGGGAATTTTTGTTGCGGGATGTTGTGGGGGCTTATTTTTATTATTGATTGTGTTCTCATCTGTCGCCTTTTTGATTTCATTTTGGGCCGCCTGTTATCATACTAACGGGGGAAGGTCGGACTGCATGAACACGGCTGACCCTCCTTCCCCCCTTGTTGTTTGAGTTTGTTGCGGCACGTGAAAGGTAGCGCGGTGTCGTTGCACCGAGCGGAAACGAGAGGAACGAACGCGGCGAAGAAGCGCGGCACTGTTGCGCCGCGCCGTTGGGGCCGAACGAAACCGCGGGCAGAGTCGGGGCCGAGGAGGCAATTTGAAGACCCCGCGTTTTTTTGTCAATGTTCGGATCGATGGAAGATGGTGAGGTGGGCTGCGATTGTGTTTTGAAGGCTTTGCAACGATGTTCGGGTCCCGAGATGATCTCTGGCGAAGACCGCAGGCGAATCAGACCACCGAAGCACGTCCAGTGTTCCGCGGAAGCCCCCGCCGGCGCGCCACGCCGGTGCGGCAGTGCTGGCGGTCGGGGGAGGCGGAGCACAACATGCCATCGGAAGAATCCCCTGCGGCTAAAGCCGCGGCGGCGAGCGAGGGTCCCGAGGCCGCACGGGCCCGGGGAACGCGGAACGCGGCAGCGCGCCGCGTCCGGTGACACGAAGCGGCCCCCAGCACGAGGGGACCACGGCTCCTTGGGCGCGACCTCTCGACTAGCGCCGAGGCACCTAGGCCGGGCCGTGCCCACCCGGGTTAGACCCGGACCTGGGTCGGCCTGACCCGGGGAGGGGGGGGGGGGGGTTGGGCCGGGTCGGTCCGGGCCCGACCCCCAATTTTCGGACCCCTCATGGTTTTTCAATCATATCTTGAGATGTAGACCTCCGATCGACACACCGTCAGTGTCGATGCGACCCTTGGATCGAGACGGTCGTTTTGGTATATTACACTCATGGTTTCAGAATACCTTGGGTTCGGCCGGGTTGGTTCGGATACGAAACCAACCGGGCCCTCGAAGCGGAAACACATATATCTTGAGCTCCGGACGTCTGATTGACGTGTCGTCGACATTGATGGATTCCTCTAAGTGGGACAGATCTTTTGGATTACTCCACTCGAGGTTTGGATGCCATTGGAGTTCGTTCAGGTTGGTTCGCTCACGAAACCAACTGGGCCTCTGGAACGAAAAAGCAAATAACTCACAGACCGTGCGTCCGATTAACGCGCCGTCTATCTCATTTATTTCCTTTTGATAAGAAAAAACTTTTGGAATAGTTCGCCCGTGTTTTGGTCGCTGTTGGATAGTGGCCTGGTTGGATTGTACCTGAAATCCAACCGGGCCCCTAGAACGGAAAAGCTGATATCTTTCAGACCGGACGCCCGTTTGACGAACCTTTAGCGGCGTTGGTGATCACGTTGAGAAACGGTCCCTTTGAGTTTACCCTAATAGAGTTGGGGTACAGTTGAGATACGGCCGGGTTGGTTCGTACACGAAACCAATCGGGCCTCTGGGATAAAAGGGCTAGTAACTCACAGACCGGGCGTTCGATTGATGCGCTGTCTGTTGCATTGAGACCCTTGTGACGAGGAAGACCTTTGAGATACTTCTTAGTGGGACTTTGAGATACATGGAGTATTGACCTGTAGCTCGTGGAGCGAACCCTCCCAGAGACGAGCGTTCCGAGTACGGAGACCGTGTAGCCGACTGAGACCTGACGACTGCTTGACCGACTTGACTTGGAGTTAGTCGACTAGCCCAGTGGACGGAGAACTACTTTGTGAGGTGCAGACCCATGGCGGACGGAGCACTACCTGTGTGATAGTGTAGACCCGTGGTACTCGTCTGGAGAGTACCTCTGCAGGCTACTAGGGGGTGAGCACTACTGTGTTTGGGTGGCATACCCCGGTGGGAAGCACTACTGTGTTTGGGTAGCTGGCCCGCGATACTCGACAGGAGAAGTACCTCAACAGTCTTAGGTTAGTGAGAAGTACCTCAGAGTCGTGACATGACCACTGTACACTTCAGAGACGGAGCTCTTTATCAGTTACGGTTTCGATAATAAAAATCCTAGTTTTAGATGATTCTATGACCTTTGTGTTTCCTCATGATTGAGATGGGTTACTTGATAACTTAGGTATATGTATGGGCATATTACTGGGTAGTGGTTATCCGTTGATTTTATAATCCTTGTGTTTCCTCATGATTGAGATGGGTTACTTGATAACTTAGGTATATGTATGGGCATATACCTAAGTAGAGGTTATCTATTGAGATCTTCGTTGTGGTTATCCTTGTTGGTTTTAGTGAGACCTTGAGGGTATCAGGGTCCCTACTAAGTATCGTTATACTCACCCCTGCACAGGCTATGCCCGCACCTCGTTGTGTTGGTTGTAGACGACAGACAGTGCTGACGGAGGGCGAGTGTTCGAGGACCGGATGGTACCCGGAGGTGGAATACACAACGAGTCAGTACCCGGAGGTGGACTACACGACGAGTCAGTATCCGGAGGTGGACTTCACGGCGATACAACACTCGGAGGAGGTTGACGGGTGAGAGCATTGTGGAGGCTATATGTACCTACCCTTCAGGTAGGATCCATGGTGGACGATCCAGGAGCTGCGCTATCTGTACCTACCCTTCAGGTAGGATCCGAGGAGGACAACCCAAGAGCCGCTTCCGTCCTTCCAGCTGTTGTATTTTTCTGTTTTACTTTGTTCAGCTGTAGTTGTACTTTCATTTGGGTTTGTAATCTGGTCCATTTACCTTTCAGCACTTCTCTTTATACTTAGTGTTTTACTTCCGCTTGTACTCTGTAGTGTTTTGTTTACTTTTATAAAGGCAATTCCTTCTCATTTATCGGGATTTATACCTTTGGTGCTAGTCGCCAGCCCCTGGCCTATGCAAGGCGGGCTTGGGGTAGTCACGGCACGGGCCCCGAGGATGGGTCGTGACAGGGTGTGAGTATAATTCTTTTGGCCACCACTAATGGTGTCTAAAACAAGTCCATTTAAATAATTGTGTATGTGTTTCTATAGTAAAATTAAAACAATGCTTATGTTAACTATTACCTCATTATCAGTTAATATTTATTTAAATACATAAACCCTCAAGTTCCCGTGGATACCATAAACTCAATACCTTATTTTCTAGTACTAAATTCTTATCCATTCCAAATTAAAAATTAAGAATTCATTTAATAAATGGTATTGGATTATCTATTTCATTTCATGTCACTATTATTGCTAATTGGATCAAACATCTAATGGTAAACTCATTGGAATAGATCATCATGTCTAACACCCCATGGGTAATTGGAGCATCAGTCTATGTCCCACACCCCATGGGTGTGTTTACCCTCATTCATTGTACCATTCTAAAAATCACATGCATTACCCTTTTCACAAAATGGCTATTTGGAGAATCAGTATTTGTTCCACCCAGTTTCATTAATCAATTTAACGTGGTTTTTTAAAGCATCAGATCATGTCCTACACTTATAAATATTTTATACACCTGCACCACAATATCACATCTTTCAATATATCATTTTTTATCATGATTGATCTAAATTATTCTTCTAATCACTATAATTTTCATTAAATAATTAATCCATTTCGTCACTTTTATTAATTCAAGGATGCGCTATGTAGTCCGCCTATCAAGCCTTTATGATTGGTTTTTTTTTGAGTGTTGTCCGTTCATCACGAAGGTAATCTAGGATGAATATCTTCTATTAGTGGATTTCCCTTCAAAGTTATATTTGAATGCAGTGAATGGCTTGAAGTGGACTCGGGTGGCGCATTTTGGGCTTTCTAAGCCTCCACAATTGGATTTCAGACGGTTTGTGGGGTCTTGGGGTCTTGCAGCTCCAGTGGTAATCTCATCTTTTCATAGGAACACTTTCCATCTTTCCTTTTAATCGGAGAAAGATTTCATACTTTCGTGGTGTAAATATCTGCACTACATGGGAAAATGGAGTTTCTGCCGTGCAAGATATTTTCTGGAGTGTCATAGAGGGAGAGAGGAATCTTGTGCTGCTGTATGGATCTGTCTTCATGGGCTCCCGCTTATTTTTTTAATGGTGGACATCTCAAAACGGTTGGGTATTCTCTTGGGGGGATTTTTTTGTGCGGATTATCATGTGAAAAGTGGTGTGATATCCTCTGGGGACCATATTTGCGTGGAGTTAGACTAATCACTGCCACTACTGGATCACATCACCCTGAAGATACATGATTCGCTGGTATGGAACCAGGATATTGTCTACCATGTGTTTCCTATGTTTTTTCCCACATGTTCTCTTCAGGGTCATTCGAAGCAACTTTGTAGAAAGTGTCATCATGATAATAAATCACCGGTTTCTCCCCTCATAGAGGCAGCGTCTGAAAAGTCGATCCCAAATTCCCAATTGGAAAACATTCATGAGGAGGAGCAGTCTTTGATTATCTCTGCCATGTCCCGTGATTGTGTATCTCGGGCTACCTCCTTTGACAGTGTAGGAGATGTGGCTTTGTCAATGGTTTATGCATCCATGAATTACGCTCTATTCCCATCTTCAACTGTTGTCTTTTACAAACCTCTCCAGTTCCTCATAAAGTTTTCATGGTCATACAATATTTGGAATTTTCTTGCTTGTTGAATAGGGCTGAGAACATGGCCTCTGGAACCACTTTTCAATTTTTTCATGATATCGAATGAAAGGGGAAATGAGTAGGTTGTACTTTCCCCTACCTTTTCTCCTCACATCATGGTGGATTGGTCCCCAAATGTATGTAAAGGATTCCTTCCCATCTAGGCCTAATCTATCTGTGATTTTAACACTGTTGGAGGGGGTGACTAGATCGAGGTCTTACGTAATTCTAATGAATAGGTCTCTGCCTCTCTAACTCTTCAAAGTAGGAAGTAGGTGAAATCTGTCAAGTCATGTTCCCCATTGTCTTCCTTGACCAGAACCTATCAATCATCTGGATCAGGAGTCTATACGAGAGCTCAGTACAAATTTATCGAAGAGAGTTCTTATACTCACAATGTTAAGACCATATCGCTTGGGGCCATAACCAGGAACTTAGCAGGTCAACGATACCCATCTTAATTTGGAACACCTGTGGCATTGGGTCCTGGGTGAAAACTGATTTTTTAGCCCTGGGGGACAAGAATCAGAAGGTTGGTATAGAGGTGTTATTTCATGATAAACAACATCAAGCTAAAAATAATTTTTTTACTCAAAAAATTCAGATGTATGGGGCCATGCATGATGATCTGATCAACTAGAACATTTGTATCTTCTAGAGTAAGGAGACTAATGTGGATTTAGTTCAAGAAAGTGACCAATTTGTTACAGTGATGGTAACCATTGGGACTGAATCTCTCTTTTGTTCTTTTGTGTATGGTAGTCACGATGCTCAGTGAAGATAGAACTTGTGGTGTGATCTTAGTGACTTCGATCTAGAGAGTTGTCCTGGGATTGTTGGTGGTGACTTCCACATCATTTCTGACCTGTAAGAGAAGATTGGCATGAGTGTTTTACCTCTTGTTTCCTGCCTTGACTTCACTCATTTCATGTATGGAATGGGTATTTTGGACATGGGGTACTACATGTATCACTTCACCTAGTTTAATAACCAGAAAGGAAATAGGTGATGTAGGAATCATATTGATCAATGCTTAGCCAAATGCCATATCATATCCATGTATTCAAATGTGAGGGTGGACCATATGGTACGTGGTATTTCTGATCATTCCACCTATTAGTGACTTTTGTTTACAGGAAAATAGGGAGTGACCAATTAAGGTTTTCATAGAAGGGGATCAACACTTTGGGGTTCCACCATCTTGTGCAAGGGGTGTGGGAAGAATCGACTTAGGGTCATTCCTGGGCTACCACACATACTAAATTACATTGGGAAAAAAACCAACTGCAAATTTGGGTGAAAGGAATTCATAGATGTGATCAGGATTTTAACAACCATAAACAAGAAGTGGTGTGCCTGGACCTCATCCTGGAGGAAGGATGAGATGACCCAGTTTTTCACGATTTGTCGAATAGGAAATCCATCATGGTAGATATTATTCTCAAATAGGAACTCATGGTAAGAGAAAACGATGGGTTAAATGGATTCAAGAAGGTGAAAATAATACATCCTTTTTTCATGCATGTATTAGGTAGAAGAGTTTTCTAGTTAAACCAAATATTAGGATATAGGGTGGATCTTACTCGAATGATAGAGATGTGGTTAGAAAATTGGCTCTATCTCTTTCATTCAAAACCTTTTGGTCTGTCCTAACTTCATCATGATGAATGACTACATGAGTGGGAGTGCGGATCTTTTTTAGGAGATTTCCAGTCAAGTTTCCATTGAGGACAATACTTTCTTTGAGTCCATTCCTTAAAATGAGAATGTGTTTATGGCCATGACAAAGCTTAAGACAGAATGTGCCTTGGGACATGATGTTTTCCCTGTCTCGTTCTATTGGGGGTCTTGGGAGGCGGTGAAGGGGGACATTGTGGAAGCCATTCAGGATGTTTTCCATAGAGGTCATCTTTCTAGGATTGGATGTGCTACTACTCTATTAATGTTTCCAAATATTAAATACCCATACTCTATTCATCACTACAGGACAGTGGGGATGTGTGACTTCCCCTAAAAATAATGTCAAGAATTATTAACACATAGTTCTCTAAATATACTCCAAGGTGGGTTTCACTAGAGCATTATGGGTTAGTTGGAGGCCGATCGATTCAGGGGGCTATATCCCAGACAAAAGAAATGCTTAGAGATATTAATCTCAAGACTCGTGGATCAAATACGGAAATCAATGTGGATATGAATAAGGCCTATGACATGATCGAATGCAGTTTCATTAATAGGGTGATTTGAAAGACGGGTTTGTCTGACTGGTCTACAAATCTCATTTTCAGATGTGTTAGATCTTCTTGGTTTTTTGTTACATTCATAGGAAAATCTCATGGTTTTTCAATTCTACCCATGGGCTAAATCAAGGTGACCCACTCTCCCGTAAAATTTTCATCTTGATGAAGGACACACTCCGGCAGATGATCAACAAGAGAGTTTCTTCTAGAGATATTGTTTCTTTTTGTAGGAAAATTAATCTTCCCTCTATCTATCATCTGATGTTTGCAGATGACTCCATCATTTTAACAAATTCTAGTAGGAGGTCGGCCCGTGGGATCAACAGGGCTCTGGATGAATAATGTTCATGGAGTGTCCATATCATTAACAGATCCAAGAGAAAAATTTACCTTTCTAATAAATTTGAAACTAGTTGGGTCTCTGCATTGTGCAATGAGTTTAACATTAAGAAAATATCTTTGTCTTTGGATTACCTCAGTGCCCCTATTTCTTCAATAATAACCTGCATTAAATTCATTGATCAGATAGTGAGGAGAATTACTAGCCATGTCCTGAATTGAAAGAATCAATATCTCTCATTTAGAAGCTGTATTAACCTTGTCAATAGCATCCTATCAAGAATTCTTGTGCATTATCTATCATCATTAAAGTGCATAAGGGGTTCATTTATATAGTCCAAAAAAATACTATCATAGTTCATCTGGGAAAGTTTATCCAAAAGAAAGAATCATTGTTCCTCATGGAAATGTATGGCGAGACTTATTCACAAAGGGGGAATAAATGTTCGGAATCGGTCAAAAACCATGAACTATATGAATGTGTGGTTTTCATGCGAGGTTGTGGAGGAGAGTACTCTATGGGGAAAATCATGTATACAATAGTTTCAGGCACTTATTGGGGTGGCCATGGGTCCCCATTCTGGGTGATGATTTCCTTGCTCATTTTAACCCTCCACAGTTACTCTCAATGGATTTTGTGTGAATGGAACATACTTTTCTAAAATCACAATTGGACGGGATCCTTGCTAGCTTCCCTAGGTGTCATGTCCCTCAGATTACGTTCAAGGAGGCCAGTATGCATCCTGGCTTTGTGCATGCAATTTTAGATGAGGATCAATGGGAATTTTTGAGCTGATCTACAAAATTTTTGAACACGACAGGTGTAGTTCTACACCCTCCACCTCAAGGTTCTTCACTTCAAAAGATTTCCAGAGGACTCTTTTTCCTCAGTAGCATTCGGATTGTTCGAATATTATTTTATGGAGTAGGAAAATTCCATCTGAATATAAATTTCTAACTTGGTGAATCAGGAATCAGGTTGTTCCGACTAATAAAAAGGTTATAAAGTTGGGTATCGATCTCCCCTCAAAATTCCACGTTTGTACGAGGCATCATGAGGAGTCTGTGAATCACATATTATTTGACGGTGAATGGGATATAGATATTTGGAGCTTCGTTGGTGATTTTTTGGTCTTGCACTTTACTAATATTCTAGACGGAACTTTCATGGAATGGTAGTTCCTTTGGGACGAATAACTCAGCTGTGGAAAGACTATCGAAGGAGCTCATTTTTAATGTAGCCTGTTGGTGCATCTAGAAAGCGAGAAATAGGACCGGGTATGAAGGTATTACCTCCTTTATTAGATCCATCATCATGAGAACCAAGTCACTTCTATTGGATATGTTTAATGGTATCAACAACTGGGGATATGTGCCTTCATAAGAGATGGTTGCAAAGTAGAATTGCTCTATAAAATTATAGTTGCAGAGGGAATAGTGTATGGTGGGTGCGATAGAATCCTCCTTCTTGTGGTATCAAGATTAATGTGGATGATTCATGCAAGGAGGGGATCATCTGGAATGGAGGTGTGGTTCATGATTTCAGATGCAACATCCTTCTTGTCTTTTCTGCTTTCTATGGACAAGGGACATCAATTAAAACAGAAGACAAAGTGATTCTCACAGATTTGTAGTTATGCTAACAAGAGAATATTGATCTCTTTTAGGTGGATACTGATTCTATGATTATCCCTGACTCAATGCATTGAAATGTTTTTACTCCATGGTTTATTATTTACATCATTATTAAATTTAAATCCATTCTTGGAAACAACACTTCAGTGGTGCACACATGGAGGGAAGGGAACATGTTTGCAGACCATCTCGCATCCATTGCTATTACAGATCAAGGCCCTAATATCATTTTCTTCCATAGATCTCCATTTTTGATTCCGAAAGGGTTGAATTTTATTAGAGGCGCTGAGCTTGGTATTCATTACATTAGACCCATATATCATTCTTGGGTCATTTGAACCTTTTTAGCCTTTTGGTTTTTTATCTATTGGTACATTTTTCCTATTTAGTAATAATTTATCTTTGTTGATTTATGATCAATATCCAAACAGAAATTCTCATATTTGGGTAGCATAATGATGTTTTTATGGATCCAGACCTAAATACCTAAATCAAGCTCAAAGACACAAATATATTATGAATCTATATCTACATCTACAATCCCATATCTAGATGAAACAAGAATAGATTTAGATATAAAAAAAATAATGGATAACATCCACACAATGAACACTAGGATAATGGAGGATGAACAACAATGTATCGAGATGTGATCCAGGAACTGGGAGAGGATATGATCATTGATTTGTGCATTAAATAGAAAAAGAAAAGAAGTAGGATGACCTTGGAATCCTTCCATAAATCTCAAAAAATGTTATGGACCTCATGGAGTCAAATATTTCTCTAAATATGTGAGTTTTGGGAGTTTGGGGGATTTTTAAATTAATTTTCGGGCCACATAAAAAGGAATGTCTAGTTTCTTGGGTGGAGGTGCACAATTTTCCCTACCCATGTGACACTCATTATACAATTGTTTTAGGTGTCAAGGGTTTCTATTTTTAAGGAACATAGTGTGCCAAACCATGTTCTAGTCATGTTAATGCTCATTGCCCTTGGTGACACAAGACACTGGGATGGGCACATGGTTTTTCTCTAATCGTGTGTCAACCGTTCACATCCCCTTTCCCTTAATTTTTAATAGTTTTCACCCAAACCCACCCAATGTTAAAACCCAATAAAAATGTACAAAAATGAAATAAAAAATTACCTGAATTAATGTCCAATAATACACTAAAAACGATCAGGGTCTTAAAGTTTCCCCACATTAAAACATCTCATCCTCCTGCTGCATTCCCCTGTTTCTCTATTATTCCATGAAAAAAATATTGGGCCCCTGAGGCTTTATATATACTTCAATTTACTATGTATCCTCATCCACATTCTCATGTTTCCATAATTTACAAAATATCAACCCAGTTTTTCCCTATAACACTTTCTCACTTCAATCAAACACATTTATCTAATTATCCACATAAGAAAATATTATCTAAAGAACAACCTCACCCACATTGATAATATGAGACGGTTCAGGGTGATACAAATATCATAGTGATACATGAACAACATCATGAATTTTACTGTATTTCTATTGAAGAGACAATAGGTACTCCACCAGCTTGATGCTCTCCATATCCTTAAACGGTCTAAAAAAACTATGCTCCAACATTCCCTACCTCTATAACATAACCAATAATAAGATCCATTGAATTTAATTCATGATCAAACTCTATAAAATATCATGGTCATATCCATACATCATCCTATGAATTCTTCCAACTCTGATCCAAAGTTTTACATTTCTGAAAGAGATAAACTTACTTGTATATCTCATACATGAGACTCAATCCCAACAACTCTGACTCACCATCGTTCATACAATATAGTGGTGATCTTCATGGCTTACCATAAAGATCCTTGTATGGTTCCATCTATATATTTTCATGATAAATTTTTTTATAGGAAAACTCTACTAAATCTAAGTGATTCTCCCAAGATCTATCAAATTCATGAACACACAACGACAATGTATCCTCATGCATCTCTATAATAAATTTTGAATTTCCTTATTTTTGTGGGTGGGAAGACATATTGATTGATACCTATATTCCAAGGGCTTTCTACAATCCATTCATGAAGCATGATGTAAAACTTGAGTCACAATCTGAAACTACAGTCGGTGGAACTCCATGAATAATGAAAATCTCCCAAACATACATGTCACACAAATGATCCATCATGTAATACCTTCGTATAGGCAAGAAATGATTATTTTTTAGTTGATCCATAATAACCTAGACTGATTAATTATTCCTAAGCATCTTCATAAGACCAACAATAAAATCAATAATTACATCCACCCACATCCATTATGGAATGGACAACAGTGGTAGAAACCCTATAGATCGTTGATTCTCTTCCATCACCTATTGACAAGTGTATAATCATGTCACAAAACCTTTTTTTACTTTTTCATGCCCAGTTACCAAAATTATCTTCATAGATCATGGTACATTTAGGTCACACCTAGACGTACCACCCACTTCATGGAATGGAATTCCCTCATCAACTCATATCACATGCTCGTAGGAACAATAACCCGATTCTTTGAATTGATGATCTCATCCTCATCTATACTCCAATCAAAAGGTGACTCCCAATAATCAAGGATTTCCCCCAAGGTAAATCATTCAGGGACCTTATACTGCCTATCTATAATTCAGCACAAAAGTGTATACTGCACTAAAACGGATATGAGATTTATCTACATTAGACTCTCTTGGACCACAATGTGCATCTCATCCAGAATAGTCATCATCTCCCACTCGGTACTAGACTCCTGATCCTATTGAGTCTATGTTTTTCTTCTTAATGCACCAGTATCACTATTAAACTTTTTGGGTGTATATTCTATCTCAAAATCAAATGAAATCATATAATCAACCCATCTGTAATTCAAAATATTAAAATAACGCTACTATAAGATATAACTCCAGGTAAATTGATTTGTATTAACTATAAAATTTCACCCAAAATATAGTTCTTCCAACACCATAAAGCATAAACCACCACTTATAACTCAAGGTCATCTGATCTGTATTTCTACTCCGGTGGCCTCTACATATGATACCCATAAAACATAAGTCAATATTTTGTTATGATCACATATCCGATTAAGATTCGAGAAGAATCAAAAAACGTTTTGTTCTCCTCACATGGATCATGTAGGATCAATAATGGTGTGGACATTAAATGCTTATTTACCTCCTGGAAAGAACTCTCAAGAGTTTTTGAATATTCAAACATTATCCTCTTCTTGGTCAAATCCAAAATTGGACCTGCTAAATAAGAAAATACCTAAATGAATCTTTGATAATACCCATATAACCCAGGAAATCTATATCTATAAAAAACATCCCAGGGAAGCTCCCAAGAAACCACTTTATGTACACTCTATGTATCTAATCACAAACCTTATTTTGGGATGATGTGTTCCATGAAGTCTACATTATCAATCAACAATATACACTTAGATAACCTAGCATATTGGTAATTCCCCGTTACTATAATCAATATGATGTCATGATGTTGGTTATGATTGTCATTATCCTTGGAGGACACCAATATGTTGTCCATAAACACCACAACAAATTGATCCATGGATCAGATGAAATATTCTATTCCTAATGACAATAAATACTACTTGTTAATTTTTACCCCAAATGGAATGTGCTAAAACTAATATAGTTCATTCAATTTTTCAAACATGGTCGTTAGTATATCATAAGTCCGATCAATTGTCTTATGATACCACATTCTGTAGTTGATCATTGATAACACACAAGATCCTCTCAACTGCTCAAATATATCATCTATACACAAGATTGGAGAGTGGTTCTTCGCAATCTTCTTCATTTTCTTCTAGTAATCAAAAAGCACATGAAAAATCACATAAACCGTCATTGAAACCAATATATTTGGTCCCAAAGGCATTGTACTTAGATGGATAAACCATTTATCCTCCCAACTTCTTTATATGAGTCTTCGGTTCTTGATTTTTTATTGGTGCTATTTTGTATGGTTGAATAGATACTGTATTTTCCCCAACATGTGATCTATAGTGAATTCCACATCTATCTCTAGTGGTAGAACTAATATATATTCATGAAAACAATCCTAAAATAGTTCCATTACTAGTGAAAAAACATAATGTTTCACACCTTCATCACCCAAGAAAAGACTAGAAACATATGCAATGTGGTATCCCCATTAATAAGTAATTGGCCTGACTCAGTCTCACTGGGAAACCCACTCTCGATGGTGAATATAATTTTTACACTTAGGATATGTAAATGTTATTATCCTGTGACAACAATCAATGTGGAATTTGAATGAAACTATGAATTTCATACGCATTATTAGGTCAAATCCCAAAATGTAAAGGATATAGAGATCCCATATAAAATGTTACTCCCTGATCATTATAGAAAACAACTTTAATAAATAGATTTATCTATACAGAACTCCCAGTGGTGTATCTATAATAATTACCCCACTCAAAAACTCCACCACCAGGCACAATACATTAACAATTTCTTTAGACATAATGGATGTATAGGCCCTAGTTTAAATAAATTCACTAGAAGATATAGCAGATACAAGAATTTTACCTCTCACTATTGATGGTCTATCCTTTCTATCCATATGTGTGGGTTTTACTAGAAGAATATTTCATGCCCCTATTCCATTTGATGAAGTATAACTCCCCTAATTTACACCACACTGATAATTTGGGTACTCTTCTTAGGAAACATCATGTCCAATACCTATACTCCATTAGAAAGTATAACTATAGATTGCATACCGATATAGTGTTAAAGATCCCATTGTTACACCATTTTTCTATATAGATCGACCATAACTGGTAGTATAATGAGGGTTCTAGTAGAAACTATTTATATGTAGCATATTTCTGCAGGATCGACACTCCACTGGTGGTCGGGGAAAATGATTGTGAATGTTTCCTATCCTACCACACTAATAGAAATGGACTCAGGTTAGATCCTGTATAACTGATCCCTCTTTCTATAAATAATTCTTCCCACTTATCTAGATAATGTTCTCATTAAATTGATTCATAATCTTGGAATATTTACACCATTATCATCTAGAATAATCCATCTATTCACCACTAGAATCCTCTTTTAGGTTCCCATCAGATATGAGAGCATGGTCTACCAGTTCTATTAACTTCTTCATCCTGAAGATATCAACCTAGGATATAATATCACATTTAATCCCATATGGAATCATGATTTCCATAATGGTCTAATATCCTGCCAATTCTAGAGAAAAGTGCTACAAATATGTGATGTGTCCATTATTTTCCATCATAGACATGCTCCCCTACATCAATATCATGACTCAACATCTCTTTCATATCTCAGTGTGTCTAGATATAAGTGGTCAATGAACTTTTCCTTGATTTACATCCATTCCATAGCTTCTAGAATTCCATCATATGACTATATTCCCCACTAATGTTTCTGTTTTCCACATTAAATATAAGCATCTCACATGACCCTCATATCATCAAGAGTCTCTAAGTGGTCATTTATGGTTCTGATGGATTGAATCGAGAACTCATATCCCTTAGTTCCACCCTCAATAGTATATGATAGAAGGTGTTGCAACTCAAAATATACTATTAGATAAAACATTATTTCCACAACCCACCTTTGGTCTCATTTAGTGAATTTCATGAAGTATGTGATGTAATGCTTGAAATTTTCACATACATCTTCAACTGGCACTGTCGGTGCCTTAGGTTCTACTACAAGAAAACATTCTATATCCATCTCCTTTAGTTGTACTATTAATAAGCATTACTGTGGAGGAATAAATCTTCATATCCAAACACACACATTAGGAAATGGTTTATAAAGTTTACAAGATTACATAAGGGGGAAACAAAAAAGGTACACTAGTTTTTCCCCAAACCATGAAACACATTCAAAATTCAGGCTTTATAACTACCCCTGACCATCCTTGGACTAGTTCCTTATTAATATGGGTAAAAATATTATTGAAATTTAACTTTTCATATTATCAAACAATTTAATCTCATCATACATCATTTCAAAATTCACAGTTTCATAATTGGCACAATTTTCAATTAAATTTTACAAGAAAAGAATACCATTCTATGTTTAACAACTTACCATTAAACCATTTTCCTATGCGTTCAAAAAATGATTCATGTTACAAATTAATAATGAGTGCATAGAATTATTCATTCCAAATAATCTTTCATATCATATATGGACATAAATGAAAAATCAGAATACCCAAAAACCCATATTCACATCACAAAACAAGCGCATCACCCATGGTGAAAATATATTAAATTGTAAAAACATGAAAAAATAACAACAATCTCGCCCTATGTTATTGGGTTTTCCCTTGTACATGGGATTGCATATCCCAGGCATGAGCTCTTAACAAAGCCCATAATGTACTGAGTCTCCTATCTTCCTTTCCACAAACAGTAAAAAAATAAGAAGATTGAAGAATAGATATCTGATACCACTTTATAATGTCTCAACATGGGGGCCACACACCGGTTCCATGAGAAGGTTTCCCACCTAACCTCAGGCACACCTACATGTATGCTAGAAGTATACAAATAGATTTTTGGGTCTAATAATTCAATCATGGGGAGACTATACCATCTATTATTATAGTAATACACAGTCGAAAACAAACAATTAATAGAGGAAGCATATATAACTATAAAGGAAACCATTATCTCAAGATAACCTCTATTGGAAATATAATATACTAATAATGTAAAAAAAACACCATTATAGTGTACATGAAAAGTGTCAAAAATGAAAAATTAAAACAAATACACTGATGAATACCATGTGGGTCCAAAACCACATTTGGTTCCCTCTTCTATCCTATATCCCAACTCATCCATCTGACTAAGGGCCTTTTCCGTTAACCTATCAAAAAATCACAAAGTCTATTTGGGTACTTAATAGGTTTCCCACGTAGGGTGTGATAAAAACTCATTAGGCCATCACCTATGGTTTATAAATAAAATCTAGTCAAATAATACTATATGTCCTTGTATAAATAAATAATTATAATGAATATGTAAATATTTATCACATTATCAATTACACATTGTTTAATTACATAATACTCAGGGTTCTCGTGGACACTCGAAACTCAATACCTTCTTCAGCACATGTAGTAACCTAATCCATTCCACATTATCAATTAATAACTCATTTCATAAATGTTCATTAATTATCCATTTAATTTCATTCATTTATTACAGCTAATTGGATCCATGATCTAATGTCAAACTCATGGGTGTAGATTATTGTGTCTAACACCCTGTGTGTATTTGGAGTGTCATTCCATGCCCCACACCCCATGGGTATTTAGAGGCCTAGTCCATAAACCATAAAAATATTCACATGCATGCATGTTTTCACACTATGGGTACTTTTATAATCGGTATGTGTCCCACACTCATTCATTAATCAATTGCAAATGGGTAATTAAATAGTCAGTCCATGTATAACTATATCATTTCAATAATGATAAATCAATAATAATATTCTTATCACTATAAATTTCATTAATTAATTCAACAACAAATTAATAACTTTCATCACCTTAATTATTTCTAAAAATAATTATATATATCTAAAAAATTATTTATTTCCACAATTAATTAAGCATATTCCTTCCATTGAAAAATCAAAATATAAAAATAATTAATTCAACAATTAATTATTATTATTGTCAATTCCAATATTATAATAATTCATTCATCATTTATTTTCTTCAGTTTCACAATTTCATTGTTCAATCAAATCTCTAATTCCATAATTAATTAATTGAACACATTAATTAATTAATCTTTGGTATCTAAACTCACAAAATAACACTAGAAATTAAACAATCACATACACATAAACAATACTAAGAATATTTGATTTGAATAATAGACCACCTTCTCTAAATGATGATTATCAATCTGAAAATGGATATCATCACAATTGGACATCAAAATTATCACGACCCATCCCTTGAGGCTCGAACGTGAATACCCCAAGCCTGCCTTCCATAGGCCAAGGGGTAGCTAACTAGCACCTGAAGGCTTTTCCCGAATAGAGAAAGAATTGTATTAGAGGACTGTCCACACTCAATATGGACAACTAAAGTAAACAACCAACAAAAGTAAGGTATAACCATGATATTAAAGTACAACCACACATACAACTGAGAACTGAAAATATTGGGCCAGAATACAATCCCTAGAAGCTGTAATGAAAGTAAAAAACTGTTTCATCTTCTCTAGAGCTCAACCTGGAGGCTAGTTTCTATGAGTCTAAAGTCAATGAAAAGGATCTCAAATGCTCCCATAACACCAAGCTCCACTAAGCCCCAATCCTCCAGAGTCTGCCTCGTAGCATCAGTAGTATGCACCAGGCACACACATGTGGGCAGAGCCTGTGTAGGGATGAGTATAAAGATACCCCGTGGGGGACCCCAAGACCCCAGAAGGTATCCCAGTAATCGAAAAAATAAAACACCACAATAAATACCACAAATGTAATATCACAATTATGATCTAAATCGTGATGTACAAAGTAAAATAGACAGCTCACTCTAATGGTATAACTTCAAGGTTACTGGGATAGGGATAACTAGTCACAAAGCCAGATCATCCTATCCATAGTAACTCCATTGCTGAACCATATAGGTCACAGTATGCAGACATGTATTGGTTTCTAGATGCAGACCCTTATTGGTCGTTGGTGCTGACCATTATTGGATGCTGGTTCTGACCTGTATTGGTCACTGGTGCTGACCCATATTTATCGCTAGTGATGACCCGTATTTGCCAATAGTGTGGACCCATCTTGGACTCTGATGTAGAGGTATGGATTATTAGTCGTACAACTTGATCATCCCACTCTGGAGTTTCTAAAGATGACCTACATTGGTCTCAATTTTTTCTCATGTCATAGCCAGCCACTGGATTCTCACATGAAGCACACCTGATCTCTAGAAGAATCTAATCCTCAAGCCATCGTTCCTTTTTCTATTGGTACAAAGTCCCACAAAATAATACCCAAGGGTCCACCTCATCATAGGGGTTCCAACAAGACAGATCACGCGTCGATCAAACGTCGAGTCTCTGCGATATGGGCCGTTTTGTAAAAAAAGCCCAGTTGGATTCAAGTTTGATCCAATGCTACTCGCATGTCAAACTCAGTAAAAACTCCCTTAGTGTATCTCCAATGGGAAAACTTGACACAAGAGTTCTTATACCATAGACGGTGCATCGATCAGATGCTTGGTCTGTTAGTTACACCACTTTCAGTGAAACAGGGGTGATCGCATCACGGTCCAGCCCAGCTCGGTTGGGCCTTTCAGAATATACCAAAGGGACCTCTTCCCAAAACAGGTTCCAACTCTTCTGATGGTGTTTCAAACGGACACCAAGTTCATCAGTTACATGTGTTTATTTATTTTGGGCCCGATTGGATTTTGTCCTGGTCCAACTAGGTTAGGCCAGCCTGACACAACAGGTCACAAGGTCTACCTAACCCCGCCTGGGTCTGGCTCGTTAAGGGTCGACCTAGTTCCACTGGGTTCAGCCTGTCAGTGTCATCCAGACTGGTTCATGGGCCCAGGCCATGGTTGGCCTGGCCAGCCAGGTGGGGATCATCCCACCCGTGCTGGCCCGCTATGTGGGACCAGCCTAATATCCCTGAAGGAAGACCGCTTCACCCAGCTGGCCCCGCTGATGCGTGACCATTTTGTCTGGTGTGACGCGGCGTGGGGTCCACGCCGCGCACTCCTGCTGTAGCCCACTGTCTATGGTTGCTGCTACTGGTGGTGCTTGCAAGCACTACCCATCTCCCACATGGTCGGCTTGTGCTCGTAGCCTGTAGCACCCGTGGTGCGCGACAACACTCCTCCTTCCACCACCCACGTCCGATTTCCGCATACCTCCTCCAGCCACTGCCGGCAGCCGCCGACATGGCGCCCTAGTGGCTGTTTCTACGGGCCGCCAGAATGTCACAGTTTTTTCACAGCCCTCAAACACCTTGCTACTGCATTCGTTTGTCCTCCATGAAGAACACACCTAGGACATTTTTAGTGGAGGTTAAAGGCCTTGTTGGTTCCGGCCCGCTCCCTCAGTGTTAGAGTTTATAATGAGGAATAATTAATAATAACAAAAGTAAGAATAATCCCTGAGTTAATGGTCCTGTAACAACCATTAGCATGATTAAATGAGACATGGATCAACCAATTAGTTGGTTAGTCTGTGTTGATTATATTTTTCAATAATGGGAAGAGAGGGAACATCTATGAACATAAACCCTTGCAATTTAGGAAATTCATTGTAGGACGTTCATCCTCGTGGGTTTATAGAGTCGATGACGCTTCCCCATTCCAACCAACGAAAGGAGTTCTTTTTTGTTCTTCATTCTTCACTGAGTTAGATGTGCATTAGATTTTTTATCGAGAATCCCCATTATCCTCTCTTCTGGTTTTTCCTGAAACATCGAACTATTTAAAGAACCACACTAAAGTATTTACACATTGATATGATGTCACATCCTTACGTTGTTTAATTTATGAAACAACATCACAATTTTTCACTATTAAATTCACTGCTACATTGTAGAATATGGGTCATCCATGTGTTGCATTAATGTTCCCCATCGTCGCATCATCACTTCCCCGCACGGTCACTCTCCGCCACGCAATGGAGAGAAAAGAGTAAAATAATTTTTCATAGTTAGTTTTTCTATTTTTCTCAAAAATCCCAAAAATTAACTTTTCTGATCTTCCCTCACCATCTGAAGTAATGTGGTTTCTAGGTGAATCCCGGTGTTTCAGATTCAACGGTGTCCTTATATTTTTAATCTGAGCACTGATTCAAAAGATAGTAAACTCTGCCCACACATTAACTAAATGTACCTAAAAAAGTTAAAAAATTATTAAAAGTCAGCCACAACCCACACCTGTTGAAGTTAGGCTCTTCCCAAGGGAAAACATTCTCCACGAATCCAATGATACTCTACAATTTTCATTCCTAGTTATGGTTTAGAAGTTATATAATTTAACAATAAAATATTTTTTACATAATTATTTTATTTATATAAAAAATATAGCTTCCACTATTATACAAGACTATCCAATGTTAAAGCCTGAATATAAAAATCATACCCTAATGAGTTCAGCGGTTGTCTCAAATTTTTAATCCAAGTCACCCTTAATTAGTTATAAGCATTTGAAAAACAAAATAATTTTATTTAATTATTTTATTTACAGATATTCCATTTTCGGGTTTTCTCACTTGAAGATTGTCCTTGTAAAACATGGAACCCAAAAGCTCAGAGTCGGTGCATTATTACATATCATTATCATGATCACAAAAGTTCAAGTCTCGAAATACCGATTAGTATTGTAGCCTTGGAAGTAATAGATACATTCACAAGGTATAAATTACATCATAAAATGGAAAACTACAACAACATTGTTTCCATAGACAACACTGAGATCCCATAGACTATCCCTATAGGTCAGTCATAATATACTTTTTCGGATCCTGGGAAAAATAAAACATAGAAATGGTTGTGCTCATATGCTTGGTAAGGATAACAATATAGCATAAAATTTCATAAATAAACATAAAAATTTAAAAAAAATTACAAGACTAAAACAAAAGTATTTTAAACCTGAACTCCATCTTAATATGGAAAAGATAAAATCAAAAAATTCGATTTACATATTCACATGGATATTCTACTTGTCTAATAATCACATGAATTATCAATAGCCACTTTCATAATGATAGAACGCATAATGCCAGACTTTCATAACCACATAATCAAGGCCTTGTGCCAAGACTACAAAAAATATTTTTGTCAAGGCCTTAGGCCAAGACACTAGTTTGTCCCATGAGACCTATCTATGCATCTAGGAGCTATAGTGGGTTCCATCCATCACTTACTAAGTCCAATTCATTCCTCATTTGAAAAAGTTTAAACATAACATATTCATTCGAATAAAAACTAGCATACTAAATTTCAATACTTTATCCCTAAACCATGAATGTTATAAAAATAACACATACACAGTCAAACATATCAAAAAACCTTCAACACAGTATATAATTTATGTGTCATAATAATTAAACTTCAAATAAGCCTAAAATCCATCAAAGGATGTTAACATAGATGATATCAAAACCTTTTTCTAGATATATATCTCTTACTATTTTGAAATCATTTAAATGTCATATAATTTTAAAAGAAAAAATTTATTTTTTAAAATATTATTTTAAGCTTTTAAGGGAAGCTTATACATTGTTATAATGGTGGTAAAGAGCCACACCCACTGTATAAGTTAAAAACTCATTCATACCTTTATTTTGTCGAAAAGGCCATAATGTACCTTGTTTGGAAAATGAAGGAAAGATTGCTTTCAAAAAAATTTATAAAAATTTAAATAATGGAATAAATGACTTTAACCCATAGTATAGTAAATAGTAAAAATGTTTTGAAATACATTTTTATGAAATATGGATGTGGATGATAAAGATTTCGTAGTAGACACTTACATAAAAACAACCTCGGATAATAAAGAGATTGTGAAATTAACCCTTACCTTGTAATTTTCTTTGGTCTAGGGTAGGTGAACCTCCTGTATAATGGTTAAATAATTGTAATTAAATTACACTATAATCATATACATTAATATGATATCATATATGATCTTTTAACATTGCTTTGTTACTAATATCGTACTATTATCGTCGTTTCGGGTGTTAACTGATTCATTTTACATTATATTAATTATTATGTAAGTAATGTTTGTTATGGATAGGATGTATCTTATTCATATTAAGAATGATATTAAGTCTTTAAAAATTATTTTTTATCATCTAATGAAAATTATTCTTGAATAAATTATGATGGGGAAAGAATCTCATCGCGTTCGTGGGGACGGTAATCCGTACGCATGCACGGGGGACAATAAAATTATTTTGATATTAAAATAATATATAATTATATGTTATATCATATATAAAGAATAATTATCATGTTATATTTTTTATTTAAATCAATTAAACATCATCATTATACCCATCCAAATAATAATGTATTGAATAACAATTACACCACGACGTAGAGACGGTAAGTCGTACGTAAGCACGTATGGTGACATGTACTTCAAAGTATGGATAGAATATTGAATATGGTTGTACAATATTAATAATAACATCATAGTATATAGAATATACTAGATTTAATATTTTTGAGTGGAAACAAAAAGGAAAGAGTAAGTGGAAGAAGAAAATAAATTGAAAGAGGTGTGAAATATTTACCTCTTCTTTGGGTTCATCCTTTTGATTAGATCAAAAGGGCTCCATAGGTTGGAATTATGACTAATGAAAAGCCTCCATGATGAAGGGAGGATAGTTTAGAGGGTATATGGCAGGGGTTGTCTGAGCCAAATGTATTTGAAGGTGTGAATTAGAGAGAAGGGGAAGTTCCATTTTATAAGAGGGGTGAGGGACACCTTAGAAAAAGATAGAAATATTATTTTATAATATAATAATTTTCGATTTCTAATCGCTCAATGATGAATTAGTTAAAGGCTAAGGTGGTTATGGGTCTAAAAACACTCAACCAATAGTTTTTATACAAGTTTGAGAAACTATATTAACTTTATCTTTTAGATTGAACTTTTAGTTAAATAGTTTGACATTTACCATGTCTCTTTGTATTTTTATATTATTTGGTTAATAAACATACTATAAAATACCAATATAACCCCAAGTGGATCATTAATGATACAAATATCATTATATAAGTCTTTTGGATGATCCATAGAGATTTTTTAATATAATATCAATTAATAATATAATATTTTTTTTAAAAAAATCTTTATGTAAATTTTGACACTATATGGTATTTTGTTTTTTCTAAATTCATAACAGCATTATTACTTCAAAAAGAATTCATCTAACAACCCTAAAATATCATATTAACCTTGAAAAATAGTGTAATATATAAAAAGTCTAAAATTACATTTATTTGGATATTTATAATAACAATTGTCTTAATATTTCATTAATTAGGTAATTACTACATCATCATTGTGTCATAAATAAATTTAATTATTTAATTTCTAAAAATTAAAAATAAAATACCATTATGTAAGAAATATTTTTGTATTTGTAATGAATTTTTATAGTCTAATTTATCTTATGTATAACCCTATATTGATAATGTTTATTTATTAAACTTTGAATGTAACACTTTTAACTCTTCTTTGAATTAAATAATAATATACGTCATAATCTAATATATGTGGATTTAAAGGATAATATTTTATTCCTAATGTTGTTTAGGTAGAATTAAACTTATCCAATACAATTAGGATATGTTTTAGTGTAATAATAATATCATTTTACCCTCAATTACCCTATTTAGTTTTAACTGTGGTAAATAAAGTAATAAGTTACTATTCAAAAAAAATTATTTTCTTCTTATTGAACCTCATTTTACTTGCTAATATCAAACATTTCTCTCGGATTTTTTAAATTCAACTCACAGAAGCGGTCAAATGAAGTTTTATGTAAATTTTCAAATTCTTCTAGGAGGTGGGTAAAACATGGTAAAAAGTTCAATAAACTTTTTATATATCTGAAATTATTATAAACTGAATATAATGAATTACATTGAACATATATATGTATTATGTATCTATTTTTTTAACTAAAATAAATATAAATAGAATAAATAATTATTTAAATAAAAAGTCAGTTTTAAACAATAACCCAGTGTTTTTCACTATTCATAAAAAATTGAATGTTTTCAGAAAAATACCCACAATTCACCCGAAGCTAATTTCGAAATTCCGAATCCAAGAATGAAGACCATTTTGAAATATAAAATTTATAAATTTTCAAAAAATGAGTATTAATATCCATAACATCTAGTTTTATTGGTCGTGATGTGTTAGAATCTCGATGTTCCGTACAACTCAACCTATTGCATTATTCAACGGGAAACATATCGTGGAAGCTTGGGGTTACATTCTCCTATCCTTAAAATAATTTCATCCTCAAAATTTCTAGAATATTATTGCATAAAAGACTCGGGAGTTTCTTCATCATAAGTCCCTCGGGTTCCCACGGTGCATCTTCCATCTTATGGTTTCTCCATAGAACATTTACAAGAAGAGTCGCCCAGTTTCTCGGAACTTGTTCTCTTGTATCAAGAACATTGACAGGATCTTAGAAATAAGACAGATCAGGTTCCATTTCAAATTCCTCATAGTAGACTACATGAGTTGGGTCAGGCATGATTTTTCTCAACAGTTATACATGGAATACATCGTGAACTTTAGAGAGACTTGGCAGCATTGCCAAATGGTAAGCTACAACCCCAATTTCTTCTAAAATTTAAAAAGGTTCGATGTACCTGGGACTTAATTTTCCCTTCTTACTGAAACGTATAACACCCATACCTGTAGAAACCTTCAAGAAAACAAGATCTCATAAATGAAATTCCTAATCCTTCCATTGATTATCAACATATCTCTTCTACCTACTTTGAGCTTATTTGATGTGGTTTTGGATTACATTCACCTTAATCATCATTTCCTCCACATGTTTTGGGCCTACCAGTTTTATTTCACCAACATCATCCCAACAGGTTGGTGTGGAACATCACTTTCTATATAATGCTTCATATGGTGCCATCTAAATACATGAATGGAAGCTATTATTATAGGAAAATTCTACCAGAGATAGATTTTGAAACCACATACCTTGAAAGTGAAGTGACCAAGATCTCAACATGTCTTCCAAAATTTTAATGGTCGGTTCTGATCGTCCATCAATTTGAGGGTGGAAGGCAGCGCTAAAATGAAGTTCAGTATCCATGGATTTCAGAATACTTTTCCAGAATCTTGATGTAAAACAGGGATCACGATCCGAAACAATCGATAGTGGTACTCCATGAAGTCGTACAAAATCATTAATATATTGTCTTTCCAAACATTCAAGTAGTAAATCTTCTCTTATAGCACGAAGATGTGCTAACTTGGTAAGAAGACTAACAATGACCCATATTACATCATTCCTTCTAGGATAAATTGAGAGTCCAATGAAAAAGGGCATCATAATATCATCTCATTTCCAATCAGGTGTGGGATTAGGTATCATGACTCCTCCTAGCTGTTGATTTCCAGCCATAACTTGTTGACAAACCATACATCTTGAAACAAAATAATCAATCTCCATCTTCATGTTGTCCCACCAAAAATGTTCCTTCAAATATCTATACATCTTAGTGCTACCAGGGTGTATAAAGAAATTGGAACTATGAGCATCATCCCAAAATTCCATTTTTAGATATGGTATATCAGGAACACAAAGTCTCCACTAAAATTTTAAAATTCCATCTCCATACAAAAATTCACTTAATCTTCCATGATTCACATCATTAATCTTCTTTTTAATCTCTTCATCATCGGTCTATGAACTCTTTATACTTTCTTGTAAAGATGGTTTGGAAACCATTTGAAAAATAATTAATGTTTCACCTTCCATGGTTATTCCCATATCCATATTTACTAGATCCATGAAAATAGGATCCCTTTCAACTCTCATCTTGTTCAAAACTCCATGATCTTTTCTGGTCAAAGAATCTGCCACCTTATTTTCCTTCCCTGGGTGGTAGTGTATCGTTCAATCATAATCCTTGAGTAGATCATGCCAGCTCCTTTTTTCATGTTGATCTCTTTCTATGAGAAAATATATTTCAATCTCATGTGATCAGTATAAATCTCATATTTTTTACCATAGAGATAGTGTCTCGAAATATTCAAAGCAAATATTATAGCTACTAACTCAATATCATGAGTAGGACAGTTTTGGTCATGAATTTTCAGTAGTCGGGATGCATTGTAAATAACTCTATCATTCTGCGTAAGGACACAACCAATTTCATTCTTCAATGCATCACTATAAATAACAAACCCCTCATTCCTTAATGGTAAATTCAAAATAAAATTATCGACTAATATTATCCTAAATTCTTCGAAATATTCTTCACACTCTTTTTTCCAAAACAATTTAACCCCTTTTCATGTGAGATTTGTTTATGGGTTATCCATTCAGGAAAAAATCATGATGAAATGCCGATAATAACCGGCTAAGCCAATAAAACTGCATACCTCTGTTATACTCATCGGTGCTAGAAATTATTGGCTTTCTCTTGTCTTAGAAGGATCAACAAAGATTCTATCCTTAGAGACAATATGGCCAAGAAAATATATCACTTGAATCTAGAATGCACACTTTCTAAATTTCCCATATAATTCATTTATTCTAAGAGTCTTCAGGATAATGCACAAGGGATTCTCATCATCTTTATAGATTTTGGATTATACCATGATATCATTAATAAATACCACTACTAAGTCATCAAGATATTCCTTGAAAACTCTATTCATTAGATCCATGAATAAAGATGGGGCATTAGTCAATACAAAAGGCATTACTGTAAACTCATAATGCCCATACCTGGTTTGAAATGTTATTTTTGGAATGTCTTCCTTCTTCACACACAACTGATGATATCGAAATCAAAAGTCAATCTTTGGAAAGTATTGAGCTCCATGAAGTAGGTCGAATAAATCATCAATGTTTGGGAGGGGATACTTATTCGTTATTGTTATAGCATTGATCACCCTATAGTTAATGCACAACTTCATAGATCAATGTTTCTTCTTAACAAAAAGAACATGGGATCCCTATGGAAAAACAATATGGAGAATAAATTCCTTATTACTCAATTCCTCTAGTTGTATCTTTAATTCCACAAATTCCACAATGGCCATTCTACAAGGGGTTATTGATATATGTATTAATCCAAGAATTAAATCAATGGAAAACATAATTTATTGTTATGGAGGCTGTCTAGGAAAATCTTATGGAAACACATAAACATATTCTTTCACAATAGTTACATCATGTATTTGAACATTCCTTTCCTCACCCACAGTTATTTCATTCTCTTCCTCCCCAATAATTGAATATAGTTGAGCTATTTGTGGTGGATCTAGATAAGAATTAGGTGGTGAAGATTCTGCTATAACGATAAGGTGTTGTTTATCATCATCATCAATAATACTAACCTCCTTCTTCTTACAATAAATTTTTGTATCATATTCTGAAAGCCAATCCTTACTGAGGATTATATCAAACTCAATCATGGGTATGACGATGAGATAAGCAGATAAAGAACATTTATATTCTCTAATAGGGACTAATTCTAAAAACTTTGTTGCAATGATATTTCCCATAATAGTTTTGAGTGAAAAATACCTTGTTAAATCAAATTGTAAATATCTAATTTTCATAGAAAACTGGGAAGATATGAAACAATGCGATGATCTAGAATCAAATAAATCATTTTCTAAACGCGAGGAAACCATTACATTACCGTCCACTACGTCTTTCAGAGCCTCAACCTCAGCAGTAGGGATAACATAAGGTCGGACATTATCCCTTGTCCTTTTCTGAGGTATGTTCCCCTGACACTTAGGAAATTCATTTTCATAATGTCCCATTTCTCTATAATTGTATAATTCAACATTAACAACATGTTTCCTCCCCTGGAAATAATGAGCTGGGTGGCCTTTTTCAACACAATTTTAACAGACTCCCAATCCCTTCAGACAAGTACCAAGTTGTTTCTTACCACATAAACTACAGGATGGAAATTAAACATTTCACTTCTTCCCCATATTTCCATTTCCAAAGTGTTAAAAATATATCTTCTTCTCTTTCTTTTCTTTAAGGTCATATGACTTAGAGAATTATTTTTTGTTCTTGATAGCACATGAGACAATATCTTCATATGACGAGAAGGATTGTGAGAATAATGCTCGACAAAGTAATGGTTTTAACCCATCAAATAAATGATCAATCTTAATTCGTGGGTTATGTATATAATCTTCAGCATGCCTCTCTATCCTTGAAAAGTTAGCTTCATACTTTGCGACATTCTCATCCTACTTTTGCCTCAGACTCAGAAATTTCCTTTCCATATCTTCTCGATGGTCACGAGGACAGTATTTTTTCTAATAAAATCTCTTTAATCTCCCTGCATTCCATATGTGATACTTCATCATCTTCCTTTGTGTTTTGAATCAATTACCACCACTGATTAGCATCTCTAGTGAGGTGGAAAACTGCCATGTCAACTTTTTCTCTTTCACTACTCCCCAAGGAATGTAATATTTTCTCGAAGGAATTTATCCATTTCTCAGCTACTAATGGATTTGTACTCACATTGATTTTTGGCAGTTGTTGCCTAATGAAGCAATTTAATGTTGATCCTCCACGCTGTGGATCAGGGAGCTCTATACGGGTAAGGTTATTATTCATAACCAGAGTGAGTTGTCCCAATATAGTGATAAGATGATCAGAACCAATTGTATCACCAGCTCTACTATAAATATCTTTACATGGAGTGACTGTATTTATACAATTTCCATTCCTTCCACTAGGCACAATTTATATACAACGACATAAAATAGATTAGTTAATGAATCGAAATACATAATTCCAAACATGTAAAATACATAACATAAATTGAACAGTATATGGATATAATCCATAATCATAAAAATATGTTTTCCTTGAGGAAGTATATACTCATAACCAAGAGTGCAGCAAGGCACGTTGTCATGCACCAGTTCTCATTCGATTCTAGCTCAAAGCGGTGTTTTCGGGGTTTAACCCTAGTTATATATGTGCCGGAGCTGCCTCTACTAGTTCGTATCCAGATTGGGATGTATTTCTGGGAAATCTCACAAAATCTCTACAATACCAAAATTTTAGAAAGTTCTTCTATACTAATCCTTAAATTCTATCTTAGGGCTATGTGACCTAATTAGAGTATACCAAAATCTAGTTTCCAAGGTTCTCACAAAAATTCCTATGATACCAACTATAATGCCCTGAACCCAGAAGCTCAAAGTCAATTAATTATTACATATCATGGGCATGATCACAAAATATCATGTTTCAAAAGACCAATTAATTTAGTAGACTTAGAAGTTCTAGATACATTCATAAGGTTGATATCATATCATAAAATAAAAAACTACAACAACATTGTTTTCAGAGGCAACACTAAGATCCCATATACTATCCTTGCAGTTCAGTCATAATATACTTCTTCACTTCCTGGGGAAAATAAAACATAAAAAGGGGTGAGATTAGATGCTCTGTAAGGATAAAAATATAGCAGAAACTTTCATAAATAAGCAAAAAAATTTAAGGCAATGTATCAGACTAAAACAAAAGCCTTTTAAACTTGAACTTCAACATAAAATGGATAAGAGAAAATAAAATAATGAAAATTACTTATTCATAAGGATAATCTACTAGTCGAATAATAACAGTCAATATCAATAGACACTTTCATAATGTTGTAATGCATAATGCCATAATTTCATAACCACATAGTCAAGGCCTTGTCCCAAGACTACAAATATGATTTTGTCAAATCCTTGTGAAAAGACACTAGTTTGTATCATAGACCTACCGATGCATCGAGGAGCTAGAGCGGGCTCCACCCGTCACTTAATAAGTCCAATGCATTTGTCATATTAAAAGGATTAAACATAACATTAACATTCATATTAAAACTAACATACAAAAAGTCAATACATTATCCATAAACCATGAATGTTATAAAAATAACACATCCAAAGTCAAACATATCACAAAACTTTCAATAAAATATAGAAGTTTTGTATCATAATAATTTAACTTCAAATAAGCTTAAAATCCATCAAAGGATGTTGACATAGATGAAATCAAAACCTTTTTTAGAGAAATATCTCTTACTATTTGGAAATCATTTAAAAGTCATATAATTATAAAATAAAATATTTATTTTGAAAATATTATTATAATATTTTAAGGGAAGCTTCGACATTGTTATAAAGGCAAAAAAAATAGCCGCACCCGCCGTATAAGTTTAAAAAACATTCTTACAATAATTTTGTAGAAAAGGTCTAATGTACATTGTTTGGAAAACGACGGAAATAATGATTTAAAATCATTTAATAAAAAGTCAAATAAGGTTATAAATGATTTTTAATCATAGTCTAGTTAATAGTAAAAATGTTTTGAATTACATTTTTAAGGTACATGGATGTGGATGATAAAGATGTCCCAATAGATACTTATGTAAAAACAACCTCGAATAACAAAGATATTGTGAAATTAACCCTTACGTAGAACTTTTCCTTGGACGAGGGTAGGTTAAAATCCTGTATAATGGTGATATAATTTTAATTAAATTATACTAGAATCATATACATTAATATGATATCATATATGATCTTTTAACATTTCTTTGTTAGTAATATTTTACTATTGTTGTTGTTTCAGGTGTTAACTGATTCGTTTTCCTTTATATGAAGTGTTACATAAGTAATGTTTGTTATGGATAGGATGCATATTATTAATATTAATAATGTTATTAATTCTTTAAAAATTATTTTTAGTCATCTAATGAAAATTAATATTGAATGGATTACGATGGGGAATGAAACTCATCGCGTTTCATGAGACAGTAATCCTTACGTATGCACAAGCAACAATACCATTATTTTGATATTAAAATAATATATAATTGGATGGTTTATCATATATAAAGAATTATTATAATGTAATATTTATTATTTAAATCAATTTCACATCATTTTTATACCCATCCAAATAATAATGTTTTGAACAACAATTACAACATGACGTGGAGACGATAAGCCGTACGTACGCACGTATGGTGACATGTCATTCAAAGGATGTATAGAATAATAAATATGGTTGTACCATATTTATAATCACATCACAGTATATAAAAGATATTGGAGTTATTATTTTATAATGGGCACAACAATGAAATAGGAAGTGGAAGAATAAAAGAACTTGAAATAGGTGATGAAATATTTACCTCTTCTTCGGGTTCTTCCTTTTGATTTGATCAAAAGGGCTTCATATGATGGATTTATGACTAAATAATGGCCTATAGGTTGAATGGATGAAATTTGAGAGTATATTTGGGCCGGGTTTCTATGAGACAAATGGCTTTGAATGTGTGAATTAGAAGGAAGGGGGAGTGCCCTTTTATAAGAGGGGTGAGGGGAACCTTAAGAAAAACATGAAATATTATTTTATAATAAAATAATTTTCGGTTTATAATGGATCCAAAATGAATTATTTGATGGAAAAAGTGGATATGGGTCGAAAAACTCTAAACCTATAGGTTTTAGATAGGTTTCTGTTACTATATTAACATTATCTTTTAGATTTAACTCTTTGTTAAATAGTTTGACATTTTCCATGTCTCTTTTAATTTTTATATTATATGCTTAATAAACTTAATATAATCATTCATGTGAACCCCAAGTGGTTAATTAATGACACACCTATCGTTATATAATTTTTGTTTTCTGAATATTAGATTTTTAGTAATGGAATATCAATTAATAATATAATATATGTTTTAAAAACTCTTTTTTTTCAATTTTGACACGATTTGGTATTTTGTTTTTTCTAAATTTATAACAGTATTATTACTTAAAAATAATTCATGAAACCATCCCTAACATGACATATTAAACTAGAAAATTATTTTAATTTATAAAAATTCTCAAATTACATTTATTTGGATATTTATAATATCAATTATTTTAATATTTCATTAATTAGTTAATAAGTGCATCATCATTGTGTCATAATTAAATTTCCTTATTTAATGTCTAAAAATTATAAATAAAATACCATTATATAGGAAATCTTTTTAGCTTTATAATGAATATTTATAGTCAAAATTATCTTATGTATAAACCTATATGAAAAATGTTTTAGTTATTAAGCAATGAATGTAACAGTTTTAACTCCTCTTTGAATTAAATTATAAGAAATGTCCTTATCTAATCTACATGGACCTAATGATCATATTTTATTCCTAAAGATGTTTATGGTTTCATTACACTTATCCAATAGAATTAGTAAATGTTTTAGGTTAACAATAATATCATTTTACCCTTAATTACCCTATTTACTTTTAACCCTGCTAAATAAAAGTAAAAAGTTACTATTCACCAAAAATTATTTTCATATTATTGAAACACATTATACATACTTATATCATTAATTTCTCTCAGATTTTTAAAATTCATCTCACATATGCAGTAAAATTAAGTTTCATGTAAATTTGCATATTCTCTTAGGAGGTTGGTAAAAGACTGTAAAAAGTTAAATAATTTTTTTTATTTCTAGAATTATTTTAAACTGACTCCAATTAATTAAACTGAACATATATAGGTATTATTTATCTTTTTTATCTAAAATAATTTTAAATAATTTAAATAATTATTTAAATAAAAATTCAGTTTTAAATAATAACATAGTTGTTTTCACTATTCATCAAAAATTGAATGTTTTCAGAAAAATATCAAAAATTCTCCCTCACCAAATTTCCATATTCTGTATCCCAAAATTAAATCCATTTTGAATGATTAAATTTATAAATTATCAAAAAGTGGGTATTTCTATTCATAACGACTAGTTTGATTGGTCGTGATGCGTTAGAATCTCAAAGTTACATACAATGCAAGCTATTGCATTATTCAAAGGGAAAAGTATCGTGGAAGAAGAAGGTGTTACATTCTCCCCTCCCTTAAATAATTTCGTCCTCGATGTTTATAGAATATTAATGTATAAAAAGACTCAGGAGTATCTTCATCATAAGTTCCTTGGGTTCCCACGTTGCCTCATCCATCTTATAGTAGGTCCATAGAACTTTTACCAGATGAGTCATTTGGTTTCCCAACACTAGTCCACTTGTATCAAGAATATTAAAAGTCTCTTCGCAATAAGACAGATCGGGTTCCAGTTCTAATTCTTCATAGGTGAGTACATACGTTGGGGCAGTAATTTATTTTCGCAACAATGATACGTGGAATACATCGTGAACTTTGGAGAGGCTTGGCAGGATTGCCAAATGGTATGCTACATTCCCAATTCATTCAACAATTTCGAAAGGTCTGATGTACCTGGGAATTAATTTTCCATTCTTACAGAAACATATCACACCCTTCCATGGAGATACCTCCAAGAAAATATGATATCCTACCTAAAATTCCAAATCCTTCCTTCGGTTATCACCATATCTCTTCTGCCTAGTTTGAGCTTCTTTGATGTGGGTTTGGATTACCTTCACCATTTTCGTCATTTCCTCCACATCTTCTAGGCCTATGAGTTTTCATTCACCAACATCATCCCAACAGGTTGGTGTGTGATATCTCTTTTCGTATAACGCTTCATATAGTGCCATCTAAATACTTGAATGGAAGATATTTTAATAGGAAAATTCTTCCAGAGATAAATATTGATCCTACATACCTTAAGAGTCAAGGGAGTAAGATATCAACATGTCTTATAGGGTATTAATAGTCAGTTTTGATTTTCCATCAGTTTGAGGGGGTTCGACAGTGCTAAAACGAAGTTCAGTATCTAGGGATTTTGGAAGAATTTTGCAGAATCATGATGTAAAATGGGGATCACTATAAAAAAATCAATATTGGTACTCCATGAAGTCTTACTAACTCATTAATACATATTCTTGCAAAAATTTCAAGTGGTAAATCTTCTATTGTAGAAATAAAATATGCTGACTTGGTAAGACAATCAACAAAGACCCATAATTCATCGTTCTTTCTAGGATTCTTTGGTATTCCCATGAAAAAGTACATCGTAATATCATCACATTTCCAATCAGGTATGGGAAGAGGTTTCATGACTCTTCTAGTTTGTTGCCTTCCTAATTTCACTTGTTATCAAACCATACATATTTACACAAAAACAGAAATCTCCCTCTTCATGTTGTCCCACCAAAAATCTTCCTTCATATCTCTATTCATCTTAGTGCTACCATGGTGTATAAGAAAAATGGAACAATGACCATCATCCAAAAATTCCCTTTTTATATTATGTATATTGGGAACACAAAGTCACTTCCAAAATTTCAAAATTCCATATCCATACACAACGTCACTAAATATCCCATCATTCACAATATTAATCTTCTTTTAAAAATCCTCATCATTGGTTTGAGAACACTTTATCCTTTCTACGTGAAATCATAATACATGAGTAGTTCAAGACATCTCTATTGCCGCATGTTGAGTTCTCTATGTGATAAAATATAATTCAAACTCTTATGATCTATATAAATCTCACATTTTTCACCATAGAGACTATGTCTCTAAATCATCAAATAAAATCATATAGATACTAACTTAAAATCATGAGTATGATATTTTTTCTCATGAATTTCCAACTGTCGCGATGCATAGGAAATAAATCTATCATTTTGCATAAGTACACAACCAAGTACTTTCTTTGATGCATCACTATAAATAATAAACCCATCATTACCCTATGGAAGATTCAATATAGAAGCATTGACTAATATTATCTTCAATTATTCAAAACATTCTACTCACTCTTTTTTCCAAACAAATTTTACCCCTTTTCATGTGATCTTTGATAATGGGTTATCCAATCATGAAAAATTATGGACGAAATGTGCACAATAACCTGCTAAGAAAATAAAACTACGTACCTCAGTTATACTCATCGGTGCTGGATATTCTTGGATTGATCTTGTTTTAGATTCTGGAATTTATTGGCCAACTATTTTAAATATCTCATGAATTTTGAAAAATATGTGAATACTGTCGGTTTAAAGGAAATATTTCAAAGAGACAAAAAATTCCCCAAAATCCCTTGAATATTTGTGACATTTTTGATGTTTGGGGGATAGATTTTATGGGACCTTTCCTAATGTCATTTGGAAATTATTATATCTTCCTTACAGTTGATTATGTTTTCAATTGGGTGGAAGAAAAGGCCACAAGGACTGATGATGCTAGAATTGTTTGTGATTTTGTCAGGTCTAACATTTTTTGTAGGTTTGGAGTGCCCAGAGCAATCATCAGTGATCAGGGGACTCACTTCTGCAATTGGATAATGGAGACTCTACTGAAGAAGTATGGGGTGCATCATAAAACATCAACTCCCTATCATCCATAGACTAATGGGCAATCTGAAGTTTCCAACAGGGAAATGAAGGGAATTTTGGAAAAGGCCGTTAATACAAACATGAAGGATTGGAGCCAAAGGTTGGATGATAAGTTATGGTCTTATAGGATAGCCTATAAATCCCTGTAACACCTGAGAATTTTATGAGAAATATTTTGTTTTTAAATCATCAAAGGAATCTTTCACTACAGACAACTCTATCTAGGCTTGCATTACATGCAATCGCGACCTTCCACGATAGCTTGTGTCGTACGCAATACCGAGTTTCACTAAACAACAATATGATATTAAAATATTATTAAAACTAGCCGTTATAAATAGTAATACCCACTTTTTGAAATTTTGTAAATTTTATATATCTAAAATTATTATAAACCGACTCCAATGAATTACATTGAACTTATATAGGTATTATTTATATATTTTGACCAAAAATAAATATAAATAAAATAAATAATTATTTAAATAAAATGTCTGTTTTAAACAATAACTCACTTTTTTTCACTATTCAGCAAAAATTGAAAGTTTTCAGAAAAATACAAAAAATTCACCATAAGCTAATTTCCAGATTCTAAATAAAAAAATGAAGTACATTTTGAAAGATAAAATTTTTTAATTTTTAAAAAATGGGTATTACTATTAATAACAACTTGTTTGATTGGTCACAATATGTTAGAATCTCGATGTTGCGTAAAATGTAAGCTATTGCATTATTCAAAGGTAAACCTACCATGGAAGCTTGGGGTGTTACATTCTCCCTTCATTAAAATAATGTTTTCATTAAAATTACAAGAATATTAATGCATAAAAAGACTCAGGTGTTTCTTCATAATAAGATCCTCAGGTTCCCACATTGCATATTCCTGCTTACAGTTTCTCTATAGAACTTTTATCAAACGAGTCGTCTAGTTTCTCAGCACTAGTTCTCTTGTATCAAGAACCATGACATGATATTTTCAATAAGACAGATCGAGTTCCAGTTCTAATTCCTCATAGGTGAGTACATGTATTGGGTTAGGAATGTATTTTCCCAACATTGATACATGGAATACATCATGAACATTGGAGAGACTTGGAGGAATTTCTAAACTATAATCTACAACCCCTATTCGTTATAGAATTTAGAAAGGTCTGATGTACCTAGGACATAAACTTCTCTTCTTACCGAAACTTATAATACCCTTCCATGGAGATACATTCAGGAAAACATGATATCCTACTTGAAATTCAAAATCCTTCCTTCGGTTATCAACATAGATCTTATGCCTACTTTGAGAAGCTTTGATGTTGGTTTGGATTACCTTCACCTTTTCCATCGTTTCCTCCACAAGTTCTGGGCCTACGAGTTTTATTTCACCAATATCATCCCAATATGTTAGTGTGCAATATCTATTTCCGTATAATGCTTCATATGGTGCCATATGAATTCTTGATTGGAAACTATTGTTATAAGAAAATTCTACTAGAGGTAAATATTGATCCCAAGTACCATGAAAGTCATGTGAGCAAGATCTCAACATGTATTCTAAGGCATGAATAGTCAGTTCAAATTGTCCATCAGTTTGATCTTGGTAGGCAGTGCTCAAACAAAGTTCAGTATCCAGGGCTTTCAGAAGACTTTCTCCAAATCTTGATGTAGAAAGGGGATCACGATAAAAAACAATCGATAGTGGTACTCCATTAAGTCTTACAACATCATTGATATATAGTCTTGGTAAATGTTCATGTGGTAAATCTTCTATTATAGAATGAAAATGTGCTGAATTGGTAAGACAATCAACATTGACCCATATTGCATCGTTCCTTCTAGCAGTCTATGGTAGTACCATGAAAAAGTCCATCGTAATATCATCCCATTTCCAATCAATTATGGGGAATGGTTGCATGAATCCTCTAGGATGTTTCCTTCACACTTTCACTTGTTGAAAAACCATACATCTTGACACAAAATCACCAATCTCCCTATTCATGTTGTCCCCCCAAAAATGTTCCTTAAAATCTCTATATATCTTAGTGCTACTAGGGTGTATAGAGAAATTGGAACTATGAGCATCATCCAACAATTCCCTTTTTAGATCCGGTATATCAGGAACACAATGTCTCTTCCCAAATTTCAAAATTCCATCTTCATACAGAAATTCTCTTAATATTTCATCATTCACAGCATTAATCTTCTTTTTAAACTCTTCATCATCAGTCTGAGAACTCTTTATCCTTTCTAGTAAAGATGTGTTGGAAACCATTTGAAAAAGAATTAAGGTTTCACCTTCCATGGATATTCCCATATTCATATTTACTAGATCCATGAAAATAGGATCCCTTTAAACTCTAATCTTGTTCAAAACTCCATGATCTTTTCTACTCAAAGCATCGTCCACCTTATTTTCCATCCCTTGGTCATACTATATCCTGAAATCATAATCCTTGAGTAGTTCTAGCCATCTTCTTTTCCTCATGTTGAGTTATTTCTGTGATAAAATATTCTTCAAACTATTGTGATCAGTATAAATCTCACATTCTTCACCATTGAGATAGTGTCTCCAAATTTTCAAAGAAAAGATTACATATTCTAACTCATGATCATGAGTTGGATAGTTTTGCTCAGGAATTTTCAGCTGTCATGATTAATAGGAAATAACTCTATCATTCTTCATGAGAACACAACCAAGTCCTTTATTCTATGCATCACTATTAATAACAAACCCATCCTTCCCCGATGGAAGATTCAATATAGGAGAAATGACTAATATTCTCTTAACTTTTTCAAAACATTATTCACACTCTTTTGTTAAAACAAATTTAACCTCTTTTCATGAGATCTTTGTTAATGGGTTAGCCAATCAGGAAAAAATCTGGACAAAATGCCGATAATAACCTACTAATCCAATGAAACCGCGTACCTCAGTTATACTCATTGGTGCTAGCCATTCATGGATTGCTCTTGTCCTAAAAGGATTAACAAAGATTCCATCCTTAGAGATAATATGGCCAAGATATGAAATCTCTTGATGCCAGAATTCACACTTGCTAAACTTCTCATATAATTCAGTTTTCCAAAGAGTCATTAGGATAATGTGAAAGTGATATTCATGATCTTTATAGAATTTTGAGTATACTAAGATATAATCAATAAATATCACTAAAAGTCATCAAGATATTCCTTGAAAACTCTATTCATTAGATCAATGAAGACATAGGGTGCATTAGAAAATCCAAAAGGCATTACTGTAACTTCGTAATTCACGTACCGGGTTCAAAATGCTGTTTTTGGAATGTCTTCCCTCTTCACACACAATTAATGATATCCAGATCGAAGGTCAGTCATTGACAATTATTGAGCTCCATGAAGTTGGTCGAATAAATAATTAATCCGAGGTAGGGGATACTTATTCATTATTGTTATATCATTGATCTCCCTATAGTCAATTCACAACCTCATAGATCCTTCTTTCTTGTTAACAAAAAAAACAGGGGACCCCCATGGAGAAGCACTAGGGTGAAAAAATATTTTATTACTCAATTCCTATAGTTGATTATTTAGTTCCACTAATTCCATAATGTCCATTCTCTAAGGGGTCTTTGATATGGGCCTTAATCCATGAATTAAATCAATGGAAAACTCAATTTCTCATTATGGAGGATTTATAGGTAAATATTCTGGAAACACATCCACATATTCTTTCACAATAGGTACGTCCTCTATTTGAAGATTCCTTTCCTCAACCAAAATTATTTCATTCTCTTCCTCCACAAAAATTGAATTTAGTTGAGCTACTAGGGTTGGATCTTGATAAGTATTAGGTGCTGATGAATCTTCTCTAAAGATAAGGTGTTCCTTATCATAGTCACCAAAAATAGTAACCTCCTTATTCTTATAATAAATTTGTGCATCATTTTCTGAAATCCAATTTGTACTGAGGATTATATCAAATTCAATCATGGTTATTAAGATGAGATCAGCGGATAAAGAACATTTATATGCCCTAATGGGGACTGATTCACAAAATATTTTTGTAATGATACATCCCATAAGAGTTTTGACTGACAACTCCCTTTTTAAATCAAATTGGAAAAAAATAATATTATTTAAAAAATGGGAAGATATGAAACAATGTGATGATACAGAATCAAGTAATGCATTTTCCAAACTTCAAGAAAGCATTAAATTACCATCCACTACATCTTTCAGAGCATCAAACTCATCAGTAATGATAGGATAAGCTTGGCTTTGATCCCTTGTTCTTTTCTTAGGTATGTTCCCCTGATGATTAGGACATTCATTTTCATAATTTACCCTTTCTCTACAATTGTAGCATTCAATATTAACAGCCTCTTTCTTCCCCTTGCAATCATGAACTTGGTGGTCTTTTTTACCACACTTTTAAGAGGCTCCCATTCCCTTCAAGAAAGTTCCATGGTGTTTCTTTCCACATTTACTGCAGGATGGATATTCACATTTTCCCTTCTTCCCCTTATTTCCATTTCAAGAGTGTTTGGCATATCACTTCTTCTTTTGCTTTGCTTTAAATTTGTAAGACATAGTGAATTTTTTCTGTCTTGATAGCACACGAGACAATATCTTCATACAATAATAATGATTGTGAGACTAATTCTTGATGGGGAAATTGTTTTAAGCCATCAAAGAAATGAACAATATTACTTCTTGGGTTAGGTGTATAATCTTCAACATGCCTCGCTATCCTGTTAATGTTATCTTCATAATTTTGACATTCTCATCCTCCTTTTTCCTCAGACTCAGAAATTTCCTTTCCATATCAGCTCGATGGTCACGAGGAAAGTATTTTTTTTATGAAAAGCTCTTTAAAATCCATCCATTACATTTTTGATACTTTATCATCTTCTTTTGTGTTTTGAATCAATGACCACCATTTATCAACATCTCTAGTGAGGCGGTAAACATCCATAAAAACATTTTCCCTTTCACTACTACTTAAGGCATGTAGTATTTTCTCTAAGAAATTTATCCATTGCTCAGCTACTAATGGATTTGTACTCCCATTTAATGTTGGATATTGTTTCCTCGATAAGTGATATAACATTGATCATCGATGCTACGGATCAGTGTGCTTCATATGGGTAAGGTTATTATTCATAACCTGAGTGGGTTGTCCCAATATAGTGATAACCTGATCAGAACCAGTTGTATCTCTAGCTCCACTATAATTATCTTGCGCAGGAGGGAAATCCTTACATAGAGTGCATGCATTGATACATATTCCAATCCTTCCACTAGGTGCCATTTCTATAGAGTGGAATAACTAGATTAGTTTATGAATCGAAATACATAATTCTAAACTTGTAAAATACATAACATAAATTGAACATTTTATGGATATAATCCATAATCATAAAAATATATTTTTCATGAGGAAGTATATACTCATAAACCCTTCATAATTGTTTGTAATGTAAATGAGAATTATCCTAAGCATATATCCCAGGAGTGTCATAACAAAGAGTGCATCAAGGCACGTTTTCATACACTAGTTCCCATTCGAGTCTAGATCAAAGCGATGTTTTGGGTTTTACCCCTTGGTACATTTGTGCCAGAGCCGCCTTTACCTTCTCATATACAGAAATGGATGTATTTCTTAGAAAACTCACAAAATCTCTACAATACCAAAATTGTAGGATGTTCTTCTATACCAATCCTCAAAGTCTATCATAGGTATATGTGCTATAATAAGAGTGTACCTAAATATAGTTTCCTGGGATTGTACCATGCTTCCTCTAATACCAACTATAATGCCATGACCCCAGAAGCCCAGAGTCAGTGCATTATTTCGTATCATTTTCATGATAAAAAAAGATCAATTCTCGAAATACTGATTAGTTTAGTAGCCTTGGAAGTACTAGATACATTTATAAGTTTTACATTACAACATAAAATGGAAAAATACAACAACATTTTTTCCATAGACAACACTGAGATTTGATAGACTATCCCTGAAGGTTAGTTATAATATACTTCTTCGCATCCTCAGAAAATAAAACATATAAAGGGGTGAGCTCAGATGCTCAGTAAGGATAACAATATAGCAGAAACATTCATAAATTAACATAAACATTTAAGGCGACGTATAAGACTAAAAAAACAATTAAAATTGAACTTCAACATAATATGGAAAAGATAAAATAAAATTATTCCATTTACTTATTCACATGGATATTCTACTAGTCGTATAATCACATTCAATATCAATAGTCACTTTTATAATTATGGAATGCATAATGTCAGACTATCATAACCACATAGTCAAGGCCTTATGCCATGACTACAAATAAGATTTTTTCAAGGACTTGTGACAAGACACTGGTTATTCTCATGAGTCCTATCTATGCATCAAGGAGATATAGAGTGCTTCACCCGTCACTACTAAGTCCAATGCAATCTTTATTTGAAAAGGCTTAAACATAACATAAAAATTCATATTAAAACTGGCATACAAAATGTCAATACTTTATCCATTAACCGTGAATGTTATAAAAATAACACATCCACAATCATACATATCACAAAACCTTCAATACAATATGGAAGTTTTGTATCATAATAATTCAACTTCAAATAATCTTAATGTACTTCAATGGATGTTGACTTAGATGAAATCAAAACCTATTTTTGGAGTAATATCTCTTACAATTTTGAAATCATTTAAAATTCATATAATTATAAAAGAAAAAAATTATTTTCAAAAAATTCTTGTAATCTTTTAAGGGAAGAATTAAAGTTGTTATTACAGCAGAAAATAGCCGCACCCACCGTATAGGTTAAAAATATATTCTTACCTTAATTTTGTCGAAAAGGTCATTAAGTACCTTGTTTAGAAAACGACGAAAAAACTTCTTTACAACCATTTTATAAAAAGTCAAATAATTGTATAAAAGACATTATCCCATAGTCTAGTAAATAGTAAAAATGTTTTGAAATATATTATTAGGAAACATGGATGTGGATGATACAGATTTCACAGTAGATACATACGTAAAAACAACCTCGGATAATAATTAGATTGTGAAATTAACCCTTACCTTGTACTTTTCCTTGGTCGAGGGTAGGTTAACCACCTCTATAATGGTGAAATAATTTTTATTAAATTATATTAGAGTCATATACATTAATATGATATCATATATGATCTTTTAACATTACTTTGTTAATAATATCTTAGCATTATCGTCGTTTCAGGTGTTAACTGATTCGTTTTCAATTATATGATTTGTTACGTAAGTGATGTTTGTTATGTATAGGATGTATCTTATTACAATTTAGAATGTTATTAAGTCTTTAAATATTTTTTTAATCATATAATGAAAATTATTCTTGAATGGATTACAATGGGGAATGAATCTCATCGCGTTCGTGGACACGGTAATCCGTACGTACGCACGACCGACAATATCATTATTTTGATATTAAAATAATATTTAATTGATGGTATATCATATTTACAGAATCATTATAATGTTATATTTATTATTTACATCAATTACACATCATTATTATACCCATCCAAATAATAATGTATTGAATAACAATTACACCACGACATGGAGACGGTAAGCCGTACGTACGCACGTAAGGTGACATGTCCTTAAAATGATGGATAGAATAATGAATATGGTTGTACCATATTTATAATGAAATCATAGTATATATAAGATACTGGAGTTATTATTTTAGAATGGACACAATAATGAAAGATGAAGTGGAAGAAGAGAAGAACTTGAAAGAGGTGATGAAATATTTACCTCTTCTTCGGGTTCTTCCATTTAATTTGATTAAACGCGCTCCATAGGATTGCCTTATGACTAAATAAAGGCATATATGATGAAGGGAGTAAATTTGATAGGGTATTTGGTCAGGTTTTTTCCTATCCAAATGTCTTTGAAGGTGTGAATTAGAGAGAAGGGGGAGTGCCCTTTTATAAGAGGGGTGAGGGGCACCTTAAGAAAAGATAGAAATATTATTTTATAATAAAATAATTTTCGGTTTATAATGGATACAAAATTAGTTATGTAAAGTCTAAGGTGGGGATGGGTCTAAAACCACTCAAAAAATATGTTTTATACAGGTTTGGGCCACAATAATAACTTTATCTGTTAGACTTAACTCTTAGGTAAATAGTTTGACATTTACCATGTCTCTCTGTATTTTTATATTATTTGGTCAATGAACTTACTATAAACTATCATGGGAACCCCAAGTGGTTCATTAATGATACACCTATAATTATACATGTCTTTTTTCTGAACCTTATATTTTTAGGAATATAATATCAATTAATAATTTAATATTAAAAAAAACTCTTTTTTTGTCAATTTTGACACTATTTCGTATTTTTTTTATAAATTCATAACAGCATTATTACTTCACAAACAAAAATCATCTAACCAACCCTAAGATGTCATATTAACTTATAAATATATTTTAATTCATAAAAATCATCAAATTACATTTATTTTTATATTTATAATATCAATTATTTCCATATTTCATTAATTAGGTAATTACTACATCATCATTGTGTCATAAACAAATTTAATTATTTAATATCTAAAAATTATAAATAAAATACCATTATGTAGGAAATCTTTTTAGATTTATAATGGATATTTATAGTCAAATTTATCTTATGCATAACACTATATGGAAAATTTTCTATTTATAAAATGTTGAATGTAACACTTTTAACTCTTCTTTGAATTAAATAATAATAAATGTACTCATCTAATCTAAGTGGACCTAAAGGATCATATTTTATTAATAAGTTTTTTTTGGTCTAATTAAACTTATCCAATATAATTAATACAAGTGTTATGGTAATAATATTATCAATTTTACCTTTAACTACCCTATTTACTTTTAAATTTGGTAAATAAAAGTAAAAAGTTACTATTAAAAAAAATAATTTGCATCTTTTTCAACCACATTTTTCTTATTGATATAAACAGTACCTCTTGTATATTTTATATTCAACTCACAGAAGAGGTAAAGTTGGGTTTTATGAAAATTTTCAAATTCTCCTAGGAGGTGTGTAAAAGACGGTAAAAAGTTCAATAAAATTTTTATATATCTAAAATTATTATAAACTGACTCCAATGAATTACATTAAAATTATATTGCTATTATATATCTATAGTGACCTAAAATAAATTTAAATTAAATAAATAATTATTTATATAAAAAGTCGGTTTTAAACAATATCTCAATGTTTTTCACTATTCATCAAAAAATTGAATGTTTTCAGAAAAATACCAAATATTCACCCTAAGCTAATTTCGATCTTCGGAATCCAAAATTGAAGTCCAGTTTGAAGGAAAAAATTTATAATTTTTTAAAAAGTGGGTATAACTATTCATAACGGCTAGTTTTATTGGTCGTGATGTGTTAGAATCTTGATGTTGCGTACAACACAAGCTATTGAACTATTCAAAGGGAAAAGTACCATAGAAGCTTGGGGTGTTAAAATTATGACTAAACTTAAGATGCACCTAGGGAAATCCCACCACCCCAAAAATAGCGGTGCCCTCAGATTTCTGATTCGGGTACCCATTTAAGAGTTTTTCCACTTTTTCCGGAAAAACACTCACACGTGCTATTTTAAACTTAAAACCTTTGATGGATCATTCTGGGAACTCCAGGCCTCAGAATAATGTGCATTCAGATTTTGAGGTCTCAAAATAATTCAATATAATAAAACAATTATACAGAATTTCTGGGAAATTATATTCTCCCCACCGTAGGACTTTTACATATTTGAAATAAGAATCAAGGAAAACCAAACAAATGAGGGTACAAGAAAAAATATGAGCCTCCCACTCCCATGTTCTCTCATGGAGGTACTCGTACTGCCACTGAACTCACACCAGAGGGATCCACAATCCACAAAGGAACCGCTTGTGTTGATCCTTTATCTCTACCAGGAACATTGTAAAAGTCTCCCAATTCTCAAAGTCCAACTCTCCCTAGTCTATATTGTGTGATTGATCAAGTATGCATCTCCAAAGATTTGATATATGGGAAACATCATGCACCTAGTGATTCTGTGGGGGAAGAGCTAGATGGTACGCCAACTTTCCCACTCTGCTCCGAAATAGGAGAGGTCTGATGAACCTCGAAGATAGCTTTCCATCTCATCCATGTCTCCACAATCCTCATCATGGTGTGACTAGTAGGAAGACATTGTCTCCCTCTTCGAACTCTAAGGGTATCTGTCTTCTTTCAGTATAATATTCTTGCTAGCTCTGTGCAGTCTTCATCCTTAGCCACTAGTACTGATGCCAAAGGTCATGATACATCTTTTCCACACTTGGATTCACTTCCAAGGGGGATGTGAGGAACTCCTTCACCACCTCCTCTCGTAGTTCCACTGGTATATTTATACATTCTATGAAGTGGATAGTGTGTTGACCACCTTTAGAATATCTGTCAGGTGCATGGACTAAGGTTATATGAGCACCTTCAGTCTCGCAACCGTTGTCTTCGAGGTGGGCCTCCCGGACTCGCTGGAGGAGAGGAGGGGAAACTACCATCGACTATAGGTAAACTGTCTCATCTATATCCACATATGATATCTAAAGGGATGCTAACTTCTATTAATCTTAGTTCAATTGCAGCAAACACGATCTCTGGATAAGTTCATCTGACACTACGTTCCCCTTCTTAGGATTATAGACTATCTCAAATTCATATCCCTATAAAAACTCTAGAAAACATTTCTATCTCAGATTCAAATATTTCTTGTGTGAATATATATCTAAGGCACCTGTGTCTTGAGTAAATAATGAACCACTCGACCATCAAGTAGTGTCTCCACATCCTCAATGTGACGAATACTGCTGCTATATCCATGTCGTGAGTTGAATAATTCTACTCATGAGGCCACACCTGTCATGAGCCATAAGAAATCACTGCATCACCCTGCATAAGGATGCAACTGAGTATGGTCCTTGATGCATAACAGTAAGCCATGTAGTCAGTGCCCTCTTCTAGAAAACTGAGTATGGGAGTACTGGTAAATCTCTTCCTTTTCTATTGAAAGCTCAACTAGCATGCCTATGACCATTGGTAGGGTTTCCACTTCTTTGTCAAGGTAGTCAAAGGTGATTCTACTCTGGAGAAATCGGTTATGAACCTCTGATAGGAGCCTACCAACCCACTTAAGCTCCACACCTCAATAACACTCTTGGATGGCTCCCAAGAAAGTAATTCCTCGATCTTCGCTAGATCCACTGCAAGTCTAGCCTCTAAGATGAATTTTCACAATAAGTGGACCTTCCGTATCCAGAACTCACACTTTGGGAGCTTCCCAAATAACTAATCCACCTGGAGTGTGTCCAAAACTATCCTCAAGTGTAAAACGTGCTTTTCCTCAGACACTGAGTACACCATGATGTTGTCCATGAAGATAACTACAAACTGGTCTAAGCAGTTCTGAATGATCCTTTTCATGAGACCCATGAACACTATATGGGAATTCGTCATGCCGAACGACATCACTAGGTATTCATAATGTCCATAACGATATCTGAAGTCCATCTTTAGAATGTCCTCATCCTGTACATGAAGATGGTGATAGCCTGATCTGAGGTCTGACATCGAGAACAACATTTCTTTTTTCAACAGATGAAACTGATCACTAATCCTCAGAATAGGATACCTTTTTTTCATAGTCACCTATTTTAGATTCCTAAAGTCCTCACATAGTCTCAAAAATCTGTCTACCTTCATGGAAAATAACACTGGGGATACCCATGGAGAAACACTGGGCCTTACACATCCCTTACTCTGTATGTCCTCCAACTGTACCCTTAGTTCCCGGATATCCCTAGGGGCCATATGATATGCTGGTGTAGATATCGACATTGTTCCTAGGTACAAGTCAATGCAGAAGTCTACCTCTCTACAAGGAGGTATTCCTGGGACATATTACAGAAAGAGGTCCTCATACTTGTCCACTACTGTTGGGAACTATGGACTCATTTCATCCACCACGTAGAAGGTCATGCAAGATTTGAGATGTGTAATTGGATGAACCCTTCTGAGCATAAGCCTATCTCGCGTCGCTCTATTTTCCTTCTCACCAACAAATGAAAACTGGCCTCCCTCTTAGCACGTACATCGCACTCTACTTCTCAAGCTGTCAATCTATGTGTGAAATTATAATAGCTAGTCCATGCCTTGAATGACATCGTAGGTCTTCAACGCCACTACTAGAAGATCCCATCTAAACACTCTCCTCTGAGAGTAATATCACAATTTCGGCACCAGTGTGTGACCACTGAATCTCCTCCCATAAGAGTATCCAAATCCACATGTCGAGCTAAAACCTATGTTAGGGTCTCAGAGTCCCAAAATATGTCTGCTGCGAGGAATGAATGGATAACAACTACATCGATAAGCACTGCTTATAAAGTAGATAAGATATAGATCGTACCACGTATTATCTTAGGGATGTCAGGCTTGTGATCATCTACTCCCTGTAGCTGAGCCTTTCCCCATCCAACTGCTCCCTGATCTCATGGTAGACCACCTGGGGGTTGTGGTGGTAGTTCCTGGTGACCTCGACCACCTGCCTCTGCACATCCTACTCCCTTAACTCATCTTCCACCTGCCTACCACTCATGATCCTACTGCTTCCGCTGCCTAGCTGGCCCCTCCACTGTATACCAATCATCCACAAAGGGAGTTGGGAAATCAAGAGCACTGTTACCTTGTACCCCACAGAAAAAACAAATCATGCCTTGCTGATGGCTCCCATGGCCTCTCGAGCCTCTCACCTTTGACCCTGTGCCCCGGGGTCACCCTCTGGAAGGTCTAGCCTGCTTCGACTTCTATGTCGTTTGTCTACTTCCAGCTATAGATGACTTTGCAACCTGTCATCTGATAGGGTCTCTCACTGTCGGTTCCTTCTCAACAAAGAAGGTATCCATCAAAAAAGCTCTCTCTAGCACCCTAGACTACATTGGGATGGTGAGAGAAATTGTCCCAAATCTAATTTATCATCGAAGCCCCTGAAAAATGGTATAGTCCATTAATTAAGGGTCTTGTTCCATTTCAGTGGAGTATCGATAGAGGTCAGTAAACCCCGCAGAGTACTGAATCAAAATCTGGCCACCCTACTACAAATGTAGTAGCTCTTGAATACGCACAGAGCATAGTGTCGCTGGCATGAACTCTTCCCTGAAAAGGTTCTAAATGTCTATACAGGTTAGGGTCGTCACCTCATGCACCTACAGCATCAAGATCCACCATCATCATATCGAGAACTGAAGAAGGCTAGCGGCCAAGACCGCCATCTGCTCGGTGGGTGTCTCTACTAAACGAAAGACCCACGAAACTACCTCAGGCTAGTCCTCTGCTACCTGGGGGTCCTTCTTGCCTCATAACCTCAAAGGCCTCTATTTCTAGAACTCATGCAGTTCTCTCAGCTAGCGTGCATGATCCACTGATAACATATGTTGGTCAATGGGTGGTGGTGCTACTGGTACACCACCTGAAGGTTCCATCACTATGAGTTGTCCCTTTACTAAGGCCTCTAAGCTCAGTGGACCACTGTCATGATATCTAATTAGAATCATAGCTGGTTTTCTACGTGGAGGCATTCTGTAAGAAACCGACGCACCATGGTCAATATGTTATACCTGGTTAGATGACTGGATAAAGATCAAGAAAACCATTCAAAACACTAGCAACTGGTGTTTTCATTTACTTGTTTGGAAAGCAGAATTCGGGGTCCTGGGGTATGTATATGTAGGCCACCACACAAACACTGGACACCCCAAACTGAAAACTGATGTCAACACACTTTACACTGTTGCCTCATTAATAGTATACTATTATTTCTTTTGGTAGAACAGACCGCTCTCTAATACCACTTTGTCATGACCCATCCCATGGGGCTCAGACATTACTAACCCAAGCTCGCCTTCCATTGGAAATGGGTTGGTGACTAGAACCAAAATAATTTTCCCGAATAGGGATGGAATTGAACTATATATTTTTACACACTCAAGATGGAAAACTGAAGTAAAAAACCCAAAAAAAGTAAGAAATAACCATGAGAGTAAAGTACAACCACAAGTACAATTGTAAACTAAAAACAGTGGGCCAAAATACAATACCTAGAAGCTAGAAGGAAAGTAAAAAATTATCGCATCTACCCTAGAGCTCAACCTGGAGGGTAGTAGCTATGAGTCTGAAGTCGAAGTAAAGGATATCGACTGCTCCCATCGCACCAAGCTCCACCAAGTCATGAACCTCCAAAGTCTTCCTCAGAGCATCAGTTGTCTGCACCATACACACACATGTGGGAGGATCCTGTGCAGGAGTGAGTATAACAATACCTAGTAGGGGACCATGATTCCCCAAAGGCATCTCAGTAATCCAAAAAATAAAAACACCATAAGAAATAAAAAAAGGTAATATCATATGCATGATATAAGTCATAAAGTACAAATAAAAAGAGATAGCTCACTATAATGGTATAACTTCAAGGTTACTGGGATATGGATGACTAGCAATAAAGCCAGACCATCCTATCTAAAGTAACTCTACTACTGACCCATATACGTCACCGTATGATGACTTTTATTGGTCGCTAGATGCTAACCCGTATTGTTCGCTGGTGATGACCCATATTGGTCGCTCGTGCTGACCCGTATTGGTCGGTGGTGCTGACCCATATCGGTCGCTGCTGTTGACCAGTATTGGTTCCTAGTGCTGAACCTTCTTGGTCACTGATGGAGAGGAGGGATGATTAGTCATACATCTATATCATCCAACTCTGGAGTTTCTGATGCTGACCTGCATTGGTTTCTCTTCTTCCTCATGTCACTGCCAACCACTGGATTCCCACAAAAAGCACGCCTGATCACCTAAAGACTCTTCTCATCAAGACATTGGTCCTTCATCAATTGGTGTGAAGTCTCGAAAAATAGTATACCAATGGGAACTCCATGTCATAGGGGTCCCAACATGACATGTGACATGTTGATCAAATGCCATGTCTTTGAGATATGGGAACTTTTGTAAAAATGGACCAATATCATTTGGGTATAATCCATCCGAGGATGCATGACAAACTATTTCAAAACTCACTTAGATTATCTTCTATAGAATGCCTTTTCACAAGGGTCCTTATCCCATAGAAGGTGCGTCGATCAGATGCTCAGTTTGTTAGTTACACCTATTTCCATGAAATGGGGGTGATCACACCTCGGCCTGTCCTAGCTAGGCCGGTCCTACTAGAATATTCCATATGTACATCTTCCCAAAAGGGGTCTCAACGCTACTAAAGACGTGTCAAATAGATACCCATTTCTTCAATAATGGATGTTTCTTTATTCGGGTCCTGGTTGGGTGTGGGCCCAGTCTGACTTGGTCAGGTTGGCACGTCGCAACAGGTCCAGGGTCTCCCTGGCCCTGCCCGAGTCTGGCCTAGTTCCACGGGGTGTAGCCCATCGGGGTCTTCCCGACTGGTTCGTGGGATCGTGCCACGGTTTTCCCAGCCCACTGGGTGGGGCTCGACCCACCCAGACTGGCCCTCTGGCTGGCTCCGGCCCATTCGGCCGACTAGTGTCCAACCGATCCGCCTGAAGGAAGACCACTTCACCTAGTTGGCCCTGTGGATGCGAGTCTATTTCGTCAGGCACGATGTGTTGCGGGGTCTGTGCCACCCCTCCTGCCACGCCTCGTTGGTTGCAGCTACTTCCACCGGTGGCGCCTGCTGGCACTGCCCTGCTCCCATGCAGTCTGCTTGGGCCGACCGCCTCTAGCCACCATAGAATGTGACGGCATACCGCCTTCCACCGCCCATGGCCGGTTTTCACAAGTCTCATCCATCCACCTCCAACATGGCACGCCGAGAGTTATTTCTGCACACCATTGGAATTCTGCCATCATTTTGTATCCCTCAAACACCTTGCCTGCATTCATTGCTCTTCCACGAAGAACGCACCACAGAAAATTTTAGAGGAGGGTCCATTCATTTTTGGTTTCGTCCCATTCCCTCTGTGCTAGCATTTTAAACATGAGGAAAAATTAATAGTAGAAGAGGAAGAATTATCCCCGATCTTATGATCCCACCACAACCATCCAGGTGATTATAGGAGATGTGGATAATCAGTTAGTCGGTTAGTCTGTGTTTACTATATTTTTCATGAACGGGAAGATAGGGAACATCAGAGCATACAAACCCCCAAACATTTGTAATGTTTTTTGCAGCATGTTCGTCCTCAAGGGTTTACGGTGTCTATTACGCTTCTCAGTTTAGAACATCGAAAGGAGTACTTCATCATTAGTCGTTCTTCGCTGGGGTGCAAGTGCGTCTGAGCATTTCTTGATAATTCCCCAAATTCCTTCCTTCTTATTTCTCCCGACACGTCAAACTATTTGTAGAACCACGCAGCAGCATTTCCACAATGACTTCTCATCGCATCATTATAATGTTTCATTTATTAAACAACATCGTTGTTTTGAACCATTAAATTCACTGTAATTTTGCAAAATATGGGTCATCCATGTGTTTCATTAATGTTCCCTGTCACCACATTGTCGCTGCTCCGCACCGTTGTTGTCCACCACACAAAGGAGAGAAATTAATTAAATAATTCTTTTTAAATTATTTTATTATTTTTATCCAGAAGTCCAAAAAATTTACTTTTCTGCTCGGCTGTCACTTGTCTATGTTATGTATTTTCTAGTTGAATCCCAGTGTTTCAAATTCAACGGTGTCCTCAGATTTTTAATTCCAACACCAGTTCAAAATATAGAAAACATCGCCCACACATTCACTGAACGTACCTTAAAAAAGTTAAAAAATTATTAACAATCACCCTTAACCCGCGCAAGTTGAGGTTAGGCTCAGCCTAAGAGGAAAATGTCTCAACAAATCCAATGGTACTCTATTATTTTCAATCCGAGTTAAAGTTTAGAAGAAATACGATTTAACAAAAAAATAATTTTTAATTTATTCATTTAATTAGGGACAAAAACTAACTTCCACTATTGACCCACACAGACCAATGATAGGGTTTACCTAAAGAAATCATACCCTCACAAGTTTAACGGTGGTATCATATTTTTAATCTGAGTCACCATTTGTGTGTTATAAGAATTTGAAAAATAAAATAATCTTATTTAATTATTTTATTTACGGTTATGCCATTTTCAGGGTTTCTCACTAGAGGCCTGTTCTGACTAAACTTATGTCGCACATAGGGCAAACCCACCATCCTAAATGCAAGTATTCCCTCATATTTCTGATCTGGGCACTCATTTAATAGTTAATCCACATTTTCAGAAAACCACTCACATGTGCTATTTTAAACTTTACATCCTTTGAAGGATCATTTGGGGCACTCCATGAGTCAAAATTACACGCCGTCATATTTTGAGGTCTCTAAATTATTTCATATAATAATAAAAATTATATAGAAATTCCAAGACATTACATAAAATGATGCAGACTAGGATCTAGATATGGAATCCTATGTCAAGAACATAGAAATCATGATCTTATGAATCATGATCTAGATTTTAAACTATAGATATATATCCCAAAAAATAGGTTTATATTTAGAAAAATGGTTCAAAAAATCCATCAAAAGAATAAGAAATTAATGGAGGATAAACGGGAAAACATCGATATGAGATCCATATACCAGAATAAGAGTGGATCATTGATTTGTGATTTGAGTCACAATGATCTAAGTTCATTTGTCCATATAATCATTCTAGAAAGCTAAAAAAATAAGTAATACCTCCTACAGGTGAATGATGGTCGAAATATGTGAGTTCTAGTTATTTGAAGAATTTTAATATTAATTTTTCTCCCATATAAAAACTCATCTATGGTATTTTTGGAAGAGGCGCATGATTTTCTCTAAATGTGCACCAATCGTGCGACTATTAATTTTGGTGTAAACGATTATTATTTTTAGGATTCATGGTTTTTCAAATTTGTTCTACTTATGGGAACCATTAATTTCTAGGCATGTATGGTTCTCTTAGTTGGGTGCACATTTTTCTCTAACCACGCACCAACTATGCACAACCCCAATTTGGCGTAATTTTTTTATTTTCTCCCAATCACACCCCAAGGAAAAAACAAAACAAATTTTTATTTAATAAAAACAAAAATTACTTGAATTAAAGAAAGTAAAAACTCTAGAAAATGTTGATATTTGTCAACGAACAATAACTAGTCACTAAAAAAATGAACTGAAAAAACCACATAAGACTAATTCAAAATGAAATGCCATTATACAATGCATACTAATTATGAAGCATCATAAATCTTTGTGAAATATATATCTAAACCCCAAATACTTGATTGCATCAGAAAGTAATTTAAAACATAACCTAATAGTGATACAATGGAGTTAAATAACAATGTGACCATCATTATGCATTGTGAAAACATCTCAAATTACAAAAAGTGCATCATCTTGTGTTGTATCCTTATATGAGTGTAAGGTGTGATATTATACCAATTATATATATATATATAAACTATTCATATATGTTTCTTTTTTATTGTAGTGTGAAATTCATTGATGGAATAGGAACCCACATCAAAAAAAATATTCCTTCATTGATGCTAACCTCCATTACCATAATTTATATTACATCTATTCAATTATCAAAAGATATTATTTACTTGAAGAACATCTTAGAATCATCCCATTTGAATCTCTATAAATATTAAATTCTCCAATACAATTAACCATTTTTTAATAATTTCATATTTTTACGTATCATAGTGAGGATCTGTGAATTTTAAAATTACCATACATAAATAATTTTTATATGTAATTGTTACTGTTATATATCACATATTAGTGTTTCATTTTCTTAATTCAAATGTTAAAAACAATATTAATTATATATTAAATGGGATTTACCTAATATAAATTGATGTAGAACCCTTAAATAAGGTTGTTCCATTTATTATATTTACATGGGAACTAAAAATATTATCATTCATATGCAATCAAATATATTACATACCACATAAGAATCATCCATTTTTTATATTTAATTTTATATTTCATCATAATAGATATATATATATATATACAAAAATTATTTTACATATATATTGGTTGTTTTTTCCTCTTCCACACTTGTATATTCACTTGTGAAAATAACTTATATAGGCCCCAAATATCTATTATATAACCAATTGTATCCACGAATTTTCTAATATTATGCTCCAATATAGTGAAAATATTAAATATAATCATATGAAATTCCAAAATCAGTTAGTTTTATCCAAAATTTATAATTTTTTTCCATTATGATGGAAAGACATGTATTATACATAGGAAATCTACAATTTTAAAACCATCTTATAAAAAATTATATCATTCTCAAGGAACCAAAAAACTCTCTAAAACATCTCAATACAACAAAACAACTTCAAAATTATCAATATTATTCCAAATCAATTCCACATAAACTCCAAATTCTTGATTGAGATATGTAATAAACCCAGAGTATTGATCTCTACTCCCTCAACACTTTATAATTCATAATCAACATTCTCGAATTGTCATCATCATAGAGATTTTATTCAAATATTATTGTATCATCATTTCTCAAAAATACAATGATGGGATCTTCCCTTTCCATCTATACTTTTTTCTTCATCAATAACATATCATCAATATTTTACAAATAGATATTATAAACATCATTAAAAAGATATTGTATAGTGTTCTCATTACATCAGTTAGACCCTATCTTCTAAACATACTAATATGACCTATATAATCATTAAATTAATTATGGTTACATTCATAACACAAATACATATCTCAGTACAAATTATTAAAATAAAAAAAGACTACAATTTTATGTAGTATGTTTTGTATATTTAATATACGTAACCCTTAAAAACATGATGTAGTATCTAATAAAATTCAAAATTTTCATTTGTGTGACAATATATCATTATATAAATATATTGAAAACATCGAATCATAATGAAAACATTGCATATTAGAAATATATAATATTAACACTAGAAATTAGCATCATTATATAATGTCATTTCCATGGAATTTTCAAATACATTTACCCTTTAATTTTTACCAATGAATAAAAAATGGTAATTTATTTGAAAAATTAAAATATTTGAATGTCCAAATAATTTATTTTTTCCACATCATTGTTTATAAATTAAATTTATTTTTCAATATAATAATTTATATTGAAGATATCAATAAGTATTTATATAATATTGGACTCATTTTCTATGTTTAAAATAATTTTTAAAAGTTAATTGTCAATGTTCAACTATCACAATTATTATGAACATGAATTTAAACTTTTTATATTTCATTAAATTCATTCTATATGTGTTTTTAAAAAATTATACATTGACATTGGAAAAGAACATTTCATCAGTAATATATGTAATTTTCAATGGAAGGAATGAATGATATAGTATTAATAAGTAGATTTTAACTAGTAATAAAAGTGTGGTATGTCACTAAAATATTAAATACTCATATAACTATCTATGAGATAATTAATAAGTAATCAATGAAATGTAAATATATAATTCTAATATATGTGATAGATTGTTTTTTCGAGCTATATAAGTGATGAATAAAGTAAAATCATGAGAATTTTATAGTGTAGTTATTAAAAAAATTAAAAAAATTACAATAAATGATAGTAGAGGAAACTAGAAAGGTTCGTTTAGATAAAATCATGGAAATGTAATTTTACGTATTAGTTTCCATGTTTTAATGTTGAATATATAACTATCTTTGATGATTTTGAATTGGTATTCTTTCTACATTCTATGATTTTTTTATATCTATAATGCATGGAAATAATTTTTTAAAATTATAATGTATATTTTATATGAAATAAAATTGTAGTATCATTGATAAACTGGAAATGAATAATAATTAATAGAGATATGAATATCCATTGGGCAATTTGTTTCCCCATAGATGAAATATTAAAAAAAATGAACATAACCAATTCATCGTACTAAAGAGAAACCACCTCTTATCATTTGGTATAATATTTTGAATTTGTTTTATAAATTTCATTTTTAACTGATACATTAATTATATATCATCTAAATATTGTTCATAAATATATGAATTCATTGTGACTCTTTAAGAAGATGTGTGAAATAGAGAATATTTTTAAAATTAATGGGCCTCATATTGATATTTTTCTTTTGGAATAATGTAATTCCTATTATTGTTTAAGTATTTTTGGTATGAAAAAATATAATTGTTTTAATTCTCATTTTATGTATATTAACTTAGTAATTAATTTATATAATTTTTTTTCAATTGTTTACGTTAAATTTTGTGTTTTTTTATTAATTATTATTAGTGATAGTACATGTGCGTCTTTATATAATAAAATAATATACAACATTATAGAATTTTTATATAACTTGATTCACCTACTATCCTCATGGTACCCGAGTAAGATGAGTCAATAAGAAAATAAATTCTTATGTTTCAATGAAATAGTCCAACAAGATCTAATAATTCATGGTTAGTTGTAAAATTTCTATGCACAAAGATTTTAATCGAGTTGTGGATAATTAATGTGTTGTTTGTAGTGTTATATGTGTTTTAGATCATGGATTTTGTGATACATTATATGATATATCACAAAATTGACTTTAAAATCTTATTAAATATATTCTTGACATTGAGAAATTTTTTTTGTTTATTTTCAATAGGTAAATCTTATTTTTTATGTGTTTAATGGTAGGAATACCATTAGTAACAAAACATGTAATTAGTGACGTTATTTTATAGGTAACATATCTTTTCTAAATATATAAATTCCCAATTATATGGAAAAATAATTAAATTTAGTTTCATTAAAAAATAACTTATGTTAGCTATTTTAGATGGATTTCATTCAAGATATATACCCCTATCAATTCATCCTTATTTAGTTAATCATTATATATATATTTTTCTGATCAGGTTATCATGTGTAGTTTTACAAACATAAAAGTATATGGTTCTGTTTTAATTTCCCAATTATTAACTTCCATGTTTTTTTTCTAAAAACTCAATCATTTATATATATAAGTAGAATTATAACCAACTCCTATGAATAAATGTTTTATTTCTTTAGAAAACAACTTACACAATAGTACCAAATATAATTAATTTTTTATCACAGACCACACAAAATTTGAAAACAATATCCTTAATAGCTATGCTCCACTATGGAATTTGGGGAACAAAAATATGGAGTTATCTCAAACACTTAGTAAAGATTATGATGTTTAAAATAACAAAAAAATTATTTGTTAATAGATAAAAAATATTGAATATAGTACAAGCAAAAAAAATATTGAATTTTTGGAATATGATAATGAATTCAAAATTAGTGACTAGGTAGCATGGTCGTATATTCATCCATAAAATATTTATATTAATTTCTTATAAGGTTTTTTTCATTCAAATTTGAACAATAATTGGGGGATTACACATCCTCTTTGTGATGTTTATGACTATCATCAATGACATCCATTTCCCCATACAATAATAATAGGGTTTTTACACAAGTACACAATTTTAAAATATATATTAATTAACTCTTCAATGGCTATTATAACTTAGTTTATTGTTAATATTAACTAATCCTAGAGATATATTGGATTGTGTCAACTATATGTTTTAGATTTTATTGGGGTTAATTAAAGATGAAAGGAATCATACAATCTTCCTCCCACCAAATATATAAATTTTATAAATGTTATAAATCCCATATAGATAGGGTTATAAAAAGTAAATAAATAATAAATGTAGTTTAAATTATATATCTATGATGTCAAACACATAATTTAGGTAATAAATCTAACAAAAATATGATTAATTGAAAGAAAACACGCTAATTTTGTTTGAGATGAATTTCATTCAAATCCTCTAGAAGATATTATAATGTATATTTATAATAATTTTTGTCACAATATGTCTCCACATTTAATCTAATGTAGTGGGGGGTTTCATTTTCCACATCCAAAGGATACAATTTCAAAACAATGTAACATTTTCAATATAATATATTAGAATTCATATGTTCTAAACCATTGAACCTCACAAATCATTTTCAAAATTATAAATTCAATCGCTAATCTCCAAATAGATCAACTTTATTAATAGAATTTTTTCACACTCAATATCATCGAAAATATTAGTCATAAACACAAATATTCATTTCCATGGAACATAAATGGTCATTTAGGATAAAAATTAAAAAAATAAAATGTTTGATCTTAAATCATTCAAAAAAAACACAAAATACATTGAATATATATGAAACACAATAATGAAAATTAAAATAGAATATCTTAATACATCAATATGGTTTGTGGATAAAATATAAAAATGCTATTATATATTTATTATTGAATTTGGGGTAGGATGATGTATCTTTTTTCTCCTGCCGAGCACTTTCTCTAGGGTTCTTCTTTGATCTAGTTACAACATTCTTCAGGAATTATTCGATGATCATTCCTCTCTTTCCTCATTTTTTTCCTTTTGTCATCCATCTAGGGGACATTTTCTCTTATTATTATGACCTCATCACTTTGGGCTACATTTTTGGGGTGTTCATGACTTATTATCATGTTTTTATGGAGTTTCTTGGAAGATTACAATCTTTTGTTGAATATTTTACAGTGATATATGATTTCATTTTCTTGGTCTATCCCATCACTAGAGTTTTAGAGTCCCACTATTTTTCTTTTCATTTATATGCTCATTTAACTGATTCTACATTGTGTATGAAACAATCCTAGACAAATTTAAATAAGAGTTCCTAACTTGGGCAAGTAGTGGCATGGTGAAACAGTAATCAAGGGTATTTATTCATGTTTTTATTCACAATAAAGAGTCCATGAATGTTTTTGGATAATTTTTTTATTTTATTACTAGTATTTGGTTCTGTGACATTGGATGTTGAAGTCAATAGTTTGGATTCTCCTCTATGTAGTGTTTTAATTCTGTGAGTTGTACTCTGATCGTCAAGCCCAATCATCTTGATTCAACAATATGTTCTTTTGGTGGTGGTGATGATGGTTTTAGTTCCCGAGTTGGCATCAATGGAAACAAATGATGTTAGTGAGGGCTTATTCTTCCCCTCTATTGGCGAAGATCCCGTTTTTTCTATTTTTTAATGACTATGGTGGGATTTTCTCACCAATTATGTTTGTTTGGTGTCTTCTTATTTTCATCCTCGATGACTACTATTGTGTTGGGTGAGAGAGTTTCAAATATCTGGAATTGATTCGTCCCCCTCTTTCACTCCTTCTCTTTCTATATAGTTCAACATACATGACCCATCTCGTTTTGGTGTATTGGTTACTTTAGGGGGGTTTGGGAATTTTTTGGGGGGAGTAGTGGTTGTACATCTTCTTCAGATGGTCTTTCTTGTTTGGTTAAATTTTCCATTAGGAGTTTTTTATTCATTGATGATGAATTTGTATTTTGATATTTTGGATATAGTTTTTTGTCGTGATGGTTGTTCGATGGATTTTTTCCCAAATCCATTTCATGGTGAATTTTTTTGCTTTCTTCTAATTTGAATCTTATTGACAGTGGTTGGTATTTTTTGTTGCACTGATTGATGATGATGTCCATGTTTGTTCGGTATAAAGTAGAACTGGCGGTGCGGGAAGTCTATGTGGATTGTCCAACGATGACCAAAATTGGTAATTATAACTTATCTAGGCACAAGGTAAGGCATATTATATTGGAAAACAACTTATGGTGGTCTGATAATTCTTTTTTTTATGATTTGAAATTTTTTGGTATGATGTTCATATAGAGAAATATGAATTTTGAAATTTTAATTAGTTTTTGTATTGTGTTTGGTTTTCAATTGTGATTGTACAGATTAAAACATAACTTTAGAATATTGATAATTATTAAAAGAAAAAAAGAGTTAGTTTGGAGGGAATTTATTATATATTTAATTAATTTAAAAATGGTTTTATTTATTTTACTTTGATGGTACATAAATATTTGATTTTATTTGGTACAGTTTTAACCTATATCTATATCGAATGATTCAACTCAATATTTATTTATAACGAATTTATTGGTTTTATGATGATGTTGAAATTAAAAAAAATCAACTTCTACTAATTGGAGCATTTTAATTAAAAGATATGATTATATAAAAAACTAAAAAGAATCATTTATGAGAGTATAACATAAGAATTGTGAAGTGATTCACTAAAACAATGGATTAGGAAGAAGGGATTTTAATAAAATAAGTCAATAATTTTGCTCATTTTTATCTGAAAAACATGATAAAAAAAGGGTGAATATAAATGAAATAATTAAAGGTAAAAAACTCCATGTAAGAACTATACAAGTTAAACCCCATTAAAATATTAAATAAACATTGGAAATCCCTAAATGTTGAAATTGTTTCTCATCAATGTCATATGAAAATCAAATTGGATATATTCCAAAAATCTATGAACAATTTTTAGCATAAAATAATAATTATGTCATTAAATTTGATTATTTAAATTAAAATGTCATTGAAAACATTCTTGATTAATAACATAGGATATTTTATTCCATAAGTATTTTTTGTTTTAAAAATAGAGTCAATTTATCACACAAGCTCCCAAGGATTGTTATGGATTTTACAATTCCTTAGTATATCAAGAAAAATGTTATAGAAATTTGACATTGTCAAGGAAAATATTTCATTCAACACATAAATAATCCTATACCTAAAAAAATGGTCGTCATCCTTTTTATTAATTATAGATAGAATAAATTTTAAATGAAAAGTAAATTATAATATAAAATTATAAGATTCAACTCTATCCATTAATTCAAATGAATTCCCTTGATTTATACTATATTTCATATTATGACCCCTTATAATGAGTCTATAAATATTTAGGGTTTTATTTATTCTCATAAATCATAATTAGGTAATCCCTATTATCTCCTACAACTATAATAATTCTCATATGTTTAACCAATTCACAAACATTGATATGTTCAAATTGATTAACCACAACAAGGATAAATAATAAAAATACCTCATTATAAAAGGAATCATATTCTATTTTGAGATAAAATTAGTATAATAATTAAATATGATCACATAAATTTTATATATAACTTCTAGTTCAAACGGTTTGACCTATATCAGTATTAATATTACCAATGAAATGATTCATCACGATCACTTGTCCAAAATAAACAAATATGAATGTTAAACATCACATAATACATGGTTATCATTAATTATTCAATCATATTATATATTAACTACCTATATAGGTTTATAAATAGATTATATTAAATTAAAAGGGGTTTTAAAAACACATTCTTCATTAATTTCCTAATACTTGTATTCTGATATTGCATCGTGATATGTATCTATAGACATAACATGTAATTTTTTTTAATAGAATTAGTTTTATTTTTTCAACAAGGCATACATTAATTATGATGGATTATCCATTAAAAATAAAGTCACTGTATTTTGAATCTTTTTTATAAATAATATACAAGTTGTTGAAGAAACATACACTGTACCTAAAAACTATGAATAAAAAAAGTTTTAAAATCCAATTTATAATAAATTTTAGAATGTATTTTATATAAAACTAAGAAATATATAATATAATTTTGTGTCTAATAAGTAGTAATAATTTATCCTTCCAATGAATATATATAAAAATAATATTAAAACAAAATTGAAAAGGAGATTTCATGATGTGTTCTATTACCCCGTTCAACTGCCCAATTTTGTAATTGATATCATTTTGTTATGAAATAATGTTTAATGAATATTTATCTAAAACAGATTCTGAATTAAAACTCATAATCACTTAACCATGATATCTCCAAATAGTTACGATAGTAAGATTTTTCTTCTTTTGAATGATAAATAAAAAACATTCCAAAAGACATTGTTCTTTGGACATAAAATCATGAAAATAAACCCAATATTACATGATAAAATAATAATATATGTCATTCACATAGGGTTCTATCCCAATATTTTCATTTTTTGGGACTAAAAATAATTATATAGATTAATTTTATATGTTTGGAAGATAAAACATCACTTTTTGTTTGAGCAATAAACCTATTTTTTCTATTTTATTAATTATTATAAACTCTATTAAAATTAATCATATATTGTTGATAATCCTACACAAGTCATCTCTTAGAATTTTTGGACAATGTCCAAATATTTCATTATCAAGACCCTTATTCAATATCCATCCCATAACCTTAACCACATTGAGATATAAAAATTTACTATATTCTAGGTCCTCAGGGACAATATTTTAAACAAAATTTGTCAGGACCCATCCCCCGGGGCCTGTGTCGTGACTACCTTAAGCCCATCTTCCATAGGGCAGGGGCTGGCGATGAGAACCAAAGGTGTAATTCGCTAAAACGGGAAGACATTGCCTTTAAAACCTGTAAACACACACACAAGAAAGTACACAGCTGGACGAAACACCATATAAACTGTATAACAAAAGTGTGCTCAATGTAAAAGGGACCATAATCCAATCCCAACTATAAAGTACATGAAACTGAAAGTACAAGTACAACTGAAGAAAAATGAAAATAGTAACCAGTTCATCCTCCGAGGTTCCCACTTGAAGGGTAGGTACAGATCGCCTCCTTAGCACTCCACGTCCGTCCGTCTCCTCAGGGTACTGACACGCCGTATGGTCCACCTTCAGGTTCTGTCTAGTCCTGGTACTCTCAGCCTCCGTCAGTGATGTCTGTCCTCTGTATCCATCACAATGTAGTGTGGTCATAGCCCGTGTAGGGGTGAGTATAACGATACTCAATAGGGATCCTGAGACCCTTAAGATCTCACAAAATTCATCAAGGATACACCACAGAGTATGAAATCAAGAAATAACCCTACATAGGTATATTCCCACACATATTCCTAGGTTATTAAATAATTCATCTCAATCATGTGGAAAATTCAAAAGTACTGACTCAACTCAACCAGAATTTTATTTTACTGGTACTATCAAGTAACATCCCTAGTTACATTACCGCAACCTTGGCTGCTGGAGAACTCCTTCTCAATCGAGTATAGTGAAACTACAATGACACCAAGAATGATTCCCAATAACATTGAACTGTTGAGGTAATCCTCCTGTCGAGTACCATGGTTCTGTCGCGTCACACAGAGGCGATCCCCACCGTGGGTCTGCCGCGTCACCAAGAGCGCTCCCCCTCGTATCCTGTATAGGTACTCATCCGGTTGAGTACCGTGGGTCTGCTGCATCACCAAGAATGCTCATCCACCATGGTTATGCCATGAAACCATAGCCCACCCCACTAGGCTAGTAGATTCACTCTGAGTTAAATAGTATGCAGTCATCAGGTCTCAGCCAGCTACTAGGTCTTCGCACTACGCTCGCTCATCTGTGGGAGGATCCGCCACATGAGCTACTGTTCGAAACTCCAACTATCAAAAAGTCCCACAAAGAGTCATCTCAAAGGTCTGTCAGGTCATAGATGGATCAACACAATAGACTGCGTGTCAATCGGATGCCCGGTCTGTGAGTTATTAGACTTTTAGTATCGGGGACCTAGTTAGATTTGTGCACGATCCAACCTTATCGTATCTAAAATTTACCCCAAACTCTTGTGGGGTACACTCAAAGGGACCATAATGCTCCAAGATTACCTACACCACTAACGGTTCGTCAAACGAATGTCTGGTGGCAATGATATGGCGAAAATAATGAAAAGTGTCATAGTGGGCCCGGGTCCGGTCCGACCCGTTCGGACCGACCTAGCCCTACCCAATTTGGTCCAAACTAGTTCGGGTCGACCCGGCCTGACCCATTGGGTCTGGCCCGACTCGTTGGGCAGGCCAGCCCATTGTGTTCGGTCTGACCAGCTGGGCCCAGCCCAGTAAGCCACGAGGGGCCGCGGAGGGCCATGAGGGCGTGGACCGGTGACGGGTCGGCGTGAGGGATGTTTGGCCCAGAGGGCTACGCGAGGGAGGCTCAGCCTGGGGCGTGGGGCCAGTTCCACTTAGAGGACCACATGGGTGCGGCTCGGGGTGGCTTGGCCTGGGGGTCAGGGCGGTGCGACCGGGGCTGGTTCGGCCGGGAGGCGGGTGTGTGGCACAGATGGGGCAGTCGGGGCCGGTCTGTCTGGGAGTCCAGGGTGCGGCACGGCCGGGGCCGGTTCGGCTAGGGCGCCGCTCGAGGCGGCGTAGGTCGGGGTGTCCGCAGGAGGCGACACCATTGCCTTCATTGCCTCCGTCATCTTCCTTCATTCCGATGAACACCATAAGGAAGAACGGTGGGGGGTCGGGCCATGTTTGTTTGGCCCAAACCCTTCGCATTTTAGAGAGGTTGCAAGCGGTTCATCAAGAACATAAATAAAGAATGAGCATGGAATATATTTTAAAACATAAATTCCCATAATATCTCAATAAAATCCATTCCCTACCCCACAATGGAAAAAGAGGGGAGAACATGGGAAGTGTTAATCAAATAATGAATAAACTCCTATAACTTCTCGCAACAATTTATTCCCAACCTACAAGGAAAACATCTGAAGATCAATTTGATAATATGTTGATCCACATTCTTTGTTTTTAAAAGGAATGTATCATGGGAATAAAATCATACTTAATTAAAAACCCTACCTTGTTCGATAACGGTTGACGATGGCGCTAGAAGGCAGATGTCGATTCGTTGTAGATGAACATTCCCTACATCGAAGGATGTTCCGAGGAAGAAGGTTGAAGTCATCGACGTTCGTCGTGAAGGTAGCCTTCTTCATTGGAGAAGATTTATCCCAAGCATTCCTCCTCTCCCCAATTTCTCCAAATAAAAGGGATAGCCAATAATAAAAAGCATTTCCCCAATTTAATCATAGGAACAATTCAAATTGGATTAAATTAAATTGGCTCAATTAAGTGGCGCGTTGGAATGTTTAATTGTATATGCATTGTCACAATTAAGGTGGAGGAGGTCAAGAGGCTCTCCCTCATTTATGGTGGGAGTTGAGGGTTTCTCCCAATTAATGGGGGGGGGGGGTTTCAAGGGGGATTAATCCTGGGTGGTCCCCACCACCATAACCTCTCATGGGAGGTTATGGTTCTGGTGGTCCACACCACCTTAAACTCTAATGGGAGGTTAAGCTCTTGTGGTCCCCACATCCATCTTCCACATGGAGGTTTAGTTCTAGTGGAACCCACCTTAATTATCCTCATGGAAGCTCAAAATAAAAATAAAATGATTTTATTTTATTTTATTATGTCCACAAAAACCCCAAAAAATAACTTTCGCCCTCATCCATCTATCGTCGAGGTGATAGTCTCATTAAGCGAATATCGGCGCTATGAGTTCGACGGTTCCCTCAGATTTCAATTCTGAGCACTGGTTCAAATGTTATAAAAACTCAATCATACTTTTATTGAACGTAACTGACTAAAACATCAGAAATTGATTCCGGGCACAGCAAGCCTCAAAATCATGTGCCTTCAATTTTCACGGACTCTTAAAATTCCCATATAATAAAAATAATTACATATAAACTCTAGGTCTTCTCATTCTCCCAACATCAAGCATTACATCCACGTAATCCACAATTCAAACTAAGGGAATAAGTGGGGGTACTGAGCATGAATTTGAGATTCCCGCTCCCATGTGCTTTTCTGGAGGTTCCCGTGCTGCCAATGAATGTGCACTAGAGGTATCGACCATCCACGAAGGTCCTGCTCATGTTGATCCTCAATCTCTACTGGAACCTCCAAAAAATTCACCCCATCGTCGATGTCCATCTCTCCATGGTCGATGATGTGAGAAGGGTAATGCACGTATCTCCTCAGCTGGAATACGTGGAAGACGTCGTGCACCCGGTATAACTGAGGTGGAAGTTTTAAGAGGTATGCCACCTCACCAACTCTATTAAGGATCTGAAAAGGTCCGATGAACCTCAGAAATAACTTTCCTCTACTTCCAAATCTTCACAAACCTCGTCGAGGTGATAACCGTAGAAAGACGTGGTCACCATCCTCGAACTCTAGTGGTCTCCATCAACTATCGGTATACGACATTTTCTTGCTCTGTGCAGTCTTCATCTACACTTGGATGATCTTCACCTTCTCTGTGGTATCCCATACCATCTCTGTTCCCACTAGTGCTGACTCCCCTGGGTCAATCCCGCACAAAGGTGATCTGAAAGGTCACCCGTATAACACCTCGAAAGGTGCCATCCCAATAGTGGAGTGATAGCTGTTGTTGTATGAAAACTCCAACAAATGTAAGTAATCCTCTCACTTGTGACCAATGTTGAGGACAAAATCACGCAGCATGTCCTCGAGGGTCTGAATGGTTCGCTCAGTCTGACCAACCGTCTGTGGATGGAAGGCGGTGCTCAAACGAAGCTACGTCCCGAAAGCCACTAGAAACCCCTTCCATAGCTGGGAACTAAATTGTGCCTCACAATCGGAGATAATTGTCAATGGTACTCCATTTATCCAAAAAATCTCCCATGAATAGAGGCATCCCAACCTCTCTACTGAACCCTTCTCTTTGATCGGAGGAAGTGGGCTGACATGGTGAGTCAGTCGATGGTCAACCAAATCAAGTCATGTCCCATGGATGTATGTGGAAGACCCATAAAAAATTCCATGGATATCCCATATAACATACACTCCAGGACCTCTATAGGTTGAACCAATCCTGCTGGTACCTGTTGCTCTGCCTTCACTTACTGACAAGTGAGGCATCAAGAGACAAAATCTGCGACTGCTTTCTTCATTCCAGGCCACCAGTGCTGTCTTCAGCGGTCCTGGTACATCTTCAACACTCCAAGATGTAACGCTAGAGGGGATGTGTGGAACTCCCTCAAAACTTCCTTTTAAAGTGACACTGGTACCATAGTACTCCCTCAGAAGAGACGGACATGCTCCCCACCTTTAGAAAATTCATCAGGTCCCTGCCCTATGCATATATGAGCACGTCGAGCCTCACAGTCAGCGTCCCCACATTGCGCCACCCTGACTCATTGAAGAAGTGTGGGTGTTACTAGAATAATATGTAGAAAGGATTCTCCATCTCTATCCACAAAGGATATCTGTAAAGCGACCAGCTACTCTATCATCTCACCTAGCAGCTGTATACTAGACCTCCTACTGAGTGCATCTGCTACAACGTTTCCCTTCCCAGGAGTATAGACTATCTTGAAGTCATAGTCCTATAGGAACTCAAGACAACGTCGCAGTATCAGTTCCACGTCCTTCTAAGAGAATATATAAATGATACTCTTGTGATTAGAGTACACAGTAAAACGTTCGCCAATCAGATATTGTCTCCACATCTTCAAGGAGAAGACCACTACTGCTAACTCCAGGTCATGGGTAGAGTAGTTCTGCTCATGTGGACTTAGCTGTCATGAACCATATCAGATCATTTATTTCTCCTACATCAGGACACATCCGAGCCCGGTCCCTGATACATCATAGTTGACTATGTACCCTAAACCTTCCTTTGGAAGTATCAATATGGGGGAACTATTCTGCCTCAGACTAAGCTGCTGAAAACTCCGCTTTCATTTCTCGGACCAAACGAAGGGTTTCCACATCTTCGTCAAGGATGATAGTTGTGATTCAACTCTAGAAAATCTCGAAGAAATCTTTGGTAGTATCCAGCCAAACCCATGAAACACTTTACTTCTGTCACACTCATGGGTGGCTCCAAAGCATGTACCACCTCAATCTTTGCTGGATCCACTAAAACTCTATCCTATGAGATGACATGTCCCGGAAAGTGAATCTCATGGATCCAGAACTATCACATCATGAGCTTACCATAAATCTACTACTCTCGGAGTGTGTCTAGTACTACCCACAAATGATAGGCATTATCCTACTCAGTAGTCGAGTATATCAGAATGTAGTTGATGAAGACTACAACAAAGCGATCGAGGTATGACTGGATTATTTTATTCATGATCGCCACGAACACTGCAAGAGAGTTGGTTACACTGAATGGCATAAACAAGTGCTCATAATGGCCATACCGACACCTGAAGGCCGTCTTCTGCACATCCTCATCTCATACTCTAAGATGGTGATAGCCTGATCTGAGGTCTATTTTCGATAACCACCGTGATCCCTTCATCTGATCAAAGAGGTTTTCAATCCTCAGAAGTGGGTACTTGTTATTCATAGTCACCTGGATCAGGCACCGATAGTCAACACGAAGCCTCAATCTCTCATCCGCCTTCTTGGCGAACAGAATCGAGGCTACCATGGAGAAACACTAGCCCAGATGAACCCCGTCCCCTGTAAGTCCTCTAGCTGTACCCGCGTATCGTGAATCTCTACGGGAGCCATCCAATATGCTAGTGTAGATATCAGTGTCATACCGGGGTACAAGTCAATGTAAAAGTCCACCCCGTTGTTAGGAGGTAGACCTAGAAAATCATCAGGGAAAACATCCATGTACCGGTCCACCACTACAGGATAACTCAGACTCTCCATATCAACATCTCCGAGGGTAAGTCTAGCCAACTGATTAGTGATCGGCTACAAACTTTTCTGAGCTAGTCCATCCTGTGCTGCAAAATCTCCCTTCTCACTAGTGAAGGTAAACCTAGTCCCATCCGTGCAGACACACCGCACTTTGTGCCTAATACAGTCAATCTGAGCATGGATTGTAGATAAACAGTCCATACCCAAGATGACGTTGTAAGGCCTCGACACTGCTACTATGAGATCCGAGCCAAATCTCTCGCCTCTTAGAGTATGCTCGCACTGCCGAGAGCAGTGCGTAATCATCAAATCTTCTCCCGTTGGAGCCTCTTTCCATAAGGGTCGAGCCAACGTCTCCATAGGAATCTCTGAACAATGAAAGAGGGAAATGGAAATAAAATAGTGAATAGAACCTATGATTATAAGTACTACATCTATGGTGGATTAGACACAGATCATACCATATATCATCTCTGGAGCTCCATGGTCATAGGCCTCAGCTGCCTGAAGCTGAGCTCTCCCATGTCCACCTGCTCTCTATGGTCGAGGTGGCCTTCTTGGTGGTGGTGGAAGTAATATCTCAAATCGTCTCCCACCGCTAGCTGCACAACCAACTCCTCCGACATGTCCGCCTGCTCCCTGTGGACCACATAGATCTAACCTCTATCTCTACCTGGGTGGTCCTTCGACCATCTGCTGATCATCCAAACTGCGAGTATGACAGTCACGAGCCATGTGACCCTGCCCGCTACATGTGAAACACTTCCCTATCCTGGAATGTCTTTCTCTGATTTAGGCACCCCGCACAACCGATCGTGAGTAATGTTGTCGTCCATCCATAGGTCTGGTCCTCTTGGACCTTTGTAAAGTTTGTCTACATCCAACTGGAGAAGACTACACTACGTGTCGACTGGTGTTTGGTCTCACTACTGGTGTCTACTCAGCAAGGAATCTCTCCACCCAGAGGGCTCTCTCTAACAACCCCTCGTACATCTAAATACTATGTGAAATCACCGAAGCCCTGATCATTCACCTGAGTCCCTGCATGAAGATACGGTCCTGGAAGAATGGTTCCTTCACCATATCTGTGGAGTAGTGTGAGAGGACAGTGAACCTCGCTGAGTACTAAGCTATAATCATGTTGCCCTACTGCAGATGAAGTAGCTCGTGTATACGCACTGTGCGAAGAGTCAATGTGACAAACTCCACCCAAAATAGGCCATCAAAGTCATCCTAGAGAATGTCACCTCATCGTGGACCTAGAGCATCAATCTCAATCATCTTCCTGCTGCTTCATTTACTAGGAAGAAATAAAGGAACACCATGACGTCTGCCGGTGTCCCTACCAGATGCGAAACTCTCACCACAACCTCCAGCCAATCCTCAACTTTCTGTGGGTCCATCTCTCCCCTAAACCTTGGTGGCCTCTAGCGCTGGAACTCATGCAATGCGCTCATGTAGCGTGCAACGCCTACTGCTAGGGCTGGTGGAATCGGTGGCCCAATGGGGAGTGGTACCGCTGGTGCCTCCACTGGAAAAGGGACTTGCACCGAGGCCTCATCGCTCGGTTGGAAATCAGTGTGTACAACTCTCGGAACTCTAGTTGGCTATCTCCATGGAGGCATCCAGAAATGAAACAGTTGGGCTACAGTTAAAATTTATACTTATGGAGCTGACATAGTTGATCTGACTTAAAGGAAACTTTTGAAAACACACACACAATCATATTTTTCATGCATTGAGTCAGAAATCAGATTTAAGGGTCCTGGTGTATGGATACGATGGTCGCTGCACCAACACTAGACTCCCAGAACTGAAAACATCAGTCATTATACATAACACCATTGCATCATAGAAAATAAAGATCAGAGTCCTATATTCTGTGGTAGAACCGACCCCTCTGATAGAAATTTTTCATGACCCGTCCCCTGGGGCCCATGCCCTGACTACCCCATGTCCACCTTCTATAGGCCAGGGGATGGAGACTAGCACCAAAGGCGTAATTCCCAAAAACTGGAAGGCATTTCCTTTAAAACATGTAATCACACACACATGTAGGCACACAGTTGGATGAAAACCAAGTAAAATGTCTAACAAAATACTTTTTAAAGTAAAAGGGGCCAAAATAAAATCCCAAAAGTAAAGTACAAGAATCTGAATGTACAATTACAACTGATGAAAAATAAATACAACAACTGGGTCGTCCTCTGAGGTTCCTACCTGAATGGTAGGTGAAGATCGCCTCCTCAGCACACCACATCTGGCCATCTCTTTCGGGTATGGACACGTTGTATGTTCCACCTCTAGTTATCCTCCAGTCCTGGTACTCTCAGCCTCCTTCAGTTTTGTCCATCGTCTTCATCCAACACAACGCAGTACGTGCATAGCCCGTGCAGGGGTGAGTATAATGATACTTAGTAGGGACCCTGAGACCCTCAAGGTCTCACAAAATCATTCAAGGATAAACCACAAAGACTAATATCAATAGAAAACCCTACATAGGTATATTCCTATAGATATACCTATGTTATTATGTAATCCATCTCAATCATGAGGAAAACACAAAATTACTGACTCATCTCAACCAAGATTTTATTTTAGGGGTAGTATCATGTAACATCTCCATTCACATTATCGAATCCTCGGCTGCTGGAGAAATCCTTCTCAATCAAGTGCAGTGGGCCTACCACGACACTATGCACGCTTCCCACTGACCTTGGAATACTATAGTACTCCTCCTGTCAAGCACTGTGGGTCTTCCACATCACACAAAGGTGCTTCCCACTGTGGGTCTACCACATCATCAAGCGCACTCCCCCTCATAGCCTACAGAGTTAATCCTCCTTCCGAGTACCGTGGGTATTCCGTGTCAATAAGCGCACTCCTCCACCTTGAGTCTGTCCTAACACCAAGGCACTCCCCACTGCTCTAGTATAGTCACTTCGAGTCAAACGGTCAGTAGTCGTCAGGTCTCAGCAAGCTACTAGGCCTCTGAACTATGCTCGCTCGTCTTTGGGAGGATCCGCTCCACGAGATACTATTCGATACTTCCAATATCAAAAGGTCCCATGAAGAAGTATCTCAAAGGTCCACCATGTCATATGGGTCTCAACACAATAGACGATGCCTCAATCAGACACCCGATGTTTGAGTTATTTTCCTTTTAGTCCTGAGGGCCTGGTTTGATTCGTGCATGATCCAACCGGATTGCATCTCAACTATACCCCCAAATCCAGTGGGGTATACTCAAAGGGACCATCATGCTCCAAGATTTCCAGTTTCACTGACAGTTCGTCAAACGGACGTCCGGTGCCAAAGATATGGCCAAAAAAATGTAAAGGGCCGTAGTGGGTTCGGGTCCGGTCTGACCGACCCGACCCGACCCTGTCTGGGTAGAACCGATTCATGTCGAGCCAGCCTGACCCATTGGTTCTGGCCCAACCTGTTAGGCAGGACGACCCTATAGTTCCACCCAGCTTGATTGGCCCAGCCTAGCGGGCCGCGAGGGGCCGCAGAGGGCCGTGAGAGGGCGGACCGGCCGCGAGTCGGCGCGAGGGCGGTTCGACACAGAGGGCGCCGCATGGGTGGATTATCCCGGGGCATGGGGTGATTCATCACAGAGGACCGTGGGGGTGCGCCTCGAGACAGCTCACCCCGGGGCCCAAGGTGGTGCGGCTGGGGACAGTTTGGTTGGGGTAAGGCGGGGTCGGGGCTACCGGGGCCTGTTCGTCCAAGGCGCAGTGAGGGGAGGTGCGGGTCACGGTGGCTGCGGGTGGCAGTGCTGTTGCCTTTGTCACCTCCTTCATCTTCCTTTATTCGGATGAACACCACAGAGAAGAATATTGGGGGGTCTGACCAAGTTTGTTTGGCCCGCACCCTCTGTGTTAAGAGTGGTAGCAAGCGATTCATCAAGAACATAAACAAAGAACGAGCATGGAAGATATTTTAAAACTTCATTTCCCATAATCCGGCGATAATTTCTATTCCCAACCCTTCAAAGGAAAATGATGGGAGAACATGTGATGTGTTAATAAAATATTGAATAAACCCCTACAAATTCCCACAAAAATTCATTCCCATCCCGCTAGGAAAAAATCCACGGATCAACTTGATAAAAAGTTGATCCACGTTCTTTGTTTTTAGAAGGAAATAATCAAAGGAATAAAATGACACTTAATTAAAAACCCTATCTTGTTTGATATTGGTTGACATTGGTGAGAGAAGGAGGACGTCAATTCGTTGTAGATGAGCACGTCCTACGTCGAAGGATGTTCTGAGGAAGAATGTTGAAGTCGTCGATGTTCTTCGTGGAGGTAGCGTTCTTCAGCGGAGAATATTTCTCCTAAGAGTTCCTCCTCTCCCCAATTCCACCATATAAAAGATATAGCCAATAATAAATACTATTTCCCCAATTTAATCGTAGGAAAAATTCTAATTGGATTAAATTAAATTGGCTATATTAAGTGGTGTGTTGGAATGTTTATTGGTATGTGTGTTGAAACAATTAAGGTGTAGGAGTTGAAGATGATCTCCCTCATTAATTGTAGGAGTTGAGGGTTTTTTCTAATTAAAGGGGGGGGGTCATGGGTGTTTAATCCTAGGTGGTCCCCACCACCATAAACTCTCATGGGAAGTTATGGTTAGGCTTGTCCCCACAACCTTAACCTCTCATTGGAGGTTAAGGTCTGGTGGTCCCCTCTTCCAAATTCTACATGGAGGTTTAGTTTCGGTGGACCCCACCTGAATTATCCACATGGAAGATCAAAATAAAAATAAATATAAAAATATTTTTATTTTTATTTTATTATTTCCACAAAAATCCCAAAAACTAACTTTCATCCTCGTCCATCTGCTGTCAAGGTGAATATATCCTTAAGCGAATACTGGCACTACAAGTTCAACTATGCCTTCAGATTTCAATTTCGAGCACTGCCTCAAACGTTATAAAAACTCACTCGTATGTTTATATAACGTACATGAAAAAAACATCAGAAATGGATTCCGGGCCTATAGGGACTCGGAATCACGCGCCGTCAATTTTAATGGACTTGTAAAATTCCCATGTACATAAAAAAACATATTAATGGAAATTCAGGGTCTTTACATAATTATTCCCATTGTATAATCATATATGAAGTAATTATAAACATTATCTCATATTCCATTCACTCCAAATGATGGAAGTGTATACTCGATCATATTATTTACCAATAATATTAATTTTCTTCTTATTTAATGTTACAAAAAAATCATGCATGCATAGTAGTTGCATCAACAATACCAAAAATCTATCTTTTAGGATTTCATTTAATTATTACAATCATACCCTTTACATTTTGATGGTTCCATCTTATAAAATTTTAAGTCCATGTTTATTGAATAAAAACAATGCATGTAGACAGTATTCAAGTGGAAGATACAAAAATATCTCTCTAAAAATAATTGAAAATAAAACCTTCGAACCCAAACATATTTGGATATCGATGTATTAAAAAACAGAACCATTTGAACAAAAATATGTCTAAAAATATATTGTTGGATAAATATAATTTATTATGAAATATAAACTCTCTAAGCTTAAAATGATTTTATATTTTTTGGGGAATAAATATTCTCTCTATGAAAAAATAGTTCAAATATAGTTGAATAGGGTTGAAATGATAGAATAATTTATTTTAATGGACAATAAAACTTTTTATATATAAAATAAACTTCGAAATATTTTTCTAGAAAGTTTCAACTATCATAAATCTGGATAAAATTATCCCATGTGATATTAAAATTATAATTTATGTTATAGAGACCACTCTCATCGAATTTATGTATGAAAACTTCCTTACAATCAAAACTATTGAAAGAAAGACATATATAATATCCACATACAGTGCATATTTAGGAATTTTTGCATGTTCCATTTCAACATATTCCATGTTATAATCATATTCTAACTTTATATATTATATATCTTATACAGTGTAGTCATATAATCAATAATCCCCAAAATTATGTAGTATTACTTGCATCATAAAATTAATTATAATAGTTATCATCAAAAGTAAAACTAATAAGTGACTCAATTGCTACTTTTACCATATTTTAGATTTTATTTCAAGTATCCTTTCTATAAAAATCCATTATATATCAGCTATCATCAAATTAGGATGTATTTTATAGGTTTGTGCTACTGTTTCACTACAGTTATCCATCACCTATAAAGCATTATATCATTCCCATTTCGATTATCTTTTTGAATCTCTATCATTATTCCATTGATTAGATAAACATTATTAAATATGTTTTTGTGTCATCAATTCACAAAATACACCTTTTGATGAATCAAAATTTAAATATCTCCTCCTAGAAGTATCATTCATGTATCATCTATAATTTTAATAATCATTCCAAAAACAATTCATTCTCCCAAACTAGAATGAATTCAAGTGATTTTATATCAGATAGTTTCCTTTATTTATAGTGATTTTATGGACACCTTACACAGATTGGAGTTATATAATACATATCCCAAAGGCCCAAATTTACAATGTCGTTACATATCTTTGAGGACTCCAACAAAAAAAAGGTTTAAATAATATACTACAGTAACCCATCTTGGCTCCACATCATGTATCTTCACATTTCTATCATTGAAGATACATCCTTTCTAGGTCCCACATTATTTAGGGATGTATACTATCTTTTTTCAATTTCATTTTCTTCATGTACCACCCAACCCACTTTTAGTGGGATCCACCTTATACTATTACTACTATTGGTCACCCAACCATTCTATGGTTTCCACAATGCTAAATATCGATGTGTACATGATGTTCTAGAGTTATGGTGGCACCTAGTCCTAGATGGCTGAATGATCATTAATGAACCCAAAGATATATGGCCCTAGTAGTCTAAACAAGTGGCATGAAAACTGAAATAGGGTGGATATAAAAATTTCTATATTATCCCACTTTAGTACCTAATACATTATATACACCAAAATAATGATATAGTGCTAATAAAAAAGAATAAAACGTTATTCTTTTTGATACTCTTATTCAGAGTATTTGTGTGTTTTAAAAATTCCCATTAACTATATAAAAAACTTGAATCACCCAAACAATATCTTAAATTTCAAAAAAATATACTTAATTGTGAATTAATATATCTATATGTTTCATATAAAGATTATAATTCATTTTTTACTCTTTCATCATCCATTAATAAATCATTACCATATGTTAATATATGTTTTAGTTTTTTTATAAATTAACATAATCTCACATTTTTGAGATATATCAAATCTTCATAAAATTTATTCTAAAACACCCACATATTTAAAATATTTTCTGTAATTTCCATTACAAAATTTCTATTAATAATATCTTCCTCCAAAAGATATTGTATAATATTTAGCACCAATAATTAAATAATGATAAATGTGATCCACTAACTCTAATAACAGAAAATAAAAATTTTAAGAATCAGTTGTCAATGTAAATCATCTAGTCACTAATATATTATAATTTCCAAATTGAGAAACATATAATATTTTCTAATTTCTATATTCAACATAATATGAATTATATTTAATGGTAAATGTTCATCAAAATATAACAAAATATGTTTTTTAACCTTATTATTTTATTGAAATTTATGTTTATCCTCATGAGTATTATTATAAAATTTTATATATATTATATTATAACTAAAAACATCTAATAATGATATATAATAGTGTTAATTAAGAATATATTCATTTGGTCTCTCTCATAAGGAAAATCTACACACACACAAAATTATAACTGAATTAAATTCATCTTCTTTGAGGTTTCACCCGATGATCCTCACATAGAAAAAGAATCTATTTATGAATAAGAAATTAGTGTATGTATAATAAAAATAAATCACTAACAAAATAATAAGATTTATGATTTTTAATATAGATTATGGTATTGATACTATATTTTATCCTAGATAGGATAGTTTCATGAGAAGAGAATTGTTGTAAATAGTGAAGTTATAATCTTTATCTCGGCAGAAATAAAAAAATCTCATTGTTATAAATTATTAATTAAGAAGAGTAAATTAAAACATAAATGATAAATTATTTTTATATTAAATAACATAATAGATAAAAAATTTATTGAAGTAATAAAGATAATAATAAATAATAGTAATTAAATTTTGATAGTGATATGGTGTTCAAAATGATAATATGTAAACTAATTTAATTGATATTATAATGGTTATTTGTTGTATATTAATTCATTATAATAATTTTATATTGACCCATTGTATTCAGAGGATTATTACCATAATTCAAGGATATATATTATAAACCATGATACTTCATCTACATATGCAAGAAGAATATACATGTTAAAAACACTATAACATATATGACATCCGTCCATAATTTAATCTTTATAACATAGCCACATTTCAAAAAAAGATCAATAGAATGTTATCCACAAGGGATATGATTATATACATTTTTCAAATCTTCCAAAATTAATAAACATCAAATCTATTTGATCTCCCTATATCAAAAGTTAAACAATTTCCATTTTTAACATTATATATTTTAAAATGAATAAAATCTCACCTATAATCTCTATGAAACACACAAAAAACCTTTTTAAACTGATTATCTTGAGTAACGAAGACAATATTATGATAAAATGTATTATAGTGGATCAATTTTCCATAATTAAAGACAGATGTACTATTTGTAAACATTAATGTAATAGAAATATCTTTATTATTCATGTAAAACATTTATATGTAATCATTTCATAATATTTTACTATATATTCAATTTTAATTAATCTAGTGATAGTACATGTGTGACATTAATCTCACGAGAACTAATAGAATTTAATTTAAATTAAAAAATATAAATTAAATTGATATAAACTTTTTGTATAAAATATGGTGTGTTTTTTTATTTACCAAAATAATAGAAATGGAAGAAGTAATTTCAGGAAAATGACTTAATAGAATGAGTTTTCACTCTTTACCAATAATAATAGTGAATTTTTTATAATTCATGTTCCTACAGCCACATTTATTTGATGAGGAAAAATAATTACACAATGTATTTCAAGGGTATATAACTCTTGGAAAACCTTTCACATAATTATACTTCTAAAAAATTATCCATAGGATTATTAATATAAGAATAAATAAATTAGTATCATTGATTGATAAACCCATGGATGTAAAATAGAAATTAAATTAAATAAACTATCTATTTTTCCAAATACAACCCCATTAAATTAATTAAATTTTGGAATTCATTGCATAAAATTAAAATGATATATGAACTATTCAATAAGATTTATATAGAATCGAATGCATGGAAGTCTTAGTGAACACAATTAGTTATACGAATGATGTATATGATATTCACAAAGAAAAAACACTATCATAAATGCTATCATTAAAGATAATTGATGAATATAGTAAAAAAACATGTAATGAGTAACTAATATTATTTATAATTAATTTCCACCAGCCTACATATGAATAGATACATGGCGAGTGATTCTATTTTTTATTTGGGTATTTTCTTCTTTTTGGGAAAATGCAAAATTATTGAAAATACCATGTAGTAAATTTCTATAAAAAAGACTAAAAATATTATTAACATAAAATAATAATCTCGATGAAAGATAATATTAATTGAATAATAGTAAAGAAGTTAATTTTATAGTATTTTCATAACAATGATATAGATAATGAAAATTTAATTTTTAGTTGAATTATTTATTGATATATTTTATTAAAACAATGTATACATTAAAATTTAAATATAATTAATAAAAAAGGAAATTAAATTCTTGAAAAATTTATTCTGATTAGAATATAATGGAAAATAGAAGTTGAATCACAGAAACTCTTTTTATAATGTTTGTATCATTATCTTAAAAATATATATATATATATGTTAGTTCTAGGATATTTTTTAATAGGTGATAAATATGATTTCACAATTATATATTATTTATAAAATATTACAATAATATACGTTTTAAATTAAATATATTTCATTCTTATAAAAAAATTAGAGTAATATTTCATTTAGAAAATTTTCCCTAGTAAACATTGTGTCTTTTGGCATGCTGAAATAAAATAATGGAAAGATTGTATACATGTTTATTTGAGAGACAATTTGAAAAAATTAATTATAAATAGAATTATGGAAACATATTTTAAATATTTAAATAAATAATTAGTGGTTGGTAATATGTTTAATAACTTATCTATATGAGTTTAAAATATTAGGAAATGACCACTTTGAACAATTTATCATATAAAAAATAAATATATTGGAGAGGTATGAATATTACTAGCATTAAAATTTTTGTTAAAAAAATTCAAGGAAAATCATCAATACTCAAGAGAAAGCATGTTAAAGAGAAGCTATACAATAGGGATATAATACCCAAAAATAATGATTATTTTTTGTGTGAAACACTTTTTCGAGACTTAGATTACTTCAAATACCTTCTAGAGTCATGAAAAAAATTATTATATATATTAATTACTATTTTAAAACCACTAAAATATTTATTTAATCAGTATTATTCTTTTAATTCCATAAAATTACATTTTATTATTTATATGTTATATTAATTTCTCTTGTATTAATCATTTCGATGTAGTTTCGATCATGTTTCCATATATTCTCAACATATTAGTTATTGTAGATGGTAATTGTACAATATATATATCATTTAACTATGTTTAATTCATTTGTTCAATTTTATTGACAAATTAAAAGAGATCAATAGCTTGATATATTGAAATTTTGAGCTCATAAAGAATAATTAATTCTTTTTTATATTTTTTAAATTGTGAAAATAAATTTATTTTTTACTTTTAGTATCAATATTATAATGAATATATTATCATTACTAATTCATAAACACTATAAATCTTCTATTGATACTATAATCCATTATTGAATGAAATAATTGTTAATATTCAAGAATCTAATATTTGAAAAATTAAATTATATACTAAAATTTATTCATAAAATATACACATTAGATGACATTTGTATTAAAATAGTATTAGTGAATTAGAATCTAAAAACATTGTTTAATAACATCATTACATTATTAATAATATAATTTTTAATTTTTATGTGTAATGATACAATATATTTTAAATTGGATTGGTTGATAATTGAGATAAAAATATAGGTTTTTGAATTATTTTCTTTACATAGTAATGTCTTAGGAAAATGGGGTTTTGAGGTAGAATGATTAATAAGTCATAAATAATGGGAAAAAATGATTATAATACCATCCAATTAAAAGAATGGAATTGTAATGATTTTTTTTTAAATGTAATAATAAAAATGGATGTTCAAAATAAATTTTCCATATAAGGGACCCTTAGGTTTGTCTCTGAGACACCACCTTTCATATACAACATAATAATAATAGTGGCGTGTTGATATGACTAAGACATAAAAATGTTGTCAGGAATGATATATGTAACATTTTGGTTGATCAACGGTTATAAAATATTTTGGATGTGAATAAGAATTGTTGCATTTGGGTGGTGATTTTACTTGTGATTGAGAGTAGAGTTTTTAAATTTTTTTAATATCAAGATTATTATCAAAAATATTAAATCATTTTAATGATATCTTATATGACCAACATAACATTATATATTGGGTTTTTGTAACTTCCTATCCCAATTCATTGGATTGAAAATATTCATGGTACAACCAAATTTAGAATCATATTTAGCATAACATTTCATAAAAAATAATATATCATATTAAAGTAGTTTATAAGAACAATTTAAAAACCAACAAACTTTTAATACCCCATTGAATCCAATTTTCATGTTCTATATCTACAACACACATTATGTTTTTACCATATTAGAGTCTCTTTACCGAAAAATAGTGAACCATCCTTCTCTAAGACATTATTTGGTGATGTTTATTCTTATTCCATCATTATATCAGAGAGTGTAACACACCAAAACTCAACGGTATGTTTCCCTTTGAATAATGTAATAGCTTGCATTGTACGCAACTTCGATATTCTAACACACCGCAACCAATCAGACTAACTGTTATGAATAGTAATACCCACATTTTGAAGTTTTATAAATTTTATCTTTCAAAATGGAATTCATTTTTGGATTTTGAATATTGAAATTAGCTTTGGGTTAATTTTTTTGGTTTTTATGAAAACTTTCATTTTTTGACGAATAATGAAAAATATTGAGTTATAGTTTAAAACCAATTTTTTATTTAAATAAATATTTATTTTATTTAAATTTATTTTAGGTCAAAATAGATACATAATACCTATATTTTTTCAATTTAATTTATTGGAGTCAGTTTATAATAATTTTAGATATATAAAAATTTTATTGAACTTTTTAACAGTCTTCTACCCACCTCCTATGAGCATTTGCAAATTTGAATAAAACATAATTTTCCCGCTTCTATGACTTTAATTTCAAAAATCCAACAGAAATTGTTGAGATGAGTATGTAGAAGGTTGTTCAATAAGATAAAAATAATTTTTTGGTGAATAGTAACTTTTGACTTTATTTACCACTGTTAAAAGTAAATAGTGTAATTAAAGGTAAAAATGGTATTATTATTACCCAAAAACATGTCCTAATTATATTGGATAAGTTTAATTAGACCAAAAAAAACCTTATAAATAAAATAAGATCCTTTAGGTCCACATGGATTAGATTAGGACATTTATTGTTATTTAATTCAAAGAAGAGTTAAAAGTGTTAAATTCAAAGATTAATAGCTATTTTTTTTGATATAGGGTTATGAATAAGATAAATTAGATTATAAATATTCACTAAAAATCTGAAAATATTTACTAAATAATTTATTTTATTTATATATTTTTGAAATTTAATAATTTTTTTATTTATGACACAATGATGATGTAGTAATTAACTAATTAATGAAATATTAAAATATTGGATATTATAAATATCCAAATAAATGTAATTTGAGACTTTTTATGAATTAAACTAATTATTTAAGTTAATATGACATATTAGGGTTGGTTTGATGAATTTATTTCTAAGTAATAATGCTGTTATGAATTTAGAAAAAACAAAATACCAAATAGTGTCAAAATTGACATAAAAGAGTTTTTAAAACAAATATTATATTATTAATTGATATTATTTTTTAAAAAAAATATAAGGATTGGTAAAAGGACTTATCTAATGATATTTGTATGATTAATGAACCACATGGTGTTCTCTTAAAAGTATATATTATGTTTATTAACCATATAATATAAAAATACAAAGAGACATCGTAAATGTCAAACTATTTAACTATGAGTAAAATCTAGCAGATAAGGTGAATATAGATACTCAAACCTGTCTAAAACCTATTGGTTGAGTTTTTTTAGACCCATCATCACCTTATCCTTTAAATAATTTATTTTGGAGCCATTATAAACCGAAAATAAATTTATTATAAAATAATATTTCTATGTTTTCCTATGGTGCCTCTCACCCATCTTATGAAAGGGGACTCCCCCTTCTCTCTAATTCACACCATCAAAACCATTTGGATAGTCCAAACCCTGAAAAAATACCCTCTCAACTATCCTTTCTTCATCCTAGAGGCCCTAATTTATTCAGAAATCCATCATAATGAGCCCTTTTGATCAAATAAAAAGGAAGAACCCGAAGAAGAGGTAAATATTTCATCGCATCATTCAAGTTCCTTTCTTCTTGCTCTTCCTTTTTCTTTGTTGTTTCCATTATAAAATAATTACTCCTGTATATTATATATAAGGTGATGTTTTTATCAATATGGTACAACAATATTCATTATTCTATCCATCCTTTTAATGATATGTCACCATATGTGCATACGTACGACTTACCCTCTCCACATCGTGGTGTAACTGTTATTCAATACAATATTATTTGGATGGGTAAAATAATGATGTGTAAATGATGTTAATAAAAAATATAGAATGATAAGGATTCTTTATATATAATATAACATTCAATTATATATTAATTTCATATCAAAAGAATGATATTATTTCTCGTGAATACGTAAGGATTACCGTCTCCACGAACGTGATGAGATTCATTCCCCCATCATAATCCATTCAATAATAATTTTTATTAAATGATTAAAAATAATGTTTAAAGACATAATATCATTCTGAATATGAAGAAGATACATCCTATTGATAACAAATATTACTTACTTAACAATGCATATAAAGGAAAATGAATCAATTAACACCTAAAAAGACTATAATACTAAAATATTATTAACAAAACAATATTAAAAGATAATATACGATATCATATTAATGTATATTATTATTGTATAATTTAATAACAATTATTTCACCCTTATAAATGATATTAAACTACCCTCTACTGAGGAAATGTACAAAGTAAGGGGTTTTCATCTCACTTTTCATCCCATGAGATTCATGCTATATTTTCCACTGTTACATTTTGTGTGGTGTATTTACTACCCATGATTATATTGACTGTGTAATATAAATTAATTTATGGGTATTTCAATCATCATTGGATTGTCCTTTGTTCATGGGGTGTATGTTTCATATGTTACCAAATCGTTAAGGGAATTTCAAATTTCAATTTCCACTCATTGGGCTTTACGCATACTTTATTGATTATTTTACTCCATGATTATGTGTGGAATCACAATTTATTATTTTTGTATTAATTTCCACTTCACTAAATATGGATATAATTTTGATATACATAATCACTCTATTGATAAATTCTCATGTCATCGATATGAACTTGATAAGAGTAATTTTTACTCAATATCCATTTACGGAGTTAAACATCCAATTCATTGGTGTTCTTTTTACAAGAATATGTGGGAATTCCCTATGATTGATTTACACTGAATATCCAATCATATTGAGTGTATTTATATTGTTCACAAACAATTATGTCATTGATTTATCCTAAACCAAAATATATAGTCTTTATAAGATATTTCATCTCAATTTACATTTCATTGATAATCCTTTGTTGTTATACACCAATTCACTTTTATATGGTGTATATAATGTACATTGACATAGTATATCATGAATCCCTTTTTCCCATGATATTATAATGTTTTTATTCCCTCAATTATTTGTTTTCAGGTATCGCCTTTTTGGTTATACACTCTAACTAAAATATCATTTTAAAATGTTTTAACGATTTATTTTTCTAAATATATCTCATTAATGTCCATGTTATAAAAAAATTGTTTTAAGGATTTATTGATATGGACATTAATGTTTTAAAATTAATATTCCTTTTAAATGTTTCAATTTGGTATGGGAATCTTTGGTTCAAAAATATATCTTTAAATGGCTTCTTGAAAACAGGTTGACATTTAAATGATTTTAAGAAAAAGGGGGATATTTCCCTCAAATAGTTTTGATGGTTATTTTCATCTATGTCAATATCCTTCATTATTCATGAGTGAGGTTAATATTTTATAATACAATCTTCCATATTGTATTGAATGAGAAATGTTTTATTGTGGATGTGCTGTTTTATACCATTCATGGTTTGTGGATAAAGTATTAACATTTAGTATGCTAGTTTTAATATAAATGATTATGTTATGTTTCAAATTTTCATAATAGTAATGCATTAGATTTAGTAAGTGATGGGTGGAGCCATCTATAGGTTCTCGATGAATCAGTTGTTCTCACGAGACAAACTAGTGTCTTGGTATAAGGCCTTGACAAAATATTATTTGTAGTGCTGGCACAAGGCCTTGACTATGTGGTTAGGCAGTCTGCCATTATGCATTACATCGTCATGAATGTGGCTATTGATATTACATGTGATTATTCGACTAGTAGAATATTGATGTGAATAAATAAAAAGAATTATTTGATTTTTATCTTTGCCATATTATGCTGAAGTTCAAGTATAAAAGGGTTTTGTTTTAGTCTTATATATTTCCCTAAAAGTTTATGCTTATTTATGAAGGTTTTTTGCTATATTGTTATCCTTAATGAGCATATGAGCTAACCTGTTTCTATGTTTTATTTTTCCCGGGATGCGAAGAAGAATATTATAACTAACCTGCATGCATATTCTATGGAATCACACAATTATCTATGGAATCACACTATTATCTATGGAAAAATTGATGTTGAAGTTTTCAATTTTATTATGTAATGTAAAACTTAGGAATGTATCCAGTACTTAAAAGGCTACTATACTAATCGGTCTTTCGAGACTTGATCTTTTATGACCATGCCAATGATACGTAATAATGCACCAACTCTCAACTTCTGGGGTCAGGGCGTTACATATAAAACCATGTCCGCACAAAAAACCCCCCTTACAAGGAAAAAATTAACCCAATCAAAATCTATGGTTTTTACATGTTCCCATTACAAATCCTCATTTAAAAAAATCATCGATTTCATGAAATATGGTCTATCAGTTTTTAACATATTTGAAGATATTTTTGCACTGAAAAAGATAACTAATATTCACATATATAAATAATCATTTATGAAAAATGAACTAAAATATTTTATAAAAAAATATATTTATTAAAAAACAAAAAAAATGATTAGATTTAATTATTTCCACAAATTAAATTGAAAGTGGATATATAGTGAGATAATTTTTTTATATATTATAACCTCACTAGAAAACTAATTGGGTTACTTAGTAATACAAATCCTACAAAAAACAATCTAATGTATTCAATTCACTAATATTTGTCTCACAAAAAATGATTATTAAAAATATATTGCCAGGAGATGAAGATGAAGGGATTTAGGTGGTGATATCAAGTATAGAACACTATAAAAACAATTGGTGAGATGTAGAGTGTTACAATTAACTATCCTAAAAAAATTTATTGGATTCAATCACAAGTACAATGACTGTATTTAACTAATGAGAAATATTAAAATACGAAATTCATTCATATTCTATATAATTTGTATCCCATCTATCATATGATGACATATAAATGAATATTGGGTCCATGTGAATAAGAAAAAAAATTAAAATTTTGCTTATATCATATAATCCATAAACCAATTAATAAATATAAATCTAATGAAGGAATTTTATTTTTTATATAAATTACTTATTATAATGACTATAACGATTAGGGTATTCCACATGTATAAAATAATTGGTATACAGTTCATTTAGTAATTTTCAATACCAGTCAAATATATGGAAGTCAAGGTGATAAAAAATTAATAAATATAATTTTGTATAGTATTTTCACAATATAATTGAATCAACATAAAATGAATCATTATAAATAGGTGAAAAAATCGAATGAAGAATGTTATGATGGAATATTTATAATGTATGTTTTTTCTAATACAACATGTATATATAAACATGAATAATGAATCATATGATTAGTGGGGTGAATTATTCATTTATGAAATGTTACCATTCATGACGATATTGACATGTTTGGAAAGAGAAAATTTATGGATGATTCATGTTTATTAATGGGAAATAAAGTAGCAGATGCATTGAGTAGGATATATCATAGAATTCTAAATAAAATGAGGATTTCCAAGGACCCCAAGTATATGAACTTATTAGGGATGGATATATAAATGATTATACAGTATTGGATCATGATCTTTTGTAATGTTAAACCATTTATGAAATGGTTTATCTTGATCACTGTATGAGGTTTTAGATATTAAGGTCACCACATGATGCAACATGTTACAAGAGATAAAGTTTATATAGTTCATGTCACAAAAAAAGGATAATATTGTGTTTATGAAATAGACACATATATTTATACTCTAATAGTGTGGAATAATTAATCAACTCTAGTAAAAGATTCATATATAAAAATTTTATCCTGTTATCATATTTTTTTCCTGATATCAATGAAATTTTTCATTAATGTAGTTTATGGTTTTGTGGTAATGATCATTCATCTAAGCGTGTTATCTATAATTTTCCAACAGAACGTTATGGTTTGATTATTCTTCCATGACCATATTTTCCAATTATAATGCATAGATTTCTAGTAATTTGTGAATTTACATTTCCATATTACTAAGAGGATATTTAACCATATTTTTTATGTGGGTTTCCCATAGGACTGTTTTCATGTATAAACCATTCACTTTGAATGTTCAATTTCAAATTTTGTGTCGGAAATTTTTGTAAGGATATGAGAATATATCACCCAAATATTATTCACAAAAATTTATTATTGAATGCATGAATCACTATGTCTCTACAAAACACCACTTTTCATAACCTATTTATTAATAAATATTTTTCCACCTCTGTGACTTGAATTTCAAAAAACTAACACACACGGTTTAATTAATGAAGATATTTAGAGTCTCATAATAAAAACATATGTTTAGTGAATAGTTACATATCCATATGAATAGTAATATGAATATTAATATTACCATTATAAATAGTAAATCAAATTAATAATTTATTGTCTCAATGTGATAATATAATGAGATCTTGATTACCTTTTCATGCTAATATAAAATTAATTATAGATTTAAAATTGTTATTTTTAGAAAAAATTATGATTTTAATTTAAAATTAATTAAATAATATTTAATTTTTTTTTAAAAAAATGGAGTTCATTTTTGAATTCTTAATGTTGAAAAATGGTTAGGGTGAAGTTTTTGTATTTTTCTAAAATACTTGAATTTTTTATGAATGGTAAAATACAGTAATTTATCGTATATATACATTATCAGTTAAATTAACTATTTATAGAATCATGGATGATGTAAGAACACTTGGTTCAAAATACCTTGCAAAAATTTCTATAAATTTTTTCAAAATATTAAATACTTTTTGTTGTCTTTGTAAAAATAATAAAATAATAAATAAAATAATTGGAAACCCCTCCTCTCCTCCACTATACAAACCCCCTCACTTCGTCTTATCATCAATCCTCTCAAGCCTTGTTCCTTGCCTAATTTATCCTAAAATTTCCTTCAAAACTCTTCCCCCATGTCAAGTATCCCATGGCCTCATAGAAGGACAAAAAAAATCTACCCTATAGTGTCTCTCAAGGAAGTCAAATTCAAGAGTTAAATTCATCTTTTCAATTAATTTACTTTATTTTCAAGTTCCTATGTTTTATTTTCTATCAACACCTCTCCTCATCCAAATATTCTGAAAACTATAGTAAATTAAATGTAATATAATTTTTTATGATTATTTAATAAGTTATTATCATATCTTTTTTACCCTTGTTTTTGATAGTAGTAAAAAAACAACATCCGAGTTGTGGTACTTTCCAACATTCAAGGACGAAAGGTTTTCAATTTATATTATCATCTTCAATTATGGTAATGAAATAATTATTATGGTTGAACCAGAGTATAATATATCTATTATTTTTGATCCATGGTTATGTATTAATTTTTTACACATGGTTTTTATTTATAAAAAATTGCGTTCATTATGTTCAAAAACTGCCAATTAACCCAATCAGTTATCATTGAATAATTTATATAATAAATCATCATCCCTCCAAGTAAAAAAATAAAATTTAAAAAAATGTAACATTATGTATTTTTTAAAATAAATAAAACTTCAATTCTTGACATCCATCTTCATTTTTTATTATCCTCCATTCATGTATATAAGTATATCGGTCCTGAAACAGACATACCCAAACAATGAAATTGAACCTCTTAATCCATCAAAAACGCCATGAATGAACATAATAAGTTTATAATAAATAAATTAAATTAATATGAAGTTATTTAATTATTAATTAATGAATTTATATTTGTTTATTTAGGTCATTAAGATCAAGTGGAGAACACCTTCAGACTTAACGTAAGGGTTTCTTCATCTCACTTCCATTTTTGCGAGATATGCGGTAATAACTTCTATTACTTGTGTATGGTGTATGTATTCTTAAAATTTATATTTCGTATCATGAATATATTTATTTTCAGTATATTCAGTTTATCATTTTTTTATTATTAGTTTAGGGTCATACAATTCAATTGGTTACAATGTTGTAAGTATTTTCTACAAGAACCTCTATTTTCATTTTGGTTTCTCTTCTTCTCTACGAAACTAAATAAAATTTTTATTTATTCTTATGTAATCATTATGAATTATTTTTTAATTTTATATATTTGGGAAATAATTTAATCCTTTTTTATTTTATGGGGATTTACTTTTTTTAAAATAATCATTAAAAAATTCTTCCAAATTTCATGCCAGATTCCAGGAACTTCTCAAATTCAAACCTATTTTGAAGTTCACTATATAATCAATTTTAAGAAATATTTATCTTCCTAAAATCACAAATTTTAACATTAAAAATATATTTTGGTTCATTTCTAGTTTTATGAAATCTAACATGCCTTTTTTATTTTAAATCTCTTTAATGAATTTCTTAAATAGCACTAAAATGATTTAATTAGTGAACTTATTTAGAAATAATTTTTACATTATTTCACTTCAAGGGAACATAATTTATGCCTAAAATTTAATTTTAATGTCCATAACTTATATTTTTTGGGATATACATGTTTCAAATTAGATATATGGAAAATGAAAATGATTTTTAAAAGAGCTCTTCTATCCCATGTAAAATGGAATTTTCTCACCTCACTATATCAATTATGAGATATATTCCTTGTTTACCACATATATCTTGTATTTGGTGTATGTAATTCCCTTTTTTATATCATATATAGAGTATACATATTCTCTTTATTATTTTGGAGATTATGATTTTAATGTTTCAAGGTGGTATTGGACACTTTGGAATGTTTAAGGATTATTTCCTCATGAAATTTTTTGCTGGTCTTATTTAAAAGTCTCTTAATTTTATGTCAACATATATTGATGAATCTGGAATTTCATAGTGTTTCATCACCTATTATATCTTTTAAAATAAACTATTTAATGGGTTCTAGTTTGTTTGAATATAGATTTTTTATTTTGATACCATTCACCATATTACTCCAAATGGTTAGTGTTTATGTTTAAGGAATGGGGAAAGTTTTTTACATTTCATTTGTTAGTTTCTATATGAATTCATATATTGTTTATATTTACCCCCATTCGTATGTAGACATCATGGGACTTAGTATGTTATGGGTGGGTCCTGATATGGACCCTTGATTTATCGGTAGTTATCTTGAGACAAATAGATATGGTCTTAGATGAGGCCTTTCCGATTTTTAGATATGGTTTTGGCTAAAGCATTAATAATTTCTATATGTCTAAGGTGAGGCATTGAAGGTATTTTTTATTATGTTTTGTGTATTCATTTCCCTCATTATGAAATTAGTATTGATAGTTCATATGGTTATTAGACTAGTAGAATACCCATCATTATGTATTATTATGAAATTATTTGTTTATCTATTATTCATACCATATTATGTTCATGATTAGTTTATTTTTAATGGAATTCATTTTTAGTTATTCACCATTAATAATATTTATGTTAATGATATCTTATACTTTATCTATTACCCTTAGTGAGAATTTTATCTCACCCCTTTTTTATTTTCCATTTTCTCAGGACATGAGGAAGTTTATTACGAATGTCCTGCATGGTTAAACATAGAGTTTTGGATGATCTAAATAAAAAAAATATGTTGAATTTCATTTCAAGTGGTAATGATGAACATAGGTTTGTATATTGTTCTCAAATCAACTAAACTGCATGGTTCTGCAGGATTCATATTCATTCTTTATATCCCAATGTAACAAAATAAGGAATTGGATCTAGGAAAATATGTTCGAATATTTACATTAATTTTAAATTAAAAATTTCCACATAAATCGATTGAATACGAGATAATATATTCAATATATAAAATTAGAATAAATAATATAGGGTAATAAGTTCCACATAAATTTTTATTGTAAATAAGAGTAAAAAAATTAATTGGCGTAGTTCATGTAAAAAAAGGTGTACCATGGTTTAAAAACATATAAGTGTATTGTTTCTAGTTAAACATGTCCAAATCCAATTTTCTGACCTTATTTTGGGAATATATGATAGCAATATCTAATATATTCTCATTTGGATTCATTTTTCTTTGGAATGATTTTATCATTTATTATTCATTCACAAAATTTAAAAGTTCGTACTCTCCCCAATTATAAAAGGAACACCCTATCCTATGATCTATACAATTTAAGAGGCCTTTGATTCAACTACAAACTATTGAAATAAATCTTTAAGTATGGTCCCATGTTTTTATGGATTATAATTTTTAGCAGAAAGATGATTTTTTTCATTCAAATTCTTATTAGTGGTAAAATGGTCTTTTCCATGATTATTAAAACTTATATGATTAATTTGATGACTTATTTTGTTCTAGAATATGTTGTATAGATTAGGATAGTTTTTTGGTTGAATTTTGAGCTCTTCAAATTTAAGCAGAAAATTTAAAATTTAAAATTTAATAAATTTAATATTAATTTATTCACACTGGTTCATTCACACAATTCTTTTGAATGTATAATCGGATTGTGATTCAATATATTATGTTTATTCTAGAAAGTGGATTTTTTTTAGGTGGGAATAAAGGTAGATTGGGAACCTCTGCTGCGTCGGGCCCTTTTTTCTTTTTATTTTATTTTCTATCAATTTATTTCTTTTATTTTTGTTTTCTTCCTTTATCCCTTTTAATATTGTGTATTCCCCTATGTTGTTCATTTTTTATGTGACCGTGAGGGGAAAGGGGATATGGATATGGAAGGGATATACCCCCACAAAGCATAGGGCACACCATATCCTTGTGTAGTAGCCATGGAGCATAGAAATGGGTGATGCTTCTACAAATTCTGCCCAAAGGTAGCCCATTTTTATTTTCACCACAAATAACCATATAATTACTATTTTAATGTTTTAATCCTCTATTATGATTTATTGTTACAATTTGTGGGATGTTCTGAATAATTTTCTATGAAAATAAGGGTTTTTTGGTGATTGGGGTTTTTCTGTTCGAGAAAACCCATCTATACATCATGTGGTTTCAAGAACATATGGCATGTGTTCATCATGTTTTGTAAAGGTGACCCTTTTCAAATTACATCTTGTGTATGATCTATACACACAATGTATAAATAATCCAACATGTTGTTGAGTACCCAACCATTTAGCCTTTATAAGGGGCACATTCCAAGTAATGTGCATGGAAAAACACTACGTGGGATTCAAGTGTTGTATAGTTAAACAGTCAGGCTATATACAAGGCCATGCCTCGTGATGTATAATGTAATGTACCCCTTGTAGAGTAAACATCGTTATCTAGACCAACCCATTGTGTACATAGGTTTTTATATACCATGTTTTTATGAGGTACATTCCGATGAATGCCTTTGATGGTACACACTATATTCTAGGTTACATAGATTGGGCAGTCCTACGTTGAAACCATTCTGAGGGGGTTTTCTTTATTTTATATCTGTTTCCAAAGATAAAGAAGTGGACCCATGAGAAGTCCATTCTATGTATATTTCTTCATTTATCATGATGGTTAAACCCTTGTCATTGTTTTAGGACTTGACAGTGGGGTTTAATACATTATCTATATAGAGAAGTTCATCCTCCACTAATCGAATTCAATCATCTCTTAAGATAGACAGGAAATGAGATTGATATATTGGTTGTTTGAACCAAACTATTTGAGTTCTTTATTTTATAAGAGTCTTGCTCTGTCTATCATGACCAATGATTCCCTAAAATTTACATTGAGGATATCTACCCCATGATATGTTCCCTTTTATCCCATGAGACTATGAGACTGCTTTTTTCTGTCGATCCCCTATAGGATTTGTCTTCTTACATTTATTCATATATGATCTTTGGTAGGATTATACTATATTATTCTTGTTATAAGGGGTCCCCTGAGGGATTCCTTCACTTAATTCATTCTTAGAGAATCCATCATATTATACCTTTACCTTCATACCATTTTGAGTATCACATGCATGATGCCTCTCCCTGCAAAATTTATTTTGATGGTCCGCTATAGGAAACCCCTTCTTATGTAAAATTTTGACTATCTAGTATAGGATGAATCTATTTCTATATCATTATAGGATATTATTTTTAAATATTCATTTAAATTTTAGTTGGGGATATTTCGTGAGATGCCATTTGTTATTCTTAAACCCTAGGATCCTTATTGGAGTTACCCTTAACAATTTCTATCAAGGATACAATGTATGATTACTCTCTATTGTTATGACATGAGTAACCCAATGGGTTCCATGATTCTTCACTGACCCTAAGTTATAATATCGGGTTTGGGTAGTGAATGTAGTGGTTGTCACCTTATAACCCATGAAGAAAATGTATTCCCATGTGGTTGTGAAAGTAGTTGTGGGTTTTTTGATAATCTGCCTTCACACTCTGTTTATTCATTCACATGTGTACTACTAAGGCATCAGTGTATAATATTGGTTCTTATTATTTAGTGGATGATGAGTTAGACATGAGGAATCTTTTTTTCTCTTTGGGATGGTAGATATTCATCCTAGGATCTGGCTTTTGGGCCATGTAATTTTTAATTTTTTTTCATATACCCATAGGTAATATCTAGGATTTAATTGGTGAGATTGTATTTTTTATATTAATATTTTTGTGATGTTGTGAGGTTCTTCCTAGGATCTAGTTTTTGATCATAATATTATGGTATACAAGCATGGGATCACTAGTAAAGATACTCATGAATGATTAACCCCCCCTGAGTGATTGTTATGGTTAATATTTCCTCTATTTTTCATGGGATGAGGTTGATTAACCTTTACTCAAGTTCATTATAATCCTGAAATATTATGGTCACTTGAGTGATATTTATGATAATTCCTTCTCTAATCCATTACTAGACCATGGTGTGGGAAATGTAATCTCACATCTTTGGATACTCATACATTATTACACTCTCTCGAGTGATGGGTATGATTACACTCTCCCCGATTAGATACCTCCCGAGGTGGGAATAGTGCCTCACAACTATGATTTCCTTACATATTTCTTAAGGGTTATAATCCTAGGGTTAATTTAATTATCAATTTCATTACCACTTATAGACTATGACCTAGGGTTAAGAAATTAGAGATTATTTAGATGTCATGAGTGGAATGACATCTTAATCAATGACTATTTAGATTATTCTCTAATATAATTCAATAAAATCCTACGTTATAGTGATTGGAGGTGAGCATGGGCCATCCCAATTATAATATGAGTATACCCTAGGGGTGATGTATTATTCTCAATGAAATTTATGGTACTGAATAAATTATTTACTTTCCTTGATATTATGGACCCAACTATCGACTTAATGATAAAAATAGTGAGTGGGATGACATCTAACTCGGTTCCCTTTCACATGAAATACAAGGGATTGGGATTATAGACCAACAGAACGAGTGATGATGGGTTTATATTATTTTATTCACCTAATTCATTCATATTCGTATTTATGTATATATGTATATGTATGAGAATATACATATATAATCATATTTTTCTTGATATCCATGAAATCACCTCCTGAGTTGACGAATATTATAAATGCAGATATTGACTACTGTTTTACATTATTTTTTGATTTATTTGTTTAATTTTGAATATATCGGCTGGTATGAGAATGCTTAAAAAACATGCACTTATGGTAGCATTTTATTGGTTCATTATTTGGGAGTCCTACTAATATTATTTATCACCAATGTACATGAAAATCAGATTGTCTAAAGACCTCATTTATTATTATTAGGTTTAAAATAGTGGCATGGTGGATAGGACTAGGGGCCAGTGTTGTATGATTGATAAGAGACACTCGTGTGGGTTTTCCTAATTGGGTAGGTCTAGTTGGATAGTGTTTGGATACCAAGTATGTGGTTCAGATAATTATTATTAATATATCCATATATTTTTATTTTAAATTACATTATGTACTCCTGAATATATGGTTTTCCCACTGGGTAGCCTGTGTTTTATGTTTGACCAGGTGGTTCAGGCTATTATATCTTTTTATTTATCATTACTGTATGTTCAATTTATATTTTTTTTATTTATATAAAAACTTGTTTATTTATTATTTTTTAGGATTGGTTGATATTTGTACTATTTTCTTACATTGATATGAGGTCATAATCTCCCCAATTTCACCCCTAGGCCCCCGCTACTAGTCAGCAATTTCTGGAATATGGATAGGTGCACCCTATGAATCATGGTGAATAAAATTAGAGCACCATAATAGTGTTATTTAGGTCATAATGTTACAATGTGGTATCAAATATGTTCCTTTCCTTGTATTTAATATTTGGGATATTCTAGATATGAGTAATATGAATTTTTGGAATCTATGATGGACATCGAACTGTTGTTTTGAGAACACTTATTATGGATGGATTTCATAGTTCCCAGTGATGTGATATTATTGTTCTATTATGATATTTTGAAATTATATATTATTTTCACTTTGAGGGATGCTCTTGTGTTTTTTCTATTATGATTTATTATGGATTTATATATTCGATCATGTTGTAATGTGGTCAAAAATTTATTTTATCTCTTGGTCGGTAAATGCTAGATTAATATTAGGATTTATATTTGGAACACAGGATTCAAATGTTATAATCCTTCTTGTGTGTTATTTTACTGATGATAGGGTAAAATTATTAAATGTTTGAAAAAAGGCTAAATGTAATTTTCCTATAATGTTTTTCTGTGGAATTATAGTCATTTTACACTACATGTATATATATTTCTATCTAGTGGAATTATATGTGGATCTACCTTGAGGCCTTTTATAGTAAGGTTGATGACTCGGTCCTTGTGCAAAGGAGGAGCAGTGATCATTATGTTTGATGTGGCGCCTTATTCATTATATAGGAACCCATGAAGGGAAAATATTATTAGTTACAATTATTTAATGCTTTAGTAAAAATATATATAGTGTTTTCCAGAATTAATTTAACTGAAACTTTTCATAACCAACCACATTTGTGGTTATCTTTTCAGATCACAAATTACGATGCTAATGGGTACCAGGACATTTCTCCTTAACTCAATCATTAGGGGTGTTACCATAGACAGATGTTTGGTGTGTTTTAGTTTATTGTCTATTTTACATTGGTATCGAAAATACAGGGAGTAGGTCCTTCTGAGGATTCTCAATGAGGATCATGCCCTTGTAGGACATGTTGGTATACTAGAGCCACATTGGTTAGTTGGAATCCGTATCATTTTAAGATAAGTTTGATATTTGGGATATCTGGTTAGAACATGTGACCCTATTATGTGACTTCATCTGTAGGGATAACTGGTTGACCAGAGGCCCTTTAATTTGACTTGGTCCTTTAAAAGTCCATGCCTGTTTAGTTTAATGGAAATCTACTTGGGCAGTTGGATAGTGTATACAGGAGAATTTTTAGGCATTAATCTTTTGTATATTATTTTTATGAGATCAAATCACAGTAGGTTCACAATTTTTTAAATATAGGCATGTTGATAACTTCTCCTTTTGACAAGAACCTAGGGGGATTTTGTATCTTGACTATCTGTAATGGGAAGGACTCATCGAGTACCTAGTTGTGTTGACCAGTGTTCCACTATTGCTAATGTCTTTATAGTGTGGTTAAATTTTCATAATTGGAATGACATTGGGTTACAGGAGGTCAAGAAATAATTCATGGAAACGTTGATCTTCTTGATTCTGAAGCAGAGTACCAAGGGAGATTATGGAATAATTTAACTAATGTGTTATGTAGCATGGTTATCTAAGGCTTGTGTTGAATGACTTGTGGGATCATGAGTTATGTGATAAAGGTGTACACTTGTTGTTTTTGGTATAATTTAATCTCATTGATTAGTGAATGAATATGTGTGAGATGAGGAAAAACTGAAATTTTTTTGGGGATGGGTTTCCTGGAAGTATTGGTTATATGAAAAATATCTCTTTGAAGTAGAGGTGACATCAAGAGTCAATGGGGTACCAGAATACTTTTGACTAATGTTTAAACATAGGCACACATTTTAGGGAGACATGCTGTCATTATTTGGTTAAAGGAATGTGTATCATTTTTTAATGTGATCATGTATTCAATAGATCTTTACCTATGTTTTTTATATAATATTAGTGTACATCTATTCAGAGATGGTCAGGCTGTATCCTGACATTGTTCTGAGTATGATGAGGGAGCATCATATCTACATCAAGATTATTTTATTTTAAATTTATTTTGTAGTATGATAATGTAACACATTGAGGATTATCTTAGGCAGTGGTGTACGGTAATACATATGGTGGGGAGTTTACTATTGGTCATTTAGGAGTATTAAGACTTCTTTTCCAAATGAATATTTTGAGAAGAAATTTCAATTTTTTCGTTTAGGTGTGTATCAAAGGTAAAATGGTATTTTATCAAGTAATGTTATCTTGGATAATTTCTCTAACCACATTGTTAGTCCTTTCATAAGGTTTTAACCTACTACATTATTTGGGTTGAATTTCAAGCCGTTAAAATTTAATCATAATAATTAATAAATAATAATTGATAAATTAAATAATAATTTAATTCACATAAGTTCGTTTGGTCATATCTTATGCATGGAGCATCATATTGAGTGTAAATCTCTATAATTTCGTCTATAATGGGTATTCATCCCATGGTAGGTAATAAACATAGATTCTACATTAGGTCTTAGTTGGGTACCTTTTTATTATTATTTTATTTTTAATTCATTTTATTTTAATTAATTTTATTTTATTCCTTTATCAAATGGATTTCCATGAATCCCCCAGAGGCCCACCCTCGATTTGAAATTGTTAGTGAAAAATGTATTGGGATAGATAAAAAATTTTATAGGAGTTGATAATTATTGTCCTCACGTATGGGATGTACCAAATTGTCACGAGGTAGTAGAGGAAAGTGGAATTGGGTGAATGTTATATGAATTCCACCTAATGGTAGGATGTTTTTCATGTCTCTCTATAATTACACATATGCTAATGATTTTCTTGTTTTAGTCCCCTATTATGCATTATTAGGTTATTTATCAGGCCAATCAAAATCTTTTTCTAAGAAAATGTGGGTATTGGAGAAATTATGGGGGTTTTCTTTTTGGTAAAACCCATCTACACATTATTTGGGTTAGAAAAAAATTTCTCGTTTCCTACTTGATTAGGGATTATGTCTATTTTTGAATTAAATTCCATGTTTGGAATATACATTCCATGTATAGGGAATCATCCATGTAGTTGAGTACCTGGCCATGAAGCTCGTGTAAGTGGAACATGTCATCTAATGAACACGACAAAACACTATTTTTGTTGCATGCCATGTATAATTACAAAACCATTCTATATATATGGTCAGGCCTTGTTAGGTACACATCCTAATGCCTTATATAGGGTATACACTATATAATTTAACAACACCCTGTGTAGTTGGGTATTTACAAGCATGTTTGGATTGAAATACATGTACATGTGTGGCCTAGAGGGTACATTACATGTATTAAGTTACGCACACTATATAGTATTCCCTAGAAAACATTATGAGGGTTTTTACATCTTTTCATATCATTGCACCCATCTAGCAGAATTGGACACAAGACTAGTCCATTATGAACTATATTCACACGGATCATGATAGTGAAACCCTTGGGTTAGTTTAATAACTCTTGGGAGGTAATTCTATATTTTATATAAATGGAGAGGATCATTCGCAAAGAAATCCAATTCATTCATATCCTGAGAAAGAAATGATGTGAGAATGATATGTTGAGTGTTTAGACTAAACTATTGGATATCATGACCTCATATGAAACATGATATATCTTTCATGACTGGTTCTTTCCCATCTTTTTCTTTGAGGACGTCTCTCTAGTGAGATGCACCCTTATGTCCCGAGAGACCATGAAACAAGTTGTTTCTGAGGGTACACTATAAGATTCATCTTATTGATTTATATCCTATAGGATCCCATGTTAGACGATTCTATCATCATCATGTTACCAGGGGTCCCCTGAGGGATTCCTATAGTTATTGTTGAGTTGGACAATCCATTATAGGATACCATTACCCATATAATATTATGAGGATTCAATGATGGATGTATATGCCTATGTACTATATTGTGAGGCCACATACTTGGAAGCCCCTTCTTATATAAAATTTTATAGATCTTATAATGGAGGCCTCCATATCCTTATCATTAGGGTATCCCATGAAGGATTCCTCTTTTACCTTTTTAGTTGAGGGTCACGAGTAAGATGCTTTTATAATGTCTACACTCGAGGATCCCTTTTTAGGATTCCCCTTTCATCTTTTTGAATAGGGATACCAAGTATAATTCCAATATAGTGTAATAAATTTAGGGACCAAATGGGTGCCTCAATGATTGAAAAACCTTGACCTGGTATATTGGATATAAGTAGATAAGGAAGCAGGTGTTTCCTTAGAACCCATGTGAAACATGTCATCCCACATGGATGTGAATATATTAGTTGGTATTGAGTTCTTCCACTAGAACGTATTATTTATTATTTCACATGTTTACTACTTATGTAGTGATGATTACTCTATGTGATTCATTGTTTGAGGCTAATGATCCAAACACAAGGGGCCCTTTATTTATGTTGGAAATGATAGTAATTCTTCATCAAAACTAGATTTTAAGCCATTTAATTTCTTGTGTTTAGTAGTATAACCAAAGGTACTACCTAGGATTTTGCTATTCCGTATGTATTTTTTATTATTACATTACTAGGATTCCTAGATGTACTTCATAGGATCTAGCTATTGGGCCTACTATTATGATAAATGGGAATGATGTCCAACGTAATGATACTCAAGTATTATTATTATGATATCTCAAGTGATGAAGAATATTATGATCTCTTGTGTCTCACATGTGATGATTATGATCACACTCTCTTTTTTATGATTATAATTTTGGATGATTACAATCACATAAGTGATAGGGATGACTATGCTCTCCCAAGTTAGTTACTAGGATATAGTTTTTTACATGGAATTTCACATCATTGGATACTCATGGATAAATATGATTGAAAGAATATAAGGGTGGTAATAGTGTCTCATAGATGAGCTTTATTTATGAATATCCTAAGGATCAGACCCGTAGAGTTCATCCAAGTCACATTGTCATGACTGCATATAGACTATTACCAAGGGACACAACATTAGACTATATTTACATTGAATGAGAATCATGAAGTCCAACTCAGTGACTATTTTTAGGGTGGTCAAATGTATACCCATGGTATCCAACATAACTATGGTTGGAGGTGAGTTTGCATGAACCCATGGTTATTATGAGTATCCCCATGTGGTGACATAGTTTTCTCAGATATATTTTCATCACATGCTGAAAATAGGTATTTGTCGACTGGGATTATTGAACTAGAGATTAGATTAATCATACATGGATTGAGGGGCATGATATTCTGCTCAATTCCCTCACCAATGAAATCCAAGCGATCATGACTTTATACCCAATGATCAACTTTTGATGATTTTTGGTACACTCATTCACCTTGGTAATGTACATTAATATTTATTTATATATGTATCTGTATGGGAATATACACATATACACATATAAAAATGTGTATCCTTGAAAAAACATTTTCATGTTGACTAAGATTATGGACCCATTGATCGACTGTGGTTTCATGTTATGTGTTGATTTATTTATTTATTTATGTTGTGTTGTGGATATACAAAGAATATAGAACGAGAATTATCCTATGGAATAATTTCATAAGTTCATATTTTGAGTGGCATACTAATATTATATCTCACCCCTTTACATGATCCTCGGTTTGAATGCAGACCATGTGTCTACATTACTAGTTGATCATTGTTCATTTTTTCTTAATGTTGAGGTTCAGTGTTGCATGATTGTGCATTATAGAACTTTATAATTCATATGATCAAGTTATGTAGAACCATAGTGTCAGAAAACTGGGTATGTGTTTTGGATTTTAATTAGTAGTTAATAAATATACTTTAACATCAATTTATTTATGTACTCTTGTGTGTATGAAAAACATAGTGGATGACCATAGTTGTATATATGACATAGATATTTACAAATTTTCTACATTTCCTTTATCATTAAACCATATACTATTTATGTTTATTTTATTCTTCATAAAAAATTATTTACTATTATGTATGATACATAGATATTTCCACTATTTTTATACTATGATATGAGGGAATTGTATCCCCCAGTGTCACACTCTAGTCCCATAATACTAGTGGAAAGACCCTGGTGTACACAGAGGCCGACTTGAGACCTTGTGGAAAACTAGTTTAGAGCATGAAATTAGTGAAATATTGGTTGGGATGTTTCACCTTAAATCACATCATGAGCTATATTAAATATTATAATCATAAAACATTCATAGGAATGACTTATGTCATGACCCGTCCATTAGGGCATGTTTCATGACTACCCCAAACCTTCCTTCCATAGGGAATGGGCAAAGGAATAGCATTGAATAGGCATATCCAAAAAAGTGAAAGAATTTTACATTTATCATGTACACACACACAATACTCTGCCTATAGAATATATACCCTATTAAAACTACAATTGTCATAGAGATAAGTAATGAGAGTTCAACACAAACTGAAATTAAAAATGGGCCAAAATGAAATCCCAAACCCAAAAACAAATATACAGATTCCAGGGTCCATCCGCTCAAGACCCCACCTAAAAGTTAGGTGAAGGGTAGCTGTCTGTAGCTGTATAAGTATGCTTGTTAGTCACATCTCAATGAACACCACCTAGTCCCATACCACCAACGTCTCCATCAATGTTTCGATCACCGACATGGGAGAAGACACATGCGGGTGAAGCCCGTGGAGGGGTGAGTAATACAAAAATCATTAGGGACCCCAAACCACAAAGGAATGACCAAAAAGAAAGACCACAAAACAAGATAACGCAAAATAATCACACAATAAAATCACACATCAAACAAGGATCATTCCATGTATAACTCAATGTATAGGTAGTGTAATTATCAGTCATAAAGTTGAATATTCATAGTACTAAGGGAATAATAATTTTTTCCTACTCATTACCTAGCCCAACTACATCCCTAATACCCGATCATCTCTAGGACCAACTGGATCACATAGATCCGCACATCTTTGAGCTAGCTGAGCCCCCTAGACTCACTTGTCTCTAGTCCATCTAGGTCACTTAGTCCCGCTCATATCTCGGCTATCAGGATCATATTGACCCGTTCGTCATTGGGCCTATTATATCTGTAATACTTGCTCATCTCTTGGCCTGGCAGATCACTTAGACCTGCTCGTCTCTCGGCCATCTGAACCACTAAGATCCATTTCTCTCTGAGCCAGTGGGATCACTAAGACTTTATCATCTATGGTCCACTTGGATCACTAAGAACTTCTCATTTTATCCTTTATGTCATAGCCAGCAATAGGATTATTTCTCATAGCATACATGAATCTAGGGGAATGTACTCCTCAATACAATAGTCACATCTCCACTGGAAAAAAATCTCACATAGAGTACGCTCTAAGGATCGTCTCATTGCAATGGTTCCATTTTAGTAGACAATGCATCAATTAGAAACTAGGTTTTAAAGATATTGGCATCTTAGTAAAAATGGCTGCTTGTGTGTAGACCGGGTTCAACCTGGTTGGACTGACCTGGCCAACTTGGACATAGGGGTCCCGCATGACCTGACCTAGTTTGGCCGACCCGACTAGATCTGGTGGTGTCTAGTTCTACCTGGCCTTTGGGCCAGGACCATTAGCCCCTACTGGACCCAACCCTGTTCAGCTAGGGGTCAAACCCACTGAGTCACCCAGTGACCAGATTGCATCCAGACAAACCCCAAATAACGGGTCGGTCCTTTCCAAGCTCGGGCTATCCAACAACCCATTTTTTTCTATCATCCATTCCCAAATTGGTGGGGCAGATCATCTCCATCCTGAGATACTCGAAGGCTCGGTTCTCACCACCGGCCTGACCCACCAAGAATTCATGTTCTCCCCTATCTAGATGCTCAATGGGAGTCCGGTTCCTGCTGCATGCAACCCACCGACCCATCTCCAAAAAAGTCCTTTTGGGGACCCAGTGGCAGCCACCTTCTGCGGCCTACATACGCAGGCCACTCCTCCAATGTGGCATCATAGTTGCACCACCCTCCTCTACCAGTCCGCTCACACGAACTAGTATCCCCTTCATGGCCCATAAATTTTCCATGGGTCTAGCTTTCTATCATGGTCCACAGAACGTGCAGCGCATCCGATGCGGTTGGGTGGCCACCTCCACATACCACTAGCCACCAGCCTCTCTGTCGCCATCCCCTATCACCACCATGGCATACATATAGCACTCCCCCTCCCACCACCCACCCCATCTGGAGTGCCACGTCCTGGTAAGGCCACTGCCGCGACCTCCTACCACTGTCGTGGCCTCACACCAAAACCTCTCACTGGTGTTATATCCTACCAAGCCGCAACACTTCCATGTATAATATCCTCAGCCGATGCACTGCATCTATTGTGTCACGGAGAAAATGAAAGATGAAAACAGAAATGAGGGTAAGGAGTCACAAAATGATACACCAATAGAATGATATGGGTCATTATTTGTGTTGACCTAGATTCGTTCTTCACAGTAGGATCACAAAAAACAAATAAATAAGGTGGAATAATAACAGAAATATATATCATCTTTTTTTCATGAATCATTAACCATCCCACCATGAATGATCGATCCATTAGTTAACTTGTTCGTGACTTAACTTATATTTATCATTTAAAAGAAAGAACATAGAAAATAAATTCACACAGAAAAGAATCAAACCACTACCTAGGAAAAGAGATTTCTCATGATGATCATTCATCATCGCCTATTGATATCTGGTCTTGGTCCTCTCCCCAAGGGTGTCATCATTATCATCCAATTCATCAGCATTCTTCATTGAAGATGATTGATTCATCATTCTTCATAGGAATTATAGGGTTGTGTTGTCAACCCTAAATTAACAGTTTAATTAAGGAAGGAAAACATGTGCATGTTGCAGCATTGCTACCCTACTGCCTTAATGAGTATCTTTAATGATATTCAGCATTTTCTCGATGTTGTACCACAATGCAGACATTCCACTGCTTAATGTTGAAGAAAAAAGATAAAATAACTTTTTTATATTACCTTATTTTTACTTTGAAAGGTATAAAAAATAACTTTTCCCTTGACCCTCACAAGTCGAGGTAAATTCCTACATAAGAAGAACATCTCATTATGATCTAAACCATGGTCTCAGATTTTTAATTTGAGATATGGTTTGTGATTTATGAGGATCCAAACCTAGAATAACTTTTATTTAAATAATATTATTTATGGTTAAGTCCCACAATCCAACTTTCATGCCCGGCCTGTGCTGGCCGATGATAGGCTAAGCCTAACAAAATCATACACTCATGAACTTTATGGTACGCATAGAATTCCAATCTGATTTACCAATTATTTTTTATAAGGATTTGAAAATCAAATAATATTTATTAAATAATTTTATTTATTGAAAAAAATGACTTTACATTGTTGTCATGTGTCGGCCAACAATATACTTTGTTTAAGGAAAACACATTCCTCAATAGCTCGATTTTGTTCATAGATTTTCAATATGGGTTATGATTCATGTGTTATAAAGATGTGAAAGGTAAGAAATTTTTATTTAATTGTTTTTTTACCGTTATTTCATTTTTGGGGATTCTCACTAGAGGCCTGTGTTGACTAAAACTTATTCATGCATATGGTAAACCCACCGTCTTTAACAAAAATGTGCCCTTGGATTTCTGATCGGGCATCCTGTCTAAGTGTTATTCCGCTTTTTCAGCAAAACCTCTCCCACGCACTATTTAAAACAAAAAAAATTTCGATCGATCATTTTGAGCACTCAAGACCTCAAGAATCACATGTCGTCTCATCTCTTGGTCTCAAAATAATCCCATATAATTTTAGAAAATTTCTTTGTAGAATTATGGTGTATTAAATTAGTCCCCCCATTAGGACTTTATGTTCTTGTTAGCAAGAACAAAGGATAATAAAAAAAATGGGGGTACTATGCATGAATATGAGCCTCCCTCTCCCATGTTCTTTCCAGGAGTTTCCCATGATTACAATGAACACACACAAAGGGAATCAGCCATCCATAATGTATTCTCTTCTGCAGATCCTTTATCTCCATTGTCTAGTCCATGAATGTCGCACTGTCGTCAATCTCTAGTTCACTGTGGTTGATGACATGAGAATGGTCGTGCATGTATCTCCTCATACGGGATACATTGAAGATGCCATCCACCCATTGTATCAATGGTGGTGGGGCCATGCAGTAAGACACCTCGCCCACTCTACATATTATCAGGAAAGGTCTGATAAACCTCAGAGAAAACATGCCACCCCCACCAAATCTCTTTATCCCTTATCGAGGAGAGACCCATAGGAATACGTGCCCCCCTATTTGAACACCAAGGGTATCCATCATCTATCAGCATAGTACTCCTTTTGGGTCAGTGATGTTTTTATCCATTCTGAGATGACCTTTAACTTTTTAGTGGTAGCATGTACCATCTCCGAACCCATGAGTATTGAATCCCCTAGGAATTTAAAACATAATGCGGACCTTCATAATCATCAATAAATTTCCATGAATGGTGACATAATGATAGTGTATTAGTAGTTGTTTTCATACGCAAACTAAACCAGCGGTAGGTGGTCCTAGAAACTATGAAAAAAATCATGAATGCAAGCACGAAGCATGTTCCACATGTTATGTATTGTCCACTGCATCTGAGGATCCGTTTATGGGTGAAAGGTTGTTCTCAAGAACAAATGAGTCCCAAATGCGTCCTATAATCCCCTCCACAAACAGAATGTAAAGCATGCATCATGATTTGAGACTATCAAATATGGGACTACATGGAGTGAAAGTATGTCCTTCACATATAGGCATCCCATGCTCACTACTGAACCATGTTCTCGAATGGGTATAAAGTGGGATGACGTGGTGAGTCGGTCTATGATCACCCAGATGGTATCATTCCCCCTGGAAGTACGTGGTAATAATATAATATTGTCCATAAATATTCCAACCCACATCCACTCAGGTACCTTTATGGGTTGTGTCAAACATACTGGAACATATTTCACTACCTTCACTCGCTGACAAGTGAGGCATCTCATGAAAAACATTGTCACTGCCTTCTTCGTCCACAACCACCAGTACTAAGTGGTCATCATACATCTTCTCCATACCTAGATTTACTTCCAAATGGATTTTATGGAACTCCATTAACACTTCCTCCCTCAATTACACTAGTACTATAGTGAGTCCTCCAAAAATATGACATGCTCCCCACCTATTGAAAATCCATTTAAATATTGTCTTGAGGACATCTGTGCATGTGTAGTGTCATCGATGGCACCTCCAAGTTGCATCTCTCAGACTCGCTGTATGAGTGGAGGGAAACTACAATAGAATGAAGATAAGATGCCTCATCTATATCCAAAAAGGATATATGAAGTGAGGACAACTACTAGGAGGCCTCATTCAGTAGTAGTGTACTTGATCTTCTACTAAGACTATATGCCACTACATTCCCCTTACTAGGAGTATATACTATCAAAAATTCGTAGTCCTAGATGAACACTAGTCAACATCATTCTCTCAGATTTAGATCATTCTAAGAAAATATATTATTTAGACTCCTGTTTTATGCGTAGATGATGAATCATTATCCCATAAGGTAGTGTCACCACATCTTCAATGTGAAGTTTACTGATACCAAATCATGTTCGTGAGTTACATTTTTCTGCTCATGCTGTATCAACTGTCATGATCCATAAGAAATAACTGTTTTCCCATAAATTAAGACACATCGATGCTTGGTTCCTATAGAATCATAGTACACCATGTAGTCAGTGACCTCCTTCGTCAAACTCCAGAAAGGAGCACTTTCCAAGATTTACTGACGAGTCGTTCCACCGAAGTTATGATATGTGTCTCTAAAATTATAATTACCCTAAAAGGTATAGCACCAGTAGGGGTCGAGCCATAGGGAACATTAAGAGGTTACTCTTATCTTGTTTCAACTTTGATTTTATATTTTCTTTAGTGAAGGCTTCTGAATTTAGAGTAGATTTTGTTGGGTTGTTTTTTTGTACAAAAAGAAAATTGGTTTTTATGTTTCGTTTAACAATGTAATTTCTAGAATGAAAGAAAAGATGAGAAAATTGGTTTTGATGAAAATAATAATAAGAAGGAATTGTGGTTATGTATTTTTGATAAGTTCATTATAAAATTGATTTTCTTATGAGGTTGCGTTGTTCATGATAATCCAACACTCTGGACTACAATTTGTAATTTTGTTTCCTTGGTCCAGATCACTTAATATTAATAGCTGAAGTAACCAACTCCTTGGTCTAGTAGTTAGTTTTTAACAGATATTTATTTGGCTTAGTCCATTTTGAGGTGACGAATCCTTTCAATGGTAATGAAATTATTCATCGTTATTCTTCTTTTGAATCCCTGAATAATCTTCCCTTGGTCTGGTATAGAATTTTCAGTGATAATATGAAGTGGTTTAAAAAGAATACGAAGAGATTATTAAAACAAACACATTCACAAAAACATAATTCAAATTACAACTCATCAGCCTCCACAACCCCAATACACTAGGTATTTAGTTACACATATATGACATAATGAAAATAACACCTTTGATACCTGATGAGATCATTGAGTATGCTATGAGACGAGGTTTTGGAAGGTGGAATGATGGAGTAGTGGTAAAACGGTGGCTCATGAGTATAGAAGCAGAAGTCTCCCCTTCATCAAGTGTTCTTCCCCTCTTTATCTAGAGGCCAAGGCCTATATTTATCGAAAAATAATGAACACGGAGTGTATAGAAAGTACACACCATGTACTTTCGTCAACGCGCTTCTGGATTTCTTTTCTCTGCTTTTAGGCAGCCTAACACACCGTCTTTGACTTTGAACATGGCGCCGCCTGGTACGTGAGTGTACACGACATGTAGTGCCGCCATATATGGCATGTAGTATCAAAATTTGGCCACCAACCCCTTTGAGAATAGCAGACACGACGTGTAGAAATGGAACACAGCGTGTCGCCTTCAGTGGCAACATGGGCGTGCAGACTCTTCTCGGCTACCAACCGCTTCTAGAATGTCTTACACACCATGTAATACTGCCACACATGGAATGTAGTCTCTGGATGGTGACTTGGGTGTGTACTCCCCCCTTTGACCCGTGTCCCTATCTGAATGTACACGGCGTGTAAAACTGTACACGTCGTGTAGTTGCAAAATTTTCACCGACTTCCCTTGGTTTGTGTATTTGGATATTAAACTATTGAAAATTGACAAGGTCACCAAAATCAAAGTATTTTCCCTCTAAGAACTAGGTATTTGGTGAAAACTTTTTATTATTGTTAATAAAGTGTTATGAAAATGTATACACAAATTGGGTGAATCAAACTCCCCCATACTTAGTCCTTTGCTTGCCCTCAAGAAAATATCAACATCTAATTATCAGAGTCTATACTTTAAAAGGAAGGACTTCAATTAATCATAAATGTAAATAATAAGTTACAGGTGAAACTTCCAAATAGAATACACAACAGTTTTAATTCTGATGATATTCTAATCATGCCTAATATATAATTCAATTAACTATTTTCATCCTCTTCAAACACATGTTTCAACCTTTCAAAAACAAGAATTCCACTTGACGATCTACCTCACCAATAAAGAACTCAATAGTTGAGAATTTTTAAATAAAAATTTTTTATCAATCAAAGAAATATACACTCTATCCATAGGTTTGTAATAATTCTTAGTTCTCTACATCAGAAAATTTAACATATAAAAATCAAGAGTAATTTCCGAATAGGAACATATGTTTCTGTGGCTAAGGGTTGGTAGGTAAAGATGTGAAAAAAAAAATTCTGAGGCTTGAAAGAGGAGGCTAAATTCTTAAATAACAATGCATGATATTCAAAATTAAACTCAATGTAAAAATGTCCTCAACAAGATTAATAAAACGATCTCATCACCACCATCTCTTTTAGCTGAGTAAGAGTCAAAAACCAGCAAGTGTGTATAAGGTCCCTTTGTTTGTATCTTTTTTTAGAAAGGGAACCCTTCTGAATTTCCAAAATAAGGGATTTGAACTCTTTTCTTTTCTCCCCAATTGATTAAGAGGCACTCCCCCATACTTAATTTCTTGACAATTTACAAATTTATGCCATTTGATTCTAATCACTTATTTTAAGCTTAAATGAATAATCATGGAAAATCACAAAAGAATTAGGGTAGGAAGGGAAATAATCTTGTAATATATCTTCCTATTAAGGCTATTCATTGCTTCTATGGGCTTTACGAAGATCAAATGTAGTGTTGGATCAAGATAAAGGGGTTTAAAATCTTAAGACTCAATCATTTTAATGTAATTCGAAAATTCTTCATGTTTTGAAAAGAAAACATGAAAATTCTGGTAGTTATGCATATTCTAGGAATCACTCAAGAAAGAGGTTATTAGAAATAATATAACTAAAGGGTTTAGAATACCTCTCATGAATGGGAATAAATAAGATACAATCAGGTAATGACTTGAAAGTAATTCATTAGTCTAATCGATGTAATTATCCACAGATTACAAGTTGTAATTTAAATTATTTCAACAATCATTTCAAAACACTTATGAATCAAAATAAGCAAGAATTTTTTTTTAAAAAAATTCACCTTTAGTTTTATTATTTAAAAATATAATTAACCAAAATACCTTCACAATTTAAAAAAATATTCTCTAACAATGATGTCTCCTGGATTGATGATAAGGGTGAAGACTAAAGCGGTCAAAGAGAGATGACCCCCCATACATAAGAGTGTGTGTGGTCCACCAAGTGCCCAAAAAGAGGAACAAGGTATGGTGGAACACAATAGTGGATCATACTGAGGGGAAGTAATGAAAGTAGTAATATCATGGAAGAAAATAAAATAATGGAAAAAGAATACTCCCCTCATGTCTAGGTGAAGAGAAACAATAGGTGGTGGAAAAGTGCAGCACAAAATGTGTCAGGGTACCTGTTATGGTGGGAGAACGAAAAAAAGGAAAGCATACAAAGAAGATAGAAATACGAGAGAGCACAAAAATAAATATATAATAAAAATCTTATGTCCCAAAACCAGTCATTGGGTTGCCTCAGAAGACGCATAATCTAGTACAGAATCGGCTGGAAGAGATGGCGCATGAGCCATGGAAGCTGGAGCCTCGGACTCGATGACGAGATGGGAAGCTGGAGATGCCGGAGTGGAAGGCACCAGACACGGTAAGGGAATATTAGCATCCCCCCTAGATAGGAAGTAGTAGTGGCGGTAAGAGAAGTAGCAGAAAAGACCACATTGGATAGTATAATGGAATCTGTGGCCAATGGTGTGAATGGAGGTGGAGCAACAGCAGGAGGGTCAGGGACGGAGGCATGCGGCAGGGGTAAAGGAATACCCAAATGCTGAACAATAAGGCCCAACAACTGCTCCATTCAGTTCTGGAGGCTGTCTATATGGAAAAAAGTCTCCCAAATACTGTCATGGCGGATGACGAGACAAACCAAATACTGCTCCATCACGGCTAGGCGGACAAAAAAGGTGAGATCTGCCAAGGGTTTGGGGGCATGTGGGGCCGGTGGTGGGACAGAAGAAGGAAGGGCAGAAGATGTGCAGTCAATAGGAGGAGGGTGAGGTGGAGAAGCTGGAGGGGGTTGGGAAGGAGGAGTAGGGTCATCAGTTGGAGAAGGTGGGTCAGCGGGTGGTAGGAGATGAGACTGAACAAGGATATAGTCACCCCCTGCTTCCTGACCAATCCCATGCGATTGAGCATGAGAAAGTCCATCCGTTTGGAAGAACCTAACAGGTTCTGGGGCAAGGATGGATCGAAATCCCCAAGGTGGTGGGATATTTGGGTGGCGTAAAACCCACCGTTCAGGTTTCCTTTATGGCCGGTAAACATAGAGTGGAAATAGGAGGCGTCTAGATAGGGGAGGTCCGGGTAGTCGTGTCGGATGACATAGGTAAGAAGCTCCATGTCACGGCAGGTAACAACCCCCATATCCTCATGGCGGGGGAAAAGGATGGCACTGAAACACCAGAGGGTGAAGCGAAGAATGGGGTCGGTGATAAGGGTGCTCTTCTGGGATGTGGGGAATATCGGTGGTCAGGCCCAGCGATCTCCCGCCACATGGTAACGAGCTCGGAGCTCTCAGGTAGGGTAAAGGTAGAAACGTGTGGTGGGGTGAGGAGATGGGGGTAGAATTCGCACCCTCGGCTAAACTCGGTCATGGTGAGGGAGAATCGTCGGCCGCCCAGCCGAAATCGAACAACGAGCACCACATCACTAGGTGTCTCCCGGTACTCAGCTCCATCAAACTCGAAAGATGTCGTGAACTCCAAAAATAATTCACAGAAGACAGGAGAGCTATGCAGGAAAACAACAAGCAGTGGAGTGTGTCCGATAATCTCCTCCATGTCCTCCCAAATACCGAGTTGTGGTGGAATGCTGTTGTTAAGGTAGCGGCCAGTCAACTGTATCGGCCGGCGAGAGAAGCGTCAGACCCTATCATGTGCTAGATCAGTGACTGTGAAGACCATGCACATGTAAGGAACACCTACATGTCCCAGTCCTAGTGCAGGTGCAACAATAGGAGTTGGCTTTGTGGGAGGTGAAGGCTCAGTATATGAAGCGGTAGACGTGGGACCAGTTGCTGATGAAGATGGAGCAGGTAGAGTGGAAACTGGTGGAGCAGAAATGGCGGTGCTCGGAGGCTCTGTTCTTATAGGCGGAGGTACAACCGTTCTTGAACCGGCCTCAACTGAGGTAGTCAGTGCTGGAAGAATGGTCAATGGAGGTATCTCTTAGACCGGTTCTTCTGGGTTTGGCAGCGTCGGAGGTCAGAGTCGAATCCACTGAAAAATGGGCCTCTCTCCCTCAGTGGCGGAGGCTGACCGCTTCCCCCGAGAATGATCGCTATCTTCCATATCCCGAAAAAGAATGAAGAACCAAACAAAAGAAAAAGAAAAAGAATGAAAACAAAGAAAATGTGAGAAAACATTAAAAGGAAAGTACACTGTCTGTAAATCCCGAGTACACGTTGTGTATTGAAAAATGTAGAGGATCTCGTGTTCTCAGGATAAACACGCCGAGAGAGTGGGAGGATACCGTGTAAAGATACATGGTGTGTACTGAACATACACATCGTGTTCACACAATGTGTTTGTGGTTGTGTCTGAAAAACGATATGACCATGTGTTTAACATTTATAAGAATAAAGGACACGCCATGTAGTGTTCAGACACGGCGTCTACATAACTCAAGGAACATGGCTCTGTGGTGGTGAGACATGGGATGACCGAAAGAAATACAAGACCCAATGTGTACCAAACAAACACGCCGTGTTTGGGAACATGGGGTGAGAGGCCGTGTTCTGTGCTACACATGGAGGGGCCAATAGAAATTCTATACTTGGCGTGTACCGAACACACACGTCGTGTATGTGAATATGGTATGTGAGTCCATGTGCAAAGGGGAACTCAGGCACGATAGGGAAAAGTACATGGTGTGTACCGAACATACACACCATGTATATTAAAATTTAGAAGTAGTTTATGTGTGGCCATGTACAGAAGTACACTGCGTGTGTTCTTCATTTTGTGGCAGTGTACTGGCATTAGGCGAACGGTCAGCCAATCCGAAAATCACCCTAAATGTGTCTATTAACTTGAAAAAGAGAGTGTAGAATGGGGTACCTAGATCGAGGATCAAAATTCAAGAAAAATCCGAACCTGGAACGCCCCAAATTGACGGATCTGAGCGAGGTATGTCATTCGTCGTCCGGATGAAGAAAATGGCGAGGGGGGAGAAATGGGGAGGCCACGAAACACGGTCTCAAGCTGGGTGTTCTGCGACTTATATAGTCGTGGTACATGGCGTGTACGTATAGACTACATGTCGTGTCTCCCCAAAATTTTTTGAAAATAATATACTATATAATAATTAGTATTAATTAATTAAAATAAAAGTAAAATAGGTATATATATGTATATACAGAATTAAAAGAAAATAAAACTATAGATGTAATGTAGTGGGAAAATACAAGTCATGTGTTTAAAAATTGTAAAATGAGAAGTACAACCTTTAGTCTGGTGGTCGGGGCGAGGTTTGAAAGGGCGATCGACCGTTCTGAACGGAAGCCCCCAAGAACTAGAGCAAAGGTTGTACTACTACCATATTATATATATATATATATATATATATTACACGTCCTATACAAACAGGATGAAATAAAAGCACGACATGTGGTTTTTAATTATATAAGAAGGGGACGAAGTAGGGAGATTAGCCGAGTACGAACCCAGGTCATTTGGATCCAGGACTGAGACTTTTCTAATCTGCCAACTTCATCCGCATGAATTTATTTTATAAGAAAATGTTTTAAAATTAGTAAGGAAAATAATGGCCCACTCGACATATATCGAAAGAGATGCTTTGTGGTTTTATTAAAAGGGGAACTTATGGAAATGGTACGGTTTCCAGGATTCGAACTCGGGTCATTTCGATTCGGTTTACGATCCTAACCAACCAGTCCATCCCCATCATGGGACTATTATATATATATATATATATATATAAACTACACACACCGTGTCAGAAAAGGAGGAACCTCTCGTGCCAAAGGTAGGTCGGGAGGATTCGAACTGGGGACGGCTCAGATAAACTCCAGTGACTTATCCATCAGCACAAGCATCATCCATGGTTATTTATCTGTTATTCTATAGATTTATACTATTACGATTATAAATTAAAAATATCATTACATTCCATGTATACAAGTGGGACATGGTGTGTAACCTCTGGGATGCCTTCCAGGAAGCACCTTTGTTTTAGGTTGATGGATCGACCTTCTTACCTTGACTTACCTAAGAGGTTTGGTGGAGATTGCTCCCACTGTATCTTCCATGGGATGGTAAATCATTAGGCATTGGCCGTTCACATTGAATGGTTGACTATCCTCAGAAATTTCCACCGCTCCATGAGGGAATACTCGAATGACATGGAACAGTCCCGACCACCTCGACTAGAGTTTTCCTGGGAATAAGCGAAGACGAGAGTTGAAGAGGAGAACCTGATCACCGGGTTGAATTTTTTTTTCAAGAAATCATCTGGTCGTGGATGGCTTTTTTCCTCTCCTTGTACAATTTTTCATTCTCGTATTCTTCTCATCTGATTTCATTGAGTTCCGATAGTTGGAACTTGCATCTCTCTACGGCCGCCTTCAGATCAAAATTCTGGGCTTTAACGGCCCAATATGATTTGTGTTCCAGCTCCACTGGCAGATGGCATGGTTTTCCATAGACGAGACAAAATGGTGACATCCCCAGTGGTGTTTTAAAAGTGGTGTGATATGCCCACAAAGCATCGTCATGCTTTCTGGACCAGTCCTTCCGTGAGGTATTCACCGTTTTCTCCTAATTTATTTTTCTCATGGTTGGAGTGCTCTACCTAGAGACTTGATTGGGGATGGTATGGTGTACACTTGTGATGCTTCACCCCATATTTTTATAGCACTCTTTTCATTAACGTTCTATCAAAGTGAGTCCCTATATCGCTTATCAGCACACGAGGAATGCCAAAGCTTCTGAAAATGTACATTTTAAGAAAGGTCACAACTACCTTAGCGGTGTCATGGGCTGTCGCAGTGGATTTTACACATTTAGAGACGTAATCGATGCCGATTAGGATGTAATTATTCCCCAAAGAAGGGGGAATGGTCCCATGAAGTTGATTCCCCAAACATCAAAAATATCTACCTCCAGGATGGGGTGTGGAGGCATCTCAGATCTTCATCCCATATTACCTGTACGTTGGCATGGATCACAATGGGAAACAAAGGCTCAAGCATCTTTATGCATGGTGGGCCAGGAAAATCCAGATTGCAGAATCTTTTCTATGGTACGATCTGCTCCATGATATCCTCCAACAGGTGAGGCATGACAATATTTCAGGACCCCTTGGACCTCCATCTCTGGGATGCACCGTCAGATCACCCCGTCTCCACAGGATCAGAATAAGAGTGGGTCTTCCCAGAATTATCTCTTAACATCATAGAGGAACCTTTTCTTCTGATGGAAGGAGAGGTCGGGATGGATGGCACCAGTAACTAAATAGTTATCAATATCAGCAAACCAGGGCCTAGGGGATTCAATAATTGAAAAGAGTTTCTCATCTGGAAAATACTCCCTTATCTATCGATCCTCTTATTTCTCCATGTGTGGAATCTCTAGACGGGATAGATGATCAGAAAACATGTTCTCACTCCCCATCTTATCATGAATTTCTATATCAAATTCATGTAAGAGGAGGACCCATCGTATCAATCAGGGCCTTGAATCCTTCTTATTTAATAGGTACTTAAGTACGCTTGGTCAGTATGAACAACAACTTTATATAACACAAGGTAAGAATGAAACCTGTCGAAGGGGAATACCAATGCCAGCATCTCCTTCTCTGTGGTGGGGTAGATAAGTTGGGCCGCATTTAGTGTCATGCTGGCATAATTGATGGGTCAGAAGATATGGTCCAGCCACTGACCCAGGACTGCTCCCACTGCATAGTCACTGGCATCATACATCACTTCAAATTTTTCCTCCCAGTTGGAGGAAATCATCACTGGAGCTTCGACCAGGTGTTGTATTAGATGCTCAAAAGCTGAGGTGTATGCCTTAGTGAATTAAAAAATTGCATCCTTTGTTAGGAGATTGGTGAGGGGCTGTGTTATCTTCGAGAAATCGTAGAAAACCCACCATTAAAAACCTTCATGGCCCAGGAAGCTGTGAATGGCTCTAATAGAACATGGAATGGGAAGTCATGAAGTGACTTCTATTTTTTCCGGATCCACCTCAATCCTGTTTTCTGAAATTTTGTGGCCTAGAACTATGCCACTTTGCACCATAAAATGACAATTTTCCCAGTTTAATACTAGGTTAGTGTTTTCTCATCGCTCCAGAACAAGTTCTAGGTGCTACAAACTGGTGGTGATTGACTTCCCATAAACAGAAAAATCATCCATGAAGACCTCCAGTATTTGTTCCACTATATCGTGAAAAATGGCCATGATGCATCGCTAAAATGTGGCGGGAGCGTTGCACATACCGAAAGACATCCGGTGGTAGGAAACTGTTCTGTATGGGAAAGTGAAGGTGCTATTCTCCTAATATTTTGGGGAAACTAACATCTTATTATAGCCAGAGTAGCCATCGAGAAAGTAGTAATACTCATGCCCTGCCAGCCTCTCTATCATCGGATCCATGAAGGGCTGGGGAAAATGATCTTTCCATGTGGTGTCGTTCAGTTTCATGTAATCTACATAGACTCTCCAGCCCGTGACTATGTGAGTGGGGATGAGCTCATTCTTGTCGTTTGATATGACAGTGATGCCTCTTTCTTAGGGACCACTTGCAGGGGACTTACCCATGGGCTTTCTGATATAGGGTAAATGATGCCTGCATCTAAAAGCATGATTACCTCCTTCTTAATTACTTCCTTCATAGGAGGGTTCATACGCCGCTGGGGTTGTCTAGTTGGATTTTCTCCATCTTCAAGTAGCACCTTGTGGGTGCAAATGGTAGGGCTGATACTCCTCAAATCATCAATAGTCCACCCAATTGCCTACTTTATCCGCTTAAAAACTTGAATAATTGCATCCTATTGTTCCTGTGATAGTTCTACACTAGGTATAATGGGAAAAGTATGATGATCCCCCAAATACCCTTACTTCAAGGTAGGTGGGAGAGGCTTTAGCACTAGATCAGGTGCCTTGAGAACTCATGGTACCAGTGGTTGCACATTCTCCCTCACTAGGATGATAGGAATGAAACCTCATTGCCAGTAGTGGACGCCATGGACTTCGATGAATTTCAGGTCCTATGGCGCCTCATCAGTGGGTATGTATGGAAAAATCAAATCATCAGAAATGGAAGAACATACCAGGTCATCTTCTTGTCTGCTCAGTTGTTCATCCATGGTAGTCACTGCATAGCATCCCTCATGTTCGGATAACAATGCATGTTTGATGTCCTTTAGAACATTTTAGGAGACTCATTTTCCCCTTACTCGGAAAATCAACTGCCCCTGGTGCACGTCAATCAAGACTTTCCCCGTGGATAGGAAAGGTCTTCCAAGTATAAGAGGTGCCTCCATATCCTCCTCCATGTCTAGGATAATAAAATCTGCTGGGAGGATCAATCATCCCACCTTCATGATCACATCCTCTAGTAGTCCTTTTGAATGTTTAATGGATATTTTAGCAAGCTGAAGGGTGACTCAGGTAGGCTTCAGATCGTGGAGTTCGAGCTTTTGGAAAACTCTAAATGGCATGAAGTTTATAGTGTCTTCTAAGTCACATACATATTTTCCAAATTCACATGGTCCAATTGTACAAGGGATAGTAAAGCTACCTGGATCCTAGAGTTTTGGAGGAATGGAATGTTGTACGACCGCGAAGCACTCATTTTTCTGTGCTATGGTGCCTAAATCCTCCATCATAGTTTGATTTGAGAGGATTTCCTACATGAATTTTGCATATGTGGGTATTTGAGTCAGGGCCTCTAGAAATGGTATGTTGATGTGTAACTTTCGGAATACCTACATGAATTATCCAAATTGGTGTCCAGCTTTCTTTGCTTCATCCTTTCTGTAAATGTTAATGCAGGATCTAATGGTTTGATGACCTCCATTCCTTTTCCTGGTGTAGCATCTGGTGATGGATTTTCAAATGAAGAGGGGTTTGAAATTGTACCTTTGTTGTCAACAAGGAGTATAGGTGTGGTTGACTGTGATGGTTCCTTCTATTGTAGATTCTTTCCACAGCGCGGTGTGATGGCATGGGCCTCCTCCTTCAGGTTCTTATCGGTATTTCATGGTAGTTTACTAGGATTCCTCCTTGAGAGATGATTGGATAATTGGACGATTTGGTAATCAAGGCCTGGAATAGAAGCCTCCTAGTTCTGAAATCAGGTCTTAGAAGTAGAGATGAATTTAGTCAGAAGATTCTCTAACATGGAGGTATTGTCTTGCTGAGGTGGTTGTGCAGCTGGTGGAGGTGGTTACTTCCTTGGTTGCTGTGGGAGAGGGTTTTTATACCCTTGGTGATGGAAAGGGCCCTGTTGGGGCTGTTGTTGCCGCTTGTATGGGTTCTGATATGGTGGCTGACTGTAGTCGGGCGGTCGCTGAGGTAGAGGATTGTACTGCAGTTGGCCCCAGCCCGTGTTCTGGTTATCTCACCAAGATGGGTTCTAGTGTTGTTGATACTGGATCGACCCTCTGTTTTGAGAAACATAGCTCACTTCACTCGTCAAAGGTTCGACTGATGGTCCCAGGCATTCTCCCAAGATATGGATGTTACCACAAACACCGCATGCTAGATGGTTCGCCGCATGTATTTGAGGTGCACCCTTGAGATATAATGCATCGATCTTTTTGGATATTGCATCCAACTGCTCATAAATCATGGTAGTAGTATCAATACTATGAATACCTCATTTTCGGGTCCCCCGCTCGGAATTCCACTAGAATCTGTTGGCAGACATATCTTCCAGTAGTTCGAAAAGTTCTTCGGGGTACTTTTGCATTACTGTTCCTCCAGTAGCAGCATCCACCACAGACTTTGTATTTTATGTTATTCCTCCATAGAAGGTTTGGACATGCATCCAGAGTGGATGTTCGTGGTGTGGGAATTTATGTAACATCTTTTTGAAATGTTCCCATGATTCGTACAAGGATTTCGAATCATGCTACTAGAAGTTGTGGATCTCATTCTGCAAGGTTAAAGTCTTCGAAGGTGGGAATTATTTGTACAGGAACGCGTAAGCCAACTCCTCTCATATGAGGATGGATCATTGCAGAAACCCTTTGATCAAGTCTTTCTCCATGTCCCGTATATAGAGAGGGAACATGCGAAGACATATGAAGTCCTCAGAGACGCCATGGTACCTAAATGTATCGCAGATCTCCAAAAAATTGGAGAGATGGGTGTTCGGGTCGTCACTGGGCAGGCCGCAGAATTATACCATGTTATGGATCAGCAACATGATAGCAGGCATGATCTAGAAGTGTTGGGCCTGTACTGGAGGATTAACGATGCCCGTATCAGCTCTGTGGATCGATGATAGGTCGTACGCCATGAGAGTACGACGTGGAGGTGGCTGCTGAGGAGGGAGAATCGGCAGGTACTGGCGGTCTAGAGGGGCATAGTATTGCCACATACCTTTTATGAGATATATCATTCAATATGGTTAGATTTTTTGGAGCTGCGGCGGGCTATGAGGTTGTACAAGAGGAGATTGCTAGTTCTGGTTGTCATCCGGACCTAACTGATGTCCAGATCCTTGGACAACTGCTGGATTTCCTTCCTCCTTCTATGAAGTGGGGTTGTTTTGATTTTGTTCATCCATGTGTGTTCATCGGTGCCCCAAGAAAGTTCGTTTGATCTCTGGGTCAGGTGGGAAAAATCCTGATGACTCAGTGTTCCTGGAACGTGTGAGGTGGTCCCTCATACACTTTTAGACCTGCAAAAAAACTACCAAGAGTAAACGAGGATAAATAAGGATAAAAAATAAATATGATTAGAAAAGATATTTTTGTGAATTTCTGATTTTTATTTTCACTAAAATTTAATACAATTTTAATTAAAACAAGTATAAAATAACTTTAAAGGTCCCCGGTAACGGCGCCAAAATTTGACGAGTCGTTCTACCAAAGTTATGTTATCGGTGTATCAAATTAAATTTAACCTAACAAGTATAGCACCGGTAGGGGTCGATCCACAGGCAACTTTAAGAGGTTACCCTTATCTTGATTCAACTATGTTTGTATATTTATTTTAGTGAAGGCTGCTGAATTTGGAGTCAATTTTGTTGGGTTGTTTTTGAGTACAAAAAGAACAATTGGTTTTTAATATTCTTTTAACAAAGTAATTGTTGGAATGAAAGAAATGACGGGAAAATTGGTTGTGATGCATATAAGGATAAGAATGCGTCAGGGTTATGGATTTGTGATAAGTTGATTATCAAATTGAATTTCTTATGAGTTAGTGTTGTTCATGATAATCCAAAACTCTGGATTACAATTTGTAATTAAGTATCCTTGTTCTGGATCAATTAATATTCAGAGGTGAAGTAACCAACTCCATGTTCTGGTAGTTAGTTCTTAATAGATATTTATTTGGCTTAGTCCATTTTGAGCCGATGAATCCTTCCAATGGTCATGAAATTATTCGTCGTTATTCTTCTTTTAAATCCTTGAAGATTCTGCCCTTGGTCTGGTATAGAATTATCTGTGATAATATGAAGTGATTTAAGAAGAATATGAAGATATTATTAAAACAAAAACTTTCACAACAACTGAATTCAAATTACAACTCATTAGTCTCCAGAACCCCAACACACTGGCTATTTATTTACACATACATGACATAGTGAAAATAACACCTTCGATACATGATGAGATCATTGAGTAAGCTATGAGGAGAGGTGTTAGAAGGTGGAATGACGGAGTAGTGGTAAAACGGTGGCTCAGGATTATGGAGGCAGAAGTTCCCCCTTCTTTAAGTGTTCTTCCCCTATTGGTTCAGAGGACAAGGCCTCAATTTATAGAAAAATAAAGTACACTGCGTGTATAGAAAGTACACGACGTGTACTATCGTCAATGCGCTTCTGGCTTCCTTTTCTCTGCTATTAGGCGGTATAACACGCCGTCTTTGACTTTGAACATGGTGCCGCCTGGTAGGTGAGTGTACACACCAGGTAGCACTGCCATACACAGTGTGTAGTTTCAAAATTTGGCCACCAACCCCTTCGAGAGTAGCAGACACAACGTGTAGAAAAGGAACACGATGTGTCTCCTTCAGCGGCCACATGGGCGTGTAGACTCTTCTCGGCCACCAACCGCTTCTAGAATGTCATACATGGAATGTAATGCCACCACACACTGAGTGTAGTCTCTGGCTGGTGACTTGGGCCTGTAATACCACCTTTTACCCGTGTCACTATCTGAATGTACACGGCGTGTGAAAATGTACACGCCGTGTAGTTGCAAAATTTTGACAGACATCCGTTGATTTGTGTATTTGGATATAAAACTCCTGAAAATAGACAAGGTCACCAAAATCAATGTATTTTCCCTCTAAGAAGTAGGTATTTGGTGAAAACATGTATTTATTATTAATAAAGTGTTATGAAAATGTATACATAAATTGGGTGCACCATCTACCTAGCTGCTGAAAACTCTACTGACATCGTTCTATCCACATGAATGGGTTTTTCCTTTTTTTCAATGCCGAAATGGGTGTATCCACTAACTATAAGTCAAGAACAAACCTCTGATAGTACCTGACCATCCCAAATAAAACATCATACCTCAGTAACGCTCATGGGTGGTTCTCATACTATCACTACCACGATCTTCGCTGGATCCACCACAACTCCATCCTATGAGATGACATGTCCCAAGAAGTTGACCATTTGAATCTAGAACTCACACTTAGAGATATTTACATATATCAAGTGGTCTCACTATATGTGTTGAACCATCCAAAAGTGCATCATGTTTTCCTCCTCAGATGATAAATACACAAATATTTCATCAATGAAGACCACTACAAACCGGTCATAGTACGACGGTAAGACCATATTCATGAGTCCCATGAACACTACTATGGAATTCATCATGAAAAATATTATTACAATATACTCATAGTATTCATAGTGACATATAAAAGCTGTCATCTAGATTTATTCACCTCTCACTCGAAGTTGGTGATAACTTGATCTAAGGTATATCTTTGAGAACTATCTCGCTCCCTTCAACATATCATAGTGTTCATAAATCCTCGATAAAGGGTACCAGTTCTTCAAGGTCACCTCATTTAGAAACTGGAAGTCCATCCATATCCTCAATATTCCAACTTATTTCTTGGTAAACAACACTGGGGTTGCCCGTGGTGAAATGTTGGGATATACAAACCACTTCCTCTTCAAGTCCTCCAAATGTACCCTCAGCTCCCAGAGCTCTATGGGTGCCATCCGATATGCAGAAATAGATATCAGTACCATCCTAGGGTGAATATCAATGCGTAAGTCTACCTATCTGTGAGAAGGTAGTCCTGGAACATCCACTGGGATAATATCCTCATACTTATCCACCACTATTTGAAACAATGGACTCATCTCAAAAAAATAAACTATTAAGTGGGTAAGTATTGCCACATGCTGCAACTGCTTACCATGTCCTCCAGCTCCCAAAGTCTAGTGTGGACCAAATTGATGTGGTGGTTGTAACATGCAAAAATGTATACCACCTCCTACAGCTCTCCTAGCCACACTTCCACATCTGCCGCCCTGTAGATGTATTTGTTCATGCTTTCCCACTACTGACATCGACTGAATCTATCTACTCAAACAAAGTACTTTCAACCATGAATTATCTCTCTAGAACCATAGAAAGTGTATAAATTCACATAGTAATAGTGTTGGCTCACATGTCCCTAAACACATCTCTCTTGGATGTCCCAGACCTGAGGTAATGGTCCTATCATATTCATCTAGAACCTATAATGGTTGATACACCTAGATGAATACACAACTACCTACATGTCGTCACACCAAAGGTATATGAGATCTTAGGCATGCATATCACTTATATTTTATGGAAATATCCCCTTTATTTGAAAGAGGATCTCATTTTCTACATATGGAAAAGTGACATCATCGTAGTATCGGGTAATATAAACACCGTCATCACCCTACTGAGCCACATAGAAGGTTCACGACCAGGACTACCATTTGGTCAATTGGTGTCCTCACTAAGTTGAAGAATCACGTCACCACCTCCATGAATTCCTCAGTGACCCGAGGATCTATATATCCCCTAAACCTGACAATTCTCTATCTCTAGAACTCATGTAAGGCACTGAGCCAACGTGAATCCTCTAACTGTAGTGCCAGTTGCAACGACTGACCTATGGGAAAGGGAATCACTAGGATACAACCCAAAGGTACCATCTCGGGAAACAGACATTATACTAAATCCTCATTGCTTTGTGGACCATACTCATATTGAGGGACCGAAATAGTGTATGTCTATCAATGTGAGGAATCTTGAAGGTTATCAAGATGAACCGATATTAATTTATTATACCTAGTGATAATGGTCTAACTCAAAAAGATCATGGAAAAATACTGAATGACCCATGCAACCAATGTTTCCATGTACTGGGTTGGAAAACAAAATTCAGGGTCCTAGTGTGTGGATACATAGATCGACGAACAAACAAGGGACTCCCTGGCCTAAAAGAAAATCTGGAAACAAATAACACAATTGTCCCATCAAAATTTACATATTCTTAATTCTTCTGGTAAAAATGACTTTCTCGGATACTACATTGTCAAGACCCAACCCCTAGGTCTGATTCGTAGACCACCTAGGCCCATATTCCATAGGACATGGGCTAGCAACTTGAACAAAATTGGCATATCCTAAAAAGGGAAGGAATTATTTTTTAATATTGTACATACACACAAATCTCAGACTACAAAAAGTATACATAATGTAAAATACAACTATCAATGAGACCAAAACTGAAAGTACAATACAAATTGAAAGAAAAAATGGGCCAGAATACAAGCCCAAAACCAAAAATGAATGTACCACCACCATGATCCGTCGACTCAAGACCCCACCTGAAAGGTAGTTGAAGGGTAGCTTCTTATAGGTGTAGAACTATACAGGTCCATCCCATCTCACTTAACCCCACATGGTCCCAGACCACCATGTTCTCCCTCGAAGATTCGATCACATGCATGGAACAGAAAATGTGTGGGTGGATCTTGTGCAGGGGTGATTAATGAAATACTAAGTATGGACCCAAAACCAAAAAGGAAGGACCACAAAGAAAGACCACACATCAAGATAAAAAATTAAAATCACACAGTAAAATAACATATCTAAGACAGTTTATACTAGGCATAACTCAATGTATAAGAAGTATAATTTTCAATCATAAAGATGGTCATTCAAAATATTGAGGGATTCATCATCTGGGCCTTCTCGTCACCTCGGCTATCTAGATCACAGAGACCCGCTCATCTTTATATATAGATGGATCATGTAGACCTGATCTTCTCTACGCCAACTCAATCACAAAGACCCACTCGACTCTAGGATAATCGTATCACATTGACCCACTCATCTCTAAGGTAGCAAGATAACTTAGACTCGATCATCATTAGTCCAGTTCGATCATTATGACATGTTACTCTCTTATCCAGCTGAATCATATAAACCCGCTCGTCTCTATGATAGATGGATCACTAAGACCTAATAGTCAATGTGATAATTGGTTCACAAAGACCTGCACATATCTAGGATGGTTGGATCACTATGACCTTCTCATCATATCCTTCACATAACAATCAGCTATATGATTTCAGATCATATCACACTTGATTTTGGATGAATCATTTCCTTATTCCATTTTTCACATCTCAACTGGCATAAAATCATACTTCGAGTATGCCAAAAGAATCACCTATTCTGATGGGCCCCAATTCCACAGATGTAGTGTCAATCAGGCACCTGATTTGAATGATATTGGAATTTTAGTAAATAGGGTCCATTTTTGTATGGGCTCGGTCTGACATGGTCAGACCGACAAGACCTCAAGGTCCCACATGACCAGACTTGGTTCAGGTGAACCGACCTGACCTAGTGGGGTCTGGGCTGGCCTGGTTTGAACTGGCCTCTAGGCTAATCCCACTGGGTTTTTTGAACCTGGCCTAGTTTGGTAGTGGGTCCTGCCCACTGGGTCTCCCAGTGACCCAGTCTCATCCTGTCTGGCTCGCAATTGGTGGGATGGTTCTTTCCTAGCATGGGCCTCCCAGTGGCCTGGTTTTTCCCATAATCATGACCCACATCATTAAGCCTTCCCTTCTCAATACCAGGACACCTAACGGCCTAGTTTGCACCACCATCCTATCCCGTATGGAGGGCCTATTCTCCCCCTACATGGACACCCACTGGGTATCCAGTTCATGCCGCATGCATCTGGATGAGGCATGCCACCCCTTCTCCACACGTTATCTTGTGGGGACCGTGTTCCTACATCCTTTCGTGGCCCACCAATGATGGTCGCTCCTTTAAAACAGTGACCTAGTGGCACCTCCCTCTTACCATGGCCTGCTCACGTGGACCGTTCTCCCCCATGTGGACCATGACATTGTCAGAGATCTAGCTTTTTTCCATAGTCTGTGGACCATGGGGGGCCTTCGACATGGCCGGGAGGCCATGTCCAGCTACCACCAGCCACTCCCTCTATGTCGAAAGCCCCCGCCATCGCAGTCGGGGTGCCATGACCTATTTCTACCACCGAAATTGGTTGTCACAACCTCGTTTTGCGACCTCTCACTGGTACCATGGATTTCCTGGTTTCACCCCTTCCATCGGGAATATCCTTGGCCGATATGCCATTGCTATTGTGTCACGAAGAACAGGATGAAAGAAATGATACAAGAGGGGAATGAGTCGCACATAGAAACACCAAAAGAATGATTTAGGTCCCTTTTTTTGTTGAACCAGATGTTTTATTGTTAGCATGATCACCAAGAACCAAGAAATAATTTCAAATACTCACAAAAAAAGATATCTCCTTTTTATCCCACATCATTTCCTATCTAAAAACGAATGATCGATTCATGGGTTAACTTTATCATGACTTAACCTAGGATCATAATTTAAATTAAAAATGAGGGGAAAAAATCACATAGAAAGGAATCAACCCCTACATGGGAAAAGTGATTACTTGACAATGATCATTTGTCGTCACTTGTTGATCTACAGTCCGGAATATAATGTCCAAGGTTTTCATCATCGTCATTCGATTCACTAGTTTACATCATTATAGAGGCTTACTTTTTTATTTAAAGATTAATTTTAGGGTTGTTCTTTTACCCTGAATTCCATATTTAATTAAATAATGAAATCAATTTCATGTTGCAGCGTCACCACCCTAGTCCATTAATGTTGTTAATTAATGAGATTCATCAATGATATTTAGTGTCTCCTCATCGCTACACCACATAAATGACATGATACTACTTAACAATGAAGAATGAAAATAAAATAAATTTCTATGTTATTTTATTTTTCTTCTGAATAGTCTAGAAAATAACTTTTTTCTCTAACTGCACCTTTCATGGATAAGTCATAATTAATGAGAACATTTCTTTAAGAACTCAACAGTTGTCTCAAACTTTTAATCTATGTCACCGTTTGTGAAGGATGAGGATACAAAATTAAAATAACTTTTATTTAAATTATTTTATTTATAGTTACATCCCAAAAACAACTTTTATAGTTGGCCCATATCGGTCGTTGTTAGGCTCCGCCTAAAAGACTAAGACCCTCACAAGCTCAATGGAACACTCAAATTTCTAATAAGAGTTACTGTTTATTAGTTATATGGATTGGAAATTAAATAATATTTATTCAATTATTTTAATTATAGTAAAAAACTACTTTCCACTTTTTGACCTGCACCGACCAATGTTAGGCTCTGCCTAAGGAAAAAACATCCCCAGAAGCTCAATGGTGGTGTCTTATTTTCAATCTGAGTTACCGTTCATGATTTAGGAGGATTTTAATGATAATATAATTTTAAATAATTATTTAATTAAGGGTTATTCTATATTTGGTTTTTCTCACTGGGCCCCACACTGACTAAACAAAAGTTTCGCCTAGGGTAACCCAACCATCCTGAATGTAATAATGAATTTAAATTTATAATTCGGGAAACTATTTAAGAGTTATTATACATTTTCATGGGAAACTCCTATAAACTCTATTTAAAACAAACCATTTTTGATGGATCATTATGGGAACTCTGGGCATCAGAATCCCACCCCATCTCAGTAGATATAATTGAAATAATTCTATTTAATTATAAATTTTTTTATGGATTTTCATGGTATTAAATTTTTTATGAGTCCAAAGAGGTTATCTGGAGAATATGTATTGATCTTATTAATACATATTCATATTTTTCTCCCTAGACACCCTATATTTCATATAAAAATTGTTAAAATAATAATTATAATATCCTCAATCTACATAAATGTTATTATATTATTTTAATAACTTACATCCATCACCCATTCAATAAAATGGGGAAAACATTTGGATTCTATGTACAACATACTACTGGCTCCCAAAGAGATAAAATTAATTTTCCATCACCGCCTCTCACAGATAGATATAGTGATGGATTTAATTCTAATATTTTATATTTTATAAATAATTATTCTTATGAATTTATAATGTTACATATACATTATTACATTCTAATTCATTATAAAATGTTAACGTTAGTTGAGTATACGTGTGAAATACTTCCTCCACAATGATGCATAATTTTTTTGACATGGATTCTAATAACAACATGATTAATGAATATATATGATTTTTATGATTTCAAAAAATTTATGGATATTTGAAATATTATTTACTATTCATTTTTTCAACCCACAGACAAATAAAAACAGTGTTAATTAGTATGTATGGCCTACCATCTAGATGAATGGTGTAATTAATTTTTCTATTTCCAAATTTTATGGATTAACATAAATTATCATATAATGAATATATTTGATTTTTATATAATGATATAATGATTTAGGAGATGTAACCAACATTAATGTACATGGACCAAAACAACTGAATGAAAACATACATGAAAAAAGAAGCAGTAATCATATGGAATGTTATTTTAAGGAAGAATTATAAATAATTGGGTGATAAAAGGTTATCAATATAACATATATTATATTATATATAATATTATGGTTATTTAATATATTTATGATATGTATATATTAATCATACTTTATTTTCACAAATAATATAAACATCTGACATGTGGTATGTGTTTCTCGTATCACTCTATATTATATGAGACATATGTCATATTCTTTTGTTATATATTTTGTGTGGTCCATATAGTGCATATAATATATTTTATTTCAAGAATATTTTCATTATATATGAATTTATTTCTCTATATTTAGTTACATAATTCATGAGGGTTATGATTAAAATGTTTCCAATGTTAAAAATATTAATCTCATTACCTCACCATGGTTCTGAATAATTTATGTTCATTATCTAATGGGATGTTTTTATATTTATATCTTAAAAAATATATATATTATTCTCATCAATTTATTTCTAAAAATTATTTTTTTTCTATTCATTTTATACTCATTATCCACTCAATATATTTATATAATATTTTTATGAAAATTGAAATTTATTTATATTTTTCATCTAGAAATGAATTCTCTTATATGTACATTTTTTAATAAATGTTTTCATGGTTTTTTAAGAATATAATTATTATTTTTAAATTAATTATTACTCATGATTTAATATTTACTAAAGAGTTTTAATGGAATATTATTTATTTATTTTTTAATGGATAAACTTTTGAATTTTTATTGGAGATGTGTATGGAAAATATCAATAACCAATAATCCATGTGAGGAATTACCTATTTCCATGAACACTAATTACTCAAGTTCTTCATTTATATCTTTATGAGTTTTTTTCCAAAAAATAACTTCCATACTAATTGTGACTTTTTAAGATATTTAATATGTGATTTCAAAGTGAAAAGTGTATTTCCCCAAAAATAAGACTAATGATATTTTTTTTATTTTATTCACCTATATCAAAATTCAATGTTTAATATTATTCTTTACTGGTGAATTAATTTTTAGATAACATTCTTTATATTACACTGAATGGTTTATGATTATGTTTATTGATTGGGGAAATTTTTAACATTTAATATACTTGTTTTAAAACATGGATATTTCATTTATTATGACTCACCCCATTAATTAGATGTATTAATTAGAATTTGTATGTTATGGGTGGGGCATTCTATATCCCCACAATGAATCATCTAGTCTCATTAGACAAACTAGTTTGGTTATTTTGTGACGGGGTTACCCATTTCGGTATGGTGTCTTGTCAGGGGGCTTTGATAGTATTTTATGATGTTAGAAATTAAGCCTTCAATCATTATGAAAGTAGTTAATATTTTCAATGTGCTTATTTATGTTGTTATTTTATCAGTGTATTTGTTAAATTCTTTTAACATATTAGTAATATTATTTCTTATCTCATATGTATTATTCATTTATTATTTACTAGTTTCTATATTATGTTATACTCATAATCATACTAGGAAATTGAGGTCACCATTTTATAATGATTTCATTCCCTATAGTTCTATAATGTTTATTGTAACTCCCCAAGCTTCCTCGGTATGTTTCCTTTCGAATAAAGCAATGGCGTGCATTGTACACAACTTTGATATTTTAACACACCATAACCAATCAAACTAGCCGTTATGAATAGTAATACCTAATTTTTGAAATTTTATAAATTCTATCTCTCAAAATGGACTTCATTTTTGGATTAGGAATATTGAAATTATCCTAGAGTGAAATTTTGGTACTTTTCGGATAACTTTCATATTTTGATGAGTAGTGAAAATTACTAAATTTTAATTAAAAACAACTATTTTAATCAAAATAATTAATAGTGATAAATAATGAATTTGAGCGGTTTTAAAGTATATTTAGAATATATTTTTACCATGTAATACAATGTGGGCTATTGAACATAATTTCACATTTAAACCAGACATAAACAAGTGACAATCTTTTGATAGTTATTATCTCTACAAAACACGCTTTTTTGTTTTAACAACGGGAATTAATAATAAATTAATTTCTGCCACTTATGTTTTTAAAATTTGGAAAAATGGATTCCATATTTGGAATCAGGATTTTCAAATTGTTTAAATAGGTAACTTTTATTTTTAAACATTTTGGATAATTACTTCGGTAAATATTTTATTTACCATTGTTAAAGGGTAAATCCGGTAAACAAGGGTTAAAAAATAATATTATAATAATACTAAATTAACCTAAAACGTGTATTAACCCTATTTGTTGATACATGGTCTATTAGGAGCATCTTTGGGTCGATTTTGGGACCCCATGGATCGACATGTAAGTGATAATGACACTTTATTTTAATTAAGTTAAAATAAATACAAAAATGACACAAGAATATATCTTTTAGAAATACAATTTTTACATATGGTTATATATGTTGGATTTTAGATTATAAATATTCATTAGAAATATAAAAAGATTTCCTACATAATTATATTTTATTTATAATGTTTAGACATTAAATAATTTAATATATTTATGACACAATGATGATAAAGTAATTACTATAATAGTGAAAAATTAAAATAATTGATATTATAAATACCCAAATAAATATAATATGAAACTTTTAATGAATTAAACTAATTTTCTAGCATAATATGATATATTAGGAATGATTTAATGGAATTTTGATGGAGTAATCAATCTGTTATGAGTTTCACAAAAATCAACTATTGAGATATTGTCAAAATTGACATAAAAGAGTTTTTAAAACAAATATTATATTATTAATTGATATTAAATTACTAAAAATCTAAGGTTCGGCCAAGAGACTTATATCATGATAGATTAATCATTAATGGACCACTTTAGGGTCTCTTGGATGTATATAGTAAGTTTATTAACAATATAAAATAAAAATAAAAAGAGACATTGTAAAAGTAAAACTAATTAACTAAGAGTTAATACTTAAAGATAAGGTTAAATGACCCAAACCTGTCTAAATTATATTGTTTGAGTTGTTTTCGACCCATACCCACCTTAAAATTTAAATAATAAACATTGGAGCCATTATAAATCGAATATGAATTTACTATAAATTAATATTTCTAGCTTTTCCAAAGGTGCCCATCACCCCTCTTATAAAAGGGCACTCTTCCTTCTCATTTCATAACACCTTAAAAGCCCTTTGGGTCGGCCAAACCCTGCACAAATACTATCTCAACATCCCTCACTACAACCTAGAGGCCTTATTTTTATCAGAAAGCCAACCTAAGGAGCCCTTTTGATCAAATCAAAAGGAAGAACCCGAAGAAGAGGTAATGTTTTCACCACCCCTTTTCAAGTTCATTTTTTCTTCCACTTCCTCTTTCTTTGTTATTACCATTATAAAATAATAACTCTAGTATCATATATATATAATTTGATGTTATTATAAATACGGTACCACCATATTCAGTATTCTATCCATCCTTTGAATAACATGTCACCATAGGTGCGTACGTACGGCTTACCGTCTCCATGTCGTGGTGTAATTGTTATTCAATATATAATTAATTGGATGGGTATAATAATGATGTGTAACTCATTTAAATAATAAATGTAACATGATAATGATTCTTTATATATGATATAACATCCAATTATATATTATTTTAATATCAAAAGAATGATATTGTCGCTCGTGCGTATGTACGGACTACCGTCTCCACGAACGCGATGAGATTCATTCTACATCATATCCATTAAAGTATAATTATAATTTGATTATTTAAAAATAGTATCTATGGAATTGATATCATTCTGGATATGAATAATATAAATCCCATTAATAACTAATATGGCTCACATAACAAAGAATATAAAGTAAAATGAACCCGTTAACAACCGAAATGACGATAATTCTAAGATATTATTAACAAATAAATGTTAAAAGATCATATATTATATCATATTAAAGTAAATGATTCTTTTATAATTCAATAACAATTATTTCACCATTATACAGGAGGTAAACCTACTGTCGACCAAGGAAAAAGTACAAAGTAAGGGATTTTCTTACCTCACTTTCAATTCCGTGAGATTTCCATTGTTCGCCACTAAATTATTGAAAGTGGTGTATGTGTACTACCCATGATTGTATTCATTGTGTAATATACTTTAATTTAAGGGTATCTACATCATCATGGTATGATCCTTCTTTCATGGGTGTATGTTTCGTAAGTTACCTAATCGATAAGGGAATTTGAGATTTCAATTTCCACTCATTTGGCTTTACACATATTTCATTGATTATATTACTCCAAGATTATGTGTGGAATCGCTATTCATTTGATTATGTCATAATTTCCACTCCCCATCCTGTGGATATACTTTTGATACACATAATCACTCGATTTATAATTTCTCAAGTCATCGAAAAGAATTTGATAAGAGTAATTTTACCTCATTCTCCATTTGTTGAGTTAAACATCCAATTCATTGGTGTTGTTTTTAAAAGATTATGTGTGAATGTAATTTGATTGTTTTACACTGAATATCCAATCATATTTAGTGTATTTATATTTTTCACACAAAACTATGTCGTTGATCTATCCTTAACCTAAGGATACAGCTTTATGAGAGATTTCATCTAAATTTACATTCCATTGAGACTTCATTGTTGTTATACACCAAATAACTTTTATGTGGTGTATATAATGTAATTTGACATAGTATATCATGAATCCCATTATTCTCATGATATTACAAAGTTTTGATTACCTCAATTATTTGTATTCATGTGTCTCTCTTTTGGTTAGAAACTCTAACTAAAATACCATTTTTTAAATGTTTTAAAGACTTAATCATGTAAATATTTCTCATTAATGTCCATGATTTAAAAATGGTTTTAAAGATTTATTTATATGGACATTAATGTTTTAAAATAAAAATTCCTTTTAAAAGTTTCAAAGTGGTATAGGAAACTTTGATTCTAAAATCTATTTTAAATGTATTCTTGATAAATAGTGTGATTTTTAAATGATTTCAAGAAAAGGGGGATATTTATCTCAAATAGTTTTGATGACTATTTTCATCTATTTAAACAACCATCATTATTCTTGATTGAGGTTAATGTGATACAATACAATCTTCCATATTGTATCGAATGAGTTATGATTGAATGTGGATGTGATATTTTTATACCATTCATGGTGTGTGGTGAAATTATTGACATTTCGTATGCTAGTTTAATACGAATGTTTATGTTATGTTTAATCCTCTTCATATGGGAATGCATTGGACTTAATATGTGACGGGTGGAGCCCGCTATAGCTCCTCGATGCATCGGTAGGTCTCATGAGACAAACTAGTGTCTTGGAACAAGGCCTTGGCAAAATATTATTTGTAGTATTGGAAAAAGGCTTTGGCTATGTGGTTATGATAGTTTGGAATTATTCATTCCATCATTATGAAAGTGGTTATTGATAATGTATGGGATTGTTCGACTAGTAGAATATCCATGTGAGTAAGTAAATGGCATTATTTTATTTTATCTTTTCCATTTTATGCTGTAGTTCAAGTTTAAAAGGCTTTTGTTTTAGTTATAAATTGACTTAAGTGTTTATGCTTATCTATGAATGCTTCTGCTATAATGTTATCCTTACTGAGCATCTGAGCTCACCCCTTTCAATGTTTTATTTTTCCCAGGATTATGAAGAAGTAATTTATGAATGACCTGCAGGGATAGTATGAGGGGATATGAAGACAAGATGTTTTTTTATGATGTAATGTAAAAATTTATGGATGTATCTAGTTATTCCAAGGCTGCTAAACCAATCGGTCTTTCGAGACTTGATCTTTCTTGTGATCATGCCAATGTTATGTAATAATGCACCGAATCTAGGTAACTGGGGCCGGGGCATTACAGTTGGTATCAGAGGAAGTTTAGTACAAACATTGGAAGCTATATTTAGATAAACTCTGATTAGAGCACGTAGACCTAAGATGAACTTTGAGGATTAGTATAAAATAACTTCCTAGAATTTTGGTATTGTAGAGATTTTTTCAGTTTTCCGAGCAATTCATCCCTGTCTGGATACGAGCTGGTAGAGGCGGCTCTGGCACAGATGTACCTAGGGGTAAAACCCGAAAACACCGCTTTGAGCTAGACTCGAACGGGAACTGGTGCACGACAACGGGCCTTGCTGCACTCTTGGTTACGACACTCCCGTGGGATATGCTTAGGATAATTTACATTTTCTTTACAAACCGATTTAAGTAATATATATATATAAGATGAGAGTAAATGCCCTTGGTTAATCCTAATATGTTTCAAATTGAGAATATTGTGACATTTTAATCTCTAAATGATTTTACGACTACTGTTACTCACACAATGCTTTCTGGTTTTAGTCAGTGGCTGGATTCCAAGGAAGTCATAGTGACTTTGAGAATGATGTACAAGGTGGGAACGGTGGTGGAAATGAGCAACAAAATGGAATGTTGATAGGCATAAAAGATATCGTCTTTATGCCAAATCTGTTTTCCAAAAATTTGATCAATAACATATATATTAACCAAATCCTAGACTCAACAAGGAAGAGAAAGGTGATAAATGATAAGAGCTCCAGCAATGGAGACCACGGAGAAATGAACCCTCAATTTTCATCATGCAGGAAATGTGGAAGGAGATACCCAGGAAAGTGTCTCAATGGGACAACGAAATTTTTGACGTGTGGGAAGGAAGGACATAAAGTGAAGAATTGCCGATGAAAAATTAAGAGTACTATGGAAGAAGATATAAATGGTCCCAAGAGTCCATTTATAGTCATTTGCCGTAAATGTAGGGGACCTGGCCATTACCCGAGTGAATATCCTATTCTATAGGATATTTTCATGGTCCAAGAAGAAGCTATGTGGAAATTAATGGTTGGAGAAAAATTTAAAATGTATTAGCACTCATTGTTGATGGGTTTACTTTGGAATAATTTTCTATTGTATTTGTAACCCCGCAGTATGCCATGTGAGAATTATATTTGAAGAAGAATTGTCTCTTCTCTTGTGGATATAGGTATAAATAACCATTTGGTTTTATATGAATATTGGGGTTTGAGAAAATTATAAGTTATTATAATTTGTGATGAAAATGAAAGGTATGATATAACATTTGTGGTTAAATTATGTTATTTTGAGGAATTTATCTCATTTTGGTTATATTATAAAATATAGTTTTTGAAAAAGGACCACACGTAGACCGTGTGACAACCTGTCGCATCGGACAAAGCTGTGGGAATTGAACCCACAACCAAAGTGCGATTGGGATTTATCGCCTACCACTGGACTACGTGAAGTCCCTGGTTAGTGTGACTATTTTTATAGTTAAATGATTTTATTGATCATTAATAAGTTGATTTGGGTTCTTATGTCTTATCAAATTAATACCCTAGGTATAGGAAAATGATTTGGTGATTAAGTGATAAATGTTATTTTGGAAGATATTCGCTTTGTTGGGAACACTATATGCCCAAGGAAAATAGAATACAATGGGGTTTCATTTGTAGAGTAATGGTATTTTTTTATCTACATTTATATGGTGGATTTATATTGATTTTGGTTATTTATGGAAATGATTAACGTATAACAGAGAATATGTGATGATGTTAATTACTTTTAAATATGTGACTTGAAGGGTATTTGATGTAATTAGGAGATACAATTTAACATGGGAGACTACATAATCAAATTCTTCTATGTTTTGGGTTTCAATATTATTTTGGATTATATTGAAGTATTTTAAGGACAATTGATTATTGAATGGTATTTATTTAACTTTGGGGTATTGTTGGTTTAATTTTAGAAATTAATATTAGTGCATATTTATCTCAAGGAATATCCTTTTGGGGGATCATTAGATCATTCAATAACCATTTTGGTTTTTATTAATCATCATATAAAATGTAAACATATAGTTTATCCTGCATGGATCATGTGATTCTATAGAAGTTTATTCTAGCTCTTCCAGTCTGACCAAGTCTTCTTGAATACTCATCGTCTAAAAAAAATTGAGTTAGTGGTGGAAATTTATTAAAGAATGAAACCCTACATAAAAAGTAAGTATATCTCTTAATGTTTTTAGTCAATATCATAAATGAATTCCTCGTCCTTATGTAATGTAACTTAAAACAAAAAAAATGTTGTCCGTTTACTTTCCTACTAGGAGACTAATGGTCGTTTGTCCCAACACAAGTTGGTGGTTTTCTTATTGTTAACTTTCTCCTGATCATGATTTCTATATCTCTCCATCAGAACTTGACACTTATTTTATCATCCATATCCATGTTTTCCTACATGGAATCCGAGTATGGGTTATCTTGGATGACCCTTATACCTCTCTTTCTTTCTTTTAAAGTGATAGTTTTATTGACTCTTTTCCCGATGTGGGACATTCCATTATATTCCCAAAAACAATTTTAAAAATAGCAAGGACACAATTTATTGAAGGAGGGGATAATGTAACACCCCAAGCTTCCTCGGTATGTTTCCTTTCGAATAATTCAATGGCGTGCATTGTACACAACTTTGAAATTTTAACACACCATAACCAATCAAACTAGCCGTTATGAATAGTAATACCTACTTTTTGAAATTTTATAAACTCTATCTCTCAAAATGGACTTCATTTTTGGATTCGGAATATCGAAATTAGCCTAGGGTGAAATTTTGGTACTTTTCGGATAACTTTCATATTTTGATGAATAGTGAAAATGACTAAATTTTATTTAAAAACAACTTTTTTAATCAAAAAAATTAATAGTGATAAATTATGAATTTGAGTGGTTTTAAAGTATATTTAGAATATATTTTTACCATGTAATAAAATGTGGGTCATTTAACATAATTTCACATTTAAACCAGACATAAACAAGTGACAATCTTTTGATAGTTATTATCTCTAAAAAACACGCTTTTTTTTAACCACGGGAATTAATTTTAAATTAATTTCTGCCACTTCTGTGTTTTGAATTTGAAAAAATTGATTCCATATTTGGAATTAGGATGTTCAAATTGTAAAAATAGGTAACTTTTATTTTTAAACATTTTGGATAATTACTTCGGTAAATATTTTATTTACCATGGTTAAAGGGTAAATCCAGTAAAGAAGGGTTAACAAATAATATTATAATAGAACTAAATTACCCTAAAACGTGTCTTAACCCTATTGGTTGATACATGGTCGACCATGGGCATCTTTGGGTCGATTTTGGGACCCCATGTATCCACTTGTAAGTGATAATGACACTTTATTTTAATTAAGTTAAAATAAATACAAAAATGACAGAAGCATATATCTTTTAGAAAAACAATTTTTACATAGGGTTATATATTTTGGATTTTAGATTATAAATATTCATTAGAAAGAAAAAACGATTTCCTAAATAATAATATTTTATTTATAATTTTTAGACATTAAATAATTTTATATATTTATGACACAATGATGATAAAGTAATTAATATAATAGTGAAAAATTAAAATAATTGATATTATAAATACCCAAATAAAAATAATATGAAACTTTTAATGAATTAAACTAATTTTATAGGATAATGGAATATATTAGGATTGAGTTAATGGACTTTTTTCGGAGTAATCAATCTTTTATGAGTTTCACAAAAATCAACTATTGAGATATTGTCAAAATTGACATAAAAGAGTTCTTAAAACAAATATTATATTATTAATTGATATTAAATTACTAAAAATCTAAGGTTCAGCCAAGAGACTTATATCATGATAGATTCATCATTCATGGACCACCTTGGGGTATCTTGGATGTATATAGTATGTTTATTAACCATATAATATAAAAATATAAAGAGACATTGTAAAAGTAAAACTAATTAACGAAGAGTTAATACATAAAGATAAGGTTAATATAATGACCCAAACCTGTCTAAATTCTATTGGTTGAGTTTTTTTCGACCCATACCCACCATAAAATTTAAATAATAAACTTTTGAGCCATTATAAACCGAATATGAATTTATTATAAATTAATATTTCTAGCTTTTCCAAAGGTGCCCCTCACCCCTCTTATAAAAGGGCACTCCTGCTTCTCATTTCTCCACACCTTCAAAGCCCTTTGGTTCGGCCAAACCCTGCCCAAATACTATCTCAACATCCCTCAATACAACCTATAGGCCTTATTTTGATCATAAAGCCAACCTAAGGAGCCCTTTTGATTAAATCAAAAGGAAGAACCCGAAGAAGAGGTAATGTTTTCACCACCCCTTTTCAAGTTCCTTTCTTCTTCCACTTCCACTTTATTTGTTATTACCATTATAAAATAATAACTCCAGTATCATATATTTATACTGTGATGTTATTATAAATATGGTACAACAATATTCAGTATTCTATCCATCCTTTGAATAACATGTCACCATACGTGCGTACGTACGGCTTACCGTCTCCACGTCGTGGTGTAATTGTTATTCAGTATATTATTATATGGATGGGTATAATAATGATGTGTAACCCATTTAAATAATAAATATAACATGATAATGATTCTGTATATATGATATAACATCCAATTATATATTATTTTAATATCAAAAGAATGATATTGTCGCTCGTGCGTATGTACGGACTACCGTCTCCACGAACGTGATGAGATTCATTCTCCATCATATCCATTAAAGTATAATTATAATTTGATGATTTAAAAATAGTATCTAAGGAATTGATATCATTCTGGATATGAATAATATACATCCCATTAATAATGAATATGGCTCACATAACAAAGAATATAAAGTAAAATGAACCCGTTAACAACCGAAATGACGATAATTCTAAGATATTATTAACAAATCAATGTTAAAAGATCAAATATGATATAATATTAAAGTAAATGATTCTTGTATAATTCAATAACAATTATTTCACCATTATACATGAGGTAAACCTACCGTCGACCAAGGAAAAAGTACAAAGTAAGGGATTTTCTTATCTCACTTTCTATTCTGTGAGATTTCCATTGTTCGCCACTAAATTATTGAATGTTGTGTATGTGTACTGCCCATGATTGAATTTATTGTGTAATATAATTTAATTTAAGGGTATTTACATCATCATGGTATGATCCTTCTTTCATGGTTGTATGTTTCGTATGTTACCTAATCGATAAGGGAATTTGAGATTTCAATTTCCACTCATTTGGCTTTACGCATATTTCATTGATTATATTACTCCAAGATTATGTGTGGAATCACTATTCATTTGATTATGTCATAATTTCCACTCCCCTTCCTATGGATATACATTTTATACACATAATCACTCGAATGATAATTTCTCAAGTCATTGATAAGAATTTGATAAGAGTAATTTTAACTCATTCTCCATTTGTTGAGTTAAACATCCAATTCATTGGTGTTCTTTTTACAAGATTATGTGTGAATGTACTTTGATTGTTTTACACTAAATATCCAATAATATTTAGTGTATTTATATCTTTCACAAATAACTATGTCGTTGATCTATCCTTAACCTAAGGATACAGCTTTATGAGAGATTTCATCTCAATTTACATTCCATTGAGACTTCTTTGTTATTATACTTCAAATCACTTTTATGTGGTGTATATAAAGTACTTTTACATAGTATATCATGAATCCCTTTATTCTCATGATATTTCAAAGTTTTGATTACCTCAATTATTTGTATTCATGTGTCTCTCTTTTTGTTAGAAACTCTAACTAAAATACCATTTTTTAAATGTTTTAAAGACATAATCTTCTAAATCATTCTCATTAATGTCCATGATTTAAAAATGGGTTTAAAGATTTAATTATATGTACATTAATGTTTTAAAATAAAAATTCCTTTTAAAAGTTTCAAAGTGGTATGGGACACATTGATTCTAAAATCTATTTTAAATGTATTCTTGATAAATAGTGTGATTTTTAAATGATTTCAAGAAAAGGGGGATATTTCTCTCAAATAGTTTTGATGACTATTTTCATCTATGTAAACAACCTTTATTATTCTTGATTGAGGTTAATGTGATACAATACAATCATTCATATTGTATCGAATGAGTTATGTTTGACTGTGGATGTGCTATTTTTATACCATTCATGGTTTGTGGTGAAAGTATTGACATTTCGTATGCTAGTTTAATATGAATGTTTATGTTATGTTTAAACCTTTTCATATGGGAATGCATTGGACTTAATATGTGACGGGTGGAGCCCGTTATAGCTCCTCGATGCATCGGTAGGTCTCATGAGACAAACTAGTGTCTTGGCACAAGGCCTTGGCAAAATCTTATTTGTAGTCTTGGCACGAGGCCTTGGCTATGTGGTTATGATAGTCTGGCATTATGCATTACATCATTATGAAAGTGTTTATTGATAATGCATGGGATTGTTCGACTATTAGAATATCCATGTGAGTAAGTAAATGGCATTATTTTATTTTATCTTTTCCATTTTATGATGTAGTTCAAGTTTAAAAGGCTTTTGTTTTAGTTATACACTGTCTTAAGTGTTTATGCTTATCTATGAATGCTTCTTCTATAATGTTATCCTTACTGAGCATCTGAGCTCACCCCTTTCAATGTTTTATTTTTCCCAGGATATGAAGAAGTAATTTATGAATGACCTGCAGGGATAGTATGAGGGGATATGAAGACAAGATTTTTTTTATGATGTAATGTAAAAATTTATGGATGTATCTAGTTATTACAAGGCCACTAAACCAATCAGTCTTTCGAGACTTGATCATTCTTGTGATCATGCCAATGTTATGTAATAATGCACCGACTCTAGGTAATTGGGGCCGGGGCATTGCATTTATTATGACTAACATGCATGATATGATAATATTAAAAATGATATTTTCAATGAATAAACTACGTTATATAATATGATTTCAATGGTTATATGAGATTCTTGTATGTATCATGTTTTCCTAGGATACTAAAAAAATATACCAATAGTGATGTGATTATTTATAACTAGTGATAATGTATTAATTTCACCACTAATAATAACATGTTACTGTTTGGAAAATTAATGTTGGTACCTAAAGATATATATTAAATACCATGGAAAAAGATTCATAAAAACCTATATTTGTTAATGTAATACATATGATTTAATTTGAGGATAATTCTATGTATATGTTATCATCCTAATATTTTCATAAGGTGTATATATTGTTTTATTCCTAGTAATAAAACCATTTATGGATACTACATGTCGACTTAGTTTAGGATCATATTAATATCTAGGTAGTAACCCCAAATGGTGTATGTTTGACTATATCTTGACATTCATTTTGGTGCATGTGGAGTATCCCCTTACCATGCATCCAGTTTGACACTCATGGGGGATATATATATGCTAGTAATTTTTTTAAAAAAAAACCATTATAAATGGTTTTAAAATATTATTATGATTATAGAATATCTCAAATGAAACCATGTTTATTATTATATGATTATATATTGAAAAAAAATTTATGTCACATCAATTACATCAGATGTACCAGAATAATAAATTCTATTATGATCTAAACAAAGATATGATATTGTTTATAAATGTAACATAACAGATGAAAACAGAACCGTATCTGTGAATTTTAACCATTTATGGATTTATCTCCTTCTAATGATAAATAATTTATAGCTATAATGTTATCTAAATATGTAGCTAGTGATTATTAAATTATATATATATTGCGGAATCTAACTCAGGATATAAACAAAATACATGGCCTATATAGTATCATTTTGAATCAATATTTTATTTAAAAATGATAGATCAATACATTATTGAGAAAACTCTATCATATAATAAGACTACAATCCATTTGAATCTAAATAATTTATATGTTCTTATAGAATATATATAATTTGATGGGAAATAAGGAATGGGTAATGGTTTTCATGTTTTAGTATCATCTATCAGGTGATACAGATCAATGGTACTAAATGGCTCAAAAAACTAATGAAAGTGAAGAAATAAAAAACACTGAGTGTAGGGATTATAAGGTATTCTTCATGGAAAAATATTTTCCTCATGAATGACAAGTTGATATAAAGTGACAATTCATGAGTCTGATATAAAACTAAAAAGAAAATTTTTCTATGTTTGAAGCCCAAAATGATTTCTTTTCAACGTATGATACAAATGAGGTGTATTCTCCAAAGAGTAATATTTAACATTTCATTGATAGGATAATTTGATTAATTATAAGGGAACTAGTCCCATAGTCATTTTTGTCATGTGAGGTCATGATATCATGTATTATCATGAAATATAAGTAATTATCTACATCTTATAACATCAAAGGAATGAAAGACCTAAAGTGGGAAGATATGGACTCTAGATTGGAAATATTTTAAATGGGAATACGGTATGGGTGGAATCTATAACATATAATAAATATAGGGGGGACACCATGGAATATTCTTATACTAAAAGGGAGTTTTATCCTTTTGTATAATGAAAGGCCACTAAAATCTTGATTATTATGGGAAAAAACATGGTTCATGGGTTCTACTATTCAACTATATGGAGATTGAAACTATGAAAAATATTTTCACATGTATTAAAGAAATATTCCCCAGAGGAGGCCTAGTGAGAAAGGCAGATCTTATGTGATCACAAAAATTGAGTATTAAATTAATAAATATTTCTTTGAAGGTACATTAATAATATTCACAAATTTAGGGAATAATTTATTTTATTATCAATCATATCACACTTTTATACCCTTGATGTACCAAGAAAATATTATATAAACATTGTATCATAATAAGGGAGAATCATTAAATACTCAAAGTAGAATTATCAATGCAATATGGATGTTTCAATAAGTTCCCATTATGTCACTTAAACATTCTCGATTTGCTGACTTCATTATAATTTTTATGGCAGAATTTGATATAATCCTTAGAATGGATTGGATATGAAAATATGAAGGAATAATTTATTGAAAAGATAAGTAAATTATGATTCTTGCTGATGAAGTGGAATTACATAAATTTAAGGGATACATCATCATATGATTCATATATTGATTAAATCATTGTAGATATTCAAAATTTGGTCATTGGTGAGGAAGATTACATAAAATATACATATTTAAATGTTTATAATAAAATTTATTATTTACATTTTATACAATAGTGCATTGATTTATTTTTTGAGTAATTAATTGTACATATATTAGGGAATGAATTTTTGTCCTCTAGTAATTTAGTCTATTATGCATGACTTATATCAACTAATCCCAAATGAATGGATGGTGTTGAATTTGGGTAGTGGAAGAAAAAACAAGAAGAAGTTTTTGATAGATGATTTAAACACCCTTGTTTTTCACCTATCGGATCCTCCATTGTTTTCCTAAAGTAGAAATATGGATCATTATGAATAGAAATTATTATAGGAAAATGAATGATATTTCAATATATAACATCTATAATATTACTCATATTGATGAATTTTTTCATCAACATCATAATGATAAATTTTTTTTAACAATTGACTACAAATATGGAATCTAAAATGATACTGTGATGAGAAATATAACACATGAATGGCCTATACCCATATTCATAACAGAGGTAAATATTTTCATTCTATTGGCAGGTTACTATAAATTATTTTTTCAAGATATTTCATGATTATCTAACCCATTAACCAATAATACTTTTAAAGTATATTATTATTTATGTAAAATGAAATGTGATTAATGTTTTGAGTAATTGAAGAGGATATTGGTGAATGCATTAATTTTTTACTATTATAACAGGAAATGATTGATTTATAATATTTATTGATGCATCAAAGAATTGACCTGGTTTTGCTTATTTGCACATTGGTTATGTCATTTCATCTTCATCAAGGATGTTAAATACATATGAAAAAACTATCCAACCCATGATATTGAGTTTAAGTACATAATAAGTGTTCGAATATTTGGAGAAACCATCTATATGGTGAATTATGTTTGATATATATAGATAACAAGAGTTTGGAATATATATTTTAATATAAACAAATAACCATTAGGAAAAATACATGGCTAATGTTATAGAAGAATTATTCTTTGACAATACAAAGCCACCTATGAAAGGAAAATAAGTTTTTTTGTATTGAGTAAAAATATCATGAAGATCTAACCTAAATTTGTATTTATATGGATCAAACGTTCTTGGATCTAATAATGATGGTTATCAGAAGTATTATGGAAGGGTAGATATCAGACATTTTCAAGTAAATTCCAAACAATAATTGTTGGAAAATAGAAAAATTTCAGAACCCAACGATGATAATTTTCAATGTAAAATTAAACAATTGAATTATGTAAATTTGGAAAAGACAATTTTTTAATATGGTTATTAAAATTTGGAAAGAGACTATGTGTTTTATCTAATCATGAGATAAAGAGTTAATTATTGGATGATTCTCATCACTCGATTTATATATACACACTAGTATCACCATGATGAATAGTTATTGGGTGGTACAAATTTTGGGGGGAAACATGATAGGGGGAATTATTTATTATGTATTTCGATGATTTTTTTTCAACAGGTGAGTACGGAGGGACAACAATAAAGAAGAGATATGAATCCTATATTTATTCCAATGAGGTAAATAGTTGTAATTGTGGGATTTGGTTCCCAAGAAACAAAATCTATTAAATATACGATAACCCATATTAATTATTTTGAATATTAATAAACTTCTGATCAAATAATGATTTTGATTTTGGGTGACATAGAATGTGACAATGTCTTAAGTATAGCAACCATATATAAATGACATATCAATTCTATGAAATGATGAGAACCCAAAATTTACACAATAATATTCTTTAATATATATGTTTTTTTATCTACATGAAATTGATTGAGGGTTAAAAATGATACGTTCTATCAAGTGTGGGAACTCAAGGGACAACGAGAAACCTTCTCATTTTGTACACATTTAGTAATTTACAATGATTGAAATTCTGAAAATGATACCCACTAGTATGAAATACACATTTATAGGTGACATTGGATTTTAATTTCTATTGAAGTGTATACTGATCCATAAACATTAATATTATTATTAATGGATATTATGAATATTTTACATTATGTATTAATCAAAACCATGTCGTCATATGTTCATGATGAAGTAGTATATGTTGGGTGCATCACGAGTAATATTTAATCAATGAATAATGACATAAAATATTGTTACCTTCTTTTATTTAAAATATATTGATATATCAGGCCTTTTATGAAAAGGATATTACCTAAAAAATTCCACGTCATTGGTGTTGTGTTTCAAATTTCACTTTTTTAATGGTCAAATATTGACATATCGAGCACATAGGTCGATGACACCAACAAGAAACATGTTTGATTAAGGATTTCATGAAAAAGGGATTATATTAAAATGTATGTGTATGTATGATTTTTTTCCCTTTTCAAAATTTACTTCATTACATTTGTGTTTCATTGGTTCTTTTCTATATAACAATCATTTAATTTTGGATACTTCCCATATTTCTACTAATAAATTGTCCTAGAGGGTCACATACTATGTATATCCAGAACTGTGGTTAAAAAATAATTTCATTTATTATTTAAAATGAAGATTAAATATTATTTCCCCACAATGTTTAATAATTACTAAAGTTTTCTTGATCTCCCATAATACATCATAGGTTATTCAAGAGATTATTTTGTGATAATAAAATATAATGAATATTTATTTTCTATTTGGTTATTTTTTTATTTATTTATTGTTGAAATATGATGTGATATTTATTTGTTAAATAAATACTAAATATTCACATTTAGAAAAATATTGTGGAGGAGTAGTGAAGCATTATTAATCACCAAGTGAGAAATAATATATACTGAATGTTATTTTAATATTAATTATTTTATTTTATTCTATAGTTTTTTTCATGTTATGAAATAAAATTATTATTTTTATTGTTTACATGGGGTACCTCATGAATTAAAAATAATAATAAGAGTTTATTTTAAATTTTTATTTTGTAACTTTATTTTTATATAAACCAATTAATATTATATTATAGGGGATTTTTATTTTAAATTTTTTTTGAAAAAGGACATCTAGAAATAAATAATTACAAGTAAGAAATAGATCACACGCAAATAATTCTCTTTAAAATTGAGAGAGACCCTCTATAACCACAACTAAAAAGCTTTGAAAAATCAAATAAAAAAATCAAAGAAAAAATTCTTGGGGAGATCATTTTTAATTACGCAAGGGTTTGGATCAACCATGTTCACACCAAGATATTCATACAATGATGTTTGGAGGTTCTTAGAGCATGTTTAGATAACCACTAGTGAGGATATACTTCTAATATATATGATTCAAACAAGATAAGAAGTGGAGATGATGAAATATTCTTTAATGAATAATGAATTCTGTATATGTTGTTTCATAATGGATTCAGTTACACATAAATAATATTTCATGATCATTCACTCTAGTACTATGTTTCTATCATAAATTATTCAATTATTTAATTATATAGGTTTTTGATTTTATCATCATTATAAATTTAATAATCATCATCGATTAGAAAAATAAACTTAGTTGGGAATGAACTATATGGTACTTTTAGTGTTTCTATAACCTTCATCTGGTATCATAGAGTTAAAAAAATTATTTATAATTATTATTACATTATTGATTAATTTATTCATTAAACATTAGTTTTAAATTAAAATATAAATTTTACTTAATATAAATGATGATATCAATATATGTTTTCCTTATTCTTGATAATTTAATAAAATCAAGTAATTATAATAATGAATAACATTTGAAGAACTCATCCAATGGTTCTGAGGATTCTATTTGGTTATCATATGAATACATGTTGTGTAGCCCACTGGTACACTGTGAATCAATGTTCAATAAAACATGATTTTATTCATAAAAAATTTTAATCATGTTTATTTATTAGTTATAATTTTTATTTACAAACACTAGGGATTGACAGGGCTGGGCTAGCACATGATCAACCAAACTACATGACATGTATCATGTGTACATGACGTGTATTCTATTAGTAAAATATGTGATTTGTATTATCAAACACATCTTACTAATCTTTTTATTTAACAGAATAAAAAACACACATCATGTATCCCATGAACACAATCTATATTCCATTATTTTCATGGAACAATTACATATCAGTTACCTTTTCATGTGTTGTGAATTTACGGTAGGAAATATACATGTTGTGTGACTAGATTATTCACACCTGCTATATTAGAAAATTTTGTATAAATAAAAATCCATTTTAAAACTTCTTAACCCTTATGAGAATGTGTTTAAATAGGTAAAAACATTTAGAGAAGAGTCTATATTTCATTATTTATATTTAATGTATATTTAACTCCATCGAACAATTCTTAACCACATATCATTAATAAGTAATAATATATTTATTACAATACACACATTAAAACATAACACAATATATACATTTCGGGTGTTCTATGTGGTTATTAGGTTGATAGTAAACACCATGAAATTAAATGATATAAAATTTATACTATATTTTTCATGTGTACAAAATTCTAAAATATAATACACATTGGGTTTTTTAAATGAGTAATACCCTTGTTGTCTCCAAGTAATATTTTTTACACATAGTTAATATTGAATAGATTTACTTTAAAAAAATTGTGATGGATTGTAATTTCTAGAAAGTTCGGATGAAAATTGAGATAATCATATTGAAAAATTAATTTAAAAAATTAATTGAATCGAGCCTGATTTATATTAAATAAGAATGAACATAACTGAGTGTTTTTTGTTAAATGTATAATTATTTTTTGTGTATGTTTATGATCATGAGTATAGTTACAAAAATTTTATTTTATTTTTTATATTATCTTGTTATAAAATTTAATTGATGGGTGGTGCATCTTCGCACCCCTCATAATGTGTGGTCCCATGTGCCCATGGTTTACAATTATGTAAAACCTTTAACCAGAGGTTTGGTTCCCCTTAACCAAGAGTGAGTAAATTAATATATAATGGATGGAATGCTAAGGAGAATTTAAGTGGTTCATGTTTGGATCATAGTTTAATCCAATTCAATAGAGGCATATTATGGGATATGTAGAAATATTCAACATGAACCATGTCATTGTTCAAGTTGTTTTTCCCCAAGTCGAAAATTAGTTTATAATCCTCAATATAATCTAATAATTAGTAAAATATCATGTTAATAACATTTAATTTTTTTTATATCACATTACATGACTATTCCATTATTTATTTCCTGTCATGATCACATAAATTAATGAATTAAAGAGCGTTCTTGATTGAAATAAATGGTATTATCTGTAAATTTTATATCATACATTATTAATCACATAAGTAAATCTGTTGAATACAAACATGCATGTAATAAAGTTAAAATTAGAAAGATATGGATAATGATAAATTCTTATAGTTATGAATATTATTTAATTATATCCATCCACTACTTATATAAAAATTAAACCAAAATTCAATGTTCTTGAGAAACAAATTTCAAGGATCATTCAATTATCAAGTAATTTAAACATGATTTTCTGGGATGACATTACTTATTTTAAATTAATTGTTGATTTAAATAGTAGGACATACTGTAACTAAGAGGAAATGTTTGAGTAAATTCAATTAATCAATTTCGGAATACTGGACTCTACTCAGAATAATAATGAACTATGACTTAATGCAGTTGGAATTTGGAATACCTACTTAAAACCAGTCTAATTTTTCTCTACATAATATTGAGGCGATGAGAAAGGGAATATGTATCCTTTCCACATGAATATTTATGCCACAAAATATTACTAAACCAATGGTGTATATACTTATGTTTAAATAAATACTCACAAATTAATAAATATAATAATTATTAATTATACACTTTAATCAAAAAATGTACTGAAATTATTCAATTTTTATTTTTAGAAAAACAATTAAATATTAATTCAATTATTTAAAATTTATTAATAAATTAAAGGAATAAATTTCTCATTTGAAGTAATTTTAATCAATATAAAATGAACTTATGCAATATATTACTACATGAAAGGAAATTTTGTGTTCTAGAAATCCATATTCCTAAAGAACCTAGATAAAATAATATTATAGAATATTTTTCTCTACATAGGAAAAAAATAAATGATTCTATATGTATTCACTGAATCATTATATAATCAATGATTAAAAATATCATAAAGCTAAATGAAGACATAGATGAGTATAAAATGATTTCTTACATTCCTAATATATATCATGAAAAGATGATAGAATAGAAATATGAGATATCTTTTTATTGTTTTTAAACCATGATTAAGGAATAAATAACTAATGGGCCTCATCTAGTCATAACAATTGGCTATATTAAATGAATATAAATATTAGGTACTAAATTACATGTTTTTTGGTGAATTTATCTTATATTTTCATCAATACCCAAGTCATTCTTAGGATTTATTTTTTGTTATAAAATGATCTAAAATGAGAACAATGTGTCAAAATGTAATACTATTATTAATAATAATTACTATGAAATAGGTCATGAAAACCTTTCAGTCCTTGCGGTGAATATGAAATGGAAGAATAAGAAGAAGGTCCCCAAAAATCAAAAAAATTCTAAACTTCCATGTGTTGTCCTTCCATGTAAAGGATGACCTAGAGGAATGGAATGGAAAATGAAATCGTATGTTTTGAGTTTGTAAAGAAAGGCCAATGGAGAAATAACTACCTCATGATATGTGGGGAAGGTGATTTTTTATTCATTATCATATGAAATATTTCAAAATCTACCCATTATATATTATATATATCATATGGATATCACATATATATTCAATTCCAAGAACTAGGTATATTATAAAATATTTCAAAATGAGTTTTGGATATTAAAGTAACCAGTGGATATATATGAGATCATATATCCATTGGAGACTATAACCTTTCATTAGGCACATGAATGATATTTTTTTAAGAGAATGTTATTTTTTTCTTACTTTTACCAAGAAGGTAATTTATGTATCCTTGCTGGATACAAATGGTGTTATTTTTAAATGTGGTAATAAAAGGTAATTCATTTATAAATAAAAAATATGCTATGTTATTGAACATTTAATAATTTTCTTATAAATTAAATTATGAAAACCATGTATCATAAATTGATAACAGATCATGTCGTATGACTCAAATAACATCCATTTATGTAATCTCATTATGGGTCCTAAATTGGATAAGAATCTGACAATACTCTACAAAGAACAATATTTATTCTCTTTTGAGATAAAACTTTTTTAAATATTTCATGCTTATTTATAATGAAAAAAACTAAAATACCATTTAATGGATAGGGTTAAAGGAATTCAGTGCCTCTTGGATTGGTACATGCTGATGTATTAGGAATATTTTTTGTAAAATCATGAGGTCAGGAGTGTTCTTAATTAATATTGTTTATAGATGAATTTAGTGGACATGGATAAGTCTTATAGATGAGGTATAGGTTTCAATACATTAGTAAATTCAATGAATTCATGATTTAAGTATTATATCAACTTGGTAATAAGAAAACTTTTCATTAATTATATCTTGGTTGTTTATATCATAACTAAGAGTTCATTATAAATTTATGGTTGTTTAGTATTTTTTCTCATATTAGAACACATGCACACCATAGTTCAATTGTGTTAATAAAAACAATAATAATACCTTTATAGACATCATTATTTTTAGGATGAACCATTCTAATGTTCGATTACCCCTTTTGGGATATTAATTATAAACCACATGATACCATTTAAACAATGTACCAACTAAAACAAAATATATATTTACCATTATATCATTGAGTGGAATAAATAATATTATTCACATATATATGTATGTTGTTGAGTGTAATTTTTTAAGGCCTTCTTAGAAAAAACGTTTCACCTAATGTAAATATTCATGAGGGGGACCATATCAAAAATAAGGACTTTGGGAGAATGATTATTAATTATGAACAAAATTAAAAATACAAACATGATTTTTTACAACAATATATTCCTCAACTACTTATGAAACATGTTGTTCATAAAAAAATTACTATATAATAGCACAAGATAGGTAAGATAACTAGATAGAAATGATTTTCTTATACCATAATATGGTGACCCCTTATTGGATGAAAATAGTGATGCTATATCATATGAAAGGGTAGTAGATAAATAAGAATCCTCGAGATGAAAAGAATACATGAATTATAAAACTGATTCAATGTATTAGAATAATGTTTTTATTATATTCAATCAACCAGTTGATGTTAATATTGTGTGTTGTAAATGTATATTCATGTGAAAACTATGCATGGAAGGCCTATAAAGTAATTATATAGAAATGGTATTGGCTAAATGGTTTAAATTGTGTTAGGATCAGGACTATGATGAAATATTATCCGTAGTTTATAGTTTTACATCTATTACAAATATTGTTTCTATAGAATCATTCCAATACATTAAAATTTTTTAGATGAATGTGAAAATATCTTTCATTAATTTGATCAATAGGATAAATTTCTATATGATACAACCATAAAGGTTGACAACTACATGTGATTCATAAATTTTTCCATGTTTCAAAGATCAATTAATGGATTGAAAAAATAATATATGTCATATAAAATTCGATTTAATGATGGTATAAAAATATGGTTTCATTAAGAAATAATGTGAGCCATGATTTTATTATATGTTTTGGGGTAATATGGTCATTATCGTAGTATAATATGTATTATAGAATAATATATGTTTTAAATGAAATACATGTGTAAATTTCAGATATTAAATTATTAATAAAGTGTTTCTCTAAGTAAGAAATAGGTGACGTATCCTATATTATATGTATGTTGATAATTTCTGATATATCTAAGAAGTTAAATAAAAAATTCCAATGTATATGATTTCAAAAAATACCAATCTGTTTCAATAGGGAACAATAAATGTCGGGATTGAATTTAGTGTCACATGGTATAAAACTTTATAAGAAAATGCCTCCTTTAAAACAATAGGAGAAATGGAGAATGAGTATGATATTATTTGATTAATTGATAGGATTAATCATGTATGTAGTTATATGTAAATGAAAAGATGTTCTCTATTTATTTGGAATGCTAGGAAGACATCTTGTTGATCTGGGTGAAAAGAAGTAGTCTTCTAGTATGGTTATCCTGAAGTATTTGAAAAGGGAAATGGATATTTTCGTTGTGTAAGGAGGTGTTTAAGGGATAGTTATGATGGGTTTTAACTATTCATGTATTGAAATATATCAGAGTTATTTTATATTTTTGTAATTATATTTTCTCTAACTTGATATAGTATTTGTGTGGTAGAAGTGTTCAGAGTATCCAATCGTCAGTAATTCTACAATAGTGTCTGACTTTATTATAACTTATGATACAAACATTGAATTCAAATAGTTAAAAAAAATTTAGGAATAAAATGTGTTACTAAAAAATATTACCATATCAAATTATTTTGTGATAATTTTATAATGGTGTCTCATTCAAATGATATTAGGTAACACAAAAAATTAAAGAACATTCTACTAAAGTACTAAATTTTTAGGATTATTTATAAAATTTGTTATGTTTTAGATAATAGAGTTTCAATGGGAGAAAACATGGTAATATCCTTGAAAAAAGAAATATCTCAATATAATCATGAATATCATGCGATATATAGTTGTATTAAGGTTGTTAGTTGTTGGCTCTGCTATATGGGGGAGTATATTTGAGTTGGTTCCCTAAAACCAACATCTGTATAATTTTTATTACCAATTATTTTATGTAATGAATATTAACTGATGCCCATATAAAATAATAATAATTATTCTATATTATATAGTATATTATAATCTCATAATATCAGTTATACTATTTAATGGTAATTTAAATTATCGATTGTGGTGATAACCCACAAGTGGGATGACAATATTCAGGAATATATATGTTCTATATCAATATTAAATCATTTTAGGGACACTAAATATATATGTATTAATGGGTGAAAACTCATAGGGGATTTTGGAAAATTTTCATGGGGTTATCCATTGGTAATTTATAGTGTATGATATTATTGTAGTGAGATAAACTAGTATAAAATCCAAATTTATGTGTCTATTGATGTTCCTACCAACTGATGTATGTATTGAGCCATAGACAATAATATTAATATAAAAGGATATTATGAGTAACAATTTTTCATTTTTTTAAAAAACAATGAAGAAATATGTTCGAGAATAAGTGATATACTATCAATATGTATTGAGATATATTTAATTGATGAATAATGGGAGATAGTGTTTTTCCCACATGTTATTCAAAAACTATTGATATCTTGTCCCTTTTAATGGAAATGATAAAACCAATAAAACTCCATGGATATGGTCTTCTATAGGAATGTTAAATATTCTTATTTTAAATAAAAGATAAATTGAGAACATGGGTCAATGGAACCATCATGAAACATTCATTACAAGATATATCATAATAAAGGGTTAATAATACAATTTAAGAATGAGTATGGGTTTTTATTCAGTTATGTCATTAAATTGATTCTATATGGGTTACTGTAACACATCGAGTTTAAAAAAATTCGCTATGAATAAATTAAATGTATATATTGTATTACATTTCACTCTACACAAAGTTATGATTTCCTAATATGCTACCCAAGATATGTTTTCTCTTCTCTAAACACTGAATTATATTTCATTACACACAACACTGAGTTTCTACAAAAAAATATTTTTATTATTATACTTATTTATAAGAGATAGTTTTAACATATTATTTATATATATCTGTTGATCTCACCTATTTTGATAATCCCAATTATTATTTCATATGCTTTAATAATCCTAATTAATGTTTATCTATATTCAAATTCTATCAATATATGATATTCTGTTATCAAGATTATAATAATGTTAAAATAATCCTTGAAATATGTTAATAAATGTTTGTCTATGTTTCTATATGTTATAAATTAATTCTAACTCAATTGGATATGTTTTTTACAAAACAGACAAGTGTTAAGTCGCTGATCTGCATATAGCTACTGATATAGAGCAACCGGTACTCAGTATACTGATAGACTTAAACTACTGATAGACAGAGTCACTAATACACTAAGGTCACTAATATAAACAGAGCTACCAGTAATCAGATACCAAGTATACCGATAAAATAGACTTGAGCTACCAATCTAGGATGTGGATCAATTTATATAAATTGTTGAGAGGACAATGTCTTTTCTTGAGACTGAACCTCTTGGTTAACTTTTTTGTGTTTTTATTTTAAGTATATAAGTATTACATATATATTTTACATTCTGCTGCTATTACTTTGAAATACAATACTATTTTAAAGCTACTCTGATAGTTAAATTAGAAACTGTTTATAGTTATTGTTAACCAGAAAGGTAGTTTTAAAAGTCAATTTAATCTTCAGATTATGTTTACTGAGACCTAATCAATATTTGTGAAACTGACTAAACATTTACACTCTGTATAAATTCACAACAGTTTAACTTTGATTTTTAATTAGTGGATTTTAAGAGAAATATTTTTAACAGAAATTTAAATTGGAACTCAATTCACCCCCCCTCTTGAGTATCCACTCCAACCAACATTTGGTATCAAAGGATTGTTTATTAATACATGTATTCAAAACACTCTATTTTTGAACGGTGACTTTAGTTGCATCTTTAAAGATATTAAATTTATGTTAGTTCTAAATTTTATCTCTTTAATTTTACTTTCTAAAATCTAGCTATGGACAATAGACTAGAGGGTGTTGTTACTAACCAACCACCTTTCTTTAATGGTACAAACTATGCCCAATGGAAACTGAAATTAAAAATTCATCTAGAATGTATGGGTTTTGATATCTGGACTGCTATAGAATATCAATATAAAATTCCAGAAACTGAAAGAACAACTTGGGATGAACCTACAAAGGCTTCTTAAAATAATAATTTTAAAGCTATGAATTCATTGTATTGTGCATTTGGAGATGAAAAATTTAATAGAATACCTTCTTGGAAAACTTCTTGTGAAATATGGGATACTTTGGGTGCTTCTCATGAAGAAACAACCAATGTTAAATAAATGAGATGAAATACTTATGCTATTAAATATTATAATTTTAAAATGAAGACTGATGAACCCATTTTTAACATGTATCTCAGGATCAATGAGATTGTAAATACTATGAGCTCACTTAGAAAGGCTATTCCATCAAAGGAACAAATTATGAGAATCTTGAGATGTCTACCAGATCGATGGAGGGGCACTTCTGTTTCAATCAGAGAATCATGTGACATTGGAGCTCTCCCTGTGAAAGAGCTTATTGGTAAATTAATGATGTATGAGGAAGAACTTAAGGTAAATAAAGAATAAGATAATGATCCCAAGAGAAATCCATGGCATTCAAGTCTACTACTTCAAAGAGAAAAGAAAAGGAGAAAATGAATACACCTGCTGAATGTTCAACCAGTGAAGATCCTGATTTAGACAGTGATACTGAAATGGCTCAAATGGCCAGAATATTCCAGAAGTTTTATAGGAAGAAGAAGTGCTTCAGAAAATATAACTACAAAGGAAATAATGACAAAAATGGTCATTGAAAGAAGTATTGGAAGAAATCTGATAAGGAAGATGATATAGTCTACTCTGAGTGCAAGAGGAATGGAAACATCAAAGCTGACTGTCCAAAATTAAAATTCAAAAAGAAACATTATTATAAGGACAAGAAGTACAAGAAATCCATGAAAGCTACTTGGAGTGCTTCAGAGGACAACAGAAGTGAATATGATGTATTTGATTCTGAAAAGAATCGTTCCAAAATGTGCTTCATGACCAACACATCCAAGGTACATGTTTCCCCTATTCTAAATGATTATTATTCTTGAAATAACAGTGATTCAGACAATGATGAAAATATGTATACGGATGAATTTTTTAAATATTGTAATATGTTGGAATAATCATGTAATGAACTTAAGGAACAGTATATTTCATTAAAGAAAAAACATGCTCTCACTGTCAATGTTAAATCTGCCTTTGATATAGAAAAAGAAAAGAATGATCAACTGTTAAAAAAAATACTGAACTGAAAATGTCTAATGAGAAACTTAGAAAGGACATATAAAAGTTCAAAAAGGGAAAAGATACACTTACTTAAATGTTAGGTAATCAATTTGCACCAAAATACACTACTGGTTTGGTATACCAACCTGGATAGAGGTAGTTCACGATAACTCAATTTATTCCTAAGTCTGGACAAAATTTTGCTTATTCTAGTTCTAGAAATTCCTATGATTTGACTAGTTATTCATATGGTTATAGATCAAATAATGTTTATCTTTTAAAAAATATTGATTATTTAAATTATATGAAACTGATAAGTCAAATATGGGTACCTAATGCTTTGATTTCTATCCATTCTGGACCCAAGAAGATCTGGGTATGAAAATCATTTTCTATCTAAATCTATTTGGTAGGAAAATTGTTTTAAGAGTTCTTACAAAAAGGTATGGTACTTGTACAGTGGATGTTCCATACATATTTCTGGAGATTACACATGCTTCAAATGTCTAATCAAGGTTGACAGAGGCCATGTCACCTTGGGTGATAATTCTAAAGGAAAAATCATCGGCCCATGCCAGATTGGAAACAATGATTCAGTTTTGATTTCTAATGTTTTATTTGTTGATGTACTTAAATACAATCCTTTTAGTATTTCTAAATTATGTTATGATGGCTTTAATGTAAAATTTGAAAATGTTTCTTGTAATTTTTTTAACTTTAAAAATGTTTTATTATCATCTATTGTAAGAAGTGAAAATGTTTATGCTGTTGATCTGAATTCTTTAGCTAAGAAAAATGTTACTTGTTTAAATGATTTTCATAAAGAATCTTGGTTGTGGCACAGAAGATTAGGACACTGCAACATCTATTCACTTTGAAAATTGACTAGGAAGAACATAGTTATAGACCTACTTAAACTAGAATTCCCAAATGAAAAAGTTTACAATCCCTGTCACAAGGGAAAGAAACATTAAGTTTCTTTTAAATCAAATAAAGATATGTCAACTCTCAACCTCTTGAGTTAGTTCACATGGACTTGTTTGGACCTTCCATAGTTTCTAGTATAAATGGGAATAATAATGTCTATGTCCTAGTAGATGAATTTTCTAGATATACTTGGGTATACATCTTAGCTCCAAAAGTGAATCTTGTTCTTACATTATCAAATACTCCAAATCTATAGAAAACCTTAGTGGACTTAAGATTAAAACATTGAGATGTGATCATGGACATGATTTTGAAAATCAAGAGTTTGAATCTTATTCCTCACACAGTGTCTATATTCACAAATTTTCTGCTCCTAGGACACCACAACGAAATGGTGTAGTAGAAAGAAGGAATAGAACCCTTCAAGAAATTTCAAGATCCCTACTTAACGAGTATGACCGGCCTATTTAATTTTCGAAAAAAGTTGTAAATACAACTTGTTATAGTGTTAATAGAGTCTTAATTAGACCAGTTTTTAAGAAGACCCCATATGAGTTATGGAAAAAGGGAAAACCCAATTTTAGTTACTTCAGAGTCTTTGGCTGCAACATTTTTATTCTTAATACAAAGGATAATCTGGAAAAGTTTTCTTCAAAAATCGATGAAAGAATTTTTCTTAGTTATTCTTTAACTAGAAAATCATATAGAGGCTTTAATAAAAGAACCAAATTTATGGAAGAATCTGTTCACATCATGTTTGATGAAACTGATCCACATGAGCCTAAAACCTCTCTTGAAAATCATGAAGAAGATTTGAGTGTTCTGGACCTTAATGATAAATCTAAAGAACCTGCTGTAAAAATATCCAGTTCTGGACATATTCCAGAATCTGCTTCTATAGAACCCGAACTTGGAGATGAACCAGAAATGTGTAGTCCTACCTTTACTAGATCAACAAGGATTCTAAAGAATCATTCTTTGGATGATGTTGTTGGTAATCTTGATAGAGGGACACAAACTAGAGCTTCTCTAAAAAACTAGGTTGAACATCAAGCCTTTCTTTCACAGCTGGAACATAAAAATTTCAATGATTCAATCAATGATGAATTTTTGGTAATGGCTATGAAAGAATAGTTAAATCAATTTGAATGAAACAAAGTCTGGGAATTAGTTGAAAGACCCAAGGACACATTGATGCAAGGCACAATTTCTTGATATATCATTACCAAAAGGGTGATATTATTCTTGATTTTATAGGTACTGAACATCAATTAGCTGACATTTTCAGAAAACATTTAAGTTTGGATAGGCTAAGATACATTAGGCATGAGTTAGGTATGTTTAATCTTGATCGGTAGCTACCTCACTAATAAATCCTCACCGACAGTTCCTCACTAATAAATCCTCACCGATAGTTCCTCACTGATAAATCATCACTGATAGTTTCTCACTGATTAACCCTACCGATGAGTGCGATGTTTTTAAACTTCTCTGTGACGCCAGAATATGAATTCTTTTTACTTTATCTTATTTTATTTCTTTTTTTTAATTTTTAAATGATAATAACAAAGTCTGATCTACTTATCAATCCACCGAGCCTCAAACCCTTTACCCTCAAACCTTAACTCCCAAATCTTTCGAGAACCCTAATTCCCTTGAATCCTAGATTTCAAAAACCAAACTCCCTTCTGTTACAGATGTTGCCGATGAACCTCAGGAAAAGAAGTAGAAGACTGAGCCAAAAGCAAGTGGCAGTGCTTGCAGAACATGATCAGGAAGATGACTAGAAAATCCTCATTTACAGAATAGAGTTATTGTGATTGAAAAGGAACTCAGTGAAGAATGGATGCTGGAAATTAAATCGTTAGTGCTCGAAGTACTGAAAGATAAAAAATGGGTAGATTGTTTTTTGAACAATAGTGGTCCCTACTATCCGAAGAAAGTGAAATAGTTTTATGACTATGTACGTTTTGAGAAATCTGAATATGAGAAACAAGTAACTTCATGTGTGAATGGAAAGGAGTTTTCCTTCTCATAGATTGAGCAGGATGATTGTCTGAAAGTTACACATGAAGGTGTATCTGGATATTTCTTGATAGATATTCCACCTACTAGCGATATCTTTGATTATGATACTGCTTTGGAAGAGCATACTAGCAATGGAAACAAATAAAAGTTGTATCTGCTGAAATGGATGGAGAGAACAGATTGGTGTTCAAATTGGTTCAGCATGTCTTAATACCAAGGAGAGGAGGCTTTTCAAATTTAAGATATTAGGATATCTATCTCCTGCATCTTTTGAGACATAGAGTCAAGGTGAATCTATGAGGATTGAAGATGACTCAAATGGTGGATATGATTAGACCCAAGTTAAAAACTAATGCCTTGTTCTTTTCCAAGTTGATCTTAGTAATGAGCAAAGTGAAAGGCATAGCTGAGTCTCAAGATGAGACAGTGGTATTAAAGAAATATTTCTGTGTCACCAGTACAATTTTAAAATACATGAAAATAAATTAGAACCCATGGAGAGGAGAATGGTTCACTGATGACAAGAAGGTGTATGATAACTTCAATTATATGGATCAAACTTTAAGACCAAAGGATGTGAGGGATCCAGGTTTGGGATCTGATGAAGAGGATCCGGAATACAGTGACGGTTCGGAAGAAGAAAAGTCTGATGCTGATGAAGGAGGAGACCCTACCTTTCCTCCTAGACCAACACCTGAATATCTAGATCAACATAAATCAGATAAGGAAGAAGCTGCTTTAGAGGATGTTGGTGTGGCTGCTGTAGAGAATGAATAGGATGTTCATGAAAGTGAAGCATCTCTGTCAGCTGATTTGAGCCTTAGTCCAGTCATTGAACTATCATTAGTGCCTGCTAAGGATGCAAATGAAGTTGAAATACACTTGACTAGTTTGGAAGACCCTCCACCTATTGCAGAGAAATAATTGATAGTATAATATTCTCCTGAAAAAGAAAGACCTGGTGAGGATGCTGCTAAAAATGATGTTGTTTTACTTGATGATTCACCAGTTGAGGGGGAGCATCAAACCATGTTTGGATGTGTTACAGTGGATGTTGATATTGAGGACTGGACATACGACCCAGGTTTTGTAGTCTATGGTTTAGACTATCCTGATTCTGAGAATGAAGCATTTCTAAATAGTCCAAAAATTATTTATGATGTTGAGACTAAGTTGTTTCCTAAAGATGTGGTTAGAATGCGCAACCTGGATACTTTAAAGAGGAATCATAAATACAGTTTTGTGGAAGAGGTAAAGAAGATGGAAGTTTATCTGGTCTCTTCAGTTCAATCGATCATGAATGACTCAGTGGTAAGTTTAGCATCTGAAAGAGTACCCACTACAGTTTCTCCTGATGATATGATCACCGGGGCTGATCTTTAATCCGTAATGGATGAGCTAAAAGAATATTTTATTTCCTCAGTTGTTGAGATGAATAAGTGTTTTGTTGAAGAGATGAGTATGTTTGAAATATCTTTTTAACTCTCTCTCAATTGTAATTTGTCATCATTTATGGCATAAATAGTGGAAGAAGTGAAAGACTTCCATACTCAAGTATCTAGGATTGAAGAAGATCTTGAATCTTTAAAGAAATTGGTTATCTCTTTGGACTCCTACATGAGATCAAAATCCCAAGTAGACAAGGACTTAGCCTATATAAAGACTGTGGTAAGTCATATGGTTTCAGTATTCGACGGTATTAAAACCTCCATGAAAGATCATGTTAAAACCCAGGATTCTCATGTTCAAAATCTTATTAGTGGGTTGATGAAGAACTTTAAGGAAACAGTAACCTTCTATATTGGTTTTGTTGCTTCTAAACCCTTATTGGATTTGAATCAGATTCGAGCTATGATGAAGGAGGAGTTTGGTTCAGCTGCAACCAGTGGCTCTGTGGACTCATCTGATCTGAGAAATGTTGTGCTTTCTACTAGAGATTCATCTTGAGAAATAATGAAGATAGTCCAAGACTATATGAGAGGAGCATATGCTTCTCAGAAATAAGTGAAAGATAAAGTAGACTCCTATTTCCAAAAGATTTACACAAAGAACCAAATGACCAGTCACTTCAAGCTTCTGATAGAGAATTTGAAGCTGCCTCCTGTCAATCATGCCTACAGAGAACAAGTTAGCAAGCTAAGGGAATTGACTCCATCATTGGACAAATTTTTCGAGAATAAGGATGAATTCATATCTTCCATGGAGAGAGGTGGAGGAATAATTATGGATTTCAGAAATTTGTTGCTACCTTTTTTGAATGTTGATGCTAGACCAGTGATTATACCTCCAGCCTTACCTGCCTCTGCCTCTACTACTTCTCCTGTTCAGATGACTCCTGCTCAAGAAATTCGAAGCCTCACACCTATGATCACTGAAATAACTCCTCAGTACAGGCCAGACACAGTGTCAGTGGCTTAGCCTCCTATGATCATATCTGGTGTTCATAAGCCTTCACCTGTATCCAACCCACCTGAATCCTCTTCTAATCCCAAGGGAAAATCTCACATTAAGTATGTGGATTGAATAAGTGTCTAGACTATTTTATAAGAATCCATTTTATTTTGTTTTATTTCTTTGTACCTTATTTTCACAAATGCAATACAACTATATTTTCTATCTTTTCTCATTTGTTCCCCACTTTTGGATTATCACAAAGAGGGAGAAATATTCTATAATGATTCAAAAAAAGGGGGAAATAAATTTTGGGAGAAAGTATCAAAGGGGGAGAAATTTTATCTAAGGAATAACTATCATGCTTTTCCCCTCTAGTACTGTAACACTTAATTTTCTGATATCATTATATTATTTTTACATTTAATTTTATCTATTATACTATCACATTTAATTCTATCTCTGATAAATTCTGTTCTACAACATGTTGTTTTCTCTGAGAAAATTGAATTCAATGATATATCCTCTGATATAATTATTCACTATTTTAAAATGATAATAACAAAAGTTGCGATTATCAAAAAGTTGGAGATTTTTGACCTCACCTGTTTTGATAATCCCAATTCTTCTTTCATATGCTTTGATAATCCCAATTAATGTTTATCTATATTAAAATTCTCTCAATATATGATATTCAGTTATCAAGATGATAATAATGTTAAAAAAATCCTTGAAATATATTAATAAATGTTTGTCTATGTTTATATAGGTTATAAATTAATTCTAACTCAATTGGATATGTTTTGAAAAAATCAGAAAAGTGTTAAGTCACTGATCTGCGTATAGCTGCTGATATAGAGCTACCGGTACCCAGTCAACAGATAAACTTGGTTTACTGATAGACAGAGTCACTAATACACTAAGGTCACTCATATAAACAGAGCTACCGGTAAGCAGATACCATGTCTACCAATAGAGCGGACTAGATCTACCGAGCTACTGATATGAAGAAGTCTACCAATAGAATCAGTATACCAAGCGACCAATAGAGTAAGTCTGCTGATACAAGTTCAAACATCTGCCGATGCAAGGATATACCGATAACCAGCATTGCCGATAACAAGAGATACTGATACATGTACAGAGTCATTGATACATTAAGCTACCGATAGAACAAGAGCAACCGATGGATCAGGAGATACCGATTGATCAGGAGCTACTGATGGATCAGAAGCTACCGATGGAAAGAAGTCACCGATATATAGAGATACTGATACATTCAAAAGAGCTACCGATGGAAGGTCCTGTTACACAAAGACCACTGTACACATTTACCAATAGATCTACAATTGATTGACCTACCAGTCAAACTCTATACTCTCAATACAATTTATTTATTTAGATAACGGTTTCATTTATTGGTTTTAATGCAGTTAATGTTATTTAATGAATTCTGTTTCCATGTGGGGGAACCATACCTAGTACCCATGCAAAAAGTTAGAATTCCCTTTTGCTGGAGCTGAAACATATAAAGGGAAGGAAAGAGAACACTGCAAATTAGTGATACGAAATGGTAGAACAACTGTGTCGATGTAATGAAATATAGAGAACCAAGGAATTAAGAAGGAATATGGAGGTTAAAAAAAGACTCAAAATCATTTAAACATGGAGCATTCACACAAGGCTACATCCATACTCCAAAAATCCTTGATATACTTGAAGCCACTATTCTGATGGAAACCACAAGCTACATCTTGAGTGAATAACTACAACAAAGACTTCATGCACACAAGCTGATAAGCTGTACCTGGAACAAAGAAGAAAACGACAGTCTGTTTTCTGAGCAGAAACCAGAGAAGGACTCAGAATCTTTTCTAACCAATCAAATGAGTCCAGAGCTGCATTACTAATAAATAGAGCCCTTCTATACTCATTTTCAATTACTTTAGTGATTCTTTCATTTACTTTTTGAGCAGTGTGTGTACCTTGTTTATTTTACACACACACTGTCTCCTGAGCTAAACTGGAGGATTCTTAAATCTTCACTCAAACTCCATAACACTTTTTTTCGCACTGTGGATAGTGGTAGAGGTCGACTATGACAAGGAAAGCTATGAGTTGTTGTTTGTTTTCCGATGTAGAACTGTGGTAGAGTTCTTTCTACTTGGACAGTGTGTTCACTGTTGTTTATCCTGATCCAGGGTGTGGATCATTTTATATAAATTGTTGAGAGGACTATGTCTCAGCTTGAGACTGAACCTCTTGGTTACATCTACTGTGCATTTTTGTTTAAGTCATAATTATACTATATATATATCATATTCAGCTGCTAAATACTATGAAATACAAAACTATTTTAAATCTACTTTGATAGTTAAATTAGAAAGTTTTTAAACTTATTATAAAATAGTAATTTAGTTTGAAAAGTTAATTTAATATTCAAATTCAGTAAACTGAGACCTAATAAATCTTTGAGAAACTGACTGACCATTTACACTTTGTATAAATTCACTGCAGTTTAACATTGATTTTTAATTGGGGGATTTTAAGAGAAATATTTTTAACATAAATTTTATTGGGAACTCAATTCACCCCCCCCCCCTCTTGAGTATCCACTCCGACCAAAAATATCTATAAAATATTAATAAATAATATTTAAATATAATTTATAATTGTTTTATACAAGTAATACATAACGATAATAAAACATATAATCTTTTCTAATTCATTTATATTCATGAATATTTGTCATTCTTAAATGATCATCCTTTTATATACCTCTATAAAAATTAATAAAAATATCATTAAAAATTTATAAATTTGATAATATAAAATAAGATTCGTTATGGAATTCATATTTTAAAAATTATTTTATGATGAATTTTTGTATTGTTTTGAGAAACAAAAATTTTTATGGATATTGAAAAATAAAGAATTTTAATTAAGAATTGATTTTAATCTAATTTATTTATATAGTGAAATAATATTTTTACTTGATTTTAAATTATAAATATTAAAATTGTAAATAAATAAATCAAATTTAGCCTAGTGGATTCAATCTTCTGTTGAAAATGGATAGAGATAGATTTCATACATTTGGAATTTTCTCTTTAAAAACGAATTATCTTGCAATTTATAAGAGAATAAATTTCAACTAATTTTTTAATCTTATAGGAATTTAACATAGAAAAATGGACAATATTATTTGGAATATTTACAATTTTTTTTTCAAATAAGAACAACTTAATTTTGAACTGAAATTATTTTTGAAAATAGTTACAATCAGTTAAAATGGTTAAGGTAAGAATGATATTTCTTAGTAATTAAACTCATAATAAATGGTGTATAAATGACCTATCATTATTTAAACAACAATTATATGGAAATATTTAGACCCCCTCCACCCTAGTAGCAATTTATATGAGTTATTGGGATAATACTCAACTACAGTGAACTATATTATATGTTATATAAGGAAAATGAAAAAAGAACCATCTTTTCCATTAACACTTATAATGATTTATAATTGGGAAGAATATATACATGATTTCTTATAAATATTATTTTTTAATAAAAAAGAATATTGTTATCATATTTATTTATATAAAATTTTATTAGTTTCTATAATTTTATTAAAATATTGATAAACTCCAATGAATAGATTTTCTTGTTTATAATTAAATAAAATAAATGATATTTTTTGGAGAATTAAAAATTACTAAAAACATTAAATTCTTACAATTAATTTTTATCATTTAATAAATATATAATATGGTCCATTCGTGGTTAAATTTATCTTTTATAATGAAAATGTTGACTAATAAATATTCAAAACATTGTTAGTTCAGATTCTGTTAAAGTAGTGTTTTTGTGCGTTACACTTGTTTCTCATTAATTTAATTCTATATAATATAATATTTTTAGTTTATAAACTAAATTACACGATTTATATTTTTTGTGTATAAATATTTAAACATTTATTTCATTAATTTAGATGTAATGGTTGAATAAAAAAGGTTAGAAACTGTTTACCTTTATATAAATGAAAATGATAAATATGGATAAACATTAAGGATAAGGAAAAAAATTGTAGACATACCTATAATTTTGTGTGGTGGTGGTTTTTCTAGACCAAAATTCACCTCTAATACAGTAATTTTTATTTTTAATCACATTAGGTTTGGGAGACATCCCAATGGTGTTTACATTTTTATATTTATATGAATACCACTCCCCATCCACTATTAAATCCATTCACCCTTTATATATATTTATTATATAAAGCATGTGGTCTGAACCAAAACCATCCCAAAAATCTCCCAAAATCAATCCCATCACCCTATACTCCTTATTTTTTGAATAAATCCAACCAAGTAATCCCTTTGGTAAATACTAAAAGGAGTTACCTGAAAAAAGTTGTAACATTCATCAACATCAATTTTTGTTTTATTTCATTATCCAACCACAAAATTAATTTTATTAAATTATTTTATAATAACGTGAGTATCCTCAATAATATTATATATTATTCTAATAAGGTAAATGCCAACACTCACAATAGATCCATCAAATTGGTATGGAACATACCGTTCCTGTATGGAGAACTACTGCCTCATGGAAACGATGTCATTCGTTTTTAATTCCCATCCTCCTATGGTTGGGAATTATGATGGAAATACAATTTTTATATGATATTAATGATTTCTGTATTATTTTGAAATTATTATATAACCCATACCTTCATGGTTTTCATTTTTCTTATATATGTTCACATCGTTTGTCAATGTGTGAAATATCACCTCCCCAAAGAGATCTGATTCATTCATACATCACATGAAATTTATTATGGTTGGGTTTATTAAAATTATATAAACATATGACATTATAATGATACAAAAAAATATTTTATATACATACATACATATATTTCATTCAAATTCTTTCTTTCAAAATAAATAAAATTAACCTAACTTTCCTAGGAACATACAACCTACCATCTCAATGAATGATGTATTTAATTTTATATTTATACATTTATTGATTATAATATATATATATATATATAAGGAATATATATAATATTTATATCATGGTTTACATTCATGAAATAATTAAATCATTTTCTATGTCATATTATCTAATATAATATGTCAAAAAATATACAAAAAACAAAGAAGATATTACCTGAAATGTATCACTAAAATTGAATTTTTAATAAATAATTTATATAATGTCAGAATAAAATCCTATATTGTATTATATAAATGAATATTTTTTATTTTTATATTTATAATAAACTTATATTTATTATAAAATAGTATTGAATGATTATGATGAGAACTAAGACATATGGTATGGTTTTTCTTATCGCAATTTTATTTTTGTGAGATATATGTTATATTCAACCATTAATATTTTTTTGTTTACATATAGACCAATGAAATGTTATATAATGAATTTCATTTATTTAATGATATTAAAGAATAAATTTATAATATTCTTTCATGGGGTTAAAATTTAAATGATACTCATTTTGTAAGGGTATTTTTAGTCTCACTTTTATTTTTGTGAGACTTATTCCATATTCACCACAAATTTATGTTGTGTGTTCTATATACAACCTATTAATTTATTCAATGGTTAATGTTCTTATAGTAATTTGTAATTACACAAACAATTTAATATATAATTATCATTGGGTTTATTATTCAAAAGATACCAAATCGATAAATTAATTTTTTCTTAATTTTTTTTATTGAGAAACATGACATGTTATGAACCATTGTACTTATTTGATGTTTATATACTTCCCATTGACATGTTATACCAATAATATACTTATTTTCATGATATAATATGATTCAGGAACTATTATTATATAAATGGGTGTATGATTATAATGTTTTAAAGTGGTGTGAGAGCCTTTGAAATGTTTTAATATTATTTTCTAATTTTTTTAATAAACCTTTTAAAATTATTTTACATATAAGATGATATCCTTGGATATAAATTAAGGTTAATTATGAATATAATATCAGGTCACCAATCATGTTATTTTTTAATGGATAACGTTTATGATGAAAATTTTCTTATGAAATATGTTTTTCTTCCAAAGGATATACCATGATAACATGATTATGAAACCCACATCATTTTATATGTTATTAAACATTTAAGTCATTTTGAATCCAATATATTTTCCATAGGTTATTATATATGAAGTATTTATAATATCCCTTTCATTTCATGATTTATGTTATGTTATTTTGAAGAAAATATTTTTTTTGGGTCATGATATGATTATCGTTTTATAATTTTATGGATTGTGGATATATGATTTTATTATATGAAGGGTGAGAGAAATTAATCCATCAAATTAATTGAGTAAAAATTTATATATCATCAGTATTGCAGTGTTAGAATGATATGTGAAATTATATCATTATGATAGGGATGGAATGAGGAGTGATATTTATTCATTAAGATATTTTAGAAAAATTAAATGAATTATGTTCATTATGACATTGCTATAATGAGAAGTGAACTTTGTTCTGTCTGATAGGGACACAATGATTAGTGAACTTGGTTCAGTTTGATAGGGATGTAAATAGGAGTGAACTTAATTCAGTATGATTGGAAAAAATGGGGATAAAAATTGGTTCAGTGTGATTGGGATAAAATAATAAGTGAACCAAAATTAGAATGACATGGATAGAACATGAAGTGAACAGAGTTCATTAATAATATGCCAGAATAGAGATTTAAGCCAATTCAGTAAAGGTAATTTTCTTCTATGATGGTCTTTGTAGTAATCCATGAATATTATGGATGTCATTTTATATGTCTTCCCCAATTCAATATATTATTCCAATTTTATGATTTTATATCTTTTGATCATGATTAACTTATGATTCAGGTCTTAAGAACATCAAATATTTAGTCCATGACTCATATATATGATATTTTATATGAATGGTATGATCTTAAAATGTGATTTTCATGTTGTCATACATTTATTCTAATGTACTTATTATATATCTTTTTTGATTATCCTTGATAAACATTTGAGCTCACCACTTTCTTATGTTTCCTTTCCCACTGTTATGAAAAAATGATTTAATTAGATGTAAGAAATGGTATATTATTTTTGGGTAACATTAAAGATATTTTTCCAAGATAGAATATTTTGGTCCTAGTTTCCAAAAGAAGTAAACAATTATAATCCTAGGGAATATACTTGTGAAATGTGCAGAATATTAATCCATATTGATATCATATCCATGTATGTTAATCATATGATTCTATATTCAGTATCAATGGAATATATCATTAAATATTTGGAAACTATAATGATAAAAATTTAGTGAGACCCCTATGGATATTTTAAAGGATATGTCATATGTTTTCTACAAGGATAATTTTAACGATGAGTTAAAGTATTATAAATTGATTTCCAATTTTGGTAAATATTTAGATATTGGATTCCATGTAATTACATATCATTATATATATGATAAGTGGCTGTGTCTATGTCATATAATTACATATTTTAATAAACCTAAAAATATGATATAGAGCTTTAATAGATCGTGAACTGGTGCAGAACAACGAGCCTTGCATGAAGCATTCTTTGATTTTCTCAGGGGATATTCATTGTAAATTTAAAAATTCAGTAAGAATCGTCATGAAGGATTTAGATAAAATAAAACAATGAATAAACTAGTATAAACTTAAGGTGTCGTAGAATAAACAAGGTGTCATGATATAGACATTCTATAAGGAATTTATCATGATAATTTAGTTTTTGACCATGATAAGGGTTTATCATACTTGGAATTCCAGTTTTAGTCAATGAAAAGGACAAGAAGGAACTGGTATAATAATGAATGTTTTGGTTTTAGAATGTATGGGATTTATGAAAATTTATTTCTTAAGTGGAAATCTAATGAATTGAATCAGAGAGATAATATGAGTATTTCTTATACTACTTATGATAATGTGGCCATTAATGAAATGTGAAATGTATGAAATTTTCTAAAAGTTCTATTTATAATAAATATAAGAATAATTATTAAATTCATATTGAGGAATTTTAATAAAAAATTTATATTCATATTTTATGAATGTGGTATTAGGTAATTATACCAAGAAGCCTAAATAATGGTTTAAATATATAGTTTTTTAATTAAAGTTATGTGTATATGAATTTAATAACTTATGTTATAGGATCCATGATTTATATGTTCTTATTAAGGATATATTTAATAGTGTTGATTAACATAAAAATAAATTTAATGAAACTATTATATTTTTGTTAATGGAAGGTTACCCATAAAGTACATGATGTGGCCCATATTATATAGTTAAGTATGTACATGACTGGCCTTGTGCATGTTCTCAACTCTGATGAAATGGAATTTGAACTCGATATATCATACTGTGAATAACCTATATATATTATAGATAATATAGACCAATTTTTGATGAATCTAACAACTCATATGGTTAATAAAGTTTGGTGAAATCATATTATAGAAGAAACGATGTATGAACATGATGAAATTATGATAAAAGAAAAACCAAATCTCTTCATGTGGTAAAAATCTAGAAATTTAAATGATGAAATTTTAGGAGGGAATAATGTAACACCATGATACAATATGATATATATATTTTTTAATTTAATCTCTTTGATATCATGTGATACACACAACCTGAATTCAAAATGACATGTGATAAAATATAACATGATAACATTTACATTAAATTGGTTTTTATAAAAACTTATAAATAATTTATTATATTTATGTGTTAGATTGGTATAAATAAATTCAATTATTATCAATTTACTATAAATAATACTAAAAATAATTTGATTGAGAATTAATAGATTCTCTGAAAATAATATGATTTTTTAAAAATTTATATTATAGCGTTTTGAGTACAGATTTTAGAATTAATTTTTTTATCAATTAGAAAATTAATTTTTTTTAAATTAACATAAATACCAAAATAAATTATAATAAATTATCTTAGGATTAATTTTTTTTAATATTTTTAAAAATGAAGATTTTTTATATAAATGGTGTCTAATAATTATTTTTATTGAATACAACCATTTTGATCAAATAATTTGAATTGTTAAATTTTTTGTAACATTTTTAATGGAAATTATGTTCAAAATTTTTATTAATAAAAAAATATATTTCATTGGGTTCATTTTTGTGTTCAATTTTGATATAAAAACATTTTATGTTTAGAAAATAATTTTCTTTATAAAAGCATTTTTTGTTTCCCATATGTGTTTAACATTAAATTATACTCTTGAATATTTTTCTATTTAATTGGAAATAATTAATTGCATATTTGGAATTGGAATAATAATAATTATTTAGTATTTTCAGTTGATCCTCTGTTCATAATAAATAGTAAAAACTATAAAATTTAATTACCATGGTTAGGGTTAAAACGAGATTAATTGGGGTTAAACCAAATTATAAGTCTATGTTTCACAATTAAATATCGTTAAATCCAATTTAATGAACATATTTTGACCTTATCCTATCCAAATTAGAATATAAAGACATTTGGTATCATTTATATTTGGAATAGATTTATCGATTTTTATTCTTTGAAGAAAATTCAATGTTGTTTTCATTTGGCTCTTCTACCCCACTTATGAATTAACTATCTCTATCCAGTACACTACAAACATTAAAATTCATTCAATTTTGATAATAATTTACTATATCCCTTTTTGTATTCCTCAATATATCCTTGAGTCAGTAGACTTATCTGAAAAACTAAATAAGAAGGCATTAGGTTTAATTTTAAAGCGATTTTCTAATGAAGGTGTATAGTTCTTAAGGATGAATATGTGATTTATTTCTTACTCCCCCAATTAAAATATTATATAACCATTAAAAAATAAAATAAAATATATCCTCTATATTAATATATAATATTATTTTAATGTAATTACCACCAACCAAACCCTCTTCTATGAAATTGGAAATGAAACGGTTCATCATGTGTTTTGATGACTACTTTATTATGAACTATTGTAATGGTTTTTCATCAAATCCAATCAAGGATGGATATAATTATAGAATTAATATTTATTAATGATAATTTGGATATTATTATATCTCTATATTTACAATTTCAAGTTTAATTCTTTCCTTCCAATCCATTAAGATATGGTAGCATCGCTCATGAGTACGCATGAAATACCACCTTTGTGAAACAATGCTAATCATTTTTTCATTTTATATTCCCATGGATGGTAATAAAGATACATTTAATAAATATTTATGATATATATCATATAATGTATTTTGGAATGGATAAATTCTATTTACATTTCTTTTTTATATCAATTAAAAAATTAAAACATTGTTCACGTATATGTATGACCTATATTCTCAATAAATGTTGTAATTTATGTTTTGATCTATAAAATATTAGGATTAATAGAAATAAAACTATTATAAATAAATTTTATACTATATAATTATTACATTTTTATGAAACTATTATGTATTTTCTAGGAACTAAAATACTGAACCAAATCATCCGTTAAAAAGGAAGTAGTTGTCATAGAGAGGATTGATTTTAATAAATAATTTTAAATAAATGGTTGATAAAAGATAATAAGTGTACCATATACGGTATTATATATATTATTAATGACGTAAAAAATATTTATAATAAATATATATTTATTATATATGAAGTTTATAAATATATGAATGAATGAGAACCTGGTGTAAGGGTTTCTCATCTCACTTTTCATTACATGAGACATATTCCTTATTCCCAACATAATTATTTTATGTGTTTTATATACCTACACTTTAAATTTTATTTTATTAATAAATTCATATTAATGTAAAATAATGTTTCATTTTAATTTATTTATTTCACGGGGGTTATGATTTAAAATTTAAGACACCTTAAATGGGTTATCTCACAATCTCATCTTTATTCAGGGCTGTTTGTGTTTCTATCTCCACTCTGGAAATTATTTTATTTTCCTACCATAAACCTAATTTATTTTCATCTAATTAAGTAATTTATGTTATATTACATTTATTTAAAATTACTTTACAAAATGACTTGATAGTATCTTTATAATTTTTTGAATTATGAATGTGATAATTCTAAATGTATTCAATATTTTCCAAGTAATTATTTTTATTTATATACATTCTCTATAATTTATTCCCTCCTTTATTTTATTAGATATTTGTAATATATTATTATTTTATATCTGGGCTATATTATTCTAGTTTTATTAACATAGTGAAATCCTTTGCTCTATACATACTATTAATATTCTTCTAATCTCACCCCTTTCTAATATTTCCATTGACTAAGATACAATGAAGTGTATTACAATTGATTTAAAGGTATAAAAGAAAGTGAATAATATTGTTCTCAATGAAAATAATATATTTTATTTTATGTTTTCAATAATCTAATGAGGTTCATGCAAATATATTTTTTTCAACAAAAAAAAATATTCATTCCCATAAGAAGTGATTCTTTATTTATAGTTGAAACGTTGTACAATAACCACCAATTATAGGCTACTAGTGTTGGTGTATTTACACCAAGAAAAATGGGATGTGGTATATGGGTATCCTACATAATAGGATAATGCCACCCCATATCAGCTGGAGGTCCCATAAGTCTCTATAAATGTTTGGTGGGGGGGGGGATTCTTCAGAATCCTAAAGGATACATTTATGACAAACTATTATTGTATAGAAAAATTATAACCAGACTATTAATACAAGCAATTTTCTCCTAGGATCCTGTAGTTGATTCAAGTTATATCCCTCATATCACTATACATTGTCTTCATCCCAACAAGTTATTCACTGTTACACACACAAACAGACACACACACACATACATATACAAAAATATAACAACATGTTCAGTATCATATAATTAATTCAAATACATATATCACTCAATCAATGAAAATTTTCTATCCCCAATAGATTTCACACATCAAGGAATAATATTGAAGAGTTATTATGCATCCTATAATATGAATATATTTGACACCTAGTCCTACAAGACTAATCATGATGCATGAATATACACAAAACCCATATAATAGTAATAAAAATACAATTAATAGTAAATAAGAGGTCCATTACACATGATCTTGTAATGAACATGGAAAACCCCAAATAATGACACACACAACTGGTCACCATTCTATAATATCACATGATACTCAAAAAATAAATAAAATAAAATTATTCTATGGCTATATTTTTCAATGCCCCCACCTAAACCATTGAGTCTTCTCCAGGGAGCCAATAAGACATCATGTGTACCTCCTTGTATGTTAGAGCCTTCTCACATTCCTTGTGAGTCTAAATACGGTCAATAGGGATAATACACAATCCATATTATATCCTTTTAAAAAATATATAAATATTATATTAATAAAATTTTAGTAATCAAATCGGAAGATAATACATCATAATATAATATTATGTGGCACAGTTATTATTCAAATATATAAGGAAAAAACAAGATCCACTATTATGTAATGTTAAACAACAGTAATTATAAAAAACTAAAAAAAATAAAATTACAATATTCTCTAATGCATATCCTGATAAATCTTATAGATCAATGGTTATTGGATACTAATATAACCATTTACGGATTGGGAAATAAAAACTAGTTGAAATATACCAATTTATACTTAACATGCATTAACAACTATTACATGTGGATTATAAGATAATAATAAATTTTTAATCAATCGTACAAAATACTATATCGAGCACTCTTATGATAAAAAAGACAAAACTCCCTATGTTGAACCTCCATCGACTCCATGATAGTTAGATGGTTAATGATTAAATAAGGGATCAATAACTACATACAAGGATAGAAACATGTTAGAGAACTCCCTAAAGGCATCATTTGTGCATAGTACAATGTATCCACAAGGAATCATTTTTTGGAATGTTACTTAGTATCCTCGAGGAATGAAGTTTCAAATATAAAATAGGGTTTTCATTGTCCAACCATATGTATTGGTAAACTGAAATCATCATTATACATCATGATAAATACATCTCTATGATGTAATAATACCATGATAGTCCACTAGTAAAGAATTCCTAGAAAATTACTCCACTGAATAATAAATAAAAAAACAGGGTTGTGAAAAATAAGAAAAATATAGCACAACAACCTAGGAATATAGTAAAATCATTTAAAAAGATGTTATTGATATCAATCATGACAAACAAATACTCAAGAAACAGTATTGAAATTACTATAGTAATAATAATTGAATTAAGAATCAAATATTTGTATCAAAGGAACACATACCCAACCAACAATAAGTATATACTATCAGTCATGGAAAAAAAAACAGATGACCACACAACATAAATAATGTAGACATGGGAATTAAATTTTTTATAATTGTAAGTAACATCTAATAACAAGTTTTTTAATTCCGTCATCACATTTCTATGAGGGATGATTACAAAAACATTCCCACACACCAAATATATCTAACTAGCATAACAAAGATCCCATATCAAATATCAATTCATCACAATGTTATTCTTAATCATGGTGATAATATGAGATAGAAACATTGTCGTATTCAATAGGTCTATTAGAATTTGAAGGAGGAAATTACAGATAAATATAGAAGTACCCACCTATTATAATGAAGAGACTATCCACCATTTTTGTGATAAAATCCAATAGCATGGTGGATAGCAGATCTATGGAAGGAGCACAAAAATTTTCATATGTTTGGGTGGAATGATTGAGGAAATTTTGAGTTTGAGGGTTGTTGGAATTTATTTCCATGTAGAAAAAAGGCATTATGGTGTAGTATACAAGGATACACCATAATGTGTCCAAAAAAATACTATGAAGTATTCGATCATACTATTATAGAGTGATTCATAGTCAAAAACATATCTATAATCCATGACAAAGTCAATAGAGTTGTCCAATAATTCAATGGTGTGACTATGGAATAATTAACATCTCTATGTTGTGGTCTCAAAGATGTGATAAAGATGTTATGACACAATCACCTATCTATGCAGCAGTGACAATGAAAATATACTATCGCCCCAAATTCCACCATATAGCTTCCACAACACAACCAATGATCCATTCCAGAACTATGAAAAAACTACCATAATCCTTAAATATAGTTTCTATATTGTAGTTTCCACCCCTCCAACACTACAACCACATCCTATAAAACACAAGACAAACTCTATGTGATAAAATCTGATGAAAAAAAGGGCATCTTCCCATCAACACTTTTAAAATGAACCATATGCTTTCAACTAAATTTTTATGGTGTTACAACATATTTGAGTGATATGTTAAATGAGCATTATTACATATTTTATTAGGTTTTAATGTCTATTCCAATAAACATAGAGTATTGGATTCTGTCTTTAGTTATAAATGCATTTTTTTATTATGAGATATAAAACATTCCTATATACATTGGAATACTAGATAATTTCCGTATCACGCATCAAATAATTATATATTGTCCTACATAAGTAAAAAATTATTATCGAAAATACCGTAATTATATAAAAAAACATCATTGGACTATGGATGTTATATATAAATTTACTGATATAATGTTTCTATCTTGGTAAATACTCTTAACAATGATAATAAATATTTGGTTATTTACACTGTGTAAAAATTATTATGCGGAAAAGATAAAAATATTCTCATTAAATTAATTATATATATTTCATATTTAATAATCATTAATTTGACTAATATTATATATAGTATACAATATATAATTTAAATAAAAAAATTGTAATTTTTTTTTAATTTTTAACAAAATGAAAATGAAAAAGGTACTGATGAGTTACTCCCCTAAATATATATTTTATTCTAACGAAAAAGAATTTACATTTCAATATAGATAATGAATTAGATAAATATTTTGATATTGTATTAATTTGAGGAAATTTTTTCAATCTAGAAAATACAAAAACTAAATTTATAGAGTATAATGTGACTAATTAATGACATATAAATATAATTCATTGAAAAATAAACAGAAAATCGATGTTATTATAAGAAAATAACTATATAGACATTATATAAAATTGAAATATGTATAGAAAATACCATTTTTATGATATTTTTAATTTTTATATTCATTAAAAAATGTTTTTTATTAGAAATAATTAATAGAACATTTAATATTAAAAATTAATTTGAAATATTTTCAAGATATTTAAAGGTTGTAAAATTAAAGAGAAATCATGAAAATAATTTTCACAGATTTTTTTAATATTTTAATAAATTATTCACTTATATTAATATTTTAGGAAGGTTCTAAAATTGATTTTAAAATTTTTATGTAATAATGAAATATATAAATAATGGAAGTCAGAAATATAGTCGGGAAAAAATAAAAGAAATTCATTGAGGAAGATAGATGTTGGATAATTTTTCATTTTAAATATTTGGTGCTTGTTCCATTTGAAATATATAGAAAATTTTAATGAAAAATATTGAAAATATAAGGGAATTAGATAGAAAAACCAAATATATTCTATCATAGATGGTTTTATATTTACACACACATATTGAATAAATAAATTTTTGTTATTAATTAATTTTCTATAAAATTGAAAATATTTTTAAAATAAAATTAATTATTTATTTATTATTTTACTATTTGTATAATAAAGTAATTTTATCACACCTAAATTATTTTATGAAAATTTATATTGTGTCTCAAAATATACAATAATTGAATAGTTATGATTAATAACCATTGTCTAATAGTTTCTTATGATTTAATTTCAATATGGTATTAATTTATCTTATTTTAAAATGTATAATATGTATATATGTTAATTTTTTTAATAAATATTAATATGTAATTCATCAATGTATTTTTATAAATGATTAAACTCTCATTTTATTTATTCTCAAATAATTTTTAATTAAAATATTCTCATTCTATAAATAAAAAAATTATATAAATTTCCCTATAATTAAATATTCAATATTAAATTAATTTGAAGGGATATCCATAAAATTTATAAGTGAAAATATATTATCTTTCATACCATTTATATTAAAAAAACACTATAGAAAATTTTCTTTTACTGAATTTTTTGATGATAAAAATTGATAAATATTTATGTTTAATAACACAATTTTCTATTAATTAATATACTATTTTAAAAATTTAATGATTTAAATTTTTAAGAAGGTATAAAAAGGGTAATTGTAATGAAAATATAATGTTTTTAAATACTTAATCAAACATAATTAGAACATTTAAAATATGATTAATTATATGTAATAGCTAGTCTTTATACAACTATTTCATTAAAGTGTTATATGGAAATGTATTTCCCTCTTTTTACAGGATCACAATCTTGATATTTTTTACTAATTGAAAACATGATTTCAAAAGGAAGGATTTATTGGGAAACCACAATCCAATGACATGTTACACATTAGATCACGTTAAAAGGGGGGTTGGATTATCTCTAATGATATGGTGTAGGGTTATTTCCTTCTATGTGTCTCTCTTAGGGATTTATGAAATTATACTAAATCTGTAATAGTATAATTAGTAACCTCTATGTCTACTCTTAAAAAATATAAGTACATGAAAAATGAATATCAGAAGACACAGTACATGAGAAATAAAAAGTGTTTTATTTAATCCATATATTTTTCATTTTCTTGTTTTGATCCTTATTAGATGGAACTCTAAATATCAGGTACACACAAGGAGTCATTGGAATAAATTGAATGAATAATAAATAATTTAAATTGTTGGGATATGGCCAATGAATAGTTATTCCTTTGGACACTAGTGAATTTAATCAAGCACCACATATTTCAGTGAATATTGAATTTAATAATCATACCTTTTCTGGAAATCTAAAAATAACTAGCACGGTTCTAACTAAGGATGAATATAATTTTAAATTTGATTTAAATTTAATGGCCATTCATCATTGTAATGTTTAGAGTAGTTTAACATCATATAGAATGTTGGAGGGATATGAATCTTAAATGAGTAGAGTTCGGTTTAGTTTAGTTTGTGTGGGTCATAAAATCGAGTATACCTTTTGATTTTCACATGGAATAAAATTTGGTTAAGGATATTTCAACTAACTTAGTAAATTAAATTTACTTATGATAGGTAACAAATATTTAATAAACCAAAACTAAAAAAAATAAAATATCCTATGAAAAACTAAATAAAAATAATAAATTACCTATGGAATATATATCATTAATTCCAATAACTTAGATTGATTATTCTACAAACAACTCCAAATATAAATGATCAATAATATATTAAACGATTATAACCTTGATGATAAACTTGTATGTTCAAAGATATATAAAAAAATTATGATAATTATATTTATCAATTTTTTATAAGTAAAATAATAACATTCTTAATGAAAAATAACATTTTTCATAAAAAATAGTTTTTTAATGATGGTTTAATCAGGCATTGAGAAATTAATATAAAATTTCTTTTTACAACTTTTAGAAATTTTAAATGATAAAATGAAAATAATTTTTTTATTATATTATAATTATGCTTCGGTGATTTTTTTTATTTTGAGAAATGATTCAGTTTTTATGGATAGTGAAAAATATTGGTTTTATTGAAAACATCATTTTAAATTTAAACTATTTTATTTCAGTTAAATAATTTTAATATTGAATGTTTATATTAAAACCATCAACAATTATGAAAAAAACTTCTTTGGAATCCCTTTTTTTGTCAAGTTTATATTTATAATTTTTAATATAATTATAAAATATAACATAAATTGAATTTGGAATAATGTATTATATATTTTTGATGTTTATAATTTCTGTTAATTTACAAGTAATATTTTATCGAAATGATTAGTTAACATAAAAAATTAAGTATAATGGTTAAGGTAAAAATGGGTTTACCAGGGGCTAAACTAAAAATATAAGGCATAAAATGATCTCTAAAATTATTTAAAATATATTTTATAGAAAATATGAAGACTATATCGTGTATCAGGAATGATAATACATCATTTTAGACTACATTTTCATAGAAGAAACTTGGGTACAAATTTTTATTTTAAGAAATTACATGTATGACACTCATCTACTTAAAAACATCCACATACTCCCTTATATTATTAACATTTTTAAATTCGTAATTTTTATCAAAATACCTGCCCAAATAAAATACCAAATTAATACAAAAACAACATAATACTTATTTTTTTATTAAATATATTTTAGAAATACTAGAGGTATATTCCTAAGGAGGTAATAAGAAGATGTTATTTTGTAAACAAAGTGAGTTTGTATTATTTTTTCTTTCATCTGCTTACAATCATTTAATTGATTCATATATAATAACAAAATTGTCTCCAAGGTATTTGGATGTTATTATTTTCTATTCATTACCTATATCCTTCTAGTATTCCCTCAATTGGGATAAAAATAATGCATCTCTTGTGTACGGTGGTCGACCTCCTCAGGAAACAATTAGACATATTTCCCTTTAAAAGATCTCACATTTGGGTATGATGATGTATAAGAAATATATATATATGATATTTATAACTCATTTTACCTTTTTATTAATTTACTTAAATATAATTGTTTTTATATTCTGTTATTTAGGGCACATAAAAATTTTACTCATCTGTATGATATACTACCACTTAGCGATGTGATGCTAATGAATTTTCACTAACACTATACATGGAATAAAACAGGTATATAGTATATAAATAAATGTGTTAAAAATAAAATAATTATTACATTAATGAAATAATTATCATTATTAAATGAATATATATTTATTTATTTATTATATTTTCACTTAGTGAAATATGATAATTTCATACTTGTATGTGTGGACTACCGCATTCACAATGTAAGGTGACTATCTGTTAATCACCAAACTATATGGATGATATATAAATATTTATATTCAAAGAAATATTATTTTATTTTTGATATAATTATCAATAATTAATTATAAAATATACTCACCACCATTCTATAATGATCTTTGAAAATTGAATATGTTACTCATCTGTATGTTCGACCAAACATCTTCATAACTGTAACATACATCATTTCTGAAAACCCTCTCAAAATATTGATCAAAATTTTATAATTTTTTTCAAAATATGATAATAATTTCATCATTTTTATTTGATTGATAATGTAACTTTATAATATTCATAGTAATCAGAACATTATTGATAAAGCATGAATGATAGAATAAGGAAACTGACACTTGGAACAATTAAAATAATTTAATGATTGTTAATGAATGGGTGATAATATATTATAAAAACTTCAAATATGATATTATAAATATTAATTTATTTGTATTATAAGTTAATAATATGTTCCAAATTGGAATATATGTGGTTAAAGAACATTTTGACCAAAGGAAGAATTTGGTATGGTATTTCGTCCTAATTTCCCACCATTGAGGAATATTGTAATGTTATACACCTAATATATTTTATATGGTGTATATAAATATACTTTTACATATAATATCCCTAATATTTCATAATTAAGGGTATATTTTTATTCAATTTGTATTAATAAATATAATATAAATGGATAATAAAACTTCCCAGGATGAAATAATTTTACAATTCAATTGATTATCATTTGGTTATATTATTTCATTATTGTATTTGAGGTTAATATATTTAATGTGTAATAATAATTTAATATATTAATTTTTATTTCAACTGATTTTTGGTGAATTTTTATTTTACCCATAGAATTGATTATATTATTTTTTCAGACATCAACGTTATTACCTTTATACGTTTTAATTTATAATCTCCTTTTAATCGGGATTATTTATATGTGAGATTAGATTTATGTAATTTCTTATCATTTTATAATAAAACAGTTTTATGTTATTACGCCGTAGTAAATAATGATTTTTTAATGTAATAGTAATATTTCCCCAAATTTTTTTACAAAAAATGATAGATAAAATGTTTTAAAAAAATTCTTAATTTCAATGTTTGATCAAATATCAAATTTATACAAAAACACTGTTTTGTAGATTTTTTTTAAATAATGTTATTAAGTTTTTTGGAAATGAAATATTTTAATCATTATTTCCTATTTTTATATTATAAAAAATGTTTTAAGTTGAATTTCATGTTGTTTTAAAAAATATAAATCTTTGGATTTTAATAAAAATTAATGGGGATATTTTTTTAATGTGAAAAACATGTATGAAATCTCCAAACATCTTGACAACCAATATTTTAAAGAATCATTTTTATGGTTTAAAAATTATTTTCAAATAAAAATAGATTATTATTTATTTGAAAAATTTTAGTTTTGAATGGTTTGTTGTAATGATATTTATATTTTCCTAAACAATGTTTTTGAATATTTTTTTTGGTATTACAATTTTGAAATTACAAAAAAAAAATTACATATAATCCATTGGGTTTATGATGTAATGATATTATCCTCATTCTTTTTCTTTATGGTTTATGACTATATAAAATAAGGGAATTGTTAAAATTAACTTTATCAACTTTTTTTTTTATACATTTACATTCCATTGAAATATTCACTTTCCTTTGATAATTGGAATTTATATTTCCCATAAATATCCATATTATTTATCAGAGATATTTTTTTTATTAAAATTTATATCATTTCAACCTATAGTATTCAACATTAATAGTTAAGTTTTATCTCGATAAATAATTTTAATTTTTTATTCTTTCTTAAATAAAACTAGTTGATGATAAGGAACATTTTTCATGAATTAAATCAATTATTATATATATGTGAATTATTTTAACATTTTTTGATGGGTGTGGAATAGAATTTTGTCTCTCCATGATATATTAGTTGTCTCATGAGATAAATTGGTTCGATTAAATTAGTTAAATGGGTTTCTGGTGTATACATACCCATTATTTTTATACCATCTTGAAGAAGGTTTTAACATCTATTGTTTTCATGATGCTTGAGATTACGAAATCAAATAATTCATAATTTACTTCATTCTGTAATAAGTTATTAGTATTTGTGCTATTTTCTTAATTATATTATTATGTATTAACTTCAATAATTTTTTATATATTAAATGGTGTTTTTTCAACTATTTAGCTTTCCATATTTATTTATCCATATAAATTAATTCTATTTATGTAATTTAGTAAATTGAGTTTTTGTCATCTATTTAGCATTATATATTTAATATTCCATATCTAATATTGATAGTCAAATTATTTAAATTGTATGTATGTTCATTTTTACCATTCCATTCCATTTATTCTTATTTATTCATGGTATATTACAATAAATAAAACCCTTACTATGTATTTGATATCACCCTTATATTGTTTTGTTTCATAAAATTCATGGATTTGTACTCTGACTTATATGAAAGGATATTCAAGAGTGAAATACATAAATCATGAAAACAAAATATTTGTTTTTTAAATTTAATATTTGAATCATGTATATATTTAATATAATAAGTCTATTTATCACTTAAATCCATTGGGAGGTGGTTACTTGTATCTTATTCAAAATAATATTGAAGACACTAGCTCTAGGTTACCATGGTCGAGGATGTCATAGTTGGTATCAGATGATGCTCAATAGAAAACATGAGAACTAGATTTAGAAAAACATATATTAGGGATCAATATCCTATAATAGGCACTGAGGATATGATTATAACAATATCCAAATGTTTTATAATGAATATATTATGTGGTTTTCCTATAAATACACCATTGTCAAGAGATAATAAGTGTATGTTTTTCAGGAAAAGTATTACACATGGGTGATATCTCTAAAATTGTTGAATTGGGATTAACATGGTCATTTTGATGGTCACACCAATGATAATTTGTACACATATTGTTTGAAACTCTGATCTGATATGTTTATTATAATTAAAATTTTCTATGAAATAATTTATGAATGATTTGAATAAATGATGAAAATGAATTCTCTAGGACAAACCAAAGGGTTTTAATATTTAAAATATGGTATTTTTATTTTGAAATATTATATAAAATTATTCTGATTATTTAGTTTCCCATTATTATTTCATTCTAAAACAACTCTCTTTGGTTTTACTAAATATCTAGAACCTTAAGGAATTTCATTAATATTTAACATGAAGGAAAACTTTGGGAAATGAAAATTTAAATGGGTTAATGATTAGAGTGAAAGATATCAGGATTACTAAAAATAAGTTATCTCTTAATATAATTGAAAAACATTACCTCAAACAACACTCGGAATAGACAAAGAAGATAATAATGGTATTTTCTATGATATTGAGTTGTGGAGAGCATGGTGAAAAGAAGGGTATATTTCCTTGAGAAATGTGAAATGATAATCCTAGGATTATGTCTGAATGGAAGGGGATATTTCATTATGTTTTTGAAAGTAAGGATTAATTATAATAATTTTAGAATAAAAAAGAAGAATAGTATATAAGTAAATAATCATCATCATTGGGATACATTTATAATTACATATCTTATTTCGGGAGAACATAGGCATTATCCAGCTCAATACCCTTTGAGAAAGGTAAACCCATAAACCATGGATGGACTTATACTGATATAAAAATGAGTAAGTATTTTTGTATTGGGAGTAAATATTTAGATTATATAAGTTTTTTTAACTAATGGTAATTTGTTTATAAAAATCATGAAACATTTATGTATTATCTTCATTAACATAAGATTTAGGGATAACAACTTGGGTTTTTGAGTTTAAGATAAATCATATTTTTAATGACATAGAATCCCATTTTTAATTCTTATGTTGTATAGATATAACATGATTAAAAATATTAGTTTCAAAAATTTTATATTAATAGATCCTATTCGGTTAGTTTTTGAAAGCTTTATTTGAGGAATAATACCTTTAAAATATCTTTTAAATATGATTTAATCTATTGGATAACAATTTTTTATCACCTCATGTATGTTTAGGTACTTATGGTACATAAATTTTTTTAATGGTTATAAGAACTATATTAACATAGTTTTCTTAATGGATAACTGACTTTATATGTGACAACTCATCAAATTCGGAAATAAAATGTAGATTCAGCACAAAACTAAAGAATGATATGAGTTTATTTTCTACTAGCAGCCTACATGTTTTTCAAATAAATGTGTCATGGTATTTAGTGACAATATTTGAAAAATAATTATTAATGGTGAACCAATGGTGTTACTGTAGAGTATTTGTGATTAATTTATTAATTGGATAACATTATCTAACCATATTTGTATAAAAATAGTTATAGATAACAAGAATTACACGTCACTCTTTTATGAATTTTACAATATGCTAAATTTAAATTTTTCTATGTGAAGAAAAAAGTGTTTTGGAAAATTCATTTTATAGAGTTAGTAATGAATTTTAAATTTATTGAAGAGTAAATGAAATATGAAATAGTTCTTATAAAATATAAACTTTTCAAGTATATTTCATTTTATTAATAAATAGTAAAATAATTCAAAATTGTTAAAAAATGAGCAAGAAACTAAAAATTTCTACTAATACCTTCATATCCGATGAATCAAGTAGACTTTTAAATCATCTCAAATTTTTTGTTTTTAGGTCTTTAATAGTCCATTATTCATTCACTTAATTTTGATCAGTGAAATATATCAGTCACTAAAATAATTTACACATTTCAACCATATTCATATATTCAAATTCCCTTAATGGTATCCTATATAGAAACCCATTTATGTTTTATTATATACATCCTTTTAAATTAACTTTATATCTTATTTAAATGATATATTATTAACCCATTTTACATGTTTATTTTTATCAAATTCATTTTAAAATATAAAATCCTTATTTTCAATGCATAATATATAAATTTATGAGATTAAATTTTTTTATGTAAGGGTAATGTACAACCCCAAATTATATATGAAGGACATATAATGTGTTACTTGAAAAAAAAATCATAAAAAACCCAAAAATATATTCCTTTAAATTTTAGTTCTTGGAAAACATGTGGAATAAGAAACCCCACGTCCAAATGAAAATTATTATGTTATAGAAATATATACTCACTATTAAACTGGTGGGTATGAATTGTATATATAAATCTACGAAAACATTGTTTATCTATATATTAGAAATAAAATAAGAATGGTTTAAAATAAATAGTAATACCTTCTAAAAATCTATATTTTTTCTAAAATATTGTTATGTCATCTATTGTCATCATATTCTTAAAATAACATTTATTATTTTTTGAAAATTTATTTTTAAAAAAAAATTTAGACGATCATTTAAAAATTTTCTTGTATTTAATTTTTGGTATTTTTATTAACTGCTTCATTTTTTAATTATTAGTTAAATACTGAAATATTTATTGAAAATATTCTTTTGTTTAAATAATTCGCAAGTCTAAATTATAATTTAAAATAGGGGTAATATATAATTAGCTAAATTATGTTACATTTTAAATGATTTTGTTCATTTTAGTCATGTTTGTATTGAAATTGGATTTGAAAACCTCTTGTGCTTACTATAGGTTTCTTCTTTGAATATCACATTTTCAACCAGTCTAAGTGTATATATATAAGGAGAATTACTCAAATTATTTGAATATATTTTCTAAACATTTATTTTACGTTTATAATAATTAATATTTTTATTATATAACAACGTAAAATTAATTTTTTCTACAAAAATAATCATTAAAATTGTAAAAATCAATTACCCTAGTTAAGGTAACAATGGATTTACGGGGTGGATAAACTAACAAAATAATGGTAAAATGACCTAGAAACATTTATAAAATATATTTTAATTTTATATTTTGAATTTATATTTTAAAATTATATAAAATAATCCATTTTTATCCTTCTATAATGAGAAAATAGTTGGTACACCTTTTTGATTTCAAAAATTAAAGTGTTCCACTGACATCACTTATAGAAGTCAACTCTATCACCTCTCTTTAGGACACCCTAAAAGCATTCCTTTTCATCAAATATATGAAAAAATAATACTTAAAAATCAATTAACACATACAAGAAGTAATTTTTGTTGACAAAAATCCATTCTAGAAATATAGTATGTATAATTATGTAGAGGTTTTCTAAGAAGTTGAAATATTTATTGCTATGTGTGTTTTTTATTTCATCTTACACATCCTTAAAATATTCCTCATTTATAATTTTCGAAAAAATTATATCCACTATTTTCTTATATTTTATTACTTTAATAGAAATATCTAATATATCTCAACTTCCATAAAAATTTAAATAATAACATCACACATGTGTATGGAAGAATACCACCTCACAAATCTATGGGACACATTTTCCCTTAACACCACACACTATTTGGTTATGATGATGTACATAAATTATATATATGATATTTATAACATAATCATACATTTTGAGAAATTATATCATATATACTTATTTCACGTTCCATTCCATTTGTGATATGATAACATCGCTCATGTGTATCGCATAATACAACGTAGTGAAGTATTGTGATGTGTTTTTCACTAATGATTTACATGGAAGATAATTATGGAATGATAATGGACAAATATATATAAATGAAATAATTATGATATTAATGACATATTTATCAAAATTAAATTACAATATATCATTTTAATTATTACATTTTCACTTACTATAGGATTAAAACTTTATCCGGGTACTTGTAGACAACTGCATTTACAAACAGATGTAACTCTCTTTTCATCACCATACCATGTGTATTATATATATAAGTATATTTAAAAACAATAATTTTTTATTATTGATATAATGATCATTATTTAATGATAAAATTTTACAAACCCCTGTATATAATGATTATTTAAAAATTTAAATGTTACGGGGGTGTATGTATGACATTCCATCTACATGTTCTCAACATACGTTATTTCTAAATTCCATATTTCCTAATTGGAATTAAAGGAATATATGATTTATAAATATGGAAAACCTATATTTATTAGTTTTAGGCATATCATTGAAAATATATTATTTTCATAAGTACTAGAAAATTCAATACAAAGACTGAGTGAGAAAATAAGTCAATTAAAAGAGAAAACAATTAAAATAATAAACAATTATTAACAAAGGGGTGATAAGAATCTCTAAGATGACCATATATGATATTATAAATAATAATATGTATGTAGTATATTTTAATGAAATGTTTACAACAACAATGATTTAGGATAAATAATATTCAACCAAAACAAATAAGGTGGTAAATAATTTCATCTCAAATTCCATTCCTTGAGGTATATTATAGTGTTATGCACCTAGTTTATTTTATATGGTGTGTATCAAACCCTTTTCATTTATTATCAAAAATAAATTACAATTCATTATATTTTAAATTCCAAATTTAATTATTTAATCCAAGGTAATTTTATGTGAAAATTATTGGGGTGTAAATAATTTCATAAATCAATTTATTTTCATTGATTTATATTAATTATTCCCTGTATTTGATATTATTCGATTATGGCGGTAATGAATTTTTAATATCATATTTTGTATTGAAAATTATTTTTTATAGATTTAAAATTCACACTAATAATTGATTCACATGTTAATTTATAACTTCTATGTTATGATTATTTAAGGGGTTATTTCACAATATCATTTTAATATAGAATTTCTATACTTGAGTTTTCATTGAATAAAATTATTTGATATTTGTATAAAATACACATTTCATTTCCCTCTAATATCATTATACATGATTTTTATGTATTATTGTAATGATCTATTTTTATAATCAGACTAAAATATGTTGTTTTTTTATCATATTTAGTAATTGAATGAGTCATTATTTAAAAAAGAGTTTGATAAAAAAATTATAAGAGTTGGAACCTCTCAAAGTGACTTTTTTTACATGAGTTAAGTCCCTTTACATTTCTTGGGTGGCTTCAGTTGTTTCAGACACGAAAAAATCATGTTTTGAAAGACTGTGGAGGGCACATGGTTTGCCTATAACCGTGTGGCCCACAACAGGAACCGTGAGGCCTTATTCAAGTAAAGAAGAGGTGTTTCACAGGAGCTGTATGGAATTGATGTTTTGAGTCAGTACATTGACATTTTTCAGTGCACGATATGAACACATTTAGGCCAACCATGAAGAACCAACCATGCGAAGGGAGTCTTTTATATTGTGGGTGTCGCACAGTCAGTGCATTTGATTCTCACCATGCAGCCCCAACCATGCAGTGTAATAATTTTGAATATGTTAATTAATTTTAAATCTAATAAAAATAAAAAAACTCTCAAAACTCTCACCCCTTTACCCATTCTCTCCTTGAAACTCCCCATCCACTATCATGTGGGTCAAACGACACACCCTTCCAAATCCCCCTCTCTAAACATCGATCAACCTGTATTTTATAATAAAAATCAATAGATATATAATGGAAAAATATCCCCTTCCATCTTTTATCTATTTAAATATTATTATCATCCTCTTCATCGCCCAATTTAGTTCGACCAAACACCCTAGTGTTTGCGATAACCCTGATTTCGGGTTTCTTTTGATTTATGGTTGTGAAGATGGACTTTCAGATCAGTTTGGTGTGAGTTCTGAAAATAGTTGCTGAAGATGGATCAGTTCAGGTTGTTTTGGTTCCAACTTCCATCTGTGGTAATGATTTTATATCAACTCTTTAGTTTAACAACCATCATTTGAGAAACTTATTATGTTTATGATTTTCTAGTATTTATCTTGTAGTGTGTTTGTCCTTGTCATACAGTTTTGAGTATCTGGGTCAAAGGAAACTCATCTACATGTGCATTGGTAAGTATAAATATGTATATATATAGGTTCTCCCGTTATGTCTATATTCATCTATGGAATTGATTATAAATGTATGTGGCTAGGTGTGCCTATTTATATATTGTGAATCTATATGTAGGTGAGTAGTGATATGTATATTCATATAGAAATATATGTATCCCCTTAATCATGTTAATTTCTATGTAGGTTGGTTCATAGAGGCTAGGATTACTTATATGTATGTGAGGATGAATATTCTTAATAAGGAACTAATAGATTTTGTGTTAGAAAGCACAATAGGGACGAATGTTCATTTTGGATCAACCGTGTGTTATGATCCCTTCATTTACCATTAATTTATGAAATCATAATTATATTTAACCCACATAATTTCATTCATAATTGATGTAAAGTGATTCATTAATAAACATAATGAAATGTTAAATGTGATACACTAATAATTCAATTCCATTTGGCTTGAGGTTGTTTATTCCTTGATGAAATATTTTATAAATGGAATACTTAGACATTTTACTGTATAATAATCAATGTTATTATTATTTTTGAATAACGTGGCCATGGATTTTTATGTATTTCAATGAAATCAAGACACACAAGGGTTTCTAGTCCTCTTATACTTGGAATTACCCAAATGGATAATTGAGTTGTTTCTATAACCCTTCATTTGAACATGAACCTTGGGTAAAAAAGTGAGTCTTCCTTACCTTAGTTGATCCCTAAAATAAGTTAAGGTGTGTGACTTTATTATGATATATTAAGTGAGATAAAAACATCCTCAAATGGAAATTACCATGCCTTAAATCAAATATCCATGTTTTGGAAAGTAATGACTAGAGACTTCAGTATGAGGGTTCATATATAGTGAGTGTTTTCTCATGGAACAAATTATGAAAACATGAAAATTTCAAGATGTTTTAGACCATGAATTTAACTTACTCTTCTAAATCACCACGTGTCAATTGAAATGGTATCAAAGATATTGAGAATGGATAATATATTTCATGAGAGGGATTTGCCTCATGTTTTGAATTTAACATGTGACCATGCATTGAATAACGTTTAAATTAAAATACATAAGATGGTTTTCCTTATGTATAAATGTGAACACAGTTTCTTATATATAAAATTATATGGCTATTAGAAATTCATAAGTGGTACTAACTTATAAAATACATTATAATTATATAATGTATATGAAAGACTATGTATAAGAGGCATTCTTACACAATGATAGTTATACATTGTGGATTGGAGGAATTCATACCCCATGCTAGTTATATATTATGGATGGGAGGAATTATTACACCATTCTAGTACTATATAATGATAATGGGTGGGTGGAATTCTTTCCCCATTTCAGTTAAATATGTTATGGGTGAGAGGAATTCTTACTCCACACAACTTATTTTTTTGATATATATAATGATTCTTGCATACTGAAACACTAAGTGATCATGGAACTAGGTTAGGGGAAGACCGTGAAATCTCCCCTAGAATTTATATTGAGAAGGTATATCCTGATCCACCTCAATATGAATCTAATTCTTGAAGGAAAAGACACTAATGGATCTTGGACCTAGGATAGGGGAAGGACATAAGATATCCCCTAGAATTGGATGGAGGAGGTATGTCCCGATCCACCTAGTTGTATATATATATACATACTTCTCATATATATGTATTTATATGAATTTTAGCTGACAATACTATTAATCTGACCATGGCCTAAAGCTGGTATAGCCGTCAGGTGTCCCTTAAGAACCTGGAAGGGTGTTTATTTATTCATTTAATTGAGTAATTAGTTTTTTATATCTATAAAATGTTTAATTTATAATAGACTGTCTAGATTGGGATAAACACTATGGGTGTTTTCCTGCAAGTATTTAATATCACAGCCTACTCAGGTACCCTTGGCATCCTCTGGTGTAGGGGGACTGTTCTTGAAGAAATTTTAACCACTGGTCTAGTTACAAGTTTGATTTTATGTCTGGTAAAGACATTACAAAGTGGAATCATAGGTTGTTTCATTTCCTTTGTCTTACTATTTTTGGTTGGCATGCATGAGATTATAAATGTTTCATTACATGGTTAATAGTCATTCATGGGACATATCACACCATATACCAGAAATGGAGAAGTGGTGAGGGCTGGGATTGTTACTTATGTTGTTCAATGTTACATTTGATTTTATTTCACCTAGAGTGATTGATGAACATTCTGCTTCTTATGATTTATTACCTAATGGAATTATACCCTTTGAATAAAGTGGAATGCAAGCTGTATTGCATGAATAAAATTTTTCCCATTGGGAATCACATGCTATGCATGTTCCATTCCATGTAGTTGCATTATATTTTTCCTATATATTTGATTGTTTTCTATTATTGACATGTCATGATATGTTTTATATCATGTTTAGGTAATTCTAATCAGGTTTCTTTGTGTTAGTTTCTTATAATGACTTTGTTTTCCTGGATGATATATAATTGGTTTCTTTTCAAAATTAAATTTTTTTTATTATATCGGGAGACAATTTTTATTTGTATGGTGTTTGATAACCCTATAAATGGAAAAGGGTTAAAAATGTATTCAATCCCTTGTGAAATTTAATTATGTTTTTAGTACTATGTGAATTAATATTCATCAAATGGGAACCAAATGAAAAAATTGATGATTATGGGAACTTTATGGGTTGGTAGGTGGCAACACATAAAATTGGACAATTATATTTGAGCATTTTTTAATCTAAAATGAGATTGGTTTTTAATTAATGAGAGCTAATTTTTAACCCATGGAGTGTATAAGAACCTCATGAGTTGGGAAAAATTAAACAATATTATCAAACTACTGTATGTTATTTTTATATTGTAAATTTTTTATAAATGTAAAAGTTGATTTATTTTGATCTAATGTGAAATAGATCTATTATTCCCACATAGGTCACTTGGTTGTTAAAAAAAAACTTTCTGATAAATTTCCTATTATTCTGGGATTTCAATGAATGATTAATTTTTTTATAAGGAAGTTTATGAGACTTAATGGTATGTCCTGGTGAGTTAGTTGATCTTTTAAATGGTCAATTTATTAAATGTGACAAATTAAATGGGCATGGAAATAGAATCTCTAGGGATGCCCATGTTTGAAATCAATGTGAACGTGTAGTTTATTTTCTCTTGAGATTCCTTGGAATGGATATGGTAGAATTATTATTGGTATTTTTCTTTTTAGCAACGATATAATTTTCTTTTCTTTTAAGCATGTTTCCTTCTGTTGGAATCAACCAATGCCTTGGTTGACGCTTTCCCTTTGTAGGGAGTCTAGAAAATGGTATGTAATGCCCTTAAAACCTCATTTCCATACTAGTGCCACTTTTTTGTAACGTTTTTTGTAGTTCAGGTGTCATTTAACCTCATATGACTTTTTTTCCAATAACACCCTTGTTCATATGGGTGGTTGATTTTGTGTTGAACCTATTATGGACATGAGAAGTAGGTGATGCTTAGTTTTAGATGGTTAGGCCTGCCTAAAAATGGTTGGTTGGTTGTTTATTATTTGAACCATTCTCGTTTCCTCATGTAGTATGCCTTCATATACATGGTATAATGGAGTGTTAAATGTTGTGATGAACCAGTTGTTTTCGGTAGTCTTGTAGAGCCTTTCACAATTGAGTATGTACTCAGGTCACCTCCAAGGTATAGTGACATGAACATTAAATAGACAGCATCATCCCAATGCTTAGGATAATGTTTAAAAGTCATGGGTGTTTTTCCATGATGCTTAGTTTTGTTTGGAAACTCTTTATCTATTCTATGACTTAATTAGCGTTAATCAGGTGAATTTTACACGTACGTTTTAGTGGGTTTTATTCAAGTGTGCTTACGAGTGGCTAGTTTCAATTCCTTTTGTGAGTTCGACACTTCAAATGTAGGAAATATCATGTTGAATCTAAATAATATGGCCTCCCAAGCATTAGGGGAACTACACAAAATTACATTTGGGAATGGTTGATCATTTTTGAATTCCTTTTATGTAGGAGAGTCTTAAATGGTGATGATGCATCAATATTTGAAGCAAAGTTCATTATTTGATGTTGACCAGTTGTGATTTGACAAATCTACTTTTCTATGTTTGGGCGTTTTTGACTAGAATCTATTTCAATACCCTTAGTGTATTGTATTTTCCTATGAGCATGTCCCCTATATTTTCATAATACCTAATGCACTAAGAGAGTGCCAGTCTAACATTGTGCTAAATCATTGAAATCTATTGATCTTGTTTTTTGGTTTTCTATCTGTGTTACACAATAGATGTGTGGTATACATTTGTGGATTGATCATAGGAATTCACTAGATGTTTTGTAGGGACTTCGGTGAACATGTTCATTGTAAAATCATGAAGCCTTATGAGAGGGCAACACGGTTATGTTGTAAACACCAACCATCTATGCTAGGATTCTTCATGAATAGTCGTACACGAGTCTTGACTTCGTAATATCTTGTTTAATGGTTATCGCTAGTGAATGGACATCCTCTAGAAATTCGTCTAGTCGATATGATTTTGGGTTTTTCCAGCCTTTGATTTTTATGAATAGCACATCCTGCATTGGTTTGAGGTTGATGGTGATTGATTGTTTAGTCGTTTCAGGATGCATGGGAGAATAATCAACCGAATGCTTAAGGTTGTTCTTTTAAAGACAAATCTAATTGTGGTTGAGTCATAGTTTAGAATTTTAATTCTTAATAATAATTCCTATAGTGGGAAGTATTTTTTTCCAAATTTTTCACGAGAAAATGACATGATCATGTCTTTGGGTAAATAGGATCGGGTAAGAGACGTCTTTTGGTTTTGGTTTGAAAATAAGTATTGGATGATGTTTCAAATGGGTTAATTTCCAATTTCTTAAATGGATGTTTTGGGGTGTGTTGGGATTTTGGAAAGGCAACATGACATTTTGAATGAAACATCAGGACCCCTATAAATTGTGTGAGGATTTTTTTGTTCTCGAGTGATTTTTGGGGATGATATGTTTCAATTTGGGAAGGTTTTAATGATCTACCTTTTGAACAAGACTAAAATGCAATTCCTGTTTAACTTTTTCAATTACCAAATGGGTAATTTTATAAAACCAATATTTGGAACTCAATTAAGAGAGTTAGAACCTATCAAAGTGAAGTTTTAGGACTCGAGTGAAGACCCTTTATGTTTCCTAGGTGGATTGAATAATTTTGGGAGTGATAGACCTAAAAACATCATATTTTTTAAGAATGTAGGGGGAACATGGTTTTTCAAACCATGAAGTCCACAATAGGAACCATGTAGCCCCATGCACGTGAGGTAGATGCATTTATCATTAACTATGCATGGTCTTTGAAACCATGTTCCTAGACCACATGGTTTATGTTATGTGGTAGTACCTACAAACACATCATCAAAAGGTCCTTTCAATGTTATGCCAACTATATAGAAAAAACCATTCAAGGGGAGTCTATTTCATAGCGGTGCCACATGGTTAGTGCACGGTTTGGCTAACCGTGTAACCCAAATCGTGCAATGTATAATTTTTTAAAGCCATTTATTAATATTAAATTAAATTAAAATAAAATAAAACACTCAAAAACATCACCCATTCATATATTTCTAACAACAAAGCCCCTCCTCGTCTCTCCCATGGGACATGTGACACCCCCTTCCATGGATCCCTCTCTAACCTTCAATCCACGTGGATTTATTCACGAATCCCCATAAATCCATTATGTTAAGCTCTCTCATTCCATCTCATCCTAGTTTCTATCCCAGTTCTATTCTCTTCTTCATCTAGTGTAGTTCATCCAAACACCCTTGGCATACAGATAACCACGATTTCATTTTTCTTTTAATTTATGGTTGTGAAAATAATCTTACGGGCCTAGTTGTTGTGAGTTCCAGAAACAACCATTGATGAAATAACAGTTTTGGTTTTTTCAGTTTTACGCTACCATCCGGGAGAAGGATTTTATACCAACAATTTATATTTTACCACTTTATTTGACAGTCTTATGGTATTAATGAGTTCTTGGTAGTTTTCTTATAGTGCATTCATCCCTATCGTATGGTTTTGAGTCAGCATCTCTAAGTAGACTCACCTGTGTGTGTATAGGTATGTATATATATACGTATGTTCCCCCATTATGTGCATATTCATACATGTAATTGATATAAATGTATGGGCCTAGATGTTCCTATATACCAATATGATAATGTACACATATTTGAGTGGATATGAGTATATTTCTATAAGAATATATGTAAAGATCCCCTTGAGCATGTTCGTGGCAATTAAGGTGTGTGCATATGGGCTAGGTTTCCTTACATGAATGTGAAGATTCATAATCTTATTGGGGGAGAAGTATTCTTATGTTAGAATTCACCAAGGGATGAATGGTTTCTTTGGTTCCACCCTAAGGTACGATCCTTTAATTCCCATTGAATTTATGAAAGAATTAATTTATTTATCGCACATACATTAATTCTTAGTTGAAGTGTGTTAGTTTTCTATAAATTTATTCATTGAAAAAATTAATGAAATGTTAAAAGTGATACTTTGATGATTATATAACTTTTTTTAGGTTGGTTATTCTATGTTTCCATGTTTGATAAATGGAAGGATTAATCATTTTAATATTTAATAAACTGAGTGACATGATATTCTACAAATTATGGCCCTAATATCTTGTTTATATCAATGAATCCACAAATCCTAAGAGTTATCCAGTACACTTAGGCATGGAATTACCCATGTGGGTAATTGAGTTGTTGTTATAACCCTTTCATTGAACAAGACCACTGGGTTTAAAAGTAACTTTTCCATGCATTATTTGAGAGCATAAATATAACAAGTTGAATGACTAGATTAGGATAGACTAAGTGAGATTGAGCCATCCTCTAATTGAAATGACCATGCCTTCAATAAAATTTCCATGTTTAGGAAAATTGAGAGTGGAGACTTGAGTTGGAGGGATCACATATAGTGAATTGTTTCAAATCGAATGAATTTTAAAATATGGAATATTAAGGATGGTTTAGTCTATTCCTTTACCTTAGGCTTATAAATAACCAAGTGTCAATTGAACCTGTATGAGTTGAACTAGGAATGGATAATATCATAAATTTGAGGGATTTTCCTCATGATTTGAATTAAACATGTGACCATGACTTGAATAATTCTTAAATTGAAATTCATAAGATGGTTTTCCATAAGAATAAATTTTAACATGGTTTCTTATATGTAAAATTTTATAGATAATAGAAATTCATAATAGAAACTGATTTATGGATAACATTTTAATTATGGAATGTATATGGATGATAATGGATGGGAGAATTATTACCCCATGGAAGTTATATGTTATGAATGGGAAGCATTCTTACCACATGACAATTATACATTATGGAAGGGAGGAATTATTACCCCATGCTAGGACTACATAAATGATTATGGGTAAAGGGATTCTTACCCACATCAATTATATATGTTATGGGTGGGAGGAATTATTACCCCATGCCACTTATGTTTTCGACATATATAAGGATTATTTTTTGCGAAGAGACTAAGGGATCTTGGAACTGGGTTACAAGAAGACGCTGATAGATTCCTAAGAATTTGGATGGTGTGGGTATATCCTAATCCACCATAATAAGAATCTAATGCTTGACTGCCAAGATACTAATGACTCTTGGACCTGGGTTAGGGTAAAACCATGGGACATCCCCTGGAATTGGATGGTGGAGGTACATATTGATCCACCACAACACATATCTATATATCTATATATATACACACACATACATATACTACTCCTATATATGTAACTATATGAATTTGACCTGTTCAGACTAGTAATCAGACATTGAGCTGAATATGGTATAGCCGTCAGGTGTCCCTTTAGAACATGGATATGTTATAATATATTTTTTCAGTTATATTGTTAATTATCTAAAAATAGACACTTTTTAATTTATATTGTACATTCTAGAATGGGATAGACACTGTGGCTACAAGACTGCTAAGATTTTATCTCACTCCCTACTTGGGTACCCTTAGTACATGAGAGACCTTTTATTTTCATGATATAGGTTTATTATGTTGTGTTTCATGTAATTAGGAGTAATTAGAAAAGAACTAAGCCGATTCTTTGGATGCTAGTGGAGATCGCCATGGAGATTTTTTGTCATTATTTTATTTTTTATAATGTATTGTAAAGAATGATGTTTTGTTTAATGCTTTTGGTAATGTAACTTTACCATGTTATCCATACATTATTTGTATAAACTGGTGTTAGACACTCTTATTTAGATATATAAGAATTAATATTTTTCTAATTTATTATTTATATATATTTACTCTGATATCTCCTATTATTAATACTCTATAATGATATTTCCCAACTTTGATAAGATGGCGTGGTCTCATCACTATCACATCTCAAGACCCTCACTACTAGTTGTGTCACAACCCGCCATCTTTAAGATGAGGGAAAGGAAGGTAAGGTGCCCCGCCCTTCCATCATAATGATAAAGGATAGATAACAACCCTCAAGTCCCACCCTGAATAGGCCTAGAGCAGGGACTAGATCTAATGGTATATAATCTCACACAAATGGAACATGTTACCCTTCATATGAAAATGTGATCGGGATACAAAACAATAAAATCCCAAAAACATGAATGTAAAGGTAAAACAAAATATAAAACAAATTCCCATATTCATGTTTGAACGTAACTGGGACAAAAATAAAACAAAATTACTAAAAAAGTATGAAAATAGAAGAGACTATTAAGCAGTACAAAAACTACCCCGATGTCGCACTAGTGAATTACATCACCATCCTCAAAGTCCCCTTGGACACCTAAAAATAGTATTTCATACGTAGGGTGATTATACAAGTATACCCAGTATGAAAACTAAATCCACTCATGCATAAGAGGGGGAGCATAATAATTCTCCTTTGAGAATATAGTAGAACAAAAAATAAGCTACCAATGAATACGAACAATCCCAACCTTACGTAGGCACACTCACCAAATAACATTAGTCAAGAAATGTAGTAGTATAAGTACATTGACATTTGGGTACCCCACACCACTTTCCCAGTTGTAAACTGGTCATTCCTAATGTATAACATCTTGAAGCTACTACTCTTCCAAATGTATTCCCTCTACCAAAACCTACCCAAATACACCCATGCCCCTAACCACACACAAATCCCACCCACATACACTTGGTCCATAACCATACCACACATCTCCCTAATACACACTTGGTCCATAATAACCACACCTCTTGCTCGAGGACACCTGGGCATCATCCCAAAAGAAATTGAGAAAACAATAATTACCCACAAACACCTGATCCCCTGATCCAAATCAAACATGCCTGAAGGATCTTGGACTATGGTAAACCTCAAGACATTATAGATTTCGTAGATACACTCGATCTATAAGAAACCCGAATACGGTGTGAGGAAGAAGGTCAGTATCAAGCTATACATCGTACCACCACAATGTTGGGAAAGACACGCTCCTTCATGTAATGGAGATCTTCAACACATAGTGCTCAAAAAATGGTGGGGTACGTATATAAATAACAAGGAACCATATTTTATATATGTATTTGTAAAGAAACACTAAGCCCAGTGTAAGAGTCCCATAATAAACAACCCACTCATACTGAACCACATTGCTGCTACCTATGTGTAGAGACCCAAAGCTTGACGTACATGGAAAGTACATTACTTTTGATAAATACATAATACATAACAAAAACCAAAACCCTAGGACCGTAATATTTTAGTGTCTTTGGATACTCGGAACGAATTCTTCTAATCTTGGTGATAGATCTTCAACATCTCCCATAAAGAACTTCCACTTTTTGTTTCCTTACCTAAAACCTTTCTTTTAATCCTGGGGGAAAATAAAACATAAAATGGGTGAGCTAAAATTCTTAGTAAGGGTATGCATGGATAAAATAAAACATACCATAAACATTTGAACTTAAAAACATGAACATAATGTTTAAACATCAAAATATTAAGCAACGACATAAAACATGGAAGTAAATAAGTCATAGATCATAATGGAACATAAATCATGATAAAATAGAATGGGAATAAAACATGTAATTGTGACATACATTAAGTACATTTAATGATTTCTATAGTAGCCAAGGCATTGCTGCAAACACCATCATAGTGGACAAAGTCCCTTTGTGAATCGAGTTCACTCCTCATTCCAATCCTGTAATACTGATCCAGATTAACTTACCATTCCAACCATGTCTATCTCATGAGATATAAATCTTTACCCAATGAATTGGAGGGACATATAGGTCTCACCCACCTCATAATGAAATCATTCTTACTTGTGCCACAAAATAAACATACATCATTCATAATAACCCAATAAATAAAATGGGTTTTATAAACATCATCCAATCATCACATAATCCATATAAAAGAAATGGATATCATTTCATAATATGAATAGTCAAACCATGTAAATCATAGAGACATTATACTAGAAACATACACATATGAAATAATTTCATCTTAGATGGAAAATGGTTTTGATAAAACATTTGAAATGAATTATTGAGGAAAATATCTTTTCTTCGTCAAAATCATTTTCTTTTTAGAAAATGCCATGCACTTTTAAAATAAAATTATTTTGTTGAAAATAGGCATAAAATTATGTAGAGTAAGCTTCATGAAAATGAGGCATTATGAAACCGTAAAAATCTGTTCACACCGTATAAGTTAAAAATAACATTATCCTCGTACTTTTGTCAAAAAAGTCAAAAAAGTACCTCGTAACATAAACAAAAGAACGATTTCTTACATACCATGTAGTAAAATTCAAAAATTGGTAAAAAGGTATTTAAACTTACATGAAGAAACTTTTATTAAAACATGGACATGGATGATATAAATTAACCCAGTAAATACTTACGAATAAGCAATCTCGGATAAAAATGAGATTTGCAAAATTATCCCTTACCTTAGGTCCGATATGCTTCAAACCTATCCAAAACTCCTGTATAATGATTTAAATAATTTCCTAGACTTATTAAATAATAATATTAATTGTTATTATATCATATATGGTTCACTTATGACATTATATTACCCATTCTTTTGTAAATACATGTTAAAGTGGAATTTTGGGTAAAAACATTTCATTTGTCATTCGTGTTTTAACTTGCAATTATTCATATGATTACATATATCATGATTACTTACATCTAGAATGTAAAAAATGATTTATATATAATATATATTCAGAATGTACATATATATAATAGATTGATAAATGGATATAAATACACCGTTCATGGAGACGGTAGGCCGTACATACGCATGAATGCTGTTTTTGTTTCCTTATTGAATGGAATTAAGTAGATGACACAAATACATATATACATAAATCCAGTATCATTATTATGTCATATATTTCATGATTACTTATTATATATACTTTATAATCATTCTTGAATGGTTAACATGGAGAGTGAATCTCATCAAGTCGTGGAGACGGTAGTCCGTACGTACGCACGAGAGATGATATCATTCCCATGATCGTGGAATTGTAATTAAGTTTATATATAATATTACAGAATCAATATCCCTTTAAAATAATCATATATATTCATTACATTCACCATTATACCCATCCATGTAAGGTGGTGGTGGAAAATATATTACACCACGGCGTGGAGACGGTATTTCGTACGTACGCACGCGCGATGATTTCATTTTCCGAAGGATGGATAGATTGTGAAATATGGTTGTTTCATACTTATAATAGAATATAAGTATATTAGTGATACTGATGTTATTACTTCATATTGAAACAACTAAATAAGAATAAGTGGAAGAAGAAATAAATTTGAATGAATCGGTAATGGACATTACCTCAAAGTGGTTTTAGTAAGAGAGAGAGGAGGTGCCCTTTTATAAGGGAGGAGAGGGGTACCTTTGGAAAAACAAAAAATCTTATTTTATTATAAAGTCATATTCGGTTTTTAATAGCTCCAAATTGATTTATTTCTAAGATAAGGTGGGTATGTGTCTAAATCATCTCATAAAATAGAATTTAGACAAGTTTAGGTTTCTATTTTAACCTTATAATTTAGATTTAACTTTAAGTTAAATAATTTTACTTTTACTGTGTCTTCTTGTTTTCTTACACTATAATGTTAATAAACTTACTATAACAAGCCAAAAGAACCCCAAGTTGTTTATTATTAATATATATAACCTTATCTAAGTAATATTTACCAACCTTAGATTTTTAGGAATACAATAACAATTAATAATATAATATTTGTTTTAAAAACTATTTTATGTCAATTTTGACACTATTTGGTAATTGATTTTTGTGAAACTTATAACAGAATAATTAGTTCGAAAAAAGTTAATTAAATAAATACTAGCATGTGATATTAACCTAGAATATTATTGGAACTAATTAAAAGTCTCAAATTACATTTATTTGGGTATTTATAACATCAATTATGTCAATATTTCATTAATAAGATAATTATTGCATCATCTTTGTGTCATAAATAAATTAAATTATTTATTGTCTAAAAATTATAAATAAAATACGATTATGTAAGAAATATTTTTAGCTTTAAAATTAATATATATAGTCGAATTTATATTATGTATAACCCTATATTAAAAATGATTTACTTATTAAACGTTGATTTTAACTATTTTAACCCTTCCTTAAATAAATTAATATTAAATGTCCTAATCTAATCCCAGTGGGCCTAAATGGTCATATTTTATTCCTAAGGTTGTTTTTGGTCGCATTACACTTATAAAATAGAATTAGGACATGTTTTAGGGTAATAATAATAACATTTTTACCCTTAATTACCCTATTTAGTTTTAACCGTGGTAAAAAAAGTAAAAAAGTTACTATTCACCAAGAATTACTTTCATCTCATTGAACCAAATTTTAGTCCTTGATATTAACCATGCCTCTCGGATTTTCTAAATTCAATTCATAGAAGTGGTAAAATTTCATTTAAATGAAAAAGACGATTTTTTAACTACCACTAAGTGGTTTCAATATTCATTGAAAATTGCAGTTTTTCAGAAAAATACCAAAAATTCAGCCTAAGTATTATTTGATATTCCGAATTCAAATTGGATGTATATTTTTCCAAATTCAAAACATATAAGTGTAATTAATTAATTTTAAAATTATTTCCTGTGATCAAAACAAATAGCGTGTTTTTAAGAAACAATAACTATCAAAAGATTGAAACTTGTTTATATCCAATTTCAAAGTTAAATTAATTCCAATGAGAAACATTGGATTAAATGGTAAAAATATATTCTAATTGAACTTTAAAACCAATTAAAATGATAATCTATCCAAATAAAATATTGCGATGAAAAAATTTGTTTTTAATTAAAATATAGCGCGTTTTTACTATTCATTAAAATATGAAAGTTATCAGAATAATATGAAAATTTTATCCAAAGTAAATTTTTATATCCTTATTCTAAAGAATAATTTTATTTTGTCAAATTGAACTTATAGACAAGTCAAAATTTAAAGTGGGTGCACCATCAAAATGCAGGAAAACTGCATTTTTTTAAAAAATTCTTATTTTACTCGAAAAATGGATTTTGTTCTCATACCATGTTCTAGAAAATGTGTAAGATGAATAATAATGTTATAAAATTAAAAATTTAGTTAATACTATTCATAACGGCTAGTTCATAATAATATTATAAAAATATATCATTGTTTAGTAAAACTCGATATTGCGTACAACACACGCTATCGAGGAAGTCGTGATTGCGTGTAATGCAAGCCATGTCAGGGTAGCGTGTTGTGCAAGAATCCTATATTATTTCGTATAACATAATCCAACCATATTTCATTCATACATTGAATATATATATATATATATACACACTCCATGTTGCGTAGAATGACTATTATAAAACGAACTTGAAAATGTGTGTAACACAATCTAAGAATATTGTTGTATATACTTCAAGCTAATACAGTGTGTCGTATAGCACAATATAATATTGTTGTAACATAAAACACATGAAATCAAATAAATTAAAAATAATACTTGTCCTAAAATATCGGTTTGCTACATTCTACCCCCCTTAAAATGAATTTCGCCCTCAAAATTCGTCGGGTTTATACATGGTTTTCTATTTGAAAGTTTCTTTAATTGCAACACACATCGTAAAATTAAATACCAAAACTTAACATTTAAAACTAAAGTATGAAATGTAACGGTTACCCAAATTAACTAATCGCTGGGTTTCCACATAGGAGAACATAGTTGAAAATATGGATATGGAAGAAAAATCTAACCATCAAGTTCTGTTGGAGAGTGGTAAAGGACATGTCTATGAAAAAGCCAACAATCACAAAGCCATAAATTTGTGATGATCTAAGGTACCATCTGATTCTTCGGATATAAGACCACTAGGACAACATTTTTGGTTTTCAATATCATTTCCCAAAGATGAAAATTTTTAATTACAAGAAATACTTTCTTGATTTTGGTATAATCTCAATGTTGTTCGTGCTTTGAACAATTTCCACTTCATCTCTTAAAGAAATGAAGTTGAATTTTTTATTCGTGAAGTGTTAACAGATCCTGGGATAGAATGATGGGTCATTCCATCTGTTTCAAACAAAAGGTTAGAAAAAGTTATCAAACATACATAAGTCCATCTATTGTGTGGTTAATCATATATGGTTCCTAAAATAGACTTATACTTCATTTATCATACTGCTTAATAAAGTAAAACTAGTTTCTACTAAACAGGGACTTCTTGTAGGCCAGTGGTAGGTGATAAAGTCCAGTCGCACATCAGGTGTCGGTTCGATTCCCACAGCCTTGTCTGACGTGATGGGCTGTCGCCCATCCTGCAGGTTGTACTTTTTCTAAAACTACAATAATATAACATCCCATCAATAATATCGAAAAAAGTTCTATCCTTAAACGATACTAACTTATGTCCAACATAATCCCTTACAATATTTAGGCTTATCTAAAATACTACAGTCCAAGATCATAGTATAAAGAAAATTATTACTTGAAATGTCAGATAAAAATCACATGAATTCCATCATTTATCCCCCATATATCATAAGATATATCTTGTTGGTAAAATTAAAAACATGTAAATACCTTAATCATATATTCTCTTGAAAAATGAATACCCATTCAACTTTAGTGAAAACATGAATGTTGTTAAAATTTAACACTTCCCACATACCAAAATCCCAAAAATTCTATATACTCAATCCATAATATCACTTAGTCCTTATATCAGTCATGATATCATGAATACAATCAAACATCTCATTATCTTCTTATCCCTTCATTATGAACATATCATCTACTTTCAAAAAATATCTGGATAACCATTCATGGTTACCGGTACCATTAACCATATACTTTCAAATACTTTTGGAAAAACAATAGTGTAACAATCCTTAGATGATTCTTTATTCCATAGTACCATTAACTATACAACATAACTCTTGATAAACATACAATCATTCCACTGCCTTATTAAACAACTGAATGATCTTCAACACTTCTTTCATCTCATATATCATTTGTAGTATCCTCATCATCATCCACATAAATACTACCCATATGACCATGCTGATTCTCCTCATGAGATTTTCCCTTAGGGCATTGGTTTTCATAATTCCCATACATTCCACATTTAAAACATCTAATCAATGTTTATGTCATAGAAACACCATTATCCTTCTCCATGGTGTTAACCGAACCTTTTACTTTGCACTTACTAGATTTGCGTCCTTCTTTTCCGCACCCAAAGCATCTTCTAGTTCCTTTGAAACATTCTCCTTGATGCCTCTCCCCACATTATTTTCATGAGGGGAATTGAACTTTCTTTCCTCTATGATCATCATGAAACTCCATCTTTCTCTTATTATATGAGTCGGGATACTTACCAAAGTTGAGATTATTGATCATATTATGAGACTTCTGATTAGGCATAATAACAATGTTTGGACTTCCAAATCCTGTTTCATGAAAAATACCATTCCATTTTCCATCATATCCTCTATTATCATGAATCTTCCTATTTCTAGCCATTTTCTAAAACCGAAAAAGAATAGTGTGAGAGGAAAAAATCATGCTAGGGAAAACTACACAGTAAAGGGGGAGTACCCTCAATATCTAACATCTTATATTAAATTATAATATCGTTACCATAGTTTTAGGACTATATCTTATACATATACTTATCCTAAGGGACATCCCTATACATACCTTAGAAATATCTCTAGGAATCTCACTAACATTTTTGCATCCTAGTTTCCAAATGTTGATTAAAACATTCCTCTGATACCAACTGTAGAGACCCAAATCTTGACGTACATGGACAATACATTACTTTTTCAGAATACTTAATACATAACAAAAACCAGAACTCTAGGACTATAATAGTTTAGTGTCTTTGGAAACTTGGAATGTAATCTTTTAATCTTGGTGAAAGATCTTCAACATCTCCCATAAAGATCTTACACTTTTTGTTTCATTACCTAAAACCTTTCTTTTAATCTTAGGGGAAAATTAAACATAAAAAGGGTGAGCTCAAATGCTCAGTAAGGGTAAGCATGGATAAAATAAAACATACTATATACATTTGAACTTAAAAACATGAACATAATGTTTAAACATCAAAATATTGAGCAACAACATAAAACATGGAAGTACATAAGGCATAGATCATAATGGAACATAAATCATGATAAAATAGAATGGGAATAAAACACGTAATTGTGGCATCCGTTAAGAGCATGTAATGATTTCCATAGTAGCCAAGCATTTCTTCCAAGACCATCTTAGTGGACAAAGTCCCTTTCTGAATCGAGTTCACTCCTCGTTCTAGTCCTGTAATACAGAACTGGATTAACTTATCATTCCAGCCATGCCTATCTCATGAGATATAAATCTTTACCCAATGCATTGGAGGGAGATATAGTTCCCACCCATCTCATAATTAAATCATTCTTACTTGTGCCACAAAATAAACATACATCATTCATAATAACCCAATAAATAAAATGGGTTTTATAAACATCATCCCATCATCACATAATCCATATAAAAGAGATGGATATCATTTCATAATAATAAAAGTGAAACCATTTAAATCATAGAGACATTATATTTGAAACATACACATATTAAATAATGTCATCTTAGATGGAAAATTGTTTTGATACAACATTTGAAACGAATTATTAAGGAAAATATCCTTTCTTCGTCAAAATCATTTTCTTTTCAAAAAAATGCCAGGCACTTTTGAAATAAAAGTATTTTGTTGAAAATATTCATAAAATCAAGTAGAGTAAGATTCATGAAAATGAGGCATTATGAAACAGTAAAAATCTGTTTACGTTGTATAAGTTAAAAATAACATTCTCCTCATACTTTTGTCAGAAAAGTCAAAAAAGTACCTCATAACGTAAACAAAAGAAAGATTACTTACATACCATGTTGTAAAAGTATAAAATGGGTATAAAAAACTTTAAACATACATGAAAAAACTTTTATTAAAACATGGACATGGACGATATAAATAACCCCAGAAAATACTTACGAATAACCAATCTCAGATAAAAATGAGATTTGAAAATTTATCCCTTACCTTAGGTCTGATATGCTTCATACGTTTCCAAACCTCTTGTATAATGATATAAATAATGTCATTGACATACTACAGAATCGTATTCATTTTTATTATTTAATATATGGTTCACTTATGACTTTATATTACCCATTCTTCTGTAAATTCATGTTAATGTGGCGTTTTCGGTAAAATCGTTTCATTTGTCGTCCGTGTTTTAACTTGTAATTATTCATATGATTACATAGATCATGATTAATTACATCCAGAATGTAAAACATTATTTATATATAATATATATTCAGAATATACATATATATAATAGATCGATAAATGGAAAGAAATACACCGTTCATGGAGATGGTAGGTCGTACGTACGCATGAACGCTGTTTTCGTTTCCTTATAGAATGGAATTATGTAGATGACACAAATATATATATACATAAATCTAGTAGCATTATTATGTCATATATTTCATGATTACTTATTATATATACTTTATAATCATTCTTGAATGGTTAACATGGAGAGTGAATCTCATCACGTCGTGGAAATGGTTGTCCGCACGTACGCACGATCGATGATATGATTCCCATGATCGTGGAATTGTATTAAAGTGTATGTATAATAATACAGAATCAATATCACTTTACAATAATCATATATATTCATTACTTTTACCATTATACCCATCCAATTAAAGTGGTGGTGGAAAATAGATTACACCACGGCGTGGAGATGATATTCCGTACGTACGCACGCGCGGTGATTTTGTTTTCCGTAGGATGGATAGATGGTGAAATATGGTTGTTTAATAATTATAATAACATATATGAATATTATTGATACTGTTGTTATTAATTCATAATGAAACAACTAAATAATAAGAAGTGGAAGAAGAAATAAAGTTGAAAGAATCGGTAACAGACATTACCTCTTCTTTGAATCGCCTCTTTGAGACCTCCTCTTAGGGAACTAAAATTGGTCATTGAAGAATCCCAAGTCCTCTAAGATGTTTCTAGGGAAGTGGAGAAGTTAATTTTTCAGGGTTTTTCTGATCTTTAAGGCTCAATGTGGTGTGAGGAAGAGAGGGAGGAGGTTCCCTTTTATAAGGGAGGTGAGGGGCACCATTGGAAAAACTAAAAATATTATTTTATTATAAAGTCATATTCGGTTTTTAATAGATAAAAATTGATATAATTCGATGAAAAGGTGGGTATGGGTCTAAATACTCTCAACCAATATAATTTAGTCAAGTTTAGGTTTCTATTTTAACCTTATCATTTAAATTTAACTTTAAGTTAAATAATTTTACTTTTACCGTGTCTTCTGGTTTTCTTACACTATAATTTTAATAAACATACTATAAAAAGGAAAAAGAACCCCAAGTTGTTTATTATTACTATATATAACCTTATATAAGTCATTTGGCCGAACCTTATATTTTTATGAATAAAATAACAATTAAGAATATAATATATGTTTTAAAAGCTATTTTATGTCAATTTTGACACTATTTGGTAATTGATTTTTTTGATACTCATAACAGCATGATTCGTTCGAAAACAGTTAATTTAATCCATAATAACATGTCATATTAACCTATAAAATTAGTGGAACTCATAAAAAGTCTCAAATTACATTTATTTGTGTATTTATAACATCATTTATGTCAATATTTCATTAATAAGATAATTACTGAATCAGCATTGTGTCATAATTAAATTAAATTATTTATTGTCTACAAATTATAAATAAAATACCATTATGTAGGAAATATTTTTATCTTTATAATGAATATTTATAATCTAATTTATCTTATTTATAACCCTATATTAAAAATTATTTACTTATTAAACGTTGATTTTAACTATTTTAACCCTTCTTTAAATAAATTAATATTAAATGTCCTAATCTAATCCAAGTGGGCCTAAATGGTCGTATTTTATTCCTAAGGTTGTTTTGGGTATAATTAAACTTATCCAATAGAAGTAGGACATGTTTTAGGGTGATAATAATAACATTTTTATCCGTAATTTCCCTATTTACTTTTAACCGTGGTAAAAAAAGTAAAAAGTTATTATTCACCAAAAATTATTTTCATCTCATTGAACCACATTTTAGTCCTTGATATTAACTATGTCTCTCGGATTTTCAAAATTCAATTCATAGAAGTGGAAAAATTTCATTTAAATGAAAAATTCAGTTTTTTAACTACCACTAAGTGGTTTCACTATTAATCGAAAATTGCAGTTTTTCAGAAAAATACCAAAAATTCAGCCTAAGCATTATTTCTTATTACGAATTCAAATTTTATGTCTATTTTTCCAAATTCAAAAAATATAAGTTGAATTAATTAATTTTAAAATTAATTCCCGTTATCAAAACTAATAGCGTGTTTTTAAGAAATAATAACTATCAAAAGATTGATACTTATTTATATCCAATTTCAAAGTTAAATTAATTACAATGACCAACATTAGATTAAATTGTAAAAATATATTCTAATGTCACTTTAAGACCAATTAAAAAGATAATCTATCCAAATAAATTATTGTGATGAAAAAATTTGTTTTTAATTAAAATATACTGTGTTTTTACTATTCATTAAAATATGAAAGTTATCAGAATAATATGAAAATTTTATCTAAAGTAAATTTTTATAACCTGATTTCAATGAATAATTTTATTTTGTAAAATTGAACTTATAGACATTTCAAGATTTAAAGTGGGTGTTCCATCAAAAGGCGGGAAAACTACATTTTTTTAAAAAAATCTTATTTTACTCGATAAATGGATTTTGTTCTCATACCATGTTCTAGAAAATGTGTAAGATGAATACTAATGTTATAAAATTCAAAATTTAGTTAATACTATTAATAACGGCTAGTTCATAATAATATTATAATAATATATCGTTGTTTAGTAAAACCCAGTATTGTGTACAACACACGCTATCGAGGAAGGTCGTGATTGCGTGTAATGCAAGCCAAGTCAGGGTTGCGTGTTGTGCAAGAATCCTTTATTATTTCGTATAACAGAATCCAACCAAATTTCATTTATACATTGAATATATATATATATATACACTCAATGTTGCGTAGAATGACTATTATAAAACGATCTTGAAATTGTGTGTAACACAATCTATGAATAGTGTTGCGTATACTTCAAGCTAATACATTGTGGCGTATAGCACAATATAATCTTGTTGTATTATAAAACAAATGACATCAAATAAATTAAAAAGAATACTTATCATAAAATATCAGGTTGTTACAATATGTGTGCACAAATACACAACAACCATTGTCAATGAATTATCACAACACCTATTTTCGTCCAACAATTTCCCATTTATTTATTGGGGGTCCAATTTAAATTATTTCAGAACTACCTGGGGAAACTAAAAAGCAGAAAATCTACAAATGCCTCAGAAGGAGAAAAACATGATTGACTAGACACAACAACCAACCTAATGCCAACTATCATTCTTTAACGTTATAATTCAAAATCCTTTCATTGCAACCTATCATGATTCCCCACTTCCCAAACAATAACCAGATGTTGTCCAACTACACAATAATCCCATAACCACGTTGTAGTTACACTAACCAACATCGCTCAATGGCCAAAACACAACAAATCATGTTCCACTTCCTAAAATTCCATCTATTATTTAATTAACCAGTCTCTCATACTAGTAAATCAACACACCACACACATATTCCCACAAAAAAATCCCACAACAACTACCATTAAACCACATCCCCACTGCACAAAAATACAACTCCCTTCTCATAGAACCAACTCCCATGCCCACCCCTGTGACCATAACAGTGCTCCAAACAGTAGCACCACAAAACTCATACAATGTCAAAAAACCCCACATAAGAGAGAAACTAGCCACACCTATCAACATGATATATATTTGGATTTTTAAAACACTATTATATTAGTCCACTTGATAAATAAGGTTGATCAGAAAAGGGTTTTCATCCTATGGAATCCATTTACTTAACAAAGTATACATGATTAAGTAGATTACATGTTATGACCAATTACTAATCACCATAACAAAACAATTAGATCATCACCAATGTAAATGAAAGGATATAAAATGACCATTATTTTCAGAAGGCGTACAAATACAAAAATCCATAAAGAAACAAAGATAAAAAATAAAATAGGTAATCATTCATCAAACCACTCCTAGATCGTTATTTGATTGACTCAGTTATCTTTAGAAAATATTCCCTTCTTATTTATTTCTTATATAATGAAATGTATTCCCCTTTTTATAATAATGAATCATTTGTACACCCACGATACATGATGAAAAATTAATGATAGGTAGAAAAAATTCAAACTTGAAACAACAGATGACCAAAACTAATCCTTGCACTAAGAACATGGGATCACACGATTAATAAAGAATAACTCCATGATTACTGGGAATGAGGGGGCTCGAGCACATGCACATGATTTTTCTATGAAGGAAAACATTACTTCAACAAAGAGGGAATGTAAAACATACAAGGAAGGGAAGATCACGATTTTTAAGAGAAAGATTCTATATTAATGGAAGAACGACATAAAAAGACATTAATTGTGGAATCATTGTCAAGATCACGTGTTTTGAGGATCTTAAATACTCTGGAATGTTAGGATATTAAATATATACATAATATCCTTTTAAATTCCCTTAAAATATCCCAAACATTGATTTTAAACATAGTTAACATAAAATTAGATGTAAGAGGGGTGAAACTGGAAAACTGGGGAAAACTAAAAAAACTACAAAAAAGTCACCGATGGTTGAGTCACCGATGGGTGAGTCACGGATGATGAGCATCAATGGGTGAATTCCCGATGCAACCTAACAATGCAGAGCCACCAAAAATGATCTATTTACAGATCAACTTACAAATTCCTTGACCTACCAATGTCATGACATTCTAATTCCTTGACGTATTGGTTCCGTAACTAACTAACATGAATGCTCTTAATTGAATGATGCTAATGCCTCTGACTCATCGATGATGATGCCAAAAAATCAACTATTTTGATTCCCTCGACTCCCTAATACAATGAAATGTCGACACACTAACATTCTGATGTACCCACATGCTGACACACTGACTTGCAAACTTTGACTCCCTGAGTCACCAATAAAAAAACGAGAAAAACTAGAAATATAGAGAAACCTTAAAATGAGCTACAATTACAAACTAGAACTCCCTAAACATTGTTTTTTCCTAAAGAAATAACTAGGGTAAATCCGGGTTATTACATCAGATGCCTCTTGAACTATTCTCACCTTCAAGAATTCAAAATTGATCCAGATGAATAGGGGTATAATGAACCATCCCTTAAGATACCTCTTAGAAAAAAAACCACCTTGTGTTGTTCGAAAATTTGAGTTAAAACTCTGACATCCCAAAACAACTCCTTTTCATCTATCTCCTGAACAACTGTATAAACTCTATGGTTCAAAGACCCTAAAAAACCACAAAAGACCAAAAGTCACATTTTCCAAACACATGGTTTAAGGATCTCCATCTTCCTTGTCAAGATATGATCTGATATGGCCATAACTAAATCTAATGAAAAAGTTTAATCACATCCACATTAAATAGTCTTGATTAGGGATCAGGTCCTCCCCTCCATATAGTCATTACTTTTCACACATATTTAGAGAAAATGGAAATAACTCATCTAATAATGAACAAGGACAAGCCTCAAATCATAAAATGAAGCACAAAAGTAAAACACAGAAAAAAAAACAAAAAATAGTTCCTTGTACTATGCACATATCTATCCCTACCACTCCCATTTAATCTCCTTGAGGACACCATGCTTATAAAACACATAAACCAAAGGAATGGTCCATCAACACATCACCTTCTCCCCACGATCCTTGATTCTTACAGGTTTCTCCACGAAAATCATTTCATCCTTGATATCCATCTCTCCGTAGTCAATGAAATGGGAGTCAACATGTAGTTACCAAAGTGGATAAGAGACATGGGAGATGTTGTAGATATTCTCCAATCATGGTGTAAAGACCAGCAGATATGCGACCTCACCATATCATCCCTAAAACTCGAAAGGTCTGATGAAACTGGAATAAATCATGATTCCCTTACAGAACCTTCGCTACCCAAATTAAAGAGGAACCATCCGGAAAACATTTTTCCCATCCTTCAACTCTATTGGTCTCCACATACAATAAATTTATGAATTCTCTCGTCATGTGCTACCTCCATCCTCTCATGCATAATATGATCCTTCTTCGTTGTACTATGCACCACATCTGGACCAAGAGCAACTGATTCTCCAACATCTATCCAACACAAGGATAAATGAAACAACCTCATGTATGGATCATATAATGGTTCCATTCCAATGGTAGAGTAATAGATATTGTTTTAAGAAAACTATACCTGGGGAAATTGTTATACCCATGATCCTCCAAAGTCTAAAACACACACCTATAACATGTCCTCCTACATCTGGATGGTCCACTATGACATTCCATCTGTCTAAGGGTGGAAAGAAGTGTTGTGGTGTAACTAGGTGCCAAAGGAATGAATCGACCTCCTCCAAACTCATTTAATAATAAGTGTATCCTTATCGGAGGCAATGGATCTTGGAACCCCATGCAACCGCACCCCCTCATCCACAAACATTTGTGCTAAGGCATCCACTTCACTCGAATCCTTAATCACCATGACATGAGATGGCATCATCAAATTTTACACTACTACCCAAAGAGCATCACATCCTCCCTATTTTATGGGTAATCATGTAAGAAAATCCATCGGGATGTCATCCAAATTCAACTTTGGAATGCCTAAGGGCAGCAGTAGACCATTGAGAACATTGTGCCCAACCGTCACATTCAATCACAATACAAAACACACCACAAACTCTTCCACTACCCACTTCTCCCCATGCCTCCAAAGATGTTCCCTCAAGACTCAGTACATTTTAAAAACACTTGGATGCATAGCTAGGGGTGAGATAAGGAACTCGCATTGAAATCCATCATTCATTTACAGTAAGATAGATATCTTCCCATGGAACAACATTTGATTCTGACTATCCATCAACCATATCTCAAGAGTATCACACTGGATATTGCGATCAGGCATCACTTTAGTATCTTGGTATCCCCACTGATACTACTACACCTTCTATATAAAGGAATACGAGACTATCATTTGGAATAGATAGCCTCTACCACTATCCAATCTCACATCTAGATTCAAAGCATCCAACTCTTCCATTTCATTCCACGCATCCATGAATTCTTGAACTACCTCCTTTTGTGACTTCTTTCTTTAGGAATTGGCCACAACGTTCTCATTTACTATGGTGTATGAGATCTCAATGTTGTTATCCTGAGGAGACTCCAACACCCTTCACTAATGAAAGATCAGATATTGTTGGTAAAATATATATCTCAAGCTCTTGTGATCCACGAAGACCAAAATGTGATCCCCAATAAGGTAATGGTGCCAAAAAATTAGATTGAACACGAATGCTACATGATCCATATCAAGGGTTGCATAGTTATGTTCGTGAAGACGTATCTTCCTAGACCAAAAAGAGATTACTCACCACTGCCACATCAGCACAAATCCCAATCCTAGACCAAAAGAATTATAGAACACCTCGAACACTACCACATCTTCTAGAAAACAAATCTCTATGTGACTAAATAGATTATTCTTATTGTATTGGAAATATTCCTAACACTTCTCACTCTATATGAAGGCCTGTTATTTTCCCGTTAAGGCTGTCAACTGAGCCAAAACTCGAGAGAAGTCAGGTACGAACCACTAGTAATATCCTGATAGTCCTAGGAAGTTCACCTATTGCATCCAGAACTTGAAATTGAACAAATTATCATCGAGATAGTGGTGCTTGAGGACATCTAAGATATTCCTCAGATGCTCTATATGATCATCCTATGACCTTAAGAAGACCTTGATATCATTGATAAATAAACCAAAAAACTAGCCCATGAACTCATGGAAAAAAGATTTCAGGAGGCCAATGAACATGACAAATGAATTAAAGAGACCGAAGGGAATGACCACGAACTCGATGTCCCCATTCCTACATCTGAAAGTGGTCATTGTGCTGTTTTCCTCCTTTACCCTAAAATGTTGACATCCAGACTGATGATTGATCATAGAGAAATGATCTTCTCCATTTAACTGCTCGAAATGATCAATGGTAATAATGAGAGGGGAACAGTTCTTTACTGTCACCTGATTCAGTATTCGGTAGTCTATGTAGATTCTTATACCAACATCTTTCTTCTTTATTAACAAGACTGAAGCACCCCACAGTGACACATTCAGCCAGTTAAAACCCTTATTCATAAAGTGGTCAACATGAATCCATTTATCTCACAACTCAGAAGGTTCCATTCTATAGGGATCCGTTGAAATCATATGGGAACCTTGTACAAAGTCTATCCCAAACTCAATGTCATGTCAAGGGGTTATGGTCAGAAAAATCATTATAAAGAAATCCAGTAACCCAATGAACACTCCTAGAACCCCCACGATCTATGTGTCTACTGATCCCATGGACATCTTGGCTGTCATGGAGGAGAGAGGTTCTACACACTGACTTCCCACTTGACAACTCCGTTCACCATCAAAAGATATGATTTGGAAACCCATATATGATACCACAAATACCCTCTTGAAGAAATTGATAATAAAGTGCATTCATAAAAACAAGTTGACACCTTAGATGACATTATACAACTGTATCTATAGAAAAAGAATATCCCACTAGACTGATGCAGCCCCAACATCAGTCCACATCCTCGGGAAACATATAAAAAACTTTTCTGACCACCAACTAAAATACTCAACTCTAGGGGAATGGAAATTATCTATATTTCTAGTCCCAAAGAATGCGCTATACAAGGTGAAAAAATTAGTGCGAGGATCCTAAATCAATAAATGTGCAAGAAAGAGTGGTAAATAGACTGATCGTGCCTTGAACGACCTACAGACCAGCTAGAAATGTTGCCTCAACAGAGTGAAACTACACACACCCTTCTCCCCTACCCCTCTATTGTCGATTGCCTACCCGACCATGCCCTAGTTGAAGGCTTTGAGGATCACCTTGATGTCAGATCCTCCAGTACCATCTACCCTTAATGGAGTGAGAGCTCACTTCCCCTATTGTTGGAAGGCCCTTACCATCCAGTACCACTGCTGGGGTGGGAGATGAACCTACCCACCCCGCCATACTACACTCGAATTGGTTACTAGTTATGATGATTTCTATGAACTCCATAGAAAAATAATCTGAGTCTCATACCTAAGGGGAAATGGAGAGGTCTATGAGATTCGAACTTGAAATGATGAGGCCTACTCCCTGATGGCCGAAACCTAGAAGGACCTAACACCGAAGAACTGATACTAACTACCTTACACTTTAATGAACTCACCTGACTCCCCTCATAAAGCACACCTCCAAGTGAGTACATCAGTTCCACTACCTCATCCTTCTTCCGAACCTCAATGTATTTTGGTTAATTAAATGTAGTGACAACATACTAAATGAATGGTCGGAGTGAATCCTCAAAGCATCTTTCTCGGGACACCTAATCGGGAAATATATCTTGTGAGAAGAAAAGGAGATCCTTTAACTTGATACTTAGTTACCTTAATGACATACTCCCATGCTAGAGGGAGAGTAGCCCCTGCCTTATCTCGAGCATCATCGTGGAAGAGGGGAATTCTACTTCGAACTCCTTCTCAAAATCCGCCCATGATACATCAGTACCATTCCTCTCCCAAAGGTAAAGAATCTACCAATAATGTGGTGATCCAAACATCTTTATCATTATGAATGTTACCAAGTACTCCATTAGATCACAAATCAAGGTGTAAGTGATTGTCATCTCTTCAAACTAGCTCTATGTCTCTGTTTGAAACACTGCCTTCATTCTTCCCCACGGTCCGCCACTAGAAATAATAAAGTGTCTTATTCAACAATTCAACTTCCAAATCTTGATCATACCTCAATTGATCAACAATTGTAGCATTATGATCCTCAACTACTCATACCACACATGAGTGACGTCTGAGTTCCATATATGAAAATGTAAACAACGAACTCAAAAGCACAAGTAGTATATAAATTTATCTTTAGGATTTATATTATTTATTTATTTAAATTAAATTCCCAAAACAAACAAGACACACAATAACATAAATCATTATGAAATATGAAACATTCATAGGGTATTTACCCTACAAAATTTGTAGCCTCACATTGTCGTTCAGTAGGTCCAGAGTCCTTACATCAGACCACACGGGGGGATAATATCCCATGTTCTAGTTGGTTTTACCTATCCTATTTCACACACGAAGAATGTCTAAATTCATTTCCCTAATACCCCATAGAATCATCACATTTTATAACTTGGAACTGCATCTTATCTCTGAGCCCCCTATGAAACAACTTTTTAGTGACCCGACTTCTTCATGATGAGGGAAGGAAGAGAAGGTGATCCACCCTTCCGTCATCAAGATGAAGGACAGAAAATGACCAATGAGTCCCACCGTCAATAGGCCATGTTGTGATGACTTAACAAATGGACATATAATGTCACACAAAATAGAAGGTGTTACCCATTTTATGAAAATAGGATTGGGAGATAAGATGGTAAAATCCTAAACAATACCAATGTAAAGGTAAAATAAATCCAACAACTATTCCAATATGCATGTTCAAATGTAACTATGACAACAATAAAATAGAATTACTGAAAAAAGTCCCAAAAGAAATTACAATAAGTAGAATCATAAAAACTATATGGATATTGAGAAAGTAATGTTTAGCACTGTCGTCAAAGTCATCCAGGAAACGTGAAAATAGATTTACATACGTATGGTGAGTATACAAGTATACCCAGTATGAAAACTAAATACACCCATGCACATGTGGGGGGTCATTCTAAGGCCCCTATGAGAAAACATTAGAACCACTAAACACCTACCAAAGAATTCAAACCAGGACAATCTAAACAAGTCACAATCACCAAATAACTCATGACAAGTATACTAGTAGTATAAGCGCATCAACATTTGGTACCCTGCACCACATTCCCAATGGTTAAATACTCATTCCTAATGGATAAAGTCATGATACTACTAATCTTCCAAATGAATTACCACTACCGGAACATTCAATCACACATATGGGCCTCAAAACGCCCAAAAATCATGCCCGTAGACACCTAGGCCACAACCACATCACACATATCGCCTGCAAACACCTGGTCCAAAAAAACTACCCCTCTCACCTGAAGACACCTAGGCCTCATCCCAAAGACACTTGGGAAGACAATCCTGGACCATGAAAAAATTATTCTTTCATCTATAACAAACCTTCTCGAAGGATGATGGACTATAGTAAGCCTGAAGACATTAAAACCTTCTTTGATATGCTCGAGAAGAAAGAACCTAGAAGAGGGAGTAAGGAAGAAGGTCAGTAACGAGCCATCCATCCTCCCACCAGGATGTTGGGAATGACACCCTCCTCCATGGAATGGAGGTGTTTGGCACAAAAATTCAACAAGGGTGGGGTGCATATAGAAATCACAAGGAACTATAATTTATATATGTATAGGTAAAAAAACACTCATCATAACCTATAGGTCCCCACAACAAAAAACCAACTCATACACAACCACATTGTTGCTAACCCAATATGCACAACCAAAAAATAACCACTATCAACGTATAAACCCAACCCCTCCTTTCATCTAACCATTTTCCATTTATTTATTAAATGTACACATTAATTTATAACATCACTACCCAGGGAAACTATTATACACAACATCTGCAACCACCATTGGTGTCAAAGAGCCTAATTAACTACAAATAGAAACCAACCTATTTCCATTCTTATGTATTTAAATTTATACCGCAAAATCCTACCCTCGCAACCAAACCTACAACCCCACTTCCCAAATAATTCCCAAATGCAGTCCCAGAACCAAAAATTCCTATAACAAAATTGTAGTCCCACTTCTCAATGTTGTTCAATGACCACAAAAAAATAGGGTTGTTTTTCTACCTACAAGTCCATCCATTCTGAAATCAAACATTCTCTCAAATGAGATACCAACTGACCACCCACACAACCTCACAAACAAATCCCACAACAACAATCATTAAACCAAAACCCTGCTACACACACATACCACTCCCTTATCAGAGAACTAACTCCCATTCCCAACCATGTACCCATAACCAGGCTCCCAATAGCAGCACTACATAACTCACACAAAGTCACAAAACCCAAAAGAACACATAAAACGACCACACCTATCAAGAAGAGATATATTCATATTTTTAAGCATTGTAAATTAAGTCCATGTGATAAACATGAGATATCACATAGGAGTTTTAATCCTAGGTAATCCATATAATTAACCAATCTTATGTGATTAATCAGATGCCATGTTATTTCCAATTATCAAACACCATAACAAAACAATTAAATCATCACCAGTGTGCAAGAAAAGACCACCAATAACCATGATTTTTAGAAGGCATACAACCATAATTATCCATAAATAAAAAAAGATAAAAAATAAAATAGGTTATCAACCATCAAACCACTTCAAGCCCATTATTTGATTTACATCATTTTCTTTTGATCATATTACCTTATTATTTATTTGTTGTTTTAAGAAAATTATTCACCCATTAATAATAAGGAATCATTTTTACAACTACCCCACAAGATTACCAATTAGTGAGAGGAAAACGAAATACCTACTTGAAATAAAAGGCAGCCAAAACACTTCATTGCACAAAGAATATGGGATATTGCAAGTAGCAGTGAATAAATCCAAGAAAACTAAGGATGAAAGGGATCTAGAATATGCACATGACGTTTCTAGGTAGTAACATATTATGAGCACCAGGAGGGAATCAAAATTAAACAAGGGGAAATCACATCTTTGAAGGGCCAAAACCTATATAAACTGAAGAACAGTTTCAAAATACATTAATTATGGAATCATAGTCAAGATCATGTGGTTTCAGTATATCAAATCCCATAGAATGTTAGGATATCAATTAATAAATTAATATCCTCTGAAACACCCTTAAAAATGCCACAATAAGGCATTAAACTTAGTTTACATCAAATAAGACGTTAGAGGGGTGAAACTAGAAAATTAGTGAAAACTATAAAACATACAAATTAATCACTAATGGGTGAATCACTAACACTGAGCCACATAATTGTTATTTACCAATGTGATCTTCCAAAGTTGAGCCACCGATGCTGAGGTACCAATGCAACGTCCAACTAAAACCTTGACCTACTTACACCTTGGCCTACCAATGTCCTGACATATCGACACCCCAACTCATTGACAATGAAGCTCCTGAATCCCCGATGCCAACACCTCTGACTCACTAATCCCAACACACTCGACACACCGAAGCTAACACCCCTTCCTCACTGATGCACTAATATGCATATTCCCATGCCTTACTGATGCACTGACATGTTGACATAGATAAATCCGGGCTATTACAAGTCGGTTATCTTTAGAATATGAGGATACATTCTTGAGTCCATGTGACCCACCGGTATAGTTACCATTTTTATGGAAAACCAAATTGATACATTACAAATATTAAAATTCACCACCTAATTTGATGTTAAAATGATTGAAAAATGTTTTTAATAAAATCTTAAATCATTTCTCTTTCGATTGAATTTTATTTTCTGAAACCATTTTTTGAAAAACTTTTTTACCATGTTTATGTAAATTTTTTAGAAATGATTTACTTGATTAATTATTAACAAAATTTTCAATTTACTAATTTTTTGAAATCTATATTAAAGTCTCTTTTATAACATTTCCCCTTATTTACCAAAAAAGTTACTGAAGTCAATGTTTTCATGATGAGAAGGTTATTTTCCCCAATAATGTTATTAAAAATAATTTTATGTTATTTATATTCATCAAAAGACAACAACCCTTTTTTTAAATTTAATATTAGGGGGATATTGTTTATTGATACCATACTAATTATTCCTCTAGATGGTTTATTGTTATTTTAACCACAGAAAATACTAAAATCCAATTTATCGATTTTTATTTTTTAGTCATTAATATTGAAAAAAAATCATCACCTTCTTATGATCATTTTACAAAAAATATCTCACATGTATCAAAATTATTTAAATTTGATATGTTTATTTCTAAAAAAGTACATCATTTATATACCCAATTTAAAGCATTGAATGTTATTTTTTTCTGGGAAAATATTGATAATAATGTATTCTATAATCAATATAGAAAATTATTGATAAGTAATATTATTCATGAATTAAATTGATTATTAGATATACATGCAATGATTTCGAAATGCCATTATGGGAGTGGATTTGAATTATATAAAACATCGACAAATTAGTAATATCATGAGATGAATTAGTTTTCTAGCCTTAGTTGAATGGGTTTTAGGTGTATATGTACCCACAAGTTCCAATCCACCTTGAGGATGGTCATGATTGTTAAATACTTTAGGATCCTGGAGACCATGGATTCCAATAATTAAGCAATTCCATCATTGAGAATAAAATATTTATTATCTATGATATTTTCACACTAATATTACCAATGATGAAATTTAGTCTTAGTTTATATATTAAATGTCATGCCTTTTTATTAATTTATCATTCAATTTTGATTATTCCTTATCTAGTTATTATAGTCATGTTAATTAATAAATAGAATATTTATTGTGTTATTTTTCTTTCCATATAGATTATTCATTATCTAATCATGATATTAAAATTATTTTAATATAATCATAATTTATTTATCTACATTTCCTTTTCATTTATGCTTATTAATCTATGATAACATCTATTATTCCTAACCCTTACAAAATTTTTATCTCAACTTTATTTGGTTTCCATTATAATTAATTATATAAATAGTGTTTGATATAAGGATATAGAATAGTGAATAATGGTATTATATAAAAAAATATGTTGTAATTTTTTTAAATGTTATATAGGAATAATGTAAGTATTTTTTAACCTTGTATACAAAACATTAAAATCATTCAAGATGTTATTACTTGTATCATAAGACAAATTAATAAGGAATACATCAACTCTGGTTTACTGGGGTAATGGTTTTTAGAAAATAGTATTTTCTTGACTCAACGTAGTTACAGAATCCATGTGGTTTATCTCAACTGAAGTTGTTTTAGGAAACCATGTTTATTATCTCAAATTAAGGGAGTATTATATTCTTGTCACATAGATGACATTATTCTCATCACATAAAGAATAGTAGATCTATATCCTCTCACATAAGGGGGATCATGTCTTTTTTATGCTGTTTGCTTCAATAATAATACAATCAAAATATAAGGTAACCATTTATCATTTTGTAAATAATGATTATGTTTATGTATGTTGGTATTGTAAAAAAAAGTGGAATCTTATATATAATAATGAATTAGGTATCTAAACCCATATTTTTAGATGTGAATAGAATATGTTCTGGTGATGTGACTTGTTTATGTATATATACATTATATGGTATAGAATATTTTGTTATAAATGGGGTTATAAAAATGGATTTAGTGGTCCTAAATAATATGATTCCATGATCACATATGGGAGTGAAAATGTTATGCAGAAGGATTATGGGTTTTTAAATTAAAGTATATATTGGTTTATTTACACATTACATAAGACTATGACAGAAGGGAGGAAATGAGAGTTTTCTGGTCCCTCTAAATTTTTTTCCTTCATGAAGTGTTCATAAATGAGTTGATTGATCATGGCTAGGGACCATTATCACAAGTCTTAAAATCATTGTAGGAGGACACCACGTCACAATAAAATTAGGAGCCTAAAAAATAGGGGCATGGAATACATAATGACTTACTTAAAAGAGGAATATAATGGGATTTTTGTGAGTTACCTCCAGAAGCATGGGGAACCATCCTCGAATTGTTTAAATAGGGGTCCTATAATAAAGAATTTTCCATCATAGAATGCCTCTATGAATCCATTCATGGGAATAATTTAAAAAATATTGACCTCCATATTTGTTTATCATGTTGTTTCCTTCAAGGAATACCATTAAAATAAATATATATATGACCCAACTATATTTTTTCAATTAGTGTTATGTTTTAAATTTCCTATATTTTTTTATATAGATTATGAGGTAAATGGTTTAAGAAGTATATAATTATTCTAGATTATATGCCAATAATGAATTATGTTTCCCATAAGTGATTCTCCTTTTTTCTAATAAATTTTACTATATATCTAGGTAGTATTTTTAAAAATACATTGATATATTAGAATAAAAAACCAAAAAGTGTACTCCATAACAAATAATAAATGTTAAGAGAAAACATGAATTTTTTTAAAAGAACTACATGATCATGTAATATGATTACTATAAATCTATAAACATATTATGGTCAAGATAGAAGTAGAATACTGGGATTTATTTTTATAGGTACATTTAATTAAATCATTCATAGAGATACCTTATGTCCATATAGAAAATATGTACCTAAGAATGGAGTACATGTCCATGACGGACTCCCAAGGTCTTACTAAAAAGAATCCAATTACTTGTGATTTTATGTTTTTCATATTTTGATTCCCATTTCCATTAATTTCAAATTTATCTCAATATAATTTGACCAAAATATTTGATTCTAGTTTTTTTGATACACATGTGGTCAAATCAAATTATAAAAAAGGATTAATTCCCCAATATACCCTATTTACCATGTACAAGTGGTTTATGGCCAATTTTTATTACTACACCCTCAAAATGTTTTTATCTTGTCTCAATCCTATTCATTAGTTATTTTGGAAATACATGACATAATATATGTTGGAGGATCTCAATACCACATCAACATTATGGGAATAATATTTATTTAAGATTGAAGAATATTAAATGAGAATTACTAGTAAATTATGAGACACCATTCATTTATTCTTTGATCCATGGTATACAATTATCTTTTAATTAAAATATTTAAATTTATATGGGGACTATATCATTTCTTCTATGAAAATGTACATAGAACATAATATATTGACATCAAAATGATTCCACTAATATTTCATTCTTTCATAATGTATGTAGTATAATTTTAATATTACATAGACAATGTTTTTATATTAATTTCATATTTAGAAGAATTATAGATTTAACATACCAAGGACATAATATCTTTCCATGTGATTAATCAATATAATCATTAGACTTTTATTTATAGCTAGACCCTTTATAATAGATAATAAATTCACCACATATCCTGTAACAATTAGAATTATGTTTTCTTTAACAAATGGGTATTTTTTTGTTAGTGATTATAAAATTGAAAATGATCTATGGTTGTGTTTAGGATAAACAATTTGATTTTAATATAGAGTACTCAATGTATAGCCACTAAAATGGGGAATAAAACACAGCAAGAGTTTGGAGAATGTTTAAATTTATAGATTATTCTAGGAGAGTTATATTTAAATTTAAATTTTTTTATTGAGAATAATATCCAAGCCTCATACAATATTAGAAAAAGAATCTCATATAGATCAATATATTAATTATAATAGAAATACATCAATGGAATAATATTTTTCAAAGATGAATGAACAGAGTATAAACACATGGATGAAAAAACAAAAAATTTGTTCATTTTTATTTTATTATAGGATCAAATATACACAAACATAATTCCATTAACTGTTATTGGATATGATATCTGATGTATGAAAATTTGGTCATTTAACATAAACTACATTTAGAAGTATATAGGGTCATATTGGATATAAAATTGATTATTAGTTTTATTATCCAATAGATTTTGTGATATTATATTAGGTTTATGGTGAAATAGGTTTTTCTTTAATTATGAATAATTCATTGAATTAATAAGGGTGACGAAAAATTGATTTTAATGGAAAACCTTATACTAAATTATAAATCCTCATTATTAAGTGAAAATTTTATAAGGTTATAATTATTATATTATATTCCATTTAATGAATGGATTTATAAAAAGTAATATTAATTTATTTATTTTAATGTCAATAAATATGGACCTTGAACGTAACATGTTTTATCACTGAGTAATGTTGAAATAGATGTCGCTATGGATTAAAATATTAGAATCTTAACTCAATGAATTTATCTTTCATTGAAGAGTATCTCAATTAACTGATTAATATTATTAATCGAAAATACATATCTATATATCAATGGTTTATATTAGTATAATATACATAATATTTTATAGAAAATGTGTATGATGGATGATGAGTAACATCAGGTGTATTATACTGTACATGTATTATTGGATTGTAGAAAGTGTAAATGAAAAACTAATAATTTACATTTTCATTTATATTAGAAATAATATAAAATAGTTTAACCAATAGTAGTAGTGGGAAAACCCACATATAGTCCACGAATAGTGCATGGGGTTTGGACCAAGAATATTAGAGGCGATTTTTTTATTCGTGACATTTCTTTGAAATATGTTGAGAATGTTTTCTTATTTTTATATTAAATGAAGAAATAATCAATGTTTTTTAATATTTCCAATAGTAGGTGAGTGAGAGAAAATTTTAGAATTAGTATATATGATGGACTATTATATATTATGATTTATAGAATTAGTAAATGTGATGACATACTATTCTTTTGGAAATAAAATTCAACAAAAAAACTATGTCAAAATAAATCTGTTGATGCTTTTGTGTTATAAAAGTATACAACATCATTAGTCACAAATATCAGATGACGTAGGGGATTTAAATATTTTGATATAAATTTATTCAGTTGTACAATGTTAACAATAAAAAATTCATTGGAACTTTACTATATAGTTACTAAGGGTAAATATCTTGAATTAAGACTATTTGTTGTTTATAAATTGTTATAGAATTGTGAAAGCGTTGTTTTCAAAATTCTTAAAAGAGAAATATCAATTTTTATGATTTTTGGAATGAACTATAAGTATATATGAATATATGTAATTATAATTTAATTATAGAAAAACTATTTTAAAATTATACAAAGTAGAATAATGTTGTTGATGATAAAAATGATGTTGATGACTAATGTTTTTAGGAAAATTCTAAATTAGATGAAGTTCGGTAAGGGACGATTTTCAAATGAATGCGTCAGAATTATTTTACACACTGTCAATTAAAAATAATTGTTTTCTATTTATAATGTAAAAGTTGGTTAGTCATGATATAGTGATTTTTTTATAAATATCATTGGTTATAGGTGGAAATGAACAGTGAAATTTGATATAAGTCATTGAGTAGAGGAATATTGTATAGAAATACTTATGAGAAGTTCTAAGAATGCATGAAAATAGTCATTTTAAACAAATTTTCTAGATGTATATTTTATAATTATTTAATATAAATGAATTCAATGGTATAATTTTTAAGTAGTTAGAATTTGATTATATTTTGTTTATAAAGACATTAAATGTGATGATAATGTAATGATCATTGATAGATAAAAATATTAAGACTATATAACTTTACATTCTTTCTTAGATTTATGAAATTCATATGGATGGTGTGATTGAATAATATTACGATAATATTCATGAATACTAACAAGGAATTGATAAGAGTCCATGAAAGTTATATTCCACGAGGGATGTGGATTTTAATTTTTCATTAAGATGAAAGTAAAATTAAAATCATTCAATTATTTCAAAGTTTAAAATTTGAAAATTGGATTTTATAATTATAAAAAATTACAAACCCATCATGGATTAAATATGATAATGTTCTGTACAAACTAATTCATATATATATATATACAAGATGTAAATTTTACTAGAAATGTTATAGCAGGAAATCACATCTAATTAATATCATAGTTTGTTGATAGTATGTTGGTAACCAAGTAGTTTTGATTATAGGTAATAAGTATATCTCCCAAAAAAACATTTAAATAATAAGGAATCAGATGAAAAAGTAAGATAAATTATTTATATATTTTCATAAGGAATAAAATAATCATTTTAAACTAAATAAAAATAAGATAGTCAAATCAGATGAATATGAACTTTAATGGGTGTTTTGTTTTGGAGTAAAAAGTTAATTTTCATTCCTAAATATTGGTAAAAAGTGAATAAAAAGTGTTTTTCAATAAAATAATATGTGAGAAATTAAAAATATCATTTTAAAAATATGTTGATCCTGTGTGTGAAGGATTATAATTTTTTTAGAATAATATTTGTCATATTTTATCAATGAGGAATTCATTGTTATTGTTGTTTTCTAGTAGAGAAAATTAGTTTTAATAATATTCCATTTCATGATTTGACCACAAATAATAATTTTTTTTATTCCAGATTGTTTAGTATTGGATTATTTCCAATACATTTTAAGGATTATCTACTCTTACTATGTAGTGATCCATTTAAATACTTGTGTTCATTAAGAATGTGTTGTATACACATTTTCACTAATGTTATAACTATTTAACTAGTATAAAATTTTGTTTCATATGAATGGGGTTTCATAAGGAAATATCACTAATTCAACTCCTCCCCATCTCAAGCATGACATTGATCTATTTGGGTCATTTCATGTAGTATACACGGAAGGATTCCCATTTTTTACACTTTAATGAAGTTTGATGACAAGATATGAATCAATGGATGTTCAAAATTTTGTGAATTGTAACAGTATTTCTATTTTTAATGGAGTAAACAATCATATTTTGAATGATATAATGTTACATTTCTAATGTCATTCGATTTTAATGTTCATTATGTTTCTACATATCAATTTATTTCTCTTATTGATAATTTTCCCCAAAAAATGATGAAATTAAAAATTTATAAAATAATTGGAGAGCTCCAAATGTTATACATGCCACACTCTATGAATAGAATTTTATTATAGATAAAGGATTTTAAAAAACTATATGAATATTGGTGAATATGAAAAACATATATGAAGAAAATATATAATTAGAGAAGGAAAACTTTATAAATATGGAGGTTTGCGAATGAATATCATAATTAGGGTGATTATAAATATGTTTTTGAATTCTTTACAAGGGTTACTGACTATGTAATCTCCATGGGATGTACTTGTGAGAAGTTGGATTTTTCAACAATTTTGATTAAATTTATTAGGAATTATTCATAATATATTTCAAATAAAATATTCATCTTTATATAATAGAAATTATAATTTTTTTATAATATATACATAACACTAATCACTTACAAAATTAGAAAAAAAAATCTATGAAGAACAAGGAAAATGATGATAAAAATAGTTTTCTAAAATCTGTTAAGTGAGGAAAATATATTAATGGTAAAATAGATTAATATGATTGTGAATCTGACACAGAATATGAGGATTGTATACATTTTTATTAATTTACATCATGTTTTTATAAAAAGAAAAAAATATGCACATTAAAGTATATATGGAAGTTATTGATGAATAGTTTTGACTTTATAGATTTTGGGAATTTCATTACAATTTGTACTCAAAGAAAGGTAGAATATAAAATTAATTATGATTCACAAATTTGAAGAAGATCCTTTAAGAATATGGAAGAAAATACCCTGGAATTCAATGTGGAAAGGATACGATGTTTTTAAAATTAATAATGGGATACTATATTTATATATTTTATGATGATTATAATAGTGAATAATAGATTATAAATATATATAATTATTATACTAAAAATATTTCATTTCAATATTTATTGAATAATTCACTAATGATAAATGAAGTAGTTTACAATATTATGAAACTCAGATGTAGGTTATAATAATGTATGTTATGAATGAATTTATTATGAAAAATATATGACATGGAAGGAAAACAAAAAATTTGAAAATGGGAAATATTTCTCCAAACAATAAATAATATTCTCTTGAATAAAAATCCATGTTATTAAAATAGATTGTAAATTTGATGTCGTTGGTGGAATAAATGAAGAAATACAACAAGAATGTTGATGGATATTTGAAGGTGGAGGGGGAAGAGTTTGATCTAATTTAATGAACCTATTTATACTATATAATAAATTTCATATGTTAAAAATAAGTTATAGAATTTATTAAAAGTAATGAGAATAGTAATCCTTATAATTTTTGACAACATTTACCCTCAAAGGTTGGTAAGAAGAATGGAGATGAATAAATAGAAAATGATGTTTTGAAAAATATGTATTTAGCCAAAAAATAATTATTCAGACCACTTAATTTATATTTATAGAATGTAAGAATAAAAATATTCTACCATAATTGATTATATTGATACTTATGATAAATATATATTAATGAATAAAATCTCAAGAAGTTACCAACAATTATTTGTGGAATTAAATACCAATGTTGATTGAAATAATGTCAATGAAAAACAAAAAAACTCCTAAATAGATTCATTTTATAAAATAGGATATGTATTTTATGTATTCATGTATTATTAGGTGGATTTGGGTATAAATCATATATATGTATTGGTTTATCAATAAACATTATAGACAATATATAAGTTGTTGTTGGAAAATTATTTGGGGGATTTAACCCACTAAAATAAGAAAACATGAAAAAGATAATATGATTATTGAAAATTAAATTAAACTGGTCAAAAATAATTTTAACGATTTGATCAATTTTGAAATTTTTCAAAAATATTCCTTCTTATTATTCTGATAAAAAATTCTTCCACATAAATATCAAAATCTATGTGGTAAAAATGGAAAATTAAAAAGAAAACAAATTTTTTTAAATAGATCACTAAGATATAAAATAAGAAAAATCCTAGATTTTTTATAGTATATTTTCATCATATTTGAAAAGAGATTTAATTTATATAAAGGATGTGAATTTTTTTGAAGAAGTACAATTAATTTTGAAAATTTCGAGTCAGTTAGAATCAAATGAATTGGATTGACTATCATTGAAGAGGAAAATAATAATCCATATAATCCTCATTGGTAAAGGTATAAATCACCATATAATTAAGTATTTTATAACATCATGATGTAGGTAATAGTTTAGTTTTTAGAAAAAATGTTTTTTGATATGTATTGATAGTGAGGTTGTTTTTTCTAGTGTGTAATGAATAATGGGAAAATTATTTCATTATGATGACTTGCAATATTCATGTTATCTGATCACTGTTTAATAAAACCAGTTGTGGAATAAAATTATGGGACATACGATTATTATTAGTACAAGAAGACTAAAAAAGATGGAATTTATTTATAATATTTAAATATAAAAAAGGGCATTTCAATTTCTCCATTGGACAGAAATGGAATATTGTATACTCATTTCATAATATATTTGTTATATATTCAAAAAATTTCTTGGAGATAACACATTCTAGTATTTTATATCAACATACAAAAAAAATGAATAGATGAAGATATATACTTTTCAGGTTTAATTGATGAATTTACTCATATTATAACTGTAGATATGGAAGAAATATAAGTTGTTTTATTCAAAATAAAAAAATGTGAAAATTTTCCTAGTTATAGTAAAAAAATTATTCTTCCCAACATGATGATATTTTCATAGCTATCTCAGGTGATGAGGAAAAAGTACTTTTATCTCATCCTAGGATGAGGAATGAAGTAGAAAATTATATCATCAATAGAGATAAATAAAAATAGGTTCAAACCATAATAACCTCAATTTGAGAGTAAAAATATCCTTATACTAAGAGGATCATCCAAAATAGGTTGATGAAGATATGTCACATCAATAGAGAATTGATGATTTGACTAAAGAGCTAGATCAGTTTAAAAACACCATTACTTTGGAACATGTACCAAATCAAAATAATATAATTTTTTTATATAAATTTATTTTTCCATTTCATTTTCAATTAAAATTTGGATCCATAAGAAATATATAACTAAGGGTTTGAAAAGGATACTCACAATTTGATGGAATTGATTATGATAAGTCCCTATCTCTAGTAAATTGATTTAAAACTAGTATAATTTTTCTTGATAATATTTCAAAATAGAGTAATAAAAATTCATAGAGGGATGATTAATCTGATTTTCCTAATGGGTAGCTCAATAAAGATGTTTACATTGAACAACCATGTTTATTTGGGACTGGTAATTATGAAATTATTTTTACACACTTGTAAAAATAGTTTTTTTAATGTTGCATTTATAACTTCAGTTTTTTCAATCGATTCAAAAAAATGTGAGGTAGAATTTTGGTGTCTGTTTTAATAATTACTGATATAGAAATTTTTTAAAATTTTGTATTTAGCATTGGTTTTTTGTAAAATAAATGCCGAAAACCCACATAAGACTGCATTTTTTGGATTGGTTTTGTAAAAAAACCGATGCAAAAAATAGTAAAAAATATATTTCACGATGGTTTTTCCAAGAATGATAGAAGTATTTTTTTCAAACTATTCAACATTAGTTTTTGTAATAACAAGTGCCAAAAATATTTTAAAAAATTTAGTGATCGAGAGATCCTCATTTTATTGGATCTAAAAAACCCTCCATCTTGCAATAAATCCCTCTTAAATCACGACCAAGATGAAATTATCACTGTGATCTCCAACACCATTATAATTTATTTTATTCGATTAACATGATAAGCGGTCTGCAAAATATATCGTCTTTGATTAATTCATAATCTACGTATTATTTTCTCCTCGAAAATCTATTTTCGGCACAAACTGTGGTGTGATTTTAGTTTCTTGTTTTTATGTAATGGTTGTTTTTACAATCAATTTTGTATAAATCACGCAGGTAGTGTTTATTCTTGCAAGGCATTCAAGGGACTAATTTTAGATTATGTGTCAATGACAATTTGAACTCCAAATTGTTTATGTTTTTTTAAAATTTGGAAGGGAAATTATTCATCATTTAATTATATTTTTTATTTGTTTTAATTAATAGTTTGTATGGAAATTCCCTAAGTGACACCATGGTGTAATTCTATATTACCATATAATGATTATGTTTTTATAATAAAAAATTGTTTTTAGGAGTCATTTATATATTTTATTACACATCTAAGAGGGTGATGGTATCATGAGAATGAGGTAAGACCTAAGCTTATTTGAGACAACATGAATTACAAGGTATTTGTTTATAATAATAACATGATGTATATTTTTTTTAAATATACTATATGGTATATTAATATTGGATGTATATGTGATTTATATGTCTACATTTTTATTATAATATAATTCTACTACAATGACTGCCGATTGAACACCCAAATGGTATGCATGTGTATGTAACATCATATGTTGAGATAGATATTATTGTTATAGTATTACATCATCCTAATTTGCATCTATATGATGGTATTAATGATGTTTTTAAATCTATTTGAGGTGTAGTGATGAGATATAAGAATTACATATCTATTATGAATAGTGAGTTACATTTGTATCATCCCCCGCTATTTAGTAACAACTATGTAAAATTAACTAATAAATTAATGAAATCTTCAATATTTTTGACACATAGATCACCAAACAAATGTAACTACTATGTAAAATCAACGAAAATAAGTTAGATGATTGAAAATAATTTAATTATAATATCAATAAAACACATGTATGTAATATGAAATCAAAATGTCTACTATTTTTTATTGTGTTTCATACCTGATGATTTCTATCTAATTATCAATGGTTTTTATTAAATATGTTTCTATTTAAAATTTATCAGTTTATATATATGTATTTAATTTTTTATATGTTTTAATATATTTACCAGTAATATTGAGATATTAAGTATTTAATGGAATGTTATTGGATAAATTTATGAAGAAACATTGGTGAATATGAAAAAAGGAGTCAATTAATTCTTGGAACTTACTAAACGAAATCTAAAATACATTGATTTGATTTTTATCCATGTTTTTATTATTTCAATATGATAATGTTACACTATAGGGAAACCAAGGGACATCTCATTTTTTCTTTTTTTACCCTTAATTATACATGTTGGATATGGAATGATGCATGAAAAATAAATTCAACACATAATGTTGAATTCAATATTTGTACTATGATAGAGGATCATATTAAAGATTTAACTCATGATTTAGGTATTGAAACTATTGAAAATTTATCATCTGTTGAATGACTGTATGGAGATTATAAAAAACCCGTATTCCCATGTTGTAGTAAATATACCATATTATCTACCATTTTGATATTTTTTAACATGAAATAATATAATGTTTGGAGTGATAAAATTTTCTCTAACATACTTGTGATTTTATAAGAGATACTTCCAAAAGGCAACAGGCTTCCAGATCCCAATTATGAGATGGCTAAAATATTATACCCAATGGAATATGGGAATAAAAAGATACATTCTTTCCCCAATGATTGTGTTACGTATTGTAAATAATATTAATTTTTATCAAATTGTGCTACATATGGAACATCATGCTATAAGATGAATGAAAAATTCAATTCTAATTCATTATCAGGTATTGAAATATAACCTCATGGTAATTCAAATAATTTCTTTCAATATTTCCTTAATATAATTCCTGTAAATTAACATTGATTCATTATTATGTACTGAAATCATAGCTCTAGATAATGAAATTTGGTACCTTCCAAAAATTCCTTATTTGAAGAATCTGTTTCTAAATTTAATTGATGAAAAATGGTTAATATTGCATTCAGATGAACACATATGTAATGGTAAATTATGTCACCCTACAAACTCATCACAATATAGAATATTTGATATCTGATATCCTAATTTGGGAAATGTTGTTATAAATATTATAATGATTTATTATATAGATGGATTGAATCTGTAACACAACATAATCACCCAACACAGTTTGTGGCCTGTTTTCTTGGTAGTTTAAAGCTAATCCCTATAGATATGTGTGATGAAATACTATGTTATGATGAACATGATGATTTTTGGACAAAAACACATAGGAAAATATGTTAATATGTATATTTTATCATTTAATGGTAATTTAAATCTTTATGTGATACATGTGTTAATGTTTTTGATTCATACAAGAAAGGGTATTTTCCATTGCGTGTTATGATAATGTTAAGTATAATTTAATTTCTTCTATATGAAAAATTATCTAGATACAATGTTAAGGGATATGAATCATGCACAATTTGTGAAGAAGATACTTTATATTACCTATTTCTGAATGGATGAAATACAGTGTACATGGGACATCAATGATTTTTGTGAATTGATCATTGTTATCATAGATCAAAGTAGGCATTTTATAGATTATATGAATTCAATATTCCCCACAACAATTTCCAATTGAAGAAAATTACAATAGGGTGAAAACTATTTGACTCATCATTTGGAATAAAAAGTATTTCTAGTCTTAAAAATATATTTAGAAGAAATAGATTATTTTTTGAACTACCTTATTAGTCATTTTTTGAGATAAAATATAACATTGATGTTATGAACATTGAAAAAAAATATATTTGATAGTTTTATTGAAAATTTATCAGGCATAAAATGAAATAAAAAACATGGATTTAATTTAATATGGGACTTTATAGTAATGGAAACATGTTTTCAGTTATCTCCTAATATTAATGGATATATAACATATTTACCTCCGACATTTCACACAATAAGTAAGAGTGAGAATTTGAATTTTTTCACTATCTATATGGTATAAAAGTACCAAATGGGAAATCTTCAAATGTCAATAATTTATTGTTATTGAAGGATTTCAAGTAAATAGTTATGAAAAATCATGATTATCATGTATTGATGATACAACTACTATCGGTCGCACTGAATGGTATGTTACAATTAGTTGGTAGAAAACTATTATCAGGTTATGTAGTTTTTTTTCAAATCCATTTGTATCAAAATTATTGATCCAAATTTGTAAGATGAGTTAGATAATTAAGATACTCATATACTTTGTCAACATGAAATGTAATTTCTACCTACATTTTTTAATTTAATGGTTCATCTGGTGATTCATCTGGTGCATGAAAAAAGAATATGCATGTATGTTTATTTATATAGGATGTATCCTTTTGAGAGTAATATGAAAATTATAAAGGGATAGGTTAAAAATCCATATTGACCTGAGGAATCTACAATTCAAAAACATGTATCGGAAGAAGTGATTTATTTTTGTACTGATTATTTTTATGATGTGGCACATGTTGTTCTACCAATATCTAGACATTTGATAGTTTATAGTGAAGGTATATGGATTCAATGCTTTAAGATAAAGTTAATTCCATGTGATGATGTGATGCTAACACCAATATATATTTTTAACAACACAGATTATGTCCAATCATACATGTCATCACATATTGCTAAATTAAAGAGACAATATCCAGAAAAGAAATGAATTGTAGATGATTATTGGGCATAAAAAGGAATTTATTTTATGGTTTAAAGAGAATGTCAGAATAGCTATATCTACATCAGAATTTTTGAAATGTTAGGCCTGGGGACCATCTCCCAATGTGATAACATGGAATGGTATTGATATCAATAGGTAAGCATTTTACACAAGAAATATGGGTGACAATATTATTGTTTAAAATAGTGGTGTGATGGTTATCGCTGAAATAGTGCATCTTTCAAGTGAGAATGATAAAAACCCAATTTTTTCTCCCTTATCATATTCTCATGTTCTTGTGGATATACTCGAAATAGATTATAAAAATTGTTAGTAACTGTGCTTAAATTTAATTGGGTTGCTTTTAATAGTGGTCTGAAACAAGTTTCTTTTGTATCTATACTAGTTTATTTGCCATGATTTAATTATAATGATGAACCATTTATCATTAAGACACATGAAAAACATATATTTTATTTCATTGATCTATCAAATGATCAATGGTTCATCATTTTTCAAATAAAAAAGATACCATACGAGTGATGAGAATGATGCGGATGAAGTTATTGATTTTCATGAGTCTTATTCATCAATTAAGTGATTTTCGGATAATTGAAATGACTACAAGGAGGACATATTAAATGTAGTACATAATGATCATTATGAAGTCATATGTGAAAATTCTATATTTCCCTCTTATTTTTTGGTAAATATTTACATATGTTTATTTTTATGAATCATAGAAATGTGTTCTTTTTTTACTTATTTCTTCATAATTTTTATAAATATTCTATTTTCTAATGACATGAATGTACACAAAATTTCATTACACTTTCTTCTGTCAATGTCACATACATAGTGTGAGGAGAAATTATCGAGGTATATCTATTTTTAAATATTGTTAAAGATTCAGTAATATACTTATTTAATGAAAAAAACATTTAATTTAAAAATTTTTAGCAGGACTACTATTGCATCAACAACAGATAAGACTTCTCCTGTTAGTATAGTGAAATCAAGTTCAAAAGATAGTAGACTTGGCATTACACGTTTACCAAAATTATCACTTTCTTTAAAGATGATAGATTACATATTATTTTTTTATGATAATAATAGTTGAAATAGCCCAAATGTATTTTAGTTTGTCAATTATATATCAATGTAGAGCCATTATAGGATTAATCTTTTATATCCTGATTGGATGTATGTGGAAAAAGTGTAGAAACAACAAATTTGGAAGGCCATGACATTAAAAAATATCAATTGATATATTTGATTTAATTTTTTGAATATTTTATATTTTATATGAAATATTTCATTTATTCAATTTTAGATGACATTCAATTTTTAATAAGCAAATGAAATTAAGAAAATATGTCTCTCTTTAGAAATGGTACGATGAAGAGATTTTGAAACAAAATTGACAAAAAATATGTTTTTGGAAATAAATAGTTTGAAACTAATGCCTTAAGTATCCATATATAGATTAAGATGTAAGGAAACAATTTTTTGATAGTCGTCATGAATAAAAATATAAGGTATTATAATTATTTTATATTTTAATAATTATTATATATGTATATAATTACTTATTAGTTTATTCTTATGTAACAATCCAAAATAGGATATTATGAAGAGATATAATTGAAAAATATATACCAATATAATTTATCACATGGTGGGTATCTGTTATTGGAGTATAAAATGATTGAAGAAAAATTTTAGAACATTAAGAGCTCAATCTAGGAATTTTTTCAAAATAGGTCCAGTTTGGTCTTCTGTCTCCTCCCACTGTCCATAAAAAATAGAGATGTGTGAGAAGAAAAAAATGATAAATGTCATATTGATGATTAGAAAAAAAATATCTAATAAAATTGTAAGTACATATTTTTTAATTTTCATAAATCTTTCTAGTATATAAATTAAAAAAATTATTATAACCTTTTCAATTTTCATTTTAGTATGAACCTCCGGAGAATGATACACATGACTCTTCATTCAATGAGGGTAGGATGAACATCCTAGACAATACATTAAGAAATCACTAACACCCTATCTATGTTAGAGGATATCAAGAAGGTGTTAGTATTCAGATTTGTTCCTCTCATAGTAATCAATAAGAAGACCTAGAAATAGAATCCCTACAAGTCGAGCTGAAAAAGATGAAATAGTCTATGGTTATCAATGTCAGGAAACCATGTATCATGATTTGTTAGAACACTTTACATGAATGTCACAATCTTCACAGACCCTTTATAGCCTACACATACTACTTAATTTGATCATCCACCTCCATCCCATCAAGACTTCCCTGCCCAACCTACCTACTTTGATCCTCCAATTCCTAACACCAACAACAACACACATATTTTTTTATTAATAAAATGGGAAAAAAATTATAAAAGAAACATACTTAAAAATGTGAAATTGGGAGGTCTAAAATAGTGAAAACTAAGATCATATGTACAAACAAGATCAAAACATTCCGGCCATAGACATACCACACCAGAGAAAGTAATCCTTGGGTCATTATGATAACCCTTAGAGAATAAAAATATACCACTTTATTGCCTTTACTCCATGTATGATGTACTGACACACCATTCCCTTTGTATCAGGAACATTCTTATATGAAGTAGTCAATAGACAAAGGGTAGAATTTTTTCCATTAATTTCATTATATAACACTGCAGAATCTATTTAAAACATTTAAAGAGGTAAGTTGCAATCATGACAGACCTCAATCCCCTCAATCAGAGCTTTTTCCTCTCCTCTGATTGAGTCTCCATGACCATAGAAGCTACTAGATGGAATGATATTAGATCCAATGATATCTCTTACCATTCTCTCCCATGCATCACCCGAAGAGAGTATCACCCATTAACATTAAGTTTGTAACATATAATATGGGTTTTCCAACTAACTCATATTCCCTGCTTGTGAATCCAAAAAGAATCTTGAGTAGAATAATATCTCCTCGTAGCCATGGAAAATATCACCATAAGTTTACTCTTGGGCTATTATTTAATCAACGAACCTAACTCCACTACCAGACACTAGAACCAGACTTGTACAACAAGCAGTGTACTCAGACAACCTTCGTGGCGAGTGTTATTTCAGGTGTTCCACAGAGTCCAGCAACCCTCCACCATAAAAATAGATCGAGCCTTATGTCCATGCTCATTCGAGCCATCATCAAGAAAATACTTTAAATGGATGTCAAAACTATCATCATAATTAATATAAATACCAATTATTCAACCCAGGTTGTTCCACTCTACCGAATCCCAGTCCCTCTCATAGAATAATTGATCTAATGTTTCGGAACAAGTAGATTTGTATCAACAACATTTAGAAACAAGGTGGAATCCCCTCCAACAAACTAGGTCATCCATTGGTACACACTTATATATATCCTCCACATTATGAAATTATATTAAAGATGTATCTCTTTACACCAAAAGGCATGCAGAACATTATTTCCAACACCGACAGTAGGTAAAACCATTTTTTACCTTTTAGCTGAGAATATTCCCATTTGGGATTTTCTAAAAGTCAATAGATTAGTATGTAATGTGAGGTCTATGATAGTGAAGATATCATTTTGATATTGATTGAGGACAACATAAATGATGTTTGGAAAACATCTTGTTTAGGAAAAAGACATATCAGGTGTTGGATAATCAGTATAGCCAATGATATCCCCCAACTAATTACTAAAATAAATATTTAGATCACCAAATTCCACAATCCACATAGCATGTTGATTGAGAATCTGAATTTTCTCACTGAGTCATTTCCAATTCCATGAAACAATTCCCCTTGTAACATCCATGTTATTCACATATTTTTTTAATAAAATTCCCCCAAAATGTGCCACCTTCAATGACCTCCAAGACAAGATTTTTCTGAAGGAAGTGCATTGAGTATTCCACATTATGGAGATTAACTCACCCATGAGTCACTGGTCTGGCCATTTTTTCACAAGATTCCCAACAGTATCTCCCCTCACCATGAGAGTCCTAGATAAATGATGTCAATGTCCTATCAATTATTTTCAAAACCACATTAGGAACATTGACCACTGAGAGAATGTTCATAGCAATCCATGAAAGAACACAATTAAATTGTGTGATACAATCACCGAAAGAGAGAAAATGATTCTTGCAATTGTTGATCCTACTGGCGATTTTATTAAAAAAAATCTTCACAATGTTTGATTCTCATTCTGCTCGGTGAGAGGGGGGCTCGTACATATTCCAAAGGGAATGACCTTTTCATAAATCCCATTATATTTTCCATTTTAGTTATCTTACTTACTGAACTTTAATGATGCACATATAGAATACTATTTTATAAATTAATTCTCTCACCACTCCATTTGATGTAATGTTCAATCATTTTTAAAATGTTCTGGTAGATATACATCTTTTGTTGATGAAAAGAATCATATCATCATCATAGAACAAGTGAGAAAATCCATTAATATTATTTCTTTATTTAAAATTAAGGATGTAGACACTGTTGATTTTGTTTTCAAGGTTTTTACTAAGTGGATTCTAGGACATTATGAAAATACTTGGGGGCATAGGATCACGTTGTCCAAAGCGTCTAATTTATTTAAATAAATTAGTTCTTTTAAACATAATTGACACCAATAACCTATGGGAGATATAAAATCGGAAAAATAAGTTCCTAATCGAGTTTGAAAAACCCATAACATCCATGAACCTAAGAATATACCCTTCCTCCACCCTATCATAAAATTTATCCATATCAATATGATTAGCCACATTTGAACCTTGTGTTTTTTTGTTGATATTAACAAGACTTTCCTTAGCAATGCCAATAGCTGCTTGATGATACCTTCCGTTAATAAATTCATGTTGTTCATTAGACACACATCATTTATGTAACCTTGACACTCAACTATTATGAATACTAAACAAGCTTCTACAAGAAATATTACACAAAATAATCAATTTAAATTGATTGAAAGATGATGGATCTTTCACTTTTGGAATCATCATGAGAAATGTTGCACAAACCACCCTCAAAATAGGCCCACCATGAAAAAGAAGAATGGATTGATTTAATCAATTCATTTTTTATACGATCCCAAGAATAAATATTGAATAATGTTGGGAAGCCATCTAGACCAGGATCACGATTCTGATTGAGTGACTTAATAGTCTCAAATATTTTTTCTCCTCCACTATTCCCTTCTCATTTGACACAACAAGGTGAATACCCTTAATGAGATCAGCTGGTCCGTGGGGTAACCATCCTACATATTTGGATTAACATTATCACAGAGTGATTTAAAATAATTTTTAGTCATACCTCAAATTATAACATTATCATTAGAAAATGATACATTTTCCATGAAAATATTTGGAGTAGTTCCTCACCTTATTTCTTTGATATAAGCCTAAATGAATGTTGTATTTTTATCTCCTTCTTAAGCCATGTAGCCCTTGATTTTTTACAATAAACACTTTATTATTTCAGAACCCTTCTATTAAGATGATCCTTTATATTGACAAGGATCAAAAAAATCTCCCCATACCACTCAAATTCAAAATCAAATTCAATATGGTAGATTTTATTTTTGAGAGTATCTAGGTAATTAAATTGAATAAAATGTTGTTTATATCAGTTTTGAATATCCACCTTCAAACATTTTAGTTTATTTGGAAAATTAGTTCAATAACACCCATTAATTAGAATACACCATGAATTTTAACCTCTTTATGATATTCAGTATTATCAGCCCACTGTTTGGAATATATGAAATGGTCCCCATCTATCCTACTTGCAACTAGGAAAAGGAGTAAAGGTGAGTGATCTGATATTGCTCGAACAAGATGATTAACTATAGAATCTTGGAAACCAGATACAACCTGATGATTTCCCAAAATAGGATACATACAACACTAGGTGTGATGAATCCCTTTATGATAATTTCACTATATATATTTATCACTTGTGTAGCCCAAATCCAAAAGTAAAACATTGTATAAAAAGGATATAATTTCCTAACCCTATCTCCATGGATAATTACCCCCTCCGTTATTCTATGAAGAATCAATGATAGTGTTATAATTTTCCCCCCATCCAATGCTATACCATCTGCATTGAATGATTCCAAGTCTGACCATAAAATCTCTCTTTGTATTCGGTCACACTTTTCATAGACAAAAGAGAAGAAAAGATATTTCCCCCCCCCTAAAACTGATTTTAGTATTCATATTCTTCTTCGAGACATATACTCTATCAACTTTAATTGAGGAGTTCCAGAAGATCCAAATATGAGGATTCTTAGGAGCTCCATGTAATAATGATATTAAACCTATCCTTTGAGAGAAAACCTCTATTTTGGATGACTTCTCCATTGGTTCACGAATAACCAATATAGATATTTTATTTCCTACGACATCATATGAAAGATAATAAGTCTTAAAATATGTGCCTTGTACACTATCATTACATATCATGGTATATATCAGTTGTAAACCCATCACATGGCTTTAGATCTGGGCGAAAGAGAATTGATAATTATAGGGGAATAAACTGCAAACTTTCCTTTGGATATTGATCTTGTACATACACCATCAAACATCTGAGGTGATGAAAACATTTTCTGGTATGCCTCCTACTGATCAAGAAAAAGGATGATGAAACTATTTGAGGTTTATATTGGAGAGACTACAACTGAATCTGCTACCCAGGGAGGAAGACAAGCAGAAGAATCCTCTGAAACATATAGTGTATTGATATTATATTGAAATGGTTGAGACTCCACAAACCTATCCTTGGCCTTCCCTCATCTTATATGAATGTTATAAAAAGAATAATCCACCAACATTGAAGAGAATAAAAAATAACACCCCTAATTACACGCATAAAAAACCAAGCATCCATGCATCTAAAACAATGTACTGTTTTTTGAAGCTGGTATTTGGAGGCGGGAAATTAAATCAGGTATCCAAAGTAAAAGATAGACCCTAATTTAAATTGGTATTGAGAAATGTGTCTCATATATATTAGGTCTAGAGCTAAATATAAAAGATATGGATAAGTCAACAATCCCAAATCTGAACTGATAGGGGTAAGATGGGGAACCAGAGATATATCAACCATATAATCACTATAACAGGTCATAAGATCTTGATCTAAAGTACAATTTAACTCTACCACTGTTGATGAATATCTCACATTATTAGATATCTCAGAATCATATAACGATGAAGGATGCAATCAATGATTTCTGCATTCTGACAAAGCGTGTTTGAGAATGAAACATGATGAGAAAAAATGTGGCAAAAAACGATACACAATGGTCTGCATCCCCTCCACCACTCTTTCATCCTGTAAGAGAATATTCGGCAGAGGATGATTAGATGGATCCCTAGAGGCACACATTGTAGACAATGCTGAGTCCTAGAAATAGAGAAACCTATCATCCATGCCATGAAACTCCCCAAGTAAATCTCCTATCTTCTCCAGGAATTAAAGTATAGGAAAAGGGAGAGGGAGGCCTGAAAAATAAACCTAGACCACCGCAAGAGGAGAGTGACATCCTTGATTAACTTCCACAGACCACCCAGAGAGCTGAAAACTATACTTACCAACAGATCTGATTGTTATAGGTAAATATTTAACAACATCTTAGTGGGAATCCAGAACAATGTAAAAGCTCTTTTTATTAAAAACAGAGATCATAGAAGTTCACTCCAAACCCCACAATTGAACGAAAGTTTGGAATAATATCATAATAGGTTTATATACCCCAAAACAAGAAATAAATGTCCATTTGGGTTGATCTGAATCATTATAAAAATCCTAGGGGGAAATCAATAACCCCATAAAAACTTCTGACCGGTCAACGACTGTAGGTTCTATGTTGACAACCAGAAAAAGAGGAGATATCAGAAGGGGAAAAGATGAGGTTATTCGGAGAAAATCCTTTCACAAAACCCCTGGAGCTAGATCAGGACATAGTGAACAAGGTTCCCCAGGAAGAGATAATGAATTTAAAGAAACCTTGAAAATAGAAAGAAGGGAAGATATATTGTCTGCCGCCGAGTCACTCGGATCATCCGGAACTGCCGTAGCAGGAGGAAAATTTTGAAAACATCAAGGCACATTGAAATAATTCAAGTCCATTATTCTCCCTCGAGCTCCTCACTCAGAATAAACCATATACTATGAGTTTTTTTTCTAGAGATCATAATATACATATTGTTGCATTAGGAATAATATTTTTTTAGGGGATTATATAAATCACTAACCTATAAAAATAGGTCTGGTTAGAGCATCATTACGTGATATGATTGATCCTAATGATCTATAACCATTTCCTACTCCGGATATTACCAGATTTGGGTATTGTTTGGTTAATTTTTTAGTTTTTCCAACTAGTCCTCTTCGTTATATTTCATATGAGGTAATCATTTTTTAAATTTTAATTACATATGATTTAAAATTACTTATAAATTTTTCTAAACCTTAAATTATATAATATTATATAAAATAAAAAAATTACACATTTCAACCAACACGATTTAGAATAATTGACTTTAGAAAATTATAATATTTATTATGGGATACAAAGAATAACTCAATCTTCTTCTTCCATGAATAATATCTACGTGTTTTAGATGATGTTGAATATATGTGAAAGATATTTTCCATTGAGATTACTCATTGAAGATATAATGCACCTAGATGATTTTACAAGCATTCCCTGAATATATTGCAGTTGTTTTCTATGTTTGAAAATTATTGTTTGATTTTTTTTAATAATGTATTGGTTAAAATTGACTAACAATATGTCGTTTTTAAATTAGGTATGTACACACATTTCTTGTACAAAATGATTATACATCCATTAATAGTTTTATATATCCTGAAATCATTTCCATGGATGTGAAACATGTGAAGAATTCTAGTAGAGATGCATATATATGTGAGATATTATCACATACAGAGTTTAGATGTTGTGTTTTTTTCTTCATAATTAAGAATAGAAACATATTTATGAACTAATGATCATTATAATTTCTTTAATTATGAACTTTTTTTTATTTTACGGGGAATTTGATATTAGTTATATTTTTCACAATTGAATGGACCTTATATTGGTTTTCCACATTACGATGTAGTGTTCATAAAACTTTTTCCACCTTATTATATTGGAATGTTATTTGGGTATTCATAAGATCATTATGTTTAATTATTATTGTTTATAAATATATTATTTGTTCATATATAAATAAATGAATTGCGTGGGAAAAATTTCACATTGAACACATCTTGATAAAGGAACCGAATTTCATCAATTATGTGAATGTTAATGTAATTGTCTTTTATATTAGACACTGTTATTATTATTTGAGATATACATTTTTATATTAGTTTTTATTACCAAGAAAATGTTTTAAAAACACAATGTAATCATGAAAAAATACTTGTTGAATGTGGTTATTGTGTTCTACAATTAATGTACGAGATAATCACAACTGGGTTAACTACTGAATTTGATAAGGTTTGTAATATTATTATTTTATATTTTCTATCATATTATTCTAAATTTTAATCCCATACCATTCAATGTTATAGTATAAATTTAATGATAACAAGTCTTATACTTAAATAGAACTTACCCATCTTCAGTAATTTTTTGCAATTTTTTTTGTCTGATTATGATTTGAGGTATGTATATTCGAATGTTTTTGAATAATATTAAATTTTTTAATAATATTTGTTCATCAAAGTAATTATTTTTTTTATAATAGGTGTTTTAACAGAATTGTATCAAATGAATTCTTCAATTATTTCAAAAATGATCATTTTTTTCTATTCCATGTTTGTGAATTTTAAGTCTATTTCATAATAAAAATGCATAGAATGATATTTGATTAACTATATAAAAACTTGTATGTTTTTATTGATTCCAGTCAATGATAAGTACTATTTGACTTCTTTATACTATGTTTTATTACAAAGACTTTGATTTTTTGGTAATTTAATATTTTTTTATTAAAATAAATTACTTTTTGTGTTGGTTTTCATGAAAATATACTCCAAAAACATGTTTCAACATTGATTTATCTAAAAAATTGTCAGAGAGACTTATTTTCCACATCTTTTTATAAGAAACCAACATGGAAAACATGGCTATACTTGATTTTTGAGGTTAGTTAAGTTGTAAAACTGATGTTGAAAACTAAGCATGACATCATTTTTTGGTCTTTGTTTTTGATAACAAATACTAAAAAGAATATATCTTATTTAACCTTTATAGACGACGGTTAAAATACAATTTCTATAATAAAAAACCTGACCATAAATATATACACTTCACTAGTGAAAATTTAGAAATTATTTTTATAGGATAAATCAAGCTCTAATAACATTGTATTAAAAATTTAATACTTTTATATGGAATTTGAACTTTTAGAAATGTAGAGTTTATTTAAAATGATATATTATTGAAAAGATAGTTTTTCATCATTGTAATATTTAATGACATTGATAATATAATCACAAGGAATGATATATAAAATTTTAAAAACATTACAATTGAGATGAATAAGATATATGAGATGTCAATTTGTAGATAAATGCATTACATTATTGGAATAACAATATCACCAAATAAGAAATATAATTTCTTTTATTAGGAGAAGTATACAAATTATATTCAAGGGAATTTTTTCATGGAAGACTCTAAAGGATTTTCCATATAGTTTCCATGAGGAAAAAATTGTCAAATAATTATAAATATAATAAATATATAATAATTACTTCAGAATGATAGTTGTTGTTGGGACCACTTTGTGTATGAAGATTGTACTTATTGTCAAAAGTTGTCAATACTCGTCAAAATGAAGAAGGATATGAAGAAGGACTAAAATGTTAGTAGAGATTTTCTGAAGTGATTTTTCCTGGAGAATTGTTGTGGAATCATATCATTGGATGGCATACTTGATCAATTCTCTAAGAAGATTAAATTGGACGATTGTGGAATTGATCCTAAGTTCAAAGAACATGTGTCAAAGGTGAAACATTGTTTACGACAATGACGATTGAAGAAGTATCATCCATTTGGGGATTATTGGATCAGAATGGTGAAGTATCATCTATATAAGGATGGTTAAATAAAAATGAGGATTTGAAGAAGACAATGTAGTGCTTCACTATTGCATGAGAACCATGCAAGAGCTCACTTAAAGAAAAGAATCATATGATTTTCTTGGAGTAGATAATGATGGATGAAGAATAAGAGAATGTATTGAAGGGATTTGTTTTCTTAGAAATTCATGAATTACACATTTCCTACAAATAAAATTATTTTTTCACTTGTATTAATGTTCCAAATACATGTATCAAAGTTGATACATTGTCTGCAACATTGAAGGTGTTTGAAAAAGCCTCAAGCCTCCACTTTTGGAAGAGAGATAAATGGAGTTCTTTGAAATTAACACTCCAAAAGGAATTGAGGATTTGAAGTGAGGATGAAAGAAGTACTTTGGAGTTCATATTCCAAAAAGAATGCATTAAACCAGATGATGCTTTGATGATATGTATTTCCTAAATATCATAAGTCAGGAGAACATGTGATGCAATACTTATGAAAGAAAGGGGGAGAAATGATGAGTCCAATCATAAAAATATTTGATTGGAAGGAATGATGCTGCTGGAATATGGGATGTTTCAATACATCCCAATGTAACTCTAACGATGCTAGATCTGGAATTTCAATGGATATGTATCACGATAGTGGAATTCGTAATAAAATCATAAAAATGGTTATGGGAAGCAGTAAAGAGAGAAATGAAAAATCAATGGACAATCTGGGGGTGGCACAAAAGCACAGTTTAAGGTGGCGCCATGTGGTAGTCGAGATAATTCATTTACAAAGGCAGGATTCAAGGTCCGAACATCGAAAAATGACAAATGCATGGAGTTCGTGGAAATTTAGGCAAGTTGCGCGCAAAAATAAAGTGATGCATGCAATATATGCGAGTTGCATGAAATATTTGCGGGAGGTGTGAAATTTCAGTAGGATGCGCGGAAAAATGAAGGTCACGTGAAATGTCTGCGGGATGCGTGAAATATTAGCGGGATGTGCAAAATATCAGTGGGATGAGCGAAAATGATAGTTGTGCGTGTAATATCAGCGGGCTGCGTGATAAATGAAGGTTGCCATAATATTTGTGTGGTGCGCGAAATAGAGGAATGATTTTTTTGGCGCAAAAGGTGTTTGTAGATTAGAGGCTCGAAAATTGGCAAAGGCATGAAATGTGAGAAATATTGGATCATTGTGCGAAATACAATGTCGCACGAATGGTCGGGTTTGCACGCAATATGGAACGTTGCGTGGAATTTTGCATGCAATTAACGATTCATTCTTAGAATGATGAAAAATGTCAAAGTCATGAGGTGTGCAAAATATTGGAGCATGGCGTGAAATGTGAAGTTGAATAAGAGAGTTTTTACGTGCATAAAGGAGGTTTTATACACGGATTAGTGGTTTTCACACCATGTCAATAATGCCTATAAATATGAGGCTACCCCTTCTGAATTATTAATGCATGAAAATTAGAAGATATCTCGAGATCTAGTGCGCGTAAAATTATATGCTAAACGAGTTTCACGAAAAGGAAGTGATATGCGCGTAAAAGGGAAGTTGAACGAAATAGTGAACAGTAGCGTGAAAAAGGAAGTTGCGCGAAAAGAAGAAGTGCTGCGCGAAAAATAAAGTGATGCACGAAAAAGGAATGTTCTGCGTGAAAATGAAGAGCTGCGTGACAAGCCTATTTCGCGCCAAAAGGTGTTTTTTCGCGCAAGGATTGAATTTTATGTGCAAGCCACCTAGAAGGTTGCGTGAATAATTTGAGGGTACCGCGGGCATTCGATGGGTGCAGAACACTCTCAAAGCAGCTTTGCAAAGAAGGAAGTAACAAGAAACATTCAGTATCACGAAGAGAAGTAGAACCACACTCAGACGACTGGTGTTTAACACTCTTGTTGTGCTTTGTGAATTGAAGAATAACTAGTTGTGCAACTGAATTCATATCTGCACAAAGGAAGAACTTAGTATACCAATACACTCATGTGTTGGTATTGAAAATTTAAGAAAGTGATTAAGACATTTCAATTATATTGTGTCAAAGAGAAATAAGAGAAGAAGAAGAAGAACAGAGTATGCCCAACTGAAGGATGAAAATTATTCAGGGTAGTTTAATTCAGATGATTCTATGTGAGTGGATATTCAGTGTTTGAATAATCACATTGGTGTATGAGATTCTATCTAAAGAAAAGGGTGATTAGTGTAGTCAGTTGTTGCACTAAGAGGAAGAAAGAAGAAGAACTATTGTAGTTTGTTTTTTCTCTAGAGAAGAAGACAAAGAAAGAAGAGAATTGCTTGCCTACTCCTTTGCAACTAATCAAGTGAAGATCACTAAAATAGATCAAGAGAAGAACATACCTTTTGAAGAAGGAATAATATTGTCTCCATAGGCAGTATAAATATCCATCTAGAGTCTGCAAGTTGGACCAGGTCATCACCAGTCCAGGGAAGAGGATTGTTTCCCACCCCCCTCCAAAGTGTAGGGACTCACACTAGCTATAGGATTGTTTTCCTAGTCACTCCATTGTAACATCATATTTCATTATATTGGATAATCCATGCATTGGTCATCCCAATTCATGGAAAGGACGTAGCTACTCTTATTGAGTGGTGAACCTTGTAAAAATATCGTGTGCATGTTTTTACAACTTTCTATTATTGAATGCGACATGGAAAAGAGAATAAGAGAATCAGGATCCTAACAGGTCAAGAGGTAGAGGGATAAAATATTGGAATTGGTTTAAAAAGTCCCCAAAACTGATTCACACCCCCCCCCACTTAGTGTTCAGTATATCCCAAACTGGTCCTCTCAGTTGTAACCATTTTATATTTGAACTCTAAAAAACTAGATAATGTTTATGATGTCAATATTAATTATGGAGATAGATGCTCATGCAACGAATTTCATCTCATAGATATTAAAAATTATTTTATATATAAGAGTTCAAACGTATTTTTGTTAGATATATGATATCATTAAAAATATTTATTTGATTGGTTATACAAATATAAATGGGGATAGATGTATTTATGATATAAAATATGGTGGATAGTTTTTCTTTAGAGAATGATATGTTAGTTGGAATAAAAAGAAATATAATTCATCAACACTCAATATAATGTAATATTAGTATGTTTTTACAAATGGAAATACAATCCAACTATTATGGATGAAGACATAGTTTGAAGACATGTTTTTTGATATATATTTTCTCATTCTGTTGGGTTGTGATAGATAAGTGAAACAAAAATAAGAAAAAATAGAATAAAACATCACTATTCCTTGTTAATCGATATACAATATCACTTCTTAAAATTTAATGTGGGGATGATTGAAATATTGTTGGAGTTTGTTCATATAAAATATAATGTTTTTATTATTTTCACAGAACCATTTCCTAACGAATCATTTCTTAAAAAGATGTTAATAATGTCTTTTCAAATAGTATCTCTTCATTTCATTAGTATAAGATGTCTATCCACTCACAATATTGTATTTTTATGGAATTTAATAGGTAAACTAAAAACGTTTTTTACATTAATATATCCATTGGATAGTTAAAAGAATTTAATTAATATATATATTGGGAGTTTTTCGAAATGGGTAAGCAATTATTTTGGCATGTGCCTAATTTTTTAAAAGATTGTTTTACTTTATTTCTGAATTCAATTATTAAAAGAAAAAGATTTTATTATGATTTAAGATTCTAATGTAAGGATATGTGAATATAAAATGTTTATTAAGTCACTATTTATTAACAACATGGTATTATTTTTCAATGATTCATTTTCCTTACACTAACATCTTCGATATAAGAATATAATTTTGGAATATATAACCCATTACATGAGACGAAAAGTGTAAGTGTATTAGGTTCATTGGATGAAAACAAAATCCAAAGGGAGATATTTTTATGACAATGATATTTGATGGTTTTTTTTAATATTATGGAAGAGTTTAAGAATGATGTTATGAATGTATTGTAATCTTTTCAAACATAAATTATTAATGTGTGTTTTTTAAAAAAAATTTAAAAAAGTAAAATTTATAGAAATGTTAAATTAGATTAAAAATTAAGAATAATGTAATCATCGATCTATAAAGGTGATAAATGTATATCTTAGTTTATAAAATCATCTGATAATGTTATTTGGTGAAAATAAATCTTCCAATTATTTATCCTCTCGAATAATTCTGACATCCTGAGTAACAAAGATATCTTGATACAAGTTTTTAGTTGAAATGGGGGAAATGTATTTGGGTGAAAAGTTTACAATATAAATATATACGGATGTTTAATATTTAGAATCTAGAAGACAATTTAATTGTTGATTAGTGTTTTTGTGCATACATATTTGAATCATTGTGGTAGGGTTGTTGACATAATACATTTACGAAATATAATTTTGTATTATGCTTGTTTAAAATGTTTTTGAAGATATAATTGTATAATGTTTTTATTTAAAAATTATGTTTTAGAATTATGGAGAATAAAAATGTTCTTAAAGATCATTGGGAAATTATAGAGAAATTTACTCAGACTGTGTCCAATCATAAAATGTCTTGAAGAAAATTCTATTGGACGTAAATTTTTTAATGTTTACAAGGGCTATAAATTTATGAATTTCAAAATTTGAATGTTGGATAAGGATGATTAGATGAATGGTTTTTATAAATACCATTAGAAAAAGGTTGAAAATAGGGGGAAATTGATTCCTCGTACAAGTCATCAGACAATGGAAAATTTAGGTTGATGTTTTCTTAGAGGATCCTACAATGTATTCATGTTAACAACTAGATAAATAAACTCAATAAAATATTTTATAAAAATTATAACAGATAAAAAATTTAGTGGTATAATGTTTAATTGGTCCAACCATCTCTTTTTAATTTTATTTTATAATTTTATTTAGGATAATATTATTCTGATGCTTAAATTATTGAAATAATTTACACGATAATTAGTGATTTTAATCCAGTATAAAGAAATTTTATTATAGTAATCGATTGTTCAAGATTGTGAACAGATTATAGAATACTCTTGATTCAATTAAAATAATCCAATGTAATTGTATTAAATGAGATATCTATGTTCATGTCTTAATTAGGTGGAATGTAAAATTGAAATAATTCCATTTTTCCAACAATTACATCCATAATTTAGAAGAAACTAAAGTACAATAGGAGGTATGGTTCATGCACTAAAAATTTTATTCTTTACAGAATCAAATTCAAATAGATATATCAGATAAATTTATGAGATGCCAAAATTATAATTGATAATAAAATTTGGATTCTCTAGGTTAAATGAGATTATGATTTTAACAGATATTTTTTGATCACATGTAGCATAAAAGCATCACCAAAAGGCATTTATATCCAGATGAATTATAAGAAAAAAGGGTAAAAAAGGTGTCTCAATTATAAAAAGTGACGATATGAAGAGTTTGAATGAACCAATATTAATGGAAGATTATACAGAGAAATAAGATGAAAAATACACACATGTAAGTTTGTGTTGATGTCCAAAGTTAATGTTCTTTCCTAACGATTTCTTCAAAAATGAAGCATAATAGTTTTTTCAATAATATAAAATTATATGAATTATAATAATAAATGTTACAACATTACGATAATGTTAGTGTTGGTTTTTAATTTTTTTTACAAAATCAATATTACATCATATATGTGTGGAATTCACATGAATATTTGTTCCATTATTAGTGTAGTGAATGTTTTTTGATTATCCTTGCTTGTTGTAACAACATAAAAAAGAATTTTTTATATTAGATTTTTTGTATTGGATTATATAAAAACCTTTTCAAGTAATAGCTACTCATATTCTATAGAAAAACATGAAAGAACTTATATTCTTTTGGAATGTTCATGTTTACATGTTTTCATCAATGTTATAACTCTTTTTAAATAGTAAAATATTTTTTCACTATAATTAAATTATTAAAAAGAATATCACAGAATCACACCCACACATTTTTAGTGAATATACGGTTCATATTGGGTCCTATCATTAGGGGTTATGAGGTAACATTCTTCAAGCACAAAACATACCCAAGGGGTAATGTTGAGGGGAAAAGGAAATGATTTTTCTCACCGGTCATCAGTAGTTTTGTTCGTTAAAATTATTAACTCAATATGTTTCCAATATATACATAAAATGGATAACAAAAAATAATAATTTACACATGGTTTTGTGTTCCCCAATGGAAATCATGACTGATTTAGTTTTTTATGCAATTGTCTCAGTCATCAATGTAATGTAGTATAATATTAATGAAAATGAAACTACATAAGGGTTTGATAACCCTTATGGTTTTTCCACCATATATTGAACACTTTTCTTGTGGTAATTCGATATGTAATAAAATTTCATGATTACATAGTAATTTGAAATGAATACCTAACTAATTATGAAAAATATCCCTTCCAATGAATGTATATTTTTCAATTGGATATTTTATGCACATGGGAATAGTAAAATTAATACATTATCCAACAATTTACTATACTACTAGATATAGTTATCAAAATAAAATTATTTATATGTCCTATGGTTTCCATAAATAATTTTTTTTCTTTTATATTTTAGTAACTTACTTTAACCAATTCAATAAAAGAGAAATTCCTATTATGTAGAGAAATTTAATTTTATATGGTTCACATTAATGATTTGAAATTTGAAAATTCATTTTATCCCTTTTTATTTTTTTATCATGCTCTAAATTTTTCTAATGAAATGAATTGGGTATTATTAGTGATAATAGGATTGAATTTGGACATGGAAATACTTTATGAGTTTCAAAAAAACCGGATATTGGATGTTATTTCAATGTGCTATAATTTTTTGTTAATATGTTCTATAGAAACATAAAGAGTAGAGTGTTGATATACACTCAGGATACCCTTTATACACATTATACTAGACATGTATAGGAACATTCTTTTTAGTATATTTTATGTTCTTGTAATTGTGACCAAAAATTTGAGATACTTTTTTATGTTTATACAACATAGGTAAACAATGCATGAATTTTAGTGTCATCAAAGATTGACTATTTTTATTTTTATTCTATATACAAACTAATTCATGTTTAACATTACATTAATGGAGATTTAATTCTTTTAGAAATAATAAAATAAAAAATTACATATTATAATTATTTCATTCATAGATCTATTAATTGAAAGGTGAATTTTAACAGATATTGGAATGTGTGATCCAAGATTCTATATAAATATTATATAAATGAGAATAAATGAACAACTAGTTACATAATGGGTACCCACATAGATTTTCATCTAATATAGTTCTAAATATTCATATTTATCAATGTTTATGGAGAGGGCCAAATTGAAATTGGGGGAAACTATTTGAATAATATGGGAGATTTTTTATTCGGGAAAAAATATTAAACCTTATTACATCCTTATATTGATAACTACAATGATTATTGCAAAACACATATTATAGTATCTTAGTTTGAAAACCTAATAATAATGAATAGAACCTAATAAAAAATTCTTTATTTTTGAAAATCTGTAAAAAAAATTAAGTTAAAGGAACCATAGAATTTATTATAAAAGGAGGACCATTTACCATCAAAACTATTAAAAATATAACACTCAAATAGAACATTAACAATAAGGGGGGTATTTTTTGAATTGATTTAACATTTAATGGACTACACTAATAAGATTAATTTCACATAGGTCGAATTCTTCATCTAGTTTCTAAATTTTTTATTCATTGATAAAAGTGGTGTGAAATTTACGATCATCTAACTTAAAGAGTAATTAATTATCACCATAATTTATAAGGGTAAAGAATAAAGAGATATTTATATTCCTCTTGAATATAGGGAGAAAATAACTTTTAAATCATTAATTAAAATGGATGGATTATATATAACGAAGTTAGGAATTCATTGAGTAGATCAATAATTAAAATTTGATAGATGACCACCAAAATTTTAGGAAATTGTTTACGTGGCTAAGGGGTACCTTTCCTAAAATATCAAAACAAATTTCTCTTAAAGATATTAGTAAAATTAAAATTTACTTATTCACCATTCATATAGGGATACACTTTTATATTTTTAGAAACATGTTACATAAATATCTAATTACATAATACAATTGGTGTTTCTTAACGTGTTGTTTTGGGTTTCTAATAGGAGTATATGGAATAAAGAAATTTATTTGATAGTGAATCATAAATAAAATGTATGAATTATTTTTAGTGTAGTAAGGCATATTTATATAGATTTATAAGATACCCAATAATGTTATGGATATGATATTTTGAGAGGATTAATGGACATTTATTGATGTTAATCTATAAATAAATTAGATATAAAATGATGTGAGGATTCAAAAATATAATCTGGATAATCATGATCATTATTTATGTAAACTATGATATATGTGTAAATATATTCATGCTGTGATAAAACATTATATATTAATTATGGTCATATGGTTTTGAAAATATATAAAATTGTTTGAGGGAATATGAAAGTGAAATGGGTAAAATAATTTTCATTTTTTGGAGATGGTCTACAAATCATATAGTTTATAGTCTTATGTATCGAACTTATTCAATTCATTTTATAATTCTAGGAAAATGACTAGTTTTTTTGTAGATAAATTTTTTTATAGATATGAATTCATTTCACATATTTTAATTTAATTAAAATGGACTCTCATGCCTTTTTGTTTATTATTACATGAATTCATCCTTATAAAGGGTAATTTTTGTATTTATAAATCATGGAAAAACTAAGATAATATTTTTTTGGTTATGAATTATTTTATTTAATCCACTAAAAATTGATAAATATCAAGAACCATTTGAGATGGGGTTGTGATGGGGATGAAACATTTCCATGAATACAAACAAGGAAGTATTGAAAATTAATCATATCACAAAATACTATGAATTGATCCAAATAGAGTAATTTCTAGTATCTTTATAGTCATATATGTTATGATAGATAAATAAATAATGATATTATCATTTCCTAGAGATATAGGAGGGATTAAACAATATGAATGAATAAGTATCTACCTATATATTATACAAATTGAGAATAAGGAATATATTTTCTTAATGTAGTTTCATGGATAACGAGACCCATGAAAAACATATGTACCACGATATAGACATTATAAAAATATTTTAAAGAATTAAAAACAAGGAATTATCATTAAGCTAATGATAAAATTGGATGGGCCATCCATGGTATAATTTGAGGTTTCATATTATGGATAACATTTCATGATAATTATGTTTCCAAAACTAAAAAAAATTCTGTTATTTTTAAATAAATCATTATTTTAATATTTTCAATAAATATTTATTTTATGAAACCATAAATACATTTGACTTCGTTTAGAATTTGATACCTAGTCATGGATATTATGAATTTTAATCCTAATTATGGGGACCATTTCTATACTGTTTGAAATTTTTTTAATAGAATATATTAATTATAGGTTTATAATATGATAACAAAAATATTCTAATTAGTTGAGGGTCTTCATCCCAAATTCTTTTGTGTTTTAATTATAATTAATTATTTGTAATTTTCGTAGGACTAAATGTCCTATAAGTTTTTATGACTTTATTTATATAAAATATAGATTAAATCATTATATATAAATCAACTTCAATAATATGACCTATAATATGGTTCCAGAGAGAATAATTTGGTTGAACATTCTTGAATTTCCCCATTCGAATCATTATAATCTAAAACTGAATAACTATACACTCCAGTTAAAACATTAAATCTACATCTATATGATCAGTCCCAATGGAATAGACCCAAATTAATCTTTCTATAGAGATTAATAAACCTTATTTATTTACGTTGTTTCTGTTTTCTAGTTTGTATTTCTTAATATATCCAGAATAAATTTTTGTGTCTCTAAATCTATTATCCACTCACCGATTTTCTTTTGAATCCCATGATTATTGATAATTATCCCCTCAAATATAATCTATTGAAATTAATGGTCAGGAATTCATTATATTATTTTCTCAAATAATTCTCTTATGATATTATGATCATTGCATTCTCATACAAATCATTCTTTTCTGAAAAGTAAATATACATAGAAATAAGATCTAGTATGAAAACATATACCTTTCTTCACATATCTATGAATAGTGAATGATAACACTACTTACCATTTATTCCACATATGAAATTATTTCCATCATCATATGATTGAATTTTAAATCATGGTTTTTGTTACCCATTTATAAAAAAATTTGTAGAAAAAATTAGTAATTTGGTCATCAATGGTATCACATGATGACTAGAAGGATCAGAATATCTTGGGGGAAAACATAGTGGTCACTATGGGTGAATGATTTTTATTATTCCCCAAATTATTGGTTAAAAATATGAAAAATACACTAATAGATTTCATGTTAATTCACTATATAGTGGTTAAAAAATGAGGATTTCATCCATTTAATTATATGGATAACATCCTTAGAGAATAAATGTTATTGTATTCTACAATTCTTTATTTTCTCTTTAAAAGTGAGTGATTTGTTTTTTTCATAGAGAATTACTCAAATTGATTGAAGTAATTATGGGTAGGTTACATAACAAAATACGATTAATTTTGAATGTTCATTAGTTATTATTAATTTAGGATATCAAATTGTGTTTGATAACTATATGAAATTTTTATGAAATCAGGAACATTCATATTCCACAGTTCAATCTATGGAAAAAATAATGTTGGGTGACAATCAATGGACGCATCTTTTATATAACCAAGGACTTCACCACTATAGGAATATATTGTAGGGTATTTTTTTATCCTTAATTGATTTTTTAATTATAAAATTTCATATTCAAATGTCAACTCAATTTTACTAGGTGAAAATTTCTCAAACTTGGCCGAAATCATATTGTACTAGATATAGGATATAATTTCTTAAAACTCTTCTCTATAAAAATATTTATTCATCATATGAATAAATATTATTTGGAAGAACGTCTAATAAACATTACTAGAGTATATCATTTCATGGGATGGTTCACATAAGGCCATTTCATGGGAAAATTAGAATTGGTCCTTTAAGAGGGGTAGTTCTCATCAGTCTATTAAAAAATATGGTTCACATGGGATCATATGATGTGATTTTCCACTTAAAAATAATTGATGAAATTTTAATAATTATCTAAATATTTTTTTATTAAATCCATATATTCATGGAATTCATTCTAATTAATTTGTGTACCCTCTTGCACAAGGATGTTCCTATAATGATTGGATTAAATAATTATTATAAAAGAGGAATAATGTGGAGAAATATTGTATATAGATGAAATTTTGGTAATATTAAATTTACATTGTAATTATATGAAGATGAATTTTTATTGGTTCACTACATTCTTATTTTTCTACCATTTATTATTATCACATTCAAATATAGTCCCTTTTCTAATTTTTATTTGTCCATATCAATAAATATGGTGACATATATTTTATATGTTACACGACATAGTCCAGTTGAATTTGACCATCATAACCCATCTATTATATGTGATATTTCATGATGATAGAATCAGGGATCCTATTACATAGACATATATTATTTATATAGAAGGTTGGGTGATCCAATATCCATACATCATATGTATTATTGATTTTTATTATAGTGATTGGGATTTCATAAAAAATATAGATTATCTAATTTATAACCCGGTTACTATTGACAAAATAAAATTTATTCTTCTTATATTCAATGTTATTTCATCTGAAAAATTTTAACTTATGGTGGAGTTTTCTATGTTTACATACGCAGAATAATATATTTCTTATGATAGTTCTTGATGAACTCTTTTCTTATTTATATAAATATAATCTAACAAAACATTTTTTTTTATTTTCAAACACATATAGTCCACTGAGTTACTTCAAGGGGATTAACATGGTTGATGGTTCATCATGTATGTCCTCTATATATATCTCTAATAATTTTTCCTATTGATGTTGTATATAAAATAATTATGCATATCATTCTATATTTAAATAAGATGTAATACTCTCATAATATTCCTACATATAAATAAATATATCACGGAATGTTTCTTATCATTATATAGCTGACATGGAAGAGTAACTTGTGTGAGAGTTCATTATGAAATTATAATATATTCAATAGAGTGGTCATTGTGAAAATTAATTTTAGTATTATAAATGGTTTTCAAATTAAATATAATCTTTGTATCCTCCAATTATTATGGATTTCCTAAAATTGGGCTCTGGTGGATGAAAAATGGTATGATTCTACTCTTCATATCTATTTCATTAAATATTGAGATGTTTGGATTCACATTATGAGTAAGGGTGGATGTAGAACCCCAGGTTTCTTGTAAGTAACGCTTGTTTTATGATTTTTAAGTATGTGATGCATATGATAAATGGTTGGGAGAGTTTGGAGACTTTTAAGGTGTTAAAGGTAAAAAATGTGTGATGCACGGGCTTCGCACAGTTTTCCCAAACTGTATGGAATCCATGAAGGTAGTGTTCACCTGGACAGAGGAGACTATAGGGCATACGCACGGTTTGGGAAAACTGTGTGAGAAGGCCATGCAGAGCGCCCCTTCCAAGCAGTGACTATCGCACGGTTAGTGCACAGTTTTCCTAGTCATGCAGTCTAACCGTGCACAGGGCCAACTTAGATCCAATTTTTAAGGATCTAATCCGTTTTTTCTTTAAACCCACTCATTTTTTCTCCTAGACGGCTCTACCTTGGGATTTCTCTTTGGTGAAGGTGGGAGAACACATACCAGGCATTTTGGAAGCGATCCGGAGGGTTTCCTTGGCGTTTGGAGGCTGGTTGATCGAGGTAAGTCTCGTTTCCTTTAGTTTTCTTAGATCTCCTTATTCTCTCTTGATGGATCCTTAGATCTACGCCTATAGTGGGTAGATCTAAGGTAGTGGATGACTTTTAAGTCAGTTTTTGGTATTTTTAGTACTAGTGGGAGGAATTTAAGGATGTTTTGGAGAGTAGTTGACTTGGTTTTTTTGGTATTCTTTATAGGTTGGTTGGTTTTGTCTAATCTGTTGAGTTAGGTGGATTCACACTTGACTCCTCTTGTTATAATTGATTGTATTAGTTTCAAATTGGAATATTTTAATGGAATTGATTGTGAAAATCATGGAATAAATATTTTTTAGTGATGATTTATGGTTTTGATGGAATTGTGAAATATTTGTGAATTGTTTTGTAATGTGATTTGGCTTTTTGAATTTAAAATGTCGATTTTAAATTATGGATTTTCTGGAATGTTAAATGGTTTTATGAAAGTTGGGTTTTCTATAAAAAGGGTTGTAAAGACCCGTAAATTTCAAGGAAATTTTTTTTCTTAATTTTTTTTGGAATTTTACAAGAACGCAGTTTCTGACGGCGCCTGATTCCGAGGCCCGGTGTGCCCGGAATCATTTTCTGAAGTTTGGCTCGGGTACGTTCAGTGAACGGACGAGCGGGTTTTTCTAACTTTTGAACCGGTGCCCGGAATCGAATTCTGAGGGCACCGATGAAATCGCAGCGCCGGTATTCGCTGAGAAACGCCTCTTCCGGAGTTGCGTTTTCTCGGGTGTGGTTTTTAATTTTCGGGCTTAAAGTTAAGAAATAAAATAATTTTGCGACAGCTTTATTTTATTTCACTTAAGCCACTTGAAGCCACTTAAAGGAGGCTTGAACTGAGTTGAACTGGATAGGATGCTATCCAGAAATATCCTACCCCCTTGGTAGGATATTTGTGAGGTGGGGCCCGCACGAGCCCCGCTGTTTCTTTCCGCTAAGAAACGCACCCGTGAAAACCCGTCTTAATTAAAGTCAACCGACGCGTTTTCTAAATTCATAACAGACCATTTAATTGGGCGGTTTATTTCGTGAATTAAATGGGCTGTTTCTTTCGTGAATTAAATGGGTCGTTTCTTTCGTTGAATTAATTCAACGAATTGATGGATCATTTATTAACCAGTTTTTCAAATTTGTTGACGTATTAATAAAATAAGACCAACGCTTAACCTCTGGTTATTTGCGCTTGAGAAGATTTGGGAGAACCCTCGCAACTTCTTCTCCCTCGCTAAGAACGCGAAGAACGCGAAGAACGCGAAGAACGCGAAGAACGCCGAACCCGGAAATCGACGACGCCTTCGCCCGAGACGCTCTTCCGATCTCCGATCTCCGATCTCCGATCACCGACCATTCGAGCTCGCCGACTCAACGCCGGAATCCGCGACGACGCGACGCCTCCCCGCGACGACGCGACGATCGATCTCTTCCGCGACGGTCTCTTCCGCGAAGAACGCCCCCGCACGATGATCATCAAGGTAGGGATTCATTTTGAAAAATTACCCCATTTTAATTTTCTCGTGAACGTTCTTGAAAATTAAAAAGCCGGTTTTCAATGAACAATTTTATTTTAATTAAAATTGTTGGATCATGTGTTGATCGTTTTTCTCCCGGTTGTTTATCTCTAACGCGGAGGGTGCGGGCCGAACGAACACGGCCCGACGACCCTCCGCCGTTCTTCGTTTTGTGCGGATTTGACGGTCGACGACGGAACGTGCCGCAGCGGACGGTTGACGATCCCGCATTAAAGAACGGATCCCGGGAGGAGCAACGGCGCAGACGGGAAAGAAAACGGGCCACCGGAGCGACGCCGGCGGCCCGCGGAAGTTGCTGGCGGCGGCGCCCCGGCGCGCCGCCGGACGAAATCCGCCGCGACTGAAGCCGCGGCGGCGGTGGCCAAACGGACCCGCGGCGCACGGGTCCGGTTCATCCGGGCGGACGCGGCTCAGCGCGTCCGCGGCTCGCCAGTGCGGCCCGCACGCGGGCCGCAGTCCTTCCTCAAGCTGCGGGTCAGCGCCCGCGGCTTCCACCCGCGCGGCTCGGCCAAGCCGACCCGGCCGACCCAGAGGGGGGGGGGGGGGTCGGGCCGGGTCGGCCCGGGCCCGTACCCCCCATCTTCGGACGTTTTCGTTCAAATGCCCGTATCATGAGCTTCGTGCCTCCAATCGACTCGCCGTCAGCGGCAACGCGATCCTTGGATCGAGACGGTCGTTTTGGTATATCGCACTCAAGGTTTTGGAATACATTGAGTTCGGCCGGGTTGCTTCGTACACGAGACCAACCGGGCCATCGGAGCGGAAACGCTCATATCTTGAGCTACGGACGTCTGATTGACGTGCCGTCAGCTTTGTTGAATTCCTCTAAGTGAGACGGATCTTTTGGCATACTCCACCCGAGGTTTGGACGTGGGTGGAGTGCAGTCGGGTTGGTTTTGCCTTAAAAACCAACCGGGCCCCTGGGACGAAAATGCCAATATCTCTCAGACCGGGCGTCCGATTGACGCACCGTCTGCGACGTTGAGTTCCTGTTGACGATACGGAACTTTTGGATACATCAACTTCGGACTTCGTGTCAGTTGATGTATCAGCCTCTCGGCTCGTGGAGCGGATCTTCCCGAACGAGTTTGCTGTGTGCGGGAACCCTAGTGCTGGCTGCGTCTGCTACTTCGACAGCGACGACCGTGCAGAGATCCTCAGTGGACTGCGGCGACGACTGTGCAGAGATCCTCCGTGGACTCCGACGATGACCGTGCAGAGATCCTCATGGGACTGCGGCGGCGACTGTGCAGAGATCCTCAGCGGACTGCGACGACTACTGCACTCAGCGATCCTATGTGGATCAGTGCTACAAATCCTGTGTGGGTCCGATCCTGCGTGGGTCAGCGCTCAGCGGTTCTGTGTGAGCCAGCGCCTACAGGTCCTGCGTGGGCCCGGTCCTGTGTGGGCCCGATCATGTGTGGGTCATCTCTCAGCGGTTCTGTGTGAGCCAACTTCTACAGGTCCTGCGTGGGCCCGATCCTGTGTGGGTCACTGCAAGGTTAGTACCTATCGATCCTTCGTGGGTCCGACGACTTAGATGGTTCAATGATCATCTTTATCGTCATCCAAAGAAGTATACCTGTGTGAGCTGAATCTTGTGTTACTCTCCTTTGTGGATTGTGTTGAGCTATCCTGTGTGGATTTACTGTTTACTCTCCTCTGTGGATTGTGTTGCTCTATCCTGCGTGGGTATACGTTTTGCTTTCCTGTGTGGACTGGGTTGTGCTTGGGCTCAGATGTTGGAGCCGAACGGGAATTGAAGACTTAGGTATATGTATGGGCATATACCAAAGCCGTGTCAGATGTTACTTCGTGATTGTATCTTTCTTTTGTGGATTATCCTTTGTGGATTTCAAGAGACCTTCGGGGGTCTCGGGGTCCCTACTGAGTAGCTTATACTCACCCCTGCACGGGCTATGCCCGCACTTCGTGGTGTTGGTTGCAGACGACGGACAGCGCTGATCGTGGAGGAGGCGTGCGGAGCAGGACAGTACCTGGAGGTGGACCACTGGGCGGGACGTACTCGGAGCGGTTAGGTGGACCCGAGGAGCAGTGGAGGCTATATGTACCCACCCTTCAGGTGGGACTTCCGGAGGACGGCTCGACGCTGCAGTTTTCCCTTTTCAGTTGCTGTTTTTCCTTTCAGTTGTACTTTACAGTTGGGCTTGTATTTCCGGCCCCTTTTTACTTTCAGCACAGCTTGTACAGTTTTACTTAGTGTTTACTTTTCCGCTTGCTTGCTCTGTGGTGCTTGTTTACTTTTCAAAGGCAATGCCTTCCCTTTTTGTTGGGATTTACGCCTTGGTGCTAGTCGCCAGCCCCTGGCCTATGGAAGGCGGGCTTGGGGTAGTCACGACACGGGCCCGAGGACGGGTCGTGACAAATTGGTATCAGAGGTGGTCGGTTCTACCGCAGACTCTGATCTCTCTTCTATGTGAAGCAAAAGTGTTTAGTGTATTGAGTGGGGTTATCAGTCCAGGGAGTCCAGTGTTGGTGCGGCGGCCGACGTATCCACACACCAGGACCCTGACTTCTGATTCCTGACTTAATGTACGAAAACATTGTTTGCATGTGTGTTTCAAGTTTTCTTTGTGATTACTTGTGTCAGCTCACTAGGTATACTGTTCTGACCGTGGAATACTTGTTTCCTTTTCAGGATGGCACGACGACAGTAGCCAGCTAGGGTTCCCAGAGTAGGGCGCGACGACAGCCCGCCGAGCGACGAGGCCTCGGTACAGGGCCCGTTGACAGCAGAGGCACCGGCGGCACCTTTGCCCGCCGAGCCCCCGATGCTTCCAGCACTGGCAGCTGACGACGCACGACGCCTCGGAGCTCTGCACGAGTTCCAGCACCAGCAACCACCCAGGTTCCGTGGGGAGTCGGACCCCCAGGCAGCCGAGGACTGGCTGGAGGCGGTCGTCTGAGTTTTCAGGCTAGTGAGGACGCCAGCAGACCTCATGGAGATCCTCGCGGTGAGCTTACTGCATGCAGCAGCCGGACGCTGGTGGAGCCTGATGCCCCAGGTACACGATGAGGCCTCCCTCATCTGGACGGACTTCGAGAGCCTCTTCCGCTCAGAGTTCGTCCCGGCCACCCTCCGAGCGGTGCGCATCCAGGAGCTTCTTCAGCTGCGGCAGGGCATCTTGACGGTCGCTCAGTACGCGGCGAGGTTCACCGACCTTTCTCGGTACTCGACAGACATGGTACGGGACCCCTTCTTCTGGGCCCGGACCATCGAGCAGGGTTTGAGACACGAGATCAGGGCATCGCTGATCTCCCTCAGCATCCCGACCGAGGCAGGGGTACTGGAGCGAGCCCTCCTGATCGAGAGCTTCCTGGCTGAGTCCACAGCAAGACCCACTACAGGGCGGCAGATAACGGAGTCTTCGGCAGCTGGTAGCCAGCGGATGACTCAGGGTTCCAGGCGGACCAGACCTTCCGGCAGGCGACCTCGGGACGCTGGCTCAGCAGTGCAGGGCACCCGGCCCGGAGCCAGCCTTCCGAGAGGCAGACAATGCTACGAGTGCGGCAGGCAGGGCCACATGGCTCGTGACTGCCCGACCCGTCGTACCGAGGGGCAGCAGACGGTGGAGGGGTCACCCAGGCAGAGGCAGAGAGTCGACCGTGGCGGTCCTCAGGGAGGAGGCGGACGAGGCAGAGGAGCTGGCCGAGCAGCAGGTGGTGGGCGACGCTTTGAGGCTCTTCCACCACCACCACCAGGAGGCCCGCCCCGACCACAGGGAGCTGGCGGGCAGAGACAGGCTCAGCTCCAGGCAGTGGAGGCCTACGACCACGGCGCGCCAGAGATGATTCGAGGTATGATCTGTGTCTATTCCACCCTTGCTGCAGTTCTGATAGACACAGGAGCGAGTCACTCTTTCATAGCCACTGCCCTTGTTCGGAGCTCGGAGATTCCGACAGAGCCGTTGGCTCGATCCTTGCGGCTAGAGACTCCTACGGGAGCAGACTCGACGATTACGCACTGGTGCCGGCAGTGTGAGCTTACTCTTGGAGGCGAGAGCTTCGGCTGGGATCTTCTTGTAGCAGCGTCGAGGCCTTACGACGTCATTTTGGGCATGGATTGGTTATCTACGGTCCATGCTCAGATTGACTGCTTTAGGCGCAAGGTGCGATGTGTGCGCACCGACGGGAGCAGGTTCACCTTCACCGGCGAGAAGGGAGCCTTAGCAGCACAAGATGGACTCACGCAGAGGAGAGTTCAGCCCATCACTCATCAGTTGGCTAGCCTCATCCTGGGAACAGTTGACATGCGGAGTCCCAGTTTCCCTGCAGTGGTGGATCAGTACGCGGACGTCTTTCCCGACGACGTTCCAGGACTACCTCCTCGCAGAGAGGTAGACTTTTATATTGACCTGTACCCCGGGACAACCCCGATATCCACTCCAGCATATCGGATGGACCCCGCTGAGCTTTGAGAGCTGCGAGTACAGTTGGAGGACTTGCAGGGCAAGGGGTTCATCCGACCCAGTGTTTCGCCCTGGGCTTCCCCGATTTTGATCGCCAAGAAGGCGGACGGGAGCTTGCGACTGTGTGTCGATTATCGTCGCCTGAATCAGGTGACAGTGAGGAAAAAGTATCCGCTACCCAGGATTGATGATCTCTTCGACCAGCTCAAGGGAGCACGGTGGTTCTCGAAGATAGACCTCAGGTCCGGCTATCATCAGCTTAGAGTTCGAGACGAGGATGTGTAGAAGACGGCCTTCAGGTGTTGGTATGGCCACTTCGAGTTCTTGGTTATGCCTTTCGGCGTGACCAACGATCCAGCAGTGTTCATGAGCCTCATGAACAGGATCTTCCAGCCATACCTCGATCGATTTGTCGTGGTCTTCATCGACGACATTTTGGTGTACTCGACGACGGAGGAGGAGCACGCCTACCACCTGCGTGTTGTACTAGACACACTCCGAGAGCACCAACTTTATGGAAAGCTCTCGAAGTGTTAGTTCTGGTTACGTGAGGTCCACTTCTTGGGGCACGTCATTTCTGAGGCGGGAGTTGCAGTGGATCCCGCGAAGATCGAGGCAGTGCTAGCTTGGGAGCCACCCAAGAGCGTGACAGAGGTGCGGAGTTTCTTGGTCCTAGCCGGATACTATCGGAGATTTGTTCTGGACTTCTCCAGAGTTGCGGCCCCACTCTCAGCGTTGAAGAAGAAGAGGAAACCCTTCGTGTGGTCAGACAGATGTCAGCAGAGCTTCCAGGAGCTGAGGCAGAGGTTGACCAGCGCACCTATCTTGAGGTTGCCTGAGGAGGGAGTTGGTTACGTAGTCTACTGCGATGCATCAGGGACCGGACTCGGGTGTGTCCTGATGCAGGAGCGGGCCGTGATTGCCTACGGATCACGTCAGTTGAGTCCTCATGAGCAGAACTACGCTACCCATGACTTGGAGTTGGTAGCAGTAGTCTTTTCCCTGAAGACATGGAGACACTATCTGATGGGCGAGAGCTTCACAGTCTTTTCTGACCACCAGAGTCTCAGGTACATCTTCTCTCAGAATGACCTGAACCTGAGACAGCGGTGATGGCTCGAGTTCCTCCAGGACTATGACTTTGAAATAGTCTATACTCCTGGGAAGGGGAACGTGGTGGCTGATGCCCTCAGCAGGAGGACGGGCATCCAACTACTTAAGGAGGTGACAGAGCAGCTAGCCGCTTTGCAGATATCCTTCGTGGATAGAGACGGAGCAGCCTTCCTTCAGTCTCTCACAGTCTCTCCTCCACTTCTTAAGTGGGTCAGAGAGGCACAGCATGGGGATGTTGAATGTGAGACGCGGCGTGCACAGATATCTTCGGGACAGGCACCTGATGGTTTCTCCCTTGGAGAAGAGCACGATGTCCTTTTCAGAGGACGTACCTTGGTACCAGTCGCCTTACGAGAGGAGGTGCTGAGAGAGTTTCATACTTCTCTGTTGGCGGTACATCCTGGAGTGGCGAAGATGTACCAGGATCTCGGGCGACAGCACTGGTGGCCGGGCATGAAGAAGGTTGTGGCAGAGTTCGTTTCACGGTGCCTCACCTGCCAGCAGGTGAAGGCAGAGCATCATGTACCAGCAGTCTTGGTACAGCCCTTGGAGGTCCCGGAGTGGAAGTGGGACGGGATATCTATGGACTTTGTGACTGGACTTCCACGCACTTCCAGAGGTCATGATTCCATATGGGTGATTGTTGACCGACTCACCAAGTCGGCACACTTCTTACCCATCCGAGAGCAGGGCACAGTGGAGAGCTTGGGGCGTCTCTACGTTCAAGAGATTGTACGACTTCACGGTGTGCCATCGACCATCGTCTCCAATCGGGACGCTCGTTTTACTTCCCGGCTTTGGAAGGGGTTGCAGGAGGCGTTCGGGACGTGACTACGTCTGAGCACCGCCTTTCACCCTCAGACGAATGGTCAGATGGAGAGGACCATTCAGACTCTCGAGGACATGCTCCGTGCATGTGTCCTCGACTTTGGTCGCAGCTGGGAGGACCACCTACCCTTGGTGGAGTTCGCGTACAACAACAGATACCACTCCACCATCGGGATGGCACCCTACGAGGCGTTGTACGGCAGGCCTTGCAGATCTCCTTTGTGCTGGACAGACCCTGGAGAGTCAGCACTTGTGGGACCAGAGATGGTCCGGGCCACGACAAAGAAGGTCCAGCTCATCCAGGAGCGGATGAGGACAGCACAGAGCCGGCAGAAGTCATATGCTGACAGGAGGCGGAGGCCACTAGAATTCGAGGATGGTGACCATGTCTTCTTGCGGGTCTCACCTCGACGTGGTTTGAGGAGATTTGGCCGAGGTGGAAAGTTGTCTCCACGCTTCATCGGGCCTTTCCAGGTCCTCAGCAGGATTGGCGAGGTGGCTTATCACCTGGCTCTGCCACCTCAGTTGTACCGGGTGCACGATGTCTTCCACGTATCCCAGCTGAGGAGATACGTGCACGACCCGATGCACATCATGGACTATGGGGAGCTAGACGTGGATGATGGAGATACTTTTACGGAGGTCCCAGTGGAGATAGAGGATCGACAGGAGCGGGTCCTACGTGGGCGATCGATTCCTCTTGTGCGCATCAGATGGCAGCACGGGAACCTCCAGGAGAGCACTTGGGAGCGGGAGGCTCAGATGCGTGCTCAGTACCCACATTTGTTTCCCTAGTTTTTGATGTATCTTTACGGGGACGTAGAGTCCTGAGGTGGGAGTAATGTAAAGACCCATAAATTTCAAGGAAATTTTTTTTCTTAATTTTCTTTGGAATTTTACAAGAACGCAGTTTCTGACGGGGCCTGATTCCGAGGCCCGGTGTGCCCGGAATCATTTTCTGAAGTTTGGCTCGGGTACGTTCAATGAACGGACGAGCGGGTTTTTCTAACTTTTGAACTGGTGCCCGGAATCGAATTCTGAGGGCACCGATGAAATCGCAGCGCCGGTATTCTCTTAGAAACGCCTCTTCCGGAGTTGCGTTTGCTCGGGAGTAGTTTTTAATTTTCGGGCTTAAAGTTAACAAATAAAATAATTTTGCGACAGCTTTATTTTATTTCACTTAAGCCACTTGGAAGCCACTTGAAGCCACTTAAAGGAGGCTTGAACTGAGTTGAACTGGATAGGATGCTATCCAAAAATATCCTACCCCCTTGGTAGGATATTTGTGAGGTGGGGCCCGCACGAGCCCCACCGTTTCTTTCCGCTAAGAAACGCACCCGTGAAAACCCGTCTTAATGAAATTCAACCGACGCGTTTTCTAAATTCTTAACATACCATTTAATTGGGCGGTTTATTTCGTGAATTAAATGGACTGTTTCTTTCGTGAATTAAATGGGTCGTTTCTTTCGTTGAATTAATTCAACGAATTGATGGATCGTTTCTTAACCAGTTTTTCAAATTCGTTGGCGTATTAATAAAATAAGACCAATGCTTAACCTCTGGTTATTTGCGCTTGAGAAGATTTGGGAGAACCCTCGCAACTTCTTCTCCCTCGCGAAGAACGCGAATAATGCGAAGAACGTGAAGAACGCGAAGAACGCCGAACCCGGAAATCGACGACGCCTTCGCCCGAGACGCTCTTCCGATCTCTGATCTCCGATCTCTGATCACCGACCATTCGAGCTCGCCGACTCAACGCCGGAATCTGCGATGACACGACGCCTCCCCACGACGACGCGACGATCGATCTCTTCCGCGACGGTCTCTTCCGCGAAGAACGCCCGCGCACGACGATCATCAAGGTAGGGATTCATTTTGGAAAATTACCCCTTTTTAATTATCTCGTGAACGTTATTGAAAATTAAAAAGCCGGTTTTCAATGAACAATTTGATTTTAATTAAAAATGTTGGATCATGTGTTGATCGTTTTTCTCCCGGTTGTTTATCTCTAACGTGGAGGGTACGGGCCTAACGAACACGGCCCGACGACCCTCCGCCATTCTTCGTTTTGTGCGGATTTGACGGTCGATGACGGAACCTGCCGCAGCGGACGGTTGATGATCCCGCAGTAAAGAACGGATCCCGGGAGGAGCAACGGCACAGACGGGAAAGAAAACGGGCCACCGGAGCGACGCCGGCGGCCCGCAGAAGTTGTCGGCGGCGCGGGTCACCGGCGCGGCGGCGCCGGAGGCCGGAGGCGGCGGCGCCCCGGCGCGCCGCCGGACGAAATCCGCCGCAACTGAAGCCGCGGCGGCGGCGGCCAAACGGACCCGCGGCGCGCGGGGCGGGTTCATCCGGGCGGACGCGGCTCAGCGCGTCCGCGGCTCGCCAGCGCGGCCCGCACGCGGGCCGCGGTCCTTCCTCAAGCCGCGGGTCAGCGCCCGCGGCTTCCACCCACGCGGCTCGGCCAAGCCGAGCCGGACCGGCCCTGTCCGAGACGGGCCGGGCCAGCCGGGTCGGGTCGACCCGCTTCGGGCCGACCCAGAGCGGGGGGGGGGGGGGGTCGGTCCGGGTCGGCCCGGGCCCGTACCCCCCATCTTCGGACGTTTTCGTTCAAATGCCCGTATCCTGAGCTTCGTGCCTCCAAACGACTCGCCGTCAGCGGAAACACGATCCTTGGATCGAGACGGTCGTTTCAGTATATCGCACTCAAGGTTTTGGAATACTTTGAGTTCGGCCGGGTTGGTTCGTACACGAGACCAACCGGGGCCTCGGAGCGGAAACGCTCATATCTTGAGCTACGGACGTCTGATTGACGTGCCGTCAGCTTTGTTGAATTCCTCTAAGTGATACGGATCTTTTGGCATACTCCGCCCGAGGTTTGGATGCAGGTGGAGTGCGGTCGGGTTGGTTTTTCCTTAAAAACCAACCGGGCCCTTGGGACGAAAATGTCAATATCTCTCAGACCGGGCGTCCTATTGACGCGCCGTCTGCGACGTTGAGTTCCTGTTGACGATACGGAACTTTTGGATACATCAACTTCGGACTTCGTGTCAGTTGATGTATCAGCCTCTCGGCTCGTGGTGCGGATCTTCCCGAACGAGCTTGCTGTGTGCGGGAACCCTAGTGATGGCTGCGACTGCTACTTCGACAACGACAACCGTGCAGAGATCCTCAGTGGACTGCGGCGACGACTGTGCAGAGATCCTCTGTGGACTCCGACGACGACCGTGCAGAGATCCTCAGTGGACTGCGGCGACAACTGTGCAGAGATCCTCAGCGGACTGCGACGACAACTGCACTCAGCGATCCTATGTGGATCAGTGCTACAGATCATGTGTGGGTCCGATCCTGCGTGGGTCAGCGCTCAGCGGTTCTGTGTTAGCCAACGCCTACAGGTCCTGCGTGGGCCCGGTCCTGTGTGGGCCCGATCCTGTGTGGGTCATCTCTCAGCGGTTCTGTGTGAGCCAACTTCTACAGGTCCTGCGTGGGCCCGATCCTGTGTGGGTCACTGCAAGGTTAGTACCTATCGATCCTTCGTGGGGCCGACGACTTAGATGGTTCAATGATCATCTTTATCATCATCCGAAGAAGTATACCTGTGTGAGCTGAATCTTGTGTTACTCTCCTTTGTGGATTGTGTTGAGCTATCCTGTGTGGATTTACTGTTTACTCTCCTCTGTGGATTGTGTTGCTCTATCCTGCGTGGGTATACGTTTTGCTTTCCTGTGTGGAATGGGTTGTGCTTGGGCTCGGACGTTGGAGCCGAACGGGAATTGAAGACATAGGTATATGTATGGGCATATACCTAAGCCGTGTCAGATGTTACTTCGTGATTGTATCTTTCCTTTTTGGATTATCCTTTGTGGATTTCGGGAGACCTTCGGGGGTCTCGGGGTCCCTATTGAGTAGCTTATACTCACCCCTGAACGGGCTATGCCCGCACTTCGTGGTGTTGGTTGCAGACGACGGACAGCGCTGATCGTGGAGGAGGCTTGCCGAGCAGGACAGTACCTAGAGGTGTAGCACTGGGCGGGACGTACTTGGAGCGGTTAGGTGGACCCGAGGAGCAGTGGAGGCTATCTGTACCCACCCTTCAGGTGGGACTTCCGGAGGACGGCTCGACGCTGCAGTTTTCCCTTTTCAGTTGCTGTTTTTCCTTTCAGTTGTACTTTACAGTTGGGCTTGTATTTTCGTACCCTTTTTACTTTCAGCACAGCTTGTACAGTTTTACTTAGTGTTTACTTTTCCGCTTGCTTGCTCTGTGGTGCTTGTTTACTTTTCAAAGGCAATGCCTTCCCTTTTTGTTGGGATTTACGCCTTGGTGCTAGTCGCCAGCCCCTGGCCTATGGAAGGCGGGCTTGGGGTAGTCACGACATGGGCCCGAGGACGGGTCGTGACAAGGGTTGTTTTATTGAAATGGTTTGAATTGGTTGAACACACTTGGTTTTGATGGAAATGTTTTTCAATAAAAAGTGTTTTATTGAAAGGATGGTTTTGGCATGATTGTTGTGAATGTGTGGTGTGTGTTCGTGTTTCATATATGAGGCTTGGTTAAAATAGGATCTTGTTCTCAGTACCAAACTTTTATTGGAACGTGTTACTTTTATGTAAGAGCCTTGGTTGAAATGTGACATTATGCTCGGTGCCAAATGTGTAATGGAAGATGGGAAAATATTACCTTGTGAAGACTTGGTAGATCGACAAGAAATTGATCATGGGTATGGAACTATCATAACGAAGCATGAATGATTGATTTTATGGGTTTGTTAAATGGTTGGGTTTTCGAAAGGGATATTGTGAAATTTTTTGTAGGGATGTTTGGTTATTTTTCTGGGAAATATATAACTTGATGGAAATTTGTTTCAAAATCACCTGGATGTTTTTAGATATGATTGGTTATGGAAGCTTGTTTATATCTTGTTATAAACTGTTTTGAGAAATTTGCTTATATAAACTGTTTTATATAAATCATGGATAACTCTTCTATACTAGTTGCATGAGTAGGGATGTCATTGGGGAAAACCTGATGAGTTTTATACTCACCCCTACTTTGGAAATTTGGTGCTTTTGCAGATGTCATCTTTTAGGACACAGGTAAAGGAAAATCATCTTATTGATAGTGGTTCATGGTGATTCTTGGGATATGTGGTGGTGCTTGGTGCATGTAGCTCGGTGTGCAGCCGTGGAGAGTGGCTCGACTTGTTTTGGGTCTTTTGTTTAGTCTTCCACTTGGTACTCTGATTTTTTCTTGATTTGTATTTGTGGTGGAATAGTATAGTTCTCTTTTGGTAATTCAAGAGTTGGATTTTAGATTAACATGCATCATATAGTGATTTTTAGTGATGGTTTGGTTGGTTTATTTCTCAAAGGGTAAATCGTCCCCCACTTGCATTGAAACCCTTCGGAATTTATTGTGTCAGGAACTAAATCTCTTCGCCGCCAAAACCGGCACCAAACCTAGCCCACGACATGGACCAAAGGGCGTCCCCAATCCCAATGGGTTGGCACAAGTTCTTGGGTATCATAAAATGAGAATTCGGAATGATTTACCCATGTTTATAAACATAAAACAACAACTCAATCAAATAAAAGGAATCTGGATTTTTCAAACCAAACAATGTTTTAAAAAAATCAGAACTGAATTACATAGTCTAAAACAACTCAATAAGACTATTAAAAAGGTACAAAACCAAAAATGAACATACCAAGAAACTCAATATGGCAATATGCATCGCCCTCAATCCATCTCCACAACACCGCATCATGAATGACCACTGAAAACCAGAACTGTTGGCACAAAATTTGTACCCCAACCTGCGACAACAAAAATAACCAATTCTACATACACCCAAGGGTGTAAGTAGGGTGTGATCCAATTTCCAGTAAGATACCACCACTAATAGATTTTATGTTATAAACATTCAAGGACTAAAATCATGCAATATTTCCAAAACATGTAATTTCTAGTTACAATTTCTAAAAGATGCGACTAAAAAAATTAGTTTTCAAGTGGGATAATTTAAAGAATCAACACTTTTAAAACAAATTCAAAATCTATTGATGTTTTTCCAGACAAATATACCATATACTGACGGTAAGTTAATGGAACTAATGTGCACAAGCAATAAGAAATAACCCTGAGGCACTAGATAGTTGTGGGTCCCATGTACCTCATATATCGGTGAGAGTAACCACAAAAAATATATGTTCTCATGCACGAGAAAATACTAGGGAACATACCAATAACCTAATGGTCCCCAATCATCATCATCATATTTTATTTAGAGTTGTAAGCTTCAATCTTGATAAGTGAAACTAAGGACAAACCCCACAGATTCACTTGCATACTAGTTCACGTCGACCCACCTAGATACCCAAGTTTTCCATTTGTGCTCAAACAAGTTCAACAATCCAAGAAATATAGTTTTCACATGAAAATAACACTTCCACATCACAAATTCACCAAACAACACCTTGTACATCACACAAGTCACAAATTCCACTTTCCATTCAAATGCATTCTGAAATCAAACTCACACCAAGATAGACCACAACACTTTTTGCATAATTTTCACAATAGAACACATCCTTTAAAAATTTTATAAAGTCCCTCAAAATATGATAAACATCACATAACATCCCACTCACATTTTTCATAAAACCCTTTTTATAAACAAAATCCATTTTTCACATCGCACTCACACAAACATCCCACACCACGTTCACACTTATTTCACATTTCCTTAAATCCATTAATCATTTTTAAAACATTTCCAAGAGGATACATATCACATGACAGACCTATTCACATTTAAAATGGTCCATTTGAATGTATAAAAAATCAAAAAGGGTTTTCCAATATGGTTTCACCTCTTACGCAAATCATTAACCATTCATAACATTCATAAAACAATTCTAAAGAGTGTACCAAATCTTTTCACATAAAAACCATTTCAAATCTTTATTTCAAGGAAAAAATCACAACAACAAAAATTCAAAACAGAATTTGAAGCCCCAAAAAACTTTATTAACTACCCCCAAGTGTTATACAAACACCTCAAACAATACCACAAAAGATCCACATGAAAGGCACATGTTTTCAAAATCACTTTCAAGAAGTACAATAAGGGTTTACACCTTAAACCCATTAGAAAATCTCTTTAAGACCTAATGGCACACCAATACCCAACTAAATCATAATTTCATCCAAAAAAAGATTTATTAAACCAATTTCATATGTTATAAAATGCACCCAAACAATACCCAAACGGTTGCACATGTAAAACACCCAATTTTAAGCTAAAATGAAACTATAAAAATAAATGATTTTCCAAATCCAACATAAATAGTTTCTGCACCACACAGAGCATATTGGGAAAATGAATAATAAGTAATTCAAGCAAAAAAACTTATCTAGAAATGATTAGACATGGAATCACCTACCTTTTATATCGAAACCCTCAAAACATGGTGCAAAACATCAACCGCACCACCGTCACACCTCAAGGATGACAAATCCATCCTTAGACCACAATATTTGACCAAAAAGACTCCAAATCAAACCCTAGATTCGAACCTCAACATCCGGACATGAGGAACATCAAGAAAGGGTGAAGGAAACCCTAAAAAAGGGGAAGAAATCAAGGAATGAATCACTTACTTGAAACATCTTGAATAAACGATCCAAATACACCAAAATTTGAATCTCCAAGAAACGAAACCCAATATGGAGGCTCTAATGGGTATGTTAAGGTAATGTGGGGACTTAAATGGGGGCAAAAGAGTGAAAATTAAATGATTTATGAATGATTCAACATACCTTCTCAATGCTGGATGATTTCAGAAACCCTAATACGATTGGCCCTACACCGCGAAGAAAATGAGGTCCAAAGTGGAAATATATATAATGGGGGTAAGTCTAGGGATCTTAGCTTCAGGTGTGAGGTGGAAGCATGTGAATATAATAAAAAATTTGTATTTTATTAAATATTTGAAAAAACAATTTAAAACTATAAATGGCTCACGGGTTGGCCCAACTCCAAATTAATTCACTCAAACCCAAAATTCTAATGGGTTGAAAAAGGGTCCAAATGGACATATTGAATTGGAGAGGTCATAGGAGGAAATGTGGGAGGTGTAATTGATGAAAAATGTTAATAAATGGAGGAGTTATAAAAGAAATATCATTTATTTTTAAATCAGGAATTGTGCTCATGGTTTGGCCCAAATTTTGAAAAACCTCTATTTACACCATAATGAATGGAAAACCACCAAAACAAAGAAAGAATGGATATTAAATAAAAAATACAATTAAAAGAAGTCATGGATGTAGAAATCCTTGCCACCATAAAATTTTCCTACCCTGGAAAGCCACAACAAGGCCAAATACCAAAAACCAAACCCAAACGATAAACCAAGAAGTAATTTGTTGCCAAGATTCTCCCCCATAGGCAAAAACACCTCCAGTGATCATTTAAAGAAGAATTACTCTAAAAAACAAAACTTACACCACATTCCTGAAACAATCAAGCACATTCAGGCTTTATCCCAAATGAAAACTCCTCAAACACAATCTGAACAAAACTCAATCAATTTACCTAAACAAACAACATCATCGAACAAAGTTTCACTAACCCTACTATAAATAAACAATTGGGAACACTCCAATCTCAATGTTTAACCATGGAATATGTATATAGTCCGATATCTACAAATGATAATACATACTTCCAACAATAGACCAAGGAAAAAAATCATATTTACTCATATGAAGACACCCAAATGGGCTCCCCACCATAAGAGACAACTTAAATTTTTTCCCCAAGATAGATTCAGGAAACTAACAGGGGAGGCCCAAATAGACTCTCCAGTAAAAGGGGTATACATCCATTAGAAATTTCCAAAATAATATGCATGATACCCATGGTGGGTCTCCCCAACACAAGAACCAACCATCTTAACTGATCGGTGTGGGTTGACATGAAAAGACCCTAAAAATTTAATGATTTGGGAAGGCTTCACAATTAGTCCACACGGTTTGGGAAACTGTGCACTACACATACAAATAATTCTTTCCACATGGCTTCCTATAACATGGGCACTACTAATCGTGCAAAAACTGCATGCTCAGCCTTTCTAGCCAAATTTCAATCCATTCTCCAAAGACTCAATGTAAACTAAAGGGGGGAGAAATTGGGTGACAACATGGGTACAAGGCCCTCCACCTATTTCCAATAAATGAAAACAACTGAATAAAGATGATGACACCATAGTTTTAAAATCTGCTTATCTTTCATACTAAGGATATGACATTGTACAATGGTTTAAATGACATTGGGGTTTCCCATGACTATGCGAAAGCTTCTCTCTAGGACATATGGATGGAGCTCAAAATATTGATGCATATTCGGCCACACCATTAGGTTGTGGAAACCCCTCTGTGGAACTTCTTCTTTCGGTCCCACAAATAACTACACCACATACCCCGATGGGTTCACCAATACATAACACACTCCATAAATCACTTTACCAAAACCTAATATTTCACTAAAACAAGGGATCTGAAGATGCACACACATCACAACTTGTTTCTTTTGGTGAGAAACAACAGATGTGAAGGACACATATAAAAACCTTCCTCTAAGATATAGGATTTGATGTTTTTTCCAAGGTACTCTTACTCCCAACATAACACAGAATGTCAGATGATTGCGCGACCTTCACCTTTACAGTCAAATGAGCACACAACATCACAATGTGTCACTAAACATGACATTTGCAATTGATAGAAATAATACATGGAACGAGACCTTATGCCACGTCCATAAACAAAAGACAAGTCCAAAAAGTGGACACAATAGCCTCTCATGACAAAAATCCCAAAATTGGTGGTTTAACAAGAACTCTGGATTTAAAGAAACTATGAAGAACCCATAGGACCTCTTATACACCATCGAGACACTCAACCACACTAACAACCCCAGAACACTTCCACCTTCGATGAATCTGGAAACATAAGAAACTAAGGTCTCCTTCAACCATCCACAAGCACAATCCCACTACTAGAGGATCCAAAAATCAACCAAATGAAAGGGTGTAGAATCAATCAACAAAGATCGATAAAATATTCCATATATTGATCAACTGGTGGATTTTACAATGGATAAACAATACGGGTTTCACATCAGTTGTGCATTAACCCTTAATGGGGGAATACAATATCCAATGAGAGAACCCAAGGACCCAACCAAGATGGTCCATTGGTCAATACATGCCACAAAACAGATCCAAACACATGAAGGAAATCACTGTATAGGTGTCCATAAACATATCTCAGAGGATACTACTAACCTGTCCTTCTTCCCAACTTGTAATCCAAACAAAAAACCAAAACATGGTTCAAACAAGAGGGGTTCATGGACTCAAAACATACAACAACATCAAAATTTCCCAAAAACACATAATATACACCATCTCGAACAATTCAATAAGACATCATATTTTTCATTAAAACCATTTCTTTAAAAACAAATGGTTCAACGGTAAGTGTATCCACTAATGGTACCCCATGGGCCTCACACAAGCATGTTTTTTTGCCACACCGGGAACCCTCCTCATATCCATCCCAACACTCATCCAGTCATTCCATCAACTATCCATCATCCCATATAACCCCATGAATGTGGTTGCTCACAGAAATACCAAAGGATAAAACAATGATTTTTTCCACTTTTCAAAACCAAAACTGTCAACCAACACATCATTTTTCTCAAAACCGCTAACCAGGAGATTGAACCCCAATTACTGTATCAAAAACTTTTCAGAAAGGCACATTCATTACAATGAAAACTTTTTTTCAAGTTATTTACATAAATTTCAAAACATCTCATCCCATTAAAACACAATTCAATAGTGTAGTAAAATCTATTGGAAATACTTTTTCAAAACAAACTTCAGTATAGTTTCTGCTTCCAAAAGAGGTGTAAGCACACGATTTCCCATTTCAAAATAATTCTTAATATTCAGTTCCTTCATTTAATAAATCAAACCATTCAATATTTAATTGAAATTATTTTCAAAAAAACATTACACTTCTTAAATCCAAGTCACTTTAAAACCAAAGTACCACGATTTCAAACCTAAAGAACACAAGAAAATGTGAGAGGAAACTAGTTTTAGTTGGTGACATTGACATGTTGTTGAAGGCCATATACTAATTACTTCACTATCATAAAGAGTGTTCTAGGGAATATCCTCAGATCGACATGGCTTTCCAGGCCCTATGAGATCGCTAAGACCATTAACCCATCTCTCTTTTCATTTCCCCTATTCATCATTAAACTAAGAAAATCGAAGGACTCCGAAAGGACCCGACTTCCCCTAGAGACTTGAATCCCATCATGAGTCATGGTGATCAGACACACTAATCATAACCAAAATTCCAAGTCCTGAGATTCCTAACTCCATACGTTCCCGAGAGTTCCCCAAATAACATGACCCAAAGAGAGCGAACCTCCTCTGATACCATTTTGTCACGAACTGAATCTGGTCGCCACCAAAACCGACACCAAACCCAGCCCGCGACATGGCCCAAATGGCGTTCCAATCCCCATGGCCTGGCACAAGTGCCTGAGTATCATAAAATGAGAATTGGGAACGATTTACCAATGTTTATAAACATAAAACAGAAAATCAATCCAATAAAACGAATCTGGATTTTTCAAACCAAACAATGTTTAAAAAAAATAAGAACAGAATTACATAGTCTAAAACAACTCAACAAGACTCTAACAAAAGTAAAAAACAAAAAATGAACAACCCAAGAACCTCAACATGGCAACAGGGATCACCCTCAAGCCATATCCACAACACCACATCATGAATGACCAGTGAAACCCCTAACTGTTGGCACAAAAGTTGTACCCAAACCTACGACAAAAAAAATAACCAAGTCTACAAACACCCAAGGCTGTAATTAGGGTGTGATCCACTGCCCCGTAAAATACCACCACTAATATATTCCATGTGATAAACATTCAATGATGAAAAGAATGCATGTTTTCAAAAAGATGTAATTTCCAGTTACAATTTCTAAAAGCTTTGACTAAAAAAATCAATTTTCAGGAGGGCTAATTTATAGAATCAACACTTTTAAAATAAATTCAAAAGAAACTGAATTTTTTTCATCCAAATTTACCATATTCCTATGGTAAGTATAAGGGATATAATGACCACAAGCAATAGGAAATAACCCCGAGGCACTAGCTAGCTATGGGTCCCAGGTACCTCGTATCTCAGTGATAGTAACCATAAAAAATATATGTTCTCCTGCATAATAAACTAGTAGGGAACCTACCCATAACCCAGTGGTTCCAAATCATCATCATCATAGTTTAGTTAGATTTGTATGGATCAATATTGATAAGTGAAATTAAGGCCAAACCCCATGGATTCACTAGCATACTAGTACAAGTCCACCCACCTAGATACCCGGGTTTTCCCTTTGTGCTCAAAAAAGTTCATCAAGCCAAGAAATATAGATTTAACATGAAAATATCACTTCCACATCACACATTAACCAAATATACCAATATACATCACACAAGTCACAAATTACACTTTTCATTCATATGCATTTTGAAATCAAACTCGCACCAAAATATCCCACAACACTTTTTTCATAACGTTCACAATCCAACACAACCTTTATTAATTTTATAATTTCCCTAAAAATAAGATAAACATCAAATAACAACCCACTCACATGTTTCATAAAAACCTTTTTTATAAACAAAATCCATTTTTCACATCGCAATCACACAAATAGCCCACATCACATACACACTTCTTCCACATTTCAATAAATCCATTAAAAATTTTATAAATAAATTTAAATAGGATACACATCACATGACCGACCTATTCACATTTAAAATGGTCCATTTGAATGTATAAACAATTCAAAATAGTTTTCCAATATGGTTTAACCTCTTACATAAATCATTAAACCATTCAAAACATTCATAAAACAATTATAAAGAGTGTACCAAATCTTTTCACATAAAACCCATTTCAGTACCATATTTTAAGGACAAAATCACACCAATAAAAATTCAAAATAGAATTGGTATACCCAAAAACATTTATTAACTACCCCCATGTGTTATACAGACACCTCAAAACAATACCAGAAAATATCCACATGAAAAGCAGACGTTTTCAAAATCACGTTCAAAAAGTACAATAAGGTTTTAAACTTTAAACCCATTAAAAACCCTCTTTAAGACCTGATGGCACACCAATACCCTACCAAATCCGAATTCGCATCCCAAAAAATATTTATTAAACCAATTTCATATGTTATAAAACACAACCAAACAATACCTAAAGGGTTGCACATGAAAAAACACCCAAATTTTAAGCTAAATTGAAACTATAAAAATAAATGCTATACCAAATCCAACATAAATAGTTTCCACACCACACACAACATATTAGTAACATCAATAATAAGTAATTCAAGCAAACTAACTCATCTAGAAATGATTACACATGGAATCACCTACCTTTTATGTTGAAACCCTCAAAACCTGGTGTGAAACACCAACCGTACCACCGCCGCACCTCAATGAAGATAAATCCATCCCTAGACAACAATATTTGACCAAAAAGTCACCAAATAAAACCCTAGCTTCGAACCTCAACTTATGGACATGAGGAACTTCAAGAAAGGGTGAAAGAAATTCTAAGGAAGGGGACGAAATCAAATAATGAAACACGTACTTGAAACATCTTGAATCAAATGAACCAAATACACCAAAATTTTAATCTCCAAGCATCCAAACCTGATATAGAGGCTCTAATGGGGATGATAAGGTCAGGTGGGGACTGAAATGGGGGGAAAATAGTGAAAATTTAAGGATTTATGAAAGAATCAACTTACCTTCTAAAATCTGGATGATTTGAGAATCCTACGAATTTTTCCCCACTTTGCGTGGAAAATGAGGTCCAAGGTGGAAAAATGAATAATGGGGGTGAGGCTCGTGAATTTGGTTTCAAGTTGGAGGTGGGATCATAGTAATATAGTAAACAATGAGTATGTTATGAAAGATTTAAAAAAACAATTTAAAACTGGAAATGGCTCACGGGTTGCCCAAATTCCAAATTAATTCACTGAAACCCAACATGATAATGGGTTCAAAAAGGGTCCAAATGGACATAGTAATTTGGATAGGTCATATGAGGAAATGTGAGAAGTGTAATGGATGAAAAATGTTAATAACTAAGGAGTTATAAAAGAAATAAAATTTATTTGTAAATCTGAAATTGGGCTCACTGTTTGGCCCATATTTTGAAAACCATCCATTTCAACCAAAATGAATGGAAAACCCACAAAACAAAGAAATAATGGAAATTAAATGAAATATACATTTAAAAGATGTCATGGATGTAACATATTTCCAGCCTTTGGCATATTGTGGATGTTTCTTAGGCCAAGTAGCCCTCACCACCTCCTCAAGCCTATGAGGTAGGGGCGGGGTGTTACAAATGGTATCAGCTTGTCCGGTCCTCACCTAAAAAGTGGTCATTGATGTTCTTGGTCCTCGAGTTGAAATTCATTCTTTTTTTATTATTTGGGTTGAAATATTAGATAGGAGTAGGATTTTCAGAAAATGAAATGTATAGTAAAAAAGGAGGTAGCTAACCTATTTAATGTGAACATCAAGTTACCATGGTGTAGGGTACATAGGTGTTTTGAATCAATTTCTAGAATATTGGAAATCTCATTATCGGGGGTTTAACCAATGAGATGATCATGACATGAATTATAGAGAAATTAATTCCCACTACTATTTCATATCTCATTGTGAGGAATGAGTAAGTATTTTATGTGAGAAGTGATTTTTTGATAAAATAGAGAAATTTTTTTCAAGTAAAAGATTTTGAAAAATGGTAATTCTTGTATTTTGAAAATGGGTTGACTTTCAAAAATAATGATGAATGTTTAAAAAAATGTTTGAACATTGGAAAAATGCTGTTTTGAGAAAAATTTTGTGAAAGATGATGTGATAGAATTTGAATGCTAATGCATCAGTTGCTAGAGAGTGATAATGACAGAGGATGTTGTTGGTTTAGAAAATGGCACCTAGTAGGCGTCATCGGAACCAACCCGAAGAAGCTGTGGAGAACATGGTTGCACCTGAACCATGTGTGAGCCAATAGCTTGTTCAGAGTATTGTTTATGACTTTCAAGCTGTGGATACGGGGAATCGGAGGAATGAACCAAGGCATGTGAATCATACCATCCAATTCATGAATAAGAATCCACCAACCATTCGGGGTGATGTTGAACCTGAAAAGGCAGAGGTGTGGCTATGTATGATGAATCGTATCTTTTATTTCATCAGAACACCATCAGAGCTCATGGTCAAGTTGGCGACGTATATGCTGGAGGATCTTGCACGAAAGTAGTGGGAGCTAGTGGTGCAGGCTAAGGTTGATCAAGGCCTGGGCTGGGAGGAATTCGAGGAATTTTTCAATAAAAAATTCTATCCTCACACATTTAAGATACAGAGGACGGAAAAATTTTCATCCTAAATCCATATAATCTCTTTGTCACATAGTATGGGAAAAAATTAATGAATTTAGTACACCTTGCATCGGAAGCTGATTCAAGTGCGTGTAACACCCTGAGATTTTATGAAAAATATTTTTTTAATTTTTATTTATGTCTTGTGTTGTACACTACACCAAAAGGAGCTTTCACTACAAGCATCCCTGACTTGGCTAGCATTACACGCAATCACGACCTTCCACGATAGCGTGTGTTGTACGCAACACCGAGTTTCACTAAACAATGATATGTTATATAAACTAACCGTTATGAATAGTAATACCCATTTTTTAAAATTTTATAAATTTTATCTTTTAAAATGGACTTAATTTTTGGATTCAGAATATCGAAATTAGCCTAGGGTGATTTTTTGGTATTTTTCTGAAAACATTCAATTTTTGATGAATAGTGAAAACATTGGGATACTATTTAAAACCCGAATTTTTATTTAAATAATTATTTATTTTATTTAAATTTTTTTAGGTCAAAATTGATACATAATACCTATATAAGTTCAATTTAATTCATTGGAGTCATTTTATAATAATTTTAGATATATAAAAATTTTATTCAACTTTTCACCGCCTTTTACCCACCTCATAGGAGAATTTGGAAATCCACATAAAACATAATTTTACCACTTCTGTGAGTGGAATTTCGAAAATCTGAGAGACATGGTTAATATCAAGGACTAAAATGTGGTTCTATGAGATGAAAATAATTTTTGGTGAATAGTAATTTTTTACTTTTATTTACCACAGTTAAAAGTTAATAGGGTAATTAAGGGTAAAAATGATATTATTATTACCCTAACACATGTCCAAATTCTATTGGATAAGTGTAATTCGACCAAAGACAACCTTAGGATTAAAATATGACCATTTAGTTCCACATGGAATAGATTAGGACATTTAATATTATTTTATATAAAGAATAGTAAAAATAGTTAAAATCGATGTTTAATAACTAAAACATTTTTAATATAGCGTTATACATAAGATAAATTCGACTATAAACATTAATTATAAAGATAAAACTATTTAATACATAATGGTATTTTATTTCTAATTTTTATAAATTAAATAAGTTAATTTATTTTTGACAAAATGATGATGCAGTAATTATCTTATTAATGAAATATTGACACAATTGATGTTATAAATACCCAAATAAATGTAATTTGAGACTTTTTATGAATTAAATTAATTATATAGGTTAATATTACATGTTATTATTGATTTCAGTATCTTTTTTTGAACTAATCATTCAGTTTTAAGTTTCAAAAAAATCAATTACCAAATAGCGTCAAATTGACATAAAATAGTTTTTAAAAAAATTATTATATTATTAATTGTTATTTTATTTTTAAAAATATAAATTTCATCCAAATGACTTATATAAGGTTATATATATTAATAATAAACAACTTGGGGATTCTTTGGCTTTTTATAGTAAGTTTATTAACCTTATAGTGTAAGAAAACAAGAAGACACGGTAAAAGTAAAATTATTTAACTTAAAGTTAAATCTAAATGAAAAGGTTAAAATAGAAACATAAACTTGTATAAATTAAATTTTATGAGAGGGTTTATACCCCTTACCACATAATATTCAAAATAAATCAATTTAGAGCTATTAAAAACAGAATATGACTTTATAATAAAAGAATATATTTAGTTTTTGCAAAGGTGCCCCTCTCCTCCCTAATAAAAGGGCACCTCCTCCCTCTTCTCCTCACAACACATTGAGCCTTCAAGATCGGCCAACCCCTGACAATTTATCTTCTACACTTCCCTAGAAACATACTAGAGTTCCTGGTATACTTCAATTACCAATCTTAGTTCCCTAAGAGGAGATTTCAAGGAGGCGCTTCAAAGAAGAGGTAATGTCCGTTACCAATTCTTTCAACTTTATTTCTTATTCTAATTCTTCTTCATTATTTGTTTCATTATGATGTAATAAAATCAGTATCACTAATATATTTATATATTATTATAGGTATGAAACAACCATATTTCACCATCAATCCATCCTATGGAAAACGAAATCACTATGCATGCGTACGCACGGAATACTGTCTCCACGCTGTGGTGTAATCTATTTTCCACCACCACCATACTTGGATGGGTATAATGTTGTTAATAATAACTATATATGATTATTGTAAATTGTTATTGATTATGAAATAGTATGAATACACTCCAATACAATTCCATGATCATGGTAATGGTATCATCGCTCGTGCGTACGTACGGACTACCGTCTCCACGACGCGATGAGATTCATTCTCCACGTTAACCATTCATGAATGATTATAAAGTATATATAATTAATAATAATGAAATATATGACATAATAATGATACTGTATTTATTTATATAAATGTGTATTTCATCTCCTTAATTCCATTCAATTTGATAAGGAAACAAAAACAACGTTCATGCGTACGTACGGCCTACCGTCTCCATGAACGGTGTATATCATTCCATTTATCGATATATCATATATATATATGTATGTATATTATGAAAATATATATTATATATAAATCATGTTTTACATTATGGAATTATGTAAATCAGGATATAATTAATAATATTAAGAACAACAAGTCGAAACACATACAATAAATTAAACGATTTTACCCATGTCGCTGCTTTTACATCGAATTTGCAAAAGAACGGGTAATATAAAGTCATAAGAAAACTATAAATGATATCATAACAATGAATATGATTCCTTAATAAGTAAATAACATTATTTAAATCATTATACAGAAGGTTCGGATACATACGAGGCATATCAGACATAAGGTAAGGGATCACTATTCCTATCTCGTTCTTATCTGAGATTGTTTATTCGTATGTATTTACTAGGGTTATTGTTATCATCAATGTCCATGTTTTCTAAAAGTGTTGTATTGTATGTTTAATGTCCTTTTTAACCATTTTGACTTTTACTACATGGTATGTAAGGAATCCTTCTATTGTTTATGTTATGAGGTACTTTTTTGACTTTTCCGGAAAAAGTACGAGAAGAATGTTTTTTTAACTTATACGGCATGAAAGGATTTTTTACGGTTTTATAAAGACTTATTTTCATTAATCTTACTCCAAAATATTTCATGAATATTTTAAACAAAATATCTATATTTTAAAATTGCATGACATTTTTTTGAAAATAAATTGATTTTGAATAAGAAAGGATATTTTCCTCAAGAATTCATTTCAAGTGTTTTATCAAAACCATTTCTTCATCTTAGATGACATTATTTCGTATATGTATATTTCAAGTATAATGTATCTATGATTTTCACAGTTTCAATTTTCTTATTATGAAATGATATCCGTTTCATTTATATGGAATATGTGAGGATGGGATGATGTTTATGAAACCCATTTTATTCGTTGGGTTATTATGAATGATGTTTGTTTATTTTGTGGCACAAGTAAGAATGATTTCATTATGAGATGGGTGGGAACTATATCTCCCTCTAATACATTGGGTAAAGATTTATATCTCATGAGATAGACATGGATGAAACGGTAAGTTAATCCAGTTCTGTGTTACAGGACTGGAATGAGGAGTGAACTCGATTCAGAAAGGGACTTTGTCCACTAAGATGTTTTGGCAGCAATGCCTTGGCTACTATGGAAATAATATCATGTTATTAATGTTTTTCCACAATTACATGTTTTATTTACAAGATATTTTATCATGATTGATGTTCTATTTTGATCTATGCCTAACGTACTGCCATGCATTATGTCATTGCTCAAGATTTTGATGCTTAAAAATAATGTTCATGTTTTTATGTTTAAATGTATATGGTTTGTTTTGTTTTCTCCATGCATACCCTTACTGATCATTTGAGATCACCATTTTTATGTTTTCATTCCCCCAGGATATAAAGAAAGGTTTTAGGTAAGAAAAAATGTGGAAGATCTTTATGGGAGATTTTGAAGTTCTTTCAAAACGATTAGAAGATTACGTTCCAAGTTTCCAAAGACACTAAACTATTACAGTCATTGTGTGTCTGTTTTTGTTATGTACTAAGTATTCTGCAAAAGTAATGTAATGTCCACGTACGTCAAGATTTGGGTCTCTACAGTTGGTATCAGTGGAAAGGTTTAGTTAACCTTTGGAAACTAGGATGTGAAAACATTAGTGAGATCCCTAGAGATATTTCTAAGGTATGTCTAGGGATGTCCCTAAGGATAATTATACGTATAGGATATAGTCCTCAAACAACGACAACGATCATAGAATTTATCCTATGATGTTAGATATTGAAGTTAATTCCTCTTTACTAAGTTTTTTCCCTAGAATTATTTTTTCCTCTCACACTATTCTTTTTGGGTTTTAGAAAATGGCTTGAAACCGGAAGATTCATTATAATGGAGGATTTGATGGACAATGGAATGAAATTCTGCATGAGCTGCCAAATGAAATTGGATATGGAGGCCCACATATAGTTATTATGCTTAATCAGTAAATCTCATAATATGATCAATAATGTCAACTTTGGTAAGTTTCTTGACTCAGCTAATAAGATAATGATGGAGTTTCATGATGATCATAGAGGAAGGAATATTCAATTCCCCTCATGTAAATCATGTGGGAAGAGGCATCAGGGAGAATATTTCAAAGGAACTGGATGATGATTTGGGTGTGGAAAAAAAGGACACAAACCTAGTAATTGCAAAGGAAAAGGTTTAGTTAACAGCATGGACAAGAATAATGGTATTTCTAAGACATCAACAATTGTTAAATGTTTTAAATGTGGAATGTACGAGCATTATGAAAACCAATTCCCTAAGGGAAAATATAATGAACAGAATCAACATGGTCATATGTGTAGTATTTATGTGGATGATGATGAGGAGTCTACAAATGATATATGAGATGAAATAAGTGTTGAAGCCCAGCCGGTTTTTTAAGAAGGCAGGGGAATGATTGTATGTTTATCAAGAGTTTTGTTGTATAGTTAATTGTACTACGGAATAAAGATTCGTTTAAGGATTGTTACACTATTGTTTTTCATAACGTATTTGAAAGTATACATTGAATGGAACCGGTAACCATGAAATGTTATTTAGATATTTTTGGAAGGTAGATGATATGCACATAGTGAAGGGATAAGAAGTTAATGAGATATTTGATTGTATTCATGAGCTCATGACCGATATAAGGACTGAGTGATTTTATGGTTTGAGTATATAGAATTTTGGGATTTTTGGTATGAGGAAAGAGTTAACTTTTGACAGAATTAATGTTTTCAATAAGGTTCAATGGGTATTCATAGTTCAAGAGAATACATGATTAAGTTATTCACATGATTAGAATGTGACCAACAAGATATATCTTATGATATATGGGTGATAAATGATGGCATTCACGTGATTGTTATGTGAAATTTAAAGTAATAATTTTCTTTATACTATGATCCTGGACCGAAGTATTTTAGATAAGCCTAGGACAACCTTCAGGACGGGCGACAGCCCGTCGCATCAGACAAGGCAATGAGAATTGAACCCACAAGTGAAGTGTGACTGGCCTTTATCACCTACCACTGGCCTACAAGAAGTCACGGGTTAGTAGAAACCAATTTTATTTTATTAAGTGGTATGATATATGAAGTATAAGTTCATTTTTGAATCGTATATGATCAACCTCACCATAGATGGAATTATATATATTTGATAACTTTTGCTAACCTTTTGTTTGAAATAGATGCAATGACCCATCATTCTATCACATGATCTGTTAACACTTCACGAATAAAAAATTCAACTTCATTTATTCAAGAGATGAAGTTGAAATTTTTCAAAGCACGAACACCAATGAGATTGTACCAAAATCAAGCAAGTATTTCTTCTAATTCAAATTTTTTCAACTTTAGGGAAATGATATTGAAAACGAAAAATGTTTTCCTTGTGATCTTTTATATGATGAATCAGATGGTACCTTAGATCATCACAAGTTTATTGCTTTGTCATTGATGGATTTTCCATAGGCATGTTCTCTACCACTCTCCATCATAACATGATGGTTAGATTTCTCATCCATATCCATATTTTCACCTATGTGGAAACCCAGTGATTAGATATTTTGGGTAACCGTTAGGTTTCATACTTTAGTCTTTAAATATTGGTTTTGGTATTCCTTTTTACTATGTGGGTTTCTATTAAAGAATCATTCGAGTAGTAAACCATTTATAACCCCGATGAATTTCAAGGGCGAAATTCATTTTAAGGGGGGTAGAATGTAACACACCGAGATTATATGAAAAATATTTTTTTTAATTTTATTGATGTCTTGTGTTTTACGCTACACCAAAAGGAGATTTCACTACTAGAATCCCTGACTTGGCTTGCATGACACGCAATTGGGACCTTCCACGATAGCGTGTGTTGTACGCAATATCGAGTATCACTAAACAACGACATGTTATATAAACTAGCTGTTATGAATAGTAATACCCATTTTTTGAAATTTTATAAAATTTATCTTTTGAAATGGACTTAATTTTTGGATTCATAATATCGAAATTAGCCTACGGTGATTTTTTGGTATTTTTGTGAAAACTTTCAATTTTTGATGAATAGTGAAAACATTAGGTTACTATTTAAAAACTGACTTTTTATTTAAATAATTATTTATTTTAATTAAATTTGTTTTAGGTAAAAATTGATACATAATAAATATATAAGTTCAATTTAATTCATTGGAGTCATTTTATAAAAATATTAGATATATAAAAATTTTATTGAACTTTTCACCGTCTTTTACCCACCTCCTATGAGAATTTGGAAATTCACATAAAACATAATTTTACTGATTTTTTGAGTGGATTTTCAAAAATCTGATAGACACGTTTAATATCGAGGACTAAAATGTGGTTCTATGAGATGAAAATAATTTTTAGTAAATAGTAACTTTTTACTTTTATTTAGCACGGTTAAAAGTAAATAGGGTAATTAAGGGTAAAAATGATATTATTATTACCCTAAAACATCTCCTAATTCTATTTTATAAGTGTAATTAGACCAAATACAACCTTAAGAAATAAATATGACCATTTAGGTCCACTTGGATTAGATTAGGAAATTTAATATTATTTTATTTAAAGAATAGCTAAAATAGATAAAATCAAAGTTTAATAACTAAAAAATTTTTAATATAGTGTTATAAAAAAGATAAATTAGACTATAAATATTCATTAGAAAGCCACAAATATTTACTACATAATGGTATTTTATTTATAATTTTTAGATATTAAATAATTTAATTTATTTTTGACACAATGATGATGCAATAATTATCGTATTAATGAAATATTGACATAATTGATGTTATAAATACCCAAATAAATTTAATCTGAAAATTTTTATGAATTCCACTAATTTTATAGGTTAATTTGAAATGATAGTAGTTATTTAATTAACCTTTTTCTAACTAATCATTCTATTATAAGTTTCACAAAAATCATTTACCAAATAGTGTCAAAATTGATATAAAATTGTTTTTAAATTAAATATTGTATTATTAAATTTTATTTTATTTTTAAAAATCTAAGGCTTGGCCAAATGACTTAGATAAAGTTATATATATTAATAATAAACAACTTGGGGATATTTGGGATTGTAATAGTAAGTTTATTAACCTTATAGTGTATGAAAACAAGAAGACACAGTAAAAGTAAACTTATTTAACTTAAAGTTAAATCAAAATGATTTGGTTAAAATAGAAACCTAAACATGTATAAATTATATTATATAAGAGTCCTTCAACCCATACCCACCATAGATCCAAAATAAATCAATTTGGAGCAATTAACAACCGAATATGACTTTATAATAAAATAATAGTTTTAGTTTTTCCAAAGGTTCCCCTCTCCTCCCTTATAAAAGGGAACCTCCTCTATCTCCTCCTCACACCACTTTGAGCCTTCAAACTCGGCCAAACCCTGCCAATGTATCTTCTCCACATCCCTAGAAACATACTAGAGGTCCTGGTATACTTCAATGACCAATCATAGTGCCCTAAGAGGAGGTTTCAAAGAGGCGCTTCAAAGAAGAGGTAATGTCCTTTATCGATTCTTTCAACATTATTTCTTATTCTACTTCTTCTTCTTTATTTGTTTCATTATGAGGTAATAAAATCAGTATAACTCATATATTTATATGTTATTATAAGTATTAAACAACCCCATTTCCACATCTATCCATCTTATGGAAAATGAAATCATCGCGCGTGCATACGTATGGAATACCGTCTCCACACCGTGGTGTAATCTATTTTCCACCACCACCTTACTTGGATGGGTATAATGGTGTAAATAATAACAATATATGATTATTGTAAATTGATATTCATTCTGAAATAGTATACCTACACTCCAATACAATTCTACGATCATGGGAAAGGTATCATTGCTCGTGCGTACGAACGGACTACCGTCTCCACGATGTGATGAGATTCATTCTCCATGTTAACCATTAATGAATGATTATAAAGTATATATAATGAATAATAATGAAATATATGACCTAATTATTATACTGGATTTATTTATATATATATTTATTTATTTATTTATTTATTTCATCTACTTAATTCCATTCAATTTGGTAAGAAAATGAAAACATCGTTCATGCGTACGTACGGCCTACCGTCTCCATGAACGGTGTATTTCATTCCATTTATCGATCTATCATATATATATGTATATGATGAATATATATATTATATACAAATCATGTTTTACATTCTAAAATTAAGTAAATTTGGATAAAATTAATAATATTAAGAACAACAAGTCGAAACACGTACAAAAAATGAAACTATTTTACCCAAGTCGCTGCTTTTACATCGAATTTACAAAAGAACGGGTAATATAAAGTAATAAGTAAACTATATATGATATCATAACAATTAATATTATTTTTTAATAAGTCAATAACATTATTTAAATCATTATACAGGAGTTTTAGATACATACGAGGCATATCAGACATGGTATGTAATGAATCATTCTTTTGTTTACGTTACGAGGTACATTTTTGACATTTCCTACAAAAGTACGAGAAGAATGTTTTTTAACATATACGGCATGAAAGTATTTTTTACGGTTTTATAAAGACTTATTTTCATGATGATTACTCCAAAATATTCCATGACTATTTTCAACAAAATCTCTTTCTTTTAAAATTTCATGATGTTTTGTAAAAAGAAATTGATTTTGAAGAAGAAAAGATATTTTCCTCAAGAATTCATTTCAAGTTTTTTATCAAAACCATTTTTTCATCTAATATGAAATTATTTGATATGTGTATGTTTCACGTATAATGTATCTATGATTTACATGGTTTCACTTTTCTTATTATGCAATGATATCTTTTTCTTTTATATGGATTATGTGATGATGGGATGATGTTTATGAAACCCATTTTATTCGTTGGCTTATTATGAATGATGTATGTTTGTTTTGTGGCACAAGTAAGAATGATTTCATTATGAGATGTTTGGGACCTATATCTCCCTTCAATGCATTGGGTAATGATTTATATCTCATGAGATAGACATGGCTGGAATGGTAAGTTAAACTGGTTCAGTGTTACAGGACTGGAACGTGGAGTGAACTCAATTCAGAAAGGGACTTTGTCCACTAAGATGGTATTGACAACAATGCCTTGGATACTATGTAAATCATATCATGTTCTTAATGTTTTCCCACAATTACATGTTTTATTTACAACCAATTTTATTGTGATTGATGTTCTATTTTGATCTATGCCTTACGTACTGCCATGTATTATGTCATTTCTCAAGATTTCGATGTTTGAACATTATATTCATGTTTTTATGTTTAAATTTATATGGTTTGTTTTATTTTCTCCATTCTTACCCTTAATGAGAATTTTAGATCACCCTTTTTATGTTTTCTTTTCCCCAGGATATAAAGAAAGGTTTTAGGTATGAAAAAAAGGGGAAGATCTTTATGGGAGATGTTGAAGATCTTTCACCATGATTAGAAGATTATGTTCCATGTTTCCAAACACACGATACTATTACAGTTGTTGTGTTTCCGTTTTTGTTATGTACTATATATTCTAAAAAAGTAATGTAATTTCCATGTATGTCATGATTTGGGTCTCTACAGTGCGTTGTTGAAGGCACACATCTTTGAATCAGGGTTGCAACAATAGATTCGCTTGAAGATAGTCGTGCTCTGTGTTACAGATTATACAGAGATGGTAAACAGAGCAATAGTAGATGAAAAATAAATCACATGAGTTATGGGAGGAGTAAGTATGATGATACCCACGGGAAAAGGTTGGAACTCTAATACTGGGAACAAGAGGAAGAGGGAAACCTACTTCCAAGGTGGGAGTGCGAATCAGAATCAGACGGCTGGATCAGTGAATCTTCCTCCAAGGCCCATGATGAAAGCCGAGTGTTTTCAATGTGGCCTAATTGATCACATGAAACGAGAATGTACAACACCACCGAGAGCATGCCACAATTGCAATAAGATGGGGCATATTTAGAGATATTGTCACAGCGCTCCACGGTCAGGTGTTCATGACACTTATCAGGTGTCACAAACATCATATGCTTCGACAGGGTGAGGAAAGAAAAATCAGTCTTGTCAGCATACTAGAGATAGCCATGGTGATTCTTGAAATACCATGACTCCTCAACTAGGGATATCTTAGCAAGGAAACAACGAGAATAATGAATCATGAAAAAATTTTATGGAGATTATAAGATGATTGTCGATGATCAGGTTGTACCATTTACGGTGAGAGGTACAATTATTTTGAATTCTATACTTGTGCAAGTGCTCTTTAAAACTAGTGCATCGCATTCCTTCGTTGCTTCTCATGCTGTTGAATTGCTATGTTTAAAACTCAAAATGATGCCTTCTATTTTGAAACTGAATACTTTTTTTGTGAAAGAGAATGTTGATCCATTGTGTGTAGAGCATGTTCTATAACTGTTGATGGAGCTGAGTTAAAAAGGGACTTCTCGATGTTGGACATGGACGTCTATGATGTAATCTTGGGTATGGATTGTATGACAATGTTTAAGGCTCACATCGACTATTATAGGAGAATGGTTAGTTTGATGACTGAGGACAGCATCAACCATCTCTTCAGAGGGGAGAGGATGGTAAAGAATGGTGCAAAGAGCTTGTTGGCCCGAATGGTGGGAACGATCTCTTACCAACTAGAAGCGTTGAAATTGGCCTCAATGGAAGAGATTGAGGAAAATAGTTTTCCAGCTATGGTGGATCAATTTACAAATGTCTTTGCCATGAATGTTTTCAGTTACCACCTCTTAGGTAAGTGGAGTTTACTATTGATCTCTTTCTGGGTACCTGTCCTATTTCCCTTCTGTCTTATAGGATGGCACCAACCGAGTTACGGGAAATGTATGTGCAGTTAGAGGAGCTGGAAAACAAGAGTTTCATTCAGCCAAGTTCATCTCTATGGGAAACATCGGTTATGTTTATGAAGAAGGCAGATGGAACTTGAAACACACGTCCGATTGTCGCCTATAGACTGGTCAAAGTTCTGGTGCTCTACTAATGTGTATATCAGCACTCGGGTCGAATCCTCAGTGATGATACTTTGAAATAGTCGTTTGTTATTAGTTGATCTTATTCTTATTGGGGGGGGGGGTTTGTTTGCAGAGATTAATTGAAATGATGAATTTATTATGATTGATTTAACAAATTGATAATGAATTGGGTGAGTTCATCATTAGGTTAATTAAGCTTGTGATATCCTTGAGCTTTTCATTATATTGCATTTAAATTAACACCCATGTCACAAGTTGACATTGATTTTAATTCCCAAGTGTTAAGGCTTTAATCCAAGCCTTAACATAACATAGGGTTATAATATTGATTATATCTTGTTTATGGTAGTGTATTTATGGTTCCCATAATCAATGGGAACCACACGTTAAACAAAACAAGTCATTAATCCATGACATGCTAAGTCCAACATACACAATGTTAATTAAACAAATACTCATCAAGCAAAATCTCTCAATCGCTTAACATACCTAAATTAAAACACACCCCAATGAGAGATTTACTCAGCCATTAAGGTGGTTATTGATCGGGTAATATATGTTTATGGAGATGAATTATAAAGAGAAGATATGGAGAGGGAAAAGATAAGAGTAGTGTGCCGAACACAAACACAATCGATGAAAAAAATTAAAAAAAGATTTCTGAATGAATGAGGAAGAAAAATAAGGGAAGGGGATTACACTAAATTTAAACTATTTTAAGAACCTAAATGTTAAACTACAGAAGTTGTATGAGAATAAGAGATATTGAAGAAGTAACTTTCATTAAAATAGAATTACAAAGAAAGAGACTTACAAAATTACAAAAATGAAGAACATAAATGTAAATAAAATCAATGAGGGGAGGAAAGGTCTCTCAAGTGAAAACATGAGTATGGAAGTTCCTCCCAAGCCTTTGGAAAATCTCTGGTCCTGTCAATATGATCTCCTATCTTCTGAAATGCCAACCCCTCTCAAGGATAGAAGGGGAGAGTATTTATAGCCCAAGGAGTGGACTGTTTGCATTCCCAATCTATACCTCCCCTTGCATCGCCATGTTGGCTATACAGAAAGCCTAATGTAGAGAAATAACCTTCTTAAAAGTAGTAGATAATAATTTTGGGAGACTACTCTCAAAATATGGAGGAAGTTTGAACTATTTATCCAATGTTATGGCCGGCGGATTAAACAACTTTAATCTGTTCATTTCAATCCAGTTTTTTTGAGGACCATAATGTGAATTGGTTATGGAATAGTAATATGCCCTCAAATAAAAATAATTTCCTAAAATCATTGTCAAGGAATATCCCCTACTTCAACTGAAAACTCTCAGCTCCAATGGATGTCCACATCAGGAGAAATATCAATATTTGTGTGATCATTTTATTTTAACGGCTAGAATGGTTGGTTGGATTTCAATGCATAATTTGGGCCCCTTTTTCGTGGATTTGGGACCTGAATTTTTTTTAATGATTAGTTTTTATAATAAATAACACATGGTGGAGTTTCAAAAAATATGGGCTTCGGGGGTGAGACCAGTAACTCAATCATCTTGGCTAGTCCAATTTATTCACAAATTCATTGGGTCATCTTGTGTGGTAAATGGGATCCTTCAAATAGCCGAATAATCCCATGATTCCTTCTAATTATATGTGTGAAATTGAATAAGGAATCCCCGAAAATAAGAACCACTCAATTTTAATTAGTAGGGTGATATTTATGAATAAAATAGTAAACTGACTCAATGAACTACTTCTAAAAATGCTAAAAAATTATACTTAGTATTAAAACATTTATATTTCACACAAATTATACACATTTGATATAAAATCAATAAAGGGGTATATAATAATTCATGAAAATATTATTAACATAAACTCTCTACACTTATTTTTATGCATGTATTTATGTGAAACAAATATAAAAACATGACAAAATCATTTTCACTCACCAAGAAATATTAAAATTTTGGTTTCTTCAATCAGGAGAAGTTTTGACTATTTAAATCATCCATTTTGAATTAGACCACAAGTTATTACAAAAACAATGTTCCAAAACTAATTCATTTTTTCATGCTCAAATTTAGAAATGGAAAATGTAGACACTCAAAACTCACACCCCTCAAGATGATAAAATTCATTTTTGGAGGCTCACTCTTTCACCAACCAAAAGTGAAAATCTTAGAGTTTTAAAAGAGCTCTAAGCTTCCAATACCTATCCAAAGTGCAAAAGAATCAAAATGTCTTTTCAAGGGGGTTTTCTGGGGTTATGGCATGGTAGGAATATAATGTCCAAGAAAGAGATGAATAGGGTTAAAACACCAACATTGAAAAATCAATGCACATTTTTTTTGAAATAAAACATTGAAGGAAATGAAAACACATATTTACAGGGGAATGATTGTGTCAATAATGTATGAATAAGGAAATAAAATATGAAGGCAATGAGAAGATGGAATATTTACAAAACACTAAATGTCTCCCAATAATAATATAATGCAAGTGTTCTTTTTTTTCTTTTCATTTTTTTTTGAATGTTGAACTTGAAACAGATATCACAATCATATACCAACCTATTTTTGATATCCTCATGAAACTATTTGTAATAGTTAAAACAAGATCAATAGTTGAGAAATAGTGATTTTATACCTACCCAAGACACAACACATATTTCATTTTTTTGGTTTTTTTCATCATTTTTGATTTTTTTTGAACACCTTCCAATAACATTTAAAAAATTACACAAATGGATGTAAATTAAATTCCCCAAAACACACTGAATGACACATTACATTCCCCAAAACACACTGAATGACAACCTCTCCCCCACACTAAAATGGATGCTTTCCCTCAAGAAGATGATAACTCATTGAAAATCAATAATAGGGTACCCAAACAATGAAATCCATTCCCCCCACAATTAAATTTCAAAAAAATATGCAATGAAAATCCATATTTATATTGGGTGGGAAAAGGTATTGGGCCTGTAATGTGGCTATTAGAGAAAAGGTTTTCATAGGCTTGAAAAGGCTTTCAAAAGAAGGATTCATGTAAGGGAAATGAGAGGCTATTTGGCTATTGTGATTCTCATGTGGTTCAGAAAATACCTCTTTCATATTAATGCACACTATTGTAGGAAATTCAGCACGAAGGTCCACAAACTCAAGACTCACAAATGGGGGTGAAAACACAAAATTTGAAAAGATGGTCATAGTTGTCCTTGGCATGAAAGCAATTGTTGTTCCTCATGGTATGGGAAAAGCATTTTGCAAATCAAAAATTGAGCATTCAAAATTTTTTAATATTGAAACAAAATTCTTTATCCAAAGTCATGATGAAAATAATAATTTTTTAGAAAAATCCATGTCTTTTGACTCCCCAAAATGGTTGGAAAAAACTTGAAAATTGAAGGTGAGTATGTAAGACTCTTGGTTTATTATTATTTTATTTTTATTTTTTTAGTTTTCTTTGTTTACATTAAAATACACACCCACACATATGAAAAAGGGAAAAAGAAAGGTTTTGATGAAGAAAGTGGTAAAAAAATGAAAGAGATAGAAAGAAGAAGAAATAGGTAGAGGGAGAAAGAGAGAGAGAGAGAGTTAAAGGGAAATAGGTGCCCCATGGTTTGGATTTGGTGGGTCGACATCTCCATCTATTGGTAGGTCCACTGTAGAATTTGGGGATCCAGGTTAAGTGATGTGGTTCCAGGATTGTGGGAAGTTACCTGAAAAATAAAAATCATTATTAATATATTGAAAAAATAAAAATAAATTAAAATTTCACAAAAGTAAAAGAATACATGGGATGCCTCCCAAGAAGCACTGCATTTATTTGTCTACAGCTGGAAAGTTTCAGTGGACCACCCATAGTCTGATGGTGGCCACCTTATTTTCTCAACTCCAGAGTGCTTCCAGAAAAACATTTCCATTGGGAGGCATGATAATTCATTGGATAATTTCTTCCCATCCTTGTTGGTATGCTTTCAATTCAACGGGAATGGAAAGAGAATATTTCTATCATCACATTGGTTTTCAACCTGAGGAATGATGTTATCCACAATGTGCTGGTTTTCTATGCATGGAAATTCAGAAATATGGATCAATTCTGATGGTTCATTTATGTAAGCATCAGATAACACAAAACCACAGTATGAGATCCCAAATGTTTTTACTCATTTAGTTAATCACTTACTGATGTAGAGTAACGGGGATTAGTGGATTCATAAGACTGAATAAAATTTTCAATATCCTTTATTTCAATGTTGTTCGCCAAATAATGGCCAATTTCAACCTCAGCAGTGATCACTTTTTTAACTATGGAACAAATATCACAAACATCACTACCATAGGGAAAATATAAACACATTGGATCAAGTTTCACCTCACATATAACAGAATTTTTAGAATCATGGATAGAAAATGATGAATGGGGGATAATCAGATATGAATCAAAAAATGAGATTTCTAGTTCATTTTCGTTATTACCAACCATGTTGGGGAATTGGAGGTTAGAGGTGAGATGATATTCCAAAGATTTTTCAAGATATTTTAGATCAATGGAGATTTCATTTGTAATTTCAACATCAATTCTTCCATTTCTATCTTGGTTAATGAGGATGCAATATTCAAAAACTTCTCTATTAGTATAACATGGAGAACATGTTGGATTGGGATTCAAAACACTCTCAGATAAACATTCGAAAGGATGGATAGAGAATACAAATTGATTCTCTAATGGGTTTCACATGGATTGAAAAATATTGAACTTGACCAGTTGGTCACCAAATTCCATGGATAAGATGCTAGAATGGACATCAATCTTAGTTCTAGTAGTCATTAGGAATAAAATTCCTAGAATTAGGGGAGATCGAGAAGAGTTTGTATCATATTCCATGACAAGGACATAGAAATCAGCAGGGAAGACAAGATCATTGACATGAACAAGGAAATCCTCAATTATTACCTCAGGATTGGCAGTGCTTTGATTGGAGAACTGAATGAAAACACCTTTTGGATGTAAGGGACCTAGACAAATTTTGGAGAATATAGATTTGGTAATGACATTAATTGAGGCTCCTAGGTCTATGATTGGATCATCAAAGTTGGAACTTCCAATTTGTCATGGAACTGTAAAGGTCCCTAGATCTTTTCACTTTATGGGAATAGAAAGCTGGGTGGAAACATATTCAAAGGTCCTAAGTTTCCTCTTGTTGGTACACAACTCCTTGAAAAACTTGGCATACATAGGAATTAGTTTTATGGAATCTAAGAGAGGAATGTTGACTTCAACATGTCTACACAAGTTGATCATTTTAGGATCAGGTTCAAAGGAATTCTTCCGCTTAGAAACAGCTTGAGGAAAATGAATTGGATTCCTAAGTAGAATAGAAGGATTTGATTGAATGGTTTCAGGTTCCTTTTAAAGTTTCTTTTTTCTTTTTATTTTCTAGTTCAACATTTAATGGATGGTTGGAGGACTTATCTTTAGGCATAGAAATTTGGTTTACCGTTCTAAGTGCAATTTCACTTATATTACCCTTAGGGTTGGATAATGGTTGAGCTGGAAGTTGGGAAGAATTGGATGGTTGTTGTTGATTAAGGTGGGATGAATGTTTGACCAATTTGGGATTCAATGTTCTTGAGGCTAGAACGGGTGAAAGAGGCAAGAGCTTCCACTGCACCTTCCCATGGTTTATTGGAAGAACATGCTTGTCCCGGATTGGGATTACCTTGATTTTTGTACTTGGGAATATGATTGTATTGGTTTTGGAATTGGGAAGGCTCAATAGGATAATGGAATCCAGGAGGAGGATTGTTCCTTTGAGGTTGAGGAAGAAAAGGATATGGTTGATGGAAGTTACCAACACCTTGACCATACTGAAACTGGTTTGGGTTTTGAGGAGGGAATTGAGGAGGATGAGATATGGCATTACCATACCTATGCACTTGGTTATAGGAAGAAGAGAAGGGTCATAGTGAGGTTGGTTGATGTTTCTATCAAACTGACCAGATAGATGAGGATTGGTGTTCCACTGAGCATATGCTGCATTGAGCTCCATTGGTCCAGATGAATTAGATTCATCCTCTTGAAGTTGTAGAAATGTGTCTATTGTATGAGATGGAGAGTGGCAGATTCAACAGCTTTTGACAGGTCCAAGAAACATTGATTGCAGAGAAGACGACGGTGGGGATTTGTTATCCACATCCAGTTGTCGCACAAGACCTGTAAGTTCACTCATCCACTCAGTCATCGTGTTCGGCTCAATTGATTGATTATCATGGGCTTGTTTTACTTGATCATGTGCTCATGTATGGAATTGTTGTGTGTTTGCAACCATGTTACTTTTGAGATCTCTTACAGCTCCGAGATTTTTATCAACAAGAACACCGCCCCTTGCGGCATCAATGTGATTTCTCTCCATAGCCGATAACTCCTCATAGAAGTATTGAATCAAGAGTTGGTCGGGAATTTGGTGATGTGGGTTGGTTGCAAAAAGATTTTGGAACCTCTCCCAGTACTCATGGAGTGATTTACTTGGGAATTGATGTATACCACTTATTTCTTTTCGGATAAAAGAAGTACGAGTAGCAGGAAAGAATTTATCTAAGAAGTGTCGCTTCATGTCATTCCAAGTGGTAATTGAACCAGGAGGAAGGTAGTAGAGCCATGACTTGGAGGATTCAGCTAGGTAGAAAGGGAATGCTCAGAGTTGGATTTGTTCTTCATAAACCCTTTGAGGATTCATGGTAAAGAACACCACTTGGAACTCTTTAAGGTGGAGATTTGGATCCTCATCGGCTTGCCCGTGGAAATGAGGAAGAAGATGAATAAAACACGATTTCAGTTTGAAGTCATCCTCTATGTTTTGATATTGAATACAAAGAGTTTGGTAATTCATATCAGGGGCAGCGAGTTCTTTAAGTGTTGGTTCCCAAGGATTGTCCATATATAATTCAATTGGTCGGATGATGACTGGTTCTTGAATGAGTTGATTATCTCTTATATTCCTCCTAATTTGGAGAAGAGTTTGATCAATTTCTGGGTCTAACTAATCATAGGGATTGTTAGGAAGGCTACGGGGCATATGGAAAGATTTTGGAAGAAAGAGGAAGGTGGAGTGTTCTTTGTATTTTTTTAGTTTATGATTTTTATGAGAAGACGGGTTTTTCTTTGGGTTTGTTTTTTCAATTTTTTTAATTTTGTTTTTTGTGTTTTTTTAAATAACCAGAAACTAATGACTACTTAAAGAACCATCCTCAGAAACGGTGCCATTTGAAACACACGGCCGATTGTCACCTATCGACCGGTCAAAGTTCCGGTGCTCTACTAATGTGTATAGAAGCACTCGGGTCGAATCCTCGGTGATGATACTTTGAAATAGTCATTTGTTTTTAGTTGATTTTATTCTGATTGGGGGGGTGTTGTTTGCAGAGCATAATTAAAATGACTAATTAATTATGATTGATTTAACAAATTGATAGTGATTGGGGTGAGTTCATCATTAGTTTATTTAATCTTGTGATATCTTTGAGCTTTGCTTTATACTGCTTTTAAATTAACACCCATGTCACAAGTTGACATTGATTTGAATTACCAAGTGTTAAGGCTTTAATCCAAGTCTTAACTTAACATAGGGTTATAATCATGATCATATCTTGTTTATGGTAGTGTATTTATGATTCCAATAATCCATGGAAACCACACTTTAAACAATAAAAGTCATTAATCCATGACATGCTAAGTCCAACATACACAATGTTAATTCAACGAATACTCATCGAGCGAAAGCTATCAATCACTTAACATACCTAAATTTAAACACAACCCAATGAGAGATTTACTTATCCATTAATATGGCTATTAATATGGTAATATAAGTTTATGGTGATGAATTATAAAGAGAATAAAATGAAAGGGACAAAGATAAGAGTAGTGCATCGAACACACACACAAACGACGAAGAAAACTAAAAAAATATTTTCGATTGAATGTGGAAGAAAAAGAAGGTAAGTGGATTCAACTAAATTAAAAATATTTTAAGAACATAAATATTAAACTACAGAATTTGGATGAGAATAATAGATATTGAAGAAGTAACTTTCATTAAAACAGAATTACAAAGAAAGAGACTTACAAAATTACAACAATGAAGAACATAAAAGAAAATGAAAACAAATAGAGGAGGAAAGGTCTCTCAGGTGAAAAATTGAGTTTGGAAGGTCCTCCCTAGCCTTTGGAAAAGCTTTTGTCGTGACAATATGATCTCCTCTATTCTGAAATGACAACCCCTCTCATGGAGAGAAAGGGAGAGTATTTAATTCCCAAGGAGTGGACTGTTTTCATTCCCAATCAGTACCACCACTTTCATTGCCATGCTGGATACTCAGACAGCCGAATCTCAAGAAATATCCTTCTTCAAAGTGGTAGATAATAAATTTGGGTGACTAATCTAAAAATATGGAGGAATTTGGACCTATTTATCCAATGTTATGTCTAGATGATTAAATAATTTTAATCTTTCCATTTCAATCAAGTCTTTTTGATGTCCAAAATGTGAATGGGTTTGGGAATGGGAAGATGCCCTAAAATACAAATCATTTCCTCAAAAGAGTTGTCCAAGAATATATCCTATTTCACACTGAAAACTTGCAGCTCTAATGGATTTCCACATCTGGAGAAAGTTCAATATTTGTGTGATTCTTTTATTTCTCAACCCGAATGGTAGGCTGGATTTCAAGGCATCATTTGGGCCCCTTTTTAATTTATTTGAGCCTTGAAAGTTTTATCCGTGATTCTTCGGGATAATCACTAACACATGGTGGAGTTTCATAAAATATGGGCTTCTGGAGTGAGGCCAGTAACTCAATAATCTTGGCTGGTCCTTTTTCTTCAAAAATTATTTGGGCCATCTTGTGTGGTAAATGTGATCCTTCAAATGGCCGAATTGGCCCATGATTACTTCAAATGATATGTTACAAATAGAATAAGGAAACATAAAAAAAATAACCACACAATTTGAATCAGTAGGGTGAGAGTTATAAATAACATAGAAAACTGACTCAATTGAACTAATTCTAAAGATGCTCAAAAATTATACATGGTATTAAAACATTAATATTTCACACAAATTATGCACATTTCATATAAAATAAATAAATGGGGTATATAATAATTAATGAAAATATTAATAACATCAACTCCGTCACACTTGGTTTTGTGAATGTCCTCATGTGCAACTAATATAAAAACATGACAAAATCATTTTCACTCACCAAAAAATATTAAAATTTTGATTTCTTCAATCAGGGGAGGTTGAGACTATTTCACTCATCCATTTTGAATTCCACCACAAGTTGTTACAGAAAAAATGTTCCAAAACTAATTCATTTTTTCATGCACAATGTTAGAAATGGAAAATGTGGACACTCAAAACTCACACCTCTCAAGATGATAAAATTCATTTGTAGAGGTTCACTCTTTCACCAACCAAAAGTGAAAATGTTAGAGTTTGAAAAGATCTATAAGCTTACAATACCTATCCAAAGTGCACAAAAATCAACAGGTCTTTTAAGGGGTTTTTTGTGGCTATGGGATGGTAGGGATATAATGTCCAAGAGAGAGAGGAGGAGGGTTAAATCACCAACATTGAAAAACCAATGCACATTTTTTTGAAATAAAACATAGAAGGAAATGAAAACACATATTTAGAAGGGAATAATTGTGTGAAGAAAGACACAATAAAGGAAGAAAATATGAAGGTAATGAGAAGATGAAATATTTACAAAACACAAAACTTCTCACAATAGGAATATAATGCAAGTGTTCTTTTTTTTTTCTTTTCCTTTTTAATTTGTTTTTTTGAAAGTTGAACTTGAAACAGTCTCACACTCGTATCCCAACCCATGTTTGATCTCTTTATGGCACTAATTGTAATTGTTATTACATGATCAAAGGCTGAGAAATAGTGATTTTTGACCTACCCAAGAAAGAACTCATTTTTTCATTTTTTTATATTGCTTCGTCATTTTTGATTTTTTGAACAATAGTCAATAACATTTACAAAATCACATAAATGGAAGTAAATTACATTCCCCAAAACACAGTGAATGACACATTACATTACCAAAAACAAACTGAATGACAACCTCTCCCCCATACTAAATGGGATGCTTTCCCTCAAGCAGATGATAACTCTTTGAAAATCAATAATAGGGTACCCAAACAATGAAATCAATTCCCACCAAACTTAAATTTCAAAAAATTATGCAATGAAAATCCATGTTGATATTTGGTGGGAAAAGGTATTGGGCTTGTAATGTGGCTATCAAATAAGAGGTTTTCATAGGCTTGAAGGGGCTTTCAAAAGAAGGATTAATATAAGGCAAATGAGAGGCTATTTGGCTATTGTGATTCTCATGTTGTCCAGAAAATGCCTCTATCATAATAATGCACACTAAGGTAATAAATTCAGCCTGAAGGTCCACAAACTCAAGACACACAAATGGGGGTGAAAACACACATTTTGAAAAGATGGCCTTAGGTGGCCTTGGCAGGAAATCAAATGTTGTTCCTCATGGTTTGGGAAAAGCATTTTCCAAATCAAAAATTGAGCATTCAAAAATTTTTAATTTTGACACAAAATTATTTATCCAAAGTCATGAGAAAATTCAACATTTTTGAGATAAAACCATGACTTTTGACTCCCCAAAATGGTTGGACAAAATTTGAAAATGGAAGGTGAGTAAGTATGACACGTTTGGTTTTTTTTTTACATTTTTTTTATTTCTTTTAGTTTTTTAGTGTAATTTAAAATAAAAACCCACAAAAAAGAGAAAAAGAAAAAGAATGGGTTTGATGAATAATGTGGGAAAAATGAAAGATATAGGAAGAAGAAGAATGAGGTAGAAGGGGAATGAGAGAGAGAGTTAAAGGGAAAGAGGTGCCCCTGGTTTGGATTTGGTGGGCCGCTATCTCCATCTAGTGGTAGGTCGACTATAGAAGTTGGGGATCCAGTGGAAGTGATGTGGTTCCAGGATTGTTGGATGTTACTGAAAAATAAAAATCATTATTAATCTAATGATAAACTAATAAGAAATTAAAATATCACAAAAGTAAAAGAAAACATGGGGTGCCTCCTAAGACGCACTGCATTTATTTGTCTACAGCTGGATAGCTTCAGTCGACTACCCATAGTCTGATGGTGGTCACCTTATTTTCACAACTCCAGAATGCTTCGAGAAAAACTTTTTCTTTGGGAGGCCTGATGATTCATTGGATAATTTCTTCTCATCCTTTTTGGTGTGATTGCAATTCAAAGGGGGTGGAAAGAAAATATTTCTATCCTCACTTTGGTCTTAAACCTGAGGAATGATGTTATCCAAAAAGTGTTGGTTTTATATGCTTGGAAATTCAGGAAGATGGCTCAATTCTGATGGTTCATTTATGTAAGGATCAGATAACACAAAACCATAGTATGAGATCCCAATTCTCTTTGACTTATTTATTTCATCACTTACCTATGTAGAGTAATGGGGATCATTGGAGTCATAAGACTGAATAAAATTTTCAATATCCTTTATTTCAATGTTTTTTTCCAAATAATGGTCAATTTCAACCTCACCAGTGATCACATTATTAATTATGGAACAAATATCACAAACATCACTACCATCGAGAAAATATGAACACATTGGTTCAGGTTTCGCCTCATATATAACAGAATTTTCAGAATCATGGATAAGAAATGATGAATGTGGGATAATCATATTTGAATCAACAAATGAGAATTCTAGTTCATTTTCTTTATTACCATCCATGTTGGATCATTGGAGGTCATAGGTGAGATGATATTCAAAATATTTTTCAATATCCTTTAGATCAATGGAGTTTTCATTTTTAATGTCAATATCAATTTATTCATTTATGACATGGTTAATGGGGATGCAATATTCAAAAACATTTCTATTAGTATAACATGAAGAACATTTTGTATTGGGATTAAACACACTCTTGTAGAAACTTTTTGAAGCATGGATAGAGAATACATATTGATTCTCTAATGGGTATCGCATGGATTGAAAAATATTGAACTTGACTAGTTGGTCACCAAATTCCGTGGATAAGATGCCAGAATGGACATCAATATTACTTCTAGCAGTCATGAGGATTGATATTCCTAGAATTAGGGGAGATCGAGAAGAGTTCGTCTCACATTCCATGTCAAGGACATAGAAATCAGCAGGTAAGATAAGATCATTGACACGAACAAGGACATCCACAATTATTCCCTCAGGACTGGCAGTGCTTCGATTGGCTAACTGAATGACAACACCTGTTGGATGTAAGTGACCTAGACCAAGGTTGGAGAATATATATTTGGTATTACATTAATTGAGGCTCCTAGGTCTATGAGTGAATCATCAAAGTTGGAACATCCAATTTGGCATGGAACCGTAAAGGTCCATGGATCTTTTCACTTTATGGGAATAGACTACTGGGTGGAAACATTTTCTAAGGTCTTATGTTGCCTATTTTCGGTACACAACTCCTTGAGAAACTTGGCATACATAGGAATTTTTTATGCCATCTAAGAGAGGAATTTTGTCTCTAACATGTATAAACATGTCGAGCATTTCAGGATCAGGTTAAAAGGAATTCTTCGGCTTAGAAACAGCTTGAGGAAAAGGAATTGGATTCTGAAGTGGAATTGAAGGAGGTGAGGGAATGGTTTCAGGATCCATTTCATGTTTCTTTTTCTTTTCATTTTCTAGTTCATCATTTAAAGGAGGGTTGGAGGACTTATCTTGAGGATCATAAATTTGTTTTCCCGATCTAACTGAAATTGCACTTACATTACCCTTGGGGTTGGGTAATGGTTGAGCTGGAAGTTGGTAAGAATTGGATGGTTGCTTTTATCTAAGGTGGGATGCATGTTGACCAATTTTGGTGTCAATGTTCTTGAGGCTAGAATGTGTGAATGAGGCAAGATCTTCCACGACACTTTTCCATGGTTTCTTGGAAGACGAGTCTTGTCCCGGATTGGGATTACCTTGATTTTGTTTCTTGGGAAAGTGATTGTATTAGTTTTGGAATTGGGAAGGCTCAATAGGATAATGGAATCATAGAGGAGGATTGTTCCATTGAGGTTGATAAAGAAAAGGATAATTTTTTTGGAAGTTACCAAAAACATGACCATATTTAAAAGGCTTGGGTTTTGATGAGGGAATTGAGGATTATGAGATATGGGATTACCATATCTATGGCCTAGGTTATAGGAAGTAGAAAAGGGCTCAGAGTGAGGTTGGTTGAAGTTTCTAACAAACTGACCTGCTAGTTGAGGATTGGTGTTCTACTGAGTATATGATGCATTGAGTTGCATTAGTCCAGATAAATCAGATTGATCCTCTTGAATTTGTGGTCATGTGTATATTGGATGAGATGGAGAGTTGCAGATTCCACAGCTTTTGATAGGTCCATGAAACATTGATTGCGGAGAAGATGATGTTGAGGATTTGGTAGCCACAACTAGTTGTTGCACAAGACCTGTAAGTTAACTCATCCACTTGGTCATCTTGTTCGGCTCAAATGAGTGATTATCTTGGGCTTGATTGACTTGAGAATGTGCTCGAGTATGGAATTGTTGTGTGTTTTCAGCCAGGTTACTAATGAGATCTCTTGCAGCTGTGGGAGTTTTATCAATAAGAGAACCACCACTTCCGACATCAATGAGAGTTTTCTCCATATCCAATAACCCCTCATATAAGTATTTGATCAAGATTTGGTCAAGAATTTGGTGATGTGGGCAGGTTGCAACATGATTTTTGAACCTCTCCCAGTACTCATGGAATGATTCACTTGGGAATTAATATATACCAGTTATTTACTTTCGGATAGAAGCAGTACGAGAAACAAGTAAGAATTTATCTAAGAAGAGTCATTTCATGTCATTCCATGTTGTAATGGAACTAGGAGGAACGTAGTAGAGCCATGAATTGGTGGAGTCAGCTAAGGAGAAAGGGAATGCTTGGAGTTTGATTTGTTCTTCAGAAACCCCTTGAGGCTTCATGGTAGATAAAACCACGTGGAACTCTCTATGGTGGAGATGTGGATCCTCACCAGCTAGCCCGTGGAAATGAGGAAGAATATGAATCAACCCCAATTTGAGTTCAAAGTCAGCCTCTATGTTTGGATATTGAATACCAAGAGTTTGGTAATTCATATCAGGGCCAGAAAGTTCTTTATGTGTTTGTTCCCTAAGATTGGACACATCTAATTCAATTGGTTCGTTGAGGACCAGATCTTGAATGAGTTGATTATCTGTTATGTTCCTCGTAATTTGGCAAAGAGTTTTCTAAATTTCAGGTTCAACCGATTCTGTGGGATTGTTTGGGAGGATACGGGGCATTCAGAATGATTTTGGAAGAAATATAAAGACGAGTTTTTCATTGTATTTTTTTTCAATTTATGATTTTTATGAGAAGATGGTTTTTTTGTGTTTTTTTTTCAATTTTTTTAGTTTTTATTTTGTGTGTTATTTTACAATAACTAGAAAGTAATGACTACTTAAAGCATCATCCCCAGTAGCGGAACCATTTGAAACTCATGTCTTATTGTCACCTATCGATCAGTCAATGTTCCGGTGCTCTGCTAATGTGTATAGCAGCACTAAGGTCAAATCCTCGGTGATGATACTTTGAGTAGAAAGTCATATGCTCAGTTGGGGAAATAAGCATCATGTTAATGGCATTTCATGTCAGACTTAGCCAACATGCATGTGGAATGTGAAGACCACGGTGATTAAGATGTTTTCTTTTCAGTGATACTTGTTCCTGATTTAGTAAAGATGATCAAAGAAGCACAAACAGCTAATCAGAATGCCTGGTTGTAAGTTCAAAAGTCAATGGTGGGGAGACCATTGATGGCTGGAAACTTGATGGGAGTTCTGTTTTGTGTTTCATAGATCATATGATTGTACCTATGGTTTTTCAGGAATAACTCCTTCATGCTTACAACCATTCAAGATGGGTTGTACACAGAGGTACACAGAAGATGTATACGGCGTTCCAGGCACAATTTCGGTGGAGAGGCATGAAAAGGAAGGTGGTCAAGTTCATCTCGTGGTGCTTAACATTACAACATATTAAAGAAGAGCATCAGAGACCTGCTGGTATGTTACTGTCTTTACCTATCCCAGTGTGGATGTGGGAACATATAGCAATGGATTTTGTTACAGGTCTTCCAAGAACTGTTCGGAAACACAATTCCATTGGGGTTATAGTGGATCCTCTCACCAAGTCGGCCTATTTCATCCCTATTCGTGAAACTCATACGGTGGAATATCTTTCCAAAATCTATATCTAATAATTGTTAAAGAGGTATGGTGTACCAGTTTCTATAGTTTCAGATAAAGATCCGAGGTTCACATCTCATTTTGGGAAATCATTACAGCAAGCCCTCAGAACTCAGTTGACCATGATCATGACGTATCATCCTCAGACGGATGGCCAATCCGAGCAGACTATACAAACTTTGGAAGATATGTTGATTGCTTGTGGAATTTATTTTGGTGGCTCATGGGAGGAGCATATAACCTTAGTGGAGTTCTCATGCAATAAAAGCTATCAATCCTTGATACGCAAGGCTCCGTTTGATGCATTGTATGGGCGTCCTTGTCACTCTCCACTATACAGGGTGGAAATGAGAAAAAAATTCACTAGTCATGCCAAGAATTTTCCAAGAGACAACAGAGAAGAACCATTTGATTAGAAAGTGGATAGAGACGGCTCAGAGTCATCAAACATTTTATGCAGATCACCGTCGAAGACCATTTTCATTCATTGTGATTGGTCATGTCTTCTTGATGATATCTACAAGGCTTGGACAACATCGTTTCGAGAAGCGGGGAAAGTTATCTCTTTGATACATTGGCTCTTTGGAGATACTGGAACACGTTGTAGAGGTGGAATATCAGTTTGCATTACCATCATGGCTTAGTTCGATGCATAATGTGTTCCATGTATCTTAGATCAAAAAGTATCAGCCTTCTCCTAACCATGTGATCAGACGTGATCATGTTGACCTAGAGCTAGATGCCTCATTAGCACATATTCTGATGTGGATTGTGGATAGCAAGAGAAAGCCTTGTGTGGATAAAGTATTGGTCTAGTGCGGGTTTTGTGGCAACATGGTCAGATTCAGGAAGAGACATGGGAACGCCAGAAAGAGATGAAAGAGTAGTGGCCAAAACTCTTTCAGGAAAGTGATGATTTTATACATTATGGGGACGGAAAGGCCAATGGTGGAGAGAATGTAGTGCCCTAGGTTTTTGATATGTAACCCGGGTCTTCTGTTTTTTAAGAATGTGAATCATATGAGAAATGGTTGGGAATTTTTGGTGACTTCTAAGGTATTAATGGGAAAAAGGTGGTGACACAAGGGCTTCACACAGTTTTCCCAAACCATGCAGAATTCGTTAAGGTGGTGGTTACCTGGATAGAGCAGAACAGACAGTGTGCACACAATTTGGGAAAACCATATGAGGAGGTCGTGCAGAGCACCCCTTCCAAGTAGTGACTACCGCATGATTAGCACACGGTGTGCCTAGCCGTGCAGACTAACCATGCACATGGTCAACTTAGATCATATTTTGAAGGATCTAATTCGTTTTATCTTTAAACCCACTCATTTTTTCTCCTAGAAGTCCCTACCTTGGTATTTCACTCTGGTGAAGGTGGGAGAACACTTACCATGCGTTTTGGAAGCGATCCAGAGGTTTTCCTTGACGTTTGGAGGCCGGTTGATCGAGGTAAGTCTCATTTCCTTTCATAGATATCCTTCTTCCCGCATGATGGATCCTTAGATCTACACCAAAGGTGGGTAAGTCTAAGGTAGTGGATAACTTTTAATTTTGGTTTTGGTTTTGTTCGTACTACAGGAAGGAATCTAAGGAGGTTTCGGGGAGTAGTTGTCTTGGTTTTTTTGGCGTTCCTCGTCCGTTGGTTGGTTTCACTTAATCTATTGAGGTAGGTGGATTCACTCTTGACTCCTCTTGATAGAATTGATTGGATAAGTTTCAAAATGGGTTATTTTAATTTAGATGATTATGAATAACATGGAATAAATCTTATTTAGTGATGATTTATGGTTTTGATGGAATTGTGAAATCTTTGTGAATTCTTGTGTAATGTGATTTGGAATTTTAAATTTAAAATGTCGATTTTAAATTACATATTTTCTGGAATGGAAATTGGTATGATGAAAGAGGGGTTTTCAATAAAATGTTGTGTTTCATTGAAATGATTTGAATTGGTCGAACACACTTGGTTTTGATGGAAATGGGTTTCAATAAAAGGTATTTTATAGAAAGGATTGTTTTTGCATGATTGTTGTGAATGTGTGCTGTGTGTTCAAGTTTCACATACGAGGCTTTCTTGAAATAGTACATTGTTATCTATGCCAAACGTTTAATGGAACATGTGACTTTTATGTACGTGTCTTGGATGAAATATTACCTTGTGCTCGGTGCCATAGGTGTAATGGCACATGGGAAACAATTACCTTGTGATGACTTGGTAGATCAACGAGAAACCGCTCATGAGTATGGAACAATCATAATGAAGCACGCATGGTTGATTTCAAGTGTTTTTGAAATGGTTGGGTTTCCAAAAGGGATATTGTTAAATAGTTTGAATCTTGTTTGGTTATTTCTCTAGGAAAAAAATAACTTGTTGGAAATTGGTTTCAAATGCACTTGGAAGTTTTTTGATATGATTAGTTATGGAACTTGTTTATATGTTGTTATAAACTATTTTGAGAAATTTTTTTATATAAACAATTTTATATAAATTTTGGCTAAATCTTCTATCCTAGTGGCGTGATTAGGGAAGTCATTGGGGAAAACCTACTGAGTTTTATACCCAGCCCTGCTTTGTCACTTTGGTGCTTTTTTAGATGTCATTTTCTGGGACACAGGTAAAGGAAAATAATCTTATTGATAGAGGTTCATGGTGATGCTTGGGAGATATGGTGGTGCTTGGTGCGTGGAGCTCGTTGTGGAGCCGTGGAGAGTGTCTTGGATTTTTTGGGGTCTTTTGTTTAGTCCTCTGCTTTGTACTCTGATTTTGTGTAGGTTTGTATTTGTGGTGGAATAGTGTAGTTCTCTTTTGGTAATGCAAGAGTAGGCTGCTGGATTAACATGCGTCATATAGTGGTTGTTAGTGATGGGTTGGTTGGTTTATTTCTCAAAGGGTAATTTTTCCCCCACTTGCAATGAAACCCTTAGGCATATATTGCCAGCCTTTGGCATCTTCGGGATGTCTCTTAAGGCCATGTAGCCCTCACCGCCTCCTCAAACCAATGAGGTAGGGGCGTGGTGTTACAGTGCAGTCAAACTGACCAACTCATGATAGGACCATGTCATTGGTTATAATAATGTTTAATACCCTTCCATATCATCACACTAAGCAATGATATCATCGAATAACTCATGGGATTCCACCACATAATTTTCCCTTCAATGATGTTCATAGACATGTGGTAGTTATTTACATACTGTGAGAATTCATAATACTAAATCATTCTCATAGTATGATGACAAAATACTTTTAATATTTAATTGATTCTATTTCTTGAATCATACTTTAAAGGCCTATCAATATCTTCATGTTTTAGAGGGTTCTCCAATGGTGGCATAATATCTGTATCATAGAAATAAATGTTGGTAGGTATGTCGACCAAAACAATACAACATTGGTATTTTCATGTTTTACAATTCTATTCATGATCTAATTAATAATATTTTATCAGTATTTTTATCATTTATAAAAAATTTATTTTTCCCCTAACATTAATTCATTCTATGTATCATTGTTTATCATTTCAGTTGTGTAATGTTTAATGAAATTTAATAATGTGAGACACATTAATAGAAACAGATGGTTCATTTCAGAAAATAAATGATAAATGTATGTCATTGCGTATTGAATTTTACTAAATAATAATATTGTGGTAAAATGATTCATGCCCTAGGGGATGGGGATTCACCTAGGTTTTTGTATTCTCCAAGGCTAATTGTGATGGTGTATGAAGATTATGGATCATGGTTATCTAGATATGTTCATAGTCTACAATAACAATAGGAATATTAGCCATTAATGAATTGTAAGTAGTCATTACATGGATATAGTCTTTATTTTTAAAGATAGGATTCCCCTGAATGGTATTATACTATATTCCTAGGTTTAAATGACTGGTGTTGGAATATAATCCACTATATAATATGGTTGAATGTAGTCAATAATCAATGATTATTCCCACATTGTATAGGATCAATCCATTTATGTTCCATGATGTTTTCTTATATATTGGTCCCATAATTCTATAGTTTCTTGGGATATGGTTTGTTATAATTTCATTACGCCAGTAAGAGATACTAGATGATATTGAATGTGTAAAAATATTCTACGATGATCTTTATTTCCCATCATTTATAGAAATAACCATATGAGATTAATTTCATAGTGTCTTATAAAGTTTACCTTTATAATTTTGATAAATCTATTTATATGGTACTATTATAGGATTTTATTCCCCAACCAACATAGAAGGTAGTACTTTGGTAATATCATAAATCAAATACTTGGAGAGATGATAGTTAAATAGATACATGGTTCTATAATTTTTTTTTATGGTAATCATTAAATAATTATATCTTCCCAATGACTTTCTACTGATCCTTATTAGGACCCACTCCATCAAAAGTTATCTCTATAGGGTTTGTTGATATAGTAGGACAATAATGAATCTAGAATTCTGCCTCCAACAGTCCACTGTTGGGTTAAATAAATCAACAGTATATCATAAAAAAATAATTTTAATTAACCTCTATGATTTGATAAATTTTAATGAAAGAGGCACACCCGAAAACAGATTATAATGTCAAAATTCATAATACATCCCAGTTTTTTTTTGAATAAGGTTGTGCCTTGGAAAATAAACATAGAAAAAATTATTATACAAGAAAAAAGGGGTTACTTGAGTATGAAAGATGTAATATTTTTACAATCCTTATTACAAATAGGAAATAAATCAATAGGAAGTTCATCCAACCATGTTATGTAATCATAGATATATTTTTCTTCATTAAGGATAATTTCACAATTAAATTAAGTTATAAGACATGATAACTTTAATATTTCAAATAATATAAATAGATAATAAATTAATCCCCAACATTGATTTATAAATTCAATGTCCAATACCATATAATTAATTACATGGGATCAACCACAAATTGAAGAAGAAAACCAATACAATGAAATATTTCCTAGAAAATATCAATCTATGGCCACTAAAAACCGTACAGTAGTTTCAAAATAAAAAAATATGGTTTGAAAAAATTAATATCCAAAATATTGGAACAAATCAATATGGGGTGGAAATGATAATTAAAAAAGGAACCTAAAAAAAATAGTATGATTCACCATAATACTATGGTCTAAATCAAAACTGAATCGATTAAGAGACTGCAAGTAATATTGAACTATAATTCAATAGTGATAAAATTTTTCAATTGAGTATCAACTATATAGAGTATTCAATTATTACCGATGTTCTTCGAAGGGGTATTTAAAAATAAGGAACAATTCAAGTGGGTGTTCTGATAAATTAATAGAGTAATTAACTTCTTAAAATTATATTCATTATCCTTATAAATGTGGAGACATTTCCTATGATTTTTTTCCTTTATTACACATTAATTTATGATTTATTTTATAATAATATACTTAATACAACCGAGAAGATCGAGAAGGAAAATTTTATTGAGAATTAGGTACATCACATCACAAAATAATACCTATGGTACACCAGCATTATTAAAAACATGCATAACTTGATCATAATATTCAATAATTTTAAAAGTTTCATATTGTATTCTGGGGACATGCAAAAGAAATGGGTGAGATATAACTCATATTAAAGGAATAAATAATGAAAAACATGAATACTGTATTACATTTATTACAATAGTATTTTTAATTGTTAATTAAATTATATAGAATCATTAACATGATAAATGAGTCATGATGTAGTATGATAACCTAAATACAACATAGGAATGTGGAAATTAAAATAAAAAAGACAACAAAAATTTAGTTCAAGGATAACCAAAAGAAAATAAAAGAATTTTGGAAAAAACCCATCATGGATTTGGTTCACTCCATTTACCTATAAATGAATCCTTATCAAACTAAAAGTTTAAAAAATTAATTATAGTTAAATATAATTTTGTGAACACCCATTGATTTCATATGATGTACATTCATATGTGCTATACATTGATTAGTCAATATATGATCATTTTTCTAAAATTTGATTTCATAGTTATGGATTTTGGGTTACACACATAGAAGTCCTTGTGATATGATGTATATGTACATCTAGGAGAATACCATTTAGTTAAAATGAGTACATGTCTACACATCAAAAATATTTGTCTTGGAAAATATCAGTGACATTTTGGAAGCATAAAAATAGTACATAATGATTAATAAAATTGATCAAAAATTGTTGAAGGGGTATGAAATTCCATGGAATAAAGTAGGAAAGTATGAAGGAAATGAAAAAACATATTCAAACATTTACATTTTGGAATTAATATGCATCAATTAAGGAGGGTGATTAAAAATAAACATTTAATTTAAAAAGATAAGATAATTTTGGCATAAAATGGATGTACATAATGATTCATAAAATAAATTATAGATATTGATATGGGTTACTAATAATTTTAATAATAGAATGGGGGTAACATAGATATGGATAAGTCACATCCCCACATTACTATTTGGAAAATAATATGTACTACAAAAATAAAGTTCGTGAATTAATAAGATAATGAGAAGATACCTTTATAAAATTCGGCATTGTAATGGATTATGTAAATTATATAATGCTATATGCTAAAAGATATATCAATATTATGAAATAAATTTGGTATTATATGGATATCTATAAATTATGGATTACATAACCTATATAAAATCCAAAGGCTAAATATGAAAATGGCGTTTCAATTGAAAAGAAGAGAGAGTAGTCCCTTACCTTGATAGGGAAATTCCGAAGTCATTGATGGTCATTCCTTAGTTCTTGGGGAACCTTGAGAGGACTCTTGATAGGGTAGGTATGAGTATATATGTTTTTAATTTTTTTCTGAATAAGAATTGGATCCTGAGTTTTTTCATAGTAAAATAGAGTGGAGTTCATTATTATTTATCAAACATAGATTTTTGATTAACTATTAAAAAATAATCAAAACAAAAACCCTTCGCATGATATTTTCATATTTCTTTTCTCCAACAGATTATTTATTTCACAGTTTTATATGTTCTTGTTTGAAACAAATTAAAATAATACCCATGGTGATTTGAATTGGTTCATGTCTATAAAGAAATGTTTTTAAAACCATAGAAATATAATATTGGTTATGGAGTATTCATAAAGGAATCATAAAATTAATGAAATTACATTACACCACATTATTTAATGGGGAAAAATATATTGTTTCATTTATACCCTTTTATTATTTATTACATCAGTTTTGGGTAATTATGATGTCATAATACACCATGTATATTTATAACATATTTAACTTTAACCTGATAATTAGTTTCCTTAGAAAATTTTAAATAAATCACCATTTAAAAATTTATACATTTTGATTAATGAATATATTATTTATTTTATCTAAATAAATATACTAATATGTTAATTTTAACTTTTTTTTAAAAATTAACATTATTTGAAAGTGAAGGAATGTTTGATAATAACCATTTTGATCCTTTTTAATGATTACATTAGACTTTATATAAAATTATAATATCATTAAAAATTAATAAAAATTATATAATAGAATAATTTTATTAAAATAACACTTATTATTATAATTTAGAAATTATAAAAATTGATTATCTTTATTGAAATATACTATTAAAAAAATTTAGGTTTTATCGTATCAAAATATATTTTTTGCCCAAATTATTTTATAATAATTTTTCAAAAAATATATAAATTATAATATTGAAATGAAAAAATAACTATGAATAATATTTGTGTTACATTTCTTCTAGTCCTTGTTAAATTATTTTTACCCTTAAAATAATATATTTTTCTTTTACCATGGTAATTACTATTTACTACAATTAAAATTCACATTACTCATAAATTAAGGTGGAAGTAATACTTAATATTAATTATGATGATTAAAATTATTAAATACATTTAATAAAATTCCATTCAATGGTTTGGATGATTTTAATTTAACAAAAAACTCAAAAGATTAATAGAAATATGTTTTCTGAATAATTAATTTTTAAAGGAAATTTTATTTTATGTCAACACTATTATTATTAATCATTATTATATGAATTTAAATATATAATCATGCAGGAATAAAAAAAAATTTATATCATTCATCTTTATGTTTTAAATTATGCAATCAAAATAGATAAATTCTATTCATTTTAAATAGTTTTTCAAAAAAATTGTTTTTAATATTATAAAATTCATCTGATAAATTACGTTATAAATATGATTTTAATATAATTAATTAGAATAAATAAAAATCAATAATATTACCTTGCTTTAAAATATAATAACAATAATAATAGACCTTTTAAATTAAAGAATTAATCAAATTAAATGATGGTTTCTAAAATGAGTATTTCCAATATTCCCTGAACAATCGTGATTTTATAAAAAAAGAAGAAATATCCCTAATATAAATTTCAAATATTGATTTAAAAAATTTAATTTAATTTAATAAATTACATTTTTAAATTTTTCTATAAAATAATTATAATAATTTTTTACAAAAGTAAATCCAAATCCTTTTAGAAGAAAAAATATTCCCAAGAAGAAATATACATTACTATAAAATTGAACTAATATTTACTATGAATTTATCAAATCATTTATGGTGAGTCCGATACATATATATACTTCATAGGTCAGGTAAAAAAATTCAACCGTAAAATATAACATTTATTTTGTAATGATAATTGTTCAATAATATTGTTTATTTTGTGTTTGATGTTGCATATGGCATATTGAAACGAACTCATTTTTATCATTTGATAACTCAGGGTGTTATATTCACCCCCATTTAATAAGTTGAATCTTTTCAATTTGAAATTTAGCACACTATTAAATTTTTTTAATACTTGAAAATATATTAATTGAAATCCAACATTTTAGAAAGGGTTAAACAACATATAAAATGAGAGAAAGGAATAAATAAATTTCATCAAATTAATAGGTTTCCATGTAAGAGATTTTAAGTGGAATGATAAAATATAGACATGGAAGAAAATAATAATTCACATGAACAAATAGATATTGATTGAGAACATGGCCAAGAAAATGTCAATCAATAAAAAACCATAAATCCGTAATGTGTGAAAAGTCTATCAATTCAACGAAAATGATTGTAATGTGTAACCATTTTAATTCTATTATTCTCTCCCTATATTTAGTAAATTAATTTACCATATATAATACGAAGATAAATAAAATATACGTACATAAAAATTATTATTTCATCCGTAATTCAACTTCTACTAAAGTATCATATTTTATCCAATTTATGAATAGTCAAGATTAAGTTTTTTATTCTGTAATCAAAATAATAAGATTATAATGAATAAAATAGTCCAAAAATAATAAAAAACTATTCCTAATGTATTTCATATGTCCCTAACCATGCTGGGGTCCCATATAACAGTACACCCAACCCGATTTATGGCATAACATGATGAGCATTCATGATCCCTGCAGGCTAGAAACCGATACCTTAGTATCAAGAGTAAAAATTGGGAATGATTTCCCCAATATATATAATTAAAAAAATTACAAGAATAACCATCACATTATTGAAAATCAAATCCAAATGTGGTACAAATTTTTTTAGATTCAATTTATACAAATTTCTCCCACACTAAAAATGAACAAATCATGTTTGGAACAAAATAACCATCCCAAAACATCCATGTAACAAAAGTGTCATCACCCTCAAGCTAACACCGTCAACACCTACAATATGTATAACACTAGATGTTGGTTCCACCATCATCACTATATAATATCATTCCTTCAATTGGGATATACATAACAAAGTACACATAATCCCAAATTTTTATGTAGGGTTTGAGCCATAGCCCAATACGATTCAACCCAAAAGAAATATTCCATTTTATAGCATTAGAAAATAATCAACATGAAAAATCGCTTAAGAATATTTTAAACATGTATAAGAAAACCGTTTTAGTAAAAATTTCTCAATATTATATTTTTAAGGGAAAAAAATTAACAAATTAATATCCAATGAAATAATAATGTATATAGGGTCTACTATATTCTGAGGTCTACCACAACATCACATGAGCATCATATCACAATATATCACCCTGGATAGGCCTATAGGTAACTAGCATAAGTGGGAACCTATAAAAATCATACTTCGATGTTGAAAATCACCCAAATAAACTACCAATAACATTAACATTCATGATCCACTGGTGGGGAACACAATAAAGGTCCACTAGTCCCAAAATCATAAACCAATACCAATAGTGTTTCCATGCACAAACCCCTAGAGGAGATACCATAACTGTGGTCCAGTGGTCTCTGATAATATCACATGTTTAGTTAGTGTGGTAGCATCAATCATTCTAGATGAATAAATTCATTTCCACTAATTAGTGAACCGATGTACTTGTTCTAGTTCTACCACCTAGATACATGGGATTCCCATTTTTCTCAAATTCTATTTCATATGTCTCATAAATCATCAGAGTGACATACACATAACATACATAATATGGCTAAAAATAAATCACCACTTAACATTTTCTCATTGATATGGGGATCAAAATCTTCTTGAAAATGCCATTTTTTTCTATAAATAGGACTAATTTCCATTTCAAATGCATATAAAAAAATTGGTAATACATTTCAAATATCTCATACAATTTATGAAACCCATTGGGAAATAAAAAAATTAAAAAACATATGGAATCTTACCATTTCTATGGTAAAATACACTATTAGAATTATACTCACATAAAAACATTTTATTAAATTGTTCAGATCAATTTCATACTTCAATGACACATTCAAAGGGTAAGAAAAGTATCCAACACACAAAAATCCATTTTCTATTATAAAATATACATTCATCATATATCCACCTTTAATACTCATTGAATTTTTTTCACCATTCAAAAAAGGAATACAACATATTCCAAAAACACCTCAATGATGAAGATGTTAAACATGACCAATTTTTTTAGAAATTCCATTTTCACCAAATATTTCAATCAAGTATTTTCAAAAACATGTTTTACAACACAAAAAACAAACATAGAACAAATTTAAATAATCAAAAAAATCAATCCAAACACATCTAATAATGTAATGGCACTGAACCACCCCCCCCCCCCCACTCTAGTAAAAATACAAATACCTATGAAAACCCACAAACAAACCACCACAAGACCCAAAAAAGCCATTATAAATAAATAAAAATCACCATATCTCGAAAAATCCCAATATAAACCCATCATCACGACAACAACCTGCTGTAAAAAATAATACCTAAGAAGTAGCAAAGAAGAAGCCTAGAAAAAGGGAGAAACCAAATGAGAAATTACATATATGATTATTTGTTGAGGAACAAGTTTAAAAAAAACCCAAATATTGATGCTCAATGTCTCCAATATGGATGGGATAACACTCTCATGGATAAAAATCCCAATAGGGAAATATGGGAGGTATTTTGGATTAGAATTGAAGAGCCCACAAGTGTAATTTTTCACATTTTAATGATATTGATTGGTCACATATATAGACTGAACAGTTTTCTATACTATGCAGTTATCATGCATCCCTCACTATCCAATAAGAAAAAGACTCATTGTTATCCCACACAGTTTTCCAAACCATGAACCCATCGTGGTAATGGCCTAGTATAACATAAACATTTGTCACACAATTTACTAGGCAAGGTCATACAGTTTCTCCGAACCATGATCAAATCGTATGGCACCTATAGGCAAGCATAAAATATTTGTTTGACCAAAAAAATAAAAGAAAACGAAATGATAATGAAAACCTAAAAAGAAAACTTAATACCTCAAAATAAAATCATTTATGTGAAAATTATCCCCATCTTTAAGACTCACTTCCCTCTAAAGGTCAGCATAAATCTCAATGAGTGGAAGAAAATGGAAACTCCTTAACAAAATATTAATTATGAAACCAGTTATAATGATCATCACTACCATGCATACAAAGAATGTGGACCAATGGAATAGACATCCCATGAAACAATTTTTCATGAAAATCCACACTCTATAAAATCCATTTAAATATAGACAAATCTAGATCAAATTCCAACTATTTTGTATTCAAAAAATGATATTGATCTTTGTTATATTTTATCAATTGAGAGACCTAGTACACCTAATTAATTAGCATCAACTAAGATAGAAAAGATAACTGTTAAGATTCCTTACAAAATATCTCAGAAGTTTTAAATGGAAAAATGTACCTTGATGTTAGCATACTTTGAATAAAAAATATACATTCACCTATGTGATGTTACACTTTAATGAAAACCTAATGACCCTTAAAAATATCAAAATCGTGGATCTTATGATCATCCCAAGACCTATAGAGGCTCTATGTCATCAAAAAACATTTACTGATCAATTTCACATCAATATAAATTTCATGAAAAAGGATTACTCGAAACAATAAGGTCTCACAAACTTTAGACCAACACAAAGGGGATCATCATGACTGACCATACATCACCTCAAAGGGGGACATTCAAATAGATTATTGGTAACTTTTACTATTTCCAAACACCACTAACCATAAATAGTTATCCCACAAACCCTTAAAATATAACATACATGCTCAAAACAAGTATTATAATATTTTATTTGCCTACTCCATATGAACATCCATTTGAGGGTGGAATATCATGATCAGCATGACATGCGCCACCATTTCCTATTGATATCCTTCTAAAAACATTGAGGTAAAACATGGGTCCTTTTTTGAAACAATTGTCGATAACACACCATGATGGATGAAAACCTATCGAACATACATGAGTCCCAACACATGCACCTTAATTGAATTTTTGAATACAATGAAATGGGACTATTTTTTTAGACGGTGAATCACAACACAAATGGAATTCCTCCCTTGAAGAGTATGAGTCATGCCAACAATAAATTATGTGGTAATTTCATCAGACTTCCATGTAGGAATGGGTAGTTTCTAATGAAATATGTAGGGGTCATGGTGATCTTCATTGACCTAATAACATGTAAAAAACTGTGAAACGAAACAATATATCTCTTTCCTCATACCTGGCCACAAAAAAAATTAATTCATATCGTTAAAAATATTGGTCGAACAAAGATGATTGACCCCCTATGATTGCTGGATATAATGCAACACCCCCATCCTCAAATACAATGAAACCCTAAAGAGACCTCTAATGAAAAAAGACCCCTCATGAGACAAAAATCATTCACAAGTCACCTCCCCCCATTCAGGCACTGAAATAACTAATGGCACAACTCATCACTAAGATACTATCACTAAATCAATTCCATAAGGTAAGGTGGTATATAAACACTGGTTGTTTACATATCCACACTATGTTCTATTTTCTCAATATGCATTTAAGAAAAAAGACACATAATGTTCCACTCCTCATTGGAGTCTTTCAGCTCTTTCATTAGAACATTTATACTTAAAGAATATGAATCCATTTTACATTTAACTAGGGAGCATTGAATTTCAAAATCTAACCCCTAAAAATTCTAAACCCAATGAGGTTTCCGTAAATTTAAATCATTATGGGAGAAAATGTTGGCTAAAAACTTATGATCCGAATAATAAAAAAAAGCCCAAAAAACAAAAATTAATGCACATATTAAGGGAATCCATCAATGATACAAAATAAAGATCATGAGTTTGGTAATTTTTTCATGTGGTGGCATTGACATGAATCATAATCGGCCACATGGTCATTCTACATCATCACACACCCAAGAACTGTACCTAAAAAATCTCAATAGACAAGGTATCCCATTCAAAATTCTAAAGACGTCAAAATAGGATCTATGATAAATTTCTACATATGTTCTTTAATGAAATCATGATATTCAAAGATTCATCCAATATTTACCTGTTATTCTGTAATTTCTATCATGGATGAAGCATTCCGCAAGAAATCTCAAAAGAACACCTTGTAATCCCCTAACATGCCTCAAAATATTCAGATATCAAAAAAATTCATTAGCTATTCCCATGACATCACAGTACTGATCTTATTAGTGCCCACTAAAACCCCTCATTCTAAGATCACTTGACAAAGAAACATCACCTCCCTAATCTAGATGGGGAACATTGAAATATTCACATAGTGAAGATAATCCCATAGTGTTCCCAACACAATTATAAAATGCCTCAAATTCACCTCCTAATTTCTGGAATAGAATAAGATGTCATCCATGAATACTACGTCAAAGGAATCAAGTTTTTGGTGGACAACCCTATTCATGAGAACCATAATAACCGATTTAGAATTTTTCTACCCAATTTGAAAAAAAGTACCCAAAGTGGATGCACCACCATTGTATGGTAGTTTTATGAACATCCTCATCTCTAACTATGAACATCATGATGTCGAGAAGATAAATAAATATTTGAGAACCACCATTCCCCAATAAGTTAATAAAAAATGTCTTGAATATGGGTAAAATGGTAATTTTACTTGATTGGAAACGTTTTTATCTTTTGGTAATCAATACACAACTGAAGAGATACATGAGTCTTATATGAAAATAACACATGGGTGGACCAAGGTGAGATGCTCGGGAGAATTAATCCTTTGGATTCCAAATTGTCAAATTATTCTATTAATTTCATCTTTTTTGGGATATAGAGAATTCATCATCCTGATATTTTTATGAAATATTTTCTTTTAATTAATTTTAATTCAATAATAGTTTGCATTGCATGAAATAATGAGTTAAAATGAACCATGAGACACCCTTGGTATAAAATTGCCATTACAATGTAGTTGTACAGTAAACATAAATAAATATAAAAAACATATGAAGTTTCATGGTGAATTTGTTAGATACCAATTATTTATGGAAAATATAAAACAATTAAATATAAAATAAATTTTTCATTTTTATATTAATAAATTAACTGAATTAAAATAAGTAAATTAAATTAATTAAATATATATTTTATATATATATTAAATTTTTTATATGAATTCAATATATTATTTAGTCATTATGTGTGAATAAATGATATTTTTTGTAAAAAAATATATAATTTTGAGTGGGGTCATTTAACAGATTTAAATGGTGAACCCTTTTTAAATTTAAATATTGACACAATAATAGTTTTTATATGATAACATAAGAACTTATTTGGAATAGGGATAGTAATGTTTACATTAGATGAATTTTTGATGTTTTTCTGATAACAATCATGTTTTGATGTATAATAAAATTATACAGAATATTAATTAAAAAAACTTTTTTCCCTCAAAATAATTTATTTGGTAAAATTATATTATTTAGTATTTTAAATGTATTAATAAAATATATTTTTATCAATAAATATAATTTAAGTCAATCAAATTAACCATACTTTTAATTTAGATGTAAAAATAATTCAATCTTTCGCAATGTTTTAACTTTAAAAACATGTTTTATCATTCAAAAAATGATATTAATTATAAATTAATTACTGAAACATATGTGTTTAGAATTTTGAAAAATGGAATCCATATTTTTAATTAGTAGGTTTATATTATGTAATTAAATTTCATCTACTTTTCAGCATTACTAATAGTAACTTTAATAATTTTTATTAATATGGTTAAAGGTTAAATCAGGTATTTATGGTAAAAATAATATTATAAAATTACCATAACAGTTGTCCTAAAATCATTGTAGGGTTTTGTTTAATACTTTATCATACATGATTTTAAATGGTATCCTTTGGAATCAACTTTGATGAAGCTAGTACATTTAATTTATTTTATTTAATAAAAAGATTCACTTGTCTCACTCAAATGATAATAACTATATCATTTTTAATATAAGGTTTCATAGTTGATAAAATTTATTATCAATTATTAATTTAAATATTAAATTATTTTCTTTACCATGGTATATTATTTTAAAATTTTTTGTAAATAAATAATTACATTAAAGGATTATACATTGATGATGCATAAATTATATAATTGATGATAAATCAGTAAAATATTTTCATTTAAATGATAATAACCATTAAAAGAAAAAAACAATTGAGAAATATTTTTGGTCAAGTATATCTCAACCATAATAATCCAAGATTCTACTTATTTACCATTTTCATCCATATTGAAAATATAATTACACACATATTATTTTATTTAATGTAATGTTAATTTTTTCACATTTAGGTGTTAATAAATATAACATTTTTAATATAGGAATTTCCATAAGATATGTTCTAGTACATGTTTCATATTTATTTACCGTGGATTTATCTTAAAAATATTATTTTATTTTGAATTTTAATTCAATATATTATATTAAATAATTACATAACAATGATGTAGTAATTATTTCGTTAATAGAAATAACAAATAAATACCACAAAAAGTATTAAAATAAATATAATATGGGATAGTTTTAACACCAGAAGAGTATAAAAATAAATTTAATATTTAATGAATGAAATAATAATTATTTACAAAACAACAATTTTTTATAACCTAACTAATGAACATAATTTTGTTTCATTTTTTATTTTAATTTTGTAAAAACAGACATAAATGGTTGCAATCAGTAAGATATTTATAGACTGATTGTATCAACATACATTTTTGGTTGATATTAAATTAACTCTATGAATATAAATGTACCATTTTAATAGTAATATAACCCATATGAATATTAACCTCACCTTGTATGTATAAAAAATATTTTGGCATCTTATAAATGAGAGTAAATATTTTAAAAATTAATAATTAAGTGGCAGTATTTTTGTGAGTAATAAATATCTTATTACAATTTTCAATTAATAAATTAAAAAAATAAACTCTAATTAAATTTATTTCCAAATTAATATATTTCTATTCTATTATTTTTGGATAATTTTACATGACCTCTATTAATTTTTTAAAGTATCAAAAAATAACCTTTATATTTAAAATCAATATTTTTCAAGTAAATAAAGATTTTATTTATAAATTAAATTTCATCTATCTAAAAATTTACATTGATAAAATTGAGTCCATTTTTTAGATTTTACACATCCAAAAATGGATATTGTTGTGTTTTTGTATTTTTCAAAAATAAATAAATTTATAGAGAATAGTAAAATATGAGAATTAGCGATAAATGCTAAATACATGATTTGTTGATTTATAGGTGATGTACGACTGTTGTTATTACACATGTTTCAAAATCACAAAGGGTTATTACAATTTTTTCATAAGAATAAATACTATTTCTTTTCTTGAGAGAAATAGTAAAATAATTAATAAGGTATTCAAAAATCACTCTTGTACACCACTATAAAATCCTTCCACCACTCCCTCTACTTTTCACTCATCTAAGGCTAGATGATTCTTAAATTTCATTCAAAATACTCATCCATATTCGCTCCAAACATCAAAGTGATCTTGGTCTTCCCAAGAGACCAAAACCCCTTCCCTTTTGGAGTTTCTCAAGGAGGATATTTCTAGAGGTCAAATCTTATTCCTTTATCCATTTTATTTCTTTTTATGTTCCTTGTTTTGTTATTTTATCCTGAAATACAATGTCCAATTGATCATTATATCTATATTATCATTTATATACATTAATTTTATCATGATAATTTAATAATAGTTATCAATATCATTACACTCACACTTATTTTATAAACGAAATCATTATATGAGAGGTGACAATTTACATCATTCGTATATATAGTTGATTCGTTATTCAATATCTTTTTCATGTCTATTTAGGAAAAACAATTTCTATTTGAAATAGATTGAAAAATATGTATTATATCTTATTTAATTATTCTATAACCATAAGTTATACATGATATCAAATAATAGATCAAAACATGTTCTTTGTCATTGAAAAACCGTCGTAAAAATCTAAATGATTGTCACTAAATATCTTATCTATTAATTCATCATCATTCTATGTAACCAGAAAATATATATAAACATTTAAAAATATATATAGTCAGTAATAATTGATAATCGAAACTGTGTAGAATTATATTATTTCCGCATGAAATCCATTCTGTATAATCAAGTGGACCACTCACGAAGTCTAGGAAAAAAACACTCCAGTAAGACAGAATTCAATCTAACAATTTATCCAAAAGGAAAAAATGATATTAATAAAACAATAATGAATAAAATATATATATATAAGGTTCTAAATTTTTTAATTAATGTATTTAATTTTATTATCCAAGATATTAAGGTCAAGTGTAGAATACATTAAGACATAAGGTAAGGGTTTTCTACCCAAACCTCTATTTTATTTCTAGTTACACTTAATCAATAAATAGCTAAATAAAATTATTAATTAATCCTATATACTCCTCATTAATTTTTCACTAATGTTCTATATATTTTTACCAACCATAATACTTCTTTCTTTTATGGTGAGTTATATGTTTAAAAGGATTATTTAAATATTCTTCCCGATAAACAAACTCACTTGAAATGAACTACATGAATTCTTACCTATTTTAAAATACACTATATAATCTTTTTTTAGACGCCATTTTTTTAATAAAATCCATTATTTTATTATTAATAATCAATATTAACTCACTTTTTGTTTTGTATAATGATTTTTTCAAAAGAACTCTTCTTTTCAATGTAAAAGAGTATTTACCTCCAGAATTAGTGATGATTTTATTTGATTATTTTCATCTATTTAATAACTATTGTTGACTCATATTTTTTCTTGGGATTAATCAGTTATTATATAATATACCATATTTTATTGAATGTATTATTATTAGTTTGATAATAGATGTGTTATCTTGATACAAATCACCATATTACACTGAATGATAATTGTTTTTGGTTTAATGATTTAGAAATGTTATTTACAATAAAACTTTTAGATTAAATATTATTGAATATGTAGATTATGTTTCAAAATATTCATATGAGTAATTTTGTTTACTTGGTATGTTTCAGTTGGGGGCCCCTATAGCCCCTTGGTACATTGGTAGGTTTAATTAGACAAACTGTATTGGGTTTTTCCCTTTTATGAATAATTAGGGCATGATGCCTTAAAAATATGGCTATGATGCCCTACATTATGCATTCCCTAATCATGGATATTTTATTTGATATTCCATGTGATTATTATACTTGATTAATATCCATAGTTATGTTTTATTGTGTCATTATTGAATGAAATTTTATTCCTTCTATATTATTCTGAATTTTTTAATGGCATATGTACTTTTAAATATTCTACATTACTTATTATTTATGCTTCCTCCATTTTACATAACCTTATTGAGCATCTTTGGTCACCAATTTTTTATGATTTATTTTTCCCTATGATGTGATAATGTATACATTGAATGACCTTCATGGATAATCTAATAGTTCTAGATGTTCCCAATAAGATTATTTTGTCGAATTTCATTTAATATTTTAAATTTTTACCTATGTATGTATCTGGTCCTTCCAAACTAATAAACTATCTGGTAATTTAGGATACAAATTACTAGTAAACATGAAAATGTAATAAAATAATGCACAGACACCAAGAAACTAAGACCGGGTCATTACAGTTGGTATCAATGGAAGTCTAGTAGAAAACATAGAAACTAGATTTTGAAAATATAGATCAAGGAAAAAACCCGAAGATAGACTTTGAGGATAATCATTTAAGAACATCATTGAACTTTGGAAAGAAATATATTATAGAGGACTTCTTTAAAAATAAATCCATATCTAGAAACTGCATGTGGAATTTATTCTAGAAAAGATATACTAATGAGTAATTAATCTGAAAAGATGTTCTAGGATTGACTTAGGGTAACATTCTACACGATAACAAGATTTACTATGTACCTAGTTTGACATTCTCGGAAGATATTCATAGGATAATTAAAATTTTCATTACTAACCATTAGGATTAATTTTAATATTAATATTTCTTTAAGGAAATTTTTTTTAAAATTATGAGATTATCTATGCAAATATTTTCAATTTAAGTAATATATTTTTCTATGTTTAGATTATGCATTATAAATTGTAACCAAATCTAGAATATCCCTTTATTTTTAAATTAAACCTATAGGAAGGAATTGATACATAATGAACATGTCTATCCCATGTAAGTATTTCCATCCTATACATGATAATGATGTTAGTTTTGAAGTTATGACTCATGCTGAGAAACTTTTAACTATACCAGGACATCTGACTCAGGTTATCAGCAATAAACACACCTGTATAGAGCATCCTAAACCACAACATGGAGAAGAAATTTTAGAATGAATTACGAGACATTATATACCATCAATAAATGGTAATATAAACCCATGGTAGAGTAGTTGATAACTATCATAGAGAAAATATTTCTCATTTTGGGTTGTAACAAAAGGGAGAAGGTTGTCATAAATGATTATCATCAATTGGTTGGTGATGATCAAGGGTGGTTATTGATTCAAATCATAAATAAAGAGGAATATATTGAATATATGGAATTGGAGGATTTTAAGGAAATATCCATAGAAAAATACCCCCCTCAGGAATAGTGAGAAGATACAGAAAGGATGTTTTTGAATATGAAGAAAAAAAGAGGATGAAATGTTGCAAAGTATGAAGCTAATGAGACAAAGTGGGAATGGAATAATGTAGACAACATACGTAATCAAAGGAGAAATTTTAACTAATTCATTTATTGTTTAAAACACATCCTCCAAAGGGAACTGGTCTCCCAAAATTTCTCATCATATGAAGATATAGACTCATGTGCTATAATGATAGAAAATTAATTCTGTATGGCTTATGACTTTAAAGGATATAAGGAGAAGAGGTGGGAGACTAGAAACATTGGAAAAAAAAACAAGTAAATAGGTAATAAGTGAAGTTTTGACTTTAAACCCAGCTATAATTGTCGGATGAAACATCGTATCACTTGAATAAAGGGAATGGTTGTCTATTTCAAGTGACGATAAAAAGTACAAAAATATCGTAATTTCATGGGAATGAATGGATCATCCAGTTTTCAATTCAAAAATTGTAAATATATGGGACATTAATAACAAAAAATTCCAAATCCTCAAGGAAATGGTCCCCATAGAAGGGAAAGGTAGCAAATCCAAACATATACAGTCACAACTACTAAGGCTGAAGATCATAGTGATATCATGGAAGGTAAAATAAATGTTTTCATGGACATAGAAAATGTTTTATTTTATTATGGATAATCACATTATTTTATTTCTTTCCAATTTTATCATGAAAATTAAACATTTAAAATTTTATTAAATAAATTATTTTTTAGTCAAAACTCTTGAGGGAAGCAGCATCACAACATCGATGTGTTAATTGGTGCCCATAATGACACACAAACATTCTTTTGTTTATGAACTTATAGTCACACCTATGATTGAATTTGAAATATTTTTTGGTATTAATTTACATGTAATTTTTAGGAAAAAATATATTACATTAAAAAAGAAGTTACAAATTTTTAGAATGATATAGAGTCCCTTATCTTTAGAGAAGAAACCTTAGCATCTGATTATTATCTAGATCAACCCCCAATAGGTCTACTGATTGAAATTATTGGCGAGGATTAGAAAATAAAATATATGGGGGATGAAATAAATCATCAAATTGAATATGTACTTATTTTTCAACAATATATATATGTTTTTATATAGGATTTACATAGATATCCTCCAAATCATTTCGTTGTGTTATCTATTTATTTAATTCCTGGCCCAAGACCTATATTAATGTCTCCTTATAGAATAGCCTCTATGGAGATAGTATAACTGATGAAAAAATAGAGTATTTGAGTGATAAAGGATTTATCCACCCCATTGTTTCTCCAAGGGGAAATCATGTACTTTTTATTAATAAAAATGATAGATCTATGAGGTTGTGCATTAACAGCATGGAGATCAATGCTATTATAGAAAAAACAAGTATCACATTCCTCGCTTTGATGATTTATTTTACTAACTTCATGGAGCCCAATATTTTTTTATGATTGACCTTTGATCTAGATATCACCAGTTTCATACAAGAAATGAAGACATTGTAAAGACAACATTTAGAACTGGGTATGAGAATTATAATCATACATTAAATCCTTTCAAACATACTAATAAACCCTCCATTTTAATAAAACTAATGAATATATTTTTCATAGAATATATTGATGACATTGTTGTGGTATTTATTGATGATTTCTTGGTCCACTCCAGAAGCTACGATGATCATGAGAATCACTTGATTTTTAATCTAAAAACACTTAGATGAAATGAATTATATGGGAATCCAATCAAGTGTGAATTTTTTCTTCAATGTGTTACTTTTCTAGGAAATATTGTCTCTATGTGTGGAATATCAATTGATCCTATGAAGAAAAAGGTGGTTTAGGCATGACCTACACAAACGAATATAACTAAGGTACATAGTTTTATTGGTTTTGAAGGTTATTATCAACATTTTATATAGAATTTTCATGATTAGATATCCCGATGAAAATTCTTACTCCTAAAGGGGTTATGTTCGTGTATAAAAAAGAATGTGAAGTGGTATTTGAATAATAGAAGAGGTGATTAGTGAATTCCCCAAACCTAGAACATCCACCGAAAAATGGTGGATTTGTGATCTATAGTGATACATTAATGAATGGGCTTGGTTGTGTCCTTATGAATAATGATTGATTTATGGCATATGTATCAATGTAGTTAAAAATTAATGAAAATAACTATCTATCTCATGATCTTTATTTGTCATTTCTGATCTTTACTATGATGATATGGAGACACTATCTATATAGTAAAAATTGTGAGATATATACGGATCCCAAGAGCATAAAATATATATTCTTAAATAAATAAATAAATATGAGGCATATGTAATGGATTGATCTACTCAAGGATTACGATTGTTCTATACAATACCACCTTAGAAAGGTATATAAGGTAGATGGCGCATTGAGGAGGAAGGGTTATAGTGTTCTAAAAAATGGATAATTGAGAATGATCCAAAGTACATGGATATTTCTAGGATGGATACGGTTATTATGAAAGAAGGTTAAATATCACCAATTTTTCAATTGGATACCCAAAAACCATTATTACAAAGGGTTAAAAGATCTCAACCAAATTACGATAACATTAAAATAAATCCATTTTTAAATGATGTGACATTTTTTGACTTCGTGTGTGAGGATGGAATTAAGATATTTCTAAAGAGTCTTTGTATTCCCTCTATACCTGAGCAAGAACGGGAGATTTTGGATGATGTCGACAGTTCTAATTTTTCTATACAACATGGTATCAAAAATATGTACAGATATTGGGGGAATCATTTCTAGTGGGAAAACATGTTGTGGGAAATTATAGATTATGTATCAATATATCTATTTAGTCATAAATTGAAGCTCAAAATAATATATCCTAGAGGATCCAAGAAACCTATTACTATTATTACATGGAAATCATATGAAATTACTATAGATTGTTTTATGGTATTACCCCAAACTCTATGAAAGTATGATGTGATATGTGTATTTTTTGATAAACTCAGCAAATCTAAGCATTTCCTCGCTATAATGGACTATTTTCAACTAGATAAAATTAAAATAATTTATCCTAAGGCAGTTAAAAGACTTATTGGGGAACCTCTCTCTGTTTTTTATGATCGTGATCCACAGTTTACATTGAAATTTTTCAAAGTCTTTAGAAATATTTTGATATTAAGCTTTGATTGAGTACTTCTTATCACCATCAAATTAATAGGCAATCATAAAAAATAATCCAAACATTAGAAGACATGTTAAGATCATTATTATTTAGTTTTCATGGTGTTTGGGATCAATATTTACCCTTTGTGGAGTTTGAGTACATTAATTGTTTCCATTTAAGTATTAAAATGGAAGCATACGAGGCATTGCAAGGAACAATATTTCATACACCAAAATGTTGGGATGAAGTTGGTGAAACAAATATTGTAGGCCCAGAGCATGTGGAGGAAAAAATAGCCTAGGTAAATAATATTCAAACCCATTTCAAATTATCCCAAATAAGAAATAAACCCTATGGTGATAATCTAATGAAGGATTTTGAATTTCAATTAGGAGATCATTTTTATTGAAAATAACTCCATGGAAGGATGTTATAAGATTTGGAATGAAAAGAAAAATGATTCAAAGGTACAATGCGTCTTTTGAAATTATAGATAGAATTGGATCCACAGATTATAATTTGGAAATTCCTCATATCTTTTTTAAGTTACATAATGTGTTCCACGTCTCGTTGTTGAGAAATTACATGCATGACCCAACATATGTACTCACTTGTGAAGATATAGTATTGGAACCTGACTTATCATACTGTGAAGAGTCTATACGGATTTTGGACACAAAAGTATAGGTGTCGAAGAATCATATCACATGAATGGTATTGGTACTTTGGAAAAATCATAATATTGAAGAGAAAAAATATGAGCTTGAGGAACTTATGAAAAATAACTACCCAAATATATTAATGAGGTAACAATCAAGAATTTTAAGGATGAAATTTTTGTAATGGGTGGGTGGACCCAATGAAATTGAAAATAAATTTAATATTGAATGCATGAAATGCTAATTATCTAGAAAACAAAACTTTTTTATAACCCATCTATGCACATAATTTTTTAGCATCTATGATTTGATTTTTGAAAAAAAAATGACAAACATGATTGCCATCGGTAAGATATTATGTGACTGATAGGATCCACATACATTTTTTTTGAATATTAACATACCTTAATGAATAGTAATATACAATTATAAATAGTAATATAACCCTTATGAATAGTATCTTCACCATGTAAGTGTAAATAAAATTTAGGCACCTTATAAATGAGAGTAAATATTTTAAAATATAATAAATACGTATTTTTATTTTTGTGACTAATAATTATTTAATTACAATTTTAAATGAATTAATGAATTAAATGTATTTTCATAAAATCTTTTCGTAAATAAATATATTTGTATCTTATGATTTTAGGATAATTTTAATGAGACCTTAGTTAATTTTTTAATGTATTATAAAATCATTTTTAAATTTAACATATGTATGTATTATGTAAATAATGATTTTATTTAATAATTATATTTCACCATTTTAATACATTTTATTGATAAAATAGAGTCCATATTTAAATTCTTCAAGTCAAAAAATGGTAATGGTGAATTTATGTGAGTTTTCAAAAATACTTGAATATTTAGTGAATAATAAAATAAGAAAATTATAGATAAATACTAAATACATGATTTACTAAGACGTAGGTGATTTATGAATGATTTAATCACAAGATGATCAAATTCACATGAAATAATTACCATTTATTGACACAAGGATTAAAAATATTTCTTATATTGAGAAAAATAATAAAATAACAAATAAGATATTAAAAATTCACTCCTCTCCTCCACTACAAAAGTCACCCATCACTCCACGTTCTCTTTACTCCAGTAAGCCTTGAATATTCTCAATTATAGTCCCAAATACTCTTCAATAGTCTTTCAACACATCCATGATCCCTTCTTAACTCCAAAATACCAAACCCTCATCCCTTAAACAGGCTTTCAAGGAGGATATTTCAAGAGGTAAAATCCTCGTCCTTTTTCAATTTTATTTTTTTAAGTTCAATATTTTATTATTATCTCCCATCCTCCTTTGTAGGATTGGTCTTTATAACTATAGAATATTCTATATAATAGAATTATGTAACTATAATTTAATATCCATTATTAATATACTTACTCTATCACTTTTTTTTTTATAAATGAAATCGTCATCCAAGAGGTGCCAATTTACAACCATCATAGACAATGAAGTTTCATTCTTCAATTTATTCTTAAACGATAGTCATGAAACCATTTTTATGGTAGAACCAAATTATAATATTTTTATTAAATCTTATGTAATTTTTCTTGAACCATTGTTTAAATATGACAAAACCTAATAAAACAAAACTAGTTTGGTGTGATCAAAAACACATTGTAAAAATCGAAACTATTATTATCAAATTCCATATCTATTGATTCATCATCATAACATGTATCAAAATAATATATATATATATATATGTATTTATCGTCATTTAAATTCAAAATTTTAAATAATAATATATAATTTCAATTCTACAGAATTATATCCATTATATATGAAATCCATTACATATAATCAAGCAGATCGATCAATAATTCATGAAAAAAAACACTCCAGAATAATAGAATTAAATCATAAAACATATCAATAAGAACGTAAATGAACTTAATAAAACTATAATGAATGAATTATATGTATATAATTTTCTTAATTAGAAAATTAAATGATTAAATTTTATTATCTAGGGCATGAATGTCAAGTGAAAAATACATTCAGATATAATTTATGGGGTTTCTACCCGATCCTACATTTTCATTTGGGTTACTCTTATTCTGTACATAATTTAATGAAATAATTGATTATTGCTTTTTAAACATCATTAATTCTACTTAATGTTCTATATATCATTACCAAACAATTTCCTTCATGATTTTATGGGGAGTCACATGTTTTAAAAGGATCATTCGTAAATTATTCATGATAAACAAGCCTGTTTCAAAGGAACTACTCGAATTCCTAAATTTTTTTAAATTCACTATAAAACCTTTTTAGAAAACATTATTCTATTAAAATATATCATTTGATTAGGACAAAAAAATGTAAATTCACTTTCAGTTTTATGAATTTTTTGAAAAATATATCTTCTTTTAAAAGTAAAATAGTATTTATCCCAAGAATTACTTGATGCTTTTATATGTGTATTTTCATATATTTGAAGAATCTTATTCACTATTTTGTTTACTTTCAATTTATATTTTATTATATCATCTAAAATATTTAATTAAAATATATATGATTATTTTCAATGTGGATGTTCTATCCTGAAACCATTCACCATATTACTCTGATTGGATAATATTTATGTATAATTATTGTGGAATGTGATTTACAGTCCATATGTTATTTTAAACTTGATTATATATGTTTATTATGTTTCACCCCATTCATATGAGGAATTTATTGGACTTAGTAAGTGTAAGATGGGACCTAATATATTCCCTTTGGTCATTAGTAGTTCAAAAAAGACACACCAGTTTGGGTTTTTACCCAATTATGTATGGTCTAGGAAAGAGGTCATGATAGTATAGTTGTGATGTACAACATTATTAATTCCCTCATTTTGAATCTATTATTTCATAGTCCATGTAATTATTCCACTAGTAAAATATACATGGTTATGTATTATTGTCCCATTATTGAATTAGCTTGTATTCCTACCATACAATGCTCATGTTTATTGTAGTGGAATTCCTACTTTTAGGTATTCATCAAGACTTATTATTTATGCTTCCTATATTTTACATATCCTTACTGAGAATCAGATCACATCACTTTCATTTGTTTCATTTTCCCAAATATGTGATGAAGTGTATTATTAATTACTTGGAGGGTTAATATAATAGTTTTAGACGTACCAAAATGAATTTATATGTTTTATATCATTTAAAGTTATAATGATGAAATTATGTATGTATTTTGTGTTTGAAAACTACTAAACCATTCAGTACATTAGGATACATCCTTCTTGTAAACATGAAAATGTATTAAAATAATGCACCGACTCCAGACAATTCGGGTAAGGGAGATACATCATAAATATATCCAAAAAATTAATAGATGTCCTTAACTTATTAGGAATATAATCAAATATGTGTTTCAAAGCAAACATGTTATATTTAAATTATTAGAAATTAATAAATTGAATAGGGTCAAAATAGAAACTATTGATTTTTTGTGAATATAATTTATTAATAAATTATATAAAAAACCAAACTATTTTAAAAATATATATAATGATGATGATATATTCTAAAATGTTATAAATTTTTTATTTATAGTCAAATTGACATAAAATAAATAAATATTTCATGCTTTTAATATTGAAATATTTTATACAATAGTTAAAAATTAATTTGACAAACTAAGTGTTAATTAATATGATAAGGTTTAAATTGACTGAAACATTGGTCTAAATATTATTGGTCGATTAAATTACAAACTTATCATATCTCATCTTATAAATTAATAACATTTAGTGGTTTTTTAATATGGTGTGATTTTATTATAAATTAATAATTTTGGACTTTCCAAAAGTTCCCCTCACATCAATTATAAAAGGGAACATCCTATCTCATTTATTCAGTTCAGTTTGAGCTCTCATGATCATATAAACCCTAGAAATTCCCTTTTCAACTTCCCTAATAACATTATAGAGGTTCTAGTCTTCCCTAAATACCAACCCTCCTGCTTTAAAAGGTGATTTAGAGGGATCCCTTTAAAGTAGATTCCATCCCCTCTACATATTCTTTCAAACATTTTTCTTTTTCTACATCAACTTCATGAGTTGTTTCCAATATAAATTAATAACTACAATATCAATTATATGATGATATGATTTTTTGATTATTGAAAAATTGTATTCAACCTTCCATTGAACCTACAAAAATCTATATCACCATATGTGAGTACAAACGACCTACCGTCTCCAAGTCATGGTGTAATCTAGTTTTCACAACCACCTTATATTTATGGATAAATGATTTTAATAATACCTATATAATATTATTATAAAATTATTTGGATTCTATAAAAAAATATATACCATACACTTCTATACCATTTCACATTAATGGGAATGGTATCGTTGCCCTTGCATACGCATGACCTACCGTCTCCATGATGCGATCTGATTAAGTACACATTATATCCATTAAATACTAATTATATAAATATATAGAATGAGTAAAATTTATATATATCATTTTAATATCAATTTTGAATGATATAATTACGACCTAAGAAGGAGAAACAAATCTTATTCAACAAAAAATATACAATAAAATTCAGCAGTTACTCCCCAAATAAAGAGTAACAATGATATTTTATTCAAAAATGGGTGATAATATTATTATATTTGATATAATGAAATGACAATGATTCTAGAATAAATCATTGACATTTTTTAAATTGTTATATTGAAGGTTTATTTACATAAAAGGATGTCAAAACTAAGGTAATTGATAATTTTATAATCTCATTATTATCGAATATTTTTTATATGAATGTATTTACTAGGTTATTATATTCATCCATATATATGATTTAAAACTATGCATTTCATAATATTATTTCTCTCTGTCTATAAATTTTTAATGTAAATTTTACCCATGGGTGAATTTATATTAAATGGTATAAAAAAAATCTTTTTTCATCTTTGATATGAGGTACTTCTTGAATTTCTGATATAAGTACAAGTAGAATGTTTTATTTTAAGTTATATGGCATTACCATATTCTTACATCATTATAACACCTCATTTCTAGGTATTTTACTTTTTAATATTTCAATTTAAAATTCCATTGAATTATTTTTTAAAACAATTCATGGAATTTTGAGAAAAGAAATCTTTTATGAATAAGAAATGTTATTTTCCTCAAGAAATAATTTAAATTGTTCTATCAAAATTATTTTCCATCTTAGATTATGTTATTTTAATAGGGTTATGTTTCATGTATATTATCACTATTATTCATGTGGTATGATTATGTTTTGATAGAATTCTATTTATGAAATAAATTTGTTTTAGAATGATTATGTTATGATGGAATGATTTTTAAGAAAATGATATTATTTATCATGTTATGATATGAATAGTGATTCATATTTTTTTAGAACATGTAATAACAATTTCAAATTTTTAAGACAAAGTGAGGCATGAATTTGTCACCCAATTCGTGCTATTAAGGAATATATTAAAATGAGCATAGTCTCGTACAAACTTGAGGTGTGACAATATCACACCATCATGGAATTAATGGAAATACAATATTTAGAGACATAAGTGAAACCATTGTTAGTACACACTACAACATTCATGTATGCACTATCTTTCCTCATACTAGAGGAATCCATACCCAAGAATCTTCTCCATTATCACATGTACCCCTTAAAAGCATATATTATTATATAATATCAATTTATGAAAGCAAACATGTGCCAAAAGTTTACATGGGTGATGTAAAACATGATGATCAAGAGAAGAAATTCAATAAAGGTATGTGAAGAGATGTTTTTAAGGCCAAGTAGTCTACCCAACAGGTCACTTGATCCTATAAGTATGAATGATTTCCTTATTAGATGGGCCAGACTTATATATTAATCCAATTTATTGGGAAAAGGATTATATTTCATGAGATAGATATGGATGGAATGGGAAATGATCTTAGTTCATAATATAATGTTAGAATGAGGACTAAACTCAGTTCCGTATTAGACTTTCTCCACTATGATGGTCTTGGATATTATCTGTAACTAATATAAAATTATTTTCTATGGTTATGTGTTTGCCAAAATAATTTCTTCTCTTATTTTATCCCTTTTTTTATTACATTCATTTAATCTTATGAACTATTATGATTTTTCTCATGACATGATATCGGGATCATCTATATGATGAATCATACTTTCAAATGATATGTTATAAGGTCATATGATTTTGATATGATAGTTATCTACCATTTTTACCCATACCGATCATCTAAACTCATTATTTATTCTGTTTCTTTTCCATCAGTAATGAAAAATAATATTAATTAATATATTTTAAAATGGGTGAATTAATCAATAAATAAGAGGGAGAAAATATATCTTTCATATGAACAATGTCTTTAGGTTTCATTGTTTATAGATTAAATAAAACTATATGGTTCTAGAATTTTTTTCTTTCAATTTTTAATGAATTTTATTCAATTTAGATGAAATATATATGTATATGACTAATTATTCATAATATTTACTACCATTAAAAAGGTAATAGTTATCCATTGGAAACTATGATGAGAAAACCTTAATAGGAAACCTAAGGATATGTCTATGTATAGGTTACAATCCTAGTGTATTGGAAATGATCAAGAATATCCTATTATAAAACACATATTTTTATAAATCTAAATTTTATTCCTCATTATCTGGGTTTTATATTATGAATATTAATTATCACACAATGATTGTTAGTTTTAGTAAATGGATGTATCCTTATAGAACCATGTTAATGATAAATGTGATGGGAAATGTAATGATTTCACTCCTGAGCAACATATTGTTATGATATCTGGAATAGAACATCATTATGCTATTATCACTCGAAATTCATGAGATAAGAGTAATTTAAAACTAAAAAAAATAATGGAAATTTATTTTGTTGAGTCTATAATGAGGTACCATCCATGTTCTTTCAGTGGGTATTCAGATCCATTAGTGTCTGAACAATGGATCAATGCAACAGCAAAGATATTCTAAATTATGTAATGTTCCAAACATGATAAATTCATGTTATCAATATATAGTTTGAATGGTCAAATTTATCAATGGTGGAACCTTATAATGAATATGTGTAAAGGAGTTGAAAATGAATCCATGGAATGTGATGATTTAAAGAACTTATTTGTCAAGAATGAAATTCCTCTTATTCTTTGACCAAGGATAGAGAAAAAATTCATTGAGCTTAAGAAAATTTAAAGTTAATCTATTGTTACCTATGAAAAAAATTATACAGGACATGCATGGTACACTTTTAGAAATATTATCCGACCTAATAGTAAAATTATGTGGTTTTTTATTGGCTTAAAACCATGTCACTGAGGGAAATTAACCATAATGGAAATTAAGAGCTATGAAGAAATTTTTTGTTGTGCTCTCAAGGTTGGTATAGAGATTATAGCAACCCTGTAGTCTTATGGTTTTGATAATAAGAGAAACATAAAAATCAAGGGAAAGTATATAGACCACACTGAAAAGAAGATAATTTTCCCTTTATAATAAAATTGTGTAAAGAAACATTGAAGAAACATTCTTAAAAGGGAAATATATATTTTAAGTTTCAGAGAGAGAATGTCATTAGACAGTTTAAGGACGATGTGATGGGAAAAATAAGTGCAATGATGATAATAGAGAAAAGGATACACAGAATGCACCTCTTACACATTATTTTACAAGGGAAATGAAATTTGAAATTATTAAAAAAAATTACCTAATACAAGGGTTATAAATGATGATCAATATGAATATAATCTTAAGGACAATGTAAAATACAATTCACATGCAATTAATATTGGAGATGTGGAGTATGATGATGAAGTAGTAAAAGCTATACCGACCATCCACTATAGAGAAGAAACTGTTTTCTTTGATTTCAGATCCTCCCACTATTTTATTTCTAATGAATTTTCTAAGGATATAGATGTATTTTTTGTGAAATTAGATAGTGAGTTACTTGTGACAACACTTAAAGGAGCAATAGTCACATCAAATGTTTATGATTCTTCTCAAGTTGATGTTTGGGGAAAGTACTTCCTCTAAATCCTATGATCATCCCTTTAGTATAATTTGATGTGACTCATGGAATAGATTGGATTTATATATATTTTTCTCAAATTAATATCCAATAAAGGTAAGTCACGTGTCATATTCCAGGTCACTCTATGATCATCTATTGATGAAAGGATGAGTATGACCTTCTAGTGGAAATGTTTTCAATCTTATGCATATTGATTCCATTGAAGGAAGGTTATATATCATAACTTTGTGCGGAGAAACTCACTATTAATAGTAAAAATATTGTATAGGAGATTGATTATATATTTATGGAATAATTTCTAGGTCCCCCACCAAATAGTGAGGTTGAGTTTTCAATAGAACTCATATCGGGTGCTTTGCCTTTTTTAAGGACACATTATAGAATGGCCCCAATTGAGTTTCAGGAATTGAAGTAGTAACTCCATGAGACTATTGACAAGAGATTCATACACCATAGTGATCCAAAAAGATGTTGAACTATTGTTTTTATAAGAATAAATATTGATCTATGCCACTCTACATTGATTATTGAGAACTGAACAAGATCACAATAAAGAACAAATATCATCTACCCTATATTTATTACTTATGAAACCAAATATGAAAATATAAAAACTTTTACAAGACGAGTCATCATTTAGTATATCATAAATTAAGATTAAATAAGGAGGATATAGAAAGAAGTAATTTTGAACAGGGTATGGAAACAATGAATTTATACTGATGCTTTTGGGTCTTACTAATTCCCCTGGTTTCATCATGAATCTAATCAATATATTCTTTATTTCAAATCATGGTTAGTTTTTGGTAGTATTTAAAAATTATATTCTTTTGTATTCAAAGATAAAGGATGATCCTGAAGATCATTTGATAATTTTCCTAATGACCCTGAGAAAGGAGTAGATTTATGAAAAAATAACCCATTGTGAATTTTTCCTTTATAATTTTTAATTTTTTAGGAACACAATCTCATGATATGGGATATCTATGGATCCACCAAAAACAAATTCTATTAAAAGTTTTCCTAGATTGAAAATAGTGACTTAGATCTGATGTATTCATGGTTTTTCTAGAAATTTTCAACATTTTGTGAATATATTTTCACCTATATAATCCAGTCACCAAGTTGACTCATAAAAGAGTTATATACATGTGGATGAAGGAATGTGAAGATATTTTCAAAGATCTAAATGTAAGGATATCTAGTGAATATATGCACATACTACCATGCAGTAAATAATGGTTTATGATCTATGGTGATTAATCCAAGAAGGGGATGTGATGTGTTCTCAGGAAAAATTATATGGTGATAGATTATTACTCACATCAATTAAAAATCAATGATCAATATCACGCCACTAATTACTTGGATTTAGATTTAGTAATAGTTTCATTAAATATATGGAGGAATTATCTTAATTGTGAATGGTTTCATATTTAGAATGATCATATACGTTTAAACAATATTTTCACACAATAGAAGATGAATATGTGCCAAATAATTTTTTTTGAGTTGATTAATGATTACTAGTTATCAATACATTACTACCTTTTAAAATAAATCTAGGTAAATATTGTAACACCCCAAGCTTCCGCGGTACGCTTCTCTTTGAATAATACAGTAGCGTGTGTTGTACGTAACTTTGAGTTCTAACACACACCACAACCAATCAAAATAGCCATTATGAATAGTAATACCCAATTTTTTAAATTTAATAAAATTTATCTTTCAAAATGGACTTCATTTTCGGATTTGGAATATCGAAATTAGCTTAGGGTGAATTTTTGGTATTTTTCTGAAAGCATTCAATTTTTGATGAATAGTGAAAAACACCAAGTTAGAGTTTAAACAATAATTTTTATTTAAATAATAATTAATTTTATTTTAATTTAATTAAGGTCAAAATGGATACATAGTAACTATATAAGTTCAATTTAATTCATTGTATTAGTTTATAATCATTTTAGATATATTAAAATTTTATTGAACTTTTCACTGTCTTTAACCAACCTCCTACGATAATTTAGAAATTCTCATAAATCATAATTTTAATGCTTCTGTGAGTGGAGTATCTAAAATCCGAGAGACACAGTTAATATCAATGAGTAAAATGTGGATCAATAAGATAAAAATAAATTTTGGTGAACAGTAATTTTTTACTTTAATTTTCCACAGTTAAAAGTAAATAGGGAAATTAAGGGTAAAAATGATATTAATTTTACCCTAACACATGTCCTAATTCTATAGGACAAGTGTATCTCGACCAGAAACAACCATAGGAATAAAATATTATCATTTAGGTCCACTTTTATTAGAATAGTAAATTTATTATTATTTAATTCAAAGAAGAGTTAAAAGAGTTAAAATCAATGTTTAATTAATAAAAAAATTTAATATAAGGTTATACATAAGATAAATTAGATTATAAATATTAATTATAAATCTAAAAATATATCCTACATAATGGTATTTTATTTATAATTTTTAGACATTAAATAATTTAATTTATTTATGAAATAATAGTGATGCAGTAATTACCTAATTAAATAAACATTAAAACCATTGATATTATAAATATCAGAATAAATGTAATTTTAGAGTTTTAATGAATTAAACTAATTTTATAGGTTAATATTACATATTATTACTGGTTATATAAATTATTTTTGAAGTAATAATGCTTTTATATAATTATCAAAAACAAAATACCCAATAGTGTCAAAATAGACATAAAAGAGTTTTTAGAATAAATATTATATTATTAATTTATATTCAATTCCTAAAAATATATGGATTGGCCAAGAGACATATATAAAGATAGGTGTGTCATTAATGGACCACTTGGGTTCTCTTGGAATTTTATATTATGTTTATTGACTATATAATATAAAAATACAAAGAGACATGGTAAGTGCCAAACTAATTAACTAAGAGTTAAAACGAAAAGACAAGGTTAATAATGTTACCCAAACCTATCTAAAACCTATTGTTTGAGTTGTTTTTAACCTATCCCCACATTTACCTATTAAATATTCAAGTTTGTAGCCATTTGAAACTGAATATTAATTTATTATAAAATAATATTTCTAGCTTTTCTAAATGTGCCCCTCACCCCTCTTATAAAGGGGCAGTCCCCCTTCTATCAATTTCACACCTTCACAGCCTTTGGGCTCGGCCAACATCTGCCCAAATACCCCCTGAAATATTCTCCCTTAATCCTAGAGGCCTTACATTAGTCAGAAAATCAGCCTAAGGATCCCTTTTGATCAAATTAAAAAGAAGAACCCGAAGAAGAGGTAATGTTTTCACCACCCACTTTCAAGTTCATTTTTTCTTCAAATTCTTCATTCATTGTTATTTCCATTCTAAAATAATAACTCCAGTATATTCAATATAATGGGATGTTATTAGAAATATGGTACAACAATATTCTGCGTACATACGGCTTACCGTCTCCATGTCGTGGTGTAATTGTTATTAAAAACCTTATTATCTAGATGGGTATAATAATTATGTTTAATTCATGTAAATAGTAAATATAACATGATAATGATTCTGTATATATGGTATAACATTCAATTATATATTATTTTAATATCGAATGAATGATATTGTTTCTCGTGCGTACGTATGGACTACCGTCTCCACAAACGTGATGAGATTCATTCCCCATCGAATCAATTCAAGACTAAATTTCATTTGATGATTAAAAATAATTTTTAGAGACATGATATAATTCTGTATATGAATAATATACATCCCATCCATAACAAATATGGCTCACATATCAAAATATATAACGGAAAATGAATCTGTTAACACCTGAAACGATGATAATACTAAGATATTATTAACAATTAATGTTTAAAGATCATATATGATATCATATTAATTTATAGGATTCTTGTATAATTTAATAACAATTATTTCACAATTATATAAGCGATTAACCTGCCCTGAACAAAGGAAATGTACAAGGTAAGGTTTTATTTCACAATCTCTTCATTATCTGAGGTTGTTTGTACGTAATTATCTACTGGGACCTCTTTATCATCCATGTCCATGTTTCATAAAAATGTATTTCAAATCATTATTAATATTTTAAATACTATGGGAGAAAGTAATTTATGCCCTTATTGAATATTTTTAAGAATTTTATAAAGGAATATTTCTGTTTTTTTCCAACAAAAGGCCTTTTGTAACCTTTTCGACAGAATTAATGTAAGAATGTCTTTTTTAACTTATATGGAGGGTGCGGCTATTTTCCGCCGTTATAAAATTGTTGAAGCTTCCATTACAAAATTATAAGAATATTTTCAAATTAAATGTTTTCTTTTATAATTATGTGACTTTCAAATGATTTAAAAAAAGGGATATTTCTCTCAAATAGTTTTGATTTCATCTATGTCAACATCCTTTGATGGATTTTCAGATTATTTGAAGTTGATTTATTATGATACAGAACTTTTATATTATATTGAATGTGTTGTGATATTTTTGACTGTGGATGTGTTATTTTTATACCATTCAGGGTTTATGGGTAAAGTATTGACATTTCTTAAGCTATTTTTAATATGAATGTTTATGTTATGTTTAAACCTATTCATATGAGGAATGCATTGAATTAATAAGTGACAAGTAGAACCCGATATAGCTCCTCGATGCATCGGTAGGTCTCATGAGACAAACTAGTGTCTTGGCACAAGTCCTTGACAAAATATTATTTGTAGTCTTGGCATAAGGCCATGATTATGTGGTTATGATAGTCTGGCATTATGCATTCCATCATTATGAAAGTGGTTATTGATATTGCATTTGATTATTAGACTAGTTGAATATCCATGTAAGTAAGTAAATGGAATTATTTCATTTTATATTTTCCATATTATGCTGAAGCTAATGTTTAAAAGGATTTTGTTATAGTTATACATTGCCTTAAATGTTTATACTTATTTATGAAAGTTTCCTCAATATTGTTATCCTTACTGAGCATCTGAGCTCACCCCTTTTAATGTTTTATTATTCCCAGGATGTGAAGAAGTAATTTATGAATGAACTGTAGGGATAGTATGAGGGGATATTAAGACAAGATGTTGTTGTAGTAGTTTTCTCTTTATGATGTAATGTAAACTTTATGAATGTATCTAGTTATTCCAAGACTACTAAACTAATCGGTCTTTCAAGATATGATCTTTTGTGATCATGCCAGTTTTATGTAATAATGCCCTGACTCTGGGTTACTTGTGTCAGGGTGTTACAGTTGGTATCAGAGGAAGTTTAGTAAAAACCTTGTACGCTAGATTTAGAGAAACTCTTATTAGAGCACGTAGCCCTATACATTGAGGGTTAGTATAGAATAACTTCCTAGAATTTCGGTTTTATAGAGATTTTGTGAGTTTTCCGAGAAATAAATCCCTGTCTAGATACAAGAAGGTAGAGGCGGCTCTGGCACAGATGTACCTAGGGGAAAACCTGAAAACACCGCTTTGAGGTAGACTCGAATGAGAACTGGTGCACAACAATGGGCCTTGTTGCACTCTTTGTTACGACACTCCTGGGGGATATTCTTAGGATAATTCTCATTTATATAGAAACCATTATGAAGTGTTTATGAGTATATACTTCCTCAAAGAAAACATTTTTATGATTATGGATTATATCCGTAAATAGTTCAAATTATGTTAAGTGTTTTAAAAGTATGAAATTATGTATTTTGATTCATAAACTGATCTAGTTTATGCCATTTTTTAGAAATGGATCCTAGTGGATGAAATGGAAACTATATCAATTCATGCACTCCATTAGGTATTTCCATCCTACTCAAGATAATTATAGTGGAGCTGGTGATGCAACTGGTGCTGATTAGCTAGTCATAATACTGGGACAACTCACTCAGGTTATGAATAATAACCTTACCCATATGGAGCACACTAATCCACTGTGTGGAGGATCAATGTTAGATCGCTTTATAAGGAAAAAACCACCAACGTACAATGGGAGTAAAAATCCTGTAGTAGCTAAGAAATGGATAAATTCTATAGAGAAAATATATCAGGCTTTGGGGAGTAGTTGAAGGGAAAAATTTATCATGGCAGTTTATCGCCTCACTGGAGATACTGATCAATGGTGGTCATTGATACAGAACACAAAGGAAGATGATGAAGAATCAAATATGGTATGGAGAGAGTTAACAGATATTTTCTTAGAAATATACTTTCTTCATGACCATTGAGCAGATATGGAAAGGAAATTTCTGAGTTTGAGACAAAAGGAGGATGAGATTGTCGCAAAGTATGAGGCTAACTTTACATGGTTAGCAAGGTATGCTGGAGATTATATATGTAACCCAAGAAGTAAGATTGATGATTTCTTTGATGGGTTAAAATCGTTTATCCATTTATCATTAGTCTCACAATCCTTCTCGTCGTACGAAGACATTGTCTCATGTGCTATGAAGACAGAAAAGGAATTTTCTAAGTCTTATGGCTTTCAATTAAAGAAAGAGAAGAAGAGATCTGCTGATCAATCTGGAAATGAAAATAAAGGTAAGAAGGGAAAATTTGAATATCCATCTTGCAGTAAAATGTGGGAAGAAACACCATGGTACTTTCTTGAAAGGAATGATAGTCTGTTACAAGTGTGTTGAAAAAGGCCACCAAGCTCGTGATTGCAAGGGGAAGAAAGAAGTTACCGATGTTCAATGCTACAACTGCAGGTAGATGGGACATTATGAAAATGAATATCCTCAGCATCAGGGGAACTTACCTCTAAAAAGGCCAAGGGATCAAGGCCAAGCTTATGTTATCAATACTGTTGAGGTAGAAGCTCTGAAAGACGTGGTGGCGGGTAATATAATGGTTTCCTCAAGTTTAGCAGATGCTTTATTTGATTCTGGATCATTGCATTGTTTCATATATTCACATTTTTTCTAAGAAAATTAGATATTTCCAATTTTATTTAACAAGGGTGTTGTCAGTTAAAACTCCTAAGTGAAGTATCATTACAACAATGTTTTGTGAATCAGTCCCCATTAGAGCACATAAATGTTCTTTATCCGATGATCTCATCATCATACCTATGATTGAATTTGATATAATCCTCGGTATGGATTGGATTTCGTACCATGATGAAAAAATTTATTATAATTAGAAGGATGTTACTATTTTTGGTGACGATGATAAGGAACACCTTATCTTTAGAGCGGAATCATCACCACCTAATTCTTACCTACATCCACCCCTAGTATCTCAACTAAATTCAATTATTGGGGATAAAGAGAATGAAATGACTATGGGTTAGGATAGGAATGATCAAATATAGTATGTACCTATTGTGAAAGAATATGTAGATGTGTTTCTGGAAGATTTACCTGGACATCCTCCAGAACGATAAGTTGAGTTTTCCATTGATTTATTTCCTATATCAAGGCCTATATTGAAGACCCCATATATAATGGCCACTGTAGAATTAGTTGAACTAAAGAAACTACTAGAGGAATTGACTAATAAGGGATTTATTCTCCCTAGTGTTTCCCCATGGGGAGCCGATGTCCTTTTGGTTAATAAGAAAGATGGATTTATGAGGTTATGTTTCAACCACATGGAAATCAATGCTATAACAATAAAGAACAAGTATCCCCTACCTCGCATTGATTATTTATTTGACCAACTGCGTGGAGCTCAATACTTTTCAAAGATTGACCTTCGATCTGGATATCATCAGTTGTGTGTGATGAAGGAAGTCATTCTGGAGATAGCATTTCGAACCAGGTATGGGCATTAGAAGTTTACAATAATTCCTTTTGGATTGACTAATGTTCCCTCTGTATTCATGGATCTAATGAATATAGTTTTCAAGGAATATTATGATGATTTTGGGGTGGTATTTATTGATGATATCTTGGTATATTCCAAAAGATACGAAGACCATGAAAATCACTTGTCCATTATCCTGGAGACTCTGAGAAAACATGAATTATATGGGAAGTTTAGCAAGTATGAATTCTGGCTTCAGGAGATTTCTTTTCTTGGCCATATTGTCTCTAAAGATGGAATCAATGTTGATCCTTCTAAGACCAAGGCAATCCAAGAATGGAACACACTGACAAGTATAACAGAGGGACGCCGTTTTATTGGTTTAATGGGTTATTATTGACGTTTCGTCCATAATTTTGCCCGATTGGCTAACCCATTAACGAATCTCACACGTAAAGGGGTTAATTTTTTTTTCACAAAAGTGTGTGAAGAATGTTTCGAAGAACTAAAGAGAAGATTAGTCAATGCTCCTATATTGACTCTACCATCGGGGAATGATGGGTTCGTTATTTATAGTGATGCATCAAATAAAGGACTTGGTTGTGTCCTTATGCAGAATGGTAGGGTTATTTCCTATGCATCAAGATAGTGGAAAATTCATGAGAAAAACTATCCTACTCATGATCTTGAGTTATCAGCTTTTATATTTGTTTTAAAGATATATAGACACTACCTCTACGGTGAAAAATGTGATATTTATACTGATCATAAGATTTTAAAGTATGTTATCTCACAAAAAGAACTCAACTGGAGGAAAAAGAGATGGATTGAATTACTCAAGGATTATGATTTCATGATACACTACCACTTGGGGAAGGCAAACAAGGGGGCAGATGCTTTGAGCAGAAAAGATCATGGAGTTTTGAACAATATGAGAAATGAAAGGGATTCAATTTTCATGGATCTATTGAAGATGAACATGGGAATAACCATGGATGGTGAAACATCAATGCTTTTTCAAATGGTTGTCAAACCATATTTTCTAGAATGGATTAAGAGTTCTCAGAACAATGATGAAGAATTTCAAATGAAGATTTAATCTATGAATTATGGGAGATTGAAATATTTTGTGTATGAAGAAGGAATTTTAAAATTTGGGAAAAGACTATGTATTCCCGATATACCTGATCTGAAAAGAGAATTTTTAGACGACGCTCACATCTCCAATTTCCTTATACACCATGGGAGCTCCAAAATGTATAGATATTTGAAGGAACATTTTTAGTGGGACAAAATGAAGAGGGATATTGCTGATTTTGTGTCAGGATGTATGGTTTTTCAACAAATGAAAGCTGGAAGACAATAGCCTAGAGGAGTCATGCAACCTCTTCCCATACCAGAGTGGAAATGAGATAATATTACTATGGAATTTGTCATGGGTCTACCAACGAATCCTAGAAGGAACGATGCAATATGGGTTATTGTTGATCGTCTTACCAGGTCAGCCCATTTTCTTGCTATAAGAGAAGATCTAACACTGGAACATCTAGAAAGACTATATATTAATGAAGTCGTGAGACTTCATGGAGTACCCTTATCGATTGTTTCTGATCATGATCCCCATTTTACTTCAAGATTTTGGAAAAGTCTTCAGAAAGCCCTGTATACTGAACTTCATTCGAGCACTTCCTACCACCCTCAAACATATGGACAATCAGAACGAACTATTCAAACCTTAGAATACCTATTGAGATCATGATCACTTGACTTTCATGGTATGTGGGATCAATATTTACCTCTGGTATAATGTTACTATAAAAATAGCTTCCATTGAAGTATTCAGATGGAACCATATGAGGCGTTATATGGAACGAGATGTCGGACACCAACCTGTTGGGATGCCGTTGGTGAAAGAAAACATGTAGGCCCAGAACTGGTGGAGGAAACAATGGAAAAGTTAATGGTAATCCAAAACCACATCAAAGCAGCTCAAAGTAGGCAGAAGAGCTATACCGATAACCGAATGAAGGATTTGGAATTTTAGGTATGAGATCATGTTTACTTAACGGTATCTCCTTGGAAGGGAGTTATATGTTTCGATAAGAAGGGTAAATTGAGTCCTAGGTACATCAGACCTTTCGAAATTCTAGAACGAATTGGGGCTATACCTTACCATTTGGAAATGCCGCCAAGTCTCTCCAATGTTCACGATTTGTTACATGTATCATTGTTGAGAAAATACATTACTGACCCAACACATGTACTCACTAACAAGGAATTAGAACTAGAACCCGATCTGTCTTATTGCGAAGATCCCGTCAGGATACTTGATACAAGAGAACAAGTGCTGAGAAACCGGACGACTCGTCTGGTTAATGTTCTATGGAGAATCCATAAAATGGAAGAGGAAATGTGGGAAGCCGAGGAACATATGATGAAGAATAACCCGAGTCTTTTCATGTGGTAGTATTATATAAATTTAGAGGACGAAATTATTTTAAGGAGGGGAGAATGTAACACCCCAAGCTTCCATAGTACACCTCTCTTTGAATAATACAGTAGCGTGTGTTGTACGCAACTTCGAGTTCTAACACACACCACAACCGATCAAACTACCTGTTATGAATAGTAATTCCCACTTTTTTAAATTTAATATATTTTATCTTTCAAAATGGACTTATTTTTTGGATTCTTAATATCAAAATTAGCTTAGGGAGATTTTTTGGTATATTTCTGAAAACATTCAATTATTGTTGAATAGTGACAAAACATTGAGTTATAGTTTAAAAACGAATTTTTTTAAATAATTATTTATTTTATTTAAATTTATTTAAGGTCAAAATGGATACTTATTACCCATAAAATTTCAAAGTAATTCATTGCAGTTAGTTTAGAATAATTTTAGTTATATAAAAATTGTATTGAACTTTTCACCGTCTTTTACCCACCTCTTAGGAGAATTTAAAAATTCTCAAAAAACATAATTTTACTGCTTTTATGTGTAGAATTTCAAAAATCTGAGAGATACGGTTAATATCAAGGATTAAAATGTGGTTCAATAAAATAAATATAATTTTTGGAAAATAGTAACTTTTTACTTTTATTTAACATGGTTAAAAGTAAATTGGGTAATTAAGGGTAAAAATGATATTAATATTACCCTAACACATGTCCTATTTCTATTGGACTAGTGTTTCTCGACCAAAAAAACCTTAGGAATAAAATATTATCATTTAGGTCCACATGTATTAGATTAGGACATTTATTAATATTTAATTCAAAGAATATTTAAAAGAGTTAAAATCAAAGATTAATTACTAAAACATTTTTAATATAAGGATACACATAAGATAAATTCGATTATAAATATTAATTAGAAAGATAAAAAGATATCCTAAATAATAGTATTTTATTTATGATTTTTAGACATTAAATAAATTAATTTATTTATGACACAATGGTGATGCAGTAATTACCTAATTAATGATATATTAAAATAATTGATATTATAAATATCAAAATAAGTATAATTTGGAATTTTTATGAATTCCACTAATTTTCTAGGTTAATATGACATATTAGTACTGGTTATATAATTTTTTTCGAAGTAATAATGCTGTTATAAAATTATCAAAAACAAAATACCCAATAGTGTCAAAATTGACATAAAAGTGTTTTTAAAAGAAATATTATATTATTAATTTATATTATATTACAAGAAATCTGAGGATCGGCCAAGAGACTTATATAATAATATGTGTATCATTAATGGACCACTTGGGTGTCTCTTGGATGTTTATTTTAAGTTTATTGACTATATAATATAAAAATATAAAGAGACAAGGTAAGTGTCAAACTAATTAACTAAGAGTTAAAAATAAATGATAAGGTTAATAAAGTGACCCAAACCTGCATAGAACCTATTTGGTTAGTTTTTTTTGACCTATCCCCATATTAAACTTTAAATAAACCACTTTGGAGCCATTATAAACCTAATATGAATTTACTAAAAAAATAATATTCCTAGCTTTTCCAAAGGTGTCCCACACCCCTCTTATAAAAGGGAACTCCCGCTTCTCTCAATTTCACATCATCAAAGCCTTTGGGCTCGGCCGACCTCTACCCAAATAACCTCTAATATATCCTAAATTTATCCTAGAGGCCTTAGTTTTGTCATAAATCCACCCTAAGGAGCCCTTTTGATCAAATTAAAAGGAATAACCCAAAGAAGAGGTAATGTTTTCACCAGCCTCTTTCATGTTCCTTTCTTCTTCGACTTCTTCTTTCTTTGTAATTCCAATTGTAAAATAATAAATCCAGTATATTCTATATACTTTATGTTATTATAAATATGTTACAACCATATTCAGTATTCTATCTATCCTATGAATGACCTGTCACCATACGTGCGTACGTACGGCTTACCGTCTCCATGTCGTGGTGTAATTGTTATTCAAAACATTATTATTTTGATGGGTATAATAATGATGAGTCATTCTTGTAAATAATAAATAAAACATGATAATGATTCTGTATATAGGATATAACATCCAATTATATATTATTTTAATATCAAGAGAATGATATCGTCGCTCGTGCATACGTACGAACTTCCGTCTCCACGAACGCGATGAGATTCATTCCACATCGAATCCATTCAAGACTAAATTTCAATTGATGATTATAAATAATTTCTAGGGACATGATATCATTCTATATATGAATAATATACATCCCATCCATAACAAATACTGCTCACATAACAAAGAATATAAAGGAAAATGAATCTGTTAACACCCGAAACGATGATAATACTAAGATATTATTAACAATAAATGTTTAAAGATAATATATGATATCATATTAATGTATATGATTATTTTATAATTTAATAACAATTATTTAACCATTATATAAGAGGTTAACCTACACTCAACCAAGGAAAAGTACAAGGAAAGGGTTTATTTCACAATCTCTTCATTATCTGAGGTTGTTTATACGTAATTATCTACTAAGACCTCTTTATCGTCCACATCCATGTTTCTTAAAAATGTATTTCAAATCATTATTAATATTTTAAAGACTATGGGATAAAGTCATTTATACCCTTGTTGACTTTTTGTAAAAAGTTTAAAAAGAAATATTTCTGTCGTTTTCCAAACAAGGTCTTTCTTAACCTATTCGACAGAATTAAGGTATGAATGTCTTTTTTAATGTATACGGGGGTGTGGCTATTTTCAGCCCTTATAAAATAGTTGAAGCATACCTTACATGGTTATAATAATATTTAAAAGTAAATGTTTTCTTTTATAATTACGTGACATTTAAATGATTTCAAAAAAAGAGATATTTCTCTCAAATAGTTTTGATTTCTTCTATGTCAACATTCATTGATGGATTTTAAGCATATTTGAAGTTGATTTATTATGATACAAAACTTCCATATTGTATTGATGGTTTTGTGACATGTTTGATTTTTTATGCGTTATTTTTACACCATTCATGATTTATGGGTAAACTATTGACATTTCGTATTCTATTTTTAATAATAATGTTTATGTTATTTTTAAACCTGTTCATATGAGGAATGCACTGGACTTAATAAGTGAAGGGTGGAGACCGCTATAGATCCTCGATGCATAAGTAGGTCTCATGAGACAAACTAGTGTCTTGGCACAAGGCCTTGACAAAATCCTATTTGTAGTTTTGGAATAAGGCCTTGATTATGTGGTTATGATAGTCTGGCATTATGCATTCCATCATTATGATAGTTTTTATTGATATTGAATGTGATTATTCGACTAGTAGAATATCCATGTGATAAAGTAAAGGGAATTATTTCATTTTATCATTTCCATATTATGCTGATGTTCAGTTTTAAAATTCTTTTGTTTTAGTTGGACATTTTCTGAAATGTTTATGCTTATTTATGAACATTTAAACTATATTGTTATCCTTACTAAACATCTGAGATCACCCCTTTCAATGTTTTATTTTATCCAGGATGTGAAGAAGTAATTTATGAATGACCTGCATGGATAGTTTGAGGGGATATGAAAACAAGATGTTTTTGTAGTAGTTTTCACTTTATGATGTAATGTAAACGTTATGAATGTATCTATATATTCCAAGGCTACTAAACTAATTGGTCTACCGAGACATGATATTTTGTGATCATGCCAATATTATGTAATAATGCACCGACTCTGGGTAACTGGGGTCGGGGTGTTACAAATATGATTCGAGTCGAAAGGACCATGTTATCCTATCAATGATGAGGATCTCAAAAGATCAAATATTTATGGATTTGCAAAGGATGGATATTGAGATTTTAAATTAATTGGATAAATATTATCTATCTCAAATGAATGTTTGACCATCTATTCATGTGATTATTAAGGAGGATTAAAATGAATATGTTGGGAAGCAACAGAAGGTGAAAAATGCTCTTGAATGAAACAATGATTTTGATGTAATAAAATGGTTTTGGAACCAGGTTTGTATTCCACCATTACCAAAATTAAATGAGATATTAGATAAGGATCATAGTTCTTCACTATCTATTAATCATGGAGGCAAAATGATATAGAGGGACCTGAAAATTTATTTTATGGGAGATGTAATGAAAAGTGATGTTATTGAATATGTATCACGGTTCTTGGGTTTTCATAATGTTTAGGATGAGAGACAAAATTCTTATGGGATGTCATAGAAATCACCCAAACCATAAGGGAAATGGGAAGACATCACTATGGAAATTGTCCTCAGACTTCCCAAGACATCCAATGGTTATAATTCTATATGGGTTATAGTTGATATTCTTTTGAAGATGGAACAGATGATTACTATTATAGGTTAATTTTTCTATCATACTATCCAAATTATTCTGATAGGTTTAAAATGTGTTTAATGGAATTATATATATGGAATAAATTTTTTATAAATTTATTATTTTATGATGGAATGTTGTATAAAAACCCAATTTAATTATTGGGGTATGATATGATGAATGTTTTTTAAATTTTTGGAACCTGTAAGAATGATTTAATTATGTTATTGGGGGGCCTATATACCACTATTTTACATTGTATAATGATTTACATCTCATTATATAGATAGTTTTGGAATGGAAAATGATATTAGTTTATTAATAAAAGGCTTGAAAGAGGAGTGAACTCAGTACTGTAATGTACTTTGTACATTATGATGCTATTTCTAATGATACATGGATAATATAAAATGATTTTATATGCTTATGCATATGAGAGAGAATTTTAGGACTTCTGTTATGAATTTTGGGATTATATCCATTGTTTTATATGACCTTTTATGATTTATCCCATGAAAAGATATCATGATATTTCATATGATGGAAAGGATTTTCAAATGTTATATTCTTAGGTATTTTTATTATAATATTATTGATATCTCAATTATTTACCCTTACTGATCTTATTTTCTCACCATTTCTTATCTCTATTTTCCCCAGGTCATGAATATGGGTATTCAGATTGATATTCCAAAAGGGGTCTTGTTATGAAGAAATAAGTGGGAGACAATGTGGTTGTATTGTGAAATAATTGTTTTTGTTTCCCAATTTTATAAGCCACTAGACCTATATAATCATGGCATGGTTTTATAATGTCTAAAATGACTATTATTCATATTTTATGTAATATATATGTATGTAATAAATGGTTCATTATATAGTAAAAGTGAATAGATATCAGTTGTGTTCTGAGTGCCAAATAAATGGAGGCCTCTACAACCCCCACCAATGGAAAACCGGTGAAATAATCTGGAAAATACCAATGGAATTCATCAACCCACTGGGTAATACAACATCTATAGAACCAACATCAATTTTCAATGTGAGTGATGATATCAAATATAACATTTTCCTAAATTTTGGAAGTGTCAGTCCATCATATCTCGAATCAAGATCCCATTCACATTGAAAAACATGAGAACTTTCACTAGGTGAAACAAAACCCGTTCACCACCTATGAAAATATATTTGTGCCTACAAATTAACCATCTAGTCCATACCACAGATCATGTCTTGTAGGTATATTTCTAAAATTATAAATACCATTCCCACTCAACCCTTAAAATGTCGGTTTTTCAAGATAAACACCTATTACCATACTCTCGCTTCATACCAAGAAGTGTAACAAACTTCATCACATACGTCATGAGATCAGTTCGAATAAAAACACATCCAAGATATGGGACAAAATAAATGAAAATGATGATCCTATATAAAATAAAAAAAATAAGATGATGAAATAAAAATGGTTCCTTGAGCTATCGTATGCCTTAAATCTCCTTCGACTAGAAATTGTTCCATGGAATAAAGCTTAATCATATCAGGATAACCCAGAGAGAAACCCATGACATATAGATCCACCATGAACTGAATCTATCACCAAGAATATCCTTTCCTACCACCATGACCTCCAAACTAAGATCTCATTTCCCTAGATAGTTCTAACATGGTTGAAATCCCTTTGAAAGCTTTAGATATTGCACCTCTCTGATATTTGAGCGCCTCCTTGCAGTATAATTATATGTTCCCCATTTTTGAACTCTAGTGACACGTTTTGGGGGGATATGAAGTTTAATATCACATGTTTACTACCTTCTCACACTTATGGAACATGACTAACCTTGTATCAGAATCCACATATGAATATAGCTGTAAGGGATGGCCTGAAATACCACCCTCCTTCTTCCGCTACTTGTCTTGCTTCTTCTTCTTCCCAGATGAATAATCACCACCTACTACTAAAACTACACCCAAGAAACTAGACATTTCATTATGGCCAATTTCTACAATCATGTAACGATAAACCCCATAAACATAATATTTCTTCTTGATCAAAAATATATGAGATATGATATCTGGTCTCAAACCCATCAATGCCTTCAAATCTTTCATCTGATCATTGGAAACACCCTCAAATTTGTACTGAAGTATCATTGAAACGTGGTTAAAAAACATCATCATGGTCTTATATCCATATAAAATATCCAAAAACTCTATGGATCTAGATAATACCTAAATATAATGGAAACACTACTCATTGGAGAAAACCTTGAAATTATCCCAACCCATCTTCTCAAGCTACCTAACAGGAACCACAGAGATCCACTAGATTTGACTGGGACCTTCCATCATGAATGACATGCACATCTCTTTATCTACCTCTATAGTAACAAGAAACTATAATATCCTCTATATCATCCCAATACACTCATCAACATCGTTGGGTTCTATAGTACCTCAGAAAGAAGTAGAATTTTTCTTGAGGAACTCCTGATCTGTGTCATTTAAAATACATATTTTGGCATATATGTCATAAATAGAAACACATCCCACTATTTTACCCCACTATTGGAAATCCCGATCCACAAAATCCACTAATATCTAATAAAACGGTGATGGATAACTCTCTCTGAACACATTCTATCATTGCACATAAAGTCAATGGGGTACAAATCATTCTACAACATGTAATAAAAAATTAATAATCAGCACAATCATTCTAAAATTTTCAAACAATAAAATATCCTATACCCAATAAAATTTAATTCAAACATAACTAAATCCATACAAATAACAATAATTCACATATCACTCCACCCACAACCAGTGTCTATATATAATCTAAATCATGTACATCTCACATAGAGGAGAATTCAAAAAAATTAAAAGAATAACATTGTGAATCCATTCTTATCGCAATTCTTGCTAGTAGGGAACGTCACTTACAACCATAACCTCAATCCTCAAAAATAATAGATGCAGTTTATTTGTACTATTTACAAATAACTTGATAAAAACTTTTGAGATAACCTGTAATTATATATTTTCATGAACTATATTGGTTTGGCCTCCATTCAGAAAACTGGCCCGATTCATGGAATGTCCTGATTGGTGTTCTTGATCCCCAAGTGCCAGAAACTACTAACAATGTATCAAAGATATACATTTTGAAGCATTTAAACCATTTATATAATCACAATCATCGATCAAGAATATCCAACATATAACATGTAATCATAATAAAAAAAGGTACACCAATTTTTTATATTCATATTTTACAATTATAGCCGAAGCAAAAAAAATTAATTCATGAGAATGGGAGTAACAAAGAAATCCAAAAAAACTCAACATAATAAGGGGGTGTTCAACATTAATATACCCCAACCAAAACCTACATGAATTGGAACACTAGAAAATGAATCCACCATAACAACATTGGAATATCTTTCCATTACCTCGGGAATACATAAAAATGTATATATACACCAAAAGTGTATGTAGGGTGTGAGACAAAGCCCAATAGGATTACACTAAATATAGTGATTCCATGGTATAAAATTAGAGGAAATATCATAATACATTTTTCATAATTAATTTTTGAAACATGTATAAGAAACTATTTTTAGGTCAATTTCTCAATAAAAACATTTTAAAGAAATCAGTTATAAAAAAAAGATTTCTTGAAATAATAATGTATACAATTTCTTCTATATACCGATAGATAACAACATGTGACATGAAAATAATATCCCAAGAGGGGACCATGGAAGACCCTTATTTGTTACTCGCTTATGTAGGACATTATAAACATCATAAATTAGTGATAAAAATATAGAAAATAAACTACCTATAGCATTCTTGTGCACAATACAATATAGATAAATACATCACAAGGTCCAGTTTTCTCCAAATCATAAGCCAAAACCAATATTGTTCACATAAAAAAACCCAATAGAGAGGATCACATCTCAATGGTCTTCTGGACACTGATCATATCACATGTTTATTTAGTGTTGTAGTGTCTATTTGGCTAGATGAATCTATGCCTTACCACTGTCGTGTCATCATTCATAGTAGTTGTAGTTATCCCACCTAGATATGTGGGATTACGTTTGTGCTCAAATTCTATTCCATGTGTCACATATATCATCATTTTAAAATACACATACCATTAATCTTAAAAACACAAGTATATCGCCACTTTCAAATTTTCACATTGATCCAATGATAAAAATTCACATTGGAATCACAATTTCTCTTAAAATGATCCACATTCAATTTCACATAATCTTTAAAAGAATTTGGAGTTACGGTACCCACCACATTAAAAATTTATGAAACCCATTTGAAAACCCAACAAGGAGAAAAAAAAAGAGGAATCCAACCATTTCCATAGGAAATGCTTCTCTCAAATTCATACTCAAATAAAAAAAATTTAACATTCTTCACCTCACATTCAAAATTCTAAGAACCATTTATGGTGTGCAAAAAAGAATCAAACATGTGACAAAACCTATTTCTATTGTAAAATTCACTTTCAACACATTTTCTCCATGTTATCTCTTTTAGAAATAATTTCACAACTTTCACACAACGCATATACCATATTATTGAGAAAATACTATGCATGGAACAAGAAACATGACCAATTTTCATTAAAAAGAACATTTTCATCACACATGCAACTCAAACCATTTTTGAAACATGATTCGCACTAAAAAAAATACATAGAAAATATTTAAACAATCAAGAAAAAAATAAAAACTCACCTAATAATGTAAATTCATGGGACCACCTACCTCACATTTGGATATTTTTAGACACTGGAGAAAAATCACTAAAATAACTCTACAAGACCCTAAATTTGAATGATTGAGAAAAAACCTTCAAGATCTTTCCAAAAAACACAAGATCGACACCTTATTAGGTAAATAACCCACAATAAATAGAGAAATCCATGAAATAGTGAATAAGATCCCTATATAAAAAGAGAAACTAAGGTTGAAATAACTTACACGGTGATTTACTAATGAACGAGGTCAAAAACCACCAAAATATTGATGTTAAAAGGCTATAAGAATGATTGGAGGAAGTGTTTGGAACTAAAAATCCCATATGGGGTGGGTGAGAGATAATTTATGGTTAAACTCAAAAAGGTAACACGAGTAATTTCATAATTTTTAATGAAATATATAGGTTGCACGATTAGCCCACATGGATTTTCCAAACGTGCTCCAACCACACGATCACTACGGTCTAAAATGAATATTTTTGAAACTATTTCAAGGATGACGACATATATTTCCACCAACTAATCATAAACTATGCACCACCCATAGTGAAGCCTAAAATATCCAATTTCACCAAAAACAAAAGGTGACTCAAATGTATAAATGAATGAAAAAAATAATCAAAAAATAATTCAAAAAAGAGTGAATGTCACATAATAAATTGAAAATGGTTAAAATAAAGAAAAGTAATACTTAAAATTAATAATGCACAATACATTAATCTAAAAAATTTGATAAAAACCCCTTATGTTTGATAAATATCATTCCTTAATTAAATACCATGATATATCAAATAACACCATCAAATTAATTATTAAATAATGTTTTTACCTCGAATTTTGTCTCATTTATTTTAGCATAAAACTCTAAAAAAACAATATTATTCCCCTCAAATAATCCTATATATTAAACCTAATAGTTTTATAAACCTCAACCAAGTGAAACATCTCTCAAAATATCATTAGTCATTTCAAAATAAAATAATATTAATCATATAATATATTTCTAAAAATATCATTAATCATACGTAAATTCCATCATATAAATCTCAACAGTGGAATCAATGAATTTAAACATAACACTAGAATTATGCATGACATTCAAGGACTATTTTTTTCACCATAATCTCAAACACATTATATGGGTTATTGATCCCTCAAACATTTTTTTTGGAAAATATAACCTTATCACCAAATCACTTTTATAGGTTATTGGTACCATTAAATACTTTTTTCCAATCATCAATGAAAAACTACATTACAAAATTTATTTGTTGTTTCTCAACTATTAAATCCAAAATTTTATTTTTATAATAATTCAATAAAATAATTGTGAGATAAAAATAAATAATCACATTAATCTTTTTTACGTCAACGATTTCTATAGAATATGCCATTTCATAGTCTAAAATTTAACCATATATTATTTAATTTAATTACATAATAGAAAATTCTCCACACAAAAGAAATTTAAAATAAAAAAGGGTTCATATGATTTAATTTTTTACCTTCCATAATTCTATTAATTTTTATGGAAAATATCTACCATACACCCAATGGTTTCACACATAAAACAAAATTGATTTATTTTTTGTCATTTCCCTTTGTACTTCTTTCCACATTTTTTAAATGTTATAAATTCAATATTTTTTATTTTGTTACCTCTATTATATGAACTTTCTAGAGAGGTCTTCATATGCTTCTTTGATATTATTGGACGATCAACTATATATTCAATGATAATTTTGATTTTTGATAGATGGTTTGATATAATCACATGTTGTATTACTTGGTCTCTAACTATATTGGTAATCTCAATTGGTAAATAATCACATTACCCATCATAATTTTTGTACACTCAACTTTTCATATTTTTGACCACGAAATAGAATAATGGGAAAATGAAGATGATAACATTGAATCATTCGAATATTAAAATATAAATATAATAACATTAAAGAATTAATATTTAAATAAGTTTTTTTCCATTAAAATAATAATTTATTTTATTAAGTCTATGTTTTCTATGCTCTATTTCCTAAAATTGGATTTTATGTGAATCTATTTTCATTAATAATGGTTCTTAATAATATTTATAATTTTTCCAAGTATATCCCTAGGTGGGTAAAACTGGGTGTTTTGTATGTAACTTTGACAACCAATATCTCCAAATTGAGTCCACATAAATATGGTTTTATTTGGTTTGTTACCCCATGGTACATATGCTCTATAGATGTATCTTCAAAAATATCCAGATATGTATTTATATTCATGGATACCACAAAATTTTTAATTTACCAAAACATAGGGATGTTTTCCCATATATGGTGTTATCAATAAGTCTTTCACTAGAGTTTTTTGACCCTAATAACAAATATATCTAGACATTACATTAATATCAACTATTAAAACCTATCTTAATTACATTTTAATTGATTATTTTTTACATATGAATTCACCTAATAAGACCTAGAAGATAGATAAGCCTACTGTGTTTTAGAATTTGAGTTCATAAAATCACAAACTGATACATTGGGGTATATCAAAATAATTTTAAAATTCCATATCATGTTAATAATAATCCATTGTCCTTAAAACATTGTGGGATAACCGCAAGAAAAATATAAGAAATGACGGAGCTTTAAACACCAACAAGGTTATAAAGAAATTATCACCTGAAGAATATATTATATGATAAAAACTAATAATTTTAATATGAAATTAAATTAGTGAGATTCATAAATATGAGTAATGTGGAATGATGCATCATGATAACATAATGGAACTATGGGAATGTGGAAACAACATTAAACAATACCTCATAAACAAATGTCATGGAGAATCTCCAAAAAATCATAAAATGGTGTAAAAATCCCATTCATGGATTTGGATCACTCTCTAATGATATGAATGACTCTTTGTGAGATAAAAACATCACTCTTTTCATTTTTTCACTACGTAATTCTAGGCACACCAATTTCATTCATATCATGTATATGCATAAGTGTGCAATGTAGATTATTAGAAATAAGATAATTTTGTCATCCCATTTAATCCCCAGACTATGTAATGTGGGGAAAATACATGAAACTACCCAATCAATGATTTAAATGTTAAACTATGTCAATTCCATTGAATTTAAATGGTTATGGGATTACAATTCACAAATTTTTATCATGGAAATTCAATGTCACATTTCATCATCATAATGATAATACATAAAGATTCACAAAATGGTTAAAATAGACAAAAATTGTTCTATAACATCATAAAATTAAAAAATAAATTATGTGGTATATATAATAATGTGATATGAAATGGATATTTGGGAATGAATTTTAAAAATACAAGGAGGGTTCCTTATGAAAAAATTGGCATGAAAAAGTTGCATGATAATCTTGGTAGCATAATGACAGTACACAATGAATCATAAAATGGATTTACGAAAGTTGAATGGTTTTATAATTATGTTGATACAAAAAATTCAGTAATTCTATATTTAAATGAATATTCAAAAATTAGTTGTTGGAAAAATGCACTATATAAATAAGTTACTTGTATAAAAAGGAGAAAGAGAAGATCCCATTCCAAATTTCTACACAGTAACGACTTAGGTAAATTCTATAATGAGAGGTGATAAATGATCTTTAATTACAGGGAAATCATTATTATATATTATGTATATTTATAAATTCATCATAACAAAACCAATTGAGTTTAAAAATTATAAATAAAATTATGTTTCATGAATTTAAAAGGATAGAGAGACATCCCCTATATTAAGAGGTTGATTTTGAAATATTCAGAGGTGATTCATGTGTTCTTAGGGAACCATCTGATGACTCAATATAGTGTACTTCAGATAAAGGACATTATAAACTGTTTTTTCATATTATTAACAGAATAATTGGTGTAATTAAATAGGATCATATATGGGAGTTGATTATTATTTTTCCAAACATAGGTTTTGGACTCTGAAAAATAAAATAATCAAAACCACAAACCATACCTTGGTTCTCACCATGGATTACACCAAATTGGTATTATTTTCATTATTTTATATGGAAAAGTTCACAAATCATTAAAATATTACCCTTAGTGATTTATAAGTGAGTATTTTTCATAAAAAATAGATTTTAAAACCATAAAATATAATACATGATTTGGAGGATTCCCAATGGCATGATTAACTTGGTTAAATAAAATTAAAAAAATATTTTAAAGGGGATGCATTTATTTGGTCATGTATAATTTATTTAGAAATTATTACATCACTTTTGAGTCATTATTATGTCATAATACACGATATATATTTATATCATATTTAATTTTTGCCTGAAAATTCAACTAGCTCATAAAATTATGAAAACATTACAATCGGAAAATTTCAACAAGATTGTTTAAAAAATTAATACATCTATTACCAAAATAATTTTCAGAATATGTTATTTTTATAATTAAAAAAAGTCTAAATTTATTTAAAATTACTAGTTTCCTGATAGCAACTGCTCTCGAATCCTTTTAAAAATATCATAAAATTTAGTGTTATCATTTATATTTAATAAAAATTACCTAATAGTATTATTTTATTTATTTTATTTACAATTCATGAATTCTACATTCTAGAATATATAATATTCATATTGAGTATTAAATATTAATAAAAAAAATTATCATATCAAACTATAATTTTTTTAAAAATAATTTCTGAATTATTTATAATGAAAAATGATGATAATTATTATAATCAAATGAAAATATAAATGTCAATTATATTATTTTTACATTATTTATAGTCCTTGTAAAATAAATTTGAAACTTAAATAAAACATTTTCCTTTAACTGTGGTAAGAAATATTAACTACAGTTACTATTCATATTGGAAATAAATTAAGTTAACCATATTAGATAATAATAAAAATTTTGATGATTAAAAATATAAAATAATTTTTATCAAAATGAATTAACATATTGTTATGAATACAATTTAAAATAATACCTGAAAGAAGTAAAGATACATGATTTCCCCAATTATTGTGTGATGTATAGGAAATAATATGAAATTTTATCAAATTGTCTTACATGTAGAACATCACACTATAAGATGAATGAAAACATCAATTCAAATTCATTCTCAGGAGTTGAAATCTAACTTCATGAAAAATTGAATAATTTATTTGAATAATGCCTTCATACATTTCATATAAATAATCTTTGATTTACTCACAAGTATAGAAGTCATATCTCATACTAAGGAAATTTGGTACCATCCAATAATTCATCATTTGAAGCATCTATATTCAAATTCAATAGATGAAAAAAAAACTTAATATGAAATTCAGATGAACACATCTCTGATGGAAAATTATGTCACCCTACTGAATCATCACAATATATGATATTTGATAAACAATTTGGCAATTTTAGAAGAGATGACAGAAATATGAGAATGGTTGTTTGTATAGATGGATTGAATCTGTATCATAGCCTAAGCAACTAAAACCGTTTTTGGCCTATTTTGATGGTAGATTAAAACTAATCCCCACATATATGTATAAATAAAAAATATGTTATGACGAACTTAACTATTTCTGGAAAAATGTGCCATGAATCTATATTGATGTGCATATTTCATCATTAATTGGTGATTTGAATCTTCTATGGGATGCAGGTGTCAATGTTTTTGATGAAAAAAATGAATGTGTACTTTCTATTATGTTCTATGATAATATTCAGTGTAATTGAACTTCCTATATATGGATAACTATATAGATACAATGTTAAGGGACATAAATAATGTACAATTTGTAAAGAATAGACTTCATATTATAATTTTCCGACTAAAATAATGATATTGTACATGGGAAATTGATAATTTTTTTGAATTGGTCACCTTTTTCATATATTTGAAAAGGAATTTAAAAGATTACGAGTATGTGGTATTTCCCCAAACCCATTTTCTATTAAAGAATATTACAACAGGGTGAAAAATATTTGATTCGAAATTTGGAAATAAATGTAGTTCTAGTCTTCAAAAAATATCTGAATGAAAAAGAATATTATTTATAACTACCTTATTGGTGATTTTTTGAGATAAAATACAACATTGATGTTACACTCATTGAGAAAAATGTATTTGACAGTTTTATTGGAACATTATTAGACATAAAATGAAAGAAAAAAGTTGGATTGAATTCAAGATTTTACTAGTTAGTAATGGGAATATGTTTTGAGTTATCTCCCACTATGAAATGAAATAGAACATATTTACCTCCATCTTTTCACACATTAAGTAAGAATGAGATGTTGAATTTTTTTCAGTGTTTGTATGGTATAAATGTATCATGTGGATATTCTTCAAATGTGAAGAATTTAGTGTTTGTGAAGGATTTCAAATTAGTAGGTATGAAATGTCATGAGTATCATTTATTGAGGCAACAACTGTTACCGGTCTAATTGTGTGGTATATTACCATCAACTATTAGAAATACTATCATCGAGTTATGTTATTTTTTTAAAATACATTTTTACTAATGTTATTGATCTAAATTTCATAAATGAGATTAATAATAAATATACTCATATACACTGTTAGCATTAAATGGAATTTCCACCGACATTTTTTGATATAATCATTCATTTAAAGATTCATCTGGTTCGTGATATTAGAATATGTAGGCCTATTTATTTATATAGGATGTATCCTTTTGATAGGTATATGAAAATGTAACGGGGATATGTTAATAATCTATATCACCTGGACGATTCTACTGTTCAAAAACATGCATCATATGAAGTGATTGAGTTCTGTACTGATATTTTATATTAAGTGGAGCTTATTGGTCTCCCTATATCTCCGCATTATACATCTCATAGTGAAGGTATATGGATTTAATGATTAAATGTAAATTTTATTCGACATGATATATTGATGAAGGAACAAATATATATTTTGAAAAATAAATATGATGTTCAATCCTATATGTCATCAAATTTTTCTAAATTTAAGAGATAATATCCGAAAATAAATGAAAATTGAATGATTATTGAGCATAAAAAGATTTTTGATTCATGGTTTAAAGAGAATGTGAGAATAAATATATCTGCATCCAAAACATTGAAATTGTTGGCATAAGGACCATCTCTTAAAGTGATAACATGGAATTTTATTGATATTAATAGGTACACATTACACACAAAGTATCTATATGACCAGAGTAATGTTCAAAATATTGGTGTGATGTTTATCACTGAAATAGTGGATCTTTCAAGTGAAAAAGATAAAATCCCAATTTTTGCTTCATCATAATATTTTGGAGTTCTTGAGGATAAATTGGAAATAGATTATATGAATTTTCGATTAATTGTTCTTGAGAGTAATTGGGTTTAATAGAAATATTTGTGTGAAACTTGATGATTATGTATTTATACTTGTTGATTTTCCAAGACATAGTAATAATAAGGAACTATTTATCATTTCTACACACTAAAAGCATATGTTTTATGTCATTGATCCATTGAATGATCAATGGTCCATCATTTTGTAAGGAAAATGATACCATTTGGTGATTAGAATGATATTGTGTTGTTATTGATTTACATGAGTCTTATTCATCAATTATGTGATTTCTAGATAAGTACATATGACTGTAATGCTGACATAGTAAATGTAGTATGTAATGATCTTGATAAAGGTATATAAGAAAACACTAAATTATCCTCCTATGTTTTCTGGTAAATATTTACATTTTGTTTTTTATGAAACATATAAATATGTTTTTTAGTTATTTTTTTCATCATTGTTTCTATATATTTTATTTTCTAATGACATGCATGTACAAAAAAATCATTACACTCTCTTGTGTCAATGTCACAAATAGATTGAGAGGAAAAGTTAACAAGGTATATCTTTTTTTAAATATTGTTAAATATTCTATAATATACTTATTTAAATAATCAAAACTTTTTAATTTATTATTCATTTGTAGGATTGTTGATGCATCCACAATGGATACGAATTCTCCTATTACTACATAGAAATCAAGTTCTCAAGTTGGTAAATGTGGTATTACATGTTTACCAAAACAACCACATTCTAATAGAGATGATAGATTACATATTCTTTTTTATGATAATAATAGTTCAAATGGACCAAATGTATTTTATTTTATCAATTTTATATCTATGTAGAGCCATTATAGGATTAATATTTTATATACTGATTGGATGTCTGTGGAGAAGATGGAGAAACAATAGCATTGGGAGGTCATGATAGTAAAAAATATCAATTGATTTATTTTATTTCATTTTTTTGAATATTTTATATTTTTAATGAAATATTTGATTTATTCAAGAATAGATTACATTCAATTATTAGAAATCAAAAGAAATTAAGAAAAGGCATCTCTCTTTAGCAGTGGTTTGATGGCGAAATTTTATATCAAATCTGAAAAAACAATTATGTATTTGGAAATAAATAGTTCGAAAAACAATTTCTTAAGTATCCATATATAGATTAAGATACAATGAAACAATTTGTCGATAATCATCATGAAGGAAAATATTTGGTATTATAATTATTTTTTATTTTAGTAATTATTTTATATTTTCCTAATTTCTTATTAGTTTATTTTTATATAACAAGCCTCCAAAAGATCTCATTATGAGATAAAATTTAGAAAGTTATGTCCTTATACATTATCAAATGGTGGGTATCTGTTATAGGAGTAGAAAATGATTTCAATAAAAAATTGGATCATTAAGAGCACAATCATGGAGTGTCTCTGAAGAGGTCTATTTTGGTCTTTTATCTCCCCCACTCACCATACCAAATGTAGACGTGTGAGAAGAAGGAAAAATGAAAAATATAAAACAGAAGAATCTATGAATGTAACTAATAAAATTGTAAGTACATATTGTTTTTTTGTCATAAATATTTGTATTATATAAATTATAATAACTAATATAACCTTTTTATTTTTCATTTCATGATGAACTTTTGGAGAAATATACACATGGATATTTTTTTGCCGAGGGATGATGGAAATCCAAGCTACTACATTAGGAATTCCATCACACCCCAGCTGTGTTTGAAGATATTTGGAAGGTTTTAGTATATGGAATTTTTTTTCATAGTATGTAATCAAGATACCCAAAAATAAAATCCTTAAATGTCGAGATGAAAGAGATGAAACAATCTATGGATGATCAAAGTCAAGCAACCATGTATCATGCATTATTAAAACACTTTACCATAAAGTCACAATCTACACATCCTTCCTAGCCTTGCCAACCATCCCATCCTACCCAACCTACTTACATTTCAACTATATCTCCATCCCACTAAGACTACCCCACCAAACCTACCTACTTTTATCCTCCTCCCCATAACACCAAAAATAACATAAATATTTTATTTTAAAAACATGTGAACAATAGTATACAAGAAAAACACAATACAAATGTGAACATGGGAGGTCTAGAATAGTGCAAATCAAGAGAATCTGTGCCAACAATATCAACACATTCCAGCAGTAGACTTCCCACATTAGAGAAATTAATAATTTTCTCATTATGATCACCCTTGGAGGCCGAAACATTTTGCACTTTATTTCCTTCACGTAATGTATGATGTACTAAAAAACCATTTGTAAAGACCCGTAAAATTGAAGGAAAATTTTTTCTTCATTTTGACTGGGATTTTTCAAGAACGCAGTTTCTGATGGAACCTGATTCTGAGGCCAGGTGTGCCTGTAATCAATTACCGAAGATTAGATCGGGTACATTCAGTGAACGAACGAGTGGGTTTTTCTAACATTTAAACCGGTGCTCAGAATAGAAATCCAAGGGAACCAATGAAACCGTAGCGCTAGTAATTGTATAAGAACAACTTTTCTGAAGTTGTGTTTGCTCGGGTGTGGTTTTTTTTAAAAAAGGGTTAACTAATGAATAAAATAAAAGTTGTGCAAAAATTTTTATTTTATGTTCTATGTAGTTTAAACCTACCTATGGATGTTGAGGTGGGACCCACTATATCCCAACCCCTTTTGATAAGATATTAGTGAGGTGGGACCCATACAATCTCCACCTTTTCAACTTCCTCAAACCCCCATTATTTTGTAACACACCTGCAACCCCTTATTAAATTCCAAGTCAACTCTCACATTAATTGGACTGTTAAGACTCTTCAATTAATTCAATTAATTGAATGAATTATTTTGAATTTCAAATGGAATGTTGGATTGTGTGTGTTAATTAAATAATAAAAATTCGTATTTCATTGGGGGTTTCTTCGTTGTGGTGAGAGGGAGAGTTCCACAAAGAACTTCATCTTCCTCCTTGAAGAACTCAAAGAACGCACCGACGCCGACGAAGAATGCCAGACTCCAATGAAGGACGACAAAGAACACCAATTCCTTGGAGATCAACGACGCGATGCTGTGTACCAAAAAGCTGACGATCCTCTTCTCCACGACGTCGTGTACCGCGATGTCGATGACGCTTACAGAGCCTCCTTCCGTGACGCCGTCTTTCGAGACGTCTTTTTTTCGTTAAGAACCTCGTTCGACGACTTCATCGATGTAGGGGTTAATTTTTGTTTGTGTTTTCTTTGCCGTTCATCGACACTTATATTGGGCTGCATGGTCGTAATAACGGTAGAGGTCGGACCACAGGAATATGGCCGAACCACCTCCCCCTTTGATGTTGTACTTGTTGTAGCACGAGCAAAGGTAGTGTGGTGCAACGACACCGCTCGGAAGAAAGAGGAACGAGCGAATATTCCTGGCACCATCGCACCGCGCCTTGTGGCCGAAGGAAAATGTGGCGTCGTCGCGCCGTGCCGGACTACCATGAAGAAGCCGCGGCCAGAGCAGGGCCACAGTGGAGGGGCGCGACGCCGTCACGTCGCGCCCATCGGACAAGGTCGTGGCGGCCGGAACCACCGGCCGCCGGTGCAAGGAGGGCGGGACCTGCGAGGGGGGGGGGGGTGACAGAGCGGCCAGCATGGCCAGCCAGTTTCCGAGAAAGTCGGGGGTCATAAACCCTGGCTGGAAAATGGAGGTCCCCTTCTGAGGGGACGTTTCTCAATCAAGGGGGCAGCCCCCCCCCCCCATTTCCGCAACGGCTCGGCCAGCGCTGAGCGGGCCATGCGAGCCGCGCCCGCGCCAGGACAACCGGTCGCCCAGGTCAGACCGGCCGCACCGGGCTGGGCCACACCCAAATGGGCCGGACCCAGAACCAGTTCGGGTCGCCCCTATTTGGGCCGAACAAGGGGGTCTTGGGTCGGGTCAGTCCAGGCCCAAAACCCACTATTTCCAGACAGTTTTGTTCAATCGCCCGTATCAAGGTCTACAGACCTCCAATCGATGTACTGTTAGTTGTGATGCAATCATTGTATTGAGACGGTCGTTTTGGTATATTAAAATCAAGGTTTCAGAGAACTTTGGGTATGGGGGGGTTGGTTCGAGCACGAAACCAACCGGGCCCTCGGAGCGGAAACACTTATAACTTGAGCTCCGGGCATCCGATTGACGTTCCATCAACATTGTTGGATTTTTCATAGTGAGAGGGACATTTTGGATTACTCCACTCGAGGTTTGGACGCAGTTGGAGTGTGGTCAGGTTGGTTTTGACTTAAAACCCAACCGGGCCCCGGGAACGAAAAAGCCAATAACTCTCAGACCGGGCGTCTGATTGACGCGATGTCTATCACGTTGAGTTCCATTTGTCGAGACGGAACTTTGGGATACATCAACTCCAAACTAAATGTCTGTTGATGTATCGCCCCCTTGGCTCGTGGAGAGGACCCTCCCAGAATCGAACATGCTATGTGCGGGAACCCTAGAGCTGGCTGCGACTGCAATGACGATGATGACTGCACTGAAATCCTTCGTGGGTTCGGTAACAACGATGACTGAACTGAAATCCTCTGTGGGTTCAGCAACGATGAAGACTGCACTGAAATCCTCCGTGGGTTTGGCAGCGACGAAGACCGTACTGAAATCCTCTGTGGGTTCGACGACGATGACTACTGTTATTGTATCCTATGTGGGTCTGGCAGTACTACTATTCATGTATCCTACATGGGTCTGGCAGTGTTTGACTTTGTTCTTGTATCCTATGTGGGTCTGGTAGAGTAGCTAGTTTTTGTATCCTATGTGGGTCCCAACTTAGAAAAATCAGTGGCTACATCTGATCATCTCAATCACCTTACGAAGAAGTATACATGTATGAGCTGAGTCTTGAATTTCAATCATTATCTTCGATATGATTGATTTGCTTCCTATGTGGATTGTGTTGTGATTTCCTGTGTGGATTGGGTTGTACTATCTTGTGTGGACGTGATCGAACATGGGCTCAGATGATGGAGTCGAACTAGAATTTATGACTTAGGTATATGTATGGGCATATACCTAAGTAGTGTTGGATGTTACATCATGACTGTATCATTCCTTTGTGGATTCTGGGAGACCTTCGGGGGCTCGGGGTCCCTACTGAGTAGCGTATATTCACCCCTGCACAGGATATACCCGCACTTCGTTGTGTTGGATGCAGACGACGGGCATCGCTGATCATGGCTGAGGGTTGTGGTGCAAGTCGGTACCTGGAGGTGGACCACTGGGCAAGACATACACGGAGCAGACGGCTGGACCCGAGGAGCTGAGGAGGCTATCTGTACCCACCCTTCAGGTGGGACTTCCAGCGGATGGCTCGAAGTTCATGCTTACTTTCAGTTGATGTACTTTCTTTCCATTTGTACTTTACTTTTAGTTTGGGTTTGTATTCTGGCATATTTACTTTCCGCACATACTATTGTACCTAGTTTTACTTAGTGTTTTCATCTGCTAGCTTACTCTGTGGCATTTGTTTACCCTATAAAGTCAATTACTTCCCTTTTTATCGGGATTTATTCCTTGGTTCTAGTCTCCAGCCCCTGGCCTAAGGAAGGTGATCTTTGGGTAGTCACGGCACAGACACCGAGGATGGGTCGTGACAAATTGGTATAAGAGGTGTTCAGTTCTACCGCAGAACTCAGGAATCTGATCTTTCTTATGTGTGAAGAAATAGTGTTAAGGGTATATAGAGTGGTTATCAGTTCAGGGAGTCCAGTGTTGGTGCGGTGGCCGACATATCCGTACATCAGGCCCCTGACTTCTGATTTCCAAATCAATGCCCGAAAACATTGATTGCATGTGTGTTTCAAAACATTTCTTTGTGATTACATTGTGTCATCTCACCAGGTATATTGTTTGACCGTGGGACACATGTTTCTTTTTAGGATGGCCCCTTGATGACAGCCAGCTAGGGTTCCGAGCTTTGTGCGAGACGACAGCCCACCGAGCGACGAGGCCTCGCTGCAGGTCCGTTTTTCAGCGGAGGCACCGGCGGTACCTCTACCCACCGAGCCACCGATGCTACCAGACCTAGCCACTGAGAGTGCACATTGCCTTAGTGTATTGCATGAGTCTCAGCGTCAGAGACTGCCCCAGTTCCGTGGGGAGATGGACCCTCAGGCAGCCTAGGATTGGCTGAAGGTTGTAGTTCGAGTTTTCAGGTTAGTGGGGACACCAGCTGACCTCATGGTGATCCTTGCAGCGAGCCTCCTGCAGGTGGCTACTGGAAGATGGTGGAGCTTGATGCTCTAGGTTCACGACGAGGCATCTGTCCTCTGGATGGAATTTGAGAGCCTCTTCCACTCGGAGTTCGTCCTAGCCACCCTCCATGCGGTGCGCATCTAGGAGACACTACAGCTGCGGCGGGGCAGCATGAAGGTCAGCTAGTACACGGCGAGATTTACCAATCTCTCGCACTATTCAACGAACATGGTATGAGACCTATTTTTCTGGGCCTGGACCTTCGAGTAGGGACTGAGGCATGAGATCAGGGCATCGATGATCTCCCTCAGCATTCTGACATAGAAAGGGGTACTGGAGCGAGCCCTTCTCATAGAGACCTTCCTTGATGAGCCTACACCAGTAGCGAGACCTACCGCAAGATGACATGTAACAAAGTCGGTTGCAGCTAGATGTCGACGGACTTCACAGGGGTCCAGGAGGACCAGACCATTAGGCAGACGACCTCAGGATACTGGCTCCGAGGTGCGGGGCACACAGCGTAGAGCCAGCCTTCTGAGGAGCAGACACTGCTACGCATGCGGCGGGCAGGACCACATGGCTTGTGACTGCCCGACCGTCCGTGTAGAGGAGCAACAGACGGTTGAGGGGCCACTCAGGCATAGGCAGAGGGTTGACCATGGTGGTCCGTAGGGAGCATGCAGATGAGGCAGGGGATCTGGATGAGCAGAAGGTGGTGGGCGACACATTGAGGATTTACCACCACCACCAGAAGGTCCACTCCAACCACAGGGAGCTGGTGGGTAGAGAGAGGCTCAGCTTCAGGCAGCAGAGGCGTTCGACCACGGTGCACTAGAGATGATTCGATGTACTATCTGTGTCTACTCCACCATTGCTGGAGTTCTTATAGACACATGAGCGAGTAATTATTTTATTTTCGCTGCCCTTGTTCGGAGCTCAGAGATTCCGACTGAGCTGTTGGCTCGATCCTTATGGCTAGAGACTCCTACGAGAGCAGACTCAATGATTACACACTGGTGCCAGCAGTGTGAGATTAATCTAAGGGGTGAGAGCTTCATCTTGGATCTTCTTGTAGCAGCGTCGAGGCCTTATGATGTCATCTTGGGAATGGATTGGTTATCTAGAGTACATGCTCAGATTGACTTTATTAGGCTCAAGGTGTGATGTGTCCGCACCGATGGGAGCAGTTTCACCTTCACCAGCGAGAAGGGATCCTTAGAAGCTTAGGATAGACTCACACATAGGAGAGGACAATTGATCACTCATCAGTTGGCTAGCCTCATCATAGGTGCACTTGACGTGCGAAGTCCTAGTTTTCATGCAGTGGTGGATCAGTATGCGGATGTTTTCCCTGATGATGTTCAAAGACTACCTCCTCAAATAGAGGTAAACTGTTATATATACATGTACCCCGGGACAGCCCCGATATCCACCCCAACATATCGGATGGTCCCCTATGAGCTTCGAGAGCTACTGGTATAGTTGGAGGACTTGCAGGGAAAAGGATTCATCTGACCCAGTGTTTCACCTTGGGCTTCCCCGATATTGTTCACCATGAAGGCGGATGGGATCTTGTGAAATTGTTTCGATTATCATCACCTAATCTAGGTGAACATAAGGGACAAGTATCCACTACCGAGGATTGACGACCTCTTCGATCAGTTCAAGGGAGCATGGTGGTTATCGAATATGGACCTAGTCAGGCTATCATCAGCTCCGAGTTTGGGACGGGGACGTGCAGAAGACAGCCTTCAGATGTCGGTATGGCCACTATGAGTTCGTGGTTGTGACTTTTGGAGTAACCAACGCTCCAACAGTGTTCATGGGTCTCATGAATAGTATATTTCAGCCATACCTCGATCGATTTTTCATGGTCTTCATCGATGACATTTCGATATACTCGACCACTGAGGAGGAGCACGCCTACAACTTGCTGGTTGTACTGGACACACTCTGAGAGCACTATATTTACGTTAAGCTCGTGAAATGTTAGTTCTGGTTACATGAGGACCACTTCATGGGACACTTCATCTCTAACGTGGGAGTTTTGGTGGATCCGGCGAAGATCGAGGCAGTGCTAGATTGGGAGCCACCTAGGAGCGTGACAGAGGTGCGAAGTTTCTGGGGTCTAGCTGGGTACTACCAGAGGTTTGTGCCAGACTTTAACAGAGTTTTGGCACCAATCTCAGCTTTGATGAAGAAGGGGAAACCCTTCGTGTGGTCATATAGATATCAGCAGAGCTTCCAGGAGCTGAGACAGAGATTGTCCATCACACCTATCTTGAGGCTACCAGAGGAGGGAGTAGGGTACGTAGTCTACTGTGATACATCAGGGACCAGAATCAGATGTTTCCTGATGTATGAGTGGGTCATGATCTCCTCAGGATCATGTCAGTTGTGGAAGCATGGGCAGAACTATGCTACCCATGACCTGGAGTTAGCAGCAATGTTTTTTGCTCTGAAGATGTGGCGACACTATCTGATGGGCAAGCGCTTTATAGTCTACTCTGACCACCAGAGTCTCAGGTACATCTTCTCGCAGAAGGACCTGAATCTAAGACAACGGTGATGGCCTTAGTTCATCAAGGACTATGAATTTGATATATACTATACTCCGGGGAAGGGGAACGTAGTAGCCGATGCTCTCAGCAAGAGGACGGGCATTCAGTGACTCAGGGAGGCGACGGAGGAGTTAGCCGCTTTACAGAGAACCTTCGTGGATAGAGATGGATCATCCTTTCTTCAGTCACTCACAGTCACTCCTCCACTTCTACAGTGGGTCAAAGAGGCACAGCATGGAGACATTGACTGTGAGACACGGCGTGCATAGATATCGTCAGGACAGACAACTGATGGATTCTCTATGGGAGGATAGCACGTCGTCCTTTTCATAGGACGTACCATAGTACCAGCTGCTTTATAGGAGGAGGTGTTGAGGGAGTTTAACACTTCCCCTATAGCGGTACAACCAAGAGTGGTGAAGATGCACCAGGATCTAAGACGACAGCACTGGTGGTCGGGTATGAAGAAGGTTGTAGCTGAGTTCGTTTCTTGATGCCTCACCTGTAAGAAGGTGAATGCAGAGCACCAGGTACCAGAAAGCTTGGTGTATCCCTTGGAGGTCCCAGAGTGGAAGTGGGAAAAGATATCTACGGATTCCTTGAATGGACTTCCATGTACTTCCAGAGGTCACGAATCCATTTGGGTGATTGCCGACAAACTCACCAAGTCGGCCAACTTCTTACCCATGAGAGAGCATGGCTCAGTAGAGAGCATGGTACGTCTCTACGTTCAAGATATTTTACGGCGTAATGGAGTTCAATCATCTATCTTCTCCGATCGAGATGCTCTCTTTACCTCTCGGCTTTGGAAGGGGTTGCAGGAGGCATTCAGGACGCAGCTACGACTGAGCACCACCTTTCACTATCAGACGGATGGTCAGACGTAGAGGACAATTCAGAATTTTGAGGACATGCTCCGTGTGTGTGTCCTCGACTTTGGTCGAAGACGGTAGGACCACCTACCCATGGTGGAGTTTGCGTAAAACAACAACTACCACTCCACCATCGGGATGGCACCATACGAGGAATTGTACGACTGGCCATGGAGATCACTTATGTGCTGGACAAACCCTAGGGAGTCAGCACTTGTGGGACCAGAAATGGTCTAGGCCATGACAGAGAAGGTCCAGGTCATCCAGGAGCAGATGAGGACAGCTCAGAGCCAGGAGAAATCTTATTATGATAGGAGGCGGAGGCCACTGGAGTTCGAGGATAGTGACCACGATTTATTACGGGTCTCACCTCGACGTGGATTACGGAGATTTGGCCGGGGTGGCAAGTTATCTACGCGCTACATCGAACTGTTCTAGGTTCTCAGTAGGATAGGCGAGGTGGATTATCACTTGGCTCTACCACCTCAGTTGCACCGGGTGCACGACGTCCTCCACGTATCTCAGCTGAAGAGATACTTGCATGACCCGGCGCATATCATCGACCATGAGGGGTTTGGACATTGACGATGGGGTGACTTTTGCGGAGGTCCCGGTGCAGATCTAGGATCAATAGGAGTGGGTCCTATGTGGGCAGTTGATTCCTCTATTGCACATCAGGTGGCAGCACGTGAAACTCCAGGAGAGAACTTGGGAGCGGGAGGCTCAGATGCGTGCACAGTACCCACATTTATTCCCTTAGTTTATGATGTATTTTTACGGGGACATAAAGACCTATTGTGGGAGTAATTTATAGACCCGTAAAATTCAAGGAAATTTTTTTCGTAATTTTCTTTGGGATTTTCAAAGAACGTAGTTTTTGACGGCACCTGATTCCGAGGCCCGGTGTGCCCGGAATCAATTTTCAAAGATTAGCTCGGGTACGTTTAGTGAACTAATGAGCGGGTTTTTATAACTTTTGAAATGGTGTTCGGAATCGAAATGCTAGGGACCCAATGAAATTGTAGCGCTGTTAATTTCTTAAGAACACCTTTTCTAGAGTTGCATTTTCTCGGGTGTGGTTTTTAAAAAAAAGGTTAACTAATGAAAAAAATAAAAGTTGTGCAACAATTTTTATTTTATGTTCTAAGTAGTTTAAACCAACTTATATAAGTTCAAGTGGGACCCACTATATCCTAACCCCTCTTGATAGGATATTAGTGAGGTGGGACCCACAAGAGCCCCACATTTTTAACTTCCTCAAACCCCAATTATTTTGTAACACACCTCTACATCCTTATTAAATGTCAATTCAACTCTCACATTAATTGGACTGTTAAGACTCTTAAATTAATTCAATTAATTGAATGAATTCTATTGAATTTCAAATGGAATGTTGGATTTTGTGTGTTAATTAAATAAGAGAAAGTATTATTTCATTAGGGGTTTCTTCGTTGGGTTGAGAGGGAGAGTTCCACAAAGAACTTCATCTTCCTCCTTGAAGAACGTGAAGAACACACCGACACCGACAAAGAATGCCGACCTATGACAATGGATGACGATGAATGCTAATTCCTCAGAGATCGACAACTCGACGCCGTGTACCGTGGCACCGACGATCCTATTCTTCGTGACGTCGTGTACTGGGACGTCGACGACACTTACGGAGCCTCCTTCCGTGACGTCGTCTTCTGTGACGTCTTTTTTCCACGACGAACCTCGTTCGAAGACTTCACCGATGTGGGGGTTAATTTTTGTTAGTGTTTTCTTTGACATTCATCGAATTTTATATTGGGCCGCCTATTATCATAATAACGGGAGGAGGTCGGACCGCACGAACACGGCCGACCCTCCTCCCCCTTTGATGTTGTACTTGTTGCGACATGAGCAAAGGCACCGTGCGGATGCATGAGGAACATGAGAAGATGTGTGGCACATCGCGCCGCGCCGTTGAGGCCAAACGATGACGCGGCGCCTGTCAGACAAGGTCGCGACCTATGGCCGCGGTGGTGCGGGGAGCGGCGGCTGGAACCGCCGGCCGGCGGTGCAAGGAGGGCGGGACCCGCAGGGGGTGGGGGGTGGTCCCGCGCTGACACACCGGTCGGCCTGGCTGGCTAGTTTCTGAGAAAGTCGAGGGTCGCAACCCCTACCCGGAAAATGGTGGGACGCCCTTGGGGGGGGGGCTTGTCTCAATCAGGGGGGCAGTGCCCCCCCCCCTTCCATGATGGCTCAGCCAGCGCCGAGCTGGCCATGCGGGGACGCACCCGCGCCTGGAAAACCGGCCACCCCGGTCGGACCGGACGCACCGGGACGGGCCGCCCAGGCCAGGCCGGACCTGGACTCGGTTCGGTTCGACCCGGTTCGGGCTGACCCAAGGGGTCTTGGGTCGGGTCGGCCCGGGCCCAAAACCACCTATTTCTGGATAGTTCCGTTCAAACGCCTATATCTTGGTCTACAGAACTCAGATCGACGCACTTTCCATTGCAATGGTCATTTTAGTATATTACCCTCAAGGTTTCGGAGAACGTTGTGTACGGCTGGGTTGATTTGAGCACGAAACCAACCAGGCCCTCAGAACAGAAACACTTATAACATGAGCTCCAGACGGCTGATTGACATGACGTCGACTGTTTTGGATTCCTCTTAGTGAGACAGACCTTTTGGCTTACTTTTCTCAAGATTTGGACGTTGTTGGAGTGCGGTCTGGTTGGTTTTCATTTAATAACCAATGGGGCCCCGGGAAGGAAAAAGAGAATAACTCTCAGACCGGGCGTCTGAATGATGTGTCGTCTGTCACGTTGAGTTCCTTTTGTCGAGAAGGAAATTTGGGATGCATCAACTCTAGACTACATGCTAGTTGATGTATCTCCCCCCTTGGTTCCTGGAGCAGACCCACCCGGAATCGAGCATGCTATGTGCAGGAACCCTAGAGTTGGCTGCGACTGCGACAACGATGATGACTGCACTAAAATCATCTGTGGGTTCGGCAGCGACGATGACTACACTGAAATCCTCCATGTGTTCAGTAGTGATGAAGACTGCACTGAAATCCTCCTTGGGTTTAGCAGCGACGAAGACCGTACTGAAATCATCCGTGGGTTCGATGACGATGACTACTGTTCTTATATCCTACGTGGGTCTGGCAGTACTATTGTTCGTGTATCCTACGTGGTTCTGGCAGTGTTTGACTATGTTCTTGTATCCTACATGGGTCTGGCAGAGTAGCAGGTTTTTGTATCCTACGTAGGTACCAACTTAGATGAATTAGTGGCTACATCTGATCATCTCTATCACCTTACGAAAAAATATACCTGTGTGAGCTGAGTCTTGACTTTCATTCATTATATTTGATATGATTTATTTTCTTCCTATGTAGATTGTGTTGTGATTTCTTATGTGGATTGGGTTGTACTATCCAGTGTGGACGTGATCGAACATGGGGTCGGATGTTGGAGCCGAACTGGAATTGATGACTTAGGTATATGTATGGGCATATTCCTAAGTAGTTTTGGATGTTACTTCGTGATTGTATCATTACTTTGTGGATTATCCTTTTTGGATTCTGGGAGACATTGAGGGGTCTCAGGGTCTTTAATGAGTAGTGTATACTCACCCCTACACAGGCTATGCCCGCACTAAAATGTGTTGGATGCAAATGTCGGACAGCGCTGATCGTGGCAGAGGCTTGTGAAGTAAGTCAGTACGTGGAGGTGGACCACTGGGAGGGACGTACACGGAGCAGACGGCTAGCCCCGAGGAGATGAGGAGGCTATCTGTACCCAACCTTTAGGTGGGACTTCTAGTGGACGACTCGACGTTCCTTCTTACATTCAGTTGCTGTACTTATTTTCCAGTTTTACTTTACATTCAGTTTGGGTTTGTATTCTGGCCCATTTACTTTTAACACTTACTATTATACCTAGTTTTACTTAGTGTTTACCTCTTCTAGATTAATATGTGGTGTTTTTTACTCTATAAAGGCAATTCCTTCCCTTTTTATCGGGATTTACACCTTAGTGCTAGTCGCCAGCCCCTGGCCTAAGGAAGGTGGGCGTGGGTTAGTCACGACATGGGCCGTGAGGACGGGTCGTGACACCATTCTCCATGTATCAGATACACATTTGTATGATATAGTAAATAGGTATTGGGGAAGCGGCCTTGCCATTAATTTCAATGTATAACACTATTTAATTAGTTTCAACCAATGAAAAAGGTAAGCTACAATCACGACATACCTCAATCCCCTCAAGTAGAGCTTTTTCTTCTACTCTAAATGATTCTCTTTGACCACTGAATCTTATGAATACAATGATAACTGCTACAGTTATATCTTTGACCACTCCCCCCCCCCACACATCACCCCAAGTGTGTGTGACCCATCAAAATTATGTTTATAAACTCTAATATGATGTTTTTGACTTACCCATTTTCCCGAAATGTTAATCCCAAAATCATCCTTAGTAGAAGAAGACCTCATCATAGCCATGAAAAAAATCATCAAATGTTTAATCTCGATCCTATGATTAATTAATGAACCCAACGCCACTACCAAACTCTCGAACCTTACTTGTACAACAAGTAGTGAACTCGTATAACATTCATGGTGTGTGATATTTCATGCCTTCTACAAATTCCAGCAACCCTCCACCATAAAAATAAATTGATCCTTACGTTCATGATCATTTGATCTAACACTATGAGAATACTTTAAAAGGATTTCAAAACAATCAGCATAATTAATATCAATACTAATGATGCTACCCAAACAGTTCCACACTACCGAATTCTAGTCCCCCTCATAGAATAAATGCTCCACTATTTCAGAACAAGCATATATGGGACACAAACATTTCAAAACCAGCTGGACTCCTCTCCATCAAACTAGGGCATCCATTTGAAGATATTGTTATAGATTTCCCACATCAAGAAATTATATTTTAGATGTATCGATTTACACCACATGGCATGACGAACATTATTTCCAACACCCATAGTAGATATAATCATTTGTTACATTTTAGATAAGAATATTCCGATGAGGAATTTTGTAAAAATAAAATGATGAGATTTTAATATGTGGTCAATGCGATTTAAGATCTCTTTTTTACTATTGGTTGAGGATATAAAGAATGATGTTTGGGAGACACCTTACTTGGGAATAATATATATCAGGAGTTGGACAAGTAGGAAAGCCAATGATATCCCCCAACCAATTGTAAAACAAAAACTTTATCTCACCAAATTCCAGAATCCTCCAAGCATGTATATTGAGAATATAAATGAGATCACTGAGTGCTTTACAAAGACATTATACTGTTCCTTTTGGAGCATTCAGGTTAGTCCCATATTTCTTTTTAATAAAATAACCCCATAAGTTCCCTCCTTCAATGACCACCCATAACAGCTTTTCATTACATCAATACATTGAGTGTTCCACATTACGAAGATTGACACACCCATGAATCACTAGTCTTGCCATTTTTTCCCATGATGCCCAATGGTATCTTACCTCACCATAAGAGTCCCAGAAAAAAAAATTAAATGTCCTATCAATATTTTCCAAAAACACTTTAGGAACATTGAACTCTAAGAGAATGTTCATAGGGATTGAATAATGAACACAATTAACTTGTGTGATACGAACACCAAAGGATTGAAAACGATTCGTCCAATTGTTGATCCAGCTAGTAATTTTATTAAAAAAACCATCAAAATTTCTGATTCTCAATCTTGCTAGGGGGAGGGGAGCTCGTAGATATTCCAAAGGGAAAAAACTTCTCATAACTCTTATTATTTTTCCATTTTCCTTAACCTACATTCTGAACATGAATGAGGCACATAGAAACTACTCTTCTCAAAAATAATTCTCTCACCACTCCATTTAAGGTAATCTTCTATCACTTTTTTAAGAGTTATAATAGATCTACATAATCTCTGGATGAAAAAAAGAATATCATCTAAATAGAACTTGTGAGAAATTCCATCGGTCTAATTTCCACATATAAAATTATGGATGTATCCATTATTGATCTTTTTTTATAGGTATTTACTATGTAGATTAGAGAAAATTATGAAAATACTTGGGAACGTAGGATCGCCTTCTCTAATGCCTCTAACTGATTTGAAAAAAAACTAGTTCTTCTACCCATAATTGACACTTATAACTAGTGAGAGCTATAATATATAAAAAATAAGTCCCACACCTAGTTGAAAAAACCCATTCCAGCCCTGACCCTGAGAATATACCCACATTCCTTCCTATCAAAATATTTATATGTATCAATATGATAAGACACATTTGAAACATTTGTTTTTTTGTTCATATCCACCAGAATTTCATGAGCAGTACAAATAGATTCATTGAAAGAACTTCCATTAATAAATCCATGTTTTTCATTGGACACCAATTATTTAAGGAACCTTGAAATTTTTCTGTTAAAAATACAAGAAAGGATTCTATAAGAAACATTCCACAAACTAATTGGTATAAATTGATAGAAAGATGATGGATCATTCACATTAGAAATAAATAGGATCATTGTTGCATAGATTTCCCTTGAAATAGGACAATTATGAAAAAAATTGGATTGATTTAATCAGTTCTTTTTTTATAAGATCCTTGGAAAAAACATGAAAATATATAGGAAATATATCTAGACCATGAGTGAGATTATGATTGAGCAACTTAATAGTCTCAATTATTTCTTTTCCTCTAGTGTTCCCTTTAAATAATCATTGTTCACATTGGAGTCCTCACGTGGAATACCCATAAAGAGCTCAACTGGTCCTTGAGGGTAACTGTCATACATATTTGGATTAACATCATTGGGGATTGATTTAACATAATTTTCAATCATACTTTTATTTATCATAGTATCATTAGAAAATGATCTATTTTCCAAGAAAATATTTGGAGTGGTAATTCTCTTTATTTCTTTGATACAATCCTGAAATAAACTGTGTTTTTATCTCATTCATTAATTCAGGTAATACATTATTTTTCTTGAATTTTTTTTGTTCAAGATTCCTTCCATTATGTACATCCTTATTATTAACAAGGCTCAGAAAAAGAGACTCATCACACTAACTTCAAGAATAAATTCAGTATTCTCAATTTCATTTTTGAGAGTATCCTTTTCAGTAAACCGAACATGCTATTATTGATACATCATTTGAATATATTCCTTCAAACATTTGAGTTTATTATCAAAACTAGTCCAAGAACTCCCATTAATTAGCATACACCAGGTCTTCTTATCCACTTCATGATGTTAATTTTTTTTATCATCCCACTGTTTGGAATACATGAAATGGTCCCCATATGTCATGCTTGTAACCGGGCGAAGGATTAATGGCAAGTGATATGATATGGCTCAAACATGATGATTAACTCTAGAATCTAGGAATCCAAATACTAGAAGATTATTTCCAAAAAACTAATAAAACCAACACCTGGTGTGATAAATGCCTTTCTAATTATTTCACCATGTTTATTCATCACCGGTATATCCCAAGTCCAAAAGGCCAGATTTGGAGACCAAGGGGATAAAGTCCTAACTATCTATCAAAGGATAAGTAACCCCTTATTTTATCTCCAAAGCATCCATTATATTTTTAAAATACACCCCACCCCCAAAAACCATTCCATACCATATATATTAAAATATTCAATGTCTGATAATAAAATATCCCTTTCTCTTCAGTTGTAATTTTAATAAACAAAAGTGAAGAAAAGACACTACCCCCTAAATTATTTTTGTCATTATATTATTCTCTAAGACATATAATCTATCAAATGTAATTGAGGAGTTCCAGAAGATCCAAATATTATGATTCATAGGAGCTCCATGTAATAATTATCCTAAACTGATCCTTTGTGTGAAAGCCTCTATTTTGGATGGAATTTGATTTAGATCAAGAATAGCTAATAAAGATATTTTATTTCGAATAACATAATTTGAATTAAAATAAGTCTTAACACGTGTGACAAAACCACTAGCATTACATATCATTATATATATCATTTTCAAATATGTCACATGGTTTTGGCTAATGGAGAAAGGGAATTCATAATTATAGAGAATAAAACTGCCCACTTGCCTCTTGATTTTGATCTTTTACATACACCATTTGACATCAAAGGTGAAGAAAACTTTAGTTGGTCTACATCCTAATGATCATAGAAAAGGTCTCTGAAACTATTTTATTTTGAGATAGGTGAGACTGTAACCAAATATACTACCCTATGAGGAAGACATGTAGAAGAAACCTCTGAAACAAACATTGTATTGATATTATCCTGAAATGGTTGAGACTCTACAATCCTATTTGTGGCCTTTCTTCGACTCATTAGCAAGTGATACATATAATAATCAAATAAATTTTATGATAATAACAAATGAATCCCTTTGTTATCCATTGAAGAAACCAAGATTTCATGCACATAAAATGATGTACTATTTTTTGAATCCGGTCTCTAGATGTAAGAAAGTAAATAATGTAACTGATGTAAATGATTGACCACAATTTCCACACGGATTGAGAAATGAGTCACAGATATTGGGTCTAAAGCCACACAGGAATGAGAAGGAGAAGTCAAACATCACAAATCATAACTGATAGGGGTGAGAGGGGGAACCAAAGAGCTTTCCATCGGGGAATCACTCTCACAGATTATATGATCGTTATCTAAATTCAGATTTAAATACATCATTGTTGATGAAGATCTCTGATTTGTAGATAACTGATGTTGATGTGACAAAGAAGTATGTGATTGATTCTTTGTACATTCTCACAAAGTGTTTCCAAGAAGGAAACATGATGAGAAAAAATGCGGTAAAAAATGATACACAATAGTCTACCTCGACTCCACCACTCCATCAGACCATAAGAGAATATTCGAGGGAGGATGAGTAGAAAGATCCATGTAAACATAGATATTAGCCGACGTTGAGTCTTGAAAATATAGATACTGGTCATCCTTGTAAAGAAATGACCCACGTAAGTCTCCTATCTTTGCAAGGAATGAAATGTTATGAAAAGAGAGAGGGAGGTCAGAAAAAAGAACCCAAACTACCGCAAGAGGAGATTCACATCCTTAATAAACTTCCATAGACAAAACTGAGATATAAAAAGTGAATTTACCAATTCAACATTGTATCCCAGACCAAAAATTAACGTCTTTGTAGGAAGCTAGGAAAACATAAAAAATATTTCTTTTCAAACTCGAGATAATTGAGAGTCGTTCCAAACCCCACAATCGACTTAAATCTTGGAATAATTACATCGTAGTTTTATCTACCATGAAACAAGAAATCAATGTCCGTTTGGGTTGATCTGCTGCATCATAAAGGACTAGGGGGAAAACAATAACACCAAAAGGCCATATGACCGGCCAAAAATTGCAGGTTCCTGGTTGTCCACCTAAAAAAGATGAGACATATGATGGGGAGAAGATGAGGATTTTAGGAGAACATACTTACACAAAATCCCTAGAGAACCATCAATCCATAGAGAACATTGTTCCCCTAGAAGATACAATGAATCCATAGAAACCATCGAACAAGGAAGCAGAGAAGAGATCTTATCTGCCACTGAATCACCCAGATCTTCTGGAACCACCATAATAGGAGGGAAATTTTGAAAACATCCAGGGCCATTGAAATCATTCAAATATTTTTTTCTCCCTCCACCTCCCCGTTTGGTCTTCACCATTTTTTGTGAGTTTTTTTTCAAGAGATCATCATATACATATTATTTTGTTGGGAATTATATATTTTTTTAAGGAATTATCTACATCACCAGCCTATGAAAATAGTTCATGTTAGAGTATCAATACTTGATATTATTTATCCTAATGATATTTTACCATTTCCCACTTAGGATATTACTATATTTGGGGAGTTTTGGGTTGTTTTCTTGTTTATCCAACTAGTCAACTTCATTGTATTTCATATGAGTTATGAATTTTTTAAATTATAATTACATATGATTGAAAATTTATTATAATGTTTTCTAAAAATTAAATTATATAATATTTTTTAAAATAAAAATAAATTAAACAATTAAAATAACACATTCAATAACCATCGACTATAGATAATTATGATATTTCATATTGGATAAAAAGATTATATCAAGATTGTTTTTCCCTGAATAATATCTAGGAGTTTTAGATGATTTATAATATATGTGTAATATATTATACATTGATATTACTCAAAGGATATATCATTCACCTAATTTATTTTTAATAGTTCACCGTGTATGTATTGTATTTTTTGCCGTCTATGTAAATTTAGGTTTGAATTTTTATTTTTGCAATAAAAATATTGTTTAAATTGACTAATAATATATCATTTTTAAATTTTTTATCAAAAAAATTCTATTGTAAAAAATGTACATCTATTTAAGGTTTTTTAGATCAAGAATTCATTTCCATGGATGAGCAACATGTGAATAATTCTATTAGAGTTCCATATATATGTGAGAGATTATAACATACAAAGATTGGATGTTGGGTTTTTTATTTATTGATAAGTAAGAACATAAACATATTTATGAACTAATGATCATTATAATGTCATTAATTGTGAAATATTTTGTATTGTAGTGGGAATTGGTTATTAGGTATATTTTTTCCAAGTGAATGGACCTTATATTGATTTTCATCATTATCTAGGAGTGTTCATTAAATTGTTTCTACCTTATTAGATATGAATGTTTTTTGGTCTTCATATGATCATTATGTTTAATTCTCATTGTTAATACATGTATTATTAGTTCACATATATGAAAATTGATTTATTGGAAACAATTTAACAGTGAGAAAATCTTGTTGAAGAAACAAAATTCCATAATTTATATGAAATTTAAGGCTATTATCTTTTAAATTATATATTGTTCTTATTTTTTGATATATATATTTATATATTGGTTTTTATTATTGAGATAATATTTTAAAAACCCAGTGTCATCATCAACACAAAATTTTTTAATGTTGTCATTATGTTCTACGATTCTTGTATAAGATAATCACAACTAGGGTAACTACGGAATTTTATAAGTTTAATTATATTATAATTTTATATTTATTATCATAATGATCTATTTTTTAATATTATTTCATTAAATGTTATAGTATACATTCAATGATAATGAGTCTTTTACCCAAACTAAACATACTCATCTTCAGTCATTGTTTGAATGATATTTTATTATGTCTAATTATGATTTGAGGTATGTATATTCTAATTTTTTTTTTGAATATTATTAAATTTTTTAACAAATTGTTTTCATAAAACTAATTATTTTGTTATAGAAGGTTTTTGAACCAAATTATATCAAATTAATGCTTCAATTATAACCAACAGTGATCATGTTGTCAATTCTACGTATGTGTATTTTAATTCTACATCATAATAAAAATTCATAGAAAGATATTTGACTAACAAGATAGAAAAATGAATGATTTTATTGATATTAGTCAATGATAAATATTTTTTGACAAATGTATACTATGTTTTATTTCAAGGACTTTGATTTTTTTGGTAGTGTAATATAATTTTTAATTTTTTTAGTGTTGGTTTTCATTAAAAAGGAATCCAAAAACCAGTTTCAACATTGATTTATCTAATAAATTGATGAAGAAACTTGTATTCAACATTGGTTTATTAGAATCCAACATTGAAAAAATGGCGGCCCTCGATTTTTGGCGTTAGTTAATTTGTAAAACTGACACTGAAAACAAAGCATGGCATCATGTTTACTGTTTGTTTTTCAAAACTAGCACCGAAAAGCATATATTTTATGTCACCTTTATAGACTTCGTTTAAAAATGATTTCAAAAAAAACTAACATTAAATCCATATTTTACACATGTGACAATTTAAAAAATTATTTTTATAGGATAAGGCAAGCTCCAATATATAGGTTTAAAAAATTTAATACAACCAAAAAAAAATTGAACACTTAGAAATATAGAGTTCATATAAACATATATACAAGAAAAAAACAAGATTTTTTCATAATAATGATTTTTTACGTTGTCGATAACGAAATGAAAAGGAATGATGAATTAAATTTTGAAAAAATTACGGTTGACATGAATATGATATATGGGATGCCAATTTTGGGATAAATAAATTACATTCCTCGCATAAAATATCACAAAATAAGAAATAAATTTTCTTTTATTTAGAGAATTAAACTTATTATCTTCATTGAAATTTATTCATTGAAGAATCTAAAGGTGTTTCAATACAGTTTCCTAATGGAAAAAATTGTCCAAAATTTATAAAATTAAGTAAATAGATTCAAAAGTCTTAAGAATGATGGTTGTAACCTTTTTTTATTTGACCTCCAAAATTCCTGATATAGTTTATGATGTTAATATTAATTATATAGATAGAAGCTCATGTAAATATTATCATCTCAAAGATATTAAAAATTTAATTATATAATAGAGTAAGAACTATTTTTTGGTAGAAATATTATAGCATTGAAAAGATTGATTTGATTGGTTATAAAAATACAAAGGGGGTTGGAAGTGTTTATGATAAAAAATATGGGGGATTATTTTTTTATACGTTGATATCATATATGGAATAAAATGAAATATAATTCATCAACAGTCAATATAATGGAAGATTAGTTTGTTTCTACCACTGTATATAAAATCCATATTATTTGGATTAATACATAGTTGGAAGACATTTTTATTGATATATATTTTCTCATTAGTTTGGGTTGTGATAAAAAAGTGAAAAAATATAAGAAAAAATAGAATACAAAATTAGCATTCCATGTAAATTGATGTATAATATCACTTCCTTATAATAAATGTGGAGAATATTGAAGTAGTATTGGAGTGTTTCCCCATAATAGACAATGTTTCAATTATTTTCAGAAAACCATTTCCTATGTAATCATTTCCCAATATAATGTTAATGGTGTCCGTTAAAAAAGTATCTCTTTATTTATTTGGTGTAATATGTCCATCCACTCCCAATATTGTATTTTTAGGTCATTTACAAGGGAATGTAAAATTATTTTAACATAAATATATCCTTTGGATAGTGCATACCTTATAAAAAATCATATATATTGGGGAGTTTTTCAAAAAGGGTAAGCTATTATTTTGGCATGTGTATATTAATTATAAAAAAGTTCTTGTGAATTTATGAATGTAAATATTTTATGAAAAATATTTTATTGTGATTTATGATTCAAATGTATGTAGAGGTGAATTGAAAACAAATTAAGTCACTATTTATTTACAACATGTTATTAATTTTTAATGATTCATATTTCTTAAACTAAAATCTTTGATATAAGAATATAATTTTGGGATATATAGCTCATTACATGAGATGAAAAGTATTAGTGTTTTATGATCATTAGATGAAAAAAATACAAAGGGGTGATATTTTTTTTGAAAAGGATATTTAAGGGATTTTTAATATTATAAACGTGTTTATGAAATATGTTATGAATGTATTGTATATTTCAAACCTAAATCAATAATGACAGTTTTTATTTACAAAAATTGATAAAATTGAAATTTATGGACATTTTAAATCATATTAAAAATTATGTATATAGAAATCAAGTATATATAAAAGTGATAACCATATATATTTATTTATAAAATCATCTGATAATGTTTTCGGATTAAAATAAATCTTAAAATGAATTCTACTCGTGAATGTTTCCAACATCCTCAGTAGCAAAGATATCCTAATATAATTCTTTAGTAGAAAGGGGGAGGAACGTGTTTGGGTGAAAATTTCATAATATAAATATGTATGGATAATTAATTGTTATAATATATAGGATAATGTATTGGTTGACTAGAGTTTTGGGCTTACATATTTGATGAACTATGGTAGGGTTATTGAAATAATTCATTTAGAAAATATCATTTTGTATTATGTTTGATTGAAATGTTTTAGAAGTTATTATACTAAAATGATTTTATTAAAAAAGTATTTGTGAGATTTAAAGAGAATAAGTATGTTATTAAATATCGTACAGATATTATAGTGGAATTTAATCAGACTATTTCCAATTAGACAATGTATTATAGAAACTTTTGTTAGGCATAAAAAGTTTTAAAGTTAACATGAGTTATAAATTTGTGAATTTATAATTTTTTTGTTGGAAAACGATTATTAGATGACTGGTTTTTATAAATATCATTAGAAAAAGGTTGAAAAAATTGGAAATAGAAAATGATTTCTAATGCAAGACCTCATACAAAGGAAAAACTAGGGAGATTTTTTCATAGAGGATCCTATAATTTTTTCATGTTAACAATTTGATAAATAATCATAGAATAGTTTTTTATAAAAATTATAATCGGTAAAAAATTCGGTGGTATAATGTTTTACTTGCCCAACATTCTATTTAAATTTTATTTTATAATATTAATTATGATGCTATTATTATAATTCTTAAAATATCTAAATAACATAAAATGATAATCAATGATTCACATCCAATATAGTCAAATTTTGTTGAAGTAAGTGATTGTTCAAGATAAATAAATGATTGAAGAATACTCTTGATTCAATTAAATAAATTCAAGGTAATTGTATTAAATGAGATATTGATTATCGATATTTTAGTTAGGGGGAATGTAAAATTGAAATAATTCAATTTATATCCATAATTTAGAAGAATTAAATGTACAATATGAGGTATGGTTCAGGTGCTAAAAATTTTATATTTTGGAGAATCAAATTCAAATAGAGATATAAGATAAATATATGAGATTCCAAAATTATAAGATATAATAAAATTAGGATTCTCTTAGTTATAGGAGATGATGTTATTAATATATATTTTATTGAGCATTTGTAGTAGAAAAACACCACCAAAAAACATTTTTATCCGGATGAATTAGAAGAAAAAATTGTAAAAGTGGTGTGTTAATTTTTAGAAGTCACATGATGATAATTTTTAATGAACCAATATTAAAGAAAAATTTGATTAAGAAGTCAGATGAAAAATACACCGATGGACATTTGTGATGATGTTCAAAGTTGAAGTTCTTTCCTAATGCTGTATTTGAAAATGAATCATATGAGTTTTTTAAGAAGATAAAATGATATTAATTATATTAAAAAATGTAACAATGTTATGAAAATGACAGTGTATGCTTCTAATCATTTTTATAAAATCAATATTGCATTATATATGTGTAGAGTTCACATGAATATTTTTTTTGTGAGTAGTGTAGTGATTATTTTAGGATATTCATTGCATGTTGTAACAACATAAAAAAGGGATTTTTTGTATTATATTATGATGTATTGTATTATTTACAAACCATTCCAAGTAATAGATGCACATACTATGTATTGAAACATATAAAAACATTGATTCTTTTGGAATGTTCATGTTTACATATTTAACTATTTTCATCAATTTTATAACTTCTTTTCAATATTAAAATATTATTTCGTTAGAATTAAATTATAAAATATAATATCACTGAATCACCCCAACCACATTTAGTGACTATACATGTCCTATTGGGTCCTATTACTAGGGTATATGATGTAACATTCTTCAACAGAAATCATACCCAAGGGGTAATATATTTCTAATATTTCTATAAAATGGGTAATGAAAAAAGAATAACATACACTTGGTTTTGTATTACCCAATAGGAATCATGACCAATTTAATTTGTGATGTAATTGAATCATTAATCAATGAAATTAAGTATGATATTAATGAAAATGAAACTAAACTAGGGTTTGATAACTCTTATGGTTATTCCACCATATATTGAACACATTTCTCATGGTAAATTGATATTGAATACAATTACATGATTATATAGTCATGTGAAATGATTATCAAACTATATATGATGAATTTTCCTTCGCATGAATGGATATATTAAAATGGCTTATTTTATTCACAAATGAATAGTGGAATCGATACATTATCAAAAAATTTATTTGACTACTAGATCTAGTTTTTAAAGACAAAATATTTATAGGTCATATGGTTTCTCTAAATATTTTTTTTTGTATTTTTTATTTTAGTTACTTACTTTATCTAATTTAATTAATTGAAAATTCCTATTAATTAGAGAAATGTCATTTTATATGGCTCACTTTAAGGGTGTGGAATTTAAAAAATCACTTTATCCTTAATTTTTTTCTCCTTCTCTAACATTTTATCATGTAATGAAATGGGTAATATTAGTGATAATATGATTGAATTTTGATATAGAAACACATTATGAGTATCAAAAAAACATGATACTGGATATTTTTTAATTATGCTATAATTTTTTGTTAATCTATAAAAGGGGAATTGTAGAGAGTAGAGTGTGGATCGGTACTCATGTTACCCACTATAATTTTTTTAATAACATGTATAGGTACCTACTTTTATGTATATTTTATTGTCGTGTAATTTTGAAGAAAAAATTGAAATTCATCTTTATGTTTATAAAATATAGATTAAAAATGAATTAAAATTAAGGTCATATGAAATTTAAAATATTATATTTATTTCTATATAACAACAATTTCATGATAAACATTACTAGAATAATGTTAAAAAAATTAGAAAAAATCAAATAAAAAATTACATATTTTAATAGTTTCATTCAAAGAAATATTAATTAAATGGTAAATTTCAATATATATTTGGATAGGTAATCCAAGATTCTATATAAGTATTATATAAATGAGAATAATTGAAAATACATTTCCATAATGGGTCCCCAAGTCTATTTTCATATAATATAGATATAAATCAATATCTTTATATAATTTTTATATATAGGTCCTAATTGAAATTGGGAGAAATAGTTTCAACAGTGGATGAGATTTTTATTCAGGCATAAAGATTAACCCATATGTATTTTTTATATTGATAACTATGATGATTATTACAAGACACATAGTATGGTGTCTCAGTGTGAAAAACTAAAAAGAATTAATATAACCTAACAAAAAGTCATTATTTTTTAAAATGTGGAATTTTTTATAATTTCAAGGAATCATAGAAATAGTAATTGAAGGTAGAGTGTTATCCATCAAAACTATTAAAAATATTACTATTAAATAAGTTATTATCTATAATGGGGGGATATTTTAATTTAGTTTACATATAATGGACCACACTAATTAGATTAATTTCATATAGGTGGACTTATTCTTCTAGTTTCTATAATTTTAAAAATTTAATAAAAGTGGAATTAAATTTATGATCATCCATATTTAAGAGTAATTAATTGTTACCATAATTTATATGGAAAAAAATAAAGTGATATTTCTATTCCTTCTAAATAAAGGGAGTATATAACATTTAAATCATTTATTAAAATTACTAGATCAGATATAATGAAGTGATGACATCATTGAGTAGTTCAACTATAAGAATATGATAGATGAACACAAAATTTTTAGGAAATAGTTTATTTGGCTAAGTGGTACCTTTCCAAAAATATCAAAACAAATTCCCTTAAGGATAATTGGAAAATTGAAACTGTGTTATTGACCATTCATATAGTGATCTAATTATATATGTTACAAAATCATTTACATTAAAATCTAATTACATGATTCAACTGGTGTTTCTCAACGTGACTTTGTGGGTTTCTGATAAGAGTATATTGACTAAAGGAATTTTGTTTGATAGTTAATATTTAATAAGATTTATGAACTATTTTTATTATAATAAGCTATGTTTGAATTGTTTTAGAAGATTCCAAATCATGTTTGGGATAGGTTATTTTAGGAGGATGAATAAGCATTTATTGATGTTGATGTATAATTAAATGATATCTAAAATGATTTGATGACACAAAAATATAATGTAGATAATATTGATCATTAGTTATGTAATGTATTATATGTTATTAAATATGTTAAAGATACGATAGAACATTCCATATTGATTATGGTCATATGGTTTTGACCATATATCAAATAGTTTAAGGGAATATAAAAGTTAAATGGGTTATATAATTTAATTGTTTTGTAAAAGGTCTAAGTATAATATATTTTATAGTCTTATGCAATGAACCTATTCAATTAAGTTTATAATTTTATGAAAATAAATATTTCTTATGTAGATAAAATTTATACAAATATGATTTCATTTCAAATATTTTAATGTAATTAAATGAACATTCACGCCTTTTAGTTTAATATCTCATTAATGAAACCTTATGTGGGGTGCTGTTTTTACTTCTATATCATTAAAAAAATAAAATAATATTTTTTAGGTTTTGAATTATTTTATTTAACCCATTATAAATTAATGAAATATTTGAAACAATTTGAGATGGGGGTGTGATGGGGAATAATTATTTCCATGAATCCAAACAAGGAAGTATTGAAAATTAAAAATATCCAAAAATTCCATGCATTGATCTAAATAGATTAATTTTTAGTGCATTTATAGTCCTATCCCTTATGCAAGAAGAATAACTATTGATATTTTCCTATCTATGAGATATGGGAAGCAATACACTATATGAATTAACAAGACCCTTAGAATATGATATAAAAAAATAAAATAAGGAATATATTTTATTAATGTAATTTCATGGATAATGATCCCCATGAAAAACATTCGTACCAAGATATAGAACATATAAAATATTTGAAATAATATAAAACAAGGAATATTTATTAGTCTTTTTTTAACATTGGATAGACCATCCACTGTATAATTTGATGTTATAAATTAAGGATAATATTTCATGACAATTATTATTCAGAAACTAAGAAAAATTACATGATTTTTAATTAAATCATTAATTTACTATTTTTAATATAGATTAATGTTATGAAACCATAAATACATTTTACTTTGTTTAGAATTTGAGACCTAGTTATAAATATTATGAATTTACTACCAAATGATGGGGACCATTTCCATTCCTTTTGAACTATTTAGTTATGGAATATATCAATTATAGTTTTATGATATGAAAATTAAAATATACTAATAAGATGAAGGTATTCATCCTAGATTAGTTTCTGTTATAATAATAATTAATTGTATGTATTTTTCTTGGGAGTAAATATTATTTAAAGTAGTTATGACTTAATCTATCTAAATATAGAGTAAATCATTATATAGAAACCATCTTCAATTATATGTCCTATAATTTGGTTCAAGGGAGAATAATTTTTCTGATCATTCAGGAATTTTCCCTTTAGAATATTAATAATGTAAAGCATAAGAATTGTACACTATAATTAAAAGATTAAGTGTACATATGTATAATCAGTCCTAAAAAAATAGACCCTAATTATTACATCACAAATAGAATATTAATCATTTTTCATTTACAACGTTTGTGTTTTCTAGTTAGGGTTTTTTTATATATCACGTAAAAATTCTGATCCTAGGGTATTTCATGGGATAATTATGAATTAATTAGATTTTTATCTAAAATCATTCTCCTATGATATTATGATCCTTGGGTTCTCATAAAAATCATTATTTATGGAAAAGTAAAAATATATAGAAACAAGATTTGGTATGAAAGAATATAACTTTCCTCACATATCAATGAACGATGAATGATAATAATAGTTACCATTTATTCCACACACGACTTGATTGGAATGGTCATATGATTGAATTTTAGATCTAGGGTTTTGAGACTAATTTATAAAAAAAATTGTACAAAAAAATAGTAATAAGGTCATCAATTGTATTACCCCATGACCGGAAGGATCCGAATATCTTTGGATAATCATAGTAGTCATTGAGGTTCCATGATTTCTATTATTCCCCAAAAGAGGGGTAAAAAAATATAAAAACTAGTCTAATTTGTTTTCATTTTATTTACCCACATATACGTTAAAATTTATGATTTAATTAATTTTACTATAGGGATAACATCCCTAGTGAAACACTGTTATTATATTCTATAATTTGTTTCTATTTAAAAGTGAGTGATTTGTTTTTTTCAATGATAATGACTCAATAGGAGTGGGGGAAATGTGGGTTGGGTACATAAAAACATACATTAATTTCAAGAATTATTTACTTATTATTAACGAAGGATGTCAAATTGGGTAAGATAACAATATGATATTTTTTTGACATCAGACACATTCAAAATCCACATTTCATTCTATGGAAAAAATAATGTTGGGTAACTAACACTAGAGGATTCTATGGTATAACCAAGGACTTTAACACTATCAAAATAGGTTACTGGAGAATTTTTTGAACCATAATTGATTATTTAATTATAAAATTTTCTTAGTCCAAGATGAACTCATTCTTACTAGCTGAACATTTCACATACTCATTTGACATCATGTTGAACTAGATATAGAATATAATTTCATAAAACACTTATCTACCAAAATATTTCTTCAGGATATTAATAAACATAATTTTGTAGAATTTCTAATCAACATTACTAGAGTATATCATTTCATGGAATGGTTCAGACAAGGCTATTTCAGGAGAACATTAGATTTCTTCCTTTTTGAGGGATGGTTCCCATAGTTCTATTTAAAAAGATAGTGGGCATGGGATCATATAATGTGATTGTACACTAAAAACTAATTTATGTAATTTTATTAATTATCTAAATATTAGTGAAGTAAATTCATATATTCTTAGAATTTTTTCTAATTAATTTGGGTATCCTCATGCACTAGGTTGTTCCTATAATGATTGGATTGAATAATTTTTATAAAAGAGTAATAATGTGGAACCATATTGTTTAGAGAGATAATTTGGGTTACATTAAATATACATTGTAATTATATGAATATAGTTTTTAATTAGTTCGCAATATTTTTATTTTCCATCCATTACTTATTATCACATTCAAATGTAGCCCCTTTTCCTATTCTTATTTTTCCCTATCAAGAAATATGGTTGACACATATGTTATATGTGGCATGGAACAACCCAATTGAAGTTGACCATAATAACCCATATATTATATGTGATATTTTCTAATGATGAAATCATGGATCCTATAACCTAAACATAGATTATATCTATATTAATTTGGGTCATCTTATCTCCATACATCATCTAGATTATTTATTTATATTACTGTGATTGGCCTTTCTCAAAATAATTGGTGAACTAATTTATAACTTGATCACTATTGACAAAACAAAATATATTCTGCATATATTCAATGTTATTTCATATGATAAAAATTAAATTTAGGGAGGAATTTACGTTGTTTGCATACCTGGACTCTTATATTTTTATGGTGGTTCTCGATGATCTCATTTCTATTTTTTTGTAAATATAATCTAATAAAATTATTGTTGTATTTTCAAACACATAAAACTCACTAGGTTACTTCAAGGATATTGGCATGGTTTATGTTTCATCAAGTATGTTATCTTTATATGTCTTATAATTTTCACTATTTTTGTTGTATATAAAAGGAGTATTCATATCCGTATACATTTAAATAAAATGTAATAATCTAATTAATTATATATATATAAATACATAGATCAAGTAATGATTATTATAATTGTATAATTGAATTGGAAGAGGAATTGTTGTCTGAGTTCTTTAATATATTGTTATATATTCAATAGAGCGGTTATTAAAAAAATTAAATTTAGTATATAAATGGTTTTCAAATTAAATATTATATTTTTATCCTCTGATTGTTTTGGGTCTCCTGAAATCAGGCTCTTAGGAATGAAAAATGATAGAATTATACTCTTAATATATGTTATAAAAAATATTTCGATGTTTGGATTCTCATTATTAAATAGGGGTGCAGTCAAACAGACCAGATCATGATAGGAACACCTCATTGGTTTTACTGATGTATACTAACCTTCCATATCATCCCACTAACCAAAGAGAGCATCTAATAATTCATGGGATTCCACCACATATGTTTCCCTTCAGTGATGTTCATCTACTTGAGGTATTTATTTAGTTACTAAGTGGATTTATAATACATTATCATTCTCATAGTATGATGACTCAATACTCTTCAACATTAATTGATTCGGTGGATCGAATCATCCTTTAAAATCCAATCAATATCTTCATGTTTAAGAGGGTTCACCAATGGAGTCATAATATCTCTATTATTGAAATAAATATGGTTAGGTATGACAACCAAAAAAATATAGCCGTGGTATTTTCATGTTTGACTATTTTATGTTTGATCTAATTAATCCATTATTATACTATGATTTTATCATTATTTTTAGAATTTTTATAAAACATTTATTTTTTCCAAAACATTACTTCATTCACTGTATCATTTTTTATCAATTCAGTTGTATAATGTTTGGTGAAATTTAATAACATGATACACATTACAAGAAACAAAGGTTCACTTTATGAAAATAAATGATATATGTATGTCATTTGCTAAAGAATTATACTAAATAAAAATATAGGGATAAAATGATCCAGATCCTATGTAATGGGGTTTCACCAATGTTTTTGCATTCCCCAAGGCTAGTTGTGATGAGTTATGATGATTATAGACAGTGGATATCTAGATACGGTCCTAGTATACATTCATAATTAGATGATGGGCCTTTAATAAATTGTATTTAGTCATTCCATGAATATACTCATTATTTTAAATGATAGTATTCCCCTGAAGGCTATTCTAATGTAATCCTTGGTTTATATAATAGTTGCTAGAATAAAATCCACTATATCATATGGTATAATATAGTGAATCATCTATGATTATTCCGACATTGTGTAAGATCAATCCATTCATGTTCCCTGTTCTTTTCATATATATTGGTCCCATTATTCTCATGTTTCTTGTGATATGGTTTGTAATAATTTTATTACCCCAATAAGAGACACCTGATGATATTGAATGTGTAACAATTTTATAATATGATATTTAAATCCCATCATTGATAGGAAAACTACATGAGATTCATTTCACAATGTCTCTTTGATCCTACCGTTATAATTTTGATAAATATATTTTTATGGTGCTCTGATAGGATTTTATTCCTCAACCAAAATAGAAGGTTTCACTTTAGTCATATCATAAATCAAATACAATGAGGGTAGATAGTTAAATAGATTCATGGTTCCATAAAATGTTTTTTTATCAGAAACATTATATCATTACAGTTACCCAATGACTCGGTACAATTCCTTGTTACGACCCACTCCCATAAAAGGTACCTCTATTGGGGTTGTTGCGAGAGAAGGAAAATAATGAATCCTGAATCCTTCCTCCAATAGGGAATTGGTTGGTGATATGAATCAATTGTATATCATAAAAAATGATAGTAATTAACCTATTTGATTTGATAAATGGTAATGATAGTGACACACACAAAAACACTTTCTCATGTCAAACTTCACAATACATCCCAGTTTTTTTAAAGTAGTTGGTGCCTTGGTCAACGTCCAACGAACAGATTATTATATAATGAAAACGGGGTTACATGAGTCTGAAAGATGTCTTATTTTTTACAATACTTATTATTAAGAGGAAGTAAATAAATAGGAAGTTTATCCAACCATGTTATGTCATTATATATATACTTTTATTTATTAAGGATAATTTCACAATTAACTAATGTAATAAAAAATGAAATAATTAATACTTCAAATAAAATAATTATAGAATAAATTATTCCCATACATAGATTTATAATATAATTGTCTTATACCCTATAATTGTTTACATGGGATCTACCACCAATGGAAGATGAAAACCAAGACAATGAAATATTATCTAGAAAATATGAATCATAGGACCCTAAAAACAACCCTCAAGATTCAACATAAAAAACAAGGATTGGAAATATGAATATCCAAAATAATGGAATAAATGAATATGGGGTGGAAAAGACAATTAACAAAGAAACCACGAACAAAAAAATTGTATGATTCACCTTAAAGATAGGGTATGAATCAAAACTGAAGCAATTAAAAGATTTCATGGAATGTTGAAATAGAATTCAATAGTGATAACATTTTTCAATTGAGTATCAACTATAAAGAGAACTCATTTATGACCTACGTTCATTCAAAGGATCTTCAAAAATAAGGAACAATTAAAGTGGATGTTTTGATAAATTAATATAGTAATTAATGTCCAAAAATTGTATTCATGATCCTTATAAATGTAGAGACATATCTTATGAAAATTGTTTTTCTTTATTACACATCAATTTCTGATTTCTTATACAGTAATATAATTAACACAACCATGAAGATATAGAAGGAAAATGTCCTTGGGAACTAGGTACATCAAATCACAACATAATATCTGGGGTACACTGACATTATTGAAAAACTTCATAACAAGATCATAATATTTAATGATTTTAAAAACTACATGGGGTAGCTTAGGGACATGGAGAATAAATGGGTGAGATATAAATCCAAGTAATGGAATAAATAATGAAAAACATGAATAAATAATTACATATATAAAAATAGTATATTAAATGGTACATAAAAGGATATAGAATCATTAACATGATAAATAAGGCAAGTTATAGTATGATAACATAAAGGTAACATGGGAATTTGGAAACGACAATAAACATGACATCCTAAATTTAGGTCAAGGATAAAAACATGGAAATAATAGTATTTTGGAAAAAGCACCATCTTGGAATTGGTTCACTCTATGTAACTATAAAATAACCCCTTCAAACTAATTTTTTTAATTTCATTAGAGTTAAATATAATTCTTAGTACCCCCATCCCATTAATATTATGTACATTCATAAGTTTTTTACATTGATTATTCGATATATAATCATTTTTCTAAAATTTAATTTTACAATTATGGATGTCTGGTTAAAAACATGGAAGTACCTGTGATATGATGTATATGTATATCTTGGAAAATACCATATAGGGAAAAAATTATCACACATTTACATTTTGGAATTAATGTTCATAAACTAAGGAGGTTGTTGGAATATAAAAAATTGTATAAAAAATCATTGCAAAATTTCGACAACAAAATGGAAGTCCATAAATATTCATAAAACAGTTTATTAAGAATGAAATGGGTCTAATTTTTTTTATATTATAATTAAATTTACATAGATATGGAAACTTCCAATCCCAAGAATAGTATTTGGAAAATAATATGCCCTACACAATATGGTTCTTGAGTAAATATGAGAAATAGAGGACTCCGTTATAAAATTCGGCATAGTAATGGATTAGGTAAATTCTATAATTCTAGATGACAAATGATATATCATTATTAGGAAATAAATTTGGTAATATTTGGATATTTATAAATTAATTATAACATAACCAATTGAAATTAAAATGGCTAAATATAAATATGATGTTTTAATTGAAATGAAGAGAGAGTGCTCCCCTACCTTGATATAGTGATTCAAAAAGCATGGAAAAATATCCATTAGTTCTTGTGGAACCATGAGAGGACTTTTTATTGGGTAGTTAGGGGTATGAATGTTATCAAATGGGTTTATTGAATTAGAAAAGGATCATGTGTTGTTTTATATAAGATAGTCGAGGGGAGTTCATTATTTTTACCAAACATAGGGTTTTGACTCTCTATAAAAAATAATAAAAAAAACAAACCATCATATGTTATTTTCATATTTTTTCTCGCATCGAGTATTATTTGCTTACTTTTATATGTTCAAGTTCCAAACACCTAAAAATAATTGACATGGAGATTTGGAGTGATATATGTCTACAAAATATGTTGTTAAAATCATAAAAATATAATATAGGTTTTAAAGAACTCATAATGGCATGAAAAAATTAATTAATTTACTTTAAACCACAATATTTTAATAGGGAAATATATATTTGTTCGTTTATAACCTTTTATTATCTACTACATCAGTTTTGGGTCATTATGATGTCATAATACTCCCTATATAATTATAACATATTTAATTTTTACCTGAAAATCATTTGTCTTAAAAGTTTTGCAAAAAATCACCATTAAAAAATTTCAATTTTTTTATTCAAGAATATATTATTTATTTTAACTAAATAAAAAGACTAATATATAAATTTTAACTTTTTTTAAAAAATCACCATTATTGGGAAAGGAAAGTTTCATATCAATAACCATTTTTCATCTTTTATAACAATTACATTAGACTTCATATAAATTATATTGTCATTAATAATTAATAAAAATTATAAAATAGTTTAATTTCAATAAAATAAAACATAATATTACAATTTAGTAATTCTTAAAATTGAATATATTAATTGAAATTTATCATTAAAAAAATATTTTGGTTTTAACGAATCAGATACTATTTTGGTCTAAATCCATTCATAATTACATATTAAAAATTATAAAAATTATAATATTGAAATGAAAATATGACTATGAATAATATCCAGGATACATTTTTTCTAGTCCTAGTTAAATTATTTATATGCTTACAATAACATATATTTATTTTAACTGATAAATATTATTTAATATAATTACAAATCGTATTACCCATAAATTAATTTGGAATTAAAACCTAAGACTTATTATTATGATTAATATTATTGAATCCATTTAATAAAAATCAATTCATTTTTTTTAAAATATTTAATTTAATATAAAACTCAAAAGTTTAATAGAAAGATGTTTTCTAAAAAATGAATTCGTAAGGGAAAAAATAATTTTATTTAAACATTATTACTAGTAATCATTATTATAGGAATTTAAATTTATAATCGTGGTTGTATAATCAAAAAAATTAATTTATATCATCTGCTATTTTGTTTTATTTTATGTAATTATAATATATAAATTTTATTCATTATAAAACATTTTTTAGAAAAATTTGTTTTTAATTATATACAAATCAACTTATAAATTCAAGTATTAAGATGATTTTAATTTAATTAATTTTAATAAATAAATATCAATAATACAAACCTTGAATTTTTAATCAAATAATAATAATAATCGACCTTTTAAATAACTGAATTAATCAAATAAAATGACGGTTTATTTATTATTTTTTTCAATTATTCCATCAAAATCTCCATTAAAATAAACAGATAAAATAACCATAATATAATCCTGATATGATGATATAAAAAAATTTAATTTAATTTGATAAAATACATTTTTAAATTTTTCTATAAAATAAACATAATATATTTTTACAAAAGTAAATAAAAAATTATTTTAGTTGAAAACATATTCTGACGAAGAAATATATATAACCATAAAATAGAGGTAATATTCTCTATGAATTTATCATTTCATTTATGCTGAGTAAGAAAAATATATATACTTCATAAGTTAATTAAATCATTTCATACAATAAAATATAATTGTTAGGTTATAATGATAATGTTAAAATACTATTTTTTGCTTTTTGTTTGGTTTTATGTATGGAATATTGAATCAAACACAATTTTATCTTTTGATAACTCAGGGTGTTACATTCCTCCCCCATTTAACAAGTTTTATCATTTCAATTTTAAATTTATCTCACTGTAAAATCTTTTAAAACTCAAAAATATATTTATTGAAATCACACATTGTAAAAAGGGTTAAACAAAATTTGAAATAAGGGAACAGAATATCTGAATTTCATCATATTTTTAGGTTTCCATGTAATAAATCATTAGTGGTATGTGAAAATATGGACATGGAAAAAAAATTACTAGGATGAAATAGATATTTATAAAGAACATGGCCAGGATAACGTCAATGAATACAAAACCATAAATCTATAATGTGTTAAATGTCTGTCAATTCATCAAAAAAGATTATAAAATGAAAACATTTTTATTTCAAGATTAAATCCCAATATTTAGTAAATTAATTTACAATCTTGAATATGAAGATAAAGAAATATACATACATCCAAATTATTATTTCACATATAAGTCAACTTCCACTAAAGTATTGTATTTTTTCCAAATGATGAATACTCAACATAAATATTTTTATTCCCCAACCACTATAATAAGATTATAATGGATAAAATAATCCAAAAAATAATAATAAGCTATTCATAATTTAACTAATATGTTACAAACCATGTTGCGGTCCCATCCAACCCGACACACAACCTGATTTATGTCATAGCTCAATAGGCATTCATGATCCCTATATGCTAGAAAATAGTACATTAGAATCAAGAATAAAATTTTGGAATAACTTAACCCATTTATATAATAAAAAAATATAACAATAATAACCATCTCATTTTTGAAAATCAAAGTGAAATTTGGTATAATATTTTTTTAGATTTAATGTTTACTAATTTATCCCGTACTAAAAATGTAGTTAATAAAATTGGGAAAAAAATAATAATTCTAAAAACATAAATGTAACAAACGTTTCATCACCCTTAAGGTAACACCGCCAACACCTACAATAAATGGAACACTAAAAATTGGTTCCACCATCACCACCACAAAATATTGTTCCATCATATTGGTTATACAAAATAAATTATACATAGTACCAAAATTTTATATAGGTTTTGATCCATAACCCATTTGTATTCCACCGAAAAGAAATATACCACTCTAAAAAATTGAAGACAAATCAACATGAACATCTCCTTATAAATATTTGATACTTTTATAAGAAACATTTTAGGTAATAATTTATAAATACTATATTTTTAGGGATAAACATTTTTCAAATAATATTCCATGAAATAAAAATGTACACAGGTTGTACCATTTTTTGAGGTCTACCACCACATCACATGAGCATCAAATAACAAGATATGACTATGTAAATACCTACAGGTAACTAGAACATGTGGTACCCTATAAAACTCGTACCTCGGTAATAAAAATCATCCAATTAAAATACCAACAACATTCACATTCATGATCCACTAGTGGGGAATACAATAAAATTTTACGAGTCTCAAAATTATAAACCAATACCAATAGTGTTACCATGCATGAACCCCTAGCGGGGATGCCATCCCTATGGTCTAGTGGTCTCTAATAATATCACGCATTTAGTTAGTGCTGTAGCATCAATCATTCTTGAAGAATTCATTCCTATCAATAACTTATTCAACCTTTTTAGTTTTTTATATCCCCCACCTAGATACATGTGATTCCATTTGATCTAAAATTCTATTTTATATCTCTCATAAATCATCACGTTGATATACACAAACCATGCATCATAAGTATACTAATAGACCACCACTTTCACATTTTTGTATTGATCTAGCGATCAAAATCAACTTGGAGAAGACAATTTTCTCTAAACCAACCATATTTCCATTTCTTATGCACATAAAAAAATTGGTAATACTTTTCACATCTCATGAACAATTTATAAATCCCATTTGGAAATAAAAAAAGGAAAAAAATATGGAATCCAACCATTTCTATGGTAAAATCCAAATTCAAATTCATACTCACATAAAAATATTTTTATTACATTATTCACATCACTTTCATAATTAAAAGAATCATTCAAGGTGTAAGAAAAATAATCCACCATGTAAAAAACCCATTTATCTTAGAAAATATACTTTTATCATATGTTCACCTTTAAATCTCTTTGAATTTTTCCCCATTCACATAAGGAATAAAACATATTGCAAAAACACCACAATGAAGCATTAATTAAACATGATATTTTTTCAATAGAAACACCTTTTCACCTCATATTCCAATCATGCATTTTTTTTAAAAAAATTATTACACCACAAAACAATACATAGAACACATTTAAACAATAAAACATTTACCAAAGTAATCTAATAATATAAAAAATTTTAACCACCTACCTCACACTAGTAAAAATAAATAAAAAACTATGAAAATCCACAAATAAACCACCACAAGGCCCAAAAAATCCAAGATCAACAAAAACATCATGTTCTCTCCAATTATCACAAGATCAACACTTCATTTTGTCAACAACCAGCTGAAAAAATAAAACCAAAGAAGTAGGGAAGAAGAATCTTAGAAAAAGAGAGAAACCAAATGAAAAATGACTTAAATGATGATTTGATGTGAAAATGGGGTGAAAAAACCCAAATATTGATGCTCAAGGTCTCTCATATTGATAGAAGGAATCTCATATGGATGAAAATTCTATTTGGGGTTGATGGGCGGTATTTTGGTTTAGAATTGTAGAGTTCACAATATTAATTTTTTACATTTTAATGATCCAGATTGGTCAAATATTTAGACCACACAATGTTACAAACAATGTGGTGACCATGAATCCCTTACAGCCCAAAAAGAAAAAATCCATATAGTTATCTCACCCAGTTTTCCAAACCGTTCACCCATCGTGCAGTTGGCCTTGTCCAAAATAAACATTTGTCGAACAATTTACTGGGTGAGGTCGTATAGTTTCCCTATACCATGCACCAATCGTATTACAGCTATAGCCACACATAAAATATTTGTTTTCACCAATAAAATAAAAGGGACACCAAATGATACTGAATACCCAAAAAACATAATACCTCAAAATAAAATCATGCATTTTAAAATTCTACAAACCATGAAGACTTTCTTTCCCTTGAAGGTCAACAAGAATCCTGATGATTGGAATAAAATGGATACTCCTCAAAATATTAATTATTCACCCATGTATCATGATCATCACTACCCTGTATACAATGAATGTAGACCAATTGAATAGACATCCCATGAAACAATTTCACTTAAGAATTCACAATCAATACAATCCATTTAAATATTGAAATATATGAATAAAATTATAACTATTCACAACTAAAAAAATGATATATATCTAGGTTATATTTTCATAGTTGAGAGACATATTACACCTAATTATTTGACAACAACTAATTAGGATAAGAAACCCGTTAAGCCACCTTAACAAATATCTTAGAAATTTTAAATGGACTAACCAACATTGGTGTCATCTTACATTGCATAAACAAAATACAGTCACCCATGGGAGGTTACACTTTTATGAGAACAAAATGACCCATAGAAATACTTAAATCTTGGCTTCTCTGATCAGCATAAGAATTATAGAGGTTGTGTTCCATGAAAAATCATTTTTTGATCAATTTCACATAATCATACATTTCATGAAAAATGATCAATCCCAACAATGAGGTCTCACCAAACATAGACTAACACAACAGGGATGGACACGACCAACCACAAATCGCCTCAAAGGGGGGCATTAAATTCGATGATTGGTAACTGTTACTAATATAAAACTCTACCAACCCCAATTGGTTATCAAAAAAACCCTTGAAATCCAACACCAAAGATCGAAACGTGTATACCTAAATCTGATTTTCCAACTCCATGTGACAATCCATTTGAGGGTGGTATATCTTGCTCAACTTGACCTATGACACCATTTCCTTTTTAAATACTTCCAAAAACTATGAGGTAAAACATGGGACCTTTTTTGAAGTAATTTTCCACAACACATTATGAATGCTGAAAGCCAATCGAATATATAATAGACCCAACACATCCACCATAGTTGAATCTCTGACTATAGTGAAATGTGATTATTTTTTTAGATAATAAATCAAAACACAAATGGGATTCCTCCCCTGAGGTGTATGAGGCCTGCCAAAAAAATTCTATGGTAATGTCATCCCAATTCCAGGTAGAAATATGTAGCATTTAAGGAAATCTGGTGGGGCCATGGGGATCTTCTTTGCCCGGATGACCTGTACAACACTGTGAACTGAAATAAAATATGTCTTGACTCATACCTGGGAAAAAAAATTACCAATGCACATCATCAAAAATCATGACCTAACAAGGATGAATGAACCAATATTATTGGTGGATATCATGTATCACCACCATCCTCCAAAACAACGAAACCCCAAAAAGACATCTAAAGGGAAAAAAGACCACTTATTGGGAAAAAACCATTCACAAGTCACCTCACCTCCATTTAGTAACTACAATAAATGATGGCACATTTAACCACTGTAATACTCCCACTAAATCAATTTCATAAGGTTTGTTTTAATGTTAGCACTAGCCATGTACATAGATACACTATGTCCCGTGGTCTCAAGATGCATTTGGGAAAAAAGATGTATCATGTTCCACTAATCATTGGATGTTTTAAACTAATTAAATGGAACATTTCTACTGTAAGAAACTGAATTCATGTTATATTTAATTAGGGTATAAAGAATATAAAAATCACAACCCTAATGATACTCAACCAAAGATGATTCCTTAAATTTAAATTGATATGGGAGAAAATGTAGGCTAAAAACATATGATATGAAGATACCAAAAATGTCCCCCAAAAAAGAAAATCAATCTATATATTAATGGAATCCATAAATTCTACTAAATAGAGATCACAATTTCGGTATTTCATTCCATTCAGTAGAGTTTTCATGAACTATAATCAACCACACTTCCATTCTACATCATCACACACCCTAGACCTTCACCTGATCAATCTCAATAGACCACATATTCCATTAAAAATTCTGAAAAGATATAAATAAGATATGTGATAAATTTATACAGAAGGTCTTCAAATGACACTTGATATTCTTGGATCCCTACAATATTTACCACTTATTGGGTATGCACCATCATGGATTAAGCATACCAAGATTAATCTCAAACAAACACTCTGTAATCCCTTAACAGGCCTAAAAATATACTGATATAAAAAAATCATCATCTATCCCATGAAATCACATCACTAAACTTATCAGTTCCCACTAAAACCCATTATCCAGAGACCACATGAACTAGAAACATCACTTTCCTAATCTATATGGTCTATATAGAAAGATTCACATAATGACGATGATTCCAAAGGGTTCCCAACACAAATATAAAATTTCTCAAATTCACCTCCTCGTTCATAGAATATACTAGGATGTCATCCATGAATACTACATAAAAAAAATCAAGTTATTGGTTGAACACCCATTTCACGAGCACTGTGAAGACCACTACATAATTTCTCAACACAATTTTTATGATGAAGTAATCCAAATTGTTTTACCATATTTTGGAAGTAGTTTTCAGAACACCCTTATCTCTAACAATGAACATTATGATACCCAGAACCAAAATCTATATATGCGAAAAAGCATTCCCCCATTAGTTGATAAAAACGTCTCGAATATGGGTAAAATGGGAATTTTTCTTGATTGGAAACTTATTTATCTTTTGGTAATGAATAAACATCCTAAGAGATACATCAGTCTTTATTGAAAATGGCACATTTGTGGACCTAGTTGAGATTCTAGGGAAAATTAATCCTTTGTATTCAAAATACTCTAATTGTACGATTAATTCCATCAACTATTTCGGTACATATAATATATATCACCCTGATGAGTTTTTCAAAATATTATCATTTAATTAATTTTAATTCTTCAATAGCTTTCATTCCATGCAATCATTTGTTAAAATAAATCATGTTAAACCCTTGGTATATAATGATCATTACAACCTAGCCATTTAGTTAGTGTGATTAAATATAACAAGCATATGTACATGCATGGTGAATTCATTGGATACCAATTGTATGGTGAAAATATAAACCAATTAAATATAAAGGAAATATTTATATTTTTATATTATTAAATTAATTGAATTACAATTAGAAAATTTAATTAATGAAATATATATCTTATATATATAATAAATATTATTTATATTTATTTAAAGTATTATTTAGTAATTTTGTGTGAAAAAACAATACTTTGTGTATAAAATCCTTATTTTTTAAAAGGGTCATTTAATAGATTTCAATTATGAAACCCTTTTAAATTAAAATTTTGACACATTAATAATTATTATATGAAAACATAAACACATATTTTGAATAGTGATATTAAGGTTCATGTTGGATAATTTTTTTATTTTCTTGTGATAAGATTCATGTTTTTATGTATAATAGAAATATTATAATTTTAAATTAAAAAACAATTCCTCAAAATAATTTGTATTGTAAAATTTTATTATTTAACAGTTTCAATTTATTAATAGAATATATTTTTATCAGTTACTATAATTATGTCATTAAAATTAAATTTTCATTTAATTAAGATGTAAAATTATTTCAATATTTTGCAATGTTTTATATTTTAAAACTTTTTTTATCCATCCAACAATGAGATTAATTTTAAATTAATTACTTAAACATATTTGTTTGGAAATTAGTGAAATTGAATCCATATTTGGAATTAGTAGGTTAATATTATGTAAATATCTATCTTTTAATGTTTGGCATTATGAATAGTAACTTCAATAATTTTTATTAATATGGTAAAAGGTTAAATCAAGTAATTATTGTAAAAATAATATTATAAAATTACCATAATATTATAAAATTACCATATGAAAAATATAATGACAGCTATACTATTTTATTTAAAGTAATGTTAATGTTTTCACCTTCAGGTTTTAATAAATATACTATTTTTAGCGTAATATTTTCTAGAATATATATTCGAATACAAGTTTATTATTCCAATTTAGGGGATTTATCTTCACTATATTATTATTATTTTAATTTTAATTGAATGATTTTTATTAAATAATAACATAACATTGATGTAGTAATTTTTTCGTTCATAGAGATAAAATTTAAATTGCAGAATTTTTTTGAAATAAATATATTTTGAGATAATTTTTACAATATAAGAATATAAAAATAAATTTAATATTTAATAAATTAAATATTCTATCTCTATGAAACAATACTTTTTTATAACCTAGATAATGAACATAATTGTGTTGCTTCTGTGATTTTTATTTTGAATAAACAGACATAAACGGTTGTGATAAGTAAGATATTTATACTTTGATAGGATCAAAATTAATATTGGGTGAATAGTAACTTACACCTATTAATTTAAACATACCTTTATTAATATTTTAATAAAACAAAAGAATATTAATCTCATTATTTAAGTATAAATAATATTTATCCACCTTATAAATGAGAGTGAATATAATAAAAATTAATAATTATGTTGTGGAATTTTTGTGAGTAATAAATATTTAATTAAAATTTTTAATTAATAAACTAATAAACTAAATTTTCATAAAATTTATCATGAAAAAAATATTTTTCTATCATATTATTTTAGAATAATTTTATGAGACCTGAGTTAATTTTTTAAAGTATAACAAATCAGTTTTAAATATGAAATATGTATTTTTCTAGTAAATAATGAATAATTAAAAAACAAATTTCATCTATTTAAGAAGTTACAATTATAAAATGGAGTAGTCATTTTTTTAATTTTAATCATCAAAAAATATTGATTGTTATTTTTTAGGATTTTTCAAAATTAAATGAATTTTTAGAGAATAACAATATACGATAATTAGTTATAAATGCTAAATACATGATTTATTGATTCATAATTAATGTATGGATGATTTTATTACACATGATTCTAACTCACATATTCTTATTACTATTTTGGGTCATAATAATCAATATTATTTCTTGTCTTGAGTGATATAAAAAAATAATGAATAAGATATTAAAAAATCACACCTATTTCCACTATAAAATACATCCATCACTCCCTCTTTAGTTCACTTCTCTTATGATTGATTCTTCTTAAATTTATTAAAAAATACACTTCCCTAGTATCCCCAAACATTCATGAGATCTTGTTCTTCCCAAGAGATCAAAACCCCTTCCCTTATGGAGGTTTTCAAGGAGGATATTTCTAGAGGCAAAATCCTCTTCCTTTATACATTTAATATCAATTTATTTTCCTTATTTTATTATACTATCCAAAAATCCTATTTAAAATTGGTCATTATAAATCTAGTATCATATATATAATTTAATTATATCATTCTAATTTAATAAAAAATATCAATATCATTACTCTCTCTCTTTTATATTTCACATACGAAATCATTTTCTAGGAGATGCCAATTTACATCTTTTATAGATGATGTTGTTTCATACATCAGTATATTCTTCAAGGATATTCATGAAACCATTTTTTTGGTTGAATAAAATTATAAAATATGTATTATATATTATTTAATGATTATATAACCATAAGTTAAACATGATATTAAATAATATATCCAAATTAGTTCTTTGGCATTGAAAACCTCTCGTAAAAATATTAACGATTATCACAAAAAGTCTTATCTATTGATTCATCCTCAAACCTAGTAACCGAAGGATATATATAACCATTTAAACTATTTTATGTTCACTAATAATTTTTAAGTTCAATTATGGAGAATTATATTTATTATGCATGAAATCCATTACGTAAAATCAAGTGGAATGATCGTGAAATCAAGAAAAACAAACACTCTAGGATGACGAATTCAATCATATAATTTATCAATATGGACATAAATGATCTTAATAAAATAATAATTAAAAAAATATATATACATATGGATCTTAATTTTTTAATTTAGGGATTTAATTTTTTTATTCAATATATTAAAGTTAAATGCAGAATACTTTCGGACATACGGTATGTGTTTTCTAGTCGAACCTCCATTTTATTTCAGTTTACTCAAATTCTCTACATAACTCAATAATATTATTAATTACTCATATTTTATCCTTGGGATTTTTTTGAATTATATATATCTATATACCAACCAGAATATTTATTTATTTTATGAGGAGTTACATGTTTCAAAAGGATTGTTCAAATATTCTTCCTGTTAAACAGTCCAATTTCAAATAAACTACTTGAATTCATTCCTATTTTAAAATAGACTATATAATATATTTTTAGATTCCATTTTTTTATTAGATCACTCATTTAATTATTAATAAAATACATTAATAAAATTTTTATTTTATATAATGATTTCTCCTAAAGAACACTTCTTTTCAATGTAATACTGTATTTACATCTATAATTAGTGACGATTTTATATGTTTATTTAAATATATTTAAAAACATTTGTTGACTCATCTGTTTAATTGGGATTAATATATTATTATATCATATACAATAGTTTTTTAATAGATTAAGATTAGTTTGACTATAGATGTGTTATCTTGATACAATTCACCATATTACTCTGAATGGTTTTTGTTTTTTTAACGATCCAGAAAAGTTATTTACATTCCATATGTTAGATTCTATATGATTGAATGTGTTGATTATGTTTCACAACATTCTAGTGAGTAATTAAATTGGAATGGTTTGTTTCAGGAGGGGGTCTTTATAGCCCCTCAGTACATCAGTAGATCTCATTAGACTAACTAGATTGGGATTTTATGCATTTATGTATGGTTATGTCACAAGGCCTTAAAAATATGGTTATGATTTCCTGTATTATGCATTTACTCATCATGAATCATTTATTTGATAGTACATGTGATTATTATACTAGAAGAATATCAATGGTTTTGTTTCGTTGTGGTATTATTGATTGAGATTTTATTCCTGCCATATTATTCTGAAATTTATTTTAATAGCATGAGTAATTTTCGTTATTCCAAATGAATTATTATTTATGATTCCCCCATTTTAATTTACCCTATAGATAATTTGAGTTCACCAATTTCTTATGGTATATTTTTATCCATGATGCGATGAAGTATATTATGAATGTCTCATATGGATAATCTAAGAGTTGTTGATGTTCCCAATAGAATTTATATGTTGTATTTAATTTCATGTTTTAATGGTAAACTTATGTATATATCCGGTCTTCTAGAACTACTAAAATATCTAGTGCATTAGCATACAAATTTCATGTAAGTATGGAAATGTAATAAAATAATTCACCGGCTCCATGCAACTAGTACCTGGTCGTTACAGTTGGTATCAAAGGAAGTCTAGTTGAAATCATTGAAACCAGATTTAGAAAATGTAGATTAGTGAACAAACCCTAATATAGTATTTGAGGGTAATATTTTGAGAACATCCTCAAATTTTGGTAATAAATAGATCATGTGGGTATTCATTGAAAATACATCCATGTATAGATACTACATGTGTACGTGGATCTAGCACAGATGTTCCATGGAGCAACAAATCTTAAAAGGTGTTCTGTGATTCCCTTTGGGTAACATGCTACATGACAACATGCATTACTATGCACCTAGATTGAAAATCTCAGTAGATATAATTATGATAATTCACATTTTCATTACAAACCATTATGATGGTTTTTAATGAAAATATGTCATAAAAGAAATGGTTTTTATTATTATGAGATAATCTATGCATAGGATATCAATATTTGTTATGAATTTTCTATGTTGAGATTATATATTATGAATCATTACCAAATCTAGTGTGTCACATTATTTAGAAATCGAACCTAGTTGATGTAATTCAAACATCATGAACATGTGTATCCGATATAGGGGAACAAAGAGAACAGACCCAATCATTTAAATGGACTATAAACCCTTTCATGGTAGATATGAGGAAAACATTCCTATAGAATATATTTCTCATTTTGTGTAATAATGAATGGTAGAAGGTTTCCATAGAAGTTTGTCATCTATAAAGAGATAATGATCAATGGAGGTCATTAATTCAAAAAACAAAGGAGGAGGAAGATATTTAAAGTAAGGAATGGATGTATTTTAATGAAATATTCATAGAAAAATAAATCCCTTGTGAACATTGATATGATATGGAAAGGAAGTTTCTGAATCTGAAGAAAAAAAGAGAATGATAATGTTGCAAATTATGAAGCTAACACCACAAGGTTGTAAAGGGATACTACAGACTACATACGTAATCAAATGATAAATATTGATCGATTCATTGATGGTTAAAAACCATTGCTCAAAATGGGACTGTTCTCCCATAATTTCTCATCATATGAAAATATAGACTCTTGTTCTATCAAGATTGAAAATGAATTTTCTAAGTCTTATGAATTTAAAGGATTGAAATAGAAAAAGTGGGTTCCTGGAAGCATTTAAAAAGGCCCTAATTAAATAGGGAAGAAAGGAAGTGTTGACTTTCAAACCTACTATAATTATGGGAAGAAACACCCTAGCACTAGTATGAAGGGAATGTGAGTCTATTTCTAGTGTGGATAAAAGTTCAAAAATACCTTAATTTCATGGGGATTAATGAATCTAACAATGTTCAATGCTATACTTTTAATGAGATAGTACATTATAACATGAAAATTTTAAGTCCCCAGGAAATATTCACCATAGAAGGCCAGGGGAGAAAGGATAAGCTTAGGTAGTCATAACAACTAAGGCTAAAGATCCTATTGATATCGTGGCAGGAACATTAAATATTTCCTTGAACATATCCAATGGTTAATTTTATTATGGATCATCACATTCTTTTATATATTCCCAAATTTTTCATCAAAATTAAACATTTAAAATTATATTTAATAAAGGATATGTTAGTAATAACTCCAAAAGAAAGTGTCGTCGCAGCCAAGATATGTCAATTAATCCCTGAAATGTCACATAAACATCCTTTAGTTTCTGACATTATGGTCATATCTATGATTGAATTTGATATATTTATTGGTATGAATTTTCAATTAAATTATTGTGAAAAAATATATTTCATGAAGTAGGATGTTAAAATTGTGTAGAATGACCTAGAGTCGCTTATCATTAGAGCAGGAACCCATCAACTAATTCTTATCTAGGTCAACCCCCAATAGCTCTACTGAGTGCAATTCATTAAGAGGATGAGAACAGAAGAAATATGGAGGATGAAAGAAATATTAAAATTGATGACATTCATATTTTTCAAGAATATATATATGTTTTTTCCATGTATTTACATAGGATTTTGTGTTCTCTATTGATTTAATTCATGTAATGAGACTTATATTAATGTCTCCTTATAGAATGGCCACTAGGGAGTTTGTAGAACTAATTAAATAAATAGAATATTCTGGTGATAAAATATTTACCCGCCCTAGTGTTTCTGCATGAGAAGATCATGTTCTTTTCATTAATAATAATAATGGATCGATGAGTTTGTGCATTGACTAGAGAGAGATCAATGCTATTATGATAAATAAAAAGTATCATCTTCCTCGCATCGATGATTTATTTTACCAACTTTTCAGAGCCCAATTTTTTTGAAGATTGACTTTTGATATGGATATCACCAGTTTCATTTATGTTATGAAGGTATTCTAATTAAATCATTTAAGAAGTAGGTATGGGAATTATTATTATACATTAATGCCTTTTAGACTAACAAATGCACCATATGTTTTCATAGGTATAATTAAAATAATTTTCAAGGAATATCATGATGAAATTGTTGTGGTATTTGTTGATGATTTATTGGTACACTCCAAAAGATATGAAGATCATGATAATAACTTTCATATTATTCAAAAAAATAAATGAAATGATTTATATGGGAAGTTTAAAAATTTTGAATGTTTACTTCAATGTGTTTCTTTAATTGGCCATATTGTCTCTAAGGATGGAATCTCAGTAGATCCTATGAAAAAAAGAGGTTTAGGAATGGACTACACTAATGAATATAACTATAGTACATAGTCTTATTAGTTTAGAAGGATATTATTAGAATTTCATACAGAATTCACCCAGTTAGCTATCTCGATGACCAATATTACTTATAATTGGGTTATGTATGTATGGAAAAATGAGTGTGAAGAATTTATTGAATTTTTGAATAGAAGATTAGTGAATTCTCTAATCCTGACACAACCATCACGAAATGGTGGATTAATTATCTATAGTGATGCATATAGGAATGGACATGGTTGTGTACTTATTAATAATGATAGTTTTATTGCATATGTATTAAGGTAGTTAAGAATTCATGAAACGAAACATCTAACTCATGATCTTGATTAACAATATGTTATCTTTACTTGGATGATATGGAGATTCTATCTATATGGTGAAAAATGTGAGATATACAAGGATCAAAAGATTTTAAAATATATCTTCAGAAGTAAATATATAAATAAATATAAGTCATAGAATATGGCTTGATCTACTCAAGGATTACGCTTGTTCCACATAATACCCCTTCGAAAAGACAAATAAGGTAGCTGACGTATTAAGGAGGAAGGGTTATGGAGATCTAGGAAAAGAGAATTTAGAAGGATCCAATGTATATGGATTCAGCATGATCAGATTTGGGAGTTATCATAGAAGGTTAAACATAACTGATTTTTCAATTGGTTACCCAACAAGATTTATTATAAATGATTAAAATATATCTTCTGGATGATGAGAATATTCAAAAGAAATTAATTTTTTAATGATGGAATGCTTTCACATGTGTGAGGATGGAATTCTGATATTTTTAAAGATGAATTGTTTTCCCTCTATATATGTGATAAAAACGGAGTTATTGGATTTTTCCAATAGTTTAAATTTCTCTATACACCTTCGTATAACGAATATTTTTAGAGATTTGAGGAAAAACATTGGGTGGGATATCATTTAGTGGGAAATTGTGGATTATGTATAGAGATGTTTATCAAGTCAACAAGTTAATGTAAAAGAGACAACATCCTAGGGGCATCATGCAACCTATTCCTATTATTACATGGACATCGTAAGAAATTATTGTGGATTTTTTCATCATATTACCTTAAACTCCATGAATGAATTCTGTGATATGGGTAATTTTTTATCAACTCACCGAATCTACACAATTCCTCGCTATAATGGAGTATTTTCCACTAGAGAAACTTATTCAAATATATCTTAATGATGTTGTAAGACTTCATGAGGATCCTACCACAATTTTTTCTGATCATGATCCACAATTTACATGGAAATTTTTGAAAAGTGTTTAGAATTATTTGGATACAGAACTTCGATTGAGTACATCTTATCACCCTCAAACTAATATGTAGTCAAAAAGGATGATCCAAACATTAGAATACATGTTGTGATCATGATCATATAATTTTCAGTGTATGAGAGATCATTATTTACACTTAGTGGAGTTTTAGAAAAATAATAGTTTCAATTCAAGTATTCAAATGGCACCATATGAGGCATTGTATGGAACGATATGTCATAAACCAACATGTTGGGATGAAGTTGGGGAAAGAATGCTTGCAGGCCTAGAGCTTGTGGAGAAAAAAAAAACAGCACAGGTAAATAATATTCAAACCCATGTTAAAGCATCCCAAAAAAGGAATAAAAGTTGTGCTGATAATCGAAGGAAGGATTTGGTATTTCAATTTAGATATCACATTTTATTAAAAGTATCTCTATGAAATGGTGTTATAAGATTTGGAATGAATGAAAAACTGAGTCCAATGTACATTAACCCTTTTTAAATCAGATAGATAATTGGATCCATGGATTATCATTTAAAAATTATTCCTATCCATTTTAAGGTACACAATTTGTTCCATGTCTCATTGTTGAGAAATTACATGCATGAGCAAACATATGTACTCAATTATGAAGATATAGTATTGGAACCTGACTTATATTACTGTGAAGAGTCTATCTAGATTTTGGACATAAAAGAATATTTGTTGAGGAATCACATGACATGAATGGAAATGGTAATCTGAAAAAATCATATAATTGAAGAAGAAACATATGAGCCTGAAGAACTTATGATAATAAACGACCCAAATATTTTTATGAGGTAACATTCAGGAATTTTTTTGTTGAAATTTTTGTAATAGGGGGGGGATGTAAACCCCGATAAAATTATAAATAAATTTAATATTTAGTGCTTGAAATACAGAGTCTCTAAGAATGAAAACTTTTTTAGAACCGAGCAATGGAACATAATTCTTTAGCATCTATTATTAGAATTTTGTAAAAAATGGCATACATGGTTGCGATCAGTAAGATATTTAGTGACTAATATGATCAACATAAATTATTTTTATATATTAACATACTTTTATGAATAATAATATACACTTATAAATAGTAATATAACCCTTATGAATAGTAGTTTCACCATGTAAGTGTACAAAAAAATTTCCACCTTATAAATTAGAGTGAATATTTTGAAAATATAATAATAAAGAGTCGGCATGTTTGTGAGTAATAATTATTTTATTAAAATTTTAAATGAATAAATGAATAAAATTTATTTTCATAAAATCTATTCCTATATAAATATATTTTTATCCAATTATTTTTGGATAATTTTATGAGAACTCAGTTAATTTTTAATGTATTATAAAATCAGTTTTAAATTTAAAATATGTACTTATTAGGTAAATAATGATTTTATTTAAAAAATAAACTTCCCCATTTTTGAAAATAAAATTGATAAAATGGATTCCATTTTTTAATTCTACATGTTAAAAAATTGTTGTGGTGAATTTTTTGGATTTTTCTAAATACATGAATTTATAGTGAATTGTAAAATATGATAATTAAAGATAAATACTAAATACATGATTTACTGAGACATAGGTGATGTATTGATGATGTAACCGAACATTGATCAAATTAACATGCTCTTATTTTGGTTTTAGCCACATGTATCAACACCATTTCTTATCTTCAGAAAAATAATAAAAAAATGAATAAAATATTAAAAAATCACACATATCCTCCAAAATAAAATCCACCCACCACTCCATGTTCACTTGACATCAATAAGCCATGAATCATTCCAATGTTATTCCCAATTAAAATAACCTATTATCCCCACACATCCACAAGTCCTTGTTATTTGCAAATGACCAAAACCCCTTCCCTTATGGAGGTTAATAAGGAGGATATTTCAAGAGGTAAAATCCTATTCCTTTTTCCATTTAATTTCTTTTTTAAGTTCAATATTTTACGATTCAATGTTAAAATACTATATCAAATTGATCTCTATAACTCTAGAATAATAAATATACTATAATTATATCTTGATAAATTAATACCCCATATCAATATCCTTACCTTTTCTCTTTAATTATTTAAATTATATCATTGTCCGAGAGGTGCCATGTTACAACAATCATAGGCGGTGATGTTTAATTATTAAATTTCATCAACAAGGATAGTCATGAAACCATTTTTATGGAATAAAGAAATTCTAAAATTTATATTCAATCGTATGAAATAATTATGGAACCATTATTTAAATATAATTTTAAATAATAGGATAAAACAATTTGTTTATGATCGAAAAACAATCGTATAAATCTAAACGATTATCACCACGTGCCTTATCTATTGATTCATCATCATAATATGTAACCAGAGGATATAAATATATATATATATCTCCATTTAAAATCCAATAAGTTCATTAATAATTTATAAGTACAGTTCTGGAGAATTATATCCATTCTATATGTAATCCATTACTTATAATCAAGTAGATCGATCACCAAATCAAAAAAAAATGAACACTCCAAAATTACAGAATTCAATATTAAAACACATCAATAAATACATAAATGAACTTAATAAATCAATAATGAATAAAATATTTGTATATAATGTTCATAATTAGTTAATTAATGGATTAAATTTTATTATCTAGGACATGAAGATCAACTCCATAATACATTACGACATATGTTTCTGGTTTTCTACTCGAACCTTCATTTTCATTTGGGTTACTCTTATTCTCTACATCATTAAATAAAATAATTAATTATATTTATGATCTCATAATGAATTTTGTTTAATGTTTTATATATATTTACCAAATATATTCCTTCTTTCTTTTATAGGGAGTTACATGTTTTAAAAGGATATTTCAAAAACTATTCTCGATAAACAAACATGTTTCAAATGAACTACTCAAATTCATACCGTTTTACAAATTCACTATATAATCTATTTTTTGGAATTATTATTTTTATAAAATATCTTCCTTTTCTATGAAAATATTATGTTAATTTAATTTTGTTTTTATGAGAATATTTATCTAATAGATCTCTACTTTTCAAAGTAAAAGAGTATTTATCCCAAGAATTACTCAATTATTTTATATGAGTATATTCATATATCTCAAAACACTTGGTGATTATTACATTTATATATGATTTATATTTTATTATATAATCTGACATATTATATTGAATTTTACGTGATTAGTTTGAATATGGATGTATTATCCTGAAATCATTCACCAAATTATTATGATTGGATAATATTTATGTATAATTATTGGTGAAAGGTATTTACATTCTAAATTTTATTTTCAATATAACTATATATGTTTATTATGTCTCACCCCTTTCTTAGTATGTTTTAGGTGGGACCCACTATATTACCTCTACGCATCAGTAGGTCTCTTGAGACAAAATAGTTTTTGTTTTTTCCAAATAATGTGTGGTTTGGGCATGAGGTTGTGACAGTATAGTTTTGATGTCCAACATTATGAATTCCATCATTATGAATCTAGTATTTTATAATGCTTATGATTATTCCACTAGTAAAATATCCATGGTTATGTTTTATTGTGCCATTATTGAATCATCTTGTATTAATAACCTAATATGCTCAAGTTTATTTTAATGTCATGTCTAATTTTAGTTATTCATCATGACTTATTATTAATGTTTCCTCTATTTTACATACTCATGTTGAGCATCTGAGCTCACTCCTTTCATATGTTTTATTTTTTCTCCAAGATGTGAAGAAATGTATTATGAATGACTTACAAGGGTAATATGAGATTTATAGATGTTCATAATGTAATTTAGATGTTTTATTTCATTTCAAATTGTAATTTTGAACTTATGTATGTATCTTGTGTTCCAAAACCTCTAAACTATTCAGTCCTTCGGGATAATTCTTTTTTTTAATCATCCCAATGTATTAAAATAATTACCCGACCCCAGTAAATTAGGGTAAGGGCATTACATTATTAATATATCCAAAAACTTTAATTGAAAAACATGACCAATTATGAATATAATCAAATATTTGTTTGAAAGCTAAATTTTTTTATTTAAATTTTTAAAAATAAATAAATTGAATAGTGTCAAAATAGAAACTATTGACTGTTTATGAAAATAAGGTATTATTAAATAACATATAAATCATAATTATTTTTAAAATATATATAATAATTAAGATAAGGTCTACTGTGCTTTAAATTATTTATTTATGGTAAATGTTTCACAAAATACGTTAATATTTTAACCTTTTAGTATGGACATATTTGTTACTTTGTTAAAAATTAACTGGATTAACTAAGTGTTAATTAATATGATAATGGTTAAATTGAAAGAAAAATTAGTATAAATTTTTTTTATGAGATTACAACCTTATCATTCTCATCTTCTAAATTATGGATTTTTGGATGTTTTTAAAAGGGGTGTGATTTTATTATAAATTAATTTTTTTGTGTTTCCAAAAGATCCCCTCACCTCAATTATAAAAGGTAACCTCCTCCCTTATTGATTCACATCAGTTTGATCTCTCATGATCATCCAAACCATAATAAATTTTCTTCTAAACTTCCCTAGTAACATTATATATGTTCTAGTCTTCTCCAAAGACCAACCCTAGTGATTTAAGAGGAGATATAGAGGGATATAATTAAAGAAAAATCCATTCCCTATGCAGATTCATTCATTTTTTTTCTTCATATACATCCTCTTCATGATTGGTTTCTATTATTAATTATTGACTCCAATATCAATTTTATAAGGATATGTTATTGTGATTATGGAAAATACATATTCAACCTTCTATTGACCATACACAAACAGAAATCACAACGTGTGCATACAAACGACCAACCCTCTCCAAGTCATGGTGTAATCACTTTTTCAAAAACCCATTACATAAATGGATATAATGATTGTAATAATACCTATATATGATTATTATAAAATTATTTGGATTCTAGAACAAAATATATACCATCCACTTCCATACCATTTCACAATTATGGGGATGATATTATAGCCCTTACATATGATTAACCTACCGTCTCCACAATGTGATGTTATTAATTCTACATAATATCCATTAAAAACTAATTATATAAATATATATAATGAATAAAAATAATATATATAATTTTAATTTAACTTTGGAATGATAGAATTATGACTTTAGAAGGAGAACCCGAACTTATTCAATAAACAATGCACCAGAAAATGAAACAGTAACTAACCAAATAAAGGGTAATAATGAATTTTTTTAAAACATGTCTGATAGTATTATTATAGATGATATCATGAAAATGACTATGATTATAGAACAATTCATTAAAAATTTTAAATCATTGTATAGGCGGTTCAGATACATAATAGGATATTAATCCTAAGGTAAGGGATAATTTCACAATCTCTTTACTATCTGAGATTTTTCATATGAAATTATTTATTTGGGTAATATTTTCTCCCATATCAATTGTTTCTAACTATGTATTACAAAATATTGTTTCTATTCTTCTATAATTTTTAATGTAAATTTTACCCATTGGTGAATTTATATTAAATGGTATAAAATGAATCTTTTTTCATCTTTGATATGAATCACTTTTTGACTTTACATCAAAAGTATGAGTAGAACCATTTATTTTAACTTATATGGAATGACTATACTATTAAATCTTTATAAGACCATATTTATATGTACCTTGTTTTCCAATATTTCAATTTAATTTTCCATTCAGTTATTTTCTTTTAAAATTCAATAACATTTTGAGAAAAGAAAAATTTTATGAATAATAAATGATATTTTCCTTATGAATTAAATTAAATTATTCTATCGAAATTATTTCCCATTTATGACTATATTCTTTAATAGTTCTATGTTTCATGTATGTTATCACTATTATTCATATTGATTGATTATGTTTTCATAGAACTATATTTATGAACTCAGTTTTTTTACAAGGATTATGTTATGATGGAATGATGTTTAAGAAATCCATTTTATTTATTGGTTTATTCTATGACGAATGATTTGTGTTTTTTTGGAACAACTAATAACAATTTCATTTTTGTATGAAAAACTGAAACATGAATTGGTCACCAAATTCATTCCTTTAAGAAATTTATTAAAATGAGAACACTCTAGTACAAAATCAGGGTGTGACAAGCCCACACTGTCATGTTATTAAGGGAAATACAATCTTGAGACACACAATAGAAACTAATGGAAGTACAAAGTTCAACAATATTATCTACACCAACTTTCTTCATCCTAGAGGAAGCCGCACTATGGAAGCATCTCTATTATCACTTGAACCCCTTGAAAGCATAGATAAATATATAATATAATTTTATGAAAAGAAAAAAGTGCATGAATTTGACATGAGTGATGTCAAACAAGATGATTAAGAGAAGAACTTCAGTAATGGTGCATGAAGAGAAGTAAATAAGGACAAATACTCTATAAGACATGTCACTTGATTATATAAGTAAGTATGATTTCATTGTGAGATGGTAAATACCTATATCTCAATACAATGTATTGGGAAATGATTTATATCTCATGAGATAGATATGGATGGAATGGAAAATGATATCAGTTCAGTAATATAGGGCATGAATGACGACTAAACTCAGTTTTGTAATGGACCTTTCCACTATTATGGCCTTGGAAATTATCTTTGACTAATATGAAATTATTTTCTATGCTTATGTGTATGCCGAAAATTTTGTTATCTTATTTTATTTCTCTTTGTACTACATTAATTTATTCTAATGAAATTTTAGAATTTTTCACATTACATGATATCATGTTCATCCGAATACAGGATAAGAATTTCAACTGTTATGTTCAAATGTCATATGACTATGATATGATTTATTTCCCCCTTGTTTACCCTTACTAAGAATATAAACTCATGCTTTAATATGTTTCTTTTCACAAAGTAATGAAAAAGTGTATTATTTATGATATTTCAAAATGGTTAATGTTATGAAAAAATAAGAGGGAGATAATGTAGATGTCATATGAACAAAGTGTTCATATTTCCATGTTTTTAAATACAAAAAGCCTATATGGTACTAGAATGGTTTTATTTCCATTTTTAATGAATATTATTCATTTTTAATGTAATATCTATGTTTAATATTGTATGTTTCACAATAGTTTCTACTACAAGAAAGGTAATAGTTCTCGTTTGGAAACTATGATGAGAAATCCTTAATATGAACCCTATGTATGTGTCGAATTATAGGATACAATCCTAGTTTTTTTATAAATGGTCAGTAATAACCTAGTATAAAACATAAAGTTTCAAAAATCTAAATTTTATTCTAAATTATGTGGTTTTATTATTATGATTAATGTTTCTCACACTATGATTCTGAGTTTTAGTCAATGGATGGATCATAATGGAATTATGTTAATGCTGACTATGAGGGGAAATGAGATGATTATACTCCTAAGAAATTGATTTTTATGAGAGTTGGAATGAAAAATTGTAATGATAATATCACTCAAAATTATCATGATATGAATCGTGTAAATCTAAAAAACTAATAAAGGGGGGGAACAAATTTTTTTTTTGAGTACATCATGATGTATCATCCTCCTTCTTACAGCTGTTATTGATATACATTTATAGTAGAGCAATGGATCAGTACAACTGAAAAGATATTTTTAAATCTACAATTTTCAGAACATGATAAAGTCAACTTATTAGTCTGTTGTTTTGATGGTGAAGTTGATCAATGGTGGAAAATTGTCATGAATATGTGGAAAAGAGTTGAAAATGAATCCATGAAATTGGATGAGTTAAAGAACATATTTTTGAATAATGACATTACATGTATTCTTCGACCTAGGATAAAGATAATGTTCCTTGAGCTTATGAAAATGAAAAATTAATCTATTGTTACCTATGAAGAAAATTTTATAGGACAAGAATGGTAAACATCGGAAATTAATGTCCAATCTAGGAGTAAAATTAAGTGGTTATTTAATGGCTTAAAGAAATCTCTATAAAGTCCATTCTCCATAATGAAATTTACTATCTATGAGGAATATTTTGATGTTATATCAAAGTTGGGATAGAGATTTGAGTAACCCATAATTCTTATGTGTTTGATAATAAGAGAAAAATGGAGTTCAATGGAAATTATAAACACCACACTATAAATGAGATTAGTTTTCCCTTATGATAAAATTATTCAATGAAACATTGAGAAAATATTCATAAAGGTAATATATAATGTTATATGTCTGATAGAGAATGTCATCAGATATTTTATTACTGATGTTATGCGAACAATATGTGTAATGATGAGAATAGAGGAATGGATACACAAAATGCACCTATTGCATATCAATGTTACTAGTGGAAGGAAATTGGAAATTATTACAACCAATTCCATAATATAATTATTATCAATGATGATCAAAATTAGCATACTCTTATGGAAATAGGCAAAGACAAGTCACATGAAATTACTATTGGTGATGTGGAGTACGATAATGAAGTTGTAAAAGGTGTACCGACCTTCTAATCTAGCGAATCAAATGTTTTATTCAATTTTGGATCTACTACTATTTTATTTATGAATAATTATATAAGGGTATATATTTATTGCCATAGAAATTAGATATTTTGTTACCTACGAAAACACTTAATGTCACAACAGTCACATCAAATGTTTATGATTCTTCTCTAGTGGATGTTTGGGGAAAGTGCTTCCTAAAAACATTGTGATCGTTCCTATAGTGTAATTTCATGTGATTCATGGAATATATTAGATATATATATATATGGATCTCATATCAATATCCACGAAAGGGATGTCTGATGACATAGTCCAGATCAATCTATGATCATCCATCAATGAAAGGATGATTATGTCCTTCCATTAGAAATTTTTTCAATCCTATTGGTCTTGCTTCCTACAAAGGATGATTATCTATCATAAATTTTTGTGGATAAAATCACCATTAAGAATAATATTTTTTATAGGGGTTTGATTATGTATTTATGGAATAATTTACATGTATTCCACCCAATAGTGAGGTTGTGTTTTCAAGTGAACTCATTTCCGGTGCTATGAATTTTTTAAGGAGGCCTTATGAAATGGCTCCAATTGAGTTGTTGGAATTGAAGAAGTAACGCATTGAGAATTTTGAAAAGGGATTAATACACAATATGGGAACCAACTCAGTGAGAAACTCATATTTTTTGATAAGAAGAATAATGTATCAATGAAACTCTATGTTTATTATTGAGAAATGAACATGATCATTATCAGGATTAAATATCTACTTCTCTGCATTGACGACTTATTCAATCAACAATGTGAGCCATAGTAATTTTCCAAGACTGATCTTCATTCAGGATATCATCAATTATGTGTCAATAAAGAGGATATACAATAAATTTAATTTTGTATAGGGTATAGAAACTATGAATTTATAGTGATTCTTTTTGGTCTTACTGATACCCCTGCTATCATCACGGATATAATGAATATAGTCTTTAGAGACTATATTGATTAGTTTGTGGTAGTCTTTACAAACTATATTATTTTGTATTCAAATAGAAATGATGAGCGTAAATATCACATTATAATTTTACTATTGATCCTGAGAAAGGTGATGGATTTTGAAGAAATTACCAAGTGTGAATTTTGTCTTTAAAATGATTCAATTTTGGTGAAAATAAGCTAAAGAGTGGGGATATCTATGGATCCACCAAAAACATATGCAATTCAATGTTTACCTAGACTGAAAATAGTGGCTAATATCTGATGTATTCATGGTTTGTCTAGAAATTATCAACATTTTTTCAATGATTTTTCACCACTATCTAATCCACTCACCATGTTGAATCAGAAAGGATTCACGTTCATTTTGATGGAGGAATGTGAAAAGAATTTCAAAGTGCTAAAAGGAAGAATATACAATGAACCTATGCTCATACTACCTTTTAGTGAATAATTTTTTATGATATATGGTGATTCATCAAAGAAGGTGATGTGATATGTCCTCAAGAAAAATGATATGGTGATAGCTTATGAATTACGAAAATTGAAAATCCATTATCAAAATCACCCCAATAATGATTTTTAGTTACATATGGTATTATTTTCGTTACAGATATAGAAGAATTATCTTTATAGTGAATACTGCCATATTTACAATGATCATAAAAGATTAAACTATATTTTCACACAACAGAAGATGAATATGTACCAAATAAGTTGGTTAGAGTGGATTAATGATTACGAATTCCAGACACATTACTACCTTGGGAAAGCAATCATTGAGGATAATTATTTGAGTCAAAAAAAAATGTTAGCATATCAGGAATAAATATCACAAAAGATCCAATATTTAAGGATTTTCAAAGGATAGATATTGAAATTTTAAATAATGTGGATAAATCTTATATTTATCAAGTGAATGATTAACTATATATTCAAGTGACGATTAAGGTTGTGTAAAATTAATATGTGTAGAAACAATAGAAGGTGAAAAATGTTTGTAAATTCCACCATGATTGTGATAAAATATTATGGTTTAGGAACCGGTCCGATTTCTACCATTAACAAAATTAAATAAGCTATTGGATGAGACTTATAGTTCTTCATTATATATTCAACATGGAATCACAAAAATGTATTGAGAACTAAAATATTATTTTTGGGTGGATGAAATCCAAAGATATTTTGTTGAATATGTATCTCGGTTCATGGTGATTTAGAAAATTTAGGATGAGAGAAAAAAGGCTAATGGAATGTTACAACAATTACCTGAGCTAGAATGGAAGTGGGATAACATCACTATGGACTTTGTCGCTGGAATTCCCAAGAAATCAAGAGTCTATAATTCTATATGGGTTATAGTTGTTCTTTATTTGAGGTCGACGCACATTATTACTATTATAGAGGATTTTTATCATGGTCATAATGCTAGAATATATAGAAATAAGTTGTAAGATTTCATGAATTACCACATTCATTTATATCTGTATGGGATTCGAGGATTTCCTAGATGTTATGGATAAGACTTTAGTAAGCTCTAGATATAGAGTTAAGAAAAATGGTCTTCCTAAGAAGAAAACTAAAACAGTAGAATACATGCTGTGATCCTTCTCTATAGATTTTAATGGTGGTTAGGATCAACACATACCATTGGTTTCATTTTATTACAATAATATTTTTCACTCTAATATTCAAATGGATATTTAAGTAGCCCTCTATAGAATTATGTGTAGAACTCCAACTTTCTAGATTGACGTTTGAGAAATAAAGCTATTAGAAACTAATGTTGTTTATGAAATTATAAGAAAGGTTAAATCAATTCAACAACACATAAGAGTATCTCATATACAACAAAAAAATTATGCTGAAAACCAACGATAAGACCTAAAGATCGAAGTGGGTGACATGGTGATTCTATAAATATCTCCCTGGAAGAGAGAAATAAGACTTGGAAATAAGGGAAAGATAATCACTATGTCTATTAGTCCTTATGAAAATATACATTGTGTTGAGAGGTTAGATTATATATTGGCTCTTCCCCCAATTATCTCTCAAGTTCATGATGTCTTCCATGTATCTATAATGATAAAATAAATACATGATTATTAACATGTTCTAAACATAGAAGTCGTAACACTAGAGTAAAACCCTTCTTATGAAGATCAATAGATAGGGATTATGGATCATATTGAAAATGTACTAGGAAACAAGACCACTATCTTGGTTAATGTGTTATAGAAGAACCAAAAATTAGTGAAATCTATGTGGAAACATTAGGATACGATGAGGTAGATATATCAACATTCTTCTATATCCTTGTTAATAATTTTTATGTATAAATTTAGTTTAAGTGGGGCAGAATATAACACACATATATTTTTATCAAATATCATCTTTAAATAATTTTAATTCTTCATTAGCTTCCATTACAAACAATATTGAGTTTAAACGAACTACTAGATGACCTTGGTAGATAATGACCATTATAACATAGTTTTTAAGTTAGTGAGAATAAATATAACTAATATATGAAAATTTATGCTGAATTATTTGGCTACAAATTATTGATTGAAAATATAAACCAAATAAAACGAAAAGAAAATATTATTTTTATTAATAAATTATTTTAATTTATATTACTAAATGAGATTAAGGAAATATATATGATTTATATTTATTAAAATATTTTTGATATTCATGAAATAAATATTTTATTCCTTGGGTATGAAAATTTTTTATTTTTGTATGAAAATATATATTTTTCAAAAGGGAAATTTTAACTCTATTTAATGGAGAACCAATTTTAAATTAATATTTTGACATATTAATAATTTTAATAACAAAATATAAAACTTTTATTTTGAATCGGCGTATAAAAATTTACATTGGATGAATTTTGGATATTTGATCTCATAACATTCATGTTTTTATGAATAGTAAAAATATACAAAATTTTTATTAAAAAAAATTTTTCATTGAAAATATTTATATAGATATATTATATTATTAAATAGTTTTAAATAATGAAATTAATATATTTTTAAAAAATAATATAATTTAGTTCATTGACATTATTTTTATATTTAATATACAAATAAAATCATTTCAATCTTTTGCAATGTATTAACTTTTAAAACCTATTTCTTATTCCGAAAATGATATTAATTTTAAATTAATTATTTTATCTTCTATTTTTTGAATATTGAAAAATATATTTTAGATTTGGAATAAATAGTTCTAATTTTTATAAATATTTTTCCTTTATTTTCAGTTATTATGAATAGTAACCCCCGTAATTTTTATCAATACATTAAAAGGGTAAATTTGGTAAATAAGAGTAAAAATAATATTATAAAATTACACTAACACTTGTCCTAATATAATTGGATGAGTTATTTTCCACCTAAATCATCATTAGGTCGAAATGATATCCTTTGGAAGCCACTTAGAATATATTAGGACTTTTAATTTATATTATATACTCAAAATCTTAATATGTTTCACATAAATTTCAATGACTATAAAACTTTTAATATAAGGTTATAAAAATGATAAATTTGATTAAAAATACGCATTTGAAATCCAAAATTATTTTATTTATCTTCATAATTATTTTATAACATTTTAGTAAATAAATATTTACTTTGATGACTTACACATTAATGATGACGAAATTATTTAATCGGTGATATATCAATAAAATAATATGATAAAAATGATAATAAAATTAAAAGATCAAAAAATGTGAACAAATATTATTGGTCAAGTATGTCTCTACAATAATCCAAAAAAATTTAGTTATTGACCATTTTGAGACATATGTACAATATTATAACAGTTATAATATTTCAGTTTATGCAATGTTAATGTTTTCATATTCATGTTTTTAAAAATATATCATTTTTTATGTTAGATTTTTTAAAATATATGTTTTACTATAAGTGTTATATTTAAATATAAGGGATTTATTTAATTCATAGTATTTTATTTTTATGTTTTATTCAAAAAATAAGTATAGTAAATAATTAAAAAAAATTGATGTTTTAATTATTTTATTATTGGAGATCAATGAAAAATTGTTACTAAAAATATTAAAATAAATTCTATTTTCAAATAACAAATTTACTCAATATTTTTTATAGATTTCATTGACCTCTAAATAATATAATAAAATATTTTATTCTATGTGAACTTATTAACGTTATATTTTTATATATCAGTGACTTTCATAGTGTGAAAATAGACACTATACACAATTTATCAATATAATGTTTTATTAAATTACAGAAAAATAAAAATAAAAGTAAAATTTAGATAATAATTATTATATGTTATAAAATTTATTAATTATTAATTAATATTCTAATTTACATAAAATATTTAAATTTTTTAGAATTTTAATATTGAAATATTTGTTATCTTAGATAAAAAATAAATAGAATAACTATGTGTTAACTAAAATTACATGGTTTAAAATGATAGAAAAATGTGTCACATATTTATTTTATGATTATACTAAAACATTAACTATTATCATACTCTAAATTAAAGGATTTTGGATGTTTTTTAATCTGGTTTTATTTTATTATAAATTAATATTTTTGGAGTTTCCAAAATTTCCCTCACCTTAATTATAAATGGGAACTTCCCCCTTCACTTATTCACAACACTTTGAGAATTCAAGCTCTTCCATGCCTTATCGATTTGAAATTTTAACTTCCCAAGTCACATTTTAGAGGTTTTGGTATTCTCCAATGTCCAACCCAAGACCATTAAGATGTGATTTAGAAGGACCTTGTTAAAGAAGATATAATCTCCTCTATCAATTCTTCCACACTTGTTTCTTCATAAACTTCCTATTCATGAGTTTTTTACATTATTTAGTAATAACTAATGTATCACTTATATACTAATATTTTAATATTTTTACGGAATATCCATATTCCACCTTCAATCTATTCAACAAAAGACGAAATCACCACACATGCATATATATAGATTAGTGTCTCAACGTTGTTGTGTAATCTATTTTTCCCCACCACCAGACATGAATGGGTAATATGATTAACATAATTCTTATATATGATTATTATAAGATGATATTGATTGTATAAAAAAAAATATATACTATCCAATTCCATACCATTTCACAAATATGGGAATGATATCGTCTCTAGTATGTACGTAAAACCTATCATCTCCTTGACATAATGTGATTCATTATATGTTATATACATTAATGAAAGATTATATAAATTTATAGGTTGAATAAGAATGACATATATTATGTAAATATCATTTTTCAATGATATAATTATGACTTAATAAGGATAACTAGATGATATTCAAAAGAATGCATAAGAAAATGAAGCATTTACTACTCGAAGAACAGGTAATAAGGAAATGTTGTTAATAGATGGATGATAGTATCAATATATATGATATGAAAAATTTAAATTTGATTCTGTAGTAAGTCAATGAAATTATTTAAATCATTTTACATGATGTTAAGATACATAAAATGGATATCAGCCCTATGGTAAGGTATAATTTCACAACATTATTATTATCTGAGATTGTTTATACATACAAATTTGTTGGGGTATATTTACACACCACGTCCATTTATCCAAATTATGTATTCCAAAATATTCTTTTCAATATTCTATAATTTTTGAAATTCAATTTTACCTATTTGATATATATTATTAAATCGTATGAAAGGAGTATTTTATAGTCTTCAATACAAGGTACATTTTTACTTTCCAACAAAAGTATGAGAAAAATATTTTATTTTAACTTATATAAAATGAACATATTTTTACATTTTCAAAATGCCTTATTTCCATGAATCATACATTAAAATATTTCATGTTTATTTTCAGTTGAAATTTTTTATGTTATAATTGTGCGTTGTTTTGATAAAAGGAAACATTTATCCAGAATAATTATTATTTTCCTCATGAATTAATTTCAACTGTTCTTTCAAAAATATTGTCCATTTATGATAATGTTATTTTATAGGGTTATTTTTCATGTTTACTATCCTGATAATTCTTATAGTTTTATTTTGTGTTTAATGGAATTATATATATGGATTAAAATTGTTTTACATGGATTATTTTATGATGTAATGATGTTTAAGAAACCCAATTTAATTATTGTGGATTGTTATGATGAATGATTTTTATTTTTTTGGAACATGTAAGAATGACTTAATTATTAAATTCATGGGGACTATATACCCCTCTAGTGCATTTTTTGAGGATATAAATCTCCTGAGATATACATGGTTGGAATGTGAAATGATATCAGTTATGTAATACAAGTCTTGAATGAGGAGTGACCTCGGTACTGTAACAGAATTTGTTCACTATGATGGTCATTTCAATGATACATGGATAGTATGAAATGATTTTGTATAATTATGTGTATGTAACAAAATTTCAGAACTTATGTTATTACTATTGGGATTATGTCCATAAACACCTTTTATAATTTTCCCATGGAAATATATAAAAATATTTCGTATGCTTGATAGGATTTTCAAATGTTATATTCTTATGTCTTTTGATTATGATATGATTGATATCTCACATTTTTACCCTTACTGAGCATCTTTACTCACCATTTTTATGTTTCTTTTCCCATGTCATTAATAAGGGTATTACGATTGATATTAAAAAATGGGACCAGTTATGATGAAATAACTGGGAGACAATGTAGATGTCGTATGAACCTGTTTCTTTTGTTTCCCAGTTTCTAAATACACCAAACCTATATGCTCATGGTGTGGTTTTATAATGTTTTAATGAATATTATTTAATTTTTAAGTAATTTATAAGTATGTAATTTTTGGGTTGTTATATGGTAATAGGGAAGATAAATCAGTTGTGTTCCCAGCGCCAAATCAATGGAGGCCTCATCATCCGACTCCAAAAGTAAACTAGTGAAACACTCTATAAATAACCAATGGAATTAATCCACCAAAAGGGATAATCCACCATCTATTTAACCATCATCATCCTTCAATTTGAGTGCTGATATTGAATAAAACATTTCCCCAATTTCGAAATTGGAGGTCTATCTTATCTCGAACCAAGATCCCATTCACATTGAAAACCCTTGGAACTTCCATCATGTGACAAACAAATCAGTCAACGGCTATAAAAATAGATTTATTACTACATATTCTCCATCTAGTCCATACAATGTATCATGTCTTTGATGAATAATTACAATACTAGAAAATCCCATTCTAACTCAACCATTTACATGTTGATTGCACAATAAAAACACCTAATACCATTCTCTTGCTTCATACCAAGAACTCTTACAAACTCCAGCACATATTTCATGAGATTATTTCCAAAAAAAATTTAATATTTGAGAATAAAAAAATAAATTGATGATCCCATATAAAAGAAAACAACAAAAAAATACGATGAAATAAAAATTTTACCTCGAACTATCGCATTCCCTCCATCTCTTTCCACTAGCACTTGTTCCATGGAATGAACCATCATCATCTCAGGATAACCTTGAATGAAACCATTGACATACAGATCCACCATGAATAGAATATACCACCATTATTATCCATCCCTATCACCATGAACTATAAACCAGGATCCCATTATCTTAGATAGTTCTGACTGGGTTAACATCCCTTTGAAATCTAAAAATATCGCCCCACTCTGATATGTGCATGCCACCTTGCATAATCATTTTATATTCCCCATAGCATCACTCTAGTGACATGTTATGGGGGGATATGAACTTGAATATCAAATTTGTTCTACCTTCTCACAGTTATGGAACATGACTAACCAAGTATTTGAATCCTCATATGAAGATGGACATGACGAATGGCCTAAACTTCCACCTTCTGTATCCCCCTATCACCTAATAGAAGCTCCAAAAACTATATAGATCTAGATAAAACAAAAATATCATTAAGAAACTATTCATTAGAGAAAACCTTGAAATCAATCCAAACCGTCTTCTCAAGATTCTATCCTGAACCATAGATTCCCACCACATCTGATTGGGACATTACATCATGAACGACATGCACTTCTCTTTAACTACCTCTATAGTATCAAAAAACTGTAATATACCCTCTATATTACCAGTACACTCATCCTCATCCCGGGGTTCTATGATACCTCAAAAATAAAGAGGATTTTTCTAAAGTAACCCTTGATCTATGTCCTTTCGAATACATGTTTTGACTTATCTGTCATCAATAGAACTACATCACATTCTTTTACCCAAGGAATGGACAAACCGATCCACTACATCCCCTAAACTCCGATAAATTGGTGAGAGAGAACTCTATATTACTTTTTCCTATTGTACCACATGATTTCAATGGGTTTGGAATCATGCTACAAATAAGTAATAAAAAAAATAAAAACCATCAACACAACCATTTTAAAAATGTTGAAAAAAAAATAACGTAATGTTAATTAATCCAAACATAAAAAAATCCATCAAAATATCAGTACAACCCAAATCACTCCACCCTCACCCAATGTCTGTGTATGTTCTATATCTTGTACATATCACCTAGAGGTGAAGCCAAACCATGTCTCAAAATCTAATAGTGACTCGATTCTTATCACAATTTGTGCTAGCATGGACCGTCACTCACAACCATAACCTCTAGCATCGAAAATCATAGCACTACTTTATCTAAAATCTTTCCAAATAACATGACAAAAAAATTTTGAAAAAGTTTCTAAGTCCATTTTATCCTGAACTATGTTGGGTTGGCCTCCATTCCAAAAAATTGGCCCGATTCATGGTAAGTCTATATTGGAGTTCCTAATCCCCATGGGATAGAAACTAGTTCCTGGGTATAAAAAATACACAATTTTTAGGATTTAAACCATTTTCATTATCACAATCACCAATCAACAATAACCATTAAATAACATAAAATCATAATAAAACAAGGTACACCATTTTTATATATTCAAATTTCATTGTTGTAACCAAAACCAAAAAATTACATCAAGATAATGGGAGCAGTAATGAAATCCAAAAAACCTCAATATAACAAGGGGGTCATAAACATTAATCTACCCAAACCATAACCTGAAAACATTTGAACAATAGAAAACAGATCCACCCTCAAATCATTGGAAAATATTTCCATTACCTAGGGCATACATAACAGAGTACATATACACCCAATGTGTATGTAGGGTTTGAGACAAATCCTTATAAGATTACACTCAAAATAGTTATTTAATTATATAACATTTGAAGAAAAATTATAATATATATGTCGAAAATAATTTTTTAAACATGATTAAGAATCAATTTTAGTGAAAATTGATCAAGAAACACTTTTAAGTAAATCTGTTATCACCAAAAAATATTTCCTGAAATAAAAATGCACACATTGTCTACCGTACACTGATGGATAAAACCACATCACATTAGATTCATATCACAAGTGTGAACCATGGTAAACTACTATTAGTTACAAGAATAAGTGGGACATATGAACATTGTACCTCGATGATCAAAATCATGAAAATAAACTACATATAGCGTTCTTATTCATGATAAAATATAGATGAATACATCACAAGGTATAGTAGTCTCTAAATCCTAATCCAATATAAATACTGTTTACATGAAAAATCGACTAGAGAAGATCCCATACCAATGGTCTCTTGTGCTCTGATCACATCACATATTTATTTTGTGTGGTAGCATCAATCTGGAAAGATGAATCTAGGCCTCACCACCATTGATTCATTATTCATAATAGATCTAGTTCACCCACTAAGATGTAGGGTATTACCTTTGTTCAATAATTCTATTCCATATGTCACATATATCATCATTTTCACATACACATAACAAGAATCATAAACACACAAGGATATCACCACTTTAAAATTTTCACATTGATCCAACGATCAAAATACACATTGAAATCATTATTATCCCAAAAAAGAACCACATTCCATTTCACGTAAACTCTAAAATCATTTGGAGTTATAATACTAACGCCTTTAGAAATTTATGAAACCAATTTGATAAAGAAATAAGGAGAACACGTATGATATCCAACCATTTTAAAGGGAAATTATTCTCTCAAATTTATATTAAAAAACGATTTATAACATTCTTCATATCACATTCACAATTCAAAGAAAAAATTTAATATGTGCAACAAAGGATCAAACATGTGGAAAAAATCTATTTCTATTGTAAAATTCACTGTCACCATGTTTTCTACATTTAATCACATTTAGAAAACATTTCACACCTTTCAAACAAGGCATAAACCATATTATAGAAACAATACAAAGAAGTGAACCTGAAAGATCACCAATTCTAATTAGAAATGCTATTTTTATCACACATGAAACTCAAACCATTTTAAAAATACGGTTCCCTTCACAAAAAAATCAACAAAAAATATTTATAAAATATATAAATAAATCCAACCTCATATAATAATGTAAATTATGGGGACCACCTAAATTACATTTGGAAATGTTTGGACACTGGTGAAAAACCAACACCATACCTTCACAAGACCATAAAAGGGAATTATCGAGCAACAAGTATCATGTTCATTCCCAAAAACAAAATTTCAACCCCTTATTAGATAAAATCCCCACTATATAATGGAAAATCCAAAAATAGTGATTAATAACCCTATATAAATAATGAAACTAATGGAGAAATAACATACATGGTGATTTCCTGAGGAACGAGGAAAAAAACAAATATCATGATGTTCAGAATCTATGATAAGGATTGATGGAAGCGATTATGGATGAACATCCTATATGGGGTGGCTGGTAGTTAATTTATAGTTAAACTCAAAGAGGGAAAAAGAATAATTTTATAATTTTTAATGAAATAAATTGTTCGAATGGTTATCCCATATGTTTTTACAAACCGTTCACAACTGCACGGTCACTAATATCCAAAATGAACATTTTGAACACCGTTTCTTGGTTAAAAGTGCATAGATTCCCCATACCAAGCATAAACCATGCACCACCTATAGTGAATCCTGAAATGTCTATTTTTACAAAAAACACAAGGTAAATCAAATGGATAAATGGATGACCAAAAATAATCATAATAATACTTCAAAAAATATTAAGGTCACATAATAAATCCAAAATGGATAGAAAAGAGTAAAATAATAATGAAAATTAATAATTCACAATACATTAATCTCAGAAATTTGAAAAGAATCCCTTAGTTTTGAAAAATATTATTCATTAAATAAATACCCTTATATAAAAAAACACCATCAAATTTTTTATTAAAGAATATTTTTACCTCAAATGTTGTCTCATTTCTTTTAGCACAAACATTCAAAAACATAATATCATTATCCTAAAATAATCCTCTATATTATACCTAATAGTTATATAAACCTCAACCAAGTATAACATCTCTCTAAATATCAATATTCATTTAGAAATAAAATAAAATTAATCTTATAATATATTTGAAAAAATATCCTTAATCAAACTTAAAGTCCATCATATAAATATCAAAAGTGGAATTAGTGACTTTAAACATAAAACTACCATTATCCAAAAAATTCCATGATTGTTTTTCACCATAATATCAGACACATGTTATGTGTTATTGATCCCTCATTCATTTTTTTCAAAAGATAAACTTATCATTAAATCACTTCTATATGTTATTGGTACCATTAAATATATTTTTATAATCATTCAGGAAAAACTATCATGGATAAATCCTTATATTTTTCTCAATTATTATATCCAAAGTTTTATTTATATTAATAATTCAATAAAATAATTGTCAAATAAAAATAAATAATCACTTCAATCATTTTACTTCAATGATTTCTATAACATAATCCATTTTATAGTCTAATATTTATCTCTGTATTATGGATTTGAATTAGATAATTAAAATATTCTCCACAAAAATACATTTAAAATAAAAAGGTATCAAAAGAATTAATTGGTTATCTTCCATTATTATTTTAATTTTTAATGGAAGATATATACTTTACTCCCTTTTTTTCTACATATATAACACCTTTTATTTTTTATGTCATTTCCCTTAGTGCCACTCTCTATATTTTTTTACATGTTGGAAATTAAATTATTTTTATTTTATCACCTCTATTTGATGGTCTTTACGGAGACAACTCTCTCATATTCTTTGATATCATTGTACATTCAACTATGTCCCCATTGTTAATTTTGATTTTATATAGATGGTTTAATATTATCACATGTTTTATCACATGGGATCTCATAATGTTGGTAATCTCAATTAGTAAGTCAACACATTTCCAATCATAATTTTTGAACACTCTATTTTTCATATTTCTAACCACGGAATAGAATAATGGAAAAAGGATGATGATAACATTGAACCAATTGAATATAAAAATTTAAATATAATACAATTAATGTTATAAGATATAAAAAATATTTTCCATTAAAATAATAATTTATATGCTTCAATCTATGTTTTCTGTGTCATATTTCCTAAAGTTGGATTTTATGTGTTTTTTCATTAATAATGGTTCTTAATAATATTTATAATTTTCCCAAGTATAACTGTACGAGTGTAAACCTAGGTGTTTAGAAGGGAATTTTGTCAAAAACTATCTCCCAATTGTGTCAACCACAATATAGTGTTATTGGGGATATAACCCCATAGAAAATCTACTCTATAGAGGTATCCACATACAATATCCATATACGTATATATATTTATGGAAACCACAAAATTTATACTTCACCAAAAGGGATGTATTCCCATATATGGTGTTATAAATAGGTCTTTCATAATAGTTTTCTGAACCTAAACCTATATATAAATAAACTTTTCATTGATACCAACTATGACAACCTATCCTTATGACATGTTAATTAATGATTTATTACTTATGAATCCACTATATAAAACCCAGAAGATCAATAAGCCTACTGTGATTTAGAATTACAGTATAAAAAATCACAACTTGATACATGGGGTATATCAGAATTATTTTTAACTTCCATAACTTTTTTATAAAGTTCCATTGTTCTTGAAACAATATGGGATAACCTCAGGTAATATATAATAAAGTGGTGATCTTTAAACCCCAGAAAGGGAATAAAAAATCATCCCATGAAGAAGATTTTATATTTTATAAAATAATAATTTTAGTATTAGGTTAAATGAGAGATATTTATAAACCTGCAAATTGTGGAAAGATGTAGTATGATAACATAAAGGTTCCATGGAAATGAGGAAAAAACATTAAACAAGACCTTATAAACATAGATCATGTCTAATCACCAATAAATCACAACATGGATTAAAAAGACCAGTCATGGATTAAGTTCACTCTCTAATGATATGCATGAATCCTTGTGAGATAAAAACATTACTCAATTCCTTTTTTCACTATGTAATTTCAGGCACACAAATTTCATTCATATCGTGTATATGCATAAGTGTGCAATGTAGATTATTAAAAAATTTAACATTTTTCATCCCATTTATTTTTAAAACTAATTAATGTGGTAAACATATGTGGAATTCCCCAATCATTGATATATAAGAAAAAATTTTGCAATACCCTTGAATTTAAATGGGTATGGGTTTACACTTCATAAATGTTTATCATGGAAATTCAATGTGAAATTTCATCAGCATAATGATAATGCATAAAGATTCATAAAATGGTTCAAATAGAGTAAATTGTTTCTATAATATTATTGATTTAAAAATTAAATTATGTTCTATATATAATAATGTGATCCAAAATGGATAATTGGGAATGAATTGGAAGAATAAAAGGAGGGTTATCTGTGAAAAAAATTGGCATTTAAAATTTGCATGATAATCTTGGTAGCATAACGACAGTACATAATGAATCATAAAATGGATTTATGATAGTTTAATGGTTATATAATCCTGTGGATATAAAAAATTCAGTAATAAGGATATATAAAGAAATAATAACAAATTATTTATTGAAAAAAATGCACTATATAAATAATGTGCTAGAATAAAAATAATAAAGAGATGATAACTTACCAAATTTCAGAACAATAATGGAATTGGTAAATTCTATAATGAGAGAAGATAATGATATTTTTTTTATTAGTAAATATATATTATATTTTTTTATATTTAAAAACTAATTATAAAATAACCAATAGAGTTTAAAAATGATAAATAAAAATAAGTTTCATGAATTGAAAAGAACCAAGACACATCTCTTATATTAATACGTTCATTTTGAATGATTAAGATGAGATTATTGAGTTCTTAGGGAACCATTCGATGACACTATATAGTAATGTTCATAGAAAGGAAGTTTTAAATTGTTTTTGAGTGATTTTTAATGGGATCATGGGTTCCATTAAATAGAAACACACATGGGAGTTGATTATTATTTTTCCACACATAGGTTTTGGACGTGAAAAGATAAAATAATCCAAACCACAAACCATAACATGTTTTTACCATGAATTATATCAAATTATTATGGTTTTAATTATTTATATAGAATGGTTTATAACTCCTTAAGATATTACCCATAGTAATTTATAAGGGAGTCTTGTTCATAAAGAAATTATATTTAAACCGTAAAATGTAATACAGGTTTCAGAAGATTCCCAACGACATTATAAAATTATTTAAATAAAATTAAAAATTTAATTTAAATAGGAAGCATTAATTTTTCATGTAGAACCTTTTTAGAATTTATTACATAACTTTTGGTGCATTACTATGTCATAATACACCACGTATATTTATATCTTATTTAATTTTTACCCAAAAATTCAATTGGATCATAAAATTATGAAAAAATTACCATCAGAAAAATTCTAAAAGCAGTTTCAAAAAAATAATACAAATTTTATCAAAATATTCATAAAATATTTTATTTTAATAATTTAAAAAGTCTACATTTATTGAAAATGACTGGTTTCTTAACTATAACAGCTCTTGGATCCTTATAAAAAATAAGTAAATAATTTCATTTTAATTTATATTTATCAAAAATTACTTAATAATATTATTTTATTAAATAAATTTCTTTCAATTCATGAATTCAATATCCTAGAATATCTAAATTGAAATAGAGTGTTTAATATAAATATAATCTTTAATCGTATCAATCTATATTTTTATCAAAATAATTTCTCATTTATTTTTAATGATAAATTATGAGAATTATTGTTTATAATTGAAAATATAAATTCTAATTATATTATTTTTAAATTATTTATAGTCCTTGTAAAATTACTTTTACACATAAATAAACACTTTTTCATTTACTGTGCTATGAAATGCTAACTGTGTTTACTATTCATATTTACCAGAAATAAAGTTAACCATATTAAATAATAATTATTATGATGATTAAAAATATAAAATAATTTTTATCAAAATTAATTAACATATATTTATGAATATAATTAAATATAAAACTCTAAAGTATAATATAAATTCGTATTTATGAAGAATTTATTTTTTCAATGAAAATTTAATGTTTCATTAAGTCTATTACTATTAATCACTATTTTATGAATTTTAGTTCTTAAATGTAGATATTTAGTATAAAAATATCATTTAAATTATTCTTAATTAGGTTTTATTTTAATTAATTTCAATTGGAAGACAATATATATTGAAATCTGATTCCATAGAAATTATTTTTTAATCCTAAAAAATATATTCTAATATCTAGTAAAAATATAGCTTAAATGTAATGAATTAAATTATATATAATATAAAAATTGTAATGTTAATTTTTAATATAATTTAAATAATATAAGTACTTTTAAATTACTTCATTTATTAAAATAAATGACAGGTTTACAAAGAAAAATATATTTCCAAAATTCAAAAAAAATCGACCTTTTCCAAAAAATCAAAATATTATCCTTATGTTAATTTTGATATTACGATATCAAAAAATCATGGACATTTTATAAATTTTTTTAACATTATATTTAATAATATTGTAATTATTTTACGAAATAAAATACAAATTATATAAAAAGAAAAACTATTTTGAAGAACAAAAATACATTACTAAAAAAATTAAATCAATATTCATGTAACTCACTGAGATATTAAAATGAATATAATTTTATTAATTATAATAATGGGTAAGAATCAATGATTTTATCTTATAATAAATGCAATAAAAATATTTTTCAATAACTTCTATTACACAAAAGACTGAGTTTTACCAAACAATAATATATTATTATTAATAATATTTTACATAATATTTATATCCTAGATATTGGGATGATGGATACAGATAGGATTAACTGAATTATTAGAATATGATATACACACTTGTATATAATTTTTTTTAATAATGAATCTGAAATGAAAATAAAACCCTTTTGAATATAAAAGGAAGTCTTTCTCTGAAGAACAAAATAAATGTGCACAAGTGTATTCTTCGAAAATAAAATAAACAAATCTTACATAATTGAATTTATTAACTAAATTTATAAGTAATATATTAAATATAATGTTTAACAGTCAATATTTGTGTTCTCTAGAAAATATATAAAAATAAATCAACTTTTATGCATAAAATTTGTATTTATTTACTAAATTCATTTTTGTCACTTTTAATGGAACCACTATTTTAAAAATGTTTTTAGAAATTTTTATAATATTAATTTTAAAAATATTATTTTTTAAATTGGAATCTGAAAATTATATTATAGTGACTTTTTATTATTATTTTGAAGAGATAATTTTTTTTTGAATTGTGAATAAATTCTAAATTTTCATCGAAAAATTTCTATTAATCTAATTACATTAAAAAGTTAAATTATATTTTGAATCAATTTTTATGTTAATATATTTTAGTAAAAAATATATTATTTCAATTTTTTCTTTGTAATCTTTTTACCATTGGATTTTGATTAAAAATATTGTAAACATTTGAACATTTTCACTTTAAAACACACTTTCTCATCACATTTTCAGAATTGATTTTTAAACAAATTCTGCAATTTTTTTTAAAAATAACTTGACTAAAATGGATTATATATTTGGAATGAAAATAATTAATATTATATAATATGTTCATGTAAAATTTTGACTGTAATTTTTTATTAAATATTTTATATTAATTATGGTGAATAAGGTGAAAACGATCCTACTTAGTTATTCATCTTATAATATAAGGTGTAAAATGACCTATAATGTTTCCAAAAACCCATTTTAAGGACATAGATAGGCCCTTATAATAATATGATGGATTTATATGAATTATTTGTCATACTATTCCAAGACGTTTAGGTATATAATAATTTAAGCAATGAAAAATATAATCAAGGAATCGACATTGTTTTTAATATCTATAATGATTTGGGATTGGGATAGAAACCATATTCATTCAGTTATACATATTATTTTAGAGGATAAATGAGTTTTATCATCATAATAATTTTTCATTAATTTTTATTTCTTAATTATTAACATAAATATTTTTAGTAAACACAATCATATTAATTATTTAGTTAATAATTAAAAAATAAAAATGAGGGTAAAATATTTCATATGAAATAAATTGAATTAATTATTATGTTAAATTAATTTTTTTAGAGAAATGTATCATGTTAAATCATTTTAAGTTAATATGATCATATTAAATCAGTTTTATGATTTTTTAAAGTTAAATTAATTAAATATTTTCAAATTTTCAATTACTTTTATTATATAATAAATGATATTTTATATAATGATTTAATATTAATATAAAAAAAATCCTCTACAAAGTTATTTATAAATTATAATTCATATCTAATGTGGTCCACTAATAAACAAATATTTCTTTTACAATGAATATAATGACCACTAAATAATGAAAACTCATTAAGCATAGTTTGGGTTAAGGTAGTGTTTTCGAGAATTATATGGTGGTTATGTTAAAATTAATACTTTAAAATCATGGTATTTTATGTTTATCAATTTTATATCACAATTATAATTATTTTTTTAATTATCTTGATATGTTAAATTTTTATTTATCCATAAATGATTAATCAAGAGGGTGACTAAACTAGTTGTCGTGGTAAAAACAGAAAGGGTTAAGGTGAGAAACCATAAGGACTAAAGAACCTATTGAAATTAATAATTTTATACTTTCTTCAAGAAATAATGGATAAAAAATAATTTTTCTCCACTCCAATAGTTCATAATTTTTTAATCATGTTAGTTAAGGTAAACATTCCAATAGTAATACTTTTTGAATATTTACAAGAATACCACTCATCATCAACTATAAAAAGGAACTCAGCCCCTCAAATATTAAAAAATCTCAAGACATCTGGTTCATAAAAAATCTATCCAAATCACTTCCCAATATTCATGATTGAACAAAGAATCCACATATTTTTATGGATGTAAACCACTGGAAGATTTTTGTAAAAATTAAAATGAGTTAATTGAAGGATAGGAAACCTTCATCAATGAATGTTTTTGTTTTATTGCATCAAAAAAAATTAAATTAATTATAATATTTATATTATATAGTATCATAATTATAATTTATAAATATAAATGTTTTTATTATAATGGTGTGATTTATAACCACACACACATCCATCAACTGGGTTGAAAACTCATTGGTCATGTGTACGACAGACTACTAACTCACGAACCGATGTCATTCATTTTACCATTTCAATTTTTAAAAAATGGGAATAATGAAATAGATTATAATAATATATTATATATATTATATATAATATGTTATTATTATTACTCAATTTTCATATAACACATTCCTTCATTCATTCCCTTTTGTGGGAATATAATAACTTTATTCGTGCATACAACGGACCACTACCTCACAAAGAAATGTGGTTTGTTCACACTATACATGGAATGTATTAAGTATGTTATTATTTATTATTTTTGATATATAAAATGAGACTTTGAATCTGTAACAGTAATATAAAATTAAATTTGATTTCTTTCAAACTCATAATAAAATGATAAACGTTGTTCATGTGTCAATACGATCTATCCTCTCTATTAACAGTGCATTTATTTTCCTATCACTAAATTTAATTGATTAATATAAATACATATACACTAAATATATATGATATTTATTTCATATTTTAAATTATGTATATTATGATATCATGATATTAGTACATGTAAAATTATTAACATGGAAAGACAAGTATGAAACGAAAAGCATTTATTGCCCAAAACACAACATTGACATAAAATTACTAATAAATGGGTAATCTAATTTCCCAAGAAAACTATATATAGTTTGATATATATATATATATGGTAATAAAATATATCAGTAGTAACTTATATTTATTATACATGAGGGTAATGATAGATCAAGAAATGTGAATCTTGAGGTAAGATATTTTCTCATCTCATATTTATTTATGTGACATATGTGACATATTCACCACTTATTGTGGTTGTGTGTGGTATATATATAATATGAAGCTATTTTATTTTCTCATATGTATATTTATGTGGATTTACTAATACATTTTTAGATCCTTATTTCCTGGGTTTTATGGTTTCAACCTTGGCTGTCACAACTCAACCATAACAGGGGCCCGAGCAGTAACAACCCCAAGACCACCTCCATAGTCCAAGGGATGGAAACCAGTATTGAATAAATAACTAACATATGGAGGCATTTAACTATACACATTCATCCACACAGAACCACCATTATTTATGATTTTAGATAAATATAAGTTATTTATTTAAAAAGAAAATAGGAAAACAACCATCCAAGTAAAACCTTTAGACAGTATAAGAGTACAGTAGAGAAAAAATAGATGCAATGGGGAAAAAATACATCCACATCCAAAAAGATGTCACAAAATTAAAAAAATTAGAACGTCAAACTCTGAGAGAGAATAGTTCTAGGTCTAGAAGATGCAACCAATGTGCATGGTCAAACTTTCATGGTAACCCTACTCTCCTCTCAAGTCATTGTCAACATGTTCATGATCTTTATAAAAAACAACAAGTCTTGGAAAATCTCATGATGAGTTGAGTATATAAATACCTAGTAGGATTTTCCAACATCTAATGGGGTGTAGTAAATGATACAATAAAAATGAATGATTGTATATAAAAACCTGATTTAGAACAAACCAAAACAAGAGAAATAGTAACCTCATCCAATCACTAGGGGCTCAATACGATGTTTCGATCAACTAAACATAATATATTTTCCGCCCATATTTTTTGAGTTTCCTCATCCAACCGTGAAAAGCTAAGAACCAAAATCAGATAACATATCCCATGTGTCTTCCAAACAGAATGGATCGAGAGTAAATGAATAAAATTTTATGGAGGAATATATATATATATATATATATATATATATATATATATATATATTGTTAGTCAAATAATCCCAAATGAAATAGAAATGGTATCCAAATATAACATATCATCATTGAAAATTTATTTTTCAACAGTTCCAAAAGAGTATCAATGAATCCCAACATCTCACACACATGCATATAAGTAACCATGTTATGGTCCACACCATTCCACTAAGCCGTACATACCAGGGGAACAAAATCCATGTATAAAAACCACTACTATGTGTGTTAGCGGGGGGATTTGTACATATCTGTATATGGATTGTGCCAACACTGATGCGAGTCCTATTTAGTTTTATGAGGACTAGATATCTATTTGATATGGGTTTCACTTAGTAGGTTGAATAATAGTTCCAAAGATTATGGGGGTTCCACTACATAGTTTGAGGACCTATTCACTATTTGATAATGGGGTTCCACTCAAAATGTATCCATAGTGGACCGACACCCTTTCTACTGGGGGTGGGGCGGGTTCCATTATAGTTTCATGAAGACCCACTCCCTATTGGATAGTGGATTTTCACTCTGTAGATAGAGGAACATCACTGAAGATGACAGAGGGTTCCACTTTATAGGTTGAGTACACACACACAAGAGGTATTGGGTTTTCCACTATGGTCATTAAAGACTCACATCCTATATCATAGGGGGTTCCACTTGATAAGTAGGGTACCCACACCTAATTTGACAAAGGATCCATTATTGAGTGTCTAGTGTTCATTTTCATGATCACTACCATCATCATCATCACCTAAATAATAACTATTCCTAGAAAATTTCATATAATATCTTAAAATACAAAATTAAGGGAACCATCATGCTATACCTGGAAAAACACTCTAGACATGCTACTCATGTCCCAAATCTATGTTCAAACAAAGGATATACAAATGGTAGATGTTTCCTCAAAAGGAAAAAAGTTTTATACAGTGTTTGAGTCCAACCAGATGGCATGTAGTCCCACTACATCTCTTATACATGCCATTACATGTACAATAATCACCAACTGTGTTAGGATACAGGGTGTGTAGGTGAAATTCGTGGTGTGCCTATGCTATTTGGGTCCCTATCGAGTTCTTGGACATGTCTGAGTACACATCTTGTGGCTATTGACATTGGTACATGATGTTAGAGGACATGGCCATGCTCATATTTTTCCAGTGTACATGATGATTACTCCAATATAATGACACATAACATGTGTTTGGTCCCACATGTAATTTGATACTTATAATATACTAATGCGCAAGCCACCGTAGCTAGGTCCTTCCACACCCAGTGTTAGTCAAACTATATGGTGTGTAGTTGTGATTTTAACCAAAATCTAGAACAATTATGCATGAAATTGGTTTTATATTTATACCCTAATATCTGAATTCTTCTACACTCTAAATTATGGATATAATCATCGTTGATCATTTACTACCATTTGGTGGCTGGGAATTTTAATCCACTCGTCTTGGAGGTTCATTATATTTCCCACGCACCTAGGTTTCCTCCGACAATGAAGATTTGATATATGATTGTCAAAAATGGGAAGACACTTCCATAATATTTATATAAACACCCCAGGTTTGCCGATATATCATTGGAATGTGGATTCTAGATGATTTTAGTGGTTTTATAGGGCTCGATACTGACAGACAATGTCAAATAAGAACTATGGGGTAAAACTAGTGAAGAAAATAAGACAATTGAGGGGTAAAGACATGAGAAAAAATGTTTATTTATTATTTCCAATATTATATTTTTAATAATAAAGAACCAGAATATTCGGTGTTTGAAAAAAAGGAATAATAAAATATCTGATAGACAAGTATATACCAATGCCACAATTAATGCGGATCAAAGGAGGCTATTTGATCAAATCAATCAGTTTAATAAAAATTGGAATAATTGAAAAATTGATGATCCACACATAGATATTGGATCAATTTTCATTGAATAATGTGATTCTTTAGGATAAAAAAATTTCTTTCATTTGCTGATCTTTGATGTGCTCTGATCCGGAGTTTTATCATCATGATTGGTGATTCTGCCAATAACAGGAGAGGAATTGAAGCTCTTCATGGTTTTATGGCTACAAGCCGAACCCAATGAAAATACCTATAACAATATTATTAAAGGATTATGACTGGTTTATAATATAAAATTACATTAATTTATTTAGCTAATTAACCAGATGAACATACTATTAATGAGTGAGATGTCTAAACACTCTACGTTGATATGTCTTAGGTCACAACTAGGGTAAAAATAATATTCCAATGAAAATCGTGGACTCTGATTTTTTATCTAATATTATTTTTATGAGTTATCTTATTTTTATTAACAATTTGAGTGACTGTGATAATATATATATATTTATATAAAAAATAATTTCAGGAACTGCGGCCCTGAGAAGCACACACCCTCTCAATGCCTCGCTCTGCAAATATATGTTGAAATATTTAGATTTATTACATTGAAAAAAGTGTATCTACAACATTACAGACACTATTTTTATCCTGAAAAATAAAAAATAAAAAAACAACAAGTGATTGTAAGACTTCATATAGCTCTCCTACTCTTATGAGCTCTTATAAATGTTCATATACTACCACAAAACATGATCTAATGGGATGATCCATCTTTGTAGGTTTCTCCTCTATCGATCCACTATATCTACTAGTTTAACCCTCAACATGGCTATATCGTCTATTTCTATATTCCCCAAGTCAATGACATGTGTAGGTTCATGAACATATCATACCATCTGTGACACACGGAAGATGTCATTCACCCCTCTAACTATGGGGGGAAGGAGAGGTAGTACAAATCCTTGAAAACCCACTTCATGACCTCAAATGGACAGATGAAAATCATGGAAAACTTTCATCCTTGACCAATCCTCAACAATCCTCAACATGGGGGGACTCTCTTGAAAATATGGTCCCCTTGCTCAAACTCTATAAGAATATGATATCAATATTCTTAAGATTTATTCTTACTCTGAGCCATCTTCATCCAATCACTGATGACATGGACCTTTTTTGTTGTCTCTAGTATTATCTTTGGGCCGGCAATAAAAAACTCTCCAATATCTATCCCACATAATTGAGACTTATAGGGTATCTCCTATTGGGCCTCAAAAGGATACATGTAGATTCTAGAGTGGTAGATTTTGTTTTATGTGGACCCTAGCATGAGAAATTGATCCTCCCAGTTTTGGATGATGTCAAACATGCAAGCTCTCATCATATCCAACAACACATGTATAGTGTTCCTGGTCAAACCATTTCTATAGAGATGGAATCAAATACTAATAATCATATGGGTCTCAAATTACTCCTGTAAGCCTCTGCACAATTGTTATGTAAATAGTCTGTCATGATTATATATAATAGTTTAGTTAACCCAATGGAGGATAACAATCTCATATATGAAAAACTACAACAATAACTCAAATAAACTATACTCATTGATAGAATTTATGTGTTCCAACTTCGTTAGTCGGTAAACAATCAATCAGATGGTGTCATAGTACTTCACATTATGTGGATTCCCTATCAAAATGTACATGTATATATCATCCCACATCTATTCCAGTATCTCAAAGGGTTGTAAAAAACATGCCGAAACATGGTGATCATTCTTCACCTTCTGGCATGTGACGCACATATAGATGAACATAGAAAAACATTGTCTTAAGAAGGCCCACCGAAACATCCACTAATGGAATCTATACATCTTCCAGAGAACATGATGCACAATAATGGGAGATGTGTGGAACTCTTCTATCACCTCCTCCCAGATCATGTTTATTACCACCATCCATCCCTAGAAAATGATGAATTGATTACATCTTTCAGAATATCCATATGTTGACCCCCCATGGATATTTGGTCATGTAAGACCACACTGTTAATGTCTCACTACTGGGAAATCCTCAAACACTCATGAAGTAGATTATTCCACACCATCAATTTTAGAAAATATGTACCCTCCTACTCCACCATGGTCAGTTGAAAGGAAGATAACTTCTCAAAATCCACCTTCACTAATAATACCTGGGAATTATTTCTAATGGAATCTATTATTATGTTTCCCTTTTATGGAGTATATACTATCATGAATTCATGATCCTACCAGAAATCTAGAAACAGCATCATCTAAGGTTCATGTCTCTTTTCATGATGACAGACATGGGACTCTGATGGTCAGAGTAAACCACAAATCCTTCTCCTAAAAGATTGTACATTTAGATCATATGGGATATGACTACCAAATCCAACTATAGGTTGTGAGTTATGAAGTTGTACTTATTATGTCTCATCTTCCTTGACCTGTATGTGATTACTCTACTGCATCAACGTTTAGCTGATCTGATCACTTGTGGTATATACACACACTACACACTACACACCATCCTATGACAGTCTCGATATATCAACACTCGTAAACTATATCCTCAACAACTCAAAGTCCCTCCAAAAAAATTTTATTTTAGGAAAATGCATTTCCTTCTCATGTTATGTTATTAAAATGGGTTTCAATATTCAAAAATATTACTACAATAATTATGTAGTGCACCTCAAAACCATGAAATCTTCACAAATAAAACAATGTCTTAGGTGGATCCTAATAAATCACTACATCGATCACTACTTGGTTTATCTATAAACCATGGTCATAAATGACATTCCCCAAAAAGCAAACCATATGTATCCATAACTAGATCTTAGAGATCACTCCATAAATAATGTTCTCACAAATAAAATCGAAAACCATCCCCATGTTCATTTCTTATCCATATGACAATTTAGAGTAAAAGAATAAGTCATTGTTGATGATATCCACCAACTAGTCCACGTATGGATAGAATACTAGGTTCATCAAATCCATGAACACAACATGGAAATTATTTACACTAAAAGGAGTCAGTGATACATCATAGAGTCCATAGAAACATAAGAACTCCATTATTGGAATATCAGCCTTATGCATCCTCAAATGGTTAAAGTTAGACCTAAGATCGATCTTCAAGAAGCATATCTCACCTCGAAACTAGTTAAATTGGTCATGAATCCTTGGAAAGTGGAAATTTTTCTTTATTGTTTCCTTTTTTAGGAAATGATAATTCATACATATCAGTAACCTACTTAATTTTTCACAAGAAACATTAGAGATACTACGGTGGAATAATGGGCCTGATGAAAGCCCTCTCTCAATGGTCCTCCAACTAAAACCATAGCTCTTAGAGAATGATGTGGCCCATATGATATTACATGCATAATATCATAGTGTATTTTTAATTCTTATCAATGAAAAACACCATCTCACACCTCTTATGATTCCGAGTAACATACATGAGGTAGTCATCCATATAATCCTCCACAAATGAAGGAATCTAAATACCTAAAGTGACTACTACTCCAAGGTATATATACGAAAATTGATGGGTGGTGGATTGTGGATTAATACTCAGATCACTAACATATCCCTCTATATGATCTCTCTCACCCATAATGGGAGATATTGTCCCATCATTGTGGAGGAATATGACTCATATATGGTGATAATCAATCTGGTCTCAGACCATGGACAACGAATACATACCCTTGATGAAGTCACATGGTTCTATCATGATAAAAAAATATTCCATGTGAACATATCCCCATAAATAGATAGCTCTCACTACCATTAGATAAATGATACAGAAGAAGTGTTCCTTATAGAACCCTCAAGATGAAGTAGTTGGTGTTGCACCCCAAGTAGGATCATTAACTCTTAGGGATAAGAGTATAGATATAAATGAATGACATGAAAATATGTCAATAAATTCTAAATAATGATTAGAAAACACAAAAATCATATCTCTAACCATATCATTTTCCATGTGGTCATAGGCCTCCAATGAAGGTTACTATCAGAAGCCTTGACCACTAGATCCCCTAGCCTATATAGGGATACACTTGTGGTGATTATATAAGGGTATCATAGCTTCTTCCAGCACCCAATTCTCCTCTTAAACCACCATTAGCTTCACCTCCATAGGTACCACCCTTCCCTCTCATCAGAGATCCCTAGTCATGGCGTTATCACTTCCATGGTGGTCCATCAACTTTCTAATTTCATTCATCAGTTTGTATGGTTTGGAAGTCGCATTTTAAGTAACCTCACCAATCATCGGCATATAACCACCCCACTATGAGATACCCTGGCCCTGTATACTTCCCATTACCACTTTCTTGAGTCTGATAATGATGATGTCTCATGCATTAATTTCACATCGTCTGTTTTTTAATAGCTACTACAAACAACTCAGTCCTCTAATGACCACTAACAACTATATATTCCTTGAGTCTCTCTACCCAAAATATCATTTTCATTTTTACTAGCTCCAAAACCCCTACATTGGGGGAGATGTACAAGGGAACTATTCTAGAATGGATCTCTCTGCAGATTCCCTCCTCATACTTCTATGATCTGAAGAATCCATCTAGGATCATGCCATGGGAGTACTGTTTAAGGTCAGAAAACCTAGTTATGTAATCATCCAATATAATCACTCCCTATTGTATCTCTACAATCTCTTCAATCTACACTGAGCATATTTGGGAGCTATAGTACTCCTCACAAAACATATGTTTGATGTTAGTCCATGAGATTATCGAGTCATCATGTATGGGTAATGAGACCCTATCAGCTCCTAGATGCTCTTTGGAAAAGTAAATATACAAATGTAACCACTTTATCCTTCAATGTCTGAATGATTATAAGGACAATGAATACTGAATCTAGTTAATCCTCTCATTCTTGATGATTTGGATCCTCCCAGAACCATAGTAGACTCTAGAACTAGAAATCACTGTGTACGCTATGAAGGGGAGCATCATTATCCTACTCAAATTTTATAATCTATTGGTCAGAAGGTGGTGGTGCTTCTACCTTCCATCATAAAGGAAGATTCATATAAGATCAAACCGGATCTGAGTCATATTCCCTTTTTGGATCATCATCACAATCTGAATCTTGTATCCTTGCTAGATTTCATCGTAGTTTCATCCTAAAATATAATCAATAGGTACTGAAATCTGGTGATTATATATATATATATATATATATTCTGGGTATATGAATGAAGAGGGGAATTAAAATATTCAATATTATATGATTCATGTATAATATATCCATGAAACAAATGAATCGGTATGCCATGTCAATAAAACTGTAGTCAAGGTCCTTGTGAATATATATGTTGACCACCCATACCATCACTAGATTCCATTGTTTGAGTACAACAGTCGAGACACTCTAAAATTTATTCCCTACATCCCAACCATGTCCTCATAAGGGGGATACTACAAACATTTTTCTCAAGGATCAAATAATGTGTCTTACTAATCTATCATGTCCCGACCTAAACCCAGGACTAAGCCACAACTACCCCACACCCACCTCTATAGGCCAGGGGTAGGCGACTAGTGTTGAAATAATAACTACTAGGGAAAAAATTTACCTACTTACCATTAGAAACACACACATCCATCACAAAGAACAAGTGCAGAGAAATATCTGTAAAAGATCCAAAAATAATTGGCGAGAATCCATGCATGTAAAACCCCAAGAAATAATATGATTATGGTAGTGAAAAATGAATATTATTGGGGGGGAAACACATGCCCAATGAGAATTATGTACTAACATGATAAAACCTTAAATTAAAATGCAGAGAGAAATTATCTTCTGATATCCAATCTTTAAATTTTGTATGCATTCTAAAGTACTAGGTATTCTAATGATCTTTTAAAGCCTCCATAGAATTGTCCTACATCTATATAATACATGACAGATATGTGAAAATCCCATTCCAGGGTGAGTATATACCTACCACATAAGATTCCTTAAAATATGAAGAAGGAGTTGTAAGATTTATAATAATAAAGGAAAGACTGTATATAGGAAACAGAATGCAACTCGACACAACTAAAGAGATATAGTAACAACATCCATGGACTTGTGGATCAACGTGGATTATAAATGAACTTCCCTTCATGTATTATCCAACCACAAAAGGAGAGTAACCTAATTCAACCATGAGAAGATAAACCTAAAAATCACATGGCATACCCCACCTATCGGCATAACTAATGGATGGATACTGAACATATTAAAAGTTTGGGATATAGATGATATAAATATATATATTCTCAGTCAAAGAATACCAAATGAGGGATAAATGGGATCTAATTTTCAAAGCATAAACCATGAAAAAAAGATTCCAAAAGTTCTACGATTCAATCAATGATGCATGGAATCTCCCTCAACTACTGAGAAGTAACCCTGTGAAGGCCCACACCTTACCATTATGTTGTATAGCCAAGGGGGTATAATATCCAAGCATAGAACCCGCTACCTTGTGTTTCATGGGGGTAATACTATATTATTATACTTTTTGAACCCATTTGTAGGCTGATGGGGGGTTCCACTCTAGTTTCATGAGGGCTCGCACCCTATCTAATAGGTGGGTTCCACTCTACATGTAGATGAAACATTCCCAGGCTGATGGGGGTTCCACTCATTTGATCAATGTTCCATTCCTTACCTAATAGGGATGGGGGTCCAACAAGGTAAGTATCCATAGTGGACCCAATACAAAGATAATGGGGGGGGTCCAATCATGGGTCTTTTGGACCATCACCAAAGATGATTGGGGATTTACATGGTATGTAGAGGACCCACGACCATGATTATTGGGGGTTCCAATATAGAGGTTATTGAACCCCACCCTGGTATCATAGGGGATCACTTTGGCCATCTAACACCCATGCCCTATCTAATAAGGGGGTTAATATATTTTGGTAGAGAACCTGTGCCCATGATGATGGGGGTTCCACTCCCGTCTCATTGGTGATCATCTAATAGATCCCAACAATAAACAGACATCACCTAGATTAGTCCTATTCTTGACACATATCACACCATATCCCAAAAGCCGATGCAGAGGGAACCATCATTCCTTATAATAAAAAATTAGGATAGGTTGCTTGTGGGATAAAATTCTTTTATCAAACAAAGGAGATATGGAAGATTGAAGTTTTCTAAAAAAATAACCAAGGAGTAAACAACTTCTATGGGGACCCAGAAGACTTGGGGTAAGACTCCCAAACATAGATATCACCTGGGTGGTACATGAATCAACAAATTTTTAGGTATAAATAACATGTTAGATGTAATACACAGTGTGATTGTGCCACTTGAGTGAATCCTCGTGTGATTAGTCATTTATTTTTACCCATCCAATATTAGTATACTTTGGAACAAAAAATTCTTGAAAATTACCAAGATCGTGTAATCTCAGAGTATATTTCTATTATCTCAGCATGAGTTCACATTGTATTTGGGGGCTCCACATCCATTTTCATACTTATAATCTACTAAAACATTATCCATTCCACCAGGGGCCCAACACACCATATTTTTTTAAAATACATGACATGCAATCAGTATTCTCTTAGAATCCTAGATCTAATTTCTATGTTCTATATCTAATGTATCATTACATATATCTAGAATAAACTTTACTAAAAATTGTGGATCTTGTAACTGTTGGTTTTTCCCCCATAAAGTGGCTCAAAATTGTATTCCACTAAGCATAATGGTTTTTTCATTTATCTAGAATGCGTCTTTTTATTTCTTCATTGATGCATTGTTCTTTGATCTTCAAAAATGTCAACCAAATGCCAATATATAGCCATAAATATTATTTTTTTTCAATCTATTTCATTAATATAGATTTCCCTAATTTTGGGGTCTAATTAGGTTGATACAACTTGAAAATATAAAACTAGGATAGTGGGGTCCATCATGTGAATCACATGAATCAATTGAGGGGGAAGTCATGAAAGAAACTTTTATCGATAGTATCCAAGAATTATTGTCCAATGACATGTATAGGGAGAATATAAGATAGAAAAAATAATGAATAATAACATATCTGGTACAAAAGTAGATGCAATGGCCATAAATGAAAAACATTAGTAGTGAGGATTTTTATTATAATCCAATTTAGTTAAAATGTAAATAATCCAAATATTTATGGTCCCTAATTGTATATTGTATAATTATTCATCGATGAATGAACTCGTCAACAATCCAATAAAGTAGATGGGTTCACTACACTCTGATCTTCTCTAATCATGATTTTCTTCATGGTTTGAGGTGGTTATATCATTATAATGAGAGAAACAGACTAACATTTTTGTCCTAGGGGTATGAGGGTAACCCTATAAAATTAGTATCACAATATTCTTATAGGAATCTGATATGGATTTAATAATACATTCCTTAAATTCATTAAATTAATTATCCATTTGAATGTACTTCCAATAAGTTATATGTATGATCTCCCTATACTGTAACAGCCCAAGATTTTATAAAAAATATTCTTTTTAATTTTATTAATGTCTTGTGTTGTACGCTACACCAAAAGGAGCTTGCACAACACGCATCCTGGACTTGCCTTGCATTACACGCAATCGCGACCTTCCTCGATAGCGTGTGTAGTACGCAATAACGAGTTTCACTAAACAGCGATATGCTATTAAAATGTTATTAAAACTAGCCGTTATGAATAGTAATAACCACTTTTTAAAACTCTGTAAATCTTATTTTTCAAAATGAACTTCATTTTTGTATTCGGAGTATCGAATTTAGCCTAAGGTGAAATTTTGGTACTTTTCGGATAACTTTCATATTCTGATGAATAGTGAAAATTACTAAATTATAATTAAAAACAACTTTTTTAATCGAAATAATTAATAGTGATAAATTATTAATTTGAGTTGTTTTAAAGTATATTTAGAATATATTTTTACAATTTAATACAATGTTGGTCATTGGATGTAATTTCACATTTAAACCAGACATAATCAAGTGTCAATCTTTTGATAGATATTGTTTCTTAAAAACACGCTATTTGTTTTAACAGCGGGATTTAATTATAAAATTAATTAATGCAAATTCTATGATATGAATTTGGTAAAATAGACTTCATTTTTGAATTCGGAATATGAAATATAGCTTAGGATGAAATTTTGGCATTGTTCTGAAAAACATCAATTTTTGATGAATAGTGAAACTACTAAGTGGTAGTTAAAAAAATTAATTATTTTCTTCATAAATCTTAATTTTACCGCTACTGTGAATGGAATTTCAAAAATCCGAGAGACACGGTTGATGTCAGTAAGTGAAATGTGGTTCAATGAGATGAAAATAATTTTTGGTGAATAGTAACTTTTTACTTTTTTTTACCACGGTTAATAGTAAATAGGGTAACTAAGGGTAAATATGATATTAATATTACCCTAAAACATGTCCTAATTCTATTGGATAAGTGTAATTCGACCAAAAACAACCTTATGAATATAATATGACCATTTAGGTCCACTTGGATTAGATTATGACATTTAATATTATATTATTTAATGAATAGTTAAAATAGTTAAAATCAAAGTTTAATAACTAAAACATTTTAAATATGGGGTTATACATAAGATAAATTCGACTATAAATATTCATTAGAAAGCTAAAACGATTTCCTACATAATGATATTTTATTTATAATTTTTAGACTTTAAATAAATTAATTTATTTATGACACAACGATGATGCAGTAATTACCCTTTTAAGGAAATATTAACATAATTGATGTTATAAATGCTCAAATGAATGTAATTTGAGACTTTTTATGAATTCCACTAATTTTCTAGGTTACTATGATATATTAATGTTGCTTTAATCAACTTGGTTCGAACATATAATTCTGTTATGACTTTCACAAAAATCATATATCAAATAGTGTCAAAATTGACACAAAATAGTTTTTAAATCAAATATTATATTATTAATTGTTATTGTATTCCTAAAAATCTAAGGTTCGGCCAAATGACATAGATAAGGATATATATATTAATAATAAAAAATTTGGGGTTCGTTTGGCATGTTATAGTAAGTGTATTAACCATATAGTGAAAGCAAACAAAAAGACACGGTAAAAGTTAAATTAATTAACTTAGAGTTAAATCTAATTGATAAGGTTAAAATAATACCCTAAACTTGTCTAAATCCTATTGGATGATAGGATTTCGACCCATCCCCACTTTATCTTCGAAATAATCCCCTTTGGAACCATTATAAACCTATTTTGACTTTAATATAAAATAATATTTTGAGATATTCCTAAGGTGCCCCTCTCCTCCCTTATAAAAGGGCACCTCCTCCCCCTCCTCCTCACACCAATTTGAGCACTCAAGCTCGGCCAACCCCTGCCATTTTCTCCTCTCCACTTCCCTAGAATAATCCTAGAGGTCCTGGTCTTCTCCAAAGACAAATCTTAGTTCCTTAAGTGGAGGATTCAAAGAGGCGTTCCAAAGAAGAGGTAATATCCATTACCGATCTTTTCAATTTCTTTCTTCTTCAACTTCTTATTCTTTAGTTGTTTCATGATAAAGTAATAACATCAGTATTACTTACATACTGATATGTTATTATAAATATGAAACAACCCTAATTCACCTTCTATCCATCCTACGGAAAAATGAAATCACCGCGCGTGCGTACGTACGGAATACCGTCTCCACGCCGTGGTGTAATCTATTTTTCCACCATCACCTTACAAGGATGGGTATAATGGTGTAATGAGTAACTATATATAATTATTATGAAGTAATATTGATACTGAAATAATATATATATATACTCCAATACAATTCCACGATCATAGGAACGATATCATCACTCGTGCGTACGTACGGAATACCGTCTCCACGATGTGATGCGACTCGTTCTACATGATCTTCATTTCATAATGATTATATAAATGAATTTAATGAATGAATATGGTATATAATACACTAATACCATTCTGTAAATGAATTATCTATAACCTAAAGATAAGAATAAGAATTTATTCGACAAAACACGCATAAGAACAAAAAGTTATAAAGACCCGAGTAACAAGTAACAATGAAATATTACTAACAAGAAGCTAATAATATGACCATATATGATATCATATCAATATGTATGATTCTGTAATAAGTCAATAACATTATTTAAACCATTATACAGGAGCTTTGGACACAAACAAAGCAAATCGGACCTAAGGTAAGGGAAAACATCACAATCTCACTTTTATCCGAGATTGTTTTTACTTTGGTAATTACTGGGGTGTATTTTATCATCCAAATCCATGTTCCCTCAATATGTAATATTATTTCCATCCTTCTACAATAGTTTATATCCAATTTTACCCTTCATTGAGTTTTTAGTAAAAGATATGAAAGGAATCTTTTGTCGTTTTTTTTCGTACGAGGTACTTTTTGACTTTTCCGACAAAAGTACGAAGAATGTTTTTTTTAACGTATACGGCATGAATGGATTTTTAAAACATTATTTCCAAGAATCTTACTTTACAAGTTTTAAAGTTTATTTTTAATCAACTTCTTTAATTTAAAGTTTTATGACATGTTAAGAAAGGAAAAAATGTTTTTAAAGAAGAAATGATATTTTCCTCAAGAATTCATTTCAAGTGTTTTTTTTAAAACTATTTTTCCATCTAAGATGACGTTATTTGATATGTATGTTTCAAGTAAAATGTCTCTATGATTTAAATGGTTTCAGTTTTCTTATGATGAAATGATATCAATTGTTTATGGATTATGATGGCATGATGTTTAAGAATCCCATTTTATTACATGGGTTATGAAATGATGTATGATTTATGATTTTGTGGCACACATAAGAATGGTATCATTATGAGATGGGTGGGACCTATATCTCCCTCTAATGCATTGGGTAATGATTTTATATCTCATGAGATAGACATGGCTGGAATGGTAGGTTATACCGGTTCAGTGAAACAGGACTGAAATGAGGGTTACTCGATTCAGAAAGGGACTTTGTCCACTAAGATAGTCTTGGCAATGAGTCTTGACTAACAAGAAATGATTCTCTATGATTATGCGTGAATGCCACAAAGTTTCTTGTTTTATGTTATGATTATTGTGATTACATTTCACTGCCATGATTTACCCCATGTTATGAAATTATGATCTCTTTTGCAGGTTAAGATTTCCAAAAGTTATGTGCTTATGTATATTATGTGATTGATATTTCTTTTGTTTACCCTTACTGAGCATTTGAGCTCACCCTTTTATGTTTTCTTTTCCCCAGGATATAAAGATAGGTTTTAGGTATAAAAAAAAGAAGATCTTTATGGGAGATGTTGAAGATCTTTCACCACGATTAGAAGATTATATTCCGAGTTTCCAAAGACACTAAACTATTACAGTCCTTGTGTGTGTGTTTTTGTTATGTACTAAGTATTCCGCAAAAGTAATGTAATGTCCATGTACGTCAAGATACGGGTCTCTACAGTTGGTATCAGAGCAAAGGTTTAGTCAACCTTTGGAAACTAGGATGCGAAAACGTTAGTGAGATCCCTAGAGATATTTCTAAGGTATGTCTAGGGATGTCTCTAAGGTTAAGTATTCGTATAGGTTATTGTCCTAGAATTGCGCTAACGATCTTCTAATTTAACCTAAGATGTTAGATATTGAGGGTACTACCCCTTTATTATGTTGTTTTCCCTAGCATGATTTTTGCCTCTCCCACTATTCTTTTGGGATTTTAGACGATGGATGGAACCCGAAGGAACCGTGTTGATCAATGCAATGGACAATGCAATGATTGTCCCCCTGAGCAACCAAACGATATGGGAGCTGGAATGCAAAATCTTGTAGCCATGCTCACAAAACTTTCTCAAGCTATGAATCATGCAGGACTTCCAAACGAGCAAAGGAAGGAGCAACATTCTGTTGAATCCTTCATGAGGCAGCGTCCGCCTTCTTTCAGTGGGTCTACTGATCCATTAGTTGCTGAAAAATGGATTAGTACTACTGAAAAGATATTTTCAGTTCTTCAATGTTCTGAACATGATAAAGTCATCTTAGCAGTATATTGTTTGGAAGGTGAAGCTGATCAATGGTGGAATCTTATCAAGAATACGAGGCAAAGAGATGAAATTGATTCCATGGAATGGGACGAGTTCAAGAACTTGTTTTTCAGTAAGTACTTCCCTCGTATTCTTCGAACGAAGATGGAGAAGGAGTTTCTTGAACTAAAGCAAAAGGATGATGAATTTGTTGGTATATACGAAGAGAATTTTACAAGACTTGCAAGGTATGCATCTGGCATTATCATCCAACCTGAAAGTAATGTTGATCGATTTTTCAGTGGCTTAAAACCAAGTCTTCGAAGGGCATTAGCTATAAGAGACTTCAGTAGCTATGAAGAAATTGTGCGTTGTGCTATCAAGGTAGAAATGGAAGTTGGTGTTACATATCCATCTCATGGTTTTGACAAGAAACGAAAGATGGAGTTCAAGGAGAAATCTCAGAATAATGGTGAAAAGAAGATGAATGTTTCCTTATGCACAAAGTGTGGAAGGAAGCATGGTGGAGATTGTCTTAAAGGGACTAGAAAATGTTTTAAGTGTGGAAAAGAAGGTCATCGACCAGCTGAGTGTCGAAGTAATGGAAAATGGGATTCTAATGAAGTGAATAAAGCAAACACCGCAGAGAATGTACAACCAACACTTCAATGCTTCAAGTGCAAGGAAATGGGGAATTATGCTAATAAATGCCCTAATCCAAGGGTTAGTGATGATCGACATGAGCAACCGCTAAAGGCAAAGGACAAAGGGAAGTCACATGCGATCACTATTGGCAATGTTGAATATGAAAACGATGTGGTGGAATGATTAAGTGTTTATGTAATGGGATTCCAAAATAATGTTGTATCTTGGAATATTGGAATATTTATGTATTGGTCTAATTTGGTATTCAAAGTGATTGAGATATTATGCGCATAATGAAGGGAAAACGAGAAAATGAAATTTTTAACAGTATTCATGAGCTCAGGATTGATATAAGGACTAAGTGATATCATGGTTTGAGTATATAGAATTTTGAGGATTTTGGTATGTGGAAAGTGTTAACTTTTAACTGCATTCAAGTTTTCACTAAGGTTCAATGGGTATTCAAGAGAGTACAAGATTATGGCCTTTGAATGTTTGGAATGTGTCCAACAAGATATATCTTATGATATATGGGGATCAACGATGGTATTAAATCTCTGGTAATCGTTTTCACTATGTTATGAGAATGGACTGCAGTATTATGGATAGGACTAAAGATTGGAATGGATTATGTTGGACATAAGTTAGTATTGTTTAAGGATAGAAGTTTTTTCGATATTATTTATGGGATGTTATAGTAATATAGTTTTAGAAAAAGGACAACCTGCAGGACGGGCGACAGCCCATCGCTTCGGACAAGGCTGTGGGAATCGAACCCACAACCGAAGTGCGACTAGCCTTTATCGCCTACCACTGGCCTACAGGAAGTCCCTGTTTAGTAGAAACTAGTTTTAAAGTATAAGTCTATTTTAGGAACTATATATGATTAATCTCACTATAGATCGACTTATGTATATAATTTTTGCTAACCTTTTGTTTGAGACAGATGGAATGACCCGTCATTCTATCACATGATCTGCAAACACTTCACGAATAACAAATACAAATTCATTTAAGAGATGAAGTGGAAATTGTTCTAGGCACGAACAATAGTGAGATTGTACCAAAATAAAGAAAGTATTTATTCCAATTCAAAATTTCAACTTTAGGGAAATGATCTTGAAAACCAAAAATGATGTCCTAGTGATCTTATACCTGATGAATCGGATGGTACCTTAGATCGTCACAAATTTATGGATTTGTGATTATTGGCTTTTCCATAGCCATGTTCTCTACCACTCTCCATCATAACATGATGGTTAGATTTCTCTTCCATATCCATATTTTCACCTGTGTGGAAACCCAATGATTAGTTTATTTGGGTAACCGTTACGTTTCATACTTTTGTTTTTAAAGATTGGTTTTGATATTCCTTTTTACGATGTGGGTTTCTATTAAAGAAACTTTCAAATAGTAAACCATTTATAACCCCGACGAATTTCGAGGGCGAAATTCATTTTAAGGGGGGTAGAATGTAACAGCCCAATATTTTATAAAAAATATTCTTTTTAATTTTATTAATGTCTTTTGTTGTACGCTACACCAAAAGGAGCTTGCACAACACGCATCCTTTACTTGCCTTGCATTACACGCAATCGCGACCTTCCTCGATAGCGTGTGTAGTACGCAATAACGAGTTTCACTAAACAGCGATATGCTATTAAAATGTTATTAAAACTAGCCGTTATGAATAGTAATAACCACTTTTTAAAACTCTGTAAATCTTATTTTTCAAAATGAACTTCATTTTTGGATTCGGAGTATCGAATTTATCCTAAGGTGAAATTTTGGTACTTTTCGGATAACTTTCATATTCTGAGGAATAGTGAAAATTACTAAATTATAATTAAAAACAACTTTTTTAATCGAAATAATTAATAGTGATAAATTATTAATTTGAGTTGTTTAAAAGTATATTTAGAATATATTTTTACAATTTAATACAATGTTGGTCATTGGATTTAATTTCACATTTAAACCAGACATAATCAAGTGTCAATCTTTTGATAGATATTGTTTCTTAAAAACACGCTATTTGTTTTAACAGCGGGATTTAATTATAAAATTAATTAATGCAAATTCTATGATATGAATTTGGTAAAATAGACTTCATTTTTGAATTCGGAATATGAAATATAGCTTAGGATGAAATTTTGGCATTGTTCTGAAAAACATCAATTTTTGATGAATAGTGAAACTACTAAGTGGTAGTTAAAAAAATTAATTTCTTCATAAATCATAATTTTACCGCTTCTGTGAATGGAATTTCAAAAATCCGAGAGACACGGTTGATGTCAGTAAGTAAAATGTGGTTCAATGAGATGAAAATAATTTTTGGTGAATAGTAACTTTTTACTTTTTTTTACCACGGTTAATAGTAAATAAGGTAACTAAGGGTAAATATGATATTACTATTACCCTAACACATGTCCTAATTCTATTGGATAAGTGTAATTCGACCAAAAACAACCTTATGAATATAATATGACCATTTAGGTCCACTTGGATTAGATTATGACATTTAATATTATATTATTTAATGAATAGTTAAAATAGTTAAAATCAAAGTTTAATAACTAAAACATTTTTAATATGGGGTAATACATAAGATAAATTCGACTATAAATATTCATTAGAAACCTAAAAAGAGTTCCTACATAATGATATTTTATTTATAATTTTTAGACTTTAAATAAATTAATTTATTTATGACACAACGATGATGCAGTAATTACCCTTTTAAGGAAATATTAAGATAATTGATGTTATAAATGCTCAAATGAATGTAATTTGAGACTTTTTATGAATTCCACTAATTTTATAGGTTACTATGATATAGTAATGTTGATTTAATCAACTTTGTTCGAAAATATAATTCTTTTATGACTTTCACAAAAATCATATATCAAATAGTGTCAAAATTGACACAAAATAGTTTTTAAATAAAATATTATATTATTAATTGTTATTGTATTCCTAAAAATCTAAGGTTTGGCCAAATGACATAGATAAGGATATATATATTAATAATAAACAATTTGGGGTTCGTTTGGCATGTTATAGTAAGTGTATTAACCATATAGTGAAAGAAAACAAAAAGACACGGTAAAAGTTAAATTAATTAACTTAGAGTTAAATCTAATTGATAAGGTTAAAATAATACCCTAAAATTGTCTAAATCCTATTGGTTGATAGGATTTCAACCCATCCCCACTTTAGCTTCGAAATAAGACCCTTTGGAACCATTATAAACCGATTTTGACTTTAATATAAAATAATATTTTGAGATATTCTTAAGGTGCCCCTCTCCTCCCTTATAAAAGGGCACCTCCTCCCCCTCCTCCTCACACCAATTTGAGCACTCAAGCTCGGCCAACCCCTGCCATTTTCTCCTCTCCACTTCCCTAGAATAATCCTAGAGGTCCTGGTCTTCTCCAAAGACCAATCTTAGTTCCTTAAGTGGAGGATTCAAAGAGGCGTTCCAAAGAAGAGGTAATATCCATTACCGATCTTTTCAATTTCTTTCTTCTTCAACTTCTTCTTCTTTAGTTGTTTCATGATAAAGTAATAACATAAGTATTACTTACATACTGATATGTTATTATAAATATGAAACAACCCTAATTCACCTTCTATCCATCCTATGGAAAAATGAAATCACCGCACGTGCGTACGTACTGAATACCGTCTCCACGCCGTGGTGTAATCTATTTTTCCACCATCACCTTACAAGGATGGGTATAATGGTGTAATGAGTAACTATATATGATTATTATGAAGTAATATTGATACTGAAATAATATATATATATATATATATATACTCCAATACAATTCCACGATCATAGGAACGATATCATCACTCGTGCGTACGTACGGAATACCGTCTCCACGATGTGATGCGACTCGTTCTACATGATCTTCATTTCATAATGATTATATAAATGAATTGAATGAATGAATATGGTATATAATACACTAATACCATTATGAAAATGAATTATCTATAACCTAAAGATAAGAATAAGAATTTATTCGACAAAACACGCATAAGAACAAAAAGTTATAAATACCCGAGTAACAAGTAACAATGAAATATTACTAACAAGAATATAATAATATGACCATATATGATATCATATCAATATGTATGATTCTGGAATAAGTCAATAACATTATTTAAACCATTATACAGGAGCTTCGGACACGAACAAAGCAAATCGGACCTAAGGTAAGGGAAAATATCACAATCTCACTTTTATCCGAGATTGTTTTTACTTTGGTAATTACTGGGGTGTATTTTATCATCCACATCCATGTTCCCTCAATATGTAATATTATTTCCATCCTTCTACAATAGTTTATATCCAATTTTACCCTTCATTGAGTTTTTAATAAAAGATATGAAAGGAATCTTTTGTCGTTTTTTTTCGTACGATATACTTTTTGACTTTTCCGACAAAAGTACAATGAATGTTTTTTTAACGTATAGGGCATGAATGGATTTTTAAAACATTATTTCCAAGAATCTTACTTTACAAGTTTTCAAGTTTATTTTTAATCAACTTCTTTAATTTAAAGTTTTATGACATGTTAAGAAAGGAAAAATGTTTTTAAAGAAGAAAGGATATTTTCCTCAAGAATTCATTTCAAGTGTTTTTTTAAACTATTTTTCCATCTAAGATGACGTTATTTGATATGTATGTTTCAAGTAAAATGTCTCTATGATTTAAATGGTTTCAGTTTTCTTATGATGAAATGATATCAATTGTTTATGGATTATGATGGCATGATGATTAAGAATCCCATTTTATTACATGGGTTATGAAATGATGTATGATTTATGATTTTGTGGCACACATAAGAATGGTATCATTATGAGATAGGTGGGACCTATATCTCCCTCTAATTAATTGGGTAATGATTTTATATCTCATGAGATAGACATGGCTGGAATGGTAGGTTATACCGGTTCAGTGAAACAGGACGGAAACGAGGGTTACTCGATTCAGAAAGGGACTTTGTCCACTAAGATAATCTTGGCAATGAGTCTTGACTAACAAGAAATGATTCTCTATGATTATGTGTGAATGCCACAAAGTTTCATGTTTTATTTTATGATTATTGTGATTACATTTCACTGCCATGATTTACCACATGTTATGAAATTATGATCTCTTTTGCAGGCTAAGATTTCCAAAAGTTATGTGCTTATGTATATGATGTGATTGATATTTATTTTGTTTACCCTTACTGAGCATTTGAGCTCACCCTTTTATGTTTTCTTTTCCCCAGGATATAAAGAAAGGTTTTAGGTATACAAAAAAAGAAGATCTTTATGGGAGATGTTGAAGATCTTTCACCATGATTAGAAGATTATATTCTGAGTTTCCAAAGACACTAAACTATTACGGTCCTTGTGTGTGTGTTTTTGTTATGTACTAAGTATTCCGCAAAAGTAATGTAATGTCCATGTACGTCAAGATACGGGTCTCTACAGTTGGTATCAGAGCAAAGGTTTAGTCAACCTTTGGAAACTAGGATGCGAAAACGTTAGTGAGATCCCTAGAGATATTTCTAAGGTATGTCTAGGGATGTCTCTAAGGTTAAGTATACGTATAGGTTATAGTCCTAGAATTGCGCTAACGATCTTCAAATTTAACCTAAGATGTTAGATATTGAGGGTACTACCCCTTTATTATGTTGTTTTCCCTAGCATGATTTTTGCCTCTCACACTATTCTTTTGGGATTTTAGACGATGGCTGGAACCCGAAGGAACCGTGTTGATCAATGCAATGGACAATGCAATGATTTTCCCCCTGAGAAAACAAACGATATGGGAGCTGGAATGCAAAATCTTGTAGCCATGCTCACAAAACTTTCTCAAGCTATGAATCATGCAGGACTTCCAAACGAGCAAAGGAAGAGGCAACATTATTTTGAATCCTTCATGAGGCAGCGTCCGCCTTCTTTCAGTGGGTCTACTGATCCATTAGTTGCTGAACAATGGATTAGTACTACTGAAAAGATATTTTCAGTTCTTCAATGTTCTGAACATGATAAAGTCATCTTAGTAGTATATCGTTTGGAAGGTGAAGCTGATCAATGTTGGAATCTTATCAGGAATACGAGGCAAAGAGATGAAATTGATTCCATGGAATGGGACGAGTTCAAGAACTTGTTTTTCAGTAAGTGCTTCCCTCGTATTCTTCGAACGAAGATGGAGAAGGAGTTTCTTGAACTAAAGAAAAAGGATGATGAATCTGTAGGTATATACGAAGCGAATTTTACAAGACTTGCAAGGTATGCATCTGGCATTATCATCCAACCTGAAAGTAATGTTGATCGATTTTTCAGTGGCTTAAAACAAAGTCTTCAAAGGGCATTAGCTATAAGAGACTTCAGTAGCTATGAAGAAATTGTGCGTTGTGCTATCAAGGTAGAAATGGAAGTTGGTGTTACATATCCATCTCATGTTTTTGACAAGAAACGAAAGATGGAGTTCAAGGAGGAATCTCAGAATAATGGTGAAAAGAAGATGAATGTTTCCTTATGCACAAAGTGTGGAAAGAAGCATGGTGGAGATTGTCTTAAAGGGACTAGAAAAAGTTTTAAGTGTGGAAAAGAAGGTCATCGAGCAGCTGAGTGTCGAAGTAATGGAAAATGGGATTCTAATGAAGTGAATAAAGCAAACACTGCAGAGAATGTACAACCAACACTTCAATGCTTCAAGTGCAAGGAAATGGGGCATTATGCTAATAAATGCCCTAATCCAAGGGTTAGTGATGATCGACATGAGCAACCGCTTAAGGCAAAGGGCAAAGGGAAGTCACATGCGATCACTATTGGCAATGTTGAATATGAAAACGATGTGGTGGAATGATTAAGTGTTTATGTAATGGGATTCCAAAATAATGTTGTATCTTGGAATATTGGAATATTTATGTATTGGTCTAATGTGGTATTCAAAGTGATTGAGATATTATGCGCATAATGAAGGGAAAATGAGAAAATGAAATTTTTAACAGTATTCATGAGCTCATGATTGATATAAGGACTAAGTGATATCATGGTTTGAGTATATAGAATTTTGAGGATTTTGGTATGTGGAAAGTGTTAACTTTTAACTGCATTCAAGTTTTCACTAAGGTTCAATGGGTATTTAAGAGAGTACAAGATTAAGGCCTTTGAATGTTTGGAATGTGTCCAACACGATATATCTTATGATATATGGGGATCAATGATGGTATTAAATCTCTGGTAATCGTTTTCACTATGTTATGAGAATGGACTGCAGTATTATGGATAGGACTAAAGATTGGAATGGATTATGTTGGACATAAGTTAGTATTGTTTAAGGATAGATGTTTTTTCGATATTATTTATGGGATGTTATAGTAATATAGTTTTAGAAAAAGGACAACCTGCAGGACGGGCGACAGCCCATCGCTTCGGACAAGGCTGTGGGAATCGAACCCACAACCGAAGTGCGACTGGCCTTTATCGCCTACCACTGGCCTACAGGAAGTCCCTGTTTAGTAGAAACTAGTTTTAAAGTATAAGTCCATTTTAGGAACTATATATGATTAATCTCACTATAGATCGACTTATGTATATAATTTTTGCTAACCTTTTGTTTGAGACAGATGGAATGACCTGTCATTCTATCACATGATCTGCTAACACTTCACGAATAACAAATACAACTTAATTTAAGAGATGAAGTGGAAATTGTTCTAGGCACGAACAATAGTGAGATTGTACCAAAATAAAGAAAGTATTTATTCCAATTCAAAATTACAACTTTAGGGAAATGATCTTGAAAACCAAAAATGTTGTCCTAGTGATCTTATACCTGATGAATCGGATGGTACCTTAGATCATCACAAATTTATGGATTTGTGATTATTGGCTTTTCCATAGCCATGTTCTCTACCACTCTCCATCAGAACATGATGGTTAGATTTCTCTTCCATATCCATATTTTCACCTATGTGGAAACCCAATGATTAGTTTATTTGGGTAAACGTTACGTTTCATACTTTTGTTTTTAAAGATTGGTTTTGATATTCCTTTTTACGATGTGGGTTTCTATTAAAGAAACATTCAAATAGTAAACCATTTATAACCCCGACGAATTTTGAGGGCGAAATTCATTTTAAGGGAGGTAGAATGTAACAGCCCACGATTTTATAAAAAATATTCTTTTTAATTTTATTAATGTCTTGTGTTGTACGCTACACCAAAAGGAGCTTTCACAACACGCATCCTTGACTTTCCTTGCATTACACGCAATCGCGACCTTCCTCGATAGCGTGTGTAGTACGCAATAACGAGTTTCACTAAACAGCGATATGCTATTAAAATGTTATTAAAACTAGCCGTTATGAATAGTAATAACCACTTTTTAAAACTCTGTAAATCTTATTTTTCAAAATGAACTTCATTTTTGTATTCGGAGTATCGAATTTAGCCTAAGGTGAAATTTTGGTACTTTTCGGATAACTTTCATATTCTGATGAATAGTGAAAATTACTAAATTATAATTAAAAACAACTTTTTTAATCGAAATAATTAATAGTGATAAATTATTAATTTGAGTTGTTTTAAAGTATATTTAGAATATATTTTTACAATTTAATACAATGTTGGTCATTGGATGTAATTTCACATTTAAACCAGACATAATCAAGTGTCAATCTTTTGATAGATATTGTTTCTTAAAAACACGCTATTTGTTTTAACAGCGGGATTTAATTATAAAATTAATTAATGCAAATTCTATGATATGAATTTGGTAAAATAGACTTCATTTTTGAATTCGGAATATGAAATATAGCTTAGGATGAAATTTTGGCATTGTTCTGAAAAACATCAATTTTTGATGAATAGTGAAACTACTAAGTGGTAGTTAAAAAAATTAATTATTTTCTTCATAAATCATAATTTTACCGCTACTGTGAATGGAATTTCAAAAATCCGAGAGACACGGTTGATGTCAGTAAGTGAAATGTGGTTCAATGAGATGAAAATAATTTTTGGTGAATAGTAACTTTTTACTTTTTTTTACCACGGTTAATAGTAAATAGGGTAACTAAGGGTAAATATGATATTAATATTACCCTAAAACATGTCCTAATTCTATTGGATAAGTGTAATTCGACCAAAAACAACCTTATGAATATAATATGACCATTTAGGTCCACTTGGATTAGATTATGACATTTAATATTATATTATTTAATGAATAGTTAAAATAGTTAAAATCAAAGTTTAATAACTAAAACATTTTTAATATGGGGTTATACATAAGATAAATTCGACTATAAATATTCATTAGAAAGCTAAAACGATTTCCTACATAATGATATTTTATTTATAATTTTTAGACTTTAAATAAATTAATTTATTTATGACACAACGATGATGCAGTAATTACCCTTTTAAGGAAATATTAACATAATTGATGTTATAAATGCTCAAATTAATGTAATTTGAGACTTTTTATGAATTACACTAATTTTATAGGTTACTATGATATATTAATGTTGATTTAATCAACTTTTTTCGAACATATAATTCTGTTATGACTTTCACAAAAATCATATATCAAATAGTGTCAAAATTGACACAAAATAGTTTTCAAATAAAATATTATATTATTAATTGTTATTGTATTCCTAAAAATCTAAGGTTCGGCCAAATGACTTTGATAAAGATATATATATTAATAATAAACAATTTGGGGTTCTTTTGGCATGTTATAGTAAGTGTATTAACCATATAGTGAAAGAAAACAAAAAGACACGGTAAAAGTTAAATTAATTAACTTAGAGTTAAATCTAATTGATAAGGTTACAATAATACCCTAAACTTGTCTAAATCCTATTGGTTGATAGTATTTCAACCCATACCCACTTTAGCTTCGAAATAAGACCCTTTGGAACCATTATAAACCTATTTTTACTTCAATATAAAATAATATTTTGAGATATTCCTAAGGTGCCCCTCTCCTCCCTTATAAAAGGGAACCTCCTCCCCCTCCTCCTCACACCAATTTGAGCACTCAAGCTCGGCCAACCCCTGCCATTTTCTCCTCTCCACTTTCCTAGAATAATCCTAGAGGTCCTGGTCTTCTCCAAAGACCAATCTTAGTTCCTTAAGTGGAGGATTCAAAGAGGCGTTCCAAAGAAGAGGTAATATCCATTACCGATCTTTTCAATTTCTTTCTTCTTCAACTTCTTCTTCTTTAGTTGTTTCATGATAAAGTAATAACATCATTATTACTTACATACTGATATGTTATTATAAATATGAAACAACCCTAATTCACCTTCTATCCATCCTACGGAAAAATGAAATCACCGCGCGTGCGTACGTACGGAATACCGTCTCCACGCCGTGGTGTAATCTATTTTTCCACCATCACCTTACAAGGATGGGTATAATGGTGTAATGAGTAACTATATATGATTATTATGAAGTAATATTGATACTGAAATAATATATATATATATATACTCCAATACAATTCCACGATCATAGGAACGATATCATCACTCGTGCGTACGTACGGAATACCGTCTCCATGATGTGATGCGACTCGTTCTACATGATCTTCATTTCATAATGATTATATAAATGAATTGAATGAATGAATAAGGTATATACTACACTAATACCATTCTGTAAATGAATTATCTATAACTTAATGATAAGAATAAGAATTTATTCGACAAAACACGCATAAGAACAAAAAGTTATAAAGACCCGAGTAACAAGTAATAATGAAATATGACTAACAAGAAGCTAATAATATGACCATATATGATATCATATCAATATGTATGATTCTGGAATAAGTCAATAACATTATTTAAACCATTATACAGGAGCTTCGGACACGAACAAAGAAAATCGGACCTAAGGTAAGGGAAAATATCACAATCTCACTTTTATCCTAGATTGTTTTTACATTGGTAATTACTGGGGTGTATTTTATCATCCACATCCATTTTCCCTCAATATGTAATATTATTTCCATCCTTCTACAATAGTTTATATCCAATTTTACCCTTCATTGAGTTTTTATTAAAAGATATGAAAGGAATCTTTTGTCGTTTTTTTTCGTACGAGGTACTTTTTGACTTTTCCGAAAAAAGTACGAAGAATGTTTTTTTAACGTATACGGCATGAATGGATTTTTAAAACATTATTTCCAAGAATATTAATTTAAAAGTTTTCAAGTTTATTTTTAATCAACTTCTTTAATTTAAAGTTTTATGACATGTTAAGAAAGGGAAAATGTTTTTAAAGAAGAATGGATATTTTCCTCAAGAATTCATTTCAAGTGTTTTTTTAAAACTATTTTTACATCTAAGATGACGTTATTTGATATGTATGTTTCAAGTAAAATGTCTCTATGATTTAAATGGTTTCAGTTTTCTTATGATGAAATGATATCAATTTTTTATGGATTATGATGGAATGATGTTTAAGAATCCCATTTTATTACATGGGTTATGAAATGATGTATGATTTATGATTTTGTGGCACACATAAGAATGGTATCATTATGAGATGGGTGGGACCTATATCTCCCTCCAATGCATTGGGTAATGATTTTATATCTCATGAGATAGACATGGCTGGAATGGTAGGTTATACCGGTTCAGTGAAACAGGACTGAAACGAGGGTTACTCGATTCAGAAAGGGACTTTGTCCACTAAGATAGTCTTGGAAATGAGTCTTGACTAACAAGAAATGATTCTTTATGATTATGTGTGAATGCCACAAAGTTTCATGTTTTATGTTATGATTATTGTGATTACATTTCACTGCCATGATTTACCCCATGTTATGAAATTATGATCTCTTTTGCAGGTTAAGATTTCCAAAAGTTATGTTCTTATGTATATGATGTGATTGATATTTCTTTTGTTTACCCTTACTGAGCATTTGAGCTCACCCTTTTATGTTTTCTTTTCCCCAGGATATAAAGAAAGGTTTTAGGTATAAAAAAAAGAAGATATTTATGAGAGATGTTGAAGATCTTTCACCACGATTAGAAGATTATATTCCGAGTTTCCAAAGACACTAAACTATTACGGTCCTTGTGTGTGTGTTTTTTTTATGTACTAAGTATTCCGCAAAAGTAATGTAATGTCCATGTACGTCAAGATACGGGTCTCTACATATAATGAAATATATTATGCCTATAGATGGGTGTAAATTGTATTCTGGACTCAATTGTGGTCTCAGATTTCCAATTCGAGAATCATTTTAAGAGTTATCCCATTTTATTTAAGATATTGTGCACCTGTAATAAAAAATATATATAATATTTTAAAAAATTAAATTTTGGAACACTGGGGACTCATAACAGCACACCATCTTAGCACCTGGATCTCAAAATATATGTAGAAATATTTCAATGTCTTATAAGGGAAAGACTATGTTTCTACATTACCATTATGGGATTATATTTTTGAAACTTTTTACATTCTATGTGATGTATTTTTTTTATACATTCATCTTGTTTTATATGGTGTATATACCCATAATTTGACATGTAATTTCATGAATTTATTTATTTTCATAGTATTTTACATTTCATTTAATGTGTTCATTTATGAGGGATTATGATTTAAATATAACAATTTTTTATGATCTTCATCTAACAATCTAATAGTTTATGAAGATTATTTGTGATTAAGTCTTTAATTTTTGAATAATATAATATAAATCTATAATATTATCATTGAATTTATTATCTTATTTTTATTTTATGGGAATATAATTTTTTCATATATTTTTATCTCTTTATGTAGTAATTATTTCAGAAAAAAAAATTCATAAAAAAAGCATCATTATGGTGGGAAAATATTTTTATTCAAAAAACATTATTTTAAATTGATTTAATTTTATTAAAACTGTTTTTTTCCAAATAAAAATTGATATTTTGATTATAAAATGGTTTCAATGGGTTCTTTAAATCATCAATTAAAATATTTCATGTTCATTTTCAATGAAAAATATTTTCAAAAAGTTTTCTATTTTAAAGGATGTGATTTTCAAAATGAAAATGATATTTTATTCAAGAATGATTGTACTAAAATTTTAATGGTAATTATATTAATCAATAAAAATATAATTTTTAATTAAATAGCCTCCAATAGGGATATTTTTTATTGATATTGTCCTCATTATTTCTCTACATGTAAAATGATTGGTGAAATAAATTTTTTATAAATCCCATTTCATTTCCAATACTCAATCATGTTTCAAATAGATTAAACTGAAACACATCTCTTTTCATTGGGTTAATCAGGTTATAGAAGGAATAATTAATGATTATAATTGTTTTAGGATGAAATATTTATATACATTATTCATCATATGGTGGTTAATCATTATATGAATCGAGTGCGCCCGATGCAGCTGATAAGAAGGGTTGAACACCATTATTGATCCTCGATGTGCCCAATATATTATATATGAAAGGTTGATCCACCTTATAGCTTATGATAAATGGGTGAGCCAAATATAGAACATATGAATGGTTTATCCTAATTATATATCATAGGTGATCCAGATATAGCTAATATGAATGGTGATGCCAATTATAGATCTCCAATGCATTGGGAAATTAATATATTGGTTTTTAGAGAAATAGTTATTGATATAGAAATGGTTTTTAATGGGTTTTATGACTAATAGGCTCCAAGTTACCATAAAATGGGTTTTGTTTCTCGTTACATGTTAATAATATTTCCCATGATCATGATTGATATCACATGATTCATTATTATTGATTATTATGAATATTTGATTTTTTATGTTTTCATATTTCAAGATAATGATAATGATGGGTACGAGTTCTTTTATGATATTCTCATACACTATTTTTATTTCCTCCAAGCCGTATACACATATTATTTACATTTAGAACATTCAATTGTTAATTCTTATGTTTACCCTTACTATGAATTTGAGATCACCATTCTTATGTTTCTGTTCCCCCTTCTTGTAATGAATTATTTTAATTAGGTTATCTATATAAGTGATTTTATATGGATGGTGAGGTATTACTGTTAAAATGAAAATATGGTTATGTGGTGAATATTATCATTTAACCTCATCTGAATTGTCCGTATATGATATTTTCAAAATTCCCTAAATCTCTAAACGTAAAATGGATTTAAAGATGTAAGTGATGTAGTATTTTCTTTTTATTTTATAATGGTATGGTGAAAAAATTGGTTTACAATTATAATCATTAATTCCAAAATTTAAAAGTGAAAGATTTTGGTAAAGGATCGGGAGTTCTAAACCGGCTCTATTATAGATGATATAAAACAATTATTAGATATCTATAGAGATTAGTATTTTTTGTTTTAATTTATCTTAAGAGTTATGGATTCCATAATTGGTCAACATTTTATTCTATGTTATAGAGTCCCAATTTAAGGGTTTTAAGTATTATAAATTTTGAGACAATTAATGACATTTTTGGTTTTTTTATCATGGGATATAGTATTTTTAGCCCCTAGGATCAACATGGTGTGTTATTTTGGAGGAAGAATTATTCGTGGATATATGATAAAAAGGAAAACTCGTATATTTGGTTATAAACCATCGAATCCATCTCGGTGTTGGTGATTGAACCCACAATTGAATAATGATAAGGGTTACTCACATACCACTGGCCTCTGTGATTTCATATTTAGTGTAAAATTATTATAAGTAAAAAAAAATTTATTCCATAAAATGTGATATTTTTTATGAATAATTATTTATTTATCATGGGATAATATATTATTAAATCCATATAATCGATGAGTTTCAAACATATTTTTTATATGACTGATTTTATTTAGGATAGTGATTAATGGAACTATTTGGTTCAATCATTGGGTATTGCCTTTTAGATTTGATGTATTCTATTAAGATTTATTAATATTTTGAGTTACTATAAAATGTGCTTACAATTTTCGTTTTAAATAATGTTTGGAGATATGAGGAATATATTGTTATCAATTTTAAGGTTATGTGGTATTATGTATATTATTTTTTTTATTTAAGAAAATAATATTTCATCTTGAATACTCATCATTTGGAGAGAAAGTTGGTATAGTGATGTAAATTGAAAAATTGATGAAATTACACTCAATATGTAAGTATATATCCATATTTTACTTAGTCTAAATGGTATGTTAATTACGTTAATATATGAAAAGGATGTTGAACAAATTTATATCAAACAACATTTAATTATGATGACCTGTTTTAGTTTTAGATCATATTAGATTTATGGTTTTGAGGCCATTATATTAAAATTAATCATTCAAATTATTGTGATCAATGGCCTTTATCACTCTCTATAATTACATAAATTGTTCCTACATTGACAAATATTTTCTCATATTTGAAAATAAAGTTATATTAATTTATAAATGACATTACTACTGCCTATTTTATATTAAAAAGGGATTGTTTTATTAACTTTTCTTCGATTGAAGGTTTACAATTCAAGTATGTTTAATTTCAAACAATTGATTACCAAGTAAAAGATCAAATTATGAGGATGAATCCTTTTAAAGTGGTGGAGGATGTTAAACCATGAAATAAAAAATTAAAAAAATAATAATTTATAGAGTAAATATTACACAAAAACAAGTTTCTCATATGATTCATGCAATGATTATTTTTTTCAATATCATGTGTTATATGCAATGCTTAGTTTTACCAAACAACAATATACAACTAATATAATTATTTTCCATGATATTTATCACATATAAATTACAATGGTGGGCGTCGAAATGATTAAATAAATTATTAAAATATATTTTACACAAGTATATATAAAAAATTAATTATGAATATTTAATTAAAATTTAATATAAAACCTAATTGAAGAAATAGAAAGTATTTTTCAAAAAAATAATTATATGGGCCTAAGTGTCTTTCATGGCAATAAAGTAAATTAATAACAATTTTTGGATAATAATAGTTAATATTATATGTAATATATTAATAAAAAATTAAAAAGTTATCCCCTGTGTTTTTTTTAAAATAAATTTATATACAATTTTCTACTGAAAAACAACATTTTTTAAAAAATTCCGTTTGCCACCTTATGGGGATCTTATTTTAAAACTAATTATAAAAACCTAATAATATTTAAAAAAATAATAATCTTACTTTTATATATTGTAATATTATAATTACCATATAGTGAAATTTTTATATTATTTTGTAAAGATTATTTTTTTATGAATAGTGAAACATGCTGAATCTTAATGAAGAACTTCATTTTTGTCTAAATATTTTTTATTGATAAATTTTGTTATAAATTGTTTTTATGTTAAAATAGTATATTTATAAATCTCTTAATCCAATTTAGGTCATATGATTCTTTTTTATTTTGAATTTTGATATAAATAAATTGATATCATTTTTATTTTAACATTAATATCCTACTTTCTCATCATGTTTGTGGGATAAAATAAATAAATTTTGCTCTAATTTTGTGATGAAATTGGAAAAATATATTTTATATTTTTAATGACAATTTTTAATATTATTTAAAAAGTTCAACTAAATTTTTTACAAATCTGATTAATAAAAACAATGAATAATTAATTATATTAATTAAGGTAAAAATGATATTACATAGTGGTTAAGTTTAGAATTTAAGGTGAAAAAAATAAAAACATGACAAGTACAGATTGGATGGAAATATTTATACTCGTATCATGTTGGGATCAATTTTTTTAGCTACTTGGAATAATATTCTATTAATGATACATTTATAAAAAGTAAAGTAATGAAAAATAAAAAAGTGATCCTTCCTTATTTTAAATATCTATATTTATTTGGGATAGGGAAATCCATTATTTCATATTTATTACATTGTGGAACACATCTGTGTGCTACATATTGGATACTGGCTGACGGTCACATTGTACCCAACATTACCACTTTCCAAAGGTAGGAAACATTTATCACTTCTTTGGTGGTGTTTTCTCCTTGATCAAAACAGGATGTTGGGATGTTGGTTCCTCCATATGTGGACTCCTCCTCAGAACTAATCACCTAGTCTGGGTATCCATAAATGATTAATACGTTTTTTCTGAAACTCTCTACAGTAAAATATTGTTCTTAATGATGGTTAATTAACATGGTTTTGTCAAGGAATTTCAAAGGGTCAAGTAAGGGAAACAATCTTTGATTAGGGAAGTAGTCATATTCGACATCGTTGTCTTGTATGGAAAATAGAACATTGGTGCATCTGAATTATCTCATATTAGAGGAATTCTCAATGTTCTGGAGGCTTGAGGAATCCCACATAGATTATGGGGTATATTATGTTGGAGGCATGCCTAGGAGGTTTTTTGCAGCTTACCATGCTTAACATGGGATATACTGTGAGTTTAACATCTAGTGGAGACAGATCATGCTGATTAGAACACTGATCAGAGTTGATAAAATACGTACATCCCACAGATAGAGCACCTAGATTTTTTTACAGAATTAATGGATCAAAAAACCAATAAAGACGGACCCAGGATGACATGTCCCAAAAAGGAAAGATTTCAAATCATGAAGGATGATCTGGACATCACAAAAGAAAACTGAGAGAAATACACCATGAAAAGGGGAAGGATAAGGATTACCATTAGATGGGATTAAACCACATGGAGGCTTCCTATGTACCATGTTTAGAATATAGGGACCAAAACCCATGTATTTAAAAGGATGATTTGGGGCTAATAAATAGCCATCTTCCCATTGTTAGAGGGACACTAATGGTTGGATGGATATTATGTGTGGTGATTATGCATGGTTACCCCACTAAGTGTTTCAAAAATAAAAAAATGGGATGACTTTCATGTTCTCACCAAGATATGGTGACCCATGCAATATTCACAATGGGCATGGGTGAATTCACAGTGAAATGTATGGAGTATAAATAGTGATGGGATTGAACATTGGGGAGTATTCCAACATATCCCAATGTATGTGACTCAAAGTCCATGTAGTTTCGTAAGGGGGGAGGTGAGTCACCTAGGGTGGAGGCTCATGAGAAATGGAGCACATATATAGGGACCCGAAGGAAGAAAAACCTATATTTTAGGGAATGATCATCCTGGGACACAAAGGGATAAGGGAAACACCAGGATGTGATATGGATGATGGGATTTCAACTTAATGAGGCTAACTATGTAACTGAAATGATCAAAATTAAATGTAGTTTAGGATGTAGGCATATAATCAGGGTGTACATAGAGGATGGAAACCGAGAAATGTTCCAGGTGCATATGCATGGTTAGATGTCCTTCACAAGATGGAAACTCTTGCTAGGTGGCGTATGGTGAGGTTTAGGGATTTTTAATGACTATCTTCCCACGTAGATCAGAACACCTCAGATGGATCCCAGAGATGTATCCCAAAAAGGTAATATATCACATCATGAAGGTAAATCCCTAAAAAAGAGAACCCATATTTTATATTTGTTATGATTGAACCTCAAGGAGGCTTCTTACGTAACACAACGGGATTAAAAACAACATTGTATGGAGAATATAGATTAACATCAGAATGTATGAAGGTGAACTGAATTGAATTAGTTGGTATAGATGAGTGATGAAGTGGTGAGCTAGAATCACAAGGAGGCATCCTACGTATCCCAGTGGCTTGGAATCAAAATCCACATTGTTCAGAGCATGTAGTATAATGTCATTCAGGATGAGGGGGGCATGGGGCTTACACCTGGATAGCGTCCAAATGATGATTTCATGGATACATTTTACTCTAATATAATGTGAGATGTGTATGGTGTGAGAAATAATAGGTAACTGCAGACAAGAAGAACATGTCATTATAGATGCAGCCAAAAGAGCTGGTGTGTGGATTACACATAGCTAGCGTTTAATTGGGGAAGGAGTTTGGGACAGACTCCAATATGGAAGCCCAAGAAATTGGTTCAGAGTTTATGTGGAAAATACCTAAGGCACACATGGAGACAAAGCATAGAGGGAGTGAGAAGGCATACTGAAATGGTGGGAAGTGAAAGGTCCTTTGTCCCATCCCTTCTCAGATCCTCTAAGGTATGAAAGAAATGTAGAAACTCATAGTTTAACATAGTGTCATGGGGATGATGATTCGTGGATGTTTAATGTACTACAACTCCAATGAATCATTCTCACTCACCATCCCTTACTCATACATAACTTGTACCAACCAAAAATTACTGAAGGGAAGGAACATTCATTTCCAGACCAGAGTGAGGTGGAGGAGTGTGAAATTGAGGGGTCTATGTCTGCATTGCTATTTATAGAAGAAGAAATAGATGTTAGAGTACCTATGATAAGAAGAATAAAGTGGAACAACACAATAAGAATAACTGCTTGAGGAACCCTGAAATCACTTCATAAAATCCAAGAGGGCTACATGGAAGAGGGATCATGAATCAAAAGACCTCACTAAGAGGAGATTTGTGAAGAGAAATAATTTTGTAAAGGAATGTGCTTCACAAATCATGAAAAATGTGGTCCATGAAGAAAGAAGGTTCACAATTCATGGTGACCCAACCATGGAAATGAGTATGCATGTGTATCGTGGGAGCTTCATGAAGGATGAATGCTCTAGGATGTTCTGGGTGACCAAAATATACTCCTTCCATGGTGATGGTCATAGGTCCTCATGGATTTTTTTCCCACTAGATGTAGAGGAAAATTAGAATAAAGGGGAAGTTGGTTCATGATGCTCAAACACCATCGGTATTGCATTTTCTTGGTTGGTTCATGGAGCATAGTGATCACTACAAAATGAGAGCTCGTAAGGACAAATGTGAGGGTATAAATCATTCGCGGTAGGGTTGAGAATCATATTAATAGGCTCTAAGTATTGCGTTGCTCGAAGACCCAATTTGAAGGATATTTTGTTTCTTGATTAGAGGTGGCACTATCAGCTTTGTGAAGCCTTATGCCACTAATCTGTAGTGGTTGAGGTTCTCGTTTGACATGTATAGGTGATAGTCAATTCATTGTGGAGGTCTCATAGGTGTATTTCTCCCAATTTATTATCATTCATGGTGGTGATGGTCATGGGGATAGAGCCTCACAAGCCGTGTCTATTAGTGATTTTTATGAACTTTTTAGTTTAAATGTTATTCCTAAATAGTTTGGACGTTCTTGATTCCTTTTGGATGTGGATTTCATCGCATAAAATTCCCCCTCGGAATGGGAGATGAGGAATGTTTGATGATTGGATTCTGAGGGTATATTTTCGAAAACATATAGATTGTGGATCTGTGTCAGGATGATGGCACACAAAGCATGGGTGAGTTCTCCATGAAGCATGGTGAAGCCGAAGTCACCAAAAATATCTCAAGGCTATCACCTATATATTCGAAGTGAGGGGTCCATTTTTTTCTGCATCGAACCTTCATGACGATTATATAGGACAAAGATCATGACACAACAAATTATCATATGGTTAGGAAATGGGAACCCCAATGCAGAAGTGTGTGGTGTTGTACATAACCTGATTTAAATGAAGAAAAAATACTTCCACACAACACCTTGCATTCTCAGAAAGAGATATGAGGCCCAAAACGATGAAACATGGGGTTTATGATCTTTTGGTTGGATCCTATGATAATATGTCCAGATGTCACTATGTATCCTGTAAGGTAAGGAATCAATCCATATGTAGATCTTGAATTCCATGCATTTTAACATCATGTTTTTTTGAAGGAGGGGATTTGACATGATAAGGGAAAACACTTATGTGGATAGACCATTGATCGATGAGCATGGAGTCACTATATATCCATTTAATATTTGAATCAATACAAACATATTTCTACAAGAAATTATTCATGCATGATCTACCCATTCACATAGGGAAAAATTAATTTTATATATCTTGTTTTTACATTTTATATTTGTGTGATTTTTTGTGTGACTAGCTTAGGATGAAATACATAGGTGTCGTTACTAGAATCAATCCATTTTTTAGTCCTAAAAAATAACATGGTGGGTGACCATTGACAATTGTTATTCCTTCTAAAATTATAACACCATAATGATGTGCCATTTTTCATTGTGTATCTAGGACGATGATGTCATAGTTTATATTCATGATATAGAACTTGTTCTTTAACATTAACATCACACGGTATGGAAATAATAGTTTAATGTAATGTGGAAAAAGATATCATCTTTTAACATCATATATCTTTGATTAATGAGTTCTTAGTTTATGGTCATATAATTTGGACCATTGTGTTGCATTCCCCAATATGTGGGTATTACCCATCGAAAACTCCTAAACCATTGTGAGATACTCTCGGTGTAGGAATCAAGGGGTTATGTTTGGATTTACCCATCACATGAGGATGTAAAATAGTGAAAAAGAAATGATGGAGGGAAAATACTAACCATATCAATATTCTAACTCTACAAGTGTAGATTCACAAAGAGACATTAGAGAAGCACATAAATAAAATGGAATGGAATAGTGAATCATAGGGTATGATATTTCAGATGAAATGGGTGTATTGTTTTGATATATGATAGCTAATAACCATGTTGAGACATAGTATACACATCATGTTGTATGGGATGGGAACTGACTTGTTAGGGTCATCCACAGACCATTTTCAAAATGCAGAACATGTCTCAAAATGTCATTCAGAATCTTCAGAGACGATAGCCCAAAACATTAGGTGAGCCATGAGGATGAAAATCCTTTTCTTTTGGGGGACCATTATGATACAAATATTATGGAAACCCAAATAAAGGGATACATTATGAATGGATATTAACATGTAGAATAACATCATCTAGTAATGACATTATAAAAAATATGTGCTCTAATGGGAGACACAATGTGTTTCTATTGTAAATCCAATGTGAACGAGGGCAGTAAAGATCCAAAAAACACCACATAACATTGGGAGAAACTGGGCCATGATACTGAAAAGACAAAAAGGGTGATTCTAGACTACATTTATAATGTCTTGGAAATATTACATATCCCATGATGAAGAGAATAATTGATTACATTGTTCTTTAATTCCATGTACTTTAATGTCGTGTTGTAAGGACGAAGGTTATCACAGAATTTATCATCATTCACCCTAAATTTAGTGGACCTTTGATTTTTTTCATAGAGCTTAGACCATTAGATAAGACCACCAAAATAGGAATACATAGTGTGACACCATATGGAATGCTGGTGTGAATGAGGACCAAATTGATCCAAACCAAACCATTTATTACCAAGAGAAAAATATTCACAGAGGTCAATGTAATGATTCCATCTCAAATGAGGACAGCAGGGAAGTAAATATTTTATCATTATGCAGTTTGGAAGAAGCTGGAGTTTAGCATTGTGGTGGATGGGAGAGATAATTGATTAAGGACATAAAACTCACACCACAAAGAGGAAATATGTTTTGGTGGAACCTTAAAGCAAATCTATTTAAATTAGTACTTAAATGACAGAAGCCACACCACACACCCCTAATTAAAAAACCACACACAATTAAGGTCGCAAGGCCTGGACCATATGATTTTGTGATTCCTCCATGTGGGAAAAACCCTTATCTCTAACCCAATGTCCATGTGATCCATGATCGGAAAGGTAACAAGGGATGGATATGATCTTCAAAACGCATGAATGAACAAGAAATTAGAGGTGTAGAATCAAAGACGACCCCACAATGCTCGTCTGCCCTATTTACATGAAATGGTTCACATAGGGAAAACAATGAGGGCGTTAAAGGTCTACCGGGATGTTAAGTTATTAAGATGGGTGTGAATCCTTATGTCCAGTAACTGGTACAAAATGAGGGTGTTGTAATTATGGTTGATAACTGTTGACCGTGTTCAAGACATAATATCCATAACGTGTATCATAAGATGGAATAAAATAAGCATGGGATGACCACTGACCGAATTAAAAAACATGGGTCCAAACATGAAATGTTGTTCAAGATCCTTTGGAAATTTGGACAAGAATGATTGAAAGTCATGAGGCAGTGTATCCATACCTTTTGGGGGTCATTTTAGGTGTATAAGATGAAGGATAACCAAATAAAGAGTACATGTGAAGTGTTGGTATGGAATGATATAATGTCCATATATAATCCATCACTCTTGGATATACCCCATAGTGCATGTGATAATGTTAATTAGTAATAAAAATTGATAAGGGATCCCATTAAAAGTGAAAAACTCAAGACGAAAAGTGGAGGGAAGAATAAAAATGGTTTTTTAATCTTAAGGCTGGACCTAAAGAAAAAATGTCCAGGAATTTCTACATATCCCATAAATATGGAAATCAAGACATACATACATCTTAAATTCTAACCAATTTAATGTAATGTGCTAAGAATAAAGAATTAGTTTACCATCATCTGGTGCAGTGATATTTTGGTTTCATAGGGGATAAAGGGGAACTTTATTTTTAAGGTCATACATAATGGACCATAATTTCTATGTAGTTTAATTTCTCACAATCTTGACATAATAATTTAAGGTACTGTGGGATGAGAGGGACATTAAAATTCATATAACACGGACCAAATATTCCCAGTTTAGCATCGTGCAGATGGGATATACTAATGAAGTATAATGTCATGTAGTGGGGATGATGATATCACAAATTTTATTATTGTGTGATTATGACATGTTCTTCCTAAATGGGAAATCTGTGGTGAAGTAAATATTCTTAAATTAATTGGGATCGATGGTGGTCTCAACCAAACTGCACATTCTGAAAGGGGAACTCAGGCCAAAAGGGGTCTAATAAAGGTAAATCTGAAATTATGTCATAGAGCCCACCAACAGGATGTATGGGTGTCACTATGTATCTCATAAGGGCACGAATCAAGCCACACATAGTGCTTGAATCCCATTCAATTTATAGTAATGATATTAGGATGGGATAATATGAGAGATATACAAGGGAGGAACATGGTGTGACTACAATAAAACGGATAGGAATGAAGACCAAATGGGTCTCATATCCAACTACATGCTCAATGAAAATAACATAGTCCAAGGAGATGAATGGAAAAAAAAACATGGGAAATATTTGGGCCAGACCATAAGACAACCTTTTCGGGAATTCCTACATATACTGTGAGGGAATGAATCAATCCACATATTTTTTTCTATGTTCTTTCAAATTAATATCATGCAGTATGGAAGAAGAAAAATATTAACATCATGTAGGGTGAAGAGGGAGCTTTCCATTTATAGTCATGAAGAAAGGACCATAAATACAATGCAGATTAATGTCTTTCAGGATGGATACAACAATTTATCATCATGTGGGAAGGGAGTGATCTCAGTTTATGTAATATAACCTATACAATAATTTAGTGATGAAGGTGATAGATTTATTGACTATCATGGGTTGTACCAAATGAAAAAAAGTTCACGAATTCTTACATATCCTGTGAGGGAAGGAATCTAGATGCAGATATTTCATGAATGTCAAGAAATTTTACATCATGCAGTAAGGATGAAAGAAGGGACACATTCTCCAATGTGGGTATATGGTGAGGCTATTATAAACCCATAGTGAATGAGAACCAAAGTGTTTCCAAGCACAACATGTGAAATTTCCAAAGAAAATTATGGCCAAATAGACAAATAGATGAAAAACATTATGGAACCTAGGGTTGGACACAAAGGGAAAATGATCAAGCATTCATATGTTTCCCATAATTATGGTAATACGACAATACATAGTCCATGAATTATGTGTATTTAAACATAATTAGGTAAGGATGAGGAATAATATAACATCATGTGGGATAGAGGGTCGTGCAATTTATCTTCATGAGAGATGATGATGTTGTGCAATTTTATGTCTTGCTGCCTAGAAATAGTTGAGAAGTTTGACATCATATAGGATGAATATACTATTCCACCATGAAGGATTTATGAGTGAGAAAATTTCTTGTTAAAATCTCTAGTTATCTTATTCTGGGACTTTTCTAGATTGTGCAAGGCCCAAATCCTATTCAAATTGATGGATTCCAGCACATATAGATAGACATATATTAATTTTTCAAATTTCTTCTGATCATAGAAAGCTATACGGAGTGATGTCACCTAAATATCTATGGTTTGGAATTATTATGTTGCATACACCATGGAATATGGGGTCACATGGGTGGAATTTAGAGTCAATGTATAACAATCTCAAAGAGTCTTGGGCTTCTTCTAAAGACAAATTTTCTTATTCTTACCAACCATATTCTGCAAAATGATAGAGGGGTTCTTGTTGAATACCTTGATATTCCCAGATTATTGTGTGTGATTTTGAGAAGTATGATTAAATAGGATGTTGTACTTGATATAGAACTTTTTCAGATCACTTTCTCAAAAGTTGGATCCATTATCAATGAGAATAGGGTGAGGGACTCCCAATAGATGGATAATGATAGAGCTCAAAAAATAAAGGATATAACGTGAATTGACTTCCTTGATCCCAATAGATGGATGATGTTAGATCAGATATCTCTTCATTGTGTGAGAATTCAGTAATGTATTTTTTGTGTACAGTGGACTACTGCCTTGTGAAGCGATGTGATTCATTCTTCAAGTAATCTTTATAAGAAATGTAATAAGGATATTATCAAACTAAAATATGTGATATATATATATATGAAATAAAAATTATTCTATAATTATAATGTATTATATGTATTTCTTTCATTCAATTAATATTGAAAATGTAAACAATGTTTATGCATACATATGTCGTACTGTCTCCATGAACATTGTATTTCATTTTCTATCTCTAACATTTATGGATTACTATCAATATATATTTAAAATTAATATATATGATATATATATTATTTTCAAAATTCTTTACATAATGGGACCAAGATCAATGTAATATGTTCAAAAACAGAAATAACAAAACTAGAAAAGAAAAACAATGTATTCATTACCCAAAACTATATTTTTACAAGGAATTGATGATAAATGGGTACAAAAAGGTAGTAATAAAATAATATCTTTTATGATAAATATTATTAATTTTAATAAAAATATTTATATTAAACTAATATTTATTACACCTATGGTATTTTTATTTACAAAGAATGTTGAGACTTAAGGAAGTGGATTGTTGTCTCACTTTTATTTTATGTGAGATAAACATTATATTAACCACATGTTTAATTAATGTGGTGCATATATTTCCAATGAATGAATTATTATTATAATATTTAAAATAATGAATATTTATCTTAAAATGTGTGTGTCTTTCCTTACTCATGTTTAAGGTTTAATATTTACTAAAGTAATAATGTATTTTTGTCTATATTGTTCTTTCATAGAAGAATATGTTATAATATGAACCCTTCATCTATTTTACGGTGTATATACATAAAATTTGTCATTTATTATCAGGAATTTTGTTATTATTAGGATATTAATCTTTTTATTTTCCATTATTAGTTCAGGGGGATTATGATTTAATGATACATAAGTGGTAGGTGTTTTATATTACTATCTCATAGTTTATTGAAATTTCACTTGATTGTGATTAAAATGAAGAATTATTATATTATCTCTCTCCATATAATCATATATTTAATTTTAATCTAGAAACTTTTGTATAATACATTTTCCCTTAAAATTCCATTCTTTATATAGTCAATAGTGAAGATTGTTCAAGGGGAACCAGGTGAGAAATCTAAACCTGGTGAGAAGATGATCACTCCAAGCACATCCTGGAGAATTGCGCAGATGATTCTGGAGATTCTAGGACCCTTGTTATGCATATTAGTCATAAGGAGATGTTTTCATATGAAACAAGGGATGAAGTTACAAAGGTAATCACTCCTCATGATGCTATTGGGATATAGAAGAATTTTGTGGATGTTTTGAATAACACAGCTAGACCTTCCTTCTATGACTTTTATTCTCGTCCAACTGGGAGAGTGATATGGAATGTGAGGATTTCTCATGTTTCAGATAATAAAAAAGTTGTTTAAGAATGCATAAACCTCTGATTTTATTCGATTATTGCAAGTGTCATCATCCCTAAGGGTTAGCAGATTTGGAAATTCCAGGATCTGACAAGAGGAGTTTTAGAGGTCTAGGGATTTAGTGATTGGGGAATGATTGCAATGGCACAAGGATACTATCATGTGGTTTTCCCCTTGGATAAAGGTAATAAGAAAGTATTGAGAAAGGGTGTTTTCTCCTTATACAAAGGTTTTCTGATTTTAAAAGAATGAGACTAGAAGATTGATTATATGAATGTTTGGATCACCCACAACTAATTATATATTAGAATATATAAATTTAACTTGATTTATTGGCACCCAAGGTTTTTATGGGACATTTCTTTAGCGGTAGGAAATCCCATTTAAATGGATCAACATAAAAAATCCAAGGCTTGAGAATTATGACAGGATTTTGGTATAATTTGACATGTCATGTACACTTGTCGAAGATGTGGTCCTTATAATAATGGATGACTGCATAAATAATTAAATCTAATATGTGAGAAAGCAAAATATTTTCATAATATTAATTTTTTTAGGAAATATGAATGCTAAATGAAAGAGAGACAAAGAATTCCACTTTTTCAAGGTGGAGGGTAATACAGATAGCACATGCAGAAGAAGGAATGGAAAAGAGAAACACTCTTTGGAACCTCTAGAGAAAAGTGGAGTTGTCCAATATACAAGGAATGATAAGAATATGAATAAACACATGGGGCCCCTACCTATGGAGTTGAAAAATAGACAATGGGGAAGGCTATGCACCCCAATGGGTAATCTCATGTGTCTGAGTCCTTGGCTTATGGGGGCCTAGTTGATGAAATTCAAGTGATAGAACCTCCCCCTATAGTGCTATTTTTTTGTAGTGGATAAATAGGTTGTGTGGTAGGATGAACCCCATGAGTGCAATTTCGATACTCATATGTGGAAGGCCACATATGAACTCATGGGAGCTAAGGCTCATACTGCTACTCAGGTTGGTTAACCTGAGCTAGATTCTCAAGGTATTTTTAATGACGCACAAACTGATCACCATTTATTTTTTGATCCATGTGGGAACTTCACCCAGATTTTCCCCTCCAAGAATGCTTGAAGAATTATTTATGTGGGAAGTGATCCATCTCTTAAATCTATGAACACCTTCATTCCCCTCAGTGGTAGACTCTGGTTAGAAGAGGTGGAGGAAACTCAACTCACTGAATACGTCACAAACAACCTAAAAAATGCTACTGCTACTCTAATTGGTGGATTAGATGAGCTCCATGTTACCAGTGATACACATAATGTGCATTCTCAATGCCCTGGAATGGAGAAAGGAACCAGTGGGGCGAAACAGGTGATCAACGTAGATCACGACACCACTAAACCTGGACATGGAACTTGTCTGATGGGGTGAAGGGAGTCCAGGGAATGAAAGGGAAAATCAAAACGTCATTAGAGAAAATGAATAGGGGGTGAGGGCTCTGATTATGGGAAAGGCCCATAAAATTGAGGATTATATAATGTAATTTTCATGGGATTCGAAAATCTCCAGTGACCAATGACCTTAGAAATTATATCATGGAATAAAAACCTATAATTGTTGGTATTGCTGAACAAAAACTTCTTTTTGATAATCGTGAAGGATTTAGGTGAGGTTCTCTTGGAAACAAATTTGTTTCTAGAAACTCTCATAGAAATGAAATGGATTTCTTGTGAGTGTTTATCCATAAAACTATCTAGGTCTGTTCTTATAACAGTGGGACACAAAGTGTGTACCTTTCATACAACATTAATGGCCATGAATTTTGGGAATAATTTGGGTATTTTTACAACTATTATATTAGAAAAAGGGTCTTATGGGAGTATCATAATGAATTCTCAATCAAGATTGATCCAAAATGGATAATAATTGGTGTCTTCAACACCATTTTGAGACATGAGGGAAAAACTAGTGGTAGTTTTCAAGTATTGAAGCTACTGAATTTGATGAATGCCTTGATAAGTTAAATCTGGTTGATGTTCCACTTGTTGGAGCTGACTTCACATGGTGTAGATACACTGGGTATGTAAATAAAACTATCCATAATTACATATTTTTTGACCAAATTTATGACCATAGTGGTTCCCATGGGGTCTTAGGGTTAACACTCCCTAAGTACCATTATGATCATAACCTGCTTGATGTTGATTTTAATACACATCAAACAAGATCAGTTTCTATCCTTGTTAAATTTAACAATTGATGGATTCTAATTAGATGGTGAAACAAACGTGTTCTAGGGGGCTGAAAAATTGACACTATTGGGATCCCACAACAAAGGTAGGCTGTGAAACATGATCATATTAAGGGGATTATTAAGGAGTATAGAAAGTGGTCATTCTCTAAAATTTAAGATGACATGAGGATGTCCGACAAGGAACTAGAATGAATTAATCTAAGCGATGGCCATCAACCTACTGTATCTAGAGAAGAAATTATGGCCCATAATAATTTTAATGACCCTTTATTGAATAAGGAAAAGCTGATCATGAATCAGCGGAATGTGTGATTATTAAAGGATAGAGGTAAGAACTCTAAAATGTTAAATATAATTCACATGGAAAAGAGAACACAATCATTTTACAAGGTGATCAACATAGATTGACTTTTTTATACATCTAAAAATGAGGTTTCCTCAGCTATTATAGAACATTTAAAGGGTACCTACACTGATGATGGGTATGATAACACCCACTAGATGGTTGAAAATACCAATCCATGCATTTAAGCAGACATGAATCAACTTCTGCTTGCCTCCCCATGCAAGGAAGAAATCAGTTTTGCTCTCATTTCTCTTAACCTGGAAAGTGCCACAAGCCCAAATGAGTTTACTAATAGGTTTTTCATGTTCTATTAGAAAATTTTTTAGGTTGATATTTCCCATGCCATTAGTGAATTCTTTTCCCATTCCTTCATGCATCATGGGATGATTTCAAATTTAATTTATCTCATTCCTAAGAAATAGAATGCAATTGATATTAAGGATTTTAGGCCAATTTCACTTGGAATAGAAATCTATAAGCTCATCAGTAAAATGATTATGAATAGGATGGGGGGAATGGTTGGTGACGTGATCACTACAATCAGTTTGGCATTGTACCTGGGAGAAATATTCAAAGGTACATGTTTATGGCCTGAGATATTGTCAACTTAATGACAAAGAAAGTGATGGATGTAAATTGTTTCTATTTAATTTGACATCTCAAAGGCTTTTTACACACATAAATGGAGATTCATTTTTTATGTTCTTAAATGATATGGATTATCCATTGTGGTCATGAATTTGATCAGCACCATTATTTGATTCTCAATGCTCTCCATAATTATTAATGGTGCCCCCATTAGATTCTTTCCTTGTACCACGGGTGTGAGACATGTTGATCCAATATCTTGGATTTTATTTGATATTGAGGATGATTATATAATATGATGTATCAATTATATTCCCCATATAGGCCATTAAACGAAAATTAAGGCTGTTATGACTAACTATTCCCACCCCCCCAACTTCTGTATGCTGAAGATATTCTGTTTCATGTTTAGAACTCCAAGAAACATGTATCCTCTATCAAAACCCTCTTCAACATCAACAAGAAGGTGGGTGTATAGGAAATTATCATGTATAAGTCCTATATTATTTTTTTAATGGAGTTATATGACGTAATATGAACATGATATTTAATTACCCTGGGGTGAAGAGGGGCCTTTTTCCGTTCAATATCTTTGTGTCCCCTTGATTTTGGGAAAAGTGAATAGGAAATAACTAGAGGGTATCTATGTTGGCATCATTGGTTAGATTTCCAGTTGGAGAGGGAAAGCCATGTTCATGGTTGGGGGTATTTGTCTTGTTAAATCTGTGATCACATCCAATTTTGTTCCATTTTCTCTTTATAGATGTCCTGGAGTCCTAATCAAAGAGATTCAATCAATGATCCGTAAATTAATTTCCATGGGGTAATCTCATGAGATGAAGATGATCATTGTTTCCTATAAACAATGAATTAAGATGGTTGAATTAGGAGGAATAGGTGTCAAAGACCTCATAACCTTCAATGATGTAATTATTGATAAACTTCCATAGAGCATGATATCCAATGAATGTTCTAGGTGAATTCCATGCAACTAGATTCACAATAAAGCAGTGTAATGGTTATAAATATTACAGTTTTCATTAGTTTTTTAATATATTAAGCACTCATAAAATAAGATAATTTATAAAATTATGTGCTTGGACTATAGGAACTCCACTCTCAACTACTGGAACATGATATAGTTTTAAAAGTCTCTTTAAAAAATGAATGTTCACCCTGAATCTGAGCAACTCCTCATATATGATTTTTTCTTACGGGTGCAATATACTGATACTATTGTTTCCCCCCATTTTGAGAATGAAATTCATCCTTACTCCATCATGGATTGTGATGAATTTATATAGAAACATAGTAAGTATGGAAATTTAAATTGTCGTGATTATTAATGGAATGTGTTTGGGTGCCTCTTACAATCACCATTCTGGCTTATGAAATTCATAACCAATTTTATTAGACCTTTCAGATTTACCTTGCATTAGAGAATCTAGGAAAACTAGATTCCACTAGTTGAACAACATAAGTGGGATAATTTTCACATGGCCTCGATATGCCCTCTTTGAATGTGTGATGAGGAACCAGTAAATCACTAGTTACATGATAGTGATCTAGCCAAGTATCTCTAGTCCAATACTGGTAACCTGTTTGGCATAAATTTTTTGCATTTATACCTCGATTGCAGACCTTCTTACAGGGTGCCTATGGTTTTCTACAGTAGAAATATTCATAATTTTAAGCTTGTTGATATTGTTTCTTCTCTTTCGTCACTTTGGGGGGATCAGAAGTTTTCTATTTTTTACAGGGACAACAATACTGTCCAGAAGGGAATTTGGGGTGATAGTGCTATCTAGTGGGGAATGGTGGCTATCCATAGGGAGGTGTGTGCTGCATTATTTCTTCAAGAAGGTGGAATGTATAACTCTATCTCTGATCTAAAAATTATCTCATCTCTTTGGGTATTTGATCGACCATAAAAGACCAACATGCTTATTTATGTCTAGTGGACACCCTCGATTATACAGTGTCTTAATGTGAATGTTTATGGAGCTACCTCTGGTTTACCCCCATTATGCTATAAAGGGTTGTTTCTTACTATCATGGGTTCGTCAAAGGATGATTCTATCACTTCCTCAATTCTTGAAATACATATAATTAAGAATTATGGGAAATAATATATGCAATTAGGTACATTTTTCATTAAAACTGTAGGACGTTATGGCTTGAATTTTATTCTTATATTATGGTTCATGATTTGAAAAAACCAACGTGTAATGTGAAGGGGAAAGTGCTTATGCACTATATTATTTTCCTTGACCAGACTACACAAATCAGTCTTGTTGTTTCAAATGCTTATGGGGAAGATAATAAGGTGGAAGATTCTTTGGCAAAGTAAGAGATCACTGAAATGGACAAGATGTGGTCTTTTTTGGACCTAGACTACTACGCATTGGTGATAGAGGTGGATAAATGTGGTGTCATGAACACACATTTTTGTAATATCCCCTAGAATGCCTAGCTATATTTCATATATTATTTAATAATTTTCTGGGTCCTGTTTCCACAAGATCCTGGACATTTGGAGAATAATAAATAGTTCAAAATGATGTATTTATAAGAATATTTTTTATTTTTATCTTAGCTCAAAATACTAGTATATTATAAGGACATTTTTTCAACAAAAGATTTTAAAATTATCTAATTGATTTATTAATGATATTCTTTCACATATTATAATTGAAAAAAATAAATAAATTTCTTTTAATTTTCCTAATAAGGACAATTTTTCAATCATAGAAAATTCAAAATGAATTATTATTTAATCATGCAAATCATGAAACAAATTCCTTTCTACCAATACAATTATTTAATTTGAAGATTCCTCTACATATATTCATGTTCATTTTTAATGAAATGTATTTTGATAATTTGTTTGTTTTTAAATGAAAATTCAAATAAGATAGTATATTGTATTCAATAAATTTTTTAAATGATATTTTAAGATATGCATTATATGATTTTAAGGATATTTAAAAAAATATTAGCAAATAAGTTTATGATATTTTTTTAAATTATTATTTACAATAAAAAATTATTTTCTTCTGTAAAAGTCTGAATTGATCATTCAATTTACTTTTCTATCTAAGATAACATCCGTTCAAGTTACCTATGCATTACATATGTTATGATCCTATAATTTTTTTATATCCCTATATGGTTTTGTGTATGTGTAAATTTTTTTATAAAACCTATTTATCGTCCACTGGTTAAAAGACGATAAATTCTTATAAAATCCAAATTTTTATCAGTTTTTGTTTGTTGAATTGGTAAAATTATTACAAAACTATGTTATTTTTTACATGTAATGATATTATGAAATTTTTATGAAACTAACTTTTTTTCATTGGTTTTAATATGATGAATGATTTATGATCATGTAAAATACATATTTATGATTTTCATTATGTTATTGTGGTTACTCTCCAACTAGTGATGGTGGATAAAATCTAATCAAATATGATAATGTGGAATACATATTTATGATTTTTTTATGTGATTTTGGATATGCTCGAACCAGTTATGGAGGATAAAATCTAATAAAATATAGGTGGTACTAATATCTCCCAACCATACAATGGTTATTGATTTATATCTCATGAAATAAATAGATGTAAAATGAGGATTGAACCTTGCTAAATAAGGGACTCTTTCAATTATGATAATCCTGGTAGTGAAACATGAAAACATTGATAGTTTAGTGAGTGAACCCATGCCAAAATGATAGTTATATAAACGAGCCTTTACAACTAAGGAAATAAATTTCTATACATATGTGTATGAAACAAATCTATGTATTATTGTAAAGTTATACATTAATAGATATTTGTTTCGCACGGGATCCGAGGATGACCTCCTGGACGGGAGATTCAAACGTTCCGATCGGTTTCTAATGGGTTTGTTCGTAGAACCGGAAACATCCAATGATTCCACATCAATTTAGACCTACTTTCCAAAGGTAGGCGCCCATTAGCTTGTGGACTAATGAGGCTTAGGAATTTTCATTGGTCGAGAGGATGGGAGGTCAGACTCATCACACCTTTTTTGAGGGGAATTATTGTCTACTCCGAGACTCTCTTTATAGATTTAAGTTATGTTCGTGAATCCTTATTACATTACCAATTATAAAATGAGCTTTCCTTCAGTTTTAAAAATCAATGATTAAATATGCAAGAAATTTAGAGAATCTTTTATATGTATTCGAGGTTCTTCATCAATACAGAATCATCTATATCTGTTTAGAGATTCTTGGTCAATGGTATCCTTCAAAACATTTATATAAAAGTCTATTGGTCATTATGATGACCAGGCTGGTTTTAAAGCCACTCAGTGGGGCACTTGAAGTTTATCGTCATTCAGAAGGACAGAGATTATTTCAAAGTTGGGATAGAACCCATAAATGGGCTACCTACGTATCCTTTGTTTTGGAAAAGAAATCAGAACCCACGTAGTTCGAGTAATGGAGTATGATGTTTATGATTGACGGCTCAAAGAAGAATGTCATAATTACTTTTACACTCTAAGCTCACGTGAGTCATACTCGGTGTGAGAATCAAGAGGCATTGATAAAATTTAGACAATTGTTCCATGAATGATGCAATCATAAGAAATTGTTTGGGGATTATGTATGTATGACTGCCCAAATAGATGAAGGTTTAGGATTTACTTTTAGGGAGAAAATCCAGGAACAGGGTCCATAAAGGTATATGTGATTTATGGAGATTTGAATACTCTAATCTTGGGGATTACTCCTAAGGGGGATGCCCATAATTAGGAGGGGGCTTATTATTGGGTTTTACTTCTGAAAAGGAATGCCCGTAATTATGACTGGGACGTATTCCTGAAAAGGAGGCCCAGGTTAGGGGACTTGGGGCTTATTCCTGAAAAGGAAACCCAAGATTATGACTGAGTCTTATTCCTGAAAAAGAGACCCAGGTTAGGGGACTTGGGGCTTACTCCTGAAAAGGAAGCCCAGGATTATGACTGAGTCTTATTCCTGAAAAGAAGACCCAGTTTAGGGATTAAGGTTTGGGGCTTACTCTTGAGGAGGATGCCCAGATTAAAGGATTTATAACTGGGGATTATTCCTGAACAGGAGATCCAGGTTAGGATTCTCTCATCTTAAAGGATGAGGTTGAATGAATGAACTCTCAATCTTTGGTGACATAAAGATGTATAAATCACTATGTTTTGAGAAATATTCCACATAATTCCTTTCAAATAAGGAATTCAAATCAAGAAATCATGCCATAAATGGCTTTGAAGAGTATCTTGAAGACTGAATCTTGAATAGGAAAGGTGAAATGGCTTAAGAGGGGTGAAATGGGAAAGAAAGGCACCCAAAAGGTAGGGGCGCGCAAGTCTTGAAAGGCGCGCAAGTCTTCCGTGGCCGCGCAAGTATTGGTCGCGCAGGTATACCTGCGCGGCACATGGTGTACTTGCGCGATTTTCAACCAGCATTTGAAATACTTGAGCGACTCTTTTTTAAACCCTTTAGAATTTTCTTGAGGTTCTTCTAGAAAAGGACGCGCATGTTATATTGAAGGAAATAAGTCGGCGCGCAAGTGTTTGATAAGTTTCAACACTTAGGCCTTCCTTTTTCTCTTTAGATCTTCCGTTCTAGGAAAGAAATTACCTTAGAAGTGTTCCGGAAGCTTTGAGAAGAGACTTGGGCGTCAGGAGCTTCAATCCGAGTTACTGGAAAAAGATCCTCTCGAAGGGGGGGCCCACAGGGTCTATTTATAGGAAAACAAAGACCCCGGGCGGTTATCGGGCGGTTATCATTTAGGTTACGCAAGTCACTTGCGCGACCAAGAGCGTCGCGCAAGTACATTTGCGCGACTATTAGATAACTTGCCCGGTGAGGTTGCTGTTGATCCTTTCTTCCTTCCTTTGTTGATTTTTTGATTTTTTCTTCAAAGGATGAATCACTTTGAGCTCGGATATTCCCTTTTCCGATATTTAGATTCTGTGACGAAAGGAGCGTCAACAAAAGTCCCCCCACAGAGTTGGATCCGAAGAGAAAAGAGGATTGGACTCTGAGGAAATCGAATTCCTCCTAAGGAAAAGGGAGGCGCGCAAGTCTTCAGTGCACAGTGGGCGGCGCGCAAGTTTTCGTCGCGTACGCCTTAAGCGCTCTAAGTGTGACGCGCAGATAGGCCTCCTGGCCTATAAATACACGGCCTCACCTTCGTACATGTATCCGGATTTCCGGACTTCATACCTTCTCGAGCTCTCGCCGCGCAGGTCACCTAAGCCGCGCAAATCTCTTTTCTACTGTTCCCTCACTGTTGCGCTCCTGTAAAGGTATTCGTACTTGCGCGGTTTATACTTGCGCGTCAAGAACTAGCGCGGCACACGAAATACTTGCGCGCCATTGTTTAGATTTGCGCGACATAATGCCTTGGCCATTTTTTCCGAATTCTTTCACAAATTTTATGAAAAATAAACCCATTTAAGAGTTAAATTTGTTCAACTTTTGAGCAACTTCAATGGATCCTAAGGGAATTGGAATGGCTGATGAACTGGCTAGCAAGCAGATTGATGACATGATGAACATTATTGGCCATGATTACTATGATATCTGCGACAGCACTTTCCCAGATTTGGATAAGTACTTGAAGAAATATCATCTTAATTTCCCACAGAGCATCTACCTGCCTCTGTGTGGTCATGGTCATCTGCAAGGAGTCAATGTTCCAAATGAAAACAATTATACACATGAGATGCAGCGGCACTACTACTTCTCTATTTCGGTTATGATGTGCATTAAGAGTAAAAACAACGGTGTGAACTTTCAAATTCTTCCTCCATGTCATTTCCTTGCAGATATGAAAATGGAAAACCCATGGGCTGAAATGTTTTCCACTAATGGTTGGTGGAGAGAAGACAAACATGGTATTAGAGGAATATTTGAAAAGAGTACTCTCTCCAAATGGCTCTTTACTTCCAATGCTCCACTCTCAAATCCATGTATCCATCTTCCAAGTTTCTTGGACAGAAACAGAGTCACTGTTTGTTCAGAAGAAAATTTTCTCAAACCGCACTTAAGAACATCCTTTTACAATCGTTCCAAGAAGAGCGGGTATCACTACATCTCTTATTGTATCCAGTTGAATGAATGAATTCTAGGTGGTTGCTAATGAAGCTCGGGATGCCGTAAATCAAATGAAGTGTTATGTTGAAAGCCTCTTGTAATTCTCGAAAAGGAGAAGAGACTCCAGTCTGTGGATGTCCTTCTAACTCTTGTGTATCAATGAAAAACACTTTTGTCTTCAATCATTTGTACCTGCATTCTTTTCACTACCTGCTTCCAATTTACTTAATCCAATGGTCCTAGTAAGCATAGTTTTATTTTTACTAGGATTATTACAAATAATCCTACAAACTTTGAACCTTTTAATTGCTCAATATTACCTAAATAAAAAAATGTATATTTAGTGAGCTGGAACTTGACTTTTATTTAGAGTTCCTTTTTCTTTTGTGTGGGTAGTTTAAAGTCATTCACGCCGGACATAAAGGGGCTAATGTTTAAGGTCGAAATAGATTTGACCAAAATGGATTAAAATGGATTCAATTCCTTGAAAATTTATCTGAAAACATATTACCATAATCAAGTATGAGAGAAAATATGTAAACCATGGCTTAAGAATATTTGAATCTGGGGAATGATATGAAAAAGAGCTAAAAGGCATTAGAATAAGTAGTTTCCAAGAATGAAGTTACTATTATTTAACAAAACCCGTTAGGGGGTTGAAATATGCATGTCCACCTATGGGCATTGGCTTGATGGTCAAATAAATAGCATCTTTCGGCTGACAAGTCTGTTATGTGGACTGTTTATGCAAGGCCACCTATGGGCACGTGCTGCATAGTCAGGCGAAATAACTCTTAGAAATTTACTTTCCTAGTGCTAAAATCCAGTGAATGTTTATGGAGATTCAAATTTTCTAAAGTATAGAGTTTGTTGTATGGAAAGAGGTACTTGAATATGAAGAAGATATTTCCGAACAAGAATATCGATGAACTAGATGAATATCACTCCTACGAAGGTCTGACCCAAACGTAGGGAAGAAGAATAAACCATAGATTTGAATACTTTCAGATCATGAATAAGGATATGGGACAAATATGTTAAGGATGGCTATTTTTTGCGGATCCGTACATGCTGTAGTTTAAGACAAATAAGGACAAAAGAGGCATTCTTCCCAAGAATGAAGTTACCATTATTTAACAAACCCGTTAGGGGGTTGAAATATGCAGGGCCACCTAAGGGCATTGGCTGCATGGTCAAATAAATAGTATCTTTTGGCTGACAATTCTGTTATATGGACTGTTTATGCAAGGCCACCTATGGGCACGTGCTGCATAGTCAGGCAAAAGAATTCTCAGAAGATTGACATTTTTGTGATTAGAAGTCATGAAAAGTGTTATGAAGATATGAAAATATTTAAGGTTAGGATTATAACACATAAAGATGGGTTGTCCAATGTATATAGAGATACATAGGTCAATGAAAACCATAATCATGTTGTGGCTGGGTCCCGAATTGAAATTTGGACTTCACTACGTATCTCATAAGAATGAGAATCAAGCCACACGTAGTTCTTGAAATGCATTTTAACGTCGTGCAGGACAAAAGTATGAGAAATATTAGTTTAGGGTCATAGAATTCGGACCATAATAATGAATACACAGTGTGTGTTTTCATGAGGACTTTTCAGCCAAGGGACTGAAAGTGAAATTTGGGGTTAGGCCCAAAAGACTTGGTACTGGATTCGAGGGTTACTCGAATGTTCCTACGTATCCCATAAGGATGGGAATCAAGTCCACATAGTTCTAGAAATACCCTTTGTACAAATTTGGTTCGTACATGTGAAGGGTGAAAGGGGACTTTAGTGCAATGATGGTTTAACCTAAGATAAAAATTTTAGGCATTAACATGTATGCACGTAGTCTTTTGAAAATGAAACATGATTTAAAAAATCAATGTCAATAATGGTTCCTTCTCAAATGAGGAAATCAAAGAATATTGTATTTTATTGTCGTACCAAACAAAAGTGTTGTATAGTTTAACGTCATATAACAAGGACGAAAGTGAATCAATGTAAAGATATTGATTCCAGGGGCGGTTTCACGAATCAACATCATATGAGATGGTGGTGAACCGATGTGATGAGATTGTTTTTGGGCTTGATCCTTGGGAGGCTGCCTACATACCCAGCCTGGAGGGCAAGGATCAAAGTCCGTGTAGTTCAATTAAAGAATGAATTAATGATCAAGTTGTTCTTGTGGAAAATGATCTAATAAAAAATATTGTTGGGACTTACACATGGTTAGTGGCCCAAAGGGAGTTTTATGGTTGATTTTCGCTCTAAGCTCACGTGAGTCATACTCGGTGTGAGAAACAAGAGGTAATAACAACATTAACGATGTACAGTTTAATGTCATGTAGGAAATAAAAAAGGGACTATGCAGTTTAAAGTCTTGCAGTTAGGACTATTGGTGCTGCACGATTTAGTGTCATGTAGCAGGGACAAAAATACAGTTTAATGTCATGTAGGACCTATCAAGGATTTTCTGTACAGTTTAGCGTCATGTAGTTAGGACGATGGGGATAAAATAGTTTAACATCATATTGGACGAAAGGGGGACTGTGCAGTTTAATGTCATGCCGTAAGGACAAAATAACACACCATCTATGTCATGTTGGACAAAAGTGCGAATTGTTTAAGGTCATATGCATGGACCGTGGATGGTGCAGTTTAATGTCATGTTGGACCTTTGATGATTATATATTTTAACGTCTTTCCGGACGTGAGGGACTTTTATAAATTTTAGCGTCATGTAGTTAGGACGTCACAGTTTAGCGTCTTGCTGGACATAAGGGATTTGCAAATAGTTTATGGTCATATACATGGACCAGGGATGATGCAGTTTAAGGTCATGTTGGATGGTTTATGGAACTTTTTCATAGTTTAATGTCATGTGGGACGAAGTTGCAGTTTAATGTCATACTGGACCATTGTTGTACAGTTTAAAGTCATGTAGCTAGGACTAAGGTGAACTAATATGAGAATATCAGTTCTGGGGACTTTTTACAGTTTATCGTCATGCTGGACGATGAAAGTGCCACACAGTTTAATGTCATGTTGCTAGGACACAATATAGTTTAATGTTATCTCGGAAAAAATATAGTTTAATGTCATCTCGGACATAATAGTAACCAATGTGAAAGTTTAACGTCATGTTGGATGATAAGGGAACTGACATAGTTTAACGTCATGCTGGACGATGAAAGTGCCACACAGTTTAATGTCAGGTTTCTAGGACAAAATATAGTTTAATTTCATCTCGGACAAATAAGGAACTTATGTACAGTTTAATGTCATGTAAATAGGACATAATATAGTTTAATGTCATCTCGGACAAAATACATGAACCAATGTGATTGTTTTGGCTCTGGGAACAATATTTTGTGTTTATACAAAATACTTCTTCAGAAATCTGGCATTAGTTGGAGTCGTGATGTGTTCTCCATCCATTGATATTAGAGAATACGTTCCATTGGAGTAGACCTTATGTATTGAATAAGGTCCTTCCCATTTTGGTTCAAGCTTTGGAGGCTTCTTTCCTGGTATCATTGGTGCTCTGAGAACCAATACCAATTCTCCCTGAATGAATGAACGAAGACGAACTTTTTTGTTAAAAGCTCGTGCTATTCGATTCTGATAGGTTTCCAAGTGGTGCAAAGTGCACAATCTTTTCTCATCTAACTGTTCCAATTCATTCAACCACTTTTGGGATTACTCATCTGTAGAAAACATATCACAAATGGCTACTCTAAGTGAGGGCAATTGAACTTCAATTGGCAAGACTACTTCTGTTCTATATACCAATGAATATGGAGTTGACCGCGTTGCATTGTGGGTGGTAGTCCTATAAGCCCATAAAGCATGAAAGAGTTTATCAGGCCATGACCTCTTATCTTTATCCACCATCTTTTGCAGTATATTTGAAAGAGTCTTGTTGAAGGCTTCTATCTAGCCATTAGCCGCCGCATGATATCGAGATGAATGGTTGGACTTAATGTTGTATTCTTGATACAATTTCTTTACCTCAAAAGAACAGAAGTTGGTGCCATTATCCGTCAATATGGTATGAGGGACACCAAATCTAGTAATGATGTTAGACTTGATGAAGCTAACAATGCATTTAGAACTGACTTCTTTGAGAGGTACTGCCTCTACCCATTTGGAAAAGAAATCAGTAGCAGTAAGAATGTACTTAAACTTCTTGGCCGTAGCTGAAGGGTAAGGCCCTACCACATCCATTCCCCATGTGGAAAATGGCCATGAGTATTTAGCTGTATGAAGCAAATCTGAGGTTTATGAATGAAGTTGGCATATACTTGGTATGAATGACACTTCTTTGTGAAATCAACACAATCTTGTATCATTGAGGGCCAAATGTATCCAAGCCTTCGAATTTGATCAGATAGTCTATGTCCAGACTGGTGGGCACCACAAACTCCTGCATGCACTTCTTTTATGATATCCATTGTCTCTTCACCATAAATACATCTGAAGAGAACTCCATCAAAACCACGTTTGTAGAGAATTTTCTCGAGGTGGTTTGGGCTATCATAAAGAGTAAAATTGACCACACGTCGCCAGATTTGTTCTTTCTCGGCTCTATCAGGTGGAAGTGTTCCATTTTGAAGGTATTCCCTGATAGGTGACATCCATTCTATAATATGACCATACATTCCGGAATGGGACTAATTTCATTAATTTCCTCTGTTCTGACTTGAACATAAGGTGAAATTGCACGAAGGTGGGCAATACAGATGGTTGTCTCGTCCCGATTTGGATCTGCTAAAGCTGTGGCTATATTAGCCAGTGCATCAGCTTGAGCATTTTGTGATCTTGGGACATAAGAAAATGTTGGTTCTAAAGGGAATTCCGACATTAATTCTCTGACGTAATCATACAAAGGGATTAATTCTTATTTTCTGATGGAATAATCCCCATTGACTTGTTTGATTACCAGGTCTGAATCACCATTCACCTTTAAGTGATTCACTTGTTCTTGAAGCACTAACTCCAAGCCTGTAATGAGAGCTTGGTATTCAGCTTCATTATTGGTACCACCTTCCCACAACAAAAAGGAATAAGGTAACACTGCCTTATCTGGAGAAATGAGCACAATTCCTAAACCAACATTGTTGATTTTAGGATTTTCCATTTTCTTCCCTGTTGGACTTCTAGAAGCACCATCAAAATACATTTCCCATGTTTGAGGACTCTCTTGTATAGAGAAATCTTCCTCATCAGGGAGTTCGATATCTGAATACGTGTCTTCCACTGAAGGATGTTCATCCGGGAAATCAGCCAGAGCATGGCCCTTAATTGCCTTTTGAGACACAAACTGGATGTCGAACTGCAGTAGAATAACCGCCCACCTTGCCAGACGTCTTGTAAGCATTGGACGACTAATGATGAATTTGAGCGGATTATTACGAGATATCAATTGGACTTCGTGATGTTGCAAGTAGTGTCTCAGTTTCGGAACTGCAAAGATTAATGCTAGGCAGCACTTTTCAATAGTTGAATACCGGGTTTCTACTTCAAGCATAGTTCTGCTGAGATAGTAGAGACTATTTTCCTTCCCAGCATCATTCTTTTGAGCGAGAAAGGCACCCAATGATCGCTCTAAAGCTGTCACATAGAGGATAAGAGGTCTACCCTCAACAGGTGGCATGAGTACTGGTAGAGTTAAGAGGTATTTCTTTAGAACATCAAATGATTCTTGACATTCATCAGTCCATTGGTAAGTGACTCCTTTCTTCAATAATTTGGTAAAGGTTAAACTTTTGCCTGCCAAATTGGCGATGAAACGCCGAATATAGGCTAAGTGTCCTTGAAGTCCTCTTAATTCTTTCAAATTCTGAGGAGGTGACATACCAAGGATTGATTTGGTCTTCTCAGGATCAACTTCAATACCATGATGGCGTACAACAAAGCCGAGGAATTTTCCTGAGGTTACCCCAAAAGCACATTTTAAGGGGTTCATCTTCAAACTATGTTGTCGAAGCTTGTGGAATATGAATTCCAAATCAGCCAGGTGATTAGAACGTTGTTTGGATTTAACCACCAAATAATCTACATAGCATTCAACAAACTTCCCTAAAAGGGGTTTGAAGATACGATGCATGACGCCTTGATATGTTGCACCTGCATTCTTTAAACCAAAGGGCATCACCCGGTAACAAAACACACCTTGAGGAGCTCTGAAGGCTGTATATTCCCCATCTTCTGGGGCCATTCGGATCTGATTATATCCAGAATATCCATCCATGAAAGAAAGTACTTCATAGCCAGCCGTCGCATCAATTAACAGTTCTGTAATCGGAACTGGGAAATCATCTTTAGGACAATACCGATTAAGATCTCTGAAATCAATGCAAACCCTAATTTGTCTGTTCTTATTCTTTACAGGGACAATATTAGCCAACCACTTGGGATATTGAACTTCTCTGACGAAGTTAGCTTTGATAAGATTATCCACTTCAGCCTCAATTTTGGAAGCATAGGTTGGGTGTGTTCTTCTCGCGGCTTGCTTGAATCCTCTATGTTCTTTTGGTAAACCCAAATGATGAGTAGCAACATCAGGATCAAGCCCAAGCATTTCTGTATAATTCCAAGCAAAAATATCTTTATTTTTCTTTAGAAAAGAAATATACATCTCTTGCTCTTCAAGGGTCATGGCCGCACTAATTAAAGTGGGGCGTGGATCTTTCTCTGTACCCAGATTTACTTCTCTGATTTCATCCACAGTGGTAGAGACACCCTCTTCAAATGCTGGAGGGGCATCTCTAAGATCTTCCTCTTCCTCTTCATCATGTGTTATTTCTTTCGTTTCTACTTGCAAAGTAGATGAAAAAACGAAATTCTCATGATCATAAGAGAGGTTAAAATTTTCACATTTTGAAGAAGAAGCTTCCATTTCCGACCCTATTGATGATAAAGGGTCTTCTTTGGGAAATAAAGTGGAGATGATGGATTGAGACTCGACATCATTATTCACCTCTGGTGTTTCTATAACTTCTTCTGGCCTGATTAGCGAAGTATAGACTTGTTGGATTTCAGCAGACGAAATGAAAACGTCACCACTTATGCTTTCATCACTGCTTGGTATGTTACCAATTTCTCCCATGTTGTCTGGCTCGATTGCTGTAATTGACATTATGGATCTTTCCATAAGAGTATTTTGATTTGGGCCTATTTTGTCCATTTGACTGATAGGTAACACATAATCTGTACTCACATGTGAAAATGGATTTATTGGAATTTTTTCCAAACCATATGGAGCATTAACTTTGGTAATTTCCTTCATTGTAGATTTTTCTCTTCCCTTCATGTGATAAAATTCCGCCTCAATGTATTGAGACTCACATGTCTTGAACGGGGCCTTATCACCATACAATGTTCCAACTTGACCATCGAAACAGTATTTGAGACATTGATGGTATGATGACGGAATAGCTGCATGCTGATGTAGCCAGGGTCTTCCAAGCAAGATATTGAAAGCTGAGTCTTGATCAACAATCATGAAATCCGAATTGGATACAAGATCCCCAAAATGATTTTTGAGTGTAACTTCTCCCAGTGGTTCTTGTTCATTTTTATCATATCCTTGTAACATCATGGTATAAGGAGATAAATCAGATTCTTTGAGGCCCAATCGACGAAGTGTACGAATGGGCATGAGGTTGACTCCTGAACCATTGTCAATGAAAGCTCTTCGAACATCTATACCATTTACTTTTCCAGATAAGTACAAAGGTTTTATGTTCCCATGCACAACATCATATTCATCTTTATCAGTAAAAGATATCACTGCATGGCATTCTGCAGGATTATTCTCTATGTGATAGATTTCAGCTGCAGCAATTTCAGCTTCAAACTTCTGAGGACATGACAAAGCTTCGATGAGTGCTTCCCGAAGATCTTTTGACAGATTCAAAGCATCCAAAATTGATAACATGGATGGTACTTGGGACAAGTGTTTCAATATATCATACTTTTGATCTAGAGGTCTGTGTTTCCCAATAGGAATATGCGGTTTAGCAGGTACCTTGGAAGCAGATGCTTTGGAAGCTGATTAATCTTGTATTGAAGTTGGCAAACATCCTTGGTTTTGGAAGATTAGACTGATTAGATCCATTTACTTGCTGAGATAAAGAAGATGGAACCTTTAATCGGTCTTCCAAAATAACTGTGCCAAAACTGAGTTGGCCATTGGCAGAAGAACTTGCTTGTTCTTTTTGAGCTCGCTGAAGGGCTCTACCACGAGTTTCTGCTGCATATACAGTGCTAGCAGGGGTAAAATTAGAGTAGTGGCTTTGGAAAGATCCACGTCTTCCCCTATATCCTAAACCTCTAGAACCTCTTCGGATTCCCTTATTTGATACATGGAATTCAGGCTCATCAAGACTGGAATATGAATCTGTTAATTGAATCATATTAACAGAACCAAAGATTAACTCTTCGTCAGATAAAGACTCTGCCTGGTTAGCCTGTTTAGGATGTGCTGTTTGGTGGGACAGTGCCCGTGGCTCTGAAGTAGATGGCATGAAATCTTCCAGAGTCAAAGAAAATTTAGGCTTTGATACATACTCATCTTCTCCTGATTCCTCTTTCTTCTTTGAATTGCGCTGCCCTTTTGACGATTTGTCTTTTGATGGAGGCTTTACTGCAGCTTTTGTAGGAGACACAATTGGTTTCTTCAATTGTGTTCGCAAAATGGAATGGGTCTGATTGATTGTCTTTCTAACCATCCAATCATCATATTTTTTCGCAGTTTTGCTTTTGACTTCCTGCCACTCACCTCCTTCCTCTGGATCTGTAGCGGTAATACACGCTATATGAGATGAAGAACCCTTCAATTTGACTTGTCCCAAGTCGACCATATTTTTCATGAGGTATTTAAAGACAAAAAACTCCTGGATGGGATGCCCCAACATTTGATGAAAGGGAAAATAATTGGGATGGTCTTCATCTCCTTCCTTGTTTGGCCTCTTGGGAACTGGTAATTGAACCAAATTATTTTCCAGAGCTGAAATAAAGTAACCAGGAACTTACTCACTTCGGAAAGAGTATGTTTTACTCTTCATATCCTCAAATTTTTTTCGTCGTTGATCTCTTTGATCATTTGGACGAAACGGCCTTTGTTGTTGGCATTCAGGAGGTGGAGTCCTTCGAGAAGATGAAGGTTTTGAAGTAGATATAGGTACAGGTGCTTGTTTAAGCATAACTGTAGCAGTTTCTGCTTTACCCATTCTTCTTCCTGGAGCTGATGGAATTACACGAGATTTAACCTTAGCCTGTATAAGGGAATCTTCAATCTACTGAGCGATTGAAGTAAGGTCTCGAAACCCTCCTGTGTATTTCACAGGGATCAATGGCGTGTGTAATTCGTCATGCAAATTTGCCACACAGATTGGCAACAATTCCTCCTGAGGGAGTGCTAAACTCAGGGAATACGTTAATCCCTTCCAACGAGCAATGAAATCAGAGACTCTTTCATTTTCCCTTTGCTTGCAGTTTGTAAGATCGAAAACTATCGTTTTTGGCAATGTTGAGCTAAACTGAAGAAGGAATTTTTGACGAAGATCCTCCCATCCGATGACTGACCGGGATTACAAGCTTGTATACCAGACAAAAGCTGGTCCTTGCAAGGTTCGCACGAAGCATCTGAGTTTCACTGCTTCTTGCTGCTCTGGAGTTCCCATCATAGGATCACAACAAGACACGTAATGCGTCAAATGTTGTTTAGGGTCGCCTGATCCATTGAAAGTAGGGAAAACAAGGTTTCCAAAACTGGATGGAGGAGAAATTGAATCTACCCATTCAGGGTAAACTTTCTTTTCAGGTTGAACTTGCGCCCGTTTCCCTTTCATATTTTCTAACTGAGTTGTTAATGACTCAATAGTAGTTATTAACTTTTGAGAAACATCAGGTTGAACTTGGTTTTGGGTAGGTGCAATGAATGGAGCTTGGGCAGACGTGGTGGTTGGTGCTGCAACTGATGGTAGTGCTGCCAACCGTTGTTGCGTTTGAACCGTAGGATTAGACCTCTGTGGGTGTACTGATAAAGGAGGATATTCTTGATCCATCTCAGTAGTTACAACAAATTCCTTCGGCTGTCGGACTTCAGCATTCTTAAGAAGAAGACTACTCTGAAGTAGTTCTGCATTCAACCTTCTTAATTCTTTCATTTCTTCCTCCTGTTGTGCAATCCTTTGCTCTAATGAGAGCAATTGACCTCATTCATAGGAAGGGTGAGAAGTAACCTGATTCTTTCCTTTCCCTTTATTGGATCCTTTTCGGAGAGGGGGAAGTGGGTTACTTGAAGGAATACCCAGATTTTGGGTAAGCCTTTGATCACGTGTGCGCACACCTTCTTCATTTAGGTCTGTGTGTGCAACTTCTTGAGCAGGAACCTCTTCGTCTGATCCCTCTGATTGAGCCTCATCTGGTGAATCCGCAGCAATGGAATTGATGACATTAATGGATGCATATTGCATGGAATCCTTTCTATCAGCATTTCTGTGATATTGTCTTCTTCTATGTCCATGATGAGGCATGGCATTCCGTTGACTTGATCACTCAGGAACTTCTTGGAGAACCGTCACTTGGAGAGAATCTCTTGATAGCTTGGCTCTTCGTTCCTCTTGAGGCTTATTCCCTAATCGAGAGAATACTGACTTTCTCTGAGGGAGGGATTGAGGATTTGAAAAAGTCCCCAGTCCGGTGGACTGGGGATGTTCTTGCTGTTTCCGCTCAACTCCTCGAGTCCCATTTGTTGACTCTGAGGGTTGGGTTAGAGAAGTCCCCAGTCTGACAAGCTGGGGTGTCTCTTGACATGTTATGTCTGAGATCTTCTTAAAATCTCTTTTGATCTTGCGAATCTTAGTTCGAAAATTAGCTGGATTCATTAACCTGTATCCACTTTTATCACCTGGTTCAACAGATCGTTGGATGATTTCCGAAACATCTGTCATTTGATGATGTGTTTGCTCCAGACGAGAGGCTTGTGCAATATTCTCACCTGCTTGATGTAGGAACAATTCAAAAACCTGTTCTCTATATACTTGATTTTGAGAGGAACTAGTTGAAGCCTGTTCTTGAGCAAGCTTTTGATTATGAACAAAGCTCATTGACTATGGCCGGCCATGGGCAATAACATTGCATGAGACCATTTTCGGTGGGCTTTGCTGAACGGAAAGCACTGTGAAATGTAGTGCTTCTTGAACACCCCATCCTCTGATATGAACATCAGATGGAGCATTGGCAATTAACTGATGCAATTTTCTTAGTGAGCCAAGGCATGAACGTTGAAGGGTTCTCTATTTCTTTTCAGCCTTCGGATACCGAGAGACTGATAGAGATGCCAAATCAATCTGACATTGTAGCCCTTCTATTATCATAAGATGATTTTCATATTCATCGTATGATAATACCTTCTTCTTTAATTGACAAAGAGTCTTCCATATGTTGAGGCAAATATCATGGATTCCATCATCCGTCAACATTTTTGGAATGTTGTACTGGGAGTCAGCCAAAGGCCAAAACATGACTGGTACATGACCTTTTGCCAGTTTTTTTCTCATGTTCAGCATTTCCTCTTTATCATTTAATGAAGATTCTTCTACCTGTTTGGACCAGAGTTGGTGTTTCCTTGTTGCTTCATCGGATTCAACAAGATTGGTAGAGAAATCACTATTCATGCTGGAAGATGAATGATCCAGGGATGGTTCGGAGAATAACCTGAACCCCAGGATATCTTCTGATGGAGAAAGAGTTTCACCTACTAGAGATAAAGCATCAAACATGACTGGTTTTGCATTTGCAAATGCCTCAAGATAGTAGGGCTTTCTCGTCACTACATTGCCTTCTGAAGAATTTTCGAGACAACGTGAATCACTACTGCGGAGAGGAATTTCGCAGCGAAGTTCATCACCATGAGGAGGACCGTCATGATGGGTTACAGCAAAAGATGAAATCTCTTTCTCCTTGGTCTTCTAACCACACAGAGGGTTCCTGTGGCTCTCATCTGAAGAAGAAACTTCAATATTGACCGAACTTTCATGAAGCAAGTCTTCATGAGGAAGTGTCTGTTGAAGACCTTCAGAATTAATGTTCCCGTTATTGGGAACAGAGGGAGTATAATCTTGAATTCCTACAGATAAATGTCTTAGGGCTTCAAGAACTCCAGCATCGAGCAAGGCTTGGTTACAGATTGGCCTTTGATCTTTGGACTGTGCTGGGCGAATCTTTTTCTTAGATGCCTTCTTACTCGCTTTAGAAACCACTTGATGATGAAAGTGATTGCTCTGAGCAGGTGTATGTGCCTGATCCGGAAAGATGGTCAGGTTAGGCTGACGATCTCCACTCAAATCAGGTGTATGTACCTGACTTGGTTGTCCGTATGATATGGGGGAGTATGCCCCATAACCCTCTTGGACTGGAACAGATGTGTGTGTCTGTTCCGGAGTGAATCGTTGATGTGTCACTCTAGCGCTAGGGATAGATTTATGTGTCTGTCCCTGTGATGATGCTGATGCTGTTATGATATCCTAGCAAGCATCCAGAATATGAGCAGGAATTTGCTTTTGCTCTTTCACCATTGACAAAATATGTTTGGTGACTTCAGCCGCCGGAACGGGGATATACGTCCATTCCGGGCATGGAGTAGGTGTATGTGCCTGCTCCTGTCCTCCTTTTCCTGTCAGTGAATCCTGACAGTACTCAAGTGTGGAGGCAGAGAGTTGAGTCTGCCTCCTGTTTGTCGTCGGGACTTTACGACTGACTTCTCTGTGCGCTACCAAGCGAGACTGTTGGTAGGCTTGATTAGTATTAGCAGGTGTATGTGCCTGCTGTTTGCACTTCGCCAAACGCGGTTGACGAGATCCATCATATGTAGTCAGACGAGCCTTCTGACTAACCGGTGATGTATATGCAGGTGAATGTTCCTGCCTATAGTACTCTGCTGGAATTGCCTGGCGGGATTGGCTTGATGCTGCCAGACAAGTCTGTTGGACAGCGGAATTAAAACGGACAGGTGTGTATGCCTGTTCATTGTTTTCCACCAAGTTAGGTTGGTGGACTTCTCCGGAGATGGCAGGGATGACAACCTGCCTATTGTTAACCGGATTCCATCTCTGGCGGTTCATCTTGCCTGCTCGGGTTCGAGGAACCTGAGCTGAATGCCTGGAGTCGGTACCCTCATCATGTTGAGGGCGCACTACCGCACGAGTCTGGCGGCGATTGTTGATGGGAGCTCTCGGGAAAGACTCCTGTCTTTTTAAACTAAGGCCCTGAGGGACCTGCTCATTCACTTCCTCAGAGTAAGGGAGTGAATGGAAATTGTGTTCCGGGGATAACGACCTGAAACGGTTGGAGACGGTAGTCAGAACCGCCTGCTTCTTGATTGCTGGCCGCCGTTGTCCGGACGACCAGGTAGAGTTGTTAACCTGGAGGGCTTGACGAGCAGCCTCCAGAGTTGGGATAGTACCGTTGCGACAGTACTCTTTAACCAATGCATTAGAAACCCACCGTTGAAGACGCTGAGTCGGTGATGTCATCCTCAGAGCGGATGACATTCCAGCAGGAGTAGCAACATTGGTTTTCACAGCAGCAGACCTCACAGTAGAGGTGTTCACAGTAGTAGTATTCACAGGGGTGAATTTAAGGAAATCCATTTTGCAGAAGATCTTGAGAAAAAAGGGTGCCTGTTCCATATAACAGACGTAATCAAGATGAATCTGGCCGCTAAATCTTTTGGATGAGCACATGTCAATGATTGATTTGTTTGGCTCAAGGGGCCTAACAAATAAGAAAAACATCACTTTAACTTGGTTAATGATTCACGTCGGGTTCACCATTTTTGTTTCGCATGGGATCTGAGGATGACCTCCTGGACGGGAGATTCAAACGTTCTGATCGGTTTCTAACGGGTTTGTTCGTAGAACCGGAAACATCCAATGATTCCACATCCATTTGGACCAACTTTCCAAAGTTAGGCGCTCATTAGCTTGTGGACTAATGAGGCTTAGGAATTTTCATTGGTCGAGAGGATGGGAGGTCGGACTCATCACACCTTTTTGAGGGGAATTATTGTCTACTCCGGGACTCTCTTTATAGATTTAAGTTATGTTCGTGAATCCTTATTACATTACCGAGTATAAAATGAGCTTTCCTTTATTTTTAACAATCAATGATTAAATATGCATGAAATTTAGAGAATCTCTTATATGTATTCGAGGTTCTTCATCAATAGAGAATCATCTATATCTGTTTAGAGATTCTTGGTCAATGGTATCCTTCAAAACATTTATATAAAAGTCTCTTGGTCATAATGATGACCAGGCTGGTTTTAAAGCCACTCAGTGGGGCACTTGAAGTTTATCGTCATTCAGAAGGACATAGATTATTTCAAAGTTGGGATCGAACCCATAAATGGGATACCTACGTATCCTTTGTTTTGGAAAAGGAATCAGAACCCAAGTAGTTCGAGTAATTGAGTATGATGTTTATGATTGATGGCTCAAAGAAGAATGTCATAATTACTTTTACACTCTAAGCTCATGTGAGTCATGCTTGGTGTGAGAAAAAAAGGCATTGGTAAAATTTAGACAATTGTGCCATGAAAGATGCAATCATAAGAAATTGTTTGGGGCTTATGTATGTATGACTGCCCAAATAGATGAAGGTTTAGGATTTACATTTAGGGAGAAAATCCAGGAACAGGGTCCATAAAGGTATATGTGCTTTATGGAGATTTGAATACTCTAATCTTGGGGCTTACTCCTAAGGAGGATGCCCATAATTAGAAGGGGACTTATGATTGGGTTTTACTTCTGAAAAGGAATGCTCGTAATTATGACTGGGACTTATTCCTGAAAAGGAGGCCCATGTTAGGGGACTTGGGGCTTATTCCTGAAAAGGAAACCCAAGATTATGACTGAGTCTTATTCCTGAAAAAGAGACCCAGGTTAGGGGACATGGGGCTTACTCCTGAAAAGGAAGCCCAAGATTATGACTGAGTCTTATTCCTGAAAAGAAGACCCAATTTAGGGATTAAGGTTTGGGGCTTACTCCTCAGGAGGATGCCCAGATTAAAGGATTTAGAACTGGGGATTATTCCTGAAAAGGAGACCTAGGTTAGGATTCTCTCATCGTAAAGGATGAGGTTGAATGAATGAACTCTCAATCTTTGGTGACATAAAGATGTATAAATTACAATGTTTTGAGAAATATTCCACATAATTCCTTTCAAATAAGGAAGTCAAATCAAGAAATCATGCCATAAATGGCTTTGAAGAGTATCTTGAAGACTGAATATTGAATAGGAAAGGTGAAATGGCTTAAGAGGGGTGAAATGGGCAAGAAAGGCACCCAAAAAGGTTGGGGCGCGCAAGTCTTGAAAGGCGCGCAAGTCTTCCGTGGGCGCGCAAGTATTGGTCGCGCTGGTATACCTGCGCGACACATGGTGTACTTGCGCGATTTTCAACCATCATTTGAAATACTTGAGTGACTCTTTTTTAAACCCTTTATAATTTTCTTTAGGTTCTTACAGAAAAGGACGCGCAAGTTATATTGAAGGAAATAAGTCGGCGCACAAGTGTTTGATAAGTTTCAACACTTAGGCCTTCCTTTTTATCTTTAGATCTTCCGTTCTAGGAAAGAAATTACCTTAGAAGTGTTCCAGAAGCTTTGAGAAGAGACTTGGGCGTCGGGAGCTTCAATCCGAGTTTCTGGAAAAAGATCCTCTCGATTGGGGGGCCCACAGGCTCTATTTATAGGCAAAAAAAGACCCCGGGAGGTTATCATTTAGGTCGCGCAAGTCACTTGCGCGACCAAGAGCGTCGTGCAAGTAAATTTGTGCGACTGTTAGATAACTTGCGCGGTGAGGTTGATGTTGATCCTTTCCTCCTTCCTTTGTTGATGTTTTGATGTTTTCTTCAAAGGATGAATCACTTTGAGCTCAGATATTCCCTTTTCCGATCTTTAGATTCTGTGACGAAAGGAGCGTCAACAATATTAGTATTTGTTTTTATTATTATTCATGTCTTACAGACTTCTAATATTTATTACAAGACTCATCTTTTAAGATCTATAATATATAGGGTGTTATTTTCATATATTATTATCATATTATCAATGACCACTGATCATGAAATATTGATGTCTCCCATGTTTACCCATAAAGAGCATCCAAACTCACCATTTCTTATGTTTCCCTTCCCCAGTTTAATTTGATTGATAAAATATCTGATAGGTTTATGAAAGGATATATTTACTAATAAAATAGTTGGTAATGTTGTAGCTCACTTGTTGACCATTTGTTTTTGTGTCAATGATTCAAAAAGCACTATACCTTTGTGATACTCATGAATGTGTTTGACTAATGAAATGAATATTCTTAAAAAAATATTTAATATCCTTTTATGAGAAGTTTGTGTTTTCACACACCATATGGTATACTAAACATATAAACATGAACTCTGCAACTGGACACTTTATCCCAAGACATAAAAACTAACCTACAAGGGAATTGTGCATATTTTTACACTAGGTTTTAACATTAATGATATGATATGTGAATCATAGAGCACAATTTCACATATCAAATAAGGATTTAAAACCCTACCATAAAGAAACACCCAGTTTTTATCACCCTAACACCATCCATCTGGGGCGTCACTATAAAAAACACAGTGTACCCAAACCCCCCCATGAAATCTTCTAGCTGGGAATCCTCTACATAGTAGACCAAACAATTATATACTATAATCATAAAAATTCATCCTCTTAAACAATAATCTATTATATTATGATTAGTGATGAGTATTAATTCATTACTCACTAATAATATAAAGAATAAAACCTAAAATCATTATGCTAATTCTTGCATATCACTTAAGTTTCCACATTTCTCATTTCTAGTGTATATGAAATATCAATGAAAATTTTCTAAAATAATTGAACCTAATGGTAGTGCCACAATTTCATGTTAATCTTGGGGAAAATATTCATCAATCCCATATGATCGATGAAAACCTAATATCTATCTCTAATGAGGTAATTTAGAAACAACATCATGGAAGAAATGAATTATTTTAACTAAAGATAATTGTTGGAATAATTACATTCATGGGGACCTAAATGATTATAACTATAAGAAATACCCAATCACTGCAATATCAAGAAACTACCCAAATCATGATGTATTGTGTCCCTAAATATTGAAAAACAAAACTCTTTTCTAATAACGATGATCTAGGGTGTTAATAAACCTATAATTTTGATAGTGTCAGAAAATCTATGATTAATATCCCTATAATAATATGTGACCTTTTTGGTCAAGTAAATTATAGGATTCACAATCCTATACATTTCATATATGAACATCCTTTAATAGAATGAATGTCTAAATAATCATTACACCTCTGTAATTTTTTTGGTGGCTGCCTGTGAAACAACAACCTATATCATCAAAGGATCCATGACTACTCTATTATAGTACATGTAATTTCCTGATAACTTAACATCAAGTGACTAAAAATCACCCTTAATATACATCCCAAATAGATGACTATGAAAAAAATCTCCCAACACTGCTATTAGATTCTTCAGGAGTTCTTCCTAAAATATAGAGTAAATATAGATTTCATCATTGAAAACCATTATGAACTGATGTGAAAATTCTTGGTACACTATGTCAAAATACCCCATTAACATTTCTAATTTATTTCCCATTTAACAAGATTTAAAAAACTCATTTTTCCAATAACTACATTAAAATTCCTTATTTCGTATACGCTCATTATTTTCCTATATATGATGATATCTTGTTCATTTATAGATCATTGAGAACCAACTAGATTCTTTTGATTGATAAAATAAATAATTCATCCATGGACTTTGATATAATTTCATCACAGTCATGTTATTCTCGAAAAAATGGATATAAAGGTGCAGTCTTCCTTCGAAATACATTAGGTAAAAAATTAAGTTCACCATTATTTAATCCTCTTGGATAAATTATCAATCACTGGAAAATATATTTGATATATAACTATTGCTACTGTAGCTCCGAGGGCTCCATCCTATAATGTGACATTTAAATCATATATTCACCTGAAAAATATATATGTAAAAAATTCAATCTTCATTTAGTTGGGGGGGGGGAGAGGTAACAATATATCCTTCTCTAGAAATTTTTTTGTTCACATCCTAAATCCATTGATACAATTTTTTATAAAAATATTATGACTTTATTATTTTCTAGACCATCAAGGAATACATAGAAGGAACATGCCTCAAACCAATCCGCGGGTCCCACTTTCAAATGTTGTTGATAGAATATCCATTAAATCATAAAAACAAATCCGCTAATATATGAAACCCATTAATTACTTCCTAAAATACATGTAGTCCTTGATTATGATAATTTTATTTAGTGGAATCTTCAAATATAGGATTTCTTTCCAACTATGGTGTTACCCCTATAATAGTTGACTATAACTATAAACATTATATAGTTTATCTATACCAATAACTTGTATATTGAATTCGAAGGAAAAAATGAGTACCACTAAATCAATTTCTATATATTGGATTTGGGAAGATTATAAGACGGAGTTAATAGCTCTTAAATCAAACTAATCAATCACTATGTTAAAAAAATAATAAATTACAACCTCAAATGTATCCCATATCTCCATACATTAGAAACTAAAAAGAATGAATCTTACCGTGAAACACTATACAACCTATCTAACCCCAATGATGACGAGCTCAATGAATTCAATCTACACTCAATAAATTAAGATAATTACAAGGTTATTATTTTTCTACCATATATTTCCTCCGATCAATAGTGGATGGAGAAAAATATTTCTATTTCATCAAATAAATTTTTTTCCATCAAGTAACTTATAACAAATCACCTTCCACCTATTTCATTATTAGAATAGTTGGTTACTTTACCTATGAATACCCATGACCTCCAAAATAAAATAATAAAAATGATCCCCAGCAAGGGACCAAATACCTACTAACCACAGAGGAATAAGATGTAGTGTATTATGACATACCCATGGAAATTTGTAAAAAATATTTATAGGAAACTCAGAACCCTAAACCACATTACTACAAAGTATACAATCCAATGATATCCCATTTAAAAGTTATTCTATCCTTTCTTGTGTTTTCTCCATAAATTATTCTATCTATATAACCACTTGAAATTACAATAGCATAAATTATACAACCTAATTTTGGATCCCTATATTTGAATAATGCTATAAAGGCATTTCATTAGAATAGACATATAGTAACAGTGTCGAAGTATATTAGAGAAGGTGCATGAAATGGTTCCCAAACTCACTCATTTTATATCTCCTTAATACAAATGTAATCATGTAATTACATAATAATTTAATATATCATTATTACAATATTTTAGATAAATATTAAATAAATTTTAAAACTCACACATGAGGACTGTAATTGTTTAGAGACATTAGAGACAATGATCACACTCTTCTAGTTTAATTAAATATCTTGGAAATCTCCCGTAATGATGATACACACTTTTTATAAAAATACCCTAACTAAAACCAATCATTATAGCATTGTAATAAAAATATATGAGTAGGTGAGATAATATGATTATTATGGTTAATCATGGAAAATATGTAAACATCGTGTGATCATAAGTGAATAAGAACATGGGTATATAATTTCAAACCAAAACCTCCATATCAAAATCATATACATGATTCATTGAATATGTTTAGGAATTTCATAAAACACCAGTAATAATAAAATAAACGAACATGATCTAGATATCATATCATTGGAATAATACATAGAGATATGTAATGTACATAACATAGAAAATAATTACCATATTAGTTAACTATATTTTCCATGGACATCAAATAGGAATGGTTCCACACACAAACAGATTTTAGTATTCATGTTTCTCAACAAGATTATTATAATATTAAAAAATCCTTACAGAACAAGGCGCACTCCCCATTCTAGAAATTTTTTCTAATATGATATAAATATTTACCCATTGAATTTAAGGGACATGTATTTTAAAAAATCAAATAAGAAAAATAAAAAATACATGTTATAAAAGATATTAAAATATCATTCATGTCATAACATAGGAAAAGAAATGGTTTTTATAAAAATTTAATTATAGCATTACCTATAGAAAATAAACAGTTTGCAAAATCATTTCATAATTTAATCATATCATAATCCTTGTAAAATTGAGTAGGATTCATATTTATTTTGCCATTGTATATCCCAGGTAAAACTAATTTGGTTTTGTAATCATTTTTTCATTTTCAATATAATCTATATAATGATAGTATAATAATGGTATACATTGATCATATCCCATTTAAGGAATATACAACATCAAATGTTGTCATAAAACGTGGAAAATTATTTTGAAAGATATATTAAAACAATTATGGAGGAAAATTTCTTATCCACGTTGAAACATAATTTCAAAAAAAATAAAAACTTATCAATCTGTGTCTATAAAAATAGTCTTCAAAACATATAAATAATTTTCATTAAAATTTTGTCAAACACTTCTTTAGGAAAATATTTTTTCTAAATTGAAAATTATTTTTTTCAAAACATAAAAAATTTTAAAAATAATTTTCATTGAAAATAATCATTTAAATCATATAATGTAATATTCAATGAAAATAATGTTCTTGAAAATTTTAATCTTGTCCATACGGCACACATGGAAAAACATTTCTTTCACACTTTTGTTAAAATAAAATTGTGTCTTGTATTGAAAAATGAAAATAATATTCCCTCCAAAATAATGTAAAATGTGGCTAAAAATGTATTTGAGAATTCATTTTAAAAATGGTCTAAAATATTCTAATATTTTTTAAAAATCATGGTTTTAGATGAAAGGGTTTATCTGAATGAAGAGAGATGTAAATATGATTTTTCATAAAAAATAATTTGTAAACACCTGACTACACAAGGAGATAAAAATGGAGGGAAAACATGTAATGTCATTATATAAATAAATAATACAAAATTCATGATATTATTGGAAGGTGTATAATAATATTTAATCAACTAGTACAAAATTATAGACAATCCTGATTATTGATGATGATTTATCCAAAATAACTCACTACATTAGAAAAATTCAGTGATAATCCTCATGAACAAAAAAAATAAAATTAAATATATAATATCATAATAATAAATATATTCATTATATTATTGGTCAAATGGGTTTTATATAAACATAAAAAAATAATATAGGTACATAACATAACCTGTGACTTAGAGAAGGAAAATTGGTGCCATAATCCCTTATATCATTAATAATATTTCAACAGGAAAACCAGGAAATATGGTTCCTAAAATTAATATGTAAATCCTAATAATTTTCTATATAATCCCAATTAAACACATTAAGGAATATTATATACAAAACATAATAAAAATAGGTATACAATATAACATGTTTCTAATAGAAAAGAAATGTGAGACAAAATCTCATACATTATGTCTAGATATCCAATTTACTTGTTCAGAGATATAGTATAATAAATATATTACATTATAAATCTATAACATAATAATAATTAAATGTATCATTAATTATATAATTTAATAATTTCCTTTTATTACACATTTATTATAATTTCCATGTTAAATTAAACTTTTAGGTAATAAATTATTTGTTTTTCTGTTTATTTTCAATTGGTATATTAAATTCTCTTATATTTAGAATGGATCCATAATTTAATAAATGTCACACATTATACAAATATATATATATTCAGTATATATATAGTTAAATTAATCCTTAAAATTTAATGAAAGAAAATTTAATACAATGTTCATGGTGAAGTTATGTCATACATATGAATGAATGTTTTTTATATTTTCTTGATAGATTTAAAGAATGAATGTAAAATTTTATATTATTAATATTTATTTATTTCATAAAAATATCAAATATTTTTTACTTAATATTATTTTTATTACCTTCTATTTAAATCATATGGGAGGAATAAATCCCATCACTATACAGGGAGGTAGTCAGTCTTACACATGTTTGACATTATCATATTCCTAGTGAATTGAATGTAACAATATATATGTGATATAATGGTTATATAATTTTGATATATAAAAAATATCATATATAATTAATTAACCCATTAATATATCGATCTATGAGATTTGGTTATCGGAAACTATTAGCAACTGTTCACGAGGCTCTAGTCTCCCGTACACATTAATTACAATTTCAAATCCCATTTGATGGTAGTGAAGGTAGTTTTAGGTCATGAAATTAAGTTAAAAATATTTCAGTATTTTTATGATGATGATTTTATTATATAATAATTATTTTGAAATAATTTAATAAATCAGTGAACAAATAAACTAGATACTCGTACTGATGAATATTACCTCTTCCTTGGAAAACCACATTAGGATTTCACCAAATGACTAAATAGGTTATCATTATATTACAAATAAAGATTATTGGAATAAATTATAGAATTAAGGATCTTATTTTGAAATTACATAACTAATCCAATTGACTATTATGTTTTAATGTGATAGGGGAGTTGGTGGGATTTTATAAGTGAGATAAGCGTCACAAATTTAATTTATTAAAAAAATGTGTACCGACGTTTTTCACATGAAATATGGCCCCAATATAAGCCATTCTCAAAATATAGTGGTGATAATATTGATATATGTACATATAAATTGGTATGAATATTTTTATATTCTTTTTTTACACCTTATCCTTTTATTTTCACCCCCATTAACAACATATTCATTTTAATCACATTAAATAAATTTTTTAACAATTAATTTGGTGAAAATATAAATTGAACATATTAGATAATATAATGTGTCATGATTCGAAACATGGAATCTATTTTTACAAATTTTACTCAATGTAATGTAAATAAATAATCTGAAATTAAAAATATATATGTAATTAAAAGTAGTTTTCTAATATCTGGGCGATAAATATATTATTAAATAAAAACATTTCACTATAAATTATGTTTCTTTTAAAATAGGCATTCTATGATTTTCAAGTTAAAATTAATGTTTCATGTAAGGAAAAATATCAAAACAATTAAATTAAATTGAATAATAATATTCAAAATAATCTTAGCGATATTACATTATACCCCGTTAAAAAAATTGTGTCCTCTGAATTTGAACATGTGCTCAGTAATCAGGGGTTTAAAATTGAAAAACCCGGTTTTGAGAAACCCGCAACATAGAAAAGAATAATAGAAAGTTATACTGAAATGAGATAAATAGATGTGCTAGTGTCTCCTATAATAAATCATAAATAGGATTCCATGAAAGAGAACATTGGTGGGAACTGAGAATGTAAATATTTTAGAGACAAATAATGATAAAATACAGATAGAGAGTGATATAGGACATGGTCGGGATGAATTTAAATACAAAATGACATAAATACTTGATATGCAAATATAAAATTCATTAATTGTAATTTAAGGTAAATTTAGATCATTTTATTTCAATGTCATTTTCAAAAAAAATTATAAATGTTAACGAGATGATATACTTATATTATTTAATTCCATTTCATAATCACATTATCATTCATTAGTTTTGAATTTATATATTTCACTCTGTCACTTACTCTAAAAATGAGAATGATGTTTTTTCCTAATGCAATGTCTAATCAATAAACCATAATATAAGGTTAGGTAATTCCCATTTTCTCTACCTTTCTTCATAAAAATGGTTTTAGAACATGTTTTCAAATATGAATAAATATTCAGATGGTGAAGTAATATATTTATCTCTCATACATCATCAAAAGTTCAGAACAGTCTATTTCATAAATAGTTAACCTTCTGCACCTTCTAAAATTCAATATTTGTTAATAAAGTCTCTATAATTCAGAATATTTACATAACATTAATCCCCCAAATATCATAAAATAGATCTCAATTATAACATATTAAATATATGAATACATTGGCCATATATTCTCTTAAATCATTGTAATAACCACAATTACTATAAATCATCAATGAGAACATACTTTATTTCTTATTTGTTAAATATAAAAATTATTGAATATATTACATATATCAAAAAATGAATTAAAATACATCAATTATAACATATACCAATTTTCCAAAAAATCATTAATTAATTCAATGGTCATCAATAATATCGAATTTACATTATCCATACCAATCATCAATTTTCAACAAATAAACTCCACTTACTCAACATCATGAAGATATTAAGTAACATATTCCAATATGGACGTGTTTTTCATAAAATGTCCCATTTCCATTAAATCCCTTTTCTTGTTTATTAGTCTAATTATCCTTATTCTTCGAAATCATTAATTTAAATATAACATTAACCTATTGTTATATATTTCATGATTCAAATATAATAATTTATGTATTCTGATACATAAAAACATTCAATCATACTACCTCATTCTTGATTATTTAACTATGAAACCTTATCTTATTTCATAATAACTCATCCATATATTATGAAATATGACTCATGTATTAACATTCCTTAAATCAATTTAATCTTACATATTACATTTAACTAAAAATATACTATTACTATGTACCATACCATTCATAAGTCAAACATATTCTCTTCATCATTCATAGTATAACCATTTTTTATACCACCTTGTTGATTATATTCACAATATTTCCCCTATGGAAATCAATTTGTATAATGAACATAATGTTCCCTTTTAAAACATTAAACATTCAATAATGAAATAGGGAGACAATTATTGTCATCTATTTAATGACCCAAAATATTAGTTGTCCCTCATAAATTACATTATTTCTGTCAATTAAATAGTATAATTATTCTCCATTTCTTTTTAGTTATTAAAATGGGTTTTTATTCCCATTTTATTGAAAAATAAGAAATGGAATCCTTATTACTCCATGGTCTCCACAACCCGTACACTCAATGAAATATGTCGATCTATTTTTGGACGAGTTTGAGATTTTTTTTAAGGTTAATTGTTTTAGTCATTTATCATAATATGTTATTAGGATGATTAATATATTTTTCACTCCAATCATCATCCCATTTGGTTTCATAGGTGAAAATTAATTACGTTGTCTCTTGAATTAAACATTAACATTATTCCTTAAGGTTCCATCCATTATCTTGAACCATAATCCATATTGTGATCCCTAACGACCCAAATTTATTCAATGGAAATTCAATTATTATAATTAGGTCATAAAATCACATGAAAACACAACATAATGAACTACTATGTTCTATGTGACCTTTAAACATATGTTTTTCACTTCTATGTTTGGAATTTCAAAAATCTGACAAACAGTGTTGTTTCAAAGATGATTTTTGGGGTCCAACAAGAAAAAATTATTTTTTGGTGAATAATAACCTACCTTTATGAATAGTAACCTACCATTATAAATATTATTGTGAAACTTATGATATGTAAATCGTCCAAAATAATTGTAACCTTACCCATTAATAATTAAATAAAATTTAGGAATATTAGAAATTGAAAATTTAACAATAGTAAACGTTTTGGTATTTTTGTAAGCCATAAATAATTAATTATAATCAATTAATTAATTTAAACGAAAATTTATTTTCTTAAAAAGTGTCATAAATTAACAAATCTATGTATTCTTGATTTATGATAGTTATATTATAAAATCATTTTTAATTTAAAAACTGTTCTTTCAGTAAATTACAATTTTAATTAAATATTAAATTAATTATATTTAAGAATTTATTTTAAAAAAATTGACTTCAATTTTTGGAATCTACTCATTGAAAAATGGTTGGGGTGAAATTTTGGGATTTTTCTGAAATACATGAATTTTTGATGAATAATGAAACACAATAAGTTACAAAATAAGCTAAATAAGTTAATTATAGAGTCATGTATGATGTTCTTATGATGTTATACCACTTGTTTCGGGATTAAATTATAAAATTAATATTATAGTTCTTGTAATACTAACTATTCATTGTCTTGTGAATAAATAATAAATTAATGAATTTTTTATTAAGAAAACCCATCTGCCGTCCACTAAAAAAACCACCCTTCACACACTCATCTCCTCACACCTCTCCAACTTTATTTATATGATTAGATTATATTTTGAATTGGGTTTAAAGTGAAATTAGAATATATTTTTACCATTAAATTTAATAGTGGTCGTTGTAATTAATTTCACTTTGAAAACAGACTTAAACTAGTGTCAATCTTTTGGTACTTATTGTTTCATAAAAACACGCTATTTCCTCTGACAGCGGGAATTAATTATTAAATTAATTAATGTGACTTATATGTTTTGAGTTATGTAAAATAGACTTAATTTTTTAATTCGTAATATCAAATATATCTTCGGGTGAATTTTTGGGATTTTTCTGAAAAACTTCAATTTTTTGATGAGTAGTGAAACCGCTAAGTGGTACTTATAAAAACTGATTTTTCCGTTTAAATGAAATTTTTCCATCTTTGTGTTTTGAATTTCAAAAACCCAACAGACATGGTTGTCATTAAGAATTAAAATGTGGTTCAATGGGATAAAAATAATTTTTTGGTGGATAGTAACTTATTAAGTTTTTAATCGCGATTAGAGGTAATTAGTGCAGTTTAAGGTAAAAATAATGTTTTAATAATATTAAATGAACATGAAACATGTCCTAAACTCATTGGATGTGTCATGGCCGACCAATAAAATCCATGGGTCAACTTGGGGACCCCATGAATCCACTTTGGTGGGAAATGACATTAATATCTTTTTTTTAAAGTTAAAGTAAAAATGAGACAAACATGAAATGTTTTACTAAAACAATTTTTACATGGGTTTATACAAATAATATTTTTGACTATAAATATTAATTGGAAATATAAAAAGATTTCCTACATTATAGTATTTTTTAATAATTTTTTTAAATTAAATAAATTAAATTATTTATGACATCATGATGATGCAGCGATGACCTCATTATTTAACGATTTAAATAAAATGGAAAGATAATGTAATATCTAAGACCTAAACATGTCCAAAACCTATAGGATTAGTGGATTTCGAACCCTTTTCACCTTATCCTCGAAACACATCAATGTGGGACCTCTTAAATCTGAATAACATTTTAAAATAAAGTTACTTTTCTTTACCTTCCAAGAGTGCCCCTCCTCTCCTCTTATAAAAGGACCCCACCTCTACCTCCTTACCCACACTCCCAAAGCCTTTGTCTCGGCCAAACTCTGACCATTTTGTCTCTACACTTCCCTCTATTACTCCTTGAAGCCTCACTTTGGGCAGAAGTCATCCCAAGGAAGCCTTTGAGCTCAAACCAAAGGGACTTACCCGATTTTATTGTAATTTTTTCACTTGAGTCCTTTTGTTTTATTTTGCTTCTCCTACCCCCCTAAACTATTTTTATTAATTTATTTTGTAACAAATCCAGAATAATAAATATACTAGGATGTTTTTATAATAATTATTCGAGCTAAACGTTCACACACCTACATCTAATGGTTAAAGAACATATTGTTTCTGTGGATGGCGAATTTCTGCCTCCTGAAACGATGATTGTTGAACATTCTTATAACACCTTCAAAGGTGGCCATTAAGATGACACTATACTTATATATGATATATAATATGTTTATATTTTCCTTATGAATCTGTATTTTTCATTTTGGGCATACCTTTATGGTTTCCATTATGGGTAAACGCGATATCTTCATTTAAGGAAGTGCGGACTACCGCCCCCTCAAAGTGATTTGATTCGTTAATATCATATGTGGTACGTATAAAGGATATATTTAATGATATTATATATGATACCATACTTGAATTAAAATACTATTATGTATAATTATGTTTTAATTCCATTAAATATAAAATAGAAATGGAAGTAGCGTTCATGTGTACGTACGGCTTACCATCTCCATGAACGGTACATTTCATTTCTTATCTCAAAATGTTATGTAATATTATAAGTACATATATATAATGGATATATATGTAATATATTACATCTAAATTATCGATATCATTCTGTAATTATAATATATATATATCTCTCCCATTTTGTTTTAATTCCATTAATATGAAAAAAATGAATGTAGTGTTCATGCGTACGTACGGCCTACCGTCTCCATGAACGGTGCTTTTCGTTTTTTATCTCCAAATGATATGGAATAGTATGAAATGAATATTTACTGGATATATATGATATTTTAATCATTATTACTATTCTAGAAATTATTTACTTATAACTACATGGGCAATCTTTTTTCAAACAAGTTCATTTTTGACTCATGTACCAAACATCAGCAAAAACGTCTGATATGATCTAACATTATTAAACAATTATTATAACATTATAATATGTGATATGAACTGAATAATAATCTCTAAAAAAGGTACATAGTAAATTATTAATTTACCAATGTTTATTATTCAGGAATATAAAGAAACGAACAAGACAAGTAGGACTTTTGGTAAGGGATCCTACTCCTCTCTTTCTTTTTAAGTACACCCTTTTATGTCATTCCTTTTAAGCTCATATTTCTTGTGATTGGGATGTTATTTTATATTAATATTAGTGTAATTTTTATGTTCATATGATGAGAGACCATATTTCCTCTCATAAATCCATTTTGGAAGTTTTAAGTGGTGCCGTTAGGCTACCGAGTTTTCGTAAGGGATTTTTCATCTCACTTTTATTCCAGTGAGATTTATGCTACATTTGCCACAATTTCCTTTGAGTGGTGTATGTACTGTCCATTATTTTACTCATTGTGTAATATACTTTAATTTATGAGTATTTAAATCAATGTTGTATTTTCCTTCTTTCACGGGGTGTATGTTTCGAAAGTTCCCCAAGTTGGTAAGGGAACCTTTCACCCTCCTCTTTTTAAAAGACTTCTTTTGTTATGTCTTTTAATTCACATAAAATTATGTTGGGATATGTTATTATATATCCTTATTTATGTAAATTTTATTTCCAAGTGATGAGACCCCCCTTTATCTCTCTCATCAACCCTTTTTGTAAAATTTTATGTGACGCCATTAGGCTGTCGAATTTTACTAAGGGAACTTCTTAACCCAATTTCGATTCTTTGGGTTCAACATGTAGTTATGGAATATGTCATCATTTGAATATGTGTGAATAACCTTTGATTGTTTTACACTTAATATCCACTTATATTGGGTGTATTTACATTTGTCACACATAATTATGAGATTGATTTATCCTTAATTTATGGATACCTTCTTTATAATGGATTTCATCTCATTTTACATTTCTTTTGAGACTTCATTGTTGTTGTGCACCAATTCACTCTTATATGGTGTATATACTGTCCTTTGGAATATTATATCATGAATCCATTTATTCTCATGATATTATAAAGTTCTGACGAAATGTTATTCCTCAATTATTGTATTCAAGTGTCTCTAATTTTGGTAGAACCCCTTTAACCAAAATATCGCTTTAAATGTTTTAATTATTTGTTCTTATTAATATCCATGTTTTAAAAGTGGTTTTAGGATTTATTTATATGGATATTAATGGTTTAAAATTTTAAAAGCTTCAAGGTGGTATGGCACTTCATCTTAATCTCCTTTCATTGAGGCATATTTTGTTTTATACATAACCTTCTTTTATATGGTGTATAACCCCCTTTGACTTTTACTTTTATTCAAAAGGAATCTTTTTTATACGAAGTGTTTACTAAAGGAAAAAAGGGAATGTTTTTGTCGTACGTATGTGGCGACAACGACTTCTCCACTGCCGTGACCATTATTTGAGTTTTGGCTTCCTCTACAAGACATATCATTTTTAAAAAAAGAAAAATAAATACCATGTTTTATTTTTCTTTTATTTTGGTATTGTAAATTGTTTTCATAATGTTTTTATACCAATATGTTGTATTGATATCTTGTGATTGAAAGGTGGAAATGTTATGTTTCCTTTATGCATGTCTTATGTGATACGATTATGTTGAGGTTCTTGGGCATTATTAAGAAGATGGGTGGTTCCGTGATAGACTAAGGGCGGGTGAGCCCGATATAGATCTCCAATGCATTGGGTAACGCGAAGGAGTGAAACGTTAAGGTTTCTCCGAAGAGATTTAGAGAATATACTATGATGGGTATTCCAAACGTAACCAAGAAGGTTACTCCCTACGTAAGAATGTTATGAATGCCTCAAGTTACCTTTATGTCTTATGATTTCTATGATTTATTCATGGTTTGATGAGGTATGTTAAAGTGCCTATGTTTTATGGGTAAAGTATGATTTCATTCTTATGTATATATGAACACATGTTTCCTTTCCATATTTTTATAACCCTTAATGAGATTTTTATGCTCATCCCACATTTTTGAAATGTTTTTCACAGGTCAAGGGAAAGGAACAAGATGTGATGATAGTGTCAAGGATGTGTCAAGAATGAATCCATGTTTTATTTTCAATATCTTTCTGTTGATGGGAAGAATGAATACGGTATTTTATGTAACCACTTTGTTTAAATGTGGAATGTAATGCAAGTTTCATGATCTAATTCTCTAAAACTCTAAACCTGAAAAGATCCTCAATGTGTAATCTTGTAATAACTCAAGATTAAGTAAGGTTTAAGGATGGGGCCTTATAGTTGGTATTAGAGGTCGGTTTAGATAACTTTAGAGTTTAGGGTATTATTTAAGCATAAGTGGCATTACCATAATGGTTAGGATTTCAGAAAGAGTCCTAGTTTTAGATAAAGTGAATGAGTAAGTATATCTTAGTGTTTATCTTCCTCATTAGTACATGATGGTTTTTTTATATACACACACTGACCTTTTTGGTTTTAGTAAATGGCTGGATCTAGCAGGCACCAAAGTAACAGTGGATGTGAAGGAAACTATGACAGTTTTTTGAGCAAGCAACTGAATGATATGGGTGCTACAATGAGAACTCTTGTGATTATACTCAACCAACTATCTGGAGTCATGATTGACCACCTAAACCATGGTGATTTCTCTAAGGCATCATATATGCGAGAAACAAATCCCTATGGAAGTACATGTAATAATCATAATGGTAAGTGTGTTCAAAAACCTATGTGTCAAAGATGTGGAAAGAAACACCTAGGAAAATGTTTCAAAGGAACAGAAATATGCTATAGATGTTGAAATGAAGGTCATAAAGCAAGAACCTTCCATGGAAAAAGGAAGCATCCAGTTGAGTCGAGGAAAGGGAAAGAATTTCTTTCTGAGGGATCAATTGAATGTTTTAAATGTGGTGTGCATGGTGTTTATGCAAACACATGTCCTGTGAAGAAGTTTCGTGAATGGGGTCACCAAGAGCATACAAATGTTCGTTTACCAATACCTAATGCCATTCTGACTGAGGATGAAGATACTGACAATGACCAATCAAAGGTATGTATTATTTCATGACTATTGTTTTTATATTTTGGAATCTTAGGATATGATTCATGATTTTGTTTGTAGGATAGAGGTATTTTGGAATAAGTTGGAAATGAATGGTTAATGGATCATGAATAATGTTGAATGAGTTAGATGTCAACATATAAGGGCTTCAAGAGTTATGGTGATATTCTTAAGAGTATTAAGTCTCTTTTGATGATGGGGTAATATTAGAAGACTTTTTATATTATGTGTAACCCTGATGTTTAATATAGGAAAATTTTATTCAAGAAATAGTTATCTTTTCTTTTGTGGACATAGTTATAAAGAACCACTTGGGTTTATATGATACTTACTTTTGAGGTAATTATGGGTTACAATATGTTATGATTGAAGTGAAATGTATGAGATAAAATTGAGGTTAAATTATGTTATGGTTATTTTTGATGATTTTATCCCTTTTTGGGGAATGATTTGAGAATTATATAGTTTTGGAAAAAGGAAAACACACAGAACGTGTGACAACCAGTCACGTCGGACAATGCTGCGGGAATCGAACCCACAACCAAAGTGCGACTGGTATTTATCGCCTACCACTGGACTACGTGAAGTCCCTGGTTAGTTTAACTGATTCTTTTTAGTTATATGATTTTATGAATTAAGAGTAAGTTGATTTTGTGTTATCTATGGAAATTTATTAACCTATCATGGAGGATATGTGATTAGGTTAATTACTTTTCAATATGAGACTTTAAGAGCAACTGATGATGTTTGGATATAAATGTTGCGATTTAACTTGGAAGACTATGTGACTAAAACCTTCAAATATTTGGGTTTCAATATTAGTCCGGTTTACTTTGAAGGATTTTATGGACAAATTTTTTATCGAATGTTCCTTTTTGAACTTTGGGTTTGTTGGACAAATTTTGGAGATTAATAATAGATTTTCTTTTTATAAAGGGTTATCCTTTTCTGGATTTTCTAATCTTGTACTAACCTATTTTTGGTTTTGGTTTTGTTTAAAGTATAAAGACATGGGAATTATATAGTTCTCTTTTGTGGATTAGGTGATTCTCTAGAAGTTTATTATAGAACTCTTAATGCGAACATGTCTCCCTAAATACTCGTCTTTTGGAAAAAAAATATGAGTTTGATTAAGGAATTTAGTAAAAGTTGAAAGTCAACATGATAAGTGATTATGTTTCCTTATGAATAAATTCCTCAATAAAAAGTAACTTAAAACAAAAATGTTGTATATTAAATTTTCCTACTGGGGAATCGAATACCGTTTAACCTATCACAAGTTTGTGATTTTCTTATGCTTAACTTTCTCCTAGACATGTTTGCTATCACTCTCCATCAGAACATGACCCTTAGTTTTCTCCTCCATATCCATATTTTCATACTTGGAATCCTAGTATGGGATAACTCTGGTGACATTTTTACTTATCTCCCATTCTTTTAAAGTGATTGTTTTACCGACTCTTGTTCCGATGTGGGACTTTCAAGGATGTTTCCAAGCTCAATTTTAAAAATTGTGAGGACACAATTCCCAAAAGGGGGAAGGGTGTAACACCCCAGGTAAATAAATAATATGAAATTTTCATATTTATCCATATTTTTGAATAAAATATTAATATTACTTTAAAGGGGACGCTATGCTCGACGGCATACCCAACACGCAACAACGAGTTTCTTGGGAATCTTACGTTGCACTCTAATAATAAAATAATATTATTTTAAATGGTAGTTACCATGTAGCCATTGTATTGGTGGGAATGGATATAAATAACTAAAATATGATTATATATGTTTTTAAATGTTTTTACATTTATCCAATAAAAGATAAAGGCATAAAATACGGAAATAATTCAATTTTAGGCGTATATGCCCTAGTTTTCACTAAAGGTTCATTTATCATCTTTTGATGGAGAACCGTCATTAAATATTGTTATGTTCACTCTTATACATCCTTTTGGACCAAATAAAACTCTTCTAAATAATTGGGACATCAAAATTTACTTTGTATAAATTTTTGGTATCTTTCTGATAAAGTTCATTTTTAATGAATAGTGTAAAATGTTGTATTTTAATTCAAAACCTCTTTTAAATCTAATTTATTTATATGATTAGATTATATTTTGAATTGGGTTTAAAGTGAAATTAGAATATATTTTTACCATTAAATTTAATAGTGGTCGTTGGAATTAAATTCACTTTGAAAACAGACTTAAACTACTGTCAATCTTTTGGTACTTATTGTTTCATAAAAACACGCTATTTCCTCTGACAGCGGGAATTAATTATTAAATTAATTAATGTGACTTATATGTTTTGAGTGTTGTAAAATAGACTTAATTTTTTAATTCGGAATATCAAATATATCTTCGGGTTAATTTTTGGGATTTTTCTGAAAAACTTCAATTTTTTGATGAATAGTGAAACCGCTAAGTGGTACATATAAAAACTGATTTTTCCGTTTAAATGAAATTTTTCCATATTTGTGTTTTGAATTTAAAAAACCCAACATACATGGTTGTCATTAAGAATTAAAATGTGGTTCAATGGGATAAAAATAATTTTTTGGTGGATAGTAACTTATTAAGTTTTTAATCGCGATTAGAGGTAATTAGTGCAGTTTAAGGTAAAAATAATGTTTTAATAATATTAAATGAACTTGAAACATGTACTAACCTCTTTGGATGTGTCATGGCCGACCAATAAAATCCATGGGTCAACTTGGGGACCCCATGAATCTACTTTGGTGGGAAATGACATTAATATCTTTTTATTTAAAGTTAAAGTAAAAATGAGACAAACATGAAATGTTTTACTAAAACAATTTTTACATTGGTTTATACAAATCATATTTTTGACTATAAATATTAATTGGAAATATAAAAAGATTTCCTACATTATAGTATTTTTTAATAATTTTTTTAAATTAAATAAATTAAATTATTTATGACATCTTGATGATGCAGCGATGACCTCATTATTTAACGATTTAAATAAAATGGAAAGATAATGTAATATCTAAGACCTAAACATGTCAAAAACCAATTGGATGAGTTTATTTCGAACCCTTATCATCTTATCCTCGAAACACATCAATTTGGGACCTCTTAAATCCGAATACCATTTTAAAATAAAGTGACTTTTCTTTACCTTCTGAGAGTGACCCTCCTCTCCTCTTATAAAAGGCCCCCACCTCTACCTCCTTACCCACACACCCAAAGCCTTTGTCTCGGCCAAACTCTGACCCTTTTGTCTCTCCACTTCCCTCTATTACTTTTTTAAGCCACATTTGGGAAGAAGACTTGCCATGGAAGCCTTTGAGCTTAAACCAAAAGGAGTTACCCGATTTTAAGGTAATGTCTTCACTTGAGTCCTTTTGTTTTAGTTTGCTTCTCCAACCCCCTAAACTCATTTTATTAATTTCTTTTGTAACAACTCCAGTATCAAAAATATACTAGGATGTTGTTATAAGAAGAATTCTAGCTACACTTTCACACACCTACATCTAATGGTTAAAGAACATATTGTTTCTGTGGATGACGAATTTCTGCCTCCCGAAACGATGATTGTTCAACATTCTTCTAACACCTTCAAAGGTTGCCATTAAGATGACACTATATTTATATAAGATATATAATATGTTTATATTTTCCATAAGCCTCTGTATTTTACATTTTGGGCATACCTTTATGGTTTCCATTATGGGTAAACGCGATATCTTCATTTAAGGAAGTGCGGACTACCTCCCCCTCAAAGTGATTTGATTCGTTAGTACCATATGTGGTACGTATAAAGGATATATTTAATTATATTATATATGATACCATACTGGAATTAAAATACTATTATGTATCATTATTTGTTTAATTCCATTAAATATAAAATAGAAATGGAAGTAGCGTTCATGCGTACGTACGGCTTACCGTCTCCATGAACAGTACATTTCATTTCATATCTCAAAATGTTATGTAATATTATAAGTACATATATATAATGTATATATATGTAATATATTACATCTAAATTATGGATATCATTTTGGAATTATAATATATATATATCTCTCTCGTTTTGTTTTAATTTCATTAATATGAAAAAAAATGAAAGTAGTGTTCATGCGTACGTACGGCCTACCGTCTCCATGAACGGTGCTTTCCATTTTTTATCTCCAAATGATATGGAATAGAATGAAATGAATATTTACTGGATATATATGATATTTTAATCATTAATACTTTTCTGGAAATTATTTAATTATAACTACATGGGCAATCTTTTTTCAAACAAGTTCATTTTTGACTCATGTACTAAACATCGGCAAAAACGTCTGATATGAACTAACATTATTAAACAATTATTATAAGATTATAATATGTGATATGAACTGAATAATAATCTCTAAAGGAGTTTATTAGGCAAGTATTAATTGACCAAAGTTTATTATTCAGGAATATAAAGAAACGAACAAGACAAGTTGGACTTGAGGTAAGGGATCCTACTCCTCTCTTTCTTTTTAAGTACACCCTTTTATGTCATTCCTTTTAAGCTCATATTTCTTGTGATTGGGATGTTCTTTTATATTAATCTTACTGTAATTTCTATTTTTATATGATTAGAGACCCTATTTTTTCTCATCAGTACATTTTGGAAGTTTTAAGTGGCGCCATTAGGCTGCCGAGTTTTCGTAAGGGATTTTTCATCTCACTTTTATTCCCATGAGATTTATGCTACATTTTCCACAATTTCCATTGAGTGGTGTATGTACTGCCCATTATTTTACTCATTGTGTAATATAATTTAATTTTTGAGTCTTTACATCAATGTTGTATTGTACTTCTTCCACGGGGTGTATGTTTCGAAAGTTCCCCAAGTCGGTAACGGAACCATTCACCCTCCTCTTTTTAAAAGACTTCTTTTTTTATATCTTTTAATTCACATAAAATTATGTTGGGATATGTTCTTCTATATACTTATTTATGTAAATTTTATTTCCAAGTGATGAGACCCCCTTTATCTCTCTCATCAACCCTTTTTGTAAAATTTTATGTGACGCCGTTAGGCTGTCGAATTTTTTCAAGGGAACTTCTTAACCCAATTTCGATTCTTTGGGTTCAACATGTAGTTCTTGAATATTTCATCCTTTGAATATGTGTGAATAACCTTTTATTGGTTTAAAATTAATATCCACTTATATTGGGTGTATTTATATTTGTCACACATAATTATGAGAATGATTTATCCTTAATTTAAGGATACCTTCTTTATAATGGATTTCATATCATTTTACAATTCTTTTGAGACTTCATTGTTGTTGTGAAACAATTCACTCTTATATGGTGTATATACTATCCTTTGGAATATTATATCATGAATCCATTTATTCTCATGATAATATAAAGTTCTGAGTAATGTTATTCCTTAATTATTGTATTCAAGTGTCTCTAATTTTTGTAGAACCCATTTAACCAAAATATCGCTTTAAATGTTTTAATTATTTGTTCTTATTAATATCCATGTTTTCAAAGTGGTTTTAAGGATTTATTTATATGGATATTAGTGGTTTAAAATTTTAAAAAGCTTCAAGGTGGTAAGGGACTTCGTCTCAATCTCCTTTCATTGAGGCATATTTTGTTTTATACACAACCTTCTTTTATACGGTGTATAAACCCCTTTGACTTTTACATTTATTCAAAAGGAATCTTTTTTATATGAAGGATTTAGTAAACGACAAAAGGAAATGTTTTTGTCATACATATGTGGCGACAATGACTTCTCCACCGCCGTGACCATTATTTGAGTTTCGGCATCCTCTACAAGCCATACCTTTTTTTAAAAAAGAAAAATAAATACCATGTTTTACTTTTCTTTTATTTTGGTATTGATAATTGTTTTCATAATGTTTTTATATCAATGTGTTGTATTGATATCTTGTGATTGAAAGGTGGAAATGTTATGTTTCCTTTATGCATGTTTTATGTGATACGATTATGTTGAGGTTCTTGGGCATTATTAAGAAGACGGTTGGTTCCGTGATAGACTAAGGGCGGGTGAGCACGATATAGCTCTCCAATGAATTGGGTAACGCGAAGGAGTGAAACGTTAAGGTTTCTCCGAAGAGATTTAGGGAATATACTGTGATGGGTATTCCAAACGTAACCAAGAGGGTTACTCCCTATTTAAGAATGTTATGAATTCCTCAAGTAACGTTTATGTCTTATGATTTCTATGATTTATTCATGGTTTGATGAGGTATGTTAAAGTGCCAATGTTTTATGGGTAAAGTATGATTTCATTCTTATGTATATATGAACTCTTGTTTCCTTTCCATATTTTTATAACCCTTACTGAGATTTTTATGCTCATCCCAAGTTTTTGAAATGTTTTTCACAGTTCAAGGGAAAGGTACAAGATGTGATGAAAGTGTCAAGGATGTGTCAAGAAAGAATCCATGTTTTATTTTCAACATGTTTCCGTTGATGGGAAGAATGAATACTGTCTTTTATGTAACCACTTTGTTTAAATGTGGAATGTAATGCAAGTTTCATGATCTAATTCTCTAAAACTCTAAACCTGAAAAGATCCTCAATGTGTAATCTTTTAATAACACACGATTAAGTATGGTTTAAGGCTGGGGCCTTATATTGAGAAAGACCATTTCTTCATGGATATGAAAAGGATAGATTAAGAAATCATAAGGGCATGAGACATCCTACTTTTCCCAAATTATAGTGGAAGCTTCCATCCAATACAATATTAAGAATGGAAAAAGGGATGATGTGGAGATACAAAAGAAAGTGAATGCAATAAAGGTAGGGAAGATGCATGAGTATCATATTGACGATGATGGTGTGATTCTGCTTGGAACACTTCTTTGTGTCCCTTAATCCTCAGGGATAAAGAAGGAGCTATTGGTAAATGCACATTGCTCAAAATTCTATATCCATCCTGGAAGCAACAAGATGCACTGTGATCTCCAAGAACACTTATGGTGGGAAAACATGAAAAAGGAGACTGCAGAATATATATCAAGGTGCTTGGTATGTCATCAAGTTAAAGAAGAGAAAAAAAGTCCAAAGGGATGATGCATCCATTGACTATACCTATGTGGAAATAGGAAAATGTTACTGTGGACTTTGTCATGGGTCTCCCGAAGACGTCGAAGAAAAATAATGCGATATGTGTTGTGGTTGATTGACTTACCAATACTTCACATTTTATTGCTCTTCGGTAAGATCTATCGCTTGAAAAACTTGAAAATATATATGTGAACGAAGTGGTGAGACTGCATGATGTTCCACTCTAAATTGTCTCTGACCGTGATCTAAGGTTCACATCTAAATTATATATGAGCCTTCAACATTCTTTGAGTACTGAATTAAATTTCATCACGACCTATCACTCCTGAATAGATGGCCAATCTAAAAATACTATTCAGATGCTTGTAGATATGCAAGAGCCTTCTCTCTATAATTAAAAGGTGGAGGGGATCAGCATCCCCCATTGGTTAAGTTCTCATACAACAATAGCTTCCTCTCGAGTATTCAGATGACTCCATATGAAGCTCTGTTTGGAAAGGGATGTAGAACTCCAACCTGTTGTGATGAGGTTAGAGAAAGAAAGCTACTTGGACCCGATCTTGTTCAAGAGATGGAAAGGAAGGTTCAAGTCATCCAGAAACACATAAAATATGCTCAGAGTTGGAAAATGAACAATGATGAAACCATTGAAGAGACATGGAGTTCGACATTGGGGATAATGTCTTCCATCGAATATCACCGTAGAAGAGATTCATGCAATTTGAAAAGAAAGGGAAGCTATTCCCAAGGTACATTAGCCCCTTTGAAATCCTTGACCTTATAGGATTCATGGACTATTGGCTTGAAATTATACAGAATATGGCTCATTTTCATTATGTTTTTCATGTATCACTCATGATGATGTACATACCTGATCCCTCACGCATACTAAACTCAATGGTGGCACAGCTGGAAGATGATATCTCTTATGAGGAGCATCCAGTAGAGATTCTGGATCGGAGATATAAAGAAAAATGCAACAAGACAACCAACCTTTTCAAACTGTTTTAGAGGAACCATAGGATTGGAGAAGAAACTTGGGAACCAGAGTAGGCAATTAAGGAGAAGTATCCTCACCTATTTGTGTAAAGTGATATTTTGCGGGCAAAATTTCATAAGGGGGGGAGAATGTAACGACCCGAAATTTTTCAATAGAAATTACCTTCTTATAATAATATCATAAAATCACATTTAAACACAACATAATGAACTACTAAGTTCTAAGTGACCTTTAAACATAAGTTTTTTCACTTCTTTGTTGGGAATTTTGAAAATCCAACATGCACAGTTCTGTTCGAGATGATATTTGGGGTCCAATAAGAAAAAATAATTTTTTTGTGTAGTAAATTACCTTTATGAATAGTTACATACCCTTATAAAGAGTTTTAAAACACTTATTTATAGTAAATCGTCCAAAATAAGAGTTACCTTACCCATAAATAATTAAATAAAATTTAGGCATCTTAGAAAGTGACAACTTGACCATTGTAAACGTTTCGGTATTTTTTTAATAAATAAATAATTAATTAAAATTCATTAATTATTCTAAAATAAAGTTTATTTTCTTAAAAAAATTTCATTAATTTTCAAATCTATGTATTCTTGATTTAAGATCATTTTAATAAAAAAGCAGTTTTAATTTTAAAAAATGTATTTTTCATGTAAATTATTATTATAATTAAATATTAATTTAATCATATTTAGACATTTATTTTTGAAAAATGGACATCATTTTTTGATTCTACACATCGAAAAATGCTGGGTGTGATATTTTGGGATTTTTCTGAAATACTTTGTTTTTTATGAATAGAGAAATACCATAATTTACAAAATAAGCTAAATAAGTTATTTATAGAGTCATGTATGATTTTCTGCATATGTAAGACCATTTGGTTCTGGATTTAATTATTAAATGACTATTCTTGGTCATGGAGGACTCACTATTCCTTTCCTTTTTGAGAAAAAATAAATTAATGAATTTTATATTAAGAAAACCCCTCTCCACTCCCCTATAAAAACAACCCTTCACACCCTCATTTTCTTACACCTCTCAAGCTTCAGGACTAGTCTAAAATCTGCCCAAGAATCATTCCTATACCCTCCCACATGTCATAAAGCATCTGGTCTCATCAAAAGACCAATATCAGGCCCTTTAAAGAGGATGTCAAGAAGAGGATTCAAGATGTAATTTCTATCATTCTTTTCCTTTATATTCCTTTCAATTTCATGTTCTTTTCTTATTCTCTCCACACATATATTGGTCCAAATGGTATGGAAACAACATTATAATATATATAATGTAATATTATGATAAAAATGGGATATTATATAATCCAGACCCCTTCTTCTCTTCCGTTTATTTTATAAAAGAAAATGTTGTTTGTGAGGTGTTAATCTATCACTTTTAATAACAACATGTTTTCATTTTTCATTTATAAATTTAGATGTAGTAATGATAAAATTTTTATTGTTGAACCATAATATTATATTTGTATTATGTCCTATATAATGTTCTGAATCTATCTTATGTACATATTAATAAATTATTAATCAAAAAAAGTTCATTGTGGTCGAAAAACTGTCCAACTTAACTCAAACCATCATCATTTAATTATTATATAATGATTCATCCACAAGGTATACAATTATATTAACTATAAGATAATGTTAACTTCTTTAATATCATTAGAAACATGTAATATCATTTCTGTATGTTTACACAAGTTCTACCTGAACATCAATTTATGAATACAAGTAAATTACTATAGAAAACAATAAAAACAATCATTCTGGAACAATGTTTTAAAATCCTATAACTCGTCAAAAGGCCCTTAAAATAACATAATGAAACCAAAATGAACCATTTTAATTTATAATTGGTTCTTTAGTTTCAAATTAATTAATAAAATGTCATTATACAGGACATTAAACTGAAGGAAGCATTCAGATATAAGGTAAGGGGAAAATCTAAAACCCAATTTTCTTTATTCAGGATCTCCTTGTTTCACTCATTTTGAAATGGTTACTCCATAAAACTATTTTGATAATCATTTTATTTTCATTTATGAGATGTAAATGTTTTTAAATGATATTTATTTCAAACCAAATGTTTTCAAAAAGAACTATTCTTTTAAGAAAACACCTTATACTTCTCATTCATGATTGACAGTTCTTATAACATGTATGTTATTCCATCTTTCTTTTGGGAACCAAATGTTTATGAATGTGTTATTATGAGATGAAACCCATTACATTACATTTCCTAGTTATTTTAATTTATTCTCATTGTGGAATTAATGATAAATTATAATGTTATGATGTGACGGGTGAGCATAAAATTATATAGTGCAATATGAATGTTTAAATTTGACGGGTGTGTCCAGAATTATAAATCACTCCAATGAATTGGGTAATGTAATGAATCTCATGATTAAATGTGAAATTATGTGTGAACAAGATGCTATCATTTTTTACAATTATGTGTGGTATTTAACCACTAAGACATGATGTTTCATTTTTATGCATTTCCCAATTTCAAGTATTATATTTATGTTTCCTCTTATGTTCAGGATCCTTTGCCTATGTTATAATTATTATCATGCCATGCTATATTTTTTTTATCTATCACCTTACTGGGCTTCTAGATCACCTCTTTTTATGTATATCCTCAGGCGACTACATGTACTATGGAGAGGTCAAGTCCCAGTAAGAAGCTAGAGAAGAAGAAATTGAATAACTGTTTATGCTCGATGTTGTTATTATTATGTATGGTCCTAGTTTTCCCAAGACACTATACCATTTGATCCCCTATGTGTAATAATATTATGTTATTTTTATTTTAAATGATTTAATAGTAATGTAAGAAAAGTATGGGTCTCTATATGATCAATAATATACAAACATGAAGACCATATAATCCTGAAAAATCATTCATATAAACGACTTCATATATAATTTCCAGAATTCCTAGACATTTTACTATAAATTGACTCATCCTTAGATGTATCCTTATAGATATCCTTAGATATATACTTATAGTACTCAAAATTATTTTGATATTATTGTTTCTATTGATTAACTATACCTATCCTATGATAGAAATAATAAGGACATAGTATTTTTATATTTGAATATAAAAACATTTTAGATGAATATTCAAAACATTTTACAAACACACAAATGCGTATAGTATTTTATTAGTTACTTTTTGACACTTGGTACATAATATTTTTATTTATTTAATGATAATCAATCACTACCAAAAATATCCAACCCCTTCTTTACTCATCATAAAAATATCCAACATAAAACCATTCTTTATAGCCTTGGAAGGAAAACATAAGAATGGGTGAGATTTGATGTATATTAAGGATGAACATTAGAATATTTTAATCATAATGTTATAATAATGGTCTGAAAACATGAGAATAATATTTTAAATCCTTATCATTCAAATCATAGATCATAATCACGAGCCATGTTACAAATCATAGTATTTCATAATACATGACTCATAATTTATTCATGAATCATGAACCATGAAATTATAACACCATCATATGACATCGAATTATGGAATATACATAAACATGGTAAATCATTTACATAGTAGTAATGGATCATTACAATATATATCATAGTGTAATGGTTTCAATCCCAAAACAATAAAAGTTTTCTAGGTTCACCCCCATAACTCTTATTGTAGGCAGGATCACTTACTAAATTGGGATCAGTCTTTATTCTAATTATATTTATCTCATGATATATCTATAACACGCCAAGATTCCATGGTGTTTTTCCCTTTGAATAATGAAATAGCTTACATTCTACACAACGTCGAGGTTCTAACACACCGCGACAAATAAAACTAGGCTTTGTGAATAGTAATACCCACTTTTAGAAATTGTATAAATTTTATTTTTTAAAATAGACTTCATTTTTTAATTTGTAATATCCAAATTAACATAGGGTGAATTTTTGGTATTTTTCGAAAAACATTCATTTTATGATGAATAGTGAAAAACATTGTGTTGTTGGTTAAAACCGACTTTTTATTTAAACACTTATTTACATTAATTAAATTTATTTCAGGTTAAAATAGATACATAATACCTATATATGTTCAATGTAATTTATTGGAGTCTTTTTATAATTAGTTTATATATATATAAACTGTATTGAACTATTTTCCGCTTTTACCCACCTCCTAGGAGAGTTTGCAAATTTTTATAATAATTAATTTTACCAATTCTGTTAGATGAATATCAAACAATAGAGAGAAACAGTTAATATCAGTTAGTAAAATTTGTTTCAATGAGATGAAAATATTTTTTGGTGAATATTAACTTTTGACTTTTATTAACCACGGTTAAAATTAAAAAGGGTAATTAAGGGTAAAAATGAGTTCATTATTACCATAAAACATGTCCTAATGTTGTTGGATAAGTATAATTCGACAAAAAACAACCTTAGAAATATAATATGACCCCCTTTGGTCCCCTTTTATTAGATTAAGACATTTTTTATTTTTTTATTTAAAAAAGAGTTAAAAGAGTTAAATTCAACGTTTAATAACTAAACCAATTTTAATATATGGTTACACACAATATAAATTAGAAGATAAATATTAATTATAAAGATAAAAATATTTCCTGAATAATGGAATTTTATTTTTATTTTTTAAACATTAAATATTTCAATTTATTTATGACACAATGATGATGATGTAATTACATTATCAATGAAATTTTCAAATAATTGATATTATAAATATCCAAATAAATGAAAATTGAGACTTCTGATGAATTCCACTAATTTTATAGGTTAACACGACTTTTTTGGGTTTGTTAAATAAATTTTATTCTTAATGATAAAGTTTGAATGGATTTCAAAAAAATCAAATACTAAATAGACACAAAATTTATAAAATTGGGTTTTTAAAACAAATACTATATTATTAATTGATATAATATTCATAAAAATAAAATGTTCCACCAAAAGACAGAGATATGGTTATATATATTAATAATGAACCACTTGGGGTTCTATTGGTAGTTTATAGTATGTTTAATAACCATATAATATAAAAATACAAAGACAAATAGTAAATGTCAAACTATTTAACTAAGAGTTAAATCTAAAAGAGAATGTCAATATTATGACCTAAACCTTTCTAAAACCTATTTGTTTTGGGGTTTTAGACCCATCCCCACCTTAGCGTATTAATAAATTATTTTTGAGCGATTAGATAACAAAAATTATTTTATTATAAAATAATATTTCTAGCTTTTCCTAAAGTGACACTGACCTCTTTTATAAAGGGGGACTTATCCTTCTCAAAAATCACACCTCCAAATCCATTTATCTCGGCCAAAATCTACCAAAATATCCTACAAGATTTCCTAACATTATTCGAGAGGCCTTGGTTTGGTCATAAAGCCAACCTAAGAGCCCTTTTGATCAAATTAAAAGGAAGAACCTGAAGAAGAGGTAAATATTTCATCACCTCTTTCAAGTTCTTTTCTTCTTCCACTTCCACTTTCATTGTTGTTTTCATACCAAAATAACAAATAAAGTATCTTTTACATACTATGATTTTATTCTAGATATGGTTAAACAATATTTTTTATTATATCCTTCTTATAAATTACAAATTCATTATACGTGCGTACTTACGACTTACCGTCTCCACGTCGTGGTGTACTTTGTTATTAAAACTCTTAACTATTTGGATGGGTATAATAATGAGTATAAATAAATTAAATAATAAATATAACATGTTAATTATTTTTTATATATGATATTTGATCCAATTACATATGATTTTCCAATCAATATATTGATATTGTTGGTGGTGTATACGTACAGATTATTATCTCCATGAGTGTGATGAGATTCATTTCCCCATCATACCATTCCAAAAATAATTTACATTTTATGAATAAACATAATGTTTATGACCATAATATAATTCTGTATATTAATCAAATACATCATATCCAAAACATACATGGCTTACGTAACAAAGCATATAAAGGAAAACAAATCAGTTAACAACCAAAACTATGATACTACTGAAATATTATTAACAAATCAATATTAGAGAATCATATATGATTTCAAATTTATGTATATAGTTCATGAATAATTTATATAACAATTATTTAACTGTTATATAATAATTTAACGTACCCTCAACCACAGAAAATTACAAGATAAGGGTTAATTTTACAATCTCTTTATTATATGCGGTTGTTTTTACATAAGTATCTAATATGACAACTTTATCATCCACATCCATGTTTTCATAAAAACATAATTCAAACCATTTTTACTATTTACTAGAGTTTGGGTTGATTCATTTTTACCCCTTATTTGACCATATATGTTTTTTAAGTAATCTTTCCGTCATTTTCCAAACAAGGTACCTTATGTCCTTTTTGAAAAAATTAATGTAAGAATGTTATTTTAAGTTATACGGAGGGTGCGGCTATTTTCCGCCATTATAACATCATCGAAGATTCCCATAAAAGCATATAACATTATTTTAAAAATAAAATGTTTCTTTTATAATTATGTGACTGTTAGATGGTTTCCAAATAGAGAGAGGTTTTTCTTTCAAATAGTTTTCATTACATCTATATCAATATCCTTTGATGGATTTTAAACTTGATTGTAGTTGATTTATTATGATAAAAATATTCCATATTATATTTAATGTTTTGTTATACATTTAACTATGGATGTGTTATTTTTATACAACTCATGGTCTATGGATAATGTAATGAAATTTCATATGCCAATTTTAATATGAATTTTCATGTTATGTTTCAACCTTTTCATATGAGGAATGTATTGGACTTACTATGTGACTAATGGAGCCCGATATATCTTCTTGGTGCATCGGTAGGTCTCATGAGAAAATTATACATGGAATTGGCCAAGGCCTTTCCAAATTTGATATATGGTTTTGGTCGAGGCCTAAATAATTTTTAGACATCTGTGCTGAGGCCTTGACATGATGATTCAGAATGTCCAACGTTATACATTCCTTAATGTTGAAAATAATAATGATTGTTCATGTGCTTATTAAAATAGTATAATTCCCATAACTATATTTTATTATGGAATTATTCACTCAGCTTATATTCCTACCATAAATAGTTGATGTTTATTATTTGTAAAGGATTATGTTTTTAATTATTCATTATGCCAAATGTTTATGTTATCTTCCGCCGTATTTCTTACCCTTACTGAGCATTTGAGCTCACCCTTTTATTATGTTTCATTTTCCAATGATATTAAGAAGTTTTTTTATGAGTGAATTGGAGGCATAATCTATGAGGCTTGGATGTTTCTAATGTAATAAATTATTGTTGTTTATATTTTCAAGTAGTAATGTTGAACTTATGTATGTATCTTGTTTCCAATAATACAAAACTAATCGGTCTTTTGGGACATTATTTTTGGTATCATGCCAATGTTATGTAAAAAATCACCGATGTTAGGAAACTAGGATCGGGGCATTATAGTTGGTGTCAGAGAAAGTTTAGTAATATCCTTCAAAACTAGATTTAGAAAATCTCTGATTAGTGAACATTACCATAAGATAGACTTTGAGGATTAGTATTGAAGAACTTCCATGAATTTTGGTACTGTAGAGATTTTGTGAGTTTTAAAAGAAATATATCCTTGTTTGGATATGAGCAGTTAGAGGCATCTCTGGGACAGATGTACCTAGGGGTAAAATTGAAAAACCCTGCTTTGAGCTAGACTGGAATTGGAACTGGTGCACGATAACGGGCCTTGCTGCACTATTCATTACGACACTCCTTGGGGATATGTTTATGATAATTCTCATTTTCATTATAAACCATTATGAAGTATTTATGAGTATATACCTTCTCAAGGAAAACAATTTTTATGATTATGGATTATATCAATAAATTATTCAATTTATGATAAGTGGTTTACATGTTCAGAATTCTGTATTCTAATTCATAAACTAATCTACTATATTCCATTATTTAGAAATGGTGCCAAGTGGATGGAATGGAAAACATATCAACACACGTAATCCCTGTAGGGATTTCCCTCTTACTATTAATATTATAGTGGATCTGGTGATACAACTGTTTCTGATCAACTTATCACCATACTAGGATAACTCCCTTGTATGGAGCACCCATGTCCACAACGCATAGGATCAATGTTAGAACACTTCATGAGGAAAAAAACACCAAGATTCAATGTTAGTACAAATCCATCAGTATCTTAGAATTGGATAACTTCCTTTGAGAAAATATTTCATTCTTTTGGAAGTAGTGAAAGGGGAAAAGTTTTCATGGCAGTTTATCGCCTCACGGGAGATGAAAATCAATAGTGGTCATTGATTCAAAACAAAAAGTAAGATGAAGAAGTATCAAAGATGGAATGGAGGGAGTTTAAATAGATTTTATTAGAAAAATACTTTCTTTATGACCATCGAGTTGATATGGAAAGGAAATTTCTAAGTCTTGGGAAAAAGGAGGATGAGAATGTCGCAAAGTATAAGGATAACATTACAAGGTTAATAAGGCATGCTACAGATTATATACATAATCCAAGAAGTAATATTTATCGTTTCTTTTATGGGTTAAAACCATTTCTCCATCGAGAATTACTCTCGCAATCCTTCTCATCGCATAATGATATTGTCTCTTGTGCTATCAAGAAAAAATAATAATTATTTAGGTATTCTAAATTTAAATCTACCAAAGAGAATAAGAGATACACTTAACACTTTGGGAAATGAAATAAGGAAACATAGAATAAGGGAAGAGTTGAATTTCCACCCTTTGATAATTGTGAAAGGAATCACCCTGGTTACTATCTAAAAGGAAAAAGAGTATGCTACAAATGTGGACAAAAATTCCATATTTCTAGTGATTGTAATTGGAAAAAAGATGCTAACAATTTTCAATGCTACAGTTTTAGGGACATGGGATATTATGCTAATGAATGTCCTACGTGTCAGGGAAACTTACCTCAGAAAAGAAAAATGATTCAGGGCCATGCATAGGTGATCACTACTACTGAATTTGACGATCTGATAGAAGTGGGAGAAAGTAATGTAATGGTTTCCCTTAGTTTTTCTAATACATTATTTGATTCTAGATCATCACATTGTTTCATATCTTCCCACATTTCTATGAAAATTATATATTTACTACTTGATTTAACAAGGGAGTTTTCAGTCAAAACTCATAAGGGAAGTATCATTGCAACAATGTTTTGTGAATCATTCTCTATTGAGGCATATAAATGATATATATCTGCTAATCTAGTAATCATACCCCTTATTTAATTTGATATAATCCTCAGTTTGGATAGGATTTCAGACCATGATGATAAATATTTTGTAACAAGAAGGAGGTTACAATTCTCTATGATGATATGGAGTACCTTCTCTTTTGAGCAGAAACGTCACCATATAATTCTTATCTAGATACACCCCAATAGCTCTAATTAATTATATTATTGGAGAGAATGATAATGAAATAATTATGGGTGAGTAAGAGAAATTTTGAATCGAGGAAAAACCTGTTGTGCCAAAATATGTGGATGTGTTTTTGTAGGATTTACCAGGACATCCTCTAGAATGAGAAATTGAGTTTCCATTGATTTAATTCCAAGTTCAAGGCTCATATCAAAGATCACTTGTAGAATTTCCATTGTGGAACTAGTGGAATTAATTAAACAACTAGTGGAAATGAGTAATAAGGGATTTATTCGCCCTAGTGTTTCTCTATGGGAATCCCCTATCCTTTTTGTTAAGAAGAATGATGTATCTATGAGGAATTGCATCGACTATAGGGAGATCAATGCTATAAAAATAAGGAACATGTATCCCCTACCTTGAATTAATTATTTATTCGACCAACTTCATGGAGCTCAATATTTTTTATAGATTTACCTTCGATTGGATATCATCAGTTTTGTGTGAAGAAGGAAGAAATTTCAAAAACAACATTTCGAACCAGGTACGATCATTACGAGTTTACAGTAATACCTTTTGGATGGACTAATGCACTATATGTCTTCATGGATCTAATGAATAGATTTTTCAAGGAATATCCTGATGACTTTTTAGTGGTATTTATTGATTATCCCTTGGTATACTCTAAAAGCTATGAAGATCATGATAATCACTTGAGCATTATTCTAAATACTCATAGAAATAAATTAATTATATGGGATGTTTGACAAGTGTGAATTATGGCTTCTGAAGATTTCTTTTCTAGGCCATATTTTCTCTAAGGATGGAATATATATTGATCCATCAGAGACCATGTAAATCCCAGAATGGCCAGCACTGATGAGTATGAATGAGGTACGCAGTTTATTGGTTTAGTAGGTTATTATCACTATTTCTTCTGGAACTTCACCTGGTTGGCTAACCCATTAACAAAGCTCACTCAAAAAGGTGTTAAATGTGGTTGAAAAAAAGAGTGTGAAGACTGTTTTGAAGAACTAAAGACATGACTAGTTAATTCTCTGATCCTGACTCTACCATCAGGGAATGATGGGTTTTTTATTTATAGTGATGCTTCAAAGAGAAGAAACTTTTGTGTCCTTATGCATAATGATATAGTTATTGACTATGCATCACAATATCTAAAAATTATTGAGCAAAACTATCCTACTCATGATCTTGACTTAGAAGATGATATCTTTGATCTGAAAAATATGGAGAAACTATCCTTATGGTGAATAATATGAGATTTATACCGACCACAAGGATTTGAAGTATATATTCTCATAGAAAGAACTCAACATGAGGAAAATATGATTGTTTGAACTACTCAATAATTTTGATTGCTCTATACACTACCACACGAGGAAGGAAAATAATGTGTAAGATTATTTGAGTAGACAAAAATGGTCTTTTGAATAATATGATATTAGAATGGGATCCTATTTTATGGGATCTAGTAATGATGGATGTGGGAATAAACATGGTAGGTGAAACAACAATAATATTTCAAATGGTTTTCAAACCATCATTACTATAATGGATAAATATTTCTTAGACTAATGATGAGGTGCTTCAAAAGAAGATTAAAGATGTAAATTATGGGAGATTGAGTGACTTAATATATGAAGATTAATGTTTGAAATTTGGGAAGAGACTTCGTGTTCTCGATATACCGGATCTAAAAATGGAATTTTTGGATGATTCTCATATCTCCAATTTATCTATACACTCGGGGAGCACCAAGATGTATAGAGATTTGAAGTAACATTTTTGGAGGGGCAACATGAAGAGGGAGATTGATAATTTTGTGGAAATATGTATGGTTTGTCATTATGTGAAAGCTGGAAGGCAATGACCTAGAGGAGTCATGGAACCTCTTACAATACCTATGTGGAAAGGGTGTGATATTATGTTGGAAGTTTTCATGGGGATACCAAATATTACTAGATGGAATGATGCAATAAGGGTCAGTTTTGATAGTCTTACTAAGTCGGAACATTTTTCTACTAGAGGAGAAGATTTATAACTTGAATGTTTAACAAGAATGTATATTAATGATGTTGTAAGACTTCATAGAGTACCCATGTCAATTGCTTCTGTACACGATCCACATTTTACATCAAGATTCTGGAAAAGTCTTTAGAATTCCATGGATACTAAACTTTGTTTGAGCACTGCGTACCACCCTCAAATTGATGGACAATCAGAACGAACTATTATAACCTTAGAAGAAATGTTGAGATCTTACTCTCTTGAATTTCAAGGTATGTGTGATCAATATTTACCTCTGATAGAATTTTCCTATAGAAATAGCATCCATTCATGTATTCAGATAGCACCATATGAAGCGTTATATGGAATGATATGTTGCACACCATCTTGTTGGGGTGATGTTGTTGAAAGAAAACCCATAGGCCCCGAACTTGTTGAGGAAACAATGGAAATATTGAATATTATCCAAACCCACATTAAAGAAACCTAATATATGAAAAAGAGCTATGTCGATAACCGATGGAAGGATTTGGAATTTCAAGTAGGAGACCATGTTTTCTTAATGGTATCTCTATGGAAGGGTGTTATATGTTTCGGTAAAAAGGGTAAATTGAGTACCAGATACATCGGGAATTTCAAAATTCTAGATCGAATTGGAGTTGTAGCTTATCTTTTGTCAATGCCTCCATGTTTCTCCAAAGTTCATGATGTCTTCCACATATCACTATTATGAAACTACATTCCTGACCCAACGCATGTACTCACCTATGAAGAAATTGAATTGGAACGTAATCTGTCTTATTGTGAATATCTTTTCAAAATTATTGATTCTAGGGAACAAGTGCTGAAAAACCGGACGACTTGTATGGTAAAAGATCAATGGAGAAACCATAAGATGGAAGATGCAACATGCGAACCAAAGGAACACATGATGAAGAACCACATGAATCTTTATGTTTGGTTGTATTCTAGAAATTTTGAGGACATAATTATTTGAAAGAGGGAATAATGTAACACCACAAGCTTAAATAGTATGTTTCCCTTCGAATAATGCAATAGCATGCATTGTACACAACTTCGAGGTTCTAACACACTGCGACCAATCAAACTAGCCGTTTTGAATACTAATACCCAGTTTATGAAATTTTATAAATTTTGTTTTTCAAAATGGACTAAATTTTTGAATTTGGAAAATCGAAATTATCTTAGGGTGAATTTTTGGTATTTCTATGGAAACATTAATTTTTTTATGAATAGTGAAAACACTACGTTAGTGGTTATAACTGACTTTTTATTTAAATAATTATTTATTTTATTTAACATTAATTTAGGATAAAATAGATACATAATACCTATATAAGTTCAATGTAATTAATTGGTGTCGTTTTATAATAAGATTATATATATTAAAATTTTATTGAACATTTAACCGTCTCTTACCCACCACCTAGAAGCATTTGCAAATTTTTATAAAACATAATTGTACCTCCTTTTTTAGATGAATTTCAAAAATATGAGAGACACGATTAATATCAATATGTAATTTTTTTTTAATAATATGAAAATAATTTTTGGTGAATAATATTTTTTGACTTTTATTTACCACGGTTAAATGTAAATAGGGTAATTAAAGGTAAAAATGCTATCATAATTACCATAACACATATCCTAATTCTATTGGATAGGTATAATTCGACCAGAAACAACATTAGGGATAAAATAATACCCCCTTTGGTCCACATGGATTAGATTCAGACATTTATTATCATTTTATTTGAAGTAGAGTTAAAAGAGTTAAATTCAATGTTTAAAAACTAAACCATTTTTATTATATGGTTACATACAATATAAATTAGACTGTAAATAGTCATTATAAATCTAAAAATATTTCCTACATAATGTTATTTTATTTGTAATTTTATAACTTTAAATCATTTAATTTATTTATGACACAATGATGATGCAGTAATTACCTTGTTAATGAATTATTAAAATAATTGATATTATAAATATCCAAATAAATGAAAATTGAAAATTATAATGAATTAATCTATTTTATAGTTTAATATGACATGTTAGGGTTGGTTAAAAAATTATTCTAAGTGCTAACGTTTTAATTTATTACAAAAAAAAATCAAATACTAGATAATGTCAATATTGACATAATTTAGTTTTTAAAGGAAATACTATATTATTAATTGATATAATATTCATAAAAATATATGGGTCTGAAAAAATCCATATATAAGGTCATATATAATAATAATTAAGCACTTGGGGTTCACTTGGTAGTTTATAGTAAGTTTATTAACCATATAATGTAAAAATAAAAAGAGACATGGGAAAAGTGAAACTATTTAACTAAGAGTAAGATATAAAATATAATGTTAATATGGAGACTTAAAACTTCCTAAAACCTATTGATTGAGAGGTTTTAGACCCATCCCCACATTAACTTTATAAAAATAATTTTTGAGCCATTAGAAACTGCAAATGTTTAATTATAAAATAATGTTTCGAGCTTTTCCTAAAGTGATTCTCATCTTTATTATAAAATGGCACTTCCCCTTCTCTCAAAATCAGAACTTTAAAGCGATTTGGATCATCCAGAATGTGCCCAAATATCCTCCCAACATTCATCCTTTTATCTTAAAGGCCTTCCTTTGGTCAGAAAGCCATCTTAAGGACCCCTTTTTATAAAATTCAAAGGAAGAACCTGAAGAAGAGGTAAATATTTCATGACCTCTTTCATGTTCTTTTCTTATTCAACTTCCTATTTCATTGTTGTTTCCATACCAAAATAATAAATCCAGTACCTTATACATACTTATATGTTATTATAAATATGGTAAAACAATAGTTTTTATTCTATCCATACTATAAATGACAAAGTCATCATACGTGCGTACGTACAACTTACCGTCTCCACGTCGTGGTGTTATTTTTTATTCAAACACTTCATTATTTGGATGGGTATAATAATGAGTTTAACTCATGTAAATAATGAATAAAACATTTTAATGATTAATTCTTTATGATATACCATCCAATTACATAAAATTTCTCCATCAATATATTGATATTGTCGCTCGTGCGTACGTACAAATTAACGTCTCCATGAACCCGATGAGATTCATTTCCCCATTGTAACAATTACAGAATAATTTTCATTTGAGGACTATAAATAATGTTTATGAAAATAATATCATAATTTATAGGAATCAAATACATCTTATCAATAACAAACATTCCTTACTTAACCTAGTATATAATGTAAAACGAATCAGTTAACACCCGTAACGATGATATTATTGAAATATTACTAACAAAGCACCACTAGAGGATCATATATGAAATAATATTTATGTATATAGTTATTTTATAATTTAATAACAATGATTTATGTATTATTAATAAGTTTAATGTACCCTAGACAAATGAAAATTACAAGGTAAGGGTTAATTTCGCAATTTCATTATTATCTGAGGACGTTTTTATGTAAGTATCTAGTAGGAATTCTTTAGAATCCACATCCATGTTTTCTTAAAAATGTATTTAAAAACATTTTTACTATTTACTATACTATGGGTTAAATTCATTTATACCCTTGTTTTACTTAATATTTTTTGAAATCAATATTTCCGCCTTTCTCTAAACAAGTTACATTAAGTCCTTTTTGACAAAATTAAGGTAAGAATGTTTTTTTATCTTATACGTTAGGTGAAACTATTTTCCACCGTTATAACATCATCAAAGCATTACTTACAAGATTATACGAATATTTAAGATATAAATTTTCTCTTTTATAATTATGTGTCTCTTAAATAGTTTCAAAATAGAAATAAGTATTTCTTTCAAATAGTTTTCATTGAATCTACATCAACATCCATTGATGGATTTTAAATTTTTTTGACATGGGTTTATTATGATAGAAATATTCCATATTGTATTAAAGGATTTGTGATATTTTTGACTGTGGATGTGTTATTTTTATAACATTCCTTTTTTATGGTTAAAGTATTGACATTTTGTATTCGAGTTTGAATACGGATGTTTATGTTATGTTTCAACCATTTCATATGAGGAATGTATTGGACTTAATAAGTGACGGGTGGAGCCCACTTTATCTCCTCGGTGCATTGGTATGTCTTATCAAACAATTAGAGGTGAAATTGGTCAATGAATTTCCCAATTTGATATATGGTTTTGGTCGAGGCCTAAATCATTTATAGAAATCTTGGTCAAGGCCTTGACAAGATGTTTCAAAATGTCTGACATTATAAATTCCATCATTATGAAAATCATAATGATGGTTCATATTGTTATTCGACTAGTAGAATACCCATGACTATGTTTTATAATGACATTATTTACTCAGCTCATATTCTGGCCATAAAGTGAGAATGTTTATTATTTGTAAAGGCCTGTGTTTTTAATTATTCTCACTGCCTAATGGTTATGTTATCTTCTGCTCTATTTCTTACCCTTACTGAGCATTTAAGGTCACCCATTTATTTTGTTTCATATTCACAGGATAAGAATAAGTTAGCTATGAGTAACTTGTCGGAATAATCTAGAAATCATGGATGTTTCTAATTGAATAAATTCGTGTTGTATTTCTTTTCATGTTGTAATATTGAACATAAGTATATATATTGTTTCCAAAAATACTAAACTGATCGGTCTTTTGGGACATGATTTCTTCTATCAAGCCAATGTTTTTTAATAAACCACCAACTCTGGGTAATTGGGTTCAGGGTGATACAATATCAATCTTTACCCAATAAATTAAAAGAATATTTAGGTCCCAACTCCTTCCAATTTTATTTATTTTCAAAAAATATATTTTTAATGAATAATGGAACCCTTAAAAATCACATTACTAAAACCATCCATTAAATAAGAAAACTTCAAAACTAAAAATACATAAAATACAAGAAATCTATAAAACCACACATACATTCAAATTAAAAATTGAACCTTAAAAATCATTTGTAGAATCACCTACTATTAACACATTTGGTTAATAACCCTACATCCCATCACCTGAGCATCATCGTTGTATCACAGTCTCCTCGAACAGAGTCCTACCAGAAGGAGGATTATTGAACCAAATCAGAATCACCACCATCAATGAACTATTAAACAAGACAAATAAAACATTTCACCATGAAAATTAATCACATACCATTAAAGACCTTGATATTGTAACATTATTTGAAAAACAATATCATAATCACTAATACTGTCGATGATAACAAAAACTAGAATTTAGAACTCATCACTAATGAAAAAAATGAGCCACAGAAACACTTGAAAAACATTATTCACCCCCATTTTAGACAAAGATCAATGAATAACACTATATCATGGTGAAAAAAATACATTAACATGGAAGACCAAAACTCTAATTTTCACCATAAATCTGGTGCATGAATAGGATCTTGATCCAAACCACCACAGATAGTAAACAAATAAGAAAAACATGTAATATTCAAACTGATAAATACAAGAGGTCACCAATATGTGGCCTATTATATGAGATACCACTAGTTTTTATGAATATTAAAATCATTAGGAAGAAGAACCCAATCCTAAATGTGAAATTTAACCATGAGAATAGTCTCATACTAACCGAATAACATTCTTAAAATAATGAGCATGTGTTCTTGAACAAAGGGATTGGCAGCTAACATAGAGGAATTGGCAATCATGTTGAAATTGAACTAACCATAAAATAAAACCTAAAAGAACCCAAAACACCAAGGAAATATCATGAAAAACAATCTTGGTGTTTCTAAATTATAGGTTAAGTGATATATGTAGAAATTTTATTCTATGAGACCTGAAAGGAAAACAGAAATAACAGACAGAATACACCATCAAATTCCACAAAAAATCCTAATCCACCCTAGTTCCATCATATAAGACCAAATTGAGGATAAACATGATATATTTACTGAAACAATAAGGTACTTTTTGATGCAGTCACTAAAAAATAAAAATAATAATGAGATGTTTGGGGACCCGTAATGGTGAGTGAATTTGGTATATGGAGTGAAACGATAGAAGATAAAAACATACCATTATACGGGTGATGTGGGGAAGATAAAAATATGGGTAAGATATCGGAAGAAAAATAAATGGATCTATATGAATATTCCGAATGAAACCCTGGTGGAAAATGATTATATTGATAGGGTAAAATCTTGGGAAAATGGTGGAATTTAACCTAAACCTAGTCCTATGCTATAGATCCTAGATATCACTTAACGAAATAAATACATATATATTCCAAAATATCAAAAAATATTCATCTTAACAAAACACATGAAAATTAATGGGATTCATAAATATTTCAACATAGTATATCTTGTGAAAAAATATGATTCATAATAATTTAATCATTTCATGATAACATAAACCATGGAAAAAGTATTGGGATACATAATAATTATATCATGTAATAACCATTGTAAATAGAAGTTGGTTTGAAAATAATTTTATCAACATAAATATAATCTATCTAGAGAATGAATAAGAAATTTTTCTTTGAACCACCCCCCAATAATACATTTGCAGCATTCTAGGATTTCATCATAAATGGAATAATATTTTTAATGAAGACATGGAAATTTTTCAGTGGAAAATACCCTTTCCAATTGCAGAATTATATTTTAAAACATTAAACATTTTTCAAAAAACATTTCAATTAAAATAACAATTTTTATCTTATAAATGAATAATTAAAAAATATTTTAAATATTTTATGATTAAAATATCAATTGAACATTAAAAATAATTTTAAAAAATGTAAATCATTTTAAAAATCATTTTCTTCTAAAATAACAAATACAAACTAATAAATAATTATTTTATGTAAATAATTATTATAATGGTTGGAATCACATTCATCACGTACATATTTGAATAAAATTTTATTTCACATGTCCAGTTCAAGATAAATGGGATCTATCTTCTAAAAATATATTATTATTCTTTTAATAAATCAATATAAAGTAATAAATTGGACTAAATGATTTAATAAGTCATTTTATGTTTTAAAATACAATTTAAAAACCATTATTAGATGTCATTTTTAGAAGAAATTGAATTTTTTACTAAAGATTGAAGTATAGATAATTTTACATAATATCATTTTTATGAAGTAATTAGTAGATAAGAAGATATAAATAAAAACATTATTCCCAAGAATAGGCTATGGGAGAAAAAAATTCTTGATTTTATTGAAAGAAGGAACATAATATCTAATAATCTAAAACGTAATCATAAATAGTCATGATAATTGATGAAGATGTATCAAAATTCCCTTACTTATTTAGTAACAATGATTCATATACCCAATGAAAGTGTAGTGATAAATTAATAATAGAATAACATGGTAAAAAATTATTCCTGATATTAGATGTCAAAGCGGTTGTAAATACCCCTCATATAAGATTATTGGTAAACAACCTAACACATGTCTCAATGAAAGAAAATTTATACCAAAATCTGTTAAAGTTGTGGAAAATTTTGAAACACAATCCAAATGAAATAGAGAACTTTAAAAAGATCAGTTAATCCCAATAATTTTGTTTTTAGGAATCATAAATTACATTTATTTGAATTATATAACCTAAAAGAAATATGTAGAAAATATTGAATGAATCACATTGAAAACAAAAGTGATACATAAATACCATATAATAAGTCTCAGAAATATTTGATCACAATAAATGTTATTGTCAAATAAATATATGTTTATTAGAATTAAATTCGATAAATAATGTAATATATAATACAATTTATTATTTAAATTTTAGCTTTTATTACACAATTACTAATAATTCAATGTTAAAGTCAAGTTTCTAATAATAATTGCATTATTTTTCATGTATGTTTTGACTTTGTATTTTTCACTCATACATTAATCACGGTGAAATAATATCTTGAATGTTTAATGTGATTTTAATAATATATATATAATATGTATTTATAGAAAACCATAAATGTTAGATAATTAAAATGAAACACACAATTCATGGTGAAAGTAGTCCATATGTACACATGAATGTTGTTACAATTTTCTTGATAGATTGAAAGAAATAAAGTTAAATGATATTTTAAAATTAAATAATATATATATATATATATCAAATATGTATTTTTGATCTTGTAATTATTACCTTCAATGCAATGATTACATGAAAAATGAATCTCATTAATATGCGAGGTGGAAGCCTACAGTACACACAAGAGATATTATCAAATTCCATAAAATATAAAGTAATAATTTATATGTTATATAATAATTACATATGTATAATAAAATAATAAAAATCATATATTAATATTTAATCCATAATGGTTTCCGACTTTTAGATGTGGGGATGAAAAATGAATAGCATCGGTTTACGTCGTGGTAGTTTACCATACACACAAATGATGATTTTTATCCCATTTGATGGAAGTTAGGATAGTAGTAGGTAATTACCTTACCAAAATAACATATAATTTTTTGGAAAATATAGGTGTTATTATACCATCCTGTCTTGACGATAATTTACGATGGAGTAGGAAGAAATATTAAAAAATTCATGCTGATGAAAATTTATTATTCTTCTAGTATCCTCCATCGGTTTTCACCAAAATCATTCACAATAGGTATTTATGAAAAAATTAAAGATTTTGTAATTATAATTGGGATTTATGAATGGATTTTGTGATTGTTTTTTGGAACCAATGGATTTTTTTAGTGTTAAGGGGAGACGAGATTGGGTGGCCTTTTATCACAATGGTTAGTGGAATGTTTTTAATTTTGAAAAATAAAAAGAAATAACCAAATTTTTCACATACCCAAAAGAACCAAAATGGTTTATTTATGATACATGGTGGTGATAAAGCCAAAATACCTCCAAAACATTTTTCAAACATGTTTTTAGATCATTCGACCTCTTATCCCTTGATTTTAACCATCTGTAAACCAATTTTCTTCTTAACTATGGTAAGTAATTTTTATATATTATACCATTAATTATGGTAATTTATATTATTAGATACTATAAAATATTATAATTTAATATATGTAATTTGTTTCATTATTTCAACTCACAAAATAGGGTATATTTAATTTACAATTAAACCCACATACATGATAAAAAAGTGCATTTTTCAATGGGAAAATTCTCATAATGGTACAATGAATTTTTATCAAGATTCATTATGAAATTTTTTACATTTAAATAAATTATATTGATATATATTTAATTAAAATAATTTTACATTTAAAAACTTCCTAAATGTATTCGTATGTATTTCAGATCTAATAATTAAATGAAAATTTTAATCAAATCAAGTATTTTTCACATTTCGTCAAGAAATTTATCTTCTAATAAAATTATCAATAATTCACCCAATGATAATTTTTTATGAATGTTTCAAAAATTTGTTCCATTTTTGAAAATAATTTTTCTAAAATAATTTTTTTTCAATAGTGGGCACAAGACAAAAAGAACATCTTTTTAGAATAGTAATGTTTGTCAGCATAAAATGTGATTTATTTTATGTCAACGATGTCTGTGTTCATAAAAATAGTTTTCAATAAAATGAGTTATTTTATTTCCAAATAGGTTTTTCATTTAGAATTAATTGGTCACTAAGGAAACTATTTAATATACTTGTGTACATGATATATTTTCACAATATATTTTATCCTATTCATACCCATAATTTTATCCTCTATGGGATAATGATCATATAAAATAATAATATCTCCATATAATTTCATGTTTTTTCAAAAGAAGTGATTCTTATAATGATATATATAACTAGTTTTTTATGTAAAAAAATATTCAAAGGATTAAATTTTGGTGATTTTTGTTTCACAAAATATAATGGTACAACAAACCAAATCATATTATCTGACATCCTTCACAGATGAAGAAACATACACACTTATGAACTATTCATAAAGGAAATCCCATGATACATCTAAATACATGTAAATATCAAGGAATAAGAACAAATCTTACATGGTTTCACCACACAAATAGGTCACCACGAATGAAATACAGTTCTCCTTTCTAGTATGGATCAAATTTAACGTAATCTCTGCCCCCTCTAACCAATATTCTATCACCTTCCCTAAAATTTATCTCTAATTATTATAGATAATCTAGTTCTAAAACTCACATCACGACCTTATAAAATCATCTACATCTTTAATATCAACCCTATATTGATACACTACATATATTTATGAATATATTTTGGTAGAAACTAATGAGTGCATTGGATTGGTGACATACCTAGAAAAAACATAGTTTGACTCCAAAACTAAGAATATGTAATAATCATGAATAATTGAAAAATTATCTGGTGTTTCACCAAATCCCAAAATGTACCCTTTTAAAACATAGCGTTAAACGGGATTGTTTAGTGATCCTTTCAAAGGTATATAGACCGAAATAGGGGTCAGTACACGTAATAGTGTTAGTAAAATTAATGGTCCATGAAATGGATTATAAGGGGTGATAAATACCCATTTTCTAGTTGATATTCCCAATTTATGTCACTTTTAATATTCATCATACACTATATCCCTACCAACCCATGCAGTCTTCACTATTTCCTATCTCAAAACTCCAGTATATATATTAACAAAACCCGATAATACAAATATATCAGCACCCTCTCCATCTAATATTAACCCTCTTAGGATGATTATAAGGGAAGGTCCAAAATTATGCCTAAATCCCACCACTAGTAGGCCATGGGTCTGAGATAAGATCCAATGTTATATCAGATACCCAAATGGGATGCATTAGACTCTTTGATTTTTGAAACGCGAGATAATATAGAAACACCCAACAACACGTGAAAATAAAAAATTTAAAGACGGACCCAATAAATACATGTAATTTTATAAAGATTTATTTATTGTATATAAAACTATAAGTATCAAAATAAAATCACCAACAACATCCTAGAATTTCAAATATCTCTTTAATTACACCTTGTGATAAAATGTTTTTTCTTAGTAACTATCATGGTCCTACGAACCTAAAATTGTGTTTATGAATATGTTAGGGGGGGGGGAAAGTTCACTATATAAGACCCTCCCAAAATCCACTGGTGAAAAATGTAAAGAATAAATAAGAAATCCCAATTAACATCATCTGAGGCTAAATCATCACTAAAAAAGGTATCCTTAGTCTTGAACCTCATAATGTATCTCTCAACTAGTATAACATACAAGTAATACTATAATATCCAAAATAATATCACAATAATTTACACTGAATCAAATTCCCCTCTAGATTCCAATCATATCCAATATCACACATCCTGATCCATATCTCTGAAAAACCTATTATAAAGACACATGGGATACTATATTATCCCACAAATGTTGTTAATCAAATTATATGATAATCACATATTTTTTACTTTATGCATCATATAATTTTACCTTTCCATTCTACCTCTCTAATTACTAAATGATTAGTTTTCTGGTGCAACCATAACTTTTATATACAATATTAATAATCAATGCATCACAACCCATTCAAGCCATAACTATAATACTTCGTATGATATTATATCCTTTGTTACATGTAATCAAAATAACCAAAATCGATTACATATGTATACTAAAATACATGGGTTCCGGTTTCCTAACCAATAATGGTGGGGTAATATTTTAGACTACATATGATGTTGGATATATATCTCAAAAAGATACAATAACCATTAATGTAGTTCTTAGATCATAATTACCCTCCATCACTAAATAATTAATTTATAATAAATATGGACTCAATATCCTACAATTAGTTTATGTTTTTGAGTATGCTAAAATTTATTTCTTCCATTTAAATAATTGAAATAAAAAAATCAGTATCCATTATTAAATGTTATATAATTTCCATATTACAATAACTTTCAATTTATGTCCATTCCTTCTATGGATAATCCCTCTGATCCCACAGTTCATTAAGAGTCATCATCATTCAATATTCATACATGGGATCTATCCCAATGGTCAAAATATTAGTTATTTGATTTCATTCAGTATTCCATGTATTATAGGACTCATCCATTAATACCATTAAGAGATTCATAAACCTGGAATAATGAATTGAGTCAGCCTATGGGGAAAGGAATGTTGAAATAAGATACATGGACATTTAGCATTTAAAGAAGATTCATTATCATGAAATAATCCTATATTTATTTTAAAAAGAAATGGTATTTCCCCGCTTAAAAGTTTTCCATTAGACCTTGTTCCAACCATAGTACCACCATTTATATTAATTTAAATCTCCATATCAAAGGTGGAATGTTCCACTATAGAACCATGCTTCTGTGTCCATTCCATTTCAAACTATCACCCATCATGGGCTCATATCTTGTTTCATAACAATGATCTATAACTTGAATAATCACACTAGGCAGTCAAGAGGAAGCTAACATTGAACATTTAATTTAGGACCTAAAAAAGGCATCTGATAGTTACAATTAAATTTGATTTAATGGCCCCAAAAAGTTTATCATTATCAAACAACATATTCATTATCAAATTAAATTAATAGATTCATTTGTGATAAGTTACAATCGAAATAACTTAAGACTTCATCTATCAAGAAAAAAATTCTGTAAAAATGATTCTAATAATACCATCTAGTTTCATCTTACTATAAGGAAGAAAATTTTCAAATAAACATTCATATAAAATGATATTGGTTCCCATCAAATTATATGTTAGATTTATATAAATTAAACATGACTCATTATTATATGATGAGTATTAATTACTCGATTTATGTTATTTAACCAATTTACAACATAAAAAAATTGAAAAACCATTGCATAAAAAACAAGATAACCACATCATAAACAAATGGTATAAAACTATTAAGAAACAATAGGCAACCAATTAACATGATATAAAAACAAGTAATCAAAAAACACACCATTTCATTATTTTTGATTTTATATAAATTAAGTTTAATTACAACCTTACCCAATGTGATTAATCATGTTAATATTTCAATTTCACCTTAAATAATAGGGGAAAATCCATTTACCTGATTTAGATTTTCATCATCGACCATCCAAGAATGATCAATTTATTATCAACCAATTCCAGAATATTATCCACAAGTTGAAGAATTATTCACTAGAGATGATTACTAGAAGGCCACCAACAAACAACACTCTTGTTTCAGACTCAAAACAAATGGATTATCATAATGTAAATAAAAAAGAAATTAATGAAGAAAGGGTGTATGAGGCAAAGAAAAAAGATAAAATGAACTAAAAACCCTTTTATTCTCCATGAACTACGTTTTTTCATACTTATATAATTGATCAAGGGTCACCAAGAACACTTGAAATGAAGCATATAAATAATAATATATCTAATAGTGCCTCAAAATGACATATTAGCCAACTATTCTCTATATTTAGCTTGAGAATATGAGAAATGATGAAATGACTAACGAGGGTGTGAATATCAATTAATAGTGTGATAAATACCCTAAAATTGTATTCCAAACCTCTAGTAATATTTCAAGTATTTTACCCATCTAATTAACATATGGATCAGGATTTTTTGTTAATTGATTCATCAATTCAATACCATGACTGAGCACCAATATGAATTCCACTATGGCATAACCTTGGATAGGGTGATGTTGAACACGAAACCCAATAAGGCTTATGCCAAAGATTTTTTTCCACTCCCATGGTATGTTTCCCATACCATGGCTTCCAAAAAAATTATGAACCATTTATAGGAAGAATATTTTGGATATAACAATCTTAATGGAGTCATCACTTATAGAACACCTTTTCTAGAAATTTATATGATAGTAATTTCATTTGGGAGTATTAGAAGACTAATATATACCCAAAAAATCATTATAATCCATTTCTCTAGAAATGGTACACAAAACTACTCAGTCATACATAAATGGATTTTATAAATCCTTAACCTCAACATGGCCTTCATTACACCCAACACTATGTTTTATATACACCTATAGTATCCAAAACCACACTCTGACCGTCGAGAACACCACAAAAGTTTCAACTAGAACCACAATTCCTCTGGGAAACCTAAATATAATATCTCAAAGGTCTCAAACATTACAAATCCAAATATATCATGAAATATATATCTCCCTATTTTAATTTGAAATAAAAAGGCTGATAAAAACCCATTCATACTTTATCACTAATTTGAATTCTTGGCATATGAACTTTAATATTTAGGTATTCGTGTTGGTTTCAACATTTTATTTTTTTAATTCCAATATATAAAATAATATTTTATATAGGCTATGAAATTTCCATCCAATGAAAGGTTACACAAGATAATACCAATGAAATAATTGATTTCTCGTGGGATCATGTGGATGGGATAAGATCATCTATATCCTTTTGAGGGGGGAGGGTTTATTCCTACTCTTAGAATCTCTTATATATTTTCTACATTCCTATGTACTATTCCAAAGGGTATTAATAACCATAATAATTTCCCATAGGATATTTATTTAATGAAAATATGAATCATTAAGGACAATTCACAAAAAAAATTATGATAAAATTTCTTGAATCCATGTATATTGTTATCATATTGTTTAGATATATTTAAGTGGGAAACCTAAATTTTTTCTATATTGGGAGGATCTGGACTAATTTGAATGGGGGGGGAAATATTATCATATTATAATCAAGACCATGATAATCACTTCTTATGTATCCAAGTGAAGTGAATCTAGACCCACATAGTTTAATTTTACATAATATGATACATCGTACTGTTCTTGGTTATCTGACATGGACTAACGTGGATGCTTTTCAGTTTATGTACCCATTAGTAAATAAATGACCTTTTATGGGCATGCATCAATGATTTCATTTTAGTATCTTATTTTTATATTTGATAAAAGGGTATTATGTTGTTTAATTTTACGAATATAGGATTACTTGGTAATATGTGAAGAATAATGGTTTGTATCAGACAAAATTCTGAAAATCCCATTTAGGTATAACTAACCACACAATAAAGGTAATGATACTTCAAAACATATAATATTATTATCTCAAAAGATGGTATATTAGGAATCAAAGTGTAGTTTCTTAATTGAATATATACATATATATTGAATTCAATATGATTATGTTGACCCATTTTTTTTATAATGTATGAGACATATTTTAATTCATGTAAATAAATTATTCTTAGCATATTATGGATCCTATGATTTTTATATATAGAATTGTTGATCATGTGATCATATGATTATTGGGATTTTGTAATTTCATTCTCATCACATGAGACATATTATGATTTTTAGATAATGAAAATTATTCTTGTAACTTATGTAAATATTTAAGTAAATTTATGGCCCGACTAACCACAAATATGGTATCCAGACTGCTATGTCACGGGGTATCAAGTGCGCCTTCCTATATGCTAGAGGCTATCGACTGGAAGAGAGTGTCTAAGGATGTGATAACAAGGAGAGTTTACCCTCCTAATTAGTGTATCACAACGGTATAAATGAAACTATATAAAAGGAAATGGTGAAATTATTAAAAATTGAACAACAGAGAAGTTGAATAATAATATTAATCACTAAATAAAAAATGATGTCAAATTCTAATATACAACTACTGCATTCAGGTCATGATGACGATATATAATGAGATAAAAAAAACATGATAAAATATATAGAAAAGAATAATAATGAAATGTAATTTCCAGTGGGGGATCTCCATGTTCATACTACACTCCAAATCATTCATTTGATACTATCTCCCTGGTACAAGCTTAACAACACAAGAAATCAATCATCTTCCAGAAAATATATGGTCCACTCAGTTTCCCTAGATCAATGGAATCTTGAGCAAGGTGTGAGATATATTGCTACTAGGATCCCACCCAATGTCTATACACCATAATCAAGCATGTAAATCATAAGTGATGCAATGGCTATGTTTATGAAGAATAATAATAACCAGCGCCCAATCAATAACTAAAAAATATTTGCTCGAGCTCTAATGGAACACCTGACAGACTCTACCTGCTTTGAAACAAGGTAGGAAATGAAAAATCTAACCAGTAACATTATATATATAGTAACAATTATATATATATATATATATATAGTTTAGTTATATATTGTGTCCACATATATTAACTAAGTTCGTGTAGATTCCTAATGGCCACATACCTTGAATACTAGTTGGTGGATATATAGTGGTGTAACACAGACATCCATAAGTAGTCTAAACAACCCTAAAAGATCAAGTAATAGGTCATATTCCCAACATACCAATATAGAGTGATACATCTTATAAAAACACTCATGATGGTGAGTTATCCTCTATGGTAACACTTTAATCATGGAATGTGGAGCGTAAAGCCCATCAACCATATAGTATCACCAGTGCAAGATGTCATGCTCAACACCCAATTTAATGGATATGATACTTCCTTGATCAAAAGAACCCTTACCATCATTCTACATCCTATGTAGAAGAAATAATCATATTTCTAATAAATGTTCATAACAAAAAACATTTGATACCATAAATTTATCAATCCGATATAAATGCATCGTCATATTTATAATACAATCCATTAGGTTACACCTATCATTATTTTCATTTAGGTGACACATTATAATCAACTGAATCGAAATTATAGAAATTCATATAATCATTAATTATTTAATTTTTGAAAGAGGAATGGTCATACCACCCTATTTAAACCCCTTTAATATAAACAATTTAATACAATCAAGCCAACAAATCTATAACCCCCCAGTTAAATAATTAAATAATATATTTTCTTTTAAATTAATATTTTTTGAATTAAATATTAATTTTACCTTTTAGGGGTTTCAATGATCGATGTTGTACCTGATATGCAACAACAGGTTTCTTTGAAATCATCAGTTGCACATTAATAATATAATATTATTATTTTAAATGGTAGTCAACGCCTAGCCGTAGTAACAGCGGGAATAAATATAAATAACTACAATATGATAATACATGTTTGTTAAATGTTTTTACATGTTTTCAATAAGAGATATAGTCTGAAAATTAAAATCAATCTAATTTGAAGCATAATTTACTTTAAAAGGTTGATTTACATCCTTTTGATGGTGATCCATTCATTAAATCTAGTTTTGGTCCGTTTTATATGTTTCATTTGAAAAAATATGATTCCTAATAAGAATAAAGACATCAAAAATTACTTTGGATGAAATTTTGGTATTTTTCTGATGATGTTCATTTTTTTAATGAATAGTGAAAAATACTGTATTTTAATTCAAAACTTCTTTTTAATTTAAATTATTTTTATTGTCAGATTATATTTTTAATTGGTTTTAAAGTGTAATTAGAATATATTTTTGCATATTTAATGCAAGTATGGTCATTGTAAATAATTCCACATTGAAATTGGGCATAAATGAGTGCCAATATTTTGATAGTTATTTCTTAAAAACACACATTTTGTTTTAAATTCGAGAATTAATTTTACATTATTTTCGGCCACTTTTATGTTTTGAATTTAGAAAAAAGTATTCCATATTTTAAATCAGGAGTTCCGAATTTTGTAAATAGATAACGTTTATTTTTAGACATTGTGAATATTTTCTTCAGTAAATATTTTATTTACCATGGATGAATGTAAAATCTATTAAATATGGGTACATAAATATTATTATTATAAATATTATTTGGAAAGATAAAAATTATTACTAAATCATCTTATTTTTTATAATTTTTATACATAAAATAATTTAAATTATTTATGACACAATAATGATATAGCGGTTACCTCATTAATAAATGATTAAAATAATTAAGATTAAAAAGATTACAATAATACCCATGAACTATAAAATTCTAATTGGATGATTTTATTTCTACCATGAGTCATAATTTCTTCTACTTTAATGTTTTTTGGACATTTGGAAACTGAAAATCATTAGGAAATAAAATAATATTTTCACACTTTTCTAAAGAGCCCCTCCTCCCCCTTATAAAATGCCCTCATCTCTAACCCATTACTCACATCCCTCAATCCCCTTGGCTCATCCTACATCTACCCAATAAATCTTCATACATCCCTTTAATCATCATAGAAGCCTTAAAATAGGCATAAGGCTCTTCAACAAACCCTTTTGGTTCAAACCAAAGGGAGTTACCCGATATAAAGGTAACATCTTCTCTTAAGTTATTTTATTACATTTTTCATCTCCAACCCCTAAACTCTTTTTATTATTTTATTTTATAAAAACTAGTATCCTCAATATACTATGATTTTTTATGAGAATTATTAGAACTATACTTTCACACACCTCCATCTAATGGGTAATGAAGTTATTGTTTTTGTGGATGGAAAACTAGTGCCTCGCGAAACGATGATTGTTCAATTATCTCCTAATACCTCTGATGGTGGCCATTAATATGGAACAATATTTATATGTTATATATATTATATTTATGTTGTTTATATTATTCTGTATTTTTCTTTTATATAATAACTTTATGGTTTCCATAGTTGGTAAATATAATAATCTCATTTGAGGAAGTGGAGACTGTCGCCCCTCAAAGTGATATGACTCATTAATGCCACATTTGAGACATAAAAAGGCTGAATTTAATGAAATTATATATGATATAATACTGTAATTATAATATATCTATGTTTACATATGTTTTAATTCCAATATAATAAGAAATATAAATGAAAGTAGTGTTCATGCGTACGTATAGCTTACCGTCTCTATGAATGCTGCATTTCATTTATTACCTCCAAATTATTTTTACTGTTATACACACATATATATAGTAGATATATATGATATTAAATCATTAATATTATTCTAAAAATAATGGACTATTTACCACATATACAATTTGTAAATATAAGATGTTCCTTTTTGACACAAGTACCAAATATCGAAAAAATGACCGTTTTTAACAGAAAAGATTACATAATGTTTATAACATGGTAATATATGATATAAAAGGAATAATAAACTAGAAAAATGTTCTTTACGATGTATAAATTAACATTAGTTTATTATTCAGAAGATTAAATATCGAATGATTCAAATCTTTCACGAGATAAGGGACATCATCTCAATATCCTTTCATTGAGGCATATTTTGATTTAATACCTGACATTATTTTATACGATGTATAAACACCTTTGAATTTTAATTTAAATCAAAGGGAATATTTTTCTATGAATCATTTTACGAAATGAAAAAAATATCCTTTCTTTTTAACGTTAGCAGTGACAACATCCTTTTCCACTACCATGAGTATTATTTGATCTATGGCTTCCTTAACAAGCTATAATGTTTTAAAAGGAAAATAAATACCATATAAAATTTTACATATTTTGGTATTGAAAATGGATTTGATAATGGTATTTAATGTCTATATATTTAAATGATATATTTTGATCTCAATGTTGAAATGTTACCATACTTTTAGTTTTTTTTATATGCTATGAATATATTATGGTTCTTGGGAAAATTTTACATATATGGGTGGTTCTGTGATAAACATAAGGCGGTGAGCCCGATATAGCTCTCAAATGCATTGGGTAACGTGATGGAGGTAAACATGAATGTTTCTCCTAATAGATTTTGGGAATATGTTGTGATGGGTATTCCAAATGTAACTCCCTATATAGCTGTGATAGCTACAATGTAAGTATGCTATGGATGCCACAACTTACCTTTATGATTTGTGATTATTATGTGTATTAATAAATCTTATGATTTCATGAGGTATGTTAAAGAGCTTATATTATGTATATATTGATTAACTAATGTTTTCTTTCTTTGTTTTATAACCTTTAATGGGATTTTTATGATCATCCCATGATTCGAAATGTTTTTCACAAGACTTAAAGATGAATTGGTTCAAGGATGGAATCAAGGGAAAGTCATGTAGTCTAAAACATGTAACTGAAAATGAGAATTTTTTTCAAGAGTTTTTATTTTATGAAAAAGATAGAAACTAAGTAATAGTGTCTACTTTGAAAATTTTGAGATGTAATGTAATAGTTATGGCCTAAATCTCTAAAACTCTAAACATGAAATTATCATCAATATGAATTATTCATTTAATTCAAAATTATGTAATGTTTTAAGGCTGGGTCCTTATAGTTTGTTTCAGAGGATGGTTTAGATAACTTTAGAAGATAGTATATTGTTAAATTAATGTCCATAAATTAATTTATGGTAAGATTGATGTGATATAGAATTTAAATATTACCATGTTGCTTCACCTAAGATATTTATGTGTTTAGAATGGTTTTCCATAGAGGAAACATGGAAGCTATGTTTGGAGTACATCAAGAGGAAGACAACCATCCAAATCAGCAAACTGAGATGGTTAGAATCGGAACAGAATAGTTTTTTGCAATGATGGAACATTTTTCCCAGGCTATAAATTGTGGTAGTATCAATGCACAAGATCATCCATATCAATCATAGAGGAACCTGTAAGTAGTGGATCATTTCATGAAGAAATATCCCCCATCATTCAGAGGATGATCTGACCCTGTGCAAGCAGAAGGGAGGATTTAATCACTAGATATAGTTTTTGATGTTATGGGGTGTTCAGAACATCAAAAGGTTAGTCTCACTATTTAACATTTTGAAGGTGAAGCTGATCAGTGGTGGTCGATGGTGAAAAATATCAGGGATAGTGAAGAGAATTATGCTATTGATTGGTATAAATTTAAAGGTATGTTTTTTGAGAAATATTTTCCTAAGGTTGTTCGTATTAAGATGGAAAATAAATTCCTGGAATTGAGGAAAGTGGTTGACTCAATGGCTACTTATGAAGAAAAATTCACTCGACTTTCAAGGTATGCTCTGAATTCATACAAGATCTTGAATTTAATATCAACCATTTTTAATTAGAATTAAATCCAAAGTATCCAAGGTATTTAGCATCTCATGAGTTCAAAAGTTATGAAAAACATGTTTGATGTGCAGATTATGTAGAAATGGAGTTTAACAATGATCAGTTATTCTTTTAAAAAAAATAGAATAAGAGATCGAGGTGGTAGAAGAAAGGGAATAACTCATAAAAAATGATGGTCAGAAACGTAAGTTTATAGTTTGTGAATATTGTGGTAAAAACAATGCTGGGGAATGTCTTTTGAATTCTGGTAAGTTCTACTGATGTGGTAAAATAGGACATAAATCTAGCAATTGCATTTAAAAAGATCAGGGTATTGGTAAGACAAAATCTAATTTACAATCAGTAAAATGTTTTATGTGCAATGAATTGGGTCATTATAAAAATTAGTGTCCAACGAAGAGCTCAAATGAGGGAATGAAACCAGAATATAAGTATAAAGGGGTGGTGAATTCCATTACAACTACTTTAGAAGATGTTGGGTCATCAAATTAATTAGTATGATATAAACTATTAGTTTTTTCAGATTATTCTAATGTTTATTATGATTAGAGGTCTACACATTCTTTCATTTTTGAAAATATTTCTATTAAATTGGGAAATTCATCTCAAGATATGAATCATAAACTTATGGTTAAAATACATAGAGGAAATGTTGAAACAAAAAGAAATTATAAGAACATTCATGTCCTTGTGTGCGGAAAGAATAGAACTGAAAACCTTGTTGATTTTCCTATAGTAGAGTTTAATGTTATTTTGGGTATGGATTGGATTTTTGTTTATCATGCTATGATTGACTGCAGAGATAAAGAGGATTATATTCAAAAATATTTTTAGTTTCTTCACAAGAATGAAACCTTAAAATTGATAACATATCAGGAAGCTATGAAACTAGTAAAATAATGAAATGAATGTTACCTTGCACATATTGATGAAAACAAATGAACTGTTCAGATTAATGATGTTCCATTGGTCATGGAGTACCTTGATGTCTTTTCTGATGAGTTTTTTGGTATTATACCAGATCGAGAAGTTGAATTTACTCTTGAATTAGTTCTAATGATAATCGAATTTCAAAACCCCCTTATTGAATGGATGATATTGAACTTTAAGAGTTAATGAAGAAATTTCAAGAGTTATTATATAATGGTTTCATTCACCATAGCACATCACCAGGGGGTGATCTTATCTTATTTGTTTAAATGAAAGATAGTTCAATGAGGCATTGTATTTATTATAGAGCATTGAATAACATCACTATTAGGAAGAAGTATCCTTTTTAGCATATCGATTATTTGTTTTATCATCTCTAGGGAGCTCAGTATTTTTCGAAGATTGACTTAAGGTTGGTGTACCATATGTTGAAAGTAAAGGAAGAAGACATTCCAAAGACCGTGTTTTGTACTAGATATGGCCATTTTGAATTTTTTGTTATGCCTTTTGGTTTTACCAATTCACCTACTGTATTCATGGATCTTAGGAATAGAATTTTCTTTGAGTTCTTGGATAATTTTTTGGTTATATTCATTGGTGATATTTCGATTTATTCAAAATGTAAAGAGAAACATGAAATACATTTATGTGTTGTCTTGAAAACTATAAAAGAAAAAAAAACTATTTGGTAAATTCAGAAAGTGTGAGTTTTGCTTACATCAAATTTATTTCCTTAGACACATTATTTCAAAAAAAAAATAGCATAACTTTTGATCCTACTAAAACAAAATTCATTGAATAATGGCCAGGACCCACAAATATAGCCAATATCTGTAGCTTTAATTGTTTGGAAGTTTATTACTAGAGGTTTGTTGACAATTTTGCAGGGTTATCTAGCCCACTGAATAAGTTAACTCAAAAAGGTGTTAAGTTCGTTTGGACAATAGAATTGGATGATTGTTTTATAAAATTGAAAATTATATTGATGAATATTCTAGTTTTGGAACTACCTTCCAGAAATGGTGTGTTTGTTATTTACAGTGATGCTTCTTTGAAAGGACTTGGTTCTGTCCTTATGCAGAATGATCAGGTAATTGCTAATGCTTTACATTAGTTGAAACCTCATGAGTTAAATTACCCTACACATGATTTTGAATTAGCTGCTGTTTTTTTTTCATTAAAAATTTGGAGGCATACTTTGTATAGAGTAAAATGTGAAATATATACAGACCACAAAAGTTTGAAGTATATATTCACTCCAAATGAATTGAACATGAGACAAATGAGATGGATGGAATTAATCTAGGATTATGATTGCACGATCCTTGACCATCCAGGAAAATAAGAAAAAGTTGATGATTCTTTGAGTCAAAAAAGTAATGCCTCATTAACCATGCTATGTTTGGAATGAGATTATTTGGTTTTTGATTAGATGAACTTCGGAGTAGAAGTTGTTAGTGGAAAAAAAATATGTTTTGTTTCTGGTGTCAGTGAAATCATCTCTATCAGAGAGAATAAAGAAAGCACAGAAGAATGATAGTGGGTTGCCGAAAAAGGTAGAGTTCGAAAAAAAGGGTAATTTTCTTGATTTTATCATTGATAATGATTGTATTTTGAGATTTTGAATGATATTATGTGTGCCTTGTGATTCACAGTTTCAGAATGAGTTGTTAGGTGAAGCACATGGTTTTTCATTTTGAGTTCATCCTGGAAGTACTAAGATGTACAGAGATCATTAGGAGTATTACTGGTGGGATAGAATGAAAAGAGATATTGATGCATTTAATGTGAGGTGTTTGACTTGTTAGCAGGTTAAGGAAGAGTTGTAGTTACCTAAATGGATGCTTCAGTCTTACCAGTGCGAGAGTGGAGGTAGTAAAATAGATCCATGGACTTCATTGTTGGATTACTGAGGAAATATTGAGGAAATAATGCAATATAGGGTATTGTTGATCTATTGACTAAATCTGCTCATTTCCATCCTATTCGAGATACATTGTCTCCATATTTACATTCCTGGTATTATGTTAAAGTGATAGTCAGGTTGCATTGTTTTACCCTCTCCACTGTATCTGATCATTATCACATGTTTACTTCTAACTTTTTGAAATGCCTTCAGAATTCGTTGGGTACTGAATTAAATTTTAGTAAAGCTTTTCAACCTCAATATGATGGGTAGTCAGAACGAAAAATTCAGTCCTTTGAGTATATTCTATGTGCTTGTTCATGGGATTTCCAAGGAAGTTGGGACCAACATCTTTCTTGGGTAGTATTTTCTTATAATAACAATTTTCCTTCCAGTATATAGACGGGTCCATTTGAGGCATTATATGGAAAGTAGTGTCGAACACCAACTTTTTGGGATGATGTTGGTGAATGGAAGTTGATGGGACTAGAATTGGAATATTAGATCGTAGAAAAAGTTCAGTTGATTCAAAAATCACATGGGAACAACTCAGAGTAGGCAGAGAAGTTATGCAGATAATTAGAGGAAGGATCATTATTTTGAGTCAGTTGATCATGTCTTTCTCAAAGTTTCTCCATGGAAAAGTGTGATGCATTTTGGTAAGAAGGGAATGTTGAGTCCATGGTTCATTGGATCTTATGAAATACTAGGGAAAGTTGGATTAGTTGTATACAAAGTGTCTTTACCTCCATGTTTATCTGAGGTACACAATTTTTTTCATCTTCCAATGTAGATAACGTATATGCTAGATCCATTCCATTTTTTAAGTCCTGAGGTAGTTCAGTTGGAAGAGAATATATCTTATGAGGAATAACCCGTTTAGATTTTTGACTGAAGAGATCAATTGTTATTGAGTAATATATTTCACTAGGTAAATGTTTTGTGTAAAAACCAGATGGTTGAAGAGGAAACTTGGGAATCTTAAAATGCAATGAGGGATAAATACCCCAATTTATTTGATAAGTGAATGAAATTGCAAGGACGCAATTTACAAAAGCAGGGAAGGATCTTACATCCCTTGTAAATAAAGAAATAATACATTTTTTAATTAATATTTTTCGAATTAAATATTAAATTTACCTTAAAAGTGTTTCTATGTTATATGGTGTACTTGATGCGCAAAAAACGTTTCATTGAAATCTTACATTGCACACTAACAATATAATATTATTATTTTAAATGGTAGCTAATTCCTAGCTATTATAAAAATGAGAATAAATATAACTATATAAAATATGATTATACAGGTTTTTTAAATGTTTTTACATTTTTCCAATAAAAGTTAGAGTCTTTAAATGTGAATGAATCTAATTTTAAGCATAATTTACATTAAACGGTTGATTTAATGCCTTCTAATGGAAAACCATCATTAAATATGGTTTTGGTCACTTTTATATGTTATATTTGAAAAAATAATATCCTTCTTTAGAATTAGGACATCAAAATTTACTTTGGATGAAATTTTGTTATTTTTATGATAAAGTTCATTTTTAATGAATAGTGAAAAATTCTGTATTTTAATTCAAAACTACCTTTTAATATAATTTATTTATATGGTTAGATTATTTTAATAATTGGTATTAATGTTTAATTAGAATATATTTTTACCATTTAATCCAATGTTGTTAATTGGAAGTAATTTCACATTAAATTTGGACATAAACAAGTGTCAATATTTTGATAGTTATTTCATAAAAACATGATTTTTGTTTTAACAGAGGGAATTAATTTTAAATTAATTTCCGCCACTTCTGTGATTATAATTTAAGAAAATGGATTCCATATTTGTAATCAAGAGTTCCAAATTGTGTAAATAAGTAACTTTTATTTTTATACATTATGAATATTTACTTCAGTACATATTTTATTTACCATGGTTAAAGGGTGAATCTGGTAAATATGGGTAAACATATATTAATATAATAATAATAATAAATTACCCTGAAATGTGTACTAATACTATTGGTTGATACATTTCTTAACATGTTCATCCTTGGGTCGATTTTTGGACCTCATGGCGCCACTTGGGAGTGATAACAACACTTTATTTTAATTGACATAAAGTAAAGACAAAAATGACATAAAAAATTATCTTTTAGTAAATTAATTTTTACATGGGTTTATTTAACTTATATTTTCAACTAGAAATATTATTTTTGGCTAATAAAATTTCCTACATCATGGTATTTGTTTCATAATTTTTAGACATTAAATATATTAAATTATTTATTAAATAATAATGATGTAGTATTTACCTCATTAATAAATAATTTAGATAAATAAGATTATAATGATTAAAATAGTATTCAAAACCTATCCAATTATAATTGTATGATTTTATTTCGACCGTGGGTCATCTTATCTTTGACTATAATATGTTTGGGATATGTATAAACCTAAAATCATTACGTAATAAAAAAATATTTCCACACTTTTCTAAAGAGCCCCTCCTCCCCCTTACAAAAATCCCTCACCTCTAAACCATTCATCACACCTCCCAAGCCGCTTAGATCATCCATCCTCTACCCAATTCAGCTCCCTAAATCCCTCTCCTCCTCCTAGAAGCCTTAACATTGGAATATTTCACTTCAAAAAACCCTTTTGATTCAAACCAAAGGGAGTTACCGCATTTAATGGTTCTGTCTTCTCTTAAGTTAATTTGTTTTATTTTACTTCTCCATCCCCTTAAACTCTTTTTATTACATTATTTTATAACAAAACAATTATAATAAATATAGTAGGATTTTTTATGATAACTATTCATACTAAACATACACAAACATCCATCTAATGGGTAAATAACATACTGTTTCTGTGGTTGTGAAACTAACACCACACGAAACGATGATTACTCAATTATCTGTTACCAGCTCTCATGGTGGCCATTAAGATTGAACTGTATTTATATGTGATATATATTACATTTATATTTATTCTATGATTAGGTTTTTTCATTTATAGAATACCTTTATGGTTTCCATAGTGGGTATATACGATAATCTCATTTGAAGAATGTGCGGACTACTGCCCCTGAATGTGATATGACTTGTTAATGCCATATGTGGGACATATAAAGGATGGAGTTAATGAAATTATATATGAAATTATACTAAATTTACTATATATCTATGTATAATTATGTTTTAATTCCATTAAAATAAGAAATAGGAATGAAAGTATCCTTCATGTGTGCATATGACTTACCATCTCCATGAATGAAGCATTTGATTTATTATCCTCAAATATTGTGTACTATTATAAGTACATATATATACTAGATATATAAGATATATATGACATCTAAATAATTAATATCATTATGGAGATAATGTAATTTTGACCACATATACAAATTTTATATATAAGAAGTTCATTTTCGACTCAAGTACCAAATATTGACAAAACAACTGTTATTAAATTAAATGATTACATAATGTTTATAACATGGTAATATGTGATATAAAAGGAATAATAAACAGGAAAAAAGTTCTTAAGAAATTAGAAATTATCTTAAGTTTATTATTCAAGAGATTAAAGAATGAACGAGTCATGTCGGACATAAGGTTAGAGATTTCCTCTCAATCTACTTTCATTGAGGCATATTTTATTTCAATACATGACTTTATTTTATACACTGTATAAACACCATTGATTATTCATTGCATTCAAAGGGAATATTATTCTGCAAATATTTTTAATAAATGAAAAAACAAATGTTTATTTTTAACGTAAGCGGTGATAATAACCTTTTCCGCCACCATGAGTATTATGTGATCTTTGGATTCCTTAACAAACCATAATGTTTTTAAAAGAAAAATATATACCATAGACACTTTGACAAATTATTGTATTTAAAATGGTTTTGATGATGGTTTTGTTATGTAAATATATTTAAATGATATATTTTTATTTCAATTTGGAAATGTTATTTTTCCTTTATGTTTGTTTTATGTGGTATGAATATGTTATGGATCATGTGAATTGCTTACATATACGGGTCATTCCTTGATAAACCTAGGTAGAGTGAGCCCGAGATAACTCTCCAATGCATTGTGTAATGTGACAGAGGTAAATGTGAATGTTTCCCCTATTATATTTGGGTAATATATAGTGATGGGTATTCCAAAAAATCTCCAAATGTAGATGTGATAACTACAATGTATGTATGATATTGATGCCACAAGTTACCATTATTATTTGTGATTACTATGTGTTATTGTAACACCCGAGACTTTTATGTTATATAAATCATCAAAGGAATCTTTTTCTACACAACACTTGCTTGGCTTCCTTTACACACAATCACGACCTTCCTCGATAGCTAGCATTGTACGCAATACCGAGTTTCACTAAACAACGATATGCTATTAAAATATTATTAAAACTAGCCGTTATGAATAGTAATAACCACTTTTTTGAAATTTTGTAAATTTTATTTTTCAAAATGTACTTCATTTTTGTATTCGGAATATCGAAATTAGATTAGGTTGAAATTTTTGTAATTTTCTGATAACTTTCATATTTTGATGAATAGTGGAAATTACTAAATTTTAATTAAAAACAACTTTTTCAATCGAAATAATTAATAGTAATAAATTATTAATTTTAGTTATTTTAAAGAATATTTAGAATATATTTTTACAATTTAATATAGTGTTAGTCATTGGATGTAATTTCACATTTAAACCAAACATAAACAAGTGTCAATCTTTTGATAGTTATTATCTCTTAAAAACACACCATTTGTTTTGACAATGGGAATTAATTTTTAAATTAGTCAATGCAACTGATATGTTTTTAATTTGGTAAAATAGACATCATTTTTGAGTTCATAATATCAAATATATCTTAGGCCTAATATTTGGTATTTTTCTGAAAACTTTCAATTTTTGATAAATAGTGAAACCACTAAGTGGTAGTTAAAAAAACTAAATTGTTCATAAAACATAATTTTTCTGCTTCTGTGAGTGGAATTTCAAAAATCCGAGAGACATGGTTGATGTCAGTAAGTAAAATGTGGTTCAATGAGATGAAAATAATTTTTTGGTGAATAGTAACTTTTAATTTTTTTTACCACAGTAAAAAGTAAATATGGTAATTAAGGGTAGAAATGATATTATTATTACCCTAACACAAGTCATAATTCTATTGGAAAAGTGTAATTCGACCAAAAACAAACATAGGAATAATGTATGACCATTTACGCCCACTTGGATTAGATTAGGTCATTTATTATTAATTTATTTAAAGAAGGGTTAAAAGAGTTAATATCAAAGTTTATTTACTAAAACATTTTTAATATGGGGTTATACATAAGATACATTCGACTATAAATATTCAATAGAAATATAAAAAGATTTCCTATATAATGGTATTTTATTTGTAATTTTTAGACATTAAATAATTTAATTTATTTTTGATACAACGATGATGCAGTAATTATCTTATTAATGAAATATTGACATAATTGATGTTATAAATACCCAAATAAATATAATTTGAGATTTCTTTATGAATTACACTAATTTTATAGGTTAATATGACATGTTAGTATTGATTTAATTAAATTTGTTCGACTTATCATTCTGTTATTACTTTCACAAAAATAATATATCAAATAGTGACAAAATTGACACAAAATAGTTTTTAAATCAAATATTATATTATTAATTGTTATTTTATTCCTAAAAATCTAAGGTTCCACCAAATGACTTAGATACGGATATATATATTAATAATAAACAACTTGGGGTTCGTTTGGCATGTTATAGTAAGTGTATTAACCATATAGTGTAAGAAAACAAAAAGTCACGGTAAAAGTTAAATTATTTAACTTAGAGTTAAATCTAATTGATAAGGTTAAAATAATAACCTAAACTTGTCTAAATCCTATTGGTTGATTTTATTTCGACCCATCTTCACTTTACCTTCTAAATAAGACCCATTGGAACCATTATAAACCGATTTTGACTTTAATATAAAATAATATTTTGAGATATTCCTAAGGTGCCCCTCTCCTCCCTTATAAAAGGGAACCTCCTCCCCCTCCTCCTCACACCAATTTGAGAACTCAAGCTCGGCCAACCCCTGCCAAAATCCCTTCTACACTTCCCTAGAATAATCCTAGAGGTCCTGGTCTTCTTCAAAGACCAATATTAGTTCCCTAAGTGGAGGATTTAAAGAGGCGTTTCAAAGAAGAGGTAATATCCATTACCGATCTTTTCAATTTCTTTCTTCTTCAACTTCTTATTCTTTAGTTGTTTCATGATAAAGTAATAACATCAGTATTACTGACATACTGATATTTTATTATAAATATTAAACAACCCTAATTCACATTCTATCCATCTTATGGAAAAATGAAATCACTGCGCGTGCGTACGTACGGAATACCGTCTCCACGCCGTGGTGTAATCTATTTTCCACCATCACCTTACAAGGATGGTTATAATGGTGTAATGAGTAACTATATATGATTATTATAAAGTGATATTGATACTGAAATAGTATTCATATACTCCAATACAATTTCCACGATCATAGGAACAATATCATCACTCGTGCGTACGTACGGAATACCATCTCCACGATGTGATGCGACTCGTTCGACATGATCATCATTACATAGTAATTATATAAATGAATTGAATGAATAAATATGATATTTGTTACACTAATACCATTCTGGATATAAGTTATCTATAACCTTAAAAGAATAATAAGAATTTATTCGGCAAAACACGCATAAGAACAAAAGGCAATAAAGACCAGAGTAACAACTAACAATAAACTATTACTAATAAGAAGCTAAGAATATGACCATATATGATATCATATCAATATGTATGATTCTGTAATAAGTCAATAACATTATTTAAACCATTATACAGGAGCTTAGGACATGTACAAAGCAAATCGGACCTAAGGTAAGGGAAAATATCATAATCTCATTTTTATCCGAGATTGTTTATACTTTGGTATTTACTGGGGTGTATTTTATCATCCACATACTTGTTTCCTGAATATGTAATATTGTTTCCATCCACTTACAATAGTTTAAATCCAATTTTACCCTTCGGTGAGTTTTTAGTAAAGAATATGAAAGGAATCTTTTGTCGTTTTTTTCGTACGAGGTACTTTTTTTTACTTTTCCGACAAAAGTACGAAGAATGTTTTTTAACTTATACGGCAAGAATGGATTTTTAAAAAATTATTTCCAAGAATCTTCCTTTATAAGTTTTCAAGTTTATTTTTAATCAACATCTTTTAGATTATAATTGTATGACATGTTAAGAAAAGGAAAGTGTTTTTGAAGTAGAAATGATATTTTCCTCAAGAATGGAGTTCAAATGTTTTATCAAAATTATTTTCCATCTAAGATAATAAAGGGTTCTGTTTTTATCCCTATTATTAAATTGATTTGATTATGTTTTGAGGGAGTTATTTTTATGATGTCATTTACCTTATATGATTTGTTTTATGATGTCATGATGTTTCAAGAATCCCATTTTTGTTACATGTGTTATGCTATGATGTATGATTTATGATTATGTGCCACACATAAGAAAGGATTCATTATAAGATGTGTGGGACATATATCTCTCTCCAATGCATTGGGTAAAGATTTTATATCTCATGAGATAGACATGACTTGAAGGGTAGGTTATACCGGTTCAGTGAAACAGGACTGAAACGGGGGTGACTCGGTTCAGAAAGGGACTTTGTCCACTACGATAGTCTTGGCAATGAGTCTTGACTAATAAGAAATGATTCTCTATGATTATGTGTGTATTCCATAATGTTTCATGTTTTATGTTATGATTATTGGGATTTCATTTCACTACTATGATTTATCCCATGTTAAGAAATTATGCTCTCTTTTGCAGGTTAAGATTTTCAAAATGTTATGTTCTTATGATGTGATTGGTATTTCTTTTATTTACCCTTAATGAGCATTTGATCTCACCATTTTATGTTTTCTTTTCCCCAGGATATAAAGAAAGTTTTTAGGTATAAAAAAAGGAGGAAGATATTTATGTGAGATGTTGAAGATCTTTCACTAGGATTAGAAGATTATATTCCGAGTTTCCAAAGACACTAAACTATTACGATCCTTGTGTGTGTGTTTTTTTTATGTACGAAGTATTCCGCAAATGTAATGTAATGTCAATGTACGCCAAGCTTCGGGTCTCTACAGTTGGTATCAGAGGAAAGGTATAGTCAACATTTGGAAAGTAGGATGTGAAAGCCTTAGTAAGAACCCTAAGGATAAGTCTAAGCATATAACACAATCATAGTGTTTTAGAAATGGCCATGAATAACCTAGGATAAGACCTTAAGTGTGAAAATTTTATTCTTGAATTATGTGGTTTTCCTATTATAATTAGTCTTGCTCACACTATTCTTCTTGGTTTTAGTCAATGGCTGGAACCCGAAGGAACCGTGTTAATGCGAAATGCGATGGGCAATGCAATGATTGTCCCCCTGAGCAACCAAACGATATGGGAGCTGGAATGCAAAATCTTGTAGCCATGCTCACACAACTTTCTCAAGCTATGAATCATACAGGACTTCCAAACGAGCAAAGGAAGGAGCAACATTCTGTTGAATCCTTCATGAGGCAGCGTCCACCTTCTTTCAGCGGGTCTACTGATCCATTAGTTGCTGAACAATGGATTAGTACTACTGAAAAGATATTTTCAGTTCTTCAATGTCCTGAACATGATAAAGTCATCCTAGCAGTGTATTGTTTGGAAGGAGATGCTGATCAATGGTGGAATCTTTTTAAGAATACGAGGCAAAGGGATGAAATTGAGTCCATGGAATGGGACGAGTTCAAGAACTTATTTTTCAATAAGTACTTCCCTCGTATTCTCTGAACAAAGATGGAGAAAGAGTTTCTTGAACTAAAGAAAAGGGATGATGAATCTGTTCGTACCTATGAAGCAAATTTTACAAGACTTGCAAGGTACGCTTCTGGTATTATTATCCAACCTGATAGTAAGATCGATCGATTCTTTAGTGGCTTAAAACCAAGTCTTCGAAGGGCGTTAGCCACAAGGGACTTCAATAGCTACGAGGAAATTGTTCAATGTGCTCTCAAAGTCGAGATAGAGATTGGAGTAACTCATCAGTCATATGGGTTTGATAAGAAGAGTAAAATGGAATTCAAAGGAAAATATAAAGAGCACACTAAAAAGACGATGAGCTTTCCCTAATGCTCAAAGTGTGGAATGAAACATGGAGGGAGTTGTCTTAAAGGGACAAGTAAATGTTTCAAATTTGTAAAGGAAGGTCATCGGGCATTTGAATGCCGCTATAATGGGAAGAAGATGTCTAATGATGCAAACAAAGGAAGGGATACAAAGAATGAACCTACTACACTTCAATGTTTCATGTGCAAGGAGATGGGGAATTATGCCAATCAATACCCAAATCCAAGGGTTGATGATGATGGTCGACGTCAACAAAATCTTAAGGCTAAAGACAAAGGAAAGTCACATGTAATTTCTATCAGCGATGTGGAGTATGATAACGAAGTGGTGAAAGGTACACTAACCATCCAATCTAAAGTAGCAAATGTTTTATTTGATTCTGGATCCACCCACTCTTTTATTTCTGAAGAATTTTCTAAGGGTATCACCGTATTACCTCAAAAATTAGATGTTGAGTTAGCTGTGACAACACCTAATGTCACATCAATCGCATCAAAAGTTTACAATTCTTCTCCGATCGAAGTTTGTGGGAAAATGCTTCCTGCAAATCTGGTGATCCTTCCTTTAGTAGAATTCGATGTGATTCTTGGCATGGATTGACTTTCTTTATACGGAGCTCATATCAATTTCCAAAGAAGGGAAGTCAAATTTCATATTCCAGATCAATCTATGATCGTATATCAATGAAAGGATGAACATAACCTTCCAGTGGAAATTTCTTCCATTTTATGGGTATTGATTCCACTAAATGAAGGTTATTTATCTCAAATGGTTGGTGAGAAACTCGCGATTAAGAATATGCCCATCGTACGGGAGTTTGATGATGTCTTTTCGGAGGAATTACCAGGTCTTCCACCAAATCGTGATGTTGAGATTTCAATAGAACTCGTACCGGGTGCTTTGCCTATTTCAAAGACACCTTATAGAATGGCCCCAATTGAGTTGCAGGAATTGAAGAAGAAACTCCAAGAGAATCTTGATAAGGGATTCATATGCCCTAGTGCGTAACCTTGGGGAGCACCTGTTCTATTTGTTAAGAAGAAAGATGGATGAATGAGACTCTGCATTGATTATCGAGAACATAACAAGATCACTATCAAGGACAAATATCCTCTCCCATGCATTTATGACTTATTTGACCAACTACGCGGAGCTCAATACTTTTCCAAGATTGATCTTCGTTCAGGGTATCATCAATTAAGGGTCAAAAGGGAGGATATACAAAAGATGGCTTTCCGTACAAGTTATGGACACTATGAATTTATAGTGATGCCATTTGGTCTTACTAATTCCCCTGCTATCTTCATGGATCTAATGAATAGTGTCTTTAGAGACTATCTTGATCAATTTGTGGTTGTATTTATAGACAATATTATTGTCTATTCAAAGAGCAAGGAAGAGCATGAAGATCACATGAGAATTATATTGAAGACCCTGAGAAAGGAGAAGCTTTATGCCAAATTTACCAAGTGTGAATTTTGGCTTCAAAAAGTTGCATTTTTGGGTCACATAATCTCAAAAGAGGGGATATCTGTGGATCCAGAAAAAACAGAGGTTATCGAAAGATGGTCGAGACCAACAACAGTAACTGAGATCCGAAGTTTTCTTGGTTTGGCTGTATATTGTCGACGTTTTGTGAAAGATTTTTCACGATTATCTAATCCACTCACCAAGTTGACTCGGAAAGGAGTTAAGTTTGTTTGGACAGAGGAATGTGAAGATAATATCAAGGAGATGAAAAGAAGGTTATCCAGTGAACCTGTGCTCACACTGCCTTGTAGTGGAGAAAGGTTTGTGATCTACAGTGACGCATCCAAGAAGGGATTGGGGTGTGTTCTTATGAAAAATGATATGGTAATAGCTTATGCCTCACGACAGTTGAAAATCCATGAGCAAAATTACCCAACTCATGATTTGGAGTTAGCTACAGTAATCTTTGCATTAATGATTTGGAGGCATTACCTTTATGGTGAAAGGTGTGATATTTATATTGATCATAAAAGTTTAAAGAATATTTTCACACAAAAGGAGATGAATATGTGTCAAAGAAGATGGTTGGAGATGATTAAGGATTATGACTTCTCAATCCATTACCACCCTGGGAAAGCAAACAAGGTGTCAGATGCATTAAGTCGACAAGACCATGCTAGTTTATCCATGATGAGGATCACAAAAGATCCAATATTTATGGATTTACAAAGGATGGATCTTGGAATTATAATGGAAGGGGAAAAATCTTATCTTTCTCAAATGAATATTCAACCATCTATACATATGAAGATTAAAGAGGCACAGAAAGAAGATGTCGAGTTACAAAAGAAGGTGAGAATGTTCCTGAATTCAACCTTGATTGTGATGGGATAATAAAGTTCAGGAATCGGGTTTGTGTTCCTCCCATCCCCGAATTAAAGAAGGAGATGCTGGATGAGGCTCATAGTTCTTCATTCTCTATTCATCCTGGAAGCACGAAGATGTATAGGAACCTGAAAGAGTACTTCTGGTGGGATGGTATGAAAAGAGATGTTGCTGAATATGTCTCTCGGTGCTTGGTTTGTCAACAAGTTAAAGCTGAGAGACAGAAGTCTAAGGGGATGTTACAACCATTACCCATACCCGAATGGAAATGGGAAAACATCACTATGGACTTTGTCACAGGACTTCCTAAAACATCCAAAGGCAATAATGATATCTGGGTCATAGTTGATCGTCTTACAAAGTCTGCACACTTCATTTCTATTAGAGAGGATTTCTCTCTAGATCATATTTCCATGATATATGTAAAGGAAGTGGTAAGATTTCATGGAGTAACACATTCTATTATATCTGATCGGGATCCGAGATTTACCTCGAAGTTCTAGAGAAGTCTTCAGCATACTCTGGATACAGAGTTGAGTTTCAGCACTGCTTATCATCCTCAGACAGACGGTCAGTCTGAGAGAACAATTCAAACCCTAGAAGATATGTTGAGAGCTTTCTCTATGGATTTCAAAGGAGGTTGGGATCAACACCTACATTTGGTGGAATTATATTATAATAATATCTTTCACTCCAGTATTCAGATGGCTCCTTATGAAGCTCTCTATGGAAAGAAATGCAGGACTCCAACTTGCTGGGATGAAGTTGGGGAAAGAAATCTATTAGGACCTGATCTCGTTGATGAAATGGAAGAAAAGGTCAGGAAGATGGATATTAAGTAGAATATGCTAAAAGGGACCCTAGATATGATGAAATAAATAGGAGACACTATAGAAGATTTATGAACCAGTTGTTTATGTTTCCCAATTTCTAAAGACACTATACCTATACGGTCCTTTGTGGTTTTGTCGTATGTTGTAAAAAGTGTGCTTAAATTTTGAAGTATTAACAATGTATGTAAAGTATGGGTCGTTATAGTTGGTATCAGAGTCGACAGAAATGTTATGCCGACAACCGAAGAAAAGACCTAGAGTTTGAAGTGGGTGATAAAGTGTTCTTACGAATATCTCCCTGGAAGAGGGTTATGAGATTTGGAAAGAAGGGGAAGTTAAGACATAGATATATCGGTCCTTTCAAAATACTGGATCGTGTTGGGATGGTAGCTTACCGATTGGAACTTCCACCGAATCACTCTCAAGTTCACAATGTGTTCCATGTATCTCTCTTGTGAAAGTACATACCTGATCCTTCACATGTACTCAGCTCAGAATTTGTACCGCTGGAGCAAGATCTTTCTTATGAAGAACAACAGATAGAGATTCTGGATCGTAGCGAAAAAGTCCTACAAAACCAGACCACTCGATTGGTGAAAGTTTTATGGAGGAACCACCAACTTGAAGAAGCTACATGGGAGCTTGAGGATATGATGAGGGAGAAGTATCCTCATCTGTTTGTTACAAAGTGACGAATTTCGAGGGAGAAATTATTTTTAAGGGGGGTAGAATGTAACACCTGAGACTTTTATGTTATATAAATCATCAATGTAATCTTTTTCTACACAACACTTTCTTGTCTTGCTTTACACGCAATCACGACCTTCCTCGATAGCTTGCGTTGTACGCAATACCGAGTTTCACTAAACAACGATATACTATTAAAATATTATTAAAACTAGCCGTTATGAATAGTAATAACCACTTTTTTGAAATTTTGTAAATTTTATTTTTCAAAATGGACTTCATTTTTGGATTCGGAATATCGAAATTAGCTTAGGGTGAAATTTTGGTAATTTTCAGATAACTTTCATTTTTTGATGAATAGTGGAAATTACTAAATTTTAATTAAAAACAACTTTTTCAATCGAAATAATTATTAGTAATAAATTATTAATTTTAGTGGTTTTAAATTATATTTAGAATATATTTTTACAATTTAAAACAATGTTAGTCATTGGATGTAATTTCACATTTAAACCAAACATAAACAAGTTTCATTCTTTTGATAGTTATTATCTCTTAAAAACACGCCATTTGTTTTGACAATGGGAATTAATTTTTAAATTAGTTAATGAAACTGATATGTTTTGAATTTTTTAAAATAGACATCATTTTTGAGTTAATAATATCAAATATAACTTAGGCCTAATTTTTGATATTTTTCTGAAAAATTTCAATTTTTAATGAATTGTGAAACCACTAAGTGGTAGTTAAAAAAACTAAATTGTTCATAAAACTTAATTTTACTGATTTTGTGAGTGGAATTTCAAAAATCCGAGAGACACGGTTGATGTCAGTAAGTAAAATGTGGTTCAAGGAGATGAAAATAATTTTTTGGTGAATAATAACTTTTTACTTTTTTTACCACGGTTAAAAGTAAATAAGGTAATTAAGGGAAGCAATGATATTATTATTACACTAACACATGTCCTAATTCTATTGGACAAGTGTAATGCGACCAAAAACAAACTTAGGAATAAAATATGACCATTTAGGCCCACATGAATTAGATTAGGACATTTATTATTAATTTATTTAAAGAAGGATTAAAAGAATTAAAATCAATGTTTATTTTCTAAAACATTTTTAATATGGTGTTATAAATAAGATAAATTAAGATATAAATATTAATTATAAAGCTAAAATAATTTCCTACAAAATGATATTTTATTTTTAATTTTTAGACATTAAATAATTTAATTTATTTATGACACAACGATGATGCAGTAATTATCGTATTAATGAAATATTGACATAATTGATGTTATAAATACCCAAATAAATATAATTTGAGATTTTTTTATGAATTACACTAATTTTATAGGATAATATGACATGTTATTATTGATTTAATTAACTTTTTTAGAACTTATCATTATGTTATTACTTTCACAAAAATCTTATATCAAATAGTGACAAAATTGACACAAAATAGTTTTTAAATCAAATGTTATATTATTAATTGTTATTTTATTCCTAAAAATATATGGTTTGGCCAAATGACTTAGATAAGGATATATATATTAATAATAAAAAACTTGGGGTTCTTTTGGCATGTTATAATAAGTGTATTAACCATATAGTGTAAAAAAACAAAAAGTCACGGTAAAAGTTAAATTATTTAACTTAGAGTTAAATCTAATTGATAAGGTTAAAATAATACCTTAAACTTGTCTAAATCCTATTGGTTGATATAATTGCGACCCATCCCCACTGTACCTTCTAAATAAGACCCTTTGGAACCATTATAAACCGATTTTGACTTTAATTTAAAATAATATTTTGAGATATTCCTAAGGTGCCCCTCTCCTCCCTTATAAAAGGGCACCTCCTCCCCCTCCTCCTCACACCAATTTGAGCACTCAAGCTCGGCCAACCCCTGCCAAAATCCCTTCTCCACTTCCCTAGAATAATCCTAGAGGTCCTGGTCTTCTTCAAAGTCCAATATTAGTTCCCTAAGTGGAGGATTCAAAGAGGCGTTTCAAAGAAGAGGTAATATCCATTACCGATCTTTTCAATTTCTTTCTTCCTCAACTTCTTCTTATTTAGTTGTTTCATGATAAAGTAATAACATAAGTATTACTTACATACTGATATGTTATTATAAATATGAAACAACCCTAATTCACCTTCTATCCATCCTACGGAAAATGAAATCACCGCGCGTGTGTACGTACGGAATACCGTCTCCACGCCGTGGTGTAATCTATTTTCCACCATCACCTTACAAGGATGGGTATAATGATGTAATGAGTAACTATATATGATTATTATAAATTTATATTGATACTGAAATATTATTCATATACTCCAATACAATTCCACGATCATAGGAACGATATCATCACTCGTGCGTACGTACGGAATACCGTCTCCACGATGTGATGCGACTCGTTCTACATGATCATCATTACATAGTAATTATATAAATGAATTGAATGAATAAATATGATATATGTTACAGTAATACCATTCTGGATATAAGGAATCTATAACCTTAAAAGAAGAATAAGAATTTATTTGGCAAAACACGCATAAGAACAAAAGGCAATAAAGACCCGAGTAACAAGTAACAATAAAATATTACTAATAAGAAGCTAAGAATATGACCATATATGATGTCATATCAATATGTATGATTCTGTAATAAGTCAATAACATTATTTAAACCATTATACAGGAGCTTCGGACATGTACAAAGCAAATCAGACCTAAGGTAAGGGAAAATATCATAATCTCATTTTTATCCGAGATTGTTTATACTTTTTTATTTACTGGGGTGTATTTTATCATCCACATCCATGTTTCCTGAATATGTAATATTGTTTCCATCCACTTACAATATTTTAAATCCAATTTTACCCTTCGGTGAGTTTTTAGTAAAGAATATGAATGGAATCTTTTGTCGTTTTTTTCGTACGAGGTACTTTTTTTGACTTTTCCGACAAAAGTACGAAAAATGTTTTTTAACTTATACGGCAAGAATGGATTTTTAAAAAATTATTTCCAAGAATATTCCTTTATAATTTTTAAAGTTTATTTCTAATCAACTTCTTTTAGTTTATAATTGTATGACATGTTAAGAAAAAAAATGTGTTTTTGAAGTAGAAAGGATATTTTCCTCAAGAATGGAGTTCAAATGTTTTATCAAAATTATTTTCCATCTAAGATAATAAAGGGTTCTGTTTTTATCCCTATTATTACATTGATTTGATTATGTTTTGCGGGAGTTATTTTTATGAAGTCATTTACTTTATATGATTTGTTTTATGATGTCATGATGTTTCAAGAATCCCATTTTTGTTACATGTGTTATGCGATAATGTATGATTTATGATTATGTTGCACACATAAGAAATGATTCATTATAAGATGGGTGGGACCTATATCTCCCTCCAATGAATTTGGTAAAGATTTTATATCTCATGAGATAGACATGGATGGAATGGTAGGTTATACCGGTTCAGTGAAACAGGACTGAAACATGGGTGACTCGTTTCAGAAAGGGACTTTGTCCACTAAGATAGTCTTGGAAATGAGTCTTGACTAACAAGAAATGATTCTCTATGATTATGTGTGTATGACACAATGTTTCATGTTTTAAGTTATGATTATTGGGATTTCATTTCACTACTATGATTTATCCCATGTTAAGAAATTATGCTCTCTTTTGCAGGTTAAGATTTTCAAAATGTTATGTTCTTATGATGTGATTGGTATTTCTTTTGTTTACCCTTACTGAGCATTTGAGCTCACCCTTTTATGTTTTCTTTTCCCCGGGATATAACGAAAGGTTTTAGGTATAAAAAAAGGAGGATGATCTTTATGGGATATGTTAAAGATCTTTCACTAGGATTAGAAGATTATATTCCGAGTTTCCAAAGACACTAAACTATTATGATCCTTGTGTATGTGTTTTTGTTATGTACTAAGTATTCCGCAAATGTAATGTAATGTCAATGTACCCCAAGCTTCGAGTCTCTATAGTTATTCATAAATCTTATGATTTCATGAGATATTTTAAGGATTTTATGTTATGTTTGTATTGATGAACTAATAATTTTCTTCTTTGTTGTATATCCCTTACTGAGCTTTTTATACTCATCCCACGTTTGGAAAAAAAATTCATAGGACAAAAAGATTAATAGGGTCGAGGATGGGATCAAGGGATAGTCATACTGTATAAAACATGGAACTGGACATGACTCTTTTTTTCAAGTGTTTTTATATTATGAAAAAATGGAAACTGAGGAGAAGTGTCTACTTTGAAATTTTTGAGATATAATGTAATAGTTATGGTCTATCTCTCTAAAACTGTAAACCTAAAAAGATCCTCAATGTTAATAATTCATTTAATTAAATATTATGTAATGTTTTAAGGTCGAGTCCTTATAAAATATATCATAAATCATTTAATTCAACATAATCAGAAAATTTCATTTAAACCATTCATGGAATGTTAGATATTATGAAGAAGCTATTAAAACCACTACATATAGTGTTATTAAAAAACCTAAAAATTCAATTAATAATCACAAAGAGACGCTTAATAATTCCATCTTGTAATATAGATATTTAATTTCATGGGTAATTCCCCTTATAGGCAAGGCCAACTCATACAATTAGAAGGTCCATCTCTTACAATCAACAATAATAGATGTTGGGAAATTCATTTAACAACTTTAATCACTATCATGTATCAAAAATCCAATTTCTCAAACCATGACATCAATTCATTAAGCCGAGAACATTAAAAAATTACAAATCATCACATTCTAATTTTTAATATTTCTTACCTCATTGGGGGGATTTTATTATAAAAACATGAAGTTGTTTTAAAATAAAATTATAAAACATTACATGTCATCCCATTTAGTATTCTAAATACAATAAACCAACTATGAATTTTGAAATAAACATCCAAACATGGAAAAAAATTAATACATAGTACATCAAGGAGCCATGATGGTTCCATTATAAATTTATAAAAACACTTTAAGGAAAAATTATATTAATAAAAATGATGAAATATTAAAATGTCTTCCAAGAATCTAATTAATTTAATAAATTGGGGCAGTTTAACTTGAAAGACCAATAGGGTGTCCATTAATGTTATCACCAAACAATAAATAATTTAAAAATGTTTAATAGTATAACATTAAGGTGAAAGGAATAATTTGATATGATGAAATAAATTTAAAACAAACACACATCAAAGTCCATCTTGGGGTGAAATGATGCTATATATAAAATGACAAAAATGTGATAAATGAGTTGTAAACCACATAACTCAAACTTAAGATGACCTACTCATCCAATACATAGTTCTGATGCAATATTCTATAGAATAGTACAAATAAATGATCCTTAGGCATTAAAAATGAAAAATTTTCTCACACCAAAATTATGCAGTATATGGAATGAAGATCATTGAAAAGATATCTGGGGATTGAAGAGCTTATTGATGCATATCCATAGAGATTGATGATTCTTAATTTGAAAAAAAAGATCCAAGAAGCATATCCATTCCTAGATTAGAGATGTGGAAAAGAAACCCATGAAGGAGAGGGGGATCACCCATATTCTCAGAGGGGAAGAAAAAAAGGAAAGGAAACATAATGTCATTAATGTAATTTTGTTAATTTTATCTCAAAAAACCTGGTCACATTGTTTGTTTGAATTTTTTGGCCAAATCATTTCCCAAACATACAACACCCATATCATAAGAAACTATCTCACATAGGTTGGCCCACATGGTTACCCTCACCAAGACCCAACCTTTTTATAAATATTGTGAGGGTATTGAATATGTTGTAATACCCATGAGAAAAAACTATGGGGTTTGTGTAAATAGTGTGCAGCCCATGGAGGACGGTTCTCCACCTTTGTTGTAGCAGCATTATTTTCCTCCAAGGGGTAGTATAGCTTTAGACAAACCCTGAACCATATGTAGACCCCCAGAACATTTAACTTACACTCTTATAACTCCAAAAACATAGAGAGACACTCAGGAAACCTCTTGGTCATTTATCCAAGTCTAGAAATATAATTTTATAGTGTTCCAACTCCCTTAATTATGTTCAGATGCTTATTCTAAAAACTACCCACCCTGTAAACACCATAAATCCAAATTTCTTTGGATTATTTTTCAACCACTAAAACATGGGTCGTTAAAACCTCCCCACCTCAGAACATGTCACCCCTGACATGATTTCAGGAATTATGAACACTTATCATGTCCTATAAGATTCATGATGTTGCAATCAAAAAATCCCATTATGTCTCCAATTCCCAACACACCTTAACGAATTCACATAATCATATTTCACTTATGCCACCTAATACTAAGCCAATGATCATATTAGAAATGAAAACTAAAATAGATCTTACCTTATCACTTTTAGTTAGATACATGAGCATGTTAATGTCTCATTAATCATCAATTCAAAGGTGCTCCCTACCTTAGTTTTAATTGTTAAAATTACCCAATTCTGAACCACTACACCTCCATCATCTGAATTTCCATACAATTCACACAAAACATTGTTCATAGGATTCTCACAATAAGTTATCAAATGAAAAAAATACTAAATTTAACTTCAACCACATTAAAATAGGCCGAGATGCCTTCCCTGGAAAATCTCTAGCTGACACATACAACACTAAACTCTTCATAATTGAATGATTTTAAATGGTCTATCACTAACTTTGTTAATTGAAGCAAAAAAAATATAGTTGATCATTCTCAATATGAATTATCTTAAAAGTACTATCTTAGATGGATGACATAATTCATCTAAACCATAATACCATCTTTCAAGGAGTTTTGATAGTTTACAATTAGGATGTTCACTGAATCCCATACCGAACATTCCTTGATGTTCCTTGGTTATACTATCACCATTCCATTTAATCATCTATTCCTCATTACAGACCAATGGTATCCTAGACATAGAGCACTAGAATAATCACCATTTTTAAACATCTCCACTAAGCCAAAAAAATATTTCTATGGTAACCATAGATTCAATGAGGTTGAGTATAATGAACTAATCCATGATAGATAAAACTCCATATATATAAAAGGGACAAAGGTACAAGGCTAATACGTCTAATTTGAATACTTTTTTGATCCTAGAGAGACATCCTTATAGTAGTCACTTAAAATGAAATGGATGGTTTGTAAGAGTATGTTTAAGTAATTCCTATATTAAAATCCAGGTATCACCCCATACTATCCAATCCTCAAAATAAAATCACCTTATATCACACAAATAGGTAGATATCATACCTCAATACCATTGACATTAAAACATTATAACAGAGAAATAATGACACTCTATTAGTGAATCAAGGATGATGTCATGATACATGATGTACTCTTCTCTAAAAATAATACACTAAGAGGTCACCATGAAAACCATAAAAAATAATCGAATTAATAATTTTATACCTCATTTAAAATAAGATCATCATCACTTGATTACACATTACCAACTGAACTATGATGCATTCACCATCCGATGATTTCCCATGACCGTTCAAGGTTTCACTACCAATTCCAACTATGCGAAACAATGTTTCTCATATGTTTCATTGACTAACAACCCCATCCATTTTGTACTTCAAATCAAGCACCAATAATTATTTTCAAAAACAAACATAACACTCCCCACAATAAGATTTTCCAAGTCATTTAAAAGGAGAGACAGACTATCCATAGAAAATCATGATATATCAAAACCACCTAAAATGTATGTGTGTTACTCATCCAATTCACACTCATATATGTTGAAACCATTGGAATGAAAACCAATCCAAATAGATTGGAAATACAAAAAAATCAATTATATTGAAAAATCATCATGAGAAATAGATAAACATGATGCCATTAAATACTAGGTAATGCTAATATGGATAAAACTCAAGACCACTCTCAATAGGGAAATGCTTAATAATTTCACCAAGATCAACAAGTACATTAAAAAATAAAAAAAAATCAAAAGGTACCGCATATATAAATACATACTACCAAGATATTATAGAAGAAAATGAAACATCTTAGATTTACCTAGAGGATTATCAACCCTATTCATTCAATTACATGATGGAATTTATAAGAGCATTATGATGACGCCGTATTGCACCATATGACCATTAACCAAGATGATGACATTCCATGTTGTCTGTTGATAAGGAAAATGAATGGGGTCACATGACCTATGATGCAGCCGACCAATCCATATTCATTTATAATCTAATAAAACCGATCATTGCTCGATGCTCACACCCATAATAAGATTCAATGAAAAAATGAACACCCCTTCAATCAAGAGAATAATTTAAATGAAATGTATCCTAATATGGACAATTATAGCTGAATGACTATGAAAGTCAAAAAACTCATGATAGTAGTAAGGCATCATATCTATAATTGACTTACCTACCTTAATCATGCCACTTGCAAATGAATAAAAGTATACTTTATCACATGGTCAAGTCACCAAAACTCATCAGCTCAATAGATTATTATTTAATCCATTACTAAAAGTAAAATAATTCTAATATAAAACACTAATTATTTCATTCCATAGCAACAGAAGGGGATACTCAAACATCCCTTACAAAAGGTTTTAAATGGAGTACCCCAACTAGGGTTCCATTTCAAATTTGTTGCATTGATTGACATTCAATATTTAAACACTTAATACTTTTAAAGAAAAACATGATGTAAAATAAAAAATTATTATCAAACTCTATATTTAAAAAATTCACCTTTATTAATATAACATCATAATTTTTAAATTTATCACATAAATTACTTTTTATTTTATAAAATCTAAGATAACATATAATGATCATACAAATCCAATATGGGTTCATTAGAATGCCACCCAATAGTAGTTTCTTAGATTTTAAAATTTCATATCAACTAAAAAGGGAATATTTCATAAAAAACATGCCCCAAATGACCAACTTGGATCTTGTTGTCAATTTTAGATATTAAAAAATTCATTTTATATAAAAAAATATATTTAACATTTAAATAATTTCAAACATAACATGATACTATAAATAAATATATATATATATATAATAGACTAGTTATGTGGTTTGACATAAACTAATCCATAAAGAGAGCTAACACTTTACAGTTTGATATTTGGTTCTCATTAATAAAAACCAATTAACCTTAAAATTTAATATTTATAGCCTTTTTAAATTTTGAAAATAATTTCTAAGAAAGTATAAAGCTAAAATATGGTTCAATTATACAGCTTAACATTTCCCAATTATATGGAACCCATACTCCATAAAATTGAAAAGTATATCACATTCAATTACAACCAATAAATTTATACCACACGGTCATTTATGTATACCATAAAATTATATCAGTATAACATAATAAGTAATCATATAGGAAAATTCTTTAAACATATAATTCTAGAATATAAGATAGATAAGGTAAATAAAAATGCACAACATGCTAAATAAATCACTTCATCATGTCATATAAACAAGACAGTAAAAGAATTACCTAAAGATGTAGCTAGAATAACATAAATGGAATATAATAGGCATTAAAATAAATAATAAAAATAATGGAATGGAATTCAAGACACATGATTAAAAATGTTTCCATCATACAAATGAAACAACATTGCATGGCATATGCATTACATGTTAATTTCCATGTGCCGTTAATGATGCATGTAATACTTTATTATTACCATACCAAGAAAAGATAAAACAAAAAAAATTCCTTAAATCAATAGGATATTAATTTTACACCATTCACTCAAATATAAATCATATCAACTTTAATAACAAACAACATGAAACTAAATCCCATCATATTCCACATGAACTTTTTCTAATGGGTTGGGTGATCAGTCCCAGACAGAGTTACTTACCATGTGCCAACACACTCTTAGTCTCATGTATAATATCCCAAAAATATTTAAAAATTTTAAAACCACTATTATTCCAATTTTTAACATCCTTCACCAACTATCCTCTAAGATTATATCCATACTATTGGGTCACAATCTCTCAAGAGTGCCTCCTCATACAACAGTGGTGGAAAACTAGCTGCGAGCATCTAAGGTGGTGGTAATAGGAAGACTATATAATTATAACAAGAGTAGAGAATTAATATAAATAGAACTAAATAATAAGGAATAATAGAAGATATAAATAGTGAAAAAATAGAGAAATGGAATAATAATAATCACTGAATAAACAAGGATATACAATGCTAGAAAACAAATACAACATGAATTACCTAATGATGATGCATAAAAAAAATTGAAAAAATAAATGAAGCTCCAAGAACCATTATATATCAAGAAAGAAATGAAAAGTAAATCCATAAGGGAGATCCCCATGATAATCCCAAGATCTAGCATGGTCCTGCACTCCTAACTCCTAGAAACAAGATAAAAATAATAAACAATCAAGAAATGTCCTTCAAATATAATGTATACTCACATTATCTAGTATAATGGTATCCTAAGCAAGGTGTGAGATATAATCCTCAAAAGATCACATCCATTTTTTGTATGATAGAATCCATCATGTGAATAATAAGTGATGTAGTGTTCATATATAACCAGAATTACTATAAGCAATATTGAATCTATAAATAATAACTAGTTGGATCTGGCTTAAAAATAACACTTGGCGAAATCAACCGACTTTAACACTGTCAAATTGAAATGTATGACCACCAACTATATATATAATAATATATATATATATATTGTTTTTTTATTTATTAAATCCTCCTATATGAACTATTAACATGTCGATATCTAATGTCCATATACCTAGAATACTATGTACTGGCTAGACCTTGGAGTAATTAAGACATACCTAAATAGCCTAAATGGGCCTAAAATCACAAGCAATATAGTAAATTCCCTACATCCCAATAGGTTTAGGTATTCCATGAAACAATACTCCCAAAGGAGAATGAGCCTCCATGAAAAAACTATATTCATGGAACATGGTTGGTAAAGAACATATCACATATAGTATCCCTATTGCGAGACATCATTCTCAACACCTGGTATATTAGAGCATGATACCACCATGCTCAATAGAACCCTTTCCCTCATTCCACACCCTATGTATAAGGTGATATGACAATTATAAAAACCAGGATTGGTTCAATAGCTCTCATCCATTACATATATCAAGAATATATAAGTGCATCATCATATTTATAACGTAGTCCATGAGGTAGTCCATCTCATGAATTTAATTTATATAACCCATTATAATACCGGTAATCAAAAATTTTACAATTACTGCAATTCTTTATTAGTTAATTATTGTCAGTGGCATAGGAGTACCACCCTATTCATTTTTTGTTTAAATTAAATCATTTAATACAACAACAAAATGAAATCTACCACGGGGAATTCAATTCAATATAATAGTGTCATATCATTTTAAACATTCAAGGAATACTCTCCATGATGATCAAACTATTTAAATAACTAAATGTCATTTGATTTAACAATACATGAAAATTTAATTACAAAACTCAAAAGAGACACATAGAATGTGCAATTTTCATTTATGCAACTAACAACATGGGTAATTCAATTTAAAGTTCAGGCCAATTCCTACACATGGAAGGTAAATCATTCCCATTAAATATTTATATAAGAATAGAAATCCATTTTGTAACCTCCATAAAGGAAATTCCTCAAACATTTAAATATCCAAACAATGAACTCAAATAATTTATCGAAGATAATTACAAACTACTAATCATTACATTGTCATTTTGAAAAAGTGGCACCTCGTTCGATGGGTTTTATGATAAAACTGTTAATGTTTTATAAAAAATCATAAGATATTACTAAGTATCCAATTTTGGATTATAAACATAACAAACCAATGGTGCATTAAGATTTAAACTATCCATAATGGAAAAACAAAATACATGGTTCAACATTTCAGTTTGATGGTTCCACTATCATTTTATCAAATTCTTGCACATGTCGATTCTTTAAATAAAATAAGATGATCACAAAGAAGTTGTTCCATATATTTTATTGATTTAATAAATAGGGTAACTTTGACTTAGCACTCCCAAGGTGTGACTATAAATGATATCTACAACCTCTATATAAATAAAAAATGATTCATAGGTATGTATAAATGTGCATGGATCAATTTTATATGAACAACTGAATTTAAATGAATAGTGTTTCATTGACCGGTGTGCGATAAAATATATGTATATATAAAATGACAGAAAATTAAAGAAGGAATCATAGACCACATACCTTGTAATTATAATGACATAATCTTCCAATATCTATGTTTGATTTGATCTATTTTGGATAAAATATAAGAAATATAAAATTTCCTTTGAAAATAGGGGAAAAAATCTCACACAAAAATAACTATGTAGATTTAATGAAGAATGTAACGCCCCGACCCCAGCTACCCAGAGTTGGTGCATTACTTCGTAACATTGGCATGATCACAAAAGATCATGTCTCGAAAGACCGATTAGTTTAGTAGCCTTGGAAACACTAGATACATTCGTAAACATTACATTACATCATAAAGTGAAAAACCACAATAACAAAGTCTCCATAGTCCACACTCATATCCTCTTCTGATAATCCCTGCAGGTCATTCATAAAATACTTCTTCACATCCTGGAAAATATTAAAACATTGAAAGGGGTGAGCTCAGACGCTCAGTAAGGATAACAATATTGCGGAAGCTTTCATAAATAATCATTAACATTTAAGGCAATGTGTAACTAAAACAAAAGCCTTTTAAACTTGAACTTCAACATAATATGGCAAAAGTAAAATGAGATAATGCCATTTACTTCTTCACATGGATATTCTACTGGTCGAATAATCACATGCAATATCAATAACCAATTTCATAATGATGGAATGCATAATTCCAGACTATCATAACCACGTAGTCAAGGCCTTGTTCCAAGACCACAAATAAGATTTTTTCAAGGCCTCGTGAAAAGACACTAGTTTGTCTCATGAGACCTGCCGATGCATCGAGGAGCTATAGCGGGCTCCACCCGTCACTTATTAAGTCCAATGCATTCCTCATATGAATAGGTTTAAACATATCATAAACCATAACATAATCGTATCACATAAAACATGCATAAAGGAAACATAACATTTCTACATTTCAATCACAAGATATCAATACAACACATTGATATAATAAAAATGCTTTCAAAACCATTTTCAATACCAAAATAAAAGAAAGTTAAAACTTTGTATTTATTTTTCATTAAAAAAATGATTGCTTGTAGAGGAAGCCGAAACTCAAATAATGGTCACGGCGGCGGAGAAGTCATTGTCGCCGCATAAGTACAGAAAGAAAAACATTCCCTTTTTTTCGTTTAGTAAAACGCTTTGTATAAAAAAGATTCCTTTTGAATAAACGTAAAAGTCAAAGGGGTTTATACACCTTATAAAAGAAAGTTGTGTATAAAACCAAATATGCCTCAATGAAAGGGGATTGAGACGGAGTCCTTAAAAAGATCATTTTTAAAATAAAATAGATATATTATGTGTATTCACTATAGGTACACATAAAGAATATAAAATAAGACATAATAATATCATGACATAATTTGAAAGTAGGAGATTAACCCAAAGAATGGATGTTGGGTTAAGAAATTCCCTTACCTTGTGTCCGACTTGACTCAACCGTTCTTTAACCTCCTGAATAATAAACTAGAGTTAATATCTACCTTATTAAGAACCATTTTAAATTTCATTATCCTTTTTATATCACTTATTACAATGTTATGAACATTATGTAATTATTTAAGTTAATAACGGTCATTTTGTCGATCTTTGGTAACTTGAGTCAACAATAAACTTATTATAATTACAATTTGTTCATGTGGTGAAATATCCATTATATCCATAATTATATTCATGATGTAGATATCACATATATCATATATATCCAGTATATACATTCATTCATAATATTACGTAACATTTAGAGGTAAGAAATGAAATGCACCGTTCATGGAGACGGTAAGCCGTACGTACGCATGAACGCTACTTTCATTTCTATTTCCTATTTAATGTAATGAAATCATAATTATATAAAGTTATAATATAGTTCCCGTATAATATCATATATAATATCATTTACTCCATCCTTTATACATCCCACATATGGCATTAACGATTCACATCACTTTGAGGGGGCGGTAGTCCGCACTTCCTAAAATGAAATTATCGCGTTTTACCCATAATGGAAATCATAAAGTATGCCATAAATGAGAAATACAGAAGCATAAGTAAAACATAAACATATTATATATCATATATAAAAATAGTTACATCTTAATGGCCACCTTTTAAAGGTGTTATATGAGTGTTGAACAATCATCGTTTCGTGAGGCAGAAATTCGCCATCCACAGAAACCGTATGTTTTTTAGCCATTAGATGTAGGTGTGTGTAAGTGTAGCTCGAATCCTTCTTATAACAACATCCTAGTATATTGATGATACTGGTGTTGTTACAAAAGAAATGAATAAAAAGTGTTTAGGGGGTTGGAGAAGAAAAATAAAACAAAACAACATTAGAGAAGACATTACCTCAAAATCGGGTAACTCTTTTTGATTTGAGCCAAAGGCTTCCGTGGGAAGAGTTCTTCCCAAAGTGAGGCTTCTAGGAGTAAGAGGGGGAAGTTGGGAGAGTATTTGGGCAGAGTTTGGCCGAGCCAAATGGCTTGATGGTGTGAATAATGTGGGAGAGGTGGGGGCCTTTTATAAGTGGAGAGGAGGGTCACTTTTGGAAAGATTGAAATGTTAAATTATTACACAATGCTTTTCGGATTCTAAAGGTCCCACACTTATATAATTATATTCTTAGGTGATAAGGGTTCGAACTCTCCTCATCCAATTGGCTTTGGACAAGTGTAAGCCTTGGATTTTGCATTATCTTCCCATTTTATTTAAATTGTTAAATAATGAGGTCATCGCTGCATCATCATGATGTCATAAATAATTTAATTTATTTAATGTCTAAAAATTATAAAAAAAATACTATGATGTAGGAAATCTTTTTAGATTTCTAATGGATATTTATAATCAAAATTTTGACTTGTGTAACCCCACTTAAAAACTGTTTTAATAAAATAACTCATGTTTGTGTCAATTTAATTTTAACATTAAATAAATATATATTAATGTCATTTTCCAACTAAAGTGGATCCATGGGGTCCCCAAGTTGACCCATGGGTTTTCTTGGTCGGCCATGACTCATACAATAGGAGTAGGACAAGTTTCATGCTCATCTCATATTATTAAAACATTATTTGTACCTTAAACTACACTAATTACCTCTAATCGCGATTAAGAACTTAAAAGTTACTATTCACCAAAAATTATTTTAATCTCATTGAACCAAATTTTACTTCTTAATGACAACCATGTATGTCGGATTTTTGAAAATCAAATCACAGAAGTGGTAATATTTCATTTAAACGAAAAATCAGTTATTTAACTACCACTTAGTGGTTTCACTATTCATCAAAAATTGAAGTTTTTCAGAACAAGGCCAAAATTTTACCCTAATCTATAATTGATATTCCGAATTCAAAAATGATGTCTATTTTAAAAAATTCCAAACATATAAGTTGCATTAATTAATTTTATAATTAATTCCCGCTGTCACAAAAAATAGCGTGTTTTAAGAAACAATTTATATCAAAAGATTGGCAATTGTTTATATCCAATTTCAATGTTAAATTAATTGTAATGACCACCATTGGATAAAATGGTAAAAATATATTCTAATTATACTTTAAAACCACTAAATAGTATAATTTATCACAATAAATTATTTTGATTAAAAAAGTTGTTTTAAGTAATTTTCACTATTCATAAAAAATTGGAAGTTCTCAGAAAATTCCAAAAATTTAACTTTGGATAATTTCGATATTACGAATATAAAAATGAAGTCCATTTTGAAATATAAAATTTCTATAATTTTAAAAAGTGGTTATTACTATTCATAATGGCTACTTTGATTAGTTACAGTGTGTTAGAACTCGATGTTGCGCCCAATGCAAGCTATTACATTATTGAATTAGAAGCATATCATGGAAGATCGGGGTGTTACATTCTCCCCTCCTTCAATAAATTGCGTCCTCGCAATTTCAAATTTTTCTTTGAAAATAAAAGGTTGAAAAGAGAAAATACCTTTGAGGAAAACCCACATCGGAAATAAGATTAATAAAATTTTTCCTTAATAAGAGGGAAAGGGAAATGAAAACGTCACCACCCAATTATGATCTTGATTAGGAGAACATTGGTGGCAATTAGAGACATATAATTGGAGGAAAAACGTAAATATTTGTAGGGAGTGATTGAGGTCATCAATCACAGTCAACTGTCAAATTGAGGGCCTCAAAACCTTCAATCTATGTTGATTTAAAATATCATCAGTTCAACAAGACATAAGGTATTAGGATAATACAATTTTTTGTTTTAATATCCCTTTACTAACGTTTAAGAATTAATTTATTCATTGAATAAGAGATAGGTATATATATATTTATGCTTGACAAATAGAGTTTCAACCTTCAACTCATCTTTCACTCAAAAAAGATAATAGAACTCAAAAATATTATACTTATCCTAATTGTAAAATGTTCCAAATATTAACACATACCATTTAGATTAGTAAAATTATTTTGTAATAACCAGGGACTTCACGTAGTCCAGTGGTAGGCGATTAATCCCAATCGCACTATGGTTGTGGGTTCGATTCCCACAGCTTTGTCCGACGCGATGGGTTGTCACTCGGTCTGTGTGTTGTCCTTTTTATAAATATCCAAAAATAACCTTAACAATAGTATCCAATGTAAAATATAATCCATTAAAACCTTTATAGTTATCCAAAATTCTTCTGTCCAACTCACTGTCCAGATTTTATGAGGAAGGTAAACATAATGAAGCTCTTTTTTTCTGCGTAACAACATGTGAACAACTTCATCATGTATTCTTTTAAAACACTACAACATACTGAATTACCATAAATCCTTTTTGATTACATTCATGATCCATTATTCCTTATATAAAACTATATATACTCCTTCTATCCAAAAATGTATACAAATCATTAATCAGTTTCAAGGATGTTAAGAATATCCAACATAATTTATCTGAATCAATCATGTCTTATTCCAAAATCACTATCTCGGTATCAGAACCATATTATGGTTTATCTTTCTCTCAACCATATATTTTCCGAAAATTTAACCTACTGTGGAGTCACTTTTCTTGGTTCCACACAATCTCAAGTCCTATATGAAATAGTACTGCAGTACAATCCTTATATACTCCATAATTATTATAACCAGTACATCATTGATACAACACTCAAATTACAAAATTCTTTAATAACAACATAAGAACTCTAATCATTCCTCCTCATCTGTGGTAGTATCATAACTTGATTATTATCCAATAACATCATTTGGGGCATACTCTGATGATTTGAACATTGGTTTGCGTAGTGTCCCCACTCCTTGCAGATGAAGCATTGTACATTTGAAACCTTTTTCTTACCCTTGCAGTCACGCACTTGGTGTCCTTTTTCTCCACACTTATAACAAACTCCCATTCCCTTCAGGAAAATTCCAAGGTGTTTCTTCCCACAGTTATCACATATTGGAAAATTTGTCTTTTCCCTCGTCCCTTTATCCATCATTCTCTCTTCCATCCTTTTCTTCTCTTTCTTCCCTTCAAATCCATAAGACTCATAGAATTCTCTAATTATCTTATTAACATATGATACTATTTCTTCATATGTTGATAACACATGGGAGAATACTTCCCTTCTAAATGTTGGCTTAATACCATGAAAGATATGATCCTTCTTACTCTTTGGATCATACGTATTGATGGAGTTCACATTCCATCTATTGGGCTCCATTTCTATACAATGCCATAAACTAGATTAGTTTATGAATCAAAATACATAATTCCATACTTATAAAATACTTAACATAAATTGAACTATTTATGGATATAATCCATAATCATTAAAAGGTTTTCTTTGAGGAAGTATATACTCATAACCGTTCATAGTGGTTTGTAAAGAAAACGAGAATTATCCTAAGCATATCCCCCGGGAGTGTCGTAACCAAGAGTACAGCAAGGCCCATTGTCGTGCACCAGTTCCCGTTCGAGTCTAGCTCAAAGCGGTGTTTTTGGGTTTTACCCCTAGGTACATCTGTGCCAGAGCCGCCTCTACCTGCTCGTATCCAGACATGGATGTATTGCTCGGAAAACTCACAAAATCTCTACAATAACAAATTTCTAGGAAGTTATTCTATACTAATCCTCAAAGTCTATCTTTGGGCTATGTGCTCTAATCAGAGTTTATCTAAATCTATCTTCCAAGGTTAGTACTAAACTGCCTTTGATACCAACTATAACGCCCCGACCCCAGCTACCCAGAGTCGGTGCATTACTTCGTAACATTGGCATGATCACAAAAGATCAAGTCTCGAAAGACAGATTAGTTTAGTAGCCTTGGAAACACTAGATACATTCGTAAACATTACATTACATCATAAAGTGAAAAACCACAATAACAAAGTCTCCATAGTCCACACTCATATCCTCTTCTGACAATCCCTACATGTCATTCATAAAATACTTCTTCACATCCTGGAAAATATTAAAACATTGAAAGGGGTGATCTCAGATGCTCAGTAAGGATAACAATATTGTGGAAGCTTTCATAAATAATCATTAACATTTAATGCAATGTATAACTAAAACAAAAGCCTTTTAAACTTGAACTTCAACATAATATGGAAAAAGTAAAATGAGATAATTCCATTTACTTCTTCAAATGGATATTATACTGGTCGAATAATCACATGCAATATCAATAACAACTTTCATAATGATGGAATGCATAATGCCAGACTATCATAACCATGTAGTCAAGGCCTCGTGCCAAGACCACAAATATGATTTTATCAAGGCCACGTGCCAAGACACTAGTTTGTCTCATGAGACCTGCCGATGCATCGAGGAGCTATAGCGGGCTCCACCCGTCACTTATTAAGTCCAATGCATTCCTCATATGAATAGGTTTAAACATATCATAAACCATAACATAATCGTATCACATAAAACATGAATAAAGGAAATATAACATTTCCACATTTCAATCACAAGATATCAATACAACACATTGATATAATAAAAATGCTTTCAAAACCATTTTCAATACCAAAATAAAAGAAAGTTAAAACTTTGTATTTATTTTTCATTAAAAAAATGATGGCTTGTAGAGGAAGCCGAAACTCAAATAATGGTCACGGCGGCGGAGAATTCATTGTCGCCGCATAAGTACATAAAGAAAAACAGTCCCTTTTTGTCATTTAGTAAAATGCTTTGTATAAAAAAGATTCCTTTTGAATAAACGTAAAAGTCAAAGGGGTTTATACACCGTATAAAAGAAAGTTGTGTATAAAACCAAATATGCCTCAATGAAAGGGGATTGAGACGGAGACCTTAAAAAGATCATTTTTAAAATAAAATAGATATATTATGTGTATTGACTATAGGTACACATAAAGAATACAAAATAATACATAATAATATCATGACATAATTTGAAAGTAAGAGATTAACCCAAAGAATGGATGTTGGGTTAAGAAATTCTCTTACCTTGTGTCCGACTTGACTCAACCGTTCTTTAAACTCCTGAATAATAAACTAGAGTTAATATATACCTTATTAAGAACCATTTTAAATTTCATTATCCTTTTTATATCACTTATTACAATGTTATGAACATTATTTAATTATTTATGTTCATAACGGTCGTTTTGTCGATCTTTGGTAACTTGATTCAACAATAAACTTATTATAATTACAAGTTGTTCATGTGGTGAAATATCCATTATATCCAGAATTATATTCATGATGTAGATATCATATATATCATATATATCCAGTATAGACATTCATTCATAATATTACGTAACATTTAGAGGTAAGAAATGAAATGCACCGTTCATGGAGACGGTAAGTCGTACGTACGCATGAACGCTACTTTCATTTCTATTTCGTATTTAATGTAATGAAATCATAATTATATAAAGTTATAATATAGTTCCAGTATAATATCATATATAATATCATTTACTCCATCCTTTATACATCCCACATATGGCATTAACGATTCACATCACTTTGAGGGGGTGGTAGTCCGCACTTCCTAAAATGAAATTATCTCGTTTTACCCATAATGGAAATCATAAAGTATGCCATAAATGAGAAATACAGAAGCATAAGTAAAACATAAACATATTATATATCATATATAAAAATAGTTACATCTTAATGTCCACATTTTAAAGGTGTTATATGAGTGTTGAACAATCATCATTTCGTGAGGCAGAAATTCACCATCCACAGAAACCGTATATTCTTTAACCATTAGATGTAGGTGTGTGTAAGTGTAGCTCGAATCCTTCTTATAACAACATCCTAGTATATTGAGGATACTGGTTTTGTTACAAAAGAAATGAATAAAAAGATTTTAGGGTGTTGGAGAAGAAAAATAAAACAAAACAACATTAGAGAAGACATTACCTCAAAATCGGGTAACTCTTTTTGATTTGAGCCAAAGGCTTCCTTGGGAAGAGTTCTTCCCAAATTGAGGCTTCTAGGAGTAATAGGGGAAATTTGGGAGAGTATTTGGGCAGAGGTTGGCCAAGCCAAATGGCTTGATGGTGTGAATAATGTGGGAGAGGTGGGGGCCTTTTATAAGTGGAGAGGAGGGGCACTTTTGGAAAGATTGAAATGTTAAATTATTACACAATGATTTTCGGATTCTAAAGGTCCCACACTTATATAATTAGAGGATAAGGTGATAAGGGTTCGAAATCCCCTCATCCAATTGGCTTTGGACAAGTGTAAGCCTTGGATTTTGCATTATCTTCCCATTTTATTTAAATCTTTAAATAATGAGGTCATCGCTGCATCATCATGATGTCATAAATAATTTAATTTATTTAATGTCTAAAAATTATAAAAAAATACTATGATGTAGGAAAGCTTTTTAGATTTCTAATGAATATTTATAATCAAATTTTGACTTGTGTAACCCCACTTAAAAACTGTTTTAATAAAATAACTCATGTTTGTGTCAATTTAATTTTAACATTAAATAAATATATATTAATGTCATTTTCCAACTAAAGTGGCTCCATGGGGTCCCCAAGTTGACCCATGGGTTGTCTTGGTCGGCCATGACTCATCCAATAGGAGTAGGACAAGTTTCATGCTCATCTCATATTATTAAAACATTATTTGTACCTTAAACTACACTAATTACCTCTAATCGCGATTAAGAACTTAAAAGTTACTATTCACCAAAAATTATTTTAATCTCATTGAACCACATTTTACTTCTTAATGACAACCATGTATGTCGGATTTTTGAAAATCAAATCACAGAAGTGGTAATATTTCATTTAAACGAAAAATCTGTTATTTAACTACCACTTAGTGGTTTCACTATTCATCAAAAATTGAAGTTTTTCAGAACAACGCCAAAATTTCACCCTAAGCTATAATTGATATTCCGAATTCAAAAATGATGTCTATTTTACAAAATTCTAAACATATAAGTTGCATTAATTAATTTTATAATTAATTCCCGCTGTCACAAAAAATAGCGTGTTTTAAGAAACAATTTATATCAAAAGATTGGCAATTGTTTATATCCAATTTCAATGTTAAATTAATTGTAATGACCACCATTGGATAAAATGGTAAAAATATATTCTAATTATACTTTAAAAACACTAAATAGTATAATTTATCACTATAAATTATTTTTATTAAAAAAGTTGTTTTAAGTAATTTTCACTATTCATAAAAAATTGGAAGTTCTCAGAAAATTACAAAAAATTCAACTTTGGATAATTTCGATATTACGAATACAAAAATGAAGTCCATTTTGAAATATAAAATTTCTATAATTTTAAAAAGTGGTTATTACTATTCATAATGGCTACTTTGATTAGTTACAGTGTGTTAGAACTCGATGTTGCGCACAATGCAAGCTATTACATTATTGAATTAGAAGCGTATCATGGAAGCTCGGGGTGTTACAAAGAACATGAAGTATATTATAACGTATCATAGATATTTCCAATTTATATTCATAGATACTGTTGATTCATTATTCAAACCATAGATCCATGTAATATATACATCCCTAGATTATAAATACAGAGGATAAACCCACCAAGGAGAGGAGGCTACCAAGGGTTCTAGGGGGAGAAGAAAGGAAGAAATGAAAACATAAAAGAATTAATGGAATTTTGGTCATTTTACCCCTAATAATTGGGTTTCAGGGTATGCTCCCACTGTTTGGTAAAATCGTTTAGAACCCATTTAATAAGAAATCACCTCGAATGGTTTTACCCACACGGTGACCCTAACCCTGTTCCAACTCTTCGATGAATTGATCAAGGATATACCTTAGTTGTACTAACTGTGTGAAAAACGTTCATGGTTTTGGTAAATCATATGTTTACTATTTGGTGGAGTTTTTTCTCCATTGATGCATCCACACTATTTACTATTTCGGGTCCGCACTGTGTCATAAAAACTATACACCCTATAAAGACCCCCTATAACATGTGATTTTTTCACATTGCACTCCCAAAGCACGATGAAACACCCAAGAGACCTCTTTATCCTTTGTCAAAGTCTAAAACAATACTATTAAGTGTTACAACCATCTGAATTAAATTATAAATACGGGTTTAAAAAATTGGATTTTCTAATAAATGAAAAAATTTCAAATTTCCTTTGATTTTCATCCATCATCAATACATTGGTTGTGAAAATGTATTTTACGAGTGTAGGGATTGAATCTTATCGAAGATTTTTATGTATTATATGGGAGTAGAATTACAATCTTACATAGTTTTTGGTCTTTAGTTACATTTGATGTTATATGACCAATAAATTATATTTAATGTTATTTTATGTTGATGCCCCTCTCATTAATTGAATTTCAAATGGTGTTTGAGAGGGTATTGCGAAATGAAATACAAATATCCTATATATGAGTAAAAGTATATGTATAAGGCCGAGAGTTGTTTTTGAATGATTTTTGGTTGTTGAAAATATGATATATTTGATATAATATGAATTTAATTAAAACATATATAACTAATTTGGTTCAAACTCATGAGAAAATATTGATAATGCATCTCTAGTTTTCTTGGTGGAGTGGTTGTTGAAATGATCTTTTTTGGGAAATAAATTTACCATATGAGATCCCATAAGGACATATCATTAGATTCCATCAATTTAGTTGGCATGGGATAAAATAAATAATGAGAGATGCATAATTTCATTTAATTATGTAGTTTATGAAGTGTACATTGATGATATATATCCATAATGTCACAAGAAAACCAAGGTTTGACCTAAAAGAAAACAAATATGTCATTTGTTAATATAACATTAAGGGGATTTGTAAATGTGTGGATAGTTTATAATGGGCCTTAGTTGATTAATTCTGGTGAATTACTTCATGTGTGTGATTTCTATGAATATTATCTTTGAGAACACACCATTAATAGATTTCATTAGTGTCCATATAAAAAAAGTTTTTTTCATAGTTGTCCTACATTAATTCATTATTGGGATTCATTTGTATTAAGATAATCCTATAATTTCTTCTTACGAGGTATTCTCAATAGTTTTTCATTATGTGGATTTAGGTGTATAACCTTGTATTGGTTGCTCTATATCAAAAACATGATGTATTACCAATGTTCTGTTTGATATAATTTATAGGGAAAATGGTTCTAGAATGATATATCTTTGATATACTATTCCTTTATTCCAAATGTTTCTTTTGAAAAGATCACAATATTTCATGAATTTTATTCCATTATTTATAGGCGAAACCTTCTAAAAATACCTCACCATATAAGAATTATAAAACTCAAAGAGTATGCATATGATAAGGAATTGTGTTATGGTGTACAAATGATTGATTATCAAAAAAAATTCTAACTACCTTGTTACGACCGTAGAAAAACATGATAAATATCTTATAAACTCAAAGGAGGCCGAAGACAATGTTGTGTTTATATGGGAATGCCAACTAAAATTATTATCCATAATGGGAAATATTGAATGTGAAGTAACTATATAACTAAAAACACACTAAATGGTGGCCAATTAATCCCAGGATCTTATAACATGTTAGTACACATCCTCATGAAATTGTTTACACTGGTTTAAAACTCTATTAGATGTTTTTTTAAATGAAGCACAATTTAAAATGACTTAATATTTTTAAACTTGTATTTTTTGGGTTCAATAAGAACTAATATTCAATCACGTGAGAAATGTTATGACAAAACTATATTTGTTACTTACTATATGTTGTTTTAGATAGAGGAAATGCTTCAATAAATCCCTTGAAAATTGATTTTAATAAAAATCATGGTAATGAGATATATATATAGCCTACTCCCATGGGGATGTTCACACCATTAAATAATTATATTAAGAATTTTTTTTAGGTGATCATTATGCCTAATGAGTGAGATATCATTATAGACAATGCGTCCATACTTTTTATTCTTTATGTTTGTAAATACTTTTCTCTTCAAACTAGATAATCCTATTTGATGTGAAAAACACATTATGGAATCCATGTTTTTTTCACACTCCATTCTATGAAGCAATTTATAATCATGAAATTAAATAAAAATGGCATCGAAATGATATTATAAAAATAAATTTTAAAATAATGTTTATGATAATAACCCTTACATTTCACTTTAAAATTTATACATTGATATTGACTATAATACTTTTAGGAGTTGAATTTTCATAATATAATATCATTAGAATTCTCTATAGATAGTTTGGAAGGATATTTTGTTGAATAAAGTCTTGGTATGAACTGTTTAAATGAAAATTAATTGTTTAAGAGTGTAAAATTTATAGGTGTATGCGTAGAATTTTTTTTAAAATTATAGATTATTTAATTAATTTATACCAATATAATTTTCAATTTTTAATATTTCATATAATAATATTATTTTATTGTAATTTTGATGTATTCAATACATTTAATTACATTCAATAATATAATTTATCATTTTAATTTTCAATTCAACATTAAAAAATACAATATTGTATTATATTAGTATGAAATATAATTTAGATCATGGTAATACATTCATATAATTGTAAATTATGTTAATTGTTTTAAATTGATTTACATTACACATTGAGTCCTTTATTAATACATACTTTTAATAAAAAAATAATTAGTAATCTTAATTTCATTTTGATTTCATAAAATATTGAATATAAAAAAAATATTTTTTTCAATTGAAAAGCAGTCAACTTTTTCCTATTAAAAAAGACATTTTGAACTAATAAAATTGCACTTTAATGATAAATAAAATGTATATTTTATAAAAAACTGATTTTTATATTTTTTATATTTAAAAAAATATATCATAATTAATTTTATTTAGAACACATAATACATATATTATAATAAATTTACAATTTTATAAGCTGTGAGTTATATAATTTTATAAATCATTCTGTAATATTCTAATAATTATTTTTTCCATTTATATTGATTGTAAATATTATAATTATCTATCTTAGTATTACTAGTGGACTTTTATTATTCATATGATTATATAATATGTATTATTATCCCATATAGGTTGCAGACCCTAAGAGTGGTGGTGAAACATAGTATGATAGATTAAAACAAATTCCCCATTAGATGATGTTCCATATTTAAAAAAAACTCTTATATCTCCTTATCATGGAAATGTATGAATAATCATTTTATAATAGAAAATACATAACCATTTTACTTGATTCACCATCATTGTGCTATATCTAAGTTGCACATGATGATAATGTGAAAAATACGATATCCAATGAAGCTCACTGCCAAAAATATTTTTTGGGATAGATCACTTCTATGAATAGGCTCACAGTATTTACAAGTATTATATTCATCTCAATACATTCCCAAGGGTCACTCCCTATGTCTCTTTCATTATCTCCCTGTTAAGGGAAAGGGTCATCATATTCTACTTCCTTTTCTCACAACTCTTTGAAGAGATTTGTCAATAATTTATTGATATGAAGGCCCATTGATTATCACAAATAAATTAATCATCAGTTTTAGATAAATGTTTTGTTAAATTCCAAAATCCATACAATTTATTAATCTCACATTACCATAGATCTACTGGGAGATTAATTTTAGAATACATTCACGATGCTTACTATATTCATGAATGACACTTCATTCATGATGCTCACATACTTCGTGTAGAAATGACCTTTCATGAAGATTCCATATTTCATGAAGCATAACAATCCTTCCCAAAAATAATAACATTCATTTTAATTTGTATATCACACATAATCTGCATTACATTAATAATTATCACAATTTTTAGTTGTCTTTTACTACCTTGGTGAACCACCTTCATTCAAGATAATTTTATAAAGACATCATTTGCAAAAACCCTTCACAAATCCGGTGCCATGATATATTTGTTAATTCTTGATTCTTTTCTAGAGGGGTAAGGGCCTATTTATAGTCATTTCCATTGATTCCAGAAGCTTCCATCAACGTCATTACAATTTCACAGTACTCCCACATTTCATTCCCTTTATGTATTGTTATTTTTGTGTGTGAAAATTATTAGAGATCATGATTAATAGGAATTTAAAATTTTTGTTGGTTAATTTATGTGAATTCATTATCCCATTTTAGTACATTCAATTATATGTTTTATAATTATACATCACATGTAATTTTTTATATTAATAAAATTAAAATTATGTTTTTTACATTATGAGGTTACTTTGAAATATTTATAATAGTATTTCAAACATAGAACAAAAATTACCTAATAAACATGTATTTTTTATGACTAAAAAAAGTTATTGGAAATGTCTATATTTTCATATAATTAAATACTAATGATGGTAAATTATTTTAAGAGTTTAAAATTTATAAAATGGTTAAAATGTAAAATAAAATTCACTAAATTTGTTAGATTATAAATTCTACCTATTTATAGAAATTGTTTCATTGAAATATCAATCATTAATAAGCTATTATTAGGGACATAACTAATTTTGATGATCCATGATGAAAACCCAAACTGTTTTAATTTACACTAATTATTATAAAGTTATAATATGAATCATTAAAAATTAATGGAATATTTTAGTCTTATGATTACATAGTAGTTATACATAGAATATTAATAATTTTAAAATGGGTTTTTAGCAGGATTTATAATTGAGAATCTAGAATCTTAATTACATAGAAAACAAAAACCACATTTTTTAAACAAATTATTACCATCTAGTGCTAAATATAAATAATTTGGTATATACCACTATAATTATAACTATTCACAAGGTCAAAATTTTATTTTCATTTGGATATAATTATATAATGTACCATTACACGATATTATGACATAAAATATAATTTTAACATTTATTATATACAAATAATAAATTGGTTCCAATATTTTAAACACCAACCATAACCTAGGAAGTTTTTAAAAAATAATAACAGAGTTCTCCTAAATTCTTTTTAAGAGGTAAAAATAAAAAATGTGGTATAAAGTAATTTTTAGGTAACTATACAAGGTATGATGCATCATCTTCAGTGAAATGTTATAATTATTTGATTATGATCATGAAATAAAAATTATGTCATAATTATACCAGAATTACTTATCATAGAATATGATCTAGAAAATAATCATTCTTAAAGGATCCCAGATAAAAAACAGATAACTCGAATAGTATACACAATGATCAAGTTAGACGCTTAGAACCATCCCTATTTGTATCCCTTTTATCATAGCATTGGAATGTGGAACATAAATTGGCACATAATATATAATTTATTCTAAATTATGCAGTAAATAACATCATTATTGTTGTACCCTGAGATATTTTTGAAATATATATTTTTTATTTAGTTTAATCTTTTTGATAATATTCTTTTCATGATACAGTAAATATATATCTTTTTATTTAAAATAACTAATCTTGGATTTGAAAATATGGAACACCAACATAAGAATACAGTATATGTGACACATAGATTAACATTTGGGACACGCATCACTATGTTGGGTTTATGTTATCCCCAATGATGAGTTCCTTCGACTTTTTTCATTACACACAATGATAAGTTTTTCTGAACTACAATATTATATCAATAATATTATAAAAGTATTATTATAGCTTCCACCTAGATTAGGGAGTGTATGTTTTGAATAAAATTTATTAAAATATAAAAATATGATTTATACAAGTATATAAAATTGATATATTGGTTATCAATTTGTAGCATTTATTGATTGATCTATTTAAAAATAATGAAATTACTTCTCCTAGAAGACTATTATTCATTTTACAAACAATTATTTATGAGAATATATTAAAAAAAATCAATTTTGGTTAATTTTTTCAATTAAATTTATATATTATATATTCAATCAATATTTTTGATACTGATCCAATATATTTGATTGTTATATGAAAAGAAAAAGTCCTATTTTATATATAAAAAGTTGTATTTATATAAATTGTATTTATAGAAACATTTAATGATGGAACAATTTTAATTATGATCTCTAGACATTTGTAATTTTTATTTTGAAAACTAATGTTCATTTTTGAAATAATAATATCAAAAAAAAAAATTAGTCAATTTTTATTTTTATTTTTTGAGGTTTTATACTTTTTTTATGATTCATGAAAAATATTAAATTTTAATTCAAAATTTGTTTTTGATTGAATTTATTTAAATTGATAAATCAGATTTTAAATTTTTTTAAAATGAAACTATATCACTTTCAAAATATTTAATCCAATTTAGGTCATTTTAAACAATTTACCCTTGATGTTGAATTTAAATACATTTCTTACATTTTAGAATTTTCGCTTAAAAACCATTTGTCTCATCCCTTCCACGAGATTAAATATAAATTAATTTCTAAAAATTATATGTATGGATTTTGAAAAAATGGATTATATTATTGGAATAAAAAAATATATCAAATTGAACTTATTTTTTTAACAAATGATATTAGTGAATGCAATTAAAATTAATTACATCGATTAGAAGAAAAATTAGCGTCACAATCGACCAAGCATTATAAATAATGACCAAAATGACCTAAAAACCAATCTAAAACCATTTTGATATTCATATTCCATCCAAATAAATACTTATCATTGATTTTGGATCTTTTTGAGCCACATGACATGGGAAAAACATTATTGAAACTATCATTTCAAATATTTACAAGAAGGCCACTCCTTCTCTTCTATAAAAAGGCACTCACTATCCCAATTAGTGACACCTATCAAGACCACATGAATAGAATAAATATGAAACTATATCCTCTGAACATCCATATATTCATAATATGACAATCTTTATAGAAATAAATCCATCAAAGAATCCCATTGATGGAATCCAAAAAGAGTTACCCATCAAATTTGTAACATCCTTCTACCAGATATTTTTTTTATATACATTCTCCACCCATAAACTCTTACTATTAGATTCTTATATAAAAACCAAAGTGTAAGATATTCGTTTTTTTGGAAAGGTATGATTTCGTTATATTTTGGTTTAATCCCTTGTTTCGGGCTTCAAGGGATGTCTTCTGAAAGTATGAGAGGCCTTGAGGGTGTTTCGAGGGTCGGGGCATGAAAAAAAGGGAAACTGGGAAAGACAAGCCTGGGCGCACAGCCTGCTCAAGGCCAGGCCAAATCATGTGGCCTGCCTAGGTAAACTATGCAGCCCTCCTCCTCGAGACAGTAGCATGCATACGGTTTGCGCACAGTTTTTAAAACTGTGCGGAAAAACTATGCGGCCTCTTAATGTTGGGAAAATTTACCAAATTGTCACTCTGGGATTTTAAGAACCCACTCAGGTTTTCCTCTCATTTCCTCCCTCTCCACCCTATTAGTTAACCAAATCTCTCAAGAGATCCAATAGATCGTTCTCTCTCGTTTCTATGGAGTTTTTGGTGCCGCTGGTTGCGGATCGAACCTCCAGGTAAGGAAAATCCCATCATTGCTTCTCTTTTTTGTTTTGGGTTTGTATCTTTCCTCCCTCTTATTCTGAAGAGCTAAAACCCTATATTTTGGGTGAGTTTTAGGTTGAAGCTCCAATGGTTGGTCAGATCAAGGTCTAAGGACACGATTGAGTGTGAGTTAAACTGCGTTTTCAAGTTTAGTGGTCTACAAATTATATCCCATGGTTAATTGTGTATTTGTGCATTTTTAGTTGTGTTCTTGTTTCCCCTTGGTTATGTTTCGAATAACCTTGGCATATATGGTAATAATGGTGTGTGAAATGGAAAATGGGAACCATCACGATCCCCGTGGGATGTGTTGGGACTGACTTGACCTAATTTGGGGCCATCCATGGGATACACCGGCTTTCCCAGACATAGGGATTGTTATTAAACAAGTGCCCTTGTTGTAATAATTGGTATATCCCTTGATGAATATGTTGTCATGATTGGATGAACATTGAATAGAAGTTAGGTGATGCACCTAGACTTTGAAATAACATAAATGTTATTTGAAATGGTTTGAATGGTTGATGCATGGGAATGATGAACGGGTTAAATGGGTTAATGTGTAAACGGATTAAAGACAATAATGGGATGGATTATGGGTCTAGTTTTGAATTCTTATTGAGATAGGAATAACATATAGGAATTGGTAAAATCTTTAAATTATGTGAAATGATAATTTGTTAATGGGTTAAGGTATGATGTGGATTTCCATGTGGGTTGTGGTGAATAGTGTTTTCAGAAGGGCAATGGTTTGGATGGTTGATGGTTACATATATATATAAGCATGTGCACATGGATTGGTAGGGTGAGGTATGACTTGTGGATCTACACCCATGGGTCGAGCGAAGACTGAGGTTCTAAAATGCACCATAAATGCACGGGTTAGGAATGGGGACTGATGCACTTTTCTCCTAACGGTTTCATCCACCCGAAATGATGCTTCGAGGTTTGGTAATGGTTACTATGAAGGGGTTCATCCTAGTGAGATAGGATAACCAGTTTTTTACCCTCTTGCATTTGATTTTTGGCCCAAGACCATGTAACATAGTGTATGTGATTATCCCATTGAAATGTGATTAGACGGTAAGTTATGATAATCGGTGTGAATTAATGGTATTGGAAGTGGATGTGGCATTGAATCTGAACTAGTTAATGGAATATTAAATAATTACTTGGAAATTATCATTCATATTCCTTTTGCATGAATTACCTGTTCATACTATATATTTTTTTGACACCATTGGTGGTGGCGTACTGAATTTTACTCACACCCTACTCGGGCTTCCATTGGATACCTGAGAAGACATCATGATTGCAGGTCAGGAGAAGGGAAAGGGTCTTTTCTAGATAGTTGATCAGACATGGGTAGCACTAGGTGGAGGATCTGGACATGGATTCAGGACCATGTTGGGGATTTTGGCTGTTGTCTTTATTTTTTGCTTTTTTAACTTTTTAACTTGTAGTATGACATGAAATATTTGTTGTTAGAAATGGTTGTTATACATGTTCATTGTTTGTTGGTTATTTTTTCTGTTATTTGGTTCATTTCTGTTGTGGCTTAATCTGATAAAAATGCGGTATAGTCTCCCCACTTGACTGCATATACCCCTGCTGCTAGTCGGCAGCCGTTGGATTTTGGGGATGTGCGCTTAAGGTCTTGTAACTACCCGGCTCAGAGCACCGGTTTAGTGGCTTCCGGGTCGGGGACGTTACAAAGTGGTATAAGAGTAGGTATTTCTTCTCCTTCTGTGAGGTCTTGTTATTTGGGATTGGTACCCAAGGGTTACGATGTGTCAGGCCATGGTAATGTGCTCATGCTTTGGAGTAGCTAACCCATGTACGAGGGATAACCCAAGTCACCCTGGGTGGGAAATGTTGTTCTTGGATGTGTGTTGTTACAGTTGATGATATTTTACCATTGGGTGAGGCACATGTGATGTGATGTGTCTATTTTAGGATATTTGGGTCATGGCCCTAACGACACAAGGATTTTCATTCATGCATCATTGTAGGAACCTAGGGAGAAAGGTGACATGCATTGTGTTAGGCACATGCAAGGGGTGGGTGTGTGAGGAAGGAAAGTAGGGTGCATCGTGCATTTCTTGAAACCAATAAATAATGAGGAGAATGAAATAAAACAAGTTGGTAAATGATGTTTAATGAAAATGTGGGTTTGAAATGAAGTGGAAAATATTTTTGTAAAATATTGTGTGAGTTTGGTGGTAGTGTATGGTTTTTTATCCCATGTGGACCATGGCTCGTGGTAGGGATGGTCGGGGTGGTGGTTTTTGAGGTGTTAATATTGTTGAATTAGTATATGAAAATGGTTCTTGTAGCTAGTAAAGATATTTTGATGAAGTCGTGAATGTTTTATGGTATGCGTGCTGAATCTCATGCTTGGAAATGTAGAGAAATGCCACCAATACGTTGATTGCCAGTTGGGAAATGGGAGAATGTTGCTGAGAAAACTCTTCCAGTAGAAGAGCACAAAAATGTGGTGATCAATGAAGTTCGAGAAGACCAGTTCTAGAAGAACATGGCTCGCCTTATGTAAATGATGGATTGGGACCCAGGGCAGGTTACACCGAGTATGTTTGAGTAGAACAGGGAGTTTAAGCTGCAGCACCCTCCGACCTTTACTGGAGATGGTAATCCAGATGTGGAGGATTTCTAGTTAGAGTCCTTCCAGAAAATATTCGATCATCTGGAGACCCATGTTGAAAAGCGAGTAAAGATGGTCGTTTATATGTTGTGGAGCCTTTCAAGGTATTGGTGGGACATTCATGATCGAATCGAGCAGGTTAAAGAAATGTCATGGAAGGTTTTTCAGAAAGCGTTTCTAGAGAATTTCTACCCAGAGACTTTGAGGAAGGAGCGGGCTGCAGAGTTTATGAGCCTGACTCAGGGATCACTATCAGTGATGGACTATGCTAGTCGCTTCACTGATTTGTGTCGCATTGTCCCAGTGTTATTAGGGGATGAGGAAGAGGTAGAAAGGCGTTTCCAGGATTGGTTGAGACATGAGACCATGTATCAAGTAAATATCTTCTTCTTGAGGAGGTTTTTAGAGGTGATGGATCAACAAATCGTCTCAAAAGGGAACCTGAAGGGAGCTTTGGGTTGTGGGCTTTTCTTTCCAGCTGGGCGGACAAGTGGTGCATCTTCCAATGGTCGAAAACCTCGTTTTGAAGGTTTCCAGAAAGGTGGTCAGAAGAGAGGGTCAGCCTCTTAGAGCTGGAACTAGGTGTTCTGTTATCAGTGCAGTAGGCCAGGTCATATGCGTGGAAAGTGTCCTAAACCTCTAGTTGAGTGCATTTCATGTGGTAGGATGAGACATGTGTAGAGGTTCTGTAGGAAACCTTGGCAGGTGGGTGAGTATGATGGTGAAAAGAAGGAGACGGGTACGGGAAGGGGATATGTTTCCCCATATCTGGAAAGTAGTTGGAGTTCCATGGGCCGTACTGGTAGGGGCGGCGGACGTGTGACTCCGGGGAAAGATCACTCATGCCAGTAGGGTAGTGTAGCACAATTTACACAAGTAGAAGCCCAAGGTAGAAGTGCAGGTCAGTTTTAGGCTGTTCAGTTTGCGCCTAGTGATGGCGAGGCTGGACCATCGACTGTCCGAGGTACGATCCATGTAGCTTCTACGTTTTCTAGTGAATTATTAGACACAGGTGCAACACACTCTTTTATCTCTGCTCAACTTGTGGTAGTGTTGGGTTTACCTGTGGAGGGGGTGTGTGGAGTTATGTCAATTGACACCCCATTGGGGATGCGGGTTGAGGATATCATGCAGTGCAAGGGATGTGCCTTGGAAGTCGGTGGGTATCATTTTTTGTGGGACTTTTTCATTCTCGATATATCAGGGCTTGACCTAATTTTGGGAATGGATTTATTAGTGTTGTATTGGGCACACATAGACCGCTATCATCGTAGAGTATAGTTTAGGTCTCTTGATGGTGACGCTTATGTCCACCATGGTGAATGGGATGTTCGAGCAAGGCATATGGGGCCGTTTTGTCAATAGCTAAGTGGACTCATGTCTCAAGTGGCATGTATCATGATTGATGATGATGTGGGAGGGGAACAATCTAATTTTCCTCCCATGGTGGACCGGTTTCAGGATGTTTTTTCTAAGGACTTCTTGGGGTTACCACCCGAGAGGGATGTCGAGCTCACGATCGAGTTGCTTCCCGGAGAGGAGCCAGTTTCTATTCCGCTATACCGAATGGCACTGGAAGAACACCATGAACAAAAGGTTCAGCTTGAGGAGTTGGAGTGTACGGGGTTTATCCATCCATGTACGTCTCCTTCGGGATCTCCCGTGTTTTTTTTAAAGAAGGTCGATAAGTCATTGAGGATGTGTATAGACTATCAAAACTTGTATTAGATGATGGTAAAATATCGGTACCCTCGTCCTATAATTGATGACCTATTGGATCAATTGAATGGGGAATCAGTGTTTTCTAAGATTTATCCAAGGTCGGGTTTTCACTAGATGAGGGTGAGGTCTTAGGATGTACCGCAGACAACTTTCTGGAGTCGGTATGGGTTGTTCGAGTTTGTGGTAATGCCTTTCGGCTTGAACGATGCACTGACAGTGTTTATGGATTTGATTAATCGGATCTGTAATCCCTATCTATATTGGTTTGTGGTTGTATTTGTTGATGATATCATAGTGTACTTGAAAAATCACGATGATCATTCCCAACATCTTGACATCATCTTGGGTACTCTAAAAGATCACTGGATATACGCTAGGCTATCAAAGTGTCAATTCTGGATAGGTGAGGTGCATTTTCTGGGAAACATCATCTTGGAGGTAGGTGTGATAGAGGACCCAGAGAAAGTGCAGGCAGTTGTATCATGGAAGTATCCCATGAGTGTTTCTGATGTTCAGAGCATTCTGGGTTTGGCTGGGAATTACTGAATGTTCATTCATGATTTCTCTTGGTTGGCAGCACCACTCTTGGGCTTTACCACGAAGGGAATCTGGTTCGAGTGGTCTGATGCTTGTGATAACTCCTTACAAGGGTTGAAGAAGCGGTTGACGGATGCACCTATCTTGATGTTACCTGTGCCGGGTAAGATGCACATCATGTTTTGTGATGTGTTCGGAGTCGGACTAGGGGTTGTGTTGATGCATGATGAGTGGTTTGTGGATTATGTGTCAAGGAAGTTGATACCCCATGAGCAGAACTATCCCACTCATGACCTTGAGTTGGCTGCAGTGGTGTATGCCTTGAAGTGAGGGAGACACTAGATGTTGGGAGAATGGTTTACTATGTTTACCGACTATAAGAGTTTAAAGTAAATAATCTCACAACGGGATCTGAATATTCGACAATGAAGATGGGTTGAATTTCTATAGTCTTTTAACTTTGAGTTGGTGTACATTCCAGGAAAGGGAAACTGTGTTTCAGATGCTCTGATCAGGAAGGTTCAGCATCATGTGGTTTAGGATTTCAGCACTGAGTGGATGGTGATGGATTTGTTTACAGAGATGCACCTGGGGGTGAAGGAGGAGAATGGTCAGGTCACTGTTGATTCCTTAAGGATGGAGTCGATTCTTTTGAGTCTAGTTAAGGAATGTCATCTTGATGATCCTGAGTGTTTGATCATGAAGGAAAATCTTAACGGTGTGGAGCTACATTTTTGATGGGTCGTCGGCGTGGAAGGTGTTTTTCGTGTTCGTGATGGTGTGGTGGTGCTAGAGTGTATACATGGAGAGTTGATGTGTGAGTTCCATGCATCAGAGTGGGAAGTGCATCCCAGTTTGAACAAGATGTATTGTGATCTCTGAAGGTAGTTTTGGTGGTCTGGAATGAAGAAGGAAGTTGCGGGCTTTGTGATGTGGTGCCTTACCTGTTAGTAGGTGAAGGCCGAGCATTAATGACCAGGTGGTTTGTTGCATCCATTTCACATTATGGAATGGAAGTGGGGTGATGTAACAATGGATTTTTTCATGGGTCTTCTGAGGATGTCGCTGAAGAATGATGCAATCTGGGTGGTTGTGGATCAGTTCACGAATGTGGCTCATTTCTTAACGATTTAGGAGACCTTTAAAGTCGACGATTTGGGTGAGATATATGTTCAGGAAATAGTGTGGTTACATGGTGTTCGACTGACCATAGTTTCGGACTGAGATCCATGTTTCATGTAACATTTTTGGCAAGGGTTGCAGAATGCACTTGGTATGCAGGTGTTTTTGAGTAGGGGTTTCCACCCGTAGACGGACGGGTAGTCGGAGCATACGATCAAAGTATTAGAAGACATGTTAAGATCTTGTCTCTTGGACTTTGGTGGTTCTTAGGATAGGCACAAATCGTTAGTTGAATTTTCCTACCACAACAGTTTTGAGGCTACGATTCAGATGACACCGTTTGAGGAACTCTACGGGAGTCCATGTAGATCTCCATTGTTTGGGCTAGAGGCCGGTGAATCTGAGTTGTTAGTCCCACATATTTTGTTGGAGAATTCCGAGAGAGTTACGTTGGTCAAGAAGCAGATGGAAATGACTCAGAGTAGGAAGAAGTCATATGTAGATCGGAGGCGTAGAACTATTGTGTTTGAAAAGGGTGATAAAGTGTTCCTTCGGGTGTCGCCAAGGTTGGGTCACCGTCGGATTCGAAATCATGGAAAGATGGAACATAGGTATGTGGGACCTTTTGAGATTGTGGATAGGATCAGACCAGTGGCTTACCGATTAGCTCTTCCACAATGGTATGGTGAGATTCATGATGTGTTTCATGTATCGCAACATTGACGGTATCACCCTGACCCATCTCACATGGTTGAGGTGGAAGATGTGGATCATGAGGCCGATGCGTCCTTTGAGGATCATCTGATTCGTGTGGTGGATCATAGTGAATGTGCCTTTCGAGGAAAGTTTGTGCCATTAGTGCGAGTACTATGGAAGCATGGGAAGGATCATGAAGAAACATGGGAGCAAGAATTGGATATGTGGGCTCAGCGGCCCGAACTCTTCTTTTCGGTGGATCAATGAGGCATCAAAAATCGGCTCGAGGAAGAGCCTTTATAAGGTGGGGAGGTTGTAAGATCTTAGTTTTTTAAAAGGTATGTTTTCATTATGTTTTCGTTGAATAACTTTTTTCGAGCTTCAAGGGATGTCTTCTGAAAGTATAAGAGGCCTTGGGGTGTTTTAAGGGTTCGGGGCACGAAAGGAAGGAAAAATGGGCTAGACAGGCCTGCGCACACGGCCTGCGCATTGCTAGGACAAACCGTGCGGCCATCCCAGGTTAACCATGCATCCATACTCTTCTAAACAGTATCATGTACCTGATTTATGCACGGTTTTTCAAACCATCCGTACAAACCGTGCAGCCACTTAATGCTGGGAAAAATTACAAAAATGCCACTCTAGAATTTTAAAAACCCACTCGGGTTTTCCTCTCATGTCCTCCCTCTTCACCCTATGATCGAACCAAATTGCCCAATAGCTCTAAGAGATTGATATCCCTCATTTCTAAGGCATTTTTGTGCCGTTGTTTGCGAATGGAAGCTCTGGGTAAGGTTAATCCCATCTTTTCTTCTCTTTTTGTTTTAGGGTCTGTATCTTCTCTCCCTCGTGTTCCAAAGCTCTAAAACCCTATCTTTTGGAAGCGTTTTAGGTTGAAGCTCCAAAGGTTGGTCAGATCGAGGTCTAAGGACTCGATTGAGAGTGCATTCAATAGCAGTATCAAGGTTGGTGGCCTACAAGTTATATCCCATGTTTATTTGGGTATTTGTGCATGTTTAGTTGTGTTCTTGTTTCCTGTTGGTTATGTTTTTAATAACCTTGTCCTGTTTGGTAATAATGGTGTTTGAAATGGAAAATGGGAACCCTCACGATCCCCATGGTATGTGTTGGGATTGACTTGACCTAATTTGGTTCCATCCATGGGATGCGCTAGCTTTCCCATACAAATAGATTGTTATTAAACAAGTGACCTTGTTGTAAAAAATGGTAGAGACCTTGATGAATGTGTTGTCATGATTTGACGAAATTGGAATAGAAGTTAGATCATGCACCTAGAGTTGGCAATAACCTAATGGTTTTTTGGAATGGGTTGAATGGTTGATTCTTGGGAATAATGAACGGGTTAAATGAGTTAATGTGTAAACGGATTAAAGATCATAATGGGATGGATTATGGGTCTAGTGTTGAATGCGTAGTGAGATAGTCATAACACATGGGAATTGGGAGAATGTATAAATGATGTGAAATGATAATGTGTTAATGGGTTAAGGCGTGATGTGGATTTCCATGTGGGTTGCTGTGAATAGTGTTTTCCGAAGGGCAATGGTTTGGATAGTTGATGGTTACATATATATATATATAAGCATGTGAACATGGCTTGGTAGTGTGTGATATAACTTTAGGATCTACGCCCACTGGTTGAGTGAAGACTGAGGTTTTAGACTCCACCCTAAATTCACGGGTATGGAATGGGGACAAATGCTCTTTTCTCCCAACGGTTGCATCCACCCAGACTGATTCTTCGAGGTGAGGTTATGGTTTCTATGAGGGGGTATGTCCTAGTGAGATAGGATAACCATGTGTTTACCATCTTGCATTTGATTGTTGGACCTAGAACACGTAACATAGTGTATGTGATTAACCCATGGAAATGTGATGAGATGGTAAGTGATGATAATTGGTGTGAGTGAATGGTATTGGAAGTGGAAATGTCTTAGACTATGAACTGGTTAATTTCTAAATAAATAATTACTTGGAAATTATCCTTCATATTTCTTTTGCATGAACAACCTGTTCATACTGGATATTTTGTAGACACCGTTGGTGGTGGCCTACTAAGTTGTACTCACACCCTGCTCGGGCCGCCGTTGGGTACCCGAGAAGACTTCATGATTGCATGTCAGGAGAAGGGAAAGGGTCCTTTCTAGATAGTTGAGTGGACATGGGTAGAATATGGTGGAGGATATGGAATTGGAGTCAAGACCATTTTGGGGATTTTGTCCGTTGCCTTTATTTTGGGCTTTTGTTCACTTTTGCACTTGTAGTATGACATGGAATATTTATTTTTGGAAATGGTTATTGTACATGTTCCGTGTTTGTTGGTTATTGTTTCTTCTATTTGGTTCATTTCAGTTGTGGCTTACACTGATAAAAAGGGGGTATAGTCTGCCCACATGACTACATAGACCCCCACTGCTAGTCGGCAGTCTTTGGCGTATGGGGAGGCGTGCTTAAGGTTATGTAACTACCTGGATCAGAGCACCGGATTAGTGGAATCCATGCCGGGGACGTTACACTAAGTATCCTAAATTTACTTATATGTTTTTAATCAAAATTATAGTCCTATAATTTCATACACTTATATCTATTGTGTTATTTACTTACCATTATTTTTTACATTGAACTACTTCCTCATGAAATGATCTTGTTCGTTTTTTATATACCACCTCTCATAATTTGGTATTATTATGAAAAATATATTTTTATATTATATATATTATATATATAATTTATTAATTATTATACAATTATTATATAAAACGAACATTTAATCTTTCCATTTTGTGTAAATATGACAACATTGTTGGGGGACGTGTGCAATATCACATCCTCAAAGTGATATGATTCCTTCCAAATTTACATAGAATGTATTAAGGGTATGATTTGTAGATTTATATGAAATTTATTATGTAATAATTATATTGGAATTATAATATACATATATTTAATTTACATTGTTTCTTTCAAAATGATAATAAAACCGAATCAACATTCATCCATAAATATGGCTTACCACCTCCCTAAATGGTGTATCTCATCTTCCATTTATACATTTTAAATATTATAATAAATATTTAATTATGAAATATAAATGACATATAATTCATGTTTTAAATCCATTAAATATTTAAACCATGATCTATTTAGGAGGGACAATAATAACCAGTCAAAACATACACTAAAAACAAAGAAGATATTACCTAAAAATAACATTAACATGATGTTGTTAATAAATGGTTAATATAATGTCATAAAAATATATATGGTATTATATATAATAATGTGTATACATGTTGGATTTATTGTAGATTTATGAATATTATACATGATGTTTGAATGTGTACAAATAAATTCCTAATTTATGGTAATTGTTTTCTCATATCCCTTTCTATATCCTTGAGATACATGCCTTATTGACCACTAAATTTATTTTGTATGGTGTACATACTTCAAATGAATGTGTTATATTATAATTATAAATATATTTATTGGTATTTAAATATCCATTTTTTTATATTTATATCCTGGGGATTATGGTTCAAAATTTACCAAATCAATTGTGTAATTTTTGTCTCAAGTTTCCTTCTTTTGGACACATACCATGTTATGACACTGTATTTTTATATAGGGAGTATATACTTCAATTTTCTTGTAATTTAATGAATCTAATTAATTAGTTATATTTTAATCATAATTTACTATTATTTCATAATGTACAGAGTGTGTTAATGAATCCAATGTGGTAATATATTATTTATAGAATTCCATCAATTATCAGGATTCCGTATGATTATTCTTCCTTCTATGATATATTATGTCAAATATCTAAAGAAAACTTATGTATTTTATTATAATATATTTATCCATGTTTATTCATGTATTAGTACAATTTTCAACTTTTTTTTACTAATGATAAATAATAATTTTTAATGAAAATCCTATATTATTACTCATTTTCATGAGAAATCTATTTTCTTCCAAAATCATGTTTTCATAAAAAGTATTCAAAACAGTTTTACATTTATATTTTAATTTTTATATTTTTTTACCCAAATTAAATCGTTTTTCAAAATTTTATAAAAAGTAATTCTCAGGTGGTTTTTCGTTGAAGGAAAATTTTCAAAAAAAAATAATGTGTAAAATGAATGCTTGGCATGTACACACATAACTAGAGTTATAACTACAATTTCTTATAATTGACCATTGTATGTTTACAAGTTCATTTTTAATGAAAATTTTCCCTTAAAATTATTCAATTTTTAAAATTTAATGTGGGTACAATGAAAACATTTTAGAAAAATTATTTAAGTTTAAATAGAGTTTGAAATGATTGCCAAAGAATCTGTTTTATGTTTTCAGAGTGACATTTTCAAAGAAATGTTTTATTTATAATTTTTTAAAACCATTTTCAAGAATAAGGATTCAAAAACTTCTTTAGGCTTTCATTTTATATTTTCCTTGTATTTTAAAACAATTAATGTTCAAAATGCATTCAATAAATTAGTGTGATATTTCAAGCTGGTTTTGAAGAACAAAAATTTCAAAAAAATATCATGATTCCTTTGTAAATTTTCAAAAATAATTTAAAATAATGAGGTACTTGAAATGATTTATGTTTTTAAAAAATTAATTTTTAAATACTAAATGATACTTTCAAAAAATTATTACCCTAAATGAAATAAAAAATCATTTTTTATATGAAAATTATTTTTTGAATACATTTATAAAATGGGGTTGAAATAAAATGATATTCTCATAATAAATGTTCCATGTTATCATTGAAACTAATTCTACATATAATATAAAATAATATGTTATAGTTTATTGTTTACAATGCATGTGATCCAATAGTACCATTAATATTCATTATTGAATGGCCTATGTTTTTATGTAATAATCTTTACGAAATTTGCTTCCCTTCCACAATTAATATGCTTTTGAATCCACTTCATTTCACATGATATGATTTGATGAAATAACTATAAGATCTATATCTTGTCTATAGGTAATTATATGAAGATATTTTTATGATACCAATTTCATTTTATGGTTATTATATTATCACTGTTTGTTATATTTTGGTATACATATTTATGATTTTATTATGTGATTATTGGGACGTAAATCTCCCTCAGATCAATTGGGCAGCGATGGATGAATCATGAGTATAAATGTTATTCAGGCACATGATTACAAGTTTAAAATGTTATATCTGAACATGATTACATGTGCACTATGTTATGTGTGATCCTGATTATATGTTCATAATGATTATCGTGGGCATGGATAGATTTCAATAATTTTATGCATGCACCAGATTACAAGGTGACAAAAATATGATTAAATCCTATTATATTTTAACAATTTTATGTCTAAACCAGATTAAATTCTCACAATATTATCCATATTCATGGTTTCATATTAATAATTTTATTTTTCAACTTGAATTTATGTTCAAAATTTTATTCTATAATCTAATTACATGTTCACAATGTTATTTGGGCTCCTTGTTTCATTTCTATAAGAATATGTGAGGGCCTGATTTCATGTCTTAAACTAAGTGAATGAACATTTTTCTTATTATACATGTTCACAATGTTTTAATATGATAGGTATGCCAAAATACAATGTATTATTCCCATGTTATTATTTCGTGTCATATTCCAGTATTTACCTTATCATTAAAGTTATAAGAACTAGCAATATTTATGACATGAATTTTTATTAGGATATTTTTTATGTACGGTATGATATTATAATGGTATAATCATGTTTTCATACCCTTTTTATTATGATTATGATTACACATTTCCTTGTTTAATCATATTGATCTATGATATCAACCATTTCTTATGATTCCATTACCCAAGTTATGATGAATGGGGTTTAAGTAGGAGTTCAAAATCGAAAGATATTTGTGGATATGATGAATATATTTAACAACGTTAGAAGAATGTATTCCATGTTACCAAAGAAACTAAAATTGTAACACCTCATGATTTTACAATATTCTGCTTTTTAAATAAGATAACTGCCCGTGTTGCATGCATCATTGAGTTCGAGCACACCATGACCTTTAAATATAGTTTTTTAAAAGTAGTTATGTAAATTATTAACCAAGTTATATAATTTATAATTTCTATTTACAAAATATAATTTATATTTTAATTCTAAATATCAAAATTATATTAGAGTGAAATTTTGGTAATTTTCTAAAATGTTTGAATTTACGCTGAATAGTGATGAATAATGCATTGTTGTTAAAAACCAAATTTTTCATCTAAATAATTATTATACCATACATTTAATTTAATTTAATTATATATAAAAAATTAATATATTAATCCACCATATTTCATTAAAATAATTTTATAATATAATTAGATATAAAAATGTTTTAGGCTTCTGAAGGTCACTTTTACCTACCTTCCATCCAAATCAACTTGATTTGAAATAAAATACATTTTACCTATTCTATGAATGGAATTTCAAAAACCATACATACATGGTAGTAAAAAGTATTGAAAATGTGGACTAATAAGAAAAAAAATATTTTTTGAAAATAGTTACTTTTAGATTTTATACACCAAAGGTAAATTTAATTAAAGTAATTAACGGTAAAATTAATATCATAATAATATAATATTACCATTACACTTGTCATAATTTAATTAGATAATTTTTTCATGACCAAAATAATCCTTATGTCAAACATAGGATCATTTTTATAACACTTTTGTTAGATAATAATCTTTATTTAATTTTATTTAAAGCTGAGTTAAAAATGTCATATCCAAATTTTAATAACTATATAATTTTTAATATTATGATATATAAGTTATATGGTCAAGTATATAAATTATTTAGAAATATGAAATTAATATCTACATAATTGTAATTTATTTATAATTCACCAAAATAAATTTAAAAATTTAATGGTGACACAATAATAATGGAGTAGATGGATTTTTAAAGAAAGGAAAATTAAATAATATAAAAATTATTAAAATAAATATAATTTGACTTAATAAAAACGAATTTTATATAAAAAATATACATGTTAGTTAAATATTATAAGTATTGTTTTTAATTTATCATGTTGGTTTTAAATTGTTAAAAATGAAAATTTAGAAAAGTATCAAAATTGATATAAATGATACTTTAAAATAAATAACATTTCATTAAATTTTATTAAATTCATTAAAACTAAAGTTCAGTAAAATAAATAAGATAATGTAAACTAGGTCATGAATAGTATGATTTGGGTTATTTTGGCATTTTAATTTTATTTTATTATCATTACTGTGTAAAAATACAACAATACACTATATGAGTTAAACTGGTTAACTAGGTGTTAAACCTAAAAGAGAAGGATAATTTTGTAACCTAAAATCATATAAAAATGATTTCATGAGATCATTTAGACCCATCCTTATATTATACTATAAATAAATCCCTTTTTATATATTTTAAAATGAAAGTAAATTTATAATAAATTACTATTTTAATGTCTTCAAAAAGATCCCCTCCTGTCTCTTATAAAAGGGAACTTCTCTTTATCGTTAATTTACACCTAGAAAGCCCATTGTCTCTACCAAAACCTATAAGATATTCTAAAAACATCCATGATCTAATTATATAGGCGACATATTGATAATAAAACCAACCTAAGGATTCGTTTTGTTAAAATTGAAAGAAGATACCTGAAAAAGGGGTAATTGTTTTATCAACAATTTCAAAGTTATTTTCTTCTTCTGCTTCGACATGATTGTTTTTTATATAATAAAATAAAAAATTAATTACATTAAACATTATAAGATGTTATTATTGTCACGACCCACCCTCGGGGCCCGTGCCGTGACTACCGCAAGCCCGCCTTCCATAGGACAGGGGCTGGAGACTAGCACCAAGGCGTAAATCCCAAAAAAGGGGAAGGCATTGCCTTTGAGAAGTAAACACGCACCATAGAGAAAGCAAGCAGAAAAGTAAACACTATGTAAACATTGTACAAGCTGTGCTGAAAGTAAAAGGGGCTGGAAATACAAGCCCAATTGTAAAGTACAACTGAAAGGAAAAACAGCAACTGAAAGGAAATGCCGCAGTGTCGAGCCGTCCTCTAGAAGTCCCACCTGAAGGGTGGGTACAGATAGCCTCCACAACTCCTCGGTCCAGTCGTCCGCTCCGAGTGCGTCCCGCCTTGTGGTCCACCTCCAGGTACCGTCCTGCTCTGCACGCCTCCACCTCGATCAGTGCTGTCTGTCGTCTGCAACCAACACAACGAAGTGCGTGCATAGCCCGTGCAGGGGTGAGTATAAGCTACTCAGTAGGGACCTCGAGACCCCCGATGGTCTCCCAAAATCCACAAAGGATAATCCACAAAGGAAAGATACAATCACGAAGTAACAACCGACACTGCTTAGGTATATGCCCATACATATACCTAAGTCATCAATTCCTGTCCGGCTCCAACGTCCGAGCCCAAGCACAACCCAGTCCACACAGGAAAGAAAAACGTATACCCACACAGAATAGCACAATACAATCCACAAAGGAGAGTAAACATTAAATCCACACAGGATAGCTCAACAAAATCCACAAAGAGAGTAAATAGTAAATCCACACAGGATAGCTCAACACAATCCACAAAGGAGAGTAACTCAAGATTCACCTCACACAGGTATACTTCTTCGAATGACGATAAAGATGATCACTGATCCATCTAAGTCATCAGACCCACAAAGGATCGATAGGTAACTAACCCCCGCAAAGACCCACACAGGATCGGGCCCACACATGACCTGTAGGCGCTGGCTCACATAGAACCGCTGAGCGCTGACCCACACAGAATCAGACCCACACAGGATCGGGTCCACACAGGACCTGTAGCACTAAACCATGAAGGATCGCTGAGTGCTGTAGTCGTCGCAGTCCACTGAGAATCTCTGCACAGTCGTCTCCGCAGTCCACTGAGGATCTCTGCACAGTCGTCGCTGTCGAAGTAGCAGTCGCAGCCAGCTCTAGGGTTCCCACACACAGCAAACTCGTTCGGGAGGGTCCGCTCCACGAGCCGAGAGGCTGATACATCAACTGTCTCAAAGTCCAAAGTTGATGTATCCAAAAGTTATGTATCTTCAGCAGGAACTCAACGTCGCAGACGGCGCGTCAATCGGATGCCCAGTCTGAGAGTTATTGGCTTTTTCGTCCCAGGGGCCCGGTTGGGTTTTAAGACAAACCCAACCCGACCGTACTCCACCTGCATCCAAACCTCGGGCGGAGTATGCCAAAAGATCCGTCTCACAAATAGGAATTCAACAAAGCTGACGGCACGTCAATCAGACGTCCGTAGCTCAAGATATGAGCATTTCCGCTCCGAGGGCCCGGTTGGTTTCGTGTACGAACCAACCCGGCTGAACTCAAAGTATTCTGAATCCTTGAGTGCGATATACCAAAAGGACCTTATCTACCCAAGGATCGTGTTTCCACTGACGGCGCGTCGTTTGGAGGCCCGTAGCTAATGTTACGGGCATTTGACAGAAAACAGTCCGAAGACGGGGGGTCCGGGCCCGGGCCGACCCGGCCGACCCCCCTGGGGTCGGCCGAACCGGGTCGCCCCGACCCAGTCCGACCCGGTCCGGCCCGTTACGGCCCGGCCTAACTCAGCCGGGCGGCCGAGCGATGCGGGGGGGGGGGGGGGGAGCCGCCGCCCCCACGTGACACCCCCGCGGCACCCGCGGGGTGTCGCCCTGGACGACCCAAGCGACGCGGGGGGGGGGGGGGGGGGGAGCCACTGCCCCCACGTGACAACCCCACGGCACAAGCGGGGTGTCTCCCTAGACAATCGGACGCGGCTTCAGCCGCGTCCCGCGCGCGCCGGACCCGTGCGGCCACGGGTCAGCGGGCACCGCCGCCTCCGGCCGCCGGCTTCCGCGGGTCATCGGAGTTGCTCTGGTGGTCCGATTTTGTTCCCGTCTGCGCCGCTGCTCCTCCAGGGACTCATTCTTCACTGCGGAACCATCAAAATTCCGTTGCGGCATGTTCCGTCGTCGGCCGGAAATCCGCACAACAACGAAGAACGACGGAGGGTTGTCGGGTCGTGTTCGTTTGCCCCTCACCCTCGGCGTTAGAGATAAACAACGGGAGAAATATATTCAACACATGAATACATATCCGAAAAAAATTTAATGAAATAAAATTGTTTTATGAATCGGGTTCTTCATTTTGAACGGAAACAACAAGGGAATATAAACATCCAAATAAAAATCCCTACCTCGTAGCCGTCGTCGTACGCACGTTCTTCGCGGATTTGTTCGTCGCGGAAGGAGGGGATCGTCGCGTCGTCGCGGAAGGGCGTCGCATCGTCGCGGAATCCGGCATTGAGTCGGTGAACTCAACCGACCAAGAATCAACAGATTTAATTTAATTATATAAAATTAAATCCGTGTTTTGTAAAAAAAACACAAGGGAGATTTAAGAGAAACCTGAAGTCTCTTACCTCAAACAGTTGATCGAAGATTCGTTGCAGAGGAAGAGACGTCGCAGAAGAACGTTGCAGGAAGGGAACATCGGCGCCGCGGAACACAGTGTCGCATCGTCGATTTCCATAGGTTCGGCGTTCTTCGTCGGAGGTCAGCCTTCGTCGCGTTTTTCGCGTTCTTCACGAAGGAGGATGAAGGCTCAAGGATTCTGTCAAGCCTCTCAACGTGTAATCCCCAAAAAGACTTGTTGGTCTTATTTTATTATTATGCCAAAAAACGAAAAAGGTAAGTAACGACCCATAAATTCGTTGAATTAATTCAATGAAAGAAACCGCCGATTTAATTCACGAAATAAACCGCCCAATTAAATGGTGCGTTAAGGATTTAAGAAAACGCGTCAGTTGAATTTCATAATGATGGGTTTTCGCGGGTGGGTTACATAGCGGAAAGAAACAGCGGGGCTCGTGCGGGCCCCACCTCAAAAATATCCTACCAAGGGGGTAGGATATTTCTGGATGGCATCCTATCCGGATCAACTCAGATTAAGCCGTCCTTAAGTGGATTCAAGTGGCTTCCAAGTGGCTTAAGTGAAATAAAATAATGATTGTCAATTTATTTTATTTCTTAACTTTAAGCCCGAAAATTAAAAACCACACCCGGGCAAACGCAACTCCGGATGAGGCGTTTCTAAGAAAATATCGGCGCTTCGATTTCATCAGTTCCCTCAAAATTCGATTCCGGGCACTGGTTCAAATGTTAGAAAAACCCGCTCATCCGTTCACTGAACGTACCCGAGCCAAACTTCAAAAAATGATTCCGGGCACACCGGGCCTCGGAATCAGGTGCCGTCAGAAACTGCGCTCTTGTAAAATTCCAAAGAAAACTAATAAAAATGATTTCCAGGAAATTTACGGGCCTTTACATTACTCCCACCTCAGGGCTTTACGTCCCCGTAAAGATACATCAAAAACTAGGGAAACAAATGTGGGTACTGAGCACGCATCTGAGCCTCCCACTCCGAAGTGCTCTCCTGGAGGTTCCCGTGCTGCCATCTGATGCGCACAAGAGGAATCGATCGCCCACGTAGGACCCGCTCCTGTCGATCCTCTATTGTAGAGTCTCAAAGCATGACGTACATGGAAATTACATTACATTTGCGGAATACTTAGTACATAACAAACACACACACACAAGGATCGTAATAGTTTAGTGTCTTTGGAAACTCGGAATATAATCTTCTAATCCTGGTGAAAGATCTTCAAAATCTCCCATAAAGATATTCCTTTTTATATACCTAAAACCTTTCTTTATATCCTGGGGAAAATTAAACATAAAAGGGTGAGCTCAAATTCTCAGTAATGGTAAACAAAATAAATATCAATCACATCATATACATAAGCAGATAACTTTTGGAAATCATAACCTGTAAAAGAGATCATAATTTCATAACCTGGGATAACTCATGGCAGTGAAATGTAATCCCAATAATCATAACGTAAAACATTAAACTTTGTGTCATGCACACATAATCATAGAGAATCATTTCTTGTTAGTCAAGACTCATTTCCAAGACTATCTTAGTGGACAAAGTCCCTTTCTGAACTGAGTCACCCTCGTTTCAGTCCTGTTTCACTGAACCGGTATAACCTACCATTCCAGCCATGTCTAACTCATGAGATATAAAATCATTACCCAATGCATTGGAGGGAGATATAGGTCCCACCCATCTCATAATGATACCATTCTTATGTGTGCCACAAAATCATAAACCATACATCATAGCATAACCCATGAAATAAAAATGGGAATCTTAAACATCATGACATCATAAAACAATTCATATAAGATAAAGGAATTCATAAAAATAATTCCATCACAACATAATCAAATCAATATAATAATAGGGATAAAAACAGAACCCTTTATTATCTTAGATGGAAAAATAATTTTGATAAAACACTTGAACTCCATTCTTGAGGAAAATATCATTTATTCTTCAAAAACACTTTTCCTGTCATAACATGTCATACAATTCTAAACTAAATGAATTTGATTAAAAATAAACTTGAAAAATTGTAAAGGAAGCTTCTTGGAAATAATGTTTTAAAAATCCATTCATGTCGTATAAGTTAAAAGAACATTCTTCTCGTACTTTTGTCGGAAAATTCATAAAGTACCTCGTACGAAAAACGACAAAAGATTCCTTTCATATCCTTTACTAAAAACTCGCCGAAGGGTAAAAATGGATTTCAACAATTTTAGGTGGATGGAAATAATATTACATATTGATGAAACATCTATGTGGATGATAAAATACACCCCAGTAAATTTCAATGTATAAACAATCTCTGATAAAAATTGAGATTGCGAGATTTTCCCTTACCTTAGGTCCGATTTGCTTCGTAAGTGTCCGAACCTCCTGTATAATGATTTAAATAATGTCATTGACTTATTACAGAATCATATGCATTGTTATGATATCATATATGGTTCACTTTTGACTTTATATTACCCGTTCTTTTGTAAATTCCATGTTAAAGAGCGTTTTGTGTAAAATTGTTTCATTTGTCGTCCGTGTTTTGACTTGTAATTATTCATATGATTAATTAGATCATGATTACTTAATTACAGAATATAAAACATGATTTATATATATATATATTCAGAATATACATATATATAATAAATTAGTAAATGGAAAGAAATACACCGTTCATGGAGACGGTAGTCCGTACGTACACATGAACGCTGTTTTCGTTTCCTTATTGAGTTGAATGGAATTAAGTATATGACATACATATATATACACATAAATACAGTATCATTATTATTTCTTATATTTCATGATTACTTATTATATATACTTTATAATCATTCATTAATGGTTTAAAGTGGAGAATGAATCTCATCGCGTCGTGGAGACGGTAGTCCGTACGTACGCACGAGCGATGATATCGTTCTCATGATCGCGGAATTGTATTGAAGTGTATGTATAATATTTCAGAATCAATATCAATTTACAATAATCATATATATTTATTATTTACACCATTATACCAATCCAAGTAAGGTGGAGGTGGAAAATAGATTTCACCACGGCGTGGAGACGGTATTCCGTACGTACACACACGTGGTGATTTCGTTTTCCGTAGGATGGATAGATGGTGAAATAGGATTGTTTAATACTTATAATAATATATCAGTATATTAGTGATACTGATGTTATTACTTAATAATTAAACAACCTAAGAAGAATAAGTGGAAGAATAAATAAAGGTGAATGAATTGGTAACGGAAATTACCTCTTCTTTGAAGCGCCTCTTTGAGACCTCCTCTTAGGGCACTGAAATTTGTCTTTGAGGAATACCAGAACCTCTAGGATGTTTCTAGGGAAGTGAAGAAGAGAATTTTGCAGGGGTTGGCCGAGCTTGAAGGCTCAATGTTGTGTGAGGAAGAGAGGAAGGAGGTGCCCTTTTATAAGGGAGGAGAGGGGCACCTTTGGAATAACTAAAAATATTATTTTATTATAAAGTCATGTTCGGTTTTAAATAGCTCCAAATTGATTTATTTCGAGGCTAAGGTGGGTATGGGTCGCAATCCTCTCATCCAATATAATTTAGACAAGTTTAGGTTCCTAGTTTAACCTTATGATTTAGATTTAACATTAAGTTAAATAATTTTACTTTTACCGTGTCTTCTTGTGTTCTTACACTATAAGGTTAATAAACTTATTATAAGAAGCCAAACGAACCCCAAATTGTTTATTATTAATATATATAACCTTATCTAAGTCATTTGGCTGAACCTTAGATTTTTAGGAATAAAATAACAATTAATAATATTAAATTTTTTTAAAACCTATTTTATGTCAATTTTGACACTATTTAGTAATTAATTTTTTTGAAAATCCTAACCGAATGATAAGTTCTAAAAAAGTTAATTAAATCAATAATAACATGTCATATTAACCTAGAAAATTAGTGGAATTCATAAAAAGGCTTAAATTATATTTATTTGGGTATTTTTAACATCAATTATGTCAATATTTCATTAATAAGATAATTACTGCATCATTGTTGTGTCATAAATAAATTATATTATTTAATGTCTAAAAATTACAGATAAAATACCATTATGTAGGAACTCTTTTTATATTTCTAATGAATATTTATAGTCGATTTTATCTTATGTATATCCCTATATTAAAAATGATTTACTTATTAAATGTTGATTTTAACTAGTTTAACACTTCTTTAAATAAATTAATAATAAATGTCCTAATCTAATCCACGTGGGCCTAAATGGTCATATTTTATTCCTAAGGTTGTTTCTGGTCGAATTACACTTGTCCAATAGAATTAGGACATGTGTTAGGGTAATAATAATATCATTTCTACCCTTAATTACCCTATTTGCTTTTAACCGTGGTAAAAAAAAGTAAAAAGTTACTATTCACCAAAAAATTATTTTCATCACATTGAACCACATTTTACTTACTGACATCAACCATGTCTCTCGGATTTTTGAAATTCCACTTACAGAAGCGGTTAAATTACGTTTTATGAAAAATTCAATTTTTTTTAACTACCACTTAGTGGTTTCACTATTCATCAAAAATTGAAAGTTTTCAGAAAAATACCAAAAATTAGGCCTAAGCTATATTTGATATTATGAACTCAAAAATTATTTCTATTTTACCAAATTCAAAACATATCAGTTGCATTAATTAATTTAAAAATTAATTCCCGTCGTCAAAACAAAAGGCGTGTTTTTAAGAGATAATAATTATCAAAAGATTGACACTTGTTTATAACTGGTTTAAATGTGAAATTACATCCAATGACCAACATTGTATTAAATTGTAAAAATATATTCTAAATATACATTAAAACCACTCAAATTAATAATTTATCACTATTAATTATTTTGTTTGAAAAAGTTGTTTTTAATTAAAATTTAGTAATTTTCACTATTCATCAAAATATGAAAGTTATCCGAAAATCACAAAAATTTCACCCTAAGCTAATTTCGATATTCCGGATCCAAAAATGAAGTCCATTTTGAAAAAAAAATTCAAAAAATGGTTATTACTATTCATAACAGCTAGTTTTAATAATATTTTAATAGCATATCGTTGTTTAGCGAAACTATGTGTTGCGTACAACACACGCTATCGTGGAAGGTCGCGATTGCGTGTAATTAAAGCCAGGTCAGAGATGTCTGTTGTGAAAGCTCCTTTTGGTGTAGCGTATAACACAAGAAATTAATGAAATTAAAAAGAATATTTTTCATAAAATCCCGGGATGTTACATTCAACCCACCCTAAAATGAATTTCGCCCTTGAAATTCGTCGGGGTTATGAATGGTTTACTACTTGAAAGATTCTTTAATAGAAACCCACATCGAAAAAAGGAATACCAAAACCAATATTTAAAAAAATAGTATGAAACGTAACGGTTACCCAAATAAACTAATCACTAGGTTTCCACATAGGTGAAAATATGGATATGGAAGAAAAATCTAACCATCATGTTCTGATGGAGAGTAGTAGAGAACAAGGCTATGGAAACGCAAACAATCACAAATCCATAAATTTGTGATGATCTAAGGTACCATATGATTAATCAGATATAAGAGCACTAGGACAACATTTTTGGTTTTCAAGATCGGTTCCCTAAAGCTGAATAATTTGAATTAGAATAAATACTTACTTTATTTTGGTACAATCTCACTGTTGTTCGTGCCTTGAACAATTTCCACTTCATCTCTTAAATAAATGAAGTTGAATTTGTTATTCGTGAAGTGTTAGCAGATCATGTGATAGAATGACGGGTCATTCCATCTATCTCAAACAAAAGGATAGCAAAAATTATTAAATATACATAAGTCATTCTATAGTGAGATTAATCATATATGGTTCCTAAAATTGACTTATACTTCATATATCATACTGCTTAATATAATAAAACTAGTTTCTACTAAAAAGGGACTTTCTGTAGGCCAGTGGTAGGCGATAAAGGCCAGTCGCACTTTGGTTGTGGGTTCGATTCCCACGGCCTTGTCCGACGCGATGGGCTGTGGCCCGTCCTGCAGGTTTTCCTTTTTCTAAAGCTATATTACTATAACATCCCATCAATAATATCGAAAAATGTTTTATCCTAACTTATGTCCAACATAATCCATTCAATTCTTTAGGCTTATCTAAAATACATCGGTCCAAGCTCATAGTATAAAGAAAATGATTACTTGAAATATCGTTAACCAATCATGTGAATACCATCGTTTATCTCCCATATGTCATAAGATATGTTTTGTTGGTCACATTCCAAACATTCAAAGGCCTTAATCATGTATTCTCTTGAATACCCATTGAACCTTAGTGAAAACATGAATGCAGTTAAAAGTTAACACTTTCCATAAACCAAAATCCTCCAAATTATTTATACTAAATCCATTATATTACTTAGTCCTTATATCAATCATGAGCTCATGAATACTATTAAACATTTCGTTTTCTAATTTTCCATTCATTATGCACTTATCATCTACATTCCAAAAATATCTGAATAACCTTTCATGGATACTGATAACATTAATCATACATTTTCAAAACTCAAGGAAAGACAACAGTGTAACAATCCTTAGATGTCTCTTTATTCCATAGTACCATGAGATTACTTATACAACATTACACATGATAAACATGTAATCATTCCACTACATTCTTAAACCATTGATCGAGCTTCAACAATTCTTTCATCTCACATATCATTTGTAGTCTCTTCATCATCATCCACATAAATACTACCCATACGACCATACTTATTCTCATCATGAGACTTTCCCTTAGGGAATTGGTTTGCATAATGCCCTTACATTCCACATTTAAAACATTTAAACATTGTTGATGTCGTAGAAATACCATTATCCTTATCCCTGGTGTTAATTGAACATTTTCCATTGCACTTACTGGCTTTGTGTCCTTCTCTTCCACACCCAAAGAATCTTCCAGTTCCTTTGAAACATTCTCCTTGATGCCTCTTCCCACATGATTTACATAGGGGAAATTGAACTTTCTTCCCTCTATGATCATCATGAAACTCCATCTTTCTCTTATTAGACGAGTCAGGAAACTTACCAAATTTTACTTTATTTATCATATTATGAGATTGCTGATTTGGCATAATAATGATGTTTGGACTTCTAAATCCCATTTCATTTGGTTTCTCATCATTCCATTCTCTATCATATCCTCCATTATCGTGAATCATCTTGTTTCCAGCCATTTTCTAAAACCCAAAAAGAATAGTGGGAGAGACAAAAATCATACTAGGGGAAACTACATAATAAGGGGGGGGGGTACCATAATTATCTAACATCTTAGGTTTAATTCTATGATCGTTATCGTAATTATAGTACTATAACCTATACGTATACTTAACCTTAGGGACATCCCTAGTCATACCTTAGAAATATATCTAGGGATCTCACTAATGTTCTCACATCCTAGTTTCCAAAGGTTGACTAAACCTTTCCTCTGATACCAACTGTAGAGTCCCGAAGCCTGACTTACATGGACATTACATTACATTTGCGGAATACATAGTACATAACAAACACACACACACAAGGATCGTAATAGTTTAGTGTCTTTGGAAACTCGGAATATAATCTTCTAATCCTGGTGAAAGATCTTCAACATCTCCCATAAAGATCTTCATTTTTTTATACCTAAAACCATTCTTTATATCCCGGGGAAAAGTAAAAATAAAAGGGTGAGCTCAAATGCTCAGTAATGGTAAACAAAAGAAATATCAATCACATCATATACATAAGCACATAACTTTTGGAAATCTTAACCTGTAAAAGAGATCATAATTTCATAACCTGGGATAACTCATGGCAATGAAATGTAATCACAATAATCATACCGTAAAACATTAAAATTTGTGGCATGCACAAATAATCATAGAGAATCATTTCTTGTTAGTCAAGACTCATTTCCAAGACTATCTTAGTGGACAAAGTCCCTTTCTGAAACGAGTCACCCTCGTTTCAGTCCTGTTTCAGTGAACCGGTATAAGCTACCATTCTAGCCAGGTCAATCTCATGAGATATCAAATATTTACCCAATGCATTTGAGGGAGATATAGGTCCCACCCATCTCATAATGATACCATTCTTATGTGTGCCACAAAATCATAAACCATACATCATAGCATAACCCATGAAATAAAAATGGGAATCTTAAACATCATGACATCATAAAACAATTCATATAAGATAACGGAATTCATAAAAATAATTCCATCACAACATAATCAAATCAATCTAATAATAGGGATAAAAACAGAACACTTTATTATCTTAGATGGAAAATAATTTTGATAAAACACATGAACTCCATTATTGAGGAAAATATCATTTATTCTTCAAAAACACTTTTCCTTTCATAACATGTCATACAATTCTAAACTAAACGATGTTGAATAAAAATAAACTTGAAAACTTGTAAAGGAAGCTTCTTGGAAATAATTTTTTAAAAATCCATTCATGTCATATAAGATAAAAGAACATTCTTCTTGTACTTTTGTCGGAAAAGTCAAAAAGTACCTCGTACGAAAAACGACAAAAGATTCCTTTCATATCCTTTACTAAAAACTCGCCGAAGGGTAAAAATGGATTTCAAAAATTGTAGGTGGATGGAAATAATATTACATATTGATGAAACATGGATTTGGATGATAAAATACACCCCAGTAAATTTCAAAGTATAAACAATCTCGGATAAAAATTGAGATTGCGAGATTTTCCCTTACCTTAGGTCCAATTTGCTTCGTAAGTGTCCGAACCTCCTGTATAATGATTTAAATAATGTCATTGACTTATTACAGAATCATATTCATTGTTATGATATCATATATGGTTCACTTATTACTTTATATTACCCGTTCTTTTGTAAATTCCATGTTAAAGAGCGTTTTGGGTAAAATTGTCTCATTTGTCATCCGTGTTTTGACTTGTAATTATTCATATGATTACTTCGATCATGATTAATTAATTCCAGAATATAAAAAATTATTTATATATATATATATTAAGAATATACATATATATAATAAATTAGTTAATGGAAAGAAATACACCGTTCATGGAGACGGTAGTCCGTACGTACGCATGAACGTTGTTTTCGTTTCCTTATTGAGTTGAATGGAATTAAGTATATGACATACATATATATACACATAAATCCAGTATAATTATTATGTCATATATTTCATGATTACTTATTATATATACATTATAATCATTCATGAATGGTTTAAAGTGGAGAATGAATCTCATCGCGTCGTGAAGATGGGAGTCCGTACGTACGCACGAGCGAAGATATCATTCTCATGATCGTGGAATTGTATTGAAGTGTATGTATACTATTACAGAATCAATATAACATTACAATAATCATATATATTTATTATTTAAACCATTATACTCATCCAAGTAAGGTGGTGGTGGAAAATAGATTTCTCCACGGCGTGGAGACGGTATTCCGTACGTACACACGCGAGGTGATTTCGTTTTCCGTAGGATGGATAGATGGTGAAATAGGATTGTTTCATACTTATAATAACATATAAGTATATGAGTGATACTGATGTTATTACTTCATAATGAATCAACCTAATAAGAAGAAGTGGAAGAATAAATAAAGGTGAAAGAATTGGTAACGGAAATTACCTCTTCTTTGAAGAGCCTCTTTGAGACCTCCTCTTAGGGAACTACTATTTGTCTTTGAGGAATACCAGAACCTCTAGGATGTTTCTATGGAAGTGTAGAAGAGAATTTGGAAGGGATTGGCTGAGGTTGGAGGCTCAATGTTGTGTGAGGAAGAGAGTGAGGAGGTGCCCTTTTATAAGGGAGGAGAGGGGCACCTTTGGAATAACTAAAAATATTATTTTATTATAAAGTCAAGTTCGGTTTCAAATAGTTTCAAATTAATTTATTTCGATGCTAAGGTGGGTATGGGTCGAAAGCCTCTCATCCAATAGAATTTAGATAAGTTTAGGTTCCTAGTTTAACCTTATCATTTAGATTTATCATTAAGTTAAATAATTTTACTTTTACCGTGTCTTCTTGTGTTCTTACACTATAAGGTTAATAAACTTACTATAAGAAGGAAAACGAACCCCAAATTGTTTATTATTAATATATATAACCTTATCTAAGTCATTTGGCCGAACCTTAGATTTTTAGGAATAAAATATCAATTAATAATATAATATTTGTTTTAAAACCTTTTTATGTCCATTTTGACACTATTTAGTAATGGATTTTTGTGAAACTCATAACAGAATGATAAGTTCTAAAAAAGTTAATTAAATCAATACTAACATGTCATAGTAACCTATAAAATTAGTGGAATTCATAAAAAGTCTCAAATTATATTTATTTGGTTATTTATAACATCAATTATGTCAATATTTCATTAATAAGATAATTACTGCATCATCGTTGTGTCATAAATAAATTAAATTATTTAATGTCTAAAAATTACAGATAAAATACCAATATGTAAGAAATCGTTTTAGATTTCTAATGAATATTTATAGTCGATTTTATCTTATGTATAACCCTATATTAAAAATGATTTACTTATTAAAAATTGATTTTAACTATTTTAACCATTCTTTAAATAAATTAATAATAAATGTCCTAATCTAATCCAAGTGGGCCTAAATGGTCATATTTTATTCCTAAAGTTGTTTTTGGTCGAATTAAACTTTTTCAATAGAATTAGGACATGTGTTAGGGTAATAATAATATCATTTCTACCCTTAATTACCCAATTTACTTTTAACCGTGGTTAAAAAAAGTAAAAAGTTACTATTCACCAAAAAAAAATTTCATCCCATTGAACCACATTTTACTTAATGAAATCAACCGTGTCTCTCAGATTTTTGAAATTCCACTCACAGAAGCGGTAAAATTATGTTTTATGAAAAATTCAATTTTTTTTAACTACCACTTAGTGGTTTCACTATTCATCAAAAATTGAAAGTTTTCAGAAAAATACCAAATATTAGGCCTAAGCTATATTTGATATTAAGAACTCAAAAATTATTTCTATTTTACCAGATTCAAAACATATCAGTTTCATTAATTAATTTAAAAATTAATTCCCGTCGTCAAAACAAATGGCGTGTTTTTGAGAGATAATAATTATCAAAAGATTGACACTTGTTTATAACTGGTTTAAATGTGAAATTACATCCAATGACCAACATTTTATTAAATTGTAAAAATATATTCTAAATATACTTTAAAACCACTCAAATTAATAATTTATCACTATTAATTTTTTTGTTTGAAAAAGTTGTTTTTAATTAAAATTTAGTAATTTTCACTATTCACCAAAATATGAAAGTTATCTGAAAATCACCAAAATTTCACCCCAAGCTAATTTCTATATTACGAATCCAAAAATGAAGTCCATTTTGAAAAACCAAATTTCAAAAAGTGGTTATTACTATTCATAACGGCTAGTTTTAATAATATTTTAATAGCATATCGTTGTTTAGCAAAACTTGGTGTTGCGTACAACACACGCTATCGTGGAAGGTCGCGATTGCGTGTAATTCAAGCCAGGTCAGAGATGTGTGTTGTGAAAGCTCCTTTTGGTGTAGCGTATAACACAAGACATTAATGAAATTAAAAAGAATATTTTTCATAAAATCTCGGGATGTTACATCTATCTCCACCGGGACCTCGGCAAAAGTCTCCCCATCATCCATGTCTTGCTCCCCATAGTCATTGATTTGTGTCGGGTCATGCATGTATCTCCTCAGCTAAGATACGTGGAAGATGTCGTGCACCCGGTGCAACTGAGGTGGTTGGGCAAGGAGATAAGCCACCTCGCCAACCCTGCTGAGGACCTGGAATGGTCCAATGAAGAGTGGAGACAACTTGTCACGTCGGCCAAATCTCCGAAAACCACGTCGAGGTGAGACACGCAAGAAGACGTGGTCACCATCCTCGAACTCTAATGGCCTCCGCCTCCTGTCAGCATATAACTTATGCCAGCTCTGAGCTATCCTCATCCGCTCCTGGATGACCTGGACCTTTTCTTTCATGGCTCGGACCATCTTTGGTCCCACAAGTGCTGACTCCCCAGGGTCTGTCCAGCACAAAGGAGATCTACAAGGTCTGTCGTACAATGCCTTTTATGGTGCCATCCTGATGGTGGAGTGGTAGCTGTTGTTGTACGCGAACTCCACCAAGGGTAGGTGGTCCTCCCAGCTGCGACCAAAGTCGAGGACACATGCGCGGAGCATGTCCTCGAGAGTCTGAATGTTTCTCTCCGTCTGACCATCCGTCTGAGGGTGAAAGGCGGTGCTCAGACATAGCCACATCCCGAATGCCTCCTGAAACCCCTTCCAATGTCGGGAAGTAAAACGAGCGTCCTGATCGGAGACGATAGTCGATGGCACACCGTGAAGACGTACAATCTCCTGAACGTAGATACGCCCCAAGCTCTACACTGAGCCCTGCTCTCGGATGGGTAAGAAGTGTGCCGACTTGGTGAGTCGGTCAACAATCACCCAAATGGAGTCATGACCTCTGGAAGTGCATGGAAGTCCAGTCACTAAGTCCATAGATATCCCGTCCCTATCCACGAAGGGTATCTGCAAGGCAGGTAGCTGCTCTGTCACCTCCTCAAGTAGTTGGATGCCCGTCCTCCTGCTGAGGGCATCAGCTACCACGTTCCCCTTCCCAGGAGTATAGACTATCTCAAAGTCATAGTCTTGGAGGAACTCGAGCCATCGCCGCTGTCTCAGGTTCAGGTCCTTCTGCGAGAAGATGTACTTGAGACTCTGGTGGTCAGAAAAGACTGTAAAACGCTCGCCCATCAGATAGTGCCACCATGTCTTCAGATCGAAGACCACTGCTGCTAACTCCAGGTCATGGGTAGCGTAGTTCTTCTCATGTGGCCTCAACTGACGTGATCCATAGACAGTCACGACCCGCTCCTGCATCAGGACACACCTGGGTCCGGCCCCTGATGCATCGCAGTAGACTACGTATCCAACTCCCTCCTCAGGAAACCTCAAGATAGGTGCACTGGTAAATCTCTATGTCAGCTCCTGGAAGCTCTTCTGACATCTGTCTGACCACACGAATGGTTTCCCCTTCTTCGTCAAAGCTGATAGTGGCGCCACGACTCTGGAGAAGTCCGGCACAAATCTCCGATAGAATCCGGCTACACCCAACAAACTCCGCACCTCCGTCATGCTCGTGGGTGGCTCCCAAGATAGCACTGCCTCGATCTTCACGGGATCCGCTGCAACTCCTGCCTCAGAAATGACGTGCCCCAAGAAGTGGACAACACGTAACCAGAACTGGAACTTCGAGAGATTTCCATAAAGCCGGTGCTCTCGGAGTGTGTCTAGTACAACCCGCAAGTGGTAGGCGTGCTCTTCCTTCATGGTCGAGTACACCAAAATGTCGTCGATGAAGACCAAGACAAATCGATCGAGGTATGGATAGAATATCCTGCTCATGAGCCTCATGAACACTTCTGGAGCGTTGGTTACGTCTAAAGGCATAACCAAGAACTCATAGTGGCCATACCGACACCTGAAGGCCGTCTTCTGCACGTCCTTGTCTCAAACTCTAAGCTGATGATAGCCTGACCTGACGTCTATCATCGAGAACCACCGTGCTCCCTTGAGCTGATCGAAGAGGTCATAAATCCTCGGTAGCGGATACTTGTTTCTCACTGTCACCTGGTTCAGGTGATGATAATCGACACACAGTCGCAACCTCCCGTCCGCCTTCTTGGCGAACAATATCGGTGAAGCCTAGGGTGAAACACTGGGTCGGATGAACCCCTTTCCCTGTAAGTCCTCCAACTATACCCGTAGCTCTTGAAGCTCGACGGGGGCCATCTGATAAGCTGGAGTGGATATTGGGGCTGTCCCAGGGTACAAATCAATATAAAAGTCTACCTCTCTGCGAGGAGGTAGCCCTGGAACGTCATCGGGAAAGACGTCTACATACTGATCCACCACTGCAGGAAAACTAGGACTCTGCACGTCAACTGCTCCAAGGATGAGGCTAGACAAATGATAAGTTATGGGCTTCCCTCTCCTCTGCGTGAGTCCATCCTGTGCTGCGAAGGCTCCCTTCTTTCCGGTGAAGGTGAACCTACTCCCTTCGGTGCGTAAACATCGCACCTTGTGACTAAAACAGTCAATCTGATCATGGACTGTAGATAACCAATCCATGCCCAAGATGACGTCATAAGGCCTCAACGCTGCTACAAGAAGATCCCAGCCAAAGCTCTCGCCTCCTAGAGTAAGCTCACACTACCGGAACCAGTGTGTAATCGTCGAGTCTACTCTCGTAGGGGTCTCTAGCCGTAAGGATCGAGCCAACGGCTCTGTAGGAATCTCCGATCTCCGAACAAGGGCAGTGGCTATGAAAGAGTGACTCACTCCTGTGTCTATAAGAACTGTATCAAGGGTGGAATAGACACAGATTGTACCTCGAATCATCTCTGGCGTGCCGTGGTCGTAGGCCTCCACTACCTGGAGTTGTGCCTGTCTTTTCCTGCTAGCTCCCTGTGGTTGGGGCGGACCACATGGTGGTGGTGGTGGAAGAGACTCAAAGCGTCGCCCACCACCTGCTGCTCGGCCAGCTCCTCTGCCTCATCTGCCGCCTCCCTGAGGACCGCCACGGTCGACCCTCTGCCTCTGCCCGGGTGGCCCCTCCACCGTCTTCTGCTCCTCGGTATGGCGGTTCGGGTAGTCACGAGCCATGTGGCCCTGCCCGCCGCACGCGTAGCACTGCCTGCCTCTAGGAAGACTGGCTCCGCACTTTGTGCCCCGCACTGCTGAGCCAGTGTCCCGAGGTCGTCTGCCAGAAGGTCTGGTCTGCCTGGAACCCTGAGTCATCCGTCGGCTACCAGCTGCCTAAGACCCTGCTACCTGCCGCCCTGCGGTAGGTCTCGGTGCGGACTCAGCCAGAAAGCTCTCGATCAGAAGGGCTCACTCTAGCACCCCTTCCTGGGTAGGGATGCTGAGGGAGATCAGCGATGCCCTGATCTCGTGTCTCAAACCCTGCTCAAAGGTCCGGGCCCAGAATAAGGGGTCTCGTACCATGTCTGTCGAGTAGCGAGAAAGATCGGTGAACCTCGCCGCGTACTGGGCGACCGTCAAACTGCCCTGTCGTAGCTGAAGAAGCTCCTGAATGCGCACCGCACAGAGGGTGTCCAGGACGAACTCTGAGCGGAAGAGGCTCTCGATGTCCGTCCAGATGAGAGAGGCCTCATCTTGCACCTGGAGCATCATGATCCACCATCGTCCCGCTGCAACATGCAGTAGGCTCGCCGCGAGGATCACCATGAGGTCTGCTGGTGTCCTCACTAGCCTGAAAACTTGGACGACCGCCTCCAGCCAGTCCTCGGCTTCCTGGGGGTCCGTCTCCCCACGAAACCTGGGTGGTCGCTGGCGCTGGAACTCATGCAGAGCTCCGAGGCGACGTGCATCGTCAGCGGTTGGCGCTGGAAGCATCGGGGGCTCGGCGGGTAAAGGTACCGCCGATGCCTCTGCTGTCAACGGGCCATGTACCGAGGCCTCATCGCTCGTCGGGCTGTTGTCGCGCTCTACTCTCGGAACCCTACCTGGCTGCCGTCGTGGTGCCATCCTAAAAAGGAAACAAGTGCGCCACGGTCAGAACAGTATACCTGGTGAGCTGAAACAAGTAATCACAAAGAAAACTTGAAACACAAATGAAATCAATGTTTTCGTGCATTAAGTCGGAAATCAGAAGTCATGGTCCTGGTGTACGGATACGTCGGCCGCCGCACCAACACTGGACTCCCTGGACTGATAACCACACCCAATACGCTAAACACTATTGCTTCACATAGAATAAAGATCAGAGTCTACGGTAGAACCGACCACCTCTCATACCAATTTGTCACGACCCACCCTCGGGGACCGTGCCGTGACTACCCCAAGCCCACCTTTCATAGGCCAGGGGCTGGCGAATAGCACAAAGGAATAAATACAAAAAAGGGGGAAGTCATTGCCTTTGATAAGTAAACAAGAACCATAGAGAAAGAAAGTGGAAAAGTAAACACTAAGTAAAAACTGTACAAGCTGTGCTGAAAGTAAAAGGGGTCGGAAATACAAGCCCAACTGTAAAGTACAACTGAACGGAAAAACAGCAACTGAGAGGAAAAGCCGCAGCGTCGAGCCATCCTCTGGATGTCCCACCAGCAGGGTGGGCACAGATAGCCTCCACAGCTCCTCGGTCCAGCCGTCCGCTCCGAGTGCGTCCCGCCTAGTGGTCCACCTCCAGGTACCGTCCTGCTCCGCACGCCTCCACCTCGATCAGCGTTGTCCGTCGTCTGCAACCAACACAACAGAGTGCAGGCATAGCCCCGTGCAGGGGTGAGTATAATCTACTCAGTAGGGACCCCGATACCCCCTGAAGGTCTCCTGAAATAAACAAAGGATAATCCACAAAGGAAAGATACAATCACGAATTAACAACCGACACTGCTTAGGTGTATGCCCATCCATATACCTAAGTCATCAATTCCTGTCCGGCTCCAACGTCCGAGCCCAAGCACAACCTAGTCCACACAGGAAAGAAAAACATATACCCACACATGATAGCACAACACAATCCACAAAGGAGAGTAAACAGTAAATCCACATAGGATAGCTCTACATAATCCAAAAAGGAGAGTAAACAGTAAATCCACACAGGATAGCTCAACACAATCCACAAAGGAGAGTAACTCAAGATTCATCTCACATAGGTATACTTCTTCGAATGACGATAAAGATAATCACTGATCCATCTATGTCATCAGACCCACAAAGGATCGATAGGTAACTAACCCCCACAAAGACCCACACAGGATCAGGCCCACACATGACCTGTAGGCGCTGGCTCACACAGAACTGCTGAGCGCTGACCCACACAGGATCGGACCCACACAGGATCGGGCCCACATAGGACCTGTAGCACTGAACCACGTGGGATCGCTAAGTGTTGTAGTCGTCGCAGTCCACTGAGGATCTCTGCACAGTCGTCTCCGTAGTCCACTGAGGATCTCTGCACAGTCATCGCTGTCGAAGTAGCAGTCGCAGCCAGCTCTAGGGTTCTCGCACACAACAAGCTCGTTCGGGAGGGTCTGCTCCACGAGCCGAGAGGCTGATACATCAACTGTCACAAAGTCCGAAGTTGATGTATCCAAAAGTTCCGTATCGTCAACAGGAACTCAACGTCGCAGACGACGCGTCAATCGGACGCCCGGTCTGAGAGTTATTGGCTTTTTCGTCCCAGGGGCCCGGTTGGTTTTTAAGGAAAAACCAACCTGACCAAAGTCCACTTGCGTCCAAACCTCGGGTGGAGTATGCCAAAAGATCTGTCTCAAAAAGAGGAATTCAACAAAGCTGACGGCACGTCAATCGGACGTCCGTAGCTCAAGATATGAGCGTTTCCGCTCCGAGGGCCCGGTTGGTTTCATGTACGAACCAACCCGGCCGAACTCAAAGTATTCTGAAACCGTGAGTGCGATATACCGAAACGACCGTATCGAACCGGGGATCGCGTTGCCGCTGACGGAGTGTCGTTTGGTGTCCCTTAGCTAATGTTACAGGCATTTGACTAAAAATGGTCCGAAGACTGGGGGTCCGGGCAGGGGACGGGCCGGGGCCGACCCTGCCCGACCCCCCCTCGGTCGGCCAAACCGGGTCGACCCGACCCGGTCCGGCCTGGCCAGGGCGCGGCCCGGCCGGTCGGACGGGCCTGGCTCGGCCAGCCCGGCTCGGCTCGGCCGAGCGATGCGGGGGGGGAGCCGCTGCCCCTGCGTGACACCCCTGCGGCACCCGCAGGGTGTCGCCCTGGACGACCCGAGCGACGCGGGGGGGGGGGGGGGGGGGGCGCTGCCCCCACGTGACAACCCCGCGGCACCCGCGGGGTGTCGCCCTAGATAGCCGGACGCGGCTTCAGCGGCGTCCCACGTGCGCCGGACCCACGCGGCCGTAGGTCAGCCGGCGCCGCTGCCTCCGGCCGAAGCCTCAGCGGTTCTTCCGGCGGCGCGCCGGGGTGCCGCCGCCTCCGGACGCCGGCTTCCGCGGGCCACCGGAGTCGCTCCGGTGGTCTGATTCCATTCCCGTCTGCGCCGCTGCTCCACCCGGAACTCGTTCTTCACTGCGGAAACATCAAACTTCCGTTGCGGCATGTTCCGTCGTCGCCCGTCAATTTGCACAACAACGAAGAACTATGGACGGTTGTCGGGCCATGTTCGTTTGGCCCATACCCTCCGCGTTAGAGATAAACAACGGGAAAAATATATTCAACACATGAATACATATCCGAAAACAATTTTAATGAAATAAAATTGTTTTATGAATTGTGTTCTTCGTTTTGAACGGAAACAACACGGGAATATAAACATCCAAATAAAAATCCCTACCTCGTAGTCGTCGTCGTACGCACATTCTTCACGGATTTGTTCGTCGTGGAAGGAGGGGATCGTCGCGTCGTCACGGAAGGGCGTCGCGTCGTCGCGGAATCCGGCGTTGAGTCGGCGAACTCAACGGACCAAGAAACAACAGATTTAATTTAATTATATAAAATTAAATCCGTGTTTTGTTAAAAAAACACAAGGGAGATTTAATAGAAACCCGAAGTCCCTTACCTCAAACAACTGATTGAAGATTCGTTACGGAGGAAGAGATGTCGCAGAAGAACATTGTAGGGAGGGAACATCGGTGTCGCAGAACACGGTGTCGCGTCGTCGATTTCTGCAGGTTTGGCGTTCTTCGTCGGAGGTCGGCGTTTTTCGCGTTCTTCGTGAAGGAGAATGAAGGCTCAAGGATTCTGTCAAGCCTCTCAACGTGTAATCCCCAAAAAGACTTATTTGTCTTATTTTATTATTACGCCAACAAACGATAAAGGTAAGTAACAACCCATCAATTCGTTGAATTAATTCAACGAAAGAAACCGCCCATTGAATTCACGAAATAAACCGCCCAATTAAATGGTGTGTTAAGGATTAAAGAAAACGCGTCAGTGGACTTTCATAATGACGGGTTTTCGCGGGTGCGTTACTTAGCGGAAAGAAACGGCGGGGCTCATGTGGGCCCCACCTCACAAATATCCTACCTAGGGGGTAGGATATTTCTGGATAGCATCATATCCGAATCAAATCAGCTTAAGCCATCTTTAAGTGGCTTCAAGTGGCTTCCAAGTGGCTTAAGTGAAATAAAATAATGATTGTCAATTTATTTTATTTCTTAACTTTAAGCCCAAAAATTAAAAACCACACTCGAGGAAACACATCTCCGGATGAGGCGTTTCTAAGAAAATATCAGTGCTACGATTTCATCGGTGCTCTCAGAATTCGATTCCGGGCACCGGGTCAAAAGTTAGAAAAACCCGCTCGTCCTTTCACTGAACGTACCCGAGCCAAACTTCGAAAAATGATTCCGGGCACACCGGGCCTCAGAATCAGGTGCCGTCAGAAACTCCGCGCTTGTAAAATTCCATGGAAAATTAAGAAAAAAAATTCCTTGAAATTTACGGGTCTTTACATTACTCCCACCTCAGGGCTTTACGTCCTCGTAAAGATACATCAAAAACTAGGGAAACAGAAGTGGGTACTGAGCACGCATCTGAGCCTCCCGCTCCCAAGTGCTCTCTTGGAGGTTCCCGTGCTGCCATATGATGCGCACAGGAGGAATCGATCACCCACATAGGACCCGCTTCTGTCGATCCTCTATCTCCACCGGGACCTCCGCAAAAGTCGCCCAATCATCCACGTCTAGCTCCCCATAGTCAATGATGTGCATCGGGTCATGCACGTATCTCCTCAGCTGAGATACGTGGAAGACGTCGTGCACCCGGAGAAACTGAGGTGGTAGGGCCAGGCGATAAGCCACCTCGCCAACCCTGCTGAGGACCTGGAATGGTCCAATGAAGTGTAGAGAAATCTTGCCGCCTCGACCAAATCTCCGCAATCCACGTCGAGGTGAGACACGCAAGAAGACGTGGTCGCCATACTCGAACTCTAATAGCCTCCGCCTCCTGTCATCATATGACTTATGTCGGATCTGAGCTATCCTCATCCACTCTTGGATGACCTGGACCTTTTCTGTCGTGGCCCGGACCATCTCTGGTCCCACAAGTGCTGACTCTCCAGGGTCTGTCCAGCACAAAGGAGATCTGCAAGGTCTGTCGTACAATGCCTCGTATGGTGCCATCCCGATGGTGGAGTGGTAGCTGTTGTTGTACGCGAACTCCACCAAGGGTAGGTGGTCCTCCTAGTTGCGACCAAAGTCGAGGACACATGCGCGGAGCATGACCTGGATAGTCTGAATGTTCCTCTCCATCTGACCATCCGTCTGAGGGTGAAAGGCGGTGCTCAGACGTAGCTGTGTCCCGAACGCCTCCTACAACCCCTTCTAATGACGGGAAGTAAAACGAGCATCCCGATCGGAGACAATAGTCGATGGCACACCGTGAAGCCGTACAATCTCCTGAACGTAGAGACGCCCCAATCTCTCCACTGAGCCCTGCTCTTTGATGGGTAAGAAGTGTGCCTACTTGGTGAGTCAGTCAAAAATCACCCAAATGGAGTCGTGAACTCTGGAAGTGTGTGGAAGTCCAGTCACGAAGTCCATAGATATCCCGTACCTATCCGAAAAGGATATCTTCAAGGCAGCTAGCTGCTCTATCGCCTCCTCAAGTAGTTGGATGCCCGTCCTCCTGCTGAGGGCATCGGCTACCACGTTCCCCTTCCCAGGAGTATAGACTATCTCAAAGTCATAGTCCTGGAGGAACATGAGTCATCACCGCTGTCTCAGGTTCAGGTCCTTCTGTGAGAATATGTACCTAATACTCTGGTGGTCAGAAAAGACTGTAAAGAACTCGTCCATCAGATAGTGCGGCCATGTCTTCAGAGCGAAGACCACTGCTGCTAACTCCAGGTCATGGGTAGCATAGTTTTTCTCATGTGGACTCAACTGACGTGATCCATAGGCAATAAAGGACCGCTCCTGCATCAGGACACACCCGAGTCCGGCCCCTGATGCATCGCAGTAGACTACGTATCCAACTCCCTCCTCAGGAAACCTCAAGATAGGTGCGCTGGTCAATCTATGTCTCAGCTCCTGGAAGCTCTGCTGACATCTGTCTGACCACACGAAGGGTTTCCCCTTCTTCGTCAAATATGAGAGTGGCGCCGCAGCTTTGGAGAAGTCCAGCACAAATATCCTATAGAATCCGGCTAGACCCAAGAAACTCCGCACCTCTGTCACGCTCTTGGGTGGCTCCCAAGTTAGCACTGCCTCGATCTTCACGGGATCCACTGCAACTCCCGCCTCAGAAATGACGTGCTCCAAGAAGTGGACCTCACGTAACCAGAACTGGCACTTCGAGAACTTTCCATAAAGCTTCTGCTCTCGGAGTGTGTCTACTACAACCCGAAAGTGGTAGGCGTGCTCCTCCTTCGTGGTCGAGTACACCAAAATGTCGTGGATGAAGACCACGAAAAATCGATTGAGGTATGGCTGGAAGATCCTATTCAAGAGGCTCATGAACACTGCTGGAGCGTTGGTTACGTCGAAAAGCATAACCAAGAACTCATAGTGGCCATACCAACACCTGAAAGACGTCTTCTGCACATCCTCGTCTCGAACTCTGAGCTGATGATAGCCTGACCTGAGGTCTATCTTCGAGAACCACCATGCTCCCTTGAGCTGATCGAATAGGTCATCAAACCTCGGTAGCGGATACTTGTTCCTCACTGTCACCTGGTTCAGGCGACGATAATCAACACACAGTCGCAAGATCCTGTCTTCCTTCTTGGAGAACAATATTGGTGATGCCCAGGGTGAAACACTGGGTCGGATGAACCCCTTGCCCTGCATGTCCTCCAACTGTACCCGTAGCTCTCGAAGCTCGGCGGGGGCCATCCGATATGCTGGATTGGATATCGAGGCTGTACCGGGGTACAGATCAATATAAAATTCTACCTCTCTGCGAGGAGGTAGCCCTGGAACTTCATCTGGAAAGACATCCGCATACTGATCCACCACTGCAGGAAAACTGGGACTCCACACGTCAACTGCCCCAAGGATGAGGCTATCCAACTGATGAGTGATGGGCTGCCCTCTCCTCTACATGAGTCCATCTTGTGCTGCGAAGGCTCCCTTCTCGCCGGTGAAGGTGAACCTGCTCCCGTCGGTGCGTAAACATCACACCTTGCGCCTAAAACAGTCAATCTGAGCATGGAATGTAGATAACCAATCCATGCCCAAGATGACGTCGTAAGGCCTCAACACTGCTACATGAAGATCCCAGCCGAAGCTCTCGCCTCCTAGAGTAAGCTCACACAGCCGGCACCAGTGTGTAATCTTCGAGTCTGCTCCCGTAGGGGTCTCTATCTGTAAGGATCGAGCCAACGGCTCTGTCGGAATCTTCGAGCTCCGAACAAGGGCAGTGGCTATGAAAGAGTGACTCGTTCATGTGTCTATAAGAACTGCAGCACGGGTGGAATAGACACATTTCGTACCTCGAATAATCTCTGGAACGCCGTGGTCGTAGGCCTCCGCTACCTGGAGTTGTGCATGTCTCTGCCCGCCGCTCCCGGTGGTCGGGGCGGACCTCCTAGTGGTGGTGGTGGCAGAGCCTCGAAGCGTCACCCACAACCTGCTGCTCGGCCAGCTCCTCTGCCTCATCCGCCTCCTCCCTGCTGACCGCCACAGTTGACCCTCTGCCTCTGCCCGGGTGGCCCCTCCACCATCTACTGCTCCTCATTACGGTGGGTCGGGCAGTCACGAGCCATGTGGCCCTGCCCGCCGCACGCGTAGCACTTCCTGCCTCTCGGAAGACTGGATCCGTGTTGTGTGCCCCGCACTGTTGAGCCAGTGTCCCGATGTCATCTTCCAGAAGGTCTGGTCTGCCTGGAACCCTGAGTTATCCGTCGGCTACCAGCTGTCGAAGACTATGCTACCTGCCGCCCTGCAGTAGGTCTCGATGTGGACTCAGCCTGAAAGCTCTCGATCAGAAGGGCTCGCTCTAGCACCCCTGCCTGGGTCGGGATGCTGAGGGAGATCAGCGATGCCCTGATCTCGTGGCTCAAACCATGCACAATGGTCCGGGCCCGGAAGAAGGGGTCTCGTACCATGTCTGTCGAGTAGCGAGAGAGATCGGTGAACCTCGCCGCATACTGGGCGACCGTCAAGCTGCCCTGCCGTAGCTGAAGAAGCTCCTGAATGTGCACCGCACGGAGGGTGGCTGGGACGAACTCTGAGCGGAAGAGGCTCTCGAAGTCCATCCAGATTAGAGAGGCCACATCATGCACCTGGAGCATCAAGCTCTACCATCGTCCCGCTGCTGCATGTAGTAGGCTCGCCGCGAGGATCACCATGAGGTCTGGTGGTGTCCTCACTAGCCTGAAAACTCGGACGACCGCCTCCTTCAAGTTATCGGCTGCCTGGGGGTCCGTCTCCCCATGAATCCTGGGTGGTCGCTGGCGCTGGAACTCGTGCAGAGCTCCGAGGTGATGTGCATCGTCAGCGGTCGGCGCTGGAAGCTTCGGGGGCTCGGCGGGTAAAGGTACCGCCTGTGCCTTTTCTGTCAACGGGCCCTGTACCGAGGCCTCGTCGCTCGGCGGGCTGTCGTCACGCTCTACTCTCGGAACCCTAGCTGGCTGCCGTCATGGGGCCATCCGGAAAAGGAAAAAAGTGCGCCACGATCAGAACAATATACCTGGTGAGCTGACACAAGTAATCATAAAGAAAACTTGAAACACACATGAAATCAATGTTTTCGTGCATTAAGTCGGAAATTAGAAGTTAGGGTCCTGGTGTACGGATACGTCGGCCGCCGCACCAACACTGGACTCCCTGGACTAATAACCACACCCAATACGCTAATCACTATTTCTTCACATATAAGAAAGATCAGAGTCTCCGGTAGAACCGACCACCTCTGATACTAATTTGTCACGACCCGCCCTCGGGGCCCGTGCCGTGACTACCCCAAGCCCGCCTTCCATAGGCCAGGGGCTGGCGACTACCACCAAGGTGTAAATTCCAAAAAAAGGGTAAGGCATTTCCTTTGATAAGTAAACAAGCACCACAGAGAAAGCAAGTGGAAAAGTAGACACTATGTAAAAACAGTACAAGTTGTGCTGATAGTAAAAGGGGCCGGAAATACAAGCCCAACTGTAAAGTACAACTGAAAGGAAAAACAGCAACTGGAAGGAAAAGCCACAGCGTCGAGTCGTCCTCTAGAAGTCCCACCTGAAGGGTGGGTACAGATAGCCTCCACAGCTCCTCGGTCCAGCCGTCCGCTCCAAGAGCGTCCCGCCCAGTGGTCCACCTCCAGGTATCGTCCTGCTCCGCATGTGTCCACCTCGATCAACGTTGTCCGTCGTCTGCAACCAACACAATGAAGTGTGGGCATAGCCCGTGCAGGGGTGAGTATAAGCTACTTAGTAGGGACCCCGAGACCCCCGAAGGTCTCCCGAAATCCAAAAAGGATAATCCACAAAGGAAAGATACAATCACGAAGTAACAACCGACACTGCTTAGGTATATGACCATACGTATACCTAAGTCATCAATTCCCATCCGGATCCAACATCCGAGCCCAAGCACAACCTAGTCCACACAGGAAAGCAAAACGTATACCCACATAGGATAACACAACACAATCCACAAAGGAGAGTAAACAGTAAATCCACACAGGATAGCTCAACACAATCCACAAAGGAGAGTAAACAATAAATCCAGACAGGATAGCTCAACACAATCCACAAAGGAGAGTAACTCAAGATTCAGCTCACAATGGTATACTTTTTCGAATGACGATAAAGATGATCATCGATCAATCTAAGTCGTCGGACCCACAATCGATCAATAGGTACCTAACCCCTACAAAGACCCACACAGGATCGGGCCCACACAGGACCTGTAGGCGCTGGCTCACATAGAACCGCTGAGCGTTCACCCACACAGGATCAGACCCACACAGGATCGGGCCCACATAGGACCTTTAGAACTGAACCACATAGGATCGCTGAGTGCTGTAGTCGTCGCAGTCCACTGAGGATCTCTGCACAGTCGTCTCCGCAGTCCACTGAGGATCTCTGCACAGTCGTCGCTGTCGAAGTAGCAGTCGCAGCCAGCTCTAGGGTTCCCGCACACATCAAGCTCGTTCGGGAGGGTCCGCTCCACGAGCCGAGAGGCTGATACATCAACTGTCACAATTTCCGAAGTTTATGTATCCAAAAGTTCTGTATTGTCAGCAGGGACTCAACGTTACAGACGGCGCGTCAATCGGACGCCCTGTCTGAGAGTTATTGGCTTTTTTGTCCCAGGGGCCCGGTTGGTTTTTAAGGCAAAACCAACGCGACCGTAATCAACCTGCATCCAAACCTCAGTCGGAGTATGCCAAAAGATCCTTCTCGCAAAGAGGAATTCAACAATGCTGACGGCACGTCAATCGGACATCCGTAGCTCAAGATATGAGCGTTTCCGCTCTGAGGGCCCGGTTGGTTTCGTGTACGAACCAACCCGGCCGAACTCAAAGTATTACGAAACCTTGAGTGAGATATACCAAAACAACCGTCTCGACCCAAGGATCGTGTTTCCTCTGACGGGGCGTCGTTTGGAGGCTCGTAGCTCATGTTACGGGCATTTTACTGAAAACGGTCCGAAGACGGGGGTCTAGGCCCGGGCCGACCCGGCCGGACCCTGCTCGGCCGAGCGGCCAAGCGACGCTGGGGGGAGCCACCGCCCCCGCGTGACACCCCCGCGGCATCCACGGGGTGTCGCCCTGGACGACCCGAGCGACGCGGGGGGGAGCCACCGCCCCCACGTGATTACCCCGCGGCACCCGCGGGGTGTCGCCCTGGACAGCCGGACACGGCTTTAGTCGTGTCCCGCGCGTGCCGGACCCGCACGGCCGCGAGTCAGCGGGCGCCGCCGCCTCTGGCCGCCGGCGCCGCCACCGGATTCCGCGGGCCACCAGAGTCGCTCCGGTGGTCCGATTTTGTTCCCGTCTGCGCCGCTGCTCCTCCCAAGACTCGTTCTTCACTGCAGAACCATCAAACTTCTTTTGCGGCACGTTCCGTCATCGCCCGTCAATCCGCACAACAACGAAGAACGACAGAGGGTTGTCGGGCCGTGTTCGTTTGGCCCGCACCCTCCGCTTTAGAGATAAACAACGGGAGAAATATATTCAACACATGAATACATATCCGAAAACAATTTTAATGAAATAAAATTATTTTATGAATCAGGTTCTTTATTTTGAACGGAAACAACACGGGAATATAAACATCCAAATAAAAATCCCTACCTTGTAGTCGTTGCCGTACGCACGTTCTTCGCGGATTTGTTCATCGCGGAATGAGGGGATCGTCGCGTCATCGCGGAAGGGCGTCGCGTCGTCGCGGAATCCGGTGTTGAGTCGGTGAACTCAACGGAACAAGAAACAAGAGATTTAATTTAATTATATAAAATTAAATCCGTGTTCTGTTAAAAAAACACAAGGGATATTTAAGAGAAACCCGAAGTCTCTTACCTCAAACAGCTGATCGAAGATTCGTTGCGGAGGAAGAGACGTCGCAGAAGAACGTTGCAGGAAGGGAACGTCGGCGTCGCAGAACACGGCGTCGCGTCGTCAATTTCCGCAGGTTCGGCATTATTCGTCGGAGGTCGGCGTTCTTCGCGTTGTTCGCGTTCTTTGCGTTCTTCGCGAAGGAGGATGAAGGCTCAAGGATTCTGTCAAGCCTCTCAACGTGTAATCCCCAAAAAGACTTGATGGTCTTATTTTATTATTACGCCAACAAACGAAAAAGGTATGTAACGACCCATCAATTCGTTGAATTAATTCAACAAAAGAAACCACCCATTTAATTCATGAAACAAACCGCCCAATTAAATGGTGCGTTATGGATTTATGAAAATGCGTAAGTTAACTTTCATAATGACGGGTTTTCGCGGGTGCGTTACTTAGCGGAAAGAAGCGGCGGGGCTCGTGTGGGCCCCATCTCACAAATATCCTACCAAGGGGGTAGGATATTTCTGGATAGCATCCTATCCAGATCAACTCATCTTATGCCATCTTTAAGTGGCTTCAAGTGGCTTCCAAGTGGCTTAAGTGAAATAAAGTAAAGTTTGTCAATTTATTTTATTTCATAACTTTAAGCCCGAAAATTAAAAACCACACCCGAGCAAACGCAACTCCGGATGAGGCGTTTCAAAGCAAATACCAGCGTTGCGATTTCATCGGTGCCCTCAGAATTCGATTCCGGACACCGGTTCAAAAGTTAGAAAAACCCACTCGTCCGTTCACTGAACGTACCCGAGCCAAACTTAGAAAAATGATTCCGGGCACACCGGGCCTCGGAATCAGATGCCGTCAGAAGCTGCGCTCTTGTAAAATTCCAAAGAAAATTAAGAAGAAAAAAATTCCTTGTAATTTACTGGTCTTTACAATTATAATTATGATATAACCATATTCCTCCTTTTACCCATCTAAATAATAACAATATAACCATGTGTGTGTACGTACGACTTACCATCTCCACGTCATGGTGTAATTTGTTATTCAACACTAAACTATTTGGATAGGTATAATGATGAGTATAATGTATGTAAATAATGATTATAACATGATGATAAATGCATATATTTAATATATCATCCAACTACATTCCATTTAAAAATTAAGAGAATGATATTTGCGCGTGTGCGTACGTATGACCAACCGTCTCCGCAATGCGATGAGATTCATTCTCCACATTAACCATTCAAAAATGATTATAATATTCATATAATTATTAAAAATATAAATTATGAACATAATACTCTTATTTATATTCATAAAATAAATTCTATCCATAAAAAACATGACTTACACAACAAAACATGCATGGGAAAACAAAGATGTTAACACCCAAAACAATCGCTATTTTGAAATAATATAAACAAAATTATTTAAGAGGATCATATATGATATCATAAATATGAATATGGTCCTGTTATAACATAATATAATTTTTTAACCATTATATAAGAGTCTAAATCATCATCAACTAAATGAAAGTAAAAGTTAATGGTTAATTTCACAATCTCATTATTATACAAGATTGTTTGTATGTAAGTTTTTACTTGGACATCCTTATCAGTCATGACCATTTTTCGAAAAATTTATTTCAAAATAGTATCTAAATATTTTTAAAAACATTTTTACCCATTTTTTAAATTTTTAATTTTATTTTGAAAGTAATCTTTTTGTCATTTCCAAATGAAAAATGTTATGATATTTTCGACAAATTATGGACAGAATGTTTTCCTTCAATTTGTATGGAGTAAGATATTATTTTATACCATTATGAAATCTAAATATTTTTAATTACGGCTTATATGATTACAAATTTATTTTTCAAAAGAAATGATTAATTTTATAATTTGTGGATTTTAAATTATTTCAATATAAACATGGATATCTCACATAAAGATTTTTAATGAATTTATTAGATTATTTTCATCTATGTCAACATCCTTTACTGAATTTTATACTTGATTGAGATTTATTTATTACGATACAAGCTTCCATATTGTATTGATTTGTTAATGATATGTTTGACTGTGGATGTTCTATTTTTATAATATTCATGTTATATCTTCAAAATATTAACATTTCATATTCTAGTTCTAATAAAAATGATTATGTTTTTACCCTTTTTTATATGAGGAATGAATTGGACTAAGTAAGTGATGGGAGAGGCCCACAATAGCCCCTCTATGCATCGTTAGATCTCATGAGACAATATAGTGTCTTCGCATAAAGCCTTGACATTGTGGTAATGATTTTTGTACGAGGCGTTAATAGAATGTAAATCTTGTCCAACATTATTCATTTCCTCATTATGAGATTACATAATGATATTTCATGCGATTATTCGACAAGTAGAATATCCATGTGAAAGTTTAAATATAATTATTGTATTTATTCTATCTATATTACGATCAATATTATTTTTAAATGTCTTTAGTTTCAATTTTATACCCTGCCTTAATTGTTCGTGCCTTTTTATGATAATTTCTTCTACAATGTTTATTCTTACTGGGAATTTGAGATCACCCATTACTTATGATTCAATTTCCCCTTTAGGTGATGTATTATGTTATAACTGGTCTACAGAGAAATTCTAATAGATATGAGTATGTTCAAAGGATACACTGTGTAGTTTTTCATTTCATTGTGAAATGTAAAACTTGTATTTGAATCTATTTTTTCTAGGGCTACAAAACTGATTGGTCCATCGGAATTTGATTTTTTTGTGATCATGAAAATTTAATAAAATAATGCACCATATCTAGGGAACTGGTGTCTGGGCATTATAGTTGGTATAATTTGATGTTTATTAAAAATATTGTAATCTATATTTTTAATAACATTGATTAGAGAACATTACCCTAAAACAGACTTTGAGAAAAATTATTGATGAACATCCCTGAATTTTGGGTAATGTACAGTTTATTTGGGTATTCATAGAAAATAAATCCCAATCTGGATAATACAAGTGGATGTGGTTTTAGAATAGATGTTCCTAGAGGTGACAACTCTGATAAGGTGTTCTGAGATTGACTCGGGTTATCCCGGTACAAGATAATAGGCCTTACTATTCATCTAGTTTTACACTCATTGGGTGATATGCATAAGATAATTCATATTTTCATTGAAAACCATTATAGAGGATTTATGATTCACTATGTCTTTAATGAATCCATGTTTATGATCATGGATTAGATATGCATATATTTTTAGATTTATGTTCAGTAATTTAATATATTTAAATTTTACATTATGATTCATAACCTTATCTAGTGTATGAAATTATTTAGAAATGATTCCTAGTAAGAGAAATGTAAATAGTATCAATGTTGTTGGGGGTCTTTGAGGCTTTGAGATGCATTAATAATTTGGAAATCACTCTTTTCATGAGCTTGTACATCATATTGATGAAGGGTCAAAGTGTTTTAAAAACCATGTCCCTTCAAAAATCCCCTAACCTCGATGATACACTTGATAATCATTAAGAACCTACCTAGAAGGCCATATGATTCATAAATACCCTTTCATGGTCATCTATATGATTCATAATTTTCATATAATGCCTCTTTGGAATGGTTATGTGACCTATGAAAACATATTCATCAAGGATTAGTCTGATAGTACCTCATGTACTTATACAACACGTTCCACCATTTTCAATGGCCCGCTCCATTCCAAATGTGGCCTCAGAGTCCCATTTACCTTTTTTATGAACATGAGAATGCTAATTCATGTTTCTTCTAGGAATAGGAAAGATTTCATGGATCGCAGAATTCATTACTCTTCCACCCCATTACAAACTAGAAATTTTAAATACATCCACCTCCCAATATTGAATGAGTTGTGGGTATGTAATCTGAAGGGGTTAGGACTGATTCCATAACATCCACGTTGCAAAATTTAACATAGCCTTGGACCAAAGTCCTCACCAGATGATGTTAAACTATGGCCCCACTATATATGGAAAACATAGAATTCCCCATGTGTGAGTGGTGTGGCACGGTCCCCAGACAACCTACCATAACAGGGAATGAGGTGGTCCTGAGGTGGATTTTTATCCTTCACACATGTAATGAAATAATCCTCATAAAAAATGAAATCCTTCTTAGGAAACATCTATTCATAAGATACAAAACATCTCTAATTTGTGGATTATTTCGGCACGACTACTCGGTATATTTATTTATGTTGTATCTCAAACCAAGCATGAATCTAATAGTATTATGTGTTTATAGTTAAAATGATATATCGCCTCCAACTTATTTGGAAATCAAATTTAGGTAGGCTCTAACCATAAATTATATATTAGATGCTTCGATGAATAAGCCCCATACACATCATGTCCCTTTAATGGGTAGCTTCCTTGTGTAAGCCTCAACTAGATAGTCATCCTTCTTAGGTGCAAGCCCCAGGTCTTCTAATCTATGTAGGATTATATTCCTAGTAAACCACAATACATAGAATCCCTACCTGAGGTACAACTCTAGAACTCCATCAACTCCATATACTCCATCTGTATCCATCCTAATTATATCTGGCCTACAATATCTTAGTTTGATCATTCCACCAACTCGAGTAGCATAAACGTGAAATCCCTATCCACATCATTTTTCTCATTGAACCAGAAGGGTAGCTTCTATGTTTAATCCACACACAATCTATACCAGAAAAACCCTATTATGATCGTCTGTGTTCATTCATAATCCCAAATTAATCAATCTATCTACATGGGTTTTGATATCTGTCTATTAAACAATGTACACGGGACCCCTCTTTGAAGTTAAATCCTAAATAATGGTAATCCTAGATTCCATCTCCTAGTGCATGACCTCCCTGATCCCCCTCTAGAAATATTCAGATCAGTCATCATTGTATGACTTATTTTTGTTATGGGACACGCCTCTCAGTTCCTCCTCCATAGGGCATTGTAATCTATGAATCTGTAAAACATTTAGGTGATGCCTACTTGGGACGTACCTCCTCAATTATCCCCTGCGACGAATTTCGATATATATATTCTATCTGAACAATATTTTTAACTAATGACTTGGCACAAACTGCTACCTCATTTTATACATGGGATTTATGACCTGAAAGACTCAGAAAATTCGACTTTAGCATTCGATTCCCTGTGATCGACATGAGATTCCTTGGGTTACACACCTATGATGACACCATGCGAATATGTCCTATGAGGATGATAATAATGACCGATGTCCATAGTATCCATACATGCCAGCCATGTTCAATGGGACAACCCTACTAACCAAAGGTTCCTACCATATTATAAATAATTGGAACGTGAAGATAGAATAATAGTTATTATCCAATGTCCAGAAAAAGATGGTGTCATGAACTAGATTAGAGTTCCATATAAACCGATATCATACCCGATCCGAGACATGTCTTGAAGGGCCTTCCTAAATCCCAACAGACTAGAAACTAGTGTTGGGAATCAATGTTATCCCCATGGGAATGATTTTTTCCCAAATAAACTATTATCAAATAAATAAATAGAACAAATATAATAACCAATAATAAATGGGATTCAATAAATATATATAAATGGATCCAAATACAATAAAAAAATAGAAACTAATTACATACTGGGACCAGACACACAAACATGATCTCCATGTGACTTTTTGGTCACATAAATCATTAAGAAAAAGTTTATCTAATGTGAGAACTTGATCCGGAACCCTAAACATGAATAAAACACAAGTACAATAATATCGAATGGTACAAGTAGGTGTGAGATTAACAACACATTAAGAAACCCCCAAAGAATTCATACATTTTCATCCATTGAAATAGTCCCTAAATTCTAGTTAATATATATATATATATATATAGATAGATTTTTTTAATTTAGGATAAAAACACTTCTTTTCATTCTTAAAAATATTACACACCATCAATTCTTTATTCATAATAGGATACCACTTTAGAAACAAAATCCCAATCCAAAAAACCACGAAAAGATAAAATATTTAATGTAGAAAATAAATATGTAGTGCAGCATAGAGACCAAAAAAATAGAAAATAGAAAATAATATATATATAGAAAACATGGTAATTTTTTAATCAGCCATAGAGTCGTCCCTAGATTTACATGGGTAAAACTCACCTACTAGAATACGGAGAATCTCCATAATATATAACCAACTAGAAATCTTAAACAGAATAATCCAGTGGAAAATCCAACCAAGCCTCATCATGTTAAGAGGATATCAACCTATATAATCTACATCAATAAGAAATAATAACTCACTCCTCTAAAAGAAACCATGGTAACACATGTTAATAGTTTACTGTGATAGTAATATTCCCTTGCATGTGTGACTCACGTTACATTCTATCATTGTACATTTTCCCCAAACTCGGAAACTATATGCGTGATAACCCACATCAACAAGACCTCTATCAGGGTTCCCATAATATAATAAACCATTAAAAGTTAAAACATGTGGTCACATTATATGACATTTCAAACCATTTCTAAATATGTGTTTAAATTAAAACATGACATTTGTATTTCAAAAACCGGAATCATCTTCCAAACACCTAGAAAATGATAACTAAGCCATTTCTATTTCAAACTCAATCCATTTCAAATAACGCCTCCAAACCATTCAAAAAATTAAATGTAAAACACAACATAAAGTTGAAAATTTTAAAACATGTCGTTATGAAAAACCATACATCAAAATGTTTAACAAGATAAAAAATGTGGTGTTTTAAAAGGACAACATTGATGTCATATTTTAAAGCAAATGGAGAAATTATTAACAATTTATAGATCAAATAGTTATTTCATGGTGAAGTAGGAGAGCGAAGAAGCAATAAACTTTTTGAAAAAACAAAATTTCATGGAAATATCATTTTTAACTATCATATTCAATTGAATTTCCATCTATTTGTGAACCTCATGAACCCATGGATGTGATAAAATCAAAATACACCAATTAAGTATCCTTAAAATACCCAATAAACATTTTTCCAAATCACCACTATATTTCAAACAAAATTCCAACAATTTCATAAAATTATAAAAGAAAAAATAGGAATTTACAAATGTAGAGATCATTTCCAAACATTCCATAACAACAAATAAATCTCAAAAGAGGCATATAAATTACACATCAGCCCCCAATATGTCATCTCAACCAAGATACCAAAATATAACATAGGCCAACAGCCACAACAACAACTAAATTTTCTTTCAAGTAAATAATATCTATTTTATCAAACACTTTTTTTTCCAAGATTATAATAATAAACATAGGGATTCCTTGAAAACCCATTTTCCACAAAACTAGCAACAAAAAACCGTCACTATAATCAATACCCTCACATTAGAGGAATGGAAAACATATTTATTTATTAAATGAAAATGCATATGTATCAATGAAATGCACTAGAACGAAATATAATGGAATCACTGACCTTATAAAACTGCGGACACACCAAAATCATAGGTGGATAGAGATCAAAGACAAAAACAAAATCCTCACACCCTAGAATCAATGAAAACATACTACACACAAACCATAACACATAGGATTTGGATAATAGGGAATCCCAAAAAGGTGTGACCAAGATCACATGAGAGAATGGAGAAAAGACAGTGAACTAAACCAAATCCGAAGGAATATTACCTTCGAACGTTCAAGGGGCATTAAAAATGGATGTGAGGAAAAAAAATGAACAATCATCATTTCTTGAGGCAATAGTTATTCATCTACAGAAACAGTTTTTTCTACATCCATTGGATTTATGTGGAGGTGTGTTTATGTATAGGTCAAACCCATATATTAATATCATCCTAGAATATTGTTTACATATGTGTTGTTATAAAAAAGTGGAATAAAATGGGGTATGTGGCTGTAGAAGGAAAATAAATGAAATGATCTTGAGAGAAGATGTTACCTCTAAATTGGGAAACACCGTTCGATTTGAGGCAAAATGATTTTTTAAATTTTCTTCTTCCAACGGAATGACTTCTAGGAGGAATGTATAGATATTGGGTGCTTAATTAGGTATATCTTGGATGAGGGAAGAGGAATTAGAGGTGTGAGTAAGTGGGTATCTGTTTTGACATTTATAAGAGGGAGGAGAGGTTCTTTAAGAATATCTGGAAATATTATTTAATTAAAAATTAATTATATAATTATAATAGTTATAAAGTGATCTATTTTGATGATAAAATGAATATTGGTCTAAAGCCTCGGAAAAAATTGGTCTTATATAACTTTATATAATACAGTTATCCTTACCTTTAAATTTAACCCTTATTTAAAAACATTAACTCTTACCATGATTTCATTATTTACATAATATATGGTTACTATAGTAATTATAACATGGAATTTTAACCACATATGGATAATTAATAACATTTTTAACAATATATAATTTATTTGTCCGATTAATATATTTTTGGGCTATTACGTCAATTAATAAAATTATATTTGTTTAAAAATCAATTTAAATCCATTTTGACATTGTTTAGTAATTTATTTTCATTAAAGTCATAATAACTTCATTCCATCTAATCAAACTAATTAATACATCCATAAAATGTCATTTTCATCCAAAAATTTGTGTATGAAATCAAAATATTGAAATTTTATTCAATTTAATATTTATAATATAATTTATTTGAATATTTCATTAATATGGTAACAACCACATCAATATTGTGTCATAAAGTAATTTAATTATTTATTGTCTAAAAATTACAAATAAAATACGATGATGTAGAAAATATTTTAGATTCATACTTATTATTTATAGTTAGGGAGATAAATTATATAACCCCATCTGAATTTTTTTTAGTAAAATGATACATGTTTATGTTATATTTTTCTTTATATTAAATTAATTATTCAAACATGTCATTATGACAGCAAAGTGGCTCGTTGTTGTTCTAAAATTAACAAAAAGGTTACCATGGTCAGACATATATTATTCAATATAATTATTATATTTTTTATGGTTGTTTTATATTATTATAATATTAATTTTTACCTTTATTTACATGATTTACACTTAAAATTGGTAAATTAATATAATTACAGAACTTACTATTCATATTGTACAGAAATAAGACGATCATATTTTCACAATTTGGGCCTTATAATTATAAATATGAAATCTATTATTCCAAATTCAAAACTTTTAAGTTTTATTAGTTATTTTTAAAATTAATTCTTATTTTCAAAACCAAAAAACCTGTTTTTAAGTAGTAATAACAATCAAAATATTGACGTGTGTTTCTGTCGAATTTAAATTTAAAATTACATCCAATAACAAAGAATTATACAAAATGATAAAAAAATATTACACTTACCCTTAAAATCTAATAACAAGAAAATATAACTATAGAAAAAATAGATGAAAATACATATTGGAATTAAAATGCAGTATTTTTCACTAATGATTAAAATATTGATTTTTTCAAAAAATTACTAAAATTTCAATCAAGGTAAATTTTAGATTCACAATATATATTAAAAGCCCATTTTTTTCAAATAGAACTTATAAATATGAAAAAACCCATATTTGAAAAGTTTTATCCATCAAAAAGAGGTAAAATAACCTTGTAAACATAATAGAGTGTTTTATGCTTAAAATGGATTCATACACACTTTAATCTTCTATAATTTATTCGATAATTGTAAAATCAATTAACCAACCATATTAATAATATTGTAGTTAGTTCTATTCATTCCCATGAATAAAATGTCTAAACATTAAATACCATTTAAGATAATAAATATAATATTGTATTATTTTTTGACATAACTCGACATTATAGGAAACGTAAGATTTTGGAGAAACCCATTTTTTCAATGTGGGAACTCTATCAAAAAAATATACCCTTTATTGTAAATTTATTATCTTATTTATAAATAATATTAGATAAGAAAATGTATTATACGATAACTATATGGGATGTTACATGCCATTTTATTTTTGGAGGTACTGATTGGATTAAATGGTGAGTAACATTTTTATTTGGTGGAAAAAATATGTATGATTGTAATTATGTGATGGGACATCCGATAATTATATATCCCTATAATTAATTGAGTGTATTATTATATGTACTAATATAACTATGTGAAAAATGTTTATGTACTTGATCTATTATGGGAAATAAGTCAATTTTCTTGATAGATTAAGGGAAAAGGTCTATATGCATAATCCATTAGAGAAAAGATGTTTATTTTCATTACACACTACAATAATAAGGTTTTGATACCTAGAGATTTATGATTTTAATATTTGGGTAGTTATACTTAACCTATTATATGGTTTTTATATTTGTATTGGTGCCACACTTTTGTGGAATTAACATATAGCTGATTTTTGTTTGGGATTGTTCACCTATATAATTCAATTATTATGAATTGATGAAGTATAAATCCATAAATCAAGTTTTTGATCTATGATAGATTAGTTGGGTAATTTTAATATTATTTTCCTTATCTCATACCCTTATTCGTATATTATTATTTCATATGATCATCAATTGATATCTCTCATTAATAACCATAATGAAAATCTAATCGTTCCCTTTCTTATTTTTTTCATTATAATGTTTGATCAGTGATATATATTTGGTGTGAAATTGAATAATAGTAAATGGAATTATCTTTATGGGAGATATTAAAGATATTTTACAAGAATATAGTCTATGTAGACTATAAATACACAAAACCATTACAATTCATAGGAATATATTTGTGAAATGAATAGAATATATTTACAGAAACTGTATATCTATGTATTAATTTCTTGGGATACTAAAATTTATAATATATTATATGATTAATACTTATTTTAATATTATGTGGAAAAAAATTTGGAAAAAAAACTATTGATATTTCTATTTATGGGATAATTTCTTATTGTTTAAGAAATGAAGATGAAAAAACTATGATAAAACGAAATACCCATAGATTTATAGGGTGATGTAATTACATTGAAATATAATTATTTATTTTTCATTACTATATTATTTCTAAATTTTACTATTATAAAATTATGCTTACATTTTTTTAATATTTTATTTAATGTAATAAAATATAATATATAATGATATTACCAAATTCTATGGAAAATAAAATGATTTTTCTACTAAGATAAAAAAATATATGGGTTCTTTTAATGAATAATATCATTTCCCTAATTGAAAAATGTTCTTAGTATATGAATCATGATGAACATACACACATGAAAATAAGGAAAAAATATTTTTTTTGTTTTTTTATTATGGAAATTCCCACCTTCTTTTAGTGGTTCTGCTGATCTACTTGTCACTAAGTAATTTATTTGTTCAAATGAAAATATATTTTAATTTCTCTATTGTTTGGATAATGAAACAATAATTTTGTATACAAATCATTTTTAAGGATATGTAGAACAATATTGCAATCTAAAAACAAAATTAATTTCCAAAACAAGGTCGTTATTTGGGAGGTTCATGGTTCGAATCCAAGGAGTCCGCTTTCGGGGTGAGCCTCTCCCCCGGGATCCAGCCGCCTTGCCGGGTCACCCGGTCTCCTCTGGGCGGGAAAAATGTGTTGCGTCCCAATTACTGATGGATGGATATAAAGAACCATCGCTGACTGGCTGTTACCCTCTGGGACTCTCTGCCATCTCGGCTGGCAATGGCTCCTTCCCCGGCAGGCGAGTTGCATTCAGGTACTACCCCTTCGTGGGGGAGGGGGGTTTCATTGTGTAGAGGGTTCCAAAAGTCCACACTGGGGAATTCCCTTTCAAAAAGAAAAAAACAAAATAACAGGATGAAATTTAATATAGTTAGGGGAAACATTTAATATCATATTTTTCAATATGTACACTTCTCATATTATTCATATGATAATAGTGAAGGAATTTCATGATCTAAAATAAAAATATGATGATTGATTTTGAACCTATGAAAATATTTTAAAAAACTTATGAGGCATATTTATAGTATATCAACTAACAAAATATTTTTTTTGATCTATTTTGTAATTTCTAAAAACCAATTCTACAAATTGCAATATCTATAAGAGACATTAGAAGCTACAAATAAATTATTTTATCAATCGTCATGGTGGGAATGTAAATTGGACATCCCCATCATTAGCAATGTTTTTATAGTGAAATTATGTACACCTCTCATGAAATCATGAAAAATGAATAGGTTGGGGTGAAACTCTAAGCATCTACATTCTAGAAATGTGGGATGAAACATCATGTGAATTGAACGAATATAACAACGAGGTGATTTAAAGCTGTTAGGGTGTGTTATAAAAACCATGTTATTGGAATAGGGATTGATATTATAGATAATTAAATGGACAAAATAAGATTATAATTAATTCACCACTCACTACAATATGTTAAATGAATGGAATATTGGATATATTTAAATGAATCTAGATTGTTTTGTTACTAACATCAAAAAATTCTTAAGAATAAAGACATAGAATATTTTAATGTGATACTGACAACCAAAATAGGTTTGATAATTACATGTCTAATGGTACACTAATAATAAACTATATAAAAACTAATGAGTTATTTGTTTTTGAATCTACCCAATCATTTATATATAATGATATTTTCAAAGTGTATAAAATTATAAAATTTATTATTCTATATTGAGTTAGGTGTGAAAATTCCTAATGGTACGATCGTTTAATATGATGTTTATATTTCATCAAATGTTTTTTTATTGTAATTTTATTCCATTATTGCATGTAGATAACCTATTAATTTAGATTTATATTATTCTAGGAATGGATTGTATTTCATTATATATAACCTTATAAATTTATTAAGATATGAAGTCACATTTGGTAATCCAAATGAAACCATGATAATTTATCAGTGTTATTATAAATATGACCTTATGATTGAAATGACATAATTTATTTTGGTAAGTATTCATATTCAAAACTGATTTTTATATATTACATTTGGGGAGAAACTAAATATCATTGATATTCAAATAGTATGGGATTTTTTATTCCATTCATAAGGAATTTTTAGGACTTCCAATGAATCATGATGTAGATTTCTAAACAAAACCCATAATTAGTTTTACATACATTTCAATGAATCTATATTAAATTAAATGCATTGAATTATAGTAATTGAAGAAGAAATTATATGACAAATTTAACATGGTACTCATTCAAACAAGTGAATCACTTTGAAATGAACCTATTTTGTTTTTTATGAATAATGACATATTGATTTGACTCTGATATTATTACAAACAACTGAAGATGACCATAATAATGGAAAATTTTACAGTACTCTATATTGATGAATTTTCTTATATACTATGTGGAGATACATATTTATTCCATTATTTACCTTTTTAGTTGATATTATCAATTGCTGTTTATGATTGATAATCTATCAAAGATGTTATTTTAAATAAGGTATATACACTATGAATATGTGTTTCATATAAGGAAATCATAGATAATTCATAACCACTTGAAAAATCCATGGGAGATTTTGTGTTAAATAATTATTTTTGGAAGAATGAAAAAAATTTATATAACATGTATTTCAACAAAAATTAGAAAATAAGATGTTTTTGACATTAATAGTTATTTATGAAGGATTATTTCATGAATATAAGGTTAAAGTGAATAAAAATACAGAAAAATAAAAGAAGTAGGAACATAATTTAACATCTTAAGGGATATATTTTAGAATGAGTAAATAATCGTTAATTTTTGTAATGATATAAATATTTCCCCACAACTAGAATTAAAAAAAATTCTTCCATTGTAAGGTTATAATGTATCAACTATTTATAATTTTACTTTACAAAAACAGATGAAAAAGAAATAAAAAATACAATAACTATAGTTAATCATAATTTTAATGAAGAAACTGAAAAAGAAACTCAAAAAATATTATAATCCCAATAATGAAATGAAAAATAATCTACATATAATTTTAGATAATATATATAAATAATCATTAAGAATTGCATGTGTCTAAGAGAGATAAAATACAGTAAATATAGGTAAATCCTACATCAATAGAAAATGTGTAAGATTGTAAACTATGATAACATATGTTTTAGATCACATGGAATCTAATTTAATTGTCCAAAAAAATAAAATAATATTTATTAAATACATGATTGAAAACCATTTTCAAGTAAATTTCATTAGTTGAAGTCTATTTATTTTCATATTGAATCATATTATTATATAGTTTTTACTTTAATACACCATCTGATGTCATTCAATCTCATTTTATAGAACATATCTAATATTTTGATCAAGGTAAAAAAATAATAATATTTCCATTATCCCAATAAATTCAATCTCATTTTATATGTAATCATTCAGGTGTATTAATTATATCATAGATAATATATGTATTTATTAAATCAATTTTAAATAAGAACCATGTAAATTGGTAACATTTGTTTTGTAATATTATCCCTATAAGGGGTTAACATTATCCATGGTGGAATATCTATAATAAATATATATAACCTAATTTTTTGAATTATATGATGAAATACTTCATATTAATGCATTTTAATAGTCATAATTATATTATGATGTTTCTGTTTTTACAGATATAGAGAGGTTTTTAAGGAATAAAAAAATAATTTGCATGTTATTAGACATAAAAAATTATTAACATTGTGATATTTTAAAAGAAACCCTATGTTCATTAGAAGACTCAATATGCAACACTGAGCTAAAATGAACAATGATATAATAATAAAATACAATTCATTAAATTGGATAGATGTTACATTAAGATTCAATTGGAATGTATGGAACATTATAACATATATATATATAATATAGAAATCATAATTAAAATAAATTTATTTACAAATTATTTATAAAAAATCAACAATAAAAAGGATATTGTATCATACCTAAAAATATGTTTCCATTGAAAATTATTTTTATTTATTTTAATGAGAAAATATTATTATTAAATTTTTATCTTCTAGAAATAATATTTCAAAAATTTGTTTCCATGTTTTAAATAATAATATAACAATTATATTATGGTGAAGTGTTCTGTTATTTTGGAATATATAGATTTTTCATTGAAAAGTTAAAAATATCGTTTTTTGGTTTAACTATTATATATTTTTTATAATTTAGGTAATTTAAAAGTATTATTATTATATTTAATTGAATAAAGAGAAAAATAGAAATGTTTTTCATCTTTATTTTAATCTATTTTATTTATATCATTTTTATAATGGATTTTAATTTATGATTACTATATTCTTTTTACACATGTTTTCTAAATAATGTTTAAATGTGCATAATGTTTATATATTTTAATTAACTAATATAACCCATAATAAGGACGAATTTAAATGAATCTTATGAATCATAGGTATATGAATATTTATTTAAAATTATTTAATTGTGATTAATTTTTATATAATTATTATAAGATCAACTTATACTTGAAAAAAATGCATTTTTTGGACATCCATTTTTTCAATACATCTACGACGTTAATATTAAATTAAAGTAAAACAGTTATATGTATTGAATTTGATAAATAAGATTAAATAATTTTAATCATAATCATTAATATAATTTAATTATATAAAATAAATTTTCGATCAATGTGAATAGTAAAAAGAGTAATAATCCATTTCTATGGTTAGTGTAAAATCTTTTTTACCTTGAGAGAAGGTCAACAAAATTGGTAAATAGAATCAATTACATAAAAAAATTAATTTAGGATGGTAGTGTTTTTTATATTCTGTATATAGCCTTCACTCAAGTATTTTCCAATTTTTAAGGCACTTGGTTTGAGAGTGACATCACTTAATGAAGTGTTTTGGGTATATACCAAAATTTCACTCCACCACCCTTATAATGGGGAACCTCATATAATCACCTTAATATACTTCCAAAACCAAATGGATAGGCCTCTAACTATCCTATTCCATATCATACATACTTTAACAAATCACATATGACATGGTTTGTTTATAAATTCACTGCATCGAGGCATTGCATATAATCATTCAGTGGTTGCCGGATGAAGAGTCATCCTTTCTAAACAAGGATATTTTTATTATTTCTTATTCCACTAAATTAAAATATATAACAATCATTATAATATTATAAAATATTTACGTCCAATATGATTATATGTTATTATATTAGTGTCATAACCAAAACCCATCTCAAGTTCCATCAAAATGGGAAATTAACCCATCATTTGTGCGTATAGTGGAATAATACATTGTGATATCAAGGATTTTCATGAGAATGGATTTAATATTTATTTATGATATTAATGACATATTAATAATTCTATAAAATTATTATATCATATCCTTTATTAATTTACCATCTATTAAAATATTATAACATTGTTCTTTTGTTTTTTCTGACTACATCCTTACGAAGCAATGTGATTCATTTTTTAACACGACTTTATATTGATGGTATTTGAATGTGTATTTGAATAAAAAATATTATATTTCTTTTATAATTATTATCATATAAACATAAAATAATATTAATTTAATTTATATCATGATTTTTTAATATTGGAAATTTTACTCACATGTGTATAGGACCAACTGTATCCAGGATTGCAACACAATTCATTTTTCATAACCATATTTCATTTTTTATTTCAATACATTAATTATTGTATATAATTTATAATTATATAATGATTAATATTCTATAAATTATGGAATGGGGATCCCTTTTTCCATGGTCAACACACCGATGTCATTTTAAAATTATGTTTTAAGCATTCTAAAAAAATATAACATGTATAGAAATAAATATCTGGTTAAATATTCCAATAAAATAAATGATTTAAATTGTTTCTTTATATGGAATTAAACCTGTAGAATGTTACTAATAATAAAATAATTTATATATTATTAATATTTTTTAATAACAAAAATACACAATCAAAACTAGTCTTTAGGATTGGGTTTCACTCAAAAAATCCTTCTATAAGATTTTTATTAATGAAAATTTTCAGAAATAGTTCCATATTTCCTATATTTTATACATATAATGTTTTTTAACTTATTTTCTTGAAAATATGACACTATTTCTCTCAAAATTTATTTTTTAATCCATTTTCTAAAGAAATATATTAAATAATTTTTTTTAACATTATCCAATGACTGTTTAAATTAATTTCTACCAATTATTATATTTTTAAAAGAAATTCAAAAATTAATCTTTCATTCATTTTAATAAAGGTTATTATTGAATTTACATACAAAAATTTTAAAGGAAGCATTGTTTTAATAGACACTATATGAAAAGAACATTCCTATAGTCATGAAAATTCATTAATATTGTGATTCATTTAAATGTATATATGGAATCATTAAATGATTTATTTTTCTGAATATTCTTAAATTTTTTTGTTTTTATGAATCATTTTCAAATTCAAAATTTTATTCTTCTTAAATTATATTCCATTTCATCAATTAAATATATTTTCAGCAAAGACAAAAAATTTATGTTATAAATATATTAAAAATTATATATATTTTTCTCTAACATATATACATACAATTTTCTATCATTAATTTGTGAAATAATAAATTAGTTATGATCATATATTATCTTCCTCCATTGTGAAATATCTTTGAATATTATATGAGAAAATATTATGATATTAATTTTATTACATAGTAAATTCTTTTGTTGTACCTTTTAATTGATTACCTTTTCTTGTCACATGTAAATCAGGAATATGTTATGATCGGTCTTTATATATAGTTATCCATTGAATTGGACTATGGTTTATTCTCATATAGAATCATTTATGTTATTAGGGATTCAGAAAAATCAATTATAGGTCATCATCTACCATGTAATATTATGTATGTAATTTTAAGTATCACTTGTTTAGGTCATTTTTAATGTTACTACAACATTTTATATGATTACATGATCATAGGATACCATTTTTTATGACATGTTACCTTGTGATTTACATTGATCATTATATTTTATGATAAAAATAATAATTTTTACAAACATATTATATATTCATTTGATGATTATTCCATTAATAGTTAATTTAGCTATGCCCTTCTGTCTATGAATTTGTTATAATATCCAATGAATTTTTATTCACCCAAATCTCAATATGGAAAATAAAATAATTATATTTTATTTTATCATCAATTTTATGTATTATGAACCTAGTATTCTATTAACACTAAGCCTCTAGTTATTTGGATTGTAATTAATTTATGTTTGTGTTAAAAATATGGTATTAATAAGTTTAAAATACATCGGTCTCTATAGTTGGTATCATAGAAATGGTTTAGTTTTACATTGGACACTTGGATTGGAAAAAATTAGTGACAACATTAGCTATGTGTCTATTGATAATTCTATGTATATGATAATATATAAGAAAAATTGTAATGGATATATATGGTGGATTCTAAGAAAATACAACCCTATTTTAATAGAAAAAGATCATGTGGTAGTAGAATATTCCAAAACTAGGGGAAAACTCCAAAATTGTTTTATTTTGTTAGACTCATTCGTCACATGGTTTCTGAAAATGGGATTTTCTGCAAACATGATTTTACACTCCCAAGGGATATACATTGGATGATTAATAATCTCTTTGCGAACCATTATGAATGATTTGAATAATGTTCATGTTAGAAAACCTAATAAGAAACATTGTCATTGATAACATGTATTGAAACCTAGAGTTTCATAAGTTCGATGTTTCCCCTTGGAATTTCGAGATGACCTCCTTGATGGGAGGTTCAATCATTCCGATCGGTTTCTAACGGGTTTGTTCGTAGAACCGGAAAAATACAATGATTCCACATCCATTTGGACCTACTTTCCAAAGGTAGGTGCTCATTAGTTTGTGGACTGATGAGGCTTAGGAATTTTCATTGGTCGAGAGGATGGGAGGTCAGACTCATCCCACCTTTCTTGAGGGGAATTATTGTCTACTCCGGGACTCTATTTATAGATTTATGTTATGTTCGTGAATCCTTATTACATTACAAAGTATAAAATGAGTTTTCCTTTATATTTGACAATAAATGATTAAATATGTAGGAAATTTAGAGAATATTTTATATGTATTCGAGGTTCTTCATTGATAGAGAATCATCTGTATTTATTAGATATTCTTGGTCAATGGTATCCTTCGACACATTTATATAGAAGTCTCTTGGTCATTATGATGACCATGCTGATTTTAAAGCCACTCAGTGGGGCACTTGATGATTATTGTCATTCAGAAGGACATAGATTATTTCAGAGTTGGGATCGAACCCGCAAATGGGATACCCATGTATCCTTTGTTTTAGAAAAGGAATCAAAACCCACGTAGTTCAAGTAAGGGAGTATGATGTTTATGATTGATGGCTCAAAGAATGATGTCATAATTACTTTTACACTCTAAGCTCACGTGAGTCATGCTAGGTGTGAGAAACAAGAGGTATTGGTAAAAATCAGACAATTGTGCCATGAAAGATGCAATAAAAAGAAAAAATGTGGGGATTATGTATGTGTGACTGCCCAGATAAATGAAGATTAGGATTTACTTCAGGGAAGAAATCCAGGAACAGGGTCCACAATGGTATATGTGCATCACGGAGATTTTAATAATCTATCTTGGGGATTACTCCGGAAAATGGAGGCCCAAATTAGGATAGGACTTATGAATGGTTTTTTTACTCCTGTGAAGGAATCCCAAATCAAAGGTAAATTATGACTGGTTAAGAGAAATTAAGACTGGGGCTTACTCCTGAAAAGGAAGCCCAGATTAAGGGACTTGGGGATTACTCAAAAAGAGGATGCCCGAATTAGGGGACTGGGGCTTACTCCTAAAAAGGAGGCCCAGGTTAATGAAATTATGGTTGGGGATTTGTCCTGATGAGGATGCCCAGATTAAGGGACTTGGGTCTTACTCCTAAAGAGGATTCCCAAATTAGGGGACTGGGGCTTACTCCTGAAAATGAGGCCCATGTTAATGAATTTATTGGTGGGGCTTACTCCTAAGGAGGATGCCCAGATTAGGGGATTGGGGATTACTCCTGAGGAGGATGCCCAAATTAGAGGACTGGGGCTTACTCCTGAAAAGGAGACCCAGGTTAATAAAATCTCTCATCGTAAAGGAGGAGGTTGAAGGAATGAAATCTCAATCATTAGTGACATAAAAATGAGTAAATCACTATGTTTTGAGAGATATTCCATAGAACTCCTTTTAGATAAGGAAGTCAAATCAATAAATCATGCCATAAATGTCTTTGAAGAGTGTCATGAAGACTGAATATTGAATAGGAGAGGTGGATTGGCTTAAGAGGGGTGAAATGGGAAATAAGGGCACCCAAAAAAGGCAGGGGCGTGAAAGTCCTGGTCGCGCAGGTATACCTGCACGACACATGGGTACTTGTGCGATTGTTAATCATCTTGGTAATACTTGAGCGACTCATAGTTAAAGCCGTTAGAATCTTCTAGAGGTTCTTCCAGAAGAGGGTCACACATGTTCTATAGAAAGTGTAAGGCGGTGCGCAAGTGTGGCCATTTCCCATAAGGGCTGGCCACTTAGGCGCGCAAGTGTCGATGAGTTTCAACACTTAGGCCTTCCTCCCCCTCTTCAGATCTTTTGTTCTAGGTAAGAAATTACCTTAGAATTGTTTTGGATTCTTTGAGAAGAGACTAGGGTATCGGGAGATTAAATATGAGATTCTGGAAAAATTACTCTTCAAATGGGGGGCCCACAGTGTCTATTTATAGGCAAGAGAAGACCTCAAGCGGTTATCACTTTGGTCGCACAAGTCACTTGCGCGACCATTATGCGTCGCGCAAGTGGACTTGCACGACTATGAGGGAACTTGCGAGACCTATGGGCAATGTTCTCTTCGTTCATCACCATGTCGATTTTTTGATTTTTTCTTCAAAGGATGAATCAATTTGTGCTAAGTCATTTCCCTTTACATTCCATTCGATTCTGTGAAAAAAAGGAGCATCAAAAAAAGTCTTCCCTTAGAGTTGGATCTGGAGAGAATAGATGATTTGACTCTGAGGAAGTCGAGAAAACTCAAAGAAAGGCGGTGTGGAAGTCTTTCAGTATGCAATACTAGGCGCGTAGGTTCGATTCGCGCAGGGCTGGAGCGCACTGGGTGAAGGCTCGTAGATGGGACGCCTGGCCTATAAATACATGGTCATTGGTCATGCATAACATCTGATTCGGGCTTCTCGAGCTCTCGCCGTGCAAGTCATATTCACCACACAAGTTTCTTCTTTCGGTTGTGTCTTCGTCGCTGCACTGCTGTCATGGTAATATGACTTGCGTGGTGACACTTGTGCGACATAAACTTGCACTCCACATTTAACACTTGCGTGACACATCCATACTTGTGCACCTTAATTCCATATCCATTTTTTTCGAATTCTATCACATATTTTATTAAAAATCAACTTACTTAAAAGTTAATTTATTCAACTTTTTGCAGAATCAATGCCTCTTAGACGCAGAATAGTTGACGAACTGGCTAGCAAGTGGATTGATGATATGATGAACATCATTGTCCATGATTATTATACTGTAAAAGATAGCACTCTTCCAGATTTGGCTAAGTATCTGAAGAAATATCATCATGAATTCCCACAGAGCACTTATCTGCCGTTGTATGGCTATGGTCATCTGCGAGAAGTCACCATTCCAGAAGCAAAGAACTATCTTCCATTTTCATGGTTTCATAATTACACTAACCTTTATTCATCAAATATCTCAGGTGGAGGAGTATTTATAAATGCTGGAACAATGGAGAATGCCCACATGATGCATCATAGCCCTTGCACACCAGATCTAAAAGATCATACACCTGAGCTGAAACCACATTGTCATCCTTCAATCTTCCGAAATGCTCAGATGGATCAATCCAAAGGATGGAAGAAATGTTGGGACTTCCGTCCTGGGGGAGGAGTGAAGCCAACATGGATGTGGGCATACAGGGTGTGACAAACTTGTGCAGAGTTTATCGAGGATCTGAAAGGAGTGGCGATATAAGGAGCTGTCTGGGTTGGGAAAACATATTTTTACAAACATGATAACATCGTGCCGGAGATACTCAGCCACTAGAGCCCAACAACTAATTATTTCCATCTAACTCATGTAGAAATAGGCATCAGTCTGTGGGATTTCCACAAGATCTCAGGGGCTCTAATTTTGGGCAATATTTATGATGAATTCATTCTTCCCAAGGTGACTTGGAATGATTCAGATAAAACTCTTGCTTTAGCTTGGGAGTTATTTAAGATCTTCCACAGGCTCAAGAGTCCAGAGACCTCATTAACGCATTTTAGAAAGGATATTCATCCAGAGGAATGGATGAAAATATTTCTTATTGAGAATAAATAGAGGGGGCCAAAGGAGAAGGAGTCGAAAGAAAAGGGATCCATGAAAAAGAAATCCACAGATAAGAGGCCCAAACATCCTACCACCTGCCCAAAACCTGAGAAGAGGGGTGCTCCTTCCACATTCTGGCCAACTCTAGAAGCAGTAGAGTTTGAGAAGCGGGGATATGAGGTGAATCAATGAATCCCAAATAAGACACGTCTAGTGGGATTCTTGGTAATGTGGATCAGTGTTTTTCCCTTTCCAGTCAGGGATTCGAAGGGAGGCGTCAGGCCAGGGACCTTCGTCATTACGGAAAAGTTGGATGAGGGAAAAATGGTTGGGTTGGCTACCCACATTTTAGCAAAGATTCACTGGAGTTTACTTCATGTCTTCATGGGTAAATCTCATTTAAGAATAGTTGGAACATTCCATGTTTTATGGGGATGGATCACCACTCACTTCAAGACTTACACTGTACAGAATGGATTAAAAATTCCTGGAAGTTCTTTCAGGCCCTCAGTGAAAGCATTCTCTGGAGTTTCTCCATTAGATGTTAATGCATATGACATGAAAGTGAGGATGAGAATGTTTAAGGAATTAAACTTATTTCCCTATGGAAGTCCTCAAACATGGAGGTTTTTCAATGATGGAACAACCCATTAGGAATTGAGGGCATACATGCTAGCTTGCAGGGATGGTGTGCTAGTTGCCAGGATTTATGGAGAAATCATATACGAGGCCTATGCTCCATATATATTTGCACGTCAATTCAAATGTATGCAACATATTGTTGTATCTCCTCTAGTACATGTCAGGTTAGAGAAACATCTGATGGTTGCATGACAACTATGGCTGCTGACATCAAGGCAGAAGACTGGGGAATTATTTGATTTACCAGTTGAAAAGCGTCACATAATTTGACTACATATTATGTCGAACACTGTATAGCATCATACCCCAAAGAGATATTGAAGCACCCAGTTTATCAGGTGGGAAAAAGGAAGAGGACTGTAGAGAAAGAAACCCTTCCTCATGAAGGTGATACTTCCCCACCGGAAGTAGATTCGACAGACTCCTCCTCTAGAACTGATTCACCGGATTCCCATGATGGGGATGATGAGGCCCAACCAGCAGCAAAGTGGTTTCATGCCCGATATAATCATCTGGTCATAATTAAAAGACTCACTCCATAAACTCTTTTTGAGTAACTTCATTGTCGTAATTTAATCACTGATACTTTATAATGCAATAAATACTATTTTCTTACTCTCTATCTATAGTTGCAAGAGCTGGGAAAAAATTGAAGTCAAAGATTGTAGGACCTTCCTCGCAGCCTTCATATCTAAGACTAGAGGCTGTCTAGCTATGGCAGAGTTTATACTGTGGTACTGAGACCACCTGGATGGATTTTTGTGAGGGCCTACAACTTCCTGGTATAGGGATTTTTATGGATTCTACAAATCTTAAATATGAGGATAACCCCAATGAAGTGCGGGCTTACATCAGAGAGCTGGAAATGCTCATATATGCCACTAATGAGTCCGTTCCTGTCACTAGGCGGGTGAAGGAAATGATTGATTGTTGCACCACTGAGGGGGCTGGTGGTTCTGGAGATGAGGAGTGGAATGAATATGTGGCTCATTATATGTAAGTTTTCTTTCCTTATTTTACTTGCAACTTAATTCCAGTCAAAGATTTGTTACATAGAGAATTTATTTTCTTCACCTTGCAGCTTGAAAAGAAAGGAACTGAGGTTCCTTCACCATATTATAGCCCTGGTGATACTGCCATTGGGGTTACTGCTGATTCTCCTCGCAGACCGGGCGAGATATCTCCAGGCCAGCAGGCCATGAATGAGTCGTTGGACATATCCTTCCATTCTCCAATCTAAGTGCCAATAAGGGAGATTTTTGATACTCCCAAAAAACCAAAGAAGAAAAGGAAACGAAGGAGGAAGTCCACAACTAAATACTTCATTAGAAGCGGTAAGTCCTTCGTGTAATCATGAGTTTATACCCATGACCACATGGTTACTCATATTTCTGGGGATTGCATGGGCTTCTTCAATTTCCCCCCTAAGGGAAAGGACTGATCCTCCTTCAAAAACCATGGAGGGTGCTGTGGAACAATCACAGATCCACGCTGACTTGGCTACTCCTAGAGAGGAACTAGAATCTATTCCCAGTATCCCTCCTGCTACTGTTGCAAGAAGAGAAGAACCCGTATCTGGTAAGTTAACAATGATTCATAAAAATGTTGAATGACACACCGAATGACTTCCATTCTGTGATACTTCAGGTTCAATTCCTGCATTATAGATTCTGGCGACTGTTGAAACCGATGCAACTAATGCTGTGATTTTACCCAAAGATGATGTCTAGAGTCAGGGGCTGTAAGACGTAAGTCATCAAGAAGACCCATCAAATGCTCCCACTGGTGAGACAAACCAGGATTCTGAAATATCATTGGATAAAATGATGAATAATGACATATCATTTGAATAATTTTATGATCACACTATGATGTTAAGTGATTTAGAATACCTTGGGCGTGAGTGTTATCCTTCTCCCACTAAATTTTATTATAATTTACACTTCTAATCATGACTGAAAATGATATGCAGTTCTATCCATAGAAACTGCTGAACTTCCAATGCCTAAAGAGGGTGTGGACATTGATGTCAACCGTACCATTGCAGAAACATTAGCTCATGTATAGCTAAACCTAGTAAACCCTCCAAAGACCCATCTTGATGATCCTGTTGAGACTGGAAAAAATGGGGAGGAGTCTTCTCAGGTTGCTGATCCACTGTCGGGTAAGGGATAACAATATTTGTGATTGTACTTAATTTCCAAGACAATCGATTCTTTTGTTATCCATTGAAGCTAACCAAAGCATTCAATTACTCATGAAGGGTCATCAACTATAGTGGCTAGATCTGGAGGTGAGGCCTTAGCCTCTGCCCAAACAGCAGTAGAAGGTGGAGCAATCAAGCTCAGGGGGGAAGAAGCAGAACATGGCACTTCCTTAAGTGAATTAATCCCAGATTATATTCCCCCCCTATGATGATGATGTTGAATCAGACATAGAGCTGCTTAAGGAGCTTAGCTTTTCACGACGTAAGTAATGGAATAATATATGTAAAATAATATCTGAGGTTCCTTTATAAGATATATCATCGAATATCCCTCAATTGTCGTCCCAATTCATCATGCTAGGTCTTGGCGGTATTGGATATCAAGAAATCCATACCGCGGTGAAACAATTCATCTTCAAGAGAGATCAGTAGAAAAAGTGTCACGAAGATCTGAACAGGGTGAAACTATCGGTCAACATTGGTGAATTTGAGGCTGCTGTATTTCGAGCTGAAGCTGACTATGCTACCAGGATGAAGGAGATGAAGCATAAGATCAAAGAAAAATTCGTCCAAAAGATGCACCTTCAGCAAGAGTTAGATGATGTTACTGGGGAACTTGACCAACACCATAATTCACCGGAGGGAGTTCAAAAGAATGGTATGAAGACCATTGCAGATGCCATGAAAGCACTCCATCAGGATGAAAAGAGTGAAGTTGGTCAAGTGCACGATCTTCAAGTAGCTGCTGATGAAGCTCGGGATGTAGTTAATCAATTGAAGACTTATGTTGAAAATCATTTGTAATTACTTGGAAAAAAGAAGAGACTCCAATATGTGGATGTCCTTCTAATTCTTGTGCATCAATGAAAAAAACTTTCAGCTTCAATCATTTGTGCACGTATTTTCTTGCTACCTACTTTAAATTTTACCTAAGCCAATGGGCCTAGTAAGCATAGTTTAATTTTTACTAGGATTAATTTAAATAACACTAAAAAGTTTGAATCTTTTAATTGATCAATATTACCTAAATCATACAAAATGTATGTTTAGTGAGCTGGAACTTGACTTTCATTCAGAGTTCCCTTGTCTTTTTTGAGCAGTTTAAATTCATGCACATTAGACATAAAGAGGATAATGATTAAGGTTGAAATAGATTTGACAGAATAAATTATAATTTACTCAATTCCTTGAACATTCATCTGAAAACATTGTTCCATACTCAAGTATAAGGGAAAACATGTAAGCTATGACTATAGAATAGTTGAATCTGTGGAATGACATAAAAAAGAGCTAAAAGGAATTAGAAGAAGTAGTTACGATGAATGAAGTTACCATTATTTAACAAACCCGTTAGGGGGTTGAATTATGCAGGGACACCTAAGGGCATTGGATGCATACTGAAATAAATAGTATCTTTTGGCTAACAAGTCTGTTTTGTAGACTGTTTATGTAAGGCCGCATATGGACACATGCTGCATAGTTAGGGAAAAAAACTCTCAGAAATTTACTTTCCTAGTTCCAAAAGCCAGGGAAAGTTTATGAACATTCAAATTTTCTAAAGTATAGTGTTTGCTATATGAAAAGAGGTACTTGAAATATGGAAAAGATATTTCCAAACAAGATTATTGAAGAACTGGATGGATATTACTCTTATGAAGGCCTGACCCAAACATAGGGAAGGAGAATATAAACAATATACTTGAATACTTTCAGATCATGAAAATTGATATGGGACAAATATGTTATGGATGGGTGTTTTTGCGGATCCTTACATACTTTCATTTAAGACAAATAAGGACAAAAGAGGAATTCTTCCCATGAATGAAGTTACCACTATCTAAAACCCGTTATGGCATTGAATTATGCAGAGCCACCTAAGGGCATTGGCTGCATAGTCAGATAATAGTATCTTTTGGCTAACAAGTCTGTTATGTAGACTGTTTATGCAAGGCCGCCTATGGGAACGTGCTGCATAGTCAAGAAAAATAATTCTCAGAAGTTTGACATTTTTGTGTCCTAGAAATCATGAAAAGGGTTTATGATGATCTGAAAATATTTAAGGTTAGGATTATGACACATAATTATGGGTATTGTTCAATGTATACTAAGATACACATATCAATGCTAACCATAATCATGATGTGTTTGGGTCCTGAATTGAACTGTTTGACTTCACTACGTATCCCATAAGGATGGGAATCAAGCAGATTCGTAGTTCTTAAATTACAGTTTAACGTCGTGTGGGAAAAAAGAATTATAGATCTTAGTTTAGGGTCATAGAGCTTGGACAATTGTAAGAATGGCATAGTGTGTGTTTTCATAGGGACTTTTCCGCCAGGGAACTGAAAGTGGAATTTGGGGTTAGGCCCAAAGACTTGGGACTGGATTCGAGGGACACTCGAACATTCCTACGTATCCCATAAGGATGGGAATCAATCCCACGTAGTTCTCGAAATACCCTCGGTACAAATTTGGTTCGTACATGTGAAGGGTGAGAGGGGATTTTAGTACAATGATGGTTTAACCCAAGATAAAAGGTTTGGGCATTTCCATGTATGAACATAGTATTTTAAATGAAACATGATTGAAAAATCAATGTAAATAATGGTTCCCTCTCAGGTGAGGGTATCAAAGAATATTGTAGTTTATTGTCCCACTGGAAAAAAGTGTTGTATAGTTTAACGTCATATAGAAAGGACAAAAGTGAACCAATGTAAAGATATTGATTCTAGGGGTGGTTTCACGAATTAACATCGTATGAGATGGAGATGAACCGATGTGAAGAGATTGGTTTTGGTCTTGAACCTTAGGAGGTTGCCTAAGTACCCAGCCTGGAAGGCAAGGATCAAAGTCTGCGTAGATCAATTAAAGAATGAATTAATGATCATGTTGTTATTGGGGACAATGACTTAAAAATGATGTTGTTGGGACTTACACATGGTTAGCGGCCCGAAGAGAGTGTTATGGTTGAGGTTTTCTCTAAGCTCACGTGAGTCATACTGGGTGTGAGAAACAAGAGGTAACAACAACCTTAACGATTTACAGTTTAATGTCATGTAGGACATATCAAGGGACTATGTAGTTTAATGTTTTAAAGTTAGGACTATTGGTGTTGCACAGTTTAGTGTCATGTAGCAGAGACAAAGTACGGTTTAATGTCATGTAGGACGTATCACAAACATTCTGTACAGTTTATCATCATGTAGTCAGGATGATGGGGACAATATAGTTTAACGTTATGTTGGATGAAAGGGGGACTGTGCAGTTTAATGTCATGCATAGAGGACAAAAGAGTACACCATTTAACGTCATGTTGGACGTACTAGGGACTTTTTCACAGTTTAGCGTTATGTTGAATGAAAGTGCGAATAGTTTAAGGTCATATGCATGGACCATTGACGAGGCAGTTTAACGTCTTTTTGGACGGTGGTGTAGTTTAAAGTCATACAGGACCTTTGATGATTATGTAGTTTAATGTCTTTTCGGACGTAAGGGAATTTTATACAGTTTAACGTCATGTAGTTAGGACATCACAGTTTAATGTCTTGCTGGACGTATGGGACTTGCAAATAGTTTAGGGTCATATGCATGGACAGTTGATGATGCAGTTTAAGGTCATACAAAACCTTGTTGCAGTTTAAGATCATACTGGACCATGGTGCAGTTTAAGGTCATACTCGACCATTTAGGGAACTTTTTCACAGTTTAACATCGTGTGGAACAGAAGTACAAATATTTTAAGGTCATATGTATGGGACATTGATGTATAATTTAATTTTATATAGAAAAGACGATGAAGGTTTTGTGTTTATACAAAATAGTTCTTCAAAAATCTAGCATTGGATGGAGTAGTGATGAGTTCTCCATCCATCGAGATTAATGAATAAGCTCCATTGGAGTAGACCCTATGTATTGAATAAGGTCTTTCCCATTTTGTCTCATGCTTGGAACGTTTCTTTCCTGGTATCATTGGAGTTATGAGAACTAATACCAATTCTCCCTGAGTGAATGAACGAAGATGAACTTTTTTTTAAAATCTCATTATATTCGATTCTTATAGACTTCCATGTGGTGCAAAGTGCACAATCTTTTCTCATTTAACCATTCCAATTCATTCAATCTCTATTGAGATTTTTCATTTGTAGATGATTGATCACAAATGTAAACTCTGAGCGAGGGTAGTTGAACTTCAATGGGCAAGACGACTTTCGTTCCATATACCAATGAATATGGAGTTGACTAAGTTGCAGTGAGGGTGGTAGTCCGATAATCCAATAAAGCATGAAAAACTTTATCAGGACATGACCTCTTTTCTTTATCCACTATCTTTTGGAGTCTATTTAAAAGAGTCTTTTTAGAGTCTTCTATCTGGTTGTTGGCCGCTTCATGATACCGAGATGAATGGTTGGATTTGATGTTGTATTTTTTATACATCTTCTTCACCTCGGATGAACAGAAGTTGGTGCCATTGTCCCTCAATATGGTATTAGGGATACCAAATCTGGTAATGATGTTAGACTTGATGAAGTTAACAATGGATTTTGAACTGAATTCCTTGAGAGGTATTTCCTCTGCCCATTTGGAAAAGAAGTCAGTAGCAGTTAGAATGTACTTAAACTGCTTGGCCGTAGCCGAAGGGTAAGGTCCAACCACATCCATTCCCCATGTGGCAAATGGCCATGAGTATTTAGTTGTATGAAGAAACTTTGGAGGTTGATGAATGAAGTTGGCATGTACTTGGCATGAATGACACTTCTTTGTGAAATCGACACAGTCGTGTATCATTAAAGGCCAAAAGCATCCAAGCCTTCGAATCTGATCAGACAGTCTATGTCCAGACTGGTGGGCACCACAGACTCCTGCACGCACTTCTTTCATGACAGCCATTGTCTCTTCACCATCAATGCATCTGAAGAGAACTCCATAAAAACCACGTTTTTAGAGAATTTTATCTAGGTGATCAGGGATATAATAAAGAGTAAAATTGACCACACGTTGCCAGATTGTTTCTTTCTTAACTCTAGCAGGTGGAAGTGTTCTATTTTGAAGGTATTCCCTGATAGGTGACATCCGTCCTGTAGTATGACCATACGGTTCAGGAATGGGACTAATTTCATTAATTTCCCCTGTTTTGATTTGATTACAAGGTTAAATTGCACGACGGTGGGCAATACTGATGGTTGTCTCGTCCCGATTTGGATCTTCCAGAGCTGTGGCTATATTAGCCAGTGCATCTGCTTGAGCATTTTGTGATCTTGTGAAATAAGAAAATGTCAGTTCCAAAGGGAATTCCGCCATTAACACTCTGACACAATCATACAAAGGGATTAGTTCTTCTTTTCTGATGTAATAATCCCCATTGACTTGTTTGATTACTAGGTCTGAATCACCTTTCACCTTTAAGTGATTCACTTGTTCTTGAAGTGCTAATTCCAAGACTACGATGAGAGCTTGGTATTCTACTTCATTATTGGTACCACCTTCCCAAAATAACAAGGAATAAGGTAACACAGCCTTTTCAAGAGAAATGAGCACAATTCCTAAGCCAACTTTGTTGAATTTTGGATTTTCCATTTTCCTCCCTGTTGGACTTCTGGAAGCACCATCAAAATACATTTCCCATGCCTAAGGACTTTCTTGAATAGAGAATAATTCCTCATCAGGGAGTTCAATATCTGAAGACGTGTCTTCCACTGAATGGTGTTCATCCATGAAATCAGCCAGAACATGTACCTTTATCACCTTTTGAGACACATACTGAATGTCGAATTGCTGAAAAATAACTACCCACCTTTCCAGACGTCCTGTAAGCATTGGAAAACTAAGGATGAATTTGAGTGGGTTATTTCGAGATACCAATTGGTCCTCATGATGTTGCAGGTAGTGTATTAATTTTTGAACTGCAAAGAATAATTCCAGGAAGCAGTTCTCAATACTTGAATACCGGGTTTCTGCTTCAAGCATAGATTGACTGAGACTGTAGAGGCTGTTTTCATTCCCATCATCATTATTTTGAGTAAGAAAGGCACCAAATGATCGCTCTAGAGCTGTCACGTAGAGGATAAGTGGTCTTTCATCAACAGGTGGAATGAGTACCGGTGGACTCAAGAGGTATTTCTTGAGAATATCGAATGCTTCATGAAATTCTTCAGTCCACTGGTAAGTGACTCCTTTCTTCATCAATTTGGTGAAGGGTAAACATTTTCCTGCTAAATTGGCAATGAAACGCCGAATATAGGCTAAGTGTCCTTGATGTCCTCTTAATTCGTTCAAATTTTGAGGAGGTGACATACCAAGGATTGACTTGGTCTTATCACGATCGACTTAAATGCCACGATGGCATACAACAATGCCGAGAAATTTTCCTAAGGCTACCCCAAAAGCACATTTTAAGGGGTTCATCTTCAAATTCTGTTGTCGAAGCTTGTGGAATATGACTTCCAAATCAGCCAAGTGATTAGAACATTGTTTGGATTTAACTACCAAATCTTTTACATAGTATTCAAAAAACTTCCCTAAGAAGGGTTTGAAGATATTATGCATGGCACACTGATAAGTTTCACTTGCATTCTTTAAGCCAAAGCGAATTACCCGATAAAAAAACACACACTGAGGAGCTCTGAAGGAAGTAGATTCCTCATCTTCTGGGGCCATTCGGATCTGATTATATTTGGAATATCCATACATGAAGGAAAGTTCTTCATAGCCAGCTGTTGCATCAATTAAAAGTTCTATAATCGGAACCGGGAAATCATCCTTAGGACAATGTCGAATAAGATCTCTGAAATCGATGAAAACTCTAATTTGTATGTTTTTCTTCTTTATAGGGACAATATTAGCCATCCAATTGGGATATTTAACATCATTGAAAAAGTTAGATTGGATAATTTTATCCACTTCAGCTTCAATTTTGGAAGCATAAGTTGGGTGTGTTCTTCTCGCGGCTTGCATAAATCCTCTATGTTATTCTGGTAAACCCAAATGATGAGTAGTAACATCAGGATCAAGCCTGAGAATTTCTGTATATTTCCAGGAAAATATATCTCTATTTTACTTTAGAAAATAAATATACATCTCTTTCACTTCAAGATTCATTGCCGCACTGATTAAAGTTGGGCGTGGATCTTCTTTTGTACCCATATTTATTTCTCTGAGTTCATCGACAGTGGTAGAGATACCCTCTTCAAATGCTAGAGGAGCATCTCTAAGATCTTCCTGTTCTTCTTCATCGTGTGTTATTTATTCCATTTCTACTTGCATAGTAGATGATAAAGTAGAAATTTCATGATCAGAAGATATATCAAAATTTTCATATCTTGAAGAAGAAGCTTCCATTTCGACCAGATTGATGACGAAGGGTCTTCTTTTGGTAATAAAGAGGAGATGATGGATTGAGAATCGACATCATTGTTCACCTCCAATGTTCCTATAACTTCTTCTAGCCTAATTTTCGAAGCATAGACTTGTTGGATTTCAGTAGATGAAATGAAGACGTCACCATTTGTGTTTTAATCACTGCTTGGTAGATTACCAATTTCTCCCATGTTGTCTGGCTCGATTGCCCTAATTGAAATTAAGGATCTTTCTGTAAGAGTATTTTGATTTGGGTCTATCTTTTCAATTTGACTGATAGGAAACACATAATCTGTACTCACATGTGTAAATGGATTTACTCAAATTTTCTCCAAACCATATGGAGCATTAACTTTGGTAATCTCCTTTGTTGTGGATTTCTCCCTTCCCTTCATGTGATAGAATTCCGACTCAATGTATTGAGACTCACATGTCTTGAACGTGGCCTTATCACCATAAAATGTCCCAACTTGACCATCGAAACAATATTTGAGACATTGATGGTATGATGAAGGGATAGCCGCATGTTGATGTAGCCAGGGTCTTCCAAGCAAGATGTTGAAGGTTGAGTCTTGATCAACAACCATGAAATATGAATTGGATACAAGATCTCCAAACTGAGTTCTAAGTGTAACTTCGCCTAGTGGTTCTTGTTCATTTTTATCATATCCTTGTAACATCATGGTAGAAGGAGATAAATCAGATTCCATGAGGCCCAATCGACGAAGTGTACGAATGGGCATGAGGTTGACTCCTGAACCATTGTCAAAGAAAGTTCTTCAGACATCTACACCATTGACGGTTCCAGACAAGTACAATGGTGTAATATGTCCACGCACAACATCATCTTCATCTTCATCAGTAAAAGATATTATTTCATTGCATTCTTCAGGATTATTCTCTATGTGATAGACTTCATCTGCAGCAATTTCAGTTTCAAACTCCTAAGGACTTGACAAAGCCTCGATGAGTGCTTCCTGAAGATCTTTTGACAGATTCATAACATCTTGAATTGATAACATGGCTGGTACTTGGGCCATGTGTTTCCATATATCATACTTTTGATCCAAAGGTATGTGTTTACCAACAGGAATATGTGGTTTAACAGGTACATTGGAAGTAGATGCTATGTAAGTTGATGCATCTTGGATCAGGATAGGAGTTGGCAATATTCTTGGTTTTGGAAGATTAGACCAATTAGACCCATTTACTTTCTGAGAGGAAGAAGATGAAACCTTAAATCGTTCTTCCAAAATAACTGTGCCAGGACTGAATTTTCTATTGGTAGATGAACTTGCTTGTTCTTGCTGAGCTCGCTGAAGGGCTCTACCACGAGTTTCTGATGCGTACACAGTTCTAGCAGGGACAGAATTAGAGTAGTGGCTTCTGAAAGATCCACGTCTTCCCCTGTATCCTGAGCCCCTAGAACATCCTCTAATTCCCCTATTTGATACAGGGAATTCAGGCTCCTTGAAATCGAAACAGCGACTGGCATATGGATCTGTTAATTGAATCATATTAACAGAACCAAAGATTAACTCTTCTTCTGATAATGACTCTGCCTGATTAGCCTATTTAGGCTATGCCGTTTGGTGGGGCTGTGCCCGTGGATTTGAAGTAGATGGAATGAAGTCCGCCAAAGTCAAAGAAAACATAGGCTTTGACACATACTCATCTTCTTCTGATTCTTTTTCTTTCTATCAATCATGTCGTTTCTTTGAGGAATTTCCCTCTGACGAAGAGGGTTTTGCCGCAACATTAATGGCAGAAGACACAATTGGTTTCTTTAATTGTGTTCGTAAAATAGCATGACTTCGGTTTATTGTCTTTCTGACCATCCAATAATCATACATTGGTGCATTTTTGCTTTTTACTTTTTGCCATTCGCCTTCCTCCACTTGAACTGTAGCAGTAACACATGCTGCCTGAGCTGAAGAGCCTTTCAGTTTGACTTGTCCTGAGTCGACCATCTTTTCCAGGAGGTCTTTGAAGACAAAACACTCCTGGATGGGATGCCCCAACATTTGATGAAAAGGGAAATAATTGGGATGGTATTTATCTCTTTTCTTGTGTGTCCTCTTAGGCATTGGCAATTGAACCAAATTGTTTTCCAGAGACAAAATGAAATAACCAGGAACTTGTTCATTTTGGAAAGATTATGTTTGGAACTTCAGGTCCTCAAATTGTTTTCTTCTTTGATCTCTTTGATCGTCTAGACAAAATTACCATTATTGTTGGCGCTCAAGAGGTAGAGCCCTTAGAGAAGATGATGTTTTTGAGGTAGAAACAGGTACATGTTCTTGTTTAAGCATAACTATAACAGTTTTTTCTTTACCAATTATCCTTCCTGGAGCTGATGGAATTAAATGAGATTTATTCTTAGCCTATATAAGGGAATCATCAATCTACTGAGAAATTCAAGTAAGGTCTCGAAACCCTCCTGTGTATTTCACAGGGATTAACGGCATACGTAATTCATCACGCAGATTTGCCACACAGATTGGCAAAAATTCCTCTTGTGGGAGTGCTAAGATTATGGAATATGTTAATCCCTTCCAGCGAGCAATAAAATCAGAGACCCTTTCATTCACCCTTTTCTTACTATTTGTGAGATCAAAAACTGTTGTCTTTGGAAAAGTTTAGTTGAACTGAAGGAGGAATTTTTTTCGACGATCCTCCCATCTTGTAATTGACCGGGATTTCAAGCTTGTATACCTGTCAGAAGATGGTCCTTACAAGGTTCGAATGAAGCATCTGAGTTTCAATACATCTTGCTACTCCAGAGTTCCCATCATAGGATCGCAACAAGACACGTAATGCATCAAATGCTGTTCAGGATTGCATAATCCATGTAAAATAGGGAATACAGGGTTCCCAAATCTGGATGGAGGAGATATTGAATCTACCCATTAAGGGTAAACTTTCTTTTCTGGTTTAAATTGTGCATGTTTCCCTTCCATAGTTTCTAACCGAGCTGTTAATGACTCAATAGTAGTTATTAACTTTTGAGAAACATCCAGTTGAACTTGGACTTGGGTAGGTGCAATGACTAGATCTTGGACAGATGTGGTGGTTAGTACTGCAACTGATGGCAGCACTTACAACTGTTGTTGCACATGACCCGTAGGATTAGACCTGTGAAGGTGTACTGATAGAGGAGGATATTCTTGATCCATCTCAGTAGATGCAACAAATTCCTTTGGCTGACTGACTCCAGCATTCTTAAGAAAAGACTACTCTAAATTAGTTCTTCATTAAACATTCTTAATTCCTTCATTTCTTCCTCCTCTTGTGCAAACCTTTGCTCTAGTGAGAGCAATTAACATTCTCCAGAGGAAGGATATGTAACCTGGTTCTTTCCCTTCCCTTTGTTGGATCCTTTTCGGAGAGGGGGAAGTGGGTTACTCGAAGGATTACCTATGATCTGAGTAATACTTTGATTTCGTATACGTACAACTTCTTCATTTGTGTCGGTGCGTACAACTTCTGGAGCAGGAACGTCTTCATCGGAGTCCCCTGAGCGAGCCTCATCTGGTGGATCTGCAACAATGGCATTGATGACATTGATTAATGCATAACTCATCGCATCCCTTCTATCAGCATTTCTTTGATATTGTCTTTTTCCATGTCTTTGATGATAAATTGCATTTTGTTGATTCAATCCCTCAGGAAATTCATGACGAACCATAATTTGGAGGGAATCTCCGGATAATTTGGCTCTTCGTTCCTCTTGAGGCTTCATTCCCAATCGAGAAAAGAACGACTTTCTCTGACAAGGGGATTGATGATTTGAAAAATTCCCTATTCCGGTGGACTGGGGCTGTTCCTGCTGTTTCTGTTCAACTCATCGAATCCTATTTGTTGATTCCAAGGGTTAGTTTAAAAGAGTCCCCAGTCTGGAGAGATGGGGTGGCTATGGACATGCTATGTATGAGATTTTCTTAATCGATATCCTGATCTTGCGAACCTTACTCCGGAAATTTGCTGGATGCATTAACCTATATACAATTTTATCACCTAGTTCAAAAGACCGTTGGATGATTTCCGACACTTCTTTCACAGGATTATGTGCTTGCTCCATATGAGAGGCATGTTCAATATTCTCGTTTTCTTGATGCAGGAGTAATTCAACAACCTGTTCTCTGTATTCTTGATTTTGAGAGGAACTAGTTGAGGCCTATTCTTGGGAATGATTTTGATTACAAACAAAGCCCATTGACTATGGCCGACCATGGGCAATAACATTGCATGATACCATTTTCGGCGGGGTTTGCTGACTGGAGAGCACCATGAAATGCAGTGCTCCATGAACACCCCATCCTATGACACAAATACCAGATGGGGCATTGGAAATTAACTGACGTGATCTTTTTAGTGCGCCAAGGCATGGATATTGAAGGGACCTCTACAGATTTTCAGCCTTCAGATATTGATAGACTGATAGAGATGAAAAATCAATCTGACGTTGTAACCCTTCAGTTATCTTAAGATGATTTTCATATTCATCATAAGATAATAATTTCATTTTCAACTGACAATGAGTTTTCCATATTTTGAGATGAATATCATGAATTTCATCTTCCTTCAACATTTCTGGAATGTCATACTGAGAGTCAGCCAGAGGCCCAATCATGACTGGCATTTCACCTTCCACCAGTTGTTTTCTCATGTTCAGCATTTCCTCTTTATCATTGGATGAAGATTTTTCCACCTGATTTGACCAGAGTTGGTGTCACCTTGTTGCTTCATTGGATTAAACAATATTGGTAGAGAAATCATTGATCAAACTAGAAGATGCATGACTTAGGGGTGGTTCGGATAATGACCTACACCCAGGGCTATCTTCTGATTGAGAAAGTATTTCACCTTCTTGCGATGAAGCATCAGACATGGTTGGTTTCACATTTTTCAAGTGACTCAAGATAAGAGGGCTTTCTCGGCACTACATTTTCCAGTAGATCATTTTCTAGGCAATGTGCATCACTACTGCGGAGAGGGATTTCGTAGGGAAATTCATCATCATGGGGAGGACCACCATAATGGGTTACAAAAAATAATGATATATCTTTCTCTGTGGTCTTCTGACCACACGGAGGGTTCATGTGGCTCTCATATGAAGATGAAACTTCGAGACTGACCGAATTGTCATGAAGCATGCCTTCATGAGGAAGTGTCTGTTGAAGACCTTCAGAATTAATGTTCCCACTATTGGGAAACGAGGGAGTAATATCTTGAATTTCAACAGATAACTGTATGAGGGCTTCAAAACTCCAGCATCGAGAAAGGCCTTGTTACGGATTGGCTCTTGATCGCCAGACTGTGCTAGGCGGGTCTTTTTCTTAGACGCCTTCTTACTCGCATTGGAAACCACTTGTTGATGAAAGTGGCTGTTCTGAGTAGATGTATGTGCCTGATCAAGAAATATGGCCAGGTTAGGCTAGCGATCTTTACTCAAATCAGGTGTATGTGCCTGACTTGGTTGTTTGTATGATACAGGGGAATATGCCCCACAACCCTCTTGGAATGGAACAGATGTGTGTGTCTATTCCGGTGTAAATTGTTGATGTGTCACTCCACTTGTAGAGATAGATTTATGTGTCTTTCACTGATATGCTGCTGAAGTTGTTATAATATCCTGGCATGCATCCAGAATATGAGTAGGGATTTTCTACTACTCTTTCACCATTGATATAATATTATTGGTGACTTCAGCTGCCGGAACGGGGATATTCGTACATTCTGGGCTTGGAGTAGGTGTATGTTCCTGCTCCTGTCCTCCTTTTCCTGTCGTCGAATCCTGACAGTACTCAATTGTGGGGGAAGAGAGTTGATTCTGCCTCCTATTTTTTGTCAGGGCATTCCGATTAACTTCTCTGAATGCTACAAAGAGATGCTGTTGGTAGGCTTGATTAGTACTAGTAGGTGTATGTGCATGCTGATTACACTTAGCTGAATGTAGTTGATGAGATTCATCATATGCAGTCAGACGAGCCTACTAACTAGCTGATGATGTATAAACAGGTGTATGTTTCTGCCTGTAGTACTCTACCTGATTTTCCTGGAGGGATTGATGTGATGCTGCCAGACGACTCTGCTGGAGAGCGGAATTAAAATGGGCAGGTGTGTGTTCCTGCTCGTTGCTTGCCACCAAGTTAGGTTGGTGGACTTCTACAGAGATGGCAGAGATGAGGACCAGATAACTATTAACCAGACATTGCCTCTGGCAATTTGTCTTTCCTGCTCGGGTTCGAGGAACCTGAGATGAATGCCTGGAGTCGATACCCTCATCATGTTGAGGGCGCACTATCGCACGAGTCTGGCAGTGATTGTTTGTGGGAGCCCTTAGGAAGGACTCCTGTTTGATTGAATTAAGTCCATTAGGGACCTGCTCATTCACCTCCCTAGAATAAGGGAGTGAATGGTGATTGCGTTCTGGGGATAACGACCCAAAATGGTTGGAGGCGGTCGTCAGCACCGCCTGCTTCTTGATCACTAGTCGTCGTTGTCCAGACGACTGGTGTGAGTTGTTCACCTGGAGGTCTTGTCAGGCAGCCTCCAGAGTTGGGATGGTACCATGTTTACGGTACTCCTTTAATAGCGTGTTTGATACCCAGCGTTGAAGACGCTGAGTAGGTGATATCATCCTCAGAGTGGACAGTGATCCAGCAGGAGTAGCAGCAGTATTCACAGGTGTGAACTTGAGAGCAGACATTCTAGAAATTCAGAAGATCTTGGAAAAGAGTGCATGTTTGATATAAAAGACTTAATCAAGATAAATTCATCCACAACATCTTTTGGATGAGCACATATGTCAATGATTTTTTTGTTGGCACTCTTATTGAGTTTTAAATAGGGGCCTAGCAAATAGGTAAAACATCATTTTAACTTGTTAAGGATTCACGTCGGGTTCACCATTTTTGTTTCCCCTTGGAATTTCAGGATGACCTCCTTGAGGGGAGGTTCAAACATTCCGATCAGTTTGTAACGGGTTTGATCGTAGAACCAGAAACATCCAATGATTCCACATCCATTAGGACATACTTTCCAAAGGTAGGTGCTCATTAGTTTGTGGACTGATGAGGCTTAGGAATTTGCATTGGTCAAGAGGATGGGAGGTCAGACTCATCACACATTTTTTGAGGGGAATTATTGTCTACTCCGTGACTCTCTTTATAGATTTAAGTTATGTTCGTGAATCCTTATAACATTACCATGTATAAAATGAGTTTTCCTTCAGATATGACAATCAAGGATTAAATATTTAGGAAATATAGAGAATCTTTTATATGTATTCGAGGTTATTCATTGATAGAGAACAATCTATATTTATTGGAGATTCTTGGTCAGTGGTATCCTTCGACACATTTATATAGAAGTCTCTAGGTCATTATGATGACCATGCTGGTTTTAAATCCACTCAGTGGAGCACTTGATGTTTATTGTCATTCAAAAGGACATAGATTATTTCATAGTTGGGATCGAACCCGCAGATGGGCTACCTACGTATCCTTTTTTTAGAAACAGAATCATAACCAACATAGTTCGAGTAAGGGAGTATGATGTTTATGATTGATGGCTCAAAGAATGATGGCATAATTACTTTTACACTCTAAGCTCATGTGAGTCATGCTTGGTGTGAGAAACAATAGGTATTGGTAAAAATCAGACAATTGTGCCATGAAAGATGAAATCATAAGAAATAATGTGGGGATTTTTTATGTATGACTGCCCAGATAAATGAAGATTACGATTTACTTCAGGGAAGAAATCCAAGAACAGGTTCCACAATGGTATATGTGCTTCACAGAGATTTGAGTACTCTAACTTGGGGATTACTCCTGAAAACGGAGGCCCAAATAAGGAGAGGACTTATGATTGGTTTTTTTACTTCTGTGAAGGAATCCCGAATCAAAGGTAAATTAGGACTAGTTAAGAGAAATTAAGACTGGGGCTTACTCCTGAAAAGGATTCCCAGATTAAGGTATTTGGGGATTACTCATAAGGAGGATGCCCAAATTAGGAGACTGGGGCTTACTCTTGAAAATGAGGCCCGGGATAATGAAATTATGGTTGGGGATTACTCCTGAGGAGGATTCCCAGATTATGGGACTTGGAGCTTACTCCTAAAGGGGATTCCCAAATTATGGGACTAGGGCTTACTCCTCAAAAGGAGACCCAGGTTAATGAAATTATGGTTGGGGCTTACTCATGAGGAGGATGCCCAGATTTGGGGATTGGGGCTTACTCCTTGAGGAGGATTCCCAAATTAGAGGACTTGGGATTACTCCTGAAAAGGAGGCACAATTTAATGAAATCTATCATCGTAAAGGATGAGGTTGCATGAATGAAATCTCAATCTTTAGTGACATAAATATGTGTAAATCACTTGGTTTTGAAAGATATCCCACAGAATTCCTTTTAGATAAGGAAGTCAAATCAAAAAATCATGCCATAAATGGATTTGAAGAGTGTCTTGAAGACTGGATCTTGAATATGAGAGGTGTAATGGCTTAAGAGGGGTGAAATGGGCATGAAGGGCACCAAAAAAAGGCAGGGGTGCGCAAGATTTGGCAGGCACGTAGGTACTGCGTGGGCATGCAAGTCCTGGTCGCACAAGTATACCTGTACGATACATGGGTACTTGCGAAATTGTTTATCAACAGGGTAATACTTGAGAAACTCTTAGTTAAAGCTTTTAGAATCCTCTTGAGGTTCTTCTAGAAGATGGGCGCACAAGTTCTATTGAAGGAGTAAGGCAGCGCGCAAGTGAGGCAATTTCCCTTAAGGACTGGCCACTTAGGCGCGCAAGTCTTGATGAATTTCAACACTTAGGGCTTCCTCCCCCTCTGTAGATCTTCCGTTCTAGGTAAGAATTTACCTTATAAGTGTTTTGGAAGCTTTGAGAGGAGACTAGGGAACCGAGAGCATAAATATGAGTTTCTGGAAAAATTTCGCTTCAAATGGGGGGACCACAGGGTCTATTTATAGGAAGGAGAAGACCCCGGGTGGTTATCACTTAGGTCGTGCAAGACACTTGCGCGACCATTATGCATCGCGCAAGTGGACTTGCACGACTATGAGGGAACTTGCGTGACCTATGGGAAATGTTTTCATTGTTCATCCCTTCGTCGATTTTTTGATGTTTTCTTCAATGGCTGAATCAATTTGTGCTATGTCATTTCCCTTTACATTCCTTTGGATTCTGTGATGAAAAGGAGTGTCAACATTCGAAAATACATATAATTTATAATATATTCCACCTATGTTTATATGTTTCAGTTCTTACATTTATTAGGTAACATAATTTGATCTTATTTTTCTTATTTTAGTTAATATAAGGATATAGGATAAATAATTACAACAACCAATGTTTTGGGAGACATAATGATTTTCATAATGCTATTATTAACTTAATTAAAGTGGTTTTTAGATATATTTTTTATCATTATAAATGAGAAATCATGAATTAGAATTTATAAATAGATCATAGTAGAAATTTAAAACTCATTAAGTAAGATAAAGATTGTGTCTCATGGTATGTCAATTTTAATGGTGATACAAAAAAGTAAAATAAATTTATTAAATCTAAAATATGTGGGAATATTCACAATGAATAATGATGTAAATGAAATGGAAGCTTATTTTGTGGGGGAAATGAGACCAAAATTAAGTTATTTACTAAAGGAAAATGGTGTTTCATGTTAATAAGATTAATAGAAATAATGTTAAACATAAGGCACTATTAGAATTTAAATTTTATAAATGCAGGGATATAAGTTATTATCCGACTATGTTCTCTGATAAAATGTTTAATTTAAATAAGATTTTATTACATAAATAAGTGATGTACATTTATTTAGGATTATAGAATTGAGAATTAGATAATAAAATTTTGGAAGTGTTTTTATTAATTCAATCAAGATATTTCAATGGATTGTTCAATAGTTGTTTTCATTAAGGATTTTAAATAACATGTTCAATGGTACTAATGAAATAAAATGGTTATTTAAAGGTAATGTGATATTTTATTGAAAAACCATGATTAAAGGAAAAATCATTTTGGAGATGTTCTTGTTGTTTCCAAAATTATATTCAGGTAAGAATATTTGATTTTGGGTAAAAATTTAATAAGATCAATTGGAGTATTTTTTTCATTACAATTTTATGTTTAGATCATTTATATTTTATATTTATTCGTAATATGTTTGGGAAAGTTATAATTATTTAAATAATATAGTTATATAAAACATAAACATGTTTTTTAATTGAAAACTCATAGTATACGAAAATTCCTTTGTGTTTGAGCCAAAAATGAAATATTATAATTTTGTAGTACTTATGAATTTCTTTTGTGAATTTTTTTTGGTTAGTATGTTTTTTATAAATTATTTAATGGATACATATTAATTTTTTTTTATGTAATGTATTTTTGGAATCAAATATAATTGAATTTTAGTATATTTAGGTGATTAATGATTTTTTTGAAATTGTTCATTTGGATTAGTTATATGTAACCCATAGCTCAATAATGTGGTTTAAGATGAATTATTATTTTGTAAGAACACAACTAAATCCTTCGATGATGATGATATATGGGATGTAGGGTTATTTACTATGGAATGATTTAAGTTGAATATTTGATTTTGTAATTAATATGAAAATGTATTCATTTTGGTCATTATCATACCATTTTATAGTCATTTTTGGTTTAGGATAATTTCTTAATATTTGGGGAAAATATTTGTATTGTTTTTTTGGAATCTTATAACATGTACGATATTAATGTTAGTTCTATAGACCTATAAAAATCATATTGAATAACAATTGTTAATGGAATGAAATTAAATTATGGTGAAAAATTATCAAATGAACGAATTATAATTATGAAGTAATTATATTTCCTTATTTTAATATTATATATTGTAAAAGTATCCTTCATCATTATGAAAATTTTCATCAAATAAAATTATTATTTATTTTGGATAAATTGATGGGCTTTTCCAACATTAAAAAAATGTATGATTCTGTATCCTAAATTAATCTATTTTTTAAATCGATATTTCACTCACAACTAATATTATCTTATTTTGAATCTTAATTTGGCAATTACCTTCATGTTTCCATTTCGCTATTTTTTAGGAGGTTTTATAAACCCTTATTTATGGTGTTAGATTTCCATAATGAAATTTTCTAATATCAAACACATGATTACTCGGCACAAGTTAAAATTTATAGAATGGAATTTTTTTAAAAGGGGGTAGGTATAATGCGATGAAAAAAAACCTTAAATCAATAATTTTTTTAATTGATTATTCAACAAAAAACACATATTTTAGATTAACCATGATATAATATTAACTTATTAATATTAAAAAACCGTATGTTATAACCAAGACATTAAAATAAAGAATATAAATAATAATAAATAAATTATGAAATTAATATAAAGGTTCTAATAAATAAAAATTTATCTATAAATTATTCATAAATATGCAGTCAATATAAATAATTATTTTTTATTCAAAAAAGTAATTTCTCTTCAAATTTTATTTTTATTTCTTTTTTGAGATAAAATATTATAATCAATTTTTTTAAAATGATGAAATATTAATTTTTAAATCTAAAAATATTTTATAATAAATAATATTTATATTATATTTTGGTGAAATACTATGTTTTTTGAAAAGACAATACTTATTTTTTGCGAAAAAGTAAATATTAATGGCTTTTTGAAAAACATTATTTATTTAATAAATTAATTAATTTTAAAGAAAACATATTATTTATAATAGAATTTAAATTACCTTATTTATTATTTATATATATTTATTCAAATTAATTATATTTAAATTTACTTTCCAATTTATTTTAATATTTCATTACCTTGACTGTTTAAAACCATGTTGTCTTAAAACCATTTTAATATGCATACATTTCTTCCATTTTAAATAATTTAAAAAACCCCTCATGAGTAATTATTTAAATAAAACATATATATTATATATTAATATATATTAATTTATAGTCATTAAATTTTAATTTACTTTCTTAACATATATATATGATTATATCACGGTTTGAAAATATTTTTCATGTAAACTACTTTTTTTTGATGCATCTATGAGTACAAAATAGAATGAAATTATGAATCTTTTATTTATTAAAAATTTTAATTTATATTGAAATATTATAAATATTATTGGATGATATTATTTAATATTTCCAAATTAATTTTTTCCCTTAATAAATAATATAAAATAAAAACATTAATTTCCAAATTTGTTGTCTGAACCAGTTTATCTCGGTGTTAAATTAAAGAGGTAAATGGAATAACATGATTAAGAAATATTTATTTTGATTTTTATATTATATATTTCCTTATATATCATAAAGTATATTTTTAAAAAAATTAGGCACTTACTAGACCATGTCTTTTCATTATTTAATTAGTGTCAGTATTTATAAGAATACCACTACTGATCCCTTATAAAAGGGAACCCACTATCCTCTAAATTACACACATCCGAAACACAATTTTTGTCCACTACATGATAATATATCTTCAATATATCCCCTACCACATCCTAGAGGATTTTTTTGACCTGAAAGCCAATCTACAGAGGCTTTTTGTCTAATCTTAATGAGGTTGTCTGAAAAAAAAGTATCATTCCTAATTGAGATTTTTTTTATATATATTTTCCCCATAAATAAAATATTTACAAATATTTATGATATAATAAGATAACTATCTACGTTATAAATTGATTTTATTATATTAATTTTATTAACTGAATCCATCTCCACTTCTATCAAATGGGAAATGAATCAATCATTCATTTGTACGGATGACTACTACTTTTTGAAATGATTAATTCATTTTACATAATATCATCTCATATATGATCATGATGATGTATCTATAGTATATATATTATATATATTAAATAATGAAAAATATGTAGAAGAAACATGGATTATAAGAACCCGACCTTATTACATAAATAATATTGAATTTAGTCAACAAAACACTTCATTTTACATTATGTTTATTTTCATGTTTAGAGCTTTTAAGAATTGAGACATAACACATTTATGACATTACACATTATTATAGAGTGGATACCATAAAAAAAATTTCCATTTTAAAAAAAATACAAAACACTAAAACTTAAAACATGATTCCTGGACAATTTTTCAACATTTAAAATGGCTTCTTTCTTTGTCTTACACATCCACTAACCTATGAAAATCATTTAAAACTTTGGATGAGCACAATAACTCATTATGGGATATAAAAATAATGGAAGAACATATTATTCCATCAATACATGTAACTTATGAAATAAATTTCAGAAGAAATATTTATCACCTATATATATACATACTTTGTAAAACATGTTGTTTCCATAATAATTAAAAAAATAATTATAACCATAAAGGTATCTGGAAATAAAAGATATCTTGATAAATTTCTAACTAAAACATGACAGCCTAACGACGTCTCATATAATTTCATAAACATAGTATGATGAGAGAAAGGGGATATCTCATCACTCTTACATAATATGGATTGTAATGGGGAAATGGAATGAAATATCACATAATAAGCCATAGGTAAAGGAATAGAATAACATAAAATGAAAGAAAATAAAGAAAATAAAAGAGGATGTTTACCTCTTGATCTTTTCTCCATGAGATCCGTCTTAAGGGCATGGTTTTGGTCTTTTGGTGAGAACAGTAGCTCTAGGACGTGACGAAGATCCTTGGGAGTAGTATTTGGCAGAATGTAGGCATGGCTCAAGGCTTGAGAGGTGTGGGAAGAAGTGGGAAGTGAGGGTGGAATTTATAGTGGAGAAGAGGGGGTATTTTTCATTATTTTAATAATTATTATAATATTTTTGGAAAATATTGTGAATAATCTTAATTCATTTGACCTAAAATAGTAATAATTGCATGTGAGTTTGAACCATGTGTCCGTACATCACTTATGATGTAATAAATATTATATTTTACTGATAATTTTATTATATGGTATTTTATCGTATTTCACTATTCATCAAAAATTCAAAAATATCCGAAAAATACCAAAAAATTTCCCTAACCATTATTAGATGTGTAAAATTAAAAAATGAAGTCCAATTTGTGAAAATAATTTCCTAAATATTATTAATTTCATTTTTAATTAAAATCATGATTAAATTAAAAATTAAAAATTCTAATTCTATAACTACTTCTATATCATGCTGAAAAATTAGCCAAGATCTCTTTAGATTAAATCCCTATGAAAATAAATTATTAATAAAATTTACTATTCATTAGGGTCATAATAATATTCATAAGTGTATGTCACTATTCACAAAAAACAAGTTGGTTTCATCAGACTCCGAATAACTTCCTGAACATAATTGTGGATGATAGTTTAATGAAATTCAAATCATAGAAGTGAAAAAATTATGTTTAAAGGATAGTTATAAATATTTACTTAAATCAAATTTCCATGAATTTCAATTTATTTTAAAAAAACCCTAGGTGTTACATTATCCCCACCTTCTAGAAATTATATCCTCGCAATTTTATTTACTTATTATACAACTGAGGGTACTATTCCCTCATAGCATTTTTAGACTCGCATGTTGCTTCTTCAACCATGTGGTTTTTTTCAGAAAACTTTTACCTGGTGGATTAGCTTATTCCACAATACAAGTTCCCTTCAATCATGAATCTGTATGGATTTCTCTTCATAATAAAGGTTCTCTTCCAGGTGAATTGCTTTTGGATTCAAGATGTGGGATGAATCTGACACATAATTTCTCAACATCAAAACATGAAAAAATTTGTGTATCTGAGACAAAATTCATTGGACGGCCCGACATCTGCTGACATAGTCACAGAGAATCTCAGTACACCTTTATTCATATAGTCTTTCTTATTTTCATCATTCAGATCTCTCATTGGGTGGGAATTTTCATAATGACCCATATCACCACATTTAAAACACCTTATAGTTTTCTTATCAGTATTAGTATTCAGATCTTTTTCAATACAATCTACATCCATATGTCCAAACTTATCACATTAAAAACACTTCCCAGTTTTTATAAGACATTCCCCAGGGTGTTTCTTGCCCACTTTTCACAAACTGGAAACTTGATTTTCTTACCATCATATTTCTTTAGTTAATTCTTACTCATTGCATTCCATATGGACCTCTAATTTTCCTTGTTTCCAAAATGCACATGATCATCAACAAAATCCATCTCTACCATCTCAACACATCGGACAAGATTCTCAAAACATTTGAAATCAAGGTATCCCAACACCCTTTCATATCTTGGCTTCAATCCTGAGTAAAAGGAGGTTGATTTTTCTATCAAGATCCAGAATACTATTTGGATCATACCTCACCTGTTAGGTAATGTTTTCTTTATACACGACTACTAAATCTTGTTCCTTTTTCTTCAATTCATGAAATTCATTATCCATTCTAAGTCTCACCACCTTAGAAAAATATTTTTCAAGAAAAAGATTTTTAAATTAATCCCACTCTATGGCATAAAAATTCTCTCTATCCTATATATTATTTACCATTGACCACCACTAATTTTCTTCACCATCAAAATGATAAATGGCTAGACTTAACTTTTTATTGTCTGAACATCCAATAACATCAAATATATTTTCAAGGGCTTCAATCCATCCATCAGCCGCTACTAGGTCAGAATATCCCTAGAAATTTGGATGGTGTTGTCTCATAAAATTGTCCACTATTGTCATGATCTATTGTGGTACCTCTAGTTTTTCTCTTACAATGATTCCGCCACCATTTATTTCTTGCGAAAGCTGAGCCATTACTATCAAAAACTTCTTGATTCTAATCCATAACATTTCGGGCTATAGATTCAAAAGGATGGCATTCTACCGGTGCCTCTCCTCTTCAACATCCTTGTTCCTTATACAGAAAACCATTCTGAAAAAACATATCATAGATGAAGCAACATGGTAATCATTAAATGCTATAACATTACAAATTAATCATAGAGTAAAAACCAGTTATGGTATTCATTTAACATTATCCTAAACCCTAATGTTATTTAATCCATCCTATGATACAACTTATAAAGATCCAACCTTATTACATACCTAATCATGAATTTATCATGAAAACACTTCTTTTTAAATTTTGGATCTTTTAAGGTTTAGATCTTTATAGAAATGGTACATGACACATACATGACATTACACATTATTACAGAGTGGATACCATAAAAACCGTTTCCATTTTTTTTCAAAATATAAAACATTAAAACATAAAACAGGATTCTTTGAAAATTCTTCAACATTTAACATGGCTTCCTTACTTGTATTACACATCCATTAACCTGTGAAAATCATTTACAACATAGGATGATCACAAAAACTCAGCAAGGGATATAAAAAGAAGGTAAGAACACATTTGTCCATGAATACTTGTAGCATATGAAATCATTTTCAAAAGAAATACTTATCACATGTATATATATACTTACATTTTGAAACATGTGATTTCCATAATACATAAAAAAACAAGCAGAACCATAAAGGCTTCTTGAAATAAAAGAAAACTTGAGAAATTTCTAATGAAAATTTGGCAGCCTAACGACACCTCTTAAAATTTCATAAAAATAGTTTGATGAGGGAAAGGGGATATCTCATCACTCTTAAATAATATGAAAATTAATGGGGGAAATGGAATGAATTATCCCAACATAATACAAATGGAAAAGAAGAGAATAACATAAAATGATTGAAAAGAAAGAATATAAAATAGGTTGTTTACATCCTGATCTCTTCCCCATGAGATCTTTCTTAAGGGCATTGGTTTTGGCCTTTTCGTGAGACCAGAAACTCTATGACGTGGGGAAGAGCCTTGGGAAGAGTATTGGGTAGAACGAAGGCATGGAAAGAGGCTTGAGTGGTTTGGGAAGTATATGGAAGTGAGGGTGGTATTTACAGTGGAGGAGAGGGGGTATTTTAAATTATTCTAATCATTATTATAACACTTTTGGAAAAGATTATGAATAGTCTTAGTTCATGTGCCCTAAAATAGTAATAACGAAATGTGAGTTCGAACATAATGGCATTATAATACTTATGATGTCATAAATAGTATATTTTACTAATAATTTTATTATACAGTATTTTATCATATTTCACTATTCATCGAAAATTCACGAATTTCAGAAAAATCCTTAAATTTTAGCCTAACCGTTTTTTATGTGTAGAATTATAAAATGAAGACCAATTTTTTAAAATTATTTTCTAAATATTATTAATTAAATTTTTAAATAAAGAATAGCTAATTAAAAAATATGCAATTCTAATTCTATAACTTTTTCAATATGATGATGAAAAATTAACCAAGATGTTATTATCTTAAAACCATAAGAAAATAAAATAATAAAAAAAATTACTATTCATTAAAGTCATATTACTATTCATTTTACTATTCATAAGGGTATGTTACTATTCAAAAAAACATGTTGGTTTCATTGGACACCCCATAACTTTCTGAACACAATCTTAGATGACTGTTTCTTGAAATTCAAAACATAGAAGTGGAGAAATTATTTTTAAAGGATACTTATAAATATATTCATAAAAAAAGTAAAAAGATTTTCTATTTATTTTTAGAAAAACATGTGGAGTTACATGTTTTATACGTTCTTACCTTACAATCCATTGAGAAGGATATAATCATTCATGGGTATAGAGGACTATCACTTCACTATGTGAATTGAGTTTTTTATTAAAAAATAAAATTTATTGTATATTTAATTTTATTTAAATAAAATTATTATATATTTGATATTTTGCTAAGTATTGAAATATTAAATTAAACATTCATTCTTTCAATCAGGATTGATTAAAAAAGGATTGTTATCTAGTCATATATACCAATTACCTTCACCATTATTGCAACAAACCTAATATTTTGTATAATTATTTCATTGTTGTTTTTAAAAATAATAATAGAAATATAAAAAGTATAATGATATAATGATTATTATCCTGGATATGTTGGAGGAATAACTTATTATACTGTGATCAACATACCGATGCTGTTTTGAAACAATGATCCATGCATCCTCCTAACAAATAATGTGGAAATAAATAAATTTATAATAATGTTTCTAATTAAATTAGATGAATAATAAGATTATGTATAATAGATTAATACTATACATTTTTATAAATAAAATAATTCAAATTCGTTATATTGGATGTAAATTTCAATAAGACAATGTTTTGAGTCAGTGTGAGGGTTTCGTCTCCAAACATCCTTTATAAAGACACATGATATTTTATGGATATAATTTCATATAAATATTTTATATAATTTCCCTTTACATAATATATACGTATTCCTTAGTATTTTAGAATATTTTTAGTTACTGTTTATTTACTTCAATCATTAGAGTAGATATTCAACTGTTATCATAACACTAAGGGTTTATATTACAGTGTCATTTTAATCGGAAATGTTTATCCTTGAATTATTTTATAAGAAATTATTTGATCTTTTTTTAATGAAAAAGATTAATTTAACTATCTAATTATTAAAAATAATTTTTTTAGTAAATAGTACCATTTTCTTGCATTATTTTCTGGTCAGTAAATTGTTTTTATATTCATTAAAAAAATGATAATGGAATGTCTTTTTAATCAACATAACATGAACAAAACATTCCATCCATCATATATAATATTTAGTTGGATGAAACCTTTAAAAGTATAAATGTTATTTTTGAAGACAACTATTTATTATTATGTTATTTTTTAGTTTTTAAACAATAATTTGAAATTGAAAAGTTAATTTCTCTTGAAAAATATTCCATGTAATCTTTTAATGACATTTTTATTAATGATGACAACATTTGAGTTATATATTGACTATAAATTATTTATATATGTATCTGAAATATAAACCATGATTTCTATCACCCATTTCATGTTGTAAGACATTACCTTAATTCATTTATCAATAATAATATTTATGAAACATATTTTTATTATGATATTAGATTTTATTTCGAAACACATTTATTTACTTAGGTACTTTTATTGTTATTAATTATTATTAAATTTCTTTTTTTGGTTCATATAAACCCAAAATATGTTATTATGGGAGAACAGAAATATAGATCCAATTCATTGGGAAAATAATCAGTCTCACTAGGAGTTGTGTATGAGATTATGGTGTAAGTCTAATCTATTATGGGACTTTGTAAAACATTTAATATTGTCAAGGAATATAGAATTGACTCATGATTATGTCATGTTATATATGTATTCAGTATTTAATATGTTTCCATTATCATATGATACCATTATTTTAATGATATTGTCCTATATAATTACCCTATGGCCTTCACTTTTGTGATGAAACATAAAAAATTTAACTCTCACATTATGTTTTAATTTGTGATTACTCCCTAACTAGGGAACTTAGCACACCACTTTTGTTTATGTATTCATCATGTTATCCCATATAGTTTTAGGATCCCTATTGTCATTATTTAGAATAAAATTATGGTGATTTATTTTATCCTTTCACAGATTTATTATCATAGAAGCCTTATAAATACACTTGGCCCCTAGATATTTGGGTTGTAAAAAGTGTCGAGTCACATTAAATGTTATTTTGTCACATTTATGTTTATTCATTTTAATACACCTTAGGCCTTTGTATATTGTTATTTTGGTAATACATAAACATATATGATATGGATAATAGATATGGTTTGTATTTATTTATTTTTTCTGAAAGGAAATGTGTTCTAAATGTGTAATGAATGTGTTATTGAGATTGATATTTTTAAAGCTAGCTAATCAGTTATTTTGAATAAAATATTTGATTAATATATTATATCATCATATAGAGATCCAAAATATAGTACAATAGTATATAGGATTTTATATCACAATACACAATGAAATTAAAATATTTGTAACAACCCGAAATTTTAAATAAATATTGTTTCCTAATTTTATGCGTTATTTTTATTACTCAACAAATGTTTTATTTGATAAATATGATTATAATTAGAATGAGACCATTGGTTTTGACTGTTATATGACCATCGGTCAATATGACCGCTATGAACAAAATGTTTTGATTATTGTCTCTATATATAAGTAATCTTGGTTGATTATTATAGAAAGAAGATTTGATGGCCTCACCTAGTAGTCATTGACCGATCGAAGCCCATCTAACAGAGCTTGGGAAGGAGGTAGCACCATTGGCCTTTGCTCTGGACCAAACCCAAGCCGAACTTCATCATGTGAAGCTAGAACGGAATCGCCTTCGCGAGAAGTTCAAACTGATAGAAATTACTACTCGGGCAATGTTGACCGAGCCGCCCCAAGATTCTATCACCCTAGCACACCTTACTCTTAGGTCCTATGCTGGTATTATAAGGGGCTATGTAACGAGACCGTAACTGCCTTGTGTAATCCTTATTTTAAATAAAAATTGGGATTTCTGCTTATGATGAAGTTTATGAATTTTCAAATGACTGGATAAAAATAGTATGCATATTTTTGATGAATTTTCAAAAGAATATTTTGAAAAAAAAATTATTATGTAAACCTTAAATAACATAAAATGTGTAATGATTTTCGAAAAATGGTCTTCTACAATTATGTTCAGTACGAAATTTGGAGTCTAATAAGATCAAGTTGATTTTCGATGAATAGTAAATTATGAATAGTGATTTTATGATTAGGATTAGTAATATGACCAAATGGATTAGTAATCTCACTTAAAGAAAGTTTTAAAATAATCTAGGCACCTTGATTAAGTAATGTGATTCAATAAAATAGTTAAATAACGGTTTCATTAATTATTATTCAAGTATTACTTTTTTCGGGTGAATAGTGTTTTTTAATTAAAAATTTAATTAAAAATAATTAGAAAATTATTTTTATAAAAATGACTTTATTTTTGAACTCAGAGCATCGATATTATGTTATGGTAATTTTTGGGGTTTTTTCTGAAAAAATGAATTTTCGATGAATAGTGTTTTTATTTAAAAATTAAATTAAAAATATTTAGAAAATTATTTTTATAAAATGGATTTCATTTTTGAAATCAGAGCATTGATATTTGGTTAATATGAAATTTTGGGATTTTTCTGAGAAAGTTGAATTTTCAGTGAATAGTAAAAATACAGTTTTAGGGTTTCGGTATGTTTAATGACCTCATAACTGTGTCATGATGATGTCATGAGATTTTTTAAGGGTTTTCCGGCCAAGGGTGATGAATTATTGTTTTGGGGGCCCCATGTGGCCTAACTCCATGATAAATGCCAAGGGAGAGCACATGGGTTTGAGAAAAGCACATGTGAGGTGTCTCTTGGTCATTAATGCCTTGTCCCTTCACTTTCCCTATAAATACCAAGCCCTCCTCTCATCCATTCAACTCCCCACTCATTACCAACGAATTTCTGGTCTCATTACCTCCCAAGGAGTCCTCCCAAGGTGCCCCCAAGCCCTCAAGGTCCCAACCTTTGAGGTTTAAGAGTTACATTTTAAGGTAAGGGATCCGACCCCTCTCTTTCTTTTCATGTAATCTCTTTTATGTCATTCCTATTATGCTCCTTGTTTTTATGTGAGAGGATGTTCTTTTATATTCCTCTTACTGCCCTTTCATGTTTATATTATGAGAGATCCCCTCTTAATCTCATCATTTCGTTTTATGAAAGTTTAAGTGACGCCGTTAGGCTGCCGAATTTTCAAGGGATTCTTTCACCCTTCTCATTTTTTTCAACTTCGATTTTCATGTCAAGTCTTTCAAGTTCCTTTTTATTATGTTGGGGTATGATCTCTATTTCTATCATACTGATCTCTTATGATCATATTATGAGGGACCCTATTTGATCTTGTCAAATCATTTTCTTTTGAAGTTAAGTGACGCCGTAAGGCTGCCGAATTTTCATAAGAGAAATCTAATTTTTTTTTCTTCCATGTTTTTCATTTCAAATGGTATGTTCCTAAAATTTCATTACCATGTCCATATGTCCATCTTATTCTTTCACCCTACTGTTTTATGGATCATTTATGAGTGGGTGACCAATGTCCCCTCTCATTTCAATGTTTTCTAAAACCCTGGAACTTAGCCGTTATGCTGCAGAATTTCCCCCTCAAAATGCCTCTCTCTTTTCTCAAAAATTATTTTATAAAGTGAATACTCAAAGCTCTTATTTCTACAAGGGTATTCACATATATATCAAAATGTTCCATTTTAATTTCTGGGATTTACATACATGAGACCCACCTTCCCTTTCCGTGGGTTTAAAGTGACGTAAAGATCATGTCTTTAAAGCAGTTTTTAAAACGTTATGATTATGAAATGAAACCCATTTATTTTATGCTATGTGGGTTGTTTATGAAATGTTTGATGATGATATATTTGGCTCACATGATAATAAAGGCAAATTTAAGGGTGCGCCCTGATAGCGCTCCAATGCATTGGGTAATGATGTAACCACTAGAGATTACAATTTTAACGATGCCTTGGTGAATAACCTTGGTAATTTTTAACGACACCTTGGGGATGGACCTTGGTGAAACGAAACGATTGTCAATATTAAATGTTGCAGCCACATCTTCAAGTTATGAAAAATGTTATTTTTATTATGATATGCCTCATGATTTCATTTTCATGCATTAAAGTCCTTTTCATGACTTTATTGATGTATCTCAAGTTCATATGTAAAATGTTTCACTTGTTTCCCTTGCTGGGCCTTCTGCTCACCCTTCCTTTTGATGTATGTCCCCAGGTTATGAGATGCAGTAATGAGCCTAGGGTGAACATGAGGATAAGCCTTTCAAGTGTTTAAGAAGAATGTTTTTTTTGTTTCATGTTTTATGTTCCTTGTTTCCAAGACACTAAACCTTAAAGATCCTCAGTTCCGTGTAATAGAATGAAAAGTTATTTTATAAAAAGACGGGATGCTATAGTTGGTATCAAAGGATGGTTTAGTTATTTGTGGAAATTAGGATATGAAAACTCTAGGAGGAACCCTATAGAAAAGTTTAATATAGGAAATCTTCCTGGTATTTTGGTGAGTATTGAGTAAGGGGTTGCCAAGCAAATAAATCCCTGTCTGTATACGAGCAGGTAGAGGTGGCTCTGGCACAGATGTACATAGGGGTAAAACCCGAAAACACCGCTTTGAGCTAGACTCGAACGGGAACTGGTACACGACAACGGGCCTTGCTACACTCTTGGTTACGACACTCCCGGGGGATATGCTTTGGTAAATTCATAATCTTGGTATGAACCATTGTTAAAGGAACAAAGATAAAATAAAATAAAGGTTCACATAAGAATATATGATCATTCATAACTTAGATGGGAACCTAGGAGATCACAAGTTAGGGTATACCTTTCATATACAAGTTATCCTTATATGCATTCAGTTCCATTACATGATTATTAGCTAAGTACTTAAGCCCCTAATTATGCTTCTCTCCTTAGTTAATGGTGGGAAATGGAAGAACATGTTCCGACAACCAATGTGATAGGAAATGCGACAATTTTCGTATTAATATGACAGGGATGATTAGGGGATTAAAATATGATTATTATTTTGGAAGACGTTCATTATTTTGGGAACCATATTTGATCGAGGTAAATAGATTACTACGGTATTTTCATTGAGGAGTAAGGTTGACTTATATTTTGAAGAATCGATGAATTTAAGGTGAACTTATAGTAATTTAGGTTACTTAAGGGAATGACTAACCTATCTTGGGTAAAATATGTTTAGGTTAGCTACTTTTTATAAGATGTTAGGAGTGGTTGATGTTGTCTGGAGATGAATAATGAAGTTGTTCTGGAAGACTATGTTATCAAATCCTTATTGTATTTGGGTTTCAATCTTAGTTTGGTTTGTTTTGAGGAATTTTAAGGACCGTTATTTATGGAATGGTCTATGATGAACTTTGGGTTGTACCATAGAACTTTGATGATTTAAAAGTAGTTTCCATTCCTATGGAATTCTTTCTTTTTGAAGAGTTGTTTTACCTTAACCTTTCTGTTTTTGGGATAATGTTTAAAGATAGAAGAAATAGATAGTTAATCTTTTGTAGATTATGTGATTCTATAAAAGATGATTCTTGTGCTTTTATGAGACCAAGTGTTTTTGAATTCTCATCATTTGGAGAAAAGATTAGTGTTGGTAGGGACTTGTTAAAGGATGAAACACTACTTGAAGGTAGGTATATTTTCTTATGTTTTTGTTCTATGTAGTAAATGAAATCCTCAAAATTATGAAAAGAAACATAAAACAAAAATGTTGTTGGTTTACATTTCCTACTAGGTAATCAAGGACCGTTTACACACATCATAAGTTTGGGATTTTCTCATGGTTAACTTTCTCCTAATCATGTTCTCTATCACTCTCCCTCAGAACTTGACCCTTTGTTTTTTCCTCCATGTCCATGTTTTCCTACATGGAACCCTAGTGTGGGTTAACTCGGGTGACCTTTGTACTTCCCTTTCTTTCTTTTAAAGTAATAGTTTTACTGACCCCTTTTCCAATGTGGGACTTTCAATGAACATTCAAAACTCAATTTTTAAAAAAATTGCGAGGACGCAATTTCTTAAGGGGGGAAGATTGTAACAACCCGAAATTTTAAATAAATATTGTTTCCTAATTTTATGCGTTATTTTTATTACTCAACAAATGTTTTATTTGATAAATATGATTATAATTAGAATGAGACCATTGGTTTTGACTGTTATATGACCATCGGTCAATATAACCGCTATGAACAAAATGTTTTGATTATTGTCTCTATATATAAGTAATCTTGGTTGATTATTATAGAAAGAAGATTTGATGGCCTCACCTAGTAGTCATGCACCGATCGAAGCCCATCTAACAGAGCTTGGGAAGGAGGTAGCACCATTGGCCTTTGCTCTGGACCAAACCCAAGCCGAACTTCATCATGTGAAGCTAGAACGGAATCGCCTTCGCGAGAAGTTCAAACTGATAGAAATTACTACTCGGGCAATGTTGACCGAGCCGCCCCAAGATTCTATCACCCTAGCACACCTTACTCTTAGGTCCTATGCTGGTATTATAAGGGGCTATGTAACGAGACCGTAACTGCCTTGTGTAATCCTTATTTTAAATAAAAATTGGGATTTCTGCTTATGATGAAGTTTATGAATTTTCAAATGACTGGATAAAAATAGTATACATATTTTTGATGAATTTTCAAAAGAATATTTTGAAAAAAAAATGTTTATGTAAACCTTAAATAACTTAAAATGTGTAATGATTTTCGAAAAATGGTCTTCTACAATTATGTTCAGTACGAAATTTGCAGTCTAATAAGATCAACTTGATTTTCGATGAATAGTAAATTATGAATAGTGATTTTATGATTAGGATTAGTAATATGACCAAATGGATTAGTAATCTCACTTAAAGAAAGTTTTAAAATAATCTAGGCACCTTGATTAAGTAATGTGATTCAATAAAATAGTTAAATAACGGTTTCATTAATTATTATTCAAGTATTACTTTTTTCGGGTGAATAGTGTTTTTTAATTAAAAATTTAATTAAAAATAATTAGAAAATTATTTTTATAAAAATGACTTTATTTTTGAACTCAGAGCATCGATATTATGTTATGGTAATTTTTGGGGTTTTTTCTGAAAAAATGAATTTTCGATGAATAGTGTTTTTATTTAAAAATTAAATTAAAAATATTTAGAAAATTATTTTTATAAAATGGATTTCATTTTTGAAATCAGAGCATTTATATTTGGTTAATATGAAATTTTGGGATTTTTCTGAGAAAGTTGAATTTTCAGTGAATAGTAAAAATACAGTTTTAGGGTTTCGGTATGTTTAATGACCTCATAACTGTGTCATGATGATGTCATGAGATTTTTTAAGGGTTGTCCGGCCAAGGGTGATGAATTATTGTTTTGGGGGCCCCATGTGGCCTAACTCCATGATAAATGTCAAGGGAGAGCACATGGGTATGAGAAAAGCACATGTGAGGTGTCTCTTGGTCATTAATGCCTTGTCCCTTCACTTTCCCTATAAATACCAAGCCCTCCTCTCATCCATTCAACTCCCCACTCATTACCAACGAATTTCTGGTCTCATTACCTCCCAAGGAGTCCTCCCAAGGTGCCCCCAAGCCCTCAAGGTCCCAACCTTTGAGGTTTAAGAGTTACATTTTAAGGTAAGGGATCCGACCCCTCTCTTTCTTTTCATGTAATCTCTTTTATGTCATTCCTATTATGCTCCTTGTTTTTATGTGAGAGGATGTTCTTTTATATTCCTCTTACTGCCCTTTCATGTTTATATTATGAGAGATCCCCTCTTAATCTCATCATTTCGTTTTATGAAAGTTTAAGTGACGCCGTTAGGCTGCCGAATTTTCAAGGGATTCTTTCACCCTTCTCATTTTTTTCAACTTCGATTTTCATGTCAAGTATTTCAAGTTCCTTTTTATTATGTTGGGGTATGATCTCTATTTCTATCATACTGATCTCTTATGATCATATTATGAGGGACCCTATTTGATCTTGTCAAATCATTTTCTTTTGAAGTTAAGCGACGCCGTAAGGCTGCCGAATTTTCATAAGAGAAATCTAATTTTTTTTCTTCCATGTTTTTCATTTCAAATGGTATGTTCCTAAAATTTCATTACCATGTCCATATGTCCATCTTATTCTTTCACCCTACTGTTTTATGGATCATTTATGAGTGGGTGACCAATGTCTCCTCTCATTTCAATGTTTTCTAAAACCCTGGAACTTAGCCGTTATGCTGCAGAATTTCCCCCTCAAAATGCCTCTCTCTTTTCTCAAAAATTATTTTATAAAGTGAATACTCAAAGATCTTATTTCTACAAGGGTATTCACATATATATCAAAATGTTCCATTTTAATTTCTGGGATTTACATACATGAGACCCACCTTCCCTTTCCGTGGGTTTAAAGTGACGTAAAGATCATGTCTTTAAAGCAGTTTTTAAAACGTTATGATTATGAAATGAAACCCATTTATTTTATGCTATGTGGGTTGTTTATGAAATGTTTGATGATGATATATTTGGCTCACATGATAATAAAGGCAAATTTAAGGGTGCGCCCTGATAGCGCTCCAATGCATTGGGTAATGATGTAACCACTAGAGATTACAATTTTAACGATGCCTTGGTGAATAACCTTGGTAATTTTTAACGACACCTTGGGGATGGACCTTGGTGAAACGAAACGATTGTCAATATTAAATGTTGCAGCCACATCTTCAAGTTATGAAAAATGTTATTTTTATTATGATATGCCTCATGATTTCATTTTCATGCATTAAAGTCCTTTTCATGACTTTATTGATGTATCTCAAGTTCATATGTAAAATGTTTCACTTGTTTCCCTTGCTGGGCCTTCTGCTCACCCTTCCTTTTGATGTATGTCCCCAGGTTATGAGATGCAGTAATGAGCCTAGGGTGAACATGAGGAGAAGCCTTTCAAGTGTTTAAGAAGAATGTTTTTTTGTTTCATGTTTTATGTTCCTTGTTTCCAAGACACTAAACCTTAAAGATCCTCAGTTCCGTGTAATGGAATGAAAAGTTATGTTATAAAAAGACGGGATGCTATAATATTCATCTACTTTTATAAACCACAATAATATTTCTATATAGTCTATTTCGAAAAATAATATGTATATGGTATTTTATAATTCCCCAATATATTTTCTAATTTCAAAAAAAACACCAAAAATAATTACAAAATTATATTATGATGATCCAAAATACATCATTTGATTTATTAAAATAATTCTATATATATGATAAATTCTCGATTTAAATAATAATATTATATATTGACAATTTCCATTCTTATTACGCTATCATATTTTGAACTGACAATATTACATATGATGTCATGAAACTATTTTATGAATAGATTATAAATTAAAAGTTTTGATTAATTAATTTTCATAGAAATAAATAATTTATATTATTTTTAAATATTTCATAAAAAATAAAATTTTAATAAAATATATCATATATGTTTTCCAAATGATTCAATTACTATTTAAATATGTAAAATGTATATTATATCATATTTATCACCATTAAAATAAATATATTAATGTATAAATACATTTTTTTCATATTCAATGTGATACCCAAATATTATTTAAATATTTTAAATATCAAGTTAATTTTTAATTTAAAATTATTAATAAATATTTTTATTATTATAACGATGGATTTATAAACCCTATAAAAAACTACTTTTTCGTTAATTTATCATTCACTATAATTCTTTTCAATGATTTTTTTTAAATTTCTAGAATTTGTTTTATGTTTCATATGTTCTTCCATATTTAACATTATTTTTCAATGGTGTTGTAATTATATTAGGTCTTGATGATCTCATTTTTCCTATTAAATTTATTTTTTAATATTAATTATCACGTTATTCCTCAAATAATATTATGTGGTATTATTATTCTCTAAATTTAATTTCATAAATTCATATTAAAAAATATAATTAGTCTTATATATAATGAATCTATTTTATACCATACCACATTATAACATATAATAATAAAATTATTTATTAAAAATTTATCATTTATTGTATGGGTCATTACATTCTCTATAGTTCTTTGACATGGTGATTTTTCTTGTTTATAGAGTAATGTATATTTATTTAAGGATCTTCAATGGTCTCTCTTTTTAAGAGAGATATAAAACAAAATACACAACCACTATATTTATTACATTTTATGTAATGATTATATAAAATCTCAAGAGTTCTTTGTGGTATACAACATTCACTCCAAAAGTGCCTTATAGGAGTTATACATTGTAGGAAACTACTCTTATACATTCAATATTTTTAAAGGGGAAATGCGTGTCAGACATGACTTTATAATCTTCCAAAACTTCATAACACTCCCCCATGATGATATATGGTGGAATATTTTATCTATAAAGTCAACTTATTAGTCCTATATAGTCTTGTATAAGAAATACTATTAATTAATTTTTGCTAATTGTATGTGTTATTGAATAGAATTTTACTTCTATACCATTTTAATAAAATTATTAGTTACATATATCATGAATTCCTTAAAATCCCTCTAACATGTTCAGGTTCAGGATTTATTCATGTATATAACAATATAAGGATCCATCTGGATGCATGAATAAAATCTATTATTTTATGAGAACTAAATCTAAAATAAATATTAATCGAACCCTCTATTGAAGTCCATATATTTAGATATTTATTATATGATATATTTTAAATATTATTTATAGATGGACGATTTATTTGAGTATTATATTCCTTAATAGTTTTCATCAATATGTTAAAGTATTTTTTATTATTTTTGATCACCATTGAGTTAATAACTTATTTAGATGATATATAATCATTAGTGGTGTTATATATAGACTCGCTATTGATATAATATATATCATTGTTTGTTTTTGGTGTAGAACATGCTATCAAATATTAATGAATTAGAAAGTAGATTTCATAAAATACAATATATTAAATATTTCATTATATTTTTCAACATTATTGAATGAGTTTTTATAAATCCATGGGTTTGTTCTCCTATTTCGATCTATATATGTATAATGGTAGCAAAATATAATTGGAAATCTTCCATTCTTCCATAACATGCATGAAAAACAATGAAAGAAATTTAAATCTAGAAATATTGATTTTTAAATTGTACCACTTATATTTTTTATAGGTATATATATATTTTTTCCCTATATATGGATACTAAATTATGATCAATATCTATTATTAAATATCTATATATTTATCTTAGGAATGAACAATATTCATATTTATATCTAATATAAATAACTCGTTATGTTTCATTAATTTTTTTCATTACTATCAATTCCTATATAATCTGCATTTATTTTTAAATATATATTCTTCAATTTAGAATTTATAGTTTTTGTATACTGAATAGTATAGAAATAATATCTGAATACTATGATGGTCTTCCAACAATGATTTCCTTGAATATCGTTTTTCATTGATATGATGATTGGATCATTATCAATCATCACATTGAAAATGGAGTCCCTATCATTTCTTAATAGGGAACATAATTACATACTCTCATTCTATGGTGATACTTAATTGAGAAATTATAATTTTGAAGGACCTGATTAGATTTTTTGGGGAAATATAGAAAAAATGTTATATAATTTTTTTATTTAAACTATTATGATACCTTAATATGAAACACTTCCATATATACAGATAATTTCATAGAACTGTTAAATTAGAATAATACTATTGACAACCATAGATAATGTTGTTTGAATATTTGTGAATGAACCATCAACTCTCTTGAGGAATATTCTATTGTACAATCATTTTTATTGTGTATTAAACCCTATCCCATTTTATACAAGAGTTCATTTCAAAAAAGAGAAATTATTATTATTTTTACAAGTACATGTATAATGTTTATCATCTTTTTCATCTTAAAGAATAGATATTCAAATTCATAAATCTATAAAAATATTATTACCATTGGATTTATCTTTTTTATTGGTGTTTAAATCATGATATGTTATTTACACACTATATATAATACCATTATAATTAATCAAATAATATATCCTTGTTACATATATTTGTATGATCAATTAATTAGTTTAATTTTCTATTTACAGATCCATATATTTTATTTTCCTTATGAAAAAACCCCATGAATAAAAATTTCCATATAAACACATAACTTTTTTATAGTAACATATATTTTATCTTTTAGGGTGTTATTAGCACAATACTGAAATTATTATCATATTCCCCAAATATTTTATAATATGTGTGAATATAATCTATTATCACCTCCATAAATTTATCATGTTATTATATAATAACATTTTACATTTAGTATATGAAAATTGAATGATTGTTTTTTAAACTTAATGTAATCATAATAAAAACATTTTTTCCTTCACCACTTCTAGATGTTGTTCAGTGAAATGGTTTCCTTCCTAAAATTGATTTGATGATCTTATAAAGGGGATACACATTATAAAAAAACTTTTCCCCATATATTTTATCAAAAAAATCCATCAATCATTGTTAATAGATAAATTTACATTATCATCATTTTTTCATGTTCCAGATAATCAAAACCGGGAAGCGTTGATTTATCTTTCTTCTTGAGAAAGAATTCTGAACAACCCCCATTGAAATAATTGTATGTATTAATCCCATCTCTATAATAACATTTATTTGGTTATTTATTTCATCTAGTTTAATAGGGGAAATTTTATATTGACTTCTGGATTTATGAAGGTATCCGTGTATATGTTCAGTTAAGAATCCAACCATATAGTTATGAGAAAATAATATTATCTCTATGATAAAAACATCATTTAATTCTATAAAAATTGGAATATCATCAATAATGATTCGATAATATGTCTCAAAAATTTGGGAAATATTTTTTCCCTCATCAGGAAACAACATTAAATACTTAGAATAAATTCTCATAAGATATTCATAAATATTTTATTACTTGTATATAATTGTAGTGTGTTTAGGAAAATATAATGGATCTCCAAACCCTTAAAGTAGATGTTTTATCTATATAATACGATGAAATAAATTCCACTAAAGAAAAAAATTCTATTAAGGGGAATATAAAATTTTTCATATGTTTTCTTCAAATGAATGTTAATTTGGGATACATTTTTTTCTCTACATACAATGATTTCATCGAATTAGTTTTTAATTACCTACTTAATTTTTTTTAGAAGTTATGTTTTTATATTTTTATTGACTATTCATGATATGAAAGATATTAAATACGATTGATATAATGCCTTAAAATTATATGAATGAATAATATATTTACCTATCACCAATTTTTTCATGATTTAACCCATAAGTAGTTATTATATAAAGTGATACTTGTAGTCATATCTTTTTAGGATTTAATCATTGATTATCTCTAATTACACTAGGATTATTGTACGGACCTCAACAATGTTTATGTTCAATATTGTGGAAAAATTAGAATATATATAAGATTATCTAGAAAAATTCATTCGTTAATTATATTATTTCTATTATTTATCTTCCATAAATATTCGTTATCTTTATAACAATCCTTTAATTCTGCAAAAAAAATATAGTTTTCCCAAAGAGGTAGTTTCCTATATACATTTTCACATAAATAATACACAAGTTTAGTCATACTTCATTCAACGTATTATATTTGTAAATATTCTCAGAAATATTGATCTCCATTATCTAAATTGTATACAGACTCTGATGTGATCTTTCAGACTTAGAAACTTGAACAGCTTCATTATAGGTTGATAATGTATTTCCATACTGTTACAAAACACATCAATAGATAAATATTATTTATGACATGTATTTTCATGATTTTGAATAAAAAATATAATATTAGATAAAACAATTTTATGATTTAATTTTTTAATATATAAAATAGTATAAAACACCAATGACTAGAAGGTATGTACCTTCAATATTTTCCACCTTAAAAACATATTTCACAACACATAATATTTTTATCTAAAATCAACATATTTTAGACATTTTTTAAAAGCCTCACATGTTATAATCATATTTAAAACCATGGAAAATAAAGCATAATAAATGTTTGATCTAAATCAAATATTAATCCATATGATATTACATAATGGAATGCATAATCAACAATAATGATTAAATAATAAATTTATATATATATAAGAAATCACAGGCAAAAATCATAAATCATTATAGAGAAACATAATATCAAATTGAAACCATTAAGGAGCCGTAAAATAAAATAAGAGGAATAAAAAAATGATGATAAAAATCGTGAAAGTGTTATGAAAGTGTGAAATACATTAAAAATAAGTCATACTCATGAAGTAATTTAATAACTTTATAAATATTTTTAATATGAGACACAATAATATATATTGGAATTCTTATCCTTCTGTACCTTTCTATACTCCAAATAGTTCACATGATAAATTCTGAGTAGATCTTAAATATATAACAATAACACATTTAGAACAAAGATAATCAGTAAACCATTAACATATACAATTCTGATTTGGGATTAATTCTTTCACACTCACCCTTTATTAACAAAGTTACAAAATAACATGTTCACATGTAAAATTAGGATTATATCTTAACTCTAAAATAGTCACCCTTTTTGAACATAGATAAATGATAAAAACATTCAAATAATTATCTTATAGTATGAGATATACTCCTTTAACTAATTTATATTTGAAATATATGGGTTCCAACCATATCAAAACCCACACATTTTGTGTTCCACTTGGATGTCAAACATTATTAATCACATATATATCCCAAAGAAAATAATGGATTACATAAAATATTTTGAAAAATAACATTACATAAACATAAGAAATAATATAAAATAATAATTGTTATTTTTTAAAATAAATCATATTATAATGTCATATAAAGGGCGATGAAAAGATAAAGTATAGAAAAATAAACCATTGATGGAAAATATAAGTGAAAAAATATTGTTTTAACATAATATTCCTAAAAAATGAAGTGAAAAATACATTCAAAAAAATATATGTGGCAGGAAATATAAGAATTTTGTAATCCTAATTATTATGAGATCCTAATAAAAAATTATATTAAATATATAAATCAATAGAAAATGATAATTTAAAATAATTTTAAAAATTATTACTTTTAAGAGAATATTTAATTGTGTATAGTAAAAAGGGAGATATTTTCCAAAAAATGAAATGAAAATATTTTGAAAATATTACTTTATAAAAGAATGTTCAATAATAGATTCATAAAAAATTTACAAAATATTAATCAATATTAATATTATAGTGGATGATATATATATTATTTTTTGAAGGATGGAAAAAATGAATTAATGATTTCGAAGTATAAGTTGTTTGGAAACCCACATAATTAAAAGTATTATTAAAAAATACATTGAAATGAATAAATGTAAATAAATGTAATATTTTGGATAAAATCACAATGATTTTTAATTTAGGAAATGAGAAGAATTTAAAAAAGTAAATACATTCATATGAAAGAAATAAACATTAAATGAAATAGAAATTATTCTTAATTAAAAATGCATTTTTTTGAGACTACAGAATTTTTATGGAGAATAATGTGGTGTGAAAAAATTTCTCTACTAAAAAGAATATGGCAATACTATTTAAATTTATCATTTTTATGAAATAATAATTTTGAAATATAACATTTAGTGATGAGTGATTATGATATAATGAAGGGATTTGATTCCTGAAAATCTCTTACATCGTTTATAACATTTGAATCAAAAACCCCATTAGAAATGTAACATTAAATTTAACATTTAATATACTGAAATATTATATAACCATGATATATAAATCATAATGGATAATAACTAACAACCTACCAATAAAAACATGTCTAATAACATAAACATGTCTCAATGAAATGGAATTTAGATAGAACACCTTTCTTTGTTTTCGTTCATTGTTCATTACAATCTAATATTTTGTAAAAAAATAGAAAACATTGTATCCTAATTTTTTTATTTAATGACAAATATTATCCATTTATAATCCATATTATAATTCATAATAATTTATTTTGATAATTAGTAATACCATATTTGGACCTTTTGGTAATAATAACATTTTTTTCATGTTTAATAATTTTGAAATCATTACACAGAATATGATTCCAAATTCATTAATAATATATCATGTAATTTTTTTTACATATATTTTTTCAAAATTTCATTATTTTATGAAAACAAATTTCGTTATGTTATGTGAAAACTGAACTGAGAATTACTTAATTTTTACTTTTTGGGAATGAAAAACACACATATGTATTATGTTACATAATTAATATAATATATATAATAATATAATAATAATATTTTATTTCATAATATCTTATATGTATATTATTTTTAATCTTCTCATACTCATCCGTGTTTATATTTAATATAATCTTTTAAATAGGTGGTTATGTTGACTCGTACCTGAAAACCATTTAACTCATAAGAAATGTCAAGTTAAAGAGGTTTTTTATTTCCATAATAAAATTATTATATGATTGTATTGTTATTATTTTTATTTTCTTATTTTTATGATCCATATTTTACGATTTAATTAATTATGAATATCAAGATAAAAAATGAAAAACATTTTATGATGGAAGAAATTATCCTCAAGTATGCACATTTATTGTTCTTGTTTCTCAACTTGCGAAAGTGGGTGATGGTGGATATTAACATGAAATTTTCTGAATGTGATTATGATAGATATTTAATATTAATAATTAATTAAAAATATAAAAAATATCTATTAAAACCATTAATGAAAAAATATTATGTCTCTTCATAGAGGAGGTAGTTTGTGCAACACAATAGCGATGTTCTTTAGTTTTTTATTGCAGATTATAATTCATAAATATGGTTTTTACCATGAGTATAAAAAAATATAAGTATAAAAATGATATTTATTTAAAAATATTAAATATTTGTTAGATATTTGGATGAGTTTATTTGGAATAAAATAATAAGAGGAGATGAAATTTATGTTGAAGACATGATTTATCAATGGGAAGATCCATTGTAATTAATGGAGTTATGATAACTATTACTAACCATGTTCCAATTATTGTATTATACAGTTATATGAAGAGTATAGTGGATTATTTTAAATGATTAATTTATAATATTGTTGTATTTTTGAAGGATGGCAGTGGTATTCATTAATAATTGAATAAAAGGTGAACTTTTAGAAATGCTCGTCATTTTTAAACAATTAAATTTTACTATTCCAATGTCAATGGATGAAAAAATAAAAACTTATTGGTTTTTGTTTTCCATTGGGTGTATCAATTCACAACCATGTGTTTTAATAAATTATTGGACAATTTTATATGTATTTTACCAATATTTGTTTACATTTTATACTTTTCCAATTATTTTTTTCATCTAGTTTACAAAAATGTTATTTTATATTTTATTTAACATATTACACTAATAAAATAACAATATTATAATATAATGGTGTCAAATTTATTATATGGTTAATCCATTTTGTTTCAAAATATATGATAACTTATAAATTATGAAAAAAATGGGTTGAAAAACTATTTTACTAGAAAACACCATTTTAACCATGATGAATTATCAATCTTATTTAAGAATTATTACAAAATAAATTAGAGTCAAAATATATATTTTTGTGTATATAAATAATTATTTAATCATTTTAAATATATTTCTAATTAATTGGCTCGATAGAAATTCCATAATATTAATAAATCAATTATTGTATCATAATTGTACCACTATTATCAAAGTAATTTTCCTTAATTCTATAAATAAAAATAGTTCATAGAAATGATATATTGGAAATATTAATTATTTTATTAATTATTTTATCACATATAAGATTCATTTTATCAAATTAACATTCTAAGTCTATGGAAATTAATCATAATTTCACTGAATGTATCATGTTAAAACATATTTTATTTAACACAATATTTTTATAAAAAATTATTTAGGATTAGTACAGAATTATAAATTTACTTGAATAAAATATATTTAGAATAATTATTATCATTAAAATACTATTTATTTAACAATAAATTTAATCAAAAATATCATTTTATCATTATTTAATTAATTAAAAAATAGTATTAAAACATTTTATATTAAAATGAAATAGAAATTTTCAAAATATTAAGCATTATTTTCTAAATTGAAAAAAGTAAAATTTATTATTATAATGTTTCTAATATATTTTTCCCATCAAATTGGTTTAAAAAAATTGTAATGCCTAAAAATTATGATTTATAAACTAATTATTCAATAGTGTGTATGACAAAAAACACTAAGAGAATAGAGAAATATAATTTATGAATACTTTATAATATATTTACTATTTCAAAAATATTATGTCTATAATATATATTTAAACTCACACAAAACTTGGTAATCTTGCGTCTCACAAAATAATGAATATTTTCGATATATTTCTTTAAACGCAAGATATAGAATTACCAGAACATAATATATTAATAAAATATCACAATTTAATATAATAAGATATTAACGTGTTGTTAACTTATAGGTTATGAATATTATTAATTTATTTTTGAAAATATATGGTCCAAAAAATATAAAATGAATTCATTGGAAATGATATTATTAGGAATTAATATAAAACAAATTGAATATAAAGGATATGTTTTTATGCTTACAAATGTGTTTTATAATAAAAATTAAAATATTTTCTATTTTTTATATATATTTTAAAATATATATATATATATATATTCAAACATTTTTTTGTATGCATCCAATAGGATTTATAATCGTAATATAAAAACAAATCGAGTTTTATAATCAAATTTTGTTTTTTATAAAAATATATTTTAACTACAATTTATTGAAAACCCTATTTTAAATCCAATTATTAGAACACTTATAAATTCAATATTTCAGAATAAAGTTATTTAATTAAATTTATTCATAAAAATTATATCATGGTAAATTTTTGGTGTTTTTATGAAATATTTTAGTTTTTAATTATTTTAGAAAAATATAGATTTTTAATTAAAAAATTATTTTTCATTTACTTTATTTATAAGTATAAATTAAACTTATAATTTTCTTTAAAGATTAATAATATCAATATTATAACAAATAATCCTATTTATACCATTCATATCAATTTTAATAATAATATGGACATAAAATCTTAGCGAACATTTTGAGCACGGTTACATTAAAAATAAAATTTTTCGACCCCGCAACTATATATTTTCTAAATTATATTATACCAAATCACTTATTTGGATTTGAAAAAATGGACACCGTATTTTGAATCATAATAATATATAATTTATAGTAACGAAGACAATGTTTTGGATAAAAAAATATTAGTGAAAGTAACTTATATTAATGAAAGTGTTTAAGAGGAAAATTAACATAATAAAGGATTAAACCATATACTTAAGATGATTAATTACATAAAAAATTGTAATAAAGATATTTGAGGGAAATATTTCGTACCAATCCTCCATATTATTGAATTTTACTTATTATTTAAACCACATTACATGAGAAAACATTGGTAAAATTCCAATTTCAAAATTTATTAGAATCCCACTGCTCCTTCACTATTAACAATTTATCACCCCATGAATTTATTCACAGATCCAATCCCATATCCTCATCCAAAATGTTCTAAAATATTATCCAAAAATTCTTCCACTCATTATATGATAATCATATTGGGAATAATGAAAAAAATAATTATTTTGTTATGAGATTGAAGAAGTTTCCCAAAAAAGAGGTAACATTCTTCAACGATCTCTTTAGTTCAATTTATTTATCCACACATTAATTTCATATTATTATATTATTAAATTAAAACATAACTATCCTAAATATATATAATTTTTTTTCATTAAATATTGTTACTACACCTATACTCACTTCCATCTAATGTGTATGAACTTACCAATCAAATGAGGAAAACTATCACCTCACAAAATAATATTGTTCATTTATCCATTACCACAACTCATGTTTTAGAATTATTATCAAGACTCAATTTATAAATAATATATATTATATTTTTATTTTTTTTATGATTTATTAAATATTTCTATAACACATACAAATATTATTTTCATTTTGTGGAAATATGATAACATCGTTTATAGATGTGTGGACCACATCCTCCTTAAAGAGTTGTTATTCATTCACTCTAAAAATAATATTTATAAATAATGGATATAATAACAATACATTACATATATGAAATAAAAATTATAATTTAATTATAACATACATAAAAATATATCATTTTATTTTCATTATTTTAAAAGCTATCAGATAAATTGGAGTAGCGTTCATGTGTATATATGGCCTACCATTAGGTTAAATTGTGCATTTCTTTTATTATGTATAAAAATTTTGTATTATTATAAAAATATATATAGTGAATATATATAACTTTTAAATCAATTTTTAGATTTTATAAATTATTAAATGTTTATCTATGCAATAAAAACAAAAATAAAATATTAAAACGTACATGTCAAACTAGATAATTAATAGTATAAATAGAAAAACTAATGAATGATTACTACAAAATTGGTAATAAGATATTATATAACAGTTATATATAATATTATTAATATAATAATTGTTCTAAAACTATTCAATGAAAATTTTAAAATAATTATACAATATGTTAAAATATGTTTACATGAAAAAAATTACAGGAAATAGATTATTGTTAGACTTTTCATTCCATGAGTAATATAGAATTTTCAACACATATTTATTATGTTTGGTGTATTCACTTCATGTTATGATATATTGTATCACAAATTAGTTTATATAAATTTTATTTCATTTTTCAATTTATATTATATCTTTCTTGGGGCTTATGATTCAAAAGATACTAAGTAGTAAGGGACTTTGTATCAACTTCCATTATTTAAGAGATACATTATTGTTGGGAACATAATTTGTTATATATGGTGTAAATACTGAATACATGAAATGTAATATCTTGATTCTTTATTTATCTTTGATATTCTGAGTTTCAATTTAATGTTTCTCATCTATGTTGTATTCACATTTTCATTAGAGTGGATTTACATAGGCCCACGAGAGTGGCTATGGCAATGATGTATGTTATTACGTTGAGGGCGCACCATGAAAATTGTGTGTTCCTTATGTTATTTACTCGTCTACCATTCCTAAGTTTTTTTAAATGTTGAAAAGGAAAGAAATATCTACAGGTTTTAGGGGTTAATTTTCTTAATGTTGAGAAACTTATAAAAAATTCACAACTAATTCATGCCCCCTTTCTCAGTTGTTATTCGATCCTTGGAAATTCAAGTGGTATCAGAGGGAGGATCAGTTTTTTAATCCTCATTATAATGAATATCAATTCATTCAATAGTATAGGGATTTATACATGCGATGACATTAATTATTATGGATTAAATAATTGGATGATTCATTATCTCATATCACATGGACTTGAAGTTGGTGATGCTTCTACAATCGGCTTCCCACCTATTGAGACAATTAATCCTATTAAGATTGATGATAAAAGAAATACAAAAGTTGACAGAAGGTAATGAAATTCCATTCTCATATCATTATCAGAAATTTTTTATCTGATGGTGATGGGTCTCAAAATATGAACAAACATGTGGGACAAGCTGTAAAGTGTTTTCGAAGGAAATTAAAAAGTCAATGAGGATAATATTTAAATATGGTATAGTAACTATGAATATATCATGATGAGAGATGATGAAACAATTGATATATAATTAACCATATTTAATGAAATAGGGTGACACAATAGAGGATTTTATGATGTCTTGGAAGATTCAACAATGTTTAGGAAACTTATGAGAAACATTCCAGATATGTTTGATTCTAAAATTTATTCTTTATTTGTTAAGGATGATTTAACTCATGAAAAATTTAATAACATTATTTTTTCTTATTAAATGAATAAGGATCTAATCTTTAAGAAGAAGATGAGAAATGAAATATAATTTTATGTCATGAGAAAATGAAAATCCATGATGTTGATGAAGCTTATCCTTGAGAATCTGATGACAAGGATAATGATGAGCTAAATGAAAAAACCATGTCTCTTATATGTATAAACTATCAAAGAGGAAGACCAATGTATGAATGAAAACTTCCTCTAAAATTTTTCTATAGTAGTGGAATTGGGAAATTAACTTTGAATTTCCCCATGAAAAATGTTAGAGAATATCGAGAAGATTTTGATGAAAACCCATGATGGAAGAAGTGGAAAAAAATTTAAAGAATAAATAACTTCCACAAAATTCAATAAGGATACTTTTGAAAAGAAGAGAAACATATTGAGCAAGAAGGTTGGATCATACACAACTAACGAAAACTCTTATGAAGATGAATATTCACTGAAATTCAAAACCATCATTGAAAAAGTTTAAAAAAAATACTCATTAGTGAGTAAAGATGGTGATGAAGAATCATATAGAGAGTATCATCTAAGAACTGATCTTCTTTAATGTCATGAGGTAAAAAACTCCCTCATTAATTTAATTAGTGTAATGAAGAAATATTTTGAATAAGTTTTTGATGAAAGAAAAGATGTCATCAAGCAAGAGGATAAATACATTTAGTAGATTCTATGATACACACATAGAAATGATGAACATGGAAAAATGATTGATTATCTTAGAAAATAGTTAGAATCTATGGAATTAGAATTTAACAAGTTGCAATTAAAACATAATGATCTCGAAAATTCACAAATGAAGATGAATGAAATCATCATTAATTCTACAGAAGTAGAAGCAGACACCTCAACAAATGTTTTGAATGCTCATTATGAGAATCTGGTGAAATAATATCTTACAAAAAAAATATTTTATTTGATTTCTCTAACATTTAAGGTTCTTTTAGAAGTGTTGGGAAATATTGGGTGGGAAAATGTTGGGAGAAACCTATCAAATTGATAGAAGATGAATCCTCACTGAAAGGATATGATGGTCCATATCCTGAGAATGTTATTGATGAATGATGTGACCAATATCAACAATGTTTTTATAGAGACGGATTATTCATTAATATAAAGTCAATATTTTATGGCTATTTCTAGTGTTGAAGAATCTATGGGTATATAGGTTACAATTTTTTGCGCAATTTATCTCTATGTAGAAGAAGGTTTCATCTATATGGAAGAAATAGAAAATGAATAATTAGAAAATTTTCACACTCATAGAATGTTTCAAAGGTGAATTCTCAAGATGTCGGAAACATTCCAACAAAGAATCAATTTGAATGTCAAGAAGAAGTTAATTTATGTTGTGATCAGTATCAGAATCATGTTTAGAGATGTATGACAGTTCTTCTAGAACATGTTTCTTATGATAGAAACGAAAATAAAGATGAAAATAAAAATCTTGATGAGAGAACTTTTATTATTTATATAGATTTGAAATCAAGTAAGAGAAAAAAAATTATTCTTGATAGTGGTCGTTATTCACATATTCCAAGTGATATAAATATCATAGAACATGTTGAAAATTATGATGAAGGAGAAGTTACTTTTGGAAATGATATTTCATTACAAATTAAAGGAATCCAAAGGATAAACATTGGAATAAAGAATATAATCCCTAAGAATGTATTGCTTGTGGATGGGTTAAATCATAAAATACATAGTGTATATAAATATTTTTATGATGAAAAATAGGTAATATTTAGGAATGATTCTGGTATCATCAAAAGTGTTAAAATGGAGAAATCATTATAGAAGGATAAATAACTAGTGGGACTCTCTTTTAAATTAGAGAATCCAATTACTCGTGTTAAATGAGTAATGAAGTTGAAAACAACTTGTGTCACTGAATATTTCACCATATTGGGATGAACATGAATATGAATTCTAAGGACTAAGTTGTTCGTAATATTTTAGAAATGAAAAGAAGACATGAATATGTTTATTTTAATTTCCATAAAATAAACATGATCATCAAATGTCATAAAAGAGTTTAGATTCAATCTCAAAAACCACTTTATATTGTTCATTACAATCTATGTGGGATGATGAGACATCAATAAAAAAAGAGGATTTATACTCTATCACATTATTAATGATTTCACTTAGATGAAAAACATCATGATCATGATGCACAAATCAGAGGCTATTGAAATGTTTATATTATTCAAAAAATATATAAAAAAATTATGGATTATTAATAATAAATATATATAAAATATACATCATATTTGACAATATAAAAATTATTAGGTCTTGATCTGAGTAATAGGAACAAAAATAACAAGTTAAAACATTCCTTATGTATGAGGCAATTAAAACAAAAAAACTGAAATTAATGATTGATTATTAAGAAAATGGGAATAATATATCATAAAAAGCTAATATATGATATTATAAATATTATTATAGTTATTTTATGATTTAGTTACATGTTTGAAACTATTATACTTAATTTTAATTGATATTCACCTAAAATGAAATGCTTGGTAAAGGATTCTTGTATCACTATTATTTCGATGAGGTATACATGATTTTCTCAACTTAATTATTTTTTGTGCTACATATACTACCCCATTTTATATGTTATATAATTTATTATTTATTCATCATGGTATTTAAAATTTTAGTTTATTTTATCTATTTCAAGGGTCTTAGGATTTAAAATTTACTAGGTAGTAAGGGACATCCTCTCATTTTTCATTTTTGGGTAACACAGTATTGTTGGACACCTAATTTCATATATATAGTTTATGTACTAAAAATTATACATTTCATATCATGATTATTTAATTATTCATGATATATTGACAATAAATTTGAATTATATAATCTAATAGGATTTGAAGCACTCATTACCAAGTGGAAGAAAATGTAATAAACCAATTTATTTTAACTGGGTTATTTCACACACACATTGTAAATAGTATTCAATGATTATGTGTGTAATAATTTTTTTCAATATTTTTTTTATTTCCACCTATTTTATAGGTATTTAAATTTTACACACATATAATATTTTTGTATTTATTCTCACATCACATTTAAGGTTTTTAGAGGGAATACTTTACAATCTCGTATTGTATGGGATCATATACACTTGAATTTACATCATATAATTTATTAGATAATTGAGGAATGAATACTTTAGTTATCTTTGAATATTATTATTAATTAACTTATCCAAGTAATTGATCCATTTTCCCACTATTTCGTTCTCAAATTTGATTATAAATTATATTTAGAAAAAACAAGACATTCTATTTCTTTTTAGACAGAAAACAGTTTTCTTATAAAAGAATTTAAAAAATGTTTTATGCATTCCAAAATGATTATTTATATAAGATTTTATGCATTTTTTATTTTCAAAATTCGTTCAAAGTAACCATCTTGTATACTTTTAAATATCCATTATTCTATCATTTTTACCTAGAAAAAGGGATGTTCTTTTTTCCTTGTACAACATTTATAAATATACCCATCTTCATTTTGTAAAAGAATCATTTTCATGTTTAAATTATTAATTGTTATATAAAATGATTTCTGAAGTGATTTTCAATGATAAGGATTTCTAAAAGGATTTACAAAATTAAAAAGATATATTCCTCATTAGTGTTATTAAAATAAAATTTTATTGTATTTATTTTCATATAAAACAACAACACCTTATTTTAATACATATGGGATATGTTGTATTAATTCCAAACTTATTTTTCATCTGGATGGTTTATGATTCGATTGACCATGGAGAGAATTTAATTTCACAAAATTGAAGTAATTTTTAGTCCCCTTTAAATATTAAATTTTATATTTTCATGGAATAATATATTACCCTAAATATCCATATCATTTATCATAGATATGATTATTTCCTACACCATATACCATTTTTACATATATTGTTTACATATAAATTTAGATGATATCTAGGAAAATATTTATAAATACACATATTTTAAACAATATGTCTATACTATAATGATCATTATTCAATAGTTAAATTGATTATTCAATATTTGAGTAATTTTTTGTATATTTACAACATGGGTGGGGCTCATTTATTCGTAGCCCTTGGATGCATCAGTAGTATCAGGAGAAAAATCAGTTTTCTAGCCTATTATAATGGGGTTTTCACCCAATATGTTATAAAACTTCCTATGATAGGTCAAGATCATATGGATTTCATCTACCAATGAAATGTGGAGTCTAATAATTAACCATTCCATTTATTTTGATTCAATTTATATTATCCATGTGATATTAACCATAAAAAATATGAGGATGCATTTCCTTAAATTTCTATTTATTAATGGGAATGGTTTTCCTTTATTTAATATTTATTATGGAACGTTATTTATCTTGTTATTAACATGGAATGTGTGTTCAAATATTACCTTTCTATACCGAGTATTCTTATTGACTCATTGTTATCCCTACTATACTTACTCTTTACTATGAATTTGAGGTCACCCTTAGATTGTTTTCCTTCCCTAAGTATCCAAGAAGTATACTAATATAGATATGAAAGGATATAATATTTGTATAATATTATTATACAAGAAATAAAAAATTATGTTATAATTACTGAATTTATTTATATTAGAAGACTCATGTATTTTTTTGGTTGATCAATACTGATAAACTCTTCATTCATTTGGAATTTGATTTCTAGTAATCATGATAATGTAATTGTAATGGAAACTAGAAACCGGATTATTATGATCAGGTCACTGTAGTTTGTATCATATAGAGGATAGTAGATACTTTTTGAACTATATTTAGGAAAAAAATAAATTAGAGAACAAAGACCTCATGTAGTTTTGGGGGATAAATGTTGAATAACAATCTATGATTTGATAAGAGAGATAATATGTGAATATTAAATGAAATATATCCCTATCTGGATACTATATGTGGATTTGGATATGGAATAGATATTCATAGGGGTTAAAACTATATCATGTTTTTTTAGGCTTGACTCGAGCATAACCTGGTACATCACTCCAAATATTACTTAGCACCTAGCTTGACACTCATGGGGGATATTCTTAGGGTAATTGTTTTTACAAACCATTTTGATGTATTTGACTATTCAATGAAAATTATGTACATAGATTAAACAATATAACAAGGATTGTAGATTATTGAAATAAAATTAATAATGTATTTATGTATTGTGGTTATATTGAAAACCTTTGTTAAATGGCAATTTGAAGATTAATTTTATTTCAAGGGATTACATCATAATTTATAGAAACATTATGGGATTGAAAAAAATTTTGTTTTGGAGAAGGAAATTGTATAATGGGTAAAAACCCATCATGTCCCTCAAGACAACAAGATATGAACACATGAATAAAGTATGATAAGGGTTTCACAACATCCATTGGACTGGATAATGGCCTGGTTAATGTGTAATTACTTTTGGTTAACAAATTTTTGAATAAATTTTAATGATTAGAAGTTCTATCAATTATTAGGTTTGGATATTAATGTTTTAAACATATGAGTTTTTGAAAATATATAGAGTCAAATTAGATGATTTTTGGCTATTATGATCAGATTAAAGAATATTTAATTTCATAAAAATGTGATTCATCCTTGGATATCCATTTTATGGACTATGGGATAAATTTGAATTTGATCAAAGAAAAATAATAATTTTAATTTTTTATTATGAAATTTAAACATATTTAGTTATAAATTTATCTATTTTTTTAATAAAAAATTCCTCAAAATTATGAAAATTAACGTAAAATAGAAAATGTGTCTAAATAACTTCATTTTTATTGAAATGATAGTCTATTAAATCTTCACAGTTTTATGTCATTGAGAACCTCAACATTCTATTTATCAATAAATCTTTTTTATCGATTAAATCACTCACCCCTATATATATTTTCTCTTTTCCTCCATATACATATACACACATGAACTTAATTTTATACTCCTTAGAGAGTTAGTGGTATATTAGTTCATGTGACATTTAAACATTTATTTCACTTTTTTCATCTGGATGTTTTATTAATACTTATCAACATGTGGGATATAATAATTGTATATATAAAAAAAATTATTAACATGATCATGTTTAAATTTTTAGCATGTAAATTAATTGATGTCAGGAGAGAGTAACATCCAAAAATTCTCCAGTAAGAACATTGTATTCAATATCATGTATGGAACACAAAACCAAACATATAAGGGGTATAAAATTTATTTGTATTTTTTTTTTGAGATAAAATATTATAATCAATTTTTTGAAAATGATAAAATTTTACTTTATAAAAAAAAATATTTTTATAATAAGTAATATTTATATTATATTCTGGTGAAATATTTTTTTTTGATAAAAAAATTATCTTTCAGCAAAAAGTAAAAAATAATGTTTTTTGGTAAACCATAAATTTCATTTTAAATAAATTAATTAAAAAATAAAAATAATATTTATAATATAATTTAAATTAACTTATTTATTATTTATTTATATTTATTCAAATTAATTAGATTTAAATTTACTTTCTAATTTATTTTAATAATTCATTAGTTTGAGACTTTAAAACCAAGTTGTCGAAAAACCATTTTAAAGTGCATATTTTTCTTCCATTTTAAATAATTCAAATAACCCCTCATGAGGAATGATTTAAATTAATAATATGGATTATATGTCAATATATATTAATTTAATTTCATTAAATTTTAATTTACTTTCATAACATTTTTATATGATTATATTATGGTTCAAAAATATATTTCATGTAAAATGATTTTTTGAAGTATCTAGGGGTATAATATTAAATTAAATTATCAATCTTATATATATTAAATTTTTTAAATTATGTCGAATATTATAAATATTAATGAATTATATTATATAATATCTACAAATTAATATTTGGATATAATAAATAGTAATAAATAAAAAATTTATTTCCAAGGATATTTGTCTAAACTAGTTTATCTGCGTGTTAAATTAAATCGCTAAATGGAATAACATGATTAAAACATATTTATTTTGAATTATATATTCTTTTATTTCATTATATATAGTAAACCATATTTTTTATATTTTTTAGGCACATACTAGAGTGTGACTTTACATTATTTAATTATTGTGGGTATTTATAAGAATTCCACTACTCCTCCCTTATAAAAGGGAACCCACTATCCTCTACATTACACACATCCAAAACACATTTTTTCTTCCAGTAAATGATAATATATCTTCCACATATCCCCTACCACATTCTGGGGGAAATTTTTTTTTTGATCCCAATGCCATTTTAGGGAGGATTTTGGTGTAATATTAATGAGGTTGTCTGAAAAAAGGTATCATTCTTAACCAAGATTTTTTGTTTTATTTTTTATTGCCAATAAATTAAATATTTATTAATATTTATGATATAATAAGATAACTATCTACCATATAAATTTATATTATTAAAATAATTTTATTACCTGAATCATTCTCCACTTCTATCAAATGGTAAATTAATCAATCATTCATTTGTAAAAATGACTACTGCTTTGTGAAATGATTAATCAATTTTCTGTAATATCCTCTCATATATGATCATTGTGATTTATATATAGTTTTTATATTATATATATTAAATATTAAAAAATATGTAGAAGAAAAAGGTATTATAAGGACCCTGACTTATTAAATACATAATCTTGAATTTAGTCAAGAAAACACTTCCAATTTCATTGAGGATATTTTCATGTTCAGAGGATTAATGAATTGGGGCATAACAAATTCATGACATTACACATTATTCCCAAGTAGATTCCATAAAAATAGTTTCCATTTTTTTCAAAATACTAAACATTAAAACTTAAAACACGATTACTTGATAATTCTTCAACATTTTCCATGTCTTCCTTCATGGTCTTACACAACCATAAACCTGTGAAAATTATTTAATACTTGGAATGAGAACCAAAACTCAGTAAGGGATATAAAAATAAGGGAATAACAAATTAGTCCATGAATACATGTAAATTAAGAAATAATTTTCAAAATACATAATTGTCACCTATATATATATACATACGTTTTGAAACATGTAATTTCCACAATTCAAAAGTACATAATTAGATCCATAAAGGTATCATGAAATAAAAAAACTTGAGAAATTTCTAATGAAATTCGGCAGCCTAATGACGTCTCGTAAAATATCATAAAAATTAGTTGATGAGAGAAAGGGGATATCTCGTCACTCTTACACAATATGGACATTAAGGGGGAAATGGAATGAAATATCCCAACAAAAGATAAAGGTAAAGGAATAGAATAAAAAACTGAAAGAAAAGAAGGAAAATAAAAGAGGATGTTGACCTCTTGATCTATTCTCCTTGAGATCCTTTTTAAGGGATTTGGTATTGGCCTTTTGGTGATACCAGTAGCTTTAAAACATGAGGAAGTGTTTTGGACGGAGTATTGGGTAGAACTTAGGCATGGCTCAAGGCTTGAGAGTTGTGGGAAGAATATGGGAGTGAAGGTGGTATTTATAGTGGATAAGAGGGGGAATTTATCATTATTTTTATCATTATTATAATATGTTTTCCAAATATTATGAATATTCGTAGTTCATGTGACCTCAAATAGTAATAATGGCATGTGAGTGTGAACCAAGTGTCCTTACATCACTTATGATGTACTAAATAGTATATTTTATTGATAATTGGATTATACAGTATTTTAACGTATTTCATTATTCATCAAAAATTCAAGGATTTTAGTAAAATCCAAAAATTAACCCTAAACATTTTTCGATGTATAAAATTTAAAAATGGTGTCCAATATTTTAAAATAATCTTCTAAATATTATTAATGTAATTTTTTAATAAAATCATGCTTAATTAAAAAATTAAAAATTTTAATTCTATAACTACTTCTATATCCTGATGAAAAATTAACCAACATGTTATTATCTTAAATCCTTAAGAAAATAAAATAATAACAAAATTTAAAATTTATTAGGGTCATATTACTATTCATATTACTATTCATTAGTGTGTGGAACTATTAAAAAAACAATTTGGTTTCATTAGACTCTAAATAACTTACTTAACACAATTATAGATGATAGTTTATTGAAATTAAAAACATAGAAGTGTAAAAATTATGTTTAAAGGATAGTTGTAAATATATACATAAATCAAAGTTCCGTTCATTTCTATTTATTTTTAAAAAATTGGTTGTGTTACATTATCCCCCCCCCCTTCTGGAAATTGCATCCTCGCAATATCATTTTCTTATTTGGAAATTAAGGGTACTTTTCCCTCTTATCTTTTTTAGACTTGCATGTTGCTTCTTCAACCATGCGGTTTTTCCACAAAACATTTACCTGGTGGATTACCATATTCCGCAATACATGTTCCCTTCGACCAGGAATCTGAACCATTTTCTCTTCATAAGAAAGCTTCTCTTCCCGCTGAAGTGCTTCTGGATTCAAGACATGTGACGGATTTGGCACATACATTCTCAAAATCAAAACATGAAATAAATTTGTACCTAAGAAAAAATTCATTGGATGGAACGACATCTACTGACACAGTCACAAAGGATCTGACTACACCTTTCTGCTTATGTTCTGTCTTCTTTGCATCATTCATATCTCTCTTTGGGAAGGCGTTTGAATAATGACCCATCTCAACACATATAAAAAACATTGGAGTTTTATTATCATGATTAGTTTTTGGATCATTTTCATTAAAATATCAGGCCATATATAAAAAATGACAACATTTAAAACACTTTCCAGTTTTTCTAAGACATTCCCTAGGGTACTTCCTTCCCCAGTTTTCACAAACTTGAAACTGGATTTTCTAACCATCATATTTCTTTGGGTAATTCTTACTCATTGCTTTCCATCTGGACCCCTTCTTCTCAATGTTTCCAAAAGGCATGTGATCATTAGCAAACTCTATCTCCACCCTCTCAACACATTAGACAAGCATCTCATAAATTTTGATCTAAGGGAGGACAACACCCTTTGATGACTTGTCTTCAATCCTGAGTTCATGAAATTGATTTTATATCAAGATCAAGAATAATATTTGGATAATACCTTACATGTCAGGTGATTTTTTCTTCATACACAACCACTGAATTTTCCTCATTTTTCTTCAATTCAAGGGATTGCATCTCCATTCTACGTCGCACCACCATAGGGAAGTATTTTTAAAGGAAATGATTTTTAAATTAATCCCACTCTAAGGTATCAAAATCCTCTCTATCGTAGATATTCATTACCATTGAACACCACTGATCAACTTCACCATCAAAATGATAAATGGTTAGAATTAACATTTGATTTTTTGAACATCCAATTACATCGTATATATTTTCAAGTAATTAAATAGATCCATCAACTGCTAATCGGTCAAAAGATCCATTGAAAGTAATATGGTGTTGTCTCATAAACTGGTCCACTATTATCACGTTCTGTTGTGGTTCCACTAGTCATTCTCTTTCATGGATACCACCAACATTTATAGCCTATGTCAGCTGAGCCATTACTGTCAAAACCCACACGGTTCCAATCCCTACTATTTCAGGCTGTAGAACCAGAAGGATGTATTTTTGAGGTTCCCCTCCTCTTCAGCATCCCTATTCCTTCTACGAACTAAAAATCTGAACAAAAATATATTAGATGAAGAAACATGGTAATCTTTATATTCTCTAACATTTCAAATTTATCATAGAGTAAAAATCGATTACATTATTATTTTAACATTATCATAACCCCTAATGTTATGTAAACCGTCCTCTGATACCAACTATAAGTACCCAGCATTATTACATACATAATCATTAATTTATTCAAGAAAACACTTCCTTTTACATTGATTATCTTTTCATGTTTAGAGATTTAGAGAAATAAGGCATCACACATTCTTGACACTACACATAATTATAGAGTGGATACCATAAAAATAGTTTCCATTTTTTTAAAATATAAAACATAAAAACATAAAAAATTATTCCTTGACTTTTATTCAGAATTGAACATGGATTATTTCTTTACATTACATATCCATTAACCTGTGAAAATTATTTAAAAAATAGGATGAGCACAGAAACTCAGAAATGGATATAAAAATAAGGGAAGAACACATTAGTCCATGATTACATGTAACGTATGAAATCATTTTCAAAATACATACTTATCAACTGTATATATATACTTACTTTGTGAAAAATTTGATTTCCAAAATATATAAGAACATAATTAGAACCATAAAGGTATCTTGAAATAAAAGAAAACTAGATAAATGTCTCTTGAAAATTCTGCAGTCTAACGACATCTCTTAAAATTTAATAAAAATAGTTTGATGAGAGAAAGGGGATATCTCATCACTCTTACAAAATATGGAAATAAAGGTGGGAAATGGGATGAAATATCCCAATATAATCCAAAGGTAAAGAAATAGAATAACATAAAATGAAAGAAAAGAAAAAAATAAAAGAGGATGTTTACCACTTGATCTCTTCTCCTTGAGATCCTTCTTATGGGATTTGGTTTTGGTCTTTTGGTGAGACCAGAAGCTCTAGGACGTGGGGAAGAGCCTTGGGAGGAGTATTGGGAAGAACATAAACATGGAAAAAGGCTTGAGAGATGTGTGAAAAAGAGGGGGTGAGGGTGGTATTTATAGTGGAGGAGAGGAGGTATTTTTCATTATTTTAATCATTATTATAATACTTTTTCTAGATAATATGAATATTTATAGTTCATGTAACCTAAAGTTGTAATAATGTCATTTGAGTTCAAAACAAGTGGCCCTAAATTACTTATGTTGTTATAAATAGTATATTATACTGTTGATTTTATTATACGATATTTTATCGTATTTCACTATTTATCAAAAATTAATGAATTTCAGAAAAATCCCAAAATAAATTACCTTATCAATTTTTGGATGTGTAGAATTCAAAAAAGAAGTCCAGTTTTTGGAAACAATTATCTTAATATTATTAATTTAATTTTTAAATAGGCAAATACTAAATTCCAAAATTAACAATTCTAATTCTATAACCACTTCAATATCACGATGAAAAATTAACCAAGATTTTATTGCCTTAAATCCTTAATAAAATATATTAATAATAAAATTTACTATTCATTAAGGTCATATTACTATTCATATTACTATTCATAATGGTATGTTACTATTCACAAAAAAACCTGTTGTTTTCATCGGACTCCAAATAACTTACTGAACATAATTGTAGATGACTGTTTCTTGAAATTCAAAATATAAAAGTGGAAAAAAAATATGTTTAATGGCTAGTTATAAATATCTACTTAATACAATGTTCAATGAAATTCTATTTATTTTTAGAAAAACATGGGGTGTTACATGTATTATACTTTCTTACCTTACAATCCATTGAGAAGGATATAATCATTTATGTGTATATAGGACTATCACTTCAACAAGTGAATTGCGTTTTTTAGTAACAAATCACATTTGTTTTATATATAATTTTATATAAATAAAAATATTATATATGTTATATTCTTATAATTATTTAAATATTAAAAAAAAAATTCTTCTTTCCATCATGATTGATTAAAATTAGGATGGTTACCTAGGCATATATACCATTTAACTTCACCATTATTATAACAAACCTAATATTTTATACAATTATTTCATTGTTGGTTTTAAAAGAATAATAGAAATATAAAAAGTATAATTTTTTAATGATTATTATCAAGGATACGTTGGAGGAATAACTTATTATACCGTGATCAAAATACCGATGCTGTTTTGAAACAACGACCCATGCATCCTCCAAACACATAATGTGGAAATAAATAAATTTATAATAATGTTTCTAATAAAATTAGATGAATTAATAAGATTATGTATAAAAGATTAATACTATACATTTTTATAAATAAAATAATTTAATTTTTTTATATTGGATGTAAAATTCTATAAGACTATGTTTGGACTCTTGGTGAGGGTTTCATCTCCAAACATCCTTCATAAAGACACAAGATCTTTTATAAATCTAATTTCATATAAATTTTTCTTATAAATGTTTCATATAATTTCATTTTACAATATATATATATATTGTTTAATACTTTAGGATATTTTTTGCTATAGTTTATTTACTTCAACCCTTGGAGTAAATATTGAACTGTAATCATATCACTAAGGGTTTATATTACAGTCGCATTTTAATCATAAATTTTTATTCTTGAATTATTTTATAAGAAATTATTTGATATTTTTTAATGAAATAATATTAATTTCACTATCCAATTTTTTACATTATTTTTTTATCTTATAGTACCATTTTCCTCCATTATTTTCTTATAAGTTAAATTTTTTATTTTCTTTAAAAAATTATAATGGAATGTGTCTTTTTTTACATAACATGAACAAAACATTACATCCATAATATCTAATCATTAATTGGATGAAACCATTACAAGTATAAACAGTTATTTTTGAAGAAAATTTTTTATTATTATGTTATTTTTTAATTTTTTAATTTTTTTTTTAAATTTAAAAGTTTATTTCTCTCAAATAATATTCCATGTAATCTTTTAATGACATTTTTATTAATGATGACAACATTGGAGTTATATATTGACTATATATTATGAATATATGTATCTAACATATAGACCGTGATTTTTAACACCCATTTTGTGTTGTAAGACATTACATAAATTCATTTATCAATTATAATATTTATGAAACATATTATTATTATGATATTAGATAGTATTTTGAATCTCATTTATTTCCATAGGTACTTTGATTGTTATTCATTATTATTAAATTTCCTTTGTGTGTTTCATATAAACCCAAAATATGTTATTATGGGTGATCCCAAATATAGATCCAATTCATTGGGAAAATAATTAGTCTCAAGAGGAGTCATGTATGAGATTATGGTGTAAGTCTAATCCATTATGGGATATTGTAAAACATGTGATATTGTCAAGGAAGAAAAAATTGACTCATGATTATGTCATGTTATATATTTTTTCAGTATTTAATATGATTCTATTATCATATGATACCATTATATTAATGTTATTGTCCTATTTAATTACCCTATTTCTTTCACTTTTATGATGAAATGGTAAAAACTTAACTCTCGAATTATGTTTCATTTTCATGATTAATCCCTTACATGGGAATTTAACACAACACTTTTGTTTATGTATTCATCAAGTTATCCTATATAGTTTTAGGATCCCTGTTCTCATTCTTTAGAATAAAATTATGGTGTTTTATTTTATCCATTCATTGATTTATTATCATACAATCCTTATAAATACAATTGGCCCCAAGATATTTGGGTTGTAAAAAGTCTCGAGTAACATTAAAACTTCCTTGGTCACATTTATGTTTATTCATTTTAATACACCTTAGGCCTTCGTATTGTATTATTTTCATAATACACAAACATATAGGTTATGGATAATATAGATGCTTTGTATTTATTTATATTTTTGGAAAGGAAATGTGTTTTAAAAGTTCAATGAATGGGTTTTTAAATAAATATTTTTAAATGTAGCTAATCAGTTATTTCAAATAAAATATTGGAGTAATATATTATATCATCAGATAAAGATCCAACATATAATGCAATATTATATAGGATTTTATCTCACAATACACATGAAATTAAAATATTCATATAATTTTAGAAAACTCAATAATATTTATATATAGTATATTTCAAAAAATAATATGTATATTGTATTTTATAATTCCCCAATATACTTTATATTTTAAAAAACACACAAAAAATTCATACAAATTTACATTATAATGATTCGAAATACATCATTTGATTTATCAAAATAATTCTATATATATGATTAATACCGTATTTAAATAATAATATTATTTATTAAAAATAATCATTCTAATTACTCTATCATATTTTGAAATAAAAATTTACTTCTGATTTCATGAAACTATTTTAAGACCTATTTATAAATTAGAAGTTTTGATTAATTATTATTCATAGAAATATATATAATTTATATTATTTTCAAATATTTCCAAATAAGAATATTTTAAAAAAATATATCATATTTTTTTCCAAAAGAATCAATTATTATTTAAAATTTTAAAATGTTTATTATTTCATATTTATCACGCTTAAAATAATTATATTATTGTTTAAATTTACTATGTTCATATTCAATGTGATACCCAAATATTATTTAAAGATTTTAAAAATCATTTTAATGTTTAGTTTAAAATTATTAATGGATATTTTTATTATTTTCATGATGGAAAATTGAACCATATAAAAAACTACTTTTTCATTAATTTATCATTCCCTGTAATTCTTATCAATGTTCAATTTTTTAAATTTTCTAGAATTTTTATTGTGTTACAAATGTTTTATCCATATTATATATTATTTTTTAAGGGTGTTATAATTATATTATATCATGATGATATCTATTTTCTTATTTAATTTATTTTTTAATATTAATTATCACATTATTCCTCTATAATATTATGTGGCATTATTATTCGCTAAATTTAATTTCAAAAATTAATATTATAAAATATAATTAGTCATATATATGATGAATGTATTTTATACAATACCACATAACAACATATGATAATAAAATTATTTATTGAAAATTTAGCTTTTATTGTATGGGTCATTAAATTCTCTATAGTGCTTTGACATGATGATTTTTCTTGTTTGTAGAATAAAATCTATTCAGTTATGGATCTTCAATGGTCTCTCTTTTTTAGATAGATGAAAAACACAATATACCACCTCTAGATTTATTACATTTGAGGTAATGATTATATAAAATATCAAGAGTTCAATGTGGTATACAACGTCCATTCCAAAAGGGAATTGTAGGAGTTCTAAATTGTATGAAACTAATCTTATACCTTTACAATTATTATGGGTTTCAATGTGTGTCAGACATGAATTTATAATCTTCCAAAACCTCCTCACACTCCCCCATGAAGGTATATGATAAAATATCTTATCTCTAAACTCAATATATTATTCCCATATATTCTTATTAGAGAAAAACTTATACTGACTTTTTTCTAATCATATGTGTTATTGAATAGAATTTTACATCTATACCATTTCTATAAAATGATTAGTTACTTATATCATGCATTACATAAAATCCTTCTAACATGTTCAGGTTTGTGATTTTTTCTCATATATAATAGTATAAGGACAAATTTTTATTCATGAATAGAATCTATTATTTTATGAGAACTCAATCTAAAGTAAATATTAATCAAAACCTCCATTAATGTTGAAATATTGAGATATATTTTTATATTATATAGTTTAAATAGTATTTATAGATTTCCCATTTATTTGAGGATTATATTCCTTAATAATTTTTATAAATATGTTAAAGGATTTTTTTATTATTTTTGATCAGAATTGAGTTAATCACTTATCTAGATGATGTATAATAATTAGTGGTGTTATATATAGACTCCCTATTGTTCTAAAATATATCATTGATTGTTTTGGTGTGGAACATCATATCAAATATTAATGAATTAGAGAGTATATTTCATAAAATAACATATATGAAATATATCATTATATATTTATACATCATTGTATGAGTTATTATAAATCCATGGGGTTGTTCTACTATTTCTATCTATATATGTATAATGGTAGAAAAGTACAATTGGAATTTTTCTATTCATCCATAACATGTTGTAATACCAATGAAATAGATTTATATCAAGATTTTTTTAAAATTGTACCACTAATAATTCTTTTATAGGTATATATATATTTTTTATCTATATGTGGATACTAAATTTTGATCAATATATGTTAATAAATATCTATATCAATATCTTAGATTTGAATGATATTCATATTTATATCTAGAATAATAAACTCATTATGTTTCATTAATTTTTTTCCTTATTAAACATTCTTATATAATCTTCATTGCTTTATAAATATATATTCTTCCATTTAGAATTTATTGTTATTGCATACTGAATAGTAGAGAAATAATTTTTGAATTTTATGATTTTCATCCAACCAAGATTTCCTTATATATTGTTTTGATTGATTAGGTTATTGGATCATTCTCAACCATCACATTGAAAATGGCGTCCCTATCATTTCATAGTATAGAAATTTACTACATATTCTCATTCTATGAATGACAATTAATCAAGCAATTATAATGTTGAATGACTTGATTAGTTTTTTGGGGAAATATGTATAATTTTTTATATAAGTTTATTCTTCAAAATATTATGATACCATAATATGAAACACTTCCGTATATATAAATAATTTCTTAGAACTGTTAAAATTGAAGAATTTTATTGAAAACCGTAGATAATGTTTTTAGAATATTTGTGAATGAACCATCAATTATCTTAGGGAATATTCTATTATGCAATCATTTTTCTTGTGTATTAAACCCATCCCCATTTAGATACAAGATTTAATAACAAAAAATAGTTATTCTTATTATTTTCAAAAGTACATGTATAATGTTTATCCACTTTGTCATCTCAAATAATAGATCTTCACATTCATAAATCTATAAAAATATTATTTCTATTGGATTTAGCTTGTTTATTTGTATTTATGTCATGATATGTTTTATATAATCTATATATTTTACGTTTATAATTATGGAAATAATATATCCACGTTATATATATTTTTATTGTCAATTGATTAAATTAATTTTCTATTTACATATCCATATATGTCTTCCCTTACGAAAAAACCCCATGAATGAAAATTTATGTATAAAAACTTATATTTTATACAGTTATCATATATGTTATTTTCTATGGTGTCATTATCACAATACTGAAATTGTTCTCATATTCCCCTAATATTTTAAACTACGTGTGAATATAATATATTATCACTACCATAAATTTATCTAGTTAGTATATAATATCCTTTTACCTTTAATATATAAAAACTGAATGATCATTTTTAATCTAAATTTAATCATAATAAAAACATTTTCCCCTTCACCAATTCATGATGTTGTTCTTTGAAATGTTTTCCTTCCTAAAATTGATTTTATGATCTTCTGAAGGGGATCCACATTATAAAAAAACTATTCCCCATATATTTTATCAGAAAAATAAATCAATCATTGTCAATAGATAATTTTATATAATCATCATTTTTTCATGTTTGGGACAATCTATTCCGAGAAGCATTGATTTATCTTTATTCTCGAGAAATGCGTCTGAACAAACCCTAGTGAAACAATTGTATGTATAAATCCATTATCTATAATAACATTTATTTGGTTATTTATTTCATATAGTTTATTAGGGGATATTTTATACTGACTCATGGATTTATAAAGGGATCTGTGTATATGTTTAGTTAAGGATCCAATGATATAGTCATGAAGATATAAGATAATATCTATGATAAAAACATCATTAAATTCCATAACAATTAGAATGTCATCAATAATGATTCTATAATATGTCTCAAAAATTTGGGAAATATTTTTTCCCTCATCAGGAAACCACATAAAATCCTGAGAAGAAATTTCTATAAGATATTCCAAATTATTATATTACTTGTATATAATTGTATACTATTTAGGAATATATATAGAATATCCAAACCATTAATTTATATTTTTTATCTGTATTATACCAACCAATAAATTCCACTAATGAAAAAAATATATTAAGGGGAGTATAAGATTATTTCATATGTTTTATTCAAATGAATTTTAATTAAGGAAAAGTTTTTTTCCCGATATACAATGGTTGCATCAAAATATTTTATCATGACCTACATAAAAACAATTTTTGGTAGTTATGTTGGTATATTTTTTTTGAACATGATTGATATGAATGATATTAAACGAAATAAAAATAATACATTCAAATTATATCAATGAATAATATATTTACATGTTACTAATTTTTTCAAGATTTAATCTATAAGTAGTTATTATATAAATTGATCCTTGTACTCATATCTTTTGAGGATGTCATCATTGATTATCTCTAATTACATTTGGATTATTGCGATGACCTTAATAATGATGATATTCAATATAGTGAAAAATTAGAATATATATAAGATTATATAGAACCTTCCATTCATCAGTTATATTATTTATATTATTTAGCTTCCATAAATATTAGTTATCTTTATACCCATACATTCATTCCCAAAAGAATATAATTTTTCCAAAGAGGTAGTTTCCATGATACTTTTCTACAGAAATAATACATTAATTTAGTCATATTTCATTCAATATATTATATTTGTGAATTTACCTATCTATATTGAACTCCATTATGTATATTATATATACACCACAATGTGATCTTTCAGACTAATAAACATGAACCGCTTTATTATAGATTGATCAGCAATTTCCATATAGTTAGAAAACTCTTCAATAGATAATTATTCTCAACAACATGTATTTTCATGACACTAAATAAAAAAATATAATATTGGATAAACCAATTTTCTAATTCAATTTATAAATCTAAAAAATAGTACAAAACCCTAATGACTATATGGTTAAGTGACTTATATATTTGATACCTTAAAAACATATTTCACAACAATTAAATTTTTTTTCTATAATCTACATCTATTTGGTAGTTTTTAAAATCCTCACATGATTTAATCATATTAATAACCTAAGCAATGGAAGCATAATAAATGGTTTATCTCAATAAAATAGTAATGGATATGATATAACATAATGGAATTCATGATGAAAATTAATTATTAAATAATAAATTTACATAGATCTAATAATCAGAGGTAAAAATCATAAATCATTATATAGAAACATAATATCTAATAGAAACCATCACGAGACCATAAAATATAATAACAAGATAAATAAAATAGATGATAAAAAATTTGATCAACTTATGAAAGTTTTTAATACATTAAAAATAAGTCCTACTCATGAAATAATTTAATAATATTTTATATATTTTTAATATGAGACACATTAATATATATAGGAATTTTTATACTTGTGTACCTTGCTATACTCCAAATAGTTCACATGAAGAATTAGAGTTAATCATCAATATATAACACTAACACATTTAGAACCATGAAACTGAGTAAACCATTCACATATAAAATTTTGATTTGATATTAATTCTATCACACTCATCCTTTTTTTATAAGTTACATAATAACATGTTCACATGTAAAATTATGATTATATCTAAACTTCATAATAGTCACCCTTTGTGAACATAGAGAAATGATAAAAAAATTCAAATAATTATCCTATAGTATAATATATACTCTTTTAACTAATTTATAATTGAAATATATAGGATCCAACCATCTCAATACCCATACTTTTTGTGTTCCACTTGGAAGTCAAACATTCTTCATCACGTATAGATCCCATAGAAAAGAATGGATTACATAAAATATTTTTGAAAATAACATTACAGAAACATAAGAAATAATATAAAAAAATAATTTTTATTTTACAAAACAAATCATATCATAATATCATATAAAGGGTTATGAAAAGATAACTTAAAGAAAAATAAAACTTAAATTGAAAATATAAGTGAAAATAATATAGTTTTTACAAAATATTTCTAAAAAACTGATGTGAAAATTACATTCAAAAAAATATAAGTGGAGGGAAATATAAAAATTTTGGAAGCCTTATTATTATGAGATCCAAATAAAAAATCCTTTTAAATATGAAATTCATTAGAAAATATTAATTGAAAATAATTTTAAAAATTTTTACTTTTAAGAGAATACTTAATAGTGTATACTAAAAAGAGAGATATTTTATTAAAAAATGAAATGAAAAATATTTGAAAAATATTACTTTTTAAAAAAATGTTAAATAATGGATTCTTCAAAAATTTACAAACCAGTAATCAATATAAATATTAGAGTGGATGATATATATATTATTTTTTGAGTGTTGGAAATAATGATTTAATCATTTGGAAATATAGATTGTTTGGAAACCCACGTCATTAAAAGTATTATGAAAAATAAAATTGAAATAAATAAATGTAAATAAAAGTATATTTGGGGATAAAATCACATTTATTTTACATATGGAAATTAACATGAGTTCAAAAAGTAAATCCATTCACATGAAAGAAATAAACATTCAATGAAATAGAAACTATTCCTATTTAAAAATGCATTTGCTTGAAACCATAGAATTGTTAGGGAGAATAATGTGGTGTGCAACAAGTGCTCTATTAAAAAGAATATGGTAATAATATATAAATTTATCATTGGATAGGACATAATAATTTTTAAATATAACATTTAGTGACGACTGATTATAATTAATGAAGAGATTCGATTCTTGAAAATCTATTGCATCGTTTGTAACATTTGAATCAAACACCCCATGAGATATGTAACATTAAATTTCACATTTAATATACTGAAACATTATATGACCTTAAAATATAGATCATAATTGATAATAATTAACAACCTACCAATGAAAACATGTCATATAACATAAACATGTCCCAATGAAATGGAATTAAGATCGAATACCTTTTTTTCATTCATAGTTCATTACAATCTAATATTATGTAAAACAAAAATAGAAAACATTGTACCCTATTTTGAACTTTAATGATATATACCACCCTTTTATAATCCATATTATAATTCATAATTCTTTTTAATCGTAATTAGTTATACCACATTTGGACCGTTAGGTAATATTAACATAAATTTTTTCATGTTTAATAATTTTGAAATCATTACACAGAATATGATACCATGTTCATTATTAATATATCATGTAATTTTTGTTACATATATTTATTCAAAATATCATTATTTTATGAAATACGTTTTCGGTTATGTTATGTGATAACTAAATTGGGAATGACTTATTCTTTACTTTTGGGGAATGAAAAACACACGTCTATATTATGTTACATAATTAATATAATATATATAATAATAAGATTATAATATTTAATTTCTTAATATTTTATAATTATATTATTTTTAATCATCTCATAGTCATCTGTGTATTTATATAAAATAATTATTCACATAGGTGGTTAAGTTGAATCGTACATAAAAACCCTTTAACTCATAAGTAATGTCTGATTAAAGATGTTTTTTATTTCCATAATATAATTTTTATAGAATCTTATTATTATTATTTTTATTTACTTATTTTTATGATCCATATTTTATGATTAAATTAATTATGAATATTGAGATAAAAGATGAAAAACATTTTATGATGGAAGTAATAATCCTCATGTATGCACATTTATTGTTCTTGTTTCTCAACTTGTGAAAGGGGTGATGGTGGATATTAACATGAAATTTTCTAAACATAAATATGTTAAATATTTAATATTAATACTTAATAAAAAATATTAAAACATTATGTCATGACCTGCCTCCCCGGGTCATGAACCTTATCATCTGACCCCATGGGTATCTTATAATACATTGGTTTCCTTCCCATCACACAGTAGGCAATTACTCATTAGGCTTGCTTATCAGACTAATGAATATACACACATGCCAACAATTGTTCATTCAGTGTGTTTTGTTCTCACTCACAGACACCTAGGGATACTTTCCAAAAGGTCATCCTTCCCGATTACTACTCCAGGATAAGAAGGCTTAACTATGGAGTTCTAATTATGTAGGCTCCCGAAAAGAAAGGTGCACCTTGTTGACATGGGTAGTAACATTTTGCCTTTTAAGTATCACTTTTCCAGGGGTGTTACATAATCCACCCCTTTAATGCCCAACCCTCTAATTGTAGACCCCAAGCCTCAAACCCAGGAAGTGCCTAAGCACTTCTAACTGGGTATTGGCTCTGATACCATTTGTCACTACCCGCCTCCCCGGGTCATGAACCTTATCATCTGACCCCATGGGTCTCCCGTAATACCTTAGTTTCTTTCCCATCACACCATAGGATATTACTCACCAGGGTCCCTTATCAGACTAATGACTATCCCCACAGGCCAACACATGTTCTTTTATTGAATTTTGTCCTCACTCACACACAACATGGGAAACTTCCCAGAAGGTCACCCATCCTGATTACTACTCCAGGATAAGCATTCTTAACTATGGAGTTCTAATCAGGTAGGCTCATGAAAAGAAAGGTGAACCTTGTTTACATGGGTAGTAACATTTAGAGAGGTGGCTGTATGCCGGCCGGGAAGGTGGAACCGCGACGCCCCATGGCGCCCCACTGCGGAGAACCGCACCCTGAGCTATGCGGGTCGCTTCAGCGGACGAACCAGCCGGCTCATTAGCCGGCTGGGTTGGAGAAGGCCACAACACCCACAGGTGCCGCACATGAGGAGAGCGGTGTGTATAGGTCGCTCACACTGGAGAATCCGGCCAAGCAGGAGGGTGGCGCAGCTCGGTGTCGCCGGTTTGGGAAGTCGGGGGGACGCCTCTCCCCCCCGCCTCACTCCGCGTCACTCGGCCAATTGGATGAGCTGCAGCCAACAGCTGGTCGGGCTGCGCCAGTCGGGCCGGGCCAACCCCTTAGCCAGGTCGGACCCGATGAGCCAGGACAGGCCGACCCGCCAACGCACTGGGCTTGATGGGCCCAGTCCGTTTCTCTTAAATGCAAATAACATCACCAAAGTGTGTCCAATTGACGCGCTGTCTGCGGCACTAGGATTCCCGTGAGGAGGTGGTCCTTTTTCGATACTCTAAGTGAATTTTGGACGACTCTGGGAAAACGGCTGAGTTGGGTTGAAACCAAAACCATCTAGGCCCTCAGAGTGGAAACACTTATAACATAAAGACCAGACAACCGATTGACTTTCCCGTCAACTAAGTTGGTTTCCTTTTGATGTGACGGTTCATTTGGAATACTCCACTTGAGGTTTGGATGATGTTGGAGTACGGTCGAGTTTGTTTGAGCCGAGAAAACCAACCAGGCCCCTGGATCAGAATTCTAATAACTCTCAGACCAGGTGTCCGATTGACGCGGTGTCCGTTTCATTGAGGCCCCTATAACGTTTCGGTTCACTGAGATACTTCCACGTGAGTTTTCATGAAACTTGGAAGTAACGAACAGTAGCTCGTGGATCAGACACTCCCGATGAAGAGCGAGTAGATTGCAGAGACCTAGTAGCTGGCTGAGACATGACGACTATGGATCGATCGACTCAGAGTGATTAGGATGGCCCAGTGGGGAGAAGTTGGTTGTAGCAGCAGAACCATGGAGGAGGAGTGATTGGTTGTAGCGTTAGACCCATGGTACTCGACAGAAGGAGTACCCATGTAGGATATGAGGGGGAGTGCTTGGTTGTAGCGGCACACCCATGGTGGGAAACACTTGGTTGTAGAAGCATGCCCACAACACTAGACAGGTAGAGAACTTCAACAGTCCAAGGTTAGTGGGAAGCGCTTAGTTATAGCGGCAATCCCATTATACTCGACATAGGAGGAGTTCTCCAGCATCCATGGTTTCATCTTCGTGAATAAAAATCCTTGTTTGAATTGAGTCAATGACCATTGTGTTTTCCTCATGATTGAGGGGTTACTTGATAACATAGGTATATGTATGAGCATATACCAAAGTAATGGTTATCTGTTTAAATCTTAATTTCTTGTTTATCCTTTTTGGATTTTTTGAGACCCTAAGGTTCATGGGGTCCCTACTGAGTATCATCATACTCACCCCTGCATTGGCTATGCCTGCACCTCATTTTGTTGGTTGCAGATGACGGATAGCCCAGACGGAGACTGAGAGCGCCAGAACTGGACGGTACCCGGAGGTGGACACTCGGCGTCACGGCACATAGAGTGGAATGATAGAAGCAGAGTGCCGAGGGGGAAATATATACCTACCCTTCAGGTAGGAATTTGGAGGAAAATACAGGAGCTGCATTGATAACTCAGCTGTTTGTCTTTTTCAGTTGTACTTTCTTCAGTTATAGTTGCACCTTTTTGTTGGGCTTGTATTTCCAGCCCCCTTTGTACTTTCACCACACTTTTTATATAGATTTTCCAAGTGATTTCTTCTGCTTTTACTCCGGATGTGTGTTTTTTCGTTTTATAAAGGCAATTCCTTCCCAATTCTAGGAAATTATGCCTTTGCAGCTAGTCGCCAGCCCCTGGCCTATGGAAGGTGGGCTTGAGGTAGTCACGATGCAGGCCCCAGGGGACGGGTCGTGATACTATATATTAAAACAATTAATGAATAAATATGATGTCACTTCATAGTGGGGGTAGTTCATCCAACACAATAGTGATGTTCTTTTGTAGTTTTATGTAGATTAAAATTCATAAATATGGGTTTTACGATGATTATAAAAAAATATAAGTATAATAATGATATTTATTTCAAAATATTTAATATTTAGAAGATATTTGTATCAGTTTGTTTAGAATAAAATAATAAGAGGATATGACATTTATGTTGGATACCGTATTTTTCAATGTGAAGGTCCATTGTAATTAATGGATTTATGCTAACTATTACAATCCATGTGCCAATTATTTCATTATATGCTTATAAGGGGAGTATAATAGATTATTTTAAATTATTAATTCATATCATTGTAGTATTTGTGAAGGATGGTAGTGGTATTCATTAATAAGTGAATAAAAGGCACACTTTTGGAAATGCTTTTCATTTTTAAATAATGCCATTAAACTATTTCAATGTCAATGAGTGAAAAAATAAAAAAACATATTGGGTTTGGGTTTCCTTGGTGTGTGTAAATTCACAACCATGTGTTTTAATGAATTATTGGATAATTTTATATGTGTTTTACCAATATGTTTTTACATTTTACAGTTTTGCAATTAAATTATTCATCTAGTTTATAACAAAGTTAATTTATGATTTATTAAACATATTAGACTCATAAAATTACAATATTATGATATAAGGATGCTAAATTTATTATATGGTTATTACAATTTGATTCAAAATATTTGAAAACATATAAATTATGACAAAAATTGTGTTGAAAAACTATATTACTAGAAAAATTTCTTTTAACCAAAAAGAATTCTTAATCTTATTTATGAATTATTAGATACTAAATTAGTTTTAAAATATATATTTATGTGTATATAAATAATTATTTAATCATTTTTAATATGTTTTTATTAATTAACTCAATTGAAATTCCTTAATATTTATAAATCAATAATTGTAACATAATTGTACGACCGATATCAAAGTAATTTTCTTTAATTATATTAATAAGAATAGTTTGTAGAAATGATATATTGGAAATATTAAATATTATATTAATTATTTTATCTTATATAAGATTCATTTTATCAAATTAAATTTCTAGGTCTATGGAAATTAATCATTATTTTAGTGAATGTATTCTATTAAAACATATTTTATGTAATACAATATTTTTATGAACTATTTTTCTAGATTTGTATAGAATTATAAATTACATTGAATAAAATATAATAGGATAATTGTTGTCATTAAAATATTATTTATTGAATAATAAATGAAATCAAAATCATCATTTTATCATTATTTAATTAATTAAAATATAGTATTAAATCATTTTATATTAAAATGATATAAAAATTTTCAAAATATTATGCATTGTTTTCTAAATTGAAAACATTATTTTAAAAATTATTATTATATTGTATCATTTATATTGTTCAAGTAAAATTGGTTTAAAAAAATTGTAACGCCTAAATATTATAATTTATAAACAAATTATTCAATTGTGTGTATGACATAGAACACCAAGAGCATAAGGGAATATAATTTTAGAATACTTTATAATTTATTTACTTTTTCAAATATATTAAGCCCATAATATATATTTAAAATCATGTAACACTTAGTTATCTTGCATTTCACAAAACAATGAAGATTTTTGATGTCTCTCTCTAAACAAAAAATATTTGATTACCGAACCATAATATATTAATAAAATATTATAATTTTATATATTATTATATTAAAATGTAGTTAAATTAGAGGTTATGAATATTATTAATTCATTTTTGAAAATATATGGTTCAAAAAATATAAAATTAATTCATTGGAAAGGATATTCTAAGAAATTAATATAAAACAATTTAATATAAAGGATATGTTTTTATGCTTATAAATGTTTTTATAATAATTAATTAAAATATTAGTTATTATTTATATATATTTATAATCTATATATATTATATATTCAATCATTTTTTATGCATCCAATAGGATCTATAAGCATAATATAAGAACAAATCGAGTTTTTTACTCAAAATATTCTTTTATAAAAATATATCTTTACTAAAATTTAATAGAAAACCTAATTAAAATCCAATTATTGAATCTCTTATAAATTTTATATGTCAGAATAAAATTATTTATTTAAATTTAATCATAAAAATCATATCATGGTAGATTTTTTGTGTTTTTATGAAATCTTTCATTTTTAATTAATTTACATAAATATTGAATTTTAATAGATATCTCATATTTTCATTTAATCTATTTATAAAGATAAATTATATTTATAATTAGTATTAAAGATTAATAATATCAATATTATTATAAATAATACTATTTATTTCATTCGTATCAATTTTAATAATAAGATGGACATAAAATCATAGCAAACATTTTAAGCATTTTTACATTAAAAATAAAATTTTTCGTCCCCTATATTATTTAATTTTTAAATTACAATATACCAAATAACTTATTGGGATTGGTAAAAATATTCAATTTATTTTGAATAATAATTATATATAATTTATAATAAAGAAAACAATGTTTTTGATAAAAAAAAATATTAGTGAAAGTAACTAATATTAAGTAAACTGTTAAGAGGAAAATTATCATAATAAATGATTAAACCATAAAAATAAGATGATAAATTAAATTTAAAATTGTGAAAAAATTATTTAATTGAATTATTTCTTATGTATCCTCCATATTATTTAATTTAACTCACTATCTAGGCCACATTACATGGGAAAACAATTAGTGAAATTCCAATTTAAAAATTATTAAGAATCCCACTCCTCCTTCACTATAAAAAATTACTCACCCCATCCATTTATTCACACATCCAAAACCCATTTTATCATCCATAATATTCTAAAATATTCTCCTAAAATTCTTCCACTCATTTTATGATCATCATATTTGGAATAATGAGGAAAAAAATGATTTTGTTATAACCTAAATAAAGTTACCCAAATAAGAGGTAACATTCTTCAGCGATCACTTTAGTTCTATTTATTTATCAAATAATTAATTTCCCATTATTATATTAATAAATTACAAAATAATTATCCAAAATATAAAAAAAATTACATTAAGGATTTTTACAACACCTATACACACTTCCATCTATTGGGTAATTAACTTTCCAAGCAGGGAAGTATAACTATCACCTCAAAAAATAATGTTGTTCATTTATCCTTTACCACTACTCATGTTTTATAATTATTATTGATTCTCAATTTATAAATAATATATATAATTTTTTTTATTTTTATGATTTATTAAATTTTTTTATAACACATATCTATATTATTTTCATTCTGTGGAAATATGATAACATCGTTTATAGATGTGTGGACCACATCCTCTTAAAAGAGTTGTTATTCATTCACTTAATAAATGAAATGTATAAATAATTGATTTAATAAAAATATGTTACATATATTAAATAAAAATGATAATTTAATTATAATATACTTATATATATATCATTTTATTTTCATTATTTTAAAATTCAACAGATAAATAGAAGCATCATTCATGTGTACATATGTCCTACCATATGGATAAATTGTGCATATCATTTATTATATATAAATATTATGTATTATTATAAAAATATATATAGTTAATATATATAAAATTTAAATTATTTTTTATATTTTATAAATAATTAAATCTTTATCTATACAATAGGAACAAAAATAAAATAGTAAAACATTGATGAAAAACTAAGAAATTAATAGTAGAAAAAGAAAATCTAATGAATGATTACTAAAAAATGGGTAACAAGATATTATATAATGGTAATATATAATATTATTAATATAATTATTGTTCTTCAATTAGTCTATAGAAATTTTAAAATAATTATAAATGATGTTAAAAGATGTTTACATGAAATGAATTATAGTTAAGAGATTCTTGTCATACTTTTCATTCCATGAGGATTACACCATTTTCAACACTTAATTTTTATGTTTTGCGTATTCACTACCCATTATGTTATATTATGTCACAGATTAGTTTATATTTATTTTATTTCATTTTTTAGTTTATATTATCTCTTTCATGGGGCTTATGATTCAAAAGATACAAAGTAGTAAGGGTTTTGTATCAACTTCCATTATTTAAGAAATACAATATTGTTGGGAACATAATTTATTATATATGGTGTACATACTGAATACCTAAAATTTAATATCATGATTCGTTATTTAGACATAATATTTTGATATTCAATTTAAACGTTTTCATCTATGTTGTATTCAATTTTTCATTATAGTGGATTTATATAGGCCCATGAGAGAGGCTAAAGAAATGATTTAGGTTCTCATATTGAGGCTGCACCTTGTAAATTGTATGTTCCTTATGTTCTTTACTACTCTATAATGATTATGTTTTTTTAAAGGTTGAAAAAGAAGGAAATATTTATAGGTTATAGGGGTTAAGTTTCATAATGTTTTGAAACTTATAAAAAATGAACAAGTAATTCAGCCCCCCATTCTCAATTGTTATTCAATCCTTGAAACATCAAGTGGTATTTAAGGACAGATCCATTGTTTAATACTTATCATAAAGAATATCAATTAATCGAATAGTATAGATATTTATAAATTCGATGGCATGAATTATTGTGGATGAAATAATGAGATGATTCCTTCTCTCATATCTCTTGGACTTGAAGTTGTTGATGCTGCGACTATTAGTTTCCCACTAGTTGAGAAAATTAGTCTTATGAATATTGATTATAAAAGAAATATAGAAGTTCATGGAATGTAATGAAATCATATTCTCATGTATTTATCATAAAAAAATTATATGATCGGGATGGGTCTAAAAACATCAACAATCATGTGGGACAAGATTTAAAGTGTTTTTGAAGGAAATAAAAAAGTAAAAGAGGACAATATTAAAATATGGTATAGTAACTTTGAATATATCATGATGAGATAAGATGAAACAATTGATATATAATTAAACAAATTTAATTAAATTGGTTGCCACATAAGAGGCTTATATGATTTCTTCAAGGATTCAACAATATTTAAGATACTTATGAGAAACATTCTAGTTAGGTTTAATTCAAAAATTTATTCCCTATTTGGTATGGATGATTTAAATCGTTATAAATTTCACAACATTCTTGTTTCATAGTAAATGATGAAATATCCAATATTTAAGAAGAAAATGAAATATTAAATATATTTTTATGTCATGAGAAATATGAAAATCTATGAAGTTGATGATGCTTATCCTTGCGAATCCGATGACAAAAAAGATGACGAGCTAAATGAAAAAAATCATGTCTCTTATATCTATGAACTATAAAATAGGAATAGGGTAGTATGAATGAAATATTCCTCTAAAATTTTATTCTGTTAGTGGAATAAAGAAATTTACTATGAAGTTCCCCAAGAAAAAATTTAGAGATCATAGATAAGATTTCGATGAAAACCAATGATGGAAGAAGATGAACGAACAAGTTAAAGAATAGATTCCATTCATAAAATTCGAGAGGGAGACATTAGGAATGAAGAGAAACATGTTAATAAAGAAGGTTGAATCATACACAATAGAAAAAAATTACTATGAATATGACTATTCACCGAAATTCAGAACCTTAATTGAAAATGTTTAAAAAACACTCGTTCGTGAGTGAAGAAGGTGATGAAGAATCTTATAGAGGGTATAATATAAGAAATGATCTTTTTTATGTCATGAGGTAAAAAATATCTCAAGAATTAAATTAGTGTAATGAAGAAATATTTTGAAGAAGTTATTCATAGAAAAAAAAGATTTCATCAAGCAAGTGGATGAATATATTTATTATATTCTATGATAAACACATTGAATTATCGAACATATAAATATGATTGAAGATCTCAGAAAATAGTTAGAATCTATGGAGAGATAATTGAACAAGTTGCAATTAAAACAACATGACCTTGAAAATACAATGATGAAGTTGAATGAAAACATCATCAATTCTATAGAAGTAGACTCTGAATCCTCTAAAAATGTTGTGAACGCTCAATACGAGAATCTGGTGAAATAATCTCTTACAAAAAAAAAATATTTTACTTGATTCATCTAACATTTAAGGTTCTGGAAGAACTGTTATGAAATATTGGGTTGGAAAATGTTGGGATAAACCAATTAAATTTAAAGAAGATGAATCCTCACTGAAAGGATATTATGGTTCATATTCAAATAATGTTATTGATGAAAGAAGTTACCAATATCAACAATTCTTCAATAGAGAAAGATCATTAATTTATATAAAATGAATATTTGATGGCTATTGTGGGTGTTTCAGAATCTATGGGTATATAGGTTATAATTGTTGGTACAATTTATCTCTATACAGAAGAAGGTTTGAGACACATGGAAGAAATAATTAATGAAGAATTAGAAACTTTTCTCACTTATAGAATGTTTAAAAGTTGTATTCTCAAGATTTCAGAAACATTCCAACAAAAAACCAATTTTAATGTCTATAAGAAGTTTATGAATGTTTAGATCAGTCTCAAAATCATGCTGAATGATGTATGAAACTTTTTCCAAAACATGTTTCTTACCATAAAAAATATATAAAGATGAAAATAAGAATTTTGATGAGGGATAATTTATTGTTTATAAATATTTGAAATAAAGTAAGATAAACAAACCATTGATTCTTGATAGTGGTGATTATTTTCATATTCCAAGTCATACAAAGATCATAGAACATGTTGAAAATCATGGTGAAGGAGCCGTTACACTTGGAAATAATATTTCGTTACAAATTAATGGAATCATAATGACAGAGACTAGAATAGAGAATCTGAACTCTATGAAAGTATTTCTTGTCGATGGGTTAAATAATAACATAAATAGTGTATGTAAACTTTGTGATGATAAAAAATAGGTAATATTTAGGGATGATTTTTGTATCATCAAAAGTGTGAAAATTAAAAAATCATTACAAAAGTATAAATAACTATTGGGACTCTCTTTTAAATTAGAGAATCCAATTACTCATGTTATTTGAGTACTGAAGATGAAAACAACTATTGTCACCGAAGACTTCACCACATTAAGAAGAAAATTATAAGCATTATAATGTCTAAAATATTCATAATATTCTAGAAAGGAAAATAAGAGATGAATATATTTGGTTTACTTTCCATAAAAGAAACATGACAATAAGATGTCATAAAAGATTTTGACATTCAATCTAAAACCCACTTTATATTATTCATTTGGATCTACGTGGGATAATGAGACAACAATAAAAAATAGTATTTATACTCTGTAACATTATTAATGATTTCAATCAAATGAAAAAAATCATGATCATGATGCACAAATCAGAGGCTGTTGAAATGTTTATATTCTTCAGAAAATATGTGCAGAAATAATTGGGGGTCTCCATGAAGATGTTGAAAATATATAATCATACTGAATTCATAAACAATCATTTTCAATCATATATATGAAATCCAAGTATCAAACATCATTATAGTGATCCCTATACTATACACCAATATGGTGTAGCAGAAACAATGAATATGATCTTGGTGGAAATGGGAAGAAGTATCTTAGCAGAATAAAAGTTTCCAAAATTCATTTGGAGAGAAGCTATAAGTACTATTGTACATGTTAAAAATAGATACTTTTTGAGACTGGACACCAATTTTACTCCTTATGAAATGTGGTATAACTGAAAACCCTCATTGAAATACATCAATGTTTTTGGAAGCCCGTGTATACTTTATCTAAAAAAATTGTATTTGGGAAAATTTGATGAGAAAGTTGAGGAAAGAACATTAATGGGTTATTCGAAAAATTGGATAATTTACAAATGTTATAAAGACGTTTAACAATGTCTGTGGACTCATATGATGTGAAGGTAATTTAAAATCAAAGTTCGTTAACAAAAGTTGTTGAGAATGATGCTGATGAAACATTTTATAAATCCAATGATATTGATTATTATCCAAAACAACGTCATTATGATTCATATGATTCATCTGAAGAATACTGTAATGCTGGTGAAGAAACCATGATATTTCTTACCCTACAAAAGCATGTTTTATCTGAAAAACATTATTGGTAATGAGAAGGCCCCAATTCAGACAAGAAAGATATTGAGATTAGAAAATATGAATTCACTTATCTCAAAATTGTAACTAGGATCGGTTTCACGGGATTTTTTTCATAAATAATGGGTGGATGCTATGAATGAAGAATTGGATTAGATTTAGAATAATGAAAAATGGGAAATATTTCTAAGGACAACAAATAAAGATTATATCAGAACCAATGGGGTTCTAAGAAATAAATTGAATAAGGATAAAGTGGTTATAGGAATCAAAAATGAATTGTATGTAAAGGATATATACAGGTTGAAGGAATGGATTTTTACAAAACATTTCCTCCAATTCCAATGCTAGAAACTATTTGAATGTTTCTTGTAGTGGATTCCCCTTAGTATTATAAAATTTATCTGATGGATGTAAATTCAGAATTCCTATATGGTGATATTGAGTAAAACGTTTACATTTAAAAATCTTGTGGGTTTTAAATGGTGAGGAAGAAAACAATATTTTTAAATTGAAGAAATATTTTTATGGGATGAAACAAGAACAACATGCTTAGTATTTGAGTATTGAAAATTGTTCGATAATGTTAAACATTTCTCTAAAAAAGTGATTATGTAAATTGTATGTGAAAAATGTTGACTCTGGAATATTAATATTTATTCTTTTGTGGATTACATAATGTTTTCTAGAGATGAATTTTTTTAAAATAATATTCTTGTTGAGATAGAGAAGAATTTTTAAATTTTAATTTTAGAGAAATTGCCTTTTTTCCTTGGATTACATGTTCAACAAAAAGAATGATACATTTTGTTATCTAAAGAAATGTATCCCAAGGAATTTTTATAGAAGTTTGTAATGGAAGAATCAAAACAAGTTTCAACTCCTATTTATGTGAGAAAAAAGTTAAAAATGTTGAATCCAGAATAATTGTGAATGAGAATGATTTTTGGAAGCTGGTAGGAAGTCCTCCTTACCTTATAGCATGACAACATAATATTGTTTATGCTGTAAATTTATGTACAAGGTGTCAACATAATCAGAAATAATAACATATTTTGGAAGAAAAGTTTATTTTGAGATATTTCAAAGGAATAAATTCAAATGGTCCATTATACAAAAGAAACACTAAGTTAATGTATCATGGATACACTGTTGCTGATTGGGCTGGTTATTTTATTGATATAAAATAAAATTTAGGAGGAACATTTTTCTTATGTGAATGTTGTGTGAATTGGCATAATATGATTTAATGTTTTTTAAAATAGACCACCACCAAATTCTAATAATATGAAGCTAATCAATATTTTTCTAAAATTAATTTGATGAATGTGAATATAGATGATTTGAAATTACAAGTTTGTAAAATATAAAAGATACTTTGTGATAATCTGAGTGAAATTGATCTTTCTATAATTCTTAATCAATAATCAAGATCAAAACACATTAATATAAAATTTCACTTCATAAAAGATAAATTTACTACGAGAGATGTTTTTTTATAATACACATCAATAATGTATCAAATTGATCGTATCTTTACAAAAGCAATGATGAATTAAATTTTTGTTAAATTGAGGTTGTAACTCCATGTTCTGCCTCATCCCATGTCTTCCTAAACCTAAAAGGGAAATACCCACTACGTTGTGAATTATATTTAATATGGGTTAGAGGAAGAAACAAATTATACATTCTATGAAATTTTTACATATATTTATTTTAGGAATCTGATGTTTTTGTTATCATATAATGGTAGAGAGAGAAAAAATGAGAGAGAAAAATTAAATTGATAATAATAAAGGTAAAACTATAGGGGGAGCTTGAGTATGGGGAGTTTATACATACATGGATGAAATATTTTTGTGCCACCGAGCGATAGAAATAGTTCAAAAATATTACTTTATCATGTAGTGTGGTGTCAAGATTGTTTCCTTTGAGAAAGGAGGTATTTTGAAAAATTTCCAAAAGCAGAGTTGTGGGAAAATTATGAGAGTTGTAAAAGTTAGTAACAAGGGTTGTCAACAAATACAAAAGGGGGATATTGAATAAACTAGGTAGTATTTTTTTAATAATGTTTTCAATTTGTTGAAGACTTACAATTATGTTTAATAATGAGTTTGATATAAAAGAAGATGATGTTATTTTTTGCTGGATGTTTTTATTTGTTTCTTAGAAAGAATGATGTTGCTGAGTTTTTGGTAGCTTCTGAACTTTAAAGAAGTTGATGAGTTTGAAAAATGTTAATGAGAAAGAAGGATGATGTTGAGTTTGAAAGAAGATACTATGTATTGAAATTTTTTCTGATGTACTTTTTGTCAATGAATACATTTGAATGAGGATGTTGTTAAAGATTCATATGTTAGAATGTTTTTTCAAACTATCTAAATAAATATGAAGATTATTTGTTGATCTTAAATTTCTCAATAATCATGAATGGTTTCATGATAAATGATTATGAAGAAATGGTTAAAGAAGTTTGATTAATTAAATGAGCTAACTTATAGAAATTATTATATCTTGAATTATACGAAATTCATAATCTAATTTATAAATAATTTAGAACAATAATTCAGTACAATTCAAAAACTGATTTATGAGAAATTCTGAACTTGGTTTCTGAACAATTCAGATCCAAAATTATACACAATTTGGGACCTGATTTCTATAAAAATCAGAACCTGATTTTTGTACATTTTGGAACCTGAATTCTGCACTATTCGGAAGCTAATTTTTGAGCAATTCGGAACTTGATTTCATTACAATTTGGAACCTAAATTCATTACCATTCATAAAATTATTTTTGAGAAATTCAGAACAATATTTGTCATGACCCACCTTCACCATGATGAGGGAAGGGATAGCAGATTGCTAGAACCTTCATTCTTTAAGTTGATGGAGAGATAATGACCCCCTGAGACCCACCTTCAATAGGTCCCTGAGTGGCGAATAGCAATAAGGGTAGAGAATCACACACAAGATGGAAGGAATTACCCTTTTTCTTTAATAGGATCGGGAGATATGATATTAAATCCCAACAACAACAAAACTGGGGGTAAAAACTAAGCCATAGAAAACCATTCCCATATGCATGTTACAAACGTAAATGCCACAAAGTACAATGAGACTACCAAGTTAAATTACCATGAAAGAAAGAAAAACAACAACTCCAACTATCCCAACGTCCGAGCTAGTACGGCCCTGCACGATCCCTGAAGTCCTCCGGGATACCTGAAAGAAGTTTCATATATGTAGGGTGATCATACAAGTATACTTAGTAGGGAATACCAAAGACCCTCATGCACAAGTGGGGAGGCATTCTAATGCCCTATGAGAAAAGAGGTAACCAAAGCACCATGAAAGAAAAACTATCCGCCCAAGCCTCACCATAGCACCCTCCCCAAATAACACATGTAAAGTAATGTATAGTAATACCACATTGATATTTGGGAACCCTGCACCACTTTACCACTGGTTATTGAAGACATCCTACGCATCGAACCTATCCCACCATTCTCAGTACAGTCCCACAACCACTCCCCACAAGCACACTCCTGGGCCATCACTCCCACACATCCTGCACGCAAAATACTGGGCCACAAAAACCACCTGTAACCATGCACATAAACACCTGTTCCACAACAACCACTCAAAACCATGCCCGTAAACACCTGGGCTAGAATAACTACTTCCACTTTCGCAGACACCTGGGCCTCATCCCGAAGACTCTTGGGAAACAATCTGCCCGCACAAACCTGGGAAAACTACCAAAACTACCCTGCCAGAAGAATCATTAGGTATAATGGACGTTCGACCATCACAGCCTGCCGGAATAGTCTTGGGATATTCGGGAAAGGGGGCAGAAAATGAGCTAATGACCAGCCACTCATAGGAGTGTTGGGAAAAACACCCTCCCCCATGAAGTGGGGGTGTTCTGCACTAGGTTATCAACTTTAGTGGGGAACGAATAAGAAACATAAGAACTACAATTATATGTATGGGTAACAATAACTCATCCCAACCTAGGGTTTCCCAAACCATCCTATTCACAATCACCCTCATTACTATTCATTCATAAATGAAAGGAACAACACTCACGACCAAGTCACAACTCATTCCCAAAACCAATTACCCATTTAACTCATTCTCGCATTCATGTTCAAGTGATCCCATTTAAGTGAATTCTGCACTATTGGGAAACTAACAGGCATAACCACAAGCCAGAGAAAGAGAAATATCCAAACAACAATTTAAGCATTCACACCTGGTTCTCTTGTAAAGTCACAAAAAAATGGTTATTTGAGATCCCTCAAAGTACTTAAACCAAACCAAGCCTTGAGATATAGCCCCACATAGCTTTAGATTCCCAACCAAAAACCGTTCCACAACATAGGATCCCATCCCCATCCACATCACCCCATAAGCATCAAGTAGAACAACACACCTACTACAGAAAAAGAGTAGAGAAACTTCCAGTATCAAGCACATAATTCATTTGGTTCTTCTTCTTTTTGGATAACCGGGGTGACCACACGAGGATTGATGTTCACTGGGCATCCATTTGACCAGCTGAGTTTATGTGATTAACCAATTTTCATGTCACATCTAGTTAATCATCACAGAAGACAAGGGTTCAATAGTGCACAAGGGAAGACCACCAACGACCATGATTTTTAGGGAGCATAAGCCCATACTGTTCACAACATATAGCAATTATAATAGAGTATAGCAGAAAAGTCAAACACACCCCATCATTATTTATCATTCTATTTATTATATTTTTTAAGGTTTGGTTTCATCCATTCCAACAGAACAGTATCATACCCAACCACCATGATACACAATAAGACGAAGGAAAAAAATACCTACTTGGTTGATCAAGGATCTAAGTTCTTATATACGCGCCCAGAACTGGGAATGCGCCACTTGTAGGGGAGTAATGTTGGGGACTCCAAGGATGAGCAGAAAGGCTTTGAAAAAGGAGCACCACTTGCCTCAGGAAGGGGAACTCCAAATGAATAGGGAAGAAAATGAGACTATCCATGTAGAAGAAGAAATAACTTCTAGTGTGATATAAATATGAGATCCCATTGTTACGGGATATTGAAATTTGAATGGATTTAAAGTTGGATCTTGGTTCCCCACATGTTTGGGCAGTTACGCATGATGGAATTAATTGTCATTTAACAATTATCCTCGGAGGGGTAGTCATAACGTCTATACGTTAAACAGTTTTCTTTAACCATAAGGAAACACATAACAGGGGCGGAACTGGATGGTATAGGGAAGAGAGCGACATCGAGGAAACCCACATGTTCTGGTTATTTAAGGGTTTCTAGAATCTTGGGGGATTTTAGATATTTTGTATGGGCTTTAAATGGAATTTAAATTGGGCATTAAATAATTTTTTACATCAAAAGATATGTTGCGAGAGCGGAAAGGATGGGAACTAGGAAAGAACAAAGACCGCTTGGTGAGGACATGGTGCCACCATCATGGTGCCACCCTGACCGGTGTGCGACTGTCACGGGGCCACAGTAACCGGTGCCCCCCTGACCGTTGCCACCATCTCAGTGGAGTCGTTTTTTGGAAAAGTAATGGACCCGGTGGGTCCAGGTCATTACATCAGATACCTCTCAAACTATTCTCTCCCTCGAGAATAAAAACTAGGCCCTAAGAAAGAGTGGTTCCGAACAACCACCTTGATAGATACCTCTTAGGAGGAAACCTCATCGACATCTAGGAACACCTCTCCGTCAAGTAACCAGGAATTATTCGATGGTCAAACTATCCAATCATATGGATTAGAGAGTTTCTCCTTCCGTGTCAAGATACTATCCACTTTGGGTGGCACTGACATGCCTGCACGAGTTTAATCACATCCACCTTAATGTGTCTTGATTAGGGATCAGGTCATCCCCTCCCCAGAGTTAGGACTCTACATACACATCCACAAAATAAAGATTAACGCGCATGTTCTATAGTTAACAAGGTAAATCATTCCATCACAAAAAAAAATAGATCAAAACTCAAAACAACTCTGGGTACTGGGAGTGCATTTGCGTCTCCCATTCCCAGGTATATTCCTCAATCCCACCATGCCTCCACAACACACGAAACAAAGGAATAGTCCATCCACGAAGCACCTTATCCTCTAGATCCTCGATCCTCACTGGTCTTTCAACAAGAGTCATGTCGTCCTCGATATCTAGCATTCTCTAGTCGAGGACGTGTGAATCGTCATGTAGATACCATCGGAGCTGAGACACATGGAAGAAATCGTGTTGTCTCAGTAGTGGTAGTGGTAGAGCTAGCTGATAAGCCACTTCACCAACCCGCCGAAGCACTTCGAACAGTCTGAGGAACATTTGATAAATCTTGCTTCCCCTGCCGAACCTATGTTTCCCATGCCGAGGGGAGACCTTCAAGAACATGTGGTCCATTACCTCGAACTCAACGAGCCTCCTCCTATTATTGGTAGATGATTTCTGTCAGTCCTGGGACACCGTCATTCTCTCCCGTATAAGCTGAACCTTCTTTGTCATGCTCTGCACCACTTTCGGTCCAAGAACACCTGCTTCTCCAACCTCGGTTCAGCACATGGTTGAGCGATATGGCCTTCCGTACAAAGCTTCGAACAGATCCATTCCAATGGTAGAGTGATAGCTATTATTGTAGGAAAACTCTACCAGAGGAATGTGTCTCACCCACAATCCCCCAAAATCCAACACACATGCTCCTAGCATATCCTCCATTGTTTTGATGGTGCGCTCTGTCTGCCTATCTGTCTAGGATTGGAAGGTAGGGTTAAGATGTAGCTAAGTGCCAAAAGCATGCTGCAATCCTCTCCAGACTCGTGAGGTACATCGTGCATCCCTATCCAAGACTATGGACCTAGGAACTCCATGAAATCGCACCACCTCATCCACGTACCTTCGTGCTAAGGCATCCACTACACTTGGATCCTTGATCACCAGAAAGTGAGCCGACTTCATCAGCTGGTCCACCACTAACCAGATAGCTTCGCAGCCTCCTTGAACCTTGGGTAGCCCTATGAAAAAATCAATCGAGATATCATCCCACTTCTACTCGGGGATATCTAAATTTTGTAACAGAATGCCTGGACCATGGTGTTCAGCATTCACCTACTAACACACTAGGCACTTGGCCACAAACTCTACCACAATCTGCTTTAACTCGGGCCACCAAAACCGAATAATTAGACCTTGGAACATACTGAAAACTCCTGGGTACACTGCTAGGGGTGAGTTTTTGAACTCACCAAAAACCCTTTCATGCACCGCCTCTGGAACAAACTACTTCCCTCGGAAAAGAATCTGATTCTGACCATCCTCCGTCCACCCTTCTGGAGCATCACCTTGGTTAACCCGGTCATGCATCACTTCACTATCTGAGTCTCCCCATTGAGACTCCTCAACCTTATACAATAGAGAATACTGCACTGTCATCTTATACAGGAAACCCCTACCACCATTCATCCTCACAACCAGGTGCAGGGCATCCAACTCCTCCATCATCTTCCAAGCATTTTCCGACTGTCGGACCGCATCCTTCGATGACATCCTGCTCAAGGCATCGACCACCACATTCCTTTTTCCTGAGGTGTAGGAAATCTTGAATCCGTTGTCCTAAAGTAACTCCATCCACCTTCGTTGTCGTAAGTTTAGGTCCCACTAGGAGAAGATATACTTTAGGCTTTTGTGATCCATTAAGACCACGAAGCGCTCCCTGATGAGGTAATGCCGCCACAACTTTAGGGCGAACATGACCGCCGCAAGCTTCAGATCATGGGTGGCATAATTACTCTCATGGGGACGTAACTTTATAGTCCCATAAGAGATCATCCCTTGTCATTTTATCATCACACATCTGAGGCCTTGTCCTGAATCATCACAGAACACCTAATACGCCGCCCCTTTTTCTAGAAACCTCATCACTGGGGAACTTACCAAATTATACATCAGATAGCTTATGGTTTCCTTGCACTATCCATTCCACACGAATGCCTGGTCCTTCTTGGTCAAATCTGTCAAAGGTGCTGCAACTCAGAAGAAGTTGGGCATAAACATCCGATAGTATCTTGATAGTCCTAGGAAACTATTAACTTTTTCCATGTTCCAGGGAATATCCCAAGAAACAACTGCATCAACCTTTGATGGGTCCACCGCTATTCCCTACTCATACCCCACGTTCCCAAGGAAGTGCACTTCTCGCATCCAAAACTTGCACTTGGACAACTTCTCATAGATTTTGTTCTGTTGGAGGACCTACAAAACTATTCTCAGGTGCTCAGTGTGATCCCCCTATGATCTTGAGTAGATAGGGATGTCGTCAATAAACACAACTACGAACTGATCCAGGTATTCAAGAAGATGGATTTCATGAGTCCCATGAACACAACCGGTGCATTCGTAACACTGAACGACATGGCGACAAACTAAAAGTTTCCGTACCTACATTTAAAGGTAGTATTTGAGATGTCACCCTCTTTCACCCTCAGCATGTGATATCCAGACTGCAGATCGATCTTAGAGAACCAACCTGCTCCGCTCACCTGGTCAAAGAGATCATCTATCCTCGGAAGAGGGTAGCGATTCTTGACAATCACCTCATTCAGTCTCCAATTGTCTATGTAAATCCTCAGACCACCATCCGCCTTCTTTGAGAACAAGACTGGAGCACCCAATGGTGACGCACTTGGTCGAACGAAACCCTTCATGATCATATCATCAATCTGAATCCACAACTCCCACAACTCAAAAGGTTCCAATCGGTTCAGAGCCATCAAAATCGTATGGGCACCAGGTAGAATGTATATCCTGAACTCAACATCACGCCAAGGGGGTAGAGTTACCACCTCTTTAGGGAAGACATCCTTAAACTCAATGATGATCCCTGGAATATCCAACATTCCTATATCCACCGAATCCACAAATAGCTTAGCTAACAAGGAAAGGAGGGTCTCCTCTCGCCCACTGCTTTTCCGGACACCCCGCTCACCAATGTAAGTTACACGTAGGGCACCCAAATCTGAAAACATTACCCTGCCTCGGAATCATTCAAAGAAGGTACATACAGATAACAACCATAAATGATTAGGATGACATCGTATGGTTGTATCTACAACATTAGAATATTCTTGATATACTGATGTGGCACTATAATCAGTCTACACCCTCGGCAAACATAAAAAAAGTAGGTCTGACCTCCGACTGGTGTGCTCAGAACTAGGGGCACTGGAAGTCTCTCAACGTCTAAACCTAGAGCACGGTCCAGACTGGGTGCAACAAAGGAGTACAAATCTCATGTATCGAACAAGGCATTGGCCGGAGTGCTAAACAAGATGATCATACCTCGAATGACATCTGGCCCTGCTGGAACCGCTACCTCCGTGACATGTAACTATCCACGCCTAGCTCCCCTACTCCTCGGTTGTCGGCCACGTCCTCGACATCGCTATGGTCAGGGAACTTGAGGAGAACCATGAGGTCGGCCTCCTCCTACAAAGCCTTCCCTCGAAGGAGCGGGAGATGGCAGCTCGTGCTGCTGTTGCTGAAAGGGCCCAGGTGGAAACTGCTGCTGTTGAGGAGGGAATTGAACATGCCCACCCCCGATGCACTGCACTCTATCCGAGCACTAATTCCGAAGGTGCCCATGGCTTCCACAGATGAAGCATCTCGGACCTGGGCCTGACAGAAAAGGGAGAGGGCCGGGAGATCGGAACTGGAACTGCCGATGCGAAGTTCCTACTGGTCGAAACCTAGAGGGTCCTGAATCTAGAGGCATGATGCTAACAGTCTTCCCCTTTGATGATCCCAACAGGATTCCCTCTCATGATACACCTCCCAACATGTGAATTCTATCTATTAATTCATCCTTCTTCTGGAACTCTATGTACGTCGGTAGGGTGAAGGGCGTAACAACCTCCCGGAGGGAAGGCCGAAGTGCCTCCTCCAAAGGTCTCTCCCGAGACTCCTCATCAGGAAAGAGGTTGGGAGAAAAGATAAGGATATCGCTGAACTTGATCCCCAACTGTCACACTGACATACTACCATAATGGAGGGAGAGTAGTTCTTACCTCTTCTCAGCCTTCATCGTGGAAGAGAGGAATTCCGTCCAGAAATCCTTCTCGAAGTCAGCCCACGTAACCACATCCTCCCTCTTTTCCAAAAGATAAAGAGACCAGAACTGACGTGCTGATCCACGCATCTGGCTTACATCCAGAAGAACTCAGTACTCCGTTGGAGCCCGGATCAAGATGAAAGCTATCACCAGCTTCTCTAGCCATCTCTCTGTCTCCATGTCAAATATGATTCCCTCGTACTTCCTGAGGGTCTTATGCTAAATCGTACAAAGCGTCTTCTACCACTGATCGTCCTCCTCCTCTCGGTTAGCCATCTTTCGATCAGCCAAGTCAACCTCTTGGGCCTTGATTGCCCGCACTACTCTTGGTTGTCTCCCAGGAGCCATAACTGCAAGGTAAACAAGGAATGCCTAAGCCCAAGTAGTTTAGATACTGTTCTTAAATTTTCATAGACTTCTTATTCATTTTAAATCCCCAAAATACCCATGAAACATTTGAACACAAGTCATTATGATTCATGAACCTTCCCTAGGGTATCTACCCTGTAATCAGTGTAGTCTTACATGGTCGTTCGCTAGGCCCAGAGTCCCTGCATCCGATCATGGGGGACCCTAAATTCCCATGTCCTAGATGGTCTTCCCTAGCCTATTTCACACACCAAGATCACTGAAAACCATTGCCTTACCATCCCATGCAATCCTCATAGTTCCTAACCCCAGACTCCATCCTCTCTCTCAACCATCACCTCTGATACCATTCTGTCATGACCCATCTTCACCAAGTTGAAAGAAGGGACAACAGATTTCCATACCCTTCCTTCTTCAAGTTGAAGGAGATATAATGACCCCTAAGACCCAAATTCAATAGGTCCTGGAGTGGTGACAAGTACCAAGGGTATATAATCACAGACAAGATAGAAGGCATTTCCCTTTTTCATTAATAGGATCAAGAGATAAGGTAGTAAATCCCAACAACACCAAAACAAGGGGTAAAAAGTAATCCAATGAAAACCATTCCCATATGCATGTTACAAAAGTAAATGCCACAAAGTACAAGGAGACTACAAAGGTAAAGTACAATGAAAAAAATAGAAATTGTAATTGTCCCAACGTCCGAGCAAGAACGGCCCTGAACAATCCCTAAAGTCCTCCAGGAAACCTAAAAGCAGTTTCATATACGTAGGGTGATCATACAAGTATACTAAGTAGGGAAACCCAAGGAATCTCATGCAAAAGTGGGAATGGATTCTAATACCCTATGAGAAAAGACATAACCAAAGCACCTAGCATGAAAAACTATCCACCCTAGCCACACCAAAGCATACTCCCCAAATAACACAAGTCAAGTAATGTATAGTAATAACTCATCGATTTTGGGGTACCCCGTGCCACTTTCCCACTGGTTATTGAAGAAATCCTATGTATCGAACCTCTCCTTCCATTCTCACTGTAGTCCCACTGCGACTCACCGCCCACACACACCAGGGCCATCACTACTACACATCCCGCCCGCAAACACCTGGTCCACAACAACCACCCGTAACTACACCTGCAAACACATAGTCCAAAACAACCACCTGTAACTATGCCCGCAAACACCTGGGCTAGAAAAACTACTGCCACACCCACAGACACCTAGGACTCATCCCAAAGTATCTTGGGAAACAACCTGCCCGCACACACCTGGGCCAACCACCACAACTACCCTGCATGAAGAATCTTGGGCTATAATGGACCTCAGGCTGTCACAGCCTTCCCAAAGAGTCTTGGACTATTAGGGAAGGGGGAAAAAATCTAATAACAATCCACTCATAAGAGTGTTGGAAAAAACACCATCCCCCATGAAATGGTTGGGTTCGTCACTAAGTGCTCAACATGGGTGGGGCACGAATAAGAAACATAAGAACTACAATTTTATGGATAGGTAACAAGAAGTCATTCAAACCTAGGGTTTCCAAAGCCAACTAATGAAAAGACACCCTCATTACTATTCATTCATAAAAGAAAGGCACAACACTCACGGCCAAGTCACAACTCATTCCCAAAACCAATTCCCCATTTAACTCATTCTTGGTTTCATGTTCAAGTGATCCCATTTTGGTGAATTATGCACTAATTGGAAACTCACTGGCATAACCACATTCTAGATAAATAGAAATAGTCGAAGAACAATTTAAGAATTCACACCCGGCTCTATTCTAATGTCACAACAACAAAGGGATCCGTGAGATACCTCAAAGTACTGGAACAAATCCATACCTCAAGATACAGCCCCACACAGCTTCAGATTCATGACCAAAAACAGTGCCACAACAGATGATCCCATCCCTGTGCACATAACCACATACGCATCAAGAAGAACAACACACCTACTACCAAAACAGTGTAGATAAATTTCCAGGTTCAAGAAAATCATTCATCATGTTCTTCTTTCTGTTGGTTAACTTGGGTGACCACACAAGCATTGATGTTCACTGGGAATCCATTTAACCAACCGAGTTTAGTTGGTTACGAAATTTACATGTAATAGCTATTTAATCATCACAGAAGACAGGGGTTCATTAGTGCACAAGGAATGACCACCAACGACCATGATTTTCAGGGAGCATAAGCCCATACCGTTCACAACTTATAGTAATTATAAAAGAGTGTAGCTGAAAAGTCAAACACACCCCATCATTCTTTAACACTCTGTTTATTATCTTTGTTATGGTTTGGTTTCATCCATTCCCACAGAACAGTAGCGTACCCACCCCGCATGATACACAATAAGGAGAGACGAAGGAAAAAAATCCATATTTGGTTGATCAAGGATCGAAGTTCTTCTCCACGCGCCAATAACCAGGGATGTGGGACATGCAGGGGAGGAACGCCGGGGACTCCAAGGATGACCAGAAAGGCTTTATCATAGGCTCACCACTTTCCATGGGAAGGGGAACTCGAAATGCACAAGGAAGAAAATGAGACTAGACAAGCAGAAGAATAATGAACTTCTAGGGTGATATAAATATGAGATCCCGTTGTTACGGGATATGGAAATTTGAACGGCTTTAAAGCCAGATCGTGGTTCCCCATGCGGTTGGGCAGTTAAACACGATGGAATTAATTGTCATTTAACAATTCTGCTCGAAGGGGTGGTCATAATGGCAACAGTTTAAACAGTTTTCATTAACCACAAGGAAATTCGTAACAGGGGTAAAACTGGAAGCTATGGGGAAGGGCGCAACACCGAGGAAAACCACATGATTTGCTGTGTTAAGGGTTGCCTGAATCTTGGGGGATTTTAGGTATTATGTATGGGATATAAATGGATTTGAAAGGGGGAATTAAATCATTTTTTATGTCAAAAGATATGTTATAGGAGCAGAAATGTTGGGAACTGTGAATGAACGAAGACCGCTTGGTGAGGACATGGTTCCACCCTAACGATGCCACTGTCACGGTGTCACCAACATGTTGCCACCGTCACGGTGCCACCGTCACACTGCCACCGTCATGGTGTCACCCTTATGGTTCCACCTTGATCGGTGGGCAACCGTCACAGTGCAACCGTCACCGGCGTGCGACCGTCACAGGGCCACCATAACTGGTGCCTCTATGACCGGTACCCCCGTCTCGGTGGAGCCTTGTTTTGTAAAAGTAATGGACCCGGTGGGTCCGGTTCATTACAATATTTATATGAAATTTAGAACCTGATTTCTGAACAATTTGGAACTTGAATGCTTCAGTATTATGAATCTTATTTATGAGCAATTCAGAACATGATTTCTGAATAACTTCAAACCTGAATTATGTATAATAAGGAATGTAATATATGATAAATTCAGAACTAGATTTCTAAAAAAATAGGAACCTGAATTCTTCACTATTCGGATACTAATTTCAAAAAATATCGAATCCTAATTGCTAATTATAATTGAACCACATTTCTAATCCTGTTTCTGATGAAAGATGAAAAATATTTCTGAGTATGTTTATGAGAAAACTAGACCCAAGATCCACCATTATCATTTTGTGAAATATATGAAGAGTTCAAGAAGGAAAACCAGAATTTAAATATTGTGTAAATATCAGATAAATTTATGGAGGCTCGATTAAGTGAAATACTAATGATTAAATGAGATATATTTTTGTAGTTTTTGATATTTGAGGAAGCATGGATGATTTTCAATATTTCACCATTTTTTTCGAGTAGCATATAAATATGTGCTTAGATAAATTTCTCATTTGAATCATTCACACACATAGAAAGGGAAGGGAACTAGGGAATTCAAAGATAATGTTCCACACATGATTGAAGAATTTTTCATTGATTGTTTAAGGAAAGGAAAAATCGAATCCATTTTTACCTTACTGAGAAGATCAGTCATTTCTAAACCGAACATAGGTTTCAGACTAATCATTTATGGAGAAGATTAAAAAAAATTATTCATATCTTGGGATCAAATCTTCCTTAAGAAAAAATTTTAAACTGAAGGGAGTCATTACTGTCATACCAATCGAGATATAGAAGGTTTCTAGTGGGAGTGGAGACTATTTGTATTTACTTTTTCATTATAGTGGATTTACATAGATCCATGGGAGTGGCTATGGAATGGATATCTGTTATCACATTAAGGTTGAACCCTATAAATTGTGTGTGCCTTTATTTCATTAGTAATCTTAAATTATTATGTATTTTTTAATGGTTGATAAGGATTGTGATATTAACAGGTTTCATGGGATAAATTTATTAATGTTTCGAAACATATAAAAAGTGAACAAATGATTCAACCCCCCTTCTCAGTTATTATTTGAACCATGGAACATCATTCATAACGAAAAAATTTCATACATCAATCTAATTCACACCAAAACCCATTATAGAGAAAATATCACAGTAATAGGTATGTATCTATTACAACAGCTATCAAAATATAATGTAAAAATTAATGCATCAAATATTACATTGAAAAATGTATAGCATGTGAAATCTTGTAGGGGCCTATATGATGAATTATATGGTACACCCACATTTAAACAAATTTCATTGAAATATAACACAATATCACCTAAATAAAAATATCTTAATTCTTATGCATCACACAATAGTGGAATCAAAAAAACTTTCATATCCAAAATCTAGTAAAAAAACTATCATTCTAGGTAATTTTTCCCTGTATGTGGGTTTTCTACACCTTAGCACAAGTCATTAACAAACTCTATTTGCTTCATATCCTATTTAATTCTTTCTTATTAATAATGAAAACTAGAAACACAACCTATGAAACTATATTTTATCTTACTAGATCTGTATTCCTCTAAAATATACCCCTTGCTCAGTTATTCACATTTCCTCTAGCGCACCTTCCCAAATGCCAAAGTCTGCCACATAGAAGTTAAGGAGACATGTGTGTCTATGGTGAGACTATTCCATATTTCTAGAGTGTAACACAGTAAAATACCAAATATAATAAATTTTTTAGAATTAGTAATAACAACCATAAAATAGATATCTTGTAGGAATAGATATCAATATCAAAAGAATTCTCATATACAATGATGATGATACATGTCATGTGTCTCTAAAAAATAACCACATATATACAAAATGAATGTGTACAATACATGGAATTGAAAAAATCCAACAATAGTATCCAAGTAGCATCATGAGCCTTAGAACGGTCCCATGATACCATGTTCCTAAAAATCATCTAGAACCTCAAACAGATCTCTTTTCCTTATCCCTACCTTCAATCATGTAGTATATTTGGTACCCAAAGGTAACCCTGAAATATTGTGTAACACATTCCAAATAAAAAGCCACCCATGGTCAAGGTCCATCTGGTTAGTGATTATATTTATAAAAATAGTGATCATGATAATATAAAAAGTAATGGAAGTAATCAAAAGTCAACACCCAATTAGTCAAAGTATTCTTTTTTATAACCATTGAATTTTTTTATTCCCATTTAGAAATTAGTTATCCAATTTAATGGTCGGACCTATTTTAATTATATTCAATCCCATTCAAACATTAATTTTGTTTAATTAATAAGTATCAAGGTGTAGAATGAATCATATCATCACTTGTAAGAACATTTATCCAAGGATAATTAAACAGGACATCCCTAATGTATAATTCATTTATGAATCCAGGCTTATTATTAAAGAATGTGTTTCAAAAATGTCACTTCATTTATTATCCATTGATAATCCTAATCTCATGAATGGAATTCAAAATTAGGAATCAATATATCACTCTAGGTGTACTATAAATCAACACATTACTAGACTAGCCATGACAATTAATAGGAACCTAGTTATCTCTCTAGGTTTGGTGTCATATATCTACCAATAGAGTCCTTCCATGGAGGTCCACTAAGGGATAGAAATTAACAACCATGAAAAATGGTCAATGCACATTCATTCCATCAACATAATTATCATATTAATCCATTTATCACTCATCATTTAACTCATGCCCCAGTTTCCTTCTTAGTAGTATGCAATGGAGTCTCTATATCAATGAAGAATAGTCTTGTTTCAAACCAATTGATTATTTCCAAGGAATTAATCATATCAATCCATGTGTCACCCATTTCATACCAATATTTATCTAATAAAAACTATTTAATCCATCCATATAAAATGTCAAGGTCAACAAAATGAAAAATTCATTTCATGCTCAGCTCCTAATGTGACACAAATCATATGCTTAGAATATAAGGATTTCTTTAACATCACTCAAATAGACATTTAATTTAAAGATAAATTCATGTTTAATCAAGAATTTTCTTGGAAAAATCCTAGTAACATGGCCATTACATTCCTCTTCTAATCAATTTAAATTACAATTGTTATCACAATTCAATATAAATATCAATGATAAAAAATTAAAAATCAATTGAAAACTCATTATTAATATCCCATGAGATGGGGTAACAGGACCCACCTCTTGGGGTACAATTTAATATGAAATTATTATGGCTTTTGTAATAAAAAAGTCACCCAAGGGTATATTCAAATAAAGTTATTCAACCAATTAAAATTCATCGATGGCCAATTTAATTACATAGGCATTTATAATGACATCAATTATAAGATTAAAACTCATTAAAAATGGAAATTCTTTGATAATTGGGCATGAAGAAAGGTGCTTATATATAAACACTTTTACTCTTATCATAAAGAATGAGACCACCTACTTTAAGTACATTGTTTATAAATCATATGGTATCCTCATTAGTTTTGGCTTATATCAGGATAAAATAAAAGAATTATTGAAGAAAAAAATTATAGGCTAAATTATCTATCACCTAAATAGAAGAGTTGTCATCTAGAAGAATGATGTATTGAGAAAAAGTATTGAAGAACTCACTGATGCATATCCAACTAGATGAATGGATCTAGAATACGAGATTGAACGAAGGCTCGTTGAAAATTCTTAGAATATAAAACAAAATAGATATTAAATAAGGTATGTTGTATATATGAAGAATAAATGAGTGTATTTGGTTTCAAATACATTTATTAGGGGGGAAATGGTAAAATTACCAAAAATCCCACAAACACGATTTCTCTGCACTATTTCCTGAACCATGCCCAAACTATTCCAAATCCCACTGTCAAATTTATAGAACTTTTTTCACTTCCATGTTGACCAAATAAAAAACAAATTACCTATATGTGATCCAAGACAATTCATCCCAAAACATCAGCTCCGACCTTCATCCCTAAACACCTCTAATACCTCCATGACCTAAAATAGTATTCATATTATGTTATATTTAAATATTTAAACTGAGAATTATCAAAAATTAATGAATCCATACCTCAAATAAGAATTCGGATTTTATAGTTAAGTAAATCATATTTCCATTTATTCTTCTCTTGATTATCACATATGGATATAATCTCTCCCTATAAATATTTACTCATTTCCTCCATGAATGTATCTTCACATTCCACTAATGTTGTCCTACTTAGATACCTAGTTATATGTTAGTCCATATGACCTACCTACATCCCATTATTTCTTCATTAGATGATTTTTAATAACCCTTATCATGATGTAGGATTTATAAATAGTAAATAAAAAATATATTACAATGGTCATGTTCAAACTACTAGGTAAAAATTTATTAATGGTGGAGTGAATGTAATGCCGGGAAATTCCGGAGTATAAACATAATATTCAATAGTGTGTATGACAAAAAACACCAAGAATGTAATTGAATATAATATATTGATACATTATAGTATATTTATGATTTTTAATAAAGTTAATCTCTCATATAGCTGTTAATTAATGAAATAATGAGTTATCTTGCATCACACACAACAATGATTTTTTTTCGATCATTTTAATTACATATAAGATCGAGTTTTAATGGAAAAAGTTATTTTAATATATCATTATTATTTTATATAATAAGATATAACCAAGATATTAAGTTGTAGGATATTATTATGATTTAAAACATTATTAAACTTTATGGTTTGAAAAATTATCAAATGAATTTATTGGTTTTAAATTTAATATGAAATTATTTAAGAAAATAAATAATAGAAAGGAAATATTTTTATGCATATAAAGGTGTTTTTACCTAATAAATTAAATATATTTGTATTAGTGAATAATATATAAATATATAAATATTATATAATTAATAAAATATTTCTTATATTCATCCAATTGGTTTTATAATCATAATAAAATAATACATCCAGTTTTATGCTTAACAACTGTATTTTTATGAAAATAATAATTTCCTAACATTTAATGGAGAAACTATTTTAAATATACATTTTGAACTATTATAAATTTTATATGTAATAATAATAAAAATTATAAATAAAATCATTGAAATTATGTTATGTTAAATTCGTGTATTTTTATGATATATTGAAATTTTCATGAATTGTAAAAATACTAATTTGTAATTGAAAACTGATTTTTCATCTCATTTATTGATATTGATAAATTTTATTTATATTATGTTTTAAAATTGAATTATGAAAAATTTTATATCAATTAATCTAATATATGTCATTGGAATAAATTGCACTAAGGAATTACAGATAAAAGCATCGTAAACGTTGGACAATTTTAACATTAAAACCGAGCATTATCGTCATGTTAGTAGGGTTAATTTTAAATTAATTTCATCCACTTCTAATATTAGATATTTGAAAAATGGATTTCATATTTGGAATCATAATGATTTATAATTTATAATAAGTTGAAATTATTTTTTATCATAATCATTAGGGTAATAAATTAAAATTAATTACTACGATTAAGTTGGAAATTAGGTTTTCAAAGGGCTAACCCATAATCTTAAGAGACAATGTGACCGAGAAATGTGTATGAAATATATTTGATGACCATATTTCCTTTATTTTATCCCTAAGATATGCATTGGAACATTATTATCTCCAATTGATGTGGTAAAACATGGGTGGAATAACTTTTATATAATTTAAAAGAATGTCACACCTACTCCAATATAAAAAGGCACACCCCTCACAATTATTTACACCTATAAATACCATTGGATCACAATAAATATAATAAAATAATATCCAAAATGTTTTCTGTATACCTAAATACATTTCTTTGTTATAAAACCAAACCAATGATGGATTTTGGTATAAATAAAATGGAGTTACCCAACAATGGGGTATTGTTCATCAACATTCACTTTAGTTATATTTCATTTTCTGCACATAAATTTACAAATATTTCATGATTAAATAATTACATATGTATAATAAATATATTTATACTTTTATAACCTATGTTTTTAAACTATACCTAAAAAAAATTCAACAAATGTATAGCAAACATACCATTCGTGTACGATAAACTATCCCCACATGAAATGATGTTGTTCCTTTTTTCCTTATCACTTATCATTGATAGGATCTATGATAGGAATTTTATTTCTATATTATATATATTATATTTATGACATATCAATTCTCCTGTATTTTTTAATATAACATGTACATTAATTGTATCTATTTTGTGGAAATATGATAACATCATTTGTAGAAGTATTGACTACCACCTCTTCAATGTGATTAGAATCATTCATAAAATACATGGATTGTATAAATAATGTTTTTAATATATATAATTGAAGTATATTATATAAATATCATATTATAATTTTATTATACAGACATATATATATTTTACTTTTAATTTTTATAATATATAATAAATAAATCGAATTTTCCTTAACGCGTACGTATGGCCTATGGTCTCCATGAAAAATGCATTTCATTTATTATATCAAAATATAATGTATTATTAAAAAAAAAATATAAATCATATTTCACAATACGGTGATTTTTAGATCCTGATCTGAGTAATTGGAACAAAAATAAAAAGTTAAAACATACCTGACATATGAGGCAATTAACACCAAAAAGAATGCAAATATTGATTGATTATTAACAAAATGGTAATAATATATCAGAAAAAGATAGTATAAGATATTATAAATATTAATATAGTTCAGTTATGAGTTAGTTACATGTTTGAAACTTTTATAATTAATTTTAAAGGATATTAATCTGAAATGAAATTCCCGATAAATTATTCTTGTCTAACTTTTATTTCGTTAAGGTATACATCATATTCTCAACTTAATTATTTTGTGTGATACATCTACTACACCAATTTATAAGTTGTACACTTGATTATTTATTCTTAATGGTATTTAAAATTTCAATTTATTTTATCTATTTCATGGGTCTTAGTATTTAAAATTTACTAGGTAGTAACACACTTCCTCTCAATTTTTATTTTTGGGACATACATTATTTTTGGACACCTAATTTCATATATATAGTGTATGTACTAAAAATTATACGTGTCATTTCATGATTATATAATTATTCATGATATATTGAGATTCAATTTGAATGATTTCAACTAATGTGATTTTAAGAACTCATTACCAAGTGGAAGATAATTTAATAAACAAATTTATTTTCATTGGGTAATGTCACACACTCATTGTTATTAGTATTATTTGGTTATGTGTGTAATAAAATTTTTAAATAATTTTTTCTATTTCCAATTATTTTATGGGTATTTAAATTTTACTCACATATTATTTTTTTGAATGATTCACACATCATCTTTATGGTTTTTTGGAGGTTTTACTTTACAATCTCATATTGTATGGGATTTTTTAAACGTGAATTTACATCATAGGATGTTATTAGATAACTATGGAATAAATCCATTAAATTTCTTTAAATATTGTTTTTAGTTAACATTTCCATGTAATAGTTCCATTTCCCAATATTTGGTCATCAAATTTGTTTATAATTTTTTTTTAACAAAACATGAAATCCTATTTATTTTTTGTCATAAAATGGTTTTATTATAAAAAGGTTTTAGAAAATGTTTTTATCCATTCCAAAATGATTATTTATATAAGATTTTAGGCATTGTTTCTTTCCAAAATTCTTTTAAATGAACCATCATATCTATTTTTAATTATTTCACTTTATATCATTTTTACCTTTCAAAAGGAATGATCTTTTTACCTTTTAAAAAATTTACAAATATACCCATATTCGATTCATAAAAGAATACTTTTCATGCTTAAATACTTACTTTTTATATAAAATTTTATCTGAAGTGATTTTCGATAATAAGGATTTTTAAAAGGGTTTCTATAATTAAAAATATACCATCCTCATTAGTGTTATTAAAAGTCCATTTATAGTATTTATATTCATATAAAACAACAACACATTATTTTAATACACATGGGATATGTTGTACAGATTCCATCCTTATTTTTCCTCTATATGGTTTATGATTCGATTGACCATGGTAAGAATTCAATTGCACAACCTTGGGGTCTTTATTAGCCCCTTTAAATATTAAATTTCTTGTTTTTATGGAACTTTATATTTACACTAAAAATCATATCATTTATCATTGATATGATTATTTACTACACCATATACCATTTTTACAAACATTGTTTGTATATAAATTTAGATGATATCTAGTGAAATATTTACAAATACACATCTTTTACTCAATTTGTATTTACTATAACAATCAATAATAATAATTTAAATTGATTATTCCATATTTGAGTAATAATTTGGATATGTACATCATTGGTGGGGCTTATTTACTGATAGCACATGGATGCATCAGTAGTATCATGAGTCAAATCATTTTTCTTGCCTATGATAATGGACATTTCACCCAATATATTAAAAACCTTCCTACGATAGTTCAAGATCATAAGGGTTACATCTACCAATGAAATGTGGAGTCAAATAATTAACTACTCCCTTCATTTTAATTCAGTTGATATTATCCAAGAGATATCAACTATAAAAAATATGAGGGTGCATTTCCTTAAAATTCTATTGATTAAAAGGCGTTGTTTTCATTTATTTACTATTTATTATTTAATGTTCATTATCTTGTTACTTACATGGCATGTGTGATTGTCTATTACCTTTCTATATCGACTATTCTTATTGATTCAATATTTTCTCTACTATGCTTACTTGTTAATAATAATTTAAGGTCACCCTTAGATTGTTTTCCTTCTTATGTATCCATGAAGTATACTAATAAAGAGATGAAATGATAAAATAGTTTTATAATGTTATTATACATGAAAGAAACAATTATGTTATAATTATTGAATTAATTTCTATTACAAGACTCATGTATGTAATTGGATTTCCAATACTGATAAACTCTTTATTCATATGGATTTTGATTACTTGTAATCATGATAATGTAATTTTAATGGAAACTGGTTCCAGGATTATTATGATCAGGTCACTATAGTTGGTATCATATAGAGGTTAGTAGATACTTTTTGAACTAGCTTTAAGAAAAAATAAAGTAGAGAACATAGACCTCATATACATTTTGGGGATAAATGTTGAATATCATTCTATGATTTGATAACATAGATATTATGCAGGTATTCCATGAAATATATCCTTATCTAGATACAATATGTGGATGTGATTATGGAATAGATATACCTATGGGTTAAAACTCTAACAATTTTTGTTAGGCCTGAATCGAACGTAACCTAGTACATCACTCCCAACATTACTGAGCACCTATCATGACACTCATGGGGGATATTCTAAGGTCTATAAAATTAGTTTTTTTTCTAAATTTGGGACATCAAAATTATATTAGGGTAAATATATTGTATTTTTTTCTAAAATATTACATTTTTAATGAATATAATAAAATATAGAATTTTAATCCAAATATTATTTTTCAGTTAATTTATTTACAAGAATAATTAAAATTTATAATTATATTAAATATTAAAATATATATATATTATATCATTTAATCTATTTTCTGTCAATGTAATAAATTTAATAACGAACATTGACATCAAAACATTGCAATGATTTGTTCATTTTTACATAAAAACTCCACTTTGTCATCCATATATGGGATTAATTTGAAATTTATTAATAACAATTATATGATTGGAATTTAGAATAATGGATTCCATATTTTGAACAATAATAATTTATAATTTTTAATATAGTTAAAACATTATTTAACAAAAAATATTAGTTAAATTACTTAAAATTAATTATAGCTTTTAAGTGGAAAATTATCATAGTAAGGGACTAAGACTATAACATAAGAGACAAAATAGCATATGAAATTATCCAAAATTCATTGGATGGACATAATTATTCCTTATACTCCATATTATATGCTTTTCATCATTATTGGAGCCACATTACAATGGGAAAATGTGGGCAGAATTCCATTTTAAAAAATTAACAAGAGTGTCAAACATATTCCACTATAAAAGTTACTCACCCATCCCCTTTATTAATATCTATCATTCCCTTTGTATAAGGAACTGACCTTATTAAATAACATAATCTTGAATTTTATTAAAAAACCTTAGTCCCTTTCACAGTGAAGATTTTTTCAAGGTTAAAGTTTTAGAGATTCTGGAGATAAACAACTACATAACATTCCACAGTAATATAGAGTGGATACCACAAAAAATAGTGTACATTTATTCCAAAATATAAAACCTTTCTAATAAAACATGATTTATATGATAAATCAACCTAACATTTAACATGACTTCATTCATTGACTTACACACCCTTATAACCTATGAAAATAATTTAGAAAATTGGGATTACCAAAAAAAGAATAGTAAGAGATATAAAAATATTTAAATAAGAAAACATTACTCCATGAGTACTTTGAAATGTATGAAATCATTTTTAAAAAGACAAAATTTTCACCCATATAAGCATACTTTGTGAATATTGAGATTTCTGTTGGATTTATACAAATCATATAGAACATAAATTGAACTATAAATGTTTTTTGGGGAATTAATTACTTCGTTTGGAAACCATCATGTATACATTATGATTTTTAACCCTCAAGGCTACCTTACAATGTAACCCTCATGACTACCCTATTGTGTAACCATTACAGTAAAACTTGGAGTTCCCGTATGGTCAACCTCAAAATTACACAAAACCAATGCATTATATGTAGATATAGCTCCCACCCATAATCATGTAAAATTCCATATATTGAGAACATAATCATGAAAAATTAATAATTTCATAAAAACATTAAATTTGAAAATTTTAAAACAGAATTTTAAAAAAGGATTTTAAAAGAAAAGCCCATTAAAAATATCATAAAACTGATGTGAGGATTAATGTATTGGATGGAATACATATAAAATATATATATAAACATAATTAAACATTATATAAAAAAATATAACATCCATGCTATTTTAATACTACATAAATAACGAATTTGAAAGTTATCCCTAAAAATGGAAATAAGGTTCAGAATTCCCTAACCTCAGGGTTTTCATATAAAAATCTTGCTTATACAACTTTTATACTTGTTAAAATGGTGTTATTAATATAAAAAATAAACTTATTTATTTTTATAAAACCTCATGTGATAATTTCATCGCATCATTTCTCCCATTAATTATATGTATTTTGTTCCATCAATTGTTTTTGGTTCATTATTAACATGTTTTCCATGGATGATTTTAATTGATTTTCTTGTCATATGGAAATTAAATTCCCCAAGTTGAATGAAATAGTATTAATGTGTTTCCAGATAATATAATTATATCATAAATAATTTTTATCATATATATTTATGGATTATTAGATAAAATATTAATTATATTTTTTTTGATCATTTTTTGCGGTACCTTGATAATCACGAACTTTTAACATTAAATATTTTAATTTCATCCATAAAAGTTAATTATAAAACATAAAATAAGTTATATAATATATTTAAATTATATTTAAACCATTAAAATGGTTTTATGACCATATTTTAAGGACACAACGGAAATTGCAGACAAATCTCCCATGATTTTGGTAAAACGACACATCACGAATGATGTATTTATAAGAGGGGGAGAAGAGGAAGAAGTATGATGAAATTCGATACATGAACATGATAAAATAATGCTTTAATAATATTATAGTAATTTAATACCTCTTTGATAAGGGGAAGGAAGATTGTATAATACAAAAAATGAAAAGGGAAGAGGATTTTATCCTCTTGATCTCTTCTCCTTGAGATCTTCCTTAAGGACTTTGATTTTGGAATTCTGGTGAGAACAGATGGTCTTGAATGTGGGGAAGATCCTAGGGGAGAGGAATTGGTAGAACATTCACAATTCTTAAGGATTTATATGTGTAAGAGGAAGAGGGGTATGAATGTTGTATATATAGTTGAAGAGAGAAGAGATTTTATATTATATTAATCATTATTTTAATATTTTTCTCAAAACTATGAATAATCTTAAGTCATGTGACCCTAAATAGTAAAAATTGTAATTTATTGTGAAATAAGTGGTCTTCAATCATCTAACATCACCTATTATATAGTAAAACAACTGTTAATCATTTATCCTAATTTATCATATTTTAATATTCATCAACAAATTCATGAATTTCATAAAAATCCCACAAATTTACCCAAACAAATTTTCAATGTGTATAATTAAAAAATGATATCCATTTTTGGAAAATAAATTTTTAAATACTCGTAATTAATATTTTTAACAAAATAATACTTTATTTATAAATTATCATTCCTAAAACTATAACTCTTTTTATATCACCTTGAAAAATTAATCAAGATGTCATTATCTTAATGAAATAGGAAAATAAAATAATAATAAAATTTTCTATTCATTATAGTAATATTACTATTCATACATTTCGTTACTATTCTTGAAAAATCAAGTTGGTTCCAAAAAATTCCAAATAACATACTGATCACAATCGTAACTGGCCATTTTTAGAAATTAATATCATAGATGTAGCAAAATTCTGAATAATTGATAGTTTTAACTATCTACATAAAAAAAATCATCGTGCATTTCAATTTAGTTTTTAAAAACACGGGGTGTCACAATTTGTATCACACATCATATTCTTAAATAATAACTCAATAGACCTCCAATAATGCTACAATTCTCACATTAGTAATAAACAATAACATAGAAGTCTTTTCTTATAATCCAAAACGAATTTCCCAAATAAAAGGTAAATTTTTTCAATGATCACATTTTTTATATTTCATTCGCCACTCCATAATTTTTTATAATTAAATCATTATACAAAAAACTAAGTATTTTCAATATAATAATTAAATTTTACACTAATTTTACTTTCTAAACATGTAAACACTTCTATAAAATGGGAAACAAATTACTTTTTTTGAAGGAAAATTATCACATAAGTAAATGATATAGTTCATTTTTTTCCATACAACTTATAATGGTTGGGAGTTATAATTGAATCAATATTTATATATGATATATGATATATGTATAATTTCTTCATTATTATGTAATTTTTTCAATAACACATACCTTTATGCTTTCCATTTTATAGGATTATTTTAACATCGTTTATGGAAGTGTGGAATACCACCTCCTCAAATATATGTTATTCGTTCATTTTATACATTAAATGTATAAATGATGGATTTAATAAACCAATATAAAATATATGACATAAAATTATTCTTTAATTTTAATATTCATGTATATATCATTTAATTTTCATTATTTTTAAATTATATAATGAAATTGATGTAGTATTAATGCATACATATTACCTACCATCTCCATAAACAGTGCATTTCATTTCATATCTCTAAATTTTAGGGAATATTTAAAATTTATATATAGTGAATATATAAAAGGGTTACTTCAAGTCTTATATTCTAGATATTTTTATATATTTAACTATTAAATAGGAACAAAAATCACATGTTAAATCATACATGACAAACTAGGAAATTAACTCCAGACGTAGTGAAAATAATGAGTCATTAGTAACCAATATGTAATAGAATATTTAAATAAGATAATATATGACTTGATAAATAAGATTACTTTAATATTGTATGTTATTGACTTTTCTAAAACCATTATACTATATTTTAAAATACGTTCACCAAATAGGAAACACGGGGAAAGGGATTCCTGGGTTACTTTTACATATGTGATTCATACAACATTTTCATCACTTAGAACTTTTTTAAGGTGTATCTGTTGAAAATTTTAATATATTATAGCAAAAATTAATTATATATTAATTTCATTTAATGTTTCATTTTTATTTATCTATCTCATGGGGCTTATGATTAAATAATATTTTTTTGTAATGGACTTAGTCCCAATTTCCATTATTTGAGTCATAATTTATTGTTTTTCGCTTAATTTATTAAATTTCGTGTACATACAAATAATTTTACAGGTAATATCAGGATTCTTCCATAATTCATTGTAATTTTCATTTCTATTCGAATTAGTTCACCTATGTTTTTTTGAATTAATCTTTACGAAGTGGAATATAATTTCATAACCTAATTTATTTTCTTTAAGTTATATTACTTATTTGTTTCCATAATTTTTCCTCGATTATGTGTGAAAATAATTTATTCTATATATTTTCTCATTTATATGGGTTTTTCATGGACATAAAATTTACACAGAAAACTATTTTATTGATTTATTCTCACATCAACATGATGGTATTTTCAAGAGTTCACTTCACAATAGCATCATGTTCAACCAATTTATATTGGAAACTCTCTTGAGAGATCAATTCTGGTAGGTTTAAACTTTCAGTCAGGGATTCTATTTTCTATTCCTATGTATGAAAACTTGGTGTCCCATATTTTCCTCAAAAGTGTTTTTATATTAATGTTTTAATTTTCAGTCAATAAACATTATGTTTAAGATTTATTACACCTGAATTTCAATCAGATAAAAATATTAGGTTATTGTTTAATAAATCCATTAATTATTATATCCAATAGTTATTCATTTCATTTTATATATAATATAACTATTTTTACACTAATTGGTACTCAATATTTTTTTAGAAAATATTTTTAAGAAAAGCTGACATTATTTCACTCTTTAGTGGGAGAACATGTTTTCACCTCAATACCCTTTGATCTGAAAGCATTTCTATATTTTATAACAATTTAAAATTTATTTAACAAATACATTTTCACACCATTTTTCATTTAGAACATTTTCAGATGATTTTCTGTATCACTATTCATATAAGTAAATTTTCTAAAATTTTACCTTTATAAAGGAGTGTTCTTTTTACCTTATACTTCATGTATATAATTAACCACCTTAATTTTTCAAGGATTCATTTTAATTTATAGAAGGGTAATTTTACTAATTTTTTAGAAGTGATTGTAAAAGAAATATATTTTCAAATTTTTTTCCAAAATGAATAATTTATTTTCCTCAAGAATGTTTTTAAAATCCCTTTTTATATTATTTCCATTCACCAACAATAAAGTACATTTGTTTTTCTCCACTTCTGATATAGTGTGTGGATTTAATCCTTATAATTCCCCTGGACGGTTTATGATTCCATTGACCAAGGATAGTAATGAAATTCATTATCTTTATTGAATTGATAATCCTCATGAAAACATCAATTCACTATGATAATTGATTATTTAACTTTCTATAAATATCCATATCATTTATAATGGATATTATTATTTCCTAAAATGTATATAATTTTTACATTCTTTTTTAAATTTTAATGTTAATATATATCATTGGATATAATGGTAATCCACATTGTTTACATAATTCATATATCTTATATGCCTTATTATTCAAGAATTAAATTGATTATTCTATAAACAAGATTGATTTTGATATATACGATATGGGTGGGGCCCTGTTATAGATATACCCTTGATGCATCAGCAGTCTCATGGGATGAATCATTTGGATAGCGTAAGATAATATGTTTTTCGCCTTGTACATTATAAACCATCTTATGAAATGTCTTGATAGTAAACATAGAATACAATAATACATTATTTCTCCCTTTTTATTTGGATATTTTTATCTATTAGATTTTCATTATGAAAAAATTATATGTATTAGTTTCATTCTATATGTATTGTTTAAACTTCATGGTTTTCAGTTATTTTAATTTCTCTATTGATTATTAAATTTTCATGTATTTACATAGAATGTGTGGTTAGTTATTTCCCTACCATGTTGATTATTCTTATTTATTCATTATTTCTTCTTATATTATTTTACGTTACTATGTATTTGATATCAACCTTTAATTCCTTTCCCCAGGAATATAATAAGTTTACTAAGAAAGATATTAATGAATAATCTAGATGTAATAAATCGATTTTATAATAAGAAAAAATTATGTTGTAATTAGTGAATTAATTTTTAATACAACAAACATGTATGTTTCTTTTTTACCAACACTACGAAACCCTTATATCGATATGTATTTCATTACTTATAATCATGGAAATTTAATATTATTAGACATTAGATTATGGCTTACTAGGGTTGGGTAGATACACAAATATAACTATAATCATGTAAGAAAAAATCAATATTTTGCACTGAAATCCAATTATTTTAGAAAAGTATAAAAAGTACATCCTAATAAAATTTTCCTCTGCTTAATTATGAAATTAATTTTTCATTATAAAAAATAAATTATAATAAATGAAAATCTTGCATTTTAATAAATTTGGAATATAAATAAAAGATTAATTATTGGGAATAATCTTGTCAATATTAACATATATTAATTATTTACTTTCTGAAGTTAATAACTATTAATAGATTACCATCAATGTTTTTATTATATAATTATAAATAATAAATTATTTACATGATGTGGTTTCTCATGATGGTCATTTCATGTGACATAAGATATTGAACATATAATGTATTTAAAGGAAATAAGATTTAGATTACTAGATTCTTTCACTTATTTAAAATTTAATCACACCAATTTAAACTAACATTTAATCATAGATGACTATAACATGTTCTTTAGAATATATTATATTTTCTATGAAGTTATGTACATTATTATCCTTGTTAATACTAAGAAACTTCTTGTCTTGAATATGCTTCGTATGATTTCCTAGAGACATTCCATTAAATTCATTATTTCCTTAATAATGATTCATCATTATAATAAAACAAAAATAGTAATGGTAATATCTAAAATAATAGAGAAATTTTAATTTTAATTTCAATAATAATATTTAATATCCATTGAATCACTAATTAGAACATATTGTACTATCTTTCCAACTATTTTGTATTTGGTTAATTGTTTGACTATATTTGTTGTACCAAGGTTAAATTAAGATGCTATATCTTATGATTCTCAAATAAATTCTCTAATGTAACTATGAAATCAATCATTCATTTTGGTTTATTAATAGAATTTAATCATCCCATGTATATACCTTGTTAGTTTCAACATATGTTTGTAGTTATACCTCTTTGTCTTTATCTTGGTGATGATTTAGTTAATACCGAATAAACTATACTTGTTGTTAATACCCTTAAATGTAACTATTCAGGGGGCCACATCCACTATAATTATTTTAATTTAGATGTAACTTTATATAGAAAAAAAATATATATATTTTTTTAAAATATTTTGACATCAACAAATATAAAGACACCCTACTATACCATTCCAAATTATTTTTTATAATATTATCTACAAAAATCTAAATAAATAAATAAACCTTCCTATAATAACAACATACACAACACAATCGTAACACAAATTAAATAATTAAATAATATATATATATTTAATTAGTATATAAAATAAATTTTCACTAAACCAAATGATTGAAATGTGTGGTGTGTGGGAGTTGTCTATATAAATAAATTGTGTTACAAAACATTTAATCTTTTATATATAATCTTGAACCACTCTAACATTTCTATAAATCTCACACGATACAAAAATATTCCTATCATTTTCAATGGACCAAAATAATGGTATGTTTTAAATAGATCAATAAGGGAAAAAATTTATTAATGGTTTGAAAAGGATATGTGAAAATAAATTTTAAAAGTATTTAATTTTTGAAAGAACATTAAGAATTCAATCATGTATAATACACCCAGTGTTCAATAAAAGAAGTGGAATTATAATTAATCATATATTACATTTAAATAGAATCATTAGTAATGATCATTGGAATAACATAAATAATCATAATAATATTTAGAGTAGTTGATAAATATTTTATTTTTAAATCGATGGAAAACACCATGTCAACATTCTAAACAACCATTTTATTAAAAAATAACATCATAATAAGTATATAAAAAAATATATTTTAACATTTATTTAGGTAAATAAATGGATCATAAGAGATAAAAAATTACTTTCCATTATTGAAATGAAAAAATTGGTTCATTGTAAAAAATATGTATATGGAGACAAATCAATTAAAAGAAATGTGAATTTCTATTTACAAGAATGCATTTTTATAAATCTATAGAATCATCAAGAAAGAATAAAAAATTTAGAATATTTTTTATCTATAATAGTTGTTGAAAATTAAAATTAACATCAGAATTAGATATAATTGTTCAATCATGAAAACTAACTATCAAAGAAGTGTAATAATGATATAACAAATAAATTTGAGTCTTAATAATCACAAACATCCTTTGAATTTTTTCATTAAAGACCCCATGAGAAAGATAACATGAAATTTAATATTTAATATCATGAATTAGAAGATAAAATTGATATAGAAATTATAAGTGGTTTTTTATACTTTGACACAATATATATGGTTTTGAATATAAATATTTCTCAATGACTTGAAATTTACATCGAATCCCACAACTTATTTCCTTACTTCATTGATGACACCCTAAACACCTATAAAAAATAAACAGATATATAATAATCTATATCAATACATTTTCTATAGGTGTTACCCACTTATAACTAATATTATTATTCTTCATTATAAAAGATATAAATATTTATATCATATTATGAATATCGGTTGCCAATAACCTTAAATTTTTTTGGATGGTTAGTAATATTGATATAATTACCCAAAATTTGATACCAAGTCCATTATTGATATATAATATAATTTCTAATAACATATATTTTTTAAATTATCTTAATTCATTCAATATGTGTTTTTGATATGTTATGATAATGTTAAATTGGTAGAGACTTATTTTTGTAGTTTTTAATACTGAAAACATTACATTAAAAATAAGTAAAATGCATAATTAATTTTGTTCTAAACCATATAATATTAATTATTTGACTGTTATATTATTATTATATTTTTTTTTCATATCCCCATTTTAACTATAATTATATTTGAATAAATATCTCATGTAGGTTCTGAAACCCATCGAGACATTAACATGCATAATCGTAAATAAAAGGAATTGTTAATGCGGTGTTTATTTAGATAAAGAAATAATAAATATAATATTTTTACATTTTTAGTAGGGTGGAACATGTTTTATGTTGTTAATACAATGTAATAAAATTTGTATGAAATACAAAAAATGTTTTCTTGTGGAGGCGGTAATATGCATATACGCACAGTTCGTAATACAGTTTATTTATGCCTGATAGGGGTGATGGTTGATATTAAATTGGAATTTTATGTCACATTATAAGAGATATATATTATTTTTTCATAATTATAGCTATTAATAATATTAACTAAACTAATAAATAAAATAAAAAAGACACCTCATTGTAGAGGCTATAGTCTGTGCAACGCACTAACGATGTTTTATTTTTCTATTTTCCATTAAATGAATATATAACCATTTTACCAATAATGTTAAAAAATATAATGTATAACAATTATGATTAATTAATAATACTATTAGGGATATATGATATTTTTATGATTATTTTTATGATGAAAAGTTTATATTGTGATAAACAAATTTCGGAGACGTAATTTTCCCCTCATAGATACCATGAAATTGAAGGTATTGGAAAAAATATGATAACCAGGGGCTTACATTTGAGATATATGGTTCTATATAGAATCAAATGGTATAGTTTCCAATTTTTTAGAATTATACTTACATATATAATGGGTGGTACCTGTAATTATATAATTGAAAAAAAGATGCAACTTCTGAAAGTCTTGTCATTTTTCGAAAATTCCATGATATTATTACAGTGTCGATTGATATATAATTTAAAAATGTTTGATTTTGGGTTCTATTTTTTTACATATCAACTTTAAAATTTTTCTCCACAGATTTTTTAAACATGTTATTGGGGTTTTACCATTATGTGTGAACATTTTTCTCTTTTATATTTAAACATGGTTACTTGTTTTTTGTATATGATATATTATTTATTAAAAATATATCATAACACATATAAATAGATATTGTATTTATATAAATAAATGCATCGTGAATTTAATACTATTCTATTTATAAATGTTTGGATAATAAATTTCAACTAAAAAGGACAATGTGTCAAAAATAGTTTTAGTAGAAACAAGTCATTAAGATAATTATGATTCTTAATCTTATTTAAAATGAATTAAATACCAAATGTGTTTCAATATATTTATTTATGTGTTTATAAAGAATATTATATATATTATTAATTCTTTCTAAACTTATCCAATTCAATATAGATATATGGATATTAAAAGAACTATTTTTTTTAAATAATTGTTTCAAAATTAACATGGTAATTAGCATCGATCCTAGTAACCCTCATTTTTTTATATTAAAATTAATCTATAAATATTTAATGGAATGAAAATTATTTAATAAAATACAAAATTCATTTTATACATTTTAATTTTTATCTTTATTGAAATTAATCTTTACTCAAGCACCTGATTTTTGTAAAAATATATTTCTTAAAAAAAAAATTTAAGAAAACAAGTTGTATGATTTAGATGAAATTTTTAATTTCATTGACTCAATTGAATTTTAAAAAATTAATACCATTAAAATTATATAAATTTAACAATAAAATAATTCAAAGACATCATTTTACGATTTTGTAATTTTGTAAACAAAACAATTTAAAAATAGTTCTTATTTAAAGATAACACTAATTGACTAAATTTTAACTATGAGTCTAAGAAATAAAGAGTTTATTTTAATATTATTTATTATCAATTAAAATAAAACTATTTATAAAAAATATTTTAATATATTATATTTCATTTATTTGTGATGGAATGAAAAATTCAATATTATTTACAAGAAAAACCATGTTTTTTTTGGAAACATTGGAAAACTACATCCTAATCTAATTTTAATGATAGTACTTAAATATTTAATTTTAAATTATAAACGTTATCTTACAAAAAATGAAAAAAAATAATTTTATAGGAATGTTTGTTTTATAATTAAAATGGTTTATATATGAATTATCATTTTTATTAATAAAAACTATTAATTATTTACCCATAAAAGGTAATAGATATTAGATGAATCCCCTAAAGAATATTTTTCATAAAAACATAATTAATTAATAATACTGATAATCACATTGATTCATTCTAAAAAATATGACCAGTAATGAATTATTTTAAATAAAATAATGATTATATTTATGATATAATTACACTGAAAATACAGTATATGTATGGTTTATTAAATGATTTAAGTAATATAAAATGTTCATTTAATTATGTTTTATCAATGTAAACCATTTTATATGAAAAATGAAAATGAGTATATTCCTATAAATGAATGCTAAAATAATAAATGCACTAAAATAATTAAAATATTTATATAATATAGAACATATATAAATCAATATAAGAGAGCTGATGAAGGGAATATATAGGGAATGTGTAACTAAATGTGAAAAATGGTGGTTTTGGAATTCACCTACCATATGTTAAAAATAATATCTTATATTCCACTAATATCTTAAAAGATTAATATAGATATATTAAATACCTTATTGAGAACCTATTTAATATATATATATATATATTTTATTATCCATTTCGTATCAACTATAAAACATTTATTATATTATTATTTCTCAAATTTACCACATGGTATTATTAGTCAACATTTTTAAAACTATATTGGTATGTTTACTATGTCGAAACATATTGATATATTATAAAATAATATTTATTATTTTATTGGTATAGTTATTTTATAATTATATTAGGAATCCAACAAAAAGATGAAATATTTTTTCAAAGAATATTAAATTCAACGAAGTATTAGGATGAACACATTTTAAATACAGAAATTACTATTTTTGGTAAACAACTAACATATAATTCTAAATATAATTTCCAGAATATTACCAATTTCCATAATATTATATTTATTAATTAAAAATATATATTCTAATCCAAAAATTTATTGAAATAAAATATTTTTTATAAAACATTTCCATATAAGTCGTTGAAACTGGATATGACGGGGTGAGTGTTATAGTAAATTCAAGAAAGTAATGAATTAATTACTGATATAAAAAAACTAGTATAGTGATATTGATAATTATCATATTAAATTATTTTTATTCATAATTATATTGGTGTTGTGATGTGAAAATTTAAATGTGCTTGTATGGTTTAAGAAATAAAACACATACATTATCACTCTGAAGTGACTCTATTTTATTACATATTAATCATTCCTATATTAGTGTTTTGGTTAAAAAATAACATATATAATGAGTATAATATTTTATGAGGAATTTATGCAAGGTTTGGTTAATAATTTTTATTTTTGATAAAATGATAAATGGGTGGAGGTGGGTGGTATTTATAATTTTAGGAGAAGTGGGTTTCAGAATAAAAATACTTGGGAAAATATTATATCATCAAATATTAATCTATATTGTGATACAATAGTAGTGTAATTTTTATATAAAATTAATGGGGAATAAAAAAATTCACCTAGCCTCAATAAACATTAAAAAATAATTCTAATAAAATATAAAAAATTAAAAAAATATAAATTTTATTTTACTAATCACCTACATATTTACAAATTTATGGAAAAATACAAAAAGAAACAAACTAAAAATTTAAAAATATAAAATATAAATTAATTACACATTATATTTTTTTAATCAAAATATGAAAAATTCTAATTTATATAAACTCTTCACATTTTAAAAAATAATATTTTTTGATAAAAAATAATTCCTAACCATTAGAAAAATTTTATGTGATTTAAAAAAATAAATAAATTAATTATTTAAAAATAATAAATATTAATTTAATTAAATTTATTTAAATAATAATTTGTAAATAATATTATAATATATTATCAATAATCATTTTGAAGAAATTAAAACAGATATGTTTTTTCATAAAATTCAATTATGCATAATTTTCATTAAAAATTTATTTTATCTTATTTAAAAATATTTTAATATTTTCAACATATTAATAAAATATATTTTTATATAATAACATATAGAAATTAAATTTTAATATATTTACGGTAAATAAATTGTTCGTGTTCCAATTTTTTATGACCATATTTCCAATGTTGATGTTGTTTTTATAATATCTTTGTATGCATTATATTTTATTAATTTATCAGTAAAAGCAATCACTATCATCATTATATCTCTAAAATAGTCAAATTTAAATTTACATTATCAACATGTTTTTAATTTTTTATAGTTTTCTTCACTGGTATTGAAATTCTTTGGGGAAAAGTTGATTAGTGTTTTCCAATCATGTTATTTGTTATTATTATTATTATTATTTATTATTTATTTTAATTTTATTATATATGATTATCTATTATATGTAATGGATGAAATTAATATAATATATTATTTTATATATGTAATATGTTTTGAATATGTCATATTCTATAAAATATTTATATATATGATACATATGATTATTCTGAAGGAAAATATGATATAAAAGTATAGTTTGTTATAGTTTTTTTTTGAATTACAATATGTGGGTTAATGGGTATTTTAATTCATATATGACAGGGGGTTTGAATGAAAATTGATTAATATATTGTTTTTAATCAATATTATTAAATGTATCTATTAGTTACACCTAGCATAGTTTTTATTAGATAAGACATATTGACATTACCTTAAAAAACATCCAAAAGATAAATTCATTATATTTATTTATAATTCAATCAAATAAAAAGTGAACCTTATTTATAGTAAAATATAATTTATAATTTCATTTAGTGTTTTGAATTTTTAATTTAATTTACATAAAAAATTATTTTACTTATTAGAAAACATTATAGGTTGTGAAAAAATATTTTGTAAATTTTTGATAAATTTCAAACTAATTATAATATCACAAAAAATGGTATATACAAAGAATTATTTTAGTGGTTCAATAAAAAATATTATCTTGTTTATATAAATAAATAAAATTATCATAAATTAATATTATCATTATGATTCAACTAATTAAGTCCATTATATCAAAATAATTTAGTATTTTATTCAATGATATATTTTATAATGTACAATAAAATTTAATTTTTTAATATATACATATAAAATATGTTATTGAAAATATAAAATAATAAATAATTTTATTTATATGAAATGATAAATCATATTATAATTTTCCAAAATATATATGTACACAAAATTAATTTATTCTTGGTAAATAGTATTAATTACATATTTTACTATTTTAAACTATATGATATAATTCCAATGATCATGTTATTTTTATATATCTTACAAATACATATTGTTTCTTTAACTCATCATTATGTATAATTAAAATTATGGTTATATATTCCATATTATTGAAATATTGATCATATTATATCATTTTGTTATTTATTATGTTGTTTTTTAGTTTCAGAGTCCTAGGAGACCACATGTCATATGAAATTAAGTTATAGTTCTATAAATTAATTTCATTTATCATTCCCTAATACAATTTTCATATTTAATGAATATATCATTTCTTTATATATATATTATAATTATTGACTCATATAATGATTGTATCTTTATAATTTTCATTTAATGTGTTTATATGAGTTGATAATTTTGTATGAAACAAAATTTTTGAAAAGATAATTTATTTTATAATAAATTTTGAATAAAATAAAATATAAATAAATTATCCATTTATATCATTCCTGAACAAATAGACTTAAGAATAATTATTGTTACATATATTGATTATGGATGTAAAACAAAAAATAATATTTATTAAAAATATAGGTCGATACATTGATCATATAACAATAGTAATATGATAAAATCTTCCCATTTGAGTGGAATTTGATTCCATTTATAGTGACAATTATCTTAATAATCAATAATATGATGTTTTTATGGTTCTCACGGTTAAAGAGGTAGCATGGAATGAAAAGACTACCCTAATTTTAGCAATATGATTTGAATGTAGCATTTGTGGATATAATCCAGTGAGTCTCAGTAGGAAGTAATTGATAGTCTATTAGGTAACACTCAATATAGAGATAACAGACATTATGAATAAGGATTTTTATAGAGCATAAGGTCTAATTTATTGGTTGTTCTTGTGGATATTTTAATGGATGTAATTTTAATATATTCAACAAACTAAAATAAATATATGAAATATATCAATGAATAAATAATGCTATTTTGAAAATACATTTTGTAGATTGATGAAATGTCCATCATCATTTAATAGAGTGATTCATCCTCAATGATCTATGCATGATATGATGTATGATATTAATTTTTTTCTACTTTCTAACATTCCCAAGTTGAAGTTAGAGATAAATACATCTTAATTACTATTTCATTCATACATGAGGTGGGTATTCCTTTAGAAACACTTATCTAATCACAATTATTATAAACCATACATATTGTAACCTTTCAATTTCTTAACAATATTCATTGATGATTTTGATATTTTAGGTAGCATTATTTCTTCTAGCATTTGATTATGTCAAACCCAATATTATATTACGTTATAAATTTCATAGATTTGTTAATTATGTATTGTGATTCAAATGACTAATGTTTAAATTCAGTTTTATAAATACAAGATAAAACATATCAGTTAATATTTACCTATAAGTCGACCTTTAATGAAAGAAAAACTGGAACATGTAAATAGAAATTTGTTAAATATTCTATTATATTATGTTAATTATCATTTTTATAGTTATTTCCTGATAGTATTTTTGAAAATTGGTATATTATAAAATTATATAAATCATCCAACATGATGTTCTGGATTCTCACATAAGCATGAATATTAACATTAGCATTGTTTATCATTTTGGAATTTATTTAAAAAAATTTAAAATCCCATGTAATCAAACAAATATATAATAGAGAATATTTTTATATATTTATAACATCTCATGAATTTTAATCTGTAAGCATAGTGTTCGAAATTGATAATCCTTAGAATTCATTTATAAAACTGTATTTTTTATCATATGTCAATTCATTTTAGTTCAATAATTTAAACAAATGATAATAAGAAAATGAATCCAATGACATGAATTGATAAATTTTTTGTTTTTCTGAAACAATATTTTTGGGTAAATAATATTGAGCTTGGGATCAATACAAGGATATCCCAGTTCTATATTTTAGATATCATTAAAATAAATAATAGTTTTCAATTAGTCCATTTGAATTAATGAATTTAATAACATATTTTATAGGTCATAAAAATTATTAAAGCATGAGTTCTTATTATGCTAATAAAAATTTAAATTTGATTTAATATTTGGAATTAGGTATGTTGGAAAAATATATTTTGAATATTTTTTGGTTGAGAGTGTGATCAATATTTGTATTTTACTATGTTATAAATAAGAATTTGGTAATGGTGAGACCAGAAAAAAGGAATGGTGATATTGTTTTCTAAACTATTTTGAGAATTTTAAAATAGATGGTAGAATATAAACAAAATAAAACTATTATCCAATCATCAAGAACCTGATGACCAGTATAGTTGAGCTATTCCGACATGTGGAAGATATTTCAGTTTATTGGACACTAAAATATACTTGATGATAACTAGTGACATCATTTAATAAAGGATTAAAATTACAATTTGACGGTGCATTTTTTTAAAAAATAATTAGGTTCCACATGGGTTATATAGTCCACAAACTAGTGAAACGCGTGGAACATATCTTCTTGGGATATTATATTTTCTATCAATTCCAAATAAAATTATAGATGTTACAATGTATTTACAGTCATTTAATAATTGTTAAAACCATTATATTCAATTATAATTTTCAATCCCTCTAAATTTTAATTACAATATATTGGATAAGGAACTTATCCTCTTATTTCACTAAAAAATTATGACATAACTAATAATTTTTTAATTTATTTACATTACATTTTATGGAATCTGTGATAACATTATTTCCCTATATCCAACATTTTTTGTATCTAGGTAGAGAATTGATATATTATTGATTGTATTTGATGAATATGGATTGAGTTCGTGAAATTTAAGATACATGAATTTGAAATTTGATGTTTTTTATGTTAGGAGTACTTCATGTGTCCTATATATGTGTATAATTTTATTTTTAATGAGGTAATGTGGGACTTCATCTCATAAATGATGAATTTCCTTGGGGATTTACATAGTACATTACCTATTTATTTAGTAACAAATAGTGTTAAATTCATAAATTTTTTATATTAATTCATTTAATTGAAATTTGGAAAAAATTGATTTCATACTATTGGTTACTAAATAAATTGATAATGGCCTATGTAACACCCCAATAAAATTCATTATTTCTATGATGAAGTCCCACATTACATCATGCACATCTTCCCAAATTGAATTGGCTTCCGTCTAACTAAAATGTATCAATGAAGTCAATGAGAGACTATTCCCTCTGTAATCATAACCACACACCGAAATATATAATCATTTACATATGAAAACTAAAAATTAATATGGAAAATAATATAAAATGATGCTATATGATATTTTATATTAGGTCATACCATATCAACCCAACATAACCCTCATGCAGTTGGTTTATAAGTGTATGATGTACCCATGATATAAAAAAATAAAATGCATTTCAGAATAAATGTAATGTTTTTCATGGAATTGGGTCTATATCCTAACTCCATCCTCCTCATCAACCAGCCACTAGTCCCTTTCAATTCTCATAGCCCTAGTTAATTATTAATACATGTAAAACAATATTCTTATGAAGGGTCCGCCTATAATACTAGTATAACACCACTTATCCATTTTAAAAACCAATTGCACATGTATATAGTGGATTATTCCTTGAGGAAATATAAATTTATCTATAATGAATATAAATAATAAAACTCCAAGAGAACAAGCACTATCCAGTCTAATATGAACCATGGTTGTACCTACTTTGGTTCTATTCCATACTAATATCATATGTGGACACCACATGATGTAATTCCGGATATATGAGTCTATTGCACCTTTAAATACTTTAATCATTCTTAAATTATAGTGAAATTCCATGATCTACTTTAAGGTTAGGTCACATGCCTTGCCCCTGAGTATCCTATAGTAGTGAAAAATATGGGTAGGTTTTCCACAATTGGACTCTATACATTCAAATGGAAATTCCCCATCAACACATCATGTGGGTTTATTTATCATATTAAAATGAGTATTTTGTGTTATTTTCCATTTATAATATAACAATATATTATTTAGAGGTACCCATTCAATTTTAAGAACCACAAAAAATGAGTCATGTCAACCATGATTTCCCTTTAAGGAGCCAACAATGTATACCATGTCCATCTATTAACATGAACTATGAAATAGAGGTTCCACTGGCTACGAACAGATATATAATTAAATCATTAAATAATATATAGAAACATATATAAATATATTACATACTCTATTTATAGTATATAATTAAATGAAAATATAGTAATGAAGTATTATGTATGTAAAATAATCAAAGAACCACAAATAATAACATAATAGTGGAGACATTGAAAGGAAAAATCATTTCGTATCATGAATAGGTCTCATCGGATACTAATGCATGATTGGCATACCATATCATGAATTTTCCTCTGCACTATGAACACAAAATCATGCCAGTGATGTCAAAAAATATATATAAATTTCACAGATGATAGTGATGTCTACCTTTAATGTGTTTATTCTCATATCCATGATCATCCAAGGGATGGAACCCAAATAATTCCTATGAAAAAACACACTAGAACATGAAAACAATTACAATAATACAATCTAATGAATTATAATTCGTGTATGATATAAGGAAAGAGGTGAAATCGACATCAAAATAAATATTGATCATTGAAATATGATCTGGGATTTATAGAGAGACCACTAATTCTTATGATATAACAATAATCTAATAATCATGTGCGTATCATCCATTATATATAATTAGATCTTCATATATCTGGAAAACCAAATATGGATCTATGAAAAAATATTTTGAATAATGAAAATTAGCCATAAAATTGATAGATCATACCTAATTTGTCACCTATAGATCATTATAGAATACAAACAATCAAGAGTAGCAGATGATTAATCTGATGGAAATAAGTGAGATATATGTATGAGGTTATAGTCTGTAATAAATTCTTTCAGTGTGATGATTATGAAAATAATTGGGTTATATAAAAAGGATCAAAATTCCATTAATGATGGAAATTTTGGGGAATTTCTTATAATCTGATGTCTCACACTTATGGGGATAGGTGCACCTCTGTCGCCTATGTGTTTATCCGCCAACATACTACTATTACATATCATAATTAAAAAATATTTTCTCATTACCTATTTATCATGTGGGATCTGTAGAATTAAAAATCAAAATTCTAATACCTCTAGTTTCATAATTCCCTAGAATATTTATCTTGTTGACTTATTTCATCCATAGTTAAACCCACAAATACCCCATCCTCTAAAATAATAACGCTTTTGAATTTATAACCATATGAAACACATTTAAGGGTGAAAAACTAAATTTCCTTCTTAATTTTTTAAAAATACATAACATGAAACCCATGTACATTACTATTCTCCACATCTAACAACATTACATCTTAGTGATGTGTCATAGAATTTGTGATTAAAAGGTCATGATAGTAAACCCGATCATTAAAATAATGATCCTAATTAACCATGTGAATCTAACCATTGTACCATATAACTCTAATTTTTGGGACCATCTTGTAATGTCTTGGTTCCGAAAGCTACTCAAAGGGTGCCCTGGACCCAGTTGGTCACATGACCTCCAGCACATTTCCTCAAATGAAAGAGGTTTCCAACTAGCAGCAAGGGACTAGGTCTAATAGTGGGGAAACTATGCCCACATTTTTCAAATTTTTGCACAGCGAAATAAAATATACAAACATGAAACAAAAGAGAAAGAAATAAACCATACACATTTAAAATGAACAACTGCAGTAAATGATATCCAACAGTAATATTGATAATGATGAAAAATGTCTCCTGTTCTATGAAAACTGCCAGAACATGTTACACAACAGTACAATACAATACAATACAATACAAGAGAGTACATTTTACAGCAAGAAAAAACAAAACAGTGCAACAGGAACTCAGCAGTATCGCAAGCCTAAGCTCGGTCCCATGCTCTCCTACTCCTTTGCAACAATCGTGTACCTATATAGGGACCCTATCACTTATCCACACCTGCAGCAACATAGTCTTTTTGGGCCAAAGACATGACCCAAACAGGGTGTGAGAAATAAATCCCAGTATGCACCCACCAAAGTCTTGTGCCCAACTATGTGAAAATATGCAACTATAGTGTGAAAAAGTAAATGCAGTAGACCAGTAAGTACTCAGAAGTAACTATCACTTTCATTTCCATTTTCTTTTTAACCATTTAATTTAATATCATTATCTTCTTTTCAAAACCAAGCACTCATGCCAAATAGAATCTTTCCCTCAGGATAATATAGTATAACCACGCCCTCAGGCTTGCCCTCGGGCTAAATAATAACCATGCCCATAGGCTTGCCCTCATGCTATATGATAACCATTCCCTCAGGCATTCCCTCAGGCTATATAATAACCACTCCCTCAGGCTTAAGTAACCGGGATGAACCCAAAGCACAAAAATGAAAAATTTATACAATTCCTCTCAAGGGAAAAGTAATGCACAAATAAACATGTCATACCCTCAGGTATCCTGGCCAAATGGCTAAATAGAGGAATGCAACTCCGGGTGGTCCTGAATCCAAGAAGTGATCCCAAACAACAGTTTATTATCCCATTTAATTACTTATAAAATTCTAGGTTTTCAAAACATCCAAGGCCTTAGCCACACGACACCCCAACATGGGATCGTAGCACAATGAAACACACAAACGCCCAACAATTGGAATTTGAACACCAAGACACCTACGTCGATCACCCCTGATCAATATACGTGAACGAAGCTCCTCCAAATTCCCAAGAACGATGTAGATATAAGGTCACAGAAAATCCCGTTCAAAGATAAATAATGTCCCTTTGAAAATGAATTGGCAAAAATGGTTCCAGGAGAAGGAAGGGCATACACATACGATTCCAACAAGATCAAAGGAGGCAGAATCGGATTCTCGGTGCTCGCTCTGGTGATCTCCGAAGCTCCAGCTATCTCTCCCAATACCTCCTCCAGTTATAAGCCAATTCGGGGAATAGGGGAGGATATTTCACATTTTAAGTGAAAAAATAGACTACAGGGCATGTACTATTGAGTACAGGATGTGTACTTTCCATTTTTTTAATTGTTCCTCCGGTGGCTTCTCGCCAGCATGGCTCTGTTCATCAGTCGACATGAGTACACGGCGTGTAAACCAAGAGTACATGGTGTGTACTGATGCTCATCATGCAGCTGCCTTCACCGCCTTACTATTCACCCTCCAACTGACTAGACGGCGTGTAAATACACACTACATGGCGTGTAGTCAGTTTTTACACCTTTCGTCACAATCACAACTACATTCCTTGTGTACTCATCACACATGGCCACATTACATTGTGTGTGGAAAAGTACACGGTGTGTACCCACAAAATGGCGATTTTCCCCCTTTTTCCTTATTCCATTAAAAAACGCTTAAGGAAAATAGAAAAGAAGAAACTCGTACCTCAATAATAAAAACCGAGTTCCTACAAACTTCACCCATTAAAGAAATTCATCCCCAAATTTCCCTTCCATGGGGGTGAAGATAATTCTTAGAAAAACTCTGGCCACTGAGCACGTACGTTGGTCTCCCGCTCCCAGGTTTCATCCTGCACTCGGTCATGCTGACATAATACCTGTATGAGAGGAACTGACCGGCCTTGAAGAACCTTCGTGCTCCTATCCAGAATATTTATCGGATGCTCCTCAAAGGATGCATCGACATGAAGATCAACCTCCTCGGGCTGAAATACATGAGATAGGTCTGAATGATAACGGCGTAATTGAGATACATGGAAGACGTCGTGCATAGCCCGATACCTCTGTAGTAACAGAAACCAATAGGAAATAGGAACAACTCTCTCCAGAATCTCAAATGGCTCAACATACCTTGGTGAAAGTTTACCATGTCTCCTGATCTGCCTGTGTCCCAACCTTAGTGAAACACGCAAGAAAACCTGATCCCCGACTGTGAAATCCAAGGGTCGTCTATGGCGATCATCATAAGATTTCTGATGAGACAGTTTTGCAATGATATTCTTATGTATCAACTAGACCTTCTCAAAAGTCTCCTGCATGAGACGTGGTCCCAGTAGAGTTGCCTCCCCTGACTCTACCCAGCATAAGGGTGATCAGCAGGGCCTACTATATAATGCCTCGTAAGGTTCCATTTTAATAGTCTCCATTAAACTGTTATTGTAGGAAAACTAGACTTGGGGTATATGCTTCTCCCTAAAGCCCCCAAAATCTTGAATGCAATCACGCATCATGTCCTATAACACATGTATCATACGCTATGACTGTACATCAGTCTGAGGGTGGTAAGCTGTGCTCAGAAGCACCTGTATACCCAGTGTGCTCTGAAAACTCTTCCAGAAACGATTTGTAAAAGGGGCGTCTCTATCTGAAATGATAGAACAAGGGAACCCATGAAGACGTACGATCTATCAGATATACAACTTCCCGCGTTCGTCAACACCGAAGGTCTCCTTGATAGGAAAAGGCTGATCTACATTCGTGAGTCTTTCCACAACAACCGACATGGAATTATTTCCTTGAGGTGACCTCATCAACCCAGTCACAAAATCCATCGTGACATCATCTCATTTCCACTCCGGGATGGGTAACTGCTGTAACAGTTCAGCTGGTCTCTGATGCTATGCCTTCACCTTCTGAGAGTTGAAACATCTCATAACAAAACCATCTATATCGCTTTTCATACCCGGCCACCAATATTGACATCTCAAGTAATGGTACATTTTGGTAACATCGGCATGAACTGCCCAAGATGAAGCATGAATGTCCCGCAGTAGCTCCTCACATATATCCCCTAGAACCCACACTCGTCCATGTAAACTCAGAACCCCATCATCGCCTATCGTCCATCCAGGTGGAGGGTCCTCACTGGCCACCAAATCCCATAGAACTAGGTCTTCTGATTCAGATAGCTGTCTCATTATCACATTATCCAGAATGGTAGAAGTCTCAACTAAAGATAAAAGATAGGTTTGCCTATGACATTCATTCACCTCCAAAAGCATCTAAGAGAAAAAATCCATAAGCTTCCATTTACCACTAGCCTCATGAACGGCATGTGCCTGAGTCTTCCTGTTCAGTGCATCAACAATTACATTACCCTTGCCAGGGGTATAGGAAAGCTCAAAATCGAAGGACTGAAGGTATTCGACCCACCTTCACTACCTTAGATTCATGTCACGCTACGTAAATATATATTTGAGACATTTGTGGTTGGTGAAATCCACAAAATGCTCTCCCAGGAGATAATGTATCCAACAGCGTAAAGAATGAACAACTGCAACCAACTCGAGGTCATTTGTTAGGTAATTTCTCTCATGTGGCCTCGACATCCGAGACCCGTATGCGACAAATCGATTTCCCTACATCAACACAGCTCCCAGCCCAATACCTGATGCATCACAGTAAACTATATAGCTCTTTACCTGCACTGTAAGTATCAGGATTTGTGCTGATGTAAACATTCCCTTCAGCTCTTTAAAGGCTATGTCGCAAGCTTCTGACCAAACAAACATCACACCCTTCTTAGTCAAAACCATCAATGGCACTGCTAAGCGGGAGAGGTCCTGGATGAAGCAACAGTAGTAACCAACCAGCCCTAAGAAACTTCGTATCTCAAACACGTTCTTAGGTTGTTCCCAGGATACTACTGCTCTCACCTTCTCTGGGTCTACAACAACTCCAACCTCTGAAATGATATGAACTATGAAGTGTATCTGGTCCATCCAAAAGTGGCACTTTTAGAGCTTAGCATATAGTCGATGCTCTCTTAGTGTACTCAATATGATCTCAATATGGGTAGCATGGTTGTGTCGAGTGTGATAGTACACCAAGATGTCGTCCACAAAGACTACCTCAAAAGAGTCGAGATAAGTATGGAACACATGATTCATCAGAGCCATGAAAACTACTGGTGAATTCTAGAGTCCAAATGGCATAACCAAGTACTCGTATAGACCATATCTGTTCTGAAAATCTATAAGCGGTATATCCGATGGTCTAACGTGAAACTGATGATTTCTCGATCTCAATTAAATATTTTAGAACACCTAGGCACCTCGAAGTTGATAAAAAAGATCATCAATCCTCAGAAAGGGATATTGGTTCTTAACCAAAAAAAAGTTTAGCTTCTGATAATCCACACAGAGTCTGAGGGTACCGTTTTCCTTCATCACAAAAATGATCAGCGAACCCCCTGGAGTAGTACTGGGTCAGATAAAACCCTTTGACTGTAACTCCTCTAACTATCTCTTGAGCTCCTGTAACTCATGTGTAGCTATCTTATAAGGAGGAATAGACACCGGTTCCTATCCTAGAACAATATCAAAAGATAAATCCACCTCACGCTCTGGAGGTAGACCCAACAATTTGTCTATGAAGACATCCCAGAAACAATCAACCACTGGAGGAAAATACTTATGACAAGTCCCCAGATCATCCAGATAAATACACGTAATCTGGGCTGTGACTCCCCCACGCCCATGATGCACTGGTCCAGATCGACTCGCCTGAACATACCATTCACCCTTGTATTGAAACTCTCTGCCCTCTGGTGACGTGAAACTCACCCTGCGACGATATAAATCCATGAAGACTTGAATGGGAACCAACCAGTACATCCCAAGAATGACATCATAGCTCGTCATCTCTAAGACATAGAGGTCCCATAGAATGTGACACCCTCCAACCTCAAGGGAAACTCCATGAACTGATGCACACCATCCGTTCTAGTTCCCAACGGAGTGTCTACAGTCATGACATCGAAAAAAGAAGAAACAAAGAGCCCAAGTATCTCCATAAAGGTCAAGATATAAAACTATGTGTATCACCCTTATTAAAAAGTACTAAATATAAAACAGATGCTACATGAATAGTAACTCTGATAGTAGAAGGCATGGGATCCTTCTCCTATTGGGTATGTTGCACTGCCTATGCCTGCCCAGTGCCGCAACCTTGTGACACAGCCGAGATGCCTTGAGCTGTCCCACCCTACTACCTCTGAGATCCTAGTGTCTGGCTACCATAGCCACGGCCACCATCTCGGCCTGCACACCCTAACATATTCCAGTTTCTCGACTAGTACGAAGCTACTGGTCCTGCTCCCCCTTGTGGAGTCTGAACAGAACCCATATCAATGTACATCGACATAAATGACCTCCAATAATGCTAGAGATGACCCATCTTTCTGCATTCTCGGCACACCACCGGGTCATGTGGACACTACGGTCTCTTGTGCCCCTCTCTAACACACATGTAGCAAATGATCTGGCCACCCAAAGAATTCCTTTGGCTAGTACTTACACCGTGAGAGAACTCCATCTGTCTATTCCTCATACCGGTATAAATAGTACCAGAAACTAGTGTTGAACCACCCTGGCCCACACCACTAGCTTCCCACAGGTTCCTCTCAGTAATCAGTGCCTGGCTCACAATATCATGTACAATAGGCAACCTGAAAACATTCACCAGTTCTCAGATGTCATATCTAATACCATCCTCAAATTTTCTGGCCCTCAACGTCTCATCACCCACCATCATGGGTTAAAAATGCTAAAGCTCGGTAAAACAAGCAGAATAATCCATCACCGACATATAACCATGTAGAAGATTCATGAACTTTAGATCTCTATCATCCCTCAGTATCTGCGAAAAGAAGAAGTCATAGAAAGATGTCTAAAAATCTTCCCACGCCATGTCTCTGTGATGCTATAACTGAGGGGTAACATCCCACCACCTCTTGGTGGAATCATGCTGCATATAAGTAGCGAGATTTTCCCTCCTCCCTAGAGGCGTCTCAAGATGCTCGAAAATAGTCTTCGTAGAATCTAGCCAAGAATCCACAGCATGTGGTCTACCATCCCTTGAAAACATAGAATGATGCTGCTACTAGAAGATACAAGTTAGCTCAGCCATAGATGTGGCAGCTGATGGTGCTCCCTAAAAGGTCTTCATTAACCGCATGAAGCCTTCATGGAAGTACACATTCTTGCTTGTGACTGGTATAATGGTTGGAACCACATTTGGCTCTGCTGGTGGATACAATGGTATCCCATGGCCTACCATCTCTAAAGTATAATTTTTTCCACTCTCCTGGTGAACAACTGCTGGTCGTCTAGGCGGAATGACTCTACAAGGTCAAATGCACACCTTAGTTCATGATTATCAAAGACTGAAAACAATGAGATAGAGAATGAAAGTTTCCATGTTTTACAAATCATGTCTAAAAGGCATGTATAAAGACTACACGGTGTGTTCATAACACTGAGATCCCTTCTTGAGTCCTTCAACACTGCCAATCCACACGTCTCTATTTGTACAAAACTACATGGCGTGTAAAAAATCTACACAGCATGTTTGGTGTAATTTCGAACTGCTCGTGTCCTTCGTGACATGGCCTGTATACCCAGGACACACTACAAGACGTGTTACACCTACACATAGTGTGTACACCACCCCATTTCTCCAGCCACACGGTCATGTCCGCACAGTCTCCCACTGGTATGGACTACATGGCATGTCCCTCAGGTACACGACGTGTTCAAGAGGAGGTAGCACCAACACGTGTTTGTTAGCTACACGGTCGGGTCCCCATGTCATACTACACGGAGTGTTCCATGGTGGACACAACGTGTATGTCTCAAGGTATCCTCCGTTCGTGTTGTTAGTTACACGGGTGTACTCCAGGTCAACACTACGCGACGTGTACATCCGTTACACGGCGTGTGTTTCCCAAAACATTCCCTTCCATGTGTCCCCGCCCACATGGTCTATGAGACGGGAAGGGACTACACGGCGTGTACTGATGGTACACGGCGTGTACTAAAAAATTATTTATTTCTTACTGAATAGAGGAACACATGGCATGTGTCCGAGGAACTACACGGTGTGTATCCTGGGTTTTCCGGATAGTAGCCCTCTGAAAGTACTCCAGAATCTAGTAAGTACTGACAAACAACAACTAAGTGCCAAATTCCGATCCGTGAGGGCCCATACTCCATTTGAATCAAACCTTGGCATATTATACATGTTATAACACATTAATGATCCACCAAATTCAGGTTATTGAGGGCCCGTACTCCCAAAAAACCAAAGTTTGGCATCCATTATATCAGCAATCTCATGCAACAATACCCTATAAAATAAAAAGTATTTATCAAGGAAGCTATCACAACAACCATCTCTTTTAGTACAAAAAAAATCACAACAACATGCAATTTTTAATGCACCTACATGGCATGGGAGAATGCATGTCATGTGATTTCATCCATGTGCCTAAATTATTCATGAGATGGAATACACTCATCTCGTCGGGTTGAAACTAAATAGAACACATTGATAACATATAAATAGCACAATCACAAGTGTGTCACCCATTGGTGAAAACCAGATCAACTGTAAATTGAAAAATCAATAAAATTTCAACACAAGGTAAATTGGGTTTCCCTGTACACGGGTTAGCTACTCCTGGGCACAACTTATTACCAACTACCATTTCCATCCTATCCCTTACTAAGGCCCAAAATAGTAAGTCAACGAAAAGAAACCCTTCGATGCCACGTTGCATTTTCCCGGATCTGAATGTTACTCAATGGGTGCCCCGGAACCGGTTGGTCATATGACCTCAAGCGCATTTCCCAAATTCCATAGGGTGTCGACTAGCGGTGAGGGACCAGGTCTGATAGTGGGGAAAATATGCCATCATTTGTCAATGTGTAGTGCAACAGAATAAAATATACAAACATCCAACAACAGCAGAAGCATTAAACCATACATATTTAAAATGAACAACTACAGTAAAATATAACCAATAGTTATATAGATAATGCTGCAACATGTGTCAAGTTATAAAAAAACATCCAGAACATGTTACATAGCAGTACAATACAATACAATACAATACAATACAATATAGAGTAACAGGTATAGTAAGAGAAAACAAAATAGTGCAACAAGAACTCAACAACATCGCAAGACTAAGCTCAGTCCCATGTTCTCCTACTCCTCTGCAATAATCAGGTACATGAATAGGGACCCTTTCCCTTATCGACACCTGTAGCAATATAGTCTGTTTGGGCCGAAGACATGACCCAAATAGGGTGTGTGAAATAAATCCCAGTAGGCACCCACCAATGGCCCGTGCCCAACTGCATGAAAATTTGCAACAACAGTGTGCAAAAGTAAATGCAGTAGACCAGTAAGTACTCAAAAGTAACTATCACTACCAATTCATTTTCTATTATTAATTTAACCATTTAATTTAATATCATTTTATGCTCATCAAAACCAAGCCCTCAGGCCAAACATAATATATCCCTAAGGCTAATATAATATAACCATGCCCTCAGGCTTGCCCTCGGGCTATATAATAACCATTCCCTCAGTCTTACCTCATGCTATATGATAAGCATGCCCTCAGGCTTGACCTCAAGCTATATAATAAACGCACCCTCATGATTTATAATAACCATGCCCTGAGGCTTTCCCTTAGGCTATATAATAACCATGCCCTCAGTCTTATGTATCCAGGCTGAGCCCAAAGCACAAACGTGTAAATTATTTACAATTCTTCTCAAGTAAAAAGTAATGCACAAATAAACATGGAAATACCCTTGGGTATCTTGGCCAAATTGAGAAATAGAGGAACGCACCCCCGGGATGGTCTTGGATCCAAGAAGTGATCCCAAACAAAAGTTTATTTTCCCATTTAGTTACCTATTAAATTATAGGTATTCAAAAAAGAAAAAGCCTCAGCCACACGACACCCCAACATGGATGCGTAGAACAATGGAACACACAAATGAAAAACAGTTAGAATATGAACAACAAGCCACCAACATTGATCGCCCCTGATCGATATACGTGAACGAAGCTCTTCAAAATGCCCGAGAATGACATAGATCTGAGGTAACAAAAAATACCGTTCAAACAAAAATAACATCCCATGGAGGATGAATTGGAAAGAATGGTTCCAGGAGATGGAAGGTCTTACCCGTTCGATTCCAACGAGATCAACGGAGGCAGAATCGGATTCCCGGTGCTCGCTCAGGTGATTTCCGAAGCTCTGGGTGTCTCTCCCGATCCCTCTTCTGGTTCTAAGACAATTCTATGTATAGGGGAGGCTACTGCCCATTTTAAGAGAAATAAATAGACTACACGGCATGTACTATTGAATACAGAGTGTGTACATTCCTTTTTTTAACTATTCCTCTTGCGGCTTCTCGCCAGCGTGACATTGTTCATCAGTCAACATGACTACACTGCGTGTAAACCATGAGTACAGGGTGTGTACTAATGCTCAGTTGGTGGATGCCTTCACCACATTATTATTCGCCTTCCGACTGACTACACAGCTTGTAAGTACCCACTATACGACGTGTAGTCGGTTTTTACACCGTTCATCTCCAGCATGACTACAGGACTTGTGTACTCATATCACATGGCCAAAGTACACGATGTGTGGAAAAGTACACGACATGTACCATCAAAAAGGTGATTTTCCCCAATTTTCCTTATTCTCTCAAAAATGATTAAAGAAAAGATAAAAGAAGAAACATGTACCTCAAGAATAAGAATTGGGTTCTTAAAATCTTTATCTAGAATACAGTTTCTCAAATAGTTCAACGATCTACATAGTTTAATCAACAAACAATTTGTTAGGATTTAGATGAACATATTCATAGTCGATCTTGTGTCCTGGATGATAAATGTACAACAGAAATATAGAAACATGGATTAAATCATTCATACCTCAAAGTAATATTGGGTAACCAAAATTATAGGCCACATACATGATATAATCAGTAATATCTAATGGTCCAAATGATATCATAGAATGATTTTATTACATCTATAATTATCGATCCACAAATTGATGACATTCTAAAATGAATACGTGTTTCCCATATAAATCCCCATAAGAATTCTACACTGGAGAGAATGTGATCATTATCAACTCTATGAGATGATTAAAGAATCCCATATCAACTTAACTCTCTCACAGGTCTCTTGTACTACACTGGTCCCCACATCTACAACATCTCTAGTAATGGTCCAACATTGTGGTGGGAAAAATGATCTGATATAAATTTACTTAAAAGGATGAATATAAGATAAATGTTATAATAAATAATTTAATATGAACAAAAACTATTCTTGGTGATCATCATATGATCTACATAAGTCTTGAACACATGCCCACAAGATATCAAATAATATCAAGATACACACTCTAAAAATTTATATATCTTAATTTAATATATTACACTATGTTTAAAATGGGTTCCCAAAGCCATCCATGATCTCTAGAAAACCCATTATAAGAAATACCTATATTTGAATTCCATGAAACTAAATGGAACTCCATATTGGAATATAATTGACATTTGGTGACCTTGATCAAGTAATTTTTTCACCTTTTCTATGTTCCCTTTCTGTTAAAATTCCTTTTATGTGAATTTTCAAGCATTACTGTAGACTACAGAAGAGTAACTTGTCGTATACCAGAAGTATACATCGTGTATTTGGTGATAATATCATATCTCAGATTAGGCAATCATGTCGTTAACTGAGTGATCATTTTTTGGGCAGATACACGTTATATTGAGGTTAAATTGTCATTTTTCAACCCAATGTGGTGGGTTTTCAACATATCTTATCCAGTGTGGGCTACACACCGTTACCCTAGGGTATACGTCGTGAACCAACCCGAATCCAGTTTTAAAATAGATGATCATTAGTTGATCTGAGTTCTTTTCATTCTATACCTCTTAGATCTCGACCATAAACTCTTCCCAGTAATCTTTTAGAGATCCCATAGTTCCTGTTTGATCGGAACAGCATTGGAGCATTGCTCCTCTTACGGTTCGATTCCCAGGTAAGTGTTCCCACTTGTTTTCTCTCATTCCCCATGTTCCACTCTTTCTATATTATTGGTATGTAATGTATCAAACATTCCATGACATTTTTTGTAATTATATGTAATTATTCAGAGGCTATGCGCTCTGATGGCACAAGATTCCAAGGTCCGCAGAGTCCAAAACAGAATTTTGAACATTTTTAATGTACATTAGTAAACATGCAAGTAGGATTTTCAATATTTGAACCAGTGTATGAATTAAAAATACAAGGTCACCCTTTTATTCCGAATGCCAAAATTTTTTATATTGGAATTAACTTCGGCCAACATGGGCTGAACAGAAAATTTAATTTTCAGAAATTTGGAGAAAAATAATAAAATAACATAAAAAAAGTATTTTATATTCATTCTTATTCATTTAGTGAAAGACGGGGACGATGCAGTGTGGTTACAAGGTAGTGACGGGGAACATTAATGTGGTTAATTAAGTCCATGTATCACACAACGTAACGATATAATAAAGGAAGCATAACTTCAATGTTGTTTCATAAATGAAACATCATAACGATGCAATGTCATAGATCCACCTAGAAACAAATCGATATGCGATTCGTGAGATTATGTGAGGGGGGGGGGAATGTTTAGCGTTTTTTCTATCCATTATTTATTCGTTGCATGAAATGAATGAATTTCAATCCCCGAACCTCCCCCTATATTTAATCCTCTAACGATAAGGGCTCGAGCCGACAAGAACAACGCCCGAGCACCTCCACTCGTGCGTTCTTGGTGGCTGCATTCTTCAAGAGTTAGTAGTTATATTCTTGGGCCTAATACAGGTTGGTGACATCTCTAGGTACCCTTTTTCATAGAACTATTAAATAATGGTTCACAAATGAAACTCTAGTGGCACGCGGAAGGGATTGCCGGTGGTGGAACACAATGGGGGCTGTAGGCGGAGGATGGTGGCATGCTCGTTGGTGCACAACGGTGGAAGAAAGCCATGGTCTACTGGACACAGTAGATGCATGTGCCGCATGAAGGGAGTGGCCCACATCTAGGCCTCCCTGATTGGCTGGATGAGCTATTGTATATCGGTTTCATTTAGAGGAGGAGGCCACGGGATGTCTCGCGAGGTAGAAGAGACTGGAGGCGGCAGATTTCTGCATCCCAACTAGGTGCTCCCACCAGAAGCACCGTTTGGATTCTCATTATGCTGGAGGGAAGCACCCCAGCCCAACGAGCCAGAACCACAGCCTAAAAGGCTTGATTAGACAGGGTTGTCGGGCAACCCGCTGAGCTAGACCCTCAACCAAACATCGCTGGGTCTAGTGAGATCTATTAGGCATGGCCCACCGGCCAGAACAGAACAGAATGACCCCAACCTGGACTAGGTAATGTTGATTTAGTCTAATTACACTATGTTATTGGGACCCCTTGGTTGGACTAGGCCCCATCACAACTGGTCCCCAAGTTACAAAAACACATGTATCATGCAAACTGCTCATCTGATTAACGATCTGTTTGTGGCATTGGGACCCTCTTGATGAGGATGATCTTTTTTAATTCATTATGGTGATTCTCTTAGATATCGATATGTGACGAATATCTTATGGAGAGGTTCACCTATGCCTACAATGTAAGAAACCCTGTGGATGGCTGAGACCTACAGACTTTTCAAAGGAGGACCATTGGGATGTGGCTCTGTGTGACCCAAGTAACCAACTTTGGGGAGCGGCTCTATGTGACCTAGCAGACCCATGATACTCGATTGGAGGAGTACCTTAGTTTGGCCAAGGGGGAATGGGTATTGTCTGCCCTGGAAAGAACACAGTGGGGAGCGGCTATGTGCGACCCATCATACCCACGATGTACATCATGTATGGAGTAAAAAATCAGTCCAAGGTTAGTGGGAAATGGCTCTGTGTGACTTGGTAGGCCCACTATAATTGATAGAGGATGATTTTTCCTGCAGTAGAGGAGTTTGATGATATGACTGATGATTCTACTATCACTACCCTAGAACATACCTGGAGTGAGTTGTCTTGTGCTTTTTGATTTACTTTGAGGATTTATGTATAGTGTTTCCATTTTGATTTTGTTTCCCTATTGAGTTTCCTTTTACTCACCCTTTCCTGGGATCCACCTATGTGTGTGGTGTCACATGAAAATATATGATGCTTCGATAGAGACCATCATGGACTGGGACCCATTGGAGTATATTGAGATATGGTTGTTTGATTCTTTGATGGTGGACTTGGTGTCCTAGGACTATGTGGGGCCCGGTAGGACTAGGATGACATGAAATAATACTTTGTCGTCTTGTAGCATCACTACTCTTGTGAGCGGGTGGGTTTTTCCGTGGATGACCATCAGAGCTCCTTTTTTTACAACGATGCTTTAATTATTTTTTTTGGTTCGATATTCTTAACAACTTGATTTTAGCTATACATTGAACTAAGTATTGGTTTAGTACAATATTACCCTTTCAATGTTTTGGGACATGGTTGGGCACGTGTGTGCGTATAGGTACTCATGAAAATGCCTCCCACAAGAAGGATGAAACCTTTAGTGGAAGTATCTATCCCTTGGACATCAGGAGGTGATCTTTGGGTAGTCATGCCATGTTCCTCAGGGGACATGTCATAAAAAATTGGTATCAAAGGTTGGATGGTCCTATTAAAAAAACCATGAGTCTTTGTTTTGTTTTGGAGTTATATTGTTAGGTGTTACGAGTCAAAATTTCTGATTTGGGGAGTCCAGTGTTGTTGTGGTGGCCAACAAATCCATACACTAAGAACATGAATTTTACTTTTTGGCTCAATACATGAAAAAATTGGTTTCATAAGTGTCTTATTATGTTTTTTTGAATAATATTAAGCTCACCAGGTATGTCATTATTACCATGGAACATATTGATCTATTTAAGGATGCCTCCACTTGGACGACCAGTTAGGATCCCGATACGAGTTCATGTGGTCACATGCCTAGAGATAAGGCATCTATTCAAGGAAAAGTTCTTGAGATAACCCTGTTGGGTGATGCACCAGTGCTACAATGACCTAGTGGTCAGCACCTACTGTTGGCGGTTTTGGTAGAGGATTTTTGAAGTCTGAGTTCCCTAGATGAGTTCCAAAGACAAAGACCTCCCCTGTTCAGGGGAGAGACATATCCTTAGGTCATTGAGGAATGGATGGAGGTTGTGACGTAGGTCATCTAATTTGTGTGAAATACTCCTGACCAAATGGCGATCTTGGAAGGGAGCATTCTGTAGGTCTCAATAGGTAGATGGTTGAGTTTGACCACTGAGACATATGATTACCCAACCCTCATATAGTCATACATAAAGAGGATTTTAATGGAGGAGTTTGTCCCCACAAACATGAGATCTATGCAAAATTAGGAGCAAAATCACCTTCCACGTGGAATCATGATGGTAGCTGAGTACTAAGCGAGGAGAACCAAGCTATCTCACTACTCGACAGACATGTTGTGATACCTATTCTATAGGTCTCGAGCCTTTGAGTAGGGGCTTAGGAAAGATATCATGTCATCGATCATGTCGCTTTTCATCGCTACATAGGCTGGGTGCTAGATGAATCCCTTATTGTGGAGAGATTCACAGGGGAGAAGGCTCCAAAATCTAGATCCACTAGCAGAAACCAGGAGGAGGAGTCCTTAGTAGGTATTAGATAGTGGACGCATGGGCCCAAGTAGGCCAAGTCAATTAGAGGCCGACCCCAAGACTTCAGGTTAGTAGTGAGGGGATCCCATTCCAGAGGGAGCCAGCAAGGAGCCATGAAGTGAATCGTATGAGGTGGGTATGGACACATGGAACATGATTTTCCGACTCGTCAAATGGACGACAAACAGATATTCAAGGGAAAACTGAGGTAGAGGTGAAAGTTCGTGTGAGGAGGGTCCCATGGTGAGGGACGTGGCATGGGAACTGGCAAGCAGCAGGAGGTTGGGGATGGTTTGAGGTGTTACTACCACAACCCTAGGTGGTCCACCCCGACCTAATGGAGAAAGCAGGAAAGGGCCAGCTCAGCTCCAAAAAGCAGAGAATTATGACCATGGTGCTCCAAAGATGATCTGAGGCATGATATGAGTCTTTCCCACCACAGATGATGTTCCCATAAACCCAAATAATAGTCAATATTTCCTTTCCATGAAAATCATTTTGTGCTCGGATATTCTAGTGGAGTCATTGGATCGATCGTTACAGCTAGTGACTCATACATGAGACGATTCGACGATTACAAACTAGTGCCGACAATGTGAGCTTACTCTAGGAGGTGAGACAATTATATGGGATATCCTAGTTGCTACATTGAGTCATTACGATTTCATATATGGTATGGAATGGTTATCCACACTCCATGCTCATATCGACCATTTTAGGCATACAGTGTGGTGTTTATGTGGAGATTGGACCTAATTTTCCTTCCCCAGTAATAAGGATACCCTTGGAGTGCAGGTCAAACTCTCTTATTGGAGTGTGAAACTGATCACTCATCAGTTAGATAACCTCACCCTCGGTTCAATGGATGAGAGGAGTCTGAGCTTTCTTGTAGTGTTCGATGAGTACAAGTATATTTTTTTGTTATAATGTTCTAAGACTACATCTTAGTATAGAGGTATACTTTTACATTGACCTATAACTTGGGATGACACAGATATCCACACCGGCTTATCAGGTGGATCCCATGGATCTTCACGAGTATAGGGTACAGTTGGAGGACTTGTAGGATAATGGGTTTGTTTGGCCTAGTGTTTCACCATGGGAAGCCCTAGATCTTTTTTCCAAGAATGAAGACAGGGGATTCAGGTAGTGTGTGGACTTTTGGAACCCATAACAGGTGATACTGAAGATAATATATCCATTTCTGAGAATTGATGACCTCTTCGAATAGATGTAGGGAGGAAAGTTGTTCACAAAGATAAATATCATGTTAGGTTATCACCAACTTTGGATATGGTACAAGGATGTACCGAAGACAACTGCTAGGTGTCAGTATAACCACTATGAGTTCTTGGTGATTCCTTTGGAATGATCAATGCCATAGATGTATTCATGGGCCTCCTAAACAGGATCTTCAAGCTTTACCTTGACCATTTGATCATGGTCTTCATCGGTGATATATTGGTGTACTCAGCATTGGAGGAGGAGCCTGCTGCACACCTACAGATGGTTCTGGACAGACTTTGATAGCACCAGCTTTATGGAATTCTCATGAAGTTTCAATTTGGGATTTGGTAATTCCACATTCTAGGAAACATCATCTTAGAGGCTTGAGTTGCAGTGGATATAACAATGATAGAGGTGGTGTTTTCCTGGGATCCACCCAAGAGCATGACTAGTGTGCGACGCTTCTTTGGGTTGTCTTGTTACTATCTGAGGATTGTGCTTGAATTCTCCAGATTAAAATTATCCTTATCGGTGTTATCATGGAAGGGACATCCCTTTGTGTGGAAAGGGAAATGTCAGCTGGGTTTCTAGTTGATGAGGCAGTTACTGACTAGTTCCCACATCTTTAGACTGCCAGAGGAGGGTGTTGGTTTTTTAGTTTATTGTGACACATCAAGGAATGGATTAGGTTGTGTCCTACTAACTAGTGCACACATATTTAGATTTCCTGAGTAGTAGTGGTCCTTGCCTTGAATATGTAGAAACAATACTTGATGGGTGAGCGGTTTATAGTTTACTTTGACCATAAGAGTCTTAGGTATATATTCTCTGATAAGTACCTAAACAACAGACATCGACGATGGCTAGAGTCCCTCGAGGACTAAGACATTGAGATATTCTATACACCTAGGAAGGGGAAAGTGGTGGCAGACACCCTCAATTGGAGGATTGGGTTGCAACTGCTAAGTGTGGAAATAATGTAGTTAGCTACAATGCTGATATCCATTGTGAATAATGGTTGATCATTTTACCTTCAGTCGATGACTATTACTCCACCACCCATACAAAGGCTTAAAGAGGCACAACTAGTGGATGTTGACTATGAGGCTAGACGTACTCAGATAAACATTGGACCGGCTCGTGATGGATTTTTGATATGTGGGGAGCACAACATCCTTTTCATAAGGTGCACTATATTAATCTCGATAAAGCGAGAGGATGTTTTGGGGGAGTTATATACCTACCCATTGGATGTACATCCCACAGTGGAGAATATGTACCAGGATGACCGATGTTAGTACTGTTGGATAGAGATGAAGAGAGAAGTGTCCAAGTCCATTACACGATGCCTCACTTGTCAGAAACTGTTGTACAACCATCAAGTTCAAGAAGGCTTGACTCCGCCACTTGTGGTACCAGAGTGGAAGTGTGAAATTATCTCTATGGGCATCGTGAAATGGTTACCATATACATTTAGAGGCCATGATTCTATTTGGGTGATTGTTGATCGACTTAGCATTTCGGCTCACATCCTAGCCATTGGGGAGCATGGATTAGTAGAGGGCTTGGGGAACCTTTACGTCAGGGTGAATTTGCGGCTTCACAATGTTCGTTTGATGATCCTATCATATAGTGGTTCCAGATTTACATCTCGTTTGTGGAAGGTATTATAGGAGGCATTCGAGACATAGTTGCGTTTGAGCACAACTATTCTTCCCTAGACTAAGGGTCTGATGGAGTGAACCATCCAGACCCTAGAGGACATGCTTCTTGTTTTTGCACATGACATTGGTCATTGTTTTGAAGAAAAAATTCCATTGGTGGATATTTATTACAACAGGAATTATCACTCAATCATTGGCATTGAACTATTTGAGGCCTTGTATGGGCGACCTTGCAGACAAACTATATGCTGGAAAGACCCAGGGGAGTAAGAAATTATGGGTCCGGAGATTTCATAGCTACCACTGAGATGGTTCACATGATCCTATATAGGATAAGGACTACATAGTGTAGGAACAGGGTTTATGCTGATAAGAGACAAAGACCCATGATGTTTCAGGAGGGACACCATGTGTTCTTTCGGTTCTCACCCCGATAAGGGTTACAAAGATTCGGCCAAGGACGAAAGCTATCACTAAGGTAATTCAGAAGCGTTCTTATCCTGATAAGAGTTTTAAGGTGGAATACCACCTAGATCTTCCCCCATGTATTTACCACGTATATGATGTTTTCCATGTGTCGCAGTTGAGGAGGTACGTGCATTATCCATAACATATAATCGACTGGGGTGAGATGCACATTCCTGAAGGGGTGACGTGTGAGGTGTTCCCTATGAAGATAGTGGATTGATGGTAGTGGGTACAAAATGGATGGTCCACTCCTCTAGTGTGATTTTGGTGAAAGTGCATGAATCCCTATGAGAGTACATCGGAGCGGGAGGCACTAATTCGTGCTCAGTACCCCGATCTGTTCGATTACTTTTTGTTTCGGATTTTGGTGATGTAAATTTATATGGTGGGGAGAATGTAATGTCTAAAAAATTATGTGTAATTATTTTTTCACTATATGGAATTATTATGAGATGGTGTAGTCTAACAGTATGAAATTTTAGGTCCCGATGATCCCAAAACTGGTCTTTGATCATTTTTAAGGTATGATCGGTAAACGTGCAAGTATAATTTTTTATCTTTTAAAACAGGATCAGATTAAAAATATGAGAGAACAAATGGATCCATAATGTCTAAATATTCCTGGAATAGACTTAACATTCACCGACAAGGTATGAATGTAAATTTTTATTATCAAACATTTCGAGAAAAATAATAAAATATCTTCGAAACAATTTTTTATATTTTTTATCATTCGTTGAGAGGAAGATCATGACTCTATGGTGCATCGATGAGGCAGATATGGGGAACCTTAATGAAGTTCATTTATGAACAGTATCATTTATCACATAGATTCAATAAAAGAAGCATATTAGTGACACTGTTTCATAAATGAAACAATGCAAAGATGAGACGTCACAGTGTAATTGAAACAATGTGTTGTGATTTTCTTTTTTTATATAATGTATTGGTCGATGGAGATTTAATCTGGGAGGATTCTACAACAAAATTAAAATTAAATAATTCCCCAATGTATAATGATGAACTCTAGTGGGTCTTTACTCACTTTGGCAAAGCTCAAAGAACAAAGCCAATAGTGACGATGACAACACCTTAAACTCTCAAGGATGAATGCTACAACAACAAACATAAACAAGGTATGGGTTTTATTTTATTTTTCAAAGTTCTTCCCAATGAATCATTTTCAAGATAAGAATAACACATATCAATCCACAAACATATTGATCTTCTATTTGTGCGTTTATGCGGGAGGGTGACTTTTCATGGCGATTTACTCTCAATGATTCATACCATGAATAAAATGGATGAACATCAATACCTTAACCTCCCCTTGATTTAAACCTCTACTATGGAGGTCCAAAGGTGACAAAAAACATGGCTCGAGAACCTCCATTGGTGCATTCATGGTGGCCACATTATTTATGTGGAAGTAGTTCGATTCTAGTGCCAGATAAGGGGTGGAGGCAACCCGAGTGACCCTTCGGCGCCGTTGAGTCGGATAACTGACCACTGGAGAGAATAAGGTGGGATGTTGATGGGACTGCTGATAGTAGATGTCAGTGTCCCATGGTGGCGTTCATGGGAAGATGTCGGGGGTGTGCCCGTCGACGCACCGTGTCGAGGGGAAGCCACGTCCTACTAGACGTAGAAATCCCGGGGTGTTGTAGAAGTTGTGGGGTTATGCAGCACCAGGAGGGATCCACGTAAAGGGGGTGTCCCATGTCTGGGCCACTAGGACTAGATGGACGAGCCATTTTCCATAATCCGTAGAAAAATGAGGAGGCCTCGTGTGGTAGACGAGATCAGAGGCGGCTGATTACTGCGTCCTGAACAAGCACTCCCACTGGCCACATTACATGACAAGTCAACAGGTTGACATGATGCCCCCCCCCCTTCCCAGTGGGTCTGGATGTTCCCATGCCCATTGGTATAGTCCCACACCCACTAGGACAGACCTGTGCTTTTCATGGTGGGCCAGACTAGACTGGGTCACCGGGCGACTTGGTTGGCTGGACCCTCAGGCAAAACGGGATGGGTCATGCAAGGCCTATTGGGCATGGCCAACTGGCTAGCCTAGACCAAAATGATCCCAAACAGAACCAGGTTATGATGACTTAGTATAATTTAACTGGGGTATGTCGGATTCCTGGGCCAGGTTGGTTGGGTCGATCCGATTGGGTCAGACCTGGCCCCATCATAATCAGAACCTTTGTTACTAAAACACCCATACCGTGAAAACCCTGTGTCCGATTGAAGAGCCATTTGTAGAGTTGGGACTCTCTTGATGAGTCCGATATTTTGGAATTATTTTTTAGGACTTTAATGGATTTAGAGATGTGATGAATGTCTTGATGAGTGGCTCTCCCATATGCGCTACATATGAAACCCTATGGTTGGATGAGACCTAAAGACTACTCGACAACGGCCCAGCGGGAAGTAGATTTGTGTGACCGAAAATTACCATAGTTGGGAGAAGCTCTATGTGACCCGAAAGTCCCACGGTACTCGAAAATATTATTACCTCAGTTAGACCATGGTTGGAAGTGGCTTTGTGGGCCCCGATAGGCCCACAGTGGGGAGGAGATCTGTGTGCCCCAGCATACCCACAGTACTCTTTTTTGATGATGTACCACAATATTCCAAGGTTAGTGGAAAGCTGATCTCTGTTAAATGGAAGGCCCACTACACTCAATAGAGGAGGTGTACTCTAGTAGTCGAGGATTTGGATGATATGATTGGTGATGGTACTATCACTACCCAAGAACATATCTGGTTTGAGAAGTCTTGTGATTCTTTCATTACATTGAATATTTTTGTGTTTTCCTTTATATGTGATTTGGGTTCCTTAATTAGTTTTGTGTTAATCAACCCCTACTGGGCCCCACCCTTATCTGTCATGTCCTGTGAAGATGATTCAAGATTCGATAGAGACCTTGGTGGATCATGACTTGGTGGAGCCCAATGAGTCAAGACTGATAGATGCTTCGACTATGGATTTGTTGGTATAAAACTAGGTGTGGACCTATATGAAAAAAAATACATGACATACTACTTTGGATTCTGGTAGCTTCCCTAATCATACGATTAAGCGGGGTTTTCCAAAAATGACCATCAAAGCTTCTTTTTGTACTTTTCAATTTTCGTTATTTTTATTGGGTTTGAATTCTATCCCACTTTCTTTCACTTTTACATTGTACTCGGCCTTGTTATAGTATACATGTTTTCCATTAATTTTGTTTTATGTGGTTGGGCATGTTTGTGCGTACATGTACTCATGAAAATTCCTCCCACTTGTAGTTTAATGCCTTCGACGCTTGTCGCCAACTCCTAGCCGATTGGAGGCCGACTTGGGGTAGTCACGAGATGGGCCCTAAGGGATGGGTCATGAAATGGGATTTCAATGGGACACCTTAGGATTTATGAATCCTTGTCTTTTGGTGTTGGATCAATCTTCGAGGTTTTGTTTCAAGATCTCATTCAGCATCGTTATCCTTGACGAGTGTCATTGCGAGTGTTATTATTTGGGAAAGAGGTAGGTGGTTCCATCCCAATATTCCAATTTCATTTCCATCTTCTTGCATGATTTATTTCAATTTCTAATTTAAATTGAAATACTCAATCCTATATTCAATTTCCTAATTCAAATAAATTGAAGGATTTGAAGCGGTTTTGAAATGGAAATTTGGAAAACCCATAATCACATTGAGTTGGTGTGGGTTTATAGACATTTTTGGATTTATAATAATGAATTTAAATTATGGAATTAATGGAAATTTTTTAAACTAAATTTATGAATTTAATTCTGAAAAAGGAATTTTGAAAAGGATGGAATTGGTTTTGAATTAAATTCAAACATACGAATAACATAAAATGATTTGATATAAACCTAGTGGTTTATTCTTGTAAAAAAGGCTTGTTTTTTTTAAAAAAACGTGTTTTTGTTTTAAATGAAATGAAATTGACATTTTTAGTGGAAGAATGGAAATGATCATATGTTATGAATTATTAGAATATTTTTTCAATCCTGTAAGAGTGTATTCAAGCCTTAGGAAGTTACATAGATATATGTATGCACTCGACTCTACTAGAATATTCCAAAACATGCATATAGTATGTCACAACCAATATAGGTTGTTGATGGGTCTCTATTGGCTAGTGTAATAGGTATGTGCATATACAAATATTTCCGTGTTCATTTTTGAGAGTCTGGAATCCTATAGCCGGTTAATAATATCATACCTTTTGGAAGATGACCATGTTGCTCACATGTTTATTAGTATTTGATATATAAAGGAATGCCAATTTATGTTTGATCTAATTTACATGCATACTGAATTTAGATAAACTATTTTATATAAATGATTACCTTTATACATTTTTTTGGAAATATTCCATCTCTGGTAATGTAAATCATGTAGTTTGAATGTAATTTCCATCATTTTTAGAATGTTTGGCATGTTTTTTTAAAAATGTATATAAATTTACCAAGCCTATTTAATTTGAAAATTGAAATATTTTCATTGGATAATCTATATATGGAATCTATTATAAAATATTTGTGTGTATTATACTGGGCCTAGGCTCATAACCTACTTTTTCCTTTAGGTGTTTGTAAACATTTTTCTTCGAGGCTTGATTAAAGGGATGAGATATCGTAGAGGTGGATCCAGCTATTGTGTTTTGTACTTGGTGAGTCGTATCTTAATGGTCCTTGGGGATATTTTCGTCTTTAGTAAAATAGGCTTTATTACTATTTATGTTGTTCCACTTAATATTATGGTACATTTACTCCATGTGGAGTTTTTTTATTGATATGCATATGTTTTTATCATTCGCTTCCACATTCTTGTGGAAAAATCATTACCAGTTGTATATTTTATGATGCGAGGTTCTAGTTTCCAGTCAATGGAGATTAGGAACACCCCTCAGGTTATGTTCGTGCTGGATCTGTTATCTGTTTACAAGGGTACCCAAGCTTGTTCATGAAAATTTTTTATAAGATGAGAGGTTGTTAAAATTCTATTGTGATGTTAGTATTCATTTTTTGTAATATTGTCAGGACTTAGGAGGTAGTTGTGAGTGAGGGTCTATCCATATCTCACCAAAAAAAACCTTAAGTCACTAGGGTGTTTAGGGAATGATTTATATTGGATTAGTTCTAGTATTTTCCTAATTGAGATTTCGATAGAGAGAAATCCTAAACTCATTTGTCCCTTCTATTGAAAATATTTTGTATTTACACTCAGTTTGAGTGTTAATTTTATTTCTTCTTTTTGTTTACTTATGTTGTGTAGAATCATGATTCCATGAAGACGGGTGAATCAGATTCAAGAAGAGGATTCTGCTAAACCTTATCAAGAAATTCATGTTCTTGATCCAATTCTAGTTATGGTGATTGATAACATGTTGCACACTCTGAGAAATTCAACACCTCTAGTCTCCACCCTGGATCATTCCATGTATCCTTATGGGGGTTGTTCTTCAAAATCATTCTAAAGATTTCATTCTCTAGAATCCACCCATCTTCTTTGGATCCACTTATAATCAACAATTTGAGGAATGTATGGGTATGATATAATGGCTATTTGAGTTCTTAGAGACATAGGTAGTGATAAAGGTGAAGTGGGCCACCTTCATGATGGATGGACCGATCAGGAGGTGGTGGGACACTATGGTGATGATTGGGAAATATGAGGCCTTATAGTAGGAATACATCAATATTATTTCCACCAATTTGTTCAATCTAATGTCTATGGTGTTGGAAAAGGCTCTGTACTTTTTCAAGATTTAGCAGGGTGACAAAACGTGTTCGAGTTTTCAAATTTCTTTTCTAAGGTGGTGTATTGTTCTCCTAATATTGAATCTAATGGAAGGATAAAGTAATTATGGTTTGAGTTTGGATATCAATTAAATATCTGTTCTTAGGTTTTCTAGATGAAGCTTCCCACCTATGACGATTTTTTGGATTGGGTGATGATGGTTGAGATGGAATTGTCTGGAATGTCAAGGATGATAGGAGTTACATTTTCTCCAAGTGGCAGCATTGGTTCCATCAATTAAGAACAGATGTGTGATGATCCTCATGTTAGTTATTGATAGAATAGTCATTCCAATCCTCCTACATCTATAGTAGGATGTTCCTTGACTTGATATTTGTATGGAAAGACTAGAAATTTTAGTAGGGTTTTTACTAAGGCACTCAAGAATTGTAGCTCCTACGGATGTTCATGAAACTTATAGAGGTTATTCCATCACATCTCTACTCTGTTTACTTGGGTAGGATAATCAGATCCTCTTAAAATTGTGTGGAATGAAATTCATCAATGATAAAAGTGTTCCAACCACATGCATCGATAATGATGATTCATCATGTAGTGGAAGTGTATCTAGAGGATGTATACATAGGTCTAGCGATTGTGAGAGGTACTATTACTGTTGATTCTTCACTAGTGACTGATCATATTTATATTGGTGCATGTCACTCTTTTATTTCAACCCGTATCATTAATCTGAAAAAGGTTCCTATGGATAATCTATCTAACGCTATGGATATTACTACACACCTTTGTAAAAATATTGGGATAGTCTCTTGTTGGAACCATGGTCATTTTTGAATGATTTGTAGTATGGTTTTTGTTTGTTTTCAATCTGCAGAGGATGTTCAGAATGTGTGCCAGCAATGTGCTCATACAGTTCACACATATTACAATTTTGGAAAAGATACTTGTGCACCATGTACATGAAGGAGAGGAAAAATTAATGCCATATGTTTTCAAAGATCATAACATGGAAAAATGGAAATGAGATAAGGGACACACAGGTTTTGGGCTAGTCGCACAGGTGACTTGCACGCCGAGAAAATACTTACGCGTTGATGCCTAGGAGGTTGGAAAGTTGCACGCCTGTTGCTCTTCGAGATCAGAGCTTCAAAATATGGCAAAGGAAAGAAGGTCACACAAGTATTGGTGTGGTCACATAGGTGAGTTGTGAGACAGAGGCTAGGGCGGTTGGAGCTACGCGCCAGGACTTGCGCGCCGTGAGGTCACTTGCACGCCTCCGCTCAGGGGGGTCCTATTTACCTATAAATAGAGGACCACCCCTCCTCATTTGGAAAAGAATTCATACATAGAGATTTTTCAGATCTCCCATTGTGCATATGTTGAAGTCGTGAAAGTGGGGGTGTGTCATGCATGTTTGGAGCTGGGGAAGGCATAGTCGCGTAGGTGGTTTGGTGACACGTGCGCGCCTGGCTTGATGTTGCGCAACAGGTGACCATTGGGCACAAATATCAGTTTGGGTGGAAAGGAGTAGGTTCATGCAAGTTTGGTTTTTAAGAAGGTGGAGTCGCGCAAGTGTTGGAGGTGTAATTGTGCGGCAGTTTTAACTTGCATGTCGTCCCTGAAACTTGCACGCCGGGCTGGGAATTGCATGCCAGGTATTGTTGAATCTTGTTTATTATCTTGGAGCTACACGGAAGCTAGAAGATCTCCCGATACCTTCAGTGCAAAGTGATATCAGGTTACAGGTGAGAGTTGGACTTCAACATGGCGTCTACATACAATATTGGATGCATTCATTTAGAAATTATGGGGAGACCTTCACGTCTATAAATTGAGTGGGACTTTACCAACATCGGTGAGCCAGTCGGAGTCAACGGGAGTGACCCGAGGGATGGAGTGAGCTATCCCTGAAAAGTTGTAAAGGCAGTGTGTCTGGGAAAGAGTGACTACTCCCGAACATTGGTAATCCATAACTATTGAATAATAGTTAATTTTTGTAATACTGAAAACTTGTCAGTGTATGCTCCATGGTCATAGCCCTTACTGGTGAATCAAGTAAAATTTGATGTGTAATCTCTTTGCATGTGAATATTTCATTGCAGATAATATCCATCATACATGAATAACTAGTCCCTACCAACATGGGAACAATATCCTTGGTTTTAAAAGAAAAAGTTTTCACCCTGATTCACCCCTCCCCTCTCTAGGTGCCTCGAGGTCCTACAACAGGTATCATCGGGTAAAGGTTAATTGGTGTTTGGTATATCACATACCATTATGGAACATACAACCAATGTTAGAGGAGTCTCTCTCTTTGATGGAAGTAATTTCCAGATCTGGAAGAACAGAATGAGATCTAATCTAAGATCTCTAGGAATGAAAGTTCTGTTTTCTATTGTGCAAGGAATACAAGTCACTAATCTAATAGGCCTGGATATGACTAACACAAATAGGAAAATTCTTGATCCAGATGCTAATGTAAAAACATGCACTCACTGTAGCTCTTTATAATCAGATCTATCTAAAGGTGATGATTTGGACCTCTGAAAAATCAATGTGGAATAAACATAAAAATATTTGTGAAGGAGATAGAAAAGTGAAGGAGGATAAAATACAAGTGTAGCAAAATAGTTTCAATGATTTGAAGAAGCATCAATATGAGAATGCATACTCCTTCTTCAATCGAATTACTGAAGTGGTTGGAGCAATTCGGGTACTTGGAGAAGAAATCAAAGACGTTGACATTGTCCTGAAAATACAGAGAAGACTTCCACCTCTGTATAATGCAATGGTGTCAGCCCTTGAGGAAGGAGATCTTTCGGAACTTTAACTGGATGATCTTCTGAGCAGCTTGGTTACATATGAAATGAGATTCAAACCAGAATATGCTACGACTTGTGTGAGAAAGGAAATGGAATTCAAGGCCATGGATAAACTAAAAATTTCAAAATATAGTATTGGTGAAGATGACGAATAAAAAGAAATTCTATATCTTATTGCAAAGAAGTTCCAGAATGGAAAATGGAAATTCAAAGGGAAGTTACCTCTTGCTTTCTTTCGCTATGGTAATATCGGGCACATTGCTTCATAGTGCATAAGAAATATCGATGATGATGCTAGAGATGTTGAAAACCTCGAGAATCCTTAAAAATGTTTTCTCAAGAAAGGAGACATTAAATCTATAATGAATGTTCTGAAGAAGAGTTTTTTCTGTGAAGAGGAAGATGATGATAATGAACTTCTATGAGGATGAAGAACAAGAGTTTAAAACTGGAATCAATGGTTCCATGATGGCCACTGTTAAAAAATCAGAAGATAATGGTGGAAAAAATCAGTTAAAAACTATTGTAAATACAATGTTGCAACTTAAGGATGATTTTTGGAATCTTAAGAAAAAATTCAATAGTTGCAATAAGTGGAAATCAATTGTAGTGGAATCAACCGAATATGTTGATCAGATTGAATCTGAAATTGAATGACTGGAAGAAGTTGTTGAAGTACAATCTAAAATCCTTGAAAGAAATGATGATTTAGTGGATATAATGTTGAGAATAGAAGAGCATGGAAAGGTCATCAATGACCTCATATCCAGACTAGAATAAAAGAACAAGGCTATTGAGGGTCTTGAGGAGGAAGTTGTTACGCTAGGGAGTAAACTTGAGACTGAATCAATTTCAAAAGAATCAAGGAAGAAAATACAATTTGAAGATTTTCATATGCAGAATTACTGGAAAGAGCCAAGTGTAGTTCATATGGGGTTGGAAAAATCTTGAGTGATTTGAGACCTGCTTGCATGGGATAGAGTGGAATTCGTTGGGAAGCTCAGGAATCAACTGCTGGAAGTAGAGATTGCCAAAATAAAGACAAGATAATATTTCGACATGTTGAAACATAACTTGAAGTGCTAAAAAAGAAATAATCAGTTCAATCTAAAAGGATAACTCAAAATTATCCTAAAACATTCAGAAATGACAGGCATTTCAACTATTCTACCAAGTAAGAAGGTGTGGGGATAAATTCATGTGAGAAGACATTTCCTCTCATGAAATGTCAGTTTTGTCGCTATTTGGGCCATACCATGTCGTATTGAGAAGAGGTAAGAAGGTATCTGAATGGAGATGGTATAGGAGCTCAACAGAGGAGAACAAATTCATATCCTAATTCTTATAGAAGAAATAATTTCTATGGATATTATTTTCGTTGTTCTATCATTGGTCATAAGGCTGTTTATTACAGGAAGAGAAGGGTCGTGGACTCCGCATATTAGAGTTCACGACAAGACAAACCTTGTCAAAAACATAGTGATTCTCTTTCAAACAGGTTTTCTCCTCTCAAATAAGACTTCTACTATGAAGAACTAATGTAAACGTATGAGATAATTGAAGGTCGTCAGTTCTCTATAGTCAATCCAATGTTTCATGGAAGGAAATGAAGAAAATTGAGAAATCAAACCTTGCAGAGGTGTCCCTCAAACCCACAAAAATCAACAGTACCTTGATTCTAGACAGTAGTTTTTCATCTAACATGATAGTTAATGCTGGCTTGTTAACAGATATCAAAAGGAAGGTTGATGGTACAATATGATTTGGTAATGATGGAGCTTGGAAAATCAGAGGCATTGGAAGTACTGAATTAGCTAATGGATAGCTAAAAAAGACTGAAGTCCTCTACGTAGATGACCCATGTCATAACCAACTCAGTGTGAGTCAACTCTGTGACTCGAGATTTATAGTTACTTTTAATTAGAAAGGTTGCACTATCAAGGGAATGTCGGGAAATTCACTTATGGAGGGATGCAGAACAGAAAGCAATTTGTATCAGATTGATAGTAAAGAATATTTTTGTTATATAACTATTGAAGATGAAAACTATTTGTGGCATCGAAGACTGGGACACATCAATCAGCAAGATATGGAGAAAATATAAAAATTGAGGATTGTCATGGAAATTCCCAATGTGAAGTGTGAGCGTGAAATGTCTTTTGATGCTTGTATTCATGGTAAGCTGGTCTCCAGCTCATATATTCCAAATAAGAAAAGGGCATCTCATCATCTTGATATAATTTACCCAGATGTACGCAGGCCGATAAATGTTTCTAGAACACATGGAGAGAGGTACTTTGTCCTTTTCATAGATGATTATAGCAGAATGGAACATGTGATGGTCATTCACAGGAAACGACAAGTCCCTCACTGCATGAAAACATATCTTAGAATCGCCGAGAATGATACTGGACAAACTATCAAAGTGTTGCGATCTGAAAATGGAGGGGAATACACGTCCATTGAATTTGAGAATTATATGGAGAAGCATGGGATACATCATGAGGTAGCTGCTGTGAGAACGCCACAACAAAACGGAGTCATTGACCGTAGGAATCAACAGGTGAACAACTTGGCAAGAACTATGTTGATTGAATGTCGTATTCCATGAAATTACTAGAAAGTGGCTATTCATGTTGTAGTGTATATTCAAAATCTAACAAGACTCTATATGGGTGAGACGAATACATCATATGAATTGTGGCATGGAAGAAATCCCTCTTTGAAATACATTCATGTTTTTGGAAGTAAATGATTCATCAGAAACCAAGAAGGAAATCAAGGGATGTATGGTGACAATGCAGATGAAGGTATTTTCCACAGATACTCAATGAATAGTAAAGCCTAAAAGTGCTTCAACAAGCGACTATGAAGGATTGTGGAAAGCCGTGATATTATGATAATTGACGAGAAGACCACAAATTCTTCAAGGAAACCTTATTCTGATGTGATAGAGAGTGAGTAAGAAAGTGAATGTGGGGAAAATAAAAATACAAAAATAGAGGATGTTGAACAAAACACTCAGTAGTCACATCATTATGTTGACTCAGAAGAAGAATCCAAAGAAAAAACTATGACTGGAGAGAATGAAACTGAACCTCGTAGGAAAAATCGAAGAGCGTAGATTGATCCATCTAACATAATTGGGGACAGAAACACACCCACTAAAACAAGGAGGATGAGGAATAACACGCCATTTTCATTTTTGTCAGTTGTGGAGCCGTCCTCATTTGATGAAGCTGCAAAGGATGAATCATGGGTGAAATCCATGAATGTAGAGTTAGATAAAATTGACAAGAATCATACCTGGGATCCTGTTAAGAGACCCAAAGGTCACAATTTGATTGGTACAGAATGGATCTTCAAGAACAAGTTTAATGAGAATGGAAGTGTTATTCGAAATAAGGCAATTTTGGTATGCAAATGATATTCGCAGATTGAAGGAGCTGATGTTGAAGAAACCGTTTCTCCAGTGTCTAGACTGGGGTCAATCATACTTTTCCATGACATGGCACTCCAAAGAGGATATAAATTATATCAAATGGATGTCAAGACAAAATTCTTGAATGGTGTTCTCAAAGATGAAGTCTACATTGAATAAGAAGTGGGTTTTCTTCATGGTACTGATGAAACTATGGTCTGAAAACTGAAGAAAGATCTATATGGTTTGAAGTATGCACCACGAGCATGGTATTCTTGGCTTGACTCATATCTCAATAAGATGGAATTCAAAAGTGGAGGAGTAGACCACAATCTATACATGTAGAATTATCTAAAAGATCAGTTCATGGTTCTTGTCTATGTTGATGACATTATTTTTGGTGGCAGCAAGAAGAAGTCAGTGGGTGAATTTTCCAATCACATGAAATCATAATTTGATATGTCTAAGATTGGAGAGCTCTCATATTTCGTAGGGCTATATGTGATTCAAAAGTAGGATAAAACTTTGATTTCACAAGAACATTATGCAAGATAACTGCTGAAGAAGTTCAATATGAAAAACTACAAACCAATCTCAACTCCGATTGTAGTTTGAACCAAACTTGGGAAGCATGAGGAGGGGTCATCTGTAGACCCCACTCTATACAAGAGGATAACTAGGAACCTATTTCAGCTGACCATGACCCAACTAGATATTGTCTTTGCAACCTGTCTAGCAGCTAGCTTTTAGAGTAATCGAAAGGAGGAACATATGACACCAGTAAAAAGAATCATGACGTATATTCAAGGTACTCACAATTGTAGATTATTCATTTCTTCAGGAAGAGATAGTAAATTATCAGCTTTTTCTGATGCTGACTGTGATGGTGATGTAGTGGATAGAAAGTCCACCAGTGGTGGATCATTCTACAAAGGGAATAAATGTGTTGGCTGGATGAGAAAGAAACAAAAAAGTACTTCTCTTAGTACTGCTGAAGCTGAGTATATATCTACTATAAAGGCATGCACTCACCTGCTATGTATGATGCAACAATTAACATATATTGGTGATGAGGTGGAACAACCAATGGTGATTTACTGTGATAAAATGAGTGGAATTGATCTTACGAAAAATCTTGTTCAGCATTCTCATACAAAACTTATTGAAATAAGGTAAGTCTTTATCAATGAAGAGGTCAATCAAGGTGTGATTAGAATGGATAATGTGGGAACATATGAGCATGTGGCTGATATCCTGACCAAGACACTAACAACGGCTGTGTTTGAGAAGCATCGATTGAACCTCAGTGTTCGACCACCTCCCAGTTCATAAAGAGGATATAAAATACCTCTGTCCCCATTTATGATAACTATTTTTATCTATTTATGGATGTGGTACAGGTTTGTGGGGGAGATAATATCCAGTGAAAGTATGGTTTGATATGAACAATGAAATAATTACCAGGATTTGGGTTTATTTTCGATGGGGTATAAAGAAATAAAGTCAGGCATGTTTAGGCATGTAATTCTTCTGTGACACGATGTGAATTTAGTGCCAGTGATAGGATGAGAAGGATGAGAAGAAATACCTTGTTCATTTAATACTTGGGTGTCATTGAGAATCCCAAAACATGGGAACCCAATTAAATATTTCTCTCTTATTTTCTACACCGAGCATTGCTCACGTACGATTAGAGTGTTGGATGAGTTGATTCTTGCATTTTTTATCTACATGTGGATGATGATCTATTGAATTTATTTTCTGATTTCCAAAAAACTCAAAGGGGAAGATTTTTGGAACCATGATCATCTTGGAATGATTTGGAGTTTGTTTTGTGTTTGTTGTAGATCCTTAGAGGAAGTTCAAAATGTGTTCTAGAAAAGTTCTCATAAAGGTCAATCAAATTACCGTTTTGAAGGTGGCACCATTTTCCAGTGTTTGCCAAATATTTGGGCCTTAAAATTTGACAAATGGAGAAATGTTTTTTTTGGAAAAGAGACTTGTGCACCATGTACTTGAAGGAGAGGAAACTAGTGCGCCAAATGTTTTCCAAGATCATAATGTGAAAAAATGGCAAAGGGATAAGGGCCACGTAGTTTTTGGTATGGTCGCACAGATGACTTGTGCGCCGAGAAAGGACATGCATGCCGATGCCTTGGAGGATGGGAAGTTGTGTGCCTGTTGTTCTTCAAGATCAGAGATTCAAAATATAGAAAAGGAATTAGGGTCACGCAAGTATTGGTGTGGTCGTGCAGGTGAGTTGCGTGACATAGGCTAGGGAGGTTGGAACTGCGCGCCTGGACTTGCGTGTCTTGAGGTCACTTGTGCACCTCCACTCAGGGGGTCCAGTTTTCCTATAAATAGAGGACCACCCCTCCCCATTTGGAACAGAGTTCAGACTTAGAGATTTTTCAGAGCTCCCATCGTGCAGGTGTTGAACTCATGCATGTTGTGGTGTGTCGCGCATGTTTTTTAGCTGGGGAAGGCATAGTCGCACATGTGGTTTGGTGACACTTGTGTTCCATTCTTGGAGTTGCACGACAGGTGAACTTTGGGCACCATAATCAGTTTGGATGGAAAAAATGAATGGTCATGCAAGTTTGGTATTGAAGAAGGTGGAGTCGCGCAAGTGTTGGAGGTGGACTTGTGTGCCAGTTATAACCTGTGCGCCATCCACGAAATTGTGTGCCAGGTATTTTTGAAGCTTGTCGATCATCTTGGAGCTTCACGGAAGCTGGAAGATCTCATGATACCTTCGGTGCAAAGGAAGATCAGTTTACAAGTGAGAGTTGGACATCAACAAAGAATCTACATACAACAGAGGATGCATTCATTTAGAAATTATGGGGAGACCTTCATGCCAATAAACTGAGTGGGACTTCACCAATGGGAGTGAGCCAGGGGGAGTCAACGGGAGTGACCCGAGGGACACAACCAGATATCCCTGAACACTTTTAAAGGATGTTTGCCTGGGATAGAGTGACTAATCCCTAACCTTTGTAATCCATAACTAGTGAAGAATAGTAAATTTTGGTAAGACCGACAATTTTCCAGCATATGATCCTTGGATGTAGCCCTTAGAGGTGAACGAAGTAAAATTTTCTATGTCATCTCTTTGCATGTGAATGTTTCATTGCAGATCATATCCATCATACAGGTTTAACTATTTCCTACCAACTTGGGAACATGATCCTTGGTTTTAAAAGAAAAATTTGTCACCCAGATTCACCCCTCCCCTCTCAGGGTTCCCCGGGGTCCTACAGCTCTATATTGCTACACGTGTCTTCTCTATATCATATGTCAAACTAACTTGGATAATTCTTGGTCATGAGATGAAATGTCCTTCCATAATATTCAAGATAGATTGGAACATTTCCAACAATGTGTGAATTGATTGTTATCTCTAATAGGTATACTTTACTATACCTAGTGGTGTGATTATTGTATTTCAATGAGAATGGGACCCATAGTCAACTAGAGTTGGACCTTATTATCCAGAGTTGGGGAATGTGAATGTCATTTTTTAGTATGAATCTTTTATTTGAAGTAGTGAAATAATATTTGGAATAGTTGAATTTGATGTATCCTTCTGCAAAATTGCAAATTGGAGTTCAGGATAATGGGGATAATGTATCCTTAGCCAGTGTGTAGTTGATGTATACTCTTATGGATATGATTCTATAAGATCATGATCGTGATGTCGAGTTCAATAGCATTATATATTCCCTTTATAGTGGTTAGATAGTTTCCCTTTGGTCGTTCTCTAATGAGGGTGTTCTATGATATTAGAACCACATTGTTATACCATTATCAGCAGTGAAGGATGTGATGGGATATTTCCACTACACTCAGTGGGATGTGAATCTTGGAACTGAAAATATATTCTATGACATGAGGTTGCAGTTTTGGTGATGATGAATGAGATGATACATTGCTGAGTTTGTCTCTTATGGTATACATGACACCAATTGATTGTCGAGCACTAGAAAACTATAGGATTTCTTTAACAAATTCTAGTATCTCCATGGAATTGGGATGAGATCTCTGTGGAAATTTTGGTTTGGTTTCCTCATACCCAGATAAAAAAGAATCAAATATGGAATTTCATCGACAGGTTGAATAACTCAGCTCAAATTATACCCATTTTTAATATGGAAAAGGTTGACGTGATGGAAAATATCTATATTAAAGAGAGTTTTCAATTGCTTGGAGTTTAATCTGTTATTGTATCTTATTGGGATCCTTGGTTCTATTATCACTTTTAGAGAGGCCTTCAGGGGTCACTAGGATCTCATGTTCATTTATGCATGTCCTTCCATCGACAGTTGGATGGCTAGACAGAAATAGATACATATATTCTTGAATATGTGTTCTGTTCCTTTGTTCTCGACTTCATTGGGGCTTCTGATGTTCAATTAGGGGTGGTTGAAATTTCTGAAAGAAATAGTTTCCAGTCTACTATAAGAATAGATCCTTTTCAAGCCTTATATGGATGACCTTATAAATATTCATTGTGTTGGTCATAGGTTGGTGAATGTTATTTTGTTGGACCAATATTGGAATTTAATATGATAGAAAATATCATGTTGATTCATCGGAGGATATTAGAAGAACAAAGTAGATATTGGTTTTAGGTAGATTGATGTCATAGACCTGTGATGTTTTTAATGACTGATCACAAGTTTATAAATGTTTCAGCCCACTTTGGTCATTGATGAAGTGGGAAAAAGGGAAGATTTAACCTCAATTTGTGGGAATGTTTGATATTGTTGAGAAGTTGGGGAAGGTTGCATACTATTTGGCACTTCTACCACAATAGACATCAATACATAAAATGATAAAATAATTATAGATGAGAATGTATCTATGTGATCCATCTCATGTTTTCAGTGGGTGTGATCTTCAGATCAACACTACATTATCATTGACTAATAGATAAGTCCAGATAGTGGATTATGAGGCCAAGGTACATTGTGGAAGGATGATTTCTCTGGTTCGTGTGCTTAGGAATCATGTTTTTTATTCTCATGAGACATGGTAGTGGGAGGCCATAATGAGAGAGAGGTTTCCTCATCGTTTTTCCATGGAAGATTCATCATAGTCATTTTGTGGGTAGAAATGTTTTTTGGGGGGGCAATGCAACATCCCTTTACCTTGATCAGATATGTTTTCCACATTTTCTATGTTCCCTTTAGTTTAAGAATCATATTTTTTGTTTTTTTGGGTTTACTGCAGTTTGAAGTATAGGAATGCATCTAGTTCCTGAAGGACACGCCTTGTACTTGGTGTTGGTTTCATGTCATGGACTGGTAGATCATGTCGTGAACTGGGAGATCATGTATATAGAAGGTACATATTGTGTACATGATTTACACATCATCTAATGGTGAAAATTTAGTTTTTCAACCAAACAAAAAATTCTTTTTCTAGTGTAACTTATCCAACATGGACACCACGTCGTGACCCTAGGGTACACATCCTGACCCGGCTTGCATCCAGCATTAAAACAAACGATCGACAATTCTTCTTGGTCATTTTCATTTTAGAACTCTTGTCTCCCGACCCTAAACTCTACCTACGAATTTTTCATAGGTTCCCTCCTCCTTTTGGGATCGAAACAGACCCAAGTCATTTCTTCTCCTATTGTGAGATTCCTAGGTAATGGTTCTCTCTTGTGTTCTCTCGTTCTTGAAGATCCTCTCCTTCTCGCCTCTTGTGAATTAAATATATCACTTTGGGATTGATGGATCATTGTCTTGTGTGGATGGATCATTCTTCTAGGGTGAGTTTTAATATATTCTTCACCTTAATTCTAATTGATGGGTGTCGTTGTGAGTGTCGTTCATCAGGATTGAGGTAGTGGTTCCATCCCAATTTTCCTATTTCATAACCATCTTATTTCTGGAGAAATTTCAATTTCTCAATTAAATTAAATGGATCAATACTGATTTCAATTATATTAATACAATGAATTCTAGGATTTTAATTTTATTCACGAAAATTAGGAAAACCACCAATTCAATTTAATTGGGGTGGTTTTAAGGAAATTGTCTAATTTAAATTATTAAATTTAAATTATGGATATTATGGAAATGTTTTCAATTAAAATGGTGAATTTAATTGTGTTTTTTTTTCAAATGTATGGAATTGGTTTTACATGAATTTCTAACTTTCAAATAGATTAAAATTATTTTATTGAATCCTAATGGTTTTATCTTGTAAAAAAATGGGTTTAAAAAAACCTATTTTGGATTTTAATAGAATGAAATAGGAATTTTAATTGAAAAATGGTATTGATTGTATTTTATGAAGCCATAAAATAGTTCTCCCATAATGTAAGAGAATATACAAGCCTTAGTTAGTTAGTGTGTTATTTCGATACACTATATGATGTTACAACATTCTAAAACATACAGTTAGCGGGCCACCACCTCAAAGGGTTTATGATGAGTCTCTATTTGCCTGTGTCATGGGGACTCGTGGATACACATTTTTCTGAGTTCACTTAGAGCGTGTGGAATCCAATATCAGGTTAATATGATCATAAATTTGGGTATATGACCATGTTGGTTTCTTCTTTTTTTTGTATTTGAGATATAATTCTATGCCAATGTTTATTTGATATGTTGAACATTCCTACTAAATTTTTATAAATTGTTTTATATAAATTCTTCACATAAGAAATTGTTTTAGGGGTATTCGATATCTTGTAATGTGAAGCATGTTATATGAATGTATTTCTCATCATTTTGAGAATATATAGCATGTTTTGTTTAAATATGGAATTAAAATTTGAAAAGTAGTTTATATTTAATATTGAAATCTTTTATTTAGATATCATATATTTTACATTTGTTCTAGAATATATGGTGGTATCCAAGTGGGCTTAGGTTCACACCCTAGTTTTTTTTCTTTGGGTGTTTTTAGACATTCTTATTCTAGGCTCAAGAAAATGTAAGGAATATCTTAGAGGTGGATCCAATTTTTGAGTTTTGGACTTGGTTAGTTGTGTCCATAAGGAACGTAGGGCTGTTTTATTAATTAGAACTTTGAGATGTATTATTTTGGATTTTATTTCTCATTGTATTCTGGTACCATTATTATCCACAATATATTATTATTGTTATGCATACTGTATTTTACCTTTCTCTCTCACATTCTTGTGGAAAAATCGTTCCCAGTTATATGTTGTATGATGATTGGTAACAGATATTGATACTCAACCATTTCCATCTTATTATAACGGAACCACAAAACAAAACCATTCATGTCCCTCTTTTTAACTAGACACAAATATGATGTTATATATTGTGGTCCATCTTTATTGATCCTTGATACATATCCCAATTCTAAATATTATAATAACTCATAAAATCATCCCACATAGAATTTGGAATCAAATATCTATCATGAATGTAGAACATATTGTTTTAATTTAATTACTATCCAAGAATTGGGTAACTCCCTATGTTTATTTTTCACATCACAGCTCCCTTTGAATATGTCTTTTGGCTCACCAATAAAAGCCTACATTCATCTAGAAGGTCTCTAAATCTAAAATGTAGAAATAATAACCTTCCATTTCATAAGATCGTTCAGTAGTTTAAATATTTCTATGATAATTTCATTCAATTATTTTTACCATTGAACCACCAGTTACATTGATGGCTAGAGGAAATTTGTGCAAGAAATATTAGGCAATGTCAAACATTGACCTCTACAACCTATATCCATAAGAAATAAAAGTATATAGTACTATAGGATGGGGATTTTTTTAGAATTGAACCACCTGAATGAGTACATGTGTACCCTCAGCTGCATGCTCCTTCATATCCTATGGTGATACTCGAATGCAATCAATATAGGTAGTTTTCTGATTTGTATTTATGAACCACCAATCAAGAATCCATGATGAGGAATTATTTTGAAATTTAGAGAATAAAAATTAAAAAAAATATAACAACTTACATATGAGTAAAATATATGAAATTATATGGTATATGGATGGGACTTCTATTGGAAGGATTATATTACGAGACACCCACACACAAAGTATAACCCCCATTGCTTCAACAAAGGATCAATCCTAGACCTCAATACATTCATGTTAATCACAAAAAAATATAAATTATCATAATATGTTTGATTATGGATAAATAATGATATCATATAAATATAAAAAATTTATAGAATAAATATATAGATCCAACTTCTAGAAAAAAATAAAATACATTAATTAGAGAATAACAATTCAGAAAAAAAATATATACGTGAAATGTGAGCCTATATTTAGATTGATTACGCATTAACACACCCTAATCAAATAAAATATAAAAAAAATCACATAACTAAAACATAAAGGTATATTATACATGATTTCATCACCCAAAATAGAAAAAAAAATAGAAAAAAATAACACCATTTTTTAACCCATATTAGTAATAAATTGTCTAAGTTGTTGTTCCAGAAGAACTCATTCTCTTATCCCCATATTTCAGAGATATTTGAGTTGTGGTGACGGTCTAAATATTTTTTTGAGAAACTATAACCTCTATAATAAATGTCATAAACAAGAACATAACAACATATATATAATTCAAATAACATTAAAAATTAATATAACATAAATATGATGTAATAAAAGATGTTATCTTATGTTATACAATATGAAACCAATGGGCTCGCAATGCGGCTGGTTAACAAGTATAATATGTAAACATGTAAAATAATAACTACAATAGAATTTTATGACTATCTAGAGTTGTTTTGGTATTATTTATATCTCCTAACATAAAGCTCAATAACAACTATCCATTGGTCCATTTTACATTTCGGTGTCTCTGATCATGATTTCTATATAAAAATTATGATTCTTATGCTGGGAGGAATATAAACCTATTATCCCACCCTAGTGAATTTTTAACACTATGGAACTAGAATATAGAGGTTTATATCATGATGGGATGTAAACTTCCCATACATGTATAAACCCATTTATATACAAAGTGATCAATTTAAAACAAGGCTTCCACGAAACCTAACCATACTTTGATCACTATAATACTGGAATAATATCATAAAATCTCATTCCATATAATATTTTACAATATATTATTCTATTACAACATTATATATATTACACATTCTTCCAATCAAAAAAAAAATCCACACTCATTTTTAATGGAACGTTACACCCATTAAAAGTGTCCATCATTTAATGAAACCCATTCTCATAATTTCTACAACAACGAAGCTATTGTCATACCCATATATGTTCCCTATAAACACATAATATTAACCTATATACACACATCCTATGTAATATTAGTTTCTCATCCCATGGGATAATCACATTCAATGATCTAGAACTAACCAACATGTATCATGGAAGTTGAATTTTTGTTTCCAAAGTTAAACCGTAAAATTTTGGAAAACAGATTTAATAAATTTATCGGTTGAGGTTTCATACTAATATAAATTATAGACACGATAATAATGATTTTATAACTTATAAATTAATTTTTATAATATATATTCACAATAAAAATATAAATATTTAAATAAAAGTAAAATAAAAAATTAAAATGTGCCTAACAATTACATAAAAAAGGACCCAACCATAGACCTCATGTGTTAGGAAATTTTTTATCCTAGCATAATGTGTCCATGATATTGAGATTATCATAAATATTTGGCCTCTTAGGTAATGAATACATCAATTAGAAAGATCAGGAAAAATATTATTTTCCTAACCATTGGACCCCTTGAATAGAACGATCGAAACAAACAGAAGTCACTCTAACCATGAGATACTTTGATCAATAATATTATACAAAACAAAAATTATAATCGATTTTTTTGGTATTTACAATGATATCCACATATTCAAATTCCTCAATATAAACACTCTAAAAGATGGCTTGCTAGAGAAATTAAGTAATAAGATATTACGAAATGATTCAAAACAACATTAAATAGTTAGAGTTGTAATTTATTCCTTCTGCTAAAACAAGAAACTTTTTATATGAGAACCCAGACGATCATATTCCACATTTCATAATGATCATTTTTAAAATATTAGTAAAATTTATTCATTACATGATAGGTTTAGAAAAATATATCTGTCAAATAATCATGATTTTTCACACCAATACAGTGCATGCATGAACTATATTATTTACTCAAAAACATTCATACAATTGTACGTATAATTTAATTTTTATCATGTGTTTAATAAAAATCATCTTGTCGACATGTCAGCCTCCAAACTATTTTTTCTATATGATATATTTGGTATAACATCAATTGGTTGAATTTTTTTAAACTTTATATGCTAGAATATATCAACTTATATTCAATGAACATGGTATTCATCAATATAATATAAAATTTACATTTAAAATAAGTATAATTAATGAAAATTCTATCATAGACAAGTGACCATTTTAATCTAGAAAAACAGTGAACATCTGTACAAAACGATCTTAGGAACCTTGTTCTTAAAATAGTTTATAAGTATAATATTATAAAAATTGTATTTTGATTTTAAAAAGTATTTTTTTATTAATTTTAAAAAGAATTATTTATACTCAACAATATCCTCCATTATAAGTATCACCATATAGATTTTATTAATGGAAAAAATCAAAATAAAATAATATTAAAACATACCCCCTTAGATATACAAATAAAAAATATATTTATTTCATTGTTTACCCATTATAATGAATGTTAAAAATTATCAAATTCACCACCATTGTTATTTTTTATATCTTATTTAGTATTTATAATGTGTTCTTTGAGTTTTTAGAAAATAATTTAAAATTTATATTGGAAATAATTTATATGCATGTAAAATATTATATGGTTCATCCAAAAATATTTAACATAACTAGTCATATTACCAAATGTTTTGTAAAAAAATCATCCAATGATATTTAGATAACAATAATTCAAATAGTTTATGTTTAACTATTTTAAAACCATTTTCATTTTCAAAAATAATTGTCCATTCTTTAATTGTTTTTAATTATTACTTCCCTATTCAAATGATCATTTTGATTCACCTATAAATATGAAACACATTACTTCAACTTCGCAACATGCTATTATGAGGAATCAATTTCATTTTCCCATATTGTAATTTCATTGTATTATTTCATGGCACGGGGTTTCAGATCATATTTATTCCTTTTTCCTTATGAAACATAAATTTTTATTCTATATATATATACAGATAAATTTTTAAGTCACTTGATTCCATTAACATGTTCATCAAGGAATTTTAAATAACATTAAATGTGATTCATCCCTATAAAAAAAATCGTTTCAACATTTTATACTAAACATTATTCTTTCCCTTGGAATTTTTTAATTTTGTTTTATGAATTATTATTTTATAATTTTTTAGATATTTTATGTTTCCAAAAAAATCTACATTACCCTAGATTCCCTTTCACAATACATAAATCTCATAAAAAATTGCATAATTCCATCATCCCTTTTGATGAATTATTTATATTATTTCATTTTAATGTGAATTCTCTTATTACTAGTTATTAGGGATGAATTTTAAGAATCAATCGAAACATAAAAATAAGGGCCCTATATTTCATGATTATCCTAGTACTTCTTGTTCAACAAATCATGATTGAGAAATTTCCCTCACAACATTCTCTTCATCTAATAATGTTATATCAAACAATTTTTCTTTGAATTGTTACTCATCATCATATGATATTTCATATTTATCTTAATTAAATAGATAAAAACCATTATTATAATACACTATGATTTTGTGAAATATATTTTTTTCACAAAATTTATTATTTTGGATATTTTACATTACATGACACACCTAATTTTGACGCAATGTGACATTATATTACAACATTATATTTTAAAATAATAGTTAAAACCATTCCATTGGAATGGAGGGTATTGATAACTCTAAAAAAATTTATAAATTATTTTATTTAAATGTGTATATAAAATGAATTATTTGGTGATCAATTTATAAGAAATAAAAATAAAATGTAATTGATAAAAATTGAATTAATATTTGGAATAATTATTTTTATTTATAAAAATGTTTTTTAAATAAATAAGATAAAAATAATCCAGTTTATTTAATTATTTCAATGATACTTAATATTTTATTTCCAATAATAAAATTGATCTTTAATATTATGTGTTTTTAGATTATAGATAATAATAAATCCAATATTATTCTTGGAGCCCATATTTTTTATAAATTATAGTTTTTCTAAATTTTTTAAAATTTATTTTAACAATAAATTTTGGGATATTTTAAAAATAAATTTGAAATATTTTATTTTATTTTTGAAATTATCTTGTCAAAATTATATTTTGGTTACTTTTTTACAAAACAATTTCTAAAAATATCTATTATTTAAATGATTTGTTAAAAATACTAAATTTCTATTGAAACCTTGAATTTTTAGATTAAATTTTATTAATTTTGGTTAAATAATATATATATATATTAATCAAATTTTGGTAATTAAAATCATTTTAATATGGATATTGATATTAAAATCGTGAAAACATTTTTTCATTTTTTCATTGATTCCACTATTTCTTGTCGTGTTTTTAGGAATAATTTTAAATTAAAATTTCACTATTATATAAATGGAATTTTGAAAAATATATTCCATACTAGGACGAAAAAAGATTATATTATATAATAAGGTAAAAATATTTTTTGACAACAATGATCAATTACAACTGGTAGACTTATTTTCCACGATTAATGTAAAAAATGTTTTTATTGTGGCGTTAAACTAAAAAGATGATTTTAAAATTTATACAAAAAGATGTGTATAATTTATTTTATGGAAATATATAGAAAATATAAATTTTAGTTATAGGGAATAAATTTTTTTTAACCGCAATTCTTTTTCAAAATGTGTATACAACATTTTATTTTTAAAAATGACAACTTTTTCACCCACCTTAGTTATAAATGAAAACCCACAACCTCTCATCTTCACACCAAAATACTATTTTGGATATGAAAATACCTTCAAAAATATCATTATAACTTACAGAATCAAAAAATTTAGGAGTTTTATTTTCATAAATAATACCTTGGATGTATTTTTGTGAAAACATATGGTGGTTACCAAAGAAAGAGGTATCATTTTTCATCGAGTGATTTTTATTTTAATTCATCTTCCATATCCTTATATTTTTTCTAAACCATCATGATATTATAAAATAATTTTTATGAATTTACTAAGGTTATTTAATTTTTTTAATTATTCAAAACCTTCACCAAATTAATCAAATAGTACAAGAAATTGTCATTTATATATACGGAGGACTACCGCCTCATGAACGAAAATCATCCATTTTTCCATTACCACCTCTCACAATGTGGTATGATGATTGTGGTTAATTATATGTATATGTAATTTATAAAATTAATAGAGATATATATTAGCTATAAAATATTTACCATTTTAAAATATATTCTATATGTGATACAATAACATCCTTTGTGTTTACAGTGGACTACCACCTGGCAAGAACAATGAAATAAGTTTTTCAAAAATGTTTTATATTGTAGATAATAAGGATAATATTAATGAATATATTTGAAAAAATGAATAATTATCATATTAATTAGTATTTTATCATTGTGAAACATTAACATATTATTTTCTTACTATCCTTTTACCTCATTGAAAAATTATGATGTTGTTCATGTTTGTGTGAAGTATCGCATTTACAAATCACTACAAATATCTTTTATAGACCAAACCACTTATATTGTTAGTACAAATTTATATAATGGTATAATATTTTATTTATGATATTATTATAAATTTTAATGATAAAATATCAATTTACAGTTTACCATAATAATCACTAAAAATGGAAATGATACACATCTATACGTACAACTTGATTTATCCACGGGCGTAACATACATAATTTCACAAAACCATCCTTCATAATTATTTATAAAATTATATTTGATGTATATTTTTTATTATTATTTCATGAATATTATTCTATATATTATTTATCAATGATTAATAAAAATATCAAATTAAAATATATATGAAAAATAAAGATTATTTCCAGAAACATGATTTTAAAATGAAATTGGGCATACATGTGTAATAAGTTTTAATAAGTTAATATTTAATGGTATTATATATGTATGGTTATATAATATATTTATAATAAATTATATTTATTATTAATTATGTTCCAATATATATGATGAAATTTGAGACATAATGTAGGGGATTTGTAGTCTCTATTTTATTTATGGGAGAATAATAAGAATTCACGATGTCTATCGTTTTTATGTGTTATATTCTTATTAATCGAAATGTTGTATTTCTAATATCATCATATCAATGATATTTATATATTCCTATAAAATAAATTTACTAGGTAACAAAATTAAAAATATTACTAATGTTGAAAGTGAATTTTGTCTCACTTTTATATTCTCTTGGAAAAATTAAATATTCACCATTTATTCTTCTTATATTGTGTATATAATTCCCAAAAATTTATTTTAGGAATATTAACAATAAATTTTTGGTATTTAAAAAATCCATTTCATAACATATCATAATTGGGGTTTAAGGTTCCAATTTTATCGAAGGTGTATGGAATTTTTGTCTCGATATTTTTTCTTTGGGATAGAAAGCACCTATCTTCTTTTAGAAGGGGTATATACCAACCATTCGACAAATAATTTCATAAATAACATTATTTTATTGATATTTAATATTTAATTTAATGTCATTATTTCATGGGGTCATGATTGAATTTTTAAAATGTGGTATCATTTTTACATTAATAACACATCATTTATCATCATTGTTTATGATGATGCACTCAATGATGAAATCTTTTGAACAATATATCATTGATCTCAAGAAATTATTTCACCTATATTTATGTCATTACAAATACATTTTTTCCTTTATTTTACTCTTCTATCATTCTTAAGAGTAAAAAATGAATGTTTTTACAAAATATATTCATTAATTATATCTTCGGTCGATATACAATTTTTATATTACACCAATTTTTTTAAAATGGTAGTAAAAATATTTTTACATTTTTTAAATGGATTACTAAAGAAAATTTTAACCATATTTTTTTATTTTTTAATATAATGATCATATCATTTAAAAAACTACCTTTCAATTATTACTGAAAATATGAAAAAAATTTAAATGTGTATGGGGTAAACAAAATTTTCCTCCATGATGAACATTATCTTATTTTGAGAGTACATTTAGTTTTGAATCTATATTTTTAAAGAAATATATTTTTTAAAAAGTTATATATTTTGGGATAAAAAATTCAAATGTGAAAAGATATTTTCCTCAAAAAATGTTTTAAATTATTTTTTAATTATTCCTTAATTATATGTTTTAAATATGATTTTCAATGAAATTTATTTTAAATTTTTGTATGATTTTTTAGTGCTAAAAATTGGTTTCTAAATAAATGTTATAATTCATAAACAATATACCATGTTATTTATCATTCAAAACTATTCTCTATATCATATGCCATCATTTTATTAAACATATGATTTTTTTGGACATAAACAATAGATTACATTATTATTATTTATCTAAATAGTATATTCATACAAAATGTTTATTAAACCCATTTTTTTCAACAGGTTAAACAATGATAAAATTTTTATCTTACAAGATTCATTATCCATGGGTTATGCTATTAGTAAATGATTAAAGATTATGTAACATGTATTATTTCTACTGGTTACGATATGATTAAATGCTTAAAATACCAAGTTTATTTCATTGGTTATCATATAATGAATGTATTATGATCAATTTATAAAAATATTGGTGAATTTAGTTATGTTATATTTTGATGCTACATATACCTCCAATTAATTTGGTAATGATTTATATCTCATGATTTATAGAGGAATGAAATTTGGAGTGTAACTGGTTTAGTGTGGGACATTGTCCACTATCATAGTCTTGGGGCAGAAACATTACTAATATGAAAATTTGTTATGTGAACACATTCCACTAATATGGACGTTGTACATATCCATTAATAATATGGAAATGATTTTCTATTCATATTTGTAAGTGAAAAATCTATTTATTATTATAATTTAATTTTCTCTTGGATCATTTTCTTTGATTTCCTAATGATTTATTTATTATACACTGGAACTATTAATTCAATGACAAAAAATTATGATCTTTTATTTTAATAGTATGGTTTTCAAATATTATTATCATTTTAATATTCTAGTATATTAATTTTATGCTTATATAACTCCTTTTTCCCTTACTGAGCATCTGAGGTCACAATTTCTTATGTTTCTATTCCCTTGGATATGAGGAAATGTTGTATGCAGGGGATGTATGTAAAGATTACTCAATGGGAAGAAAATTATGGTAGATGATTAGGAAATCTAACCAAATTAGATTATTTTATACCGATTATTAATATAAGCTAAACTATTGTGGTCCTCAAGAAGGTGTTTTTATAATGTGTTGAATATTAATAAAAAATAATGTAATTCTTATGTATGAACATATGGGGTCACTATTGTTAATATAGTAGGATGTTTTAGATATCCATTAGAATCTAGTATGGGAAAAATTATTGATATACCTAGTTATATTTATAGGTATTTTTCTAGGGATGTATCAATGGGTAAGTCTAAGGATGAGGCAATGCATAGAAAAGTGTCCTTCAATTTTTGGTAAAGGAGAGAGATAGTTTGTTCCATGAAATTACATAAACATATGGAATCTACAAGTGGATGCAAGTCTAGAATTGAAGTTCCTACGGGTAATAAATATAAAAAGGAACATTTATATAGAAACTATCATCATCTAGGGTACAAAAATGTGCTTTGATACATACCTCATATTACACTTCCAATGGATATGCTTTGGAAATGTAAAAACTTTTTTTAAACCATCAAGAATGATTTAAATTGTTATTGATCTTGGATGACATTAAATATGTGGTTTCATTGATTTAAAATATTTATTCATTATTTTGACCACATATAAATGATTTTTTAAACAAAGTGGTCATCCATTTTGAATTTCATTTCTCACACAATGATTTGTGGATATTGTTAGTGGTGGTAACTTGAAGGAATTGGGTTAATCATGAAAATGATCGAAAATTTGATGATGAGTATTCAAATGGTATGATAACTAGGGTGAATTGTATTTTTATTATTCTGAATATATTATCCTTTAATATTATTAACAATTGACACTTGATGAACACTTTGAATAACCGTAAAATATAATTATATAATTCTATATAAGAGTTCAAGTATTGGATACAATATATAAAGAAATATCTATATTCCTATATGTTGATATTGTTTTATGAAGCACACAAGGGAATGTCATAAGTGGACAGCAAGATTATTTTTTTAGAAAATAATTTACCAATATATGTAACTACGAATGAAAAATGAAATTTTTGGTTAACAAAATATATGTATATAATGGTACCCTTAAGGTATCATTTTCAGTTGATTATTAAAATGTAAAAAGTTAGGGAATTCCAAAAGATTATGTCCAAGTGGGAATGTTTGTGAATATTATTTGAATGTTTATTGCATTAATATTTTAACATTATATGATGGATATACTAAAAAATACCTATGAATGGAAAGGTATATTAATGAGTAATATGAAGAATCTAGTTTAATGGGTTAAGGATGATGTCAAATAACTAATGTGTCTATGTGTGGAAATTAATGAATTGTATTATTTCAATCATAATTTAAATAATTATTTTTTTAGATGATTTGAATTAGTGATTTTAAATAATATAATAATTGTTACTAGTGGCCATGATAATTTATTTAATGGTATGATGATGCTTTAATAAAAACCCATTATTAAGGAAAGATGACCCTAAATATATCAATTATGTTGAACCAACTTTTTTTAGTTAGGATAAATATAATGTAACAACCTGATATTTTATGATAAGTATTCTTTTTAATTTATTGGATGTCATGTGTTTTATGTACAACAAGATTATTTTGTGATATACGCCACACTGTATTAGCTTGAAGTATACACAACATTATTCTTAGATTGTGTTACACACAATTTCAAGTTTGTTTTATAATAGTCATTCTATGCAACATTGAGTGTATATATATATATATATATATATATATTCAATGTATAAATACAATATGGTTGGATTCTGTTATATGAAAAAAAAGGATTCTTGCACAACACGCAACCCTGACCTGTCTTGCATTACACACAATCACGACCTTCCTCGATAGCGTGTGTTGTACGCAATACTAGGTTTCACGAAACAATGATATATTATTATGTACTAGCAGTTATGAATATTATTAACTAAATTTTTTATTTTATAACATTATTATTCATCTTACACATTTTCTAGAACACGGTAAGGGAACAAAATAAAATTTTTGGGTAAAATAAGTATTTTTTAAAAAATGCATTTTTGCCGCCTTTTGATGGCGCACCCACATTAAATATAATTTTTGACATTTTTATAAGTTCAATTTGACAAAATATAATTCTTCTTTTGAATCATGATATAAAAATTTTACCTTGGATAAAATTTTCATATTATTCTGATAACTTTCATATTTTAATGAATAATAAAAACCGGCTATATTTTAATTAAAAGAAACTTCTTTCATCTTAATAACTTATGTGATTAAATTATAATATTGAATGATTTAAAAGTATAAATATAATATATTTTTACCATTTAATATAATGTATGTCATTATCCTTGATTTTACATTGAATTCGTATGATAAATAAATTCAATCTTTGGCAATGTTTTAAACAAAAACTCGTTTTCTTTCGACAATGGGATTAATTTTAATTTAATTTCTGCAACTTCTGTGTATTGAATTTTGAAAAATTTATTCAATATTTGGAATCAGTGGGTCCAAATTATATTAATAGACTACTTTTTATTTTTGGGCTTTATTAATAGTAACAATGGTAAATTTTATTTACCATAGTAAAAGGTAAATTGGGTAATTAATGGTAAATATAATATTATACAATTATCCTAATACTTGTATTAATACAATTGGATTATTATAATTTGTCCTAAGTCATATTTGGGTCGAAATGGAATCCATTAGAACCCACTTGGAGGTGATTAATACCTTTAGTTTATGTTATTTAAAGGAAAGTGAAATATGTCTCACTCAACTTTAATAATTAAAGTATTTTTAATATATATTTATACAAAATATAAATTTGGTTATAAAAACTCATTTAAAGATAAAATGTTTTTATTTGTCATGGTAATTTATTTGTAATTTTTAAGATTTGTTTAATTACCTTATTATCTTAAACATTAATGATGCAAAAATTATTTATTTAGTGAAAAATCAATAATATTGTTTTTATTGAAATAGTAATACATATCAAAAGGCCCAAAATCTGCAAAAAACTCATTATTAGTGTATATATAAACCCTAATCATCTTCCGTCCTAATTTCTGACCATTTTGATCTTTATTAAGTCGATTATGACACTTAAATTATTTTATTTTAAATGATGCCAAAGTTGTCACCTTCATAATTTAATAAATATAACAATTTAAATATTGTTATTTTAAGATGATAAATTCGAGTAAAAGTATTATTGTGAAAGGTAATAGATTTATATTCATCATAGGATTTTATTTTTAATTTTTATGCAAAAAATAAATATACTAAATAATTATTCAAAAATGATGTAGTTATTATTTTATTAAGAGATAAACCAAATAAATGGTTTTGAAAAATAATAAAATAAATATTATATGAACAATTTAATGTGCTCTACTAATTTTCTAGATACATATTACCTTTTATTAATGTATTAATTCTTTTAGTTAGAACATATCTTCTGTATATATTTTATTTAAAATAAAATAAATGAATAGTGTCAAAATTGACACTATTGTTATTTTATAAAAATAACATATTATAAAATTGTTAAAATATCACAAAAATATTTACAAATTATAAATTTAAATATATATGGTCTAAAATGTTATAAAGTATCCAATTATGAACAATTCAAAACAAATAAGTAATTATTTGTTATAATTTAAAATTTAGAATCTTATTACCAAAAATAAAATTAAATTGATTAAATATGGATAAATCTAATTGATAATGTTTAAAATAAAATCCTAACATGTCGAAACTTTATTGGTTGATGAGATTAAAAACTTATATCATCTAATATTTGTATATGAGTCATTTTGGAAGTTTTTAAGTGGGGTTGGGATTTAATATGAACTAATATTTCTTATATTTCTAAAGGTGCCCCTCTCCTCCCTTATAAAAGGGAACCTCCTCCTCACACAAATTTGAGCCTTCATGCTCGGCCATCCCCTTCCCATTTCACTTCCCCACTTCACTAGAAACATACTAGAGCTTCTGGTCTTCTTCAAAGACCAATTTTAGTGCCCTAAGAGGAGGTCTCAAAGAGGCGTTTCAAAGTAGAGGTAATATCTGTTACCGATTCTTTCACCTTTATTTCTTCTTCTATTTCTTCTTATTTAGTTGTTTCATGATGAAGTAATAACATCAGTATCACTCATATACTGATATGTTATTATAATTATGAAACAACCCTATTTCACAATCTATCCATCCTACGGAAAACGAAATCACCGCGCGTGCGTACGTACGGAATACCGTCTCCACGCCGTGGTGTAATATATTTTCCACCACCACCATACTTGGATGGGTATAATGGTGTAAATAATGACTATATATGATTATTATAAAGTGATATTGATTCTGAAATAGTCTACATACACTTTAATACAATTCCATGGGAACGATGTCATCACTCATGCGTACGTACAGATTACCGTCTCCACAACGTGATGAGATTCATTTTCCATGTTAAAAATTCAAAAAATATTGTAAAGTATATATAATAAGTAATAATTAAATATATGACATAATAATGATACTGGATTTATGTACATATATATGTATTTCATATACTTAATTCAATTCAATTCAATAAGGAAACGAAAACATCGTCCATGTGTACGTACGACCTGCCGTCTCCATGAACGGCATATTTCTTTCCATTTATAGATCTATTATATATATGTATATTATCAATATATATTATATATAAATCATGTTTGACATTATGGATGTAATTAATCATGATCTAAGTATTCATATGAATAGTTATAAGTTAAAACACGAACGAAAAATGAAACGATTTTACCCAAAACGCTACATTAACATGAATTTACAAAAGAATGGGTAATATAAAGTCATAAGTGAACCATATATGACATAATAACAGTGAATATGATTCTGTAATAAGTAAATGGCATTATTTAAATCATTATACAGGATTTTTGGATACGTACGAAGCATATTGGACCTAATGTAAGGTATAATTTTTCAAATCTCATTTTTATCTGATATTGCTTATTCGTAAGTATATACTAGGGTTATTGAAATCATCCATGTCCATGATTTATAAAAGTGTTTTCATTTATGTTTCTAGTCCTTTTAAACCATTTTTGGCTTTTTTTACTTTTACTACATGGTATGTAAGGAATATTTCTTTTGTTTACGTTAGGAGGTACATTTTTGACTTTTCCGGCAAAAGTACGAGAAAAATGTTTTTTTTAACTTATACGACATGAAATGATTTTTACGATTTTATAAATCCTTATTTTCATGATGCTTCATCCAAAATATTTCATGACTATTTTCAACAAAATATCCATATTTTAAAATTGCATGATGTTTTGTAAAAAGAAATTGATTTTGAAGAAGAATGGATATTTTCCTCAAGAATTCATTTCAAGTGTTTTATCAAAACCATTTTTCATCTATGATGACATTATTTCATATGTTTCAAGTATAATTTCTCTATGATTTACATGGTTTCACTTTTCTTATTATTAAATGATATCCATTTCATTTATATGGATTATGTGATGATGGGATGATGTTTATGAAACCCATTTTATTTATTGGGTTATTATGAATGATGTATGTTTATTTTTTGTCACAAGTAAGAATGATTTCATTATGAGATCGGTAGGACATATATCTCCCTCCAATGCATTGGGTAAATAATTATATCTCATGAGATAGACATGGCTGGAATGGCAGGTTAAACCGGTTCAGTAATACATGACTGGAACAAGGAGTGAACTCGATTCAGAAAGGGCTTTGTCCACTAAGATGGTCTTGGAAGCAATGCCTTGGCTACTATGGAAATAATATCACGTGATTAATGTTTTTCCACAATTACAAGTTTTATTTACAAGCTGTTTTATCATGATTGATTTTCTATTTTGATCTATGCCTTCTGTACTTCCATGTTGTATGTCATTGCACATGATTTCTAGGTTTAAACATTATGTACATGTTTTTATGTTCAAATGTATATGGTTTGTTTTATTTTCTCTGTAACACCCCAAGCTTCTACGGTACGCTTCTCTTTGAATAATGTGATAGCGTGTGTTGTACGCAACACCGAGTTCTAACACACCATAACTAATCAAACTAGCCGTTATGAATAGTAATACCTAATTTTTGAAATCATATATATTTTATATTTCAAAATGGACTTCATTTTTGGATTCGGAATATTGAAATAAGCCTAGGGTGAAATTTTGGTACTTTTCGGATAACTTTAATTTTTTGATGAATAGTGAAAATTACTAAATTTTAATTAAAAACAACTTTTTTAATCAAAATAATTAATAGTGATAAATTGTGAATTTGAGTGGTTTTAAAGTATATTTAGAATATATTTTTACCATTTAATATAATGTTGGTCATTGGACATAATTTTAAAATTAAACCGAACATAAACAAGTGTCAATCTTTTGATAGTTATTACCTCTTAAAAACACGCTTTTTGTTTTGACAGCGGGAATTAATTTTAAATTAATTTCTGCCACTTCTGTGTTTTGAATTTAGAAAAATGGATTTCATATTTGGAATCAGGATGTCCAAATTGTGTAAATAGGTAACTTTTATTTTTAGACATTTTGAATAATTACTGTGGTAAATATTTTATTTACCATGGTTAAGGGTAAATCCGGTAAATAAGGGTTAAAAAATAATATTATAATAATACAAAATTACCCTAAAACGTGTCCCAACCTTATTGGTGGACACATACCCGACCATGAGCATCCTTGGGTCAATTTTGGGACCCCTTGGAGCCACTTGTATGTGGTAGGGACACTTTATATTAATAAAGTGAAAATAAAAAAAAAATGGCATAAGCATACATCGTTTAGAAGAAAAATTTTTACATAGGGTTATACATGTTGGATTTTAGATTATAAATATTAATTAGAAAGATAAAAAGATTTCCTACATAATGATATTTTATTTATAATTTTTAGACATAAAATAATTTAAATTATTAATGACACAATAATGATCCAATGTTTACCTCATTAATAAATCGTTTAAATAAATAAGATTATAATGATTAAAATATTATCTAAAACCTGTCCAATTCTTATTGGTTGATGTTATTTATAATATTAGTCATCTTAACTTCGACCTCAATGATTTTTGGACCATTATAAACCGAATATAATTATATTATAAAGTAATACTTTCACTCTTTCCTAAAGAGCCCCTCTTCTCCCTTATAAAAGGAGACCACTTCTACTCATTCCTCACACCTCTCAAGCCACTTTGCTCGTCCAAACTCTGCCCAAATAAGCTCCCCACATCCCGCTCCTCCTCCTTGAAGCTTCCCCTTAGGCAGAAATCATTTCAAGAAGTCCTTTGGTTCCAACCAAAGTGAGTTACCTAAATTAAAGGTAACGATTTCTCTTAAATTATTTTCCTTTATTTTGCTTCTCCAACCCCCAAAATCTTTTTATTTCCTTTCTTTTGTAACAAAACCAGTATCCTCAATATACTAGGATTTTGTTATAAGAAGGATTCAAACTACAAATACACACAACTCCATCTAATGGATGATGAACATAATGTTTCTGTGGATGGCAAACTAACGTCTCACGAAACGATGATTGTTCTAATACATCTTACCACCTCTCATGGTGGCCATTATGATGGAACTGTAATTAAATATGTTATTAATGATATATATTTTATATATAAGCTTCTGTAATTCCATTTTATTTCATACCATTATTCGTTTCATGTTGTATATACATACGATAATTTCATTTGAGGAAGTGCGGACTACCGCCCCCTTAAAATGATATGACTCGTTCATACCACACATGGAACGTATAAAGGATGGTGTTAATGAACATAAGTAACATATATAAAATATTATATTATACTGGAATATTAATATACCTATGTATCATTTGGATTCAATTCTTTTAAAATAAAAATTAAATGGAAGTAGCGTTCGTGCGTACGTACGGACTACCGTCTCCACGAACGCGGTGAGATCCATCCTCCATCATATCCATTCAAGTCTTATTCTCTTTTTAGGGTTAAAAATAATGTTAATATAATTATGATTATGAATAAGATTTAATCTATCCATTACAAACATGTCTTACGTAACCAAACATTTAAGAAGAACGAATCGATTATCACCTGAAACGACGATAATACTAAGATATTATTAATAAAGCAATGTTAAAAGATCATATATGATATCATATTAATGTATATGATTCTTGTATAATTTAATAACAATTATTTCACCATTATACAGGAGGTTAACCGACCCCAACAAAGGAAAAGTACAAGTTAATGGTTATTTCACAATCTCTTCATTATCCGAGGTTGTTTATACGTAATAATCTACTGGGATATCTTTATCATCCACATCCATGTTTCTTAAAAATGTATTTCAAAACATTTTTACTATTTACAAGAATATGGGTTAAAGTCATTTATACACTTGTTTTACTTTTTATAAGAGGTTTATAAAGGAATCTTTCCGTCGTTTTCAAAACAAGGTCCTTTTTAACCTTTTCGACAGAATTGAGGTAAGAATGTTTTTTTTAACTTATACGGCGGGTGCGGTTATTTTACGCCGTTATAAAATCTTCAAAGCTTCCCTTACAAGCTTATAAGAATATTTTCAAAGAAAATGTTTTATTTTATATGGATCTTAAATGATTTCAAAATAAAAGGAGATATTTCTTTAAAAAGAATTTTGATTTCATCTATGTCAACATCCTTTGATGGATTTTAAGATTATTTGAAGCTGATTTATTATGATACAAAACATCTATATTGTATTGAAGGTTTTGTGATATGTTTGACTGTGGATGTGCTATTTTTATACCATTCATAGTTTATGGTGAAATTATTGATATTTCGTATGCTATTTTAATACGAATGTTTATGTTATGTTTAAACCTTTTCATATGGGAATGCATTGGACTTAATATGTGACGGGTGGAGCCCGCTATAGCTCCTCGATGCATCGGTAGGTCTCATGAGACAAACTAGTGTCTTGGCACAAGGCCTTGACAAAATCCTATTTGTAGTCTTGGCACGAGGCCTTGGCTATGTGGTTATGATAGTCTGGCATTATGCATTCCAACATTATGAAACTGGTTATTGATTTTTGCATGTGATTATTCGATTAGTAGAATATCCATGTGAATAAGTAAATGGCATTATTTCATTTTATTTATGCCATACCATGTTGAACATTCATATTTAAAAGGCTTTTGTTTTAGTTATACATTGCCTTAAATGTTTATTTTTATTTATGAAATTTTCCGCTATATTGTTATCCTTACTGGGCATTTGAGCTCACCCATTTTCTATGTTTTATTTTTCCCAGGATGTGAAGAAGTAAGTTATGAATGACCTGCAGGGATTTTATGAGGGGTTAATAGTGTGGATTGTGGAAACATTATGTTTTTGTAGTAGTTTTTCATTTTATGATGTAATGTAAAACTTATGAATATATCTAGTGTTTCCAAGGCTACTAAACCAACCGGTCTTTAGAGATTTGATCTTTCTTGTGATCATGCCAATGTTATGTAATAATGCACCGACTCTGGGTAACTGGGGTCGGGGCGTTACAGTTGGTATCAGAGGAAGTTTAGTACAAACCTTGGAATCTAGATTTAGATAAACTCTGATTAGAGCACGTAGACCTAAGATGATCTTTGAGGATTAGTATAGAAGAACTTCCTAGAATTTTGGTATTGTAGAGATTTTGTTAGTTTTCCAAGCAATAAATCCCTGTCTGGATACGAGCAGGTAGAGGCGGCTCTGGCACAGATGTACCTAGGGGTAAAACCAGAAAACACCGCTTTGAGCTAGACTCGAACGGGAACTGGTGCACGACAACGGGCCTTGCTGCACTCTTGGTTACGACAATCCCGGGGGATATGCTTAGGATAACTCTCATTTTCTTTACAAATCATTTTGAAGGGATTATGAGTATATACTTCCTCAAAGAAAACATTCTTATGATTATGGATTATATCCATAAATATTTCAATTTATGTTAAGTGTTTTATATGTATGAGATTATGTATTTTGATTCATAAACTGATCTAGTTTATGCCATTGTTTAGAAATGGCGCCTAGTGGAAGAAATGGAAACCGTATCAATGCACGCACTCCATGTAGGGATTGCCCTCCTGCTCAAGATAATTATAGTGGGGCTGGTGATGCAACTGGTGCTGATCAGCTAATCACCATACTGGGACAACTTACTCAGGTTATGAATAATAACCTTACCCGTATGGAGCACCCTGATCCGCAGCGTGGAGTATCAATGTTAGATCGATTCATGAGGCAACAACCACCAACTTTCAATGGGAATACAAATCCCTTAGTAGCTGAGCAATGGATATTTTCCCTAGAGAAAATATTTCAGGCTTTGGGGAGCAGTGAAAGGGAAAAAGTTATCATGGCAGTTTACCGCCTCACTGGAGATGCTGATCAATGGTGGTCATTGATTCAAAATACGAAGGAAGATGATGAAGTATCAAATATGGAATGGAGGGAGTTCAAAGAGCTGTTTTTAGAAAAATACTTCCCTCGCGACCATCGAGCAGATATGGAAAGGCAATTTCTGAGTCTGAGACAAAAGGAGGATGAGAATGTCACAAAGTATGAGGCTAACTTTACAAGGTTAGCAAGGTACGCTGGTGATTATATTCGTAACCCAAGAAGTAAGATTGATCGTTTCTTTGATGGGTTAAAACCATTTCTCCATCGAGCGTTAGTCTCACAATCCTTTTCATCGTACGAAGACATTGTCTCATGTGCTATCATGACCGAAAAGGAATTCTCTAAGTATTATGACTTTAAAGAAAAGAAAGAGAAGAAGAGACCTGCTGATCAATCTGGGAATGGAAATAAGGGGAAGAAGGGAAAGGTTGAATATCCATCTTGTGGTAAATGCGGGAAGAAACATCCTGGTACTTGCTTGAAGGGAATGGGAGTCTGTTACAAGTGTGGTGAAAAAGGCCACCAAGCTCATGATTGCAAGGGGAAGAAGGAAGCTACCAACGTTCAGTGCTACAATTGCAGGGAGATGGGGCATTATGCAAATGCATGTCCTAAGCATCAGGAGAACTTACCTCAGAAAATGCCAAGGGATCAAGGCCAGGCTTATGCTATCACTACTGCTGAGGTAGAAGCTATGAAAGACGTGGTGGCAGGTAATTTAATGGTTTCCTCAAGTTTAGAAAATGCATTATTTGATTCTGGATCATCGCATTGTTTCATATCTTCCCAGTTTGCTAAGAAAATTAGATATTTCCAATTTGATTTAATAAGGGAGTTGTCAGTTACAACTTCTAAGGGAAGTATCGTTGCAACAAAGTTTTGTGAATCAGTCCCCATTAGAGCACATAAATTTTCTTTATCTGCTGATCTCATCGTCATACCTATGATTGAGTTTGATATAATCCTCGGTATGGACTGGCTTTCGGACTATGATGCGATGATTTATTGTAAGAAGAAAGAGGTTACGATTCATGATGATAATGATAAGGAACACCTTATTTTTAGAGCAGAATCGTCACCACCTAATTCTTATTTAGATCCACCCCCAGTAGCTCAACATAATTCAATTATTGGGGAGGAAGAGAATGAAATAACTGTCGGTGAGGAAAGGAATGTTCAAATAGAGGATGTACCTGTTGTGAAAGAATTTGTAGTTGTATTTCCAGAAGATTTACCAGGACATCCTCTAGAACGAGAAGTTGAGTTTTCCATTGATTTGATTCCTGGATCAAGGCCTATATCGAAGACCCCTTATAGAATGGCCACTGTAGAGTTAGTCGAACTAAAGAAACAACTAGAGGAATTGAGTAATAAGGGATTTATTCGCCCTAGTGTTTCTCCATGGGGAGCCCCTGTTCTTTTTGTTAAAAAGAAAGATGGATCTATGAGGTTATGTATCGACTACAGGGAGATCAATGCTATAACGATAAAGAACAAGTATCCCCTACCTCGTATTGATGATTTATTTGACCAACTGCATGGAGCTCAATACTTTTCAAAGATTGACCTTCGATCTGGATACCATCAGTTGTGTGTGAAGAAGGAATACATTCCGAAGACAGCATTTCGAACCAGGTACGGGCATTACAAGTTTACTGTAATGCCTTTTGGATTGACTAATGCACCCTCTGTATTCATGGATCTGATGAATAGAGTTTTCAAGGAGTATCTCGATGAATTTGTGGTGGTATTTATTGATGATATCTTGGTATACTCTAAAACCTACAAAGATCATGAAAATCACTTGCGCATTATCTTGAAGACTCTAAGGAGGCATGAATTATATGGGAAGTTTAGCAAGTGTGAATTCTGGCTTCAGGAGATTTCTTTTCTTGGCCATATTGTCTCTAAAGATGGAATCTCTGTTGATCCTTCTAAGACCAGGGCAATCCAAGAATGGCCAGAACCTACGAGTATAACTGAGGTACGTAGTTTTATTGGTTTGGCAGTTTATTTTCGATGTTTCATCCAGAATTTTTCCCAATTGGCTAACCCATTAACGAAGCTCACACGTAAAGGGGTTAAATTTGTTTGGACAAAAGAGTGTGAAGAATGTTTCGAAGAACTGAAGAGAAGATTAGTCAATGCTCCTATATTGACTCTACCATCGGGGAATGATGGGTTCGTTATTTATAGTGATGCATCGAAGAAAGGACTTGGCTGTGTCCTTATGCAGAATGATAGAGTTATTGCCTATGCATCATGACAGTTGAAAATTCATGAAAAAAACTATCCTACTCATGATCTCGAGTTAGCAGCAGTGATCTTTGCTTTGAAGATATGGAGGCACTACCTCTATGGTGAAAAATGTGAGATTTATACTGATCACAAGAGTTTGAAGTATATTTTCTCACAAAAAGAACTCAACATGAGGCAAAGGAGATGGCTTGAATTACTCAAGGATTATGATTTTATGATACACTACCACCCAGGGAAGGCAAACAAGGTGGCAGATGCTTTGAGTAGAAAAGACCATGGAGTTTTGAACAATATGAGAATTGAAAGGGATCCAATTTTCATGGATCTAGTGAAGATGGACATGGGAATAACCAGGGAAGGTGAAACATAAATGCTTTTTAAAATGGTTTCCAAACCATCTTTACTAGAAAGGATTAAGAGTTCTCAGACCGATGATGAAGAATTCCAAAAGAAGATTAAAGCTGTGAATGATGGGAGATTGAGAGACTTTGTGTATGAAGATGGAATTTTGAAATTCGGGAAGAGACTTTGTGTTCCCAATATACCTGATCTAAAAAGGGAATTGCTGGATGATGCTCATAGTTCCAATTTCTCTATACACCCTGGGAGCACCAAAATGTATAGAGATTTGAAGGAACATTTTTGGTGGGACAACATGAAGAGGGAGATTGATGATTTTGTGTCAAGATGTATGGTTTGTCAACAAGTGAAAGCTGGAAGGCAACAGCCTGGAGGAGTCATGCAACCTCTTCCCATACCGGAGTGGAAATGGGACAATGTTACGATGGACTTTGTCACGGGGCTACCAAAGACTCCTAGAAGGAATGATGCAATATGGGTTATTGTTGATCGTCTTACCAAGACAGCACATTTTCTTGCTATAAGAGAAGATCTACCCCTGGAACGTCTAGCAAGACTATATATTAATGAAGTTGTGAGACTTCATGGAGTACCCCTATCGATTGTTTCTGATCGTGATCCCCGTTTTACTTCAAGATTCTGGAAAAGTCTTCAGAAATCCCTAGATACTGAACTTCATTTGAGCACTGCTTACCACCCTCAGACAGACGGACAATCATAACGGACTATTCAAACCTTATAAGACATGTTGATATCTTGCTCACTTGACTTTCAGGGTATGTGGGATCAATATTTACCTCTGGTAGAATTTTCATATAACAATAGCTTCCATTCAAGTATTCAGATGGCACCATATGAAGCGTTATACGGAAAGAGATGTCGTACACCAACCTGTTGGGATGACGTTGGTGAAAGAAAACTTGTAGGCCCAGAACTGGTGGAGGAAATGGTGGAAAAGGTGAAAGTAATCCAAAATCACATCAAAGCAGCTCAAAGTAGGAAGAAGAGCTATGCCGATAATCGAAGGAAGGATTTGGAATTTCAAGTCGGTGATCATGTTTTTCTGAAGGTATCTCCGTGGAAGGGAGTCATACGTTTTGGTAAGAAAGGTAAATTGAGTCCCAGGTACATTGGACCTTTCGAAATTCTAGAACGAATTGGGGCTGTAGCTTACCGATTGGCAATGCCGCCAAGTCTCTCCAAAGTTCACGATGTGTTCCACGTATCTCTGTTGAGAAAATACATGCCTGACCCAACGCATGTACTCACCTATGAAGAATTAGAACTGGAACCCGATCTGTCTTATTGTGAAGAGCCCGTCAAGATTCTTGATACAAGAGAACAAGTACTGAGAAACCGGACGACACGTCTGGTAAAAGTTTTGTGGAGAAATCATAAGATGGAAGAGGCAACGTGGGAACCCGAGGAACTTATGATGAAGAACCACCCGAGTCTTTTATGCAGTAATACCCTAGAAATTGCGAGGACGAGATTATTTGAAGGAGGGGAGATTGTAACACCCCAAGCTTCTACGGTACGCTTCTCTTTGAATAATGTGATAGCTTGTGTTGTACGCAACACCGAGTTCTAACACCCCATAACTAATCAAACTAGCCATTATGAATAGTAATACCTACTTTTTGAAATCATATATATTTTATATTTCAAAATGGACTTCATTTATGGATTCGGAATATTGAAATTAGCCTAGGGTGAAATTTTGGTACTTTTCGGATAACTTTAATATTTTGATGAATAGTGAAAATTACAAAATTTTAATTAAAAACAACTTTTTTAATCAAAATAATTAATAGTGATAAATTGTGAATTTGAGTGGTTTTAAAGTATATTTAGAATATATTTTTACCATTTAATATAATGTTGGTCATTGGACATAATTTTACAATTAAACCGAACATAAACAAGTGTCAATCTTTTGATTGTTATTACCTCTTAAAAACACGCTTTTTGTTTTGACAGCGGGAATTAATTTTAAATTAATTTCTGCCACTTCTGTGTTTTGAATTTAGAAAAATGGATTCCATATTTGGAATCAGGATGTCCAAATTGTGTAAATAGGTAACTTTTATTTTTAGACATTTTGAATAATTACTGTGGTAAATATTTTATTTACCATGGTTAAGGGTAAATCCGGTAAATAAGGGTTAAAAAAATAATATTATAATAATACAAAATTACCCTAAAACGTGTCCCAACCTTATTGGTGGACACATACCAGACCATGAGCATCCTTGGGTCAATTTGGGGACCCCTTGGAGCCACTTGTATGTGGTAGGGACACTTTATATTAATAAAGTTAAAATAAAAATAAAAATGGCATAAGCTTACATCTTTTAGAAGAACAATTTTTACATAGGGTTATACATGTTGGATTTTCGATTATAAATAATAATTAGAAAGATAAAAAGATTTCCTACATAATTATATTTTATTTATAATTTTTAGACATCAAATAATTTAAATTATTAATGACACAATAATGATGCAATGTTTACCTCATTAATAAATCATTTAAATAAATAAGATTATAATGATTAAAATATTATCTAAAACCTGTCCAATTCTTATTGGTTGATTTTATTTATAATATTAGTCATCTTATCTTCGACCTAAATGATTTTTGGACCATTATAAACCGAATATAATTATATTATAAAGTAATACTTTCACTCTTTCCTAAAGAGCCCCTCTTCTCCCTTATAAAAGGAGACCACTTCTACTCATTCCTCACACCTCTCAAACCACTTGGCTCGTCCAAACTCTACCCAAATAAGCTCCCCACATCCCGCTCCTCCTCCTTGAAGCTTCCCCTTAGGCAGAAATCATTTCAAGAAGTCCTTTGGTTCCAACCAAAGTGAGTTACCTAAATTAAAGGTAACGATTTCTCTTAAATTATTTTCCTTTATTTTGCTTCTCCAACCCCCAAACTCTTTTTATTTCCTTTCTTTTGTAACAACACCAGTATCCTCAATATACTAGGATGTTGTTATAAGAAGGATTCAAACTACACATACACACAACTCCATCTAATGGATGATGAACATAATGTTTCTGTGGATGGAAAACTAACGCCTCACGAAACGATGATTGTTCAAATACATCTTACCACCTCTCATGGTGGACATTATGATGGCACTGTAATTAAATATGATATTAATGATATATATTTTATATATAAGCTTCTGTAATTACATTTTATTTCATACCATTATTCGTTTCATGTTGTATATACATACGATAATTTCATTTGAGGAAGTGCGGACTACCGCCCCCTTAAAATGATATGACTCGTTCATACCACACATGGAACGTATAAAGGATGGTGTTAATGAACATAAGTAACATATATAAAATATTATATTATACTGGAATAGTAATATACCTATGTATCCTTTGGATTCAATTCTTTTAAAATAAAAATTAAATGGAAGTAGCGTTCGTGTGTACGTACGGACTACCGTCTCCACGAACGCGGTGAGATCCATCCTCCATCGTATCCATTCAAGTCTTATTCTAATTTTAGGGTTAAAAATAATGTTAATATCATTATGATTATGAATAAGATTTAATCTATCCATTACAAACATGTCTTACGTAACCAAACATTTAAGAAGAACGAATCGATTATCACCTGAAACGACGATAATACTAAGATATTATTAATAAAGCAATGTTAAAAGATCATATATGATATCATATTAATGTATATGATTCTTTTATAATTTAATAACAATTATTTCTCCATTATACAGGAGGTTAACTGACCCCAACAAAGGAAAATTACAAGGTAAGGGTTATTTCACAATCTCTTCATTATCCGAGGTTGTTTATACGTAATAATCTACTGGGATATCTTTATCATCCACATCCATGTTTCTTAAAAATGTATTTGAAAACATTTTTACTATTTACATGAATATGGTTTAAAGTCATTTATACCCTTTTTTGACTCTTTATAAGAGGTTTATAAAGCAATCTTTTCGTCGTTTTCAAAACAAGGTCCTTTTTAACCTTTTCGACAGAATTGAGGTAAGAATGTTTTTTTTAACTTATAGGGCGGGTGCGGTTATTTTACGCCGTTATAAAATCTTCAAAGCTTCCCTTACAAGCTTATAATAATATTTTCAAAGAAAATGTTTTATTTTATATGGATCTTAAATGATTTCAAAATAAAAGGAGATATTTCTTAAAAAAGAATTTTGATTTCATCTATGTCAACATCCTTTGATGGATTTTAAGATTATTTGAAGTTGATTTATTATGATACAAAACTTCTATATTGTATTGAAGGTTTTGTGATATGTTTGACTGTGGATGTGCTATTTTTATACCATTCATAGTTTATGGTGAAATTATTGATATTTCGTATGCTATTTTAATACGAATGTTTATGTTATGTTTAAACCTTTTCATATGGGAATGCATTGGACTTAATATGTGACGGGTGGAGCCCGCTATAGCTCCTCGATGCATCGGTAGGTCTCATGAGACAAACTAGTGTCTTGGCACAAGGCCTTGAAAAAATCATATTTGTAGTCTTGGCACGAGGCCTTGGCTATGTGGTTATGATAGTCTGGCATTATGCATTCCAACATTATGAAAGTGGTTATTGATTTTTTCATGTGATTATTCGATTAGTAGAATATCCATGTGAATAAGTAAATGGCATTATTTCATTTTATTTATGCCATACCATGTTGAATGTTCATATTTAAAAGGCTTTTGTTTTTGTTATACATTGCCATAAATGTTTATTCTTATTTATGAAAGTTTCCGCTATATTTTTATCCTTACTGGGAATTTGAGCTCACCCCTTTTCTATGTTTTATTTTTCCCAGGATGTGAAGAAGTAAGTTATGAATGACCTGCAGGGATTTTATGAGGGGTTAATAGTGTGGATTGTGGAAACATTATGTTGTTGTAGTAGTTTTTCATTTTATGATGTAATGTAAAACTTATGAATATATCTAGTTTTTCCAAGGCTACTAAAACAATCGGTCTTTCGAGATTTGATCTTTCTTGTGATCATGCCAATGTTATGTAATAATGCACCGACTCTGGGTAACTGGGGTCGGGGCGTTACATTCTCCATGCATACCCTTACTGAGCATTCGAGATCACCCTTTTTATGTTTTCTTTTCCACAGGATATAAAGAAAGGTTTTAGGTAAGAAATAAAAGGCAATGATCTTTATGGGAGATGTTGAAGATCTTTCACCACGATTAGAATATTACGTTCCAAGTTTCCAAATACACTAAACTATTACGGTCCTTGTGTTTCTGTTGTTGTTATGTACAATGTATTCCACAAAAGTAATGTAATGTCCATGTAAGTCAAGCTTTGGGTCTCTACATATACGATTTAAATAATAATTTAAATTGAATCATATTGATAAGTTTGGAACAAATTAACAATTTTTTGACATGTTTATTCTATTATCATAGGTAGAGATTAAATCACATTTAGATCAAAAGAATATATCCAATAATATTTTTTGTAATTAATGAATAATTATTCAAGTATGATTTTAATAATTCTTAATTCTAATTTAGGTTATTGCAATGTTTTAGAAGAATACATAATAAATGTATCCACGTGTCTAGTATGTGATAATAAAGAACCACATTATGATATATGGTGTATTAATGTTATGGTTATTTTGAGTGATTTAGTGACCATCATGATAAATTTTTTTAATTTGGGAGGATTATAAGGATAACAATTTATTGAATGCTTTATGTCAAACATTTGATGTGGTTTTAGAGATTAAGGTATTAATTCACCATATGAATATAAAACCATATATGTTAATCAGTGACTACATTTTTTAACAATACAAAGAAGGAATTACTTATAATTCTTGTATGTATATTTTTTATTTCTCTAGTCATGAAAAATTTATCTCATAGAGTAAGAGATGAAGTTTAAATTGATCAAGGAACAATAATGTGATGAAATTATTCCTATGAAATTAATACAGATTATGTAATTACATTTACATATATTCTCAATATAGATGGAAATGTAATTTCCCAACATTAGGAAAAGGATAATTAAATATTTTTTTCATGTTATAATAATTTTTAATTATAGCATTGACCGTTTACATGCTTCTTCGGTTTACGAACTTTTTATTGCAATATTCCTCTAAACATGTTCATTTTCAACATCCATCAATTTTTGAATGTTATTTTATATTCTATGTCCATTTTTCTAGTTCCCACCAATTTTATACTATTTTTAATCGATTTAGGTGTTATTCCAGATGAATTTTGAACAACCCTGTCTCTTTTTAATGATTATGTTTTATTTACCCTTTTTACGTTGTGGGTTTTTAATGATGAAACATTCAAAGTATAAACCATTGATCACCAAGATGAATTTTGAGGGTGAAACTAATATTATGAGGGTGGAATGTAAAAAAAATTTATTTTTTTATATGCTTCATTTCAAATTAATTTATTCCATTTCATATTTTTCTTTAAATAGAAAAATGATTTTAAATAAAATGAAACATAGAATTAAAATATTATAACATGAAATGATAGTTACAACGTAGGTGTTTTAATAGAAGGTATGAATAGAAATAACTAAATTATGATTATAAATGGATAAAAACATTAAATAAAATTAATTGTTTGGTGACTAATTGATTATAAATATAAAAAAAATGAAAAAAATGAAACCAGTTTATGAAAAAAAAAAATTTGTGCACAAATATGTCTAACTTATATAAAATTTTAAAGATAACTTTAAGTAATTTATTTTAAAAAATTTATATTATATATTTCATAAAATATTTTAACATTCAACTTATGTATTTAAGAGGATATGGATATTAAAATATTGTATTTTATTAATAAAAATGAATCATTCAAAAATTAGTTTTTAATCATTTTTAACTTATTTTAAAACTAATTGTAAATACTTTTAGAAAATTTATTTCAAATAATTATTTTCTTTTTACAAATAATGTAAAAACATTCATAGGATGAATTGTTAATTTTCTTTAAAGATAATGTTTTGCAATGAATAATGAAATATATAAAAATATAATTGAATATTGGCTTTTATATTATATTGTTTATAAACATAAATTATATAATAATTTATTTTTTAATTAAAAATAGTTAAATTATATATCTATTAATCTGATTAATATCATTTTAATAATATTCATATTGAATTTGAAAAAAAAATCATTGTAATCATTGGAAATATTTCTCCTTGAAGACTTGATTATTCATCATGTATACGGGTTGAAATATAAATTAATATTTTCAAGATATGTGAATGATATTTTTAAAATCTGATTCCATATTTTTAATTATCATGAATTATATTATCTATTAACTTAAACTTAATATCTTACCATAATTAATTTTAGAATAGTAAAAACGTTTGATCGTGGTTATGTCAAAAACTTGTTTGATGGGGGTTATAGTAGAATTATACAAGCTAACATTTCCTAAAATCATATATATTATCCAATTTAATGAATTATATAGACCCTATCATTTCTAATTCTTGAGAATACTTATTTTGGGTCCATTTTGAAAAGGTAATAATGTGGGTGCACCGATTTTTGGTCATAAATTACATGTATTACACACACATAACATACAAAAGGCCATCAAAGCTCCTCTACCATTCAAATAATAAATTTTTTTTTTCAAAGTGACCCTACCCAAATCACATAAAAAAATTCATCATTGAATTTTTTATACCTTATTATACACAAAAATCCAAATATATAAGTATTTTTCGGAAAAACTTAAGAGGTTACTAGAGGAAGATGTAACATTCTTCAAATATAATATTAACATAGTTTTCATCCTTGACATCATTACATTCATATTAATCCATTATTATATAATTATATCATGCTATAGGTACATAAAATATAAAAAATTGATAAATTATGTTTTGACATTTTTATTAAACAAGAATGTTTATTTATAATTTTATAATTAAAAAAATTATTTAAAAGAAAAATTATTTTCCTTAAATATATTCATAATTGAATAATATTATGTATTATAGTTATTATTTAAAGACACAAATTTTACATATAATTTATTTTTAAAATTATATGGAATATTACGAGTCTGTAAAAATTTATGGTGCGTGATTCCAAGGCTCGGTGTGCCCGGAATGAATTTCTAAAAAAATGTTCTGGGTGCGTTCAGTAAACATGCGAGCATGTTTTTTGTTACCTTTGAAATGGTGCTTGAAATTGAAACCTAAAGGCACCGTTGAACACGTAGTGCCAATATTCACTTAATGAAACGTTCACCTCAACCACAGTAGGTCTAGGGTAGAAGTTAGTTTTCCACTTTTTCGTGGATGAATAGAAAAATAAAAATATTTAACATTTTTTTTCTTGTAACCTTCTTTTGGTTACGGAGGTGGGGACCCCCCGAACTAAAAACTACGAATTTAAATTCTAAGGTGGGGAGCACACAACCCTTAAACTCCCCCTTTAATGGGTGGTAACTCTTGTACTCCCTCCATATTAATTATTCCACATAAATTAATTAATTAATTAATTATGCCAACTCTATATGTGCCAAAAAATAAAAATTGATAAACATATTTTATTTGGGTTGGTTCCACATTTTTCTAGGGAGAAATCATTGGCGAAAGGGGTGATTGGAGAATTCTATTAGAGAAACTCATCCTCCAACGAAGAATGGGATATCCATCCAAGAACTTGCTCTCTAATGAGGAATGTCTTCAATGAAAATGAACCAACATCCGTTCATCCCTCCTCACCGACATCGACCAACTTTCGAGGTATGGGTGTGTTTTCGATTGATCATCATTAATTTTTCAATCACGTTGAATCACCTCTCTTGAGACACTTGATACAAATCTAACACGGAGGCTAAAGGCCTAACGAACATGGCTCGACCTCAACGAAAAATATTTGTGGTTCTTGGTGTGTTCTTCCAGATGGAGGAGGACGAAAACTGACACGGGTGGGGCTCAGGAATGGCGGCCAACACCACGGTCAGCCGAAAAGATGGCGGCGGTGCAACCGAGCCGCCAGATAGTGTCCGCCACCATGTGGTCGCGTCGGAGCAAGGGTAGCATCCGGCGGAGGCCGACAACACATTATGGTTGGCGGCACGCGTCCGTGCAACCCAGGGAGAAAGGGCCGCAACATTGTGCTGCGACAACGAAGGGAGAGAGGCCGGCCGAGCCGACTACTGGAAAAGGCGTGTTGCGTGACTACGCCATCAGAGATAGTGGTCGCATCCTGCATGGACAAGAAGGATGGTGTAAGACTGACGTAGTTCGACTGGTTGCGGAGGGGCGGCACACGATGCACCGTCGGGAGGAGAAAGGGGTCGGTCGTTTCGGCTTGCCGAGCTGTACCAATCTGGACCCACAATGGGTCCCACGTGCTTCATGTAGAATGAACATCCAAAAACATTCAGGGAGTGAGGCGGGGTGGTCATAAATTCCCCCATCATGCAGCCAGGCTGGACCACCCAGCGCAGTTCGGGCCAGACCGAGCGGGCCAGGACGGACCTAGTGGGCTGGGTCAGATTCTGTGGGCCGGTTCCGACCCAAGGCCAGACCCGTGTCAGGCCGGGTTGGCAGATCGGACCCAGACGATTTTCTACCCTATAAGATCTTTCATCCATATCTTTTCAACGAGTTTCTGTTTGACGAACCATAGGTGGCGCCAAAAATCCTGGAGCGAGATGGTCTTTTTAGTATACCCCGCTTGAAATTTGGATAATTTGGAGGTATGGTCCGGTTGGATTGAGAACGCATTCAACTGGGCCCTCGAGACTAAACGGCTAATAACGTATATACTGGGTGTTCGTTTGACGCACTATATGTTTCATTGAGACCCCTATGACATTGAGCTCCTTTGGGATCCTTTATCGTGGGACTTCTTGGAAGTCGGAGTATCGACTAGTGGCATGAAGAACGGACCCTCCCAGAGACAACTGAGCTTAGTGAGGGAACCCTAGATATGGATGTAACATGATAAAGAGATACTTTGGGGGTCAGTTCTTTGGGATCCTATGTTTTTCTGTGTTTGATGGTCCCACCTGTATCAGATCTAGGATTCTATGCTGGACTAATCTAGAATTTTTTATGGGTATTTTGTACTAGGATCCTGTGTGGGTCTGATGATGTATGAGGATGATATGTGGGATTGATGATGTACCAGGATCCTGTGTGGGTCTGATGATGTACTAGGATCATGTTTGGCTCTGATGATGTACTAGGTTCATGTGTGGGTCAGATGATGATTTAAGATCCTACGTGGGTCTGCCTCTTAATAGAGTAAGATGATTCAGTAGTTATAACAATTCATTATTACTACCATATCTATGTTATAACTGCAATGAGTTGAGTCCTTACATTCGTGGTGATACTTTTTTGGTATTATTATGTGTGGCGTACCTTTGTGATGCTGACCTTTGTGGCTATACCTTTGTGGTATTCTTCTGTGTGGCGTACCATTGTGGTACTTACTTTCGTGGTATTACTTCTTTTGTGTAACAGTTTAGCTTTGGGTAATGAGTTGGGCCTTATGTTTCTTCATGATTGATATGGGTTTACTTGATAACATAGGTATATGTATGGGAATATACCAAATTAGTTTTGTCAACTATTTTCATGCCTTGTGGATTATCCTTTATGGATTTTGTGAGACCTTGAGGGTATTAGGGTCCCTACTAAGTATCGTTATATTCACCCCTGTACAAGCTACGACCTCACTTTATTGTGTTTGGTGTAGACAAATAACTGCGCTGACTGAGAAAAAGGGTACCATGATTGGAGGTAGCTCATAGGTGGACCTTAGATGAGGCGTACCACAGAGAGGACCGTTCGATAGCTGTACCTACCCTTCAGGTAGGATCCTTGATGGGTGTTCTGCTTCAGCTTACTTTTACTTTTTAGTTTCTTGTACTTTCCAGTTGGGCTTATATTCTTTCCCCTTTTACATAATGTACTCAGTATATTTACTATTCATTTTACTTGTGTTCATATCTTGATGTGTTCTTGTTTTCCTGTGTTTCTGGATATAAAGGCAATGCCTTCCCGGTTTTAGTGAATATGCCTTTCGGTGCTAGTCGTCAGCCCCTGGCCTATGGAAGGAGTGCATTGGGTAGTCATGGCATTGGCCTCGGGGGACGGTTCATGACATATTAGATAATTTTATGAGACCATAATTAATTTTTCAACGTGTCATAAAATCAGTTCAAATCTTAAAATCGATACTTTTCAAACAAGTGATGATTTTATTTTAAAAGAAAATCTCTCATATTTATAGAATTATTTTTATAAAATAATTCAAAAATTTATCATATTTATATAATCTATTGCTGAGATATACAAATTAAAAAAATTGGTTAGGTTTTTGAGATTTTTCTTAAATAGTAATTTTTTTTGTGAATAGTGAAATACTTTAATTTACACTATTAGAAAAATAAATAATCATAGAGTCAAGGATGATGTATGAATAATTCAATAACTCATTATATTGAGCTTACCTTTCTTATTTACTATACTTTGTCATGGCAATCAATAGTATTGATAGTATTATGCCAAAATATTTATAAAATAAGGAATATAATTATAAACAAAATACCCCTCTTCCTCATATAAATACCACACCTTCTCCTCACACATACTATTACATTCAGTGTGTTTAAATTAATTTGAAATTACTTCACAATTCTCTTTCTCATTTCATAGAGCTGAGGGTCTCACCATAATACCAATCTCAAATGTTTTAAGGGGTTCTCAATGAGACAACATTGAAGAGGTAAAGTACTCAGTCCTTCTATTTTAATTTCATTTATTTTACTATCATATCATCAGCTCCTCCATCCTATGCAGCATGATAACTAAAATATAATGTATATATATATAATGATAATTTTTAATATAATACCCACTTAAAAATATCATCCCTTTTACTTATATTATAAAAATTAAACCATTGTCTGTGATACATTGGTTCACCACCTCAGTGGACAGCAATATTTCATTTTCAATTATGGCCTTCAATAAATGTCAAAAAAAAATTATAATACTAACAGTTTTTGTAATAACTACATTAAATCTTCTTTCATGTTTGGGATGTAATTTATTGAAATAATATTAAATAAAATGATACTAGTTTTTGATGGTCAAAAAAACCCAAAAAAAACATAAGCATTTATCATCAATGTATTATAACATGAATCATCATCATATCAAAAATTAAAATGATATATGAGACTATTAAAAACATATTAGGTCCATTAATAAATTATAATCTTACTTATATGAAATTATTCCCATTTTACAAGAACTTGTGAAGTTATACACATGTAAACTGATAATGAGACCCTGAAATCAAAGGCTCTTAAAAAAACAAAATTAAAATCTATAAGACATGATAATGGAATTAAATAAACATAATACAATTATAATTAATAAAATGCATAAATAATAGGTTTTTAATTTGATAATTCAGCCATATAATTTGATTATCTAGTATATTTAGTTCAAGTGCAGAATACCTTTGTACATAAGATAATGTGATTCTCAAACCCAATTCTCGTTCATTAGGTTATCTCTCCATCATGCAAAATATCCGTGTGCATATTCATTTATTGTTCCATAAATTTAATTTCATTGTTACTATATTTTTCTATTTAGGTATATAAAATTTTCTAACTTGTATTTATAAAAAATAAAAATATTTTCCAACAGAACATGTAACGCCCCGACCCCAGCTACCCAGAGCTGGTGCATTACTTCGTAACATTGGCATGATCACAAAAGATCAAGTCTCGAAAGACCGATTAGTTTAGTAGCCTTGGAAACACTAGATACATTCATAAGTATTTCATTACATCAAAAAGTAAACAAACTACAATAACATGGTCTTCATAGTCCACAATCATATCCCTTTCTGACTACCCCTACAGGTCATTCATAAAATACTTCTTCACATCTTAGAAAAATATTAAAACATTGAAAGGGGTGATCTCAGATGCTCAGTAAGGTTAACAATATAGCGGAAGCTTTCATAAATAAACATAAACATTTAAGGCAATGTATAACTAAAACAAAAGCCTTTTAAACTTGAACTTCAACATAATATGGCAAAAGTAAAATGAGATAATGCCATTCACTACTTCACATGGATATTCTACTGGATGAATAATCACATGCAATATCAATAACCACTTTCATAATGAGGGAATGTATAATGCCGGACATTCTGAAACATTTTTTCAAGGCCTCGGCCAAGACGTCTAAAATGATTAAGGCCTCGGCCAAAACCATAAATCAAATTGGGAAAGGGCCTCGGCCAATTCCACGTCGAGTTGTCTCATGAGACCTACCGATGCATCGAGGAGCTATAGCGGGCTCCACCTGTCACTTATTAAGTCCAATACATTCCTCATATGAATAGGTTTAAACATATTATAAACCATAACATAATCGTATCACATAAAACATGCATAAAGGAAAAATAACATTTCCACATTTCAATCACAAGATATCAATACAAAACATTGATAAAAACGCTTTCAAAACCATTTTCAATACCAAAATAAAAGAAAGTTAAAACTTTGTATTTATTTTTCATTAAAAAATGATGGCTTGTAGAGGAAGCCGAAACTCAAATAATGGTCACGGCGGCAGAGAAGTCGTTGTCGCCGCATAAGTACGGAGAGAAAAACATTCCCTTTTGTCGTTTAGCAAAACGCTTCATATAAAAAGATTCCTTTTTAATAAACGTAAAAGTCAAAGGGGTTTATACACCGTATAAAAGAAAATTGTTTATAAAACCAAATATGCCTCAATGAAAGGAGATTGAGACGAAGTCCTTAAAAAGATAATTTTTAAAATAAAATAGATCTGTTATGTGTATTAACTATAGGTACACAAAAAGAACGTAAAAATACAAAATAGGACATAATAATATCATGACATAATTTGAAAGAAGGAGATTAACCCAAAGAATGGAAGTTGGGTTAAGAAATTCCCTTACCTTGCGTCTTGTCCTGACTCGACCGTTCTTTAACCTCCTGAATAATAAACTAGAGTTAATTTCTATTTACTTAAGAACCTTTTTCATGTTCATTATACCTTTTATATCACTTATTACCATGTTATGAACATTATGTAATTATTTAAGTTAATAACGTTCGTTTTGTCGATCTTTGGTACTTGAGTCAACAATAAACATCTTATAATTACAAGTTGTTTATGTGGTAGAATATCCATTATCTCCAGAATTATATTCATGATTTAGATGTCATATATATCATATATATCCATTATATACATTCATTCATAATATTACGTAACATTTAGAGGTAAGAAATGAAATGCACCGTTCATGGAGACGGTAAGTCGTACGTACGCATGAACGCTACTTTCATTTCTATTTCATATTTAATGGAATTAAATCATAATGATATAAATTTATAATATAATTAAAGTATAATATAGTGTATAATACCATTTAATCCATCCTTTATACATCCCACATATGGCATTAACGATTCAAATCACTTTGAGGGGGCGGTAGCCCGCACTTCCTAAAATGAAATTATCGCGTTTTACCCATAATGGAAATCATAAAGTATGCCATAAATGAGAAATACAGAAGGATAAGTAAAACATAAACACATTATATATCATATATAAATATAGTGACATCTTAATGGCCACCTTTGAAGGTGTTATATGAGTGTTGAACAATCATCGTTTCATGAGGCAGAAATTCGCCATTTACAGAAACTGTATGTTCTTTAACCATTAGATATAGGTGTGTGTATGTGTAGCTCGAATCCTTATTATAACAACATCCTAGTATATTGAGGATACTGGTGTTGTTACAAAAGAAATGAATAAAAAGACTTTAGGGGTATGGAGAAGAAAAATAAAACAAAACAACATTAGAGAAGACATTACCTCAAAATCGGGTAACTCTTTTTGATTTGAGCCAAAGGCTTCCTTGAAAAGGGTTCTGCCCAATGTGAGGCTTCTAGGAGTAATAGGTGGAAGTTGGGAGAGTATTTGGGCAGAGGTTGGCCTATCCAAATGGCTTGATGGTGTGAATAAGGTGGGAGAGGTGGGGGCCTTTTATAAGTGGAGAGGAGGGGCTCTTTTGGAAAGATTGAAATGTTACATTATTACACAATGATTTTCGAATTTTAAAGGTCCAACACTTATATAATTCGTGGATAAGGTGATAAGGGTTCGAAATCTACCCATCCAATAGTCTTTGGACAAGTGTAAGCCTTGTATTTTACATTATCTTTTCATTTTATTAAAATCGTTAAATAAAGAGGTCATCGCTGCATCATAATTATGTCATAAATAATTTAATTTATTTAATGTCTAAAATTTATAAAAAAAATACTATGATGTAGGAAACCTTTTTAGCTTTCTAATTAATATTTATAGTCAAAATTTGGACTTGTGTAACCCCACTTAAAAACTGTTTTAGTAAAATAACTCATGTTTGTGTCAATTTAATTTTAACATTAAATAAATATATATTAATGTCATTTTCCAACTAAAGTGGCTCCATGGGGTCCCCAAGTTGACCCATGGGTTATCTTGGTCGGCCATGACTCATCCAATAGTAGTAGGACAAGTTTCATGCTCATCTCATATTATTAAAACATTATTTGTACCTTAAACTACACTAATTACCTCTAATCGCGATTAAGAACTTAAAAGTTACTATTCACCAAAAAATTATTTTAATATCATTGAACCACATTTTACTTCTTAATGACAACCATGTATGTCGGATTTTTGAAAATCAAATCACAGAAGTGGTAATATTTCATTTTAACGAAAAATCAGTTTTTAACAACCACTTAGTGGTTTCACTATTCATCAAAAATTGAAGTTTTTCAGAATAAGGCCAAAATTTCACCCTAATCTATAATTGATATTCCAAATTCAAAAATGATGTCTATTTTACAAAATTCCAAACATATATGTTTCATTAATTAATTTTATAATTAATTCCCGCTGTTACAACAAATAGCGTGTTTTTAAGAAACAATTTATATCAAAAGATTGGCAATTGTTTATGTCCAATTTCAATGTTAAATTAATTATAATGACCACCATTGGATAAAATGGTTAAAATATATTCTAATTATATCTTAAAACCACTAAATAGTATAATTTATCAGAATAAGTTATTTTGATTAAAAAAGTTGTTTTAAAGTATTTTTCACTATTCATAAAAAATTAGAAGTTCTCAGAAAAATACCAAAAATTCAACATAGGCTAATTTCGATATTCCGAATCCAAAAATGAAGTCCATTTTTAATATAAAATTACTATAATTTTAAAAAGTGGTTATTACTATTCATAATGGCTACTTTGATTAGTCGCGGTGTTTTAGAACTCGAAGTTGCGTACAATGCAAGCTATTACATTATTGAATGAGAAGCGTATCATGGAAGCTCGGGGTGTAACATTCTCCCCTCCTTCAATAAATTGCGTCCTCACAATTTGAAATTTTTCTTTGAAAATAAAAGGTTGAAAAGATAAAATACCTTTGAGGAAAACCCACATCGGAAATAAGGTTAATAAATATATAACATTAAAAGAAAGCAGGATAAGTACAAAGGACACCCGATATAGCCCATTCTAGGATTATATGAAAATATGGATATAGAGGAGAAACAAACCATCAAGGTCTGATAAAGAGTTATAGAAAACAGTATTAGGAGAAAGTTTAACCACAAGAAAATCACAAACTTGTGATTTGTTAAACGGTCATTGAATCCCGAGTTGGAAAAGTTAACCGACAACATTTTTGTTTTAAGTTACCTTTTATAATGTTGAGGAATTTATTTAGGAGATTTACTAAGAACGTAAGGGAATATACATACTTGTTATGTATACTTTCATTCGTTAATAAATTTTTACCACAAACCCAACTTTTACTCCAAATGGGAATGGAACTCAAGAATATTCTATTTATCCTAATTGTATAAGGTTCAAAATGTTAACACATACCATTTAGATTAGTAAAACTATTTTGTAATAACCAGGGACTTCTTGTAGGCTAGTGGTAGGAAATAAAGGCTTGTCGCACTATGGTTGTGGGTTCGATTCCTACAGCTTTGTCCGACGTGACAGGTTATTCCCCACCCTGCAGGTTGTCCTTTTCCTAAAACTGTAGTATCATAATATTCCAAAAATAATCTTCATAAATTTTTTAACCTTAAATAATACTATCCAAAGATCAATTTAATCCACTCCAACCATTATAGTTATCCAAAATACCTCTGTCTAGACTTTCTCTAAATGGTCTCTTAATTCCAAAATCAATTTATCAGATTCACCAAACAAAGTAAAGTTTCTATTATTGTCACATACTAAAAATATAATTACCTTCATCATTTTAAAACCTTACTGAAATCAACAAGTACTGTAGTAAAATCCTTATATATATATATATCACATTATTCTAATAACCAGAATATAATCCATGAGTCCAAAAGCACCGTTACATTAGTTATTCTGCTTCAACTGTAGTAACAGCATAAGATTGTCCTTGATCCCTTGGACTTTTCTAAGGTATGTTTCCCTGACGCTTAGGACATTCATTTTCATAATGACCCATTTCTCTAAAATTGTAACATTCAACTTTGATAGCCTCTTTCTTTCCCTTGCAATCACGAGCTTGGTGAACCTTTTCTCCACATTTATAACAAACTCCCATTCCTTTTAGGCAAGTACCAGGGTGATTCTTCTCACAATTATCACATAATGGAAAATTCTTCTTTCCCTTTTTCCCTTTATCTGTCTCTTGTTCTACCGTTCTCTTCTTCTCTTGCTTTACTTTGTTGTCATAAGACTTAGAGAATTCCTTTTCTGTCTTGATAGCGCACGAGACAATATCTTCGTATGATGAGAAGGATTGTGATAGTAAAGCTCGACGGAGAAATGGTTTTAACCCATCAAAGAAATGATCAATCTTACTCCTTGGGTTACGTATATAATCGGCAGCATGCCTCGCTAACCTTGTAAAGTTAGCCTCATACTTTGCGACATTCTCATCCTCCTTCTACCTCAGACTCAGAAATTGCCTTTCCATATCTGCTCGATGGTCACGAGGAAAGTATTTTTCTAATAAAATCTCTTTGAACTCCCTCCATTCCATATTCGATACGTCATCATCTTCCTTTGTGTTTTGAATCAGCGACCACCACTGATCGGCATCTCCAGTGAGGCGGTAAACTGCCATGATAACTTTTTCCCTTTCACTGCTCCCCAAAGCCTGAAATATTTTCTCTAGGGAATTTATCCATTACTCGGATACTAAGGGATTTGTACTCCCATTGAACGTTGGTGGTTGTTGCCTCATGAATCGATCTAACATTGATCCTCCACGCTGCGGATCAGGGTGCTCCATACGAGTAAGGTTATTATTCATAACCTGAGTGAGTTGTCCCAGTATGGTAATAAGTTGATCAGCACCAGTTGTATCTCCAGCTCCACAATAATTATCTTGAGCAGGAGGTAAATCCCTACATGGAGTGCGTTCATTGATACGGTTTCCATTTCTTCCACTAGGCTCCATTTCTAAACAATGGCATAAACTAGATCAGTTTATGAATCAAAATACATAATCCCTTACTTATAAAACACTTAACATAAATTGAACTATTTATGGATATAATCTATAATCATAAAAATGTTTTCTTTGAAGAAGTATATACTCATAACCCTTCATAGTGGTTTATAAAGAAAATGAGAATTATCCAAAGCATATCCCCCAGGAGTGTCGTAACCAAGAGTGCAGCAAGACCCGTTGTCGTGCACCAGTTCCCGTTCGAGTCTAGCTCAAAGCGGTGTTTTCGGGTTTTACCCCAAGGTACATCTGTGCCAGAGCCGCCTCTACTTGCTCGAATCCAGACAGGGACGTATTTCTTGGAAAACTCACAAAATCTCTATAATACCAAAATTATAGGAAGTTCTTCTATACTAATCCTTAAAGTCTATCTTCGGGCTATGTGCTCTAATCAGAGTTTATCTAAATCTAGCTTCCAAGGTTAGTACTAAACTGCCTTTGATACCAACTGTAACACCCCGACCCCAGCTACCCAGAGCCGGTGCATTACTTCGTAACATTGGCATGATCACAAAAGATCAAGTCTCGAAAGACCGATTAGATTATTAGCCTTGGAAACACTAGATACATTCATAAGTCTTTCATTACATCAAAAAGTAAACAAACTACAATAACATGGTCTTCATAGTCCACAATCATATCCCTTTTTGACTACCCCTGCAGGTCATTCATAAAATACTTCTTCACATCCTAGAAAAATATTAAAACATTGAAAGGGGTGAGCTCAGATGCTCAGTAAGGTTAACAATATAGCGGAAGCTTTCATAAATAAACATAAACATTTAAGGCAATGTATAACTAAAACAAAAGCCTTTTAAACTTGAACTTCAACATAATATGGAAAAAGTAAAATGAGATAATTCCATTCAATACTTCACATGGATATTCTACTGGATGAATAATCACATGCAATATCAATAACCACTTTCATAATGAGGGAATGTATAATTCCAGACATTCTGAAACATTTTTTCAAGGCCTCGGCCAAGACGTCTAAAATGATTAAGTCCTCAGCCAAAACCATAAATCAAATTGGGAAAGGGACTCGGCCAATTCCACATCTAGTTGTCTCATGAGACCTACCGATGCATCGAGGAGCTATAGCGGGCTCCACCCGTCACTTATTAAGTCTAATACATTCCTCATATGAATAGGTTTAAAAATATTATAAACCATAACATAATCGTATCACATAAAACATGCATAAAGGAAACATAACATTTCCACATTTCAATCACAAGATATCAATACAACACATTGATAAAAACTCTTTCAAAACCATTTTCAATACCAAAATAAAAGAAAGTTAAAACTTTGTATTTATTTTTCATTAAAAAAAATGATGGCTTGTAGAGGAAGCCGAAACTCAAATAATGGTCACGGTGGCGGAGAAGTCGTTGTCGCCGCATAAGTACGGAGATAAAAACATTCCCTTTTGTCGTTTAGCAAAACGATTCGTATAAAAAGATTCCTTTTTAATAAACGTAAAAGTCAAAGGGGTTTATACACCGTATAAAAGAAAATTGTGTATAAAACCAAATATGCCTCAATGAAAGAAGATTGAGACGAAGTCCATAAAAAGATAATTTTTAAAATAAAACAGATCTGTTATGTGTATTCACTATAGGTACACATAAAGAACGTAAAAATACAAAATATGACATAATAATATCATGACATAATTTGAAAGTAGGAGATTAACCCAAAGAATGGAAGTTGGGTTAAGAAATTCCCTTACCTTGCGTCTTGTCCTGACTCGACCGTTCTTTAACCTCCTAAATAATAAACTAGAGTTAATTTCTATTTACTTAAGAACCTTTTTCAAGTTCATTATTCCTTTTATATCACTTATTTCCATGTTATGAACATTATGTAATTATTTAAGTTAATAACGGTCGTTTTTTCGATCTTTGGTACTTGAGTCAACAATAAACTTCTTATAATTACAAGTTGTTTATGTGGTAGAATATCCATTATCTCCAGAATTATATTCATGATTTAGATGTCATATATATCATATATATCCATTATATACATTCATTCATAATATTACGTAACATTTAGAGGTAAGAAATGAAATGCACCGTTCATGGAGACGGTAAGCCGTACGTACGCATGAACGCTACTTTCATTTCTATTTCATATTTAATGGAATTAAATCATAATGATATAAATTTATAATATAATTAAAGTATAATATAGTTTCTAATACCATTTAATACATCCTTTATACATCCCACATATGGCATTAACGATTCAAATCACTTTGAGGGGGCGGTAGTCCGCACTTTCTAAAATGAAATTATCGCGTTTTACCCATAATGGAAATCACAAAGTATGCCATAAATGAGAAATACAGAAGCATAAGTAAAACAAAAACACTTTATATATCATATATAAATATAGTTACATCTTAATGGCCACCTTTGAAGGTGTTATATGAGTGTTGAACAATCATCGTTTCGTGAGGCATAAATTCGCCATTCAGAGAAACCGTATGTTCTTTAACCATTAGATGTAGGTGTGTGTAAGTGTAGCTCGAATCCTTCAAATAAAAACATCCTATTATATTGAGGATACTGGTTTTGTTTCAAAATAAATGAATAAAAAGACTTTAGGGGGATGGAGAAGAAAAATAAAACAAAACAACATTAGAGAAGACATTACCTCAAAATCGGGTAACTCTTTTTGATTTGAGCCAAAGGCTTCCTTGGGAAGGGTTATGCCCAAAGTGAGGCTTCTAGGAGTAAGAGGGGGAAGTTGGGAGAGTATTTGGGCAGAGGTTGGCCGAGCCAAATGGCTTGAAGGTGTGAATATGGTGGGAGAGGTGGGGGCCTTTTATAAGTGGAGAGGAGGGGCTCTTTTAGAAAGATTGCAATGTTACATTATTACACAATGATTTTCGGATTCTAAAGTCCCCACACTTATATAATTCGTGGCTAAGGTGATAATGGTTCGCAATCTACCCATACAATAGTCTTTGGACAAGTGTAAGCCTTGTATTTTACATTATCTTTTCATTTTATTAAAATCGTTAAATAATGAGTTCATCGCTGCATCATAATTATGTCATAAATAATTTAATTTATTTAATGTATAAAAATTATAAAAAAATACTATGATGTAGGAAACCTTTTTATCTTTCTAATGAATATTTATAGTAAAAATATGTACTTGTGTAACCCCACTTAAAAACTGTTTTAGTAAAATAACTCATGTTTGTGTCAATTTAATTTTAACATTAAATTAATATATATTAATGTCATTTTCCAACTAAAGTGGCTCCATGGGGTCCCCAAGTTTACCCATGGGTTGTAGTGGTCGGACATGACTCATCCAATAGGAGTAGGACAAGTTTCATGCTCATCTCATATTATTAAAACATTATTTGTACCTTAAACTACACTAATTACCTCTAATCGCGATTAAGAACTTAAAAGTTACTATTCACCAAAAAATTATTTTAATCTCATTGAACCACATTTTACTTCATAATGACAACCATGTATGTCGTATTTTTGAAAATCAAATCACAGAAGTGGTAATATTTCATTTTAACGAAAAATCAGTTTTTAACAACCACTTAGTGGTTTCACTATTCATCAAAAATTGATGTTTTTCAGAATAAGGCCAAAATTTCACCCTAAGCTATAATTGATATTCCGAATTCAAAAATGATGTCTATTTTACAAAATTCCAAACATATATGTTGAATTAATTAATTTTATAATTAATTCCCGCTGTTACAACAAATAGCGTGTTTTTAAGAAACAATTTATATCAAAAGATTTGCAATTGTTTATGTCCAATATCAATGTTAAATTAATTCTAATGAACACCATTGGATAAAATGGTAAAAATATATTCTAATTGTACCTTAAAACAACTAAATAGTATAATTTATCACAATAAATTATTTTTATTAAAAAAGTTGTTTTAAAGTATTTTTCACTATTCATAAAAAATTAGAAGTTCTCAGAAAAATACCAAAAGTTCAACATAGGCTAATTTCGATATTCTGAATCCAAAAATGAAGTCCATTTTGAAATATAAAATTTCTATAATTTTAAAAATTGGTTATTACTATTCATAACGGATACTTTGATTAGTCGCGGGGTTTTAGAACTCGAAGTTGCGTACAATGCAAGCTATTGCATTATTGAATGAGAAGCGTATCGTGGAAGATCGGGGTGTTACAGAACACTTCTTTCCAAAACACTTGTTGGAACCTCTTATGTTGTTCTTTATCCAAGAATGATGATTGATATACAAAATGGGTTTTCTCCTTATTTATTTTGTAACCCCATGTTTATTTAAGAAATCATAATTGATGAAATATTTACGAAACTCATTGAGTTCTATGGTTTATTTCATTATTATGATTATAAGACATCCTTTATTGTATCAATAATTATATAAATATTATGATGTGATGGGTGTGTATGTTATTATATATCCCTTGAATTCATTGGGTAATGTGATTTATTTAATGATATATTTTTTTAATATGCACAAACATGATGCTATATATTTTCCCAATGATTATATCATGATTATAAACATATATTATACAAGATCATGTTGTAATCCTTGTTCACAACTATGTGTTGTATTTGACTACCATGACAAGATGTTTCCTTTTTATACATTTTCATATTCCTTGCATTAATCTTATAATTCCATAATGATTCTAATTATAATCTTATTCCTATTTCATAATGATGATTATTATTCTCACTCATGTTATATTGACTCATTCCTTTATTTATCATATTATTAGTATTTTAGCTCACCCATTCTATTTGTTGTATTTCTTCAGGTGACTCTATGTACTATAGAAGAAGTGAGATTTTTATATATAATGAAAAATATTATAAATAAATTTCTATGTTTTATTATGAACTTGTTATGTTTGTAATTAATATTTCCAAAAATATAAATCTTGGATCCTGGATCATAATTATATTATTTTTTTCTAAAAAATTATATAAATATTCATGCATGAGACAATAAGGCCTCTATAGTTTGTATCAATGCATGGTTTGTTAATTTCAGAATTATTATTATTATGGAATATTTGTGAAAAAACATAAGATTTATATATCCAAGAATCTTTCTTTTAGGAAAATAATATAAATAATCATCCTATAATATATTCCTTTACAGTTAATTTTTCAAAGGAAGAAATTATTTATTCCTGACATCTTGACATAAATTTCGTTCAAATTGTTTTTATTATAGATAACAGTGGTAACCATGAGATACTAGAAAAATATCATATATGAGGGGAAATACTATGATTTCTCGATTAATATCTCTAATGTAATGGGAGGATGAGGTCTAAACTTCATTGGAATACATACCATGTTTTCCAAGGCTATGAATAATAACTTAAACCACTTGGAAGAAGGATTCCTTTATATATAATTTGGAAAGAGCCTATACACAGTATTAACATTACCTTGTATGATTAAATGAAATCCTTTTATTTTCAAAATATCATTTTTTTAATCACCTGATTACCAGTTGATGAAAATATATTACACATCATTTCATCACTTGGTAGTTTTTATTTATTTTATTAAATTTTTCAGATATTGGTTGGGAAACAAACTCATACATGAATTTTATTGATATAGAGAGTGGGAATCTGGCCATCTATAATTTATATGGAGAATCTGATCATTGGTTGTAATTGATAAAAAACACCATGTCATTTGGTCAAATATAAGGGATAGAGTGGGAAGATATTAACAAAAAATCCAAACCATTTTTTCTTTCAAAATACACATATAATGTTATAGAGATAATTTATTTAGATGATAAAAATTAAATGTGAGTCTATCACATATTATAAATAAAACATAATAGGACTTTCAAGATATTGAACAAGTTTTTCTATCAATAATGATATTAAAATAGGTAGATTCATTATTGATTCAAAAACCACATTTATAAATGATCTATAAATATGATACAATGGGGAATATGATTATGTGGTTTTATGTGATATAAAAATAGATATCAAGTATGTAGAATGTTTACTTTTTAAGAATACAATATGAGAATAATGAAGTTTCAAACTAGTGTTTAAAATGAACAAGTAGGAAGAGATTACAACCACTCACATGTCAAATATTTATAAATAATAATCATGGGAACTACCTCAATGTAATGGTTAAATAATTAATTTGTGGGATATATGGAAACCAATATCAATAATGTTGAAGATAAATAATGAAGCTGGCCAACATGGTGGAGGAATGGAGGAAACCATTTAATGAACCAAAGGTGGTTCAATGCATCGACTATTGTGATAAAGGGAACTATATAGGCTAAATCTATAAACCCAGAGTTAATGAGGGTAATAAATGTTAGTAACAACCAAAGCCAAATGAAAAAGGTAAATCATATGCCACCACTACTACTAATGTCGAGCAAGAAAGCGAAGTCAAAGTGGTCACATTTATTATTCACTAAATAATTGTAAACTTGTAGTTTGATTCTGATTTTATGAATTCAGTTATATCATAATGTTTTCTAGAAAATAGACAAGAAATATTGATACCTTGAGGTATAGATAAGCCCGAAAACACATAGTGTTGTGATTATTTCATCCTATGTGTTGAAATCATATCATGATGGTACAGGTGGGAATATTTTTTAATAAAATATTGTTATACTTCATTTGGGGTAATTTAATTCTATAAAAGGAATGTATTGGATCACATTATATAGTTGACAGATCAACAATCAGAAAAAGTAAATAACATTTAATATTATGAAACATCCCATGACCCTTTTCCAATGTATAGATGACCATGAATCTTCTTTCTAAAATCCCTGAATAGTGTCGGCTTTGATACCCTATGAAAAAACATACCACACTAAAATAGTTATGAAAAGTCAAGGAATAAACATGGAGTAAATTACCATTGTTATGTAATATAGTGATGTATTTAAAGAGGAGTTACCTATATTTCCCACATATTATGAGGTAAATTTCTCAAAATAACATTTATCCAAAGCCACACCTATCTCATAATGTTCCAACAAGATAAAACTAATAAAACTCAGGTAGTGAATAAAGTTTTAATAATAGAATTGGTACAAGGGGTTCACACTCCCTAGCACATCACCTTATGAGGCACAATCTCTCTTTAAAAAAAGAATTCATCAGTGTTGTTGTATATCGATTACTAAGATATCGATAAGATATTAATAATGGCAAAGTATTATCTTCTAAGGATTGATAAGTTGTTCCATAAACTAAGATGAGAGCAATACATCTATAAGGTAGAACATCATTCTATATTTTATCAAATGAGGGTGGATAAGGGAGTTATTCATATTGATTCTTTCATATATGTTATGGGTATTTTGTATTCTTAGTGATCTCCTTCGAACATACATATTCCCATACGATCTCTACAAATTTGATGAATGTAGTCTTTAGAGATGATCATGACATATTTGTTCCATTTTTTGTCGATGACACTATCATATACTCCATGATAATGTTGGAACAGAATGAAGATATAATGTTTCTTTGGACAACATTAAGGATGCATAAATTGTATGATAATTTTAACAAGTCTGTCTTTTGGTTTTAGTAGTTTATATTCATGGGTAACCTGATCAATATTGATAAGTTTTTTGTGTAACCTTCCAAAAAATTCAATTAAGGTAAGACCTATACACACTACTATCATGTAAAAAAATTAGGTTTCATGTATTTTTAGGGTACTACCTACATTTTTTTCAAACAATATCATGATTTTGAAGCATTATATCTAATTTGACATAAATGAGGGTAATGTTTTCCTAGATATAATAATTTGAGGAATGTTTCATGGATATTAATAATTATATACTTATTGCACTTATACACAGACTAAAAATATGTGGATAATTTTTTGTGTTATAAATTTTTTCATGAAGAAAGTCATTGTATTGTGTACTCATGTAAAATGATAAAGTGATAGTCCACCCCTACCCGAAGTGGACAATTTATTATAAGAACTAAATAACACATGATATTTTATATTAGAGATGACATTTTCAATGAAAATTTGGAGGCACTACCACTATATTTAGAAGTGTGACATATTAACTAATAATATGATTATAATATATACATTCACAATGGAGAAACTCACCCAAAGTCAAGGAATATTGTTACAGTTATTCAAGGAATATGATTTCTCTATTCATTACCATACGTGAAATATGCCAATGATTGAAGATGCTCTTAGTATAAAATATATTACTACCCTATCCATGCAGTGAAATGATAAGGACCCAATCATAATGGATATATGAAGGATGTATTTTAAATTCACAATCTCAAGTGACAAATCATATATTTCTAAAATGTATTCATAAAAATATATCCATTAAAATATTTAGGAGGCACAATTGTATGATGTAGAACTAAAATATATGAATTATGTAGTAAAATAATATAACCTACATGTTTTCTACATCAATGATGATGGTGTGATTCAGTTTAGAAATAGGCTTTCTGTTTCTTCATTTCCTAATATAAAAAAAGAGCTTTTGTATTATGCACATACCTCATATTTCATTGTCCATAAAAAAATAAAAAATATGTATTATGATATTAGATATAAATTTTTGTTGGAAAATATAAATAAGTTTATTATAGAGTATATCTCATGTTTTTAAGATTTTCATAAAGATAATGAAGATAAATAGATGTACGAAGGTATTATGTAGTAATTTTATATAGTAAATTGGAACTGTAAAAATGTCACTATATAATTTTTCACTAGTACCCCAAAAACATCCTAAGGAATCAATGTAACATTGGTTTTGGTGAATCAACTCACAACGAATTCCCACATCATTTCAATTAACTTATATTTATTTCTCCAACAATATTCTATGATATATGTGATGAAAGTGGAGATGTTGCATGAGGTTCAATATTTGATTATATCATCTTGTGATCCATGTTTCAAATCAATATTCTAGATATTTATTAAACATACATAGGAAATTTAATTAATGTTATCATGTCTTATCACCCCAAATTGAATTACAATCGGAATGGAATAATTAGATGGTTGACCACATGCTATGATATTTCTCAATGCAATTCGAAGGATGATGGGTTAAGTATTCCCCATTATATGTGGTATCATAAAACAATAATTTACACTCATGTATTCATATAGATATAGATGAATTTCTATATGTGAAGAGATGTATATTTCTATCTTCATTGGGATGAATATGGAAAATAGTGTCCACTTAGATCTAATCTTGTTAAATAGATGATTTAAATGATTGATGTTATCAAAAAATTCGTAAAAGAATCACATAGTTAGATTAAAATTTATAATGAAAACTATTGAATGAAACTATAGTTTAATTTGGGAGAAAAAAGTTTCATTTCAATATCACAATTGAAGAGAGTCATGTGGTTTGTAAAGATAGTGAATCGTAGCACAAGAATTATTTCCCCTTTTGAGATCCTTGATCCCAAATGAGTAGTATCATATTCTTTGGAACATCTGAAAACCATGTCTTATATGCATGATGTATTCTACATATCCCTACAAATAATTTATATAATAGATCCATAACATATACATAACACAAATGTGGTATTGCTGGAAAACATTCTCTCTCATTACGAGCAACTAGGGAAGATTTTGTACAAGATAGACATTGTTAAATGTAACAAAAATAATCACATGGTCAAGGTATATTGGAGAAAACATATGTAGTAATAGTTGAAAAGGTAATTGAATGAATTAATGAATCACAAATACCCATACCTTTTTTCACCTTATTATGAAAAATGAAAATTTTAAGATGGTTTCTCATAAGGGGGAAGAATGTATGTAGAAAAATATTATCAATAGAATATAACATTTTATAATTATATTATAAAACACAAGTATCACATATATAACCCAAAAAAATTATTATCATACGTTAATAGGTTATTAGAGGTATTTATAGAAATTAAGGAACCTATATCATTTGAATAAAAACATGACCATTGCAATAGAAATATGACTATTAGGAATAGTAATATTGAAACTAGAATAGTAATAACACCTATGGAATAATACATAAAGTTTGATATCATATAAATGGAAAATTGATATATATTAATATAATTGTATGTGTAAATAAATTTTTTAAAATGATAAATTCACCATTGTTATTTTTCATAAAACCTAATTTTTTATACACAATTTTATAATTAATATAAAGACTTAAAATAAAATCTATTTTTGTAATATAGATTCAAAAAATAATATTATGTTGAAATTTAGTTATAAGATAATATTATAGGCCTTAATATATTTTTTCTAGGGGTTATAAAATTGACTATAATATTAGATTTATTATTTTTGAAATAAATGATGTTTTTATTTAAAAACAAAATTCACAACATTTATACATTCCATTTCATAAAATGGATTCCATTTATGATAACGAAAAATCATAAAAATTCATGATTGTTTTCTAAAATGTTAAATATTTTGATGAAGAGTGAAATACGATAATTTATTGTATAATATAAATACAAGAATTCCATAGTCATGGTTGGTGAATGGATGATGTAAACAACCATTATCTCAATCTCGATATCACTAACTACTATATTTATAGATATGAATCAACAATATTTATATTATTGAATGAAAATAATAAACTAATGAATATAATAATTAACAATATACATATCCCCCCTAAAAATACTACCCCCACAAAAAAACTTCTCCTCACAACTTTTAATACTTTTATATTATCAAAATTACTCCCAATTAACTTCCCATGAACCTTCCTCACATAAAAGATCTTATGGTCTCAATATAATACCAATCCCATATACGTTAAGTATGTTCTCAATGAGATGAAATTTGAGAGGTATAATCCTTAATACTTATCTTTTAATCTTCGTTATATTATTATCATCTACTCACATTCCATATCCAATATAGCATGATTACTCTAGTATAAATAATAACTATAATTTTATTGTGTTAATTTAATATCCATCATCAAATATCTTATCATATCATTTTATTCTGTAGATAAAAACATTATCTATGATATGTCTGTTCACTACCTCCATGGATGATCAATTATCATTTTACACTAACACATTAAAAGATTGTCAAAAAAATAATTATTATGGTTAAACTATATTTTTATATTATTGTAATAAATTTTTTATTTTTCACAATCTAATTTATAAACTAATATTAAATAAAACAAAACTAGTTCAAGAAAGGGAGAACGGTGGTTGAAATAAAATAGTCATTTTTCATAATTATATTATCATATTAAAAATCATCATAAATGAAAATAAATTTATATATGAGACCAATTAAAACTATGGATTCTCATTAATAATATATAATATCCCATCTATATTATTATTCAATTTTTACAAGAACATCCATAATTATAATCAAATAGTCTGACCAATAAACCTTGAAAATGAATACTCCCAAAATGATAAAATTTAACTCTATAACTCTTCAAAATGATCATAATAGAACAAAATAAAATTATAATGAAACAAATAAATGAAAAAAAGTTTCTAAATTATGAAACTAATTAAAATTTTTTTTATCCAATATATTATGTTCATGTGAATAAATGATTCAGACATAAGGTAAGTGGAGTCTAAAACAGTACTCCCTTTCATTAATTATCTCCACTTAATGAAAAATTTCTCTGTGGATATTACATTATTGTACAATAGATATAATTTATTTTTTCTATTATTTCTTATTTTCATGAATATACATGTTTCCATATTGGTTTTACGAATAATATAAATATTTTCCAAACTAAATATCCCTTCCAAAAGACATCTTCACTTTTCTTGATTTGTTTCATCTACATGAATTATGATTTTTATACCAATTATGGATTTACCCATTTCCATTTAGGATCACCATTTATATTAATGAAATCATAACTAATGAAATCCTTATGAAATTCATTCCTTTACATGGGTTATTTCATAAAAATGATAGTTATAAATTATTTTTGGTACTTTTGATTACTTAAATATTATGATGTGATGGATGGGAACTAAATTACATTGATCTTTAATTATTTGAGTATTTTGATGTATCATAAGAGATAATGTGTAATATTTAGAAACACGATTCTATATTGTTACATAGTTATTATTTTTGGATTACCACATATGTTATGTGTGACCATTTTTCTATCATTGTGCATAAATCTATGTGTTATTTCACCACTAAGACGTGATGTTTAATATTTATACATTGAAACATTCCATGACTTAATACAATGCTTCCCTCTAGACTTTGGTGATAATACTATTATTATTCTATGCTAATTATTACTATTCTCACTAATGATATATTAATTCAAGACACTTATCAATCCACTTACAGGTATTTTTTCTCTCCCCATTTCATTGATATATATCCTTAAATGACTAAATGTACTAGTAATACCAAGTGATTTATATGGATAATGATTATTATATTAAATATAAGCTTATGTTTTATTATATAATTGTTTTTTATGTTTCTAATTTTCCCAAGAAAATAATCCTTTAATCTGGTATCATAACTATATTTTTTTATTAATAATGATTTAAATAGTCATGAAATAAAAATAAGGTTAATTATATGATAACATATACTAAAAAAGTTATATCGATCAAAAAAATATTTTCAAAAAGTATATGGGTTATAGCCATGATAAATCATCTCATTTTCTGTATGTAAACATTATTTTATTAAGCCACCATTAAAACATGTGAATGTGATTTTTAAATGTGTCATGAGAAACAAAATATCAGAACGGGACAAAAAAATAATGAAAACAGTTAGTATGGTGAAGAACCAAAAAATCAATTAAAACAAATTTATTAAATAAAAACATCATCTTATGATATGAGGATCATTTTTTATATTATAAAATAATTATCATTCATTTTAAAAAAAATCCATGAAAACTCATTAGCAAGTATAGAAAAGTTTTTTATGTTCCTTGAAACATCATCATCATAGAACCCATAAATAACCCATAAATAAACACATAATAATTTAAAGAAATATATGTCTAAAATCCAATATAATTCTAAATAAAACAATATATTTAACATATGTTGTAGACTACAATCTTGGAATACCCCACATATAAGATCTAATGGGATCAACACTAAGCTATAATGGGTCTCAATTCTTTTCAAATAGTGTCGATGGTCAATATAATTAATAAAAAACATTATAACTCTTCTAAACCTGAATAAATACATATTTAGATAATAAAATAGAGTTTTATTTTAAAAATGACTTTTATAAATGTGAAACCAGATGAAATTATTATGAAACCATTTTCATTAAAAATAACAACGGAAAATTAAGACATAATCATCAAGTAATTAATGCATCCTCATGGTATGAAATCTCACTCATACTATATAAGTCAAATAAACATTCTATTAGTATTTTTGATGGAAATGTCACAATGTACATCGTTTTGAAAATAGAAAACAGGATCCATTGAAATCATTTTTTAAAAAAATCGAACATATATAAAAGTAAATTTTAATATTCATAGGAGAGTATAAAAAATATTTTTAATACATTTTTGATATCATGGGAAAGGAAGAAAAATATTTGTAAAGGGTAAATTTAAGAAGATAATTTTTAATAGGAACCCTAATAACTTGAGTTCAACTCCACATGTATATTCTTCATCATCCTAGATAATAAATGTTTGTTAATTTTTTACATAATTGAGACCCTTATTCCTTTTTATTATCCCATTTATATTACTTATTACTATTTTAAAACAATTACTTAATAATTTATTCACACATCAGATGTTTTGACGATATTCATTTTATATGTCCATAATTAATTTGGGAATTTCAGAATGGCCAATAGGGGAATTATTCCACAATATTGAGAATATTATTCATGAAATAATTAAAATTATTATAAATCAATTAAAACATTAAATAAAATAATTAAATATGGTTATGAAATATGATCTATGTTATAATAATGGAGAGTGTATGTTGATGGTAAGTAGGATTTACATTTCAAATTTTCAATAATAATTGTGTTAAAATGGTATGTATAATTGTATATTATCATAATTATCCTAATATAATAAATATTATATTACATCATTAAATATTATTATATATATATCATCTATTTTAATTAGTTGTTAAAAACAAATCACATCACTTTGTGGATGTGGTAGTCCACACATACACATGATTGACATTATCATTTTTAGTGAATTTAAAGGTAAAATGTCAAATGATATATTATTATTTTTTAATGATAAAAAATTAATTATTATAATATTAATATTACTATAAAATAATTATAACTAGTTTTAAAAGATTGTGATGGAAAACGAATTACAACGTTTTGTGAGGTGGTAGTCACTTGTACACAATAATGTTGAATTATTTTCCTATTTGATGGAATTGAATATGGATATAGGTAATTTAACTAAAATAAAAATAACTAATTATATATTTTATATGGGTATTTTTATTTAATCATTTTTAGATAATGATTGAGATATGTAGAGGAAATAACCACAAAAAAAACATATGAAGACAAAAATTGTACCTCTTCATTAGAAAATCTCATTTTCTTAAAACATCAATACAACTAAGAATGATATTATTCTTGAAAAAAGAAATATAGAATTAGAATAAGGATTATTAGATAGTTGTTTAAATTATTTTCTGATCGAAATTGGTTTTTATGTTTGAATAAATGTGAAGAAGAGGTTCCCTTTATGAGAAAGGGGAGGGAAACTCTTCCTAGTTCTCCAACTGATAAATTAATATAAATTAATTTTCAAATAAAAATGGATCCAAAGTGATTTATTTATAATATAATATGATTTGGGTCTAAATTCAGTAATAGATTAAAATTTAGACATGTCTTCACTATTAGTTTTCCCATTTCTTTTGGATTTAACCACTGTTTTACCCCTTTAACTCATACTGTGAAAAAAATGATTTATACAATTTGTGGGTTTATATTGTCAAGACCCGTCCTCGGGGACTATGCCATGACTACCCCAAGCCCGCCTTCCATAGACCATGGGGTGGAGACAATCACCAAAGGTGTAAATCCCAATAAATAGGGAAGGCATTGCCTTTATAAAGTAATCAAACACCACATAGTACAAGCGGAAAGAAACAGTAAGTACAAAAGAAAGTACAGAAAAGTAAATGGGCCAGAATACAAACCCAACTGAAAAGTATAGCTACAACTAAACGAAAGTACAATAGAAAAGTCAAACAGCAGGAAAACACCTCCGAGTACCGTCTCGTCGTGAAGTCCACCTCCGGGTACCGACTCATCATGAGGTCCACCTCCAGGTGGCGTCCAGTCCTCGAACTCTCGGTCTCCGTCAGTGTTGTTCATCATCTGCACCCAACACAACGAGGTTTGTGAATAGCCCGTGCAGGGGTGAGTATAAAGATACTCATTAGGGACCCTGAGACCCTCATGGTCTCACTAAATACAACAAGGATAACTAAAAAGAAGGATCTAAACAGATAACCCTTACTTAGATATATGCCCATTCTTATACCTATGTTATCAAGTAACACATCTCAATCAAGAGGTAATCACAATGGTTATGAAATCAACAGATAACCAACACTTAGGTATATGCCCAATCATGTACCTATGTTATCAAATAACCCATCTCAATCATGAGATAAACACAAGGGTCATTGACTCAGCTCAAACTAGGATTTTCATTAAAGATATTGAAACCAAAATAGCTAGAGAACTCCTCCTCTGTTGATTACAGTATCCTTGTCATGACTCCGAGGATCTACTCACTATACTTAGACTGTTGAAGTACTCCTCCTATTGAGTACTATGGGCCAGCCACCCAAACACGGTAGTGCTCCCCGCCGGGGTATGTCACCCAAACACAGTAGTGCACCCCCTAATAGCCTACAGAGTTACTCCTTTTGTTGAGAACCACGAGTCTTCCACTCAAACACAGTAGTGCTCCCCGCCGTGGGTCTGCCACCCAAACACAGTAGTGCTCCCCAGTGTGCTAGTCAAGTCACTCCGACTCGAATCGGACAAGCCGCCATCAGGTCTCATCCAGCTACAAGGTCTTCGTACTCTGTATGCTCGTCTCTGGGAGGATCCGCTCCATGAGCTACTGGTAGATACTCCAAGTATCACAAAGTCCAATGAAGAAGTATATCGAGGTCTCCATACTCCTTACACTCTTCTCTAGGAGTATCCCATCAACGAGCTACTGTTCGACACTCCAACTGTCATGAAGTCCCACGAAGAAGTATCTCGAGGTCTCCGTACTCCGTGCGCTCTTCTTCGGGAGGATTCACTCTACGAGCAACTAGGCAACACTCTAAGTGTCACGAATTCCCACAAAGAAGTATCACAAGGGATTTCCTCATCACAGGGGTCTCAACTCCACAGACGGCACGTCAATCGGGCGACCATTCTATGATTTATAATCCTTTTATTCCTGGGGGCCCGGTTGATTTCGTGTACGAACCAACCCAGGTGTATCTCAATAGTATCCCAAACTCCCATGGGTATACTAAAAGGTACCATTTCTCAACGACATTACCAACGTCGCTAACGGTTCGTCAAACAGATGTCCGGTCTAAGAGTTATTGGTTTTTCCATACAAAGGGGACCGGTTGGTTTATAAGCTAAACCAACCCGACTGTACTCCAACTGCGTCCAAACCTCGAGCAGAGTATGCCAAAAGATCTGTCTGATCAAATGAAAACCAACTTATTTAACAGAACTTCAATCGGACGTCTGGTCATTAAGTTATAAGCGTTTCTGCTCCGAGGGCCCGGTTGGATTCATGTTCGATCCAACCCGTTCGTACCAAAAAAGACACTGGTTAACCAAACCTGTCACACCATTGTGGTCCATACTGAAAAATACACGAGATCGACTACCCATTGGTCCAAAACGGATAGCCGGTGAAAAAGTTACATTTTAACGCAACACGCATGAACCGGGCCTCATGTGGCCCGCCCCTGACCTCAACATAAATATCCAAAATTGGTCTTGAAACATCCTTCTTAATTCTAGGGTCGCAATGTCATAGACGGGTTGTCATTCCGACAGCGTATGAGAGAGATATGTCAGATACAAATCCCGTATTATTATTATTATTATTATTCGGTGTTTCGTGGACCCTATCAATGAACCAGAATTTAGTATCCAACATTACACTTGAATCAAACGTATTATTGATAGGATTACATCACCACTGACGACAAGTCAATTAGACGTCGCACACATGAGTTATGGTGGGTCAATGATTTAATAATAATATTAACTCAATTATATTTCGAGCACTTTGGGTACCTGATCCAAAAACCCGAAAATAAACATTCAATATTGGAATCAGAATGTCCATCTCGGACTCTGGGACGCACTGCCACAGACAATTCATGAAACCGAGTTCGCACGAATAAGTTGTGGTCGAAAAATTATTTTATTAACAAAAATAATAATATGATTATTATATGATTATTTTTAATTGATTTTACCTAAAAAACAAAAATGTCACGCACCACCAACATCTCACTCCAATTGGTGCGACACCCTCCATTTCATGCATGGGAATCCCTAATTTAATGGTGCACATCACATTCATTGGATTCTCTTTCTTTCTTTAAGTTTTAATTTATTTCAATTCAACATTTTCTCTCTCCCATCTCCTTCTCCATTCACTGTTTCTTCTCCACAAAACCTTACCAGTATGGCCTTCCCACGGCTGCTCTCATGCCGGATCTACCACCTCCAGCCAACTGCCATCCTGGCCTTCCGCCGCGCCGCCACACCGCCCCCGGCTACCCGCTCCGGCACGCCTCAAACCAGCCGCATCGCCTGGCCCCCCGTCCGTTCGCCGCACAACCTCCCACTACCACGCACCCGACCCCATGCTGCCGCACATCATGAACAAGATGGTGGTGGCTTCAGACATGTTCGTAGACCGTACCCACCGTGTTAGTAGTTCGAATGAACACCCAACAGAATATTCATCCATGCTCGAGGGAAAGAATCACAAAAACTTAAATAAACAAAAAACCCTTACCTCGGTAATTAACAATGCACATCAATGATTCACGGAATGCGGCATCGCGGAAGATGGACATCTATTCCATTGACGTCAGGGTGTGTCCAAAGTAGAAACACCATTGGAGAAATCCCCCGCGTTCTTCGCAGCGGAGTCGTTCTTCGTTGGAAGTTGGTGTTCTTTGTCAAAGAATAACACTTCCATCTATGTCTTCTCAAGAGTTCCTCCACTAATATTTCCAACACCCAAAATAATAAAAAGGCTCTCCATAATATAACATTCCATGTAATTCAAACCGTTGATGGAATATTAATTAGGGATGTGATGGGTTTCCATAATAATGGGAGTTGTCACATTAAATTGGAGAGGAGTTAAAGGGGGGTTAGAGAGAGTTAAGGAAGATGAGAGGTTGGGGCTTCTGTGGGCCCCACCTCTCATTTATCCACACTTTCATGAGTTTAAACTCCATGATATAAAAATAAAATTTTTCAACAATTATATTTATTTTAAACTAAATCCCCAAATAATAAAATTCAACCCGCTTAAAATGCAGCTGCAGTAAAGGTCCCCTTAAGAAATTACCAGTGCTGTGAGTTTACCGATCCAATTAGATTTCAATGGCGAGCACCGGTTAAAAAGATAGAAAAACCCACTCTTTCGTTCACTAAATGTACCCAAGCAAAACTTCGAAAATTGATTTCCGGCACACTGGGCCTCAGATTTAGGTGCCGTCAGAAACTGCGTACTCGTAAAATTCCAATGAAATTAAGAAAAAATTTCCATTGAAATTTCCGGTACTTTACATTACTCACAGCACAGGGATTTACGTCCCCTTAAAGCTACAACACACACTAGGGAAAACAAAAGTGGTACTGAGCATGCATCTGAGCCTTCCGCTCCAATGTTCTCTCCTGGAGGTTCTCGTGCTGCCAATGAATGCGCACTATAGGAATCGACCATCCACATAGAACCTACTATTATCGACCCTCGACTTCTACTAGAACCTCTATGAATTTCTCTTTTTCATCGAAGTCTAGCTCCCTGTGGTCGATGATGTATGATGGGTCATGCACGTATCTCTTCAGTTGAGATACGTGGATGATATCGTGCACCCAGTCAACTGATGTGGAAATGTCAAGCGGTAAACCACCTCGCCTACCCTGCTGAGGACCTAGAAAGGTCCATTAAACCTTGGAGATAACTTGCTGCTTCAACCACATCCCCATAGACCACATCAAGGTGAGACCCGTAGGAAAGACGTGGTCGCCATCCTTAAACTTGAGTGGTCTCTATATCGTATCATCATAATATTTCTATTTGCTATGTACCGTCTTTATCCTCTCTTGGATGACCTGCACCTTCTTTGTCTTAACCTGAACCATCTCTAGTTCTACAAATGCTGACTCCATCACCATCCACAAAGAATATCTGATATGTGGCCAGTTGCGATCTCCCCACCCCTAACAGTTGAATATCAGTCCTCATACATAGCGATTCCACAACAATGCTCCCCTTCCTAGGAGTATAGACTATCTCGAAGTCATAGACCTGGAGGAACTGAAAACTTAAAACACTTTCTATCATGAGGGTAAGGCTAGCTGACTCAAGAGTGATCGTCCGCACCCTTCTAAGCATGAGTTTATCCTTTTGCTGCATGGGTTTCCCTATTTTCCGACCAAGGAAAAACCTCATTCCAACGTTGTAGATAAACAACAACATTTGCCTAATACGGTCATTTTGTGTATGAACTGTCGTTGCCCAGTCCATACTCAAAATAACGTTGTAAGGCCTCAAAGCTTCCACCGAGTGGTTCCAATAGAAACTATCACCTCAATGATCAGATCACACCATCGGTGTAAGGGTGATTATTGAGTCTCCTCCCAAAGGTATCTCCATACATGAGAATAATGTAAACGGATTAACCAGAAACTCTAGGTCTGGGACAAGATTCGTGGAATAAAGGAATGATTGGTATCTATGACTATTGATAAGGAAGGTCATATTTGACATAGACCATACCTCAAATCATTCCTAGAGCCCCTGGGTCACACTTTGTGACCTCATGCAGCTACACTCTTCTCCTGCCCTCCTGCTCCCTGAGCCTTGCAGGAACTAAAAAGGCGGGTGGTTGTAACATTCCAAAATATTTACCACCCCATGCTGCTCTTATAGATCAGCTTCCATGTTTGCTGCCGTTCAGATTCATCTGTCCTCTTCACTTCCTCTTCTTGAAACATTTTACATGCCCATGTCTCTATGACTGGCGCCAGTTTCCTGCTTTCCCACTTCTAACCATAACTGGCTGCGTCCACTCAGCCAAAGAATTATCAACCACAAAGGTTCTCTCTAGAACCCTAGTATAAGTAGGAATGAATATAGAAAAATTGATGGCTCAGATTTCCTTTAGACACACCTCAATCAGAAGTCCGAACCCTGAAGAATTGATCACATCGTATTCATTGAGTACCAGAAATGGTTTGGTACGCCTCGATGAATTCTCAGCTACCGACGTGTCATCCTGTCGAAGCTTTATAAGCTCTAGAAAACTCTCTCCCACTTCCTCAAGCATGTCCTCAGCCGCCTGTGAGTCAGGCTCACCTCGAAACTTGAGGGTAATCCGGTGCTGGAACATAAGTAAGGCAATAAGCCTACAAGTATCCTCTACAAAGTACCGTTGGTAGTGTCTGCTGACCTACAGGTAGTGATATAGCTGGAACACTACCCAATGGTACTATCTCATGAATAGGTCCACATGCCGAAGCCACATCACTATACGGACCAGCCTCATGGTCTCTCACTAGAAATCACAAGTAGCTAAGTCCACCATCTGCTCTACTGGTGTCTAAACTAGGTGTAAAACTCTAGCATTCGCCTCCATCCAGTCCACTACTACCTTGGAATCTGTCTCGCCTCGTAACTTTAGAGGCGACAACTGCTGGAACTCGTGCAACACTCTCTACTAGCATGCGCCATCTACTAGTATGGCTGGTGGAATCTACTGCCTAACGGATGGTGGTGCTGCTGGTACACCCCTTGAATGTGCCAACATAGAAAGAGGGCCCTGCATCGGAGTCTCATCGCTTGGTGGGTCGTCATTGAGTAATCTCTTGGAACTCCAACTGACTGTCTGTGTGGAGACATCTTGAACAGATGTGACATGGTCAACGATTTATACCTGGTGAGATGACCTGGTTTGAGTTGACTATAAAACTTTTTGGAAACACACATGCAATCAGTGTTTTCGTTAACAAAGCCAGAAATTAGTATTTAGGGTCCTGGTGTATGGATACATCGGCCTCCACACCAACACTATACTCCCTAAAATGAAGGCCACACTCAGTACCCTTATCACTATTCCTTTATAGAAAGGAATGATCAGAGTTCTGAGATATGCGGTAGAACTGACTCCTCTAATACGAATTTCTCACGACCCGTCCTCGATGCCCGTGTCGTGACTACCCCAAGCCCGCCTTCTATAGGCCAGGGGCTGGCGACTAGCACCAAAGGCATAAATCCAAATAAATAGGGAAGGAATTTCCTTTATAAAGTAATCAAACACCACAGAGTACAAGCGGAAACAAACACTAAGTATAAAAGAAAGTGCGGAAAAGTAAATGGGCCAGAATACAAACCCAACTGAAAAGTACAACTACAACTGACGAAAGTACAACATAAAAGGAAATCAAAGAGAAAATGGAAGCACATATTGGGTCATCCACCTCGAATCCTACCTGAAGGGTAGGTACAGATAGCCTCCTCAATGCTCTCATCTGTCAACCTCCTCCTAGTACCGTCTCATCGTGAAGTCCACCTTCGGGTACCGACTCGTCATGAGGTCCACCTCTAGGTGTCATCCAGTCCTCGAACATTAGGTCTCCGTCAGCGCAGTCCGTCATCGTCATCCAAAACAACGAGGTGCGGGCATAGCCCGTGCAGGGGTGAGTATAACGATACTCAGTAGGGACCCTGAGACACTCATTGTTTCACTAAATCCAACAAGGATAACAACAAATATGGATCTCAACAGATAACACTTTCTTAGGTATAATCCCATAATTATACCTAATATATCAAGTAACCAATCTCAATCAAGAGGTAATCACAAAGGTTATGAAATAAATGGATAACCACTACATATGTATATGCCCATACATGTACCTAAGTTATCAAGTAACCCATCTCAATCATGAGGTAAACAAAAAGGTCATTGACTCAGCTCAAACCAGGATTTTCATTAAAGATATTGAAACCACAACTGCTGGAGAATCCTCCTCTGTCGAGTACAGTAGCCCTATCACAACTCCGAGGTGCTACTCACAAACCTTAGACTGCTGAGGTACTCCTCCTGTAGAGTACCGTGGGTCATCCACCCAAACACAGTAGTGCTCCCCACCGGGGTCTGCCACCCAAACACAGTAGTGCACCCCCCTAATAGCCTATAGAGGTAATCCTTCTGTTGAGTACCACATGTATTCCACCAAAACACAGTAGTGCTACCCGCCGTGGTTCTTCCACCCAAACACAATAGTGCTCCCCACTGTGCTAGTCCAGTCACTCTGACTCGAATTGAACAAGCAGTCATCAGGTCTCAGCCAACAAGAAGGTCTTCGTACTCTGTACGCTCATCTCCGAGAGGATCCACTCCACGAGCTACAGGTCAATACTCCAAGTATCACAAATTCCCACGAAGAATTATCGTGAGGTCTTCGTACTCCGTACACTTGTCTCCGGGAGGATCCGCTTCACGAGCTACTGGTCGACCCTCCAAGTGTCACGAAGTCCCATGAAGAAGTATCTCGAGGTCGCCATACTCTGTACGCTCGTCTCCAGGAGGATCTGCTCCACGAGCTACTGGTCGACACTCCATGTGTCACTATGTCCCATGAAGAAGTATCACATGGGACCACCTCGTCACATTGGTCTCAACGCAATAGACGGCGCATCAATCGGACGCCCGGTCTGTGATTTATAAGCCTTTTAGTCCTGGGGCCCCGGTTGGTTTTGTGTACGAACCAACCCATCCGTATCTCAACAGTGTCCCTAACTCCCATGGGTATACTCAAATGAAATATTTCTCAACGAGATTACCAACGTAGCTGACGGTTCGTCAAACAGACGTCCGGTCTGAGAGTTATTGGCTTTTCCATACAAGGGGGCCTGCTTGGTTTATAATCTAAACCAACCCGACCTTACTCCAACTGTGTCCGAACATAGAGTAGAGTTTGCCAAAATATCTATCACAACAAAAGGAAACCAACTTAATTAACAGTACATAAATCGGGGGTCCGATCCTTAAGTTATAAGTGTTTCCGCTTCGAGGGCCCGGTTGGATTCATGTTCGATCCAACCCAGTTGTACCACAAAAGACATCAGTTATGGAAACTGGTCACACCATTGCAATCCATACTGAAAAATACACGAGATGGACTACCCATTGGTCCAAAACGGATAGCCGGTGAAAAAGTTACATTTCAGCGCAACACGCGCGAACCGGGCATCATGGGGCCTGCGCCCCGACCTGAACTTAAATATCCAAAATATGTCTTGAAACATCCGTCTTAATTTCAGGGACGCAACGTCGCAGACATTTCATCATTCCGACACCGTATGAGAGAGATATGTCAGATACAAATCCCGTAATAATAATAATAATAATAATAATAATAATAATCATCATCATCATTGTTTCGTGGACACGAGCCATGAACAAGAATTTAGTATCCAACATTTGACATGAATCCACCATATTATTGATTGGATTACATCGCCACTAACAGCAAGCCAATCGGACGTCGCACGCATGAGTTATGGCGGGTCAAAGATTCAATAATAATATTAAATCAATTATTTTTCGAGCGCTTCAGGTACCCGTTCCAAAAACCCAAAAAAATATTCAATATTGGACTCAGAATGTCTGTCTCAGAATCTGGGTCGCACTGCCATAGATGGTTCGTGAAACCAAGGTCACACGAATAATTTGTAGTTGAAAAAGTTTTTTATCAACAAAAATAATAATATGATTATTATAATATTATTTTTAATTGATTTTATCTCAAAAAAACACAATGTCACTCACCACCACCCTCTCTCTCCAATTGGTGCGCCTCCCTCCATTTCAGGCATGGAAATCCCTAATTAAATGGTGCTCATCACATTCATTGATTTCTTTTTCATTCTTTAAGTTTTAATTTATTTCCTTTAAACGTTTTCTCTCTCTAATCTCCTTCTCCATTCACTATTTCTTCTCCACCAAACCCTACCAGCCTGGCCTTCCTGCGGCTGCCTCTCACGCTGGATCTGCTGCCTCCGGCCTACCGCCATCCTGGCCTCCCGCCATGCCGCCACACCGCCCCCAGCTACCCGTGTCGGCGCGCCTCAAACCTGCTGCATCGCCTAGCCCCCCGTCCGCTCGTCGCGCCACCTCCCGCTACCACGCACCCGACCCCATGCCCCCGCAAATCAAGAAAAAGTTGGCGGTGTGTCTGGAAATGTTCTTTGTCTGTACTCACCACGTTAGCCGTTCGAATAAACACCCAATAGAATATTCTTCCATGCTTGATGGAAAAAATAACGTAAACTTAATTAAACAAAAAACACCTACCTCGGTAATTAACATCTCACGTCATTGATTCGTGGAATGCAGCATCGAGGAAGATGGAAATCTATTCCGTTGACGTCAGGGTGTGTCCAAAGTAGAAACACCATTGGAGAAATCCCATGCGTTCTTCACGGCGGAGTCATTCTTCGTTGAAGTTTGGTGTTCTTCATCAAAGAAGAACACTTCCTTCTAAGTCTTCTCCAGAGTTCCTCCACCAATATTTCCAACCCCCAAAATAATAAAAAGGCTCTCCATAATATAACATTCCATGTAATTCAAACCGTTGATGGGCTATTAATTAGGGATCTGATGGTTTGCCATAATAAGGTGAGTTGTCACATTAAATTGGAGAGGTGTTAAAGGGGGGTTAGAGAATGTTACAGATGTTGAGAGGTTGGGGATCGTGTGGGCCCCACCTCTCATTTATCCACAGTTTAAAGAGTTTAATCCTATGATATAAAAATAAAATTGTTCAGCAATTTTATTTATTTTAATCAAAATCCCCAAATAATAAAAATCAACCCACTTAAAACGCAATTGCGGTAAAGGTCCACTTAAGCAATTACCGGTGTTGCGAGTTCATCGGTGCCCTCATATTTCAATTCCTAGCACCTGTTCAAAAGATAGAAAAACTCGATCATTTGTTCATTGAACGTACCCGAGCTAAAATTCGGAAATTTATTCCAGGCACACCAGGCCTCGGATTCAGGTTCCGTCAGAAACTGCGTACTCGTAAAATTCCCATTAAATAAAGAAAAAATTTCCCTTGAAATTATAGGGACATTACATATATATTTTTTATAAAATGAAAAAAGACTCATAAATATTTCAGATATAAAATTTTAAACAACTTCCAAATCATGTGGTTGAATTTAGGAATTTTATATTTTATTATTTTTTCTTAAAATATTATTTTATATAAAATTACTGTAATTTCAATTTTTAAAAATATTCATACAATTAATATTAATAATATCAATATAACACATATAATTTTAAAATATTCTTTTAACAAATTTTCCATTTATAGATTTCATTAATATAAATCTTTTATTACATTAGATATCTCAAATTATATTTTATTTTATGTATTTGATAAAATTAATTTTATTTTTTTATTTAATTAAATAAATATTGCATCAGTGTTAATAATGAATTTATTGTAATCATTTAATCTCTATAAATTAAAATAGATTACTATGATTCGAATTAGTATGTTTTATTTCAAAAATAATATTTAAAGTAAAAAATATCTACTGGATAACAACATTTCAGAAATATTACTCTTATTAATCATAAGAGTGTGACATGTTTGAAATTTATTTAAAAAAATACATTAAAATCCATTATCTTATCTGTATAGACCAAGAGGCAATAAAAATTATTTTTGGATGATTATGGTTGATATTCACTTATACAATAAGATTTAGTTATGTTAATGGGTCCTTTTATTGTTCTTAACCATTTATTGTTAACAAAGATTTCATGATTTACCCCTCAATGTGGTAAAAAATCACAATTGTTACAATTCATAATGTCCAAAAAATAAAATGTATCTATTATGTAAACATGAACCTCAGGATTCCAAATATAGAATTTTTTTTTAAATTTACATTCTAATATTATTTATTATTTAAATTAAAAATAAAGTTTGAAAATTTAAAAATCAACTTTTTAGAACATTTTTCAATGGAAATATAAAACGGTTTTCATAAAATATTCTATTATAAAATCCATTTTAGAAACCATAATTAGATTATTTGAAAAAATGAACTTATTATTATTTTTAACTAAACTAAACAATATGTTTTCCTTAATAATACATTAAATTAAAATAAAATTTCAATAATGATTATTCTTTTTAACTATTATTTAAAATGTAAATACTTCCATAAAATTCTCTAAAATTCATCCTTATATTAAAAATAAAATTATTTTTGGAAAATTGAAATTTTATATTATGAAAATTAAACATTTATTAAAATTTTATAACAAATTATTTTAATAAAACAACTATTTTATTCTAATATTTACATAATATATATTTTATGAATATAAGTACATATTTGATAAATACTAATAAATATTAAAATGTTTTATTCTATCATTTTATGAGTTATTAAATCCAATGGGTGTAACTTTTTTTAATACTCAATACAATATAATTACTCAATTCGTGAAAGATATATGTGGTTATAATGAGGAAATTACATAGGCTATCTGATAATTATTATTGAGAAATTATTTCCATTATAGTTATGGTGGGATCTATATTGGGATTACTATAATCCATCAGATAAAAATGTCTCATAATTATTTTTCCAAAGGTCGATAGATGTCCTCATATAATCCTCCCCATATAATGTGTTTTCAATCTAATCTAGAGGAACAAATTCATATATTGGATAAAATATTACATAAGTATACTATCACTAATTAAAAATTAAACAAATAAAATCCAACACATATATTCATTGAATGTAAAATGAAGAAAACCTCACTGTAAATGTTATGAATATGTGGTCAAATATGAATTAACCCCAAAAAATCGTATACAAATCTAATAACATGTATGATACAAAACAATGATATATCTTTAAAAAATGATGTAATACTATCAACGAGGATCAAATCAACCCAAAATCAATCCTAATTTAGTTTCACCATCCGAATATAATACAGAAAAATATTATCATAAAGTATAATAGATAGGAGGAATCTATAAAAGCTATTGTTTTTTACAGATTTCTGTAAATATATTTGATTATGAATTAAAAAATTACCCAGTTATTTTATAAAAATTAATGTGTATGATTTAATAATGAAAATGAATATAATGTAAAACATAAGAATCTTTTTCAGGCCATTGTGTGTTATCGTAGACACCATAATAGTAATCAACACATTTATTGTCATTTGTATAAATAATCATGCTTATTATCTAGTCCCTATATATAACTTAAGAACAAGGGAAATATATTCTAATATATCATGACCACAACCCTCTATCTCAGTATAAGATCCAATGCAATCATGATCAGAAATACCATATTGTTACAAATACATATTACCCCCACTCAATTAGAATAAGTTCTATATCACCTATATTTATAGGATACAAGGGTCTTTATTCTATTACATGATGTGTGTCTCAACCTTAAATCACAATCCATATTGATAATAACATTATAGGTGAGTATATCATCACAAATGGGTTTTCATTCCAACATCATATCACTCAATCAAATAACATATATAAATTATATGGCTTGTCACTTTGGCCAATCTCATCGCTCATGGAAATCCTCAAAAATCATATACCAAAAACATATTTCTCAAACATGGGATGGTCTTTGCAACACCTTAAAAATAAATATGTGTTCATACATATAGTATCATCATTACCCAAATTACAATGACTTAACTACTCAATCATGGTGGTAATTATAATAAAACATTGTCCACTACATTCCCACTGAAGTAAGTTTCATTATAAATCAATTTGAATTTTATTTTGGAATTCGTTTATTCTCTTCATAGACACAATCACACAAAGGATTAATAAAACCTCACCCAAAAATGTACCTCCGTAAAAAAATCTCATTCATGGTGAGACAAAACATCACATCTCACCTTCAATCAATCACAAATACATCACATACATACAATAAATAAAATGATATCTTATCCTATCTGACATTTTAATGATGGTTAACATGGTAATGAAATGATCCATGATATCTAAATATATGGTTATAATTTATCATAAATGTATAGAAACATATAATCTTTTCTCATAGACGATCTCAATCACACAATATCACATATATAATCCATTGGAATTAGAATATCCCATATTTGAGAAGAAAATGGTTTTCACAAATCCAATATAGCATCCGTTAATATATAATAACACAAACTAATCACTCATTTGTCTCCAATATGCTTCCATAACTCCCTTGACCCTAGAATAAATATGATATGTATTCCCCCTTATATTCCCATAACCCACACTAGGGTTCTATATCACATAACTTATGAGAGTGACCTTAGAATTCTATCATGGGGACACCCTTAACAACTAACTAACTAAATTAACATAGGTAATATTCTACAAAATTATCCTTTCAAATTAACTACTACTTCTAAACGGGGTTTCCTCAATAAGCCAGTTATATATTATTCTCTCCCATCATTTATAGGAATATGCATCTCATTACCCCAAAAATGACACTAGGAGTTATAATATGTTCTACCTATAACTCATATTGGAACATGTATATTACCCCAGTCCTATAATTACTAAATCAACATCATCGCCACATATAAATAGAGTAATAATAATACTCTAAAATTAAAATTCAATAGGGAACCTAATCTAATTCTTGGAGGATAAATTTCCCTATCTCTTAATTTATATTTCATATTGAAAATATTAATTTCTGGAAAATAAATACATTTATTATTGAATTAAAATCCATAATAAATTTGAATATTATTTTATATTGTGTGTATCTCATAATACAATAAAGATTAACCATGATTTGAAACCTCATACATGCCTCAAACAATATTATACCGAAATCATTCAAACTCTATACATCATACAACATGTCATAACATCCATGAATTTTGAATATAAATTTATAGTTATTTTTCTATCTTAATTCAATGAAACTTAATGTATGACTACTCATTGTGAAAAAACTAATTAAATAAACCAAAAAACCAAGTGTGTTCTCCTTTTGTGGGATCCCATATAGATAGGATAAAAAATAAATCCAATTTCTTAATTATTAATAAATGATATACTGAAATCATTTTAAATCTCATGCCCGAAATAGTAATTAATTTTATTTAAACAAATGGGAATTAGAACATAAGGAATTGAAACAATGAACATTTGACCTATTTAAACAAAATTAAAATAACCTTGCCCATATAGTTAAAATAATGAAATAAATGGAGACTGATTTGAGTGAATTACCCATACCCATTCCCAATTCCATCCCAAAAATCATGAGAGGGGAAATTATTTATCTTTTATACATTCTATTGACAAAATATTAAAAATTTGAAACATTATGATATGACCATAAGAATAATAGAATAATTCCATTATCCATGGTATGGTTTAAATATATCCTAAGGGGAAATGATCTGATGACATACCATCAATCGCCTATTTATTTTTACCAACATATATATAAAACATGACCCTCCGATCTATGGGACATTTCCTTATGTGACCTCCCTACTCATAGTGTGAATAACATCTATATGGAACAACCAAAAAAATATTTGGAAATGCCTTCATAGGGTGGCCCTCTACAACTATGGAAAAGATTCCCCAATCATGTTGTTTCCTTTATGTTATTCACTATGATGACTTCTTTGATGCACCTTCATAGTGAAACCTTGGTTTCATGGAATTAACCACATGGATTTCATTGAAATTTAGAATTAATTATATAAGAATTTATATATAATTTTTACGGATTCCCACAATTGAATTTTAATTCCTTCCACTATTGTACAATAGCAATAAAAAAAGGTTTTCGACATGTTATGTTCTCTTCTAAGTACATATTCTTGCAAAACCTACCAATAAGAAAATAGTTTTTTCCATACACAACCCTTGTAATATGGTTAACCACAATCATCATGATATGTTGAATTTCCCAGAATAAAATGGAAATAAGAACACATCTTGTACCATCTTTAAAACAAACCCATGTACATGAATCACCACTAGGAAGAAATATTATATTTAAATGAAATAATGTTATTCATCCACACATGGATAACTGAAGTACATCCCAAATCCTATATCATCTACATATCCATGTACTAAAATTATAACAACCATAAGAATGATCAACCATATTTGAAACATGGGAACATATGTATTATGTTAACCCATTAATTCGGATTCAATACCCATGAACATTCAATGTGATAAATAAAACACATTCAATTTCATCATTGATGTACAATTCCTTGATACACTAACATTCCGAAAACCGTAGTTTGATCATTATATCATTTAAATCTAATACAATTGGATTCATATTATTTGATTTAAACCTCAGTATATCATATTTAATGTTAATTACTATCTATCACTCCTATTTCAAACCATTATTTATAAAATAGGGCCTTGCATAGTGTATCATCACATCACCCAATAATAATTCCATAATTTCTAAAGGTATTGTAGAATCCCCCAACAAAAACACTGATTCCAAAACCCAAATCAGTGGGTATATCCCTAGTTGGATCTATAACCAACAAAATATACCATCAGACACAAAAAATTCAAAATCATACATCTATGGCCCCCAATTATTGAATAAAATAGTACTCATCCCTATCTGAATACCATCACATTGAATTTTTTCACATGTTTGAGCATGCACTATACCCACTATATCTCAATCCCCATCAATTATATACAATGGAATAAGTTGTACAACACACCAAACCCACTACATATATTGGATTCTCTTGGAACCAAGAAAATAGTCAATATACTCAATCAAGGACCACTCAACATATTGAAAAATCTAATTTACAAAAGAATTATCCATAATAAATATCATTACTAATAATAAGTAATTTCTAAAAATTGAAATTCATACACACTCGTCTACTCCAAATGAGATGAGATCCTCTATGATAACATTCATAAGATGATGTTATGTTATACATCGATGCTTCATAAAAATTAAAATTGGGTCTAGACGCCTATATTTCCCAATCACAAAATCAACCTTACTCTTATTTGAACAAAATACAATGAAAAATATGATCATGTTACTAAATAACTAACTATTCCACACATAATATATTTTTTCATACCGAAAAAGCCTTCATGTTTTAATTATAATTGAGATATATTATCAAACTATTTATTAGAATTATATTAAGATCAGTCATACAGTAAGAATCATTACAATTCATAGGATTATACATATACTCTAACCATGATAGATATGTATATCTATCATAAAAATAATGTGTCCATTATAAAACCACAATCATATAAAAAAAATTACAGTATAATTGTTTCCACCATCCAAACCGAACCTCATTAACATATGATCTCCAAAATATTTATATCATATGAAAATTAAATCCCCTATTACATTCACATAAAACATCTTAAGGTTATCCATATGCTTATATATAATGATTCCCATTCTCACCCATATCTGCATATTTCATTTTATGTATCAAACCATCACTAATGGTTCAAATAAATATGCCAAACAACATGTATTTTAATTAAATAATTTTATTATAGGTACAATAAAACCATCAAGATATAGAATTACATAGTGTTATCCATGTCACCATTAATCATAAAGTACCTTGTTATATATTAGTTTAATAAAATTGAAAAAAAATTATATGAAGGAATATTGAATTTAATATTGATTACTTATACAATCGAACCCTATATCATAAATGAAATCAATCTAAAAAAGTCAAGAATATTTCATTAAAATACATTATGTGAAATATAATAGATATACACAAGAATATTTATAGAATATAAGAATATATAAAAACAATAATATAAATATTATACATACAAATCATATATAAAGAAAAATATTTTCCTATAAAAGTGAATACCTTGAATCATAATACCATTACCAAAGTACCTATGGATTCACTCAAGGGATTTGTTCATGAATCAATAATACAGGGTCCATTAAATGATCTGACATATCATAATTACATGTATAATAAAACCATTTATTGTGAGAAAATGAAAAAGACACTAAAACCACACTTTTTTAATTCTAAAGCTAAAATAATATTTCAATAACCCACTCTGGGTCACCAGGTGAAGTTAGGTTCCTCTCCCCATATGATGTAGTTTTTTTAGTAGTGTTGAGGTACTAAATGATATATTTTTTGGATATTATTCATTCAATATGATACAACAAAAAATAATAATAAAAAAAATAATCCATAAAAGATAATAATATTTTTTACAATAGACAATGCATCATGATATAATAAATTATTATTTCATTGAATAATATTTCTTGCTCAGTTGATAGTATGATAATCCTTAATGGTTTCCATGACAAGGGACTAATTTTCTTTTTTCTTGGAGACATGGTTCCATAGTATGTTTCACGGACCATCCTAGGTCGACCATGAACCAGTCACCTGATTCGGTCCGTGACATGACCCGAGAGGCCTTCCTGATCCTCCCGGGTAGGCGACCAGTGCCAGGGAATCAACAGAGTCAATGTGAACGTTTTCCCCCATTATAAATAAATAAAGCAGTAGAAATAATACAAAGCAACAAAGAATAAATAAACAAAGTAAAGGGACTAAACAAGAACAAAATAAAATAAAACTAACCAAACATGACATCCGAACTAACTCCATGTGACCCTGTGGGTCACTCTATGACTCAACGATCAAGCATCACCCAAGGCGAGCACACTCAAGTTGTAGCCTGTACAAACACTAAAAATAGAAAATAACTTTAGAAGTGAGTATTAAAAATCAGTAGGTGTTCCCAACAAACTATTCCCAATGCACTACCTTTAAATAATTAATTTACCAATTTCATGTTTGAACTAAATTATATAAAATATGGGTTTCCCCACACACACTTTCATTTCTAAAGTAAATAACTGTTCATTTCCGATTTTAATTTAAAAACAAGTATAATGTTTCAAAGGATTAGGTGCATTTCATTTTAAAATATTTTTATGAAAAATTTATAAATCCAAACATCTGTTATTAGCCAAAATGAAAACCACACATAACACGAAACACACCAAGGTAAATAGAAAAAGTGGCACAAAGGGGCTAGCAACTGAACTATACCTCTCAATCAACCGCCACATACAAATAATCACCATAGAAACATGGTTATAACCTAGGAGTTCGTGAAAACTCCATAATGTACTATACATGTGACTCATCATAAAGTCATTCCTACTCATGATAACGTCATAACGGCCTAACACCCTGTGTTTCCCTACATGGCATAACTGAGGGGCCTAATCCCATAGCAGAGTGTCATCCGTACTAGGGTCCACTATCCAGTGTGTAATCTAAACTCGTGCAGTAATTGTTCTCAGTAGATTCAATTACAATGCCAAGTTTCCATGTCAACACGTATAATAAACATGAACGGAGTGGGTCAACAAAGTCAATAAAGTAGCACAAACATCACACACAAATCATGCAGTCAATGTACACCAAATATCACCTCTGAGTCACCCCAAATAGAGTTTTACAACAAAAATTATTTTATTAAAGTGTCAAATAGGCCTTCACCAATCTCAAAGAAAATCCTCATTTCTCAATAGAACTATAATTATTTCTCAAGATTCAATAAAAATAATTTATCAATAAACCAGAACTACATTTGAAATTCTGTGAATTGTGTTTAAAATCCTAATATGGATTATTCCACTACTGGGTGTCCCCTCATCAAGAAAATAATTCAATTGTCATGTATAAAATAAATGGATCTTTTTACACCAAATAATCACATTAAAATTATTTATCTTATGATAGTTCTCATTTATTAAAATTAATACAATACCAACCAATTAACAAATTCGTATTTTAAAGGCGAGTGCAGTGGGGGACCTACCTCAACTCGCACCTCAAACATGGCGACGCGACATGCCTCGTACATGCGTACAAGCATGCCCAGACCAATGAACGCAGTGTTACGGGGTTACCTCACTAAAATGATGCAACAAATGCACAAAAACTAAAAACACATAACCACTGACATAGAACAACCCAAATGAACAAAATACACAAAAGAACCAGCTCGACATGTTTTCAAAGCAAAACTCACACCATTAACACTATTTATTAAACCCCTTTAAAATCCACAATGTGTTTAAAAAAAATACAAAACTCCAAAAAAAACTCACTCACTATTTTAAAGATCCACTAGACCATTTCAAGAAAACACTAGTGTGAAAAACCCTACAAAAGCTCATGACACGATGAAATTAATATTTAAAAGCCCGTGTGCCTAAACACATTTTCAAAACCCATGTTTTGGTATCCATGTTATTTAATTAATGATTTAACATTTTATAAAACAATTCCATGAAAAACCACAAGTTGTTATACCAAAACAATGAAATCATATTTTTAAACCAAACAGACACAAAAACCTTCCCCAAACATGTTTCTAATTTCATACAAAACTTAATAAACCAATAAAATAATTTAAAAAACAAATTCAAGAAGTTTCATAAGGCTTTTACACTAAAAACACACCCAAAATCCTCTTTTAAAACCAACCGTACACAAACAGCATATAAAAACATGATTCGCGACCTCTATATAAATTAATAAACCAACTGCACAACTTATGAAATAATATTAAGTGGCACAACAAGAGATTTCATATGAATCACATCCAAAAACACAAAATGAACCATTTACAAGTTCTAGAAAACTATTTCACTGTTTATAAAACACTAATAAAAATCACAAGAAGGGTTTTCACTGTAAGTTTCACACATAACCCATAAACATGCTACTAACAAATCAATGTCATATTAAATATCATACAATACCATATTCGTAGCATGAAAACTAGTAAATAAATATGATAAAATAATTGAAATCACAAATTAATTCAATAATGAAAAGTTATATGCGGAAACACCTACCTCTGACGTTGACTGACCACCTTAAAATGGTGTGAAACCTCATTCGCACCATAACCGCACCTACGGGAAGCCAAAACCACCATACACAATTAAAATCGAACTGACTAAAACATGATTAACCATTAAATAATATACCCTAATGATATTAACACCTGAAATAACTAAATACTACCATAGGGGGTAGCGGGTTGGCTATTCAGTGGTTTGGGAAAAGGGGAGTTGCGCACAGGAGGTGAGCGGGTCTGGTCTGGTGTGCGACAGCGGCCAGACAGGCAGGCAGAGTGTGTGTGGGCCGGTGGTTCGAGGAAGGAAAACAATGGGCGCCACCAGCCAGACGGAGCAGGGGATGCCAGTTGGAGGTGCAGGTCGAAGACCAGAGTCGTTACAGGATGGATGGAACGCCGGAGGGGAAAGGGAGGCAGGGTGCGTGTGGCGCTCCTGGGCGCGGGGTGCTTGAGGCGCTGTTGGGCACGGGGTGGCGAAGCGACGAGCGGAGGCTTCAGCAGGTCACAGAGGGTGCTACGTGGCTACTGGGCAGGAGGAGGTAGAGGTGGCTAGGAAGCCGAGGTCGGCATTAGGGTTAGGGTACAAAACAAAACCAAACAAATAAATTAAAAAATAATAATCATTAACCCATAATAAAAATAATACACATAAAAATAATAAAAAATGATGATAATAATACCTTAATTAAAATAATAATAATGGCAACAAATAATTATTAATAATAACACTAATTTTAATAATAATAATAATAATTTTATTAATCATACACAAGTAAATAATAATAATAATTAATTTAAACTATAATAATAATAACACTAATAATAATTAAACTTATTAATTATAATAATAATTAATAACTTTAACAAACATGATAATAATAATAATACTAATATCGATAATAATTCATCATTTCATTATTAAACATTATAAAATCATTAACAACAATAACAATTTTAAATGACCCAATAAATCACAACTTTACCCATCTCAATTAATTCTGAAGGCAGGTGGATCGTCGATGTCTATGTGGTGCTGTGAGGGGTATCCAACACTCATTCTGCCCGGGCAATTTGCAACGTCAACTAAAAACGCGCTCTGCTCGGGTACTCAGCAACGTCAACTAAAAACACCCACTTTATAACATGACTCAAATTTCTTATCATTTGGGACTCAACCCAAACACAAAAAAAAAAATTCAGAGTCAAATAAAATTATAAAATAAAAAAAAGATAGGTCGGGGTGTGATAATTCTCCCCACCATATTGCTTTTCCCACTCGGAAAGCCAAAAAAAGATCAAGATCCAAAGATGAAACTCATTATGTGTCACTCACCCCTAAAAGATTAAGTGACTCCAATTGACCGATCCAAACAGACACTGAAAACCCATGACACTGAACTCATCCTTAAAAATAGTTCACCTTAATCATCACCAAGAAGAACCCAAACCATCTGTTTCAACCAAGGAACGGACAAACTTAAATCACCTCCAAGACTTATCCCAATAATCTTAGTCCAACGAAACTGTTGGGTGTACTCCAATATGAACGTTTAATCGACATGTTTATTTCAGGATTAGGTGGTTCTGCATGACACCTACCACCAAAAGATACATGAAAATAAACATTGACACTGACATGGGGAGGCATGAATGGACTACCTACCATAAGTATTGGGATAACTCTAAATTAAATTAGGTTTAACTCTGTGATACCTATTGTGGGTCTCCCCACCATAAGAACTGACGAGATTTACCAATCATTTAAACTTTCCATACGGACCAAAAACCCCCATGAAGAGGGGGAAGAAGGGATGGCCGAACTGGTAGGGAATAAAAACTACCACCATTACTATATAAAAAACATCTCGCTCTCGAATGAACATAAACTATGGCACACAAAAAAAAAGATTAAACAAGGGCCTTTTTTTCACCGTTGGGGTTCTCTTGACTATGTTCCAGCTTCACTCCAGGACCTATGGTTGGAGCACCGATGATTGAAGCAACTCATGCCTCGAAGACAGACTTCAAAAATCCCCATACATAACACACAAACCAGAATTTCAGCCAACATGATTCCAATAAAATAGAAGTTTCAAAGAGGCTCAACCACAACCATTCTTACAACTGAACGGATAGAAACACTAAAAAATGCTACAGGAGACGATTACTACACTGAAGAAACACTACAAATAGAAATCCTCAAACTGATCCCCAATCTTCGCCCGACTGCTATTGATGGGCTGAGGTGACCTTCGACGATCCAGGTCTAGTGTCAGCGTGCTTCATGGAAACACCACGGAATAATCTCTGCAAGGGACCCCAACATCCACAGGTGTGGCAGGGTCTCAGAGCACTTGGGAACGTCAGCCTCTTATGACCCCACCTACAACACTGGTGAAAGATCACAACATTGCGCTATGAAGAATATGACTAATTGTAAGATGGTCTCTTGATCACTCTAGTAGACCCACCAGCATCAGGGCGCTTCTCATTCTTTCTCTCTCCATGCTCTGTACTGCTTCCCATGGCCAGCGTAGGATTCACCACATTATGACCACCTACTAACTCAGCTTCACCAAGAAATTATTTCCCCACAACATCCGATAAGGTAGTTAGGTTGAGCTCTTCCACTTTCTATTTCAGTTCAGGTCAGAGTCCAGACTCAAATTGTCGAGCCTTCCCAGGATCATTCGCAACAAACCACTGATCATACTGAACTAGGAATATGAAACATTGATAGAACTCTAGTACTGATTCAACGCCCAACATAAGACAACACAACTCCATCCTTTTCTTTATCTTATTTATCTCAGAGAAGTGTTCTTGGAATAATGATGACTTGAAATACTCCCATGTCATATCTTCATGAGGCTTTTTCCCAGACACGGACTTCGACAATTTCCACTTGGTCCTTCATGCAAAAAGGTAGCCAACTTCTCCTTTAACGACTCAGGAAACCTAATTAAACTGAACATTCTCTTAATTTTATATAACCAATCCTCTGCATCAAGTGGATCTTTATGACCATAAAACCTGGGATGGTTCAACATCCGGAATTCCAGAATATAGTCTATAGGGTGATCAACTAGAGGATTTTCTAAGGATACACAACCAGAAGCTGCACCTTGGGTATCCATCGAACCTTTGTGGTGGTGAACACTAAGGAAAAAGGAAACAAATAACATAATCAGAACATGGTAAATGCCATTTCAATTTCAACTCTTCACAATTTACAAAATAAAACCTTGAAAAACTATTTTTAGAAATAATGAAAACCCCAAACGATCCATAATGAGAAACTAGCATCTAAGGGTGACTCAGACCTAGGGTTGGAAGCCATACACCAGTCACGCCACCATCCTAGGGAGCACTTTTGGGTAATGTTTCCAGCTCTACATGGATTTCTAGACCATGCGAGCTCACGAAGGCCACATTCTAGGCATCTATTTCGTTTTCCCAACAAGAAACAATTTAAAAGAACCAAAATACACTAACAAAAAGAACATACCATGGTAAACCGAGGATCAGAACGAGCAAGGGTTTATGATGTCCTTCTTGTCTGTATTCCTTGAGTCCCAAAAATTCTACTCCTTCCCACTGTGAAAACCCCAAATAAAAAATGGGAGTTCTGAAAAACAAGGTCTGCTCAAGGGCTGACCTGCTCTAATACCATTTTTCCACTAACCAACCTGGGTTGACCCTGAACCGGTCAACCGAGTTGGTCCGCGACATCACCCGAGAGGCATTCCTGATCCTCTCGGGCAGGTGACAAGCTCCAGGACATCAACAGAGTCTATGGGAATAATTTCTCCGAATATAAATAAATGAACCAGTAGAAATCATACAAAGCGGTGTAGAATAAATAAACCTAGTAAAGTGACTAAAAAATAAAAAAAGAAAATAAAACTAACCAAACACAACATCCGAACTAACTCTACGTGACCCTGCGGTCACTCTCTGACTCAACGATCAAGCGTTTCCCAAGGCGAACGTACTCAATTTAGAGCCAGCATAAACACAAAAAACAGAAAAGAACTATGGGCGTGAGTATTAAAACTCAGTAGGGGTGCCCAAATAACTATTCCCAATGCACTACCTTTAAATAATGAATTTACCAATTTCAGGTTTGAACTAAATTATATAAAATATGGGTTTCCACACACACACTTTCATTTCTAAAATAAATTACATTCCATTGGCATTTATTATTTAAAAACAAGTTTAATGTTTGAAAGGAATAGGTGCATTCCATTTTGAAATATTTTTACGAACAATTTAGAAATCCAAACTTCCATTATTATCCAATAAGAAAACCACACATAACACACAACACAACAAGCGAAATGTAAAACGTGGCACATAGGGGCCAACAACCAAACTAGACCTCTCACTCGTCCACCAAATACAAATAAACAGTAATGAAAACATGGGTCTAACCTAGGAGCTCATGAACAATCTTGAACGTACTATACATGTGACTCATCCTGAAGGTATGCCTACTATCGAGGACATCATAATTCCCCAATGCCCGGTGTTTCCCTACATGGCCTAACTAAGGGGACCAATCCCCTAGCAGAGTGTCATCCGTACTAGGGGCCACTAGCGAGTGAATAATGTAAACAAGTGCAACAATCGTTTTTAAGATGATTCACTTACTATGCAAAGATCCCATGTCAAAATGTATAATAAATATGAAATGAGTGGTTCAACAAAGTCAATCAAGTAGCACAAACATCACACACAAATCATGCAGTCAACGAACACCAAATATCACCTCTGAGTCACCCCAAAGAGAGTTTTCCAAAATAATTTATTTTATTAAAGTTCTAAACTGGCCTTCACAAATCATAATGAAAATCATCATTTCTCAAGAGAACCAAAATTCTTTCTCACGCTTCTAAAAAGACATTTATCAATAAAACCGAACTAAATTTTAAATTCCTTGAATTATGTTTAAAATCCAAACAAGAATTCTTCCACTAATGGGTGTCCGATCATCAACAAAATATTTCAAGTGTCTTGTTTAAAATAAACTGCTCTTTTACACCAATTAATACTTTTAAAACTAATTATCTTATATTAGATCTCATTTATTAAAATTAATAAATTACCAAGTAATTAATAAATTATGAATTTATAGGCTAGTGAAGTGGGGGACCTACCTCAACTCGCATCTCGAAGACGGTGACACGACATGCCTCACACAGGCATACAAGCATGTGAAAACCGATGATCGTAGTGTCACGAGGTTACCTCGCCAACACACTACAACAAACGCACAATTAAAAACACATAAACACTGACTTAGAACAATCTCATTTAACAAATGAAATAAAATAACCAACTCAACGTGTTTTAAAAACACAACTTACCCCATCAAAACTATTTATTAAACCCCTTCAAAATCCAGAAAGTGTTTACAAAAACCACACAACGCCAAAAAACTCACTAATTATATTAAAGAGCCACCGGACCATTTCATGAAAACACTATGTTCAAAACCAGACAAAAGTGCATGGAAAAATGAAATTAAAATTTAAAAGCACATGCCCCTAAACACATTTTCAAAACCAAATTCACGATATCCGTGTTATTTAATAAATCATTCAAAATTTCATAAAACAATTCCATGAAATATCACAAGGTGTTATACCAAAACACTCAAATCATCTTTTTAAACCAAACACACACCAAAACATACCCCAAACATGTTCTTTATTTCATACACAATATTATAAACCATTAATTTAATTTATAAAACACATTCAAGAAGTTCTACAGGGATTTTACACCAAAAATGCACCAAATATCCTCTTTTAAAACCAACCGTACACAAACACCGGATTAAAACATGATTCGAAACCTCTATATAATTTAATAAACCTACAAAACAACTTATAAAATAATCTTAAGTAGAACAATAAGAGTTTTCATATGAAACACATCCGAAAACACAAAATTCACCCTTTGCACGTTCTAACAAACTATCTGAATGGTTTATAAAACAATAATAAAAATCTGAACAAGGTTTTTCACAGGAAATTGCAGGCATAACACATAAACATGCTACTAACAAATCAAATGTATATTAAATATCATACAGAACTAGATTCTCGACACAAAAACTAAAAAATAAAGATGATAAAATAATTAAAATTAGAAATTAATTCGTCAAACAAAAGTCATACGCGGAAACACCTACCTCAGATGTTGATGAACCACCTGAAAATGGTGTGAAACCTCGTTCGCACTGCAACCGCAGCTGCGGGAAGCCAAAACCACAATATGCAATTAAAATTGAACCGACTAAAACAATATCAACCCATACATAACAAACCCTAATGATATTAACACAAAAAATAATGAAATAATACCACAAGGGGGCTTACGAGTGGGTTTTCCAGGGGTTTAGGCAAAGGGATGACGCGTGCAAGAGGCGAGCGTGTCTGGTCGGGTGTGCGATGGCGGCTGGACCTGCATGAGGATGGAGTGAAGGTCGTCTGTTCGAGGAAGGGGAAAAGGGTTGTCACCGACCGTACATAGTAGGGGCTAATGGCTGGAGGTGCGGATCGAAGGCCAGAGGGGCGACGGGATGGCTGGAACGTTGGAGGGGAAAGGGAGGCAGGGTGCGTGAGGCGCAGCTGGGCATAGGGTGCGTGGGGCGCTGCTAGGAGCGTGGTGGCGGAGCAACAAGAGGGTGCTTCAGTAGGTCACAGAGGGTGCTACATGGCTACTGGGTAGAGGGATGCAGAGGCGGCTAGCGCGCTGGGAGGGAGAGAGGCGTGCATGGAGAGGGGAAGCTGAGGGCTGCATTATGGTTAGGGTAAAAAAACAAAAACAAAACAAAACAAATAAATGAAAAATAAATAATAATTAACCCATAATAAAAATAAAACACATAAAAATAATTTAAAAACTGATAATAATATTAATATTACCTCAATTAAAATAATAATAATGGTAATAAATATTTATTAATAATGACAATAAATGGAATAATAATAATAATTGTAATAATAAAAAAAGTAAATAATAATAATAATAATAAATATAAACTATAATAATAATAACATTAATAATAATTAATCTTCTTAATTTTAATAATAATTAATAACTTTTACAAACACGATAATAATAGTAATACTAATAACAATAATAATTAATCCTTTAATTTTTAAAAACTATTAAATTATTAACAACTAAAAAAATGTTAAATGACACAAAAAATCACAACTTTAACCATCTTAATTTTTCTGAAGGTAGGTGGATCACTGATTTCTATGCAGCACCGCATGAGGTATCCCAAATGCGTTCTGCCCGGGTGCTCAGCAACGTCAAATCAAAATGCGCTCTGCTCGGGCGCTCAGCAATGTCAACTGAAGAACAAGCACTTTTTAACAGGACTCAAAAGTTTTTTTTCATCCAGGACTCAACCCAAACCCCCAAAAAAATTTAAAATTCAAGGAATATTATAAACTAATATAAAATATTGTTTGGGGTGTGACAGTATGAAACATAGTGTGTCACATCTTGATAGTTTCCCCCAAGTTCAACATCCAGACTCAGAGGGGATTTTACATGAAAAAATGTTCCTGAATCTCCCTATCCATCAGCAATGAATTTACAATCATGGGTTCGTGTTAACAATCTAACAATATGAGAACAAATAAATGGTGGTGGGACTCTAAAAGTGTAAAAAATATTGGGTGGTAGGGACCTTTGTTGAAACATATCTATAATGGTGGGAGTCCAAAAATAGGAAGAATAATTTTGTGGTAGGAACATATTTCTTGGTCCATACATAATAATTCAATAAACAATATCACCCATTATGAATATCTCATGTAGAATAATATTCATAAGTAAAAAATATATAATTTACTAGTCTTAAAATTCCAAATCTAAATATAATATAAACCCTCAGTTTCAGGTAAATATAAATTTTCTTATGTTTTTATACTATATATAATACATGTATTGTGTTTTTACAGTTTATATAGGGTATTCGAGTTTTCATGAAGAGAATTTTTGGGTGAACTAATTTAGCATGGTTAGAGGAAACAATGCATACTACCATGTAAAACATGTGGAATGGTAGATTTTTGGAAATTACATATGGACATTTGGTTTACACTATTTGGTATAACCATATGTACCCATGTGAAATACCATATAGAAATGTATTATTGAAATATATATGGTGAAACCATACTGTGAAAATATGCATTCCTTTACTTCTATTCATGTAAAATTCACATATTAGGTACATTGTTTGCTAAATTGTATAGCCCAACTATGAGTTTTGATATTAATGTTAAATAAATGAGTGTCAAATCATTTATTACCCTCATAAAAATGTTTTTTCTTTTATTATCCAAGAATAAAATCCACTACTATATAATTTTATGCCATTTTGATTCCCTTAGATCTAGAATGTGGTTTGGCTAATCATAATGCTTTAGATATCCATAATCAATGTTATTCTCGGTTTCATCTCTTTATCTATAAATCTAATCATTATCCCCCCCACCCAGATCATTAGATATAATAATTAATTTATATATAAATGACATATTTGGTTATTTATGTGTTTATTTTGGGATATATAAAAGGCAAAGTGTTGTGAGCTTATATCTAGGGGTTTTATTGTTTCATTGTTTATTATCATCGTCCCTCGAGAGGTACGTCACTTCTCTTTATTATCCATTGGTTCTAGATAAGAAATAATTTGTTTAATGGAAATTATTTTAATCAATTATAATGAATTTATGATATGGTTCTTGAAGGAAAACATCTTTATTGATGAATTAAGAACATCAGTATTTGGGTGGCTTTTGGAAAACACATTTGTTTCTAATTCTAATAATGTTATTAAAATTATGTTATAGGTTTGATGTTGGTAAGATATTTTTTTAAATGTTTTAAAAGGAATAAATGGTATCTATGGACTGAATTGACTATGAATATTGTCTTAGAATACATGGTGGCATGTGTTAACATTGCATTGAATGGGGAGATATTGAAATAGACATGGTGATCAGTGATAAAGGTGTAATAGAACATTGTATATAGAAAAATGTGATGAAATATTGGAAGACAAGACACTATTTATGATTATGGAACTATCATTATTTATTCATATGTGTTATTATAGATATCCTCATTGGTAGGCTTTGAGGAAGGAATCAAATGAAAATTTCATTTAGATAAAGTATTTATAACTGAACTACTTTTCTTGGGATACATTATTCTGATATTCGTATCCTTTATTTAAATTTAGATTATTATAAAATTTATATTATAAAAAATATTCTCACATGTTCTTGACATAGGAGAATGTTACTAGAAGTTTCTACGGATTCACATTATAGTGTGATACTCACCCATACATGGGAAACTTTTCTATTTATAAATATACATTTCTAGGACAAGGGAAATAGATATTAATAATAAATTTCAAGGGATTCATGTTCGAAACATTGGTGATTCTTGAAAAGATAGATCTTTGAACAAGTTTAGGTGATGGTTTGGATGATTCCTCATTGGTTTCATAGGTTTATTACATATTTTGGCCATTATTAGTTGATATCCTTTGTTTTCATTAATACAATTATATTGTGCTTTGTTTGATTTTATTATTTTGATTTTAAATTTTTTTCCTCCTATATCATAATGATGGTTTTGTAGTTTACATTTTTTATAGGATTTTCTGTTTCTATATATAAAATCATATATCAGTAATTTTTTAATACATTCAAATTTATTTCTAGATTTTTCTATATTGGGTACATCACCAATGTTTTGTGCAACCCACATCCTCTAAATAATGACATTTATAGTGTGGTGCATGAAATGAATTTAGTCTTGTTCATTCCATATTTATTTTTGGGGTGGTATAAAGAATATATTAATTTTATAACATGAAATATATAACATTAAAATATATATCTGATCTATTCTTTATGAAAATCATGATAATATGGTGGTCTAGAAAAAAAGGTTTTCTAAGAAATATATAGGTGTATTTTAACCTCATTATCTTGAATTTAGCAGATTAATGTATCATATCATGCATTATTAACTATCCTTACCACAAAGATATATCTGTATATACTATTTTTTGATTTCATGAAAAATATCCCAATCATTGATGGTGTTTTGGATTTATGAAAATTTGTTGTAAATATTATTCATTATTACCAAAAAAATTATAAAAAACCTTCCTTTGTTATCCACTAATGACTAAAGGGTGTTTTGTCATAGTTAGAGAGAATGGAACTAGGATGTTCTTATTAAAATTAGTAAAAAGTGGAAGTGGAAAATGTTGTATCACCTCAATGACATGTGAAAAGAACTTTAATAGAGAATTGTTCAATATTTTCATGAAAAAGACAAAGGAAATAGAAATTACAATCATTTAATAGTGGATGACTCAGTAAAGATTTAACAATATAATCCACTAATATATCAATTGGATTATAAACCAAAAAATAGTAATTTTTTATTAACTAAATGAATAATAATTAAATTTTCCATTGTATATCAGTTGAGATAAATTTCATTTTAATATATTATATGTAGTGGTTTCTTTCATGCAATTGTTTTGATTTAACTATCTATGAAAATGATGAACAAGAACATACATGGGATAAAAATGGGGATTTATATGACAAATAATTCTATACTAAAAAATTCAAGATAGAAATATTGAAAAATATCTTCATCATAAAGTAATGAACTCTATTAATGATGGAATAATCATATATGTTTATCATTATTATTCACATTTATCTACATAAAGCTACTAATGAATCCTTAAAGTCATCCATATTAATGTCTGAACTACAAACAAATTCACCCAATTAAATCATTATTATGTTGTAAATATTATATAGAGACGGTCAATAGGTATATAGTGTTTGAATGTTCATTATTTGGAAATCTTACTAGTGAAATTTGTTTTACCTCTATCGATATTTGTGGGAACTCTAAATAAGGGGAAGAGGGATACTGATTTCAATGGTGGGAGACTATCTGAGTATCAAAACACATGTCCAATTAATTTCCTACTCATCATAAAACTAAGACATCATATTTTTAATGTGTCATTATTATGAATATGAGGTGAGATTGTAGATAACCACCTAAATCATGAAATTAATATAATAATATGGGATATATGTATTATTTCTTATATTTCACTCCAAATTACGTTACTTGTAATGAATCTCATGTACGTCAAACATATTAATATTCAAATAGACTGTCATAATATAGATATTATATTCCTAAATTCTAATCAAGAAAAGTTTATTTTCAAAACACCACAACTCCTTAGGTAGTCAAATCTTAGGATGGTTGTATGGGTCAAGGAATAACAAGTAAATATTTTAATGGAAATAACTAGGCGATCATCAATGATCAATATACTCCACTGATGGTGTGTCATGAAATTATATATAATTCAACACTCATGAATTATTTTTTAATGATGTAATTCACCAAAAATTTTTTTTTCTTATTTAGTGAAATATATCGGGTATCATTTTGAAATGAGGCCTCATGTCATTAAACATTAATCATATCTCATCTCATTGGAGTGTTGATACATTATACATATTTTGAGATCATTATTAATTATTGAGGATGAGTTTTTTTATAATTTTCTATTCTTGAGATGGAATCATTTTAAATGAACATGGAAATGGATCAATTTACATCCATTAATGTCGAAATAAACTATTTATCCTATAAGGCTAGTTTCGTATCATTTAATAGTGGTGTTTATCTCGTTAATGTATATTAGTATGAGAATGGAAGTATATAGGATTTATTGGTACTGGTGGTCATGACTATGTCAGACTAGCTCAAATTAGTCACTTTGGTCTAACCTAATGCGATCACACACACATATTTTAGATCAATCATTTATCATTTTAATGATTATTTTACCAATAATTTAAATTGGTTTCTATGTGGAATAGAACATGGATTTATAATTTATTTAAATGAGTGAAAATTTATATTTCACATATATCCTATAAGATGTATCTAATGGAATTAAGGTAATATAATGTCAAATTGAATGAGTTGGAATTTAAATGGTTCATTTGAATGATCATATATCCAGAGGTATTCCAATATATTTTTTTATATTGGAGGATTGGAAACTTTGGAATTATATGGATAATCATAATCTAATTGAGGTTATTATAAAGAATAGATATCTTATTCTATCGAGTGATGTGATCATTTACTATGTGATGGGTTCCACATTGTTCTCTAATGTTCAGTTATGATCATATTGCGACCAAATTCATGTTTACATGGACTATTTTTTTAAAGATAGCTTTTTATATTTATTATTTTCATTATAAATATATTGTTATTTCAAATGGTTTATCAAATTCACCCCTAGTGTTTTTGGAATGGATTAATAATATATTATAGAGGTATCTATAAACATTTTTGGTTGTGTTCACTAATGATATTCTATTGTATTCTAGAAATGAGGTTCACAACGAACAACACATATCTTTATTGTTTTTAATTTTGTGAAAAAATAACCATTATGCTATTCTTTGAATGAATTATTTTTTTATATATTATTAAATTTTCCATGGACATGGTGTTTCTAAAATATATTTTCTAATAGTTCCTAAAAAAGATAATGTTTTTATCAAATAGAAACTAAAAAATAATATTATTGAGACACACAATTTCTTAGCCTTATGAAGATATTATCGATTATTCATTCATAATTTATATTTAATTTCCCAGTGATCAGTGTTTTGATAAGGAATTCTAAACTCATCCAACACAGTGACATGTGATATATATTGTTTGATGGGAATAAGGTTTGACGTAGATTATCACATATCCTCAAATTTTTGGAGTTTTGATAGGGTTATGTGGGTTATTTAATTTCATCTGGTATGGTTGGGGTTGTGATCTAATATGGGATGATAATGTTAGATCTTATATCTCATAATAGTTATGAGTTCATGAGAATAATTACTTGACCCATGAAGTGCAGTTAACTTTGGTAGTCCATGAGTTGTAATTATTGAGTAATTATCTTTTAAGTATGAAATTAACAGTGTTTAGGGAACACAGAATAGTGAATCAGATTTTATCAAAAATATATATTATACTAAGTATATATTATTATATGAAATACCTTAACACGTTTAATACTTACTTGGGGTATATAATGGGTAATGTAAGTTTCATGGCAGATTCTTACTCAGTTGGTTAAGAGTTTGTGAATTAGTTTTAGTTGATGCCAATCCAGACTAATATGAAAAAAATTGTTTTGAGCAATGTGATGTTTTAGGTTTCTAATAAGGATATTTTTTCCCCAATTTTTTTCATCTAACTAATGATTCCCAGTCATCTAATCCTGAATTTTTGACATTGAGGTCATAACTAAATAGTTGGGTGACTATTGATGGAATATTCTTAACGAGAGATCGTTCTTATATATTAGAGATCATATCGTGGTTCCTATAACATTACAATAACACCATAAAGATTAATACCACCATTTTAGATAGGGTTTTTATCATCATATACAAAATATTTTAATTATAAAAAAAATTTAGTGTCCATGGATAATACGAAAACTAATGGAGTATTTAACAAGATACCCCACATTTAAAAACATTATGATGGGGGCCAGTGACCGATTCATATAATGAATTGATTACCTATTCCCATGGGGAAAGGGGTCAAAAAATAATGTATTTTTTAACAGTTCTTTCAAAAAAAATTGGAAAAATGATTCCACATATGCCATTTCGTATCGAGGAACAACATTTTCACACATAAAACCTATTTTGGAATTCAATACAGTGAAATACATGATATAACTCCAAATCCAAGAAGTTTAAATTTTGTTTTCAATACATGATAAAAACATTATTCACCATATCACTATGTTTACATATTATTTTTTACATTCCTTTATGAAATCCCTTGGAACATGGAGGAATTTGACCACCACATATCATCATCAAATTAATGGTTGGTCTTACCAAAGAAACCAACTATTTGATGTCATCCTTGGAGATTTTTTTATGGACTTCTATTGATAATATTATGATAATATACTATTAGTTGATTTCAAATTAAATAAAATTTATCCTGAGTCGATATTTGGGGATCCATTAAATATTTTGTATGATTTCCCTTAACGTTTACCACAACATTGGGTGGAAATATTTTAGACCTCACCAATGAGACCATTCCTTGTAAATTTTTTGAATAAAAAGATTATTATTATTTTAAATAGGATATGAAATGGATAAACTTCCTCAAAATAAATATTCAAATCATTACCATGAGGCATAAAAATATGATATTGGTGATCATGTTTTCTTGATAATCTATCAAAATCTACAGTATCATTGCTTTCATATCAAAGTAAAATTGATTCCGTGGAAAATATTCCATTTTGAGTTAAATAAATGAATTGGTGGTGTGGAATATCTTTGTGATTTACTAAAATATTTATTTCTGTGTACAATGTTTTTAATGTTTGTCAATTGATGAAGTACCAGCCTGATATTGACCATGTGGTTCAATGAAATCATATTGGACGTGAGATAGATGAAATGTTGATTCATGTTACAATACAGATTAGAGAAATAAATAAGATGATAATGTATAAGAAACATATTTTACAGGTAAGGTTATTATGGAATCGTGGTCATATTTAGGAACATTCATGGGCATGCAAGAAGGAAGTACTTGAATAGTGTACTAATATTTTCCAATGGAATGCCATTCTCCTAAAATATGAGTTGTAAAATAGTGTTGGGTGATAATTTGACTACATTAGTTTTTATTAATTTAACATTTTAGTATATATTTTGATGTTATATAATACTTTGGATTATTTTTAGGTGTTTTTGGATAGTTTTGTGTCATTTTTTATGGATTTTCAGAAATGAACTATTTGGGAATAGCTAGGGAAACCCTTAAATTTTCCCAATAAATAATTTATGATGGGAGGTTTTTAGAATATAGTGACGCATGATTAGCACCTGATTTTTTTGAAATAAATTGCAAAAACACTATTCATCCAAAGGGAAATGTCCAATAAAAATTCATAATTGTCACATAGTTGGTCAAACATTGTATCATAATTGTGTTTCACTCTAGGTGTTTTATAATATATTTCACATAATTAGTGAGTGTTTTCCTTAACTATGCATCACAACCATTTTATGTGTTAGTAATTCGTAAACAATGAGGGTTTATCCCAGATTTTACCCCCAATAACTCTTTTTTGTCTCCTATTCACTAATTCCCTAAAACTCCCCTTCCCAAAATGGAAGCCTTGGAGGTTCCAATTTATCAAAAAGGTATTATTGAGGACTCAATGTATGTAGGATGTCTGGAATCTGTTGTATGTCTCTAAATAGTCACTTTATCATTAGATATTCTCATATTCTCTCACCAATGTTATTATATATATGTATTTATATATATAATTATGATATATGTAGTGTTTTATGAACTATTTTTTGGATATATTGTCGGAAATGAGTTGTGAACCTTGATCTAGATGTTTCTTGGTGTTATTCTTCATTGTAATCATCCATTTATAGATAGGTGGAATATATCTCTTCCCCCCATGTTATAGAACATAAAGGTATAGTTATAACAAAATGTAATGAATTTATTATAAGGAAAATATTTAATAGTTCATTAAAATCCCATCTGATTTATTAATTGATAAAATGGTAATTTGGATAGAATTTTGGAAACCCTATTTTTTATAATATAAAATCATGTTTTTAGTTTTGTGAAGAATAATGTTAGTTGAAATTTTTTAAAGTGACCAAATCTTAATGGTGGACTATATTTACATGGAATTATTTTTTTTATACATGGTAAAATGTCTTCATATTTCGTTCTATGGGTATTTATAGAAATATAAAATGTACTTTAGGAATATGGTTTTCTAGAAAATTGGATTTATCAACATGTTGTGACATTGAAAACGATGAGAGTCCACTCATGAGTAAGTAATTATAATTCATCTTGAATATGTGTGTGTGGTAGATATATGGATAGGTATTCTTATATGATGGATTGAAATATTGATGTAATTTTGATCATTTAAATATGCATAAAATTTTATTCTTATGATAAAAATGTTTTATATTCTCAAGTTATTTTTTTCAGTTTTTATTTTATTAAATGTACTAATATGTTCATTCCCTTGTAGAGTGTGTTGTAATGTCTATGTGTAATAATGAATTAGTGTTATACTCACCCCCTATAGTAGAACATTGGTTCATTTGTAGATATTTTTTACTAGGACGAATGTATGGGAAATGTATCATAATTATCTAGTGATTCATCTTGACTCTATAATTTATCGAGTTTGAGCATAAATCATGTTCAAGAGATTCTCAGGATGACACCACTTTAGTGTTATAGGTTTATTCTATCATATTTTCAATATTGTATAATGTCCCTTATTTCTTGAAATATTGTAATATAAATATTTTTTTTACCTCTGATATGTATTATTTATCCTCATTAATTATATAAATAGTATGATAATTTATATTTTTTCTTGATAGGATGTTTGGTTTCTATAGGATAAAGAATTACCCAACATTCTCTTAAACCCCTTGAATTTATTAATATAAATTAGTGTCTTGGGTATATCACCTGAGGTTGGTGCTGCCTCTTCCACTTCTCAAGAAAATGTGTTGGGGTGGCATATTACACATAACCACTTATTCATATTATACTATTATTTCCTAATACACTATACAACCTTTAAAAAATTCACTAAAATAAGATGATTTATACATGTTCATAAGAGTTAATGTACAGGGTATGAAAAAAATTTAAATGGGGTCATAATATGATCCCTAAATTTCATATTCATGTTTTTTCTTAATAAATTTTAATGATGTAAAAATAGCACAGAACCATAATATTAACGTTATTGTGAATATAAATTAAAAAATCATATATATATATATTATTACATTATATGTAGTAGAAATTATTATGAATCACGCCATATAAATCTAAAGGAACAATGTCTTTGGAAAATTAAATATATGAAACATAAATAAAATCAAAAAATATATAATCATTATTTTTATCTCCATAATGTGAATGTATTATCCATTTTTATTTTATTAAATTAAGGGATTGAATAGTAATATATATAATAAAAAAGTTGGTATATAATTATTATTATGTTAAAAAACATGATATTGATGTATAACTAATGAGCCAAGATTCATTCAATGAGGACTTGATTAAGAATAAGTACCAGAATAAATGGTATAAAGGATAAAATATCACATGAATAGAGAATAAAAATAATGTGTCTACATCTTATATCAAGGAAATAATAATCATAATTCCATGCACGCAACAAATTATATTTATCATTTTTTATAAGATCGTGGTTTTTTATACGAATTACAAATTTTATCTTTATTTAGTTTAAATAGTAGAGTATGGAATAATTTTGGTACCCAATGTGATAATGGGTGTTTTAAGGGATGTTTGAGATTTTTTCAGAGAATTAATCTCATCCTTTTAGGGTAAAAAAGGAATGTCTCATGATTAAGGGAAACCATACAGGACATGCCACATGGTTACCGAAAATATGAAATCCTAGGGAATATGGATAAAGGGACACACCCATTTTAAAGAAACCATGTTGAGTGAGGTGATCTTATGTGCGAGGTCCCCTGTAGTTTTTAGAAGAGCCTGACATAGTATTTTCACATGGTTAGGAACATTGTTCACACAAACCCTATGAGGTGTTGTCTTCACATAATTAAGGTTTCACGGTTGGCACCTGGTATTCCAACCCATGCATCCAAACCATTGAGACAATTATCCTACATGGAAATTAAATTTTATTATCAAAAAATATAAAAACCGTAAAAACATTTATTTCATCCCGTGATGGACATCTATGTGGTGTGAAGAGCACATTTTAATATTAATTTATATCCATTGATCCTATTTTATATCCAAAATGAATTTCAATAATAAATTAACTAATTCTATTCCTACCCTTATGTGAATCAATAATTTTTAGCAAATCAATATTTTTTTCATATCGATTGTGTTATTTTGGTGTAAGATAGTATGCCCTACTTCCATGAACATAATCAATTATTTCGTTCATATTATGATCTAGCTGGAATTAAAAGCTCACACTTGATGAGTTCTCTTATACAGACCTACCGGTGTTGTTATATATCATTATGTTGGAGATTAGTGTTTTATATTCCTAGTATTCTTGGTTTCTTGTGATAGTCTTTCCAATGGTTCCTCAATACCAAGTGAAACTAATGAATTTAATTAATTGGAACCTGTTAGGGACACCCATTGTTAAAATGAGTCTGGTGAAGGTTGTTTTCCCTACCCATGCCACCCATGGGGTGTTCCCTTTCCTTTTCCCAATATTATACAACCCATTGGGTGAGTGTTTGAGCCTTTAATGTAATAGTATGCTAAGTAATAATTGATTCAAAATTATAGTAATGATTAAGAGATGGTCGTTCCTCCTATTTCATGTGATACATGATGTGAATTGATTTAACAGTTTAATTGTAAATGGTTATATGAGTTGGGAGAACTCATCATTTGTGATTGTTATGAATTCATGAATGGATTGAATGTTGAATTTTTCCATATTACTCCATGGTATTTCTACACATTGAGTCATCATAGCTGTATTGGATGAATTGAATTAAATTAATCCTTGGGTATTGATTCCATGGGATTCCTTGGGCCTTACGGCCCCCTATACACAACCTTTGTAACGCTCCGACCCCAGTTACCCATAGTTGGTGCATTATTTTAATACATTGGCATGATTACACAGAATCAAGTCCAGAAGGACCGATTAATTTAGTATCCTTAGAATCACTAGAAACATTCATAAGTCTTACATTACATCATAAAGTGAAAAAAAAACTACAACAAATCGTGTCTTCATATCCCATCATACATTCCCTGCCGGTCGTTAATAAAATACATCTTCACATCCTGGGAAAAATTAAAACATTGAAAGGGGTGAGCTCAAATTCTCTGTAAGGATAACAATATAGCGGAATCTTTCATAAATAAGCTGAAACATTTATGGCAATGTATAACTAAAACAAAATCCATTTAAACGTGAATTTCAGCATATTATGGAAAAAATAAAATGAAATAATTCCATTTACTTATTCACATGGTTATTCTACTAGTCTAATAATCAAATGAAATATCATTAAAAACATTTATAATGATAGAATTGATAATTCCATACTATCATAACCACATTTCCAAGCCTTATTCCAATACTACAAATAAGATTTTGTCAAGGCCTCGTCCCAAGAAACTAGTTTGTCTCATGATACCTACCGATGCATCGAGGAGCAATAGCGGGCTCCACCCATCACTTACTAAGTCCAATGAATTCCTCATATGAATAGGTTTAAACATAACATAAACATTCGTATTAAAACTAGTTGACGAAATGTAAATACTTTCTCTATAAACAATGAATTGTATAAAAATAACACATCCACAGTCAAACATATCACAAAACTATAAATACAATATGAAAGTTTTGTATCATTATAAATAAACTTCAAATAATCTTAAAATCCATCAAATGATATTGAAATAGATTAAATCAAAACTATTTGAGGTAAATATCTCTTTTTTGAAATCATTGAAAAGTCGCACATTTATAAAGGATGTAATTTAAAAGATATTTTTAAATCAAAGTATCCCATACCACGTTCAAAATTTTGAAAAGAAATATCATCTCAAAACATTCAATTCCATATAAATAAATCCTTAAAATAGTTTTCAAAACATGGACATTAATTAAAAATATATAGAAATATAAATCATTAACAAATTTAAAATTCTGATATTGATAAAGATTACCTTTCAAAAATTCATAAAATATTCATTTTGAAATCATTTAAAAGTCACATAATTATAAAATAAAACATTTACTTTGAAAATATTCATATAATATTATAAGGTAATCTTTGACGATTTTATAATGGTGAAAAATAGCCACACCCACCATATATGTTAAAAAAGACATTCTTACCTTCATTCTGTGGAAAAGGTTTAAAAGGACCTTGTTTGGAAAATGACTGAATGTTTCCTTTATAAACATATTATAAAAACTAAACATGGGTATAAATGACTTTAAACCATAATCTATGAAATACGAAGAATGATTTGAAATACATTTTTAAAAAACATGGACGTGGATGATAAAGAGGTCCCAGTAGATAATTACGTATAAACAACCTCAGATAATTAAGAGATTGTGATATAAACCATTACCTTTACTTTTCCATGGTTGATGGTAGTTTAACCTCCTCTATAATGGTGAATTAATTGTTATTAAATTACACAATAATCATATAAATTTGTATGATATCATATATGATCTTTTATCATTGGTTTGTTAATAATGTCTTAGTATTATCATAGTTTGAGGTGTTAACTTACTTGTTTTCTTTTATATGTTTTGTTACATAAGTCATGTTTGTTATGGATAGTTTTTATATTATTAATATCAAGAATTATATATAGTCCTTAAAATTTATTTTTAATCATAAATTGAGAATTATAATTGCATGGATAGGCTGGGGAATGAATCTCATCGCGTTTTTGGAGACGGTAGTCTGTACGTACGCATGAGCAATAATATCATTCTTTTGATATTAAAATAATATATAATTGGATGGTATATAATATATATGGAATCATTATCAAGTTATATTTATTATTTAAATCAATTACACATCATTATCATACCCATCCAAATAATAATGTTTTGAATTACAATTACACCACGACGTGGAGATAGTAAGTCGTACGTACGCACGTATGGTGACATGTAATTAAAATGATGTTGAGAATACTGAATATGGTTGTACTATATTTATATTTACATCACAATATATAGAAGATACTGGAATTATTATTTTATAATGGAAATAACAAAGAAATAAGAATTTTAAGAAGAATGGAACATGAAAGAGGGTGGTGAAAACATTACATCTTCTTCGGGTTCTTCCTTTTGATTTGATCAAAAGGGCTCCTTATGTTGGCTTTATGAATAGAGTAAGGCCTATAGGATTAAGGGAGGATAGTTTAGAGGGCTTTTGGGCAGAGTTTGGCAGAATCAAAAGGATTTTAAGGTATGGAGAATTGGTTATAAGTTGTGTCCTTTTATAAGGGGGGAGTAGGGGCCCTTTAAGAAAATCTTAATGTATTAAGTTATAATAAATTCATATTCAGTTTGTAATGGCTTCAAATTGGGTTATTAAAATTATATGGTGGTTATGGGTATAAATCATTTCAACCCATATATTGTAGATAGGTTTGTGTGATTATATTAAAATTATCTTTTAGTTTTAACTCTTAATTGATTAGTTTGACATTTACCATGTCACATTGTATTTTTATATTATATATGTAATAAACATACTATATACATAGAAGACACCCCAAAGTGGTACATAAATGATACATCTATCATGATGTAAGTCCTTTGGATGATCCTGATATTTTTAGTAATAGACTATCAATTAATAATATAATATTTGTTTTGGAAACTCATTTTTGTCAATTTTGACACTATTCAATAATTGATTTTTATTAAAGTCATAAAATATTTATTAATTTCAAACAAAATCATTTAATCAATAATAACATGTCATATTAACCAATAAAAGTCTTTTATGTCATCAAAACATTCAAATTATATTTATTGTAACATTTATAATACCAATTGTTTGATTCTTTCATTAATAAAGAAAATACTGCATCATTATTGTTCCATAAATAAATTTAATTATTAAATTTCTAAAAATTATAAATAAAATACCATTATATATAAAATATTATTATCTTTATAATGAGTTTTTATAGTCGAAAATATAACATATATAACCATGTGTAAAAATTGTTTTTCTAAAAGATATATTCTTATGTCATTTTTGTATTTACTTTAACATAATTAATATAATGTTTCCTTATCACCTACAAGTGGATCCATGGGGTCCCAAAATAGACCCAAAGATACCCATGCTCAGACATGTATCAAAAAATAGGGTTAAGACACGTTTTAGGGTAAATTAATATTATTATAATATTATTTTTTTACCCTTATTTAACGGATTTACCCTTTAACCACGATAAATAAAATATTTACCGAAGTAATTATTTAAAATGTCTAAAAATAAATGTTACCTATTTATACAAGTTGGACCTCCTGATTCCATATATTAAATATAGTTTTCCAAATTCAAAACACAAAAGTGGATGAAATTAATTTAAAATTAATTCTCGTTGTTAAAACAAAAAGTGTGTTTTTAATAGATAATAGGTATCTAAATATTGACACTTGTTTATGTCCGGTTTAAATATAAAATTATGTAAAATGACCAACATTGTATTAAATGCTAAAAATATATTATAAATATACTTTAAAACCACTAAAATTTATAATTTATCACTATTAATTATTTTGATTAAAAAAGTTGTTTTTAAATAAAATTTAGTAATTTTCATTATACATCAAAATATAAAAGTTATCTAAAAAGTACCAAATATTTCCCTAGGATAACTTCGATATTCAGAATCGAAAAATGAGTTTCATTTTTTGTGATAAAATTTATAAAATTTCAAAATGTGGATATTACTATTCATAACGGCTACTTTGATTGGTCACAGTGTGTTAGAATCTCGAAGTTGCGTACAATGCATGATATTGCATTATTCAAAGGAAAACGTACTGTCGAATCTTGGCCTGTTACATTCTCCCCTCCAATAATAAATTGCTTCCTCCCAATTTTAAATTTGTTCTTCAAAAATAAAATCTTGAAAAAAGAAAATATCTTTCTGGGAAAACCCACATCGTAAATTGGGCTAATAAAATTTAGCCTTAATAAGAGGAAAAGATAAATGAAAGGGCCACCACAAAATTAAGATCTCGATTAGGAGAAATTGGTGGAAATTAAAGAAATATAACTGGAAGAAAAACATAAATATTTATAGGTAGTTATTGATGTCATCAATCGCAAAAAAGTGTAAAATTGAGGGCCTTAAATTCATCAATCTATGATGATTTAAAATAACATCGGTTCAACAAAACATATGGTATTAGGATAACACATTTTTTTGTTTTAAGATCCCTTCACTAAAGTATAATAATAAATTTCTTCATTGAATAAGAGAAGAAGATAAATATATACTTGACAAGTAGAGTTTCATCCTTTAACTAAGTTCTACCACGAACTCATCTTTCACTCTAAAAGATAATAGAACTTAAAAATAATACTCTATTTATATTATTCATATAGGGTTAAAAAAATGAATTTATAATTCATCTACCAGAATTTGTTTTAAAAATACTACATTATTCAATACAGGACATCACGAGGCCCAGTGGTAGGTGATACACACTTGTCGCCCTACGGTTGCGGGTTCAAGTCTCGCGGCCTTGCCAGACGCGACAGGTTGTCGCTCAACCTCTGGGTTGTCCTTTTATGGAAATCCAAAAATAATCTCAAACTAGAATTATCCAAAATACTTCTGTCCAAACTGACAGTCCAAAATTTATAAGGAAGGTAAAGACAATGAAAATCCTTTTTTCCGCGTAATAATATGTGAACACCTTCATCATATATTCTCTTAAAACACTACAACATCCTGAATTTCCATAAAACCTTATTGATTTAATTCAGGATCCCTTATTCATTATAGAATAATAGATATACTCCTTTTGTCCAAAATTGATGTAAACACCAACCGTGATTGAATATACAAATCATTAATCAGTTTCAAGGTAATCAAGAATATCCAATATAATTTATCCAAATCAATCATGTATTATTCCAGAATCACTACATCGGTATCATAACCATATTATGGTTTATCTTTCTCTCAACCATATATTTTACAATAATTTAACCTACTATTGAGTCATTTTTCTTGGTTCCACACAATCTCAAGTCCTTAATAAAATAGTACTGCAGTAAAATCCTTATATACTCCATAATTATTATAACCAGTACATTGTTGATACAACACTCAAATGACATAATTCCCTAATAACAACATAATAACTCTAATAATTCCTCCTCATTTGTGGTAGTATAATAACTTTATTATTATCCAATAACATCGTTTTTTGTATACTCCTATGAATGGGACATTGATTCGCATAGTGTCCCAACTCCTTGCAGATGAAAAATTTTACATTTGAAATCTTTTTCTTACCCTTTCAGTCACGTACATGGTGTCCTTTTTATGCACACTTATAACAAACTCCCATTCCCTTCAGGGAAGTTCTAAGGTGTTTCTTCCTATTGTTATCACATATGGGAAAATTCTTCTTTTCCCTCTTCCCTTTATCTATCTTTCTCTCTTCCATCCTTTTCTTCTCTTGCTTCCCTTCAAAGCCATAGGACTCGGAGAATTCATTACTCATATTATTAACACATGATACTATTTATTCATATGTTGAGAATACATAAGAGATTATTTCCCTTTTAAATGTTGGCTTAATATCGTGAATGGTATGATCTTTCATAATCATTGGATCATAAGTATTGCTGGTGTTCACATTCCTTCTAATGGGTGCCATTTCTATACAATAGCATAAACTAGGCCAGTTTATGAATTACAATGAATAATTCCAAACTTCTAAAATACCTAACGTAAATTGAATAGTTTATGGATATAATCTATAATAATAAAGATGGTTTCATTGAGGAAGTATATACTCATAAACCCTTCATAATTATTTGTAATGAAAATGAGAATTATCCTATGCATATCCCCTGAGAGTTTCGTTACCAAGAGTGCAGCAAGAGCTGTTGTCATGCACCAGTTCCCGTTCGAGTCAAGCTCAAAGTGGTGATGTCGGTTTTTACCCCTAGGTACATATGTTCCAGAGCCGCCTCTACCTTCTCATATCCAGAAAGGGATGTATTTCTTGTAAAACTCAAAAAATCTCTATGAGACCAAAATTCTAGGAAGTTATTCCACACTAATCTTTAATTTCCGTCTTAGGTCTATGTGCTCTAATCAGATTATATCTAAATCTATTTTCCAAGGTTTGTACTATAATTCCTCTGATACCAACTGTAACGCCCTGACACCATCTACCCAGAGTCGTTGCATTATTTTAATACATTGTCATGATTACAAGGAATCATGTCCTGAAGGAAAGATTATTTTAGTAGCCTTGGAATCCCTAGACACATTCATAAGTCTTACATTACATCATAAAGTTAAAAAAACTACAACACATTGTGTCTTCATATCCCCTCATACATTCCCTACAGGTCATTCATAAAATACATCTTCACATCCTGGAAAAAATAAAAACATTGAAAGGGGTGAGATCAAATGCCCAGTAAGGATAAAAATATACAGAAAACATTCATAAATAAGCATAAACATTTAACACAATGTATAACAAAATCAAAAGACTTTTAAACTTGAACTTCAGAATAATATGGAAAAATAAAATGAAATAATTAAATTTACTTATTCACATGGATATTATAATATTCAAATAATCCCATGCAATATCAATAAACACTTTCATAATGATGGAATTCATAATGCGAGACTATCATAACCACATAGCTAAGGCCTCGTGCCAAGACTACACATATGATTTTGTCAAGGCATCATGCCAAGAAACTAGTTTGTCTCATGAAATATACTGATGCACCGAGGAGATATAGCGGGCTCCACCCACCACTAACTATGTCCAATGCATTCCTAATATGAATAGGTTTAAACATAACATAAGCATTCGTATTAAAATTAGCATACAAAATGTCAATACTTTCTCCATAAACCTAGAATGGTATAAAAATAACACATCCATAGTCAAACATATCACAAAACCATCAATACAATATGGAAGTTTTGTATAATAAAAATAAACTTCAAATAAGCATAAAATCCATCAAAGGATGTTGACATATATGAAATCAAAACTACATGAGAGAAATATCTCTTTTTTAAATCATTGAAAAGTCACACATTTATAAAGGAAGTAATTTAAAAGATATTTTTGAATCAAAGTGTCCCATACCAATTTGAAACTTTTGAAAAAAAAAATCATTTCAAAACATTCATGTCCATATATATTAATCTTTAAAATCATTTTAAAAACATGGACAATAATTAAAAATATTTAGAAAGATAAATCTTTAAAACATTTAAAATTCTGATCTTGATAAAGAGTACCTTTCAGAAATTCATAAACTATTCATTTTGAAATCATTTAAAAGTCACCTAATTATAAAATAAAAAATTTACTTTGAAAATATTTTTATAAGAATATAAGGGAAGATTTGACGATTTTATAATGGCAAAAAATAGCAGGACCTGCCGTATAACTTAAAAAATACATTCTTACCTTCATTTTGTCGAAAAGGTTAAAAAGGACATTGTTTGGAAAACGACAGAACTATTCCTTTATAAACATTTTATAAAAAGTCAACAAGGTTATAAATGACATTATCCCATAATCTATAAAATAGTAAGAATTATTTGAAGTACATTTTTAAGAAACAAGTATGTGGACGATAAAGAGGTCCCAGTAGATAATTACATATAAACAACCACGGATAATGAAGAGATTGTGAAATACACCATTACCTTGTACTTTTACATGGTTGAGGGTAGGTTTACCTCCTGTATAATGGTGAAATAATTGTTATTAAATTATACATGAATCATATACATTAATATTATGTCATATATGATCTTTAACATTTCTTTGTTAATAATGTCTTAATATTATCGTAGTTTCGGGTGTAAACTTACTCATTTTATTTTATATGTTTTGTTACCTAAGTTGTGTTTGTTATGTATAGGTTGTATATTATTCATATCCATTTTTACATCATGTCCTTAAACATTATTTTTAAATATCAAATTAGAATTATAATTGCATGGATACGATGGGGAATGGATCTCATCACATTCGTGGAGACGGTAGTTCGTACGTACGCACGAGCGACAATATCATTCTTCTGATATTAAAATAATATATAATTGGATAGTATATCATATATACAGAATAATTATCAAGTTATATTTATTATTTACATCAATTATACATCATTATCATACCCATCCAAATAATAATGTTTTGAATAACAATTACACCACAACGTGGAGACGTTAAGCCATACGTACACAAGTATGGTGACATGTCATTCAAAAGATGGATAGAATACTGAATATTGTTGTACCATATTTATAATAACATCACAGAATATATAATATACTGGATTTATTATTTTAGAATGAAAATAGCAAATAAAGAAGAATTTGAAGAAAAATGGAACATGAAAGAGGGTGGTGAAAACGTTACATCTTCTTCGGGTTCTTCTTTTTGATGTGATCAAAAAGGCTCCTTAGGGTTCCTTTTTGACTAATAAAAGGCTTCTAGGATTAAGGGAGGATATCTGAGAGCGTATTTAGGCAGTGTTTGGAAGAATCAAAAGGCATTGAAGGTATGAATAATTGGTTAGAAGTGGTGTCCTTTTATAAGGGGGGGTAGGGGGCTCTTTAGGAAAAACAACAAGTATTAATTTATAAAAAATTCATATTCAGTTTTTAATGGCTCCAAAGTGAATTATTCAAATTATAAGGTTTATATGGGTATAAATCCATTAAAACGATATATTTTAGATAGGTTTCGGTCATTATAGTAACCATATCTTTTAGTTTTAACTCTTATTTGATTAGTTTGACATTTACCATGTCACTTTGTATTTTTATATTATATAGTTAATAAACATACTATATACATCCAAGAGACTCCCAAGTGGTCCATTAATGATAAATATATCATGATATAAGTCCTTTGGCCGATATTTAGATTTTTAGGAATAGAATATCAATGAATAATATAATATTTGTTTTAAAAACTCATTTATGTCAATTTTGACAATATTCAGTTATTGATTTTTTTAAAGTAATAAAAACTTTATTAATTATAAAAAATTTCATTTAATCCATCCTAACATGTCATATTAACTAATAAAATTCGTTTATGTCATCAAAACATTAAAATTATATTTATTTTAACATTTATAATACCAATTGTTTGATTCTTTCATTAATAAGGAAAATACTGCATCATTATTGTGTCATAAATAAATTTATTATTAAATGTCTAAAAATTATAAATAAAACACCATTATGTATAAAATTGTTTTATCTTTCTAATGAATATTTATAGTCAAATATATAATATATATAACTTTATGTAAAAATATTTTTTCTAAAAGATATATGGGTATGTCATTTTTGTATTTTACATTAACATAATTAATATAAAGTGTCCTTATCACCTACAAGTGGCTCCATGGGATCCCAAAATCGTCTCAAAGATGCCCATGGTCGGAAATGTATCAAAAAATATTGTTATGAAATGTTTTAGGGTAAATATAGTTTATTATAATATTATTTTTTACCCTTATTTAACAGATTTACCCTTTAATCTTGGTAAATTAAATATTTACCGAAGTAATTATTCAAAATGTCTAAAAATAAAAGTTAACTATTTACAGAATATGGACCTCCTGATTCCAAATATGGAATCCATTTTTATAAATTCAAGACACAGAAGTCGCAGAAATTTATTTAAAATTAATTCGCATTGTTAAAACAAAAAAGCGTGTTTTTAAGAGAAAATAACTATCAAAAGATTGACACTTGTTTATGTCCGGTTTAAATGTGAAATTATGTCCAATGAAAAAACATGTATTAAATAGTAAAAATATATTCTAAATATACTTTAAAACTACTAATATTCATAATATATCACTTTAAATATTTTTGAATAAAAAAGTTGTTTTTAATTAAAATTTAGTAATTTTCACTATTCATCAAAATATAAAAGTTAATCAAAATGTACCAAAATTTTACCCTAGGCTAATTTTGATATTCAGAATCCAAAAATGAAGTCCATTTTGAGAGATAAAATGTACAAAATTTCAAAAGGTGTGTATTACTATTCATAACGTCTACTTTGATTGGTCGTAGTGTGTTAGAATCTCGAAGTTGGGTACAATGCAAGCTATTGAATTTTTCAAAGGGAAACATACCGTGAAAGCATGGGGTGTTACATATTTAGTGTGCTCAATGTGGACATGGTATATTGACATGCTCCATGTACACCATCCAAATTATAAGTGAGTTTCCATCATGATTATCTTGAGAATCAAAAAGGATTAATTAGTCTTTTAATCCTTGGACACAACCCTGTAGGGTCTAAAACCTATGAATATATGGCTCAAGATTGGAAGATATTATAGTTTTGGATATATGTAATTCTCATGTTGGATTTTATATACACTTAATATGGAAAGACTATGATGTATTTTGAGATTATGGAAACCTTTTTATGATATCATTATTATTAGTTTAGGGAGCCTTGGTATTATAGATAATACTATATGACATGACCTCATTTCATTCATTACTGTCAAATCTATTAAATATATGAAACTGAATTATCTTTGTAATTCATAGCCTGAAAATTTAATATACACCATATGTGTTAGCCAATTGAGTGTTACATCATGCACTATTTGGTAAGCAATGAGGTAGGAAAAAAGAATATATGTTAGTTGGTAGGGACTGTAGAAAGAACATGTAGTTAAATGCTTAACAAAATTGTATTTTTAGGAGCAGGGGGAACAAGACTTAGATGAGGCTCATGATGCAAGATAGAATTGTACCTTTTGGTAGTTTTAGTATTTTTATAAATTTAAATTAATGGATTCACGTATACCTTTTTTTAACTTTGTACAGAAATTCCATGAAAAATCATTATATGTGAGATTACATTTGGTAGTATTTTTATATTATCATCTCGGATGTTTATCTACTGTCTGATTGTTTTACTAGTCCTATTATTGATTGTTTCTATTATTCCATTGTGTTTCACTCTGACAAGAGGTAAAAATATCCCAATTGGTAAACCCTATTCCCTTTTATATAAGTAGGAAACCAATGGAGTTTGGGGAGATGCACTTGAGGGGATGTGACCCACCAACTCATGACATTATTTTGTGGAATATGATTCTGGACGTTATAAAGTGGTTTTAGAGTATTGTTTTTACTATTTTGAGACAATAGACATGGAATAAGATGATAATTTAATATGTTAATGATTTATTTTTGGGAATTTATAAACCTTGTATTGAGAGTATGGAAATTTACACACACACACATATATATATATTGCTTTTTTGGATTTGCATTATTACAATTGATTTGATTCAACTATTGGGTGATTAAGTGGAATTGTGATGTTATAATGGATTTTATTGAGGTTATTTTTTTCATTTCCTGTTGAAATGTGGTTATTCATCTTTTGAAACATTTTATAACCTATTAGAAATCACATTCCATGCATTAACCCATTCCATATAGGATATATTGCTTTTCTACATGAAATTGTGATATGTTCCTTGTGTGATATAATTGTTGTTTGATAAATTATTTATGATTTCAATTGTGACACATTGTGGGTAAATAGAGTTATTTTAATAGAATCAAAAAAAATTTCCTGATTAGGCTAGAGTAGACATCCTAAGAGGACAATTATGGCATGTTAAGTCATAGACCATTTGATGCATAACTAAAATTTGTTATGGTGTCGATTAGGTGGATGTAAAAATTTAAACCATGAGGTGTATGGTACATTGTTGATCGGAATGGGTGAACCAATTTTTTCAACCATGTAAAATCAAATGTGAAATACATGGTAAATAAAAAATGAAAAATTGAAAATGTGAAACAAATAACATGACCTAGAACAATATATTAACTAGGATTTAGGATATGTATCTATAGATGATAAAACTATTTAATTTTTTATAGACACAGCTTTAGTTATAGGTAGAGGGGTGTAATGTGTGTAATGGATTTTTTTTCTATCATAATCTTGTAGTTGTGAGATTATAGTTATAAATGTAATCATATTTCTGTGTTTGATGTTGTAGTGACATGGCACCAAGACAACCTCCAGTCATACTCCATGAGGTTGGCGATAACCATGCATCGATGATGGTGAACCATGGTGTACAGGTAAATCCTCTTATTGTTCCTGAAGAGGAACATGAAATTTTTTAAAAAATATGTGATGATGCACAATTCCACGATTGTTTTATACATGATATGGATAAAATTAATAGAGGCGCCGTAATCAGCCTTGTTTATAGAATAGTTGGAAAATATGATTCAATAGTAGAATCCTCCCATGTTTTTTGGGGGATTATGGTCCATAGGCTTGTGAACTATATCATGTGACTAAATTGTCAATATTGAAGAATACTGAGACACCTATAAAAAGGATATTAAAGGTCATTTCATATATGATTTGAGGTGAATAAAATCACTAGTGTGATTTTTTATACGAGTAGGACAATATAGAGACCCGAAGCATGACGTAGATGGACATTACATTAAATTTCCAGAATACATAGTACATAACAAAAACAGACACACAAGGACTGTAATAGTTTAGTGTCTTTGCAAACTTGGAACGTAATCTTCTATTCGTGGTGAAAGATCTTCAACATCTCCCATAAATATCTTCCCCTTTTTTTCTTACCTAAATCCTTTCTTTATATCCTGGGTAAAAGAAATCATAAAAATGGTGAGCTCAAATTCTCAGTAAGGGTAAGCATGGATAAAATAAAACAAACCATATACATTTAAACATAAAAACTTGTACATTATGTTTAAACATAGAAATCTTGTGCAATGACATAAAACATAGAAGTACGTAAGGCATAGATCAAAATAGAACATCAATCATGATAAAATATCTTATAAATAAAACTTGTAATTGGGGAAAAACATTAAGAACATGATATGATTTCCATAGTAGCCAAGGCATTGCTGCCAAGACCATCTTAGAGGAAAAAGTCCCTTTCTGAATCGAGTTCACTCCTGGTTCCAGTCCTCAATTACTGAACTGGTTTAACCTGCCGTTCCAACCATGTCTATCTCATGAGATATAAATCTTACCCAATTCATTGGAGGGAGATATAGTTCCCACCCATATCATAATGAAATCATACTTACATGTGCCACAAAATAAACATACATCATTCATTATAACCCAATAAATAAAATGGGTTTCATAAACATCATCCCATCATCACTTAATCCATATTAAATTAATGGATATCATTTCATAATAAGAAAAGTGAATCCATGTAAGTCATAGAGACATTATACTTGAAACAAATGAAATAATTTCATCTTAGATTAAAAATGGTTTTGATAAAACACTTGAAATGATTTCATGTGGAAAATATCCTTTCTTATTCAAAATCAATTTCTTTTTCACTAAATGTCATGCAATTTTAAAAGAAGGATATTTTGTTGAAAATAGTAATGAAATATTTTGGAGGAAGCTTCATGAAAATAAGGCTTTATAAAAACGTAAAAATCCTTTCATTCCATACAAGTTAAAAAAACATTCTTCTCATATTCTCGGAAAAGTAGAAAAAGTACCTCGTAACGTAAACAAAAGAAAGATTCCTTACATACCATGTAGTAATAGTCAAAAAGTAAAAATGGGTAAAATGGACTTTAAACATACATGAAAACACTTTTATAAAACTTGGACATGGATGATTTCAATACCCCCAGTAAATACTAACGAATAAGCAATCTCAGATAAAAATGAGATTTGCAAAATTATCCCTTACAATAGGTCAGATATGCATCGTACGTATCCAAACCTCATGTGTAATGATTTAAATAATGTCATTGACTTATTATAGAATCATTTTCACTGTTATTATATCATATATTGTTCAATAATGACTTGATATTACCCGTTATTTTGTAAATTCATTTTAAAGAAGCGTTTTGGGTAAAATTGTTTCATTTGTCGTTCGTGTTTTAACTTGTAATTATTCATATGATTACATAGATCATGAATAATTACATCCATAATGTAAAACATTATTTATATATAATATATATTCAGAATATACATATATATAATAGATCGATAAATGGAATGAAATACACCGTTCATGGAGACGGTAGGTCGTACGTACACATGGACGTTGTTTTAGTTTCCTTATTGAATTCAATGGAAAGAATTATATGACATACATATATATATGTACATAAATACAGTAGCATTATTATGTCATATATTTCATTATTACTTATTATATATACTTTATAATCATTCTTGAATTTTTAACATGGAAAAGGAATCTCATCACGTCGTGGAGATGGTAATCCATACATACGCACGAGCGATGATATCGTTCACATGGAATTGTATTGGAGTGTATGTATACTATTTCAGAATCAATATCACTTTACAATAATCATATATTTTCATTATTTAAACCATTATTTCCTTTCACGTAAGGTGGTGGTGGAAAATAGATTACACCACGGCGTGGAGACGGTATTCCGTACGTATGCACACGCGGTGATTTCGTTTTCCGTAGGATGGATAGATGGTGAATTAGGGTTGCTTCATAATTATAATAATATATCAGTATATGAGTGATACTGATGTTATTACTTCATAATGAAACAACTAATGAAGAAGAAGTAGAAGAAGAAATAATGTTGAAAGAATCAGTAATAGACATTACCTCTTCCTTGAAGCGCCTCTTTGAGACCTCCACTTAGGGCACTAAAATTGGTCTTTGAAAAAGACCAGGACCTCTAGGATATTTCTAGGGAAGTGGGGAAGTAAAATGGGTAGGGTTTGTCTGAGATTGAAGGCTCAAATTTGTGTGAGGAGGAGAGAGAGGAGGTGCCCTTTTATAAGGGAGGAGAGGGGAACCTTTTAAAATATAAGAAATATTAGTTTATATTAAATCCCAACCCCACATAAAAACTTACAAAATGACTCATATCCAAATATTAGATGAGATAGGGTTTTAATCTCATTAACCAATAAAATTTAGAAATGATAGGAATTTATTTTAAACATTATCAACTAGATTTATCCTTATTTAATCAATTTAATTTTATTTGTGGTAATAACATTCTAAATTTCAAATTATAACAAATAATTTCTTATTTGTTGTGAATTGTCCATAATTGGATAATTTATAACATTTTATACCATATAAATTTAAATTTATAATTCTTAAAAAATTTTGTGATTTTTAAACAATTTTATAATATGTTATTTTTATAAAATTACAATAGTTTAAATTTTGACAGTATTCATTTATTTGAATTTAAATAAAATATATACAGAATATATGTTCAAACCAAAAGCATTAATAGATTCATAAAAGGTCATATGTATCTATAAAATTAGTGGAGCACATTAAATAGTTCATATAATATTTATTTTATAATTTTTTTAAATCCATTTATTTGGTTTATCTCTTAATAAAATAATTACTACAACATTTTTGTATAATTATTTAATATACTTATTCGTTGCATAAAAATTAAAAATAAAATCCTATGATGAATATAAGTCTATTATCTTTCACAATAATACTTTTAATTGAATTTATCATATTAAAATCTCAATATTTAAATTGTTATATTTATTAAATTATGAAAGAGAAAACTTAGGCATCATTTAAAATAAAATAATATAAGTGTTATAATCACCTTAATAAGGATCCAAATGGTCACCAATTCGGCCAGTGGATGATTAGGGTTTATATATACACTAATAATAATTTTTTTTCAGATTTTTGGGCCTTTTGATATGTATTACTATTTCAATAAAAACTATATTATTGATTTTTCACTAAATAAATAATTTCTGCATCATTAATGTATAAGATAATAAGGTAATTAAATAACTCTTAAAAATTACAAATAAATTACCATGACAAATTAAAAAATTCTATCTTTAAAATGAGTATTTATAACCAAATTTATATTCTGTATAAACTTATATTGAAAATACTTTAATTATTAAAGTTGAGTGAGACATATTTCACTTTCCCTTAAATAAAATAAACTAAAGGACTTAATCACCTCCAAGTGGGTTCTAATGGATTCCATTTCGACCCAAATACGACTTAGGACAAATGATAATCATCCAATTGTATTAAGACATGTATTAGGTTAATTTTATAATATTAAATATACCCTTAATTACCCAATTTACCTTTTACTGTGGTAAATAAAATTTACCGTTGTTACTATTCATAAAACCAAAAAATAAAAAGTATTCTGTTAATATAATTTGGACCCACATATTCCAAATATGGAATCAATTTTTCGAAATTTAATACACAGAATTTGCAGAAATTAAATTAAAATTAATCGCGTTGTCGAAAGAAAACGGGTTTTTGTTTAAAACATTGCAAAAGATTGAATTTATTTAACCTACGAATTCAATGTAAAATCAAGGATAATGACATAAATTATATTAAATGGTACAAATATATTATATTTGTACTTTTAAACAATTCAATATTATAATTTAATCACATAAGTTATTACGATGAAAAAAGTTGTTTTTAATTAAAATATAGCAGGTTTTTACTATTCATTAAAATATGAAAGTTATCAGAATAATATGAAAAATCTATCCAAGGTAAAATTTGTATATACTGCTTCCAAATAAGAATTTTATTTTGTCAAATTGAACTTATAAACATGTCAAAAACTAGATTTAATGTTGGTGCACCATCAAAAGGTGGCAAAAGTGCATTTTTTGAAAAATATTTATTTTACCCGAAAAATTTATTTTGTTCTCTTACCATGTTCTAGAAAATGTTTAAGATGAATAATAATGTTATAAAATTCAAAATGTAGTTAATACTATTCATAACGGCTAGTCCATAATAATATATCGTTGTTTATTGAAACCAGGTATTGCGTACAACACACGCTATCAATGAAGGTCGTGATTGCATGTAATGCAAGCAATGTCATGGTTACGTGTTGTGCAAGAATCCTTTATTATTTCGTATAACAGAATCCAACCATATTTCATTTATACATTGAATATATATATATATACTCAATGTTGCGTAGAATTACTATTATAAAACAAACTTGAAATTTTGTGTATCACAATCTAAGAATAGTGTTGTGTATACTTCAAGCTAATACAGTGTGGCGTATAGCACAAGATAATCATATTGTAGCATAAAACACATTACATCAAATAAATTAAAAAGAATAATTATCATAAAATATCGGGTTGTTACATTCTACCCCCATTAAAATGAATTTCACCTTTGAAATTCATTGGGGTTATAAATGGTTTACTACACGAAAGATTCTTTAATATAAACCCACATAGTAAAAAGTCATACTAAAACATGGCTTTAAAAACTAAAGTATGAAACATAACGGTTGCCCAAATTAACTCATCGCTGGGATTCCTCATAGGAGAACATGGGTGAAAATATGGATATGGATGAAAATTCTAACCATCACGTTATGATGGAGAGTGGTAGAGAACATGGCTATGAAAAATCCATCAATCGCAAAGCCATAAATTTTTGATGATCTAAGAAACCATCTGATTCATCAGATATAAGAGCACTAGGACAACATTTTTGGTTTTCAATATCATTTCCCTAAAGATGAAAATTTTGAATTAGAAGAAATAATTTCTTGATTTTGGTACAATATCACTATTGTTCATGCTTTGAACATTTTCCACATCATCTTTTAAAGAAATGAAGTTGAATTTGTTATTCATGATGTGTTAATAGGTCATGTGATAGAATGATGGGTCATTCAATCTGTTTCAAACAAAAGGTTAGCAAAAGTTATCAAATATACATAAGTCCATATATGGTAAGGTTAATCATATAAGATTCCAAAAATGAACTTATTCATCATATATCATATCGCTTATTAAAATAAAACTAGTTTATACTAACCTGGTACTTCCTCTAGGCCATTGGTATGTGATAAAGGCCAGTCGCACTTCAGTTGTGGGTTCGATTCCCACAACCTTGTCCGACGCGATGGGTTGTCACTCATCTTGCAGGTTTACCTTTTTCTAAAACTACATTACTATAACATACCAATCAATAATATCGAAAAAAGTTCTATCCTTAAACAATACTAACTTATGTCCAACATAATCCATTCCAATCTCTAGACTTATCTAAAATTCTTTGGTCAAATCACATAGTATAAATAAAAGAATTACTAGAAATGTTATCTACCAAGAATGTGAATACAAGAATTTATCCCACATATATCATAAGATATATCTGGTTGGTTGCAATCCAAACACATGAATATCTTAGTAATATATTCTCTTGAAACATAAATTACAATAAAACCTTAGTGAAATCATGAATACTTCCAAAAGATAACTCTTTCCACATACAAAACTCCCAAAAAAATCTATATAATCAAACCATAATATAACTTAGTTCTTATATCATTCATGAGCTCATGAATACAATCAAACATCTCATTATCTTCTTATCCCTTCATTATGCGCATATCATCTACTTTCCAAAACTATCTGAATAACCTTCCATGGTTACCGGTACCATTCAACATATACTTTCAAAACTTAAGTAAAGACAACAGTGTAACAATCCTTAGATGTCTCTTTATTCCATAGTACCATGAGATTACTTATACAACATTACACCTGATAAACATGTAATCATTCCACTACCTTCTTAAACCATTGACTATGCTACAACAATTATTTTATCTCACATATCATTTGTAGTATCTTAATCATCATCAACATAAATACTACCCATACGGCCATACTGATTCTCTTCATGAGACCTTCCCTTAGGGAATTGGTTTGAATAATGCCCGTACATTCCACATTTAAAACAATTAACCATTGTTGATGTCGTAGCAATACCATTATCCTCATCCATGGTGTTAAATGAACCTTTTCCTTTTCACTTACTGGATATGTGTCCTTCTTTTCCACACCCAAAGCATCTTCTGGTACCTTTGAAATATTCTCCTTGATTCCTCTTTCCACATGATTTACATAGGGGAAATTGACCTTTCTTTCCCCTATGATCATCATGAAACTCCATCTTTCTCTTATTAGCCGAGTCAGGAAACTTACCAAATTTGATTTTATTGATCATATTATGAGATTGCTGATTCGACATAATAATTATGTTTGGACTTCCATATCCCATTTAATTTGATTTCTCATGAAGAATATCATTCCATTGTCCATTATATCCTCCATTTTCGTGAATCATCTTGTTTCTAGCAATTTTCAAAAAGAATAGTGTGAGAGACAAAAAACATAATCAAGGGGGAGTAACTTCAATATCTAACATCTTAGGTTTAATCTAATATCGTTACCATAATTCTAGGACTATAACCTATACTTATACTTAAACTTAGGGACATCCCTAGACATACCTTAAAAATATCTCTAGGGATCTCACTAAATTTTTTGCATCCTAGTTTCCAAAGGTTAACTAATCCTTTCCTCTAATACCAACTTTATAGACTCGAAGCTTCTCATACATGTAAATTACTTTACTTTTGCGGAATACTTATTATATAACAAAAACAGACACACAAGGACCATAATAGTTTAGTGTCTTTGGAAACATGGAACATAATCTTCTAATTGTGGTGAAAGATCTTCAACGTCTCCCATAAAGATCCTCCCATTTTTTTCTTACCTAAAACTTTTCATTATATCCTGGGGAAAAGAAAACATAAAAAGGGTGAGCTCAAATGCTCAGTAAGGGTAAGCATGGAGAATATAAAACAAACCACATAAATTTTAACATAAAAACATGTACATAATGTTTAAACATAGAAATCTGGTGCAATGACATAAAACATGGAAGTACATAAGGAATAGATCAAAATAAAACATCAACCATGATAAAATATCTTGTAAATAAAACATGTAATTTTGTCAAAACATTAAGCACATGATATGATTTCCATAGTAGCCAAGGCATTGCTGCCAAGACCATCTTAGTGAACAAAGTCCCTTTCTGAATCTAGTTCACTCCTCGTTCCAGTCCTGTATTACTAAACCGGTTTAACCTGTCGTTCCGGCCATGTCTATCTCATGAGATATAAATCTTTACCCAATGCATTGGATTGAGATATAGGTCCCACCCATATCTTAATGTAATCACTCTTACTTGTGCCACAAAATAAACATACATCATTCATAATAACCTAATAAATAAAATGGGTTTCATAAACATCATCCCATCATCACATAATCCATATAAAATAAATAGATATCATTTAATAATAAGAAAAGTTAAACCATGTAAATCATAGAGACATTATAATTTGAACATATGAAATAATGTCATCTTAGATGAAACATGGTTTTGATAAAACACATGAAATGAATTCTTGAGGAAAATATCCTTTCTTCTGCAAAATCAATTTCTTTTCACAAAACATCATGCAATTATAAAAGAAGGATATTTTGTTGAAAATAGTCATGAAATAATTTGTAGGAAGCTTCATGAAAATATGGCTTTATAAAACCCTAAAAATCCTTTCCTGCCGTATAAGTTAAAAAAAACATTATTCTCGTAATTTTTCCAGAAAAGTAAAAAACGTACCTCGTAATGTAAACAAAAGAAAGATTCATTACATACCATATTGTAAAAGTCAAAAAGTCAAAAATGGGTAAAAAGGAAATTAATCATACATGAAAACACTTTTATAAAACTTAGAGATGGACGATTTCAATAACCCCGGGAAATGCTTATGAATAAGAAATCTCAGATAAAAATGTGACTTTCAAAATTATCCCTTACCTTAGGTCCGATATGCTTCGTACGTATCCAAACCTCCTATATAATGATTTAAATAATTTCATTTACTTATTATAGAATCATATTCATTGTTATTATATCATATATTGTTCACATATGACTTTATATTACCCGTTCTTTTGTAAATTAATGTTAAAGTAGTGTTTTGGGTAAAATCGTTTCATATGTTGTTTTTGTTTTAACTTGTAATTATTTATATTATTACATAGATCATGTTTACTTACATCCAGAATGTAAAAAATTATTTATATATAATATATAATAAGAATATACATATATATAATAGATCGATAAATGGAAAGAAATACATCGTTCATAGAGACGGTAGGTCGTATGTACGCATGGACGCTGTTTTCGTTTCCTTATTGAATTGAATGGAATTAAGTTTATGACATAAATATATATGTACATAAATACAGTAGAATTATTATTTCATATATTTCATTATTACATATTATATATACTTTATAATCATTCTTAAATTTTTAACATTGAAAATGAATCTTATCACATCGTGGAGACGGTAATCCGTACGTATGCACGAGCGATGATATCGTTCCCATGGAATTGTATTGGAGTGTATGAATAATATTTCATAATCAATATCACTTTAAAATAATCATATATTGTCATTATTTAAACCATTATACCCATTCAAGTATAGTGGTGGTGGAAAATAGATTACACCACGGCGTGGAGACGGTATTCCGTACGTACGCACAGGCGATGATTTCATTTTCCGTAGGATGGATAGATGGTGAAATAGGGTTGTTTCATAATTATAATAATGTATCAGTATATGAGTGATACTGATGTTATTACTTCATAATTAAACAACTAAATAATAATAAGTATAAGAAGAAATAAAGTTGAAAGAATCAGTAACAGACATTACCACTTCTTTGAAGCACCTCTTTGAGACCTCCTCTTCGGGCACTAAATTTGGTCTTTGACGAAGACCAGGACCTCTAGGATGTTTATAGGGATGTGGGGAAGTTAAATGGGAAGGGTTTTTCCAAGCATGAAGGCTCAAATTGGTGTGAGGAGGAGAGGGAGGAGGTGCCCTTTTATAAGGGAGGAGAGGGGCACCATTGGAAATATAAGAAATATTAGTTTATATTAAATACCATCCCCAATTAAAAACAACCCAAATGACTCATATCTGAAGCTTAGATGATATAGGGATGTAATATCATCAACCAATAAAATTTATACATGTTAGGAATTTATTTTAAACATTATCAACTAGATTTATCGTTATTTAATCAATTTTATTTTATTTGTCGTAATAACATTCTAAATTTCAAATTATAATAAATAATTACATATTTGAGGTGAATTGTCCATAATTGGATACTTTATAACATTTTAGACCATATAAATTTAAATTTATAATTTTTAAATATTTTTGTGAGTTTTAAACAATTTTATAGTATGTTATTTTTATAAAATAACAATAGTGTCAATTTTGACACTATTCATTTATTTGAATTTAAATAAAAGATATACAGAAGATATGTTCAAAATAAAAGCTTTAATAGATTCATAAAAGGTCATATGTGTCTGTAAAATTTATGGATCACATTAAATATTTCATATAATATTTATTTTATTATTATTTTTAAACCATTTATTTGGTTTATCTCTTAATAAAATAATTACTACAACATTTTTGTATTATTATTTAATATACTTATTTGTTGCATAAAAATTAAAACTAAAATCTTATGATGAAGATAAATCTATTAAATTTCAAAATAATACTTTTATTCGAATTTATCATCTTAATATCACAAAATTTAAATTGTTATATTTATTAAATTATGAAGGTGACAACTTTGGCATCATTTAAAATAAAATAATATAAGTGTCATAATCGCCTTAATAAGGATCCAAATGGTCAAACGTTTGTCCAGTGGATGATTAGGGTTTATATAGACACTAATAATAAGTTTTGTTCTGATTTTTGGGCCTTTTGATATGTATTACTATTTCAATAAAGACTATATTATTGATTTTTCACAAAATAAATAATTTCTGCATCATTAATGTATACGATAATAAAGTAATTAAATAACTTATAAAAATTACAAATAAATTACCATGACAAAGAAAAACATTTTATCTTTAAAATTAGTATTTTTAACCGAATTTATATTCCGTATAAACTTATATTAAAAATACATTAATTATTAAAGTTGAGTGAGACATATTTCACTTTCCTTTAAATAAAATAAACTAAAGGTCTTAATCACCTCCAAGTGGGTTCTAATGGATTCTATTTCAATCCAAATATGAATTAGGACAAATTATAATCACCCATTTGTATTAAAAAAAGTATTATGATAATTTTATAATATTATATTTACCCCTAATTACCCAATTTACCTTTTACTATGGTAAATAAAATTTACTGTTATTACTATTCATAAAGCCCAAAAATAAAAAGTAGTATATTAATATAATTTGGACCCACTGATTCCAAATATGAAATCCATTTTTCCAAATTCAATACACAAATTTGCAGAAATTAAATTAAAATTAATCCCGTTGTCGAATGAAAACGGGTTTTTGTTTAAAACATTGCAAAAGATTGAATTTATTTAACCTACGAATTCAATGTTAAATCAAGGATAATGAAATAAATTATATTAAATGGTAAAAATATATTCTATTTATACTTTTAAACTATTATGTATTATAATTTTATCACATAAGTTATTATGATGAAAAAAGTTGTTTTTAATTAAAATATAGCGTGTTTTTACTATTCATTAAAATATGAAAATTATCAGAATAATATGAAAAATTTATCCAAGGTAAAATTTTTATATCCTGATTCCAAAAAAGAATTTTATTTTGTCAAATTGAACTTATAAACATGTCAAAAAATAGATTTAATGTCGGTGCTCCATCAAAAGGCTGCAAAACTGCGTTTTTTTAAAAATACTTATTTTACCTGAAAAATTTATTTTGTTCTCTTACCATGTTTTGAAAATGTGTAAGATGAATAATAATGTTATAAAATTCACAATGTAGTTATTACTATTCATAACGGCTAGTCCATAATAATATATCATTGTTTAGTGAAACATGGTATTGCGTACAACACACGCTATCGAGGAAGGTCACGATTGCGTGTAATGCAAGCCAAGTCAGGGTTGCGTGTTGTGAAAGAATCATTTATTATTTTGTATAACAAAATCCAACCATATATCATTTATACATTGAATATATATATATATATATACTCAATGTTGCGTAGAATGACTATTATAAAACAAACTTGAAATTATGTGTAATACGATCTAAGAATAGTGTTGTGTATACTTCAAGCTAATACAGTGTGACGCATAGCACTAGATAGTATTGTTGTAGCATAAAACACATGAAATAAAATAAATTAAAAAGAATACTAATCAAAAAAATACCGTGTTGTTACAGACAGGTTTTGATATATAGTTTTTTTGTGATTTTCTAACTATGATATATGATTACGTTTTTCCTGAAACACTGAGAGAAGAGAAGGCCTATTATTTCACTCATATATTGAATGTAATGATAAAAGGTATAAAGTATTCGATTCAATTTTTAGAGTTGTAATTTTTTGACATGATATATCTTACTATTGTGTTATTGAGGTATAGAAACTATGATGATTGTCTCATACCTATAGTTATATCTAAAGTCACCACGCTCAGGTTGAATACTATTTATTAGATACTGAATTTGTTGTAGATTAGAGAGAATGACATGAGGGATGTTTGCATTGTAGAGTTGGGAACTATAGTCTCTCGACATAATAGCCTAGATTTTAGTGATATTAAGCGACATTTTAATCTATCTCTTTAGATGATTACTAGATAGGATGTTAGATCTGCTGGTGTATTTTTCTATAATCTTTGTGGTGGACATCAGCATGTGAGGAATCAGGGTGAGCGATACCCAATCTAGTGATGAGCATGTTGCAATATGGGGAACAATAATTTTGTGACTTCATTAACGCTAGTGGTTAGTAGAAAGTGGTTGGTTGTGACTGAATGGTAATGGGTATGATTCACTACTCCGAATTTGGTTGGGAGATAGATAAGTACTATTCATTCAGGCTAAGGTGGTGGTCATTGATGAAGAATCTCTGTACTAATTGTACCTATCAAATAGAGTTGTCCATCTACAGGTATTGAGGATGTTTTCTAGGGCCACAGTTTGGAATATATATATTATCTAAATTTTACCCTTGAGGATCATAGCATCATGTCATCTACAATGATAGGTATGATCATTGTAGCCTCAATGCTTGCTTCTTATTTTTTCAATATAGGTGAATCACATAGATTCATATCTATACCAATAGCAGAATGCCTTGGCCTTTTTGTTCAATTTTATGAGGTCATCATGAAACTAGATACTCAATTTGGTATTACAAATGAGAGTGTGCCTCAATTTAGGGAGGGCCCCCTTGCAGTTGGTGGGTGTCACTTCCTGTTGAATCATTATTTCCGTGAGATGACCAACATTGACATCATACATAGGATAAAATGGATGGTTTTTTATGTATATTATGTTGATTTTTATCACTAGATGGTGACATTCACATCAATATAATGTGGATTATTTATTCATCGTGATTAATGGGAAGTCTAGGCATGGAATATGGGACAAAAGCATAATGGGAATGGAAATATGCTAGCACATATCCCTAGTTTATATTTGAATGATCAATGACCACTTTAAAAAAACATCCATTCAATGGTTGATCATTTCAAGGATTATTTCCCTTATGTATTTCATGGGTTTCCTATTGATAGAGAGGTGTTGTTCCCCATAAAACTAGTCACAATAGCTACACTAGTATTTAATACTCCTTACAAGATAACTACTAAATTGTTTCATGAGATCAAGAGGTATATAGAGGACATCAATGAAAAGGGGATTATTCAACCTAGTAATTCTCTATGGGGTTCATCGGTCATATTCCATTAAAAAGATAGATGGTAACTTTAGGCATTGTGTGTATTATATGAAATTGAACTACTTGATGGCTATAAACCGTTATCCCTTTCCACAGATAGATGAACATTTTTATCAACTCATATGTGCTCAGGTTTATTCAAAAAAAAAAATTGATATTGGGATATCATCTGGTTCATGATCGAACAATAGACATATCCTATAAATATTTTCATAGTATTTATGGTCTATATGAGTATCTAGTTATGTCATTCAGTCTCAAAAAACACTAGCAATTTTCATGGTGTTGGTAAACCCAGTTTTGAATCCTTATCTGCATTAATATTTCATGTTTTCATTGATGATATTTTGTTCTATTCTATTAATATACACAAAAAATCCAAACATATTGAAATATTTTTGCATACATATAAATATCATAAATTATATTATAAGATTACAATTTACCACTTACAGATAGATAACATTAACTTCCATGGTCATATTATATCAGAGACATGACTATCAGTTGATTGAGAGAAGTTGACAGATGTAGTTTCTAGGGATCTTTCCATGAACGACTTTGTTATTTAGACTTTCTTTAGGATAGATAGGTATTATATTTGTTTAATTATGAACGTATCATAAATAGAATAAACATTATAGGACAAATCTCATTTGTTTGTAATGTTTTTATTGTCAGATATGTAGGAGAAAACCTTTTATGAGATGAAAGGGATATTGAATTTAGAACCAATCCTGATCTTTCTAGAGCTGTGAATGAGATAGACTATTTAATTTGAAGGAATAGGTGTCCTGATAGGATAAATTAGGATTTATGGGGATAGAGTCTTAGAATACAATTATCTAAAATTAAGATAAAAAATTTAATTAACCAATATATGATATCGACTTGGTAGCAATTGTCCATACTTTGCACTATTGGAGATACTATTTATTAGAGGAGCATCTTATAGTGTTCATTCTACACAAAACCATCAAATGTATACTAAAACAGAATGATATGAATATTTGGATATGATGGTGGGATATGTACTGACAATATTATGACATCTATTTTACCTATTGTCCTAAAATGATAAATGTAGTGGTCTATGAACTGAATAGACAAACTCAGATATAAGACGATCATGAGGCCCTGAGTGAGTGTATGATTAGATATGTTATTCAGATATGCACGTGGAGGAATAGGATAGTTAGTGTAAAAAAATTATTTATTTCTTATTTTTGACATATACAATTATTTATAGTTTAAGGATACAGAATATTTCCGATTCATATGTACTAGTCCATCAAGAGAGAGTGGATGTTGATGAAACATCTCCTGGTTGAAAAATTGGAGATAAAGGAATTCAGCATATACATGGTAATTTATATGTTCCATTGTCCATACACAAGGAAATGATTTTTGAATTACATGCCTCAGTTTTGTTAGTACATCCTTACTTCACCAAGATGTGTTGTGATTTATTTCACTAGTACTGGTTGTCTCGGAGAATCATTTTATAGCATGTTTTATTTTGTGATGTTCCACCTATATTTAGGTGAAGGAATGAAATTAGTGTTTGGGAATACATTCAAAACATTTACAAATTCATTATTAGAAATTTAATGATTTTGGAAAGGATTTTGTGTCCTAGATTTCGAGGCCAGATTGAGGTAGTTAGGTATTTTGTGTTGTTGTGTATAGAATCACAAAGGACTCTTTGTTACTTCTAATTAGGGAGGCCTTCTCTGTTAATTACCATGGGAGGTTGTACATCTATGAGATTGTTTTACATCATGAGGTCTATCATTCTATCATTATATATAGGGAAAACTAGATTATATCTCCATTATTGAATATTTTTCATAGGGTTATTGGTGAATAGGTGCATATAAAAACAGTATACCACCCACATATTGATGTCGAGTCAGAGCGTATGATACATGTTATAGAGGACATGTTACGTGCTTGATTCCTTGATTTTTTGGGATCTTGGGAGTGGGAAAATTTTTTATTGAGTACAAATACAGTAATAGTTATGAAGATAATATATAGATAAAACCGTGTGGGGATTTATATGGTAGTTCATATTGGACACCATTGTACTGGTTAGAGGTAGGTGAGGAAGTTTTATTGGGACTGCGTCTTCTACAATAGACTTTTAAAAAGGCCTTTCTGATTAATAAGCATGTTGATATTGCATAGTTTCAATAGAAAAATTATTCTAGTCAGTATAGATGACTTATATTTTTCAGGGTTGGTGATCATTTCTTCTAATAAATCTCCTCGAGTCTGGGACATAGATTGATTGGGAGACATGGTATGTTGTGACCAATATATGTCATGTGTTCAAAATTAGGGAGAGTGTCGATCCAGTAGACTATCATTTGTAGTCACCTTAGAGGTATAGAGAAATGTGTGACATATTCCATGTATCCCAACTACTCTATTATCACTCAAAACCATCTTATACTCTACAACATGATGGGTTGGAGCAATGACTAGATGCGTTGGTTGAGGGGAATCATATTCGTATCATTGGAAGGATCATGAAAGTTATTTGTGGAGGGTAAGTTCCTCACATATGGGTGCTAAGGAATCATGAAATTTAATAGTATGTTTCTTGGGATAAGGAGTCTAAATAATGTGCTCAATCGATATAGTTATTATCAAGAATTATTTGACCACCATTGAGAGGGAAGTTAGGGAAAAATTACTATTTGGGGGAATATTCTGAGATCCCATTTTTTCGATGAGGAAAAAATCTTCTTCATTTACGATTACAAAATTTTTTATGGAAGAATGTAATTTCTCTAGGGGAATACTAGTGTTTTAGGGTAGTTTGGGTCTTGTTCAGTGCCTAGAACCAATTTTGTCAGGGAAACAAAGCTGGTCTCATGACTAAGAGAAACCACGCGGCACATGTCGCATGGTAACCCAAACCTTATAAGGCCAATATAAACGATTGAAAGAGACATCACAATTTTAGGGAACCGAGTGGAAGGATAATTTCCATTCAAGGGCCTATTCATTATCGATCATAGCATGAGATATGGTTTTCACATTGATTGTAAAATCATGGGAGGCGCCCTCTTCACCGAGTGAAGGGAACCCAGTAGGTGCATGGATTTAAAAATAGTGAGGCCAAACCTTGTGGCAATGTATTTTTGAATGAAATTGAAATTATCCCAATTAAAATGATTAAAAATTTAATCACATTATTTTATTCCATATTTGGATAAAAATGAGTCGTGGGGAGCTCATTTAAATGAAAATTTCAATTCCTTCTATCATATTTCTACGTTCAAACTCAGATTCAAGATTCATTCACCCCATTGAATTTATAATTATTAGTGCCTCAATAATCATTATCCACTATTCATTTGCAATTATATTTATGGGGATATATAGGTTAAATATAATATGCATTATATACATGGTATTCATCCACTCGTCATTTTTCTTCTATTCTAAACCAAATTAAAAGTTGATACATGATTAGTACACTAATATAGACCTAATGTATGAGGTTTATACCTTTACCTTGGGTTTGTTATATTATATAATAGTTTCCATTATTTAGGGTATATTACATCTCATTTACACTCATACAATTAAAGTAATAATATAATTTAATGAATTAGAACTTGTTTAGGATCCCCCTAGTACCATTGAGCATATTTGAGGTTGCTTCCCTATCTAAGGATACCAATAGGGTCTTCCAGTGCCTTATTTAATTGTTATAAAACCCATGTTGTGAATGTTTTATCATTCATAGTTATAGTAATCCTAGTTATTAATGAATAAAAAAATGATTGATTATGAGATGGTTATGGCTCTATTTCCATGTGATGTATGTTTTGAATAAATGTTTTTATTTCAATGGAGATGGTTATATAATTTCTATGAAGTCACAGTTTTGGATTATTATGAATAGAAGAATTAATTGAATATTGAATGTTTACATAGTATTATATGGATATTCTACACAATGGGTCAAAATAGCCGTAGTGGATGCATAGGATGAGATCTGTCCTAGGTTCATGATTCAATGGGATACCTTGGGCCTTGCTACCCCTGGATCTGTTATGCATGGGCGGGCATTCAACCTTTTTTTATATTTTAACTAGACTCCATTAAAGGTCTAATCATATTTCCATTGAGAAGATACTGATAATAGATGATGATTCAATTGTCTTCCTCACCGTGGATCGTGCCTTGCAGGGGTTGAAAGTTTTTTATACGGCTCCACTGCGGTTGACATGAAACATTTTGATATACTATTTAGTAGTTGTTGTGATGATAATATATATAAATACATATAAGTGTGTGTGTGTTTGTGTGTGTCATTTCTGTGGAGAATAATTATTTTTATAACTTTTTTGTTATGTGATCAATAATATTATTAATGGGATCCATGGTAGGCTTGATCTTACAACATCATTTTCTCAAATTTCAATCATTAATTTCATCTCTTTTATTTGATGCACACTACTTTAACATGTATTTAATAGCATTGAATAGTCATAGGCATCATTAGTGGTGGACCACTGAGTGTTATCTCACAATATGTTAGTGATACCCCTAGGTTGGTATAAAAAACTATATGGATGTAAGTAGGGACTGGGGAAAGCACCCACGATTTTATGATTGACTATGTTCTATGGTTAGAAGCATGGGGAAACAAGACTGCTTTGGGGATCATTATGCTTGATTTTATAGTTCCATTTTTTCTTTTTTGTATTTTTATACGTGAATTATTCTAAATTCATGTATACCTATTTTCCATATTTTTAGAGACATCACATGAGATATAATTGTATATGAGATTACATTGGGAATGTTTTATGTATTAGTGTATAGGATGAATATGTATAGTTTTATTATTTTATTACTTCTTCTATTGACTATTACTATTAGTATACTATGATATACTATGACACGAGGGAATAGTATCCTCATAGACACACCATATCCCCTCACTACTAATTGAATTCCATCTCATTTGGGGTGATGTGATTGAGGTCATGAGACCCACCAACTCTGTGCATCATCTTGTGGAATCCTTGTTAGTATGATACAGTTTTCATGGCCTACTACACATGCATCATACATGGTATCAAAGGAGATTAAAAAATTTACCATTGAATTGGAGTTTAATAAATTAATGAGACACACATCCCATTATTATATGAAAAGTTGTATTCATTTATTAAAAAGAACTGAAACATAAGGAATAATCATATGAATATCCCATGGAAATTAAAATGTATACATTATTTTATCATATAACAAAAATGATATATATTTCATAAATATTCACAATATAAGATGGAATTAAATCCTTTTAAAAAATTATAATTTTTAATTATGTGAAATTGTTATATATAATGTTCAAATGATAATATTTCATATGAAAAAGTGGAAATGATGTTATAGAATGGATCCCCTTCTATGATGTTTCCAATAAAAAATAAGTATTGAAAAAGATGGTTTGATCATAATGTTTTCTTTATAAAATGATTACATTGATGATTGGTCTCAATTTTATATGCATTATTATTATAAGTGGGATGGAAAAAATTTTTTTGATTGAAACATGATAATGAATAACGAATTGAAACATTTACCTCAATTTGGATAAAGTTACAGATGATATTGAGAAATAAACCTGAAATACATGAATAATAAACTATTTATATATTTTTACACTCTCCAAATAATAATTTGAAAATTCACACGTGATGAAATACTTCAATATATGTATTAATTTTATACATTTGAAAATGAAGAAGAAGATGGCCGAGATCCGCAGATCGCATGAACCCTTATGAGACTCGTTATCACGTGACTAGTATATGGTCACCTGAAGATTCCATACATAGAATAAAACCTATAGAAGATTCGTTGTATCCCCCTTTACAAAGAGTCCATCAGCTTTTATGAAGCTTCATCAGATGACTGGTAATCTTATACCTGATAGGAAGAATAGTTCCCCTAGGCCATGCATGAGGATGATGATAATCACATATTAGTCCTACCTGAAAATCATATAAAAATGATAGGAAGTATACCCAAATCGTGGAATCCCAGAGTGTTCAAAATGTTCATGATAATTGTCATCAATGATTTGGGTAATTATTCTTGAAAATATCCAAGAAAATTTGAATGACCATAGAGGCTTTATGAAATAAAACAAAAGAGATAAAATGAATGAGGGATGAGAGACCTATGATCTCTTGAACACATATGGTTCACTAATGGTGATTTTGAAGCTGTCATGACTACTTAGATAAATTTCCACCTCATCACAATACATCACATAGGCTTGCGATCCTCATCGCACAAATATCGTTCATTTTGTCCCAGTGAGCAAACACTTCCCTTTGGTATTACAAGGGAAAACAAATAGAATTGCCCAATAAATGATCACACACCCCCATATGACCCATATTTGTCACATGATGCATCACTGAAAAAAGGAGTACATATCCATGAAATTACTCAGAAAATTTTCTAGGACGCACATCAATTTTTACATAAAACAAGAGGAAACAATATGGAATAGTTAGAACACCATCATGGACATAATGTCCCCATGACACATTAATGTAGTCTCCCATGTGGTCCTGCAAGACCCCAAGTAAAATCATCACTATCTCATGGAAATCCCCAGAAAATTCTTCGATCATCTCACATGCCCCTTTACATTGGAACTTGGATCTCGCATGGGTCATTTCACATGTCAATATGACAATAATGCAGTCCTTAAATAGGTTTTCAGGATAAAAAAGACTCAGTTAATTAGAATTAATCCAATAATAGAGGTGTTTATGAGTGGGACTTGTGATCTATGATAATAAAGCGATTCCCTCAGATTGATCCAAAGTAGATAATCGTGAATCAGTGATGTAAAAAAATAAATCACTGATTCTATCCTTTATTCACACTTGATATTCCTTATAAAATAAAGAATAATTAGGGTAGATATACCAATATATTATCCACCACAACATCAGAAAATGGTTGGGATCTAGATTATTTTACTATTGGCCCCTTCAATATCAAATTCATTGGGTAGATGGGAAATCTCATAGTAATTAATCATGCAGATGAAAAGTATTTCATCATGTAACATTCCGAATAAAATCTAGAACAATCATGTGCCTCCCAAAAGGTACTTCCCATGATCATTAATAGATCACATGAAAGACTACTATAATTGTGTGAAAAGAAAAAACCATATAACCTTTAGATCATGCAAGACTCAACATAAATTGATATTTGTCAATCATAAGGCATTCACAATACAACGGCTTGAACCAAGACTAAAATTGGACAGATGAAGATGAATATATTTATTTTGGCTTTCATGAGATTCATGTGAGTCATCCAAAGACACGTGATGGTACTAATACATGTCACCATGATCTCACGATTATCTTTGTGTATGCTATATGGGAATGTTTAAAACATTCATTCATATTAAATAAAGTCATTTGTTCTTATTGGGAATGCCACATTGGTCTCCAAAAAACCTATGGACTTATCACCCAACCCTTGTGACATTCTTCAAATAAAGATCATGTCTCATATTACAACACAAGAAAATTTCTGTCATGTATCACAGTTTCCCTTGGGAATGAAATATGAGCAGTTGAGATACACTATGAACAAGTTAGCTAATACGTGTGACACCATAATGAAATGTTGACCAGGTATCATGATTATCTACATTGGTACTAGCCTTGATAAACAACATCCACCAAACCATGCCGTACTTCTCTTATGACACCCCCATGTTTTTCAAACCAACTATTGATAATGTTACTAGGGTGAATAAGATGGATAATGTGAAACCTCCTATCAAAGACATCTAGGTATGGTGATGGATCCTAGATCAAATGATATTGATATTATTATTCTCTCTAGACATGTAAAATGGGCCATAAGGCACCCTCCAGAAAGAAAGGATATGTCATATCGGTATCCTACCAATGTATGCTACAATATAATGCAAAGTAAAGTGAATTTAAATCCTTCCATATTCTAGATACGTAGGAAACATCCCCCAAGGTTCAATCTCCACATTGGTCATCTAGGTAAATATCATCACATAAGTTCATTTTATTGAAAAGATATTTTTTACTTTATATCCTTTTTCCCATTATGATCATAGATCAGGATGGCTGAGGTAATTGGAATTATAATGACATCTACACTATAAACCTTCATAATTTTCATGGAAAACCTCATTTTGTAAGACCAAATATCAGCTTAACTAAGATGACTCAGATTCCTTCTATAACGAGGATACATAGGATGTCTCTCTGAGGCCGAGGTTCCATGATAAATCATCTCAGGGAAATCTCAGCATATAATTCCCACATCATGATCAATGAAATGATAATTTTCCACAACTCGTTTCTCATACCGAGCATAAATAATGTGAGCATAGGGAGTTTTGATAATCTTGTAATCATCACCTTGAGTCTCAACATTGAAAAGGGTATCCTCCCTATATAAGACATGATAAAATAAAATACAACATATCTAATTCTCTATATACTTCAGATATGTAGGACATACCTCTGGGGCTAGAGGTTGAATAGTTTGTGTTCTAGAGCACTTATATAAGTTCTTTCTACATGATGTAAAACTGTACGGGTCCAATAAACTATGTGTCTTTTGATTCCTACAATAAAAAGGATATGCTGGACACCTCATAATGGATGAATCCCCTCCATGGAATATTAACTACATCCTTGGATGGGATCACATTCTAATGAACATGGTTATACGACTTCAACACATAATAATCCGCCTATTACAAGGAATTGATAGTGAATCTCTGATATGTACAACTAGATCCACTAAAGATACCCAATTCCATTTCACATGAAATATAAATAACCAATAATATTTTTATTTGGGTAACCAGTACTATATCAGGATTGAAGAAGAGATTCAAGGATATATCATTAATTTGCATCTGAGTCCCCCCTGTAGGAAATTATTCCACTCAAAAGGGTGTGATGAGCCCAATCTTCCATCCACCCAACCAATGAAATTACCCAATATTTGTTGGGTATCAAAAAACAAATTTTTCACCAAACTCTGAAATGTATTTCTGTACCTAGATATAGATGAGGGAACCATTGGGTGTCTCTATAAAAAGTGGAACAAATGTAAAACCCAATGCAAGAAATTTATCGAGGACCTAAGACACTCCCACTCAACAAATCCATTGTTTGAAACCGATTTTAGGCCTCAAATGCTGATAAAAAAACGAATTAAAAACAAACATGATTCCCTATAATAACAAATGACCATGTTATAATCCTCCATTCAATTTTTCCCACTATATGAAAAAAATTGGTGAAACTGACATGAAACACTATAATAAATAACCATTGTGTCAAAACCATCACAAAATATTGTTTTCAATCCATATGATAACAATAATGACATGATCAATGTGAATATATTAGGCCAATTTTGGTTTAAAAACCATGTAAAAACAAAGTAGCAAGACCATCCTGATCATATCGATGATCTTCTGTTATAGGGACTGTTATAAGTCCATCCTCATGTTCATATGTCCATGCTAGTAGAATGGCTGGATCAGAAAAATGCGACAGTAGTGTTAACCATGAAAATATGATTGAGCATTTCTATGACTATGATATTGCACTAATAAGTATCCTTATTCCTTATTGTCTGTTTGATTTCATATACTCATCTAATAAAAAAATTCCCAACCAGGGGTAAATTCTTCATCATCCAGCGTTCTTTAAGGTAAATAATCTGTGGTTTCAATCCCCTAGGGTCACAAAGTAATCTCATCTTCTTGAAATCTTCGATGGTAGTTGGAAAATATGATGTTTTGGGAGTACCACCAATATGGTAAAATCGTAACCATGGAATCTTCCCATGAGGCTCTCTAAGAATGAAATTCAGTGTATCCAAATCGATCAATAAAGGATGATTCACAGCCAGTATCCCTCAATGCTACAACCATCCACTTCGAGAGCTTTTCTCTAGAGTGTGATAACTACCAAATTTTATATGCAATGAATTTGTATAAGGAATCCAAATATGATTCCCTTTAAGATGAGGTTCAACCTTGAAGTCCACCTTCTGGTCGCTATCTCTAGAATCATCACCCAATTACCCACTATTTGTATTCTGTCGGTACCACCTATCATGTTACAAACTATGATACCCTTGCACATGAAGGAATGAAGGCCTGTCCGGGGAGGAATGAACTGGATATACAAGGGAGGGATAATATTCTGTCTCCTTCTAATGGCACCTACCAATATACTTCGTAATGAACTAGTATGCATACCAATATCCCCATCGTCTTAGACCAAGTCTATTGGAATGTTCCCACAACATGCATGGGGGTGGAGCATATCCATACCCCCATGAAAAAAATCCCATTATCAGACATCAATGGAATAATGATAAAAAAAATTGGGTGCATATCCCTGCTTTAATTGAAGACATAAACCAGTGGAAAAGAAGATAAAGGATGTTCAGGCTTATATCACTGCACATACATTAGTAACCATCTAATATATTTTAGAAACAGCCGACGTGCCCCACCAACATATTCTGTCACTATTGAAAATAATGGGACATGAGTATACTTCTATAACTATATCCATGGAAACTCAAAACTCTTATCATTATTAAAAAGTAGTTATAATAGATCATGAACACACTCTATTCCACATACATATATATTATTTGAATACTTTGATAAAGGACGAGTTATCAGATCAGGCCCATACTTCAGTTCCAATTGGGGATCACAAGGTGAGAGTGGCACATGCATCAGGATATGGGTGTATTTCTATCACAAAATTCTTCTGAAATAATCTTATGTCCTATGATCCGGCTCAATTCCATGTTCTTCCTAGGGATCACCATGTGAGAGGTTCACTATCCTTAGTATAGGTTCATATTCTTATTAGAGAAGTCCAATGGCATACTCAAATAGATTAGGATCGGAAAACTATCCCTATTTTGTACGAGGCTTAAACTCTGATAATGGTTCCAGTCCTAGGATATGCTCATATTCAAATCAGTGAATCTTCAAGGCATACTCCAGAAGGCCAAGAAAGTAATGTGCATATTACTACTTCTTCATTCAATGATAACTCCAACATCATTCCATGGAAATATAAAAGGAGGTGTATATTCCATATCCCATTCTGTAAGTCTATCAGCATATTCTAACAGGGAATTCCTATTCATCCCAGATTCATATTCATGTTCAAACTGGGTCTCACTAGTTGAATGTGACACTTGCCTTGGGGATCTATCATACGCCTTCCACAAAAGGCTAGTGGGACATCCCAAAGGCTCATGATCAGGCTCATACTCAGGTCTTGACAGAGGCACGCCGACTTGCCCACATCCCTCTGTTTAATGAGTTGTATTAATATCACATTTTAATTTATTATCAATAGAGTGATCATACTCTTGAAGCAGTATATGGTTATACACATGTTTAGGACGCCATCACATAGTAGAATCATATCCCTACTCAATCACAAAAGGAATTTTGTAATATTCTTACCATGATACTGAAAATGGACCATATTACTAATATAATCAATGTTAGTGTCCTTTAGTTCATTCCATACAAATTCTCAACACCTTGATATTCCAACGACAGTTCTCATAAAGAGGAAGTATATGACATTGACTACCCTGATAGTCATCCTTGTGGTGGTGCCGAGATGGAGCATAGGAAATTTTCCCCTGACATCCATCATGTTCAACCTCCCCATTGAAATATCTTCCATAAATAATAATATTTTTACCTTTACTATAAACCTTTGAATAAAGAGGTGTCCAAAATAGTTGTGCCTTCATATAAAGAGGTGCTGGAAATGTGGGGGTAAACTATTTATGGTTCCCTCATCATCTTCCAGCAACACTCAACTCCCATCAGTAGGAGACCATTAGAGGCTTCTTATATGGTCTGGCAAGATAATGTCATGTGAGTTTGATGAGGAGGTTGCCGAAATTGACATTTGGATATAGTTAGATGGAAATAACTTCTTTATCATGTTCTATCCCATCAATACTTCAAGATATGAGGTCCCAGATGATCTAGAAATGTAGTGAATTCATTACATATAATAAAATATGTTCGATTCTCATTAGTTATTAAAGGATAGAAACCCACCTTATCCAGGATACGAGTTTGACCTTCAGATACTCAAGAATATTTGTATTCAGTTTGACATAGCTGTTATCTCCCTAGCCCAAGATCCAAAACCGTAAAAGAACAATGAAAATATGCAACACCTTTACTGCCATTTCATCGTGACACTTTATTATCTGACCTCTAAAGCCTCATCAGGAATATATATTTTAGGATACATAATTTACAGAGCATTACAGTTTTTACTCCCCATTAACAATAGAACCACTCAGATTCTGCATCCTGTAATGTAAAAGCCTCTATGGAAATCATGTGGCTGGGTAATGGTTAGACCAGATGGTCACTACTACTTAATGAACCCACATAAACTAAACTCGAAACTCGCAAACATATGGAGAGTATATTAAGCTTGACATGAATGGGGTCCCTCAAAGAAACAATAACACATTTCAGACAAGGAGAATGAAGTTGTGATAATTCCAATATTTTTACATGAAAAATAATTCTCTTCATGGAACTATCACACCAATCTCTCATGATATCATAGCTATTAGACATGAAAAAGGACATAATATTAGCTCCCATAGAATCCATCTAGGAGTGGACTCAGTCCCATGGTGATATATACAACTGCTTCAACTCCTCGGATCATCAATTCATGAAAGAAATTTTTACATACACTTGGTAGTCATAGGTGAACCACATCCCACTATGTTGGGGGAATTTATATCTTAATCATCACCTCTAGGTTTATCCTCCAATGAGAGGGTCCTAGAAGAATAAAGGGTGATTAATGATCACCCCACCCCACTAGGGTAGGGGAATTCATATCTTCTTTTCCATCTAGATAATCATCAATTCCCAGAATAGAGTTATTGGGTCCTCCACAACCGGACCAATCTATGCCAATGGTAACCCCAAAGGACCTCAACAACATTGGGATGGGGGAATTTTCATCATTTTTATCACCAATGATATATTAACATTTATCTGGGATAGGAGGGAAAACATAATCTGTTGTTTTCCCACTTGTCCCGCACACTGTAAGACAATCCTCTTCTGGTTATTACCCATGCGATAACTACATTCTAAAACTCTATCGATATCATTATTCATTGGATAATATGGGAGTACTCTATGGAATATTCCATTAGAACCTGTCGGGGTCCCAAGACAATATGGACCAATATGAATGATGTTTAAAATAATGGCCCTGAAAAAGGTATTATAGAATCGACCAATCGCATTGAATGTAATTGCACAACCACCATTGGTCAGTATACATTTTTGAATTTTTCCATTGTCCACATTGTAGACATCGATCAAGATGTGAACACAAAGGGTGAAAACATTGAAAATATAATCTTGGAGGAGGGTGATCTAGATTAACAATATGAGTCTACACACAACATGACCAAAAAATGGAATTAAAATTTGGCACCAAAAAATAATGATTTTCCACATACTCAGTAGAATAAAAATAAATATGATGGGTGAGGTACAATTACATCCTGATCACCACTTAGAATAATTGATTTTCCTTCACCAGAGGAGCAGTTGTCAGAACCTCAATCTGAAATATAAGCTGTCTGACAACTCAATGATGAGATACATAGGGTAAATATTCCAACAAAGTATCATCTCCAGGATGAGTAGAATATTATATCTATCCCTATTGATGCACTAGAAAGAGTTGTATCTGAGCACCACACTAGCTTTTAATCTAGGTTGTTAGACTAAATATAATCGGAACACTAAAATGATCATGAATTCCCTCTATCGCATTGAAAACAAATTCCTCATCAGATTTATCATTCATCCATAAGAGGAATTGAGAATTAGTGGGAGTTCTATGTTCGACCACGTCATCATCCACGTCTTACTTCATATAGATGGGAGGTGGATCTAATCATAGTTAATGTATATATTATTAATGTCATTGAGTCCCTAACAACTCGAATAGAAGCCATTGTGGTTTAATGTGCACTAGTGTAGCTTTAAAGGAATCCATATCTTGAAGGGGTGGATGATAATAAACCTCCACCAAATATAGGTAAACCAACCTTCTCTATATTTGATGATGAATGTGACCTAGAACAACATATCACACACATTTTATGCTTATGTGGGCCGATGATGGGCCCTTAAGATAAAAATTATTTAAAAATATGAGCTATTTTGTGAAAAATCTAATATGGACAACCACTGTATAGTAAAATAGTCTACAGACAAGATCTGTTATAGATTGGGAACACCTTATTCATATATTCTTCTCTCTGTTATGTTCAAAAATTAGAAAACAATGATCATCAACATGAAAAACTAGAACCAATTTGAGAACATGTGGGTGTCAGATTTCATACCAAGGTGGAAACTTTTAACCTATTCAATAATCATTCAACTCCCGTATGAGAAAATGTTGGAACAATGTGATATAAATCTTAGGGATGAGTTATAGACACCCATAATCCCTATAAAATATCAAGGTGGGTTCTGAGAGCTTGCTGAAATAGCACAAAATCATGAAGAGTATATTTAGATATATTGATCAATGTCATGACTCATATCCTTATAATATGGGAAAAATAATGGAAGGGAATAAGATATACCTTTCACTATAAAGAATTTATTGGTACCCATCCAAGAACCTAGGAATGTACTGAACGACCCAACACCTCCTGTCATGTAGATACAACAATAGAATCACACTCATCCCGATGTACCTAAAAATCACGATCACCCAATATTTTAGTATTGAATGAATGATGATTAATTGTTCTCTAATGTACAATTCCTTGGTTAATTATTTGATTCCATGGATAATAACTAGCTCAAACTTCTACATACCATAAATTATGAGGATGTAAACCTCATTGACCATCCTGGCTAATGATCATACTGAAGAATGGAAGATCATTATATTTAGGATTTATTAATCTTCAAATATGTACATCAAGTCATGGTGGACTCAGAATAAGTGACACTAGATAACACTCTAGAGCAGGATTCTTTCATAACAATCATCTAGTCATTAGAAGATGATGATTTAATGAAAGTACCTTCTAAGAATGTGCAACAGTATGGTTACTGGATGACCCAAAAAATCGTTGATCGGGCTCAGATCACTCTAAAATCATAGTTGCGCTGAATCACGATGGATCCACCACCCACGAAAGAGATATAAAATGTGCCTCCCAGAGTTGGGTGTGACCACCAGAAGTAAGAATATATATTGAAAGTTGATTCATATTCCTCTAAAAAGAATGCCAAAAATCTGGTAGATTTCGTCCCTTCAACAACTTTAGGATGGGAACCACCCCTCCAGAGGGAATAATTATATTATGAAGATATCCTCTTTTTATCTTTCAATGTGATACACTTCAATGGACAATTTTCTTGATGATGAATGTGCTCCAAATAATGGTTTTCCAACACATAATTACGGAATGGGAGGCCGCATGCAATGAGACCAATGATACATGGGACATCACTGATGATTATGGAATTGATATTAAATAGTATCAACATAGAGGAAATATACATAGGTGAGAACCCAGGCGAAGTGATCTAGCTGGCTCAAAAGTGCTATGGAGGTAGCTCAGATCACTCCACTATTCACTAGCATCTGATTATTTTGCATGACCACATAGTGGGTGTTTAATATAATCAATCTAGAAAATGCGGAAGGCTGACATGACCTATACCACTATCAGTAAATACTCTATAAGTTTCAATTAAAATACTTGGACCATGAACATTGAATACATCATATCATAAATCACATGAACAAGAGTTTTCCCATGTCAAGAAGCACTGAACTCTGGCATAAAAGTATGATGTTCTTAAATATCTAGTATGTAGTCCGAACCATTATATCATTACTTAATGCACTAAAAATTTGAAAAGAACTAATTCAAGATCATTTTTAAGCCTTCTTGAGCCCATGTTAATTTGATATAGAAGTCACTACAGGTAAGGTCTACCGAGTATGGACTATGTCCTCATAATTTTATTTCTCTATATGTTTCACTAATCATGATCTGGACGTCAACATCTAAGGGAACCAATTGCCCTTATTCATTTATAGAACACTCATTAATTCCAATATTCATATGGTTCATATTGATAATGGATCTAGGATTAATCCCATCCTAGTTCAAGACCACTTCCGTTTGGGATATAGATAAGGGGATTTATGTCCCAAAAAGATGTCCTACCAAGGGTAGGATAAACATGAAAAAACATATCATTAGAAGATAAAACTTGAAGCTCAATTTTTGGAACTCACATATGATGATGATTTCAAGGTTACAAAAAAATACACCGCACATAATTTATTTTATGGAAGGCCCTATCATTATAGTCACATCGATGTACCTTCAAAATTACATCAATGTTTGAACTACTCCATCAATAGAATGTTTTTTATACTACATAGTGACATATCCCCCTTCAAAACAAGAATATCCATATATTATGAGGCATATTTACACCAAAAGGAGGAATGAAACTAATGGATGATGATGGTATAATTTTTATTGATCCTAATTCCTTGGGGACCACCCATGTGAACTAATGGAGTATGCTCGACAATGATTATGTGACGAAAATAATTTTTGTTTGATTTAATAGACCTAAACCCATTGATCCAAGCCCCTCCTAACCATAACAACAATGTAAAAAATAATTATCTCAGGAAGCTCTCTATAGTGACTCAAATAGAATAGGTTGATGATGTCTCTGGTAATATCCTCCCTTATCCCGATAATGATAGAAAAGACCCCAAATCACCATCTTCACCTAAAAATGTCACCACAGACTCAAAAATGGAAGAAGAGAATGTTGTACTCAGGAATTCCCCTCCATCACACACAAAAGACATCCCCACCACTATAGACGTTCTTAGAAAGGTAAACATGGGAATGAAAGAAGACATGAATCCTACTCTAATTGGTGTTGTCATAGCCCTCTAAGAGAAAGTTATGTAAATAAAATTTCAATGTATGCATCAATACGTGTTAAAATAGAACTCTACATAAACGATGTAATTGAATAGATATATGGATATGAAACATATCGGTCTACCTAAGATGCATCGAAGAATCAAACAGGCGGTTAGAAGGATGCCCCTATAATTCCACCAATGTAGATGTGGATGATGACAATGCTATCTAATACAACATTGTCTGAGATGTGAAATAACCAATATGGAATTCACACATCATCCCTATCCAAAAAAAGAATAAATAAATTAGGTATTTCATTTACGTTAGGGACCTTAATCGATATTTTTCAGAAGGATGAATCCCATCGCCAATCATGGAACTAATGATTGATGTAACTGCATGATTCCACGTCCTTTCCTTCATGGACAAGTACACAGCATACAATCTGATCCAGATATCCCCCAATGATGAAGTAGCTACCACCATCAGAGGGCCTCAAGGGATATTATTCTAGTAGGTAATGCCCATCAGATTAAATATTTATATTAGAACATACCCACTAACCATACATCATATCATTAATTTTTTATGGAAGGTTATCCAAGTGTTATGTCAATTAACTCATTATTAAATCTATATACCCATCTAATCTCAGAAAAAGCTTCAACCAGATAAGATAACATAGTCTAAAGATTAATCTTCTAATATGTAATTTTGGGCTAACATCGGGAATGTTCCATAACATTATGGTATGCCAAAAATACATTGAAGCCAACACAGAAAGCAAGAGTTTTTTCTTGAAATGTTCCTCCATAGAAATGTTTTTGTACTAAGGGGACTCCAAGGATACCTCAACTGAATTTGGTGTTTCTTATCCGATTTTTCTAGAAAATATCACTCCTTGCACATGATAATGAGGAAGAGAATCTCCTACCAATGGCATGATGAATGTAAAATATCCATTGAAAGCCTCAAGTGGTACAGTCTTCACTCATTAGGTTTCATTCCTTATATTGGAGGGAGTCCACTAATCTTATATGTGGCCACCATGGAATGTTCACCAGGCACCCTCCTCATATATAAAAAAGATGTGATTTGCAAGAATAGTCTATAATACCTCAGTCGTATAATAATAGGTATTCAGAACTTATATTCTGATGATGAAAACAACCCCATTTAAATCATCTTTATTTGGAAAATATTGTGGAACTACTTACAAATCCATGAATTACTCTTGTTCACTTGAATAAATCTGATCAAGTACATCCAATGAAACCTTATGTTGACTGTTCACTTGACTCATTAGGTGGTTATCCTCTAGAAATTTGACATCCCGTTCATCTCACAGATGTTAGTGAATTTGTATGCCCTGGGAAATTACATACAACACATTCAGACCCCAGAAAATTTATCAAAAGACACCAAGATCATCAAAGAAGAGGACATAAATTCCCATGAAGCTACAAATAAATAGTATTTTTATATTTATGGAGACTATTGGTGTCTTAGCGGAAAAACAAAGGAATGATTGAATATTGGAAGGGTTAGTATTAGGGTTTTATTTAACTCTCCAAACAATCCAAGTGTCCCCTACACATTCTCATTTTCTGAATGCTACACCTATAATGAGGTAGAATACAAAGCCCTCATCACTGGGTTGGAACTATACCTAATGTTGCATATAGATTACCTGAATATGAAGGGGGATTCAGAATTGCAGATAAAGTAGATCAATGGTGAATGTGATATTAAAAATGACGAACTGGACCCTCATTGGAAATGTCATGTGATTGATTATAGAATTCCCTTTTCATCCCACATTGAATAATGTTCGCCAATCACAGAATTCTCATATCAACACACTATCTAATTCATCCTCCATTATTTCCAACCCTGGCCAAGAGGATTCTATATTCAATATCCCACATTAAACAATGGTATCATAATTTTTTATATGTGATATAGAATACATTAATTAGGTCAGAACCACCCTAGATCATGTTGAACTAAAGATCACTCTTGTATGGATGGAGCACATAGTTGGTTGTCTTTAAATTGGGATTCTCAAAATAAACAGTGCTGGAAGGGAACAAATTCGATATAGAGTAGTATACATTACTCTATAAGATGGTTCAAATAAACAAATACTCTTCTAAAAGATTGATTTTTTTGAAATTTACTCAGGTTCATTGTAGATGGAGAATTTTTTTCGTTTCATAGAATAATTCCATGGGGGCTTCTGTGGGTACCATCAATCTAGAACCATGCTCTACCACCAAATAAAGAGGATGGGGTACTACTTGAAAACCATAATACACTACTGCATAGAATTCAAAAGGAAATTTAATGAATTCCATATTCATTTAAAATTCATCAATCAACCCCGGTAATTTCCATATAAAACTATATATTCCAGGCCATTTGTCGTTCGATGGATGAATTTTGTAAGGCATACCCCATAGCCACAATAAAGTTGTTCATGTACATCCTTACTGATACTGACATGCTTTCTATATAGTCTAATGCAATACCCCTCAAGGATGTCAAGATGAATAATATTATCAACTTCATAAAGTCCCATATCATCACTTGGTTTAGAGTCCCTCCCACAATATTTATAGAAAACGACAAAAATATTTTTCCACAGAGTTAAAAAAAACTATACCAAGAGTATAATATAGAGTACAATCAGTCATCAATCTGAAATATAGTGTAAAATGTATAAATACAGGACATCAATAAGTTTCTATCAATCATACTCTATATGATGTTGAATAAGGATAATATTTTCTGGTTAGATAAACTCCCCCATGCTTTATGGGCCTACCATCCCACTAAACATACCTCCACACATGAATTATCATACTCGTTGGTGTATGTGATCGAGCCTATATGAACCATTGAATTCTGATTTCATTCACTATAAATATCCATTTGTGGGGTGATATCGAATAATGAGAAATTAAAAAAGAGATAGTATGAATAGGAACATGTAGATGAGAATAGATTGTGCACATTTCACAACCTGGAGGTCTATCAGAATTAGATCACACAGTTGTTTAATTAGAATGTTTGACTTCATTAATTCTTTGAAGAGAACTTGTGATACCTCTTATAACACCAATGATAATATGAATAAATCCCTTGAAATTAGAACCCATGATGGAAGGACACAATGTACTACACTAGGATTATCATTATGGAACCTATTTGGGGGCCACCATGGATTGAGAGTGTGCACAACACCACCAAATGTGAGATTTCACAAGAAATAATTTACATAATCTATCATCTGTATGGGTATAAACATCAGAGTATGCCCCATAATTCATCCTGAGTAAATGACATCAAAATGTAAAAATATATCATAACTAAATGATGTTGAACTGTACAATGATCATCCTAGCTACATGATGTTAAACGACACAGTGTCCTCAGATCTAGTTATGGCACGATTTGTAAACATACAAGATACATAGTGACACCATAATCCATATTCTTGGTCCCAAATATAGTATTAATTTCATTTCACATCAGGTGATCCAATTACCTTACCACATGATGTAAAACTACACAGTTATATAACTCCCTCTGCCATAATAATTTTAGTCCCAATGTATTTATCACATGACATAAAATAATTGGGATCTATAATTCCCATTTTCATTCATACTGAATCACCCTCTTCCTTACCACATGACATTAGAATACATGTATCTCTAGAACTATGGATGACTTGATTCTCATTTTCAATGATATATGTAGGGATTCTATGACCCTATATCTTATTACATCCACAACATGAAATAAAATTCCCATGTATTTCTCTTAAATGTTTCTTTATGGGACTCTTTTATTTCCTTATTTCTCATATTGATCAATGGTCACATAAACATAGAAATTTTGGTTTGGGATTCCTCATACGAAAAAGGAATATCATCCTTGACAGTATTGACTTGGTCCTAAACAATATACCTTAAATTAAATACCGTAATCCTCACCGCATGATGTTAAACTAAATGGATCATCACAACTACGTGTAGCTTGATGATAATTATCCTGAGATAGATGGTACCATCCAAACATCCACCATTGAGACCAACCATAATATTCCCATAAATTCAAGTCATTTCACCACCATCCTTACAACATGACGTTAAACTATAATTTATTTTAAGAACTATGTATGGATTAATTATAAATTCTTATGAGATATGCAGTAATGGCCAAAAATCAATCTTTGGGCCCAGCTGCAATATTACCATTTTACACATCAGTCATATTTTTCCTTAATAAATGATTCAGAAATTAACAGTTACTTAAATAACTATGTGGGGATTTATTCCTATCCTTAAAAGATACATATGGATTATTAGGCCTCTAATCCTTAGCCTAGCTACAACAATCAATAAAAAAATGGCCGCCTCTCTGTACTTGCTAGATCATCAAAGAGAGAGATTCTAATTTAAGAACTATGAATGGATTGATTGCTATAACCATGGGGTAGTTAGTGACACCCATAATTTCTTTCATGTTCCAACCACGATACCATTGTTTCAAATCGGGGGATGAACAACCTTACCGACTGAAGATAAACATCACAAAATTACATCCTTATGACATGGCGTTAAACTGCGAGGAAAATTTCCTTACTTCATGATAATATACATCATGGGAATACATCATTACAACATGTTTTAAAATTGTAAGGAACACATTTTGGTCAAATGACATTAAAACTACAGCAAAAATGACCCCACTACATAATGATAAACAATGAACTCCATATCCCATTTTTCAATCGTCATCAAAGGTCAATAAGAAACATATATTATTGAACCATAGGTTGGGATGATTCCACCATATCCTACAATAACATCAATAAAAGTTCCAAATTTCACATATTATATGACTCAAGATGCCACATGCCTTTGATTTCCATTAAAAAAATAGGATATCTCTCATTTGGCGATTCTATTAATTCAAAAGGGATTCAGACCCACAAACTAGTGACCTATCCATCCAATATAGATGGATATATAATTCTCATTATCACAACATCACCCAGGAAGAATCTAACATCATATGGTGTTATTGGACATACTCGGTTTGATGATCCCATATCATTTCTCATGATGTGAGGAACTTGATCCCTGTTTTACAACATTTCTGCCTCACAATGTGAATGATGATGTAATACTCTTGACCTTGGGTATCTTAATTAGGATTTTTTGTAACAACTCCCATATTATGTCCATGTAAGTCATTGAATTAAAGTAAAAGTGATTCATTCAAAAAAATATGACCATACACTCTAGCCTATAATGGTCCAAATCCCAATACCTTAAACTTATACTGATAGAGATACAAAACCTTTCATGTTGAAAACCCATAAAATATGCCCTACCAAAAAGTAATGTCATCAATAATTAAAATCTTGATATATTCAATTTAGGCACAATTTATGGTTCATATAAAAATAATTAATCAAATTGGGACTGCTATACAACCCAATTAAAATCCATTCTATTCTCTCTAGACCCCCCTGGTCAATGAAAAATCCATAGAAAATATTGATCACATTTCCACTTCATGAGAACATTTTCTCTAGGTGTTCGTGCAACAATTATTGTTCTCAAAACCTTATTGTATCATACATATTCCATAAATCACAATTCAGTATTTGAAGCATCTTGGCTCATACCAAACCATTCATTCCCCCCCGAATAAGAAAATAGATCTCTCTAATTTACTATGATATCAATGTCAAAGGGATTAGACCCACCAACCAGAGACATCTTGGTCCAATGTAATGTGATTTTTAATTCTTGTGTGTCTGGCCTCATCACGGAGGAACTGAACACACGATAGTGTTTTAAGATATCCACGATGTGACTTCCCCATACTACCCTCATGACCTAACCACATTTTACTTTGATTTACAATCTCCATACCAGACTATTCAAGTGGATCCGATATCCGTGACATTTCACCTCCATGTTTTGTACCCATTATCAAGTCCAAACTGAGACACTTCATTCTTAAAACAATGATCGCCCGCCCCATGAGATTTCAAACCACATGGTGTAGTGATCATGATTCATAACATGACATATGGATTGCCGAAGGTTTTCAGAACCCATAATTGATAGCATTCCATACACACCAAACATCTTCATCTGGATTTCTGTGTCTTCACAAATATATCATGAAACATGGAAAGAAGTTGAGATCAACTTTTCTATGCCAGGATATCGATGCATGAGGCATTTAGAATCAAACTAAAGGCATATCCTCATTACTAGAGAGATGATTTTAATTTGAATGACCCATGGAAATGTCGAGGTGGAACTGAACTTATAAAAATGTTATGGAAAAACCCCATCATTTCATTCCCATCCCATATTTATGAACAAAAACTTTTATGTTATAATTTATTTCACCCACACTCCTACTGTCTAGGTGGGCCTAATATCCCTAGTATTTCACCCTAATCCATATTTTATTTCATAAATCATCCATATCACCTGGAAGATAGTAGAGGTTATATTTTTGTATCCATGATATTGATGATTAAGGTATTCAAAACAAAAACTAAAGGCATATCCCCTTTCCATGAAAATAACTCATATCCTTGTGAGCACTATAAACACTGTATCATAACTCAGCACCCCATTATGTTTTGAGTCATCCTGGATTTTAAGCCCCATATTCTATATAGGATTGATTTATAAGAACATAAACTACAAAACACCAAAGGTCCGAGCTAAATGACGTTAGAAAATTTGACAAAAGGTCCAAAGAAAATTTCATTAAACCAATGCATTAGGAGGTCTGATCTAAAAGAACCTAAACTAAAGCGACAAAAGATAACAACAGGATAACCATAAACTAACTTGATTGATGGTCTGAGCTAAATGACACTAACTAATGTGAATAAAAATTATATAGTCTATACAAATATTAAAAGGCCCAGAACATGTTACAAACATGATCGATCTAGTCTAGAAAAAAATGTGTCACTATTAGCGAAGATACAAAGCACCTACTCTTCAAGAAACATGTCCTAACCCGATGATACCTCTTCATGTTAAGTTATTTTAAGATTGAAGGAATAGATTTTCATCAATGAATCTCATGATGGTGGGATTTCATGAGTATCTCTTAGAGGGAATCTGTTATAATTTCAACATTCATTTCTAGGCATTCATGGTCATTCATATAAAAATCTAGAGATAGGTGTTGGTAGAGATTTCAAAATTTTCAGTGGCATTATATCATCCACACCTTGAAGGGACGAAAATTGAATAGTATTATAGGGGATTTTTAAAACCCATTCACTAACAATAAGGAACGATTGGAGGAATCTCCACATTTTGGAGTTCCTTTTAGGCCTCATAGAGAATGGTGTGAATTACAATAGTCAAGTCAAGTTAATAGTTTGTTGCCTATGATATAAAGACCCAAAAGAGTATGTAGAGACGCATCAATTGATAGTTAGAGTGTATCAATCCCTTATTAATCCACTTATACCCAAGGATATAGATCCCTAATATAAATAATGAACTCCTGATACCTTTTATAAGAAGTGTCAAATGAGGATGATGATGTTAAAAGGTTAGAACATAACTGAGAAATCATATCCTCATATCTACATATCTACATGGTCCTAGATTTCATATAATCTTGTAGTTCAGATAACAACAAATGAACCTTCTCCAATTCCTTCCCCATCTCCCACATTTTCTATGAAAGGTAAACCTCATTCAAATGATCATACATATCCATTTGGTTTATGGCCACAACTTTTTGGCCCATGAAAATTTACTACGTAATTTCATACAAAGATTTATGACTAATGTTTCATTATCTTAATTCATGAAATATCTAGTGAAGTTATTCCCCATGGTCATAGATTATTGAAAAGGGGGTCTCATTAATGAATACATAAATCCATACCCATGTTGGCCTATGATTTTTCTGACACTACGGAAGCAATTGGTTGCGAATGAAAGAAGGATGATTGGATACTGAAATACATTCCAAAATCTAATAAGAATCCCCATACCCCCTTCTATCAATTGAAACATCATCAATATATTGTGTTTGAGGATTAACTTCTAATACAATATCTGTTTCACCATCTAAGAATTCATCTCCCGAACAAGGTATATTTTCTGAATTCTCGTCTATATATTTAATATATTCTATCATTTCCTATAATAATGGAATTGTAATGGAAAAAGTCAAGTCTACATGAAGAACTAAATGTATTATCACACTATATAGATAATTTATTAACCATGAATGTGAATAATCAGGGTTGGGGAACATGGAAGTATCATCGGTAAGTGGAAGAAGAGCATTAGCCTTGGTGTCTTCACATGTCAGCATCTTCCAAATTCGAAGGGTATCCTTTGGATGTCACTCTACTCAAACACCTACCGAAAGAAGGGGGATCCTTTCTCTATAAAAAAACTGATTAAAAAATTGATCTGGTATATAAGGACCCCGTATGACTTTATCAACCACCCTGGCTACAAGAACCCTATCCCAATGGAAGATCATATAATATCTTTCATCAAGGGAGTTGATGGAACCATCAATGATCATACCAAATGGTGCATGAAAGAGGGTAAAAAAAGTCTTTATAAAAGGAATATTGCATCCTCAACCTCATAATGACATAGAGTAACATCCTTGACCTTAGAGAAGTTTAGTAATTTCAAATGGTATATGGCATCTGAGATACAAGAAGCATTGTAATATTCATAAAAATGAAAATTCTCTTGTATCTAGCCAAACAAGAATAGGAGAAGACCACTAATTATGTAATGGGATATACCACGATGATTATGACATAGAATTTGGTAAATTCATGAAAAGACCAATACCACCATTTTATGAGACCGACCATCTAAAACATGTGATTCCATAACCAACGTGATTGCACAGACTCCCAAACGTGTGTTTGTGGACAGAAACAGCCACACAATCAATGAAATGGAACAAAACGACTTATTATAAATCATGATTTATATCCATGTATAGAAAGTATTCCCATAAGGTATAATATCAGACACCAAGTTGGCCATGTATGATCTGCCACTATCACAAACTTGTTTGGAAGGGAACCTATGAGGTCGAATATTAGCTGGCCTAATTTTGCTTCTAAAGAGGAAAATATCATTTCAATCCTTTAAATAAAAAAGTGATATCATTTTAAGGTAATTAATTGATTTCTACCTTAAAATAATAATAATCTCCCTTTCTAAAATAGGTGACTTATTTGGATCTTCCTAGACATTCGTAGTAGGTAGTAATTCATCATACATTTCTCTATGGGGAATAATCCCACACAACTAATACATTTCTTATAAGAGGATGCCCACATCACTATAGTACAAGTGATATGTGTTAGTTCTAGGGATCAAATGGCTGATAATCTCTATAATGAAGTGTGGATAAGGACAAATGATAAATTGGGAGATTCATACAGCTTCATAAAGGTGAACCTTGTATAAGTAATCAGTAAACTCCAAAGAGATTTTACTAACCTAGAAGGGCCTTTCCCACTCATCATAGAAATAACCACTGAGACAAATATTTTTTCTTGGTTACCATATATTTCCTAGATTATTCAATTTATTATATATTATAACCAAATATATCTAATAAATAGGTTTTTGGGTGAAATCATCGTTGTCCCAACTCAGAAGAGATTGTGCCAACATATAAAACAACCCTTGGGATCGAGATGTATCGAGTTGAACATGCATTGAAATTGTTTTTTGAAAAAGTTAAGAGAATCATATACCCAATGGGATGGTATATTAACATGTATATTTCGAATGGTATCATAATCTAGAAAACTAAAACATTATAAAGGTTGTTGATGAGATAAGGGTTAATTCTGGAAGGAAGTTTAAAGGACGCTCCTCGGGGTTTTATTATCCGGATGTATGCAATATCGGGTGTTACCATTGTGACTCCAAGAAAACATGGCCCCTTGATTATACATATTTTAGAGATCTTTATAAGAAACAAAATACTTCTACAAATAATTTTGTGGCACATGAGAGATAATGTAAATATAAGATCTTGTAAAAAATATTAGCATGAAAGTCTCGGCGGTGCCATGCACGTCACATTAATAAATTAGTAAATTTTCCAATCTCATAATGGATGAATGAATTGATTGATATTAAAATGGCACATGGGTCTCATAATCTATATAGGGCATCAGATGATCATGTGACCCCTTTCCATAATCACAATCGCATGACCTGAACATGGACATGTGAATCATTCAAATCGAATAATCGAACCATAGGACCCTGTGAAACCCAAAATACTATCACAATACCTGAAGGTATGAGTTCAATAATAATTGAAAAAGTAGGAATTTTTTCAGACTGGATTAGGGATTAATATGAAGTAGCTATTTCATGATTGATCTTGCATCAATGGCTTGCAAACATGGTCTCATGATCATGAACCGTGTCATAGTCTTTCAATGAAAGTGCATGATAGAAAAAAAGGTGAGTTTGATCTAGATAAGTGGTGACCAGTGGATTGAATTGGTCTCCTCCCATTATATATTTAGGTAATTTCAAGGAATACCAAGCATCCCACTTTAGACGAAACATCACTTGAGGCACTCAAACGTGACCCCGCCTGTAACGCCCCAACACCAGTTACCCAGAGTTGGAGCATTATTACATGACATTGACATGGTACAAGTAATCATGTCCTGAAACACCGATCAGTTCATTATTATTGGAAACAAGATTCATATATAAGTTCAAAAATGCAACTTGAAAAGAAATACAACACTAATTTATTCCATTTGAAACATCCATTCCTCCTTGTTTTTTCCTGAAATTCACTCATAAATAACTTCTTTATATCCTGGGAAAATGAAACATAAGAAAAGGGTGAGGTCAAACGCTCAGTAAGGGTAAGAAATACAGCAGATGATAACACAAACATTAGTCATGGTGAATAATTAAAAACACATTCCTTAAAAAATAATAAACAATAACACTTTATGGCAGGAATATGAGTTGAGTAAATAATGACATAATAAAAATAGTCATGGGTATTCTACTAGTTGAATTACCACATAAACCATAATTATTTGATTCATAATGAGGGAATGTATATTGTCGTGCATTCTGAATCATCTTGTCAAGGCCTCAACCAAGACGTCTATAAATGATTTAAGCATCAGCAAATACCATATATAAAATTGGGAAAGGCCTCGGTAAATTCCATGTCTAATTGTCTCTTGAGACATACCGATTCACCTATGAGCTATAGTGGGCTCCACCCGTCACTTTCCAAGTCCAATACATTTATCATATAAAACTGTTGAAACATAACATAAAAATTCGTACTAAAACTAGCATAATAAATGTCAATACTTTAACCATAAACCATGAACATTATAAAAATAACACATCCATATTCAAACATGTCACAAAACATTCAATACAATATGGAAGATATTTATAATAATAAATCAACTTCAAACAAGTTTAGAATCCATCAAAGGATGTTGACATAGATGAAATGAAAAAAAAAATTAAAGAAATACCTCTTTCTATTTTAGAACCATTTAGGAGTCACATAATTATAAAAGAAAACATTTATTTTGAAAATATTCTTATAATCTTGTACGTGAATCTTCAAAGATGTTATAATGAAGGAAAATATCCGCACTCTCCGAATAAGTTAAAACAAGCATTCTTACATTAATTTTGTCGAAAAGGTGATAAAGTACATTATTTGTAAAACGACAGAATGATTCCATTGAAAAAATATAAGTTGAAATAAAGGTATAAATGAATTTTACCCATAGTATAGTAAATATCATAAATGATTTGAAATAAATTTTTAAGAAAACATGGATGTGGATGATAAAGAGGTCCTTGTAGATTCTTACATAAAAACAACCTTGGATAATAATGAGATTATGAAATTAACCCTTAACTTGTGTTTTTCCTTGGACGAGGGTATGTTAACCTCCTGTATAATAGTTAAATCATAGTTATTAAATTATAAAATAACTATATACCTAAATTTTATATCATATATGATCCTCTAATATTTCTTTGTTAATAATATTTCAGTTGTATCATCGTTTCGGGTGATAACCGATTTGTTTTCCTTTATATGCTTGGTTACATAAGCCATGATTGTTATGGATAAGATGTTTTTGATTTATATACATAATTATATTATGTTCATAAACATTATTTATAGTCATTAAATTAAAATTATTCTTGAATGGTTACAATGGAAAAATGAATCTAATCGCGTTCGTGGAGACGGTAATCCGTACAAACGCACGAGGGACACTATCATTATATTGATGGAGAAGTAATATGTAATTGGATGGTATATCATATATACAGAATCATTAATATTTTTTATTTGTTATTTACATTATTTATAGTAATTATTAAATCCACCAAACTAATTAATCTTTTGAATAACAAACTACACCACGACGTGGAGATGGTAAGCTGTACGTACACACGTATGGTAACATGGTCATTTATTTGATGGATATAATTACAAAAATGTTTGAACATATTTCTAATACCATCATATTATGTATAAGGTACTGTATTTATTATTTTGGTATGGAAACAACAAATAAATTAGATGTGGAAGAAGAAAATAAGTTAAAAGATGTGATGGAATATTTACCTCTTCTTCGGGTTCTTTCTATGGATTTGATCGAAAGGGATACTTAGGACAGATTTATGAGAAAAGTAAGTCCTCTTGGATGAAAAGAGGGATGTTTTGAGGATATTTGGGTAGATTATTTCTGATAAAAATGGATTTGATGGTGTGATTATGAGGATGGATAAGTGCAATTTTATAAGAGAGGTGAGGGTCACTTTAGGAAAATCTAGAAATATTATTTTGTAATAAAATAATTTTCCATTTATAATGGCTCCAAAATAATATATTTAGAGGCTATGTTGGGAATGGGTTGAAAAACTCTAGACCAATATATTTTAGACATCTTTAGGTCAACATATTAAGATTATATTTTAGATTTATCTCTTAGTTAAATAGTTTGACATTTGCCATGTCTCTTTGTATTTTTATATTACATTATTAATAAACAAACAATAAACTGGAAAGAGAACCCCAAGAGGTTAATTATTAATCTATACAACCTTATCTACGTCTTTAGGATGAACTTTAGTTTTAATGAATATTAAATCAATTAATAATATAGTATTTGTTTTCAAAACTCAATTACATCAATTTTGACACTATTTAGAATTATTTTTGAAGGCCATTAAAACTTTATCACATATAATAAAATTTATTTAACCAACCCAAAAATGTAATATTAACCGATCAATTTAGTTTTATTCATCATAAGTCTCATTTTATATTTATTTGGATATTTATAATATCAATTATTTTAATATTTCATTAATAAGGTAATTATTTCATAATCATTGTGTCATAAATAACATAAATTATTTAATGATTAAAATTTATAAAGAAAATACCAATATGTAGAAATTTTTATATATTTATAATTCATATATATAGTCGAGTATATATTATTTGTAACCCTATATTAGAAATGGTTTAGTTATTAAACATTGAATTTAACTCTTTTAAGTCTTCATTAAATAAAAGAATAATATATGTCCTAATCTAATCCAAGTAGACCAAACAGGTTCTTATTTTATTCCTAATGTTGTTTTGGGTCAAATTATACTTATCAAATAGAATTAGGACATGTGTTAGTCTAATTGAGATATCATTTTTTACCCTTAATTACCCTAATTACTTTTAATCGTGGTAAATAAAAGTCAAAAATTAATATTCCCAAAACATTATTTCTATCTTACTGAACCAAATTTTACTTACGGATATTAACTATATCTCTCTGAGTTTTTAAATTCAACTCACAGAAGTGGTAAAATTATGTTTAATGCAAATTTTTAAATTCTCCTAAGAGGTGGGTAAAAGAAGGAAAAAAGTGCAATAAAATTTTTATATATCAAAACATATTATAAAATGACTCCAATGAATTAAATTGAACTTATATAGGTATTATGTATCTATTTTTACCTAAAATAAATTTAAATAAAATAAATAATTATTTAAATAAAATGTCATTTTTAACAAATAATGTCGTTTTTTCACTATTTATTCAAAATTGAATATTTTCAGAAAAATACCCAAAATTCACCCTTGGATAATTTATGATATTCCTAATTCAAAAATGATGTCCATTTTGAAAAATAATATTTATAAATTTTTAAAAATTGGGTATTACTATTCATAACGGCTAGTTTGATTGGTCACGGTGTGTTAGAACCTCGAAGTTGCGTATAATGCAAGATATTTCATTATTCAAAGGGAAACATACTGTGGATGCTTGGGATGTTACAATCTTCCTTCCTTCAAATAATTTCATACTTGAGATTTCTAGAATATTACCGCACAACAAAATTCAGGTGGTTCTTCATAACAAATTCATATGGTTCCCACGTTGCTTCTTCCATCTTATGGATTCTCCATAGAACATTTACCAGACAAGTAATTCGGTTTCTCAGAACATGTTCCCTGGTATCATGAATTTTGACAGGCTCTTAACAATAAGATAGATCAGGTTCCAGTTCAATTTCCTCATAGGTGAGTACATGTGTTGGGCCAGGCATGTATTTTCTCAACAGTGATACATGTAACACATCAAGAAATTTGGAGAGACTTGGAGGAATTTCCAAATGATAAGCTAAAACTCCAATTCATTTTAGAATGTAGAAAGGTCTGATGCATCTAGGACTCAATTTACCCTTCTTACTGAAACATATAACACCCTTCCATGGAGATACATTAAAGAAAACATGGTCCCCTACTTGAAATCCCAAATCCTTCTTTCTCTTATCGGCAAATCGATTTTTCCTACTTTGGGCTGCTTTGATGTGGGTTTGGATAATATTCACTTTTTACATTGTTTCCTCAACATGTTCTGGGCCTACAAGTATTCTTTCATCAACATCATTGCAACAAGTAAGGGTGTGAAACATGTTCTCATATAACGCTTCATATGGTGCCATCTGAATTTTGGAATGGAAGTTATTGGTATAGAAACATTTTACCAGAGGTAAATATTGATCTCACATACCTTGAGAGTCATGTGACCAAGAACTCAACATGTCCTCTATGGTTTGAATAGTCTGTTCTGATTTTCGATCTGTTGGATGGTGGTAGGCAGTTCTTAGACAATGTTCAGTACCCAGAGCATTCTAAATAATTTTCCATAATCATGATGGAAAATGGGGATCACAATATGAAACAATTGATAGGGGTACTCCATAAAGTCTTAAAACATTATTTATATACAGCCTTGCTAAATGTTCAAGTGGTAAATCTTCTCTTATAGCACGAAGATATGCTAACTTGGTCAGACGATCAACAACGACCCATATTTCATTATTCATTCTTGGAGTCTTTGGAATACCCATGAAAAATTCCATTGTAATAACATCCCATTTCCACTCAGGTATGGAAGGAGGGTGCATAACTCCTCTTGGTTGTTTCCTTCCATCTTTCACTTGTTGAAAAGTCATACATCATGACAAAAAATCAGAATGATAACTCTTCATGTTATCCCAACAAAAATGTTCCTTCATATATCAATACATATTTGTGCTCCCCAGGTTTATATAGAAATTGGAGCTATGAGAATCATCCAAAAATCTCTTTGTAAATCAGGTATATCAGGAACACAAAGTCTTTTTCCAAATTACAAAATTCCACTTTCATATACGATGTCACTCAATCTCCCACCTTTTATACCTTTAATCATATTTTGAAACTCCTCATCACCAATTTGAGAACTCGTTATCCTTTCTAGTAAAGATAGTTTGGAAAGAATTTGAAAAGGTATTGATGTTTCACCTTCCATGGTTATTCCAATATCTATCATTACTTGATCCATGAAAATAGGATCCCTTTCAACTCTCATATTGTTTAAAATTCCACGTTCCGTTCTACTAAAAGCATCTTCAAACTTATTTTCCTTCCCTAGGTGGTAGTGTATAGTGGAATCACAAAACATTAGTATTTCAATCCATCTTCTCTGCCTCAGGTTAAGTTATTTCTGTTCGAAAATATACTTCAAACTCTTGCGATCAGTATAAATCTCACATTTTTCACAGTAGAGATAGTGTCTCCATATTTTCAAATCAATGATTAAAGGTGCTAACTCATGATCATGAGTTGTATAGTTTTTATCATGAATTTCTAGCTTCCGTGATGCATAGTCAAAAACTCTATCATTCTTCATAAGGACATAACCAATCCCTTTCATTGAAGAATCACAATAAATAACAAAACTATCATTCCCCATTGGTAGAGTCAAGATAAGATCATTAACTAATATTCTCTTCAATTCTCCAAAAAATTCTTCACAATCATTTGTACAAAAAATATTTAACCCCTATCCATTTGAGCTTTCTTAATGGGTTATCCAACCGGAAATTTTTTTAATGAAACATTGATAATAACCTGCTAAACCAAAAAAACTATGTACTTTAGTTATACTCATCGGTGTGAGCCATTATCAGATTTCCTTGGTCTTTGAAGAATCAACAGAGATTCAATCCTTAGAGAAAATATGGCCAAGAAATGAAATCTCATGAATCCAAAATTCACACTTGCTAAACTTCCCATATATTTCATTTCTGCTAATAGTAATTAGAATAATGCGCCAGTGATTTTCATGATCTTCATAGATTTTGGAGTATACCAAGATATAATCAATAAATAATACTAAAAAATCATCATGATATTCCTTGAAAACTCTTTTCATTTCATCCATGAAGTTAGAGGGTGAATTAGTCAATCCAAAAGGCATTATTGAAAACTCGCAATTCCCATACTAGGTTCAAAATGCTGTTTTCAGAATGTGTTCCTTCTTCACACACAAATAATGATATCCATATGGAAGTTCAATCATTGAAAAATATTTAGCTCCATGAAGATGGTCAAATAAATCATCAATGCGAGGTAGGGGATACATTTTCTTTGTTGTTATATCATTGATCTCCCTGTAGTCAACGCACAACCTCATAGATCTGTCTTTCTTCCTAAAAACAAGGATATAGGCTCCCCATGGAGAAACACTAAGGAGAATAAATCCATTATTACTCAATTCCTCTAGTTGTTTGTTTAGTTCCACTATTTACATAGTGGCCTATCTATAAGGGGTCTTCGATATGGGCCATAAACTAGAAATCAAAATCAATGGAAAACTCAATTTCTTGTTCTGGAGGATGTCCAGGTAAATACTATGGAAACACATCAACATATTCATTCACAATAGGTACGTCCTCTACTGAAAGATTCTTTTCCTCACCCATAATTACTGAATTCACATCCTCCCCAAAAATTGAATTTAGTAGATAAAATGGGTGTGGATATAGATAAGAATCAGATGGTGAAATTTTGACTCTAAAGATAAGGTACTCATTATTATCACTGAGAATTGTAACCTCATTCTTCATACATTAATTTTTCACATGTGGTCTAAAATCCAGTCCATACAAAAGATTATATAAAATTCAATCATGGGTATTCTGATTATATTAGTAGATAAATATTGTTTATATGCCTTAATGGGGATTAATGCACAAAAAATTGTTACAATGATAATGCCCTTAAGAGATTTGACTAAAAACACCCTTATTAAATCAAATTGGAAATATATAATTTTCTTTGAAAACTGGGATGATATGAAACAATGAGATGATCTGGAATCAAATAAAGCATTGGATTAACATGAAGAAACCATTAAATTAACTTCCACCACATCTTTCAGAGATTCAACCTCAGCAGTAGTAATCGCATAATATTGGCCTTGATCCCTTGTCTTCTTCGGAGGTATAATTTTCTGACACTTAGGACATTCATTTTCATAATTCCCCATCTCCCTACAATTTTAGCAATGAACACTGGAAGGGTTTTTTATCCACATACAATCACTATAAAGATGGCCTTTATGTCCACATTTTTAGCATAGTAATTTTCTTTGTAGATAGGCACCAGGGTGCTTCCATCCACAATTATCACATGGTGTAAATTCAACTCCTCCCTTCTTCCATGTTTCCTTATTTCATTTCCTAGTGTGTTTAGAACATCTCTTCTTTTCATGCTTTTCTTTAATGTCATAAGACTTAGAGAATTGCTATTCCTTTTTGATAGCATAAGAGACAATATCTTCATACGATGAGAAGGATTGAGAGACAAATAATCGATAGAGAAATGGGTATAACCCATCATAGAATTGATCAATCTTACTTATTGGGGTATGTATATAATCTACATCATGAATTTCTAACCATGTTATGTAATCCTCATATTGTCAGACATTCTCATACTCTTTTTGCCTCAGACTCAGAAATTGTCTTTCCATATCCGCTTGATGGTCACGAGAAAAGTATTTTTCTATTAAAATATCTTTAAAATCCCTTCATTCCATGTTTGATAATTATTCACCTTCTTTTGTGTTTTGAATCAATGACCACCATTAATATGCTTCTCCTCTGAGGAGATAAACTGCCATGAAAATTTTTTCCCTTTCGCTACTCACCAAAGCATGAAATATTTTATCTAGGGAAATTATCCATTTCTCAGCTACTAACAGATTTGTACTCCCATTGACAGTATGTGGTTGTTGCCTCATAAAGAGGTCTAACATTTATCCTCTTCTTGGTGGATCATGGCGATCCATACCGATAAGGTTATTATTCATAACCTGAGTGAGTTTTCATAGTATGTTGATAAACTTATCAGCACCAGTTGCATCTGTCACAACCTGAACCATACCGGGGCTCGAGCCATAACTACCCCAGGCCCACGTCCATAGGCCAAGGGCTAGCAACTAGTGCCGAAGGAGCAAAAAACCAGGGGAGGCCTTTTCCTATGAAAATTTTTACACACACACAGCTAACTCAATGAAATAGTGCAGTGAAAGGAAAGCAATATACAACACTAATACAAAAGGGAATCCAACTTACAAACATCTACCTCTATCCATGACAAGTAGAGTGCTGAATATAAGAATTTCATGTAAACTAAACTGTAAAAGTGAAAAAACATGTGCCCTGTCAGAAAGGTGCCACAACCCAAAAACAGGTGAATAAAAGTAAACAGCTAGCGAGATTCACACCCGGAGAGTCCTTCTACTGCCACTGAATACAGCCCAAGCTCATTTGTCTTCAACGTTCCTCCCTAGTCTCGACCGAACTCTCCGCCATCTATAAGGGAACCACATGTGCGGGAAAATCCTATGCATGGGTGAGTATGAAGATACTCAGTATAATTCCTTGAAAGCTCTAGGGAGGAACAAAGGAGACACTAAAAGGGTGAGCCATAGATAGATCAAGAACAGTGTTAGGGTACAATAGAGAGTGTTCATAACATCCCAAAAAAAAAGAAGGAAGTATAGTCATCCAATCCCAAGAGGATCTAGACATGGAAAGCGAGTGGCATACCTCAAGCGTCTTCGTCCCTCCTAGAAGAAGAGTAACTAAACCCATGGAGTGGGAACAATAGTAGGGTGTATATATATGCTCAACAAAAACCCAAACGAGTGTGGAAGGGGATCTCTATCTCTAAGATCAGCCCTATAGAAATCGCCAACAGTTCAATGGATATCCATCACTGATGCCCAACTGTCCCGCACACCAAAGCTGCCTTATCGCTGAACCGTGCAACCATGGGTCCCGCTCTGGAAATCACAGAAAAGAGTCACTGATTATCCTCATCGAAAGGGGTTGAGTCAGAAAGGAGTTGTCGGGTAACCCCCTGCCCAACCTCGCTAGAGGGTAAACCACAGGAGGTCATCAGGTAACCCACTACCCAGCCCCGCTGGAGGGTAAACCACAAAAGGTTGTCGAGTAACCCATTGCCCAGCCTCACCGGAGGGTAAACCACAAAAGTCCATCGGGTTACCCACTGCCCAGCCTCGGTGGAGGGTAAACCACAAAATGTCATCGGGTAACCCAATGCCCACCATCGGTGGAGGGTAAACCACAAAAGGTCCTCGGGTAACACACTTCCCAGCCATACTAGAGGGTAAACCACAAAAGGTCATCCGGTAACCACCTACCCAGCCCTGCTGGAGGGTAACCTACAAAAGGATGTCAGGTAACCCACTGCCCAACCCCGCTAGAGGGTAAACCCTAATGTCAAAAGGTATCTCAATACCCATCCTCGCTAGAGGGATAACCCGGAACTCATCTGATAACTCCGCACAACCCATCCCATCAACGGGTGTCATTAATACCGCTACCTTGCGTAGGATCAGAATGCGTCAAAGGAACCTACGACCAACACCCTTTCATGTTTCCACATTTAATGAGATCTCAAAAGAAGTTCCGCACTCCCAAATAGATTACACTATTTTAATCATCATAGAAAAACCCGCATGATAGACTACTCACTTGCTGGAAACAGGCTCCTGGTAAAATATATATTCAACACCTCTTTATTTCCATATGAAATCTCATGGGCCCCACAGATCGGTCCCTAAAGGGTTCGGGTGAACTCTTCCATCACGATGCTCTCATAAAAACAAGACAAAACTACTATTCATATGTCCCAAATGGACATCTGATGAAAAAGGAGCAGTATGCTGCACACAACTTAAAAGACGACCCATGGGGTCCACGCCTCAACTCCGACTTCAATGCCTAAAACTACCCTTTTCATCTTCGTCTAGCTGTTAGGGTCATAACGCAGATGAGGGCACCTAAAATGGACTACGGATGCAGAAGCTGCAACTCCCTGCGTTATATGCGAACGGGTCCCTATGGGGCCCACACCTCAATCCTGAAACACATCACGTAGATCGTAGCATCGCGTTCGTTGCAGATAACCATGCGGTGTAGGCTATTCATTTTTCCTGAATGGACATATGTAGCATAAGTCGTAAAAACACAGCATACATCAGAAAACCACCTCGTGGGCTTACGCCTCTTGCCCAAATTTAGGTGGGCAGATTGGGCTGTTGCATTCCCCTCGGAAAAACAAACAAAAACAAATACTCAAACACCCTAAATGGATGTCGAGTGAAAAAGTGGTGTTTCACCATAAAACATGCGAACTAGGCACTGTGGGGCCCACAAATTATGTCCAACCCTGAAGCATCAAAAATCATTTCAAAAAGTCCGCATGAGTACTACGGTCATGTTGTCACTGACGGTGCGTCAATTGGACATCCCAAACAAGAGTTAGGTCCGATGCAAGAATAAGTAATTAATTTAAATAATTAATTAATTATACACATTAAGCATTTCATACCACATGATAACGAATCCAATCAGCAAGGGTTCTGAACCAACTTTAGAAGAACCATCTCAACTCTAGGTCCAAAACGCCTCTCACAACACTTCAAACGGACTTCCGGCTTGCGAATCACGCCTGTCGCAACATTAATAACAATTTAACATTATTAAAGTAATGTTCTTCGGGGAACATGTCTTCGGGTGCAGAACCCAAAAACCCCGAAACATTTTTCAAAATATTTGTATCTCTAACACGGACCTGCAGACGCAGACGGCGCGTTAAACAGACGTGCCGTTTAGAAATTACGGCGCCCAGAACGCAAGGGGGCCCCACCGGGCCGGTTCACCACATCCGTCCCGGTCCGAACCGCCAGCTTGCGGCCCAGCCGCAGCCTAGCTGCGGACTGCTCCCGCAGCACTGGACCCCACGAGTTTGGTTCTCCACATCAGACCAGCCTTTTGGCTGGTCTTCGCAGCGTCGTCCAGCAGGACCCGCGTTTCGCAGGTCCTTATCCGCGGTGAACCCCCGAGGTCAGCGCCTTGGGGTTCCTCCCGAGTGCGATAGCCCAAGGCCGCAGCTCCACCAACTCCGCACGCTGGTGCCTCCGCCTCCTGTAGCGCAATTCCGGCTCAGCGCCACCGTTTCCACCTACCGTGGTTGCCTCATCCTCCGAACGCCACGGTCGCCCGGGCCGCCTCATCCCACTCGAAGCCCCGCGCTCTACCACCTCCGGTAAAGCCCCGCGCTCCACTGCCGACACAACCGGCTCCACCCGGCCTTCTCATCTCTTCTGACCACACCCGTCTACTCCAGCCACACCCGACACCACCGCACCAGAACGACCCCGCTGAGCTCCATCTCGGCCTATGGCTAAACCTCTATTCACCACCCCTCTCCGGAGCTGAACCTTCAGCCGGTCCCCCTGACCACTCTGTTGGTTGGAAAAACTTTTCGACACCATTTTCGGGATCCTCGGGGCCAAAGCTTCACACCGACGCCCCTCTCTTGTTGATCCTACAAGTTTTTCACACATTTGAAAATTTGGAGGAGGAATTCCAAAGAACAATAATTGAAACTGCGCTCGGGCTTTGACCGTTTCGTTCGGCCAATGCCCCAAATTATAAAAACAATAGATTTCAATGAAGAAATTTGATGAAAAAAATTTAAGAAATCAATAAAGGTGTGAAATTTAACCAGAATCACACCTCGAATCGCTCGTTCGTCGTTGGAATCGGGCCGTCTGTGATCCCACCCCGATCTGTCGAAGTTCCGGCGGTGGTGGCTCCTTGATCCAATGAAGAATGGTGAAGAACGGCTATAGAGAGAGAGCTCGGATGTTAGAGAGATATATTGTGTGAATTAGGGATCTTTTCCTTAACCCTAAACACTTAACTCTATTTATAGGGATTCCACTATGCATAGAATCATGATTCACCGCACCCTCTCATTTTATATCATTCCTAGGTAAAATGTCTCGTTTTGAACTCAACGGAAGTCTTAGATTTCCATTCCGAGGCTTCATTCAAATGTTTTTCAAAAAGAACTCTAGTGATGAAAATTTCTAAGTCATTTTAAAAATGACAATTTTCCCCTTGGTGACATCTCTCACAACAGGCCCGCGCCCACAACTTTTACACCATGCCTAGGGTAAACGACACACTCTGGACAAAAATGTGCCCTCATATTTCCAATATAAGAAACCTTTTATGAGGAAACAGAACCCCGCCATGTGCATAGTACAAAAACACTGAACATTTGTTTTATAAATTTATTCTGGCACACCGGGCCTCGGAATCACACGTCGTCTTCGTGCCTAGCTCTGAATAATATGTTGAAATATTCCAAAGTCTTATAGGGAAAATACCAGGTCTCTAAATTATTACCTCCTTCAAGATTTTCATCCCTGAAAAAAAAATTAGGTAAAACAAATTGGGATACAGATCTCACATCCAGCTCTCCTACTCCTAAGAAAAGTTGAACAACACCTTGCTAGCACAACACGCGATCCAAAGAGATGGTTCATACTTATAAGTTCTCCTACTTTCGAGGACATGCATAGGAATACAAAAACACATCATCAGTTGTGACACGTCGAAGTCATTGTGTGCCCACTCCTACTATTGGCAGGGTTGGTCAAGATGGTAGGCAACCTCTCAATCCTTTCGACGATTCCCGAATGGCCCAAAGAAACTCGAGGGACTTCCCTGGCCAAACCTCTACATTTGACGTCGCATCCAAAATCACAGTTTGTTCCTAGAACATAATCTCATGATTCCATCCTTCAGAATACCCATCGGGTGTGTCGCCTGTGGATATTAGATCATGCAGTACCTCGCTGTCGGCATCCCAGAATTGCGACCCTCTCACATGCTCAAGGACTGAACGAGTCAACACCATCGACTGTAGGAATGTCGTACCCACATTCTCCACCAAGGTAAGCCGTAGGGAATCAAAATACTAGGAAATTTCACGCACCTGATGAGTTTGGGACTTCCTGCTAAGGGAACCTGCTACAACACTTCCATTTTCCCGAAACATAGACTATCTTGACATCCTAGTCCTGCAGAACTTTCAACCAGCACCTTCTCCTCAAGTTCAAGTCTCTCTGGGTGAGGGCGCACCTGAGACATTGGTGGTCTGAGAAAACCACAAAGCGTTCTCCCAGAAGATAGCGTCTTCACGTTCTAAGCATAAGGACCACCACAACCAGTACCACATAGTGAAACATGTAGTTATGTTTATGGGGTTTCCAGCACCTCGACCTGTACTTGATAACGGTATCAAGATTGACGTTGAGCACACAAGGTACCAGTGAATTGGGATCGTGAGAAAACTCATCCAACTGCTATAGGATAGACACAGAAAGCACGTGGCATAACCCACATGTCTTTTACCCTCTTGTAAGGATAGTAAATCCCAAAACATGCACTCAGCTAGACCCTCTAGTGGCACCTCAAGTAAAGGGAGGTCAAGCAGAAAATCCCCACTGGAAAATCCAGAATCTGCTCTAACACTCCACCGCATAACCCTTCTATGAATGCACATGTCAGAGGGACTCATCCATCACACCTCAATACTATATTCTTTGGGTGGTACTAACTCTCCATCACAGTTTTGATCACATCACAAAAATTCATCTCATTGGGGGAATGACCCCTCTTTCCTGTTCATTCAATGCTATGTCGGACAACACCAACATAGGGTTACACTTATGCCATGTGTCACCCTCGGTAACCCCTTGAACAAGGATTTAAGAGAAAATAGTACCTCACGAAGTGTCTAAAAAGATCAAAAATGAAAAGTATAAAAATACATAGATCGTACCCCTTATCATCTCATGTGTTTCATGATTTTAAACATCCATAGTACACAGCCGCCCACTGCCCCATCTGTCAGCTCCCTGAGCCCGACATGGGCCTCCTAATGGTGGTGGAAGGACCTCAAAACATCGTCTGACAACCACAGGTCATCATTCATTTCATCCAACACCACCTTTCTAGGGACCAACCTATCATCACCTGCGAGTTTTTAATTCATGACACTACCTATGTCATGGCAGCGTATCTACCAATTATCTGGATGACTCAGCACATTTGGTCTGATTTCCTCACGCCACGTGACCTCACAAATCACAACATAACTCTTGGAATCTCTGGGCTATCTCGGTGCTCTACGCTACCCCCCTGACCATGTGCCTGAGTCTTATTAAGGGGAGGCCTCTGGCATCGAGTCCCTCCCGATCGATGTACCTCTGCCAGAAATTTCTTTATCACCAGTTCCTTCCCTAGCTCCCCCAGATGGGTGTGGATGCACAACGGCTCTACACTGGCATGAAAATCCTCTACAGAGATCTCGCTCAAACTTCAGTGCTTGGAGGTTTCCGTCATGGATCAGATCCAAGTAGAACTATGTAAGGTCTGAGAACCTAGAGGCGTACACAGCCACTGCCATCACTCCCCGATGAAGCTCCAGAAGCTCCCAAAACCGTAAAAAGTTTAAGTGGGAGGGGTAGTACTCCTCATGAAACAGCTACTATAATTCATCCCATGAGATTAACAACTTATCGTGAATTTGAGTAACCCTATCACTTCCACACCAAACTGTTTGGTGGAAAAAGACTAGCAGTCAAAGCCACCATCTACCCAGTCAGTGTCCGAACAAGCTTGAAGAGGCACAACACCAACTCTATCCAACCCTTCACTGTTTGAGGGTATGGCTCACCGTGGAACCTCAACATTCTCTGATGCTGGAACTCATGTAGCACGCCCAGCCTGCGCTCGTCATCGGCCCACGCTACTGATAAATTCCACTTCTCCACAGGTGGAGGTGCTATTGCATGTCCTTCTAGAGAAAGGTAATTGAATGATGGATCTTGAACTGAGGCCTCATCACTCACGGAGTCATCATCACAATCTGGAGCTAGTATCCTGGCTGGTTATCGTCGTGGAGACATACTGAATATGATTACAGAGTATTGCGGTAAATTGTGAAAATATATATCAACAATGATGGGGAGCTGACTCAAAAATTACAGTCAAAGACTCAATCCTATATGATTCACGAACCAAATTCCATGCAGCATGTGTCTAAGTGTGCCAAGTCGACAAGTGGGTCATCAGGGTCCTGGTGAATGGATACGTCGACCAAGACACCATCACTTGACTCCCTACCTTGAGATCCGCTCTCGAGACATGTTGACACTATTGCCCCAAAAATAAACCATTCCTTTTTAGGGACGTCTGAACGATGCCCTAAAGAATGAAACACGTATGATACCACTTTTTCACGACCTGAACCGTACCGGGGCTCAAGCCTCAACTACCCCATGCCTGCCTCTATAGGCCATGGGCAGGTGACTAGCGCCGAAGGCACAATAAACTAGGGGAAGACTTTGCCTAAGAAACAGTATATACACACGCAGTTAACTCAATGCAAAAATGCAGAGAAAGGAATGCAAGATACAACACTGCTACAAAAGGGAAACAAACATACATGCATCGACCTCTAACCAGTACAATTATTGTGCTGAATTGTATAGTCTTATGTAAACAAAACTGTAAAAGCGGAAAAATAAGAACCCAATCAAAAAGGAGCCACGACCCGGAAACAAATGAAAGAAAGTAAACAACTAACGAGTATCACACCCATAAAGTCGTACTACAACCAATGAATACAGACCGAGCTCCTGTGTCCTCTATGCTCCGCTATAGTCATGACCGACATATCCATCATCTGCAAGGGCACACCAAGTGCAGGCAAAGCCCAAGCAGGGGTGAGTATAAGGATACTTAGTAGGATGCCCCGAAAGCGCGAGGGAGAAACAAAGGAGATACTAAAACGATGAGTAGTATGCAGATCAAGAACAATGTAAGTGTACAATAGAGAGTGTGAATCTCAACATAACAAAAGGAAGGAAGTAGACTCGTCCAATCCAAAGAGGGTCTAGACCCGGAAAGCACATGGCATACCTCGCGCGTCTTCAACCCTCCTGGAAGGAGAGTAACTGAACCCAAGAAGTGGGATCAAAATTAGGGTGTATATATATGCTCAACAAGAAACCCGAACGAGTGTGTAAGGAGATCTCTATCTCCATGCTCATCCCAAGAGAAGTCACCAATAGTTCAAAGGATATCCATCACTGATTCCGAACTATCCTGCACGCCAATGCTGCCTCATCGCTGAGATGTGCATTCAAGGGTCCTGCTCCGGTAATCACGGAGAAGAGTCACTGACTAGACTCATCTAAAGGGGATGAGTCTGAGATATGTTGTTGGGTAACACACTGCCCAGGCTCACTGGATGTTAAACCAAAAGAGGTCATCAGGTAACCCACTACCCAGCCCCACTGGATGGTAAACCCGAAAATGTCGTCGGGTACCCCACTCCCCAGCCTCACAGGAGGGTAAACCACAGAATTTCATTGGGTAACCTACTACCTAGACTCACTAAAGGGTAAACCACAATAGTTCATGGGGTAACCCACTACCCAGCATCAATGGAGGGTAAACCACAAAAGGTCATCTGGTAACCCACTACCCAACCACGCTATAGGGTAAACCACAAAAGATCGTCAGGTAACCCACTGCCCAATGCAGCTGGAGGGTAAACCACAATTTGTTTTTGAGTAACCCACTTCCCATCCCCGTTGGAGGGTATACCCTAAAGTCAACGTGTATCCCACTACCCATCCTCACTAGTCAGAAAACTTGGAACTCGTCCGATAACTCCACAATGCCCGTGCCATCACTGGGTGTCACTAACATTCCTACCGTGCATAGGTTCGTAGTGTGTCAAATAAACCTCCAAACAACGCCCTTTCATGTTTCTCCATTTATTGCGATCTCGAAATAAGCTCCACTTTCCCAAATATATTACATTAACGCCCCAAACCCAGCTATCCAGAGTCGGTGCATTACTTCGTAACATTGGAATGATCACAAAAGATCACGTCTCGAAAGACCGATTAGTTTAGTAGCCTTGGAAACACTAGATACATTCATAAATGTTACATTACATCATAAAGGGAAAAACTAAAATAACAAATTCTCCATAGTCTACACTCATGTCCTCTTCTGACTATCCATGCAGGTCATTCATAAAATACTTCTTCACATCCTGGAAAATATTAAATCATTGAAAGTGGTGAGCTCAGATGCTCAGTAAGGATAGCAATATTGCGGAAGCTTTCATAAATAAACATTAACATTTAAGGCAATGTATAACTAAAACAAAAGCCTTTTAAACATGAAATTTAGCATAATATGGCAAAAGTAAACTGAAATAATGCCATTTACTTACTCACATGGATATTCTACTAGTCAAATAATCACATTAAAAATCAATAACCACTTTCAAAATGATGGAATGCATAATGCCAGACTATCATAACCACGTAGCCAAGGCCTCGTGCGAAGACCACAAATAAGATTTTTTCAATGCCTCATTCCAAGACACTAGTTTGTCTCATGAGACCTAACAATGCATCGATGAGCTATAGAGGGCTCCACCCGTCACATATTAAGTTCAATGCATTCCTCATATGAACAGGTTTAAACATATCATAAACTATAACATAATTGTATCACATCAAACATGCATAAAGGAAACATAAAATTTCCACATTTCAATCACAAGATATCAATACAAAACATTGATATAATAAAAACACTTTCAAAAAAATTTTCTATACCAAAATAAAATAAAATTAAAACATGGTATTTATTTTTCTTCTAAAAAAAGGTATGGCTTATAGAGGATGCCGAAACTCAAATAATGGTCACGGCGGCGGAGAATTCATTGTAGCCACATATTTATGACAAAAACATTCCATTTTTTCATTTAGTAAACACTTCGTATAAAAATATTCCTTTTGTATAAACGTAAAAGTCAAAGGGGTTTATACACCGTATAAAAGAAGGTTGTGTATAAAACAAAATATGCCTCAATGAAAGGAGATTGAGATGAAGTCCCATTCAAAGATCATTTTTTTAAATAAAATAGATCTATTATGTGTATTCACTGTAGTTACACATAATGAAAGTACACATACAAGATTGGACTTAATAATATCACGACGTAATTTGAAAGTAGGAGATTAACCCAAAGAATGGAAATTGGGTTAAGAAGTTCCCTTACCTTGCGTCCTGTCTTGACTCGAACGTTATTTAACCTACTGAATAATAAACTAGAGTAAATCTATACCTTCTTAATAACCTTTTTAAAGTTAATTATTCCTTTTATATCACTTATTATCATGTCATGAACATTATGTAATTATTTAAGTTTATAACGGTCGTTTTGTCGATCTTAGGTACTTGAGTCAGAAATAAACTTCTTATAATTACAAGTTGTTCATGTGGTGAAATATCCATTATATCCAGAGTTATATTCATGATGTAGATATCATATATATCATATATATCCATTATATACATTCATTTATAATATTACATAACATTTAGAGGTAATAAATGAAATGCACCGTTCATGGAGACGGTAAGCCGTACGTACGCATGAACGCTACTTTCATTTCTATTTAGTATTTAATGGAATGAAATCATAATGATATAAATGTATAATATAATTACAGTATAATATAATGTATAATACCATTTACTCCATCCTTTATACATCCCACATATGGCATTAACGATTCAAATCACTTTGAGGGGGCGGTAGTCCACACATCCTAAAATGAAATTATCGCGTTTACCCATAATGGAAATCATAAAGTATTCCATAAATGAGAAATAAAGAAGCATAAGGAAAACATAAACATATTATATATCATATATAAATATATTTACATCTTAATGGCCACCTTTTAAGGTGTTATATGAGCGTTGAACAATCATCGTTTTGTGAGGCAGAAATTCACCATCCACAAAAACCGTATGTTCTTTAACCATTAGATGTAGGTGTGTGTAAGTGTATCTATAATCCTTCTTTTAACGACATCCTAGTATATTGAGTATACTGGTGTTGTTACAAAATAAATTAATAAAAAGATTTTATGGGGTTGGAGAAGAAAAATAAAACAAAATAACATAAGAGAATACATTACCTTAAAATCGGGTAACTCTTTTGATTTGATCCAAAGGCTTCCTTGCGAAGAATTCTGCCCAAAGCGAGGCTTAATGGAGTAAGGGAGGGAAGTTGGGAGAGTATTTGGTCAGAGGTTGGCCGAGACAAAAGGATTTGAATGTGTGAGTAAGGTGGTAGTGGTGGGGGCCTTTTATAAGTGGAGAGGAGGGGCACTCTTGGAAAGTAAAGAAAAGTCACTATATTTTAAGATGGTATTCGGATTTAAGAGGTCCCAAATTGATATAATTATAGGATATGGTGATAAGGGTTCGAAATCCACCCATACAATAGGTTTTGGACATGTTTAGGTCTTAGATATTACATTATCTTTCCATTTTATTTAAATCGTTAAATAATGAGGTCATCGCTACATCATCATGATGTCATAAATAATTTAATTTATTTAATGTCTAAAAATTATAAAATAAATACTATGATGTTGGAAATCTTTTTAGATTTACAATGACTAATTATAGTAAAAAATATGACTTTTATTACCCCAGGTAAAAATTGTTTTAGTAAAACATTTCATGTTTGTGTCATTTTTTACTTTAACATTAAATAAAAGGTATTTATGTCATTTTCCAACTAAAGTGGCTCCATGGGGTCCCCAAGATGACCCATGGATTTTCATGTTCGGCCCTAGCACATACAATGAGGGTAGGACATGTGTCATGCTAATCTCATATTATTAAAACATTATTTTTACCTTAAACTACACTAATTACCTCTAATGGCGATTAAGAACTTAAAAGTTACTATTCACAAAAAATTATTTTAATCTCATTGAACCACGTTTTACTTCTTAATGACAACCATGAATGTCGGATTTTTGAAATTCAAAACACAGAAGTCGTAAAATTTCATTTAAACAAAAAATCAGTTTTTATAAGTACCACTTAGTGGTTTCACTATTCATCAAAAATTGAAGTTTTTCAGAAAAATCCCAAAAATTCACCCTAATCTATATCTGATATTCTGATTTCAAAAATTATGCCTATTTTAAAAAATTACAAACATATAAGTTGCATTAATTAATTTTATAATTAATTCCTGCTGTCACAATAAATAGCGTGTTTTTAAGAAACAATTTATATCAAAAGATTGACAATTGTTCATGCCCAATTTCAATGTTAAATTAATTCTAATGACCAACATTGGATAAAATGGTAAAAATATATTCTAACTATACATTAAAACCACTAAATAGTATAATTTATCACAATAAAATATTTTTATTAAAAAAGTTGTTTTATGTATTTTTCACTATTCATAAAAAAATTGGAAGTTCTCAGAAAGTTACAAAAAATTCATCTTAGGATAATTTTGATATTAAGAATACAAAAACGAAGTTCATTTGGAAAAATAAAATTTATAAAATTTCAAAAATTAGGTATTACTATTCATAACGGCTACTTTGATTGGTTGTGGTGTGCGTTAGAACTCGAAGTCGCGTAGAACACACGCTACTGTATTATTCAAAGAGAAGAGTACCGAGGAAGCTTGGGGTGTTACATTCTCCCCTCCTTCAAATAATTTCGTCCTCGAAATTTTATATAATTTCACTGTATAAAAAGGCTCGGGTGATTATTCATCATAAGTTCCTCGGGTTCCCACATTGCCTCCTCTATCTGATGGTTTCTCCATAGAATTTTTACCAGACGAGTCATCCGATTTCTCAGCACTTGTTCTCTTGTATCAAGAATCCTGACAGGCTCTCTGCAATAAGACAGATCAGGTTCCAGTTCTAATTCCTCATAGGTGAGTACATGTGTTGGGTCATGCATGTATTTTCTCAACAGTGATATGTGGAATACATCATGAACTTTGGAGAGACTTGGCGGCATTGCCAAATGGTAAGCTACAACCCCAATTCGTTATAGAATTTCGAAGGGTACGATGTACCTAGGACATAATTTACCCTTCTTACTGAAACGTATAACTCCCTTCCATGGAGATACCTTCAAGAAAACATGATCTCCTACCAGAAATTCCAAATCCTTCGTTCGGTTGTCGGTATAGCTCTTCTGCCTACTTTGAGCTGCTTTGATGTGGTTTTGGATTACATTCACCTTTTCCATTGTTTCCTCCACCAGTTCTGGGCCTACAAGTATTATTTCACCAACGACATCCAAACAGGTTGGTGTGCGACATCTCTTTCCATATAACGCTTCATATGGTGCCATCTGAATACTTGAATGAAAGCTATTGTTATAAGAAAATTCTACCAGAGGTAAATATTGATCCCACATTCCTTGAAAGTCAAGTGAGCATGATCTCAACATGTCTTATAAGGTTTGAATAGTTCTTTCTGATTGCCCATCTGTTTGAGGGTGGTAAGCAGTGCTCAAACGAAGTTCAGTATCCAAGGCCTTCTGAAGACTTTTCCAGAATCTTGGTGTAAAACGGGGATCACGATCCGAGAAAATCGACAGGGGTATTCCATGAAGTCTCACAACTTCATTAATATACAGTCTTGCTAGACATTCAAGTGGTAGATCTTCCCTTATAGCAAGAAAATGTGCTGACTTCGTGAGACGATCAACAATGACCCATATTGCATCATTTCTTCTAGGAGTCTTTGGTAGTCCCATGACAAAATCCATCTTAATATTATCCCATTTCCACTCAGGTATGCGAAGGGGTTGCAATACTCCACCAGGCCGTTGCCTTCCAGCTTTCACTTGTTGGCAAACCATACATCTTGACACAAAATCGGCAATCTCCCTTTTCATGTTTTCCCACCAAAAATTTCCCTTTAAATCTCTATACATTTTAGTGCTCCCAGGGTGTATAGAGAAATTGGAACTGTGAGCATCATCCAACAATTCAATCTTTAAGTCAGGTATATCTGGAACACAAAGTCTCCTCCCAAATTTGAAAATTCCATCTTCATAAGCAAAGTCACTCAACCGCCCATCAATCACAACTTTAATCTTCTTTTTCAACACTTCATCATCGTCTTGAGAACACATTATCCTTTCTAGTAAAGATGGTTTGGCAACCATTTGAAAAAATTTTGATGTTTCACCCACCATGGTGATTCCCATATCCATCTTTACTAGATCCATGAAAATAGGATCCCTTTCCACTCTCATCATGTTCAAAACTCCATGATCATTTCTACTCAAAGAATCTGCAACCTTATTTTCCTTCCCTGGGTGGATGTGTATCGTGCAATCATAATCCTCGAGTAGTTCAATCCATCGCCTTTGCCTCATGTTGAGTTCTTTTTGTGAGAAAATATATTTCAATCTCTTGTGATCGGTATATATCTCACATTTTTCAGCATATAAATAATGTCTCCATATCTTCAAGGCAAAGATTACAGCAGCTAACATGATATCATGGGTATGATAGTTCTGCTCATGAATTTTCAGCTGTCATGATGCATAGGCAATAACCCTATCGTTCTGCATAAGGACACATCCAAATCCTTTCATTGATGCATCACTATAAATAACGAACCCATCATTCACTGATGGTAGGGTCAATATAGGAGCATTGACTAATCTTCTCTTTAGTTCTTCAAAACATTCTTCACACTCTTTTGTCCAGACAAATTTAACCCTTTTACGTGTGAGCTTCGTCAATGGGTTAACCAATCGGGCAAAATTCTGGAAAAAACGTCGATAATAACCTGCCAAACCAATAATGATGCGTACCTCTGTTATACTCGTCGGTGCTGTCCATTCTTGGATTGCCTTGGTCTTAGAAGGATCAACTGAAATTCCATCCTTAGAGACAATGTGTCCAAGAAAAGAAATCTCCTGAAGCCATAATTCACACTTGCTAAACTTCCCATATAATTCATGCCTCCTAAGAGTCTTCAAAATAATACGCAAATGATTTTCATGATCTACGTAGAATTTGGAGTACACTAAGATGTCATCAATAAATACCACCACAAAATCATCTAGATAATCCTTGAAAACTCTATTCATTAGATCCATGAATACAGAGGGTGCATTATTCAATCCAAAAGGCATTACTATAAACTCGTAATGCCCGTACCTTGTTCGAAATGCTGTCTTCGGAATATCTTCCTTCTTCACTCACAACTGATGGTATCCCGATCGAAGGTCAATCTTTGAAAAGTATTGAGCTCCATGAAATTGGTCAAATAAATCATCAATGCAAGGTAGGGGATACTTGTTCTTTATTGTTATAACATTGATCTCTCTATAGTCAACACACAACCTCATAGATCCATCTTTCTTCTTAACAAAAAGGACAAGGGCTCCCCATGTAGAAACACTAGGGAGAATAAATCCCTTATTAATCAATTCCTCTAGTTGTTTCTTTAGTTCAACATATTACACAGTGGCCATCCTATAAGGGGTCTTCGATATGGGCCTCGATCCAGGAATTAAATCAATGGAAAACTGAACTTCTCATTCTGGAGGACATCCAGGTAAATCTTCCGGAAACACATCTACATATTCTTTCACAATAGTTAAATCCTCTATTTGAACATTCCTTTCCTCACTATTAGTCGTTTCATTCTCTTCCTCCCCAATAATTGAACTTAGTTGAGCCACTGGGGGTGGATATAAATAAGAATTAGGTGGTGACGATTCAGCTCTAAAAATAAGGTGTTCCTTATCATCATCATCAAAAATCATAACCTCCTTCTTCTTACAATAAATCATTGCATCATAGTCCGAAAGCCAATCCATACTGAGGGTTATATCAAACTCAATCATAGGTATGACAATGAGATCAGCGGATAAAGAATAGTTATGTGCTCTAATAGAGACTGATTCAAAAAACTTTGTTGCAATAATACATCCCTTAGGAGTTTTGACTGAAAATTCTCTTGTTAAATCAAACTGGAAATATCTAATTTTCTTAGAAAATTAGGAAGATATGAAACAATGCAATGATCCAGAATCAAATAATGCATTTTCTAAACCTGAGGAAACCATTAAATTACCTGCCATCACGTATGTTGGAGCTTCAACCTCAGCAGTAGTGATAGCAAAAGCTTGGCCTTGATCCCTTGGCCTCTTCTGAAGTAAGTTCCCCTGACGCTTAGGACATTCATTTGCATAATGTCCCATCTCTCTACAATTATATCATTCCACATTCACAACAACTTTCTTTCCCTTGCAATCATGAGCTTGGTGGCCTTTTTCACCACACATGTAACAGAATCCCATTCCCTTCAAGCAAGTACCAGGGTGTTTCTTCCCACATTTACTATAGGAATGATATTCAACTCTTCCCTTCTTCCCCTTATTTTCATTTCCAGATTGATCAGAAGATCTCTCCTCTTTCTTTTCTTTAAATTCATAAGACTTATATAATTCCTTTTCCGTCTTGATAGCACACGAGACAATATATTCGTATGTTGAGAAAGATTTTGATACTAAATCTCGACGGAGAAATGGTTTTAACCCATGAAAGAAATGATCAATCTTACTTCTTGGGTTACGTATATAATCTGCGGCATGCCTCACTAACCTTGTAAAGTTATCCCCATACTTTGCGACATTCTCATCCTCCTTTTGTCTCAGACTCAGAAATTGCCTTTCCATATCTGCTCGATGGTCATGTGGAATGTATTTTTCTAATAAAAGCCCTTTGAACTCTCTCCATTCCATACTTGATACTTATTCATCTTCCTTCGTGTTTTGAATCAGTGACCACCATTGATCGGCATCTCCAGTGATGCGGTAAACTGCCATGATAACCTTATCCCTTTCGCTACTCCCCAAGGCGTGGAATATGTTCTCTATGGAGTTTACCCATTGATCATCTACTAATGGATTTGTACCCCCATTAAATGTTGGATGTTTTCTCCTCATGAAGCGGTCTAACATTGATCCTCCACGTTGCGGATCAGGGTGCTCCATACGAGTAAGGTTATTATTCATAACCTAAGTGAGTTGTCCCAGTATGCAAATAAGTTGATCATCACCAGTTGTATCTCCAGATCCACAATAATTATCTTGAGCAGGAGGGAAATCCCTACACGGAGCGCGTTCATTGATACGGTTTTCCTTCCTTCCACTAAGCGCCATTTCTAAACAATGGCATAAACTAGATTAGTTTATGAATCAAAATACATAATTCCATAATTGTAAAACACTTAACACTAATTTAACTATTAATGGATATAATCCATAATCATAAAAAATGTTTTCTTTGAGGAAGTATATACTCATAACCCTTCATAGAGGTTTGTAAAGAAATGGAGAATTATCCTAAGCATATCCCCTGGGATTGTCGTAACCAAGAGTGCAGCAAGGCCCATTGTCGTGCACCAGTTCTCATTCGAGTCTAGCTCAATGTGGTGTTTTTGGGTTTTACCCTAGTTACATCTGTTCCAAGGCCACCTCTACCTGCTCGTATTCAGACATGGATGTATTGCTCGAAAAACCTTCAAAATATCTATAATACCTAAATTCTAGGAAGTTTTTCTATACTAATCCTTAAAGTCTATCTTTGGGCTATGTACTCTAATCAGAGTTTATCTAAATCTAGCTTCCAAGGTTAGTACTAAATTGCCTCTGATACTAACTGTAACGCCCCAACCCCAGCTACCCAGAGTCGGTGAATTACTTCGTAACATTGGCATGATCACAAAATATCATGTCTCGAAAGACGGATTCGTATAGTATCCTTGGAAACACTAGATACATTCATAAATGTTACATTACATCATAAAGTAAAAAACTAGAAAAAAAAGTCTCTATAGTCCACAATCATATCCTCTTCTGACTATCCTTGCAGGTCATTCATAAAATACTTCTTCACATCCTGGAAAATATTAAAACATTGAAAGGGGTGAGCTCAGATGCTAATTAAGGATAACAATATTGCGGAAGCTTTCATAAATAAAAATTAACATTTAAGGCAATGTATAACTAAAACAGAAGCCTTTTAAACTTGAACATTAGTATAATATGGAAAATGTAAACTGAAATAATGCCATTTACTTACTCACATGGATATTCTACTAGTCGAATTATCACATGAAATATCAATAACCACTTTCATAATGATGGAATGCATAATGCCAGACAATCAAAACCACGTAGCCAAGGCCTCGTACCAAGACCACAAATAATATTTTGTCAAGGCCTCGTTCCAAGACCCTAGTTTGTCTCATGTGACCTACCGATGCATTGAGGAGCTATAGCGGGCTCCACCCGTCACTTATTACGTCCAATGCATTCCTCATATGAACAGGTTTAAACATATCATAAACCATAACATAATCGTATCACATAAAACATGCATAAAGGAAACATAACATTTCCACATTTCAATCACAAGATATCAATACAACACATTGATATAATAAAAACACTTTCAAAAACGTTTTCTATACCAACATAAAATAAAATTAAAACATGGTATTTATTTTCCTTCTAAAAAAAGGTATTGCTTGTAGAGAAAGCCGAAACTCAAATAATGGTCACGGCGGCGGAGAAGTCATTTTTTCCGCATATGTATAACAAAAACATTCCCTTTTTTCATTTAGTAAATGCTTTGTATAAAAATATTCCTTTTGTATAAACGTAAAAGTCAAAGGGCTTTATACACTGTATAAAAGAAGGTTGTGTATAAAACAAAATATGCCTCAATGTAAGGAGATTGAGACGAAGTCCCATACAAAGATCATTTTTTTAAATAAAATAGATCTATTATGTGTATTAACTATAATTAAACATAAATAAAGTACACAAAAAAGATAGGACATAATAATATCATGACGTAATTTGAATGTATGAGATTAAACCAAAGAATGGAAATTGGGTTAAGAAGTTCCCTTACCTTGCGTCCTGTCTTGACTCGACCGTTCTTTAACCTCCTGAATAATAAACTAGAGTTAATCTATACCTTCTTAAGAACCTTTTTCAAGTTCGTTATTCCTTTTATATCACTTATTATCATATCATGAACATTATGTAATTATTTAAGTTTATAACGGTCGTTTTGTCAATCTTAGGTACTTGAGTCAAAAATAAACTTCTTATAATTACAAGTTGTTCATGTGGTGAAATATACATTATATCCAGAATTATATTCATGATTTAGATATCATATATATAATATATATCCAGTATATACATTCAATTATAATATTACATAACATTTAGAGTTAAGAAATGAAATGCACCATTCATGGAGACGGTAAGCCGTACGTACGCATGAACGCTAATTTCATTTTTATTTCATATTTAAAGGAATGAAATCATAATGATATAAATGTATAATATAATTCCAGTATGATATAGTGTATTGTACCATTTACTCCATCCTTTATACATCCCACAAATAGCATTAACGATTCAAATCAATTTGAGGGGGCGGTAGTCCGCACTTCCAAAAATGAAATTATCACGTTTACCCATAATGGAAATCATAAAGTATACCATAAATGAGAAATACATAATCATAATGAAAACAGAAACATATTATATATCATATATAAATATAGTTACATCTTAATGGCCACCTTTTAAGGTGTTATATGAGTGTTGAACAATCATCGTTTTGTGAGGCAGAAATTCGCCATCCACAGAAACAGTATGTTATTTAACCATTAGATGTAGGTGTGTGTAATTGTATCTCAAATACGTCTTATAAAAAAATTCTAGTATATTGAGTATACTGGTGTTGTTACAAAATAAATTAATAAAAAGAGTTTATGGGGTTGGAGAAGCAAAATAAAACAAAATAACATAAGAGAAGACATTACCATAAAATCGGGTAACTCTTTTGATTTGAGCCAAAGACTTCTTTGATTAGAATTCTGCCCAAAGTGAGGCTTATAGGAGTAATGGAGGGAAGTTGGGAGAGTATTTCGGAAGAGTTTGGCCGAGCCAAAAGGCTTTGAAAGTGTGAGTAAGTTGGTAGTGGTGGGGGCCTTTTATAAGTGGAGAGGAGGGGCACTCTTGGAAAGTAAAGAAAAGTAACTTTATTTTAAGATGGTATTCGGATTTAAGAGGTCCCAAATTGATATAATTCGAGGATAAGGTAATAAGGATTCGAAATCCACCCATACAATAGGGTTTGGAAATGTGTAGGTCATAGGTATTACAATATCTTTCCATTTTATTTAAATCGTTAAATAATGAGGTCATCGCTGCATCATCATGATGTCATAAATAATTTAATTTATTTAATGTCTAAAAATTATAAACAAAATACTATGATGTAAGAAATCTTTTTATCTTTTCAATTACTATTTATAGTCAAAAATATTACTTGTATAACCTCATGTAAAAATTGTTTTAGTAAAAAATTTCATGTTTGTGTCATTTATTACTTTAACATTAAATAAAAGGTTTTTATGTGATTTTCCAACTAAAGTGGCTCCATGGGGTCCCCAAGTTGACCCATGGATTTTCTTGGTCAGCCATGGCACATCCAATGATGGTAGGACATGTGTCAAGCTCATCTAATATTATTAAAACATTATTTTTACCTTAAACTACACTAATTACATCTAACCGCGATTAAGAACTTAAAAGTTACTATTCACCAAAAATTATTTTAATCACATTGAACCACATTTTACTTCTTAATGAAAACCATTTATGTCAGATTTTTGAAATTCAAAACATAGAAGTGGGAAAATTTCATTTAAACGAAAAATCAGTTTTTATAAGTACCACTTAGTGGTTTCACTATTCATCAAAAATTGAAGTTTTTCAGAAAAATCCCAAAAATTCACCCTAAGATATATTTGATATTCCGATTTCAAAAATTATGTCTATTTTACAAAATTACAAACATATAAGTTTCATTAATTAATTTTATAATTAATTCCTACTGTCACAACAAATAACGTGTTTTTAAGAAACAATTTATATCAAAAGAATGACAAATGTTCACACCAAATTTCAATGATAAATTAATTATAATGACAACCATTGGATAAAATGGTAAAAATTTATTATAATTATACTTTAAAACCACAAAATAGTATAATTTATCATAATAAATTATTTTTATTAAAAAAAATGTTTTAAGTATTTTCACTATTAATAAAAAAATTGGAAGATCTCAGGAAGTTTCAAAAAATTCATCTTAGGATAATTTTGATATTACGAATACAAAAACGAAGTCCATTTGGAAAAATAAAATTTATAAAATTTCAAAAATTAGGTATTACTATTCATAATGGCTACTTTGATTAGTTGTGGTGTGTGTTAGAACTCGAAGTCGCGTACAACACACGCTACTGTATTATTCAAAGAGAAGAGTATCAAGGATGCTTGGGGTGTTACAATTACACCATTGTAACCGTCATGGAAAAAGACGCGAGATAGACTACTAACTCTCTGGAAACGGGCACCCTGTGGAAAAGTTATTCAACACCGCTTTATGTCTATATGTCATCTCGTGGGGCCTGCACCTCTGTCCTGAAAGTGGTCGTGTCGACTACGCCATGGCGATGCTCTCAGAAAAACATACCAAATGACTATTCATACTACCCAAATGGACGTCCGATGAAAAATGTGCATTATGCAGCACACAACTTAAAAGACGCCCCATGGGGTCCATGCCTCAGCTCCAGCTTCAACGCCTAAAACCACCCTGGTCAACTTCGTCTCACTTTCTGGGTCACAACGCTGCTGACTTCTCCCAAAACGGACTCCAGATGCAGAAGCTGCAACTCCCCATGTTAAATGCAAACGGGGCCCTGTGAGGTCCACACCTCAACCCTAAAACACGTTATGCAGATCGTACCATCACGTTCCATGCAGATAACCACATGACATGGGATATTCATTTTCCCTGAACGGACTTATGTAGCATAAGTCATAAAAATGCATCATACGTTCGAAAACCACCTCGTGGGCCTACACCTCGGGTAGGAATTTAAGGGGCAGATTGCGCCGTTGCAATCCCCTTGAAAAAACACATAGAAATGAATACTCAAATATCCTTAACGGATGTCAGTTGAAAAAGTGGTGTTTCAACGTAAAACGTGAAATATAGGCCATGTGTGGCCCGCACCTTGTCTCAAACCCGAACACATCAGAAAGTGTCTAAAAAAGTCAGCATGAGGACTGGGGTCACTCTGCCGCTGACTTTGTGTCAATCAGACATCCCAACCAGGAGTTAGGTTCGACGGAAGAATAACTAATTAATTTAAATAATTAATTAATTATTAACGTTAAGCAGTTCATGCCATCAGACAGAAAAACCATGCCGCAGGGGTCCCGAACAAACATTTTAAGGACATTCTCAACTCCAGGGCCACAACGCCTGTAACGGCGCGTCAAACAGAAGTCTGGCTCGTGAATCCTGTCTATTGCAACATTAATTGAAATTTAATGTTATTAATGTAAATCACTTCAGGGCACCCTTCATCGGGTGTAGAACCCAAAAAACTATGAAACCTTCTTCAAAATGTTCTTCTCTCTAACACGGACCTGCAGCCGCAGACGACGCATCAAACAGGCGCTCTGTTTAGAAGTTATGGCCCCCCGAATGCAAGGGGGCCCAACCGGGCCAGTTCACCCCAGCCGACCCAGTCCGAACTGCCAGCCCCCGGCCTAGCCGCGGGTCTGGCATGAACCACCGCGACCCTCTCCAGTTGCACCAGACCCCTTTGGTCTAGTTCTCTCAAGCAGACCGGCCTTTTGGCTGGTCTCTAACGCGTCGCCCATCAGGACCCACGCTTCGCGGGTCCATGCCCGCCACGCACCCCCAAGGTCAGCACCTCTTGGTTCCTTCTGGGCCTGATAGCCCGAGTCCGCAGATCCACCGCTTCCGCACGCCGGAACCTCTACCTCCCGTAGTTCACCACTGACTAGACGCTGCCCTGCCGCCTACTTTGGCCGCCTCGTCTTCCGCACGCGGCGGCCGCCCGAGTCGCCTCCTCCCGATCGAAGCCTCGTGCTCTGTCGCCTCTGCTGAAGCCCTGCGCTCTACCGCCGGCACGGCCGGTGATGCCCGGCCTGCCCTGCTCTTCTTGCCTCACCCCGTACACTCCTGCCGCACCCGACACCACCGCACCAGACCAGCCCCTCTGAGCTCTGCCTCGGCATACAGCTCAACCTCCGGTCACCGCCCCTCACCGGAGCCGAACCTTGGGCCAGTCCCCCCGACCAGTCCGGTGGTCAGACTAATTTTACGACACCTGTTTCGGGATACTCGGGTTCAGATATTCACAACATCGCCCCTCGTTCGTCGATCCGACATGGTTTGTGCGCGTCTGATAATTTGGACGACGAACACCCAAGAACGATAATTGAAACTGGGCTCAAGTGTTGGCCATTTTAGTTCAGCCAATGCCCCAGATTCTAAAAACTATAGAATTCAAAAATGAAATATTAGGAAAAAAGTTTAATAAATCAACGACGGTTCGAAATATAACCAGAATCCTACCTCGAATCGCTCATACGTCGTTGGCGACGCCCTCACTGCGATCCCACCTCCATCCGCTGAAGTTCCGTCGGTGGTCGCTCCTTGATCCGATGAATATCGGTGAAGAACGGCTAGAGAGAGAGAAATTTTATGTTAGATATAATGAGAGTGTGTGAATTAGGGGTTTTTTCCTTAACCCTAAACACATAAATCTATTTATAGGTATTCCACTTCGCAGAGAATCTGAATTCACCGCGCCCTCCCATTTTATATCACGCCTAGGAAAAATTCCCCATTTTGAACTCAACGGAAGTCTCAGATTTCCATTGCAAGGCTTTGTTTGAAAGATATTCTAATAGAATTATAGAGATGAAGATCACTAAGTCATTTTTAAAATGACTATTTTCCCCTGGGTGACATCTCTCACAGTAGGTTCGTGCCCGCCACTTTTACACCCCGCCTAGGGTAAACGACATGCTCCGGATGCAACTGTGCCCTCCGATTTCAAATATGAGCTATAATTTAGGAGGAAACACAACCCCTCCATTTTAATAGTACAAAAACACGTAATCATTTTTTTATAAAATTTATTCTCGGCACACCGAGCCTCGTAATCGCACGCCGCCTTCGTGCCTAGCATTGGAATTATATGTAGAAATATTCCAAAGTATTACAGGGAAATGACCAGGTCTCTACAACATCACCTTCTCCACTATAATTATCTTGAGTAGGAGGTAAATCCCTACATGGATTACATGAATTGATACGGTTTCCATTCCATCCACTTGGTGCCATTTCTAAACAATGTCAAATAGTATATTAGTTTATGAATCACAATACATAAGTCTGAACTTTTAAAACACTTAACATTAATTGAATAGTTTATGGATATAATCCTTAATCATAAAAAGGTTTTCATCGAGGTGGTATATACTCATAAATCCATCATAATATTTTGTAATGAAAATGAGAATTATCCTAAGAATATCTCTCGGGAGTGTCGTAAAAAAGAGTGCAGCAAGGCCCATTGTCATGCACCGGTTCCCGTTTGAGTCTAGCTCAATGTGGTGTTTTCGGGTTTTACCCCTAGGTACATCTGTCCCAGAGCTGCCTCCACCTGATCAAATGTATATAGAAATGTATTTCTTTGAAAACTCACAAAATCACTTCAATACCGAAATTCTCGGATGTTCTTCTATACTAATCCTCAATGTCTATATTAGGGTAATGTTTTATAATCAGAGTTTTTTTAAATCTAATTTCCATGGTTAGGACTAAACATTCTCTGATAACAACTATAATTCCCCAACCCCATTTAACCAGAGTTGGTTCTTTATTACATAACATTGGAATGACACACGATATCATGTCCCGAAAGACCGATCAATTTATTATTAATGGAAACAAGATACATACATAAGTTCAACATTACAACATGAAAAGAAATAGAACACCAATTTATTACATTAGATAAATCTATTCCTCCTAGATTATGATTTCATGTCACTCAAAAATAACTTATTCATAACCTGAGAGAATGAAATGTACAAAAGGGGTGAGCTAAAATGCTCAGTAAGGGTAAGAGATATAGTGAATGATAACATAAACATTAGGTATGGTGAATAATTAAAAATACATGACTTTACAAATAATAAACATAAACACTTTATAGCAGGAATATGAGTAGAGTAAATAATGCCATAATAAATCATAGTCATGGGTATTGTACTAGTAGAATAACCACATGAACCATAATTATTGTTATCATAATGAGGAAATTTATAACATTCTGAAACATCATTCCAAGGCCTCTTCCAAGACATCTAGAAATTATTTAGGCCTCGACCAAAACCATATATCAAATTGGGAAAGGCCTTGGCCAAGTCCATGTCTAATTTTCTCATGAGACCTATGGATGCACTGGGGAGCTATAGCTTACTCTACCCGTCACTTACTAAGTCCAATACATTACACATATGAAAATGTTGAAACATAACATAAAAATTCATATTAAAACTAGCATATGAAATGTCAATAATTTAATCATAAACCATGAATGGTATAAAAATTACACATCCATATTCAAACATATCACAAAACATTAAATACAATATTGAATTTTTTTATCATAGTAAATCAACTTCAAACAAGTTTATAATCCATCAAAAGTTGTTAAAATAGAAGAAATGATAACTATTTGAAACAAATACCTCTTTCTATATTGAAACCATTTAAGAGTCACATAATTATAAAATAAAACGTTTTTTTAAAACATTCTTATAAGATTGTAAGGAAGCTTCGATGATGTTATAACGGCAGAAAATAGCTTCACCCACCGTATAAGTTAAAAAACACTCCTACCTTAATATTGTCAAAAAGGTCACCAATGTTCTTGTTTGGAAAATGACGGAAAGATTCTTTTCAAAACATATAAGGTCAAATAATGGTATAATTGAATTTAACCCATATTCTAGAAAATAGTAAAAATGTTTTGAAATATATTTTTATGGAAACATGGTTGTGGATGATAAAGAGGTCCTAATAGATACTTACGTAAAGACAACCTCAGATAATAAAGAGATTTTGAAATGAACCCTTACCTTGTACTTTTCCTAATTTGATGGTACGTTAACCTTATGTATAATAGTTTAATATTTGGTTTTAAATTATAAAATAAATATATACATAAATTTTATATCATATATAATCCTCTAATATTTCTTTGTTTATAATATCTTAGTAGTATTATCGTTTCATGTGTTAACTGATTCGTTTTCCATTATATGCTTGGTTACATAATCCATGTTTGTTATGGATAGTATGTATTCGATTCATATACATAATGATATTATGTTCATAAAAATTATTTTAATCATCAGATGAAATTTATTCTTGAATTTTTATGATTGGAAAATGAATCTCATCGTGTTCGTAGAGACGGTAATCCGTACGTACGCACGAGTGAAAATATCATTATATTGATGGAGAAATCATATGAAATTGGATTCTATATCATATATAAATAATAATTAAAATTTTATATTTATTATTGACATTAGTTATACTCATTATTATACCCATTCATATAATGAAGTGTTCGAATAAAAAACTACACCGCGACGTGGAGACGGTAATCTGTACATATGCACGTATGGTGACTTTGTCGTTAATAGGATGGATAAAATAATGATTATAGTTGTAAAATATTTATAATAACATCACAGTATGTATAAGATACTCGATTTATTATTTTGGTATGAATAAAAAAACGAAATAGGAAGTGTAAGAAGAAAATAACTTGAAAGAGTTGATGAAATATTTATCTTTTCTTCAGGTTCTTCCTTTTGATTTGATCAAAAGGGCTACTTAGGATGGATTTATGACCAATGTAAGGCCTCTAGAATGAAAGGAGAAAAGTTTTTAGAGTATTTGGGCATAGTTTGGTCGATCCAAATGTTTTGGGAGGTGTGATTTTTAGATAAGGGGAAGTTCCCTTTTATAAGAGAGATGAGGGTCACTTTATGAAATGCTTGAAATTTTATTTTATAATAAAATCATTTTCGGATTTTAATTGCTCTTAAATGATTTATTTATAGTCTAATGTGGTTATGGGTCTAAACCCTCCAAACCAATAGTTTTTGGACAGGTTTAGGTTACCATAATAACATTATCTTTGATATTTAACTCATAGTTAAATAGTTTGGCATTTACCATGTCTCGTTGTATGTTTTTGTTATATGGCTATTAAATACACAATAAACTTCCAAGAGAACCCCTAGTGGTTCATTATTAATATATATAAACTTATATAAGACTTTTGATGGAGCATTATATTTTTATTAATATTATATCAATTAATAATATAGTATTTGTTTTAAAAGCTCTATAATGTCAATTTTGAAAATATTTAGTATTTTATTTTTTTTGAAAACTATTAATACGTTATCACTTTGATTAAAATTTATTGAACCTACCCTAAAATGTATTATTAACCTATAAAATTAGTTTAATTAATAGAAAGTCTAAATTTAAATTTATTTAGATATTTATAATATCAATTATTTTTATATTTTTAATTAATAAGGTAATTACTGCATCAACGTTGTGTCGTAAATAAATAAAATTATTTAATGATTAAAAAACATAAATAAAATACCATTATGTATGAAATCTTTTTATATTTATAATGAATAGTTATAGTCGAATTTATATTGTGTGTAACAATATATTAAAAATGACTTAATTATTAAACTTTGAATTTAACTCTTTTAACTCTTCTTTAAATTAAATAATAATAAATGTCCTAATCTAATCAAAGATGACAAAAGGGGGTAATATTTTATTAATTAAGTGGTTATTTATAGAATTATACTTATCTAATATAATAAAAAAACCTGTTAGGGCGATTATGATATCATTTTTCCCTTAATTACCCTATTTACATTTAACCGTGGTAAATAAAAATCAAAAGATACTATTCATCAACAATTATTTTCATCCTATTGAACCAAATTTTACATACTAATATTAACAGTGTCTGTTGAATTTTTAAATTTCAACACTTATACGTGGTAAAATTATGTTTTATAGGAATTTTTAAATTCTCCTAGGAGGTGTGTAAAAGACAGTAAAAAGTTTAATAAAAAATTTTATATCCAAACTTATTATAGAATGACTCAAATTAATAACATTGAACATATATAGGTATTACGTATCTTTTTTGACCTAAAAAAAATTAAAATAAAATAAATAAAAATTTAAATAAAAATTTAGTTTTACCCAATAACGCAGTGTTTTTCACGATTCATCAAAAAATGATTGTTTTTTGAAAAATACAAAAAATTCTCCATAAGTTAATTTTGATATTCTGAATTCAAAAATGAAGTCCATTTTGAAAAATAAAAATTATAAAATTTTAAAAAGTGTGTATTAATATTCAAAATGGCTAGTTTTATTGGTCGCGGTGTGTTAGAACTTCGAAGTTGCATACAATTCAAGCTATTGCATTATTCAAAGGGAAACATACTATGGAATCTTGGGTTGTTAAACAAAAAAAGAATCTCGGGGGAATTTTCATTAAATAAAACCGAGCCCTTGACCTCAAAGATGTTTCTCCTAAGGGGGGGGGGATTCGTTGTTTCCTACAAAATAAGCCACTGAAAATTCAAAAGGTATGAAATATTTTAATATGGGTATTATTTCATCCACAAATGAAATGGAATAGCATGTTTTTAGATACCCATAGATTGTTGCAATCCTTAAGAGACTCAAGATCACATGACTATTTGATGGTCAAAGAAATGCACCACACACTGTGAATAAACTGCGAAGGTTTCTGTGGATCCCCCTTTTCAACAAGTCCATATACCTTTGTGAATGTGATTTAGACTACTAGTAACTGTGTAGGGTCAATCTAGATGAGTTACCCATGGACATAAATGTTACTGATAACAAGCACCATGAAATCCATCTCGAAAATCCTATCAAAATGGGATGAAGTGTTCCCAAAATGTGTAATCCCCTAGCATTCATAATTTTTATAGGAATTATCATCGATTATAAGGGTAATTATTCTTGATAATATCCAATAAAATTCATAATTCCTTTCATCCATTGTATAATAAGTCAAAGGATATGAAAAGGGAGGAGGAATAAGGTACTCACGGTCATTAAAAGACATGTGGCACACCTCCGGCGATCCACAAGACGTCGTGAGTCCCTGGGGATATATCCATATTATCTCAAAATTTCCTTGAGGCTCGTCATCCTAACCACATGGAAATCCACGAGTATGTTCGGGTGACCATATTCTCTCGTTTTTCACTCAAAGGGGAAAAATACTAATTTCCGGAAAATTATCATACACCCCCATATGACCCATATTGATCACGTGGTGTATCAGTAAAAAGTAGTGTAATTTTACATAAAATTACTCATAAAATATAGCATGATTATAAATCATCAGTACATAAAATAAGGGGAATAAAATAGGTATGAGGAAAATGATACTAATGGTCATAAAAGTCTCATGACATGTTAAGGAAATCTGTTTCACAATCCTACACGACCCCCAGAAAAACCATCCTTGTCTTGTAGAAAGCCACAAACTAGTCATCGAGCATATAATGGGTTCCTTTCACCAGGAAATTGGATATCATGGTGTCCCTTTAACATGTACTTATGATAATAATGATGTCCTTCAACACATCTTAATGATCAAACAAACCCTCATTTATTAGCAATAATCCAATAATAGAGGCATTACTGAGGGGGACTCACGGTCACAGAAAATATGGTGAATCCCTTAGAGTGGTCCTTGGAAATTAATCCAGATGATGTGTGTCACCAGAGACCAATTCTGACCCTACCATGGATTTGTACTGCATATTTCAATGTAACTAGTGAACAATCTATGTGTAAGCACCTCTAAAATATCACCCAAACATGAAAATAAAGTTAGACTCTAGAATATTGAACTCTCGGACTCTAGACTCTCAGGCATAAGGGCTAGATAGAATGTCTACGGGCACAAATCTTATGTTTTAAAAGTCTTTTGTTAGGTAATATACTGGTTAAAGGTTGGAACAATCATGAACCATATATAAGGTACATTGCGTGATCATTCCTAGAGCATGTGAAGGACAAGTGGCAAGGTTCGTGAAAAATATACCACATAGTCCCTTGATCAGGGAAGACTCGTGAGAAACTTATATTGACTATACCAATGGAAATATAATTTAATTATCTATAAAGAATGTTAGAATTTCGTGAATTAAGAAAAATAATTTTTTTTATCTCTCATGTGCTTCGTGTGAATAATCCAATGACACGTGACGATTCAAGGAAATGTCCCCCAGATCATGTGACACTACTTCAATATGTTATTTGAGACATGTGAAATCATTTGGGAATGTAAAACCCATTCGTATGGTCTCAATTAGAACGCCAATTTTGTCTCGAAAAACCCTATTGACTTCTCTACAAAACCATGAGACATCATGCAGATAACTCTTTTGACTAATTTAATGGTGCCTACTCATGCCAGTTGTGTCTTTTAGTTGCACATGGGCATGACAACCGAGCACTCGTGATACCCTATGTATATGCCAGTAGATACACATGACTCCCTAAATGCATGTTATATAGGTCTCTCAATGACCTATAGGGATGTTATCCAAGATACAAAACATCCTCTAAGACATTTCGTACTATGTATTATGACACTCTTCATATGTGTCGAACTGGATCTTGTGAATTACAATAGGGAATGTCATCTAGATCATGTGACACCTCCTAGGAAATCCATCCATGTTAGGTGATGGATCCCAGAACAAACCATCTAGTTCTTTATATAACCTTCCAAAAAATAAAATGGGCCACACAACACCCTCCAGACAAGCAGGCCAGGTCATATGAGATGCCTCAATGTGTACTCCCTAATATTAATGGAACTATGATGACATTGATTCATACCATATTAAGGATAAATAGGACAACTCTCCCAAGGTTGTGATTAATATTTACCGTCTAGGGAAATACTACTATCAATGTCCCATATTCAATGTAACAACATTGATTACTTGTTAAACTTTGTTTCTAATAATGATCATGGATCACGTGAGATTATGGAGTTTCAATTATCATGAAATATACACTATAATCCTCTATAATGGAATGAGAATACATATACATTAAACCCAAATATCATATGAGCTATGATTACTCTGATTTCTATTATAATGAAGATACGTAAGACATCTCTCTATGACCCAAGTTCCAAGATAAATCATATCAGGGAAAAATTCCCATTGTGCCTTCGGGCTATATAATGGGTCTCCCTCTACCAAGTTAAAGAGGTATTTTCTTTGATTTAACAATAAATGAGGCTTTGGCCCCATCCTTTAAAAAAATGAAATATGAAAATTCTGATTCTTTTTTTAAAAGGATGGGGATGAAGCCACAATTTAGTATTAAAGCAATGAAAATTACACTTTTAACTAGGTAGATGGAGACCCATTACATAGCCTGAAGGCCCGGTGGGCATTTATCCCATTATATAGCCCGTAGGCTCGATTGTTTTGCACAATGACCATTATATTAGTAGTACTACTACAGTACAAACCTACAACAGCACCACCACTACTACAGGCCCTACTGTGCTACAATGTCCTACTGCCACTACAGTACCTGTCGTTGCTACAACATCTCCACTACAACAACACCACTACAGTACTGCTACATTACCTATGCCCAATGAATTTTGAAACCTAATTTTTTATGTAGGATTATGGAGTGGATACCACTAAACCAAACCCCAACTAAAAAATATGTAATTCTTTTTATACTCAATATATGTACACAATACCTTTGTGGATCGATCATGAATACGTGGGGTTCTAGTACACTGATACAAATCATTTCTCCATGATGTAAAACTGCAAGGGTCCAATTAAATATATGGGTTTTGATTCTTTTAATAATCAGGATATTTTTTACGCCTCATAATGTCCCAATCACCTCATTATAATATTATATACCTCATTGTGTGGTAGAAAATTCCAAATCACATGGTTATATAACTTCAAGAAATAATTATATATCTATTATAAGAAAATGATGGAAAACATTGGATACATTCTGATGAATCCACTAATAATACCCCAAACCATTGCACATGAATGAGAATTAACATATAGTATTTTTTAGGGAAACTAGTCCCATATTGGTATTTAGGAAGAGCTTCATAAACATATCTTAAATTTAAAAAGAGTTTCCCATAGTAGAAAAAATTCTCCCCAAAAGTACGTGATGAGACCGACCTCCCATCCTCTCAACCAATGCGAGTCCCCAAGATTCATAATTTATGAATCCTCATATAACCACCAAACATTAGAAAGAAGGTACATACATACCTATAGATAAGGTAATGGGTATGAGTTTCTGGGAATGTCATGACAAATGGAAAAACTAATTTAAGCAATTTAACGAGGCCCTATGGCTCTCCACTCATCCAAAACATCGAGTAAATCCCATTTAACGACTCAAAACCTGATGAAAAATAGTGATAATAATCAAAATATTAATATATTATTTAAATATATAAAATATAGAATTTAAACATAATAACTTATATATATATTGATGAATAGATAGATTGATTTTACCCAAAAGGAAATTATGGTTGTTTGAATTTTATTTTTCTCCATGTCCCATCACTCTGGGTTCATACATCTAATTTATTGAATAATGAAATAATTTATATTGATTTTTCTGATAAAAAAATATATCATATGAATTTTTTATTTTATGTTCTATTCATTATGATATTATTTCATTTATTTTATTATTTATTCTCATATCAACCACCTTGGGTTATCTGGAAAATTTCAAAAAAATACTATTTTGGTGGATACATATTGGTTAAAAGGGTTATTATGTACTTCTATAACTTATAGAATTATATATTTATATATTATATATCATTTTATGGGACTTATTTTGAAATTTATAAAATGTCGCAAATAGATTTAAAATTTGATATTCATATGAGAATTATTGTTTTAAGGGGTTTAAAATGATTATGATAATTTATTGTTAATATAATTATTAGAAAAACCAAAATTTCATTCCATAATATTAAAAATGATATATGCATTATATTTATCCTTTGAGGGAAATTTTTAAATAGTCCATGTAAGGCGATGATGAAAAATGAATTACATCATTCATTGAAGTGGTGAAACATATATAATATGTCAATGTATTCATTTTATAAATATAAAATGTTTTATTTAGATAATGGATATTAAATAAAAAATAATTATATTTTATTATAAAAATGATACTAATATCATTATATTCGGATTTATAGCATTTTTTAGGTAATATTCATTGATTTAAAGGATTATAAATAAAAATGGCGTAATTTAGAGTTCACACATTACTCCATTTGATGAATCCTTTACAACTTGGATTATGCATAAAAGGGGACTTATTTTTATGGGACCAAAAAATAAAGGACAATGATAATAAATTTTTCATGGAATTATTGATTAAGTTAGAATAGATAAAAATATGATGCATTTAGAAGCTATTTTGGGTGTGGGGTGGTATTTATAATGCGTGGATAGATGTGTTTTAAATGGAAATGAATTTTTTATTTTAATATTAAGGAAATATCATTTAAATAATATGTATTCATTTAATTTTTTTATAATTAAATTAATCAGGGTTCATTGTTGTTAAAATAATACCAAAATAGAAATCAAATTTTTAGGCACATAATAATATGAATATAACAAAAAATACTTTTTTTATTATATCATGATATTAATTTGCTTCTAGAATTTAAAAAAAAAATTTAGAAAATTATTTTTAAATATATTATTTTAGATAATAAATCCATTTTAGGTTAGGATATTTCATATTTCAACCATGATGATCTCATATAAATTACAGTATTCATAAGAACATTTTGTATTTTACTCAAAAATCACCAGATAAAAAAATTTAAATTAAAATTTAAAACATGTAATCCATATTATGAAAATAGATCTCTAAATACTATAATATTAATTTTATTAAACAGAGAAATTATTTATTTAAAAATTAATAATTTTATTACATTAAAAAATTTATGAACATTAGAGATGTAATGACCCCGACCACAGTAAGTCATAGTTGATTCCATACATTATTTCATTTATAATAAAAAATGGGAAGTCAAAACCTGAAGGACCAAATAGTTTAGTATATTCTGAAAAAATATACACAAACATGTGTTTTACATTACAAAAATAAATTAAATAAAACATATAAACTTATGTTGAAACATCCATTAATTATTTGATTATCACTATAATTCATTCATAAAATACATATCTACATCCTAGTGATAAATAAAACATAAGAATGTCGTATGAATAGATGTTAAATAAGGGAAACATTACATATTAAGCTACTATAAATAAATTTAAAAATTAACTCATGGTGGATAACTAAAAACTATTTCTATTAAAACATAATTTATATCATAATATGGTAGGAATAAAAGATGAATAAATAATGTTGTATAAATACACTTAGAAGAATGAAACTTAACCACGGATATTACAGTAGTCGAATAATCACATGGGATTTCAATTAATAATATCATTATAGTAGAATTACTAATGATGGAAATCATAAACATAAAACCAATTCTTCATCCGTGAAACCTACACAAATTGGTAAGGACCCAATAAAACCCTAGAGAATAGTTTCTCTTGAGACCCACCGTTGCCTCGACAAGATTTAGTGGGTTGAGACCATTATACAATAAGTTCAATTCATAACTCATATATAGAATAATATATTTTAAAATATATCTTTAAATAAAAGTTTCCCTTACATATTTTATGTATTTTAATCTTAATAATATATGAAAATACTCTATAAAATCATTGATAATTTTAAAGATAAATTCCCATTAAATTTAAAAGGAAGAGTTATTCTGGAAATTCATTAGTATTTTTTATTAAACAATATTTTAAAGAAGAATATCCCTATGACAAATTTATTTGGATAATGAAATTATTATTCAGTAAAAAATGATTTCTAAGAGATGTGAAAACCTGTAAATTACATTTATAAGAAACATTATTTATTAGCCTCTTTAGTGAAATTTAAGGGAAAATATTAATGAGTATTTATAATGGAAATAGAATTAATTATTTAAATAAGACAATTAGTGAAATAATATATTTTTCATGATAAATAACCTAACTTTATAAAAATATCTATGTCATAAATCATATTATGTAATGTACTGAATTTTTTTTGAAACTACAAATTTCCCTTCACTTGGACTTCCATATCGAGAGGAATGGAAAATAGAACCTTGTAAAATGTAAATTTATCAATAAATGAAATATCAACTGATATGTATTGGTGTTTTTTGAATATAAAAATTGATTTATTAAAACTATATAAAAATAATAAATAATTACATATGGGTAATGACAAATAAAGCATAACCTGAATGAATAATAGAGGTTTGGGAAGAATCCATTTAAACTTTGAATGTAGTAAAACCGAGAGCCCCATAGAATTAATGATCTAGAAATAAAATATTAAATACCATGAATATAAACATATTAATGATATGATACATTAAAGGGAAGTATACATATAAAACACACAATAAATAGTTGTGAATAAAACATATCTCACTAAAGAAAAAGAGATATCAGAAAACCCACAACTTATTTACAAAATCACTCTCTACTGGTATGTAAAATCGCATATAATGAAATTATATTCATTAATAAAATATAGCATAACCTATTTAACATTTATATGTTTTTTTATTATTTTATTATGTTCCATTATGGCCTTTTTGATGAGTTTTATGATTAAATTATATTGTTTGTTAGTGGTATTTTGTTTTGTTTTCATGATTGGTTCACTTGTATACATGTAAGAAAGATTATATTAAATGGGAATAGTTATAAAAACTAAAATTATATTATAATAATTAACATCAAGAAGATTTAATTGGAATATAATCTATTTGTTTAATTTGTTTGTGGATGAATCATTAAATAATATTTTAGTGAACATTATTTAGATTATTTTCATAGTTTTTTATATATGAAAAATTGTTTTGTATCATTAATTAATATTATGTATATATAGAGGTTATATAATATTAAATAATTTTAATACACGTATCATAATATTTTTACCAAAAAATGGTTTTGTGAACATTACTGATTGTTAAATTAAAAAATGAAAACATGACACCCATGAAGGTGGTAAATCAGAACCTAACGAATGATGTTTTCTTTTTTAGAATAAAAGGGAGAGGGTACAAAAAAGTTTTAGGGGATTTTCCATTGAAATCATAAAATTTAGTTATATATATTATAATTTATTTTTCATGTGTGATTGGATAAAGGAGTTATGAAAAGATAATAAATTAAATGAAATAAAAAATAAAATAAAGGGAAAAATGATTTTATCCCTTGAATTTCTTCCCCTTGAGAACCTTCTAAATGGTCTTGGGTTGGGTATTTTGGTTAGAGAAGTGGCTCTGGAAGTGGGTACGTTACATGGGTAGAGTATTGGTATTGAATTGGATAATATTGAATTATTTAGAGGTGTGAGTGGAAGAGGTGGTGTGGGGTGGTATATATAGTCGAGGAGAGAGCTGTTTTCTCATTAGTTTATTCACTACTTTATTATTTTATCCAAAAATATGAATTAATTGTGGATTATCAATAAATATATTATAATAATGACAAATATTTTGATATTATGGGATTACATAATCCATACATAAACCATGAGTCAATACATCTGGTATTTAGCTTATATAGTAAATACAATATTTCATTATTTAGCAAAAAACTGACTATTTTATGGAAATTTAAAAAAATAGAAATAAATTTTTTTAAATAGGTGGAATTAATAAATTATCTATATTTTATGAAAATAATATATATATATATATATATGTTAAATTAAAATTTAATAAAAATTTGTCATTTATTAAAAAAATACAAGTTTAAATATTTTAAATGATTTTCTGAAACATTGAAAAATTAATTAAGTTATCATAAAATAGTCTTATAATCATAAGAAAAAAATATTATAATTTCTGAACATATTTTATTCAAATAAATTTTCTTTTAATTTGTTTTATTAATTATAAATTTTTAAATAAAATTATGTCTTCCAAAAAAAATACAAAAACTTAACTTATTATTTTTATACCATTTTTTTAAATATTACATGATTTAACTATACAATTTTAGTTTATAATATAACTAATTTTTTGTTTAATCTCATATGTGAGATTAATATTCAACTCATAAAGAAAATATTAATATAACAAAATTGATAGTTTTATAAAAATCTGTATTTTTCCCAATTCACATGAAAATAAATATTTCCATAAAAATACATAAATTTCATTCTAATATAATTTAAAAATTAGACATTAAAAAATTAATTTTATTTTCTTCAATAAAATTATTAATTATGTTAATTTTTTTAAAATATTTTCTCTATTAAATTGCGGTCAACTCTCTTTAAGAAATGTGTCCTTTTATGGATAAAATTATATTTGTTCTAATTTATGCATATCAAACATATAAGTTGAATTTAAAAACATTTTATTATCTACGAAACATATACTATTCATTATTATCTTTAAATAATATTTATTAATTTAATTTATTAATATATAATACCATTGTTGTCATAAAGTTTTTTTTAAAAAACACATATCTAATGTTCAAATGATTTTTATTTTTCATTTATAATTAATTGATAACCTATGAATTAATTTATAAATATGTGTAAACTAAATTTTAACAATTTACAGAACATATTTAATTCCAAAAATTCCAATGGGTAGGTTTAACTATTATAATAATATTTAATCATTTATAAACATATAGTTCTTTTTAATGTACATTATTTAATTAGATTGATTTAAAATGTTTCATAACAAAAAACATTTGAGTTTTACAAGAGAAATTAATTTTGTTTTCAAAAAATTAGATTATAATATATATAGAAATATATATTAACTAATAAAACAATATCTAAAATATTATCTTTTTTCTCATGATTTTATATTTATCATATTAATATATTTTTCGAAAATAATATATTGATGTTTTCTTAAAAATAATTGTTCTTTTCATCTTTGTGAAAAATTTATTTAACACTATTAATTAATTTTGTTTTTAAGTGACAATATTATATTTTAATTTCATAATATACCAAAATATTATTTATATTCCCCTCATCATGAATTTATTATATTTGTCAAATTACTATTTATAATGGGAATATTAGTACTCCAATGGTCATATAACTATTTAACTAGTTATAATACTATTGAAATATCCATATTTGATTCCCTAATTTCTATAAAAAAACTATTCCATTTTAACCATTATTCACAATATTTTATCTGATGGACCCATATTCTCCATATTCAAAATAATAATTCTTTTTAATGGCTATTCTTGTTCTCTCAATATAATGTATCAATTGATATAATACAAGTTTGTCGGTTTTATTTTGTGGTTTTATTTTGTTAAATTATAATATATTCCTAAATATGATATAGATTAGTTCGTAAAGGAAAATTGTAAATATATAAATCATATATAGTTATGATCTAACCCCATTAAAAATTTCACCCTTAAAACATCATTGCACACTCAAAGAGGAAAATAAAAATGGTTATAATTTATTCATTACATCCTCATTAGGTTACCACGATTCCTATTTATAATTAATTATGGGGAATCTATACTTCACTTACTTATGTGTGAATCTATATTAGTGTTTTAGAACATGGAGGAAGGCAGAATTTGGTTTCAAAATTCATTAAATTACATAAATAATTCTCATAGAATACTCATAACTATATGGAATGATAATTTTAATTTTCTAGCAATATAATGATGATATTATATAATAAATATTTACATTGTTTTCATGAAATGATGATGAATTTTATAGAACATTATGATGAACCCCTGATATCATCTCATAAAATAGATAATGGTGTTTTATGTAGTCTCGCCACATCCATAATATATACTTTTTAAAATGATCATGTTAAAATCCATGTTAGAAAAAAAGTGCATTCTTTCTTTGACCTAATAATGCATTATATCCATGGTTGTTTTCAGTAGACATTTGAGAAAATAATTGACGATGTTATACAATTTAATCATAGTTATTATTGTTGGTTACATACACCTAGTGGAATTTTTTATTTCTCCATTCACATGGTTTTATGCCAATCACATTTTATATCTTCCAAAATATCAATATTCATATTATACCACTGGTAATGATTTTGAATATACAATATTACGTTATACACCATGGATAATAAACAATGTTAATAATTGAGAATACTGAAATATATATTTATTTTTCTAAGTCATGGATTGTTTGTATAGTCATATCCCAAATTAGGAAACTCATTATATAAATATTATTATCTATTATACTTTCCTCTATTATATTACATCTAACATCTTTTGTAACAAAAAATCATCCATTTCTATATTATTCATCATCTGTAGTAACATTGGTGGTGATCAATGGTGTATTATAAAATTTTGATAAATCACTTATGGTACCCATGTATTACCATTTCTTTTCCAAGATGAGTGGATCTATTTCAATTATACCACCAATTATATTTGAAGATCATTTCACAAAAGATCAATTAACACTATTTTTTAATTCACAAAATTATTTCAGATTAAAGAATCATTGTCATTGATTAGATCTAACCATATTATTTTTTTCATATGGAGTTATTTATTTGTGAATCTATACTTCATTTACTTATGATAACAATATATTTAACACTTCATTCCATTAATATAATACCACTAATTATTCCTTATAATGAATATTTCATTTAAATTTAGATTGTGTATAAGAATATTTGGATTATAAATCAAAAACATTCATGATGTATATGTTTAAAAATTATAATTTTTCTTGATTAATAAAGATTAGATCCTCTTTTAGGTTTCACTATGGATCAAAAATATTTCCCCACAAGTGTCTATTATGATTATTGGTTTATTTTATTAGACACATATTCAACTCCTTAATGAACTATTCAAAAACAATAACCCAATACATTTTAATAACATACAATAGAGATTGATTAGGGGGAAATACTAAAATGAGATGTTCCTAACACATTATCCATAATACCAAACTAATATAGAGAATTCACATTCATCCATTATTTATGATCGTTGGGGGAAATCCAAATTACCATTTATTCTTAATGAATCCACAAATATCCATTTATAGTGATGAAATAAACCAATAATGATACTTTCTTAGTAAAAAAATAGAATTTAACGTACATAATATATAAAATCCCTATAATGAAATTCATTTCCCATATAACCAAAATTTCCCAATGTTCATATTTTAATTTATAGTATATATGAATATAACCTCAAAGAACACCCTAAATATCTCAAGGTCATCTATACTAAGTTGATTCATTTGATCCATGAAAATTAATGTATCATCCATGAGTCTGAATAGAATCACTATAAAATTATATCATCCAGAATATATATGGTAGGATTTAATTTGAATATATACTATCATCTATATTGATTAATAATAACTTGGCTTATTTTTCACTATAGAGAGGGACTAAGCCCCATATAAATATTGATAAAATCAGGAATCACTAGAAGGGGATTATATTTATTTTTTATGATATTTTTATGTAGATGGTAATCAATATAAATATTAATTAACTCATACATCAATTTAAAAATGTGGATTCTTTCGACCCATGATGAAGAAAATTTTCATATGAATCCCTAATACAGATTAATTTTTATTTTTCAATTATTTAATCAATTTTTTTGGAGAAATTCTATAATTAATATGAATATATACTATGATTCATTTATAATACCATTCGGCAACTCCACATATGTATATGGAGGAATATCAAGAAAATAGACCTAGAACACATCACTATACTCTATAACAATATACATTTTTCTATGGATTATCCCATATATTCTCTAATGTATTTGATGATTACATGATTTATCATACACAAAAAATACCCATGAATATGATGGAGTTTACAATTGTGATTCATTGTCCCATATCACTTTTAATAAATAAATAATGGATTTGTGAAATCTAATGTGAAATATTTTTCATAGTATTTTATGTTAGACATATAAAATGATACATAATCTATGACTAGCATAGAATTGAATTATAATATAGTGTATATAAAATGATTTTATTGGTGATTAATACAAAATTCTTTATTGTGGATGAATTATATACATTTGAATCCCTGATTTCACTATTATAATGTTTATCCAATAACTAAACTCCAATTTCATGATGTTTTCTTTATATATTTAAACCAAACATACATGATATAAGTAGTAAATAAATCCATAATCAAATATGATATTTACTATTCTTAAAAAAAACAATTGTGCCTATCACATCATCATTTTCCTTACCTACCTCAGTAGTAGTTCATTCAAAAAAATATCTCTTTTATCCATACCTTGTAGTTTACTTTTTATTTATCATAAATACCATTTTTTTAGTACACTAACTATTATATTTTATCTTTTTATAGTAAAATAATATTACACCTTAATTTAAGGATAGATTATAGAGTTTCATTATTAAATAAAATCATTATGATTCATTATATTCCATTGATATTAACTATCCTGAAATCATTCCATTCCCACAATAATGACATCTCGGTGTTCCCTTGTGGTAGTTTCAGGGATTCTATTACCATATTTTTGACACATGAGTAGATAATTTAACTTCTCTCCATGAGATTTATCAACTTATCCTACAAAATAATACACCATTGTAAAAAAAATTCCATCCTAATAAGAAAATTTAGAATCACTAGTATCCATATCAATAATAAGGGGAGATTAACTATGAAATTCAAGATTTGAATTTTTTTTGAGAACCATGCCTTAATCCACAAATGATGTTGTTAACTTCGATTAATGTTTCAATGATAGATCTATAGTTATATCTTGATGATGTTGAGAAATATTCAATATAAAATTTGATTGATCCATCCTCACAGTGGCTGATTACACCAAACTCTCCCTCTATTTGATGAATATGATAGAGAGAGGTATTTTTAAAAAAAATTATTTTCCAAAATTCATCACACTCTTTTTAAAGGTTTCCTCCCATGTATTTCATGTTTGTTATCATCTTTCACCATAACAAGGATCTAATTTTAAACAAATAAATAGAAAACGTAGATTTATCAATCCCAAAAAATTAGAAGATGGAAAATATATTATCAAGTGAAATATTCTTTTGTTTCACAATAATAGGATCAGAATATTGCCGACATATTGCCTCGTGTTTTATGAACCATTATAATAACCATCATGATAATTAAGATTTTATTCAAAAATTAAATAAGGTATCTATATAATTTTAAAATTATTCATACTGTATTATATAATTTTACATATTTGATGTTAACTAATATAAATACAATTTATATGTTTATATGTGTTAAAATAAAATAATCACAAAAAACTGAGCATTTTATAACATAAATTATTAATCCACATATATAAATTATATCCCCAAATAGTTCATAAAATAACAGTGGTAAATATATAAAAAAACTATCTTATTTTGAAATCCTCTAGATCATCTTCAACCAGGATAATTAATAATATACAAATTAAACAAATAATAATGAAGAGCACAATGAATGAGGAAATAATTATTTCAATTCTATATTATGAAATTATAATAGTTCCTTGTGATGTGATAGCGGAATGAATGGAAGATTATATAAGTGTATATATATTAATGAAATTTGGTGTTATAAATATGGTCATTGGAAATATTTTCGCCAAAAATATTTTAATTATTTATATGTAAAATATACATACTAAATAACAATTTTATTATGATGTAAATTCGTAAAAATTTACATCGCAATGATATAATAATTTGATATTAAAAAATTATTTATATATATATGTGTGTGTGTGTGTATTATGTATAAATATTAAAATTATACTTATTAAAACAAACTATGTTGAATATATATAATTCAGGTATATATTTTAATATCAGTGTTATAGTAAACTAAAATTTTAGAATAAAAATAACTATTTCTAAAGTATTTTTCAAATCTTAATTTGTTTATAAAAATATTTAATTTTTTAAATAGATTTTTTGTTATATATTTAATATTTTTCATAATATATTTATCTGACACAAATTTTAATATATATATATATATATGCCAACTTATTATAGTATCCAAAATATAGGATTTATAAGAAATAATAATAAGAAAACCTAATAGTTAAAAACATAATTTTAAATGAAACATTTCCAATTTATTTTCTCTTGATATATAAATTTTAATCATTGATTAAAAATTAGATAATTATATATTTATTTTTTAATTTATAATGTAAAGGTTTTTATTTTTTAATTATATAAAATATTTCATATTTTGGAGAATAGTAAATGAATGTAATATTAATACTACTATAAAATTTATGAAAACACTAGAAGGGAAGGTCATGAATAATTTTGAAACATTTTTTAATTTTTTTTATATATTTAAATAAGTTATCATAAAATATTAATTTGATATTTAAAACCCAAGTTTATCATTTTGAAAATTTATGTTTTTTTATTGAAAAAAATTTTCTGTATATTTTTATAAACAAAATCACCACATGGAGGAATTGAGATTCCGACATATTAAAATTTTCAAACAATATTAATTAAATAATTACAAACATTTAAATTTTAATTTTGCAAAATTATTTAAGATTTTATCTTAATAAAACACATATTATTAAATATATACTTTTTATTAAAATGAGATTTTACACATTACATCCACTGATGAAAAAATTTAATTTTAATATACAATTACAATGTATTTTGAAATTTTTATTTCATTTTTAGAATCATTACATTCATATTAACTATTTCCTAAGACATTATTTTTATGAATGAATAACTAATTTCATTGGTAAATATTTTATACCATGAAAAAAACAAAAAATTTTAAATTTTAAAAATCTACGTGTAAATAAAATAAAAATATGATTAAAACATATGTGGAAAAGATTAGTTGGGCCTTTAAATACAATAATCTATAAAAAACAAAAAATTTATCCTTTTCTTATCACATTCCATATGAAAAACATATTTTATTTATGTTACAGAGTTTCATGATACTAAAATGTCATTTTCATCAATTATAAATGGAAATAAAATACCTAGACTTCCCTCACTTCTAAATCACATTATGAAATACCAAACCATATACCTAGTATATCCTATAACCTTTACACAATTACTATAATATTTATACTTTCTAATATACCATGATAATGTGCCTTATGATTGGTACTGAATTCCAACATCTAGAGCATGGTAAAATATATTTCATTCATACGTTCTTAATTATTTTAAAATTATACCACCCCAAAGAAATTCGATTAATTTGAGTATGATAAATAAGTATTATTTACATTATATTATATATTTTTAGTATTATAACATCAATTTTATACCTTCCTATAAAATTATAGGAAACATTAAAATTTCATCAAGAGTGTGTGGGGAATACCGCCTCCATGAACAATGTGTTCCATTTCCCCTAACGTCTCTTCATGGATGACTAATAATGATTATTTTATAAGATAGAATGATATCTATAAAATAATTATGATTTTAAAATGATATTATATATATTTTTTCATCCTTCCATATATCAAAATGAGAGTGATCTTCGTGTGTACATTCTTACTACCATATCCACATTATAATGTATATATTTTATTTTCTATATCAATTAACTTAAATGAAGAAATATATATAATGTCTAATATTTTTATTTACAAGAATATTTTTCTTTTAATTGTATCATTAGACATTCCATAAGTAATACTATTAATAAATAGTTTTATTAAATTTAACATATAAGAAGGACACATTAATTCCCCTTTTATAGTATGATTCTACTAATGTAACCACAACTAACCTATATAGATTATAGGATAATTGAATATAAATGAATAAAATAATATAGTATTTGAGATATTTTAATAATATTTGACAATACATTTTCCGTGGAAAATATATAATGAATATTTCAGAGAAGTTGTTCGAATGTCTCTGGGTCACCAACATAACAAGAAAATATGTAATAATAATGGGATACAAGATGATATATATAAAATATAAATATATCTAACTATGTAAAAAATTTATATAATTTTTTGATATAAATTTAATCTGATGATTCTTGGTGTTATATTCACATGATTGATGGTTTTGAACAAAATGTAAGGGTTTTCATCTCAATCGCCCTTTCTCGAGGCATACTTTTATATTATGCACCAATATTTATTTATATTGTAAAAAAATGACGCATTCATTTTTAATATAATAAATTAATTTTTAATAATTAAATTTCTCTTCAATTCATTCTTATCATTTAGATATAATTTTTATACTTCACATTCAAATTTCATTTCCTTGATAATAAATAATAAAGTACTACCATTTCCACTCAAGGATATCCAAGTATAGAACATACCTCATGGAACATATTGTTCCTCATCAACCTACTAAAAAGTTAAACATCTTTCCAAAAATTTCAAAAATGGACATTTCATCCCCGTCCAACAATGTTTTCTCCACATGCCATGATATATAATTGTCACACCAAGATGTACAACTAAATTTGATCGGTAAAAGTCATGGAGAACACCCTCATTCATTTCAGGGGGAAAAAAATCTCCCATATAACAACATTTGTTTATGATCATCCTCTGAAAATCTGCTAGAAGTTCCACAATGGAAACATGTGTATGCATAACCTATGCCCTTGAGTCTCCCCAATAAGAATACTCCACCAAAATAATCAAATATGACTCCACTATCATCTAATAAATAAATCCCCATCCACTACTCTCTCCAACATCTCATTCCCCTCTATTGATTTCCATCCATCCAAAGACTCTCAATCAACATCCCCTTAGGACATTTGATTCAACGCATTAGAAACTACATACCAGTATTCGGGGTATAATAGATCTCAAAATTGTAATCATATGTAATATTTATCTAGCTATGATATTATAATTTCAAATCATGTTCGTAGAAACAATATCATAGTATGTGAAAACCAATAAACACCCACTGATAAGGTAATTCAACCACAAATTGAACAAGAATACAACTGATGAAAACACCAGATCATGGGTAGAATTGTTATTTTCATTAAGATGAAATATCGTTGGAACATAATATATTACTGACATCTACAATAGTAATAGAAATCCTATTCTCAGATGAGACATGTCATATAAAACTTCAAAAATCAATCCCACCTCGGGCTACTGATACACTATTGAACTAACCAACTTCTCATTCAGTTAACCGAAGACTTCCTTGAATAGGGATGTCCATACAAATATGTATTCTTTATTCATTAATGTAGTTATATGGTATAAAACTCATGATAAATTGTTAAAAATCCTCTGATAATAGCTATAAAGACCATAGAAACTATGATCCTCTACCACATTAATTAGAGATTTCCACATAACAAATTCATAGACCATGAAAATGTATATTGTGAAACAATTATCTGAAACTATATTTATAAGAACACACTACCGTCCCATTATAAATTCATACAAGGAAAGCTTCAAAAATTGAAATGGTGTCAATGGTCCTGCAAAAAACTATAAGATGCTTGGAAAACTACTCCTCTGACATTAAGTAGACCAAGATATATTTGATGAATAAAATGATGAAACTGTCTAGGATCTCATGGAACATAGATATCATATGTCCCATTAACATTTTTGGGGCATTTATAAAACTAAATGGATTGAAAATAATCTTAAAGTCCCCATACCTACATCTTAAATAAGTTTTCAATATATCCACATCCTTGAACCTCATATGTAGATATCCAAACAAAATATTGATTTTTGAAAACCAACTACCTTTTTTCATCCTTTCAAACATATCTTTGATCATTTGAAGTGGGTAATGATTCTGGATGGTTATTAGTGTCATCCTCATGTATTTTGTACATATCCACGTACTATCTGCTGACCTCTTGGTGAACAACACTTGACAACCCCAAAGTGATTAACTAGTTATAATGAAAACCTTATACATCAGGTCATCCACCTGTTGCCTCAACTAATTAATCAATGTGGGATCCATCTGATAGAGAGACATAGAAGTAGAAAATGTACCATAATGCAACTCTATTCCAAAATTGAAATCACGTTGAGGAGGTATTTCCATAAACTCTTCCGCGAAAAAATACATGAAATATTCCAAGACCTTTTGAAAAAACCCACCCTATGATTATACACACTTCTCTGCCAACTATGGAAAATGAGGTTCACCATTACTACCTTCCCTCTAAAATCCATGCTCACCAACGAATGCCACTGGCTAGCCCTTCACATTCAAAAACAAGAAAAACATCTTTAATTATCCATTGAACACATGAATTGAATACATACAGTACAAATATATTATAATTTTGGATGGTTGTATCTATGTCACGTTGAATTACTATACTAACTGGTGCTTCCCCATCACCAATATACATTCCCAACACATCTCAAAAATTTAATCATGGCCCCCAAATGGTGTAAAAATTATATCATAAGAACTAAATGAACATCCACATACAGTCCCAACATACATACCAAATTAGAGGAAAAAGATGAGTGGAAGTATCATCAAGAAAATAATAAACACCCAATGGTACTAATCAATTAGATCATATGTCGACCAACTCTCATCTCTACTAGTGTTACTGCATCAAATCGGTGAAACAGACCACAACTGGCTCCTCTAAATTATTGATTCCAAACAACATGGACATAGAGTATCCTACGTCCTTATTGAAGAGACCATCATGATGTTTCCTTATTCAATATTTCCATGCTATTGGATGTTGATCAACAACATGTAGTCCCTACCACAAGAACTATCTCCGAGGAAACTACTATTGAAAAAGGGCTTGAATGACCATATGCGATAGGCCCCCTTAAGCAATCAAAAAACTAAACTTAAAGGATCCCGTATATCCTGTAGATTTGAAAAAATCTAGAAAAATATTGAAAGGTTTTTAGAAAATAGATTTCATTGATACTTTTGGAATGAAACATCTGTGGTTGATTCCCCACTAAACGGAACCCTAACTGTATGAACACGAGTAGCCTACTGCCTAAAAACCTACAACTATAAACACCATTATAGACACTTATATAAGGATATACTCCTAGGGAAATAATTTTCTCAATAACCGTAGACTTTTAATTATCTGTATGATATTTCATAATCATAAATTATATTACACACATTAATAATCACTGAGTTCAAATCCTCCTCCAAATGCTGCGCTACGGACTCCACATCTAGAATACCATATATAGAAATGTTAAATAGGTCATTGAACATGATCCCACAATTCGTCACACACATACTCTTCTTCTGAAGGGATATAAAATCATACCTCTTGGATTCCCTCATTAGAAAAAAATAATATCCTCCCAAAATTCACTTTGAATATTGGTCCACAATATATCTACATCCTTCTAGTAAATAAGAAACAACATCCAAAACTGATATGAATTTAACCGAATCAAACTAAAAATAAATATACAAAAATAAACTCATTCTCTAATAAGACCAAAATTTATCTTGTAATTTTTTATCATGCTCTTAGACACCAAATTCTATTTACATACCCCATATGTGACCAAATTTTATTTTGAAAGGCACGCACAACCTGCTTCAATGCCTAAAACTCTATTATCTAGTCAACCCTTCAATGATAAACTTGATCATCCTATTAAACCCCATCATATTGTGTAACTTTAGGAAAATGAATATGATCCATTTTTGAAAGTAAATACAACAACCTAATACTGGAATCATGGAATTCTGTAAAATATTATTTATTTATTTTTTCATTTTTTCTCTGAAACACCCATTGAAACAAGGATAAATGTCATCATGTCACACGTATCTCTCTTACATCTCTACCCTATAAATAGGTGCACCTAATATTCCATTAAATAATATTATAGTCCATTCACTAGATCATGGTGGGACCTCAAATCTTGTTTCCCAGCCAACTATGAATTGAATGATAGTCAACAAGAACTATAACCATACGAGTCCATGTAATATTCTCTATGAATAACTCCAACTCCATCATTTCACACAATAATAAACATTGATAACACTTATATATGGCTATATCCTACCAAATATTCCTTATGGAAGGGAGAGAAATAATGGCCCCCTAATTCACACCACCAGTAGGCTTCATGTTTTCTATAAGAAATGAGGGTATAAAAATCTCACAAAATTGCAGGCATTATCCTCTTTAAATGAAAATTATCATAAGATAGGATAAGAAAACACCAAAAAAATCCAACAGTCTATATAAAGTTAAACCACAAACCATCCCACAATGCATAAATAATATTAATGGTTACCTAAAAAATTATTCACAATAAATACTACAAATAAAAGTCTACTATAGTGAAAAAACATATACTCCAAACCAACATGTAATGTATGGGTCGGTATGCAATCTCTTCTTAGAAACATGAAAACCGTTTAAATATGTAGTGTGAAAATTACTATTATACTTATTTGAGACATAACCAAGGGCACATGTTTACATGGGAAAAGATTATGCTAAAGAAATAGCAAACAAATATTAAAACAAATATCACTAAAAAATGTCAACTATACATCCAATCCTCACCATGGGCCACTCACCAATTCGTAAAACCAATATAGAAATATAATATTGACATAATTATAATGAAATGTGCCCCATATTCTCTTCCACAATAATTTTCTTCTCTACTTCCCCATCATTGAAGATCGTATCCTCCCATCTGTTCCACACAAATCACATCACATTACACCCACACACACCTGGGACACCAATCACATTAAATAAAATAAAATCACATCACATCACATCATGAATGAATCTTACACAACACATCGCAACTCATCCCAATGAAAATTGGGACCACATGACATATCCCATACCAAAGGCAACTGATACCAAACATCACATATCATCCTAAATACACCTGGGTCCACCCATCACCTCTCGCTCAAAGACACCGTGGATAACACATTATTTATGAAGGAAGAGAATTGGAGAGTGGGTATCCATGCGTCACCATTAGTACCATTCTTGATGTTAGGTGAAATAGTCATAGTCCAGAATATCTGAGAGTTGGAGAAATTATATTACTCTTGTGTGTTGAAAATAAAATAGAAAAAACCTATTTTATATATAAATATTCAACAATTCACAAAAAAAGGATTTATATCAACACCACTATAACAAAATAAATCCCTACAATATACCATACGTCATCTGTCACTGTAGACGTCACCACTATATGAAACACACCACACAACATTTTCCACTTTCATCTAAAAAGAAACACCACTTGTATTCATTATCCTCTTCACTTAAACTTACATGTATCGTTAAATTTAATTTAATACATTAATCACATGTCAATTTACAACCCAATATATTAAATTTCCCACTCATTTATTTACTAATTTTATTCGGAATCAATGTTGAATCAGCTGATACATTGGAACATAAGGAAACCACACCACAAAAAAATTCCACTACACCACACATCCACCATCATTGTCGTATCACATTACTTGAGGTATCTCACAACAAAATAAGAAAAAATCTCATCCATCGCACTAACACAATGGACATGTACCACAACACCTATGCCAAAACCATTTACCCACAAACTTGGTTCAAAAAAAAACTAAACTATTGATATCACATCATTGATAAACGACCATCATTTAGCATCACTACACAACACATAGGCCAATCAGTCACCTCTATCACCACACAACAATGGAATCCACATAGGTAATAAAAAAACCACGAGAACACATCACATCAAACTCTCCAGATTCTTTTTATGTATAGGATTTATAAAATTAAATCATTATATTAGTCTGTGTATTATAAGACAATCTAGAAATATAGGTGAAACCAATAATTATCCATATATATGTTCATTAACCACTTAATTTTGTTTTTATTTTGTTATAATAAAGAATGTGACATCACATATATCCACTAAAGTTTCACGATAAGATTCCAAAAGCCTTTATTTATGAATTTCATATAGGATAGAATAATACCAAAAAAGATAAGGAGAGAAAAATATAAACATGTGTTATCTCCCAAAACCAATCCAATATAAAACACTAATTAATTATATAATTATGGAGACCATTTCCATCCACGAAAAAGAGAGAAAAATCATGTAATTCTCACACATAGAATGTAAAATGTGTGGTAATGAGGTATCGTTACCCCAAAAAAGACTTCTAATATCCGTTTTCAATGTACTGAGAATAAGAAACCACCCAAGATTCACAATCGTATATCAAACTAGAAGGTCAACCTAAACCATAACTAGTGATCATAAAATACAATCCAAAAAAAATCCAAACCAACTCGAAACATCGTAGTGAACTCTAAATAAGAATAGAAAAGAAAGCACATGGTAATGAGGAGATAAATCACCATGAATAGATGAAAATAATCCAAGGATCAAAGATGGGAATAAATGAATCAATCATTATTGATGGAATCCCAAGAATCCTCAAGAAAGAACCATCCAGATTCCAGAATGAGAGGAGTGTTGGGTTTGAGGAAGAACCTGAGGCAGACCACCAATTAAGGAATAAATGTAGATGGGAGTCACATGATATGAAAACACCTTTTACATTGTGTAATCCTTGGGGTTTGGTTTTAATGAAATATAGGTCAACCTTTAATTATTTAACACATATGATCTGTAGATTGTGAAGCAGCTCAACATAATCCATGAAACACTGTTACACAGTGTCAAAAATTTACATGGAATGAATTAACTATTCTTATATATTTTATATAGCTAACACCCCTATTCCCACTCTAAGACTAATAAAAGAGAATCCAAAACCCAAAACTGGCATTGTAATATATCAAGAAGGCATGGACTGTTAGGTGTTCAATTTCCAAAGTTATGCCTCTTTCAGTATTCTATAATTGACCAATACAATGTATACATAATTTTGTGGCCCAATTCATCATGATAAAGCCTATTCTATTTAAAGTGGGTCACCTCCTCTACCAACATAAACATCACAAATTATACTATAATTCCTCCTCATGGTCGGAAATCATATAATACCTAAGTGTCATAGAATGAGTAATATTATATTATGAATGTTAATCAAGTCCATATATAATTATTTATAAATAAATTATAATGATTTTGAACTTCATGGTATTATTCCCTCCACCATTTAATGATTTATAAATATGTGGTAATTTGTTTTTCTAAAAATAAACTCAAAGACACCCATTATGTAATGAAAATCACATGGCATGGTGTCTTGGACCCTTCATAGACCACACTATTGTTTGAATCTGACTCATCATGGCATTATAAGGTGCATGTAGTAAAATATAAATTAAATGATACCCAAAACATATATGAACATATAAAACACTTTCCAATACACCATTTGATCCTTATATTTGATTATAAATAAAGAGTTATAATAACACTAAAAATCTAAAACTAAATCTTAATTCCAGAACTGTTAAATGATTGAGGATAAAAATTAAAACTTCCCTTGATTTTGACTTCTAGATATATTGTTATCTGTTCCCATATAGTTATCTACAAAGCAGTATAATGTATTTGGATTCTTAGTTTATAATAGTTTGTAGATTAAATTAACATATTTGATTGTCTATTTTATTTTATTTTTCTTTTTATACTAATTCTTATTATATGTATCTAAATGTACAATATATGTACGAGTAAATTTTGAAATTTATACTTTATGATAAACTAAATATGTTTTATGTTTAATTAGTTATAAATAAAATTTAACATAGTAAATTCGAAATAGATATTCTTTTTTATAAATTAAACCTGTGAATCTAAAAAAACAATGGAATATATATAAAATTAATACTATATCCTACGAAAGGATTTTGGTAGGAGATAATAAAATGATGGATTGAAATTAAAGTTTCATTATAATATAATTATTGTGATGGGATAATTATAAATTAATGGATTCAATTATTGGATGATTATTTTGTGATTTAGAGGTGTGAATCAGAACTCATTCAAAAACAAAAAAAATAACATATGTAAAATAAAACCATTACTCTAGAATTAGATTTACTTACGTCCAATGAAAATTTGACCGCAAGTAAAAAGGAATGTAATTTTGTTTTAATAATTCCTTATAAAATATAATTGTTTTCTTAACTAAATTTAAACCCCTTATTTTTTTATTGAAAAGAAACAAATTAAATATTTTCCACTACAAAAACTACATACTCCAAATCATATATATAAAATATAAAAATATAAGTTTATATAAAAAAATTCATCCATAAAATATAAAACATATTATATAAATATAAATTTACATTAAAATATATGTTATTATACTAATAGATAAATTATATTTAATTATTAACATAGGATCAAATATAGACCATACAATCTTCTTTTACCTAAAATTATCCATAATTTAATGAACATTATGTCATCATGGAATACTTCTTCTGATGGTTCCTTATAGTTTGACATGGTTTGGGAACCACCATTAATCTATTTTGTTTTCTCATGATATATATAGATTATTGTTCCATTAAAATGAATTATTAATTAATTAATATGATGGTCAGTTGTAGGTTTCATATTAAATGGTTAACATGCATAAACATGGAATTTTATTAACATTCTAAAATAATATCTTGAGGTATTTGGGCATATCAAGGTTTTAAGACGATATAAGAGACTATATAGTATTTTATTTTATGATTATTTATCCTTATAATGTTCCAGATCCTAGGAAATCTTATTCCACCAATGAAATATGTAAACGTGGTCGTATTTTATCTCATAAAAATCCTCCAAATCCTTGATTAATCTTAGTGGGTAGAATGGTTATCTTAATATATTTAAATGATTAATTAAATATATATAAATGGAACCTTATATTTTATATAATCAATTTTGAAATAAAAATAATAAAAAATATTGTTTTAATTAAATTGATGTATAATTATTCCCCAAACTATCAGCGTATGAAAAATTATTTCATCCTTAAAATGTTAAAAAAATAATGGTATATAATTCCCCTATTATATAATGTAACTGGAAATGCTTATATGAAAAATAATTTAAAATAATTCATGTATTTAATAAATATTTTTCATTTCTGTATATAATATATATAATATAAAATGCTAAATCATGGTATATATATATATGATATATATAATTTATAACTAATGGGCTACTCGATAATGAGTAATCCATTCAAATAAAATAACAAGAGAAAATATAAAATTTTGTAGAGTTCTTATTTCAATATCATTAAGTAGAAATATTTATAGAAATATAGATGTTCAAATTTTAATAAATTATACGAAGAATAAAATGAACCCAGTTGAAATTCTAATGTTGTAAAATTTACCCCAAAAAACTATTTATCTATGAAATAATTAAAATAGTAGAAAATTAATAAAGTGGGTAAGTGTATATATTCGATTAGAATCAATACAATTAAAGTTCATCTATTTAATAAGACTACTGATTGATCGTTAACAACATAGTCGTGGAGGGTAAGGAATGTTGGCCCATTTTCCATATATTCAATGGTGAAACAAACTTACATTAAATTAGTAGTAATACAATTTCCATTTATTGGATATGCGAATGAGTAATTTAGTAAAATTAAAATGAGTAAATAATTTTATCTTGATGTGGGAAAAAATATAATTTATTATTTAAATAAGGGTGATATTTACAAAAAAAAATTAATGAAAAACTAAATTTTATTTGAAACAAGGATCATATTTTGTGTAAAACATATAAAAACCGAAAATGTATTCTCTATTGAATAGAAATTATCACAATCAAATGAAATTCATATTATCATAATCTTCTTAGTGATGTAAAAAATGGGATTTAATATTTATCATGTGTTTGAAAAGTTTAATTCATGAATACTATAAAAAAAATAAGAGATTTATATTTAATAGTTATTGAAATTATTAATGAGAAAATTTCCAAAAAATGTATCCAATACAAATAAATCCATACATGATATAAAAAAATGAACAATAGTACTAATGTTTTTTAGTAAACTCATATTTAAAAACACAAGGTAATCCAAAGGGGATATTTTGATCTCAATTTCTATGAGGAGACAATTATGGATGAAATATTTGTGGTTATAATTTATATTGAGGATACCATTTTTTGTATATTATATAAAACATTTATATGACATGTAACTATTTCCATGCGCTCAAAATCATAAATTTCAAATATTAGTGATCTAAATACTTTATTATGTTATATGTACTGTATTAGTAAAATAAAATATTCATGATACAATATGGATAGTCAATTAATGATGAAATCTATCTTGATATTTTCTACCACATAGGAAATATTTTTTTTGTGTTTATAATAGAAAAATATATCAATATTAATATAATAAAAACATTTAATTTAAATATAATTGCCTCTATAAAGTAGGATAATTAATCAAAATAATTAAACAAATCTTAAATTTATGATAATATTGTGTAATAAATAATAGAATTAAAACTGAGAGTCCACAAACTCTAGTAAGTGACTTTATTTTTCATATTTTAAATCAATGGATCGCTTTAATTTTAATGGAATTTAGGATGGATAAATATCCTGGTCTATGGGATAGAATTTTAATGCCATGGCCATCTTTAATAAATCCATTAATAAGAAAAAAAAACTCGATATGTGAGATCCTTATGAATCAACACTTTTAGTCAAAAGTCCACATCATGAGACGATCTAACACAATAATAATAGTATATTTATTTATATTAAAAGATTATATTTGATTAGTTAGTAGTTAAACAAATAATTATAATAAATAAAATGCGACTGATTTTAAAATTCATACCTCATAATTGTGAACTCTATGAAAAATGCACCAAGAAAAATTTAAATCGAACCTATCATAAGAACTAAGACAGAAAATTTATAGTGTTACATACTATGATTACCTTTAACTTTTTATAAATATATTTATAATTCCATTTTGATAAATATTATGTAATAATTTTCAAGAATATGAACTCATCATTTTCCATTTTTTCAGTTATAATAGAAATGGAACAAATATCTATTTATCCGTAAACATAGTTATCTAAATGATCTTAAATTGTAATAAAATATGTTCATCACACATGTTAACTGTAACATATATTGATTATGTGATTATATTATTCATATGATCATTTATAATTAATGTGGAAATGAGTTGTATAACTATATGGATGGAGTAATCCACATGTATGGATGAGTGATACATTCATCTCCCATTGGATTAAGAAGATATGGTAAATGGATGTTAAGTCATTATAAAGTTTCCTCATAATACTGATGATACGAGATTCATCATTTCATTATGGATACAACAGGTTTATAAGATGTAGGATATGAAATATAATTGAAAGAGATATGTTAAGATCTATATCTCTCCATTGAGACACCGCCATTGAATAACACATTAATCTATGAAAGATGTATCATAAATAAATACTAGAAGTTAAAGGATTAATTTAATGATTATTTGAAGGCTTTTGAGTAGGTTTAGGTAGATCTCGAACAATGAAATGTTGTTAATAATGAAGGATATGAAGATCCTATTATTATGTGAAGGAAGGGAACCACATCAAATATCTAAATATATTTCCCTGATTGAAGGATAATTTATTTTAAATGTTTCTAGAAATGGAAAAATATTTTAATTTCGAAAAATATTATATATCATCATATTCATCCAATATGAATTTTATATGTGTGGGTGGAAATCCTACACTTATATAATATTTCACCCTCCCCATTAGAACTATTTTTAAAATAACCATGGATAAATAATTATTTTTTAAATAATTAATTTTGAATAATTTATTTTAATCTTATTAAATTATATTAATTATTCTGACTACAAATTTAAGATTTATTTTAAAAAATTATAATTACATCGTTCATAATTTAGTTTTAATTATGTGTGAAAACCCAAGGAAAACCAATTTTCAAAAAATTATATTTTGTGTATAAAATGTAATTTAATTCATGTTCTTTCTTGTAAAAACCATTAAATGATTTGAAAATATAATCTATACATTTTATTAAAAACACTATTCATTTCGGATATAATTTATATGTAATGTTAAAATCACATTTTCGGTATAAATATAATTTTTTTTCAAACTATTGTTTAAAAGAAAAAATTCACATATAAAAAATAATGTTTATAACACTATATGCGTTTTTGAAATAGTATTTAGAAATATATATAATCATTTAAATATATTTCATTACAATAAACACTTATTTTATATTATGTTATACAAAGTACTGAGTATAAATGAAAAATATCACACTATTATAATAATATTCTCTTATATGATAATCATCACATAGTAGTTGGAATATAGGGTACGAATATGTATAAAAATAATGAAAATATATAGTTTAAACATTTATATAATATTAATACTTTTTTGTCCAATTAATTAGAAATTAAATTTCTAACTATTTGAATATAAAAAAATGAAATCATAAAATATATTTGTATTCACGCAAATTTTTTTACGTTAATAAATTAAATATATAATATTTTATGAATGATTTTATTCAAATTTATAAACTATATATTTAATAAAATTATTACAATTAATCTTATTTATTTTCCTAACAAGATATAAGAATAAATATAATTTTATTCTTAAAAATTGTTTTCTTTTAAAAATAGTTATTTCTCCATTTACAAACAATTTTAAAATTTAATTTCATTCACATTTTGAATAATCATTTGAAAAAATGTGATTAATTTTTCTTATAATAATTTTAAAATTATCTTATAGGAAAATTTTGAGATTTTTCTGAGAGGAAAGAATTATCGATGATTAAAAAAAATAAAATTTATTATTAAGAACATTTAAATCCATTAAATTATTAACTAACATTCAAATTAATTTAATATGGTTTAAAAAGAAAAATTTTCAGGATAATTTATTTTAATCCAGTTTATTTCAATCAGATAAATTTCTTATGGAATTTTTATATAACAACTTTATAAACTATTGATTTTTATCTCTTTGTAATAGTTATTTCTTATCCGATATGCTTTATTAATTTTATATTATATTTTTCAACATGTATGAATGGAATTTGGATAAATGAAATAATTTTTGTAAATCATAATAATTTATCTTATATAAAATTTTAACATAATTTTTGACTAAAATATTTAGTTAATATAGTATACATTAATAACTATTGCTATAGGGGAAAACGAGTTTACTAAAAGTGAAACTATAAATACAAAGGTTAAAACATATTGATAACTGGTCAAACACCGATTAGGTCAACATATTTCAAATCTATTTGTTCAAGGTTTGTAAATGGACCATTTTAGTGCCTTGTATAATGTGAAAAATAATTTGTACACCTTTTTTATTTAATAAAATACAGATGTTACACATTCTCCACTTATGAAAGGCCAACTCATCTTCTCTTCAGAGTTCAAAAACCCACAGATCGGCCTATACTTAGCCAAATAAGATCATTAATTTCCAACTATCATCTTATATGACTAATTTTGGTAAAAAAATGAATCCTAATAATCTTTTTTGTGTAACACAAAATATATTGTCTGAATAAATGTGAACTTCCCTAACTGATTTTTTTTCTTATTTACTCATTAAAATCCTTTAACGTTTATTAAACCTTGATAATATAATATCCACAATATCTTACACACAATTATATTTTCTTATTTTATTTGGATGACCTAAATCAATATCATATTCAATAAAATGGAACATGAAATCATCATTCATGTGTACGGTTGACTACAACCTCATGAATCGATGATATTTGTTTCTAATCAAACCCCCTCACAAATAGATATAACGATGGATTTATTGTATATATATGATATTTCAAAATTATAATTCTTTAAGATTAATGATATCATATATTTATTTTTAATTTTCTTTCCCTAGGAATATAGAAATGATATTCATGTATAAGACCCCGTGAAGTAATGTGACTCGTTATTCACAAATGTATTACATAGAAGTTAACATGGATAGGTTTAAACAAATACATATGATATATATGAATTAAATAGTATACTATAAATAAATATATTATTTACCTTTCATTCATCAAATCCATCAAAAAAATTGAAACATCATTCATGTATACATATGATTGACCATCTCCATAAATAATGGATTTCATTTTATATCTATTACTATTATACATTACTATAAATATATATATATATATAAGGAATAAAACTTATAAATATATAATCATTATAATTTATGTGATTATAGAACCATGATATATGTAAGAAGGCCAAAAATACCAAATCAAAACAAAAAAAAAAGAATATAGTTATACTGAAAACATGACATTAACCTGGAATTATTACTAAACAAATAAGCAATTTTCATAATTATATCATAAATAGTTTGATATATATATATATATTGTTCAATAATATGTTTATAATGAAATTATAGTTATTATATTTGTTGTTTAAACATGTATAAATGATGTCAAGACTTATGTCACCGGATTTCAATATCACTTTTATACTTCTATAACACACATTCAATATTCACCAACTAATTATTTTATGTTTTTTATATAAAAACCAACGATATATTTTTTTATGTTTCACCAAAAATTTACAAGGATTTACATATCCTTTTTTATCTATTTCATGGTTCTTATGATTCATTTTTACAAAGAGGGTGACGGGTTTAGGATACTATCAAATCATTTATTGTGATTATTTATATTTATGAATTCAATGATAAAATTTAATGACCAAACATTTAAAAATATAATGAATTTTATTAACCTCCGTTTATGTTGTGATAAAAAAAATTTCCCACAAATTTTATCCCTCGATGTAGAAAAGACTTCATAAGAATTTTTATAGATAATTATCATTATTTTTCCATTCAGATGAAACCATATTTTTAATACAAAAACAATGTTATCTAATAATTTTTTCAAAAATTAATTTTAAAATATTAAATGCTTTATTAATGACATTTTTCCAATGTTTTACATTTTTTGAAAATATAATTAATTTCCATGTGATTTCCAAAAAAATTCATGTTTATCTTTTTCCAAAACATTTACGGGAATATTTATTTTATCATATACATATTAAAAAGAACTCCACACCATTTTAAAAATTCTTTTATTTTAGGATTAATATATATTCTATAAATTTTATTTCAGGTAAATATATTTTAAAAATTTTATTGTCTTAAAATGTATTTTTTAGGTAGAAAAATTTAAATTCTTAATGAATTGATTTAAATTATTGTTTATAGATTATATTTTTAGATTATGAATTTTTTTAAGAATTTTTTTTTAAAATATTTTATGTTTTAAAAATTAATTTTCAAAGTGGACATTCTATTTTTATATATAAATGATCCAAGGTAACATTCAAAATTATTTCCCATATGTGATAACATTCATTGATGTTACTTTTTCATTACTAGGGATATGATCCATGCGTAAAATTATTATTATTTTTTTGGATGGTTTATTTAATTATGAAAAGATGATTAGGAAATGTTTTTTTTACATGGGTTATACAACGATAAAATTCTTATAGAGCCTGCTTCTTTTTCCATAGGTTATGCATAGTTGAAATGAGTAAATGACTACAAAACCAGTATCTTTTCTATATTTTATATTCAGATGTAATGATAATGAAACCCATATATTTTATTTGTTTCTGGTGTGTTGAATGCTTTTTCATATTTTTGGATATATAAATATGATTTTCATTATGTTATTGTGGTTGTTTTTTTTATAACGGATGGTGGTTACGTTATAATCTAGATAGAATAGAACTATATCTCCCTCAATTTTTTTGGGAAAAATTTATATTTCAAGAGATAAATAGGGATCGAATGGAGATTTAACCCAATTTCGTAAAGAAATTAAAAACTATGATATTCATCAGAGTGATCCTAGAAAACAACTCTGGTTTGGGGAGTGTTAAAATTTCATTATAATAGACATTGATACATAGTATCTATGGAAATGACTTTTTATGCTTTTTAAATGCCAAAAATCTATGTCTTATATCAATTCAATGTTATCATGAATTATATTATTTGATTCCATTATGATTCATGTATTTTTAAATTACTATATTTATTCCATTACTCATTTTTATAATCTATTACATGCATCTTATGGTTTTCAAATGCAACTCAAATTTTTTAATAACCTTTTGCTCATAATATATTGATATCTCCCTTGTTTACCCTTAATGAGAATTTGATATCACATATTTAGGTGTTTAAATTCCCTATTATATGTTGAAATGTTTTATATATGATATTTCTATACGATGTTATAAATTTGTACAACATTATAGTAGATTATTTAACACACACATTGACCATTTTTTATGCTTACATTTATTCAAAGTTGTTATACCTAATCAATTTTAAAATTGATCATTATGCTATATAATTAATAATATCATAATAAGATGTAATATTAATTTAGGAGAAGTTTGGGTTACTACAATTTTTGTAACATAATTTAATCAATTAAATTTTGAATGTAGTATGAGAAAACATTTGTGAGATCCCATGGTATAGGAAAATATCCTGGAATTTTGATAAAGGAAATAGAGAGTGGTATATATAAAATTAAATACTTGTATGGATACTACAATTGGATTTCGATCTGTCAGAGAGTCATTGGTGTGATAACTCTGAAATTTGCACACTTTGTTATACTTTATCATTACAAACTACACATAAATGGGAAATAATTCGCATATGGTTTGAAAATCATTGTGGATATATTTTTTTATTTAAAAACCAAATTATGACCAATCCTGAAGTATTTAAATAATAAAAGTGAAATTCCACATTGGGGCTTATAGTGTCAGATATTGAAATGAGTGTTTTAATAATTTGACATCCTCAAAATGATTTCTCATGACCTTGTGGTTTCTAACTATGATTAATTTTTCTTGTAATATGATTGAGGGTTTTAGTGAATGGAAATACCCCAAAGGTACCATGTCAATTATGACTAAAATTACAATGAAATTATTATCCTCCATAGGAAAAACATGTTTTTGGAGTGGGAATAAAGGACCCCATTTTTATTATCACACAACATTCTCATGCTATGAATCAAGATCAATATAAAAATACAAAAAATGAGGGAAAAACTTTTTATTATCCAATTCATAAAAAAACCACCAAATTTTATGGTCTCTATAAATCATCTAGTCACTGAGCAATATATTAGTCCCATTAAAAATGTATTTTCCATTCACCAATTTCCATGGAATAAAATATTCATTTTTAATACCTATAAAATGAAATGGTAAATTGATAAATAGCGGAACATTATTGAAATTAAAATTAATGAGGATGAAATTTAATCTATTGAACTAGATGAGTTTAACAATATATATTTTGATAAGTACATAATTTATATTATACATACAATAATAGTGAAAGAAAATCTAATGATCTAATAGTGGTATGGTGAATCTATTGGTACTTATGAATCCTATTTTACATGACATTCATATTTTTTTTCAAGAATAATCATTTGTATAAAAATTAATATAGGAAAACTATTTGGTGAATTAATAACCTATATACAAAAGTAATTTATTATTAGATACATTAGATGATATGATGAAGTCATTCAATGATCACTGAATTTTGAAAATGAACATGGTTATTCTGATTAATACACAATTATTTATAATAAAATGAATATCAAGTCTCATGAGAACTTGAATAAATCATATGATGCAATGAAATTTTAGTCACCTATATTCCAAAAATGTGGGATGTAGAGGTCAGGTGGATCCTTTAGAGGAAAAATAAGGTTTTACAAGTGTGGGATGCATGGACATCGAGAAAAAGAATATAGAAGTGAAGTGAACGTGAACGTGATAGTAAATATATTTAATTGAGATATTACTCAATATAAGTCAACGCCCACGCTTTTGTTTTTCAACAGAAATGAGTTTTGGAATTATGTGAATCGATTTCCCAGTCTGAGGGAAAAATTGGATAATAATACAAAACAATATCTTGTGAAAAAGGGTAAATAGAATCCTTATGACATCACAACGATTGAAGTGAATCATCATAATTTGGGCACTCTTATCCTCCCCTATATAGTTGAAAATACCATTTCTTAATTTGTATGACCCATGCCTATAAATATCTTATTTTCTATCCTTTTTGTGAAATATGATATGATTATATCCCTATACATGGATTCTAGAATATGGAGATCACACTTTATATTATATCATTATAAGGGTGAAACCAATATTCAAATGAAATTTTTTATAAGATAATCTCTTATATAAGGAATTAATGGTGAAATAACTTTTGGATGTGTATATCTCTCCATGTAATATTAACATAATATTTTAGATAACATCATAGGTATATGAGTTTATCGATGATCATAATGTATAATTTCATTAAAAACCCTTTTTATGATTTATGTTAAAGAAATTTATCCATATTAAGGATATTTTAAGGAAAATTTATGGAAATTTAACAATTTGTTTTTATATATGTTTTACTAAAAAAATTAATTTGAGGATAAATTTCATTAGACTTAGTGGGAATATGAATAATATTACCGGTATCCTTTATGGTTAAACTTATTCATTGATGTTGATAAAATTATGGGTTATAGTTTACCACCTTATAAATTCATCAAAATTAATTCCTATCAGATAATATTTATCTTCAGATCATATTCCCATAATATACATTGGGGATGTTGTAAGATGGAACGTATTACAACATTAAATTTTATATTATTGGGATCTATTGTCTTCCATGATATTTTGGATATGTTTTCGGTATGCACTTGATAAGAAGTTGAGTTTTAGAACTACATATCATCCTTAGATAGATGGTCAGCCTGGGAGAATAATACAAACCCTAAAGGATATGCTATGATATTTTTAAACTTGTTTCAAAGGTGGTTTGGATAACCCCTTATTCTAGATTTTTTTTTTAAAACAACAGATTTCACTCAATACTTTTAATGGCTCATTTTTAATCACTTTATAGAAATAATCCTAAATCACCGATTTATTGGAATAATTATAATGAAAATAGATATTAATACTTAATCTTGTTCATGAAATATGAGAGCAGGTTAACTCATTTATGAAACACGTAATAGTGGCACATAATTTCTAGTAAAATAATTCTAAAAATCGATTACGTGATCTAGAATTTGATTTTGGTGAGAAGGGGTGAATATTAATTTCTATATAGACAATATAAGATAAAGCTAAGAAGATGTTATATTATTCAATATGAAAATATTTGTCATATTAAGATCTTATCTTATCATATTTTTCTTCCACTATTATTATATAAGATTCTTAATGTGTTCCATGTATATATCCATAGGATATAAATACAAGGTCCATTATATTTACAAAATTGAATGGTTATACCATTGGATCACGTTCATTGTTATGATAAATAATCGGTGAATATTTTGGTTCAAATAGAGAAACTTCCATGAAAAAAGTCACATCACCTATTTAATGTTTTTAAAATAATAAAACATCACAAGGTAGATGAGTGGGACATGATAATGTAATTAGGAATAAGTATCCTTATATTTTGGTACCAAGGTGATGAATTTTGAGGGAGGGATGAATTTTAAAGAGATTTTAATGTGACAATGTTTTATTTTGTTAAATATTTTCAGATGAATTTAATCTTTAAAATTGTTTCATTATATAGATAATTGATTTTTTCATTTATTACGTGCAACACTAATTTTAAATGAATTTTGAAATACTATTTGAATAATATTATTTAGTATGATTGTTTCAATATTGAAATTGGAATGGAGGGCATGAATAAGATTATCTAAATTTTTAAAAATATTGTTGACATAGGTATATAAAAATAATTCTTTGATGACATGTTAATTATAATTGAAAATAAAAAAATATATTTTAAATTAATAGGAATCTTCTTCTAAGAACAATTTTTATTCACTCAAAAATTTTTTAACTCAATTTTTTAAAAAATAAATTTCTGTGAATGATTTCATGGAATACGATATATTATATATTATATCAATTTATTTATATTAATCTTTTTTTTGTAGTCAAGGTATAATAAATATTCCAACTTTACTTTTAATAACTATTTTATTCTAAAAAATTGTTTGATATCATTTTCATACTTATATTAAATTAAAATTTTTTAAATTTATAAAATATATTCACAAAATGAGGTTATTTTTTTAATTATAATTTTAAAATAATTTTAAGGTGACTTATTGTGAATTTATAAAAAGCCAAAATTTTCCATGAATATTGAATAATACTTGTATTATTATTAATTTTATTTTCTTATAATACAATAAAAAATATAAAAAATGTATAATAGAGTTTTAAAAATTATTTTAGATAAATTATATATCATGTAATGTAGTATAGGTTATTTTAATCAATTTATTATTGAAATTGGTTATAATTTTTTTTAAATGTTTTATATTTTTTTCTTTGGTATACCACATTATCATGAAGATAGCATGGATAATTATAAATTAAATTATTCATTTATATGAATACAATTTTAAAAAATAGATTACATATTATTAATAATATTATTATTTTATTTACAATAATATCAATTTTATTATTTATAATAATAAATTACTAAAAATGTAAATATCAATTACCACGATTAAGGTAAAAATGGATTTACCGAGGTAGGGGTTGGTTAAAATGAAAATATATGGGTCATAAAATACCAAAATCATGTATGAAATCCATTATATGTCTATATATTATAATTATCTTTCATAGGATGTATAATTTCTAGTTTTCAATCATTGTCACATGAGAAAAATACAGGTACACCTTTTTTCAAAAGTATAAATGTTTCAGTCACATAATATATAAAAGGCCACCACATATCATTTTCTATTAAAACATTCAAATGTAATAGTTATACAAGTTTAAACCAAAATAACAACCATAATTCCATCCTATAATCGTGGAATTATTAATTTGGAAAAACATTCAATCGAATTATCCTTTTGGAGAAAACAAAAAGAAGTTTTCAGAAAAATAATTAATGTCCATCACCAAGTGATTTATTTTATATCTTCCTCCACCTCCTTAAATAAATATTAAACTATTATAATTTATTATCTTCATTATATTAATAGTCTGTATATTATATTATGATTATTTATTAAGCTAATTCTTTATCCATTTTCATCAAAATTGTTAATAAATCATCATTTATGTGTAGGACGGACTACTACCTTACAAATTGATGTTATTAATTTTCCATTAACACAACTTAAGGAGAGATTTAATGATGGATTTAAAGATAATATTACATGTGTATTATTTAATTAAGATTATTTAATCATATATCACATATTCATTATTAATATCTATTTTTTGGAATTTGATAACGTTGTTTTTCTTTGTGGAAGACTATAGTCTCGACGAGCAATTTGATTCACTTTTTTCACATATGAATTGCATGTATTGTAAAAAAATACAATAAAATAACCACATGTGATATATTTTAAATAAACCTGATTCAATAAAGGTAATATTATATTTATCCTTCATTAATTTTATCCATTGAGAAAATGGGAACATAATTTATGTGTACTCACGATATACCGAGTCCATGAATGGTGTATTTAATTTTCGTTCTCTATGTGTTTTTGATTACTAGAAATACTTATATTATAAATATAAATAATTTTTATATCATTGTAAACAGTCAAGATATTACCTGACTATGTTCAATGTAATATGACCATCAAAATAAAATCAAAATATACTCAAAAAACCAATTAATTATTACCAAAAAATGAAATAAACAAGGAATTGTCAACAAGCATGTAATAAATAGTCATAAAAAATAATATATGATTTGATATATATATATATTGTTATTTAATATAATTATTCAAAAATTATTTTTATTATAAATTATTTTCTGAACAAGTATGATGGATTTCAAGATAGAAGGTAATTGATTTACATCTCACTATTTACTTATGCGACCCACATCACATATTGACCACCCATTTCATTTATGTGGTGTACATAATACCCATTAATTTATTTTATGATTTATGAAATAAATATTATTATGATTTACATATAAATTTATGTACAAACATTAATTTTGATTAATATGAATTGTTACCAAATTGCTATGTTTTTATGACATTATCTCATTGTTTTCCGGGATTGTTTCTATTTAGACTCCCAATAATGAAATCATGCGACCCATCTATCAAGAAACTTTTAAATTTTATATTTCTCAATATAACTCATTAGAATAAATTTTTCACATAATATTTCTCTCTCTTTTTTACTTTATATTTCTAATATTGTTTATTTAGAAAAACATCTTTATTTGTCACTTCATTTGGAAGCCCATTTTCTTACAAATAAATTTTTCTAAAAAGTGTTTTCAAAATGATTTATAATGTATAAGTGATTTAATAATGATTTTCATACCCATTTTTTACTTTTTGTTTTCAATTTTATTGAATTTAATCTTTATGTTGTTCATTAAAAAAATTCCCTTTCGTATTTTTTCACTTATATCAATGTGATCTCTCTTTTTTAATGTCTACGACATTAAAACAATTTCATGCCATCATGAACATTATTTCCACTAAATATTCCAACTTTGTTTTTCAAATTTATATTCGTAAAAAATTATTTTACATATTTTATATGTTTTAAAAATTGCTTTTCAAAGATAAAAGGATATTTACTTTATAAAATTCTTTAAATGAGTTTTAAAATGTACCTTATAATTTTCAAAGGTTATTTTAAAGAAAAATTATTTAAAAAAATAATATTTTCAAAAACTAAAATTATAAAGGATATTTTCGCAATAAATGATCCATGTTATCATTAAAAATTATTTTCCATGTAAGATAAATATCTATTGATGTAACATACACATTAATAGGTATACGATCGAATAATAATATTATTCTTCATAACATGGATAGTTTATATTATGATGATATGATTTTTGACAAAACTATTTCTCTTCCATGGGTTATACAAATTTCTATTCCAACAAAAACAAATTTATATTTAATGGGTTATGATTTGATCTGATATTGAAATAATAATAAAACATGTTTCTTTTTTACATGTTTTATTATAAATAATTGTTTATAAAATCCATTTTTTTATTGTTAGTGACATTATTTATGTTTTATGAAATAATAGAATAAAAATATTTTATTTTCATTATATGACTGAGGTTATGTTATAACCATGTATTGTAGTTATTTTATAACCACAATGCATTGAACCTATATCTCCCTCTAATTATTTGGGTTAAGATTGATATCTCATGTTATAATAGGGTTAGGATGAGGAGTAAACACATTTTATTTATAGAGATAATGTCCATTATGATTCTTTTAGGAGGAAAACATTGCTACTATGATTGTTGGAAGATTGAAGTCATTCTACTATAATAGAATTGGAATATCCCAAGACAATTTTTTGAAATTTGTTTATTTTTTATGACTATTCCACATAACTATGTATTATGTAAATGATTTGTTCTCATGGATTATGCTCTTTGATTCCTGTTTGATTCATGTATTATGAATTGCCAATATTTTTTCCATAACAACTGTTTATGATATAGGAAATCATTTATATGGTTTTAAATGGATATTTTCATGTTTTTGTAATCTTATTCTCATGATATGTTAATATATCCATTCTCAATCCTTTATGATATTTGATTGCAGAATTTCATATATTTCTATTCCATATGTCATGATTAAATATATTATATATTTTTTTTTCAATTTAGGGTTCTAGTTATTATTAATTCAGTGTTATATCCCATAGCTCATTTATAGACTAATTTATTATGTTTCATTGTTTCAAATTGTAGTACAACTAAATAACGATGGCATGGACCATTATGTAATGTAATGAATATTAATTTACAAAGATGTAATTTATTTATATTAGAATTTACGGTTGTTACAAAGTAGAATTTTGATTCATATGTAATTATATATATTACTTATAAATAAAGTATGTATACACTATGTTAGTATCGAATTAAAATCATAATGATACATTCACTTGAAAACAAAAAATAATTATAATAAACAAATATGTATTTTCATAATTTACTAAAAATTAATTATTTATAAAAAATAATTTAAATTAAACCTAAGATAATATTGGAATAGTTATTTATAAAATGATATCAATTTCCTCAAATATAATTTATAATAATTTTTGAAATTAAATATAAATTTTAATTGAAAAATTGTGATAAAAATCATTTACATGAAAATATATTTTTTTAACCTAAAATTACTTTACTAAAAATTGGATACATATTATTTTTTATTTAATAAATATAATATAATTGTTAAAAAAATTACTTATTTCTCATAATTTCGTTATTGATATTCATACCATCAAAATTAATAGCTATGTTATAACGATCTATTATATCATAGTTTTTATAGACTCAAATATTCATTTAATGAAAGTATTTGATTATATGAAGTTTTATTTTAACAAAAATAGATATAAAATCATATGTTGTTAGATCAAACTCCACTTATACTGAATGTTTCTCTCTAAATTTCATCAAATTGCTATAAATAATGATGTAATAATTTCTTTTTCACATCCATGGGATCCCAGGTATCTTCTTAATGTTTGTAATTCTTCCAGAAAGCTATAATCAGGTGAGTATCCTTGATTCATATAAAATTATCTATATAATCCTTGATTTCTGACACTCTTTATTCATTGGAATTGTAAACATCTACTAGTATAACATCATATTTTAGTATCTATTAATGATTAGGTATGTATATAATTAAGATAGATACATAGAACACATCATGAACATTATAGAGGATTAGTGGGAGTGCAATGTTATACATTATAATCCCCACACAGTCAATAATATCAAAGGCACCAATATACCTATGGATATTTTTTGAATTCATTATGAATGTCGAATACATCTTATATAGAAAAATTAATAAGAAATCATTATCACCAACATCAAATTACTGATCTCATTAATTATTGTCATCAAAATACTTTTATTCACATCACGCTACCTTCACAAACCATTGAATCAATATAAAATTCACTATTATTTCTTCTAATAATATATTCCCTAATATATTTATCTTCCTAAATCATTTCATCAAATAATATTTATAGATATCATTCTATATTCGGAGTCATTATGAGCTAATTTGATGTTTCAGTGAAAGGTATTATTGTTTAAAAATTCAACTACATGAAGGTGGTGATCCTATCCAACTTTAAAATCCAAATAATTGGATTCCAACATATCCTCAAGGTTTTTAATATTTCTCATACATTTCCCATTTATTTAATGAGTATTATAATAAATGAAAATATCCGTATCGATATCTTTCTGAATTTTTTTCTTCATTCTCTAAATGACGATGAGATCATTATATTATACTATAGAATGTTGTACATCATGTTATCTTACCTATTAGATAAATTATATCATGGATTTAAGATCAATAAAGAAAGATTATAGTTTTTAAATGATTTATAATAATTTCATAAGTTGATATATAGTTACCTAAATAGTATTATAGCATTTAGATGTTTTCGGGTGTCCAAAGATGGAAGTCTTGTTGATGTTTTCTCATTTCCACTCAGACATATTTAACAGTTGTATCATACCATTATAATTTGATATCAAATAATTAACACTATTATATACAAATCCCTAGTAAACATAGTCAAAAATATACCTCCTTATGTTTTCCAATAAGTAATACTCTTTTGTGATATCAATACTCACTCAATCGTCACTTGTATTTAGATTTCTAAAAATAGTTAATAATTCAAGGAGGTCGAAAATAGTGGATGTCAAAAGAATCAACTATAAATATTCATTTATAGGCTTGTGGGGTAGGCCAACGCAATAAAAAATAATAATTATCCAATTATAAATAACTCTTCTAGACATGGAATATATAGTAATTTTCCATTCAAACAACTTATGTTTTTACACAATTCAGTGATTCAATATAATTATTCAATCCCTATTTAGATATTAAAGTTCCCATGGAATGAATATTTGAAAAAAATAAATCTAATATATACTATAATATTTGTACATGAACATTGAAATATTACGATAATAAAGGTCACAGAACAATATCCCACTATGCATTAACATCACATCAACAACCATGTAATTACCTAGGCCATAAAAATATTGATAATGAGAATCCATATTCCCCTATTATCTCAAATGACTTTTACCCATCACATAACCCAATGATCGCAAGATATATCCATCTTTATCTTTATCAATTCATATAGATGATGCCGTATTAATAATATCATATGTCCTAGGATATGACTCCCCATTATGGATAAGTTATCCTCAACTATATAAACTTCAATGAAACTAAACACCCCAACAATAATGAGGGAGCCAAAATCTTCCAGTAATGACTTAATATGTACCTTCATTCCTAATGGATATTGATTTGTTCCTTACCTCGTGGAGTTTTTATTGTCAAATATTATTCATTACACTACTACAAAAAATGAATCTTCATTTTCTTTCATTTACATATGACTCATTGGGGCCCAATAATTGGAAATAGAAAAAAATTATAATAGACAATCCTTCAAATATTATCTCCTTGAAATTTCTTGTAAATATAAAAAATATAATATCCAATAACATCCAATAATTGAATACTAAAATATTTTTTTCTTTGAAAAGTGCATCACTATCAATATAGAGCTAACTAGATTCCCTTATTTTGAATATTACCATTCATAAAGATAGTGTTAATCCTCAAAAACAAAACTGGAAAATTAAATTTCACAATGATATCCTAGAATAAGATCATAGTCTCTATTTCATCTAGTTTATTATTTTTATGAAACTTTAAACTTATTTCCCATTAATAAAATCCACGAGATTATGTATCTAAAAAATTTACATGTCTAGTTCATTCACTATGAAAGAACTCTTGTATTTGGATTTATGAACCTTGCCTAGAATTGTGTTGATAAACACATGAATGATGATTTCTTCTATGAATGTAATATCATGAACTGGGAACCATAGAACGAATATATTTTTGAAACCTTCCCATTTATCCATCCAATATCTAAGATCAATGTAGACCACCACACAAAACACATTTTTCTGCAATTGAAACATTTGTTCAAGTAAACATATCACTATGTTAGAAAAAATCCTAATTAAAACACCCCAGTCTCTGTAGTCTAGAAGAAATATATTTTAAATAAATATACACTATATAAAACATCCCTCAATGATGTTATTGTCCATTGTAAACTACGTGTCTTGTATGGAACACATTAGAGTAAAAATTATTATCGATATGGCCTTAATATGATTCTTAGTATTATTTCATGTTGCGCAATGAATTCCACCTTCTTGAATGGAATCTAATATAAGGGAAGTAATTATTTTACATATATAAACAATATTTCCTTGGAAATTCTTGATAATTGAGCTGACATGCATTTGGATGGATGTGAGGACACTGTTAACAAGTGTGATCATACGAAAAAGTAATGTAATTTATTCTGATAGTTAAGTATAAAAGATGATATATATTTTAAAATATAATTGAAAAAATATTTTAGGATCCTATAGTTCAAGATAGGGGCACCACGGTACTCAACTAGGAAAGGATTATTCTATATTTGAATCCCATATTGAAATAATTTAGCATGACTACGTGAACAATTTTCAAATATTAACACCTTTATTTTTCATGTATTAACATTCTACGCTCCCAAAATTATATAAGACTCTATAATATTGTTAAAAACATCCATGTAAATTATAATTTTCTGATTAATAAATAAAATATCATCAAAAAATTAAGTACGAAATAATTCGATTACAATCCCTATTCAAAAAAGGACAATGGTAATTTCTTCCATAACACAAGGTGTATTCTTAGAATGTCTCCCGTAAGAAGAAATACATATTTTAATTGAGGTTGTATCACACTATTTTTTTCCTTGAATATATTTTATGAATCTAAATACATTACCCATGATTGTAATTCAAATCCATGGTGAATCATATAACCTAATAAAACATTTTAATCCAATTCTATGATGTCAAAACTTATCATGACCCTCATAATAATTCCCCACTCAAGGTGATCATAAGCCTTATACATTTCCACATTAAACAAGATAATAAATCATATTATCATATTATTGATGTAAACATTGAATTATTTATCCTTACTAATATCCTAATGAGTTCTCTAACCTCTGAAAAAAATAATGTAATTATAAAATAATTAATCAAATGACCTACTTGTGATGTCTATTCAAGAGGCATGTATGAATTTTATAATTCAAATTAAAAACACAAGTGGTAATATATTGGATTATTTAAAAGGCATGATTAACTATATTAATGTTAACCATCCATGATGAAAACACCTTCCAAATAATATCTCCTCCATTTATGAAATCATGAACCACATCAATCTCCTTCAAACTAAAAAGATCTGAATCAAAAACATAGATGAAAACTAGGAAACCATTGGGACCCGGAGAACAACTCCAATACTAGATAAGCATGTACTCTTCGTTATAATTATCATCTAGGATAGATCATAGGATCAAAATATCCATATTTTTCACAATAAATGGAATCATACAATGTAATATAATATCTATAGAAACCCTATAATGATTCCCTATATTTGAATAGTTAAACCACACATACTAATTCTTGAGTTGTGCTCTGCAAGATTCCAATCACTAGAAGACCACTTGTAAATGTACCATCCTAATGATTTAGGTGGATCCTATAGGTGAAATTTCATTATTTAAAATTCACCATAAAAAATTTTATTTTATTTTTCGCATCATTGAGAAAATTGGCTATGGACTTGTCCTCGCACACACATTTAATATTCGACGGGTTCAAAAGAAAATTATTTTAGCTTATCCACCATGATAGAAAAATATTCATTATAATCCTTAAAATTATGACTCTATTCCATCTCATAAATATCAAAATTTCACTGTTCAAAAATAGATTAGGATGATCTATTTGATATATATCCTTTGAATACTTTTTAGAGGCGTTGAAGATGGTTAGATGACCCTACACATGAGGAAACCCAATTCAGCTATTCCCATGACATTCTAACCTCCTCAAGGAATCCATCAAATCAAATATAGTTTAAATATTGGAAAAAAAATATCCAAACTACCTACCATTTTATTGATCTCCAACAAATGATAATGATTTGATATTGATTGAGTATGGTTTGTAGATGAATACACCGGATATGAATCTATATAATGAATATTTGAAAGACAGTGATCCAACCTATTCTAATTTATTTTGAAGCCTCTAAAATTCATTAACTATGTAAATTTGGGTCCCAAGGAGCCTATATCTAAGACATAATTCAATGTAATTTATTATATATAGTCCTGTATATCCTTTCCAAGAAAATTCATATGACATTTCTTCTCAGTATTTTTATTAATTGATTTAAATTCGACACCAACAAGCAATTAAAAGTTACCTATGTATAAAATTGATAGATTATTCCATATATATATTATTCCTGTTTTATTATAATTCATGTAGATTAAATATAAGAGTAATATGTTACGCTGAGAAACCACCTTCGTAGATATGTGTTGAGAAGAAGCATCCAGGAAATCAACTACAGTGTGATTATTTATAATAACCCAAATGTTATTTTAAATGGATAACCATAATGAAAATTTCAAAAAAAAACCATCCTTTATCTTTTATAGTTGATATGATTCTCATGTTTCTTCTGTTCCATAAATGCCACCAAAAAATCATGAAGATAACGATCTTTATTAGAAATGATTTTACTTTTCACCCAATCCCCCATGCCTATGGAGTTCCACATAATTTCATGATATATTAAAAAAATAAGTAATAGACCATGTATTTTATTGATTTGGTTAACATAGATGTATAACTAGAAAAAAACATCTTTTTACTATTCATGGTTAAGATAAGAACCATCAATTATGAGTGACAATGATATTAAATACAGTGAATATTTAATTAATGATAAACCCTTGGATTAAATTGAATAAAATAACATATAACATGCAAATAAGGAATAAAGATGATTGAATAGTAAGAATATAATCTAATATATATTTTCTGTTGAAGCCTGAGGGGATAGTGAATCCTCCAAAAAACCTCCTTTAAAGAAAAAAAATTCATAGCAGAAGGTGGAAGAGAATGGAACACATTCCCCTCCTTGACCACTAGACACAAAAATTACGTGGTAACCATAATCTCCTACACCTATAAAGCCTTTAGGGAGGTTTAAACTAACCATCATGAAAATTTATAACCCCCCACTAAAGTCACCTCTCTGTTCATAAGAGAGTTGATGTATGAATAGGCTGACCACCTAGAGGGGGATGTCTCATATATAAAAAATATGGAATTGAGGATCAATATGATTTTGAAATTGAAATTTGTGGAATAACATATGTAACAGCTAGCGTATGAGGTACATGGAATTTATTTTCAGAACATAAAGGTGAATTTGGATAAGAATTTTAAATTTATTTTGCAAACCCTTTTACAAATACTAATACAATCTCATGATGTGATAAGAGACCCTATGATATTCAAAAAATATATTCTTTAGACCTGAAATTGATAAACCATAAATGATCTATATAGTTCCACTAAATATAGAATTCCAAAAAAGGTGGTGATTAAAATAAAACTCTCTTCCACTATAAGATTAAGTCTCTATCCCAACCAAGAACACATGATCATAATGGAAAAAATGATCAAGTTTGAAACAAATTTGATCATAATAATTTGATTTAAATACTTTATTTTACCATCTTCTGATGAAAGAAAATAATCAAGGAATATCCAATAGACTAAATGATTGATGGTTTGTGTAAAATAATAGGAAGATCATCAAACACACAAAAAAATTTATTATATTTTATAGAGAAATTCCAACAACCAATGATATAATTAAAGACCCTACATCCGACTATAGTTTTTATCTTTGGACTAGGGATTCAAAAAATATTATCTAGAGAAAAATTATATGCAAAAAGAATACATAGACATAATCAAAAATGTCACAGTTTGGTTGATACCCCACAAACAAACAATCATGTTAAAGATTGGTAGTGGCGCTTTTTCATGCCCATAGGTTTCAACAATTAACCAAAATTGATATTTTGTAGCTCTACTGAGCACAATTAAAAATAGTTCCACCATCAGAAAATATTTTCATTGATTTTCACATCGAGTGGAAAGAATGTAAAGAATGGATATATGGTAGCTAAACAGGTTGAGATAGTGTATGCGGAACAACATAATATTTTTTGAAGGAAACCGCTCTCGATGTGCGAGACCCACTATAATGTATTCATGAAGAGCATACTTAGAGATAAAGATAAATATGAACTAATAAAGAGGGAAATAAACCGATCACTGGACCCCTCAAAGAAGTAGGTTGAAGAGGCTAAAGAGTATGAGGATGTGTTAACATGTGAGGTGTGTTATCTAGAAATAAATATACCATTAATATTTTTTCCATATCACAATAAATATTTTTATTTCCCAGATGAATAATGAATTTTCATTTAAGAGTTTTATATAATTATTATTTTTTTGAATAATGGTATTTATAGGACATTAACCAATTTCTATAGCCTTATCATTCAATCTAAATTTCGGTTTAACTCAAAAACATTTTTACCTTCTTTTATATCTCAATACCCTCCCTTTGGACCAGATTAATAATTATATGGATGTATATTTGAAGATAAACTTGAAAAAGCTAATACTTATCACATTCCATTAATATTTTAAGGACACATTATTTGAAAATACATAAATAGTATATATTCATTGATCATAATTATAGATGTGATAATTTGATAATTTGAACTAAAAGAATAATCCACCTTGTTAAATTTATATGGGTGTTAGTTTATTGAGTATTCATAATCATTAATCAACTCCATCAATCATCTTGATATCATATTCAGCTCATTCTAAGTGAATATAAATAGTAATATTTTAGATTTAGTTTATATTCCACACAATTATCCATAATGATAATTCAACTCTATATTTAATGTATTGATTGCCATTGCTAACTCTAAATAATTATTTGGATAATTGTTTACGTTGAAATTTAATTGATGTGATACATAATCTTTGAAGTTTTCATTTTACATGAAAACACATATTATTCAATACATATGTTTGTTTAATAAATGAAATTTCAGATAAAAAAACATTGATTACCAGGAAACAAATTTAAAGAAGGAATTTATTGGTGGTGGGGCATAATTTAACACTCTAATAATTTATGATTTTTTTCATTATATATATTTATCTTCTTTGTTAGCATGTGTTACACACAACCAAGAGTTTAAGTGAACTATGATATATTATCTTAAATATTATTATTTAATGTTTTTACATAGATATTAAAAAAGAGTTTGTGAATAATATTTTATAATTTATAAAATATATAATTCAAGTTCCATTAAATTTAAATGTATTTATAAATTTTTATTTAATAATCATACTATTATTAGTAATGTAAATTTATTCTTCCAAAATAAATTTTCTCTAAAAATATTTTTTCTTACGATTAAAGATTACAAATAATTTCTTAATGTATTATAAAACATTACTAGAAAAGTTATATTCTTTTTAAAATTCATCATGTAAAAAATATCTTATGATAGTTTATTGATAATTTTCAAAAAAAATAAAATTTTCAGTGAATGTTGAAAAATTAACTATTTTTCAAAACCTTCCATAATCTTTATATTAAAATGTTAATTTATGAATTTCAGTTGATCTAAAAGTAAAATAATTATTATTTTGTTATATATTTTGAAATTAATTAAATTTTAAAAATCCATATAACTTTTTTTTGTAAATGTACTATTTCTTCCATAAATACATATTTTTGAAGAAAATTGTTTTTAATTACATTTGGTGAGACTCATTTTAAGTTTTATATTTATTATTTATGCGGATTCATGAAAAAAATTATTCCATAATTGGAATCAATTTTTCCAAATTTTATTAATATTACGTTTTTATTATTGGTCATTATGAATAGTAACTATAGTAATCGTATCACCATTGTATGTGTAAATTAGTTAATTTATATTATAAATTAAAATAATGGTCTATTGAATTACCCAATCATTTGAATGAATTTTTCTAGATGATTTATTTTTCACCTAAATAGATAACCCTCAGTTATATGACCTATTTTGGCCATTTGAATGACATTATGATCATCATAGTATTTTATTTCAAAAGAAGTCTAACATGTAACTATATAGTTTTAATATAAATAATAATATTAATATAGCTTTATCAAGGGTATATAATGAACTATAAATATTATTTTTAATGATAATATACATATCATAATCATTTTAATTTATACATAATGTTTTTTGAAAAATAATGGTATTAAGTACTTACACAACAATGATGCAATGAATTTTGATACACAGAAATAAGAAAATAATGGATATTAACCAAATTAACATTATTATAATAAAAGATAATAAAAGTGATACAAAATTATTTGACATAATATTTTGTGGTCATTTTATTTAAATTTGTTTCAAATATAAGTTTTTTATTAATGTTATGAATGTCAATGAAATTAATATTATCAAAATTTACCATTAGGATATTTTATAGAGATACTATTTTATGAAATTATTTAAAAACCAAGAAAAAATTAAATACAGACAAAAGGGACAGTATAAGGAAAAAATTTACATCTTACGTTCATTTATTCTTCATTTGTAAGAATTTGGTTATTGGATAGACAAATTATAAATAAACATTTTGAAAAATAAAAAGAGTTCTCCTCACATCAATAATTAAAGGTAATGTCATCCATTGTATAATTACACCACATTGTGTCTTATTTGTCAACCAACCCATAAAAAATTCTATTTTAATATTATTTATATAATCATTAGATTTTCTATTATTTCTAAAAGACCACCCCTATAACCCTTTAGACAATATTTATAGGAGTTGTTTCCAAGAAGAGTTAATTTCCTAAACTGAACTATTTCTTTTCCTAATTTTCATTAACTCCATTAAATATATAATTTTTACTATAAAATAATATGATGAAGTATTTGTGGGACTATGAAAACATAACTATTCTCTATGTTACCCATCAAACAAGAAGTTAAATTGTTGCTTTGGTATACTAATAACATACCATTTCTACATAGCAATACAATTAATTTTTTTTCACCATATTTTTTAGAAATTAATTTTTATTTTTTAAATGTTTATTTATAAGATATTAAATGTTATCATACTTCACAAATAATAATATCATATCAACCTTATTATAAACAATAGCATTGAAAATGCAGAAAACACTCATGATTTTTTGGGGACTACCACCACACTGAAGCTATCTAATGCAATTTACATTTCTATTTTGAATGTATGGTAAAGTGGGTAGATATTAAGAATATATATGAAATAATAATGATTATTCAATAATTAATAATTATTTACCATTATTATATTCCATCTTTTTTTAGAGTGAAAACAGTTTTCATGCGTATATACAACCTACCATCTCTATGAATTGTGTTATTCATTCGTAATCTCTATAATTATATATAACTATAAATATATAAATATAAAGATATGAAAATATATATTATATTAATCATGTAATAGATTTATTAATATATCTATAATAAAATTTATTTTATTTTACCACACGTTAATGAACAATCAATGGATCTTCAACCTAAGGTATGTGATTTTCATCACTCTTTTTCTTCAATGGGACACATGCCATACACATTACAAACTTCATTTTATATATATAATTCAATGAATTAATTTTAATATATATTTTTTGAATTATATATTAATTTGAATATCCCTTTATGTTTCTTTATATCATAGGTATTTCGATTCAATTATTACCGATGTGGTAAGGGTTTATTTGACAATACAATTCTTATACATGATTTTAATGTTTAATTATCTTCTAGAGAATATTTATCTTCCATTTTTATAATTTCAAAAAACTACTATATTTTATATATTATTATAATATTTTAAAATAATTTTTACCCAAGTTATAACTTTTTAAAAAATATTTTTAACTGAAATAATATTTTCATTTCCCAAATGACGCACTTTGTGAATTTTCTGGAAAAGATACGAATGTTGTATTTTTTCAAGATATTCAACATAAGTGGACCCCCCTCATTATTACACCTCAATGATTTATATATTACATTACAAGTTTACAATTGTATTTTCATTTTCAATTCTTTCATTAATATGTTCACATACTTTTAAAAATAAAAGTGATTTTAAATTATAAAATTTACTTTCATGGATAATTATTTCAAGGAATCAGAAAAATTAATTTTATATCTATTATGAAATTAATTTATGTTACACAGGATTTAGTGGTGACAATATCTATGTATAATATCCTCATTTTTTTCTCTTAATTGTTAATGTTTATGAAGAAAATATGAAATCCTTATAAAACCCATTTCTTTTCCTTTGGTTATTATAGGTTGAAATTTTATGGAAACCATTTCATTTATTGGTTTCTAATATTGTGAATTTTTTGTTGTCATTTGGAAAACATATTAATTTTTTTCATTATTTGATTTGTGGTACCTATATCTCCCTATAATTCAGTGGTTTATGATGGATTACACATGAGGAATATATGTTATGTATGACATGAATTTCATGATCACAATTTCATGTGTTGAACCATTTTTCATATCCATATAAATTTTTGTGGACCCTAATTCATTTCTAAAATATTTTGGATGAACCTGGTATAATTTTTTTTAGTTCATGATTTGTACTGATTTAATGTCATTAACATAATTAGTGAACATTTTTATATTTATACAAGTTTGGAAAGTAATAAGTTTAATTATATGAAAAAATTCAATGAATTCTGTAAATTCTTTTCTATCATGGATTATATTACTTTATTCGTTTATGATTCATGTATTGTGGGTACCAATATTTATTCCATGACTCAATATTATGATCTTTGATATGTATGGTGTAGATTTAAAATGATAATATAATAATATCACACCCTTATACTCATATTATGCATATGATTTAATTGACTCCTCCCTTGTTTACAATTATTAGTCAAATTATCTCACCATTTCTTATGTTTCCTTTTCCACATAATATGAATAAATATTTTATAAATGTTTTTTCTTAAGCAGTGTTCAAGATATGAAGAACTTATTGTTAGATTTTATAGATTATTTTTTAACTAGTTCTTTGTTTTTCTAGGTTTTCAAATTCACTATATCAAACAAATTCATCTGTGTATTGAAATATTATGAAATGAATATTCATCTACACATATTAAATAGGTATGTATTAAATGTCGTTTCCAATATTCTATCCCATCATGTCCTTAGTAAATGTCAACTCCCAAGACTCTCAGATTAGAAAAAATCCCCTAATAACCATAATAAATCCCTATTCCAGTCCATATTATCTCTTCATATATCCATCTTTACCCAATTCATGGGTGTTATATAGAAATGTTTTCCACCCATCACAAAATAAAAAACATTCATATGTGGTCCGCTATATCATAAAACATTCATCATATCCAGAAATGAAAACCTATAGAAATGTAATATGATTCATTACTATATCATTACCAAAATAATTAACCATCTTGGTAAATAATAATGATGGTAAAATTCCATCACTTCCCCAGTAATCATAACAAAAATCTAATGATGTTTTTATAGATAAAAATACCATTAAATCCCAGTATAATATTTTTATAGTAAAATATAAGTATTATTTGAAAAATCATACTAAGAATATTAATATATATTAAAAATATTCAGGAAAAAATAATCATTGAGATAAACTAAGGAACATTTTAAAAGAAGATTGAATGAAAATATCATTCACAATGGAGGAGAAAGAATTTTATTATTTGTAGATTAAAAATATTCACATTTTTTTGTAATTGTTTGAGGAAAAATGTTTGGAAAAGAAAATTTTGATTATATTAAAACAATTAGAATGTAAAATATGGAATTAAATGTCTATAATAATTATATTGTAAAATTTAAAAACATTCTGAAATATATTTTAATAAACATATGGTCCATAATGAAAATACGTCAAACAGAAGTGAAAGATGTGGTTGGTTTTCCATAAAAATGATATTTCATTATTTTGAGTTCTTATTCATAGAAAAATTTATGTGAAACAAAACATATTAAGAAATGACCTGATTATAATCAATGACATCTAAAATCGAAGAGATAAATTATATAACATCATAATGGTAAAAATAAATGATAGGGTCTCGGTACAAATAAAATTTTAACATAAAATCTAATTAAAATTTTGAATTATAGAAATAAAAATTTATTTAAATGTTGATAATTATATGGATTTATAAATACCCTTAATTAAATAATTGAAAATTTCATGATATATTATTGGAATTTATATACACCACATATACCTAAAATTGGTGCAAAACATTAAATCATATCTCAGTGAAGATAAATTCTGATGGATATCCCATTCAACTTCGGAATCATTTTAATTATATGAAAAAAAAGAATGAAAATTATATAACTCTCTAAAAAATGTGAATTGAATTTATATATGAAAATAAATTGATTAGTAAGTAATAAAACTATAGAATTCTTCCCCAGTTGAGTCTTAATATTTCCCCAAGATAGTGGTCTTCAGATATTAGGTATGCCTCCCCAAATTCAAGTGTTTTATAACTAGCCGTGAGAGCCTAGGGTGTGTTCTTGGGGAGAATAATCCTTCATATATCAGAGTGGTCACAAAATTACATAAGTATAATAATATATGGAAGATGAAATGAGAAAAAAACAGCAGTTGAAATAATGGAAATGAACCATGTAGAAAGTAAACATGTAGAAACAGAATAACACATTATTGTCCATGGTAACATTATAATTCTATAAAAAAATATACATGGGTGAATATTGGTTAGATAGATATAAAATATGATATAAAATAAATTAAAAAATATAAAATTTCAACAATAGGAAGCTCAAGCATTTTCTTAATCATCTTCCCCCCTCGTAGTTCATAATTATGTTGTAAATATATCAAGAATCAGATGTTGCATTCACCCCATTGTCAATACCATCAATAATGAAGTCTTATTAGGCACCAAAGGCGGCCCATGAATGTTTTGAGATATAATATTATTAGGCCACCACAAATCGTGTGTATTTCAGTCCATTTCCTTTAATTAATAATTAAAAACATCCCATATTTGATAGATTCATGGAAATAAATGAGTAAATAAATAACTACTTTTCTCTAGGTTCATAAATGGACACCCAATTTGTTGACCTCACCTGTTTTGATAATCTCAATCATGTATTTATTTGTGTTGAAAATCCCAATTATGTCTTCATTCTCTATGATATTGTTAAGTATTGTTGATCTATACTTTAATTCTTTTAAATCTATGATCAAAACAGTAACACCTTTTTAAAATAAGTCTTTGGAATATGTTAATCATCATTTATCCATGTTCATACAAGTTATAAATTGATTCTAACACAATCGGATGTGTTCTGCATAAAACAGATAAGTAATCTGCCTATAGCTACTGATAAAGAGCTACCGGTAACCAGTCTACCGATAGACTTAGTCTACCGACAGACAGCTACCGATAGACTTAACACAGAGTTACCGATGTACTTATAAATACAGCTACCGATACAAACGTAGAGCTACCGGTGTAAGTATAAATAGCTACCGATGGAATAAGAGTCACCGATGGACGAAGCTACCGATAGACTCAGCCACAAACGCATGGAGCTACCGATGCATGTACCTACCGACGCATGGAGCTACCGATACATGTACCAACTAATGACATTGAGCTACCGATGTTCAAGCTACCGATGTTCAAGCTACCGATGTTCAAGCTATCGATGCTGATTACCTACCGATCACTCAACTCACTGTTTGAATTTCTTTATTTCCTATATTTAATCTATCTAACGGTCATATCATACATTTTAATGATTTGTCAAATATCTGATAAAGGTTGTCGGATGTCAGGAACCCGTACCTCGTACCTGCTGAAAAGAAATCTTTTCTGTCCCCTGATGGGAGATAAATACGAGAAGACTACATACCAGAAATAGATGCGAACGTGTGAAGAAAACAAACAACAAGAAGCGAACCAGAAAAGTGCGGTGCATCCATTATACCAAAAACGACACAAGCACAAGAGGAACACAGAGAAGCTCATAGACAATCAAGCATACTCGAGAAGTGTTCTGTGTATACAAGAAGAACTTCATCGACTACATTCTCACCACCTGTGAACCTGGAGCATACGACACTCTGTTTCTCAACAGAAACAAGAAGAGGACTCAGACTCACTTCTAATCAAATTCAAAGGAGTCCAGAGCTATACTGAAATCACCAGAACAATCTCTAAACTCTACATCTCTTGTTCTGTGATTTATTACCATTCATTTCGAGCAGTGTGTGTTATCTGCTATATCTAAAACATACACTGTCTCCTGTACTCAAACTGAAGGATCTGTAAATCCTTACAAAACTCTTTCATTCTTTCTTTCCCACGAAGAACTGTGGTAGAGGTCGTGTGTGACCTGGACAGCTGGTTGCTGTTGTACTGTTTCCCACGAAGAACAGTGGTAGAGGTCTTGGACCTGGACAGTTGTAAACTGTTGAACCCCGATCCAGGGTGTGGATCATTTTTATATAAGCTTTTGAGAGGACTAAGTCTCAGCTTGAGACTGAACCTCTTGGTTACATTGTTGTGCCATCTATTTAAAAGTTTTAATCCGCTGCTAATCACTTTAAAACCAATAATGTTTTTAAAGTTACTTTGATAATTAAATTAGCAAGTGTTTATGTTAAGTGTAGATTATTAAGTTAGTTTCAAAAGATAATCACACACTCCTGTGTTGATTAACTGGGAATTAATCAATCCCTTGAGAACCTAACAGAATCTCTACATTAATATAAATTCACTACAGTTTAATTTATTATTTTATTTAGGGGTCTTTAAGACACTGCTTTTAAATATAGAAATTTTAATTGGTACTCAATTCACCCCCCCTCTTGAGTAAACCACTCCGACCAACACTTGGTATCAGAGGATTGAAAATACTTTCTGAAAGTACTCTGCTTTTGAACTGTGATTTTAGTTGTATTTTAAAGTTCTTAAAATTTCTGTTATTTCTAAATTTTTATCTCTTTAAAATTTTCTCATCATGGACAATAGACTTGAGGGTGCTGCTACTAACCGGCCACCTTTTTTCAATGGAACTAATTATGCTCAGTGGAAACTGAAAATGAAAATCCATCTAGAAAGCATAGGTTTTGATATTTGGACTGCTATTGAATCAGAATACAAAATTCCTACTACTGCTAGATCTACTTGGGATGAACCTACAAATACTGCTTACAATAACAACTGTAAAGCTATGAATGCCTTGTACTGTGCTCTAGGAGATGAAGAGTTTAATAGAATTTCTGCATGTAAAACTGCTTTTGAAATTTGGGATACCTTAGCTGTTTCTCATGAAGGAACAACTAATGTTAAAGAAATGAGATTGAACACCTATACTATCAAGTATGATAATTTTAAAATGAAGCCTGATGAACCCATTTCTGACATGTATCTCAGGTTCAACGAAATTGTCAATACAATGATCTCGCTGGGAAAGGATGTCTCATCGAAGGAACAAATTATGAGAATTTTGAGATGTCTACCTGATAGATGGAGAGGCACATCTGTCTCAATCAGAGAATCATGTGACATAGCTGCTCTACCTGTCAAGGAACTAATTGGCAAGCTGATGATGTATGAAGAAGAGCTTAAAGTGAACAAAGAGGAAGAAAATGAACTTGCAAGAAAGTCTGTTGCTTTCAAATCCTCAACCTCAAAGAATAAGGACAAGGAAAAGCTTCAAGCTGTAGTTGAAAGTTCAAGCTGTGAAGACAGTGGAAGTGATTCTGACAGTGATGCTGAGATGGCTCACATTGCTAGAAGATTTAAGAAATTTTATAGGAAAAAGAAGTTCTTCAGAAAAACAAATTATAAGGGTAAGTATGATCACCAAGGCAAATGGAAAAAGGACAGGAAGAAGAATGACAAGTCAGATGATGTTGTATGCTATGAGTGCAAGAGAAAAGGACACATTAAAGCCGACTGTCCAAAGCTGAAGTATAAAAAGAAATATGAATATAAGGACAATAAGTTTAAGAAAGCTATGAAGGCTACTTGGAGTGCTTCAGAAGACAGCACAAGTGAAGCTGAATCTTCAGACTCTGAAAGGAATCGAGCCAACATGTGCTTTATGGCAAACACTTCTGAGGTAACTGCTGAAACTCCTGCTTCAAATTCATATTATTCTGGAGATGATTCTGAAGGTGATAACATGTCTAAATCTGAACTGTTTGAATACTGTGATATGCTGGAAGAGACATGTAATGAACTTAAGGATAAATACAAGTCATTAAAGAAACAGCATGCTCTCACCACTACAGTTAAAACCGAACTTTCTATTGAAAAAGAGAAAAATCCTCAACTATTAAAAGAAAATACAGAACTGAAACTGTCAAATGAGCAACTTAGAAAAGACATAGAGAAGTTCACCAATGGAAAGAATACTCTAACACAGATGCTAGGAAAGCAAGTAGCACCTAAATATACTACTGGTATAGGATACAAACCTGGACAAAGGAAAATTGCTAAAACTAGATTCATTTCTAAATCTGGACAGAATGAAGGTAATTTTGGAACTTCATATGTTTCAACCAGTTATATACATAGTTATGGATCTAATAAAGTTTATCTTTCAAAGCATGTCAATTCTACAAATTATATGAGACCCATTAGACAAATATGGGTACCTAAAGTGTTATTGGCTAACCTGTCTGGACCCAAGAAAATCTGGGTACCAAAATTATCTCCCATCTAAATCTGTTTTGTAGGGAACTTGCTTAAAGAGCTCCTGTAAAGAGACATGGTACTTGGACAGTGGATGTTCAAGACATATGTCAGGAGACTTCTCTTGTTTCACGAGTTTAATAAAAGTTGATGGAGGCTTTGTCACCTTTGGTGATAACTCAAAAGGGAAAATCATCGGCCTAGGCCAGATTGGTAACACTGATTCAATTTTGATTTCTAAAGTTTTATTTGTTGATGGCCTTAAATACAATTTATTAAGTATTTCTCAGTTATGTGATGATGGTTTTCATGTTAAATTTGAAAATGATTCTTGCAAAGTTTTTGATTCTAAGAATGTTTTGGTATTTTCTGCCTTAAGAAATGAAAATGTTTATGCTGTTAATCTGAATTCTTTAGCTAAGCAGAATATTAATTGTTTGAATGCTTTTCATAAATAATCTTGGCTATGGCACAGAATATTAGGACATTGCAACATTCACTCACTTAGAAAACTTTCTAGGAAAAACCTAGATAGAGACCTACCTAAGTTAGAATTCCCAAATGATAGAGTGTGTAACCCCTGTCAAAAGGGAAAACAACACAAAGTTTCTTTTAAATCAAAGAAAGAAGTTTCAACTTCTCAACCACTTGAATTGGTTCACATGGATTTGTTTGGACCATCATGAGTTTCTAGTTTAAATGGGAAGCACTATGTTTATGTTCTTGTAGATGACTTTTCTAGATATACTTGGGTATATTTTCTAGCTCACAAAAGTGAAGCTTGTTCTTACTTTGTTAAATACTCCAAGTCTGTAGAAAATCTTAGTGGACTCAAGATTAAGACCCTGAGAAGTGATCATGGTCGTGAGTTTGAAAATCAAGATTTTGAATCTTATTGCTCACACAATGGCTATACTCATAACTTCTCTGCCCCTAGAACACCCCAACAGAATGGTGTAGTAGAAAGAAGAAACCGAACTCTTCAAGAAATTGCTAGAACCATGCTCAATGAATATGACCTGCCTATTTACTTTTGGGCTGAAGCTGTTAATACAGCTTGTTATGTCATTAATAGAGTCTTGATTAGACCAGTTCTTAAGAAAACCCCTTATGAATTGTGGAAAAATAGAAAGCCTAAGGTTAATTACTTTAAAGTTTTTGGTTGCAAAGTATTTATTCTGAATACTAAAGATAATCTGGATAAGTTTGCTTCCAAAAGTGATGAAGGAAGTTTTCTGGGTTACTCTATTTCAAGTAAAGCCTATAGCGTATTCAATAAGAAAACCAAATGTGTGGAAGAATCTGTTCACATCAAATTTGATGAAACTGATCCACATGAGCCTAAAACCTCTCTTGAAAATCTTGAAGAAGACTTATCTATTCTGGACCTTAATGATAAATCTAAAGAACCTGTTATAAAAGTATCCAGTTCTGGACTTTCTCCAGAATCTGCTTCTGTTGAACCCGAACCTATAGATGAACCTGAAATTTCTAGTCCAATCTTTACTAGATCAATGAGGATTCTAAAGAATCATCCTTTAGAAGCTGTTGTTGGTAATCTTGATAGAGGAACACAAACTAGAGCTTCTCTAAGAAACCAGGTTGAACATCAAGCCTTTCTTTCACAGCTGGAACCCAAAAATATCAATGATGCTATCAATGATGAATTCTGGGTAATAGCTATGCAGGAAGAATTAAATCAGTTTGAAAGAAACAAAGTCTGGGAATTAGTTGACAGACCCAAGGACACTTTGACAATAGGCACAAAATGGGTTTTTAGAAATAAAGTAGATGAATCTGGAAATATAGTTAGAAACAAAGCTAGACTAGTTGCACAAGGATATAGTCAAGAAGAAGGCATAGACTATGAGGAAACTTTTGCACCTGTAGCTAGACTAGAAGCCATTAGGATCTTACTTGCATATGCTGCACATCTGGATTTCAAGTTATATCAAATGTATGTAAAAAGTGCATTTCTAAATGGTTTTATAATTGAAGATGTTTTTGTAGAACAACCACCTGGATTTGCTAACCCCCATTTTCCAAATCATGTTTTTAAACTTTCTAAAGCTTTGTATGGTTTAAAACAAGCTCCAAGAGCTTGGTATGATAGACTTAGCAATTTCCTTATTTCAAAAGGTTTTACTAAAGGGATTGCTGATCCAACTCTTTTCATTAAAAGAATTTCTAAAGATGTTTTAGTTGTACAAATATATGTTGATGATATTATTTTTGGATCTTCTAAACACTCTTTATGTACTGATTTTTCAAAAAGTATGCAAAATGAATTTGAAATGAGCTTAATGGGAGAGCTTAAGTACTTTCTTGGATTTCAAGTATTTCAAAATGAAAATGGTATTATTTTAAATCAAAGTAAATATACAAAGGATCTTTTAAAACGTTTTGGATTGGATAGTATCAAGGAAAGTGAAACTCCTATGAGTACTACCTGTAAATTGGATGCAGATGAAACTGGGAAACCAGTTGATCAAACAAATTACAGAGGTATGATTGGTAGTTTACTTTATCATACTGCTAGTCGACCTGATATTATGTTTAGTGTGTGTATGTGTGCTGGATTTCAAGCTAACCCAAAAGAATCTCATTTGCTTGCTGTTAAAAGAATTTTTAAATATCTCAAACACACGGTTAACTTAGGTTTGTTTTACCCAAAAGGACAATCCTTTGAGTTAATGAGTTATTCAGATGCTGACTTTGCTGGTTGTAAGTTAGATAGAAAAAGCACATCAGGAACATGTCATTTGCTTGGAAAATCCTTAGTTTCTTGGTGTAGTAAGAAACAGAACTCGGTTGCATTATCTACTGCTGAAGCAGAATATATAGCTGCTGGTAATTGCTGTGCACAAATTCTGTGGATGAAACACACTCTTTTAGACTATGGATACGTTTTTAAACATGTTTCAATCAACTGTGATAACACCAGTGCAATAAACATCTCTAAGAATCCTGTATCTCACTCTAGAACCAAACACATAGATGTAAGACACCATTTCCTAAGAGATCACTATCAAAAAGGTGATATTTCTCTTGAATTTATTGGCACTGAACATCAATTGGCTGATATTTTCACTAAACCTTTAAGTTCGGATAGGCTAAGTTTCATAAGACATGAACTGGGAATGTTTAATCACAACCGGTGTGAAATTCTCACTGATGTGAAATTCTCACCGATGTGAAATTCTCACTGATGTGAAAATCCTCACCGATGTGAAATTCTCACTGATGTGAAAATTCTCACCGATGTGAAATTCTCACTGATGTGAAAATGCTCACCGATGTAAGTTTCTCACCGACGTAGAAATTCTCACCGATGTACAACTCTCACCGATTTGTTTTTCTCACCGATGATTAACTCACACCGATGCAATGTTTAAAACTTCTGTCTTCTGCCAAGAATTTGAATCGTTTTATTTTATTTTATTACTCTATTTTAATCGTTTATTTGGAATTCCTAAATGATAAAACTAAGTCTAAGCCACTTCTTACCTCACCGAGCTCAAAATCTCTCACCTTCGAACCTTAGCACCCAAATCGACCAAGAACCCTAAACCCGCGATGGAAAAAACCAAGCTTCCTATCGTCAGAGATGAAAGTGCAGAACCAAATGCTAAGAAGCAGAAGACACAGCATAAATCCAGTGTTAGTGAAGTCAAAACTAGATCGGGAAGGCGACCAGTGAATCCTCACTTGCAGAATAGAGATATAGTAATCGAGAAGGAACTGTGCGTGGAATGGCTACTGCCTAGCAAATCCTTAGTGCTCGAGATTCTGGAAGACCAAAAATGGGTGGATTGTTTCTCGAATAACAATGGCCCATACTACCCGAAATTGGTAAAGCAGTTCTATGAGTTTGTAACCTTTGAGAAGTCTGAGAATGAGAATCGGGTAAGCTCTTTTGTAAATGGAAAAGAGATGTCTTTTTCTTTAGTTGAGTGGGCTGAGAGTTTAAAAGTACCACATGAAGATGTCTCTGGGTATGTATCAAGAGCAATGCCACCTAGTAGTGACATTTTTGATTATGAGACCGCCTTACAAGAACTGACTGGTAATGGAAATCAAAGGCAAGTGGTAGCTGCTGAAATGGATGGAGAGAATAGACTGCTTTTCAAATTTGTTCAGCATGTGTTGATACCGAGGAGAGGAGATTTTGCAAATATGAGATATCAAGATATCTATTTTCTTCATTTGCTAAGACATGGTGTAAAAGTCAATCTGTGCAGATTGTTGATGCTTCAAATGGAAGACATGATTAGACCAAAGTCAAAGACCAATGCTTTGTTCTTTGCCAAGCTGATTTCAGTGATGATAAAGGTGAAAGAAATAGCTGAGTCTCAGGATGAGACAGTTGTAGTCAAGAACAATTTCTGCATCACCTCGACTGTTTGCAAGTATATGAAAATTAACTGGAACCCATGGAAGGGAGAATGGGTCAGTGATGATCAGAAAATATATGATAGGTTTAATCCTGTGGATTATCCCTCAAGACCAAAGGATATGAGAGATCCGAGTCTAAGACCTGATGAAGAGGAACCTGCTTATAGTGATGAGACAGAAGAAGAAGAAGAAGAAGAAACTCCTATGGATGTTGGAGGAGATCCAGACTTGCCCCCAAGTCCTGTTGCAGAACTGGTTTATTCTAGGAAAGGAAAAGTAGAGGAAGTTTTTCCTACTTATGAGGAATACCAGTCTGTACCTCACCAAGAAGAAGAGGAAAAGGAGAAGGCATCTGAATCGCCTGCTTCTGGTAGGTTAAGTATGAGTCCCTTAATTGGAAACTCAGCTATACCTGCTGCTGAAGAAGAAAGAGATAGAGAAGAAGTTGTACCTGTATCAGAAGATCTTCTAAATGTTGCACCTGTAGAACTTGTGGTAGAAGACTCTGATGAAGAACGGCCAGCAGAAAAGGCTGTTGTGATACATGAGAATGCACCCATTGAGGGGGAGCATCAGTCTGTGCTTGGAAATGTTACAGTAGCTGTTGAGCTTGGAGACTGGGTAGAAGACCCAGGGTTTATAGTCTGTGGATTGGATTATCCAGATTCTGACAATGAGATGTCTGTGGATAGACCAAAGACCAATTATGATCTTGCTGCTGAGTTGTTGCCAGACGATGTAGTCAGATTTCATGATTTGAGTAAGCTGAAAGAGGACCTCAAATCCAGTTTTGTTGAAGAAGTGAAGCTAATGGAAACCTCTCTTGCATCCTCAATTAATTCAATAATGACTACTTCTGTAGTTAATTTGGCCTCAGCAAGGGGATCTGCTGCAGTTGTCTCAAGTGATTTTGTTTCCAAATCAGATCTTGAATCCATGAAGAATGAGATAAAAGAATCATTCAGTGCTTCAGTTGCTGAGATGAAGGAAAGCTTTTATGAAGAAATGAATGTTCTAGAGAGATCCTTCGAGCTATCTCTGGCTTGTAATTTATCTTCCTTTATGTCTGAGATTTTGGAAGAAGTGAAAGAATGCCAGACTCAGTCTTCAAGAATCGAAGCTGATCTGGAAGCTCTCAAGACATCAGTTGTTGCTTTGGATTCCTATATGAGCTCCAAGTCTCAAGCTGACAAGGACCTAGCCTATGTGAAGAGTGTAGTCAGCCAGTTTGTCTCAGTGTTTGAAAGTTTCAAAACCTCAGTGAAGGATCATGTTCAATTACAAGACTCTCAAGTTCAAAGCCTAATCAGTGGTTTGTCAAAGAGTTTTAAAGAAACTGTTTCCTTCTCTCTTGGCCCTCTCACATCCAAACCATCAGTTGATATGAACTCAGTTCGAGCAATATTGAAGGAGGAGATTGGTTCTATTTCAACCAGTGGCTCTGGGGACTCATCAGAGTTAAGCCGAGTGGTGCTCTCTACAAGGGATTCTACCAGAGAAATCATGAAGATAGTTCAAGATTTTATGAGAGAAGCCTCTGCCTCTCAAGAATCCATAAAAAGCAAAGTGGACTACTACTTCTCCAAAATTTTCACCAAGCATCAACTCGAACACCACTTCAAGCTAATGTTGGAACACATGAAGCTCCCTCCAGTCACCCAAGCTTTCAAAGAACAAGTGAGCAAGCTGAGAGAACTGACTCCTGCCTCAGAGAAATTCATGGAGAACAAAGATGATTTCATCTCTGCTATGGAAAGTGGAGGAGGAATTATTATGGATTTTAGAAATCTGCTGCTGCCCTTCTTGCATGTTGATGCTAGGCCAGTCATCATCCCTCCTGCTTTGCCTGCTTCTGCCTCAGCTGCTTCCTCAGTCCAGCTGACTCCTGTTCAAGCCATTTAAAGCCTCAAACCAATGATCACCCAAAAATCTTCAACCTACAAGCCTGACTCTGTGTCAGTGGCCCAGCCTCCTTTGATCTTTTCTGGCATTCCCAAACCTTCACCTGAATCCTCACCACCCGAGCATTCTTCTGATCCCAAAGGAAAATCTCACATTGCAGATGCGGATTGAACCAGTGGCCAAGCTTTTTGATAGGAATTACTTTATAATCTGTTTTTGTTGTACTTTTTGACTACTATAATACAGACCACTCTTTACTTCTCTTTGTTTTATTTCTCTCCGATATATATATATATATGCTTTCCCACTTTTTGATTATCACAAAGGGGGAGAACAATAAGAAAGGGGGAGAACAATAAGAGAGGGGGAGAAACTTTTTATGAGAGAATAAGGAGGAGAACAAAATGAGAAATATTTTCAATGGAGAAAAATAAGGCATAAGGGGAAACACATTATCCTTTGTTTTGTTTCCATTTTTATCTCTGATTCCTTATGTCTATATAGTACCTTATTATTGTTTACCTCTGATAACTTATGTCTATATCATTCTATTTCTATTATCTATGATGCTGTTTTCTCTGAGAAAATTGAATTCAATATTATACTCTTTACTATTATATTTTCACTATGTTAAATGCCAATATCATAAATTGTGATTATCAAAAAGGGGGAGATTGTTGACCTCACCTGTTTTGATAATCTCAATCATGTATTTATTTGTGTTGAAAATCCCAATTATGTCTTCATTCTCTATGATATTGTTAAGTATTGTTGATCTATACTTTAATTCTTTTAAATCTATGATCAAACCAATAACACCTTTTTAAAATAAGTCTTTGGAATATGTTAATCATCATTTATCAATGTTCATACAAGTTATAAATTGATTCTAACACAATCGGATGTGTTCTGCATAAAACAGATAAGTAATCTGCCTATAGCTACTGATAAAGAGCTACCGGTAACCAGTCTACCGATAGACTTAGTCTACGGACAGACAACTACCGATAGACTTAACACAGAGTTACCGATGTACTTATAAATACAGCTACCGATACAAACGTAGAGCTACCGGTGTAAGTATAAATAGCTACCGATGGAATAAGAGTCACCGATGGACGAAGCTACCGATAGACTCAGCCACCAACGCATGGAGCTACCGATGCATGTACCTACCGATGCATGGAGCTACCGATACATGTACCAACTAATGACATTGAGCTACCGATGTTCAAGCTACCGATGTTCAAGCTACCGATGTTCAAGCTACCGATGTTCAAGCTACCGATGTTCAAGCTACCGATGTTGATTACCTACCGATCACTCAACTCACTGTTTGAATTTCTTTATTTCCTATATTTAATCTATCTAACGGTCATATCATACATTTTAATGATTTTTCAAATATCTGATAAAGGTTGTCGGATGTCAGGAACCCGTACCTCGTACCTGCTGAAAAGAAATCTTTTCTGTCCCCTGATGGGAGATAAATTCGAGAAGACTACATACCAGAAATAGATGCGAACGTGTGAAGAAAACAAACAACAAGAAGCGAACCAGAAAAGTGCGGTGCATCCATTATACCAAAAACGACACAAGCACAAGAGGAACACAGAGAAGCTCATAGACAATCAAGCATACTCGATAAGTGTTCTGTGCATACAAGAAGAACTTCATCGACTACATTCTCACCACCTGTGAACCTGGAGCATACGACACTGTGTTTCTCAACAGAAACAAGAAGAGGACTCAGACTCACTTCTAATCAAATTCAAAGGAGTCCAGAGCTATACTGAAATCACCAGAACAATCTCTAAACTCTACATCTCTTGTTCTGTGATTTATTACCATTCATTTCGAGCAGTGTGTGTTATCTGCTATATCCAACACATACACTGTCTCCTGTACTCAAACTGAAGGATCTGTAAATCCTTACAAAACTCTTTCATTCTTTCTTTCCCACGAAGAACTGTGGTAGAGGTCGTGTGTGACCTGGACAGCTGGTTGCTGTTGTACTGTTTCCCACGAAGAACAGTGGTAGAGGTCTTGGACCTGGACAGTTGTAAACTGTTGAACCCCGATCCAGGGTGTGGATCATTTTTATATAAACTTTTGAGAGGACTAAGTCTCGGCTTGAGACTGAACCTCTTGGTTACATTGTTGTGCCATCTATTTCAAAGTTTTAATCCGCTGCTAATCACTTTAAAACCAATACTGTTTTTAAAGTTACTTTGATAATTAAATTAGCAAGTGTTTATGTTAAGTGTAGATTAGTAAGTTAGTTTCAAAAGATAATCACACACTCCTGTGTTGATTAACTGGGAATTAATCAATCCCTTGAGAACCTAACAGAATCTCTACATTAATATAAATTCACTACAGTTTAATTTATTATTTTATTTAGGGGTCTTTAAGACACTGCTTTTAAATATAGAAATTTTAATTGGTACTCAATTCACCCCCCCTCTTGAGTAAACCACTCCGACCAACACAATTGATACCACCTAATTTGGTCTAAGACAAATGTCTGACCCAAGGTAACCATACCAGTTATAATTTATATATTTAGGGAAATCATTTGAAAATAAGACAAGGTTAAAATACTGGAAAATCATTTTTTCTCTTGGAGGTTTTATGTACATGACATAGAACAACCATAGTTATAATATAAACAAGAAATACATATATGAAACTAGTATGAAATCCATAAAATCCAATGGGGGAGCCTTGATCCCATCCTCGGAGATCAATAAATATTAACAAAGGTATCTATATGAGTCTCCAATTGATCCAATTACATAGAATCCATCTAAGGGAAAACATAAAGTCATACATTGTATCACTCATAGAATTTTGAACTCAATGTTTGTACTAAGTTTCTTAAATAGGGGACCGAGTATCACTCATGTCATGGAGTATCCAACTTCCCAACAAGTAAATCAATAGTTTCTCCCTTAGGGAAGTAGTTTTACTCATGAGTATAATTAATCAACATTAAATCCCATTCAAGGGAATCCAAACTAACCCTCCCATCAAGTCCAATATATCGGAAACGAACATATATATCCCATCAAAGGCCAATTAATGTCTACAATCATGTTCTCTCTCGACCTATAATAGGTGGGGAATTGAAACCAAATAATATATCAAAATATAGAATATAATTTACATTACATATCATTAGTAGGTCTTATAAATTACATATACGTACAAGCTATCAATACAAATACATTTCATTAAATCCATCATACCAAGGAATAAGACTCATGGGACAATCCATAACATGGTTCTAAGAGACAATATGCATGGGGACCAACCACAAAGAAGTATAAAACTATCTCAAGCATATGTTTCATAACATGGAATAATGTTAGATAATGATATAAGGAATAAATATTAAGGCCAATCAATAATAATAAATCATCATGATTTTATAAAGTGACTATCTCTTTCATCAACATTCATATAAATTAAAATTATAATTTTTTAAATTAAAATGTGATACAACTAAAAAACAATGTGTTGGTCCCTATATGACATGGTAAAAATAGTCCCCTACGGGGAGAAAACAAAAAATGGGTGGCCTATGACAATATAAAAAATCCACAGATGGTTTTATCTATCTGGTTAGGTCATAGATAAATTTAGGAACTCATGAAATAAATTTTATAAACATATTTGAAGAATTTTTTGATCGGTCTATCTTACCACATAATAGGGAATCATTTAAAATTATACAAAATGATTGATATATACATAGAGTACCTATCATGATGTAGTACCACTCCACTCTTCCATATTCGAAGTATAAATTGATATATAACGATAGAAAATAATGAAAATAGTAAAACACCCTAAAAATAGGGAAAATTATTTCATAGTTGAATAATTTAAAATATGAACTAAGAACTCAGATGTAGAGGGGATAAGATGAAATAGGATACATATAACATCTTGTTTCTTTTGATGGTATGTTATTTGGTTATGTTACAAATGTGATAAATCAAAAAATATGATTGAGGAAGAAGGATCATTCACGCATGAGAGAGGTGGAAAAAAATGAGATAATATTTTAAGGAATAAGGAGGGTTAAAACATTTCATTAAGGGTGAAATGTTATTTCACCCATAGATATAAGGGTGTACAGGTTTCCCACACTATTGATTAAATCTTGGGCTAATCGTACACCAAATTCGTCTTCAAGAGGCAATGTATATGGATATATTATTAGATTCCATAACCATGATCATCCCATGAAACAATAAACATCACTGGGGGTTATCAATCAAGAATGGAAATGTGCCTAGGGTCACATGGTTGAAATAAATCCTTAAACACCCTACAATCCACCATCTTCGACTGCATGGTTAGAGAATATGTGTGGGTTGGACAACACAATTTTAACTAACCATGTGTCCTAGTTTGCCTCCATCAAATTTTTGGATCTAGGCTCAAAATTATACCTATAAGAACCTAGTCCTCATTTAATCCCTCATAAAACAATATATAAATCAAACAATGTAATATTAAATGAAAAAATGGTTCAATCCTTTTTAAAAAATAGGATGTTATAACCAACCTTCTTTAAGAAAACTCATCCTCATGTTTTACTTTTGTGGGTGGTAATATTTCATCTAAGAAATGTTCTAGCCACAATGCATGTACATCAGCCTCCTATTTTGGGGTATCACCTTGTATTTATCAGTGCAACCACAACACCAACGCAAAGGAACTTACATACATAATATTATTTTTTATGATCCAATCAATGATACACATTGGATTCTACTAAAAGGATGCATCGTTCACTATATCAATATCCCTAGGTCCAATAAAATGAGATAGGTCGGTACGATACCACTGATGTTATGATACATGGAAGACATCGTGAATATCCTAGTACCTCTAAGGTAACAGATATTGATAGGCTACCATCTATACTCTCTCTATTATATCAAATGTCCCTACACTATAAGGGAATTATGGACCATGTCTCTAAAGTCTTCTCTAACCCAAAATAAGATTCCTGCACTGAATTACCAGTTGTCCTACCTCAAACTCTAGAGGTCTATAGTAATGATAGGTATAATACATCTAGTTTTACTAACTTCTTGCATTCTACTTATGAATCAACTAGATTTTCTATGAATTCTCCTAAATGAGATGATGACCCAATAATCTACCTTAACTACACCTAACAATCGTAATGGTGAATAGAATGGTCTACTGTAAAGGGTTCCATACCGAGCCATCTAAATCGTTACATAATATAATTTTTTTGTAGGAATAATCAACAAGTGGAATTTGATTTTCCCTCAAAACATAAAAATCATCGAAACATGCCTCGAGCATATACACATGCACATTTATCTTTTACTTGTACTATTCATACTTCTATGTTAGATATCCTATAATTCATATATTCCATAATACCAATTCCTCTTTCAACCCTATCTTGAATAGTGCATCCAAACGAGTGTCTTGGACCAATATGATAGGACATGTTACACCATGAAGTCGCAATATCTACCAAATACGAAGCCCCTAATGATATTTAAAAGAGAATGTTTCCCTTATAGGTATAAATTATTAATGTACGATCAGGTTTTTAAAAATAAGTAGTACCGCATCACAACCTCGAGGGGATCTCATAAAGCCTATCATGAAATTCATGTTGACATTGTTCAATTTCCATTCAGTAATGAAGATAGGATGTAGATTTCCAATAGATACCTAGTGATCTACCTTCACATGTTTATAGGAGGGGAACTGATTGATGTGACCTTCTAACTACCTCATCATATATGGGAACCAATACTGACGACATTTGTCTCTACGATCATGGTAACCCATTGATGAACTTTATAAATAGACACATATGGAAACGAATTTAAACAAATCCGTAGAAGTGTAGGGATCAACATCCCTGAATAATACAAAAATAAGGTGGGTTATCTCATATGAGTCTCTCCCTCAAGATAATTCCCTACGAATTAGAAAACTACCTCATACAGACCCACCATATATTGGGAGATTCTTCTAGTAGAGCTCTTAACAAAGGTTTCCCATTCTATTTAAGGAGCCTGTAAGTTCATCTCAAAAAACCAAGCCATCAAGTTCCACTAAATACTAGCCTCTTGATAATTTTTCTATGTGACTTCCAGCTTACGGAATCGACCTCATTATTTCACTTTCTAGTTCTATTAGAAATCTCAAAATCAAATTACTTCAAGTACTCAACCCACAGACGCATCCATGGATTCATGTCATTTTTTATAGATATATTTGAGATTATTATGACCTATGTTAACTACAAATCTATTCACCCAATATGTATTTCCTCTAAAAATGAAATGTATGAACCAAAATTGTTATCTAGATGTCTTTTTATTGGTAATTTTTTACATGAGGCCTCCGTTGGTAGGATATATATGATACAAAACAATCACCCATCATCAAAACTATGTCTATTATAGTCCTAAAAATCAAATTAGACTATATAACTTCATCTCAAATCTATATGGAATGTGATCTACATTGAAATCAATCTTCCCTATAACTCTAATAATTTTATCTCACATGCTTCAGACCCATAAAATTTCATGCCCTTCTTGGTCAGGGCTATATTTGTTGTTTTTAGGTGAAATAAATAAATTATCAATCACCTATAGTAGTCAAAAAGAACAATGAAACTATGTTTTTCAAATATATTAATGGCATATTACAAAGATACCCCAACGCTAACCTTATCTTGGTCAATTGATATGTCTGCCTCAAATATGATACAACCCATGAAGTGAACCTCACTAATCAAAAATTAGAATCGAATGAGATTAACATATAACTAGTTCTCTATCGGTTTAATCAGTACGATCTCAATATATGTATCATGGTCATTTATAATGTGTGAATACACTTTGATATCTTCTATAGATAAAAAAATAATCATGATACCGTTGGAAAAACAAATTCATCAGTGTTGTAAATAGTGTCAACACAATCATCAAGAATAATGGAAAAAAGTTACACATTGGGGTTGTACCTACTCTAGATTGTTTTGTGTGGTTTTTTTTATTACCTCACATGTACATAACGGTAGCCCGACCTCGAATTATGATTATAGAAAATAGTTTATCCTTAAATTTGGTAGAAGAGATCATTGATATGAGGAAATGGATAACATTAGATTACTATAAGATGGTTATACTATTTGTAATCCACACAAACAGTAGAGAGAACAATATATATTTTTTGCAAAATGGATGAGTAAACTCTATATCGATGTGATGGGTTGGATGAAACCCTTTTCATCTGGATCATCATGTGGACATTTTAATTTTTTAGCATTTTATGTTCCATCCTCTATGGAATAATGGACATCGATGTAGTACATGGAACTATATTGATGGTAAACTCAAAAACTCTCTTAGTATGTAATCTATATAATTATTTATTGAATATTTACCTAAAATTATCAATAACATGAGGTGATTCTACTAACTACATTCCCCGATCATTCATAAGAAGACTCGCCAATTAAGATATCACTCTGACAATCAAAATATGGCTTCTTCAATCTATCATTTCATTGATATTCCATTATAACTTATGGATATATGTGAAACCCTTAAGTGATAATAAATATAACACAAGAATATAGAAATACAATTGGGTATGATAAATCATAGGCCAGCCCATAATAAGAAAGGTATCAAAGACGATCATCACGAGGATGGAGAATATCTAGGAGAAACGGTACCAAAATATATAATGGGGAACTCTTAAAAATGTGGTATTTTTTAAGATATAACCCCTAATATAATTTAAAATGATTAGTGTACTTAGTTTCAAGTAACAGACTTCCCAAAACCATAGAAGATATAAAAAAGAGTAATGTACCAATATCAAAAAGTAAAGAAACAAAAGTCGATGATACCATTATTATAACTCTAAATATAGATGTCCCTATAATATAATCCTTATTGATAGGCTATCAAGAATAGATATGGCCCGAACCACTACTCAAAAATTCATTCTGACTAGCCTAAGCATATCCACTTTGCTGACGTTGATTCTCTGAAGACTGACTACCTCACCAACGACCACTACCAAATCGGCCTGATCTCCAGTAGAATACCAACTCTAACCATGATAAAAATTATTATATCACATACCCGATATAGGTTTTTATTCAAATACCATAACACTATATATTGTGAAAAGGAATATAACAAGTGCATAAGGCGGCCTATCATTCTACAATCTCTGCATTCGAGCGGGTTTCTCATTCACTAAGGGTTTGTATTGAAAAACCTTCCATACTATTGTAACAATATAGAAATCTAGGTATAGGTCATCCAGTTGAAGCCACCCCAACATGAACCCTCAAAATGGAGCTTCCTTCATCTAGATGAACCATCACCTAGCCTCGAAACATAGCATCCTTATCACACATTTCAAATTTCTAGGAGATTTTAAAATGTAATAATTTTCTAGTTCACAATCTATGTAATTGTATACAACCAAATGACTTTCACTTTAAATTCATGGGCATATGGAATCTCATCCACAATGCACCTCAATTTTGTAAACTCATCACCATCCGTAGATATAGATAAATGCTGATGTTTGATGAAATGAGAATAATATAGAATCATAGTCATAGAGTCCTAATAATGATAATTGAACTCCCTAGTGTGGTGTTCACTCATATTGTCTTGAAATAAGTTACCATATAAGGCTTCCAAGATGTCTATCCATACCATACCCTGATTATACTCATCCTGAGATATGATGTCCAACCAATAGATTTTGTAATTAAACAACATGTAGGTAGTTATATTGACCATCCACTCTAGAGGCCTCTCAAGATGATAAATTATAGATACCGTGAATTGTAACCACGAATCAGTTTCCTAATGTCTCATATCCCTCATGTATGTGTAAGGATTATACTATTGAAGGTCCCACATTTTCTCTCCCATAGTCAGGGAAAACTAGGGATAACCATGAAAAACATAATAAACGCAATAAAACTATCACAAAATGAGAATCAGATCCCATAAGAAGATCAGAAATCAGTTTCACAGGTGGTACTATAGGTGGTATATTTGTTTGATCGGGTCCCACCACATATGGGATGTTCTCATCACGACACTCATGGAATACATAACAATGGAATCGTGGTGACACAACTCTAAAATATCCATTTTCTTTCCTCACATATGATTTATAATAGATAAGGAAAGTGTTAATGGAAAGACATGTTCAAAAGATTTTTATATGTATGAAAAAACTGAAAGACTACTCCTGGAATGAGGTTTTGGTGATAGGTTACATTCATGGAATAACATGGGTGACATATCCTTCAGCCCACTACAAAGGTCGGGTCGGTATCGTGGACTCATTTTAAACATATATGGTACCCTTTTCATATTAATTGTGGTATTAATTTTAACTCATTTAGAAATTTAAACAATTTATATTGTTGAATTTTATGGATCATTCTTTCCTATGGTTTGTCCAGGGTTCTTTTCACCTATTAGGACGTGATGATTATTACCATGCATTCTTGCTTTCTAAAGGCATACATAATTCATCACATATTTTGAGATGTTTTCTCCTTGTTTGAAACTAGATGATGGGATTTTGGTCTCTCATTCCATGGCTTCATCGTTGCTATTCATCACATAGTCTAAGTCTCCCTTAAGTATTAAGATGTTTTTTGTGAAACTCATATCATTGCCATATCTTTTTGTACATCAGCAATTACACTTCTTTTGTCCGGAAATTATGATGGGTCACACAGTGGCAGAATCCTTCGGTTAGAAGAGTAGTAATGTTGGGACATCGCTGGCATGTCTGGATGTTGAAACACTAGTACACCTGGATTTTCCCTTATTATAGGACTTCTCAAGGGCACAAAATCTTGAGGAATCCCACGTAGAATGCGGGCAATTGAATTCCCATGGAATGTCTCTGAGGATTTCCTTTTCTTCTTATGTTTAAAAAAGGTTATTCTTCATGTTTAACATCTAGCGTAGATGGATTAGACTGATGCAAACACTGATGGGAGTGGATCATATTGGTACATTCATAGGAGGGAGAACCATGAAAGTTTACCAGCTAAATGGGTTAGAATTCGAAATAAGGACAGATCTTGGGTGGTATGTCTCAGAAAGGGGAATGTTTTACATTGTGAAGTCTGATCTGGACCCCACTATAAGCAGATGAGAGGATGGTGGATCCCGGCAAAGGGGACACAGAATGATTACTACTATTTGGGATAGAACTTTAGAGAGGCTTCATATATACCATGTCTAGGGTATATATATATAAATCCATGAATCTTGAGAAGGTGAGTCATGGGATCGAGGGTGTACACAATGGACAATGACCCAATGACATGATGGGGCTTACACGTGGTTAGAGGCCCATGTGGTGATAAGGGAAATGAGATGAATGGGTCTTACACATGGTTAAATACCCATATAGATGGGATGATTTCACTGGGATATGGAGGCCGTAATAATATAAAGATGGGTATGGATGAAGTTTCAACGGTTGAATGAGTGGGGATGGAGCTGAGAACCAGTGTAAAGAAGCTAGTATTGGGATTGAACATCAATGTGGTTCCCTACGTCTCCCTGCTTTGGGGAATCAAAGTCCATGCACTTCTGGAATGGGGGAAATGTGTCACCTGATGAGGACTCTATTATAAATAGATGCATGGATGTGGGCCCAAATGAAATGGAACCAATGGATTATGTACTGATCGTCCCAAGACAAAATGGATCGAGGGAGAGATCGTGACGGGACATGATAAATGGGATTTAACCTAAGGGTGGCTTTATATTAATCTTTTTCAAGAGGGGAAAGGATCAAAGTCCATGTAGTTTAGGAATAGGGAATAGAATCAGGGTGTACACCAAGGAAAACAACCCAAGGAACTTTTGGGGTCCTATGCATTGTTATATTCCCAACATATGAGGTAAAATCTTTGTTTGAAGAGGTTGGGATGATTGTGGGGCTTATACATGATTAGCTACCCCGGAAATGTTATTACACAACCAAGGGGAAGATCGGGGATTTGGGTCCCTCAAAGGGGATACTGATGTTTATCCATGTTTAGGGATGAACCATAGAGAGGATAATTACATAACATGTCTAGGAGATAGGGATAAAAACCCATGTAGTTTGAATTAATATTGTTTATCATCTTGTAGGATGAAAGGGGAATACAGTTTAATGTCATGCGGGATGAGAATGAACCAATGTAAAGAGGTTAATGATGGATGAGTGACGGGCTTGAACCAAAGGGAGGCATACTATGTACATTAACTGAAAATGGAAAGGATCAATGTCCACATTGTTTGGGGAATATGTGAATGAGGATTACACACCAATGTGGACCATGGTGGATGTCATGGATAATGCTTACTCTAAGACAATGTGAGTCATGCTCATTTTGAGAAACAAGTGGAAAGAAAAGACCTATTGATCATGTAATTAATGGTGTGTTCTCATGGAATGGAGCACGAATACTCAGGGTAATCAACATGAAGAGAATATAATTTTTAATTTCTACACTAAGCCCATGGGACTCATGATTGGTGTGAGGAAGAAGAGGAAACAGAAGACCTGAAAATAGTGTCGCAAAAGTTGCATCCACAGAGAGTGGAACTTCTCTTATTCATGGTATGCGGCCAATGGAAGAAACATGTGCTTATTCCTGGTAGGAATCCCAAAAAAAGAATATTGGGACTCACTCTAGGAGGGGATCCTGAGTAGGGGTGTAGATGTATGAGGAGGATATGACCACCATAAAATGAGCACACATTAAGGATCGTTGGGGCTTTTGAAAGGTTTACCCAAGGTGTGAAGGGAAGAAAAGTGTAGTGGGAGATGTTGAGTGAGGTGGGGATGGTTCCCTTCCCCTTGACAGTCCTCTTAGGATTATCACTCAAGCTATGATCATAGTTTAAGTTTTTGTGTGGAGGACGCGGGTGCTTGGTAGTTTAATGAACTGTAGCCTGGATGACGAGGATTCACTCCTTATCCCTAGGAATTGCATAAATTTTACACTTTAACTCTTGGTGAAGGGAAGGAAATAGTATTTTTCATGTGTTAAGAGGGTTGTGGAGTGATCCATTGGAGGGTTAACATTAGTGTGCCTATTTTATGAAAAAATATCCATTAGCATACCTATGTGAAGAAGCACAAGGTTTAGCAACACAACATGAATAAACACTCAGGGGGACCATGAAATCACTCTGTACAATCATGGATGGCCACACGATGTATGGGTTTGAAACATAGGAGGCCTTTAAAATAAGGGCTTCGTAAAGATTTGTTAATTCACAAAGAAGATATCCTTCTCCAAGATTTGGTTCTTTGCAAGGAGGAAAACCTTTGTGAATGAATGTGTTGGCACAATGGAAATTATCTTTGTGAAGAACCAATGCTCCACAAAGGAGGTTTTCAAAAGAGAAGAGATTCACCATAGAAATGTACATTTTACTTAGATAATACTTCACAAATGATTAATGCTTCAGGCAGACTCAAGAACCCCAAAGGGGCTCCATCCTTTTTGGAGGGCACATGCATCCACAAAGGCTTCCTCACCATCGGTGGGGACCGTGAAGAGCACAAAAAAGAACAACACGCAGAGGAAAAGTACCTTCGGTGATCCATTTTTCAACATCACAAAGGTATTTCAGAAATGGGATTTTATAAAGACAAATGGAGTAGTAAAATTGGATTGAATGAAGTGGTCCATGAATTTATAGGCAGTGATGGTTGATGAGGGTTCCAAAGATTGTTGTGGAGAAAATCCTTGCTCTGTGAAGAGGAGGTGACGTCTTAGAGACAAAAGGATGGTGTTATATATGGTCGTACTCACCGAGGGTACATCAAAAGAGAAATCAAGGAGATGTACTTGGAGAAAACATAATGCCATCAATAGTTTGGGATCCCTCAAGTCGCGCAGGGGATCTTTGCGATAATAATCAAATAGAGTGTCACTAATAGAATGTGATGGAAAACATGCATCATGATCCATCAGAATCGTTGGGGGTACATCATGGATACTCGCACTCACAGAGGCAGAATGGCCCGATGAAGGCCTTCGTGAAGCTGGGGATTTGGGATAGGTTTGATGGATTTTATGGAAATTTGGGTCCAAGTTTATTTTGAACCATCCCCAACATTGTTTATACCTCATGTGGTATGAATTTCTACACCAAAAAATTGTCCCCTTATAATGGAATCCGAAGGAACGTAAGGTCATATTTTAAGGTAAATTCATTGTAAAACTAGAAGGATCCCAGAAAGGAGAATAATGAAGATGGATAACAGATATGGATTGCAAAGAACCAATGACGGCCCGAAGAGTTAAGTTTCCCCATGTCCACATTCAAAATTTTTCTCTAAATACATTGAGATCTATAATAAAATTATAAAATCAATTCCCCTTTCTTTGTTTTTTTTTTCATTCTTGTGTGTTACCCTAGCCCATGGGCTCTTTGGGCTTTCCCTAGGGCCAGACCTGCAATGAACAATCACGAAGCCTCATTGCGAACAGTCATCATAGAGGGCACTGAGAGGGGGTCGTGGGAAGGGGAATCATGAAGTTGTATTGAGAACTGGTTCCTGTAAAAGGTCACTATGAATCGTGGGAGAAAGTCACCATGAAGTTCAGGAGGTAGTCGATGTGATGTGTGGGAAACATTCACTATAGAGCTCGGGCCGGCTACGCCTATAAAAAGGTGAATAAGGGTCTTTTGTCTGTACATGGATATACATGAAGGACTATGTCGTTTCTCTCTCTTCATGAAGAAATACTCCCCGTGGTCATGACTACACAGACAGAGTTATTTGTTCTAGTGCTCTTTGAATGCTTTAGCGAACCTATTCATCGGGATCTTTTGTTTTCTTTTTGACACATGGAGAGATCATAGATTCATTGAAGTGGAATACCTCTTTGAGAACCACAATCGCAAAGGTTATCTAAAATGGTATTGACGACAGTACTGTAATTTTAATTCTACATGATTTAGTCCAATGGTTGCTCAAGATATTTCTTCATAGGTTCACACTGACACCACTTAGAATTTGGCCATGTATAAAAATATTAAAATGGGGGGGGGGAATACATCAAGATCTCATCTAATCACCAATAATTAATGGTTCTACTGATGGAGGCTCAAAATAAATATCAATTGTTCCAGTGATTTCTGATGTAAGACATTAGCCTATGAGATGAGGTCTTCATTCTAGAGGAGAATAGAGATGAACCAGTATACAGATTTAGGTGCACCCCCAAAACAATATCAATGTTATAGGGCTGCGGATGACCATACTGGAGTGTATTATACTCATGTCACAACATTAAACCTTTACAATCATGCCAGGATCTCTGATGGAAAGTATATTTATTCAAAGAGGTCTTCCCTTTATATAATACCATTATCAAGGGGGTCTTGTAATTACAGATAAGGGATGAATTAGAATCTGGGACTTGTGCCGGGGAGGCAGCATTATCAATGACTGGGCCTAGGCCATTTGGTCGTTCATATCCAGTGAAGGTTCGAGACTATGCTAAGGTGAGTATGATTATATAAAGAAGCATGAGATTCACAATTTAGTGATCCTCTATCAAATGAGTTCATAAAAAATGGAAATCCAGCGGACTCTATATACTAACACCTTCCATCTTCACTATAGGGAAGTTGGTATAAGATTCTGGGCCTTTACAAATATTTATAGAAGATCAAACATGGGAGGGGTGTATAATGAATTCATTCCTTCCATAGAAATTTGTTGGTATGAATAATAGATGTTGAATATTTAATAGGTACTACTAGATTTATTACCCTACACGAATGATGACAAGAATAACACCCAAGATGTATACCTTAAGCATTGGTTAAACTACATTATAAACATCCCACTAGAGGAAGAAACACTAAAAATGAGGCACCAACATGCCTGAGAGGAACTCATTGGGAAAATAAGAGCTCATAATGGAGTATCATGGAAGAAATACAATGGAATCTATAGTGTTACAGTGTCAAAACTGAGCAACGTCCAATAGTCAGGCTGGCTTCATTCATCTCATCATTAATCTGTGGTTGGGTGCTACTGATTAGAGATTCTCACATGGTAGTATGACCAAGAACATTTATTAGGGAAGGATGACTGGCTAGTGGAGAGTGTGTGAACCAAGGCATACTATTGTTTCAATTGTTATATCATCTACTTCATCACATCAGCAAGGGAAAGAGGCCGCTATATGTATATGAGCCATTCCATTTCCTTTATAGATGGATTGAAGCACATATGGAGGATACAAATATCTCAAACCCATCTCTCAACCTGGTATACACTCTTAACCATAAATTTTAAATATCACACGGAGTTCCCCCTAAGACAAGACACATCAGCCGTGTTGGGTAAGCTAGGGTGGGTAGAACATTGCATCTTCAACCAACATCCTCTGCTGAATGGAGCATATAATGATGTTGGAACAAACACCATATAGGGATGATAATACCTTCAATTCTTTTGAGGTGTTGTCATCGGGGTGTGGAAAGATTTCGAAGCCATATAAGAGCCGTACACACCAAATTGGTTCGCAAGAAAATTCAGATGCATATATAGACTGACCCTGAAGGTGTATCTAGGGGTGCACCATGAGAATCATCCATACATAATGAGGAATTTATGGTTAATTTTTTCATCGGAGGAAGGGAAAATGATTAATGGGTTGATGTTGAAGACATCTTTATTAGGATTTCTTCGTGAATAGGAAATGATTTGGGTCACTGGATACCCAAGAAAGACACTAAGGAAACTTACCATCCAAGCTAGCCAAGCAGTACTCCCCAGGCATCGACATCAGAGTGTGGCGATGGGGGGATATCTTGAGGGTGGAGCCAATGTAATGTATAATGATGAGGCTATAACACTAGGGGAATCAGGCCAAGAACTTGTTCAAATGGAATTTGATGAAAGGGAATTGGAAAAGTGAATCACAATTGTCCCATCTGGAGGAATGCAAGATAGAGGAGAATCATCAAGTAGATTATGTTGGCAGTCGCCTTAGGTCGTAGGGAAGCAGGTGTGACTAGCATTGGTTCCTTCGAATGTTTTTTATGCAGAACCCTGAAAAGAAATGGAATTCTATAAGTGTTACCTCAGTACTAATGAACTCTATGTGACGATAATGAATCATGGAATGGGGATAGGGGAACCTAGTATTTGGAATGCTAGTTTTAATGTGGTTGTCCCTGGGGGATGAAAATCTGTATGGGAACTAGAAAGACTGGTTCAATCCAATGGTACTCCAAAACAATTGAATAAGTGGGTAAAGGTGTTGTTGAATAGGACCATCCCGCAAATGCTGTCGACAACTCAATTGATCGAATGATTTAACCTTCTTGAAGACTTATATAATTACTTGGGGGAGGAGGTTGGTGAAGAAAAAATCCAGAATGGTGAAAATGATGTGGTTTCAATGAGGGTCTCCCCAGAAGATGGAAAAATAGCAGCTTCAATTGGGACAGCTCGGAGCATGCCTACTGCAACTCTTGATGTATGATCTGAGTCCCCTTCATTATGTCATTTCCCTAATTAATTTATTTTATTCTATCATCTAAATACTATATGTATAGGCGGATTTTGAACCAACTTCTCATACTGATGGGGATAAGGGAACGAGGATAGGTTTGGAGGATCAAAAATCGGAACCCTTAGCTGGTGAGATGATTGTTACAAAGTCCAGTAGTGAAGGGGAAGCGAGGGTGGTCACCTTTGATAATTTCGAGTATACAACAATTTATGGTGGACCATGACTTGACTTCCCTATAATGATAGGCCCGATGTGGGATCAGGGGGTTGACCAATGAATGTTCCCTTCCTTCATGGATGAATCTATTCTGTTGAAAATCAAACTGTCTTACATGACCTGAATCATAACAGTTCCCAAAATAGCACACTTTATACAATTTCAAGTGGTTATAGGGCTTCAAAATCATCTCCAAAGAGGGGTGTTGGTCCATATAGATCCTAGTACCAATGATGACCAGGAAATAGTTCCTTATATGAGGCCAATGGTGATGCATGATATTGCTTTCATGATAGAGTCTGGAGTTGGATGGGTGGACAACATTGAATTAGAATCAAGAGATAAAGACTACGCCAAAGAATATCCCGCTGATGAACTTCTGCAAGCATTTCATAAATATGAGCTAGGTAGTACCAATGAGTAAGATGAGACTGATTCTGATGAAGCGAATAGCATGGTTTTCCAATACTCTTGGTCTATGCTAATCAAACAATCTATTGATAACACCTCAAAATTAGAGTAGATAAGATAGATGGGAAGAATTCATCTCCGACTAAGAGAACTATGCACTGGTGTAGTAGATTCCAGATGCCCTCCGGTGATCATTTGATTTTTACCTCACTATGAAGATAAGGGATGATGAGTGTGGCCTCAGAATTGGATTCTAGTAGAGGAAGGGAATCAACACCCAAAATCATCATAAGACATAATAGGATATCCAACACTTAGGAATGTGGAAAATTAGTGATCTTCCTTCATTGTCATCGAATAATATCTCATATCACATCTTCAGGATTAGTTTGAAGAATCCAAAGTGAAACTGAGGAGATCATCACATGAAATGGCCAACATACAAGTTAAAAAGGACCCGACACCAACAATGGATAATGAAGAGCACCCCCTGGCCGAAATAGAAGAGATTAATATTAGAAGATGACAAAAAATCTAGAAATCCACACACCTATGAGTAGTTTGGCTAATACATTCCATTGAAGAGGTCAACCCATCTATTGGAGGGTCTAATCTATGGGGGATATAATTCGCACAAACTCACAAACATATTTTCATGAATGTTTTATTATTTTGTATCCATGAATGAATCCTGTTATTTAATTTGATTAATGAATCTCAGTCATATCTAAAAAATATCTAGCGATTTATCCCTAATCTCATGTGGTTCATGCCTGGGGTGAGAAACAAGGGATGGACATGAAATTAATTAACATAAATATGAGAGCACCATCCAATCACAAGGCATATGGGGTGTAAATGACTGATATGGGTATTTTAGAGGAAAGAAGGGGGCCTTAGTTAGAGAATAGAGTTATCAGAACAACCTAATATCTCTTTACCACTATGCCCCAGTGCACAAGTGGGATAATGTTAGGGGTGTTGGAATCCATCTGAACAAAGGGGAATGAGTAGTGTCAATCACGATACCGAAAACTCAGAACATAATGAAGGAGGAATGATGATGGAGGATAACTATTGAATATGTTTGAAAAACATTATTTTCATCATGTTACCTTGAAATGGGAAAAAAACGAGGGTTGGCCGCTGATCGAATTCGAAAACATGAGGCCAAACTCGATCTATTGTCTGAGTTTATCCAGAACGTTGGTTCAAGATGGTAGGCGAGCACTAAGGCTTAGCTTCCTAACTATTAGGGGTTCCTTAAAATGTGAAATAATATGTGTATCTAAAAATTGAGGGCACACAATGTGTGGGGATGGAATGATGTGTTTTTTTGAATAATATCCAACACACTTGAAACTGTGACACCATGAAGAAAGTCCATTGGGTGAGCGGATCAGTCTGAGAAAAGATCAAACTTATTCCCAAAAGGACATCACTAGCTAGGGTTAAGAATGGCATGTTGTTTTACATCATGCAGTTGAGAATGATAGATGCATAGTATAACATCATACTGTGAGAACAATATACATAATAGTTTAACATCATATGAAGAAGTTGATGTGTATAGATTAAGGACGTAATTATTAGACCATAGTTAACAATTTAATGTTATGTTACCCATTGTAGGTATTCATAATTTAAGGTTATATAATGTGGATTGTAATTAAGGGAGGAGAGTAGGAAGGGTTAGTAAACTATTGGCTGGGACTATGGCAAGGTGATCAGGTGCCTCTACATATCCTTTTAGGGTAGGAATCAAGCTGAATATAGTTCCTGAATCATGGTGTGGATAGAAACCAACATTTTTGGTGGTATTATTCCATAATGAGGAAAATAAAGCATCCCATAATTGTTATGGGGCATCCCAAACATATCTAGGGTGGGCCACTATTTAAGGTCATGCATCGAAGTACATGGGAACCCAAAGGGATACATATGTAGCGATGTACATAAACCCGATGTGAATGAAGACAAAGGAAGTCCACACGAAATTATACCCTTCCAAAAAAGAAAAACCAAACCCCAAAAACGTTCTTAATGAATCATGATGCTACTGTAGGACCTGAAGGTAATATACTATATTGTCAGTTCATACAAAAGGGTGAGAATCAAGCCACATGTAGTTTTGAATGTGGCGTGGAAGAAGGCCAAGAACAAAGGGGAAACTATATCTCGAAAAAAGACATTATAAAGTTGTGTAGTTATCATCACACAGCCTGGATGTAAATGCTGTTTTTTAAATGTCATACGATAAGGATATAAGAGATCATAGTTTATGATTAGAGATCTCGGACCCATAGATGAAAATTCCCAAAACAAAAATATGGGATGTAATTTCATAATGAAACACAATGTGAATGAGGAGAAAGTAGTTCACACCACATCCCATGTTTACAGAATAACACACATAGTTAAATGTCATGATTCCGGGGATTGGGTGTCAGAGCACCTACTTTATGGTTATAGAGTTTAGACCAAATTAACATCTGACTATTCCATGCAAGTACAGACCCTACCAAAATCCATAAGTCTTCATGAGCCATGCATAGTGTGGAAAACAAGGGCATAGAAGATAGTTACAACACAGGGAATCATATGCTAGGGTATGAAGATGATGAATAAAAAAATTACCCCAGGACACTCATTCGTCCTCTCAACACAAAAAGGTTCATGGAGGGATAACACCAAGGGTTTTGAAGTTCTGTTTGAACATGATTAAATGGAAACGAATGTGAATCATGAAACAAATCATTAGACCCTAAATGATTTGGAATAACATTGGAGGATAACTACTGGCCATATTAGGTGCAAAATATCTATATTTTGTGAACTAGTATGGGAAAAAACATGTGAGGGTCGATTGCTGACCACATTCAGGATGTAGGAACTATTTGAATGTCATTCAAGGTCCATTAGGATGTTGGCACTGAATGGTATGTGAGACAATTTGTCCATTGAAAAAGATGTTATGGGGGTCCTTTTGGATGTGAATGATGATGATGACCAAAATGAAGGCAATGTGTCTTGTGTTGAAATGGAATGAAGGAATACCTATATAGAATTCAACACTCTAGATCATAAACCATAGTACATCAATGAATTTGATGAGGATGGATAGTAGTCGACAGAGTCAACTAGGGGAAAAACTCAAGGAGACATGCTAAAGAAATATGTATAATTTGTTAGTGATCCTAGGGCTGACCTGATGAATCATTCTTAGGAATCCCTACATATCATGATAGAGCTGGAATCAAGAAATACATAGTTCTTGAAAAGCCATGCAGCTTAAATTCATACAATAAGGATTTAGATAAAAGAGAGGTATTAATAGAGAAGGCACATGGTGAGAATGTTATAAATTCTGTGTGAATGGGGACATAAGTCCACACTACAACACAATATTAAAAAAAGAATATTAGGCATTAAAGATAAATAATGGTGATCTAGGGGTTTTACATGAAGACAAAACATTTTGTTGCTCCTACATATCCCATATGAATGGGAATCAATCCACACATAGTTCTTGAATCCCATGCAGTTTAACATCATCTGGTATGGATGTTGGGGGAATATGTTCTAAAGGTAATGTGCATGTCCTGATAAATCATACACGAAGTAAATTTGGACATCAGTCTACACCACATCGTGTGCAATCCCAATGGAGAAGCACATGCCTACGAGCCAGAATGGATCAGGAGATATAAAGCAAGATCTAAAGAAGAAATTTTTGGGCATTCCTACATATCCCATGGAGATGGTACTCAAGCCATACATAGTTCTCGAAATTAGTGCAGTTTAATGTCAACTGGTAAAAAAGAAATGTAAAAAATGGATGTTCTATAGGGAGTTCAAATAGTTAATTTTTTTAACCCAATATAAATGGGGAAAAAAGTACACATCACAACACACCACATGGAGTTTAGGGAAATTCTGAGTCCATATTTTTTTTGAACTAGATGTGGAATTTTTTGTACCTCATGTGGAATGAATTTTAGTGATACCAATTGTTATTAAAATTTATATGTTCCCATACTATAACAACCCTACATTACATAAATTTTTACTAATTCAGAATTGATGTATATGTATTACAACAAATGAAGAAACCATGATAGGACTGTATAGGTATAGTGTCTTTAGAAACTGTGAAACATAAACAACTAGTTCATAAAGAATCAATGTCATCTCTTGTTTATTTGGTCATATCTAAACTCCTTTTTTCCATTTCATATTTAATACCCTTATTCTAGACCTGGGTAATAGAAACATACAAAAAGGTGAGCTCAAATTCTCAGTAAGTGTAAAAAAATAAAATATCAATCATATCATATTCTTAAGATCATAATGTTTGAAAATTTTATCCTACATAAAAGGTCATAATATAATGTCATATGATAAATCATAGAACTGTAATGTAATACCAAATATCATAAAATAAGACATGAAAATATGTTTCATACACACATAATCATAGAAAGTCATTTCATATTAGTCATGTCTCAGTTCCAAGACCACCGTAGCGGACAATGTCCATTGATGAACTGAGTTCACTCCTCGTTCCAGTCCGCTATAACTGAACCAGATTAACCTTTTGTTCCATTCATGTCTATCTCATGAGATACAAATCTTCACCCATTACATTGGAGGGACATATAGGTCCCACCCATCTCATAATGAAACTATACTGATGCGTGCCACAAAAACATAAATCACACATCATAGAATAACCCGTATAATAAAATGGTATTCTCAAACATCATGACATCATACGATAAAAGGAATTCATAAAACTAGTTACATCAGAACAAAATCAAATAAATTTAATATTGTGGATATAAACATAACCCTATATCATCATAGATAGAAAATAATTTTGATAAAACAGTTGACCTTAGTTCTTGATGAAAAATATCCTTTCTTCATCAAAAATAGTTTCTTTTCTCAACCTGTCACGAAAATTAAATTAAATGATGTTAATTGAAAATAAACTTGAAAACATGTAATGGAAGCTTACATAGAAATAAATTACTATGAAAGAAAAAAAATCCACTCATGCGGTATAAGTTAAAAACAATTCCTCTCGTACTTTGGATGGAATAGTCAGGTAGTATCTCGTACTGAAAACCAAAAAAGATTATTTAAATTTATTTTACTAAAAACTAATCAATAAGAAACATTGAATTTAAAAAATTGTAGGAGGATAAATATAATATTACATATTGAGGAAACCTATATGATTATGATAAAAATTCCCCACAAAATACATAAGTATAAATAATATCGATTATAAAAAATAAGACTGTGAGATTTTCCCTAACCTTAGGCCCGATATGCTTTGTACGTATCTGAACCTCATGTATAATGATTTAAATATTGTCATTGAAATATTACAAAATCATATTCACTATTATTATATCATATACAGTCATATTCTTAACTTTTTTAGTAACATTTCATTGTTACTCGTTATTCGGGTGTTAACTGCATTATATTCTTATACATGTTTTGTCAAATAAACTCTTATTCCTCTTTATAGGTTATAAATATATCATTTAAGGAATGGTATTAGTATAATATATATCATATTTATTCATTAAATTCATTTGTAATATCATTTTTCAATGAAGATCATGTATAATTAATCACATCACATCGTGGAGACGGTAGGTCGTACATACACACGAGCGATGATATAATTTCCATGATAGTGGAATTGTGTTGAAGTGTATGGTGCATAATATTTTAGAATAAATATCAATTTAAAATAATAATATATAGAAATTTATTCCATAATTATACCCATCCATGTATGTTGGTGATAAAAAAAAATTACACTATGTCATGGGGACGGTATTCTGTACATACGCACGCACAATGATTTTTTTCCCGAGGATGGATAGAATGTGAAATAGGGTTGTTTAATATTTATAATTACATATAGTAATATGATTGATAATTATGTTATTACTTTATAATGAAATATTTAAATAATATTATGTAGAAGAATAAATAATTTTGAAAGAATCAGAAGAAGATATTACCTCTTCCTCGAAGAGCCACCTTTAAAATTCCTCATATGACACTAGAGTTGGCCTTTTTAGAAGACCAGAACCTCAATAATGTAACTAGGGAAGATTATAAAAGGAATTTTTAGGGTTTTTATGATCATGAAGGCTAAAAATTGAGTGAGGAGCATAGGTAAGTGGGTTCCCTTTTATAAGAGAAGAGAGTGGAACTTTTGGAAACCTCAAAAATATTAATTTATAATAAAACTAAAACCCACATAAAAACCTAAAAATGAATCAAAATCGAATATGAGATGAGATATGGTTGTAATATCATCAAAAAATAAAAATTTAGACATGTTTTTATTATATTTTAAACCTTATCATTTTGATTTATCCGTATTTAATCTATTTAATTTTATTTATGGTAATAATGTTATAAATATTAAATGGTTATAAATACTTACATATGTGTGGTTAATTGTCCATAATTGGATATTTCATGGAATGTTAGACCATATACATTTTAATTTGTTATCATTAAATATTTTTTTGATATTTAAACAATTTAATAATATGTTATTTTCCTAAAATATCAATAGTGTCAATTTTGACACAATTCATTTATTTGAATTTAAATAAAATCCATAGAGATGATATTTTTGAAACAAAATATCTAATAGATTAATTAAAAGTCATATTAATCTATAAAATTCTTTGATAACATTAATTATATCATATAATATTTATTTTAATATTTTTAAAACAATTTATTTCATTTTTCTCCAGATAAAATTTATATTAAAACGTTTTTGTATAATTTTTTAATCTCTTTATATTAGCATAAAAATTAAATCTAGATTACTATGATGTAGATAAATCTAATAGATTTCATAATAATACTTTTAGTAGATTTTATCTTCTAAAAAACCAACTTTTAAAATGTTATATATATCAAATTATGAAGGTGTCAATTTTGACACTATTTTAAATAAACAGAATATAAGTGTCATAATAACTTTGATAAGGCAACAAATGCTCCCAAATTAGACCCTTGGATGCTTATGGTTTATAGATACTCGACCAATATGTTTTGGGCATGTTTTTGGTCCTTCTAATGGGTATTATTATTTTAATAAAAACAATATTATTGATTTTCCAGTAAATAAATAATTTCTACATCATTAATGTATAATCTATTAAAGTAATTAAATATTTTATTAAAATTACAAATAAATTACCATGATACAGAAAAAAATATTATATTTCAAATGAGTATTTATAATCTAATTTTTATTTTGTATAATCTTATATTAAAAATAATTTAATTATTAATGTTTGTGTGAGACCTATTTCACATTCCATTAAATAATATAAATTAATTGTCTCAATATCATCAAAGTGGGTTACAATAGATACCATTTCGACCTATTTTTGTTTCTAGATAAAAAATAATCATCAATTTATATTATGAAAAGTTTTAGGGTAATTTTATAATATTATTTTTACCCTTACATAGCTGATTTATCTTTAACTATGGTAAATAAAATTTACCGTAGTTAATATTAATAATGACCAAAATTAAAAGTTGTCTATTATCATAATTTATACCTATTGATTCCAAATATGGAATCCATTTTTACAAATTGAAGACACAGAAATTTCTGAAATTTAATTTAAAATTAATCCCATTGTTGAAAAAACATGTTTCTGTTTAAAACATTGTAAAAGATTGAAATTATTTTACCTATAAATTCATTGTAAAATTAGTGATAATGACATAAATTATATTTAATATTTAATATATATTCTATTTATACTATAAAACCATTTAATATTATTATTTGACCATATAAATTGCCTTGATGAGAAAAGTTGTGTTTAATTAAAATTTAGCGTATTTTTACAATTCATCAAATTATGATGTTTATCAAAAAATTGCAGGAATTTAACCAAAGTAAATTTTTATATCTCGATTCAAACGAAAAGGTTCACATCGTTATATTAATATTATTAATTTGTCTAAATCTACAATTAAAAAGGTTTTTTATTAAAAGGTGGAAAACCATTATTTTAATATATACTTGATGATTATCATAAATATCATTTTACATATATAACAAAAATATATTACTAATTTCATTCATTCAAATAAGTAATATGAAATATAATTGATTTATATTTATCAAATATTTTTAAAAGTTAGTTATATTTATTCCCGCTAACATAACAGCTACGTTATAATGAAAATTTTATATGAAGGGAATCTAACAATTTGTTTAAATTAACAATTTCATGGAAAAAAAGCTACTGAATAATAAAAGTTATTTAAATACTTCATAAAACACATGGGATTTTTATTCTACCCACCTTAAACTAAATTTCACCCGTAAAATTAGTCACTTGGAAATAAACAGATGAGGATAACTCTCCCTCATCATATAATCAACTTCCAATGTAGCTTCTTCTAATTGGTGGTTCCTCCATAAAACTTTAAAAAATAGAGTGGTCATGTTTCGTAGAACATTTTCACTAGGATCCAGAATATCTATCAGTTGTTCTTCATAAGAACGATCTTTCCCCAACAGTATGACTTCGGACCTCAGTACATGTGAAGGATCGGGAATGTACTTTCTCAGGAGGGATACATGGAATACATCATGAACTTGAGAGTGATTCGGTGGAAGCACCAACCGGTAAGCTACCATCCTAATAGGATCCAGAATATCAAAAGGACCGATATACCTAGGGATCAGCTTTCCCTTCTTTCCAAATCTCATTACTCCATTCAAAGAAGATATTCGTAAGAACACATTATCTACCACTTCAAACTCTAGGTCTTTTCCTCGATTGTCGGTATAAATTTCTTGTCGACTCTGAGTTGATCTTATATGTTTTTTAATAGATCTGAACTTTTCTGACATTTTATCAACAAGATCAGGTCCTAATATCCTCCTTTCCCCAAATTCATCCCAACATGTTGGGGTTCTACACTTCTTTCCATAGAGGGCTTCATAAGGTTCTATCTAAATACTAGATTGAAATATTTTGTTGTAAGAAAATTCCCCCAATGGTAGGTGTCGATACCAAAAACCTTTTAAATTCATATAGCAAGCTCTATACATATCTTATAGATTATGAATTTTCCATTAATACTGACCGTCTTTCTGGGGATGATAAGTAGTGCTGAAACTGAACTCTATATCTAGAGAATGCTTATGAATTCGCTAGAACATTGAGGTAATCCTCGGACCCTGATCATATATAATGTAAAGTGGTACTCCATGTAACTTTTCATCTTATTTTACATATATCTTTTAAATCTGATCTAGACAGAAATACTCTCTAATAGTAATGAAGTGTGCTGACATCGTCAGATGGTCAACTATAACCCAGATAACATTATTACCATTGGATGTTTTGTGAAGTCCAGTGACATATTCCATAGTGATGTTTTCCCATTTACATTCGGGTCTGGGTAAGTGTTGAAGCTCCCCCTTACACATTTTTCTTTAATACTTAACTTGATAATAAACCAAGAATCAAGAGATATATTCAACAACATCTCTTTTCATTCCCTCCCACCAGAAGTAAATTTTCAGGTCCCTATATATCTTCGTGCATCCGGGGTTAATAGAGAATAAATAACTATGAGCCTCATCCAATATTTCCTTCTTTAATATAGGAATGAGAGGAACAAAAACCCAATTCATGAACATTGTTATTTCATAAAAATCGATGTTGAATTCAGGAAAATTTATCACCTTCTTTTATAACTCAATATCTTCTTTATGTGCCTCTTTAATCTTCACATGTTTAGATGGTTGAACATTCATTTGAGAAAGATCTGAATTTTCCCCGTCTATTATAATTTCAAGATCCATACTTTGAAAATCCAAAAATATTGGATCTTTTGTGATCCTCATAATGGATAAGAAGGCATGGTCTTGTTGGATTAATACATCTGCCACCTTGTTTGCTTTCCCATGATGGTAATATATAGAGCAGTCGTAATATTTTATCGACTCCAGCCATCTTCTTTGGATCACATTCTGCTAATTTTATGTGAAAATATACTTTAATCTTTTATGATCAATATAAATATCGCACCATTCACCATAAAGATAATGCCTCCATATTTTTAATGGAAAAATTACCGAAACTAACTCCAAATCATGAATTGTGTAATTTTTCTCATGGATTTTCAACTATCTTGAAGCATAATCTATCACCATATCATTTTTCATGATAACACATACAAATACCTTCTTTGATTCATCAATGTAGATCACAAACCTTTCTCCATTACAAGGTTTTCTGACCATAGGTTCACTAGCTAACCTTCTTTTAAACTCCTTGAGATTCCCTCCACACTCCTCCGTCCAAATAAACATTACTCCTTTTCGAGTAAAACTGGTGAGTGGACTAGATAATGGTGACAAATATTTCACAAAACGTCGATAATATCCTGACAAACCATGAAAACATTGGATCTCAGTTACTATTGTTTGTCTCGACCATCTTTCCATATCCTCTGTTTTTTGCTGGATCCACAGATATTCCCTCTCTTGAGATTATGTGACCCCAAAATGAAACTTTTTTAAGCCAAAATTCACACTTGGTAAATTTTTCACAAAGATTCTCCTTTCTCAGGGTGTTCGATACAATTATTAATTGATATTCATGTTCTTCTTTTCTCTTTGAATAGCCTAGAATATCATTTATAAAGACTTCAAACAACTAGTCAAGATTGTCTCTAATGGCTCTATTAATTAGATACATGATGATAACATGGGAATTAGTAAGACCAAATGGCATCACTATATGTTCATAGTGTCTGTACCCTGTACAGAAAGCCGCCATTGGTATATCCTCTTTTTGACACATAATTTATGATACCCGAAATGAAGATCAATCTTGGAAGAGTATTCAGCTCTACGTAGTTATTCAAATAAGTCATCAATGTGTGGGAGATGATATTTTTTCTTGATAGTGATCTTGTTAATTTCTAAATAATCAATTCAGATACTCATTGACCCATCTTTCTTCTTAACAAAAAGAACAGGTTCTCCCCAAGGTAAAGTACTAGGGTGTATGATTATCTTATAAAAATTCTCTTGGAGTTGCTTATTAACTTCCTACAACTCAATTGGATCCATTCTATAATGTGTCTTTGAAATGGGAATAGCACCCAGAATGAGTTCTATAAAATACTCAACATCACGATTTGGTGGACCACCTTGAAATTACTCTGGAAAGACATCATTAAACTACAATTCAATGGGAATAATCTTAATCGTGAGTTTCATTCCAGCCATTTGAGATAAATAACCTTCATTTATTGGAATCATGACCCATAAGATGGAATAAATTTACAATGGAAGGTTATATTCATCCTTGCATCCATTTATTATCACAGATTGACCTAGAATTTGAAATATGACTTCCTTTATTTGGAAATTGATATGAGCTCCATATAGAGAAAGCCAATCCATGAAAAGTACCACATCAAATTCTTCCATTGGAAGGATCACATGATTTGTATGAAGCACATTCCAAAAAACTTCAATTGGAGAAGAATTATAAACTTTTGATGCAACTGTCATTCCATTAAGAGTTGTCACGGTTAACAAACATCTAACTGTTGAGGTAGTACTGTGATATCCTTTGAATTTTTTTAAAAAATAAAATAGTTGGTGGATCCAAAATCAAATAAAACATTTACTAATTTAGAGTGGATGGTAAGTTTACCTTTCACCAATTCGTTATCATAATCCACATCGCTAATAGAAATTTCATGTAACTTTCTTTTTTCATTGGCCCTAAGTGTTTGTCAACATCGAACATCATAAAAAACCATGGATTAGGGGATTTATTGGCATAATTACCCACTTCCATGCACTTGTAATGTTGAAGTGTAGGAGGTACATTATGTGTAGCCTTTTCTTTGTTTGCATCTTTAGACATCCTATTCCAATCACTACAATATTCAATTTCCCAATGACCTTCTTTTACACATTTAAAACATTTAATTATACATTTAAGACAATTCCCCCCATGTATCCTTCCACACTTTGAGAATAAGAAAAAACCAATATTATTTTCAGTGTGGTATTTATGTTTTCCATTGAAATCCATTTACCTATTCTTATCAAACCCATATGACTGATGGGTTACTCCAATATTCATATGATCCATGAGAGAACATTGAACAATTTTATCGTAGCTATTGAATTTCCTTATGGCTGACACCATTCAGAGACTTGGTTTTAATCCACTAATGAATCGATTGATCTTACACTCTGGTTGGATTGTATTTCTGGAAGTGTACCCTACTTGTCTTGTAAAATTTTCTTCGTAGGTACCAACAAATTCATCATCCTTTTTCTTTAGTTCAAGAAACACATTCTGCATCTTTGTTCAAATAATATAAGGAAAGTACATGTTAAAAAATATGTCCGTGAACTCATCTCTTTCTATGGACTCAATTTCATCTATTTTCCTTGTATTCTTGATAAGATTCCACCATTGATAATCATCACCTACCATAAAATATACTACTACGATGACTTTGTCAGGTTTAGAACATTTTAGAACTAAAAATATATTTTCAGTGGCACTGATCCTTTGTTCAGCCACTAACGGATCAGAAGACCCGCTGAATGAATGGGGACACTACCTCATGATGGATTCAACAAAATGTTTCTCCTTCCTTTTCCCATTTGGAAGTCCTGCATGATTTATATCTTCAGAAAGTTGTGTCAGCATGGCTACATGATTTTTCATTCCAAATCACATAATTTTTGGTTGCTCAGGGGGACAATCATTTCTTTTCCCATTGCATTCAACATTAACATGATTCCTTTAGGTCCCATCCATTGACTAAAACCAAGAATCAAAGTGTGAGAAACACAAATTACAAGAGGAAAACCACATAATAAAGAATAAAATTTCACACATTAGGTCTTATCATAGGTTATTCATGTCATTTTCTAAAAAATGGGATTGTTCCCTATGTTTAGACATATCCTTAGGGTTCTTACTAAGGTGTTCACGTCCTAGTTCACAAAGGATAACTATACCATTCCTTTGATACAAACTCTAACAAACCATAAATTTAATACATTGTTAATACTTTAAAATTAAAGTATATATATAACAACATATAACAAAAAAATGACATGACCGTGTAGGTATGGTGTCTTTAGAAACTGGGAAACATAAACAAATGGTTCATAAAGCATCTACATTGTCTTCAGTTTATATGGTTATAGATAGACTATTTTTTGGAATATCATTTTTAATACCATTCTTCTTGAGCTGTAGAAAATAAGAATATAAAATTCAAAGATCAAATGCTCAGTCAGGTTAAATAAATGAAATATCAAACATATCATATTCTTAAGATCATAACGTTGGAAAATCTTATCCTGAATAAAAGGTCATAATATCATGTGATGGGATAAATCATAGTACTGCAATGTAATCCCAATCATCATAAAATATGTCATGAAACTTTGTGGCATACACACATAATAATAGAAAATCATTTAATATTAGTAATGGATCATTTCCAAGACTATCATATCAAACAATGTCCATTACTGAACCGAGTTCACTCTTCATTCGAGTCCAGTATCACTAAACCAGATTAACATTCCATTCCAGCCATGACTATCTCATGAGATGAAAATCATTACACAATGCATTGGAGGGGGATATAGGTCCCACCCATCTCATAATTAAACCATTGTTATGTGTGCCACTAAATCATAAATCATACATCATAACATAACCCATTTAATAAAATGGGATTCTTAAACATCGTTCCATCAAATGTTAAATGGACTTCATAAAAATAATTCCATCAAAACATAATTAAATCAATGTAATAATAGATATAGAAACATAACCCTATATCATAATAAATGGAAAATAATTTTTATAAAACACCTGAACTTAGTTCTTGAATAAAGTATTCATTCTTCATCAAAAACATTTTCATTTCTCAAAATGTCACGCAATTTAAAATTAAAAGAAGTAAATTAAAAATATACATGAAAACTTGTAATGGAAGCTTACATGGAAATAATTTCCTATGAAAGAAAAAAATCACCTCATGCTGAATAAGATAAAAAAGCATTATTCTCGAACATTGGATGGAAAAGTAAAAAAGTATCTGGTACAGAAAACGACAAATTATTCTTTTCATTTATTTTATTAAAAACTAATAAATAGGTAAAATTTTATTTAAATAATTATAGGAGGATAAAATTAATCTTACATATTGAGTAAACATGGATTTGGATGATAAATATGCCCTAGTAAATTCTGAAGTATAAACAATCTCGGATAAAAAATTGAGATTTCGAGATTTTCCATTACCTTAGGTCCGATATTATTTGTATGTATCCAAACCTCCTATATACTAATTTAAATATTTTCATTGACTTATTAATGAATCATAGTAATTTTTATGATATCATATATGGTAATATTCTTATCTGTTTATTAGTTACATTTCATTTTTACTCGTTATTCAGGTGTAAGCTGCTTTATATTATTATGCATGTTTTGTTGAATAAATTCGTATTCCTCTTTTTTAGATTATAGATATATCATTTACGGAATATTATTAGTATAATATATATAATATTTTTCATTCAAAAAATTTATAGAATAATTATTCAATGAAGATCATGTAGAACAAATCACATCACATTGTGGAGATGGTAGGTCATACGTACGCATGAGAGATGATATCATTCCTAGGATTGTGGAATTTTATTGAAGTGTATGGTGTATAATATTTCCATATCAATATCACATTAAAATAATCATATATATAAATTTACTGCATATTTATACCATTCCATGTATGTTGGTGATAAAAAAAGATTACCCCACAGCCTGGAGTCAATATTATGTACGTACACACGCGCAGTGATTACTTTTTTCGTAGGATGGATAGAAGGTGAAATAGGGTTGTTTAATATTTATAATGAAATATCAGTATATGAGTGATTATGATGTTATTAATTTATAATCAAACAACTAAATAAGAGTATGTAGAAGAAGAAAAAAATTTGAATGAATCAGTTGATGATATTACCTCTTTCTCAAAGTTCATCCTTTAAACATCCTCTTAGGGAACTAGAGTTTGTATTTTGAGAAGACCAGCACCTCTATAATTTAACTAGAGATGTTAAGAAAATTAATTTTCAAGGGTTTACCGATCATGGAGGCACACAATTGAGTGAAGAGGATAAGGAAGGGGGTTCCCTTTTATAAGAGAGGAGTAGGGCTCTTTTGGAAACCTCAAAAATAATAAATTTATAATAAAAACTAGGCCCACATAAAAACCTTTCAAATGAATTAAATTATAATATTATATGATATTGGGTTGAAATAACATCATACAATAATATTTAGACATATTTTTATTTAATTTTAAACCTTATCATTTTGATTTATCCTTATTTAATACATTTAATTTTATTTGTGGTAATACTGTTATAAATTATAAATAGTTATAAATAATTAATTATGTGTTGTTAATTATACATAATTTGATACTTTATGACATGGTAGACCATATAAATTTTAATATGAAATTTTTAAATATTTTTTTGTTTCTTAAACAATTTAATAATATGTTATTTTCATAAAATATCAATAGTGTCAATTTTGACACAATTCATTTATTTGAATTTAAATAAAATCCAAAGAGATGATATTTTCGAAACAGAAAACTTAATAGGTTCCAGAAAATTCATAATCATATCGAAAATTCGTGTAGAACATTAATTATATCATATAATATTTATTTTAATATTTTTAAAACATTTTATTTGATATTTATCTTAGTAAAATAATTACAACATCATTTTTGTATAGAAATTTAATCTTCATATTTGTTACATAAATATTAAAAATAAAATAATATTATGAAGATAAATATAATATATTTCATAATATTTCGTTTAGTCGAATTTATCCTCCAAAAAACTAACTATTAAAATGTTATATTTATTGCATTATGAATGTGACAATTTTGACATTATTTAAAATAAAAACAACATAAGTGTCATAATCAGTTTTATAAGGATAAACATGGTCCACAAATAGACCCTTGTATGCTTATGGTTTTTATATACTCAACTAATAAGGCTTATTCAAGTGTTTTGTCCTTTTAATGGGTAATATTATTTTAATAAAAACTATATTATTGATTTTCACTAAATAAATAATTTTAGCATCCTTAATGTACAAGTTATTAAGGTAATTTTATATTTCATAAAAATTAATAATAAATTACCATGAAAAAGAAAAACATATTATTTCTTACATGAGTATTTATAATTGAATTTATATTTTTTATAAACTTATATTAAAAATAATTTAATTATTAAAGGTTGAGTGAGACATATTGCACGTTTCTTTAAAAAAAATTAATTTTATCAATCTACTCCAAGTCAGTTACAATAGATACAATTTCAACCCAAGTATGTGTTTGAATGAAATATAATCATAAAATTTAATTAAGGCAAGTTTTAGGGTAGTTTTATAATATTATTTTTACCCTTAATTACCTGATTTACCTTTAAATGTGGTAAATAAAATTTACCATAGTTACTATTCATAATGCCTAAAAATAAAAGTGGACAATTAACATAATTTAGACCTATGGATTCGAAATATGGAATCCTTTTTTCATAATTATTAACACATAAGTTGAAAAAAAGTAATTTAAAGTTCATCCCGTTGTCGAAAAAATAGCATTTTGTTTAATACAATGCAAAAGATTGAAATGATTTTACCTATGAATTCATTTTAAAATTAATGATAATGACCTAAATTATTTTAAATAGTAAAAATATATACTATGTATACTTTAAAATCATTCAATATTATAATTTAACAATATAAATAATCATGATGATAAAAGTTGTTTTGAATTAAAATTTACCGAATATTTACTATTCTTCAAATTATGAAGTTTTTCAGAAAAATATCAGAATTTCTACCAAAGTAATTTTTTTATCTATATTACAAATAAAAGGTTTACATTTTCATATTAAAATTCTTAATGTGCCTAAATATTAAATATAAAATTTCTTTCCATTAAAAGGAGGAAAAACATTATCTTAATATCTATTTGATGAATATCAAAAATATCAATTTAATTTTATAACATGAATATCCTATTAATTTCATTCACTCAAATAACTAATATTAAATATATTTGATTTAAATTTTACAACTATGTTTAAAATTTAGTTATATTTATTCCCACTAACATAATGGCTAGGTTATAAAAAAATTATATTAAGGGCATCTCACAGTTTTTTTAAACTAACGATTGCGTGCATAACATGCTACTAAAGAATAAAAATTATTTAAATATTTCATAAAACGCATGGGTGTTACATGTACACCATATTAATTATAGGGTGGTGTATAATTAATCCTAATAATAACACATTCTATCCCATGTGACCAATGGTCCATGGCTGAATGTTCTATAACTGACTTATTATGGTGTCTTCTATAAACTATTTCAAAAATGATTGTTAGGATAAGAGAAAAATGTTATGTTCCAATTTTACATCCATAGTCCTACAAGAAAAACATTTCAATATTTTAATATGTAATAATCAATCACTATAACTAGCACATTCATTAAATGCAATATATGAAATGAACACAGAATATATATATGGCATGGAATAATACGTGACATTTTAAATACTGTGGTTCTTAATATGATGAGTGATTATAATATACCATTGTATAATAACATAAAGGATAAAAATAACCTTTATTATAATATCATAAATAATAAAATCACTAGGAATGTGTGTCACCCAAGGGCGAAGTCCACAAAACCGTAATACCAAAAGAACAAAATGCATTAACCCAAACCATATTGTTTGAGATTCCCCTTTACGTGGGGAAAATACTCCCACGCATAGAATAATTACAAACATACAATACCTTATTCTATGTATAAACCGAAATACAAATATAAAATTATCAAACTACCTATGATAGCACAATGTAGAATCCCGCCTAGTTTCCACCCAATAGTTCCCTAAGACACTGGTCACAAAACTTCAATTGCACATCCTTAAACACCAGAGGATAATTACTAGTAGTGAGGGACTAGGGTATGTTTGTGGGAAGTATATCCCATCATAGATCAGACTGATCACAATAGTTGATGATAATAAAAAATAAATAAATAATAACTAATAAATAGATAGTATAAAAATAATGGAAATGAACCAAGAAGAAAGTGATTATCTTGATTTTAATTAATTCAAAAATTTCTATAGTAATAATGATAATTCTATACAAATGTGAGTACATGGGGAACATATGATACCGTTATATACCAAATTATATTCCAAAAATACCAAAAAAAATCCATACCACCGGCAACTGGAGAATATGATTTTTCCTCTAGGCCATAATATTCCATCAGAATGATGTAAATCAGTCATGCATAGTAAAAAAATGTTTTTTCTTTATCAATACAATCAATAAAAAAGACTCAGTAGAAACAAATGGTGGCCCATGTAGGTTGTGAGATAAAATCTCAGTAAGAAACCACTATCTATATTAATTCATATCAGAAAATAATAAAACTACTAGTTTTATATATAAGAGAAATAAATTGAAATAAATATATAAATAAGTAAATAATTTCTTTTCAGGGTTCCTAAATGCCAACGAGACCGATACCCCCAAATTAATACAATGATGCTTGTATAATCCAAGGTACCTATACAAGTTATAATTTATATACATAGGGTATCAAGTGAAAAGAAACCAAGGTTGGAAGACCCCATTGTTGATATTTGGATTAGTGGTCACATTTCCATAGAATAGTACTACAATTCTAAAAATTTAAACACAAACATCACATATGACACAATCAACAAATATGTGAAATAAAATGGTGGATTCCTACGAACATCCAATTCTATCGATTAATAATACCATTATTCACTAAAAGATCCTCCATTATAACCAATGGTAGGAATTACATCAAAGGAAACCCATAATGGTGTCCATATTATCACTGTTGGCATGGTAAACTCTGATTTCGGACTAAATATCTCACAAATGGGACATGGTATCACCTGAGGAATGGTGTAGGCATATTTACTATGGTACCATCCACTATTTCCCTCTGGGGAACTAGTTTCACTCATGAATATAAGTATCCTACGCATAAATGCAGTAATAGGAAATCCAATGTATAGCTCCTAATGTGTCATATAGATCCAAAATGAACATGGTGAGTCCATCGAGGGAATCTTTATGATGGGACTCATGTTCTCTACCATCGTGTAGTAGGTGAGTCTTAGAAACCAAATCATATGTCATAGAAATGACTAGAATTTATGTTCACTTATCATCATAAAGGGATGGCAATTTCATATTCTATCCAGATTTCGAAATAATAACACCCAATTTATGCTAAGAAAATATGGAATAGAACACAAGACATAAGATATTTCATGATGGAAAGAGAGAGTAGACATAAGCGACAACCACAAGAGACTAAGAACCAATATCAAGACAAATGTTCAAGTCATGGAAGAAATTAAAGACAGTGATATAATTCATAATTTATTATCCCAACAAATAAGAATAAAGAACTATGCATTTACAAAGGCTCTCTCTCACGGTTAACCATTATCTTAATTAAAATCATAAATTAAGTCATTTAACTAAGATGAAACCCCCAAATAGAGGGTTGGTATCCTTATATGGAATGAGAAAAATATTTCATTAACATGGGAACACGATATTGGGTCATTAATGACGAGGATAAAAACTAAAGGATGTTTCTCAATGTAGGGTAGGTTCAAAACTATTATGAAGAAATTGTCAAAATATTTTACTAATCATATTTAAGGCATTATCAGATGGTTCTTGAATACGACACAATGATACATAATTTCATAATTTACCAAATGAGCATGAATTTCCTAGAACACCTACAATGATTTAGAATCACACCAATCATCTATTGTCGAATCGTGAATCACTATATAATGAGATAAAATATTGAAATTGACTAATGACATGAGATTTTAGAAAAAAGGATCACATATAAATTGTGTAACTGAGGAAAGAATAACATTGATATATAATGGAGAGGGTCAGATATCATTCCTCTATATTCCCATTGATTATGAATGTCAAATTGTTTCTTCAATAATGAATTTGATTACTAAAATAATATTGTGGGGGAAGAATAATGTACAATTAATGAGATAGGAAGAGAAAACCACTAGATAGAAAGTGAAAATAAAAAGGAGGGTTAAAAAATAATGTAATGGTAAAAAGGTAATTTAACATAGAAATATAAGAGCACAATATTTTTCCACAAAGTTATCCAAACCTTTCACCAGTCGTGGTCCCATTTCTACTTCATGTGGTACCTTATATGATAAGGAACATTGTTTCTATAACCATGTGCGGCCTATAAAAACCCACTATGCCCCGGGAGTTTGTAATAGTGCACATCCACATGCTGAGGGTCATATAGAATTAGAATGACCATTAAACCACCTGTACCCACCTTTATTCAACCGAACTATTACAAAAACCATGTGGGATGGATGAAAAAATTTCTACTAAGAGTGCGATCGAGTATGCATCCTCTAATTTTGGGACTTCAGCCACCAGAGGAGTCCCGAACACCGACAACACCTCATTTACTCCATTTGGAAACATAATAAGGGTCCAAAATATAATTTAAACCAAAATAAACTGGTCTAAACTATTTTGGAAACCATGGATGTTACACATAGCACATAAATGAATGAATGGTGGAAAATATCAAACATATATCTGGAATATGATAATAAGACAAAGAAAGCCTTAACTTATATCATGCTTGATTCCAAAGAGGTATAAACATCAATAAACATAGTTTATATTTATTATAATTGCATAAAGTGACCATAAAAACAAATTATTTCATATATAATATTATTATCGAATTTTAATTCCAATTTATTATCATTTATGTATTATAGTTCCCTTTTTGGTGTTTATTACAACGTTATTAATGTATATTTTAGTTAAAAATATAGTTTTATTGCTCATTGATCATGTCTAATCCATATAAATTATTAATCATTATATAATTATAATATATAATCATTATAATTATATTTTTAACAATTAATATAAATTCATGATGAAAAATAAACCACACCACCATATGAAAATGATAGTTTTTACGTACGCATGAGTAACATTAAAATTTTTTAATAGATTGAAATAACAAAGGAAAATACTATTTCAGCTTTTGAGAGTAATTAAAAAAATAAATATCATATATAGTGATTTATTATATTGTAATAACCATACATGAATGATTCTATTCGAAAATGTGTTGTATCGTTACAAGGCGGTTGCTGTCTACATGTGTGTATGAGTTATACATTCATATTCCTTTGGATTGAGTTGAGGTTTTAAATGGTTGTTCCATTACCAAAAAACATATTAAAATATATATATGAAACATGAATAATCATTTTTATTTATATAATTGTTTTAATGTAAATATAAGATGACTTAATATTGTATGAATTTGGTTATGATCTATAACTGTTCTTTGAAAGACATCCTTTAGAATACACCTTAACAATTTACGGATAGGTATTTGAAGAATTAATTAAGATTTACGTTTAATGAAATGATAATAGGAATGATTTCTTCATGGTATTGGTCAATCATGTGGTATTATATATTGTGAATACTGAGGGACATGAGTGTCCATTTTATAGGTGTGGGGAGACACACACCCATGGAATTTCATAAAATTTATCTATGTTTTAATATCACTGTCATAATAAAAAGGGTAAAAATGGGAAAAACATTCCAATTTTATATAATATAATGTTGACATATATTCATTAAGCAATAATATGATAGTTTTGTGAAGAAATCAAACCCTTATCACATGGTTTGTCCCTATATAAACTTGTTTTAACAAAAGATGTGTGAAAAAGTTTATATATTTTACGATACACTATGACCTAAAATTAACTTAACCAAATCAAATCATAATTATAATTCTAATTATAAATATTTTAGCAATTTTAAAATATTGAATTTATGAATATGGATGAGTTACATTTTACATAATCATGCAACCTACAATAAAACCCCAATTCTAGTAAATGACTTTTGTAATTATAAAACATAATTAACAACTATTAAAATAATTTATAAAAGATAAAATGATTGAAAAAATTTTATATTGAATATTTTATCTATATATATAATTAAAAAAATAAATAAATAACTATTAAATTATTATTTTTAGTTAAAAAAACATTGAACCCATTCGAATTCTTATTGAGAAATTTGTTTCAATCCATAAAATTATCCTATATCAAAAATAAGAATAATGAAAATTTTAATTTTATTAACTAGATTAAATAAAATTAAATAATACTCAGCAAAACTAATGGTAAAATTCATAAAATAATGGGTTACATACTTGATAATAAATTACATCCTTTAATAAAATTATATTTATAATATTAACTAAAAAATAAATATTTGTAAAACAAATACATGGAATTCACTGTATTATAATATTGATATGGTGACTTCTAAATTGATATTAATTTCGTAAAAAAATATTTTTTAAAATACTAGGATATATTTATAATTTCATTGTGAATGAATTTGATAAAACCCAATTTTGAAGAAAATATATTTGTAATGAAAAAATGACTATATTTAAAAACATTTAAAAATGATTTATGAATAAATAAATAAATTATCATTATTATAGTATATGATACATAATTCTCATAAAAATATTATTAAAATTTATATTTTCTAATTTATTAACTAGGTAATTCAATTTTATAATATCATGGCCCATATAAATATGAGGTTGAGTGAAAGGAAATATATTGAATACATCAATTTATATATCAAATTATATATATATATATATATATATTATTGGGTTAATAAAAAATTATTTGGTAATATTCAGGTATAACTTCGTTTTAGGTATTTATGGGATCACATTGGTAGAACCATACTGTGTTTTATTCCCAGGCCCTACTCATGCCTCTATTACTTCACAATACTCTTACAGACCACACAGTTTTTGAGGTTGAAGTTGGCATGAGGGCCATGATTGCATGATTGAGATGAAGAGTATTTGACTGGATTATGAGTTTAGGATAATGTGTGCCTCATGAATTTTTTTACTCTCATCTATATAGGTTTTAGTTATTGTTTGTTTCCGTTGGCTTCTTTTGTATTTGTCATTATCCATGTGGGTGATCAACACTTTATATTTTGTTGTATATATTTAATCATCGTTTTACTTCAATATATTTATATTTTTTATATAATATGATAAGATTGATGTTTGGATGTTTTTTGAAACATCCCAGTCTAACATTTGGGGTGTATCCTCGCTATATTTTTTCCCACTCCTAGTTAGTAGCCTCAACTATTCATTGAGGAATTCCTTAGGTATAGTACAAACTATAAATGTTAGAAACATTTCTCGATTTGGGAAAGAGGAAATTATATACTAAATGTGTAAATATATATATATATATATTTAACATAAAAAACAATTTGGAAAATTATATAGAATATGGTGTATTGTTATATTAAATAAAAGTCTATAGATTATTTATATGACTCAAAAATCTCTACATTTTGGGAATAATACGACCTAAAATAAAAGGATTTTAAACTAAAAAAATAAAATATAAAAATAACATTCACATTAATAGATCATCCCATAGGTTCACGATCCAAAAAATTTACATTCATCATTATCCCATCAAATAATATGTATTTCAAAACAACAAATTAGAAACAATAAATCTGTTTTTTAATGATCATATACAAAAAATTTATTTTCTTAATTCAAATGTAAAAAAATTATATAGAGACCATGTTTTTATTATTTTACATTTACATCATTTTAATGATAAAAAATGAATTCATTACATAGATAATATCCAAAGGTTTAGTGTATTGGAAAAAATAGGACCAAAAATCACTTTTACAACAAAGAACAAAAACATTTATATAATTTATTCTTCTTTAACATCTTATTGGCCCTTGAGTTATTTTTAGTGTACATAATAACCCAAGGATAAATTTCAAAAATGGGTTATCTAAAAGAAAAATAATAGGATATTAACAAGATATATTATATCATTGGGTGAGAATGATAATTATTCTTATATCATTGGCATAAGAGCATAAACATGATTGGAAGGATTAATAAAATGCTTGAAAAGTGAAAATTCATATAAAGAAAGCTTATGTATTAGTTGTTAACTACCACACATATTTTTAAACAAAGCTAGAATCATGTTTACACATAGTTTACTTCTAATCATGAGATTAATTAAATTACCCACTTCATATGATCACTATATAATTCTGGTCGCACCTGTCACATCATAACATCAACATTTCGCTATATAATTCAGCGTGGAACAATCACATCTTAACATTAAAATTTTCATGAATGTCACATAGAACATATATCAATGTTTGCCATTGATAACCCATGAAAATCATTTATCTTCCTTTGATGAATCATAAATTCATATTCATAGGGTTCCCAAATAAAAGAGGGAATACTATAGTACATATAGGAACATTCAACCTTCAGTGAGAAGTAAAAGGCGTGTTTTTGAAAGAAGTGTTATTTTGGAAAACTTTTTGTTTAACATAAAATATATTGGAAGAAATGAAAATCCCAAAAATTCAATATAATGATGAATAAATTATTTTTTTGGAGTAAACACATATAAAATAGAGTGAAAGAGGGAAACCCCAATGAAATAAAGTAGAGTTCATGAATTCACCTTACCATTTACCAGGACGATTTCATCTCTTTAATGTCCTATATAATTTCATTAAGTTCATTAAATAAAAATAATAATACTTTTTATAAATGTATGTGGTTCATTATTTTTTCATTAAATTGTTTAATGTGTCTTCGGATGAGTTATAGTGTTTAAATTCATTGTTTTTCAGTGTTCTTTTTCTTAGTTATCAGGAACGGTTCACTTGAACACAGGAGTGGTAGTTTATGTAGAACATGGATTAAAATTATGAACTGATATTACATGTTATTAATGATATAACATAATTCTAAATGATCTTATAATGAATTTAGTTATTTAACTTTAGTATGAATCATTATAAATCATTTAATGATAACCATTTTATGTTAATTTGGGTGGTTTTTGGATCAAAACGAACATGTTTTGTTTTATCATTTATAATAATGTATAAAATTTGTTGTAAGAACATAAAAGTGGATAAAAAATACATATTACAATCTTTTTTCAACCATTTAATTGTTATATTGACAAACCTGAATGTGTTTATGGATAATTGATGTTCATCACCCATGATGTAGGTAAATTAACACATCAATGGTTGACGATTTTATTTTTTATGAACAAGGAGACATAAATGGAAGAGTAGAATGAATAATAATCAATTTACATGTATAAAAAATTATATAAATAATATTAGAGTTATCATAAAATATTAACATGAGATGTATAGGAAAAGAAATGAAAAGAAGTTAAATTTAAAATTTTATTGGAAGGATAGAGTGAGAGGAATTACCTCTTGAATCCCCCTCTTGAGATCCTCCATAAAGAAAACTAGGATTGGTATTTTGATGGGAAAAATAAATATTGGACATTGGGTAGGGGATAATTTTCTTTTTGGAATAATTTAGACAAGGCATGATGCATGAGAGCTGTGGGAAAATTAGGTTGTGAAGGCTGGTATTTATAGTGGAGGGGAGAGGGGTTTTCATAATATTATATTCATTAATATATTATTTCTTCATCTGAAAATAAATCTTGAGGGTTCTTGTAATTAAAATAGAAATAATTTTATGTGTGTTCAATCTGGTGTCTCTTTACATCATCTGTGACTAAAGCATGATGCATAAATTTATTTATTAAGTATATTTGGTAAATTATCGACATTCACTATTCTTCAAAAAATCATGTATTATAGATAAATCCAAAAAAATCACACTACCCATGTTTAGATGTTTAGAATTCCAAAATAAACATCATACTTTGAAAATAACTTTCTAAATATTATTATTAATTAAAATCATAATGTATTTTATAAAAAAATTAAAATTAAAAACTACTTTTCTAACACTTTTAATCATTAATTATGAACTTATAAAATTATAATATAATCACAAGACATATAAATACTTGTTTATGAATAAATTTTCGATTAAATTATTAAAGTGATCAATAAATATTCATGACATACAAAAATACCAACACTATAATGTAATAATATCATATAATCACTTAGAGGTTGGATAATGTTTTTTTATACTATCCACTATAACGTTAAAATTCACTTGGAAGATTAAATATTAATAATGGGTCATATTACTATTAATAAGGCTATGTTAAAATTCAACAAAAAACTATGATTTTCTTATCGCACTCCCAATATCGTAATGATTGAAATTGTGTATGACAGAATATAAAAATTCAAATCAAAGAAATAGGAAAATTATGTTTAATTGTCACATAGTTGCTCATTCAACCATGATGAAGAATTGTGTTTCCTAATATGATTTTATGTTATTATGAAATTACTACAGTAATGGTGAAATTTCTTTGATAAATGTTTGGTTTATGGGAAACCACATAATATCCCATATTATTATTTTAAAAAAGTAAAAGAAAAATTGTTTATAATGTTTTATGAAAACAAATAATGCATGGTTGTGATATTGTTTGAATTTTAATGAAATAAAGAAAAATATAAACTCATTATAATTCATAAAAAAAATTATACCACTTAATATATTAATTATGTGTTTAAAAAATATTTTCTTTTCTTTTTATATATTCCCACATTTTAATACTAATATTTTCTCCCACAAAAATAAATATAACATTTGTTCCCTTTGGGATTATGAAAAATGAAAATTAAAGAGAAAAATTGTTATTTTTTAGACATAATGTCATGGGAAAAAATAATTCAATTATATATAGATATAACTGTATGAATTGATAATTGAACACAAAATAATACAAAAGGAATACCTGAAATAAAAAATAATAATTACAATTTATTACATCGTACCAGAAAACATCCATTGTATGTTATTTCAAATATTATTTATGATACAGCTCCTAATATAATATGTCCTTCAAGATAATATATTGTGAATATAAAATGTGTTACCCCGTTTCAATATAATTATTTAATATTATCCACTTTCTCAATGATTTTATAAATATATGGACAATATAATATAGTAAGTGACAAATATATGATCATTTAACAATTATAAATACCATATTCAATAAAATATATTTGAATATTAACAAAATTCATTGTTTTGGTAAATATTTTTTAATATAATCATTAGTTTCGAAAATTTTGAGAAAAATATCACCTTTTATTGAAATATATATTTTTTAGAATGAAAATGATAATAAAATCATTGAATAATATTATAGATAAACCTATATTCTGAAAATTTTATTTTGAAATAAAATACATGTGTCCTAAACCTTGAGCTCTTTTGGTAATTATTCTATATAAACTGATTATATGTAATAATTCTAATAATTATCTTCAATGAGATTTGAAAAAATTAATAAACAATTTAGAATTTATAAAACTATATATAATGAAATTATTCAATTGATGTTGGTTGATTTGAAATTAATACAAAGGAATCTCTCTTATATACTTATAAAATATCTAGAACATTTTAAATCTCTTAATAATGGATATGACTACTTGAATAGACATGTTTCAAGAATTTAATAAAAGAAAAAATCATTTTTATTCATATGAAAAATACTAGTTTTAAACATTGAATATTATCTTATAAATATATGGATTCAATATGTAAAACTAAACATTAAATTATACAATTAATCATTATAATATACTTGTTATTTATATGATGGTATGTTGATTTATTTTTAGTCTCAGAAACTATGTTCTTGGTATAATGGATGTTTAATAAATAATGAAGAAAATAGTATAGGAAAAAAGATAAATTCATGGAACACCCAACAACCTTAATGGAAGTTATGGTGTTGTCGATCAAAAACCAAAGCACCAAGAATCTCCCAATTAAGTAAGGTGAGCTATGGATGTCAACAGAAGTATCATCCTTGCTTTATAAATCAGAATCCTACACCATGAACACCATTCTAATAACATCAATGAAGCAAGCCACTTCCGGCTGAGAGATTGGGTCTCCGTGAACCCCTAACAGAAAGAGGAGTTCGGTAAATTTTAAAGCCAGAAATGTGGCAAATAAATAGAATTCATCCTCTCCAGTGACCCCCAATGAAGGGACTAATTTAACTAATCATCCACCTCCTGTGCTCATAGGGTCACCCATTCAAAGCTTCATAGATATCCCATACGATGAAATGCATCATTGATGAAGAAACGTTTTTGATTCCAGTTGTATAAATTCTCATTAATGATCTAAAAATCGGACCCTCCATTCATGTCAACATCAAACAGATATGTACAGAAATGAGAAAAATACAGTTGAATGAATATTAAAAAAACCAGATATGTTGGATCTCATTAAAAAATAAGAAGCATGTGACAAGAAAAAAAATCATCACAAGAGGCCCCATCTGAGACACAAACTGAACCATGCATTATAGTAGATACTCATTGAAAACAATTGAAGATAATAACAAAGATTGGTAAACCTGTCACTTCATTATTTTTGACAAAACAATGAAACAAACCACTCTATGGAAGCTGAATTAATGAAACTAACCAAACAAACCCCAACGAGTTAATACAAAACTAAAAAATTTAAACAACCTTACATAATAACCTCAAACCAAGATGAGATAAAATCATAATAATTAATAAAATGGAATTAATACACCACACATGACATTTTAAAACCAAATTAATATTATAAATAAAAGACATCTTACACAAATCTTAAAATGGGAGACTTATCATAATCCCTTTTATGAAAAGGAATAAGATCATCAAGAACATGATCATACCAAGCATAATAAACTCCATTAACACATTTATTTTCTCGACAATCAGCAATTGAATTGGATTCCCTATAAATGTGAGTGATAATATGGTTTACAGAAAATATTTTATCAAAACATTTAATCCAATGATTAGTTAGCTTCCAATACAAGTGAGAAAGATTCATCCTTATGGAAAAAATGACAATAGTATAATCGCTATCGATCCATACATAATCCCACCCATGATATGTTAAGTCAATAAGGTTTCATTTTTAATTTTCCATTCCCATATGTTTTAAAAATCACAAACACTCTATCTTATAGAAAAATTATATTTTCACTATGATTTATCTTAATAAGGAATATTTTCATTCCCCAATGAAATTTATTCTTATCTATTTTTTCATTTGTTCATTTTATAGATTCTCTAAATATAACTGATTTTATTCAAATACGTTTCACATACAAAAACATAGAATCCTATAAATACTTAGTTATATTGTATTCTTTTATCATGTTTTAATTTCAGGATTTTAATTTAGGTTCCGAATTCATTGAAATTCAGACACCGAATTCTATGAAATTCAGACTTTGAATTTTTGGAAATTCAGACTCCCAATTATCAAGAAATTCAGACTCCAAATTCTATGAAATTCAGATTCTGAATTATCTAAAATAAAGACACTGAATTCTCTGATATTCAGAATTCACACACTCTGAATTCCGGGAAATTTGGGCTCTGAATTCACTGAAATTAAGACACTAATGTCTTTGAAATTAAGAGTCTGATTTCTCTGAAATTCAAACATTTAATTCTCTGACATTCGGACTCTGAATTCTCTTAAATTCATACACTAGATTTCATTGAATTTGGACTCCAAATTATTCATAATTCAGATTATGAATTCCTCAGAATTCGGATTCTGATTTCCAAAGATTTCAGACTCTGAATTCAATGGAAATTTGATAATGAAAACTATAGATTTTAGGTTTTGGATTATTTGGAAAAATAGAATATGAATATCTATGATATAAAGTCTATAATTTATTATTCTCATAGACTACGATCATTATTTTTTCTTAGAATTATAAAAATTAGATTTGGTTAAGAAACTTTATTTTTCTTACACCTATTATAGTTACGAAACGATTTCTTATATTCTGTTTCTAACTAACCATTTTTTGAGTGACACATGTAAAGGTCTATTCGAAATTCAGGGAATAATATGATCGTTGGAGGAGGGATCTGACCATTGGAGAAGTGATTATAAATAGGATATCATTTGAATGTGCCCAATACCTATTAATCACTTTAGAGATTTCATGCTACTCAAGTGATTTCATGAGAAATACACTCTCATGCCTTGTTCATACTAAACATCATGCTCAGTTTTCTTTATGAGAATCCGATAGTCGATGAGTACAATCGAGTGATTATGTGGATTGGAAGACAGAGGATTCAACTAAGTTAATGTTCACGGACATCTATGGAAATTAATACATAAGTACTGACTACCTTTATGTTCGAGGGCTTGTAGGGATAAGAAGTCAAATTTCGATATTATTATCGAGGGATTACCCTAGTATGGGTAAGGCAGGCTTTCTTAAATGTATAAATCAAGAGTCTTATATCAAATGTTTTTGGATAACCTAATCTTTGGGTTGAGAGATTTCATACTTGTTTCTTGTTTTGTTACATGTTTATTTTCACTGTATTTTGATAAAGTATGAAAGTATAACCTTCTTATATATTCTTGTACATTTGTATACTATAATAATTATGTTTCTATACGGGTTAATGTATAATTTTTTTACTGTAATCTTTAATAAGATTCATTTATAGAAACAAATTTCCAGAACCTATCATGTTTGTAGAACAGAAAGATGTATTGTGAATTTACACTATTTAACATTGATAAACATAGTTTTCCATTAGTTTAAAAACAAAAGTTTTTAAACATAAAATTCACCTCCTCTTGTAATTGATCATCTATATTAATATTTTTATTGTAAAATTTGTATGAGAGGAGGTATCTAAAATACATATATTCACATATAATGTTTCATCCTCAATTTTCATTGTTCCAAATATTTTCCTTGATTATGTTTTCCTTTATATTTGGTTACAAAAAGTTACTATTATCATGTTTTGCGAAAAGATATTTTCCTTAAGATGGCAGGAATTAATGTTGGTTTGATTCTTAATCTAAATCCTACTAGACCAAATATATTTAATGGTAATGATTAAAAATATTTTAGACAACATATGAAGACGTTTGTTATTAATAATAGATTTGAAAACATTATTATGCTTACAAGAGATTACAATATTCCTAACAAGGATGTAAGAAAGAATACTACTAAATAAATTTCAGAATATAAACTAAACTACAAGGTACATTATACATTGTTTTATTCCATTACCAGCAATATATATAGTCAGATTTCATCTTGTGAAGCTGCTAACTGTATCTGGTAGAAATTGGAAGTTACACATTTTGGTACATCCAAATTTATAGAAACTAGAAGAGATATTCTTAGAGAAGAATATCATGGATTTCTATATCCTTATGGTGAAGCTGTGTGAAAGGTACACCAAATGATTATGACTATTGTTAACAATTTACAATCAATGGGTGAGAAAGGTTTAGATGATTAGTCACTTCTTGGAAAGATTATAGATATCATATCTATTGAGTGGGAATCTAAAAGAATTCTTATTGATGAGAATTGAAATGTATCTCAAATTACTCTTGATGTGATTTTTGGAAATCTTCTTCTACATGAGACAAGAATGAAAAGAGATGTTGAAATTATTATGAAGAAGAATTGAAATGTAAATGTATACTTTAGTACTACTAAATCCAATAATCCTAAAAGGGTTACAAGATCCAAGTCTATGAAAGTCACTGTTTTATTTGAATCAAGTGAATGTGAACATTCTGATAATGAGTTATCTAATCATGCTCGAAGGATGAACACATTAGATTGAAATAATGAATGTTTGTATAGATTTACTAAGAAATAAATAAAATAAATGAATGATTTGGAAGTTACTTGATATGAATACAAAAGAGGTGGGAATATAAGGCCATATTGTTATATGATTAAGAAAAAGGATAGAATGCAAAAGCATTCGGATAGGAATAGAAAGAATTGCTATAAATATAAGGATAAGAAAGTTTAGAAAGAAAATGACACTTGGGGTGCCATTAGTGGGGACTCTTTCTGATGAATCCTCAAAAAATGAATATTTTGATTAGAAGAATCGTGGTCTACTAGCTAGACTACCCATTGAAAATCATTGTCTAATTGCCATGGTAAACAATGATTAATATATCACAAATGTATTCGTGAATGAAAATTATACTAATAATAAATTCTATAAGTCTCAGATGAATATTATTCTTCTGATGAAGATAATATGTTACCTACTTATGAAGAATTATCTAAGTATTCTAAACATCTTGAGAATGATAATTATAAAGGCAAAAAAATATTGATAAAGAAAAATCATCAATTTCAATTATATCTAAAGAAGTATCAGATATATAAAAATACCATGATATGAAAATATATGATTTTGAAAATATTTCATAAAACCATGAAAAAGATAATATTAAGAAGGGTAAACTTTCTATTGATCCTGAAAATGTAATATCTAAGGAAAATATTTTAGCAACTAATAGTAATTCTAGAACTAATTTATTTGAGGATAAAAACATGGTTATTAAACTAAATTCTGAATATTTTTTCTTGACGAATTGTTTTTCAAACATTACCTCTTGTTAGGAAAATTTTTATAAAATGTGCTCCCAAATTCGACCTCTAAGGAATAGTTATGGTTTTGGTTATACTCATTCTAAACTTATTTATAGTTATAATTATTTTGTTTTTCAAAGTGCTCTATTATACAAAAGTGTTAGTGTGGTGGACATTGGAAAAAAATTCTTTAAATAAAACCCAATCATTAGGTTTTCATAAAGATTATTTTTCAAAGAAATTGTGGAATGCCAAAATATTTCTTTTCAAAATTATTGGATCTATGAAAATTTGGATTCTGAAAGTCTAATACTATGAATTTCAGGAAAATAATAAAAGTACCAACATCAATACATCGTACATGGATAGTGGATGTTCTCGTTATATGACTGGTAACAAAAACTTATTTGAAAATATTATAAAGATGAAACGAGGAAAAGTAACTTTTTAAGACAATGCTCTGGGAGAAATTATTGGTGTAGTTAAAATTGTTCTTCTTGGAAAAACATAATTTTCAAATGTTTTTTTTTTCATTAAAGGCTTTATACACAACCTCATAAGCACAATTCAATTATGTGATGAAGGTTACCTTATGAATTTTAGGAATGATAAGTGATTAATACAAAATTCCAAGGAAGATTTTATTCTTTCTACACATAGGCAATAGAATGTATACACAATAAACATAGAAGATCTTATAAGCCAATACCTACCATTCCTTAGTGCGATGGAAGACCAATCATACATATGGAATAGAAGGTAAAGACACTGTAACCTTAGTAACCTATGTAATGGTTTTAATAAAAGACTTTTCAAGGATCTACCCAAGCTTAGATATGATTCTTAAAAAGTTTGTGATCCTTGCCAATATGTAAAGAAACAAAAATCGACTTTTAAATCTATCAATAATGTCTCAACTATTGGTTAATTACATTTAGTGAATATGGTTCTTTTTGGCCCAATACAAACTGGATGAATTAGAGTAAAATATTATATATTTTTCATAGTTGATGATTACACTAGATATACGTGGGTTAATTTTCTTTCAATGAAATATAAATATTTTTATTATTTCAAAATCTTTATAGACCAATTTAAAAATGAGAAAAATCTTCCATTGTTAACTATTCATAGTTATCATGGAGAAGAATTTCAAAATTCTGATTTTGAAACTTTTTTTAGTATAAAATGGATTACTCATAACTTCTCATAACCAAGAACTCCTCCACAGAATGATGTCGTTTAAAGAAAAAATTGAATTTATCAAGTGACAAATAGACAAGTTGAGTGAATAGTAGATAGATAAATGGTTTTGGGTAGAAGCTGTATGTACAACTTGATATACTATAAATCATGTTTTGACTAGACCATTTTGTAACAAAACCCCTTTTGAATTGTGGAATGGTTGAAAATATAGACATTCCTAATTCAAATTATTAGGTTGAAAATTATTCATTTTAAATACTAAAGATAATTTATCTAAATATGCACCCAAATATGATGATGGAATTTTTTTAGGCTACTCCACAACATCTATGGATTATAGAGTTTTTAATAAAAATACTAGTATTGTTGAAGAAAATGTACATGTGAAATTTTATTAAATAGATCCTTATTTTTTTAAACAACCTCAACCTACATCATCGGATGTGTTTTAAGAACTGATTATCAACCCTTTTTATATGATTCATCTAATAAAAAAATGTTCAAGAAATTTTTTTTGATACCTTTACCCTTGATGATTTCCTACCATATATTGATGAACATGTTTTAAAAATCCCAAATAAGTTGTTTCTTATGAATTATCCCAGTGATAGTATCATTGGTGACGTAAATCAAACTTTTAGGACAAGAAGTTCCTTATGAAATGAAGTAGAAAATCTTTCATTCCGTTCTTAATTAGAACCAAAAGAACTGATGAAGCTTTAGGTGATGATTATTGGATAAAATACATGCATGATGCGCTAAATGAATTTTAAAGAAATAATGTCTGGACCTTGGTTGAAATACCTATGAAAACATATGATATTAAATTAAAATGGGTTATCAAAAATATGTATGATGAAAATAGAGTCATAATAAGAAATAATGATATATTAGTTGCTAAATTATATAACCAGAAAGAAGGAATAGACTAAAATGAAACCTATGCTCTAGTATCGAGACTTGAATCTATTAGTATCTTACATACCTTTGCAGCATTATTTAACTTTAAACTTTTTCAAATGGATGTTAAATGTTCTTTCCTTAATGGAAATGTTAAAGAAAATTTCATGTCGAAAAACCTCATATTTTCGAAGATATAAAACATCCTAATCATGTTTTCAATCTTACCAAAGCTTTATATAGACTTAAACAAGCCCCTAGAGCCTGGAATGATAGACTTATATGATTTTTCTTAGAAAAAAATAATCTTAAGGGAAATGTTGATCCAACCCTCTTTATAAATAAAGATAAATAAATATTTGGATAGTTTAAATTTATGTTGTTTAAATTATATTTGGTTGAAATCAGTAATCTTTAACTGATTAACATTCAAATCTAACGAAATATGAGCTTCAAATTAGTATTATATGTGAGTTAAATTTTTTCCTAGGATTCCAAATTTTGAATAAAACCAGAAGGAACTTATATATATTAACATAAGTATATTAAGGATATTTTTAAAAATTATTGATATGAAAACAACTAATAGTATAAGTAATCCCGTTAGTAACTCAAATTCACTTGATATTAATGAAGCTGGGTAACCAGATGATCAAACATCATTTAGAGGTGTGATAGGAAGCCTACAATACTTGACAGCTAATCATCCATAGATAATGTTTGTAGTATGCTTATATACAAGATATAAATCAAATCTTAAGGAATCTCATTTAAAGGCAGTGAAAATAATTTTTCACTACTTAAAGGGAATGATGGATTTGTGACTCTTTTATACTTTTGGAAATGATTTTGTTTTAAAAATGTTTTTTAGATGTTGAAATTGGTGAAAGTAGAATGGTTAATAAATTTATATTGTGAACTTTTCATTTCTTAAGAGATTCGTTATTTTATTGGTCATGAAAAAAAGCAACACTCATTATCACATTCCACTACTAAATCAGAATCTATAGTAGCCAGAAGTTGATGTTTTTAAGGGCTTTTGATGTAACACACACTCATAGTCTATGGTATGAGTTTTATCAAAACAAATATATTGTGTAATAATACTACTGACATTACCCTATTTATAAACCTTGCACATCACTATCATGTGAAACACATAGATATTAAGAATCACTTTCTTAGGCATCACACACAAAAATGAGATATCATTATTCAATTTATCAGAATTCAAGATCAACATATTGATATTTTGAAAATAATCATTACCCTCCCATATATTTTAATACATTAAACAAAGTTAGGAATTATAACCATAATCTAATCGTCCATATTAACTTTTTGTTGAAACATATATCCATACAGGAAGAAAATTATTTTCAAAGTGGAGTAAATTTTCTTTTAAATAAAAAATTTCGCTATCAAAATATTTGTAATCAAAATTTTCCTAATCAAAATTTTCATAATCAATTTTTTCTTAAGGTTTATTTTAAATTTTTCGAAGTCTACTGTTCTTCATGAATAATTTTCCACATTACGAATAATTTTCCTAGCAATCCGGAAGGTATGTTTCCATTTCTAAATTTTCGTAATCATTTTTTTTCATGTTGGTATTTTAATTTTGTTTAAAATTTTTCGGATTGAGTTTTCATTAAATATGAATTTTTACCATAAAAACAACAAAAGATCAAAACCTACAAAATTATTTATTTATTATCATCTCAACCATTTCATCTGATCAAGTTTTTTTCAACCATTGGATCTGTCATGAAAGTTGAACAGTCTCCTCAAACACCTATATAAGGACACTCATGATGGTTTTCCCACATTGACCTTCAAATCTCTAGCCTTCTGAAACCCTAAAGCTCTACTTATGGTTGTTCTGAATCATCAGTGTTTTCTTAATTATAAATGTATGTGAAAGAATCTCCTCAGAAAGAAATGTAGTCCTTAATGAAAATCTCATAATGGAAAATATATTGAGAGAGGATTGTTGTTTCAAAATTCTTTTCTATGTATGATTCTACAATTTCAATGAATATTAAGACAAACAGCTGGAAGAGCCTATTTATATCAAAACTAAAGGCGTAGGATCCAGTTTATCCAGATTTTTTGGTTGCATTCTATCAGACCATAAGATTCTTTAATTAATGTGGGAGAGAGATATTCTATTTAAATTGTTATGGAAATACATACTACCTTTCTTACACTAAGGCTGCAATATTTATTGGAATTTTATATGACGGAGAAGTACAATTTTGTATCCATAAGCTACCAGATAGGATCTTCTGATAAGGGGGAAGTCATAGAATGTCCTAGTCTATCAGCAGTGAAGACTCTAATGATTATTCATCTATCTACAAACATACAGATTCTTGAATTATGTGTTCAAGGTTTTATCATTCCAAGAAATTTGGATAAATATTATTTGAAGAAAAGTGACATCAATATTGTATATTTCTTGGTGAACCTTAGGAATATAAACTTGGTTATAATTGAGAATATCAATAATGGAAATTTGAAGTCTCAAATAATTATGTATCTAACCATTCTCTCCAAAATTATAGTTCTTTTTTTTGAATCATTTAAAATCCCATGCAGTTCAAAGCCATAGAATTTCAATGTAATGTTGCCCAGTGATCAGACTCCAAAGAGAATGTAAGTTGTTTTTTCTAGTGAATCCCGGGATTTATTTTATTTTTTTGAATAAAAAATCGATGCTTTTTAATGAAACTAGAATTGGATGTTACTTCCATGATGGAAGGAAGGAAGAGGAAGGAAAAGGAACCTGAAGAGACTGAAAAAATACCTATGGCTAAGGAAACTCGATCAACACCACCTAAAACAATGAAGAAAAAGATGTTTCCTGATGAAGTGGTGTCTATGTAGAGAAACGACGAAAAGGAACATGATAAAAGGTGACCCTACATTTGTCTTGGATCCTACTGAGGAAAAAGCCTTGATGATCAAGGATGCGGAAAATCTAAAAATTAAAAAAAATAGAAAAAGAAGATGTCCGAAATCGAGATAGTTCAATCATTTCATATGGCTGCTAAAAAAAGACTATGAATATATCCATGTACCAGAATTGCTTTTGAAAAAAGATCTCAATGTTACCCTGGGAATAAAGATGGGGATTATGGAACCAGAATGAGAGGAATAAATTGTTCACGGGGAAAAATTTGAATTAGAAGAAGAAGAAATAGGAAGTGGTGACACCGAAGTCATGGCTAGGAAGGTAGATGAGTATCATGATAAGGAGAGTATGTATAAAAAACTGTCAATCCAAACATCTGATGAAATTTTTTGAAAACATTCTACTCCAGGAAAAGAAGAAAAGGGTTAGGAATAAGGGAATAAACTATCATTAGAAGAAAGTATCAACCATGAAATCATTTAGCCAAAGGATATTGTGGCAAGTTTCAAGAAAGAAAATCTTAAGGAACAAAATATTGTTCAGTTATCATATAGTGAGCATAAATCACCCAAAGCTGAATAGATCATTCCAAGTGATGATAAGGGAATGCAGGTGTTGGTTGATACCCCTTGGAAATATGTGGTGAAAATGAATGATTATGGTGCTTCGTCAAAGGGTATAGATGAAGAGATATAAATAGAATCCACACCAACAAAACACTCTGATTCAGAATCATATTATTTTGGAAAAGATTTTGGGGTACAATCATTGATGAATTTGGTTGATACCATTCCACTGTTTCAGAGTACAGACACAAGGTTTCAGATATTTCATCACTCGTTTAATCAGAAATCAGATTCAGTCACCATGCTTATGGATAAGTTTGTCAAGCTTGAGAACGATATCAAAACATTCTTCATTGAATGTGATTTCTCATAAAATAACATGCATGAAAATTAAAAATTGTTAAAGGAATACAATATAAGGCATCTGATTCTTTGATGAATTTCTTGATAGTGTAATGTTTTCCTTTGACACCAAATTGGGAAGTTTAAATAGCATACTAAGAGTTTTGATGAAAGGATGACTCTTGAACCGACAACTCGGAAGAAAGAAGTCATGGACTTAATTGGGAATATTAATTCAATGGCTATGAATTAGAAGAGGGAAATGGATCTTAGAATTGAGTTTCAAGAGAATCTTGTTAAGAAAGAAGAAGTCATAAAGGGTGAGGTAAATATTATTAAGGCTCATGATGAAAGAATCAAACCCTTAGAAATGAAAAATAAAGATCAGGATCAGCTGATAATGTTTGTGGATGAAGATCACAAGGAGATAAAAATCTGAAAATTAATGTAATGAAGTTAATGATGTGGGAGAAAGAATTATATTTATTCCCTATTCTGATATTTTTTTGTAATTTTCCTTCATTGAAAAAGTAATTTTAAAAATACTAGAATTCTTGTTGTTCATTATATATTTTGTTGTCAAGTACTAGTTTTTCAGAAACCATATTTTCCCCATTCTCTTTAATCCATTTTGAAAATCACAGAGGGGGATAAAGGAATGGTACAAAGAATACCATGGAATGACGAGATTTCCCTAAGTAAGTGGGAGTTCATCTATGGGGTTGTTATTATCAAAGATGATTTTTATATTCATGAAAATGTAAAATCTCATTCATGAAATCTCGAATATGATCCTTACAGATTTCAAAACCTAAGGTAGAGTTAGTTGAATTCACCATGATTTATAAGTAATGGGAGATAATTGTTTTTCATTTCTATAATGAAAATGTCTAACTCCATATATTATTTTTCACAAGGATGATTTTTCATTCTAAAAGGGGGATATTATTGAGCGAGTAAGGTTTGCTTATGAATTTTTCATTCCACTATGTTTTAAAAATCACAAACACTCTATCATAAGGAAAATCAAATTTTCCCTAATATTTATATTAATAATTAAAATTTTAATTCCCCTTATAAATTTATCCTTACATATGTTTTCATTGTTAATTTTATATTTTCTCTAAATATAACTCATTTTATTCAATCCATTTTCACATCCAAAAACACTGAATCCTATAAATACATAGTTATAGTGTATTCTATTTTTAGGTTCTAATTTTAGGTTCTGCATTCAGATTCCAAATTATCTGAAATTAAATCTCCAAATTATATAAAATTTAGACTTTGAATTCACTGAAATTCAGACTCTGAATTCTCAATAATTTAGACTTCGAATTCTCTAAAATTTAGAAGTCAAATTATTTGAAATTCAGACTCCAAATTCTCAAAAATTCAGACTCTGAATTCTATGAAATACAGACTCTGAATTCCCTAAAATTTAGAGTCCTAATTTCCTAAAATTTAAACTCCGAATTCCCTAAAATTCATACTACAAATTCTCTAAAATTCATACTCTAAATTCTCTGAAATTCAGACTCTGAATTCAACTAAATTCAGAAATAGAATTCATTAGAAATCAATTTCCAAAAACTATAGAATTCAGGTTCTTAATTATATGTAAAACATAATCAGAATATACATGATTTATAGTCTCAAATTTATTATTTGGTTAGAATCCGAACATTATTTACACTTAAACTTCAAAAAAATATTTTTGCTTAAGAAAAAATATTTTTCTTACACCTATTATAGTTACGAAATGGTGTCTTATATTATATTTCTAGCTTAGATTTGTTTGAGTGACACATGTATAGGTCCCTCCAAAATTCGTGGAAAAATACTACTGTTGGAGGAGGGAACCTACTGTAGGAGAAGTGCCTATAAATAGAAGCTTGTTGGAATGAGATCAATACCTGTTGATAACTCTAGAGATTTCATGATGCTGATGTGATTTTTATAGAGAGAGACTCTCATGCCTATTTCATACTAAACATCTTTTTCATCTTGATTAATGTCACTCCAATTGTTGTTGAGTACAATCGAGTGCTTCTGTGGATAGGAAGTCAGAGGTGAAGACTACCTTAATGTTCATGGTCTTCCATGGATAAGAAGACAGAGGTACCGACTACCTAGAAGTTCAAGGTCTTGTAGGTATAGAATGACAAATTCATATTTTCCTATGGAGGGATGACCCTGGTGTGGGTATGCAAAACTTTTTTGAATGTCTAAATAAATAGACCATTATCAAAGGTTATTGGATACCCTAATCTTTGGGTTAAAATATTTTATACTTTTTACTTTTTTGTTTCATGTATATTTCTACTATATTTTTATATAAGAAGAAAGTATAACCTAATTATAATTTCTTGTAATTTTGTATACTCTGATAAATATGATTCTATATGCTTTAAGGTTGAATCAATTTCCTGTAAAATTTCTTAGTTTCAATTTCAGAAACACATTTTTGGAACCTAGAATGTTTGTATGACTAAAAGAGGTCTTTTGAATTTACCTTGTTTAGATTTGTTAAATATAGTTTTTATTTAGTTTAAAACCAAATGTTTATAAACTTACAATCCCCCCCCCCCTCATGTAATTGATCATCTACAATCATATTTTGATCCTTCCAAATCCATATATTTTTCCACAGAAATGATTATCCAAAGCATTTCGTCCTCATGAGAAGAGGCAAGGCTACAAGAACAACAAAAACAACCAAGGATATCCTCTTTATGATTTCTGAAACTATCACCATAAATAGAAATCCACATATTACCTATAGATGCTCCATCAGAATTAAATTGTAACCATCCAAAATGAATTTCCTTCAATAAAACATCAAATGTACCATGTAGAGGCCCGAAGTTTCCTTTAACACATATCTGGTGCAGTATAGTTAAATCATGAACTGAGTTGATGAAAAAATTATTTCTAGGTATTTCTACATTATGAATTGCACCAAGAATAGCTGATAAAAACCATGGACCATGAAGGAAAATATATCATGAGTCACATTATTCCAAAAAAACCAAATTAAATGATGATTTTTTGTATCATCGGCCCTTAAAAGATTCAAAAAATTTAGAGAAAGCGAAGTTGAATTCCAACCATAGAGAAAATCATGTATTGAAGACATACCAGGCATTAGGATTTCCAAGATATCATAAATAGCCTTCCACATGGATGAGGCAAAAGCACAACTAAGAAACAATTACCAATATATTCCCTATGTTGATGGCATCACACACATGAAGAATAGAGAGAAACACCACTTTTTTGAAGGAAACAATCAGTAGCAAGCTCCCCATGATCCAGTCTCCATGAAAAATCAATCCAAGAAGGCCTAATAATGTTCATATAAAGATCTCCCACAAACTTATAACATATATTTAAAGTTAAATAATGTCTATAACATTCTTTAGTGTTCAGAAAGCCACTGATTGTAGGTTCCCATGCCCAAAAATCCTATCAGTTAGAGAAGCAATAACTATTGATAATATTAACAATATGATTTGGGAGACTCCCCATATTATCAATCTGATCATTAATCGTGGCATCCACATCAATATTGAAATTATCATTCATAAAGGTATAAACAGGATGACAAAAAGTCCTGTTGGCCTTCCTAAATGATAAATATGAATTCCTTGAAACAATCCATCTTGCATGAGAGTCAATAGAAGAAAAAATGATTTCAAAACAGGCCAAAAAGATGAACCTAGATGATTAAAAACCACATTCTAGATGCTATCCCTAATTTTATTTTTGAGAAAGTCAAGATACTCATAATTACTATTATCTAGCCTTCGTTTGAATGAATCGTGTAAGGAATCATTAAACATATCAAGATTATTAATACCTAGACCCCCTACATAACATGGTTTACAATAATTATTCCATGATATTGTGGCTAATTTCCTCTCCCAAATATTACAAATCGAAATGTAATTTTCAATTGAAACATTAATGCTCTTGATAAGAGATAATAACCACTTATAAACAACAACAGAATAAACAAAAATAGAAATAATCACAGCTATAACCAAACAAACACGACCTGCCAAGGAGAGGGACTTAACCTTCCATGTAGCTAGATTGTTTTTGATTTTAATAAGAATATTAGAAAAGTAACATGATTTAGGCCTCCCCCAAATCATATAAACTCCAAAATATATAATTTTATGAACTCTTAAGGAATACTCAATCCATGATAATGCTCGTCTTCCTAGAAATAGGAAAATTACTACTAATGTAAACAAAGGGCTTACTCTAACTAATCTCTTACCCAATGAATTTTTAATAATTCAAAAGGGCCCACTTAATATTTTTAATACTTCCTTTATCTATTTTAGTGTATATAATAATATCATCAGCATACAAAATGTGAGTGGGAGAAACAATTACTCAACCGGCACAAATTTGCTTCAGTTTCCAATTTCAATCCAAAATAGATAGTTATCTACTAATATAATCCTCTTCAATGGAAATAATGATGGCTGAGAGAGGGTCACCTTGTATGAAACATCTATAAAACAAGAAATATCCCTCAATGGATCCATCAATTAGAAAATAGATACGAGTTGACTCAAAAATTATTTTAACATAATTAATGAAAACAACATCAAAAACAAAAATTTGTTGAACCATATAAATGAAATTCTAATTAATAATATCAAAAGCTTTCATGACATCCAATTTGAGAGAAATATTACCATACCTTGTAGATTTCTTAATAAGTTTAACACGTTCTGAGGAAGTAATAAGTCAATATTGAATTCACCTACCCTTAATAATTCCATAATGATTAGGATAAATAATATTACTAACAATATAAGGAAATCTCATAGCCAACATCTTGCAAATAATTTAAAAAAATGAATTGATCGTGGCATATTCTATGAACAAATGAATATCTTAATCATTCTCCATATTTGGAATGAGAGTTTGGAATTGAGCATACAAACCCTGTGTAAGAGAGCCACCTTTAAAAAAATGAGTAGTCACCCTCACACATCAGCATGAATGATATCCCAATACCTTTGAATGAAAAAAATTCCAAAAACCATATGGACCAAGGGAGTTTTCAGACATTAGATTGAAGGATGATTCCTTGATTTCAACATTCAAAATGATATATGTATTGTTGGAATTATCCTCTTGATTGAAAAGACTCGGAAAAAATACTCTCCAATAGATTAGCAAGACAGACATGACCATTGATTTGATCCTTAATATAAGAACAATATGCTCAGAAATATCCTTTCTATTATCAAAGACATTATTCCCATTTCTAACCAAAGAAAAAGAACTTGAGACCATCCAAATTCTCTTTAGGGAGTTGAAAGTTTTAGAATTTCAATCACCGTCTCTGAACTAATTAGCTTTAAAATTTTATCTTTGCAAAGAATATTTGAGATTAAAAAAATTATTAATATTGGAAACAAGAAGAGTCTCGCCCAAAAAAATCATTAGAGATGTCGTTTGAAGAATTATTATCCGTCATTTATTGAAGAGATTCCTCACAAGAGGATATTTTAGAATAATATGAATTGAAACGAAATTTACTACAGAATTTCAAAGTTCTTTTATGGAGATTGAGCTTGATGACACAAGAGAAATCATTATACCAACCATTCCAAGAACTCCATTTTTTTACAAAACTTGTTCTGAAATCAGGGTGATTAACCCATTATTTATTGAATAATAATTGAAAATTAGGTTTGGGGTCCTTACTCATATGGTTGACCAAAATGGGCTGATGATCAGAATTAATTCTAGAAAGAGTCATACAAGAAATAGAACCCCAAAAATTAAGAAAAACCTAATTTGAAAAATCATTGTTGATTCTGAGTGCAACAAATCTATCCAAAACATTCATGTACCATGTATACATATCCCAACAGGGTTAACTTCAATCTACCCATTTTCATACATGCATGCATTGAAATCTCTTGATGAAAAAAAATTAGTCCTTGCTCCAATATTCCCATCTGAATTCATGATGGCATTAAAATCACCAAGGATAGACCAAGTAACAGAGATGGTAGAGTTGAGAGATCAAATATCCATCCATAAATTCCTATGGCCCTAATAACAGTTATCATAATAAATAAATGATATGAAATATTGGAGCCCTTTAAAATTTAAGGTTCATGTGACATGCTGATCAATATTAGCTGGAAATTCTTTTTTTATTTTTAAAACACTTTTTGGTAAAGTGTGAACCCACCATACACATCACTTTGAGGCCATGTGAGAACCATCATATCGTCACAAAGAACCATTAACGAGCTTGGAAAAGAAACCTCACCAAGACCAAACCCATCCAAAATAAACACCACAAAACATGTGAGACCATCACTTTTTGGCTAAGTGAAAACCAAAATCCAGATCCTACATGATCAGAATTGCCGTCATCAGATCCTCTGACACCATCCTAGTTTTCCAAATAAACCATGGAACCAGCCCTAAGTGGGGGAATGCACTAAGGGAAAGGCAAAAACAGAAGATAAGAATCATCAAATGAAGTTATCAGACCCTGGAACACAAAAATAGAACTGCAAAGGGCCAAACAGTGAAATATGGGAGAACAAGTGAGGAAATTTATCAATCACCATGCATTCCTGAGGTTGCCCACTGCAACCAGATATTGAACCGAAAAAAGGAAAACAATGGCCCTACCTATTCTGACCCTAAAGAAAACCAAAAATTAGAAATCATAACTATTGAGGAGAGGACATCGTAGGTACAAAGCATTCCTGGATCTGCAATCCGCATATGCATTCTAACAAGTGAAAACATGCAATTACCCTACCTCAAAGACACCAGCTACCCATATAGGAAAGGGAACAAGAATACATCGGGTTGAAATGATCTGGAAAGGGGGACCATTAGTGCAGATCACATCAGCACCAATAAACCCTTTCCATCAAAAAAGTATGACGTTGGAAGAACTATTCCAAAATCCCACATCGCTGCATCGGACCTAAATTCTCTTCGGCACCCAGAAAACCCCTTTTTTGACCCCCAAAGTAACCTGTTTTCCAGTCTTAGGAGGCTTTCCATCCTTTCACATAGGATTGGATGCCCCATGTAAGAAATCACTTATATCCAAATAATGGGTGGTTCCTTTTCCATTTTAGCACCATTTTTTAGAGTTTCAACTCGACCTCCGGATGAATCAGGAACCCCCATATCCTACAATTTCACATCACCACTGGATGAAATAGGAACCTTGGTTTCCTCATCCTGTGTGGTAGTACCACCTTTTTAAAAAAGAATCCCAATCACCCCTTCTAGTGAAGAAGAATCTGCCTTCATTGAAGCAGTAATATCCACTACTTTTATAGCAGAATCTACATTGTAAGAAGAATCATCCATGATCAAGCGTTCCAAAACAACAATATCATGATTTGATGAAACTCCATTAACCAGAAATGGGGAAGTGATAAGATAAATAGGGGATACAATAGAATCAGTAAGGAATTAGAAAATCCCAGAAGTATCACTATCTTGTAAAGAGATCACAAGTGCAAAAATATTATCCACCAAATCATTCCTTAATAAACAATCATCTATATCGTTTTCTGAAAAACCCATGTTATAAATCTTAAAGGTGATGTTTTGTTCCAAAATGTGATCCTCCATGCACGTGTATCCACCATATTTACCCATTTCCTGACCAATCAAAGAAAGAGGACTAAGAAGATGAAGAATCCAACATGTTAAATATATTATGAGATATCTTCCAATGAATTATTATAAGTAACAATAACTCTTAAAGGACCATGTATATCCTTTGAGGGACCCTCATTTTCCACAAATACATTCTTATTTTTTTATTTTGGTTAATATTCTTCCAATACTTTTCTTTGGGAAAATCATTAACATTCTATTGAAACATCCAAAAATTCACTACAGACTGACCAAAAATCATGAAATCATCATAAAAATTAGGAAAATGTTCATATTATACATTATCTTCAATCATATTACCATTAGAAATCAAGGTGACATTATCTGGTCTTTTTGTTTCCAAATTTACATCATCTAGAATTATAGAAAAATATCCATGATCCCCCTCCAATGTTTTTTGATCAATTATATTTGGAGTTCCAATACATGAAGCAAGGTAATTAAGGATCGTAGGATTCCAATACATCCAATTCATCCCATGAAGATTGATCCAAATCTGGGCATTGGTTTGCTTATGATTAAAGGGATTAAAATTAACATCCCATTCGGATAATCTCAAAGCTCCATGTTTGAGTTGTAGGATTCCAAGATACCATAATCAACAAAAAGAATCCCCTAATTGAAGAGTGAAATGAAAAAACCCCTCCCAAGAGGAATCAATTTCTAGTTACAAAAACCCCATCAATGAGATATTCTATTTTTATGATCATTGTATGACTAGGGTTTATCACCCTTGGAATAAATTACGCGACCGAGAATTGAAAACATTCAAATATTAATATGTTGTTGCAAAGCCTTTCGATCCGTGACTATAGAAAAATCTGAAATTTCATGTCTGGTAATGTTAGAGGAATGAGACATAACTCTTTTTCTTAGAACAAAATAACCAAAAATAGATTAAATAAAAGAAATGCTTTTCGTTCTCGACATAGAAAAAATTGCGGGATCCGATGAAGAGCCATGACCTTGAGTTGAGAGATAATAATTATTGGAAGAAAACTCTTAATCATGATTTAACTAATCCAAGATGGGAATCAAGTAAAAATCCATGATCGAGTGAATATGAAATTTCTAGTTGGAAAGGAAAGTTCCTCCACTCTATCTGTCATCATCTTTACCCATCAATTTTCCCTATCATATGTTCAATATCCTCAGATACTATGTTCATTGTATTTAAAATAAATCAGCCTAAATATATATTATATCATGACGCTTGGTTCCCACATTTTTAAAATTATTCTATGTTAAAAAACAATATGATCCTTTATTATAAAACCAATATAATTTACAAAATTTTCATCATTTTTCCAAAGACATCAATTAATAAAATTTCTACCCGATTAACCATTAGAACACAACAATTAAAAATGTATATGAAGTTATTTTATGAAAAATATTTCATTTCATAGACTTATATCCATTAAAAAATAATGATATTTTTTCTTGAACTACTTATATGACATTCCAAAACACTTCTTACTTGATGTAAATTTTGAATGAAACTTATTCATGCCTTCATTATTTAATACAAAATTACAAACCTCACATAGATAGTACAAATATAATTTTCACAATATCATGGAATTTTTTTTTATTTAAAATCATATATTTACATGGAAGTAATTAAAATGTAATATTTATATTATTAATTATTTACCTTGTAAAAAGTTCATTAACTACAATTTTTTAATTAATAATTTATTATAATCATGTATTTACATTACATATATTTCAATATATTTATTTAATTTAGATTCCCATACATCATATTTATCATCTAATAAAAATAAAAACATTAGATAAAAAATGGATGATAGTGCTCCTATTTACATATTTATCATGAAACAAATCAAATTTTGAGGTATACAATACTATGTCTTTAACATTAATATTATTATCACTATATTCCCATGAAATATTTGAAAATGTTTTATCACTATAACTCCATGTGTCTGTATCATTTAAATCATTATTTCCCTTATTCATTTAATATATTTTTTGAAACATTTTTATTTCAAATAAATTTTTGTTATTAAAGAATAATATTAAAAAACCATACATTCATATGAAATAATTTATGAAGGGGATTCAATTTTATATTGGTCAAATGTATGCTTCCATTCCATTGAATGATTTTATCCAAAACCTATTTTTTACGGTTGCCTTTCTATTCTGAAAAAACCCTTTTAGTATTCTTTGAACAAAATCTATATGAAATTCTGAAAATGTATGGTTTAATGCACTATTATATCAATTATTAGCTCCATAAACTATTTCTCTACTAGATTTAGTAAAATAAAATCATATATAATTCATCTCATGTTTATCTTTCTTTTTAATAGATTATCATCTATCAAAACATTAATGTAATATCTGCCATCACAGGGGGGGTTATATGACATGTGTCCCTAATAAGCATACATTTTATTACAAAAATCATATCTATAATTTCAATCATAAATTACATATTTTTATCATTAGATAATTCACCTTATCAATTGAAATTTATGTAATTGAAAATAATCATGAATTATTAATTAATTCCATATATTTATTCATATTGGTGAGAATTAAAAGTCTAATAATTATCTCATAACATATCTTTGGGATTTTTATGATTTTATGTAAGATAATTTGATTTTTTGAAAAATTAATCATTTCGTTCACCTTGGTGACCCCGGACTATATATATTCCACTAAATAAATCATAAAAATTAAATTTGAACTCTAATGATTATTTAAAATTCATCCTTTTATTCATTAGTAATATTCGGAACATGATTACATAAAATATATTATTTTCTATTCATCATAATATTCTCCAAAATAATGAAATATATGATTTGAGTATTCATAAAAACTCTATATTACTCATAATTATCTATATAATATATCATTGGTGGATTTTCACTAAGCTTATGGATTCATTCCACTAGTATAACAAATACTATTGAAAATAAAATTATCATGAACCCACTACATGTTGAATGAGTAAAATATATTTATAATACCGTATATATAGATAAATAAAGATATGATTCAAAAAATGTAAAAACAATTATGATAAAAACATTTATATAATGTGTATCAAATAAAAGTTAAATACATTCTCTGATATGTCTTATTACTTCACAAATAGATAATATTTTTTCTTTAATTGGTTGGGTTAATTGAATTTGAAATCCAACATATAATTATAAACCACTTAGAAATATAAGCTATTAAAATTTCTAGAAAATATTTTCATCACATTAGCTCTAACAATATAATGTCAACCAGACATTAAAATCTAAAAAAATTGAACATTTAGAAAAATAATTTCACTGTATATATTATATAATTTAAAATGGGATATATAAATGGATATATAAGTTTTTTTATTCAATAATAAGTGATTCTAAAATAGAAATACACTATATCTTTTCAAATGATATATGTAATAAATTTACTATAGATTTTTAATATTTACAAATTTACACCAATATATTATATGATTAAAATTGGACATAATAATGGGATTCAAAATTATGTTTAATATATACTTTATATACTGTATATGAGAAAAGTCTATAGGTTATCATATTCAAACATAGTTTGTTGAGGTTTATACAACATTTTTGGTGTCCAATTTCAAAAGTAATATAATGGGGAATCATTTTGAAATTGTGAAAAAAATCCTGAGGCACAAACAAGGATCTCGAAGTTATACTTCAATCTATAATATAGAAATATAGCATAAATTATCATTTTAATATGATTCATTATCAGCTTCTAATGCGGTGGGATGAAAGGTTATATATAGGGGTCCATTCGGTAATAAAATAAGTATGTATGATGTATGACTAATGAAAGCGGGGAAGGGCATACAGAAAAGGCCTCTGAGTGGATTATTCTCCCCAAACTGATGCTAGGGTTTCTTTGGTCAATTTTAGGGGGGAGGCATGCACGCCATATCCAGCATCGCCTCCCCCCACATCCCTCTCCTTCCTTGTTCCCGTCTCTTTTCCCCATCCCTTCCTTCTCCCCCATTCCTTCCTTTTTCCTATTTCCCATCTCCTTTACTTCTTTAGGATCCCTTTTGGCGCCCTTGGACCCTGGTGGAGCCCTCATTAGCTCTTCCCCGGCTCTGCCCTCCAGGTTGGCTGCGTGTCCGACTCCACTCTGGCATGGTGCGCTGGTTCTTTTCTGGAAGATTTTGGATTTGCTGGTCGAAGTCTCATGGGTTTCCCAGGTCCATGGCTTGCGTCCATCCTCATCTTTCATGATGCTCCATCTCTTGGTGGTGGTAGATTCTTCGATGTTGTTTCATGTGTGCTTTTCGGCTAGTAGTGGTGGATACGAGGGTTCAGGTTGGAGGCCCTAGAGATGTTGCTTCCCTGTCGAGGCCATGTACGATTCATCGCAGCTCTGGCCTCATGTGCCTTCACCACTCTCTTGGTTGGACTGTTGTGATGGTTTCATGAAGGCTCTGGGATGTGTGCGTGTACGGTAATGGTGTTTGAGGAGGAGATTCTAGGCCTCAATCCGAGCAGCATTGGTCTTCATTGATCTTCAATGTAGATGGTTCTGCTCTGGCGGTATGAAGGAATATCGCTAGTGATTGCAATGTCGACTTTGGTTATGGTTTGGTTTTTTTCATATTCCTGTCATCGTTGAATGGTTTGGTGCTTGTTCGAGGTTGTTTTGTTTCTAGTGGGGTTTTGTTCGTATTTATGCATTTGATGAGCTATGACGACCTCTGTCGAGTGGTGTTTGGATGGTAGCGACAACGATTCAATCTGTAGTGTTCTTTGGTGTTTTTCAATTATAATTGAATAGATATATGGTTTAGTTTGCTTCGGTGGTGATGGATGGCATTGAGGACGACGATGGTTCAACAGGATGATTATGGAGGATCCATGCGACAAGACTCTGGATGTCGCGGATGTCGCGGATGTCACATAGCTTGAGGGTTCCTCGGGTTGGGTGCCCCTTTTTTGATTTCAAATTCGGTCTGAATCATGTATTTCGGTATCCCAGTTGATTTTTGTGGTTACCGTTTATCCTCAAAGCGGTTCTTTTAAAATAGAAAATATAATTTTCAGGATGTATGACTAAAAATACGAGTTCATATCAAATATAAATATATATTACAATATATCTGAAAAATTATATCATATTCTTATGTTTTTTGTGATGAAATTGTTACTCATTTTCATATTATAAATGGCCAACTGATCTGCTCAAATAGGTTAGTGGTATGATCAGAAATTTTATCTGGACTGGCTCGACACAATTCAATGGGAGGAATGGGAGTTGAAGATGTCATATTTTTTAACGATGCATTGCGTGAAAACATTACATGGAGACTCTTATCTGGTACTTATTTTTCTATGGAATTTATCACTAACATATTTGATGACAGCTTACATAAGAACCAGAGTGTGTATTTGAAATCCTCTGTTTGGTCATCCGTTAGGAATATATACTCTTACATCACAACACAAGCTACATGGCTGGTTTGTAGAAGTTCTCACCTGAATTGCTGGAACACTTAGTGGATGTCCTCCCTAATTAAATTTTTTATCAACATTCCATTGCCTTTGAGGACCATGTCTATATCTGAACTGTAGGGGAATTTGGAGGTGCATATGACTATGTTGACTATGATGTTCTTATATAGAAACTAGCGATTAGTGGATCTTTCTCATGTTTTGCGTCAATAACCATCAGTGTGGAAATACACCTATAGTAACTTCTTGGGTAGAGGGAGTGAGACGACCTTTCATTTTACTATCTAATGAACTTCTGATTTGGTGCATCTGGATGTAGAGGCTTCCAATACAATCCGATCTACAATGATCTGGACTGAGAATTTCCTCGGTATGTTTCCTATACTTGGCTGCAGATGAATCTGTTACTCATCTTTTGATTCACTGTCCATTTTCTACTCGACTATAGAGTTATCTAAAAGGCGTATTCCACTGTCAATGAAATTCCTGTTCGGTTATTATGCTGTTAAACTTGGCTATGCAAGTAGATTTTAGTGAGCAGGGTCAATTCCCCGATCACTGCTACTTCTGTTTCTATTGTATCATATATTAGGAAGGCCCGTAACACTATTTTCTTCAATAATGGAAGGCCCTATTTCAAGAAGGTTGTTTTAGTAATTCACCTAAGCATTAAGCTTGCTTCGGTGAATCAATATGGATCGATGAATAACGATATGTTTGAATTACTTCTCTTGAGAACACTTGGTGTAAGTGGAAGGGGTAGGAAGCTCAAAATGGTGAAATATATCAGGTGGATTCCACCTATAAATGATTATCTAAATGTGAATGTGGATGGGGTGGCCTCCGGTGCGCCTGGTCCTGCTAGATACGGAGTTTTCAGGACTAATCGAGGATTTGTCAAAGGATGTTTCTATCGTTATATAAGAAATAGTCAAGCTATTGATGCCGAATTATGGGCAATGATAAAGGTGATAAGGTTCGCATCACATTATGGTTGGTGGAAGCTTTGGCTCAAATCAGAATCTTCTGTTGCTGTGCAGATTCTAAAGGACCGGTCCAAGAATGTCCCATGGAAGATTCTCTATGCATGGATAAATTCTTTGAATCTTGCTGAGCTGATCTCTTTAGATGTGTCTCATGTGTACAGAGAGGCAAATCAGGTGGCAGATGCTCTCTCAAAAAGAGCAATTATGGAGGCTAGTACAAGTTGGTCCTTTGTACTACCTGATTTCTGCAATGGAATAGTCCACAATGATATAATTTTCACTGTACACACAAGGTTGTGTAAGGCTCCACATTTATGAGTTGTTTTGTAATGTTTAAACTTTTTATATACAATTATTTGGGAGAAGGTACCAACGTGTCTCTCGGACTTTTTTGGTATATTTCTAAAACTCGTGAAAATATACATTCTTTTACCCCACACTTATAGCCATATATAAAGATATTTTATATGTTAAAAAAATTTATAAATAATAGATTATAAATTTTATTATACATTCATCATTTTTTTCAAAATAATGAATTTAATTTAAGGTGAATTTGTTTGTAATTTTCTCCAAAAGAATGTTATTTTGAGTAAAATTTTAAGTGTTCTGACATATTATCTAAACATATTTAATATATATCATTTTAGTTAATAATATTAAATTATCATTATTCAAATTAATAAATATATAAATTTATATTTATATTTTGATTTATAAGAAATATGAAAAAAATTTAGTGTAGAAAATGATTTTTACAAAAACAATATTCATTCTAAAAATTAATATTTTAATCTAAAACTAAATTTTATAATCTTTATAAATTGAAATATAATTTATAGAATCTAATTTTTTTAACCAGACTAATATTTGTTGAAGTTTTCTATCTAGTATATTTATTAAAATAATAATTACCTTGAAAAGTATTCAATGAAGGTTAATTAGGGGAATGGGTATGGTAAAATAACTTGATATTTTAATGAGAGATATAAAAAATAATCATTAAGAACACCTTTATTAAGTGAGAAATTCTTACCCCCATTTTTCAAAAACATCTCTATAACTAACAAACCAATCCGGTTATACAATGACATTTTAAAAATGATACTCTGTTTTATAGAGTATACGATATGCAACACTGATCCTAAAAAATCATGAAATATTATTATTTGAATACAAATATTATAAACATGAAATTTTTTTGGGTATCAATAGATTTAGATACGATATAAAATATATATAAAGTTAATACTCAATATGAATGCGTTTACATCATCTTATTAAATAATAACTCAATATTTAGTATTATCAATTTATACATCACAAATATGTTTTCTTAAAAAATGGACTTAGTGAATTTTTTGATAAAATATTCTAATTAATACATGAATAATTTTAAATTTTAATTTTATTAATAAAATATTTTTTCTGGAAATAAGAAAATAAAAATTAAATTCTGGTAAGATTTTCATATTTTTCTTAAAAGATTGAATTACCACGGAATATAGAAAAATACTGACTTTTATTAAGAAAAATTAAGTGGTAAAATGGGAAAATTATTTTTATTATTTTAAAATTTAATTGTTGGCTTTTTTGTTTAAAATAATAATATTATAGTATTTGGAAGTAATTTTATAACTGAATTTTTTATTAATTTTTTTTTCATCATATATTTCATGATTGTGATAAATTGTATTTCATTATGAATCTTATTTTTGAAATAAATTAATTTAGGAAATTTACTAAATTTATTCAAGAAAAAATGATTCTTTATTTATAAATAAGATATTTAATTTGGGTAAATATGATCCTTGTATTAGTTTTCTTTATAAATAATATCAATAATAAATTCTTTTCACTGGGGTTAGGGTAAATAATGTATTTAATACTAAAAAATAATATAATGAGTAAAAACATTAACACAAAACATACCCTATCATATCATATGACTTTTCATTAGCCATTTCTATCAATATTTAAAAACTATTTTATATTGGTTCCATATTTCAGTGATTTTTACCATTATATTATTTTATATAAATATAAGTAAAAATGTTATCAATATTTTATATTATATCTAAATTAATAAAATATGGATAAATTGAGGATATGTTCAATTATAGAATGATTATTTAAAATTAAAATATATTTTTATCATTTATATTTATTTTTTATTTAAATAATTAAATAAATACATTAAATTCTTATGTCATGGACATACCACAATTAATCTATTAATTGAAAAATAAATTAAATGATTTCTAAAATGTAAATAACTAAATAATGTGAATTAAGTATAGTTTCCCATGCAATAATTAGGTAAATATGACTTGTTATAGATGTTAAAACCTACTATATTCTTATTCTAGTTTTTTAATATTGTTTTTAAAGTCAAATTTTAGGAATAGTGTCAAAAATAAACTTAATGATAATTAATGATGAATAAAAATATATAAAATAATTTAAAATTCATAAAAATATATAAAAGGCTAAATTAATAGAGAATGAGTTTCAATGGTTGTACCTTGTTATTCTTTTGTCCTATTCACACTTTATAATGAAAATTATAACCCTTTAATATTAATAAATTCAATAACACAATTAACGAAAAAAAATATATAACCAAGGGGTTATTAAAAAAATTAGTTTCAGAATGATACAAAATCTATAAATCTTTTATTTGAATATTAATTTAATACAATATAATTCTTAACATTTAATTCAATATTTTTTGCAACATTTTATTTTTTCATAACACATATTATATTATAATATTTTTTATATTTTAAAAAATGATATTTTATAGTAATATTATGTAATTTAATTATTTAATATTCGTATTTGTCCATTATTTGTATTAATTATTAATGAATTGTATATTATATTAAACATTGTCTATTTGTATACCAGTTTTTCTTTTATTGTAACTATTGTAACCCATAATTTTTCCAAACTATTGTTTTCATGGTAAACATCATAAGGGATAATGGAGGGTGAAGGAATTATAATGGTTAAAATATTTCATAAAAATATCCATTTTATTTATTAGTGGATTTAGAAATAAAATCATATTACATTATAAATATATTAACTTTTTCCATTTCAATATAAAAATAAATTTATATTGTTTTTATACTTTAGAAAATATCACAAATGCTCATGCAATTATTTTAAAATAGAACATACTTGGGTATTTTCATTACATTTAAAATACTTTTATTTAATCATATACCATCCCGAATTAGTTCTAAAAACCCACCTCTCGGTCTATAGGTCATTATTTAGTGACTATATCAACAGTAGAGGTCTAACTGCGTAAATTAGAGGATATTGTATGAACAATGGTTATAGTAAATAACATATATTTTACTATATCTATTCTTCTACATCACTAATATACTATTAAAACATGTTGATATAATATCAATACTATAACTGATACACATATGTGTTATTATGTTAATTTAATAATTTATATCCATATCAACTTTCAGAAAAGGTGAAATGAAACCATTATTTAATTTGTAGGTGAACTACCACATCACACACCAATGTGTTTCATTTAATATAATAAAAGAGAAAATATGTTTATGAAGATGGATTTATCATATAACAAATATATTCAAGAATTATTTTTCCTCATGGAAATTATTATAACAATATATTTTCTTTCCAATTAATTGAGTGAATGTTGAAATCATTGTTCCTGCAAATGTGTGGATTACCACTATCTTGAAGTGATGTTATTGATTTTAAATTAGTACATCTCAAATATTATATACAAATATGTGTATTTAAATATATTATACTATATTGATGACATGTTGATAATTAGAGAAGGATGATATAATATGTACTGTCTTTTCACATTAATACTGGAAAAATGAAAAGTTACTTGTGCTCATGTACGGCCTGCCGTCTCTGTGATTTAAAAAGATTACATTTTTCCTAATAATCATTAATGGATGGATTAAAATAATATTTTATGTATCAAATACATAATTATTTAGTTATTATTTTTTGGGAGATTATTAAATAATCACCTCATTGACCATAGTCAACCTACCAAAGTTATTTATCATATAAGAGATAATGTCATCAAAACATCTAACATTAACATAACAGATTGTGTAAATATATATAACAACATATGAGTGAAATAAATGGATTAATAAACACAAAAATGGTCATATGAATTTATATTAAAAACATATGTTTTTTATTCTAAAATATATTGAAAAAATGTTAGGATTCATGCTGGATGTAAGGGAATCATTAATTTAAAAACCTAATTTAATATGATAAAATTATTATTTATATATCATATTTATTATATATAAATGTTATTTAGTGTATTTTTTTGATTTATTGATATGAAAATAATTTAATTATATTTTAAATTTTATGTCTCTTTTAATGAATTGTATTTTCCTAGTTCTATATTTATAAAATTCTTGGGAACATTCTCTGACCAGGAACTGAGACGTTGTGTGATTCTAAGGCCTTGAGTGCCTAGAATGATCCATCAAAAAATGTTAAGATTCAAATTGTGTGCATGGAGATATTTGTGGAAAAGGTGTAATAACACTTAAATGGGTGCTCAGATATGAAATATGACAGCAACTTTGTGTTTAGAGTAGGGGTTTACCCTAGGCGCGACATAAGTTTAGTCGGCATAGGTCTCTAATGAGAAAAACAGAAAATGGCATAACTATATATAAAATAATTAAATAAAATTATTTTCTTTTTTAAAACCATAAAACTCATAATTGGTAACTCAGGTTGGAGAAATTTTAGGACAGTGTTCAGCTTGTGGGGATCTTCATTACTTTTGTGGATCCTACCATCGGATATCACGGGCCAACTGTGGAAAGTAGTTTTTGGAATTTGACTATAAATAAAATAATTAAATTAAAAAAATATTTTATTATTTAAATCGTTATAACTCATAAATGGCAACTCAGTTCGGAAATCCAATAGTATAATTATGCTCGTGAGGATGTGTGTTCCTTAGGATTATTCTATCCTCGAATAACAGAGGTAGATGGTAAAAGTTAATATTTTGGAAATTTTAATGGAGAATGAAATAAATTGAAAGTAGATTATTTTATTTCCTTTTAACATTTTGCAACATGGGGATGCAGCGGCAGAGTAACCCATTCTTCTTTAATAAATGAGGCAGTGTGGCGATAGTGTTTCAATGAAAAATAGTTATGCCGAATTATGTTAATGAGTTTCCTTAAATAATCGAGGACATCTTCCAGAATTATAATTCATATTGTTGGATAATTCCTCTGGAGTTTCCCTAAGGTAAGGATGAGGAGGCTCTCTCACTGATGATGATATTTCAGAGGATGAGATTCAATTAAGAATTGACGAATTGACAAACATCGTCTGAATAAGGATATGATTATAGATGCTACAAAAATTTATGTATGAAAGAGATCTAACTCGAGGTAGGGATTGTTATTTAAATTCTATCCTTTCCCCATCATTGAATTACTACAACAAATATGAATCTATCATCAAACAGATCGAATATAGGATAATCCATATTTTTGGGGGATTGGTTTTGCCTTGTGAGGTTTATTGGGGTCAAGGATTGTTTGACTGATTTTTGGATTGTTCATTGTATTCATGATTCTTATAATATATCAGATCGAAGCCGAAATGAACAATAAACCATGGTTTGGTCCTCAAGTTTTGTATTGTTCTTTTCTCCCCCATGTTATTCATGTTTATCATGGGTTGACGAATGATCAATCATTGCACAACGATTTTTTACGAAATGATATGATGTCTTGGTCTAGAATGGACACGAACCGACAAGGGTGTGTTGATGAAAATGGAGAACGAATTGTGGCAGAGTAGGAGAGATTCCCTATCAAATGAAATTTCATTGCGGTGGGTTGTAAAAAGTATTCAAACCCCATGTGATAAAGAATGCAACATGGGGATCCCAGAACCTCTTCTAAATGATATAACGAACCACTAGAGAATGTTTGATGGATCTTGAATGGACCTGTCGGTGGACACATGCTGATGTGGTTGAGGAAACATAGAAGAATCTGGGGTAGGTGGAGAAGAGACCCGTAGATCCAGAAGTCGGTTGGATTGGAGGATGCGGCTAGAAAGCTTCATCATGCGGCTCGAAGCTACGGCCTGGCTGGTCTTTAATGGTGAACCCAAACAAATGGATATGGGTGGGACGTGGTGATTATTGTGTCCCAAGATGGGAAGGCTAGTGCATTCTAGTGGTCCAGGTTGACCTTGAGGGTTTGGTCAGACCTAGTGGACTAGGTCAGACCGGGGTCAGGTCAGCGGACCCCAGGTCGGGTCTGGTTGGGTATGCCCATCTCGGTCGTACCAGACCTAGATCCATCTTGACCCTTTTACAAAGTGATCCATACAATTCTAAACATAAGTCCAATTGATGATCCATATACATCATTGGGACCATTGTGACAAGTTGGTTCTTTTGAGATGGCTTAGTGGGGTTTTATTTGGACCAACTGGGGATGTTGGAGTTCTATTTGTCTTCGTATAAAGGATTGATGTGGGCTCATGATCCCATCATTGAGAGTGACTATGGTGTTTCAAATGAAACCCTTGGGATTCCCAATTAAGGTTAGATATATGATATCATTCATATCATATAGGATGAACCATGTTCTAAAGAGGGTTGTCTCATCTTAGCTTCGACAATGAATTAGTGGGATGAAGCATTTATCACACCAAGAGGTCCAGGAGATACTTACTTCTCTTCATGGTAACATATATACGGTTTTTTAGCATTTGTGTGATCAATATTTACATGAGCCCCCACACCATATCTATGTTGACAATTCTTGTAGGGTCAGGATGTACCACAAAAAGCCCTCGATGCATGACCCCCAATTTGTGTATCGAGATCATTCCTTCCTTCATTACATGACATGATCTGTATACTTTTGGTAGTTCTCAGTTTTTTATTTGGGTAGGGGCTAATGATGCATGACCTCTTCCAAGGGTCTCTGATGAATTCATATCTCAAGGAGCGAGATCTCCCAAACGAGTGTGCCTGGATAAAAATCCAGTGACTATGGAGTAGCTGTTATTTTGATACTCTTTGTCTTAGTGAGGCCAAACCACTTAAAGAGAAATCATGATGTATCAAGACCAGATGTTCTCTGAGATACTTCATTATACTTTTTCTATGTGATGACATTAATACTTATCACGGATTGGTAACTTATGAAATTGAGCATGCTATGAGAGGAACCTTGTGGCTGGTAGTGGATCATTTATTACGTCATGGAATCCTTTATGAGTATACTTTTCTGTTATTGTAATGTATTTTGTTGATATGTACATGTGTTGATCTAACTATACATTAGTGGTGGTGTTTTTTGGGGGTATTTTACTTTTGTGGTTTTTGAGGTCCATAAAGAGTATTATTTTAATCACACATGCATAGGCATTGCATGAAATTTTCATGTATCGTTCAGACAACTGATGCCTTGGTGGAATCCTATGAACAACAGTACTATGATAATAACTGAATGATGACCCATAAGATTAGATGCGCTGTGGTATTTCTAGAAACTTCCTAAAAAACTGCAATGTACTTGTTTATAGGTCAGACATTACAGTTATCTTTCTTTTAGTGGGATACTATTTCTGGCGCAATTGAAGATTACTATATTACTTCTATTGTAATATTTTGTTGGGTTATAGTGGTAAGCATGTTTTTTAGTGTTTTTACTCTTCATCCAATATGTCTTGGAGTTGGGTGTGTGTGTTCAGGCTCTTAGAAAAAGGCCTCCCGTATGGGGGATATTCCTACTCGGCAGTACTTTCCTGCCCATGGTCTATCAGAGGTAGTCTTGGGGTTGTCACGACATAAGAACCATGGGACAGTTCCTGAAATAGTGGAATCAGATGAGTTTCATTTCCACATAGGTATTTTGAGTCTGTGATATTTGTTTGGGGAAACAATGTAAAGTGTTTCGAGTTCATCTATTAGGTCAAGGACTCCAGTTATGGTATGTTGGCCGACATATCACCACACTAGAACTCTCAGAACATGTTTCCAAACATGATATATGAAAAAAATTGATTTATATAAATAAAGGTACATGAATCCTATAGGAATGTTTTGTGTCCCTATTGAGTAAGTTCTCCAGGTATACTCTATTAACCATAATACATCTTTTTTAGGACGTGTTCATGATGAAATCTATTGGGGTTTCTAAACAGAATTGGGAGTTTGGACCAATGATCGATGAGGCCCCCCTAATTGGATCTAGTCACGATGCTATTTTTCTTTAGGATGGTCAGATGATGATAGTTTCTACTGATAATAAGTTAATAGACCCACATCTATTGGTTTAGGAGGACTATCCTTTCCAGAATGAGTCATGGATAGATATTTTGGATGTAGATGATGACTTAGAGAGTTAATATTTGTTTCATATTCTCTTGAGGTAATGATCTCTTAGGAAGAAGGGTCAGTAGGACCTTGTGATAGAAGGTTAACAATGTAATTCAAAAAAATATATGTTTCATCCGAAGTTCCAAGGACGCAATGGTTCCCATATGAAGAATCATTTTTATTCCTGTCGAAAAATGGGGAATCTCGCGTCATATTGATTTATATTCATGTTACGATAATAGAGGTAGTTGATGATCCCTAAAAAAAGAGGAAGCATCATGATTAGGCAGATCTGTCGGGTAGTGGATGTGGAAAAAAATTGGGGAAGCCGTAGGGTTTGGACGTCATTTTTGACGTGTTTCCACCACCACGTACATGTGATCTATACCAGATAGCCGGAGTTGTTGGAAATTATAGGATATGGATGCATGCTATTGAGGATTATATCCTAAGGAATCCAAGGATGATTTATCTTTTGATCTATGACTTTATAAATTACATGTAGTATTGATTGACACTTCTACAATTGAATTTATTTCATAAAACATTTCGTGTTTGATACCTAGAGGTTCTGGTTAAATTATTGACTTATCCTCAAATTAGTGACTCCTACTGGTAGTCACCCAATGACCACACACTAGTGGTGACAATGTGAAATGACTCTTAGAGGTGAGGGTTTTTGTCAATATCTCCTTGGAGTGGCATCGAGGAATTATGATATCATTCTCATTGTGGATTAAATGATTAATTAATACTTAGATTGATTATTTTAGGATGATTTTTTGGTTCATATATGGTGAAGGAACTATATTTCCCTTTATAATAAAATGAGAAATCCTTACTGCCCTTGATGGACATAGCCAGAGGAGGGTGTAGCATATATCAATACATTTCGACAGTCTGGCCCTCGGTGGAGTGAATTTTATGAGTCCTTAGGATTCATAGTGGAATAATAGTATAAGGATGTATTCCCTAATGATGTTCTATGATTAACTCTCTGTAGATTGTTATTATTCTATGTCATTATACCACCTGGGGTGGCCATATATTTATGTCATTATATTTGATGGCTCCCGAAGAGCTTCCTGAGATGGCGGTGAATATTTGGTAATTATAGATGAAGGGCTTAGTAATACGCATTAATTCTCCCTAGACATCCCCATGTGATATACATTGATGACATCTTAGTGTAATTAGTGTATCAGGAGGAGATTGTGAGGCACGTATTGATGGTATGAGACCCACATAGGGAGCACTAACTACACATAATTATTTGGAGGTGTTTTTATAAGATTTGAGAGTAATTATGTTTCTAAGAAACATCACCTCAGAGGCTAGAGTTAATGTGAATCATCTGATGGTTGAGATTTTGTTTTACGAGTTGAAATGCATGACTCATAATCTTGGGTTAATAGTGGTGGTCTTTATGTTGAAATTTATGGGAGATTGATACATCATCCACTTAAACCTCACGATTCTAAAGAATTTTTTCTCCTAGTATGAATATGACTTGAGTAGAGGTGACTCCAATAGTATATATAGGAAGGTTACATAGAGTTTTTCTAAAATCCTACTAAGAGGAATTTGTATAAAGATGATCTCTACATGTATCTAGTTAGAAGTTATGGAATGAGGCATTGGAGCAGTTGGCCTCATTGTGGTTAGCCTTCCTGGATGGAGATAGACCAGCATATCTATAGTCATTGGTTGTTGCCCTTGAATAGTAAAATTAGTCAGAGAGGCAAAATTATGTGATACCGACTACAAGTATTTATGTTCTTAGTTTTCCATAATGAATACCCCGAATGGAAATTCAAAAGGTAGGAAGTTTGTTTTTATTTATGGTGGATGTGCAGATTTGGAAGTGGATGCCTAATGAGGTGATATGCATTAGGGTTTCCATCTAGGTGTCAAGATGGTCACCGAGTATGACATAATAGGATGAACCTAGGCTTACCTGTTGAGGTGAAATCTGAAATATTGTTTGAATATTTTTCGTGAGGATTCCTTCTCTTTATTGGGGTACCAGGAAGTGGGAAGGTATATTAACGGACTTCATGAGGGGTATACCATGTACATCCTTGAGAAATTATACCATTAGGGTGATCATTGACTGACTCACCGAGTCGGCCCACTACCTAACTAACCAAAAGTAGATTTAAATGAGGAATTTGGATTCCTCTACTTGCAGGAGATATTTTGACTACATGGAGTTTCATAGTGGATTGTTTCAGAACGTGTTGATATTTTCACATCCATTTTGTGGAAGGGATTGCAGAAGGAATTTGAAGTTGTTTCTCAGGTCATATAGGAGAAGATGAAGTATGTGAAAGGCCATCATAGTTTTGAGCTACCAAATTGTCATGACCCTTCCTATTGGGTCCCATTCCGCAACTCCCCAAGGCCGCCTCCAATAGGCCTAGGGATGGTGACTAGTACCGAGTAGGCATGTCACTAACTTGGGAGGCATTGCCTATAAACCTGTACACACACACAAACATCTCCGAGCCCACAAAGCTGAAAAGTAAAAACTACTAAAAATAGAAATTCATGCATTCACTAAAATCCCAACCAACAGAGTATGATAAGAATGTAAAGTATAGTAATGTAAAACCATGGGCCAAAAGTAAAATCCCACCAAAATAAAGTCTCCAACAAAGTCCAACCTGTAATGAAAGGTATTGGGACTGCAATCCATAGCCGTAGGAACACGCCTCAGCCTACCAGATCTAACTAAGAACCGTCCGGTCCTGGTCCACCTAGAATCCTGTCAAAGTCTCACTCATCTACAGAATACATGACATGTGCAGTTAAAGCCTGTGTAGGAGTGAGTATAACAATACCCAGAAGGAAAAACCGAAAACCAAAAAGGAATACAAAAATGGAAATACAACAAAGAAATGATACAGTCAGCTCTACACGGTATATGTTTACAGAACATATAACAAGAATATCCAAATATACTCATATGCGATCAACTATTGAGAAACCACCATTATGATCCAGCTCGAAGATTCTACTAAGCACATAACAGGGAGAACACACTCTGAAGTATGAAGAGAGAGATACGAAGTACTCGTTCTGGGAGAACTCACTCCAAGAGTACTGCAGAAAGATACCTGATGCATTAGATGAGGATCACAACTAGTAGCAATGGGGTGATTCCAACAACTCAGCCTGAACTAACCTACTAAGTAGAGGATCAGTGCCTAGTTAAAGTAGGTCATGTCGATACCGAGAAAATCTACCTAGGGTACCATGAAGGAATAGAGGATCCAGCTCTTAGTCTCACTTACGGGTTTTCAAAACTCTATTCAGGAGGTCTTGCTGAAGGGATCATACTCCTATACGTATGAAATGATACCAGAAACCGTCAGGGGAAAGACCAAGGGGACGAACCCAAAAGAAACTAGTCCAGTCAAAGAAGACCACTCACCCAAGCCATGTATAAATAGGTTACATGGCGTTTAGTAGGATCATAGGCCGTGTTCCTTGACTCCAGGTACTACCCATGTAAACGGACCGTGTCTTTAGGATTGTCGTATAAAAAGTAACTACACGACATGTAAAAGAATTCCACGTCGTGTTCTTTGACTCCGGGTACTACCCATGTGAAACGGACCATGTATGAAATCTAAGTCATGCATAAAAATATATACACAGCGTGTAAGTCAAAGCACACACTATGTCCTATCAACTAGAAAACACCCGTGTACCCTGTCCGTATGCCCGTACACGATGTCTATCCGTGTTGCCATTCCCTTGTACCAGTACATGGTGTATCCCCTATATCTGGTCGGGTCTGGCTGGGAAAGGTTATACACGACGTGTCCTTGGTCGTTTATCTAACCCATGTTTGTGTACTCCCAGAGTACATGTCGGGTATTCCACCAACAAACACACGCTGTGTATCCCATACTACACGCCGTGTAGTCAGGATTTCTCCAGAACTGTCGTCTTCCTCCTCACTCCTCGGTCGATCGTCCGGTTTCTGTTTCCATGATCCATTCGTCGTGAAACTCAAGATTAGAGGTCGTCCCAACACCCTAGCAGCGAATCTTAGCCTTTCAGGCCTTAAATAGGATTGATGAAAAACATATGATCTTGTGATGAAAATACGCTCGAATAGCGATTTCTCCCGAATCTCTTAGATCCATCTATCGTCGATGTCATCGCAGCTCCGTTGGATCATCTCGGTATCGGATCCATAATCTCAGATCATTTGGCCGCAGATCGAAGGCGCAATCGACTGTTGTTCTTATCTGAAAAAGAATGAAGAATGCGTAGGTAAAATAATGGAGAAAAGGATTCACAATGAAACAAACCGAGGAACAATAATTGACCGTTGTTCGTTCTGGCCTCGATTTGTTCTCGTAAGAATGAACCTCTAAACAATAATCAGATCTAGATTACAAGGATTTAGATTTTCCCCAGAATCCCCGCAAAAAGCCTATCTTGCAAATACGATCGATCTGTGAGGTAATATTTTTGTGGATTAGTCTGTGTTCATCATAGGAATCGATAACGGGAAATAAATCACAAAGAGATCAAACACCCTACCTGTATCTGCGATGTTCATTTGTGATGATCTGGTCGTCGCGTCGTTGTCGCCGGTGAAACTCGTCACGAACATTGTCTACACATTGGGGTTTCCTTCAGATCCTCCAGAGCCTCCAAGGGTTTCAGGGTTATGAGATATGTAACAGTAGACCCCTTCATAAATTTTTATTTAAAAAGATAAAAAGACATTCATTTCGAAAAAATATAATAAAATATTTTAATTAAATATTTTATTCCGGTTACGCCCAAAAACCAGATTTCACCGCTGACCTACGCCAGCAGATGTTAGGTCTCTACTAGGGTAAACTCACTTATCTAGATGCAGCGGTGCCCTCATATTTCTGAAATGAGCACCCGTTCGTGAGTTATTCCACTTTTTTCGGAAAAATATATGCGCACATTATTAAATTATTTAATTAAATTCAAACATTTTTCCCGGGCTCACTGGGCCTCAGAACTGCATGCTAACTCAAAGCCTGGTCTCGAAAATAATCCCCATATAATACTAAAATAATCCGAGACATTACACCCTCCCCATCATAGGGATTTACATCCCCAAAAACCAAAAAATGCTACTAAAAAAGATGTGGGTACTACACACGGATCTAAGCCTCTAGTTCCCACGTGCTCTCCTGGAGATTCCTGTGCTGCCACCGGACACGTACAAAGGGAATAACTCGGCCACGAAGGATCTTCTCGTGCTGATCCTTGATCTCCACTGGGTACTCAGCAAAGGTCGCTCCATCATCGATTTACAGCTCTCCCCAGTCGATAACATGTGATGGATCATGCACATACTTCCGTAGCTGCGACACATGGAAGACGTTGTGTTTCTGTTCCATCTGAGGAGGTACAGCCAAGCAGTACGCCACCTTGCCAACTCTACTCAAAATCTGAAAAGTGTTGATGAACCTCAGGGATAGCTTGTTGCCTCGGCCAAATCTTTGCAATCCGCACCGAGGTGAGACCCAAATGAACACATGGTCTCCCTCCTCAAACTCCAAGGGCCTCTGTCTCCTATTGTAATAACACTTTTTCCAACTCGGTGCAGTCTTCATCCGATCCTAGATGACCTGCACCTTCTCTATAGTAGCTCAAACCATCTCTGGGTCCAGGATTGCTGACTCTCCTGGGTTAGTCCAACAAATTGGTGACCTGCAAGTTCGCATGCACAAAGCCTCGAATGGTTCCATACCAATAGTGGAATGATAACTGTTGTTATAAGAAAATTCCACCAGTGGTAGGTGATCCTCTCAGCTACGACCATAGTCAAGTACGCAATCTCATAGAATATCCTCCAAAATGTGGATAGTCCACTCTGTCTGTCCATCAGTCTGAGGATGAAACGTCGTGCTCAAGCGTAAATGAGTCCCAAAAGCTTCCCGGAATCTCTTCCATAAACGGGATGTGAAATGAGAATCACGATCTAAGACGATCGTTGATGTAACTCCATAAAGTGGAACTATCTAATGAACTTAGAGGCGCCCCAAGCTCTCTACTAAACTCTGCACCCATATGGCTAGGAAGTGGGCCGACATGGTGTGTCAGTCAACGATCACACAAATGGTTCCATGTCCCCTGGATGTACACGGTAAACCCATCACGAAGTCTATGGATATCCCATACCACTTCCATTCTGGCACCTCAAGGGGATGAGTCAAACCTACTGGAACATGGTGCTCAACCTTTACTTTCTGACAAGTATGGGACCGAGAAACAAACTCTGCCACACTCTTCTTCATTATTGGCCACCAGAACTGATGTCAGAGTTCCTTTTACATCTTTTCCATGCCTGGATTCACCGCCAAAGGGGATGTATGGAACTCCATCAGAAAATCCTCCCGCAACGTCACTGGTACTATTGTGTGCCCTATGAAAAGAAAAACGTGCTCCCCTCCTATTGAATATCCATCTATAGCATCACCTGCAGATAACATAGCATGTAAATTCTCACAAATAACATCCTCGATATGTGATTCCATGAATCTATGTAAGAGTGGAGGAGTAACAACCATCGACTGAAGGTAAGCTCCCTCATCTCTATCCACAATGGATAACTGTAAAGAGGCCAACTACCTCGTCACATCATCCAGCAACTGCGAACTGGATTTCCTGCTGAGAACATCTACCACAACGTTCCCCTTCCTAGGAGTATAAACAATCTCAAAGTCATAATCCTGGAGGAACTCAAGCCACCACCTATGTCTCAAATTTATATCCCTATGAGAAAAGATATATGTGAGACTCTTATGATTAGAGTAGACGATAAAATGCTCACCCATCAGGTAGTGCCGCCACATATTCAAGGCGAAGACTACCGCTGCCAACTTAAGATCATGGGTCACGTAGTAATTCTTGTGTGGCTTCAACTGACATGAGCCATAGGAAATCACCGCTTGCCTCTACATCAGGACACAACCAAGACCGATTCATGATGCATCACAGAACACTACGTACTCGACACCCTCCTCTGGTAATCTCAATATCGGGGTGCTCGTCAGACTCTGTCTCAACTACTGAAAAGCCTGCTGGCATCTCTCTGTCCACACAAAAGGCTACCCCTTTCGGGTCAAAGCCGTCCTGGGTGCTGAAATATTGGAAAAATCATGAATGAATCTCTGATAGTAGCTTTCCAACCCAAGGAAACATCACGCCTCTGTCATGCTCTGGGGTGGCTCCCATGCTAACACTACCTCTACATTGATTGGGTCCACTACTACAGCATCTCCTGAGATAACGTGTCCCAGAAAGTGGACCTCCTCTATCCAGAATTGACACTTCAAGAGTTCCACATACAATTCGTGCTCTCGGAGTGTGTCCAGAACCATCCTTAAGTGCCTCTCATGCTCCTCCTCGGATGCAGAGTACACAAGGATATCGTCGATGAAGACCACCATGAACCGATCTAGATAGGGCTGAATGATATGGTTCATGAGTCCCATAAACACTGTCGTGGCATTCGTCACGCTGAAGGGAACCACCAAGTATTCATAGTGACTGTAGAGACATCTGAAAGTCGTCTCAATATATCCTCATCCCATACTCGCAACTGGTGACAGTTTGATCGTAGATCAACCTTATAGAACCATCGTGCCCCTCTTAACTGGTCGAAGATGACATCGATCCTTGGTAGTGGATACCGTTTCTTCACTGTCACCTGATTCAAGTGCCAGTAATCCACAAACAGTCTCAATCTACCATCTTAATTTTTGGAAAACAACATTGAGTCCACCCAAGGTTATACACTGGGTCTCATGAAGCCCATCCTCTGCAAGTCTTCCTTCTACACTCTCAGCTCACGATGAACTGCAGGAGCTATCCGTTATGCTGATGTTGATATCAGTGTCATCCCGGTTTGCAACTCAATACAGAAATCTATCTGTCGATGGGTAGGTAGTCCGGGGACATCCTCCGGAAAGACTTCCTCATACTTATCCACTACTGGTAGAAAATGGAAACTCATGACATCGGTTGCACCAAGGGATAGGCTATCCAACTGATGTGAAATTGGGTGTACCTTCCTTCGCATGAGTCCATCCTGTGCTACATGGTTCTACTTTTCACCGACGAAATAGAACATCATTCCATCCATGCGGACACAACGCACCCTTCACATAAAATAGTCAATCTGGGCATGAACTGTGGATAGCGCATCCATTCCAAGAATGAAATCATATGGCCTCGATGCTGCCACCAAGAGGTTCAAACCGAAAATCTCACCTCCAAGGGACAGGTCACACTGTCTGCAAAGGTGTGTGATCTCTGAACCTTCACCAGTCCATGTTTCTAAGTGTAATGGTCGAGTCAATGGTTCAATTGGAATTTCAAGGAATTGAACACTATATGAAGCCAAAAATGAATGAATAGAACCTATGTCTATCAGTACGGCATCCAAAGTAGAAAAGACACAGATTGTACCTATAACCATTCTAGTAGTACCTGGGTCATAAGCCACTGCTGCTTGCAGCTGTCCCTGCCTCTTTCCACCTTCTCCCTGAGCCTAGGGTGGACCTCATGGTCATGGTGGTGGTAAAGGGCCAAAACGCCGACCACCACTACCAGCTCTCCAAGATCCTCTACCACATATGCCACCCCGTGGATCTGTTTTCTCTACACATTGCCTCTACCTCGGCGGTCCATCCACTTCTCCCATGTCAATAGTACGACAGGTCAGACAATCTCAAGTGACATTCTCCTGCCATCACATTAGTGTCATCGCCTCTCTCAAGGCTGGCTGGATGCACCCTGTGAACCCTATATGGCAAATACTCTATCATGAGATCTCCTTTGATAACATCGTCCATGCCTGGGTCCCTGACGTCGGCTCCCTACAACTGAGGTCTCAGCTCCATCTCTCTCACTACCGACAACTGCTGGTTGTCTCTTCTCTGCCAAAATGCTCTCAACCACCATTTCCCACTCGAGCACCCCAACATAAGTAGGAATGCTCATAAGGATGATTCTAGATCAGATGTCTCTGCGCAAGACCCCCTCCAAACTCCGAGCTCTGAAAAATAGATCCCTGACCATATCCATCGAGTATCATGAGAGGTCGGTAAACGTTGATGAATAGTCAGCAACCGTCATGGTACCCTACTGGAGCTGAAGAAGATCATGTACATGTACTGATCTCATGGTAACTAGTTAAAATCCTCTCTAAAGTGATGCTCAATCATTGACCATGCAAGAGTCGCCTCGTCATGAGTCTGGATAACCAAAATGCACTATCGCCCTACCGAGCCCTACATAAGGCTCGCTGCCAGGATCACCATCTGGCCTGCTGGTGTCCTGGCCAAAGGGAAGACTCTGGCCACTCCCTCAATCTAGTCCACTGCTTCTTGAGGGTCAGAATCACCTAGAAACATGAGGGGTCTCTATCTCTGAAACCCGTGGAGTGGGCTCAGCTTGTGCTACTCTTATAATGGTATAGCAGGCACTAAACACTACTCCATAGGATGATGAATAACTGGAACACCACCCGAAGGTAAAACTGGAAGATCTGCTCCCTATATCGAAGCTTCATCACTGAGGGGGCCATACTCGTGATCGAGCTACTAGATCCTAGCGGGTGCGCATCATTGAGGAATCCTGTAAAGAAACAAGATGTATCATAGTTAGTGAGTATATTTGGAGAGATGGCACAAGAAGGACATGGAAACCAGAACCCATTTCTATATGATGCATATACAATTATTTTTTCCTGATACATGTGTTCTAATGTTCTGAGTCGAAAAGCAAGTTATCAGAGTCCTGGTGTATAGATACATTGGTCGCCCGTACCAACACTGGGATTTGAGGCCTGAAATCCGAACTCGAAACACTTAACACTGTTTCCCCAAACCAACTCACATACCCTCGGTCCTTAGGTAGAACTGACCACCTCTGATACCCCTCTGTCATGACCCATCCAAGTGGGGCCCTTTCCGCAACTCCCCAAGACCACCTCTAATAGGCCAGGGGCTTGTGATTTGCACTGAGTAGACATGTCACTAACATGGGATGCATTTCCTATAAAATTGTACACACACAGACACACATCTCCAAGCCCACAAAGTTGCAAATTAAAAACTACTAAAAATTGAAATACATGCATACACTAAAATCCCAACCAACAGAGTACGAAAGGAAAGTAATGTACAGTAATTTAAAAACGTGAGCCAAAAGTAAAAGCCCACCAAAAGAATGTATGAAACAGAGTCCAACCTGTAATGAAAGGTATTGGGACTACAATCTGTAGCCCGTAGGAACACACCTCAGCCTGCCAGAACTCCCTGAGCATCGTCCGGTCCTGGTCCACCTAGAATCCTGTCTAAGGCTCGTTCATCTTCACAAGACAAGACATGTGCGGGCAAAGACTGTGTAGGGGTAAGTATAACAATACCAAGTAGGACACCTTGAAAACAACAAAGGAATACAAAAAAGGAAATACCACAAAGGAATGATTTTTTCATCTCTACACAGTATATGATTACAGAAAATATATCAGGAATATCCATATATAATCATACGCGATCAACTATCACGAAACCACCAATAAGATCCAGCTGGAAGATTCCACTAGGCAAGTAACAGGGAGAACACACTCCTATGTCTGAATAGAGAGATACAAAGAACTCATTCTGGGAGAAATCACTCCACAAGTACTGAAGAAAGATAACTTATGCGTCAGATAAGGATCAAAACTAGTAGATATGGGGTGATTCCAACAAGTCAGTCTGAACTAAGATTCTATGTAGAGGATCGACAGCAAGGTAAAGTAGGTCACGTCGATACCGAGAAACTCTACCTAGTGTACCACGAAGGAATAGAGGATATGACTCTTAGTCTCACAGAGTGGATTCCAAAAAATCTATTCAGGAAGTTCTGCTGAAGGGATCATACTCATAAACGTAGGAAATGATACCAGGAACCTTCAGGTGAAAGACCAAGGGGATGAACCCTAAGGAAACTATTCCATGTCACCGAAGACCACTTGATCAATCCCTATATAAACAGGTAACACGGTGTGTAGTAGGATCACACCCCGTGTTCCTTCACTCTGTGTATTACCCGTGTAAACGGCCCGTGTCTCTAGGCCTGTTGTATAAAAAGTAACTAAACAACGCGTAGAAGAATTACACTCCAGGTTCCTTGACTCTAGGTACTTATCGGGTGAACTGGCACGTGTCTGAAATCTAAGTTCTGCAGAAAATTATATACACGACATGTATGTCAAAGCACATGCCATGTCCTGTCAACTGGAAAACACCCGTGTACCCTGGCCGTATGCCCGTACGCGGTGTATGTCTGTGTTTCCCTGTCTGTGTACCAGTACATGGGGAATCCCATATATCTGACCGAGTCTGGCCGGGGAAGGGTATACATGATGTGTCCTTGGCCGTGTAACCAACCCGTGTCCATGTATTCCTAGAGTACACGCCAGATAGTCCGCCGATGAACACACGCTGTGTAGCCCATACTACACGCTGTGTAGTCGGGATTTCTCTAGAACCATCATCTTCCTTTTCACGCCTCAACCGATCTTCCGATTTCTGTTTCCATGATATGTTCGCCGAAAAACTAAAGATAGGGTGTCTTCCCAACACTCTAGTATAGAATATGAGCCTTTGAAGCCTTAAATCGGCTCGACAAACAACGTTTGATCTTCCAATGAAAATACGCTCGAAGAGAAATTTATCCCAAATCGCTTATATCCATATGTCATCATTGTCATCGCAGCTCTGTTGGTTCATCCTGGTGTCAAATCTATAATCTTGTATTGTTATGCCATAGATCGAAGGAGCAATCGATCGTTGTTCTTATCATGTGATGAACGAAGAATGTGTAGGCAAAATAATTGGGAAAAGGATTCACAAAGAAACAACCTGAGGAACGAACCTCGGTTGTTTTTCATTCGGGCCTCAACACATTCCCATAAGAACGATCCTATAAACAATTATCAGATCTAGATTACTAGGATTCAGATCTTCCCAAAAATCACCTCAAAAATCCCATCACACAAATATGATTGATCTGCAGGCTAATCTGTTTGTGGATTAGTCCGCATTCGTCATAGGAATCAAGAATGGGAAAGAAATCACAAAGATATCAAACTCCTTACATGGATCTACGACGTTCGTTGGTTATGATCCGTTCGCCGCATCGTCGTCACCGGTGAAACTCATCAAGACCGTTATTTCTGTATTGGGGTTTCATCCAGAGCCTGCATAGCCTCCAAGGGTTTCAGGGTTATGAGATCTGTAACCCTGTACCCCAGCGTAAATCTGTATTTAAAAAGCTAAAAAGATATTCGTTGTCACAATATTTAATAAAATATTTTAATAAATATTTTATTACGGTTACATCCAAAAACTAGATTTCACTGCCGACCTGTGCTAGCTGATGTTAGTTCTCTCCTAGGGTAAAATCACTGCTCTGGACGCAATGGTGACCTCATATTTCTGATCTGAGCACCCATTCAAGAGTTATTCCACTTTTTCTGGAAAACCATACACGCTCATTATTTAATTATTTATTTAAATTCAAAAATTGGTTCTAGGCTCACCGGGACTTTGAACTGCACGCCGTCTCAATGCCTGGTCTCAAAAATAATCCCCATATAATACTGAAATAATACGATCCATTACAAAAACGGAGGATACCTTTTGAGTTCATGGATGGCGACTATGTATTCCATTCGGTCTCACCTTGAGGAGGATTACATAGATTTTTTCTAGAGTGAAATGTAATCTAAATGAATAATACTTAGTCTTTTAGGTGCTATGTGGAGTTGCCATGGTATCGTATTGCTTGGATCTACAACGAAGTGGGACTAGGTACAACATGTCTTTCACATGTATCAGTTAATGAGATTCAAGAAAAAATCCTTTGCACATTGTAATATGGGGTGACCTGGACATTGACGTTGGAGTGTTCTGAATTAAATACCCAATGAAGATAGAGGATCATTATTGGACAATATTTTTACTACAAGTGTGTCCAGAGGTAGAATAGGGATATTAAGAGGATCCCATGGGAGAGGTAGGTAGAGACTCATGCTCAGTTCCCTCACATTTTTTTCAAGTAATCATTGATTGGAATTTTGAGGACGTAATGCTTTATGGTGGGGAGAAGTTAATTACTTGGATTTTCCTAGTTCTATTTTTATAAAATTCTTGGGAAACATAAGAGACATGGCACTGATATGACATGACATTTTGAGGTCAATGTGCCTGAAAGGATACATCAAAAATGTTATGTTTTTAAATAGGATGTGTGAATGGTTTTCCTGGAAAAAGTATAATAACTATTAAATGGGTTCCCAAATCAGAAATAAGAGGTACGATCTTGTCCAGAGCAGTGGGATTACCCTAGGAACAACATAAGTTTAGTCAGTGCGGGTCTCTAGTGAGAATACCCAAAATTGAAATAACTGTAAATAAAATTATTTAATAAAATTATTTTATTTTTCAAATAATAATAAATCTTAAATGATAACTCAAATTATAAATTAAAGGGTACTGTTGAGCTCATGATGATGTACATTCCATAGGCGGAGCATAAAATTGGTCGGTGTGGGATAATAGTGGAAAGTAGTTTGTGTGATGTGACCGTAAATAAAATAATTAAATAAAGAAATTATTTTATATTCCAAATTATTATCTCTCATAAACTGTTACTTTGATCGGAAATTTGAGAGTACCTATGTGCTTAATGGGATGTTCTTTCTTTAGGTAGAGACTAACATTGACCAACACAGGTCTAGGAAAAATGTTTCTTTTTAAGACTTTTTGATGGAGAATAAATGGTGTCGTTCATAGTGGAATTTTCATTTTGGAAACCCAAATTTAATTTCCTTTACCTACAACTAGTATAGTGTATGTATGTGGTCGATCATTATGGAGAGTTTATAGTGTTATTCCTTCATGAGTTGTTATAACCTATGTGAATGTGCTGACTTTTAGACTCTATGTTTTTTTTGTGAAAATTAGTTCCTGAAGGCCATAAAATTACACATATTCAATTTAAAAATAATTAATCCTCAAGAACAAGGAAAAACAATAGAAATATTATCTTAAACGTGATAATGACAAGATGTGCCAGGATGGTTTATGTTTGCGAATATCATCAAGAACATTTTTTTCATATTTTATTTTGTTGTTCATGATAACTCACTTCTCAGGGTTTCGTATGACAACCCTGATCTTTTATTACACAAATAATCAAAAAATTTAACATAAACTTATTTTGATACAACATAGAAGATCGATAATTATAGTGTCTTTGGGGATTAGGATTATTACATAACAACTTAAAAAATGAAAAAAACATGTTTATTGATAAAATCTTCTAAATGACCACTACATTACCTTGTAATTAGCATTTCATGGGATAACCTGATGACATGCATAAGAAAAGGGTGAGCTATAAATCCTAGTAAGGGAATAATCATGGAATAAAATTAGTAATAAAATCCATGTTAGATAACAGACATATCAATAAAAACAAGATAAGCATAAACATAAAGGCATGATAAATTATGATAATCATAACATGGAAATGTGGTAAAAACACTTAACATGGAATTAGCATGAGCCAAGGCTCATTGTACATGGAGCATTAGTAAACCCTCATTTCACATGAAACATGAGTAAACTCTTGTTGAATTTGAATTTGAATGAGTAAACACCAATTTCACATGACATATCATGATACAATACTTTACCCAATGAATTGGAGTGCTATAAGGGCACACCCTTCTTAAACATTTCATTTCATGCATAAGTATTCCACATGAATCATAAAACGTTGAATCATTCAACATAATCATTTATTCCATGATAAAAGAATGTGAAATATAGGCATGAAACATTTTAAACAATAAATAAAGGTACATAAAGGTGAATACCATTGATAGATAAATGGGAATTGTATGCACTACACAGTGACTTTGGATTGGAAAAGTGAGATACAATTTCAATATCATAACGATGTGACATAAGAACTAATAAAAATTGTTGATGAGAGAGAAAAGGGCGTCTCAGCATATTTACATGACATGGACAGTAATGGGATCATATAGATACATGTACCAACAAAGGTAATGGAATTTAGATTCATGATACAAATGAATTTCTAGAATGTAAATGAGGAGAGATAAATTCCATTTGGAATTTAATCATCGTAACATGTGTACATGGGAGGAATTTAATGAGAGAGAAAGTGGTCTCCCATCATTCAAACATAAGGAGGGAAGTATGGGGGAGGTTCAAAACCATACCCCAACATTTATAATTGAAACTAAAAGGGCATGATAATTTAAAGAATATTGGACAAAAATGAGAAAGGGATAAAAAACCTTACTTGGAAGTCTTCATTCAAAGGATTGAGAAAGTCTTGAGAGAGGGCTCTTCAGAGCTTGAGGCACCATGGGACGATTATAGAGATATGGGGGCAGATTTTGGAAGTACTCAAATGGCTTTGAGTGAGGATGAAGTGGGATCTTGGTTTCTTTTACATGGGGAAGGTGGGGGAATTATTTATTATTGAGGTTTGGGATACCTCACATTAAACTAATCCAAACCACAAACCAGCCCATGGTTTCTGCACATGGATTTTGGAAAAGGGAAGTGGAAAAAAATATTTTATATGGCCAAAGTCCAAACTTCTTAAAATAATGGGGTTGCTGATGTGGAGGAGAGTAACACTCCAAAGGAAACCAATTTAAAAAGACAAAATGTTTAATAAGTATTGAAGGGCCCACTAATTATTTGTAAAATAAATCAAATATACCCAAAAATTAACTGTCTCAGAAAATTATGATGTCATAAATCAAATTTTATATTTAAACGGTATTTAAATTTTACCCCAAAAATTACCTGTCTGAGAACATTATGCAAAATTAACATTTGGATATTTTTTACATCCTGATTCTAGAAATAATATTTATTTTATGTAAATAAATTTCTAATTATGTTAATTATCACTTTTAATATAAAAATCGATAATTATCTAAAATTCATGGGTTTTAACAAAAATGGCCTTCAATCCTTAATAAAAATTACAATTTCATTCATAAAATTATAATATCTTTTATATTTAATAAAAATTAATTTAATAATAATAATAATATTTTATTAAAATTTTATTTAATTAAAAAATCAATTAATTCATTAAAATATATTTCTTAGTTGAACATTAACTAAAAATACTATTTGTGATTTAAAAACTATTTACAAGGTAACAATAATAAAATGAAAGTACATTCATTATTATATACAAATAAAAACTCACATATTAATAGTGATAATGTCTTGTTATATAACCCCTTATAACAACCACATAAGAATGAATGGTAAGGTTTGCGATGGTGAATGATTCTTGGGGTGGCTTATATGACATTTTTCAGGTGGTAATCTCTTTCAACTTCCACTTCTCTCATAGGTGGTTCCTCTCAAGCTTAACATAATCAAGCTCTACATGGGCTTGGTAAATTCTGAAGCCTAATAATGCCACCTCCTTTCTGAGCACTAAAAAATTGTCTTTGTATGGGGCACGCCTACTGGATGAGACAATCACTTCCTTTTTCTATGTAAATTCTATTAGTTAAATCTCTATATTTATACAAATCATGTGATCACTATTCAACGACTATATTAGCAACGGTCACAATTCGTAATAGTATTTTAAAATCAAAAAACATAAAACCAAATAATTTTACATTTTATATAAAAATTTTACCCAAGTAGACATTTAATTAGATCAAGAATGATTTCCATTAATGAAAGTATGGTCCTTACAATCTTTCCCACTTAAGAAATTTCTCCCTAGAATTTTTTTTCCCACACTAATATAGATGTGGGTAACACTGCTTCATCATTTCACCCAATTCCCATGTCGCTTCTTCAAACTGGTGGTTTCAACAAAACACCTTGACAAGGTGCATTGTATTATTTCTTAGAACCATTTCTCTACGACCAAATATCTTCACTGGTTGCTCCTCATAAGAATGATCATCTTCTAACTATACCACCTCTGAAGAGTGTACACATGAAGGTTCTGGTATGTACTTCCTTAAGAGAGATACATGAAAGACATCATGTACTTTGGCCATGGAAGGTGGAAGTGCTAGTCGATAGGCCACATCCCCGATATGATCAAGAATCTCGAAGGGGCATATATACCTTGGATTTAACATTCCTTTCTCTCCAATCCTCATGACTTTATTCCATGGAGATATGTGTAGAAATACCATGTCTCCAACTTTGAAATCAATGTCTCATCGACAGTTATATGCATAACCCTTCAGTCAACTCCGAGCAGCCTTGACATGCTCCATAATGGTTCTCACCTTCTCCACCATTTATTCGACCATTTCTAGTCCAAGCATCTTATGCTCACTGACCTCATCCAACACGCCGGTGTTTTTCACCTTTCCCATAAAGTGCTTCATATGGTGCCATTTTGATGCTCGAGTGGAAAATGTTATTATAATTGAACTCAGCCATAAGAGGATGTTGATTCCATCCTATTTTAAAGTCCATTGACCATGCTATCAACATGTCCTCAAGTGTTTGTATTGTACTCTCAAATTGGACATCAGTTTGATGATGATAGGTTGTACTGATGTTCAGTTTAGTATTCAGATCATGTTGAAGACTCTTCCAAAACATAGAGGTGAATATTGGATCTCGATCGGACACAATAGACAGTGCTACTCCATGCAGCCTTACCACATCCCTGGTATATATCTGTGCCAGTTGATCCAATGTTAAATCCACCAAAATAGTAATGATGTGTGTGCTTTTGTAAGATGATGCAAAAAAACCTAGATTGCATTATTGCCTTTGGATCTCTTCGGAAGTCCAGTGAAAGATTTCATGGTGATGTTCTCCCATATCCATTCTGGTATGGGCAATGGTTGCATCATCCACTTAGACTTCTGCCTCTCGACCTTCACTTGCTGACACACCAGGCACATTGATGTATATTCATGGATCTTGTTCTTCATATTATCCCACCAATAATGCTTTCAGAGATCTCAATACATCTTACTGTTTCTTGGGTGAATAATGAAATTTGAACTATGTGCATCATCCAAAATATCCTTATTCAGCTCCGGAATTGATGGAACACATAGTATTTTCCCAAATCTCATAATTCCTTCTTCATTAACATTAAAATATGAGGATTTCCCTATTCCGATTGCTTCCACTTTTTCCTGAATTCCCACATCATAATTTTGAGGATACGTTAACCTTTCAAAAAGTGATGGTTGAGCAATAATTTGTGAAAGAATAGATGATGTTCCCTCCTTTATAATTCCCATGTTGATCTTCATAAAATCTAAGAAGATTGGATTCTTTTTAATAATCATCAGTGATAGAATCACTAGGTCCTTTCTACTTAGGGCATCTGCCAACATGTTCTCTTTCCAAGGGTGGTAATGGATTGAGTAGTCATAGTCTTTGATCAACTCTAACCATCTTCATTGGCGGATTTTTAACTCTTTCTATGTTAATATATACTTGCAGATTTTGTGGTCTGTATATAATTAAAACTTCTCCCCAAATAGATAATGCCACCAAATTTTCAAGAAAATATCACTTTGTCCAACTTGAGGTCATGTGTGGGATAGTTCTGTTCAGGAAAAGTTTAATTACCTTGAAGCATAGGCCATGAATTTTCATTTTTAATCAACACACATCCCATGACCTTCTTAAAAGCATCACTAAATTCCACAAAAATTTATCCACGTGTGGATAAAGTGAGAATGGGAATAGTGATAATCCTCCTTATCAACTCCTTGATGCTTTCTTTGTATTCATCACTCCAATAAAACTTTACGCCCTTATGAGTTAGCTTGGTAAGAGGGTTGGACAATGGTGAGAAATTTTTCACAAATAATTGATAATATCCAGCTAAACACAAGAAGCTACGGATATCCATTACTGATGTTGGCCTCAGCCATCCCTAAATTTCATCTATTTTGGAGGGATCCATAGATATCCCATTTCTTGTGATGATATGGCCCAAAAATGAGACCTCCTTCAACAATAACTCACAGTTGTTGTACTTTTCATAGAGCCTCTCCTTCCACAAGGTATGTAGTACAGTTCTTAGATGCTCATCATAATCCTCATTGGTTTTGAAGTATATCAGAATATCATCTATAAATACTGACACAAATTTGTCAAGATAATCTATAAATACTATATTTCTCAAGTCCATGATGATTTTTGGGTCATTAGTGAGTCCAAAAGGCATTAATATGAATTCATAGTGCCAGTCATTTGTAATAAAAGTCATATTGGGGATATCTTTCTTCTTCATTCTTACATGATAATATCCCGACCACAAATCCGCTTTGGAGAAGTATTGTGCTCCACACAACTGATCGAACAAGACATAAATTCATGTGAGAGGATAATTGTTCTATATAGTGATTTTTTTCCGCTCATGACAATCAATGGAAATGCGCATTTACACATCATTATTCTTGATGAAGAGGACTATTTCACCCATGGGTGAAGCACTTGGGCATATAAAACCATTATCCAGATTCTCTTGTAGTTGTTTCTTCATCTCCTCAATCTCCACAACATCCATTATATATACAGTCTTGGATACTAATAATTTCCCAAGTATATGATCAATTGAGAATTCAACATCTCTTCTAGGAGGAAGACCAAACAATTAATTTCGAAACACTTAACAGAATTCACTCACAATTGGCATGTCGTCTAGGATGGTTTCCTCATTAGACTCAATCATCTGAGCCAGATACAGGTGCTCGTAAGGCAGTAATATAAACACTTGAGATGATGGAGGTAAGGAAGGTTCGTCTTCCTCCTTGCACTAGTAATTAATCGAGGGTCGATTATCCATATAGATATTGATTTCCCTCTCACGAAAATTTATACTGGCTCAATATAAGGAAAGACAATCCATGCCAAGAATTTCATCAGATTCCACCAGAGGGAGTATGAAGAGGTTCCCTGGGATGTTTCATCCACAGATTATGATAGGGGAGGATTCATATTCATGGGATGCAATCATTTCCCAATTTTTTGTACTCATAGACATCTTCACTTATTTGATTTGCGATGGTGATAGGATTGTTCTACTATGCTTTTGATATATAAAACAATGCATAGAACAGTAATCAAAAAGTATATTCACTATTCATGAATGAATAAAAAGAATACATGTCCCCACTTTATTATCAGGGTTCACTTCGGTAGTAGTGATTGAAAAAGCTCTCCCTTTCTTCCTTGGAGGTTGTCAGTTGCCTCTGAAAACCCTTGTTCGAGGGCACTGATTTGATAGATTCCCTGGTTCATTGCAGTTTTAATAATGAACCACGCGTTGAGGTTAGAACAGAGCGTTCCTATCTCTTGTTGCAGCCGCAGGTCTTTATTTCCGACAGTAAATAGCCAGGTACCCTTCTCTTCCAAAACTAAAGAATTTCCTCATCACCTTCAAGCAATTTTTGGGGTTCTTCTCTGTACACCTTTTGAAAGTGGGGTTTTGGATCTTTTTAGCACCATTGGATTTATCCATTAGACCACCAGCATTGAAGTCCACGTTACACTTCGTATCTCCATGATACCCCTGAGATTCTCTAATCTTCATTTCATCCTTGATGGCACATTAGACAATTTCCTCATAGCTGTTGAAGTCACGGATCGCCAACCCTTTCTACGGGCTAGATTTCAGCCCACTAAAGAATCGGCCAACCTTGCATTCCGGGGTAACAACAAATCCATAGGAGTATCGTGCAATAATTGTGAAGTTTTCCTCATACGCTCCGATAGATTGGTCGTCTTTTGGCTTAAGTACAAGGAAGTCCCTTTCAATCTTAAGTTGTAGGGTGTGTGGAAAATATTTATCGAAAAACATCTTCTGGAAATCATTCCATTCTAACACCTCGATCTCCTTCTCAAGATTTTTATTGTTGATCAATGTCTACCATTGATCAGCTTCACCCTCCTTAAAATAAGTAGCCAAGAGAAACTTCTCTTGTTCAGAACATTTGAAGGATGAAGAAGATCTTTTCAACTGAGTTGATCTATTGTTCGGCAATTGAGAGATCAAATGATCCATTAAAAGTTGGAGGCCTTTTCTCATAAATATCTCGATAGAGACTTGTTATTTATTAGGGAGGGTTGAAAATTCCTATTGAACCATGCTTCTATTCATAGATTTAGTTATATGAGAGGGAAGCGTGGCAATGTTCACGATTCCCACTCCCATTGGATTGGACATCTCATTAGTACAGTCATCACATTGATCTTCACATCGGTTGTTAGCCCGAGTCCTCTAGTTACCATCCATAGGCAGGAATAAAAGGATAGTTAGGGGTAACACATAAAGGTTAATACAAGGGAAAAATGGAAGACATATACATTACTTTTATTTTCTTATCATATGAATCTATAGGCTGCAATCTATGTTATCCATGATATAATTTCTAACATATATTCTCAGGGGAATTTTTTAAATTCCCATAATAATGGTTCATACTATACTTATGAATTTACAAATGCATACCACCAGGAGTGTCATAACCTATACTGCAGAATAGCCCGTTGTTGTGTACTAGTTCCCATTCGAGTTGAGCTCAAAGCAGTGTTTTCGGGTTTTACCCCTAGCATACATCTGTGGCCGAACCGCCTCTTCATGCTCATATCCAGACAGGGATGTATTTTCTTGATAAACCTATTACTCAATACTCCCCAATACATAAGGATATTTTTATTATACTTATTCATTTCTATAAGTATTCATTAGGCTTTTCTAATCCTAATCCAAAAAATAACTAAACCTATCGTCTGATACTAACTATGACAACCCTGCTCTTTTATTACATAAATAAAAAAAATGTATTACATAATCTTCATTTGATACAAAATAGAATATCAATAGGTCTAGTGTATTTGGAGCTTAGGATCATTACATAACAACATAAAACATAAAAAACAACTTCATTATTTAAAATTCCATTACATGACCACTACATTCTCTCGTACTTGGCATTACATGGGATAACCTAAGGACATGCATAAGAAAAGGGTGAGCTATAATTCCCAGTAAGGAAATAATCATGGAATAACATGAGGAATACAATAAATGTTTGAAAATAGACATATCAATAAAGCACAATATAAACATAAACATAAAGGCATGATAAAGCGTGATAATCACAACATGGAAATGTGGCAACAACACTTATCATGGAATTATCTTGAGCTAAGGCTCATTTCACATGGAGAATGAGTAAACCCTCATTGCAAATGAAGCACGAGTAAACCCTCATTGAAATTGTATTAGCACGAGTAAACACCCATTGCACATTATTTATCATGATACTATACTTTACCCAATGCATTGGATCTCTATAAGGGCACACCCTTCTTAATCATTTCATTTAATGCATAACAATCCAACATGGATCATAAAACATTGAATCATTCAACATAATTGTTTATTACACTATAAATGAATATGGAATACATATATGAAATTTTTTAAACAATAAGTAAATGTGAAAAAGGTGAATACCCTTTATTGAGAAATGGGCATTCTATTAACTACACAATGACTTTGGCTTGGAAAAGCGCGATGCAATCGTGGCGACATAACAGCATGACATAAGATCTCATAAAAATGGTTCATGAGAGATAAATGGGTGTATCATAATATTTACATGACATGGATAGTAAAGGGGGCATATAGAAACATTTCCCAACAAATGTAATGGAATTTACATTCATGATACAAAATAATTGCTTCAATGTAAATGAGTAGAGAGAAATTCCTTTTGAAATTTCGGCATAGAAACATGTGTAAATAAGTGCCATTTAATTAGAGATCAAGGTGTCTACAATCATTAAAATATAAATAGGGATGTATGGGGGAGGTTCCAAACCATACCCCGACACTTATAATTGAAATTAATGGGGCATAACTTTTTATAAAATATTGGACAAACATGAGAAAGGAAGAAAAACCCTTACATGGAAGTGTGCTTCCAAAGGTTTGAGAGAGGCTTGAGAGAGGATTTGTGGGAGCATGAGGCCCCTTGGAAAGATTATAGAGACATGAGGGCGAGGTTGGACAAACTTCAATGGCTTTGAGTGAGGAGGAAGTGGGATCATGGGTGGGTTTATATAGGAAAGGTGAGGAAATTCTTTATTATTTAGGTTTGGAAAACATCACATAAAACTAATCCAAACCAAAAAAACAGACCATGGTTTTTGCCCAAGTTTTTTGGAAAAGGGAACTGGAAAACAATTTTTTTAAAATTCCAAAGTCAGAACTTCTTAAAATAATGGGATTGCTTATGTGGATGTTACAGACACTTCCAAGGAAAACAATTTAAGAAGACAAAATGTTTAATATGTCTTTAAGGGTCCACTAAAACACTGTAAAATAAATAAAAAACCCCAAAAATAACCTTATTTTAATGTTAATACATATATTGGACGAACATTAAGTTTTTAGTATTTTATTACATCACTATTGTGTCATTAAGATGTCATAAAACACATTATATATTTAAACAGTATTTAAATTTTACCCAAAAATTTGACTGTCTCGAAAAATTATGAAAAATTTACCGTTGGGTAATTTTGATATCCTAATTGCAGAAATAATATTCATTTTATCTACATAATTTTTTAAATCTGTTAATTTTTACTTTTAAAATAAAAACCGACAATTATCGAAAAATAATGACTTTTGACAAAAATGTCTTTCAAACATTAATAAAAATTACAATTGCATTCATAAAATTATATGATCATTTATATTTAATTAAAATTAGTTTAAAAATAATAATAATATTTTATTAATATATTATTTAATTCAGAAATCCATTAATTCATCAAAATTAATTTCTTAGTTGAACATTAACTAAAAATACAATTTCTGCATTAAAAACAATTTACAAGGTAACAATAATAAAATGAAAGTATATTCATTATTATATACAATAATAATTCAAATATTAATAGTGCTGATGTATTGTTACATAACACCTTATAACTTCCGAATAAGACCAATGGGTAAGGTGTGCGATTGTGACCGACTCTTGGGGTGGCATAAATAACAATGCTCGGGTGGTAATCTCTATCAAATTCCACTTCTCTCATAGGCGGTTCTTCTCAAGCATAATGTATTTAAGATCGGATTGGTCTTGGTCAAGTGAATATCCCAATGACGCCACCTCTTTTTGGAGATCTATTAAATGGGCTTTGTATGGGGCACATCTAATGGATGAGGCCATCACTTCCTTTGTCTGAGTAAATTGTATTTGTTAAAGCCCTATATTTATACTAATCAGGTGATCCCTGTTCAAAGGATATATTAGTAACGGTCATAATACTTAATAGTATTATAAAATATAAAAACATAAAACCAAAGAAGTTGACATTTTTTATAAAAATTTTACATTAAAGGAAATTTAATTTGATCAAGAGGGAATTCCATTAATGAATGTTGGGCTCATTACATTTCGAGTGTGTCTTGGTTCCCATTGGTCTAGTGAATTATAACTAAATCAACAGAATAAAATTCTTTGATCTGTAATTTAATTCCAATAAAATTTATTAATGATTGGACCCTTTCCAAATAGTAACAGTACCCAATGATATAGGGTAAACATAATATTAATTCACCTAAGGAAAAATGGAAATAACGATCTTGATTTGACATGAGATTTCCATTTAGTTTAATTGAGATGAATCTAGGTAATTTTAAGTAAAATAATGAAAAACACCAAAAATATGAGTTTGATCACTTGAAAATTTCATATTCAGCCACAACCCCAACACATAGGGGGTTATCCACTCAAGAAATAAACAATGGAAAAAACATTTATTAACTGATGTGTTCACCATATAAGCAATAGAAATGCGAGAAAAATATGATTAAAAAAAACTACAAAAAATTACTTAGATTGAATTCCAAGATTGTTCTCCATCTCCCCATCTATTCAGTTGATTCCAAATTCTGAAAATTCACACCCATATTCATCATTTTTGGTCCCTCATTGACTTGGGGTGGTTAGGGATCCATATCCCCTGTCAGATAATGGTTAGGAGGAGAAGATAGAGGTAGGTGGTGCCCTATTGACTCCCACACAGTTATGGTGCACGATTAGGGGAAACTGTGTGCAGACTGGTTGGGAGGTTCTACGTCAACTTCAAAACCCTGCATGGATTTGGGAGAATGCCACATTATTTGATTTGACTGTGAAGAGGCTATGAATTATCCCAATGCACGTACAGTTTTAGGGCGCATGGTTTACGGAAAACGTGCGCAGACAGTCCATGATGTTATGCTTTTCCAAATATGATTTTGATTGGCCCTTGAGGTTGAAATGTTCAGCTTGGGTGACTTATTAGATCTCTTCACCTTGGAAAAAATTTCGACATGCAACCAGTTTCCATCTGAATCCCCCAGTAACGCAATGTCGTCAATTCTGTTATTCAATTACAAGAATCCTTATCATCATATATGCAGATTCATAAAATCATAAATATTATTGCATAAAACCATCCTAAATATTTTAAGAAAAATATAAATTATCTATGCACAAGAGTTCATCAAACACACCCCCTCACTTGATTTATTCTTTTTCCTCATACAAATTCCTTGAAAATTATTTTTGAGGAATTACCAAAGAAACAGGTAGAAATTTTAAAAACTATATCAATCAAATGAATATGGATACTGAATTAATTATCATAATAAATTACTACATTCATTCAACATGGCTCCCCAATTTTCTAAAGTTATCTAAAAAGTTAGACATAATAAAAAACATCCATCCATTCATTCATAAATCAATATTGCTTAAATCTAATTTTCCCTTCTCCATTCAAAGAAATTACCACCCTTTATTTCTATATCATTATTCACATTGATTGGTTAATATCATGTTTCTTCATCATCAATTGGCAGGCTATAACTTTTATAGATCTCATACCCTCGTTAACTTGCATATTTTGTAACATGATGGACGAACATCAGATATATTGTGTAGGCATTTTCATATCTCGTAAATTTAATATAGTGGGATGAGATAGTATAATTCAATTAGTTCAACTTGTTTATGTCGACACATGATTAAAATTTTGGGCAAGTCAAGAGTTTATGATATTAAGACCGCGTGATCAACACTTGTGTGGGTACAAAACTTCCCAAGCCTCACATTTCTTTATGAATAAATTGAAATCCATTTTATGGGGTTACATAATTTAAATAACTCCATCATAAAAGTCATTACAATTTTGTTTTCTAATGAATGACTAAATATCCATTTAATGAACAAAAATGTATATTCATATCACAAACAAGGTTTGTAAATATAGACATATGAGTAATTTTTAGAGATAATTCCACAAAATTCATTTTTATCCGATTGATATAAGTCTATGTACCCAATAATATCCCTTTAGGACACTCTTATGAAATAATGTAATCCTAGGTAATTCTTCATGAATCCAATCAAATGGTGTTCCATAAGTGGTCACCCTCCCCCACATGAAAAATTGGTCCTGATCCCCCATGAAGGTGGTTAGGAGAATAATGTTGAAAAAGGATGTTTGAGGCATGATGATGTGGAGCACTATAATGTAAATAAGAGGAAATGACAACCGAGTATGTCCCCTTAATAGTTGGGAAATAGTGGTAGAAATTGGTGGGAAAGGGCATGTGGAGAATCCTCAAATCCTAGGGTATGTTCCACCTGAGTACTTATGTAGAGAAACCAAGAAATTTGAAGAAGTGGTATCAAATTAGATTTAGAGAGAAGGAATGGAAATGATAGAAGCTCATCAAAAAAAAATTTCATGTAAAAAGAAAAATGTTTGTCAATTTAAAAAATAGCTGGATATAGAGAGGAGAAAGAGAGAAGAAAACATAGGGAGTTTTGTGCCAGCCAGTGTAGGTATCATATGGGTCACCAAACTGAGCACAAGTAGCATCATCCCATGTGGGGTGTCCAGTTGTGAAATCAGTGGATGTTCCTTCAGTGAGAGGTGATGACAAGGTTCAACAACTTGAATGAACGCCCAATGCTAGATCTGGGAGAAAGGTGTAATCTTCAAGAAGATAGTTTGATTGAGGGTGGGTGGGCACGACATGGTATAGTTCACGCTCAGGCAGGTCATGGAGACTGAGGTTGGTCTCCTTGCATATAAGGGCATCCACATGATAGTCAAACATGGAATATGAGTCATGATTCCATTTACAATGATGGTTGGGATCACCATGGGGGTAATAGGGAGGTAGGGTAAGAAGGAAAATGGTGTTGGACCATTGGGGATAGAGGAGGTAGTGAGTGGGATATCAGTTTATGGGGAGAGAGATGGTGGGGGATGCGGTCCTCATCATCATCATCTGGTTGGATGACAATCTAATCCATATGTGGGCCACATAATCGAAAACATCATCCATCATACTCTAGTATCCTCATACAATGGATGAGGGTAAGATCAAACATGGGATATGGAGGAAGCTTAGTAAATAATGTGGGATCATATTTATCATCAAAGCGGTCCATGAAGAGAGTAATAAAGGGTCCACAAAAAATTTCCCCTTTGATCATGAAGAACACAATCTATAGGTACTGGGTGAAGATAAAAGCAAGGTTGAGATCAACACCCATGATCATGGAATGTATGAAGAAAATTTTCCGTTGGATGACATTCCCTTCACTATTAGACAGAACGATGATGAAATTGGTATGTATTCTGTGCTGTATTTGGTGCCCTGGGTTGAGGATCTTGGAATCATCTATAGTTTAGGGAACATACGAGTCCCTTGGCTAAGAAATGGTGACCCAAAACGCACGGGCTTAAGTGGGGTCACATTCGAAAGGGGCCTCGGTATAGACCACAATTTCTATGTGGTCGCGGTCAAAAATCCCAGGGAATGTGGAGAACTAATTTAGGTGGATTCTAAAGAATTTTTTCATTGGAAAAAAATGAGAAATCACCATCATACTCAATGAGAAATATTTCTTCATCCAATGTATACCAATCACATCACATGAAGGTATCATTGAATTCCAAAATAGGATATTGATAAGAATAGTGGTGCACAGATAGGGCTTGGGTGAGGTTCCCCTAGGAAATTAATCACTAATGTTCCTCAGAAATTCCAATGTCCTTGAGACTCTCCTGTATAAAGCTGTATGGTAGTTTAACTATAATGTTTCTCAATATCCAGAATTGGGATTCATCTTCTATGCGACAGAATTATAAATGGGGTCCAAGTGAGTTTGATGAACTGAAAGAAAGAGATTTTTTGGAAGATGAAATATTGGGGAATGGGATGGAAATTGTAAAAAGATGGTAATATACACTAAAATGGAACAATGGATAACTACAATAAATATATAATTTAATAATTATATAAGAACACAAATAAAAAATGGAAAATCTATATCTGGACAATATGGTATAAATTTGGAGGAAATATGGGTGTTCAGTTTACAAAAATAAAAATGATAGATGGGTGAGGTGATCTTGAATGGGATGTGTTTGAGGGTGATGAAAAATGAAATAAATTAAAAGTGTAATTTACAAGGGGAGGGGGAAGTCATATTATCGTAATCCTAACCTGAGAGAGAAAGGAAAAAGTAGTCAAAGAAAGGGAAATGAGAGAGGGATATTACCTTGGTGATGAATGATATAGAGGAAGGAGGAGCAAGAACATGGTATAATATCAAGATAAAGGAAGGTGGGAGGGAAATATGTGAACATATGAGGGGTGGAGTCATTACATGGTTTAAGAAGGAGGATATAAAAAGGGGGTGAGATTTTAAAAAATAGTGAAACCCAAAAAAACCTGTATAGTTTGAGCACAAGGGTTCTCAAACCGTGAGCATACCATGTGATATTTCTCATCCTGAATGGTTTGTGGCTTACGGTATAGGGAAACAATGTGATAAACATGCAGTTCCCCAATTTTTTAAATTTTTGTTATTTTCAATGAAATATTACCATTTTCAAAGGAAACTATTTATTTTCCCAATAATTTGAATGATGTTGAGACATTTTCCATAATATTTGATGATATTCACAATAAAAATTAAACAATATATCTATATTTTCACATAGATCCTATCACTTAAACATGAAAACATTAAATTAAACACAATAACATAAATTATTAAGAACACAGTCAAAATATTATTTTTAATAATGGTTTTTGAAAGGATGGGTTTCCTCCCAGTTAGTGCAACATTTACTGTCTCGAGTTCAACATACCTGAGCCTAAAACTACCCAAATTTTAGGGTGTAGACTGTGCCCAACATGTCTCCATGTAAGGATAAGGTTTGATACACATTCCATTCACCTTAAATGGCTTCCCATCTGCTATAATAATTTACACTACCACATGGTGGAAGATCATGATCACTTTAACTGGTCCCAACCACCATGACATCAACTTCCCGAGGAACAATCGTAAACATGAGTTAAATAGAAATACCTCACATATATTATGGAATGAATTTTGGGATATCATGTTTTTATTAACTTCCTTTCTCTACTCCACGTACAATCTATAATTTTTATAGGATTCCAGTCAGATGGAATCTACCTCTATCAATTGAAACATCTTTTTCTCTTCGGTGGCCTTTAGATCATAATTTAATGCCTTCAGAACCCAGTGGGCCTTATCCTCAATTTCCACATGTAAGTGACATGGTTTGACAGAAATTTATACATAATGGAGACATACCAAGTGGTGTTTTCAAAGCTGTAAAATACGCCCTTAAAGCACCATCATGTTTCCTAGACCAATCATTCCTTGAGGACCCTAGATGTTTCTTTATGATTTTCTTGAGTTCCCTATTTGATACCTCCACATGGCCACTAGACTAGGGATAGTAAGGTGTCCTAGTGTTATAATTCTCCCCAAATTTCATGATCACATTCCACTTCATTGCATTTTCAACATGAGTACTAATGTCACTTATCAACACCCATGGAACCTCGAATCTAGTGAAACTACTCTTCTTCAGGAAGGCCACAATGACCTTTTCTCTTTTGTGTGTTGTTGAAGCAGCTTCCACCTATCTGGAAACATTGTACACACAAACCAAAATGTATTTATATAAATAAATAGTATTAAAACATTACATAATCTTGAAATAAAATAATACTTCACATTGAGGATCTTTTTAGGTTTAGAGTTATATAAAATTAGGTCAAAACATTTACATTACAACATGAATATTACATATAGTGAATTCTACTCAGTAACAATTTTTTTCAAAAAATAAAAACTCTTAAAAAAGAGTGATTTATAGTTCCATGTTTTAGATAGGAAGACTTTTCCGTGATCTCATCTATGACCCTATTCATCTTTAAGTCATGTGAAAAACATTTCAAAACATCAGATAATCATAAAAATCTCAGTAAGGGTAATAAAATAAGAAATAAATCATTAGTCCATCAATACATAAAAATCATAATCTCTTTTAGATACCTAATTAAATCATAATATTTATAAATCACACTTAGAAAGAATAAATCATAAAGGTAACTTGTGATATCCATATCATACATACATTGTAGCTAACACAGCTACATAGTGAGTTACATTGGAATACCCATCATAGTATATTCCTTATATCTCTTAGGGGAAATATTCATGTTTACCTCCATCATGTTACCCAATGCATTAGAGAGATATCTCAGGCTCGCCCGCCCTAGGTTTATCATATAACCAACCATATATGTAACAATTCACAATAACCATAACATATTCAAAACACATAAAACAAACATAAAGGAAAGAAAACATTTCCACATTTCAATCACAATATATCATTTAAATATATTGACATAAAAAATCCATAATAAAAAACAATTTCAATACCAAAATACGTAAATAGATTATATGGTATTTATTTTCCTTTTGAAAACATTAAGGCTTGTTAAGGAAGCTAAAAGATCAAATAATACTCACGACGGTGGAAATGTCGTTGTCACTATGTACGCTAAAAAGAAGCATTATTATTTTATTCCTAGGTATGATGCTTCGTAGAGAAAATATTCCTTATGAATAAAAGTAAAATTAAAAGGTGTTTATAAAATGTATAAAATAAAATTGTTTATTAAACCAATATATGCATCAATAAAAGGAGATTGAGACGAAGTCCTTTACCTCGTGTCTGACTTGAAACGTGTGTTCTTTAATATCTTTAATAATAAACTAAAGTTAATTTATACTTGCATATGAACCTTTTTCAATTTTATTATTCCTTTTATATAACTTATTACCATGTTATAAATATTTTTGAATCATTTACGTTAATAATGCTCATTTTGTCGATATTTGGTACTTGAGTCTAGAATAGACTTCTTATAATTACAAGGTGTTCACATGGTCAAAAGATCATTATATTTATAATTATATTCATGATTTAGATATCATATACATCATATATATCCAGTATATAGATGTATTTATAATAGTACATAACATTTGGAGGTGTGAAATGAAATGCACCGTTCATGGAGACGATAAGCCGTACGTACGCACGAACACTACTTTCATTTCTATTTCTTATTTTATGTGAATTAAAACATAACTATACAAATTTATATTATAATTCATGTCTTATACCATATATTATATCATTAATTGAATCCTTTATATTTCCCACATATGGCATTAATGAGTCATATCACTTCGAGGGGGCGGTAGTCCACACACTCTCCAATGAAATTTTCAGGTTTACCCATAATGGAAACCATAGAGGTATGCTATAAAAAGAAAATAGAGAAGCATAAAAAACATAAATATAATATATATCACATATAAATATAGTTACATCTTAATGTCCACCATGAGAGGAGGTAGGAGATAATCGAACAATCATCGGTTTGTGAGGTATTAGTTTGCCTTCCACAGAAACAATATGTTCTTCACCCATTAGATGGAGGTGTGTGTATGTGTAGTTAAAATACTTATCATAATAACATCCTAGTATATTTATGATACTTGTGTTGTAATAAAATAAAGGATGAAAAATAGTTTATGGGTTGGAGAAGTAAAATAAAATAAAAGAAGTTAAGAGAAAATGTTACTTTAATTTGTGTAACTCCCTTTGGTTTGAACCAAAGAGACTTATTGAAGTTCCTTCTGCCTAAGGTAAGGATTATAGTAGGAATAGAGGAATCATGAGAGCTTATTTGGGTAGGGGTTTTATGAGACAATGGGATTGAGAGATGTGACGAATGAGTAAAAAGTGACGGCTTTTTATAACGGGGAGGAGGGGCTCTTTAGGAATGTGTGAAAATATTATTTTGTTATATAATGATATTGGGTTTATAAAGGTCAAAAACAAAAAAAAGTATAATATAAGATGACTAATGGTAGATATAAAATCATACAATAAGAAATGGAATGGGTTTTGATGATATCTTAATATTTATAATCTTATTTATTATAATGATTTATTAATGAGGAAAACATGGCTTAATTAGTGTGTCCAAAATAATTTAATTTATTTGATGTATAAAAATTATAAAAAAATAACATCATTTAGGAAATATTTTCATATTTATAAAGAATATTTATAGTCTAATATATAACTTATATAACCCCAGGTAAAAATTTATTTACTAAATGATATCTGTTTATGTCATTTTTTTCTTTACATTATGGTAATTAAACTAAAGTGTTATTATCACTCTTAAGTTGCTCCATGGTGTGAAAAAATTGACCCAAAGATTCCCATGGTCGGCCATGAATCAACCAATAATGTTATTACCAGCGTTAAGGTAATTTTGTATTATTATAATATTCTTTTACCTTGAATTACCCTATTTACCTTTAACCGTGGTAGATAAATGTCAAAATTTACTATTCACCAAAAATTATTTCCATCATATTGGAAAACATTTTAATTACTAACAACAACCATATAATTTAGATTTTCGAAATTCAATTCACAGAAGCAGTAAAATATTATTTAAATGAAAAATTCAGTTTTTTAACCACTACTATGTGGTTTCACTATTCATCAAAAAATGAATTTTTTCAGAAAAATATCAAAAACTCAGCCTAATCTATATTTGATATTATGAATTCAATAATGATGTCTATTTTACCAAAATAAAAACATATAAGTTGAATTAATTAATTTAAATATAATTTTCGTTGTCAAAATAAATATCATGTTTTTTAAGAAATAATAACTATCACAAGATTGAAACTTGTTTATATCCAATTTAAAAGTGAAATTAATTCCCATGACCAACATTGGATTAATTAGTAAAAATATATTCTAAATACCCTTTAAAACCAATTAAATTTTTTAATCTAACCACATAAATAAATTTGATTAAAAGGCACTTTTGAATTAAAAAACATTATTTTTCACAATTCATTAAAAAATGAACTTTATCAGAAAAATACCAAAACATTACACGAAGTAAATTTTGATGTCCCGAATTTAATGAAGAATTTTATTTGGAAAATTAAACATATATAAATGACCAAAACAATATTTAATGAGGATTCATCATCAGAAGGCTGCAAATTTATCTTTTAGTGAATATTAATGTATTTATGTATAAAATTAGATTCATTCATATATTAATCCTATAAATTTTATTGGATAAATGTAAAAACATTTAACAACATGATTAATCATATTTTCGTTAGTTTTATTCATTCCTTCCAATACATTGGCCATGCGTCAAGTACTATTTAAAGTAATAATATTATATGATTAGTGTGAAATGTATGATTTTTAAAAACCTATTGTTCCATATCTGGTAATCTAACAAACATAGCATCCACTTTAAAGTAAAATTAATATTTAATTAACTAAAAGTAATAAATATGAAAAATTATTATTTCTTTTTTACTTGGTATGTTACATCCTTCCCCCTATTGTAAATTTCATCCTTGTAATTTTATTCACTTATCAAATAAATGGAGGTATTTATCCCTCATAACATTTTCAGATTTCCACATTTACACTTCAACCATATAGTTTTTTCCTCAAAAAAATTACTGATGAATTAACTTATTCCACAACACTTATTCTCTATGGTCAAGAATCTGGACTGGTGGTTTCTTTTAAGAGATATACTCTTCCAACTGAACTACCTCTCGGCTCAAAACGTGAGATGGATCTGGCATATACTATCTCAACATTGAAACATGAAAAAAAATTGTCTATGTGGGATAAACATGAAGGTAAATCCACTATGTATGCAACTGATCCAAATTTCTCCATGATTTTATAAGGTCCAATGAACCATGGACTCAAAATTAACTTCTTAACAAAACGTATCACACTTATCCATGGTGAAACATTGACAAATACATGATCACCTACCTCAAAAGATAGATCCTTCCCCAGGTTATCTGCAAAACTTTTCTGCGTGCTCTGAGCTCTTCTCATGTTCTTCTAAATCAACTGAATCTTTTCTTCCATCTCTTCTAACAATTCTGGCCCCATCATCTTCCTTTCAACTACTTCATCCCCAAATGCTGGAGTTCGATAACGCTTTACATATAATGCCAAAAATGCAGCCATCTGTATACGCAAATAAAAATTTTTATTATAAGAAAATTCAACCAAAGGAAGATGTTGTTCTGAAATTCAATGGTAATCTTGAGAAAAAGTACATAGCATATCCTACAAGGTCTGAATTTTTCTTTATGAATGCCCATATGACTGTGGATGAAAATCTATAATAAAATTCAATTCAGTACCCAACGGAATCTGAAGGCCTTTCCAAATAATAGAACTGAACCTGAGATCACGATAAGATAAAATGGAGAGAGGAACACCTTGTAATCTGACTATCTCTTTAATATTCAACTGAGAATGCTGATCTTGAGACAATGTATCTCGAATAAAAAGAAAATGAGCAGATTTTGTCAACCAATCAACAATATCCCAGATTGAATTATTACCTCGAGATGTATTTGGTAATCCCACAATGAAGTCAATGGATATATTTTTCCATTTTCACTCTAGCACTAGTAAATACTGAAGAGTCCTTTTTGGTAACTTCCACTCTGCTTTATCCAGATAACAAGTCAAACACTTCAATGTAAAATCAACAATATCTCTTTTTATTCCATCCCACCAGAAATACTCTAGATGATCTCTGTTCGTCTTAGTACTTCCAGGATGAAATGAAGATAGAGAACTATGAGCATCACATAGAAACTCATTCCTCAATTGTGAATCACAAGGAACACATAATATTTTCCCAAACCTCAATACACAATCATTATCAATGTTAATATCATGAAAATTACACTTTTGAACCGACTCCACCATTTTCTGCTACTAACTACCTTTTTTATGCGCATTATTTATTCTATCTAATATAGATGATTTCACTGACACCTGAAACAAAATATGATAATATCCCGCACCAACAACTTCTATGCCAAATTTAGAAAAATCAAAAACCAAAGGATCTCTTTCCAAACGTATCTTGTTTAATGAATCATTACATTTTTTACTCAAATAATAAGCCACATTATTTTCCTTTCCTATATGTTAATGAATCGTGTAGCCATGATCCGTGATTAATTTCAACCATCTTCTATGTCTCAGGTTAAATTCTTTCTGAGTGAATATATTCTTCAAACTATTGTGGTCAGTATATATTTCACATTTTACTCCATACAAATGATGCCTCCAAATTATTAAAGAAAAAACAACAGAAACAACTTCCGAATCATGTGTAGGGTAATTTAACTCAGGAGGTTTCAACTGATGTGAGGAATATGAAATTACCCGATCATTCTATATAAGAACACAACCATTCCCTTTCAACAAATCATCACTGTAAAAAACAAACTCACCATTTCGGGAAGGCATTTCCAAAACTGGAGAATTCGCCAGTCTTCTTTTCAATTCCTATTAACATTAATCACATTCTCTTGTATAAATGAATTTATCACATTTTCGAGTTAACTTAGTCATTGGACTAGATAACCATGAAATATTTTTAACAAACCTCCAATAATAACCTGCTAAACCTAGAAAACTAACGATCTCAATTATATTTGGGGGTCTTTTCCATTCTTCAACAACATTTGTTTTAGTAGGATCAACCATTATGCCATTTTTTGAAACAATGTGACCTAGGAAAAAATTTGATGTAACCAAAATGTGGACTTTCTAAATTTCCCAAACTGTTTATTTTCTTTTAAGGTATGTAAAATGACCCTTAAATGAATTTTATGTTCCTTTTAAATTTGGGAAAAACGAAAATATAATCAATGAACACGACCACAAACTTATCCAAGAACTAACAGAAAATTCTATTCATAAGATCCATGAATTCAACTGGTAGATTTGTTAAACCAAAAGGCATAACTAAAAATTCATAATGTACATATCTAGTATGAAACGCTGGCTTCCTAATTTTAGCTTCCTTTACTTTCAACTAATGGTACCCCAACCTCAAATCAATCTTCGAAAAATACTGAGCTCCCTGGAGCTGATCAATCAAATCACTGATATGAGGAAATGGATACTTCTTCTTAACATTGTTGTATTTCAATGCACTATAATCAATGAACGTAACATTGAACCATATTTTTTTAACAAATAAGAAAGTAGCACCCAATGGTGATGTGCTAGGTCAAATGTAACCTTTATCTAATAACATATGCAATTGATTCTTTAACTCTAAATGTTCAATTTTAGCCATTCGATAAGGGGACTTGGAAATTGTCTTAGCATCAGGAACTAAGTCAACATTAAATTCAACTTCCCCGACATGTATAATACTAGACAAATCATAAAGAAAAAAATCAAGGTACTCATTTACCAATGTCTCAACATTAATCGCAAAAACTTCTTTATTTTCAACAATATGAGAAAGGTAACATTCATTTACATCTATTTCTAGTTTCTCATTTTCCTGATATGTTATCAAAATCAAGGGTTCATTCATGTACACAAACTGAAAATCATTATGAAAAGAATCCTCTATAGCTCTACAGTCAATATTTTCATGATAAACAGAAATCCAATCCATACCCAAAATAACATCAAACTCTACTAGAGGAAAAATAATAATGTTTGTAGGTATATTTTTTCAGTACACAAGGACATGAAAGTTCTTAAAAAATTTTTGTCACTCCATTTTTCCCATGTGTTTTCACTATAAATTCAGTATTCATATCGTGAGATGGAATTTCCAATTTAATAGAATACTTTTCATAAATGAAAATGTTTGTAGACCCTGAATCAAACAAAACATTGGCATAATCCGAACAAACAAACAGTGTACATGATACTATTTCATTTGATAGCCCAACATCTAGTGAAGTAGATGCAAAGGAATTCACCACCCCTTTCTGCTAGTAGTCTGGAAGCCTTCCCTCAGTTGAGTTCTTCATTGGATACTTATTATCATAATGACCCATTAAATTTCACATAAAAAAACATACTTATTGTTAATCGGATTTTGACTTACCATTAACCTGGTCATTTCTAGTGAAATTTAGAGATTTATATCCCATTTTAACACATTGGTAACACTTACCAGAATTCAAAAGACATTCCCCTGCATGCTCTTTACCATAATTTTTTAAAACTGTAAATTTATGTTTCTTACCATCAGTATTTTTTGAATAGTTATTCCCTTTCTCCTTCCACATCGACCTCGTATTCTGTTGTTTGTCAAAGAAAAACTAATCATCGACAAATTCTATTTCCACCTTCTCAGCCCAACTAACAAGTTTTTCATAAGTTTAGAACTCATGAGATAAAAAAGCCCTCAGATACATTAGATTTAATCCTGAGTAAAAACGGTTGATCTTACTATCAAGATCTCATACGAAATTTGGAGCATACATTGCGAGTCGAGTGAATTTTTCTTCATAAAAAGTCACTGAGTCGTCATCCTCCCAAAATTCCATGAATTGTTTTCCATTATAAGATGAACCCCCTTAGAAAAATATTTCTCAAGAAACATTCCTTAGAATTCATCCCACACAGGAGCATCAATCTCCTCACTATCCATGATATTTTTTTACCATCGACCACCACTGATTAGCTTCACCATAAAATTGGTAAACAACGATACTAACCTATTGATGTTCTGAACAACCCATGACATCAAAAATATTTTCCACACTTCTTCTAGCACAGGGTTAGAATATTCTAAAAATGATTGGGGATGTTGCCACATGAAATTCTCTAATATAGAAATGTTCCTCAATGGTTTATCTGGCTGATCTCATGCATGGATACCACCACCATTTATAGCCTGATTCAACTATTCCATCGCTGCAAAAAACTGTTCAGTCCCAATTCCGACCATCTTAGGATGCTGATTTGGAAGGTTGTCTTCCTCATGATGTTGTCCCAACATAACATCCTTGTTTCCTCTATGGAAAACCATTCTGAACATATAAATATCTTAGGTTAATCAACATGGTAATCTATAAATTCTATATCATTTACATATAAAGTAATTTATGGATATGAATTTAACAATACCATAACTTCTAAAGTTATCTAAACCGGCCCTGATACCAACTATAAGGACCCATGATTAAAAAATTACATAATCCTGAATTAAAAGAATAATTCACATTGAGGATATTTTAAGATTTTGATTTATAGAGAATTAAGTCATTACATTTAAATATAAACATGAATATTACATGTAGAAAATTCTACTCGGTAACAATTTTTTTCATAAAATAAAAACTCTAAAAAAAGTAATATATAGTTCCATGTTTTAGATAGAAATACTTTTTCTGGATACCATCCTTGACCCTATTCATCTTTAGGTACTATGAAAAACATTTCAAACCCTGGGATGAGCATAAAAAGCACAGTAAGGGTTATAAAATAAGAAATAAATCAGTATTCCATCAATACATACAAAACATAACTTCTTTTACATACCTCATGAAATCATAATATTTATGAATCACACATAGAAAACATAAATCCTAGAGGTAACTTGTGGCATCCATATCATACTTACATTGTAGCTATCATATCTATGTTTGGAGTTTCATTGGAATACCCATCATAGTATATTCTCTAAATCTCTTAGGAGAAACATCCACATTTACCTCCGTCATAACAACCAATACATTGGAGAGTTATCTCAAGCTCACCCGCACTAGGTTTATCACAGAACCACCCGTATACGTAACGATTCCCAAGAACCATAACATATTCGTAACACATAAAACAAACATAAAGGAAAGATAAAATTTCCACATTTCAATCATAATATATCATTTAAATATATTGTCATAACAAATCCATTATCAAAACCATTTTCAATTCCATAATACAAATAAAATAGTATATGGTACTTATTTTCCTTTTAAAAACATTACAGCTTGTTAAATAATCCAAAAGATCAAATAATACTCACGGTGGCGGAAAGGTCGTTGTCCCCATGTACGATAAAAAGAAAAATTATTATTTTTGTTTATAAAAGCACTTCATATAGAAAAGAATCATTGTGAATAAATGTAAAATTAAATTATGATTGTACAGTGTATAAAAGAAAATTGTGCATGAAAACATGATATGCCTCAATGAAAGGATATTGAGATGAAGTCCCTTACCTCGTGTCTGACATCACCGTTCATTCTTTAATTTCATGAATAATAAACTAAAGTTAATTTCTACTTTATTAATAACCTTTTTAAAGTTTATTATTCCTTCTATATCACTTATTACCATGTTTTAAACATTTTGTAATCATTTATGTTAATAATGTTCGTTTTGTCGATATTTGGTACTATAGTCCAAAATGGACTTCTTATATTTACCAATTGTTCACATGGTCAAAATTTCATAATATTCACAATGATATTCATTATTTAGATATCATATATATCATATATATCCAGTATATACATGTATTTAAAATTTTACATAACATTTGGAGGTAATAAATGAAATGCACCGTTCATGGAGATGGTAAGACTTACGTACAGATGAATGCTACTTTCATTTCTATTTCTTATTTTAATTGATTAAAAAATAATTATACATAGTTATATTATAATTCCAGTATAATATCATATATGATTTCATTAATAAAATCCTTTATATATCCCACATATGGCATTAACGAGTCATATCACTTCGAGAGGGCGGTAGTCCGCACTTCCTCAAATGAAATTACCATGTTTACCTATAATGGAAAATATTAAGGTATTCTATAAAATTAAAGTAAAAAATCATAAATAAGAAATTAAAATAATATATATCATATATAAATATATTTCTATATAAATGTCCATCATTAGAGGCAGCAAGAGATAATCGAACACACATCGATTCGTGAGGCGTTAGTTTGCAATCCACAGAAACAATATGTGCATCACCCATTATAATGATGTGTGTGTAAGTGTTGTTCAAATAATTTTCAGAAAAACATCATAGTATAATTAAAAAACTGGGTTTTCTAATAAATAAAGTAATAAAAAGAGTTTAGGGGTAGGATAAGTAAAATAAAAGAAAAGAAGTTAAGAGAAACTGTTATCTTTAATTTTTGAAACTCCCTTTGGTTTGAACCAAAACGGATTCTTGATGTGATTTATGCCAAAGGTAAGTCTTATAAGAGGAATATATAAATCTTCATAGATTATTTGGGATGGGGTTGGATGATCCAATGTGCTTTAGAGGTTTGAGTAATGAGTATGAATTGAGGGGTTTTTGTAAGGGGTGAGGGGCTCTTTAAGAAAGTGTGAAAATATTATTTTATTATACAATTATATTTGGTTTCTAAAGTTCAAAAACTACTTAATGTAGAAGAAAAGATGACTCATGGTCGAAATAAAATCATTCAATATGAATTGGAAAGTTTTTTGATGTTATTTTATTATTTAAAATCTTATTTATTTAAAATATTTATTAATGATGTAAACGATGCAACATTATTGGGTCATAAAAAATTTAATCTATTTGATGTCTAAAAATTATAAACAAATACGATGATGTTGTAAATCTTATTAGATTTCCAAAAAAAATTCTACTCGAAATGATTACTTATATAATCCCATGTAAAAATTAATTTACTAAATGATATTTGTTTATGCCAATTTTTTCTTTGCATTAAGTTATTTAAAATAAAGTGTCATTATCACTCTTAAGTTTCTCCATGGGGTAGCAAAATCGCCCAGGAATTCCCATGGTCATTCATGACTCAACTAATAAGGTTATGACAAGTGTTACGATAATTTTGTATTATTATAATATTTCTTTTACCTTGAATTACCCTTTTTAAATTTGACCATGGTAAATAAAAGTCAAATGGAACTATTCAGAAAATTTATTTTCATCTTATTGAACCACATTTTACATACTAATAACAACCATTTATGTTATATTTTCGAAATTCAATTTACAGAAGTGGTAAAATTTAATTTAAATGAAAAATTCAGTTTTTTAACTACTACTAAGTGGTTTCACTATTCATCAAAAATTTAATTTTTTCCAAAAAATTAAAAAATATCCACCGAAGCTATATTTGATATTATAAATTCAAAAATGATGTATATTTAACATTTTCAAAATATAGTAGTTTTATTAATTAATTTAAAAATAATTCCTATTGTCAAAACAAATAGCATGTGTTTAAGAAACAATATTTATCGAAAGATTGATACTTGTTTATGTCCAATTTCAAAGTTAAATTAATTCCAATGACCAAAATTATATTAATTCATAAAACTATATTCTAAATACACTTTTTAACCAATTAAAAAGTTAATATAACTATATATATAAATTATATTAAGATGCAAATTTGAATTAAAATACAGTATTTTCACTATTCATTAAAAAATGAACTTTATCGGAAAAATGCAAAAAAATTACCCAAATAAATTTTAATGTCCTGAATCTAAATAAGAATTTTATTTCATCAAATAGAACATATATAAATGATCAAAAACTTTATTTAAATAGGATTCGTCATCAAAAGGTGATAAATCGACCTTTTAATTATTATTAGAATATTTATGCTTAAAATTAGATTCATTCATATTTTAATACCCAAACATTTATAGGATAAATGTAAAATCATTTAGAAAACATGAATAATCATATTTTAGTTATTTCTATTAATTCCCTCCAATACAAGGGCTAGGCGTTTACTACCATTTAAAATAATAATATTATATTATCAGTGTGAAACATAGTTTTCCAAGAAACCTGTTGTGGTGTATCGGGTTAGCTATTGAACATAACGTCACCTTTAAAGTAAAATTATTATTTAATTCAGAAATATTAATAAATATGAAAATATATTATTTCTTTACTTACATGGGATGTTACATTGTATTTCCTTTTGATGAGGGAAAACCCCCATAAAATCAATACCCCACACATCAAAGACCTCGACCTCAATGGTGGATTGTTAATGCATTTTAGCTCCGGGCCCCACGTTACATGTCCCCTCACACATATCATAGTGTGTCATAAAATATCGGGAATCCTTGTGCATGGTGGGCCATAAAAAACCGGATTGAAAGATCTTTTCTATTGAGAGTTCTGGACCATAATTCCCCTACGTATGGATGAATGAAAAAACTTCAAAATTCCATTAACTTCTTCATCCGGGATACAGCAGCGGATCACCCCATCTCCACATGAGATAAATAGAATCGGGTTTTCCTGTAAGAATATTTTTTATTCATCGGACATGAATAATTTTTTTTGAAATGTATGATAAGGATGAATGAATCCCATAACTATGAAATTTGAAATGTCTTAATACCATGGGTGAGGTTAAACATCCAATGAGATAAGGTTCTCATCCAAAAAATCCTCCATTGATATCTCTATTATCCTCCCTTTAAAAATAATTATATTACATGTGGGAGAGATTATTAGTGATGATTTTCTCACTTAAATTATTTTCTCATATTTCTAAATCAAACTCTTTGGGTAGAAGTAACCAACGTTTGAGCCTTGATTTTTCATCCTTATTATTCAGTATATACATTAGTGAAACATGGTCGATAAAATGACTACTTTAGGCAGCACTAAATATGATATGAATCTCTCAAATAAAAAAACCACTTACATCATATCATTCTCAGTGGTTGGGTATTGAATTTGGGATTTATTAAATGCTCGAATTACATAGTAATTAGACTATATATGTGATTTAGCTGATTTCTATGCACTTTTCCACAACATAATCACCTACAACACACATGATTTCAAATTGATTTTACAAATTTAGAAAAATCATGATATGATCCTCTACAAATCATTTCTTTATGATGTGGAAGGATATAGTACATGCTTTATCAAATTCAAAGATAATGTCCTTCTAAGGGAGATTGGTCAATGTTTGAGCTATTTTAGAGAAGTCTTAAATTAATCATCTATAAAAAACTGCAATACCAAGAAAACAAAGAATTGCTCAGACTGAGGATGGAATTTGTAGTTGTGATATTACATAGATCTTGGCAGGGTAAACCACAATTTCGTTCAGGGAAATATGATGCCCAAAGATGTTCCCATGATGTACCAAAAAATGGAATTTATCCCAGTTCAGAACCTAATTAGTGTGCTCCCAACGCTCAAAAACTAATTCCAAATTTCTTAAACATGTGTTAAATGACATTCCATAGACAGAGAATCATCCATGAAAACTACTAAAATCATATCAGCTATATCATGGAATTTTTCCAACATACATTTCTCAAAGTTGGTTGGGGAATTGAACTAGATTAAATACACCATTTGATAGTGAAAATATCCATATGGGTATGTAAATCTGCTCTTCTCTTGGTCTTCAGGAGAAATTGAAATATTGATGTATCCCAAATATCCATCCATAATATATTAGAACTGATGTCCCTCCAATCGTTCCAACAACTAATCCATGATGGGAAATGATATTTCTGTGTAGCATCGTTACAAATTAGTTAGTCTATACAAACTATCCATCCAATAATGGTTCTTGTTGGGATGAGTTCATTTTTTTCATTATCATCCATTATGATACCTCACTTCTTCCACCCCACTTTCAAAGGGATCACTAAATGGAAATCAGAAATTGGATAGATGATTCCTTCATCCAATAGCATGATCAAAAATTTCATTACAACCTCCTTTATGGGAGGTTTTAACCTTTATTGCGGTTGGTTAGAAGTTTTGACTCCTTCCTCGCGTATCACATTAGGAATGCATATTATTGGACTAATCCCAATTAGAGCAGTGACTGTCATACTGATAGCTTGTTTTCTTCTTCTGCAAACATGTTGGAGTGCATCCTCATTCTCATCCATTAGTGAAACATTGATAATTACTAAAAGAGTGTTATCACTGCCCAAGTATCCCTATTTTACGGAATATGGTTGAAGCTTAAACTCAAATTTTGGGGCGTTATGAACCGAAGGAACAATCAGTTTTAGCTTGTCTCGGTCTAGTATATATGAACCACTATTTTCTACCAATAATGATCTCCCTAAGCTGTTATATAGTTCAGATCCTTGGAATCATTACAAGGATATAGATCTTTGAAAACTAGTTCATAGATAGTTGGGAAACATCCCATGTAATTATATATGTGGACAAGTGATCATCTACTATTGTAAATGAACATAAGTATTATTTTTCAACAAATTATTTTTTCTTAACAACATTTCAGAACTTTTTGGATACCATTTCATATCTTACTCTGAAGATAAACTCTCTTTAATGAACATATATCAACACCTTACTCGTATAAAAAATGGCCTTCCCAAAATAAGTGGTGCCTCTTGGTCTCCCTCTATATCAAGAATGGTGAAGTTGAATGGGAGAATCAACTTCCCTACCCTGAATGGGACATCCTCTAGTTTCCCCTTAGGATACTTAATGGAATGATCATCTAGTTGCAGTGCTACTCGAGTGGGTTTGAGATCATTAGGTCCTGTATTTTTAAAGACTCCAAAGGTCTTAAGATTGACAGTAGCCCCAAAATCAGAAAGGGCCTTCTAAAACTCAAAATATCCAATTGTGCATGGGGCGGTAAAAATTCTAGTGTCTTGATGTTTTCGTTAATTGAGTGTTAATACACTGTGGATCCATCCTTAGTGATATGTATAATTGTCAAATCCTCTATCATCCTTTTATTAGAAAGTACTTCCTTAAGAAATTTCATATGTGATGTCATTTGAGTCAATGCCTCAGTATATGGAATGTTAATGTGATGTTCCATAGAAACCTACATGAATTTTCGAATCATCTTGTCCAACTTCTTCTTCTTCATTCATTTAGAAAAGGGTAAGGTGGGTTCATAAGGATTGACAACCTGTTTTCATTTATCATTCAAAGACACCTTCTCTTTTGGTAACCTCCATGACGAGGGAGGTTCCACATTTTCAGGTTTTCTATTTGATGATGGCATAGATTGATAAGTATTTTTTTCACCATATTTATTTTTTTCTTTATAGGAAATCTCCTTTCCACTTTGTTGGATAACAACATTAGCATCCCCATGAAGATTCTTCTCAGTGATACCCGGTAGTGTATTATGTTGTCATGAAGCGAGATGACTGACGAGTTTCCCAATCTGATTTTCAACGATTCTAATAGAGTCCTCCTAATTTTAAAATAGTGCCTCATCAATTTTAAGGAATTTCTACATCATTTCTACTAGCCTTGATGGGGGTTTGTGTAGAGGAATGTACATCTGATTGATATTGATGTTGTTGTATTTGGGGTTTCACTGGTTGAGGGATTTGATACCCTTGATGTTGGAATGTTCCATGCAGATATCGATTTCCTTATTTCTTCCTTGGTTAATTATTTTGATACTACAGACCATAACAAGGTCATCTTGCGGGTCAGGGATGAGGATTTTGTTTCGGTTGTCCATACCCATGATCACATTTTCCTTCTAGTCTAGTTTTTGGTTTTGAGTGTAAATTTTTTCCCTATGTTCTACAAAACATAATTCACTTCAGTAGTGGAAGTGTTGGAACTTGACTATGTACATTCTCCCATAACATGGTTGTTAACAAATTAAATGAATGTGTGACGATTCATAACTTCAGCTTGTGGTGCCATTGTAAGATTAAAATTATCGATTGTCTTTAATAAAACATATTTTATGGTGACAATAATCTTAGTAGCATCAATTCTGTGCATGAATCTCCTATGAGTTCCGCACTAAGAATTCCATTGAAAACTTTTCACCAACATGTCCCCTAACATGTCAAATAGTTCCTATGGAAATTTTCTCATAATTGTTCCTTTAGCTGTAGCGTCCACCACTATTTTATTTTTAGTAGTAAGGAATCTATAATTTTTTTATACCATCATCAACAATGGAACTCTATGATGAAGAAATTCCCTCTTCATTTCATTGATGTTCTCCCAAGACTCATATAGTGATTTTGACTCATGCTGTTGAAAACTGTGAATTTCATTCCATAATGTCCCAATAATGGAGGGAGAAAAATACATGAAAAAATGCATTCGATAATTATTTCTAGGTGATGATGGTGCATTAATATAGTGATTTAATCCAATACTTTCTTTTATCCCATATTGAGAAGGGAAACAGTATAATGGAATGGCATCCTTAAACACTCCATGGTAACAGAATATTTCACTTACCTCTATGAAATTTGAGATATGATAATTGGTGTCTTCACTAGATTAACCAACAAAATGAACCATGTTTTGTATTATCTTCATTATGGGAATAAAGATGTCAAAACGATTATCTTGAATTGGTGGTCTGACAACACTGGTATCCACTCCATGAATTGATGGGAACCCATATTTCATAAGAGTCATTCATGGATTTAATTTTTGTTGAGGTAATTGAAATATATAATACTTATACTATGGGAAATAACCCTATTGATTATATGGTAAGAATGAATGTGGATCTTGGTGAATGTATTTTCGCAGCTGTAGTGGTCCAATGACCAGTATAAACTGAACTGGGCTTCGTTGCTAATTCTGCGGCATATATCCATAAAACTGGTTGGTTGATTCTAGTTTTTCTCATCTTCATAATCCAATAATCTTTTTCCTTCTATTAAAACCCAATTCCCCACATGTTGGATGGAGGTTAGATGACCTTATTATATATTCTCCATGGGAACATTTCAGTTGCGATCCCACATAAGTGATCGATGTCTCCTTGATATATTTTTTTCAATTTAAAGATCATGTGGAAGTAATACCAATGATTCAGAACTCTTGTAATTCATAATCTAGCCACTCATAAAATTATTCTCTTGCAAAAAAAATAAACAACACACCAAGCATAAAATCGAAAACACTAAAATAATTAAAAATAAAAATGAGACTAAGAACAAAATTTTTCAAAAAATGTGATTTTTTTCACCTACATAATTCAATTAAATTTGGAAAAATAAACTTTAACATTACTCCCTGGAAACAAATCCATATATTGTGTCTTTCTTACTGATTATTTTGTTTCTGCAACCCAAATTGAATATCCCTTCCCTAAAACTATTACAGTGTAGGTACATGGTCGATCCACCAGGAGAGTTTACAATGATCTTGCTTCATGATTATTTATAAACATATTTAATTTGAGGAATTTTAGACTCGATGTTTATTTTTGTGAAAATTATATAAAGGAGACCAAATAAAAACAAACATTCAATTCGATAATAATTAATCCTCAAGAATAGAAAAAAACACACAAACTATTTTCTAAAACATGATAATGAGAAGATGTTCTAGAACTATCGATGTTTTTAAAGATAATCAAGAATAATTATACCTATTATGTTCTTATGATAATTTTTACTCACATTTCAGGGATTTGAATATGTCAGTGTTCCCAATGGAATGGTGAATTCCATCTATACCAATAGATTGAAATTCCTTGATCTAAAATTTAATTACTATTAATTATATTAAATACTGGACCTTTTATAGACACCAAGAGTACCCAATAATCAAGGGTAAACATAGTTTTAATTCCCATAAGGATCCCTAGAAATACCATTCTTGGTATAACGTGGGAATTTCAGTAAGATTTATTGAATTAAATATGGGGAATTATAAGAGAAATAATGAACAACACAAATAATATAAGTTTAATCACATGATGATTAAATATTTATTCATAGCCCCAATACAAAGGGTATTTAGCTACTCATTAAAAAGATAATGAAAATAAAATTTTTATTACATGTTGTTTTCACCATATAATCAAAAGAACGCCAAGGAACCGATGATTACAAAATGAAAAACTCCAAAAATTCATTAGAATGAGTTTAGAGCTCTTTCTCCACCCCCTCTCTTCTATTGATTCCCCATTATCAAAAGTATCTCCCCACATCATCACTAGATATCCCACATTTCCTAGGAGGGTTAGGGGGTCCAAATTTGGTGTTAGAGAGTTGTTAAGAGGAGAATACAGAGGTAGGTGGTGCCATGTTTAATCCTGCATGGTTATGGAACAGGGTTCGAGAAAACATTGCGCAGACCATGCAGGAGGTTATGCCATAACTCCCACACCCTCCATGTCATAGAGAGAAGGATACATGGTATTATTCGACCATGTATAGGCTATGTGGGATCCCTCTACCTGCATAGTTTGAGGGAACATGGTTTCGAGAAACTGTGCATAGACAGTGAGGGATATTCTGATTTTCCAAATCATATTTGGTTCCACCCTCGGTGTTGATGTGTTCGGCATGGGAAACATAGAAGAAGTGTGTACCATGAAAAAAGGCCCACATTCCTCCATTTTCCATATGAATCCCCCTATAATTCAAAGTCATCAATTCCATCCTTCAATCACTAGAATCACTATCAAGACATTCGTAGACTGTGATAATAATGTAAATTAATGCACAAAACCACACTTAATGAATTTAAAAAGAATTTAATTCTCTAGGTACAAGAGTGAATAAATAAAATAATCTTAATGAATATTATTTTATTTCATTTTAATGATTCATAGCTTGTTATGCTGTGATGCAGTGACAAAGAAATCCAGTATCCTTTTATAAATGAAGATGTGTGACGATGTTGTTTCACGGGAAAATAGTAATGATAGAATGTGTGAACACATTAAAATGTTTCCTAAATTAATCGGGGACATAGTACATTGTTATAATTCATAATTCTGGAAAATTCCTCTAGATTCTACCTAACAAAAGCTGGAGGAGGATCTCTCACTGGTGATAATGGATCATATGCCGATATTGTATCAAGAAACGAAGAATCGATAACCACTGTCATAAAAAGGATCAATGTTTCAACAAAACATCAATCTACATCAATAATAAATCGTACATTAGGCAGTGGTTTTAATTTAAATTCTATCATTTATTTGTCTTTGAATTCATTCAACATATATGATTCGATCAATAAAGGGATCGTTTTAGTGAACGTGTTTATTGTAATAGGATACAATTCACCATGAAGTGTTTATTGGGGATGTTTGATCATTTGATTAATTTATGGATTGTTTTTCATTTTTTGGACCCTTATAACACATCTGATTATGCACAGAACAAACAAATGGCTGAGGTTTAATCCTCATATTCCTTATTGTGCTTTTCTCCACCATGTTCTTCATGGGTTGGGTAATGATCAATCGTTGCACAACCGTTTCAGGTAGAAATGATCCATCATATTGGATCTGGAATAGAAATAGCACAATAGTGGTGTGACAATGATGGTGGTGAACAGATTGAGGCAGTGTGGGAGATATTTTCACTCGAACGACATTACACCATGTTGGATAAAAATGATGATTCAAACACTAGGCAATGAAGAACGCAACCTGGAGAACCCATAACCTCTTCCAGATTGAAAAACCAAAATGAAACCATGTACGGTGGGCCCCAGAAGGTCCCTCCAGTGGAAGAGACATGCCATTGCAGCAGTGGTGGTAGTCGCCGCATAGGAGGATCCATGGTGGGATGAGATGGACCCACAACTCAGGCTACGAGGCAGTTCGGTAGACACGGCTAGAGGCTGCAGTCTAGTTGGGAAATGGTGGTGAGACAACACATCTTGGGTGGAAAAGAGTTACACACTTCAGCAAGTCCGGATGACACAACATGTATGGCTGCCGCAGTGGGTTGGGTCGAGTAGGTCTGCCTGGGCCCTACCAGACCTAGCCGAACTATCCCCTTTTTACGAAAATATCAATCACATTCAAACCATATGTCTGATTGAATATATTTCTACATCATTGGGACCCTTACAATGAGGAATTACTTTTTAAATGGATTTGTCAGGATTTAGTTGGACCATCAGGGGATTGTAACATTCTCATTTTATTTTTTAAGAAGAATCAATGTGGCATCCTGATCCCGTTATAGAATGTGGCAGTGTATTTTTAGACAATATCTTTAGGATTTTTTATGATGTTTTGATGTAGGATAGCATCCTTGTCATAAGGGATGGCCCTTTTCCTAATGTGGGTTATCTCAACCCATCTTCTACTCTGACTCAGTGGGTTGGAGCATGAATCGCACTATGAGGCCCAATTGATCATCACATATCTTTATGGTACACTATGATATGTTTTGAGGCATGGGTGCGACCAATATTTTCATGGGAACCAATAAACTACCCAGGATATCAATTAAAATAGCCCATCGCTGTCCCATAGTGATCCCTAGGTTCATAACCCCCAATCCATGTATTGAGATATTTTCTTTCCTTCATTACTTGACATGATCAGTGTACTTTGGGTATTTCTTAATGTTTTCTCTTTGGACAAGACCTAAAGAATCAGGAACTCTTGCGAGGGTCTCTGATTCCTTCATAGATCCAGGTGCGAGTTACCCTACAAGGGGCATGCCTTGAGAAGAGTCTTTTGACTACTAATTTTCTGTGATATCGAGATTCCATGTCTTTGTGAGAAAGTTGTCTCAGGGATACTTTTTAATGTATCAATATTAGATGTTCTCTAGGATACATTAGGTAGTCTTATTCTATGTGCATACATTCATATGGAATGTGGTGTGGGATATCCCGGAATTGATCATGCAAAGAGTAGAACCATATGGCTAGTAGTGGGTAAGACATTGCGTCTAGGAATACAATATAAGTATACATGCTTGTTGTTTTTATATGTGTTGTTTAAATATAACTATGTTGAGATGACTGTACATTGATAGTGGTTTTTTCCATTGGGGTATTTCAGTTTTTTGTTTTTGGTTTCCCATACTGTGAATTGTTTAACTCACCCCTGCATAGTCATTTATTGAAACTGTTCTTTCTTGTGTAGACACCCAATGATTTAGAGGAGTCCTAGGCGTAGAAAGACCAAGATTAGGATAAGACAATTCTTAGTGAGATCATACATTCTAAGGTGATTCATGAATCATCCTACTGCAAATTCAGTGCCATTGTTTTCAGTCCAATTCATTATAGTAGTCTTTCTTTTAGTGGGCTTCTATTTCCATCCCAGTTTCACTTTACTACTTTAATTTTTGTCATAATCTGTTGTTGGGAAGTAGTGGTATTCATTAATTTTATTTACTTATTGTTATTATTCTCCATCCCCTGTGGCTTGGAGTTGTGTGCATGTTTGTAGGATCCTAGGAAAAATCCACCCATTTGTGGGATATGCCTACTCGGTGCTAGTCGCCACCCCTTGGCCTATCAGAGTTGGGTTGGGAGTTATCACGACATAAGCCTCGAGGGATCGGTCTTGAAATGTCTATTCATTTCATTTAGAATATTTATATAATAAATTTTTCATTTTTTATAATGATCACAAGAACATTCATTATAAATGACAAAAAAAATGTTTTATATTTACAATAATAGTGTCCATGCTTTTTACAGCCACTAAACCATTACTTTATATTACATTAAAATATTACAGGTTTTTTTAATATAAAAACCCACATTTCCCATTATTATATGTATTTTCTAAAAAAATTATTTGGAAATGATATATTGATATATAGAAATTCATTTCTTAAGGGTGTAAAGGGACATCTTTGAACAAAAATTTTTCATTAGGTTATAACATTTTTAAAAATAACTCAAATTTTATATATCTGTATTGTTATGGAATGACACTAAATTCATTAAATATGTTTCTCACATATATATATAATGATTTTTTTTTCTTCCCGTGATAGGTTAATGCATTGCTTCTATTCATTTCTAAAATTCCTTCATTAAGAATTATATTTTCATATATGATTTGAGGAAATAACATACAAAACATTTAGTTTAATATGAAATTCATATAATTATTGGTTTTGGTTAATTTATTTTTTTAAGAACAAATAATCATAAATATGTTATAATGGGTGTGTATAGATAGCACTCCATATCACTGGGTTATGTTTTTATCTCATGATAAAATATGTATTAGATTAGAGAGTAAACCTAATCCGTATTTGGATTATATCCACCATGTAATGTAGTCTTTCTAGTTATCCTTATCATATCATATTTCATGTTTTTTGTTTTTTAAACATTTCCAATGTTTTCAAGTATATATTATACAATGATCTTAAGGTTTTTAAAATCATGTTACTACTCATGATATAATGATTATAGATAGTTCATGCTAAATCATACGGGTAAAATGTATAATTTTTTTAAAACAGTTTTCATTTGTTCTTTAGTCATTGAAAATAAACAATTATCTGTTTTATTTTTCACTTAAAATTTCATATCATGTATTCTATGAAAAAAATTTGGAATAAAATTTTATTTTCATGGTAATTAAATATTTATTTTTAAAAAAATGATTAATTAAGGGAAATGCATTTCCTTTATAAATATTAAAAAAAATATATATTTCTTTATATTTTTTAATATGTACCTTAATGTAATTTATTTGGCCATAATGTGTTTAAAAATGATTTTCATATGGTTTTATATTTTATTTGTCACCAATATGAGGTTATAAAATAATTTTTTTAACGATTTTCCATGAAAAGAGAATTTTTTATATCATAAAAGTTTTGTTTTGTGGAAAACATGGATTACTAATTAATATTTTCTACTTCCTGGTGTAATATTTATTTATATAAGGGTGGTGGAGTAATTCTATATACCTTTAAAATGAAAATATCCCCAATTTTGGAAAAATGAATACATGACTTTAAATTCATGATTATGAACTTATTATAGATAGTTCATTATAATTGGTATCATAACAATGGTTTTAAAATCATTGAATACTAAGATGATTACATGTGAGGATAACTTATGAGTTATAGATACCATCATGGGATTATTTCATTAATTTTGACCATATGTTCAATTACTTATACCCCGTAGTATTAATGTTTTATATTACTATATTTTTTGGGGATCAATATTATTTTAAGAGTTGTTTTTATGTGGTTAGGTATATTAAACCCTTTGTATTTTTATTAATGGTAATTTTCGAAGAATACTATTACATTTATGGGGAATTAAAATAAAATATATGAGGTAAACATTCTAGATAAAACATTATATAATGTTTTTACCGTTGATGTTCATTTTTTAAAATGTTACTCATATTTTTGTTATCTCTATATTAGTTATATAAATATAGATTTACTTAATGCACTACCAATCACATACATCGTGGATGAACCACATCAACTGATGTTTGATGGGTGAAAATGGTGAATCACCTACAACTATACTACATGATGTCTTCAGTATGACATTGTTTGTATTTTAAAAAAATCGTTGGATAATAATTAATTTGAGTTTCGGGACATCTAACTTATTATAAATATATCCATGAGATTTAAAAGTGATGTGTTGATTAGTATATTATTTGTAATTTGAAAGAATATAATTAATTTGGGAACCATATATTAGCAAGGTAAAAATAATATTATGGGATATTATTTTATGAATAATTGTTAAATTAATTTTGTTTATTATATATGATTATAATGTCGATTTATGTTGATGTAGGTTACTTATGGAAGTAATTATAACATTTTGTTGATTATATGATTAAGGCATATTTATTATAGATATATATATTAATGAGTTACTAATATTAACTGAAATTAAACATTAAATAAATCATAGAGGAATATGTGATCAAATACATCTCAAATTTTTTGAATTTTGACATGATCAACAATATTTTAAAAAATTTGGTGTTTTTTATTTAACAATAACATATGTTTAAATTTTTATGTTACTATTGAGTCTTTGGAAATTAATGTTTATTTCATCATATGAAGGTCTCTTATTTTTGGAGTTATATTACCTTATGCTAAACATTTTGGTCATGGATATTGTATAATGAAAGAAGAATAGATTTATATAATTCTATAGATTATATGACCAGTTAGATGATTATTTTCGTGTTCGGAGCATTCCAAATTAAACATTGACGATAATTGTTTAGATAAAATATTAAATTGTGGTGGAAATTGATTAAAGGATAAAATTCTACATTTTGGGTTGTTATATTTCATTGTATTGTCAGATATAAGGTTAACTGAATTTATAATACATTGGAAAAGAATCCTGAAAAAATTATCATATTTCCATATTTTCCAATGAATCTATGATTTTTTAGACCTCATAGATTTATAGCCATTCACTTTATTTTGAGAAACGATCTCATTAAATATTTATAATTATTTGGTCATTATGCATCTACTCTGTGTCTATATTTTTATATCCCACTATTGTTCTGACACTTGGAAACCTATTTATATGTTATTTTAAAAGAGCATCACACTTCTTTTTCGCCATTTCATGGTGATACTTTTCTAACCATTTTTTGATTTGAGAATTAAAAAAATGTATTTTTAAATGTCAGATCATTTGTTACTGTGACAATGTTCAAATTGTGAGGATGAAATATATTATAGTTAGGGGGTAATGTAGTAACCTGGTATATTAAAATAAAAACAATATAGGATATTTTACAAGACATAAAACACCGAAAATATAGTAAATAAGATATATTCTTATTTAATGATGATTATTTTAACCTGGCTGTTAAATTGGATTGAATCATTATGATTAAATCCATTATATATATATATATATATATAAACCATACTAATGGTTAATAGAATGACATGTTCTAAGTAAATAATCAATCAACATTTTGTGAATCTATTTTGTTAAAAAAACATTTTCATCACAATGGATTATTTTAATTTCTATGAAAAATATTATAATTATTTTTAGGAATATTTAGAATTATTTATATGAAAAAATTATATAATTTTTGAAATCAAAATATATAAATTATCTTATGGTTATATTTTTTATAATTTTTGGATTTTCTTTATATTTCAATGAATAATTAACAATACTAACATTTATTAGAAACTGTTATTTTAGTATATGTATTTCAAAGTTAAATTTTATATTTTTTCTTATTAATTAATAATTAATGTATTTATATATATATATATATAATCGAATTATAGTTTTTATGAGGAATTTAAGACTTCAATATGTTATAAATTTTTTTTATTAAAAATGAATTTTTCTAAAAAACTATTTTCATCATATTTTATTTTTTTGTTAATTTAATTTTTCATACATATATAAATTTAATAATGAGAATTCAATAAAACATTTGAAAATAAATATTTAAAAATTTGTGAAATTGTTTTGTTTGATTTAAAATAATTATAAAATTTAGCCGTAGTAAATAATTGTCCACATGTTAAGGGTAAATCATGTAATTGTAGTTAAAAATATAGTTATTTGGAAAAAATAATGGCAATAATAGTTGAATTTATCCTATTTGATTAGTTTATTTTTTAAATTTCAATTAGTTATTCTAATATATGGAATCATATTACCATATTTCATTGATTTTTACCAATATATTATTTTAAGTAAATAAAAAAAAATGTGAATCCCATTATTTTATTATATCTATATTTTTATCGGGATATAAAAATTATTTTTTGTCATAAAATGGTTATTTAAAATATAAATGTGTTTTTATCTAGATAATTTAATTATTATTTTTTTAAATGAAGAAACTTACCTTCATTCATATGCTACCTTGATACAATATTTATTTAAATAAAAACATAAAATGAATTATTTTAATAATTTAAAATGAAATATAATTATATATAATTATTGAGTCCCATTAATTTGAAAAATAAAAATATAATATTAGTGACATATTAATATATTATATTCATTTTTATATAATGTTATTATTTTTTCAATGTCAAATTAATAGAAATTGTGTAAAAAATGCCATTAATGATATTTTACAAAAAATACCATTTCATTAATTTATTTATAAGACGTACAAATAGTGAAATTTTGAAATTATGATTATAAATGTTCCAAAAATTAATATATTGGAAATATATAATCCTATTTTTATATTATAAGTAAGAAATATAACCTTTTAATATAGAAAAATTCATAGTCATGTTTATGTTTAAAATTGGATAACTAAGTTAATAAAAAATATAAGGTATAAAATGACATAAAAACCTGTAACACTATTATTTGATGAATTTATTAAAACCATTTGTTCATTAACTTAATATATATCTCATTTTGGAACCATTTTACATTACTAAGATATTTTTAATAATATAATATTTAATGTATTTTCAAAAAATATCAAGAATGATATTTTATATTGAGAAATATATTAAATAATGTTTTAAAATTACAAAAATTAAAATATTTTGAATTTATATTTTAATATATCGTAAAATATTGAGTATTTACAGTTTATTATCCAATTTTCTTGTTATATTAAATATCTCTACCCTTAAATTAAAAAACAATTCTTATCTCTGTAGCCATTGAAAGGATTTACAGATTTGTAAAACAAAAATATAATGTTCAATACATCACCTAAATTGGAAAAAGAAATATTTAATAGATTATTTATCCTCATTATCATCATAATTCAAATTATATTAACATGGATCCATTTTAACATGAAAATATAATTTTATTAATTTAATACTTTTTGAAATTTTATGAATACCTCTTCCCTCATTATAAAATTTCACCTCTTATCAAAATTTCTTTACAATTAAAAATAATGTTATATCATCACATACATTATAAAATATTATCCTATCATAACTCATTTATTATTTATCTCTACTTTTAAACAAATTATATTCTCTATACAACTTAATGAGTAATGAAAAATAAATTTTCTAAGGAGGAGGTATACACATTTACTTTTTGATTTAGATTTTTTATTCTTATAATTACATAAAATATATCTTAACCATGATTAAATAAAAAGATAATTCTAAAAAATATATTTATTTTATCATTTTAATGGAATAAATTTCATATATCTCATCTTCCCTAAAATGGGAAACAAAATAATCATTCATGTGTACAGATAACTACCGAGTTGTGAACTGATTTAATTATTTCTCTATGATAACCAATCATGATTAATTTTGATGATTTAATTGAGCACTATTATTTATATTCATGATATATTTATCATATTTTAAATGAAAAAAAAAATTTATAGCCTTTCCATTCATTAAAATGTATAACGTCATCATGACACTCGTGTTGATTACCACCTCCAAAAAGAAATGTGATTGTTTTGTCATTATAATATCACATTAATGAAATATATAAGATTATTTAATGAAATAATATTATATTTATGGTATAACAAAAATTATTTATCGATAAAATAAATCTTATATTATTTTTAAACATATCATTAAAAAATGGAAATGTTATATTTTCGTACGTACAACCCATCTTCTCCATGATTGAAACATTGTTAATTTTATATAATAATAATTCATATTAATCTACAAATATATAATTAATTCATATAAATTAATTTTATTTCAGGATTATTATTATTATTATTAAAAAATAATTTTGTATTTTATAATTGTCAGCCTACTGATGTCATTTGTGACATTTGAGATAAATAACATCAACGAATCCGATGTGAACATAATAGATTATGTAACAGTATTTACCATGCTAATAAGTGAAATAAAATGATTAATAAGAATTAAAAAGGTTCTTATAAAAGATAATAATTAACTTTAGTTAATTATTTAGTATATAAGGAATACACATGATGAGTTGATCTTGATGTGAGGGACACCTTACATTAAAAACATCATTTAAATTGTATCAATGATTTATTTTATAAATATTTATCTTCCATTTCGATGGTCATTAAAATAATTTCTTTATTTATTTATGTCATAATAAATGAATAATAGTGGTCATTTTATGTCACTTTTCACATGATTTAAACAGGTTTCCAATAGAATATTTTTATGTATTTTTTACTAAATTTTATGTTGTTATTTACAAAAGAGAAAAAGAATGTTCCCTATTGACGTATATAGCCAGAATTATTTTCCCACTGGTGTATATTTTACATTATTTTAGGATTTATTTATTGGATTCCATTTTTATTAACTGAATGAAATCCCTCATTCCCTATATTCTATGTATTTTCCAAAATCAATTTAAATGGAATAGTTTTTTTGATATCTGGAATGGTTTTTCATATAAGTGAAAATAATATCATTTAACAGCCATTTTAATTTGGATTATAACAATTTTCACACTAAATCGCATTCCAATTTCATTAATATTATAGGATGGATATTAATTTTCTATTTATGTATCTAAAAAATATACCTTTCTCATTAAACCTTCATTCGAGGTGAAAATACATGTCTTCTATAAATTTCTAAATTGAAACCATTATGAAATATCCTTTAAATTGTAATATTAATAGTAATTTCAGAACCCATTCCATTATAATGGTATTAATTTTGAATATGTATTATTATTTATTTCCTTTTTATTGTCACCCAAAATAATTAACATGTTATATTTGGTTTTCCAAAATAGAACCCCAACGTGTCAGGTAAATCATTTTTCTAATGATATATTATATATGAGATTATGGTGTAAATTCGTCCACCATGGGACCCTATCCACTTTTGTATGTTTCCAAAATATTTATCCATGACTTTTTTTTACCAGGTTTAGTATTTTTTTTACATTTCCTATGTTACCATGATCTTATAAAATCTTGTTATTCATATTATTATCAAATTTTATTACTCATGATCTCATGATTAAAGGATATTATATTGTATTTAATATGGGTGAAATGTATATCTTCAAAAAAATTGTTCATAATATTTCCATTATTAGAATGTAAACTATTTGTTTTTTAAATTTTCAATGATACATATTTTGAAATATTTTAAAATTATTTCAATGAATATTGTGTTATTTGGTAGAAATATAGCAATTTTCAGCAAAATTATTTTTTTGGGCCCAATGTTTAATTTTGAAAAAGAAAAATCTTTATAATATTAATGAATTGTATTATTTATTTATTTTTATTACATGCCTATTACTATGATTTTCTGTTTTCATACCATGTTTTAAAAAAATTAAAATTTATTTTAATGGTTTTTTGGGAAGATGATGAAGAAATGAATAAACATTTAAATATATATCATGAAACATAATCATTTTTCTATCATAATTAATTCTTTTAAAAAAGTATATAATATGTGGAATTGTGCACTTTTTGATTTGATATTTATTTATTTAAGGGTGACAGGCCTAATTATGTATAAAACTATCATAAAACGATTCTAAAATGTAATAAATTGAATTATTAAAATAAAAAAAGAGAATGTATGTTTTTAGTAATTATACTTACATAAAATCCATGGGATTATATTCCCACTATAGACCTAAATTATATTTACTATGACATGTTCCATTTTACCCTTATAAATGGAACACCCATGATGTATTTAACCATTCCAAGATAGTCATTTTCTATTATTCATAGATTCTATCCTTTTTTCCTTCTCTAGAAACTCTATAATGAGTTTTTTATGTTTTTAATATTTCTTATTATTTTTAATGATGCTACGTTTCATGTATGGGTCTCCAATCATTTTTTTCAACATGTTATATTCAATAAATTTGTTATAAAAAATTTTAACCCACTTTTTTATGATTATATTATTTTAATTACATTTTATTATTATCAATTTTAAATATTTTCAGTGATATATAACTTATATCATCTAATTATACCCATTTCCTAAGATGTTTCTACGTTGATGTGGTAATATAAAACATCCCACATTTTAATTCTCTAAATAATTTCCAATTAATTTTTTCATATTAGTTAAATACATTATTTTGATTCAATATTATAATATATTTATTTAATTAAAAATGATATGTCACCAATTTCTATCATCATTCATCCTTTATATTTTGTTATAATTCTCAAAAATTTATATAGCTATCAAAAATCATAATTTTCATAACATGATATATTAACGATTTTTTAAGTGTTAAACCACTATATGGAAACATAGATATGAATACATTATCTTATTCAAATGAAACTATTGGATTATAATCAAAAAATATTTTATTGGTTACTAACTCAAACATCAGTCTTAAAAAAAATATATGCCTAAATTCACACGAGGTATAAAACTCCAAATGGGACATGAATTGGATGACTCATAAGTTATATATGATCTATAATAATGGATCTTAATATATTATTAGTATACTAATGTATAATTAATATAGAAACTATTATATATTCTCTATTGTCTCTTACATTTTAATGATATTAAACTAATTGAGTATCTCATATTAATAATATTCGTCAACTAAAGAATCCTAAACATCTATTTGATAATCATTAATTTAAATATGTTACTTTTCCTTTAGTTTATAATATAATATATTTTCTTGTTTGAAAATTTTATATTAACCTAGATTTAACTATTAATCAATTAAATACAGAAAATTTAAATTTAATAAATCCAATATTTAAATATAAAAATCCATTGATTTAATAAAAAATGTTTTCTATGAGGTTTATTGTGGGAATATTATGATTTGTATTTTTAATTTATTAATTTAATATCAGGGATTCAATGGTATTATTATGTGATTATTGGGAAAATGAATTATATTTTCCCTCCACGAATTAGTAAGACTAATTTTAAAAATTAACACCATTTTTTGGTATTATGATCACTATTTATATATAATATCATAGAAAAATATATTCATTGTTTCATCATGATATCCAGAATTATGAATTCTATCACATAGATATTATTAATATATTTCCTATATATTTATTCAAATTTATTTTATTCATCGATATATTATTCTATATTTAATTAATCAATTTATTCATTACTTTCAAATAATATGTGATATGTTTGGTTTTTGAGGGAATACATTAGGAACTAACCCTATCTCGACATCCTATAACATAACATGTTTTCTTTTCCCCACTTCCCAAGGAAATAATTACTATTAATACCTGTGACATATTGATATTTTAAAAGAAATTTAAAATTTTCATTCAATCAAATGATGTATTTTAATTTTTTAAATAAATATAAAGTTCATTTATAAACCAATATTCCTATAAAAATCTATTATTGGGTCTTCTATAATATTATATATGTGTTTAATTTGATTTTAATAATATAACTAATATATATAGGGAACTAAATTAAAAATTATATATTTATTATGAGATATACTTTTGTTGAACCCTTTAGAAGTATATTTAGAATTACCAAGTATGAGTAAAAACTAATGTTGTTTTCTTAAACTATTCATTAAAAATCACTATATTTTAAAGATAAAATATTTAATAAATTATTATTTATTAAATACTATGATATATATTTTCATACTTCTATAAATTCGTAAATTAATCATAAATTTTTTATATAAATGAGATCTAGAGGTATCAACATGAATAATATCAACATGCGTAATCTGTGTCGATATTACCATATAGATCAAATCAACAGTGAGAGGGTTAAACCCTCTGTCGATTATGCATATATTATGTCATTCATGTCGTGTTATGAAATATCTATTTTTTATATGGAAGAACGTATTCCAACTTAGTATGGTTTAAGAATGTTGGATCATTGTATGTGTATGAAACGTCCACATTTTAATGGAAACACTAACACATCTGTGTGTAGGAAGTGGATCCTGAATTTTAATGAAATAATATTAAACATAAAATATAGTGAAAGATATAATTTTAAAATATATAAACAATGACTAAAAAGATATTGTTGTTATTATAGACCTTATATTATAAACAACGTGGGGAGGATGAGAAATAAATATATAGTAAAATTCGATGTTAAAAATTATCTTGGTGAGTTAAGAGTGGACATGAAAATGAAATTTTTTATTTTAAGGCAAAAAGAAGATGAATATTTTTCTGAATACAAGGAAAAAATTAAACAAATAACATGACATATATTTTGTTATGTATGAAATGCTAAAATAATAATTAATAACTTATTTTTTTGACGAAATCAATACAAAAAATGTCAATTATCCTCCCAATCATTTTAATCCTATGAAGTGATTACTACTTACGGAATAAATAATGAAAATCATTTCTCCTATTATTATACATTTTGAGGGAACTAATAGAATAAATCGGTGCCTACAAATCATGTTGAGTATAATTTTGAAATTCAAAATAAGGGAATGGTGGAAATCCTATAACAACATAACTATAGGCAGAATAAAATAAATTATTTATTAAAGGGAAATGGATATTGATATGAGGAAATATATATAATGGATCAAACAGATGAGTGTAATGGAATTAAAGGAAAATTTTACATATAATATATTAATTGAAAATGGACGGGTCATTATTCAAACAAATTACCCAAAAATAATATGAATCCATACTTGAAAAATTGATTAAATAAAACATGAGAGTATAGTCATACTATAATAAAATTATAGTTAAATAATTATTTTATGGAATATATATACATATTAAACTGAGTGCTAGATAATAAATTTTTTACTCTAGATTTATTCCCTCTTTCAAGTCATTAATGATTTTAGAAATAGTCAAATCATTCATTGATTCAATAAGGTAGGTTTCTTATGTTCATATTTTTTATGGGAATCATCAATGTAATGGATGTATATTAATCAATATCAAAAAAAAATAATATATGTTCTTTTGTTAGAGACTCAGTTTTCATACAAATGGGTTAATTCAAATTAATGCGTGTCATGGATGGGATATCTATCTATAAATAATGTATTTGATATCAAGGAAATGGTATTAAAATCATTGAGACTAAAATAGAATCCCTTTATTTCAAAGGGGGTTCATCATTTACTTGTTCAATTGTGGAACCCCAAAAAATGGCTCATATTTATGAAAATATAAGAGAATAATATTCGACAAGAAAATAAGGTAATCAAAAATATATATATTTGATATATAACATTGGATAATGTTGATGAATTATATGAGGAAAATAACAAAAATGAACCTAATCATGAATATGAATTCCATATAGATGTTATCCGTGATGTGGAAAACATATCAGAGACTCCCTTTATGAAATCTTAAATAGAATTAGTGAAATCAAAGAAATAATTATATGATTTATGTGATAAGGGATAAAAATTATATAATGACTGATACTGGGGATAAAATATAATAACTGTAATGAAGAATTGTGTGTCTATAAGTTTATGCATTTACTATACTGAAATCAATGAGAATAACATTACGAAAATATAAAATTTTTCCCTCATTGTTTATTGTTTTATTTAGATTAACGAGGCTCAATAATTCTTAATATTGATAATTTTTGGGAAACATTAATTAAAATTTATTAATGATGATAAATAAAATACCACCTTCTAGACAATATGTGGGAATAGTAAATTTAATTTATTATTCTTTTTATTATATTTTGAACACGCATTGTTCCTTTATTTGATGAGTTCTATGTTTGAGGAATATTTTGATAAATATTTTTACATTAATTTTTTTATATTTTTATATATTCTAATAGTAGTGAATAAACTGTGTCCATATATAAATCAACAATAAAACTATATAAAAAATGAGTATATGGGAAATTCAGTAATTATTAATTTTGGATTTACAATTCCTCTTTTCTATTATACAATTTGTCTATAGATGAAATATTCATTTACCCTGCAATGATTAAGGTTGTTAAAAAATGTCCCACACAAATGCACATTACTAAAATACATTAATTTAATGTATTATTATGTTAGTTTATATTTTTAGATGTAAATATTCACCCATTAGTCATTATATTAAATTATTTAACATATATAGGGGAAACAATTACATGGTTGAAGGAACATGGAAAATGATTTGAGGAATTAATTAGAATATATATCAATTAACATGTATTGACTTTACTGTTGGGAAAATATAGATTTTCAATATATAGTGGAACATGAATGAAATGACATCAGTTTTTCATTATAGCAAACAATAGAGTAGTTCCATAGGTATCTTTGTAATTAAATACGCATGATGTAAACAATAGAAATCAAGATATTTAGTTGAATCTGAATCATTTTCATAAAAATATGGATGTACTAAATTTATAGTGAAATATTTTACATATATATGTATTAATTGTTTTTATATTAATGATGAAATATCCCAACATGAGAAAGTGGATATGTATGTGACTACTCAAGGACTATGAATTATCAAAACTCTATCACCAATGAAATGAATATAATGTGGTTGGTTTATTTATTATGATGGATTCTAGAGTCATATAAATGGCGAGGATTAAAAATTATCAACCATTATCACATTGAGTAATGTTTGATATAAAATTATTATAGGAGGGGAAAATTTATTCCTTTTCCTTGTAAATACCCAACGATCAGTATGATCGACAATAAATAATCCTTAAATTGATTATAGTGATTTTAAATAGAAGTTTAGTAATAAAGAATATCATAGAAAAACATACATCATCAATAAATATGAATTTTTGATGATTGAAAATTTAATATGATTACAATTAGTACCTGATTTGATGAGTGAATTTTGGGATGATGCTCGTAGCATGAAATTATCCAGGCACCATAGTAGTATAAGGTTGTTTACAGTTCTATAGGTGCACTACTAGTGGGAAAACATAATGAAGTAAATTAATGATTAAATATTAATATTCCTAGTATTCCAACCAATAAATGTTAAGAGATTAATCCAATGAGGTGTAATGTAATCCATTCCTATGAAAATTTTAATTTGGTATCATATCAAAATGGAATTTTCTAATGGACTGAAAATTATTTCTACGAATAATTTTGTTATATGATTCATTAGAGAGGAATATGAAATGTATGTAAATTTCACTTTGATAAAGGATTATGTAACACCCCAAGGTTTAAAAAAAATTTAAATTAATGATACTTTTTTATAAATATATATTTATTACCAGACTTTTATATAATTTTTGCACGTCTATGTTTTCAATTTCAAAGAAACGGTCATCTATGTTTGTGGTCAGAAAGTAATTTGTAGTCTATTAGAACCCACGTGATTTTTTTTAATTTTAACATACCCATATAATTAGTAATATCACTAGTAATATGACCCTAATGAATAGTAAATTGTTTTTTATTTTATATTTTTATGGTTATAAGATAATTAGAACATGATTAATTTTTCAAGGAGATATAAAATCAATTATAGTTTTAAAATTGTTTTTTTAGATAATGTATAATTTTATTTAAAAATTAAATTAATCATATCTAGATAAATATATTCATAAAATGGAGTTTATTTTAAAATTATACCCATAAAAAATTGTTAGCTTTAATTTTTGGTATTTTCTGAAAATCATGAATTTTGGATGAATATGGTATGACATCATTATTGATTTAATTCCAAATTTTTATAACTAAAATTCTCTATTGACTATTTTTATCCCAATATGGAAGACTATTCCTCATCTTGGAAAATAAATATTAAAATAATGTATAAAATAATGTAAAATCTTTCATCTCCAACAATATAAATACCACACTCATTCACATCATCATATCACATCTCTTTATCGATGTGTATTTTCTATGTTATTCCAAATAAATTCCCCAAATCTCTTCCCCACTCCCATGACCTATATTTCTCCCCAAAAAAATAAAAACAAGATGCCTTATATACGATCTTAAGGAGAATAGATCAATAAGTATGAATTCTCATTCTTTTTCATGTGTTTTATTTTCAATTCCTTTATTTTCATATACTCTATTTACCTCAACTTATCTTAGAGGTTTGAAATCTCTAGAATGATATAAATTCGGTATTTTATCTTTTTCATGTAAAAAACACATCATCTATCTTCTTCTCCTCTCACTTTTATTCAAAAAATAAAAACATCATCCACGATATACTGATTTACCAAAATCGTCGATGATGTCTTTGCAATTTCAATAAATCCCATCAATGATTATCATAAAATACTTTTACTAGTTGAAAAATATTTAATGTGTATGTTTTATCATTATTTATATTTTGTAATGAACTTATATGCATGAAAATATTTTTTATATGGAATCACGTTCATGATTATCGATGAACAACCAAAAATGTTCTAAACAAATATCATTAATGGTTAATCATATTATCCATCAACATATATGACCTAAAATTTATTTTTTCAATACTTTTATAGTATGAAAACACGTGAATACAATTTAATTCCACTTCTATAATTTCATTTCAATATGATAGGGAAATCATATATAAACTGTCAATGGATATCATGTAATGATTGAACCTACAATAGTGTACGAACAAAATATTAATAATGAAAGGGTAAATGATCTCATAAAATGATCATATAATTTAATATAAACATTAATATGTCTCTTTATGGTATTAGTAAAACTATTTTAAACATTATATATGAGGTTTAAACAATTTTTAAGTATGAAAAACATGATGTAAGATAATTCTTAACCCGATTTCCATTCATTGGGTTAACCTACTATTTAATTTTTTATGTGGTATTATATGTTTTATATGTGATGTATTTTTTTTATATTATGTTTAATTATCTTTTTTAATAGTGTATATAAATATTCCATCCACTCTATTAGGTCTAACATAAATTATATGATATTTGTAAGGGGTTTTCTTTTAATATCCCCTTTTAAAATTCTATTTTACAAAATCCAAAAGCAATGTTTTTGTGCATTTATTCGTGTCGTATGATTATGTTATAGTTCATGGGAAGTTATTATGATTAGTGGTGGGGAATATATCTCCCTCCAATTCATTGGGTATATTTATGTTGGAGGTCGGTCGTATGGTTACTCCAAGTGTAATTGTGATGGTTACACAATAAGGTAGTCATGAGGGTTATGTTGTAATGTAGTCATGAGGGTTACAAACCATAAGCAAGACATGATGGTTACAAAAAAATTAGTTATCTCTCTATGATACCTTTATGGTTCTTTTTATGTTCTACATGTTTTGTGGAAATCTCTTTTAAAATCTCAAGTTTCGCAATGTAAGTTTATTTGGGTGACAAGTATGTGTCTTTGAAAATGAATTTATACTTTTACAAGTATTCTTGGACTATTGATTTATTTTTTCCTTATTTTGATATCCCTTACTGATATTATCTTCTCATCCCATGTTTTTTAATTATTTTCACCAGTTATACGGATGTTAATTACTATGAAGGAATACAATTTAACAGGTATGAATATTTGTCAAAAAATTCATATTTTATTTTAAAAGTTTAATAGTTTGGATGAAAAGGACACTATTTTCAGGTTACTACTCTACATTAATGTGGGAAATTATTTATGTTTTATGTAACAAGTATTTAAAACTCTAAACTTTAAAATATCCTCAATTTTAAAGGTAGTGAGTTCTTGACAAAAATTCAAACATATGTAACATAATAAGGCAACATCTTTATAATTTGGATTAGAGGATAGATTAGAATAATTTAGGGGATATAATGATGTTAATGGAATACCATAAATTTTTTTTACTCTATGGTTAATTTTAAATGTTATGGAATTTTAATATTACCATGCAACTTCAACTAAGCTATGATTTTTCTAAAAGGGTTTCTGTAGATGAAATTGAAAATATGAATAGGATAGACACCGATAGAATGATATCCTTCTGAATCTGTTGCTTAGAATGATAGGGATTTAAAATGAGATATTTGTGATAGAAATGGATTAGATATAATATGAAATAAATAGAAGTATAAACCATGAACGAGAACAACCATATCTACCACAAAATAACATGATGATAGTGGAACAATTTATGTGACAACAACCTTTTGCGATTTGATGGATCTTCATACCCAGTAGGAAATGAAATATTGTTGAAGGCCCTAGAAAAGAGATATCATGTTATGGGAGTCTCAAATAATCATAAGGATTGTATTTCCATTTATTATTTTAAAATTGAAGCTAGTTAGGGGTGGTCAATGGTAAAAAATATCATCGATATAGTGGATATTAATTTTGTAGAGTGTGAGGAATTTAATTGTATTTTCCTAGAAAAATATTTTTCTAACGTGGTGAGACATTGGATGGAGATCAATTCAATGGATTGGAGAACATGGATGATGATTCAGCATTCGTGTATGAATCATTCTTCAACTGACTATAGAGGTATTCTCCCAATATTAATCTGGATCATGATAGAAATATAAATTGCATTTTCTCAATACAGAAGCCAATTTATCAAAGGTTACTTGTATCCCATTAATTGAAAAGTTATGATAAGATTGTTCGATGTGATGAGAGTGTAGAGATGGAGTTTTCTGATGATCACCAGATCTTTGAAAATATAGGAGAAGAAGAAGACTATATAACATGTGATGGGTAAAAATAAACGAATTAAATATATTGGTAAGAATGTATAGTTTCCAGTAGGTGACATGTGTCACAAAAGCCACCCTGGGAAATGACTTACCAAAACATGGATGTGTTTTCGGGGTGGTAAGTGTAGACATATTTCTTGATTTAGTAATGGAAATGATCCTAAGACTAATAATGATAAAAAACTGTAATGTGCTTTAAATGTGGTTTGATGGGTCATTATGTAAATTCCTTCCCATAGAGTGATCTAAATTATGCAAAGAAGCCAGACTATATACAGAATGGTGTAGTGTGAGCCTGTGCGTCTACGTCAGTAGATGTAGACCCATACAACTAAGTGGTATCATGTATTTTTTTTTCACTCATATTTTTCTATATTCCCAATTGATATGTGTTCTACACATTACTCTATTTATATGTGATTTTCTGCTAAATTGGAAATATCACCTCAATAAATGAGACTAAATGTTCTTTTTAAAACTCAAGGGGGATATATTATAGAATAGTATAATTATAATAATACTTCTATTGTATTCCATGGAAATACTTTTCCTATAAACCTTATTGTTTTTCATTTAATAATGTTTGATGTCATTCTAAGAATGGATTGGCATTCTTTATATCATTCTATGACTGACTATAAAGCTAAAGAAGTTGTTTTTTAGAATTTGTTTTAGTTTTTATACAAAATACATATGATTGATAACATATCAAGAAGATGTGAAACTGTTGAAATATGGAAGTAAATATTATCTTCCTAATATTGTTGAAAAAAATAGGAACTATTAAGATTAATGAAGTTCCAATTGAAACTGAATATCGTGATGTGTTTTCTAATGAGTAACCTGTTTTTTACCTAACCATGAAATTCGACTCAAAATTGATGCAGTTCTTGATTATAATCCAATATCAAAACCCACTTACCAAATGTCTCAAATGGATCTTTTATATTTCAATTATGAGTTACAAGAGATTCTTGGTAAATTATTCATTCATCCTAAAACATCACCTTGGGGTTCTCTTGTTTGTTCATTTAAAAAAAGACTGTTCCATGATACTTTACATCTATTATAGTTCTTTGAATAAGACAACTATTAAAAAAAATATACATGTCCTTATATCGATTACTTGTTTGATATGCTCTAGGGAGATAAATATTATTCCAAGATGGACTTGAGATATGGATACCATTTGCTAAAGGTGAAGGAGTATGACATCCTAAAAAAAACATTTCAACCTAGATCTACAAATTATGAATTAGTTATTACATTGACTAGGAAAAAAAATTAAACTGATGTATTCATGGATCTTATAAATATAAAATTCCATGAGTTTTTGGATATGTTTGTGTCTTTGTTTATAGAAAAAAATTTGGAATTTTCTAATTGTAATGATGAGAAGGAAAAAATATGCGGGTTATATTGCATTCCTTATCAGAAAAAACTATATGGAAAATTTAGAAAGTGTGAATTTTGGTTGCAATATATTTATTTTCATGGTAAAATTTGTAAATAAGGATGGAAGAAAACTTTATCTTTCCAAAACAAAAGTGTATGATGAATGACCGATATCTACAAATGTTAAAGTGATTCATAGTTTTCATAGTTTACCATGTTATTACCGATGGTTTGTTAAAAAAGTTGAATAGTTTCTTATCCCACTAACTATGTTAACATTAAAAGGGGTTAAATTAGTTTGGACCGAAAAATATGATGATTTCATTAAATAACTGAAGATCATATTGAAAAATACTATTATTTTTACATTGCCTTCTTGAAATTGTGAGTTTTCCATCTATGTTGATACTTTATTAAATGTAAATTGTAGTATTATGATTTATAATGAATATGTAATTTATTATGCTTTAATAAAACTATGATCTCATGAGTTAAATTATCCACCACATGATTTTGAATTGGCAACTGTTATTTTTTTGTTTGAAAATTTAGAGGAATCATTTATATGGAGCGAATATTCAAATATATACTAATATATTCACTCATAATGAATTAAGCATGTAGTATAAAAGATGGACTGAACTGATAAATGATTGTGATTGTATAATCAATTACCATAATGGAAATGAAAATAATGTTGCAGATGCCTTGACTTGAAAATATCATGCATCATTAACCATGATATTTTGGGAACATGATACCTTGATTAAGGATTTGATGAATTTTTATTTAGAAGATGTTGGTGAAGGAAATATGTCAATTTTGTATTAGGTTTCAATTTAGTCATTATTATTAAAAATAAATATATATGTACATCAAGAAGACAATGAGATAAAAAAGAAGGTAGGATTAGTAAAAATATATTTGTTTCCAAAAATTTTCCTTAATAATTATTGTGTTTTGAGATTTAGAAAAATATTCTGTGGCCTTGGGATTCATAGTTGAAAAAATATATGTTTCGTGAGGATCATATTTCTCTATATTTAGTTCAACATAGTAGTACTAAGATACACTGAGACCATCAAGATTATTATTGGTGGGATGGAATGAAGAGGCAAATTGTAAATTTTATTGTGAAATGATTGATATGTAAATAGTTTAACTTATAAAAGAAGTTACCGATGGGGATAATTTATCCTTTAATAGTTCCATAGTGGAAAAGGGTACATTGTGGGACTACAAAAGACTTATCAAGGTAACAATGTTGTATGTGTTATTGTCGACCGACTAACTAAATCTTTATATTCTCCCCCTATTTGAGTTACAATGTCATTGGATCATCCTTCTTGACTATACCTAAAATTGATTGTTATGTTACATTGAGTTCCTATATCTATTGTTTCTAACTGGGATCCTAGTTTCACTTATAATTTTTGGAAGGGATGTCAGAATTCATTGTGCACAAATTTAAATTTTAGTACAGCTTCCCATCCTCAATTAGATGGGTAGTCGAAATGAATCATTCAGACATTGGAGGATATGTGTTGATATTGTTCAATGGACTTCCAAGGATTTTTGAATCAACATATTCTTTTGTTAAGTATTATTATTATAATTGTTTACATTACGCAATATAGATGCCTGCATTGAGGAATTTAATGGGAAGAGGTGTTGACGTCCATATTTTTTGGGATTAAGTCGATAAAATAAGTTGATGGGACCAGGATAAGTAGAGGATGTGGATGAGAATGTGAAGATCAAATAAAAACACATAAGGATATCTCAGAGCAGGGAAAAAATTTATGCATATAGTAGAAGCAAATACAACTATTTTGAAGTAGGTGATCAGGTTTTCATATAATATCAGCATAGGAAAGTTAAATGAGTATTCAAATTATTGAATACTAATTCTATGGATCATTAAAACATTTCAAATTCTATAGATGGTTGGACTATTCACATACCGAGTAGCTTTGCCTTTGAGTTTATCTGTAATACACAATTGTATTTCATGATTTGGTGTTGAGAAAGTATGTTCCAGATTCATCTCATGTCATCAACCCAGAAGAAGTTCAGCTAGAAGAGAACATTTCTTATGAAGAGAAACTATTTAACATTCTTGATCAATGAAAATAAGTATTACAAAATAAGATAATCATCCAGGTAAAGGTTTTTTGGAGAAACCACATGGGTGAAGATGCGTCATGGGAATATGAAAATGCTATGAGATAAAGAAACATTGACTTTTTGAATTATTAAAGCATATTTTGAGGATGAAATTTACAAACGGTGGTGCTACTATTACTTTCTATGGATTAAAAAAAATAAAATTCATGAAACATTCTTTTATGATGATATTTATAACCCACCTTTAAACATTATTTTTGCGGTTCTATGATTTGAATTTCGAAAAATGATCATCTACAGTTGTGATCGTTATGTTATTTGGAGTCTGATAGAACCTACTTAATATTTTTGTGAATAATAACATACCCTTATGAATAGTAATATGACCCTAATGAATAGAAAATTTTATTATTAATTTATTTTCATATGGTTACATAATAATGAGGTCGTCATTATTTTTTCAAGATGATATAAAATCAGTTGTTGTTTCAAAATTAATATTTTGGAATAATGTATAATTTAATTTCAAAATTCATTTAATATTATCTAGAAAATTATTTTTAAAAAATTGAGATCATTTTTTAATTATACAGATTGAAAAATGTTTATGTAGTTTTTTTGGAATTTTTTAAAATTCATGAATTTGGATGAATAGTTAAATATGGTAAAATAATATATATTCACATTATCAGTAAAATACAATATTTATGAAATCATGGCTGATGTAATACAACTTGTTTCTAACTCTCTTGTTATATTTACTATTTTGATTACAATAAAGAATTTTATTTGTAGTCTTGGACAAAAATATTAAAATAATGATTAAAATAATGTAAAATTCGTCTTCTCCTCCACTATAAATACCACCCTAATTCCCGTATTCTTCTCACAACTCTCAATCCTTGAGAATTGTCTATGACCTTGAAAATCCCTTCCCAAGTGATCTTCTCTACATCAATGGCCTACTGGTCACAAAAAAATTCCAAAACCAAATTTCATAAGGAGGATCTTAAAGAAAAGAGATCAATAGGTAAGAATCCTCATCATTTTCCATATATTTTATTTTCAATTCTATTATTTTCATATACTCACATTACCACACCTTATCTAGGAGGTGTGAAATCTCTATAATCTTATACATTATTTATTTTATCTGGTTCATGTAAAAAATTCATTATTTATCTTCCTCTTCTCTACCACTTTTTCTTAAATTAAAAAAAATGTCCACGATTTTCCAATTTTCAAAAATCATGGATATTGTTTTTAAAATTTTCATGAATCCATAAAATATGATCATTAAAACATTTTAATGGTCGAAATATAATTTAATGTGTCTTTTTTGACATATTTTCTGTTCTAGAATGTACTTCTATACTTGAATTTAAATTATATAATGAAACATGATCATGATTATCCAGGAACCACAAAACATTATCTAAACAAATATCAGTAATGTTTCATCTAATGATATATCAACATATATAATAAAAAATGATTTAGGGAAACATTCTATATTCGGGCAACATATGATTACCATTTCCTTCCATTTCTGTAATTTCATTTCCATACGAAAATCAAATCAAATTGAAACTCTCCATGGAAATCATGTAAAGAACACATCCTAAACAATTGAAGAACAGAACACTAATAATTAATTGGTGAAATAATGTTAAAAAATGATCATATAAGGTATTATAAACATTAATATGTTTCTATAAGATATTAATAATTCTTTTTTAAAAATTATTATCGATTGTTAAACATGTTTTATGTATTATAAACGAGATGTAAGGGAATTCTTAACCTAATTTTCATTCATTGGGTTAACTTTCTACATCCTTATTTCTGTGTTATAAAAATTGTTTTGAGATTCATTTTTGGTATATTAGGTTTAATTATGTGTATTAATATTGTATATAAAAATTTCATTCACTCTACAAAGCCTCACTTTAAATATATGATATTAGTTAGGGGCTTTTAAATTAAAATATTATATTAAAAATATATATTATAAAATTAAAAAAAATATTTGTATGAAATTATTAATGATCTATGATTAATTTAAAGTTATTGGGAATTTTTTGGATGATGAGTGGGTCTTATATCTTCTCTCAATGCATTGGGTAGGTGTTTGTTGGACATTGGTTATATGGTTACTCCAAGTGTAACTGTGATGGTAACACAATAATGTATCCGTGAGGGTTATATTGTAATGTAGTCGTGAGGGTTTAAGTATTAAAGTATCAATAATGGTTAAAAAAATGAATTTTCTTCCCAATATAAATTTATGGTTCTATTTATCTTTTATGTGATTTGGGAAATTTATTGGAAATATTTAGTTTTAAAAAGTAAATTTATATGGGTGACGAGTATGTATTTTTGAAAATGATTTCATACTTTTACAAGTATTCATGGACTAATGTGTTATTTTTTCCTTCTTTTTATATCACTTACATATCAATTTTTTATCATCCCATGTTTTAAAATTATTTTCAGATTTTTTAAAGATGTGTATGACAATGAATGAAGACAAGTTTAATGTTATGAATAATTGACAATGAAATCATGTTTTATTTGAAAAGTTTTATATTTTGGATGAAATTGACACTATTTTTCTGGTATCCACTATGTATTAATGTGGAATGTTATGTATTTTTTTATGTCCCATATCTCTAAAAATCTAAACATAAAAATATCCACAATATGATAGAAAGTGAGTTCTTGACCAAAATTTATGATTATGTAATGTAATAAGTCTGGGTCCTTATAGATTATCTACCACATGAATGTCTTACATGAATCAATAATAATAAAATTGGGAGGATAATGGTTTGCCTATATCAATTTTATATTACCTTTACCCTAATTAGAATCAAAATTTTAGGTAATTCATCATACTTATTTGAACAAAAGAATACACATGATACTTCTTATAATGAACAATGTTATAGGCAACTTAATGGAAATATACAACCATTAAAATACCTGATGACTTCATTCCAAAATGAAAAATAAGAAACATGGGTCATTTAATATTCTTTGGTGGATTTTTTATTCAAATAGAGGATACATTTTAATATAAAAATAGAGCATTATAAGGCATTGCATGGTAAAATATGTTATGCTCCAACCTACTGGAATGATGATGTAGAAATTAGACTATTCTATTCTAGTACTCATTTGGTGAAAAATAGGAAGTTAAAAGATATCCATAATCATATAAAGACACGTCTTATCTAATTGAAAATTTATTATGATACTCAAGGTAAGGAATTGTAATTCCATGTTGTTTATTATATTTTCTTTAAATTTTCACCACTGAATGGATATCAATGGTTATTTAAAAAGGGGAACCTAAATTTGATTTATATTAGTTCATATGAGAAATTAGATATAATTAGAGAAGTGGATTATCATTTGGAATTAATACATAGCCTAGCTAAATCTAATGGAATAAATCATTTCACCATGTTAAGAATGTATTAGATAGACCTTAAACTCATACTAGCTAATAATGAAATAGATCTTGAACCTAACTAGTAATATAATTGAGTTCATTTACAAGTTCTTGACAGTTGGGATCGAGTTTTATGATGTTCAATTAAATTAATTGTGGAGGATCAATACACATGTGACATATTAGTGAAATATAGAATGAATATTATAGATCAAGATAGAAAATATAATGTTTTAATTGGGAGGGCTATCTTTTTTTGGTATGGTAAATGGAATATATAAAATTCCTCACTACATCAGGCTCTCTAAGCCATGTACATTGGGACTCGATTTCATGTAATGGTACACTTTAATCATGGTTAAAAATGGGATTGTATAAAAAATATAAATTCAATGGGAATTAGTTTATCAATTGGTGTAATTAACCTTATGTTCTAATGTATTGAGGAGCATTTTTTATATTTATGGTAAAGGTATTTATATGGGGAGATTCCAAGAGATTATATTCATAAATTAGTTGAATACACTATATCCCAATGACTCCTAAAACATTATAATTCAACTACCTATGAATTATAGTATAGTTTGATGACAATTTTTTCAACAATGTAATAATTAAATTTTATATACCATTCCCAAAATATGGATTTAAAATGTTGAAATTTCTATATATTGAATTTTTTCTTTTTTCTAAGATGTTTTATATTTAGTAAATATTAATTTTTAGTGTTTTTTTAGTTTTTCCAAAATAATAAAAATTTTATCATTTTACTAATAGATATCATTTGATTTAAAATAATATAAAAAATCTAATAACCTATAATTATAAGATGTTTGATAAGAAAAAGTGAATGAAATTGTTATTTAAACAAATCTAGAAAAATAGTGTATTCATTATGTTTTAATTTAAATGTAACTATTATAAAATTTTTAATTGTGGTACAAATAATAAATTTAAAATTGAAAATAAAAAATAAAAAAATTTCTATGATGGGTCATGTTTTTTCTGAGTAAAATTAAAATTATCATCATAAATATTTAATCATTATTAGTAGGGGTAAAAAAATAGGGCATATAATTTTTTAAATAAAAATTCACATATTAATTAAATATGGAGGGAAATTCATACCCACTTTTATAAAAAATAATATATTTCCTAACTCATCTAACTCCCACGAAATTCTATTTTCAACCATTACCTAACATAGGTTCCAAATAAAATATCGCACTTGTTCCCCTATATAATGGACTCAATTCCAACAACACTTCCATTGATATCTAGTCCAATTATATTGATAATGGTTTTAATAAAATATATATATTAATATGTTCAAAATGGAGTATATATGTATTTAATAGTTTCTTTTCAGTCCATATGACATAGACATTTAGGTGAGGGGTTCCAATCTACCACATCCCTTTCAAATTTCATTAATTTTTTTGCTGTAATTTGTGTTTCATTTTCATCTAAAACCATTATTTTAATTTATTTATTTTATTGTATAATTTAAATATGTTCAGTTTTGGATAAAATACTCCATATCATTATAGTATTTTTGTAATCTATTACCATATTAAATTAAGGGTTCAAATATTCTTGAATCCACCTATTTTTTGAAATCATATTCAATTATTTATTAATATCTAAAAGAGATGTTAGTATTCATCACCATTAAAAATTTATTTTAAAATTTTACATAATAATTCAACAATAAACTACTAATACCTCCTCTTTAACCCATTATAATTAATAATAATTATCAAATATAAAAAACATAAAAAATTCGGATTTTTAGTAAGAAGAGAGTGATATAAAATAAATAACATCTAATTCCAAATAGATTAAAATATATGGAGACAACATATTAGACTCATATAGGGGTAATAATGAAAAAAATTTTGTTTGGATATTAATTAGATCATCACATATTAAAAAATGGGATTCTGTAAACACAGATAATGAAAATTTTGAGTGACATACATTGAAAGATTATGAAATTCTATTCAAACATCAATTATAAATCATGATATATTGATAGAATTTATATGATTCATTCATTGAGTAATTTTTATATCAACTCATTTATATTATACAATTCAAAATAATTTATATTAATTTCAATTTCTAATTATTATTTTACATTCACAAAATTACATTAAAACCTCACTTTATTTCCATTCATTTAATTATTGCACATTCCATTTTATTATGAACATCCCCTAGTTTCTGTCTTTATTTTAGGATATTCATTTCTAGATATTCATCTCAATGGAATTATATGATATCATATTATTCTTATAAATTGAAATTAAAAATTATAAATGAATTTTAATTATACTCAACAAACACTTTATTGAGCATCATAGTGATTAGTTCTATTGTATACTAGATATAAAATATTTTTATTTGGTGACATATCTTCAATGTCTATGAATAAAATCATCAAATTTGTTAATCATTAAAGAAAAACCTTACGTAAAAACATTATTCATAACATGGGGAGATGAAACATAATAAAAGGTGATTTGAGATGCTCAATAAGGTTAAATAATGTAGATATCAATATAACATTAGTACGTGGGTATGAAAACATTATAAAGACATCATCAAAATAAATACTATAACATAAATCATAAACATGAGTCATTGAAAAAATCATATTAGTATATAAAAGATGAATCACAATAGTATCAATGAATATGATCCTTGATATCACAATAATGTCCTAATATATATATATATATATATATATATATATATATATATATATTTGGCATATACATTAGCATAGAAAATATTATTTCATGGTCATTTACCAAGATAGTAATAAAATATTAGGCTTGGGATAATCACTCTTCTAACTACATTGGGTTTGTGATAATTTCTTGTGCACTATCAGATTTTTGGATTGGCATAACATACTCTATGGACTCTTTTTTTTGTCTTCCAATAACCTCTGATGTACCATATTATTTTAGTCTTTGGATAACATCTTCTAAACTATCTTGTTTGAGGGTTGGGATAACCTTTCGTGTACCCACTTGTTTATATCATGGGGTAATATTCTATATACCCTATTTCTTGGGGTTTGGGATAAACTTATGAATAACCTTGTACTAATATAACAATAATCATTACCCAATTAACTTTAGGGAGATGTAGGTCACACCCAAAATTTAATCCATGACTTTTTGTTCTAGAAGTTGATACAGAATTCACCATATAAGAACCTATCAAAGGAAACATTTTTCATATAAAATTTCATCAAAAAATTAATCATATAAAATATATATTTTTCACAATACTTTTATCATTTCATCATTAAATAACCCGTTTAAATATTATTGGTTTTTTAAATAGATTTTAATCATAAACATAAACCTTTAAAAAATAATTAGAATGGTATCCTTGGGTTATATCCTCAATAAAGATTAGGTAACATCAAGGAATCTCATATCTTGATGGAAAATGATTTTGAAAATATATTTCGTTCAATGATATATGAACATTAATTTTTTAGGAAAATTAATTTTTAATATTCATAAATGGTTTTTGAAATCATATTCATTCAAAATAAAATTTCAATCTTATAATGGAATATAGTAAAATTCAGTAATCATTTTCTCGATGAAAATAATATTTTTAATTAAAAGAAATTTTTAAATATAAAAAATTATGAAAATTTCTTTATGAAAAAAAAAACAATGAAAAAGTATAATTTAATCATTAAATATTATTATGCTCATAATGGTGGGAAATTATCTTCATGTCATAGATTTTTAAAAATAGTTTCATTCACATTTTGTCCTACATCCAAAATTTCATTAGTTAGAAAAAGAAATTAACATTCGATTCAATTATTTTTTTAAAATATCAAATACAGGTAGAAAATTATTTAATTATTCATTTTTATAATGTTAATATCATTTTCAAAAACAATATTAGAAAACATGGTTGTGGATGAAAAATGGGTTATCGAATGAAGAAATAAATAAAGACTATTTCCCATTGAAATTTATTTTGAACTATTTTGTCTCTAATTATAATAAAATGAAGTAAAAAATTTTAATCTCATAACATTAGAAAAGTATAATCAAATTATAGAGTTTTATGGGAGATTAATCATATTATTTTATCATAAAAAACATAATAAAAAACTCTGATAAATGTTTATATTGAAGCATTAAATCATTACAATTTTGGTGTCTATAAATTTTAATTATCATGAAGGAATAAACTTAAATGAAACATATAAGATCGTATGAATAAATAAATTTATTTAATTACATTTCAATTGTTTTTTATATACACCACATAAAATATGATCGGTTCATAACATAAGTTATAGCCCAAAAAGTGGAATTTGGGACAAAAAATCTCTTACAAATTTTATATATTTTGAACCCTAAAACAAATGAAACAGATATCAGAAAATGAATTAATAAATCCACATATATTTAATGATAATACTCGGAAAATTTATTCTTCGGATTTATATACACTAGATTAATGAATCATGTGGTGAATATAGCATGTGCCTCAAAAAAAATAGTTGTGAGATTTAAATATAATTCCTTAAGTATCAACATCACTTGTGGACATTTTAAAATAATATATTATAAATAGAATTATTTATATATATATTATTGATATATATATATATGTATATATATATTATCATATATTGTTTACTTATGAAATTTTCTCACTTGTTTGTTTAATAATTTCTCATCAAAATAACAATTTTGGTTATAAGTGACATATTACTCATGAATGTTTTTGATTTAGGATTTTTGGTTATTTTAATTTCATATTATTTAAATAATCTCAAGAATTATACATATGATATAAAGGTCACATATAATATGTATATATTAATTTAGTGTAATCCATTAATGTTATATATAAGAAATTAAATATATTATTCATGTGGATGATTGTCTAAATATAATGTATTTACATTTTCTCAAAAAGATGAAATAATAAATGGTAAATAATTTAATAACACTCAATAATTATTATTATTTAATATTTAGAATTTATTTAAAATAAATTTATACTTACTTCAATGTATTTAAAAAAAACAGGAAAATGTCCACCTTGATTCGTGGGGAGGTTGTCCTTCATACCAAAAAGAGACATTATTGTACCCCCAAAGAATGTAAAATATATAGATATAATTAAAAAAATTAATAAATAATTATATTAATATCATATATATATTTTCAATCCATCATTATATATTTCCATGAAATGTGTTTATGGAAAAGAAACTACATCAGTTCCTATGGATGTAGACTATAGTACACACGATCGATAGTTTAATTTTTTTATGGATATGGAGATATATATAGTTATTATAAATATATAATAAATTTTATTATAGGTTATATTTTTTTTATTTTTTTTAAATATGTAATTGAAATTTTAAAAATAACAATGAAAATGAATTATCATATTGAATACATATACCATTGCTCAAAATATGCTCTATTGGGTATATTTTTAAAGATCCAATTTTTAGTCTTCTAAGAAGTAAATAAGAACTATAAATGGTTATTTATGTTTTGGATGGATTATAGCAGGGTTATAAGAACAATATTAAATTATATGAATGGATAAGTTATGGGAGGTTGTGACATTTTATAAGTGGGGAAAAAATGGGAAACTAGTAGTAATTTTTCTAAAAGAATCCAAAATATTAAATGAATTTATAAGAAAAATTATTTTAAATTACAATATTATATATATTAAGAATTATAATAATTAAATATGACATGAATATATGAATTTTAAAATCATTATATTAATTTCAACCCTTATCTTTTTAGTTTTACCCTTGATAAACCGATTTTTACCTTAACCACTGGAATTTTTTTATTGTTTTCACATTGATTATGGTAAAAATATTGTATGGAATTATTATATATTATATATAATGATAATTTTAAATATATAATAGATATCATGAAATTAAACACTCATAATTAGAAAATTATATTTTAAATTTATTCTTGCAGTTGGGATGAGAAAGCTGATTTTCAATAAGAAAATGTTCAAAATATTAAAAATAATTTATATAATAATTCAATTTAAAAAATACTCTGATATCTTATAATTGATTAATTTAATTATTATTTATATAATTATTCCTTTAAAATAATCATTAAAAATTGATAGTGTTTATAATTATATAAAAGAAATTAATATTATTAATAAAAATTGGTATTTTTCACTATTGATCAAAAGATTTAACTTTTTATGATATTCTACATGATTCACTCCCATATAATTTTGAAATTATTATTTAAAAATTTTATATTGTTTTATATAAAATTTTTACTACAATTAGATGATTTTTTAAATAAATATGTGTTAAAAGGTGACAGATATTATTTTGGTAAAATATATATATATTTATACCGAAAAATAGATTTAATCATATATCTTTTCTATAAAATAGATATGTTTAATGTTAAAAATTGGAATCAATATATTATTTATACCACTAAAAAATTAAATCACATAAATTAATTTTTTAATTTATTGATGGAAGGCAGATTTTTCTCTCATAAAAATTTGTTTAGGAAAAAGGATTTCCATTATTTACAAATGGTTTTTACTTTTATTTTAAATTATTCAGTCACCAAAAATATAATTTTATATAAATGTGTAAATTATATATTTTCCTAATTTAGATTATAATTTTCATACATACCATTGAAATGGATAGTTCATAACTATAATAATAAATAATAATATTTTTATAACGTATAACATTTTTTTAAGCTCAGTGTTGCGTGTAATTCAAGTTAAGCTCAGTGTTGTGTGAAATATAAACTGAACTCAGTGTAACTTTTAATTAATTATAAACCCTTTTTTCTATTTAAAATAATGTTAACTCATTTTTTCATTCTATACGATACATCTAAATGATAAAATTAATTTGAAACCATAATATTTCCTAAAATATCAGGTGGTTTCATTCTACCCCCTAAAACAAACTTCACCATTTAAACTAAATTTGGGATCACCAAACAATCATTAAACATTATAAAAACACAATTTTTCGAGGCCCAGATCATAAATGGGTTAATAAATCATCTTCTTGAAAAGGGGGATTGAGATGTCTGATGGTCATTTAGTACAACACATAAATGGTTTATTAATAAGAGAACACTGGTGGAATGTGAAAACATATACATAATAGAAAAAACTAATAACTACATACTAATGGATTGTGATAAAGATCTTGGTCATCATAATGTTAATAACCAAAAATATAAAATCCAAAATAAATGAAATCAACAGTCATTCTTCATAAATAAAGGAAATGGTTAAAATTTAATTTCATGATAAATTTTTTTTATGTTGTGTAATTATCAAAATAATATACAGTTAACAGATTTCATTACATTCCATAAGAACAATCTCATAATTTGGTTAATATTTTTTTAATTTGTAAATGATCTCTAACTATAATAAATGAAGAGGATATTTTTACTCTAGATGTACTATTGGATCATAAGATCCATTAGGAAGTTATAATCCAAACCATCATTCTCTAATTATTATCAATTAAAGAATTGTTATCATAAGATATCCAGTAAAATTCAATGTTTAACATAACAAATTTCTTAATTATTCATCCCTATGTATCATCCATTTTTTATCAAAATTTAAATCCCAGGAAATTATAAATAATGGAGATAAACTTTAAAGATGAAACTATCATTAATTCCATGAACAACATGATGTGTCTATTATTTATCACAAATAATACATGTGAATAACAATATAGTGTATTCTACTTAATCATTTTACTAAAATGAATTACAATAAAAAAAATTTGAATAAAAAAATTATTCCACCTTCCTTAAATTAAATAGATATTATTAGACAAAATCATTAAATCTAAAATTTTGTAAACTCCTTCAATGAAAAAGTAAAACAATTTTTCATCAAATTATTAGTCAATTATAATGTAATCCGTAATAAATGATTTTATTTATCCATATCAACAATCTCACTATATGATCATTATTATCACAACACTATGGACATATTTTGGGTTATCTTCCCCATATTTCTGTGTTTTCCATGAAATATCACCTTTACATTAAATCGCTTTTCTATATCATCAAAAATATTCAATATATTTTTAAAAAACCCATAATGAAAATATATTACTAAATAAAATATATATTCATTATTTATTTAACCTAATTCTTGAATTCGCATACATAAAAAAATAAATCATCCCACATCTTTCTCAAACCATTAACAAGGCGTATTCATCTTATTTCTTTATTTAATTTCCCATAATATGTAACCTGATCAATTTATTAACATTATTCAATATCAATTTAATCATAATTCATATATTCTATATTAAAAATAATATTAGAAAAACCCATAACTTTTTAATGTGATGCATGGCCTCTTCATTATCATAAATATAATCATTAATCATGCAATTATAATGATTTTATTCACAAGAATACCCCTTAGGATATTTATTTTCATAATACCAAAACATATCGCATTTAAAACATATTTCCATTGATGATACTTTAGGGATAAAAATCATCATATCATTTTACTTATACAAACTTCTAGTTTTCATTCTGCAATTTCTCTCTCAGCATCCCTCGTCTATACACAAAAAACCTTGTCATTCTGTTGAGTCATTCCCTAATCTGATTCTTCCCACATTATATCAATATATGAAAATGAATAATTTTTCCTGTATGGACACCATATGAAATCTCAATGAACAATGTTATTTTTATCCTTATTGATTTCAATATGTGGATGTGGTCCCTGTTTTTATTCATATATTATTCTATCATATTATACATAATGACAATAATATCCATTTTGGTCATCCTATTTTTTGGTTTCTTGTCAAAACATTAGATTTCACCTTGAATAATAACCTGACTCTTTATGATTACAACTAATTTAAAAAAAATAAATTATAATTTTAGTAACAATATTTATTTTGGAAAACAAAATATTTATGAAAAAACAACTATAGGATGTCTAAATCATGATACCATGTCATTATTATATAAAATCATAAACACAACCTTGGTAATTAATTGTCATTTTATAAATAATTCATGATGGTTAATAATGATTTTGTGAATTTCAAAATCATATCCCCCTTTGAGTTTCTAACCAACTATGTACAATGCCAATTATTTGGAAAAAAGTGACGATCTAGTCCATCTAAGGGCACCATTTTTAGTTTCATTAACCTTTTACACAACTCGTCAAAATAAACATCCATCATTAAAAACAAATTAGTGATTATTTTTTTGGAAACTACTCACTATATCCTTTACCAAAATAGTATGACATGTTAAAATAAAATATCTCATTCTTAGACTTATCCTTATATGTATCCAAAGATATATCCTTACAAATATCCGTATGTGTATCAAAAATGAATTGGCATACTAAATTCTAATGGTTAAATAAAAATATTCATTGATACTAACAATAGTTACTCAGACATCACATACATAGATATTAGAACTTATTATATTAATTTTCATTAAATTATATAAAAAGACACTAATAGATCTTAATGGTTTAGTTCAATCTTAATCTAGGATTACAATATTTTTATTTGGGGATATTTCATCAATTTCTTGGAAAAATATCTTCAAATTTTATAATATTTATAGACCTAAATATCATTAATATTTTCTTCATATCCTTGGTTCAGTGGAAAATTAATGGGTGAAAATTAATGCTCGGAAAGGGGAAAATGGATATATTACTATAACATGTCCTAACTATTAATAGAACATGATAAAAACATTTTGAAGACATAAATTGAATGTAATAAATAATAAATATGAGTCATGGAACAAAACATGGTTTTTCATTTTACACGAATCATAATAGAATCAGATAAAATAATGCAGGATATCATAACAATGAATTAATAAATAGATTTATGAAATACACATAAATATAGATAATATTTTGTAAATTTTATCAACTGAGACATTAATGAATTGTAAACATGGTTTAGTCCCACATATAACTTATTAATTTATGGGATAATCTCTCCTTTACACTCTTATATTATGGATTCTGATAACATAGTATTTGTAATCTGTTTTAGGCTTGGGATAACATCCCATGTAACCACTTGTTTCTAGTTTTGGATTAAATATTGGAACCCTCATTTTAATTCATGGGATAACCTGCATTGTACTCTCTTATTCCTATATTGGGTGAACCTCCTACAACCACCCTCCTACTAGGCTTGGTATAGACCCCCATATACCCTTGAGGTCAAATAACATTAATTATTTCCCAATGCATTGTAGGGAGATATGGGTCCCTCCCGTCATAAAAACCAAATATTAGTGATCCAGCATTTAATCTAAAATTTATTATATTAGATCACATGATATGAATTTTTTTATATTAATTTTTATCATATGAAAATATGTGAAAAATAATTGGGATTCATAATTAGGTCATCACATCATAATAACATTACCCAAGGGAAAGATATGGGTTTCAGGAAAATCATTTCATTATAAACAAAAAATATTCAGATAAATAAGAAGAATGATATCCTAGAATCATATCCCTAGTAATGCATAGAAAACATAAAAATAAGTCATCTTAGATGAGAAATAGTTTTAAAAACACATGTGGAAAATTTCTGGTAGAATATTACTAATATTTTAATATTATTTATTAAAAATAAAAATTCATAAAACATTTTTGAAATATACATCATTCAAAAGAAACCATCAAACATAAAAAATAATCAATAAAAATCATTTAGATAATTTCTTGAGGTTTATAACCTTTATTATTTCTTAAAAAAATTAATATAAAATTTTTGTTAAAAGTATTCCTTCTTAAATAAAATTGAAATATTATAGTTGATTGTCTAGAGAAAATAATGTGAATTATGGAGGGATATTTCTTTCACTCTATGAATTGTAAAATATATATACCATTCACATTTCTCTAAAACTCGATGGATTATTGTTTGGAAAATGAAAAGAAGATTACATAGAATTTTTTTGTAAAATAAAAAATTCTGAAAATATGTTTATATATTATTTGAAAAAATGAAAAACTATTCAAATAATTTATTTAACTAGTGGGTTGAGAATAGAAATAGATTTTGTAATGAAGAGAGAAATAAAAGAAATACTTCATTAAAAAAATTAACTTTTGAGTGCATATTGAGAGGATGATGTAGGAAAAATAGGTATTCTAATTAAAATATAATATAAGAATAAAGTTCTTGAGTTTCCTAAGATATGAATCATAGTATTGTATCATTTGAAGAAAAATCCAAAAAAAATCCCAAAAATGATGATATTGTAACATAACATATTTAAATGATTGGTTATGATGATAAATTAATTTTTGACTGAAGAGAGAAATAAAAGATATATTTCATTAAACAACTTTTTAACTTTTGAGTACATATTGAGAGGATGATGTAGGAAAAATAGGTATTCTAAAGAAAATATAATAGAAGAATAAAATTCATGAGTTTCTTAAGAGGTGAATCATAGTATTGTATCATTTGAATCAAAATCCAAAAAAATCCCTAAAAATGATGAGATTGTAACATAACATATTTACCTCATTGGTAACATTAAATTATAAGACTAATAAAAGAATACAATATAACTAAGAATAAATTATTATTAAAATAAATAAATTTATGATATTATATTACCATGGTGATAAATATTCACCTGATAAAATAGTATATTTTCATTACATGACTTATGTCCCAATTGAGAAAATATGATATAAAATATCCCTTACCTATTTGAAAATATTTGAACCATAACCCCAATGAAAGGGATATCATAAATTTGATATTTAAACTGAAAAAAATTAAATGAAAATAACCATTAAATACAATCATGTAATTTTATAAAAACTACATAAAGTAAAGACGTGGTGGATATTGCATGGGTCACATAGAAAAATAAAAGTGATTCTAAAATCTCATTCCATAAGTATCAAATTCATTCATACACATTTAAACATATTTTATATTAAATATATGTTTTTTTTCACAAATTAAATAATATATTTACATATATATATATAAGATATAATATTTATGTATGATCGTTTTTGACCATTTTATTTGTAATTTCTTGTTAAAATCGAAATTTAGGTGATAATGACTTCTTTTCATGTATTCTTTTCAGAATTTTCAAACCCTTTAATTTTAACTTTTTTATATAATATAAATAATTATATATATGACATAAAAAAATATTCCTTATATGTTTATATAGATTAATCCATTAATATTAAAGATCAATAATTAAATACACCATTCAGGGTGACGACAGGTCGTACGTACACGTGAAAAATGTTTCTATTTTCTTGACACGTTAATATAATAAAATGAAAATAAGATAATATAAATTATGGGATTCCAAAAATTAAATTAATTCAATTCAATTCAATTCACATATTTCTAGAATGTAATTTAAAAATAATTCTATATATGAGACGAAAAATTGTGCTTTCAAAGAGAAAAGTATTTATTTTTTAAAAAGTTTTTATGTTAAAATTCTATATGAATACGATTAGAATAACATAAAATGGATAATAATAATTATATTTTAATAATTTTAAACTTTAAACCATTTTTTATAATTTTTATGTCTTCAAATTCTTCAAATAGAATTTTAATTATTAATAAAGACCAAAATTTATACTATTTAATAATAGAAATTAGTATATTCATGAAAAAAAATAATTATGTAGAAGATAATTGTGATGTTATTATGTCAAAATATAAGAATTACATTTCAAATAAATTTTATAAACTTGGGAAAATTTTATTTTATATCATTTTTTAAAATAGTTAAATATTTTCTTTTTTGAAAAATATTGTTTCCATGCATAAGTTTGGATTCATTCATTTATATTTTATAAAAAAACATATGATGAATTTAAAATATATAACAGAATATATAATATATACCACTCAATAAAACCATTCATAAACTTTTTTTTATTAAATTATTAATTTTAAACATATTATTGCTCATAGATATATTATTTCATAAAAAATAAATTTATTTTTTAATTATTTTTATTTTTATTTCACATTAATTTGACACCACTGAATTAATTTTATATACTTGTGTAAAAATTATATTTTATTATTATTTTTATTCATATAAATAATAACCATTTTAATGTCTAGGTGATAACTATCAAATTGAAAAATAACATTTTAATAGTGTGTCATGTTCAATTTATGTTCAGTGTTGCACGTAACGCAATATAAACTCATTATTTAATTTAACACATTCAAAAATCAATGTTACATGTAATTAAATATAAAAATACCTTTTCATTTTATGTAACATATACTTAGTGTTTTGTATGAGATAAAATATTGAAAAATTAAATTTATTTTTAAAAACAAATATTTCAAAAAACCTTTAGGTGTTTCGAATATAGAATAATTCAGTCTTCAGATATCAAATATTAATGAAATTAAACATATTCATTAATCATATATGAATGTGTTGGTTGATATTTATTGGAATATTGTGATATATATTAATTATTTATTTACTTCATGTTTTTGATGCAATTGGATAATTATGTGACAGGTGGGCTGAGAATTAAATACCATCTTACATATCAATAGGAATCTTGATACAAATTGAAATGGTATTTCATATAATTCATACCTATTTAGGTATAATATCATTGGTAATGAAATTTATGGTATGTTGAGAATACAAGATATTGAACACACTTATTATATGATACACTTATTATATGATATTAGTTACTAATATCTATTTAATTTTTTAATGTCTTTTATCTATTGATATATTTTGTTGATTCTATAAAAGTAATATATTTATATAATCCTACATTATTATTGATTCCATAATTATTATATGATCATGGAGACACATGGTGTTTGGAAAAATGAAATTACTATTGGTGATGAAAAACATCACTTATAATGAGGATGTTCAGTTATAACCATCACCACATATAAATATATTTCATAACATGTGTTTTCAATGAATATAAATTACTTCCACATTATCTCTATTTTAAATATCATGGGTGAATATGATTAGATTGAAATTTAACATGTGATTATACACATTAGAATATAATTTTATATGATCATTATGATGTGAGGGTTATAAAAAATGTATACGAGAAAATGATTTAATGAGGTTGTTCGACAAACTATTAATTAAATTTTGAAACCCTATATTATAAAATTACCATTTCAATTGACTATTATAGTAATAAATAGGTTATTTTATATCTATATAGTTAATTTAAATTTTTTTGTATGAATAAAATTCATATTAGACTTATGAGAAACCCAATTGTGAATACTATCAAAATAATAGATACCCAAATTTAAGGTTGGAAAATTAATTTACATGCATTAAAAAATGTTATAATAAATACGATTAAACTAGGTGGATGATTAATATATTTGTACTGATTTCATTTTAATAAATAGAAATTTTGAATTTACTTATTTTGTTAAATGGATATTAAAATCATTGTGGAATATTTAATAAAATTCTTCATCATTATAAATATTTATAACATTGTCTGACTTATAAGAATACCATGTATCATACTTGTGGATTTTAAGTGATAACGAATATTATAAATATTTTAATATTCATCATGTGTGTGAAATTTTTTGGACAAGGTAGATGATTAGTTTAACATTAGAATATATTATATATTTTATTCATAATAGTGATTAATTTAACAATATTTTTTAATTATTTATAAAATTGTGTTTTAAATGAAATTTATAATCCGATAGATATTGTAAATGATTTATATAGAAGAACTCTTTCAACAATTAAATTCACTATGGAAGTATATAATGCTATATTCACATGGGTATTGGATCATTTTCCAAGGGAAAACATAAGTGTTGTTGGAATCATAAATGTAATAACATTTACAGAATAACAATAGATATATAAAGTGGAAAAGTCAATAAAGAAATATTTTGTTAGAATTTTTTTAAAAAATTTAATTCATTGTAAGGAAAATGGAAGTAGGATTACATGATATGGGAAAATATTACACTATATGATGCTATGAAATTAAAATATTATTTTTGGGTGAAATAAAATTAAAAGTCAAAAGGTATCATATTTTTTAGAATTATAAAATATTTTTTGATGTAAGACATCCATTTTCCATTTATTATATATAGTCCCATCATTACCACATTTTATAGGGATATAAAAATAGAATTTGATTACTATTAGATAATATACTGGGTATATAAACAAAATCAATCCTTTTTTTAATGAAATAGTAACAAATATATTCAATTTTGGAATGATTACAAGTCTATGATAATTAATTTTACTGATAGATCCTTTAAAATATTACATAGATGATGGAACCATGATAAAGTAGTATGATAGATAGAATCTGGAAATGATTTCTGTTAAGGAAGACTTGTATAATGAATATACTTGGTGGATATTACACCATAATTTTATTACATGATCAATAGACTAAAAGAAATAATACATAGTGTATTATTCATATTGAAATAACAAAAGTAAATATTTATTTGATTGTGTATATATGAAATTATTCTATAATAACAAGGATTGAATGGGTTCATAATATTCATTATATATGATTTTAGTCAATGTATTGTTAATTTAAAAAATCTCAATAAGTTTTTACCAATGATGAAATATTATCCATTGATATGTAGATAATGTTCAACTATAATTTACCTTATTCCCTAATAAGATGTGTATAGGCCTATAAGTTGAAAAATGTTCACTAATGTGGAATTTTTTTCCCCATGGTACTTGTGGGGAACATTAGAGGGAATAATGTGTGTATCCATATATGGGTATTATAATATTAATTATCTTAAGATTGGGTATCTTGAGTATTGGTTTCATGACATCCTTTGGAGGATAAATAATATATGGATTGTTTTCATATTTATTAATATGCATTTTTTTATTAAAATAGATCCCTATAATCTCTTTAGAATATGATATCATGGATTTTTTATTTCCTTGGAATATATTCATCAAAACATTGGATATAAATGTCATATATCAATTTTAAATTCTTCCCCTTTTCCAGCTTCACAATAGAAATTCGGAAATATCTATAATATTTATTTATGGTTATTTTAGAAATATATATATGTTATTTCTATATTATTCCATTTTCAACATATTTAATGTTTTTATACTGATTTTTAGGTAACAATTTTGACTCTTATATCTGTGATATGATTTATATAATTACACTGGTTTAGAATTAATTGATTACAATGCATATGATCTAGCTCCTTAGTAGTAAAAAGGAACTAGATATGAAAATGAACTTTTCAACACCTAGATACATAAAAATAAATCATATTTCAAACATGAAAGTTTTTCAATTTTATGTGAATGTCACTATATCCAATATATTAATATTAGTAGTTCCATGTAAAAATTTGGAAAAATATAATTTTGTGAGGCCACACACTTAATAAGGGTATTTGTATAGTGGAATATAAAATATAATAATTTTAGAAAAAATCATGTAGAGTTAATAAAATAAATATAATAATTCAATAGAGATTCAAATTTTATCATAATATATAAACTGATGATATAATAATAAATAAATAAATAGAAAAACAAAACTTGTAAAGACCCATAAATTTCAAGGGAATTTTTTTTTTCTCAAATTATTTGGAATTTTACGAGTACGCAGTTTCTGACAGCACCTGATTCCGAGGCACGGTGTTCCAGGAATAATTTTCTGAAGTTTTGTTAAGCTTAAATTAATGTGCGTAAGCAGTTTTCCTAAAAAAGTGGAATAACTCTTAAATGGTTACTCTAATCAGAAATTTGAGGGCACCGTTGTGCTCAGGATGGCAGGTTTACCCTCAGCGTGTCTTATGTTTAGTCAGCGCAAGCCTCCTGTGAGAAAACCCGAAAATGGTATAACCGTAAATAAAATAATTAAATAAACTTATTTTAATTTTTAAATACTAATAACTCACAAACGGTAACTCAGATTAAAATTCCGAGACCACAGCTGAACTTTTTATGGTATGCTTTCATTAAGAAGATACTAACTTTGGGTGGCATGATCCACCTGAGAAAGTTAGTTTTTGGCCGTAAATAAAATAATTAAGTGACAATTATTGTATTGTAAAATTCATAACATCTAAGTGGTAACTGGAATTGAAAATCCGAAAGTACTGTTGAGTTCGTTGGTGCGTGTTTCTCTTAGGTAGAGCCTAACCTTGACCGTAGTGGGTCGAGGGTGACTGATAATAATTTTATGAACTTTTTTCCGGGGAAGATCAGTAAACGTACGAGCGGCGTTTTATATCTTTTGAACTGGTGCTCGGAATCGAATTTTGAGGGCACCATTGAACTCGCATCACCAATTTTTGATTAAGAATACATTCTCCTCAAGGACAGATGAGTGGGAATTAAAGTTGGTTTTTATCTTTTTTTAAAAAAATAATAATAAAATAAAGTGCAACACGTCATTTTTTTTGTTTCCATGTGTTGAGTGAGTTAGTTAAAACCTCCCCTTGGGAGTTGGAGGTGGGACCGCCACACCCTAACCTCCCATTTAATGGGGAGGGAGAGGAAACCTCTCAACCGCCCCCATCAATTAATTTTATGTGTCGACATAAACTTAATTGCACTAAATTAATTTTATGGGTCGATGTAAAATTAATAGATGTTAGTTAGTTTTATGTGTCGACGTAGAATAAATTTCTCTCAATTAATTTTATAAGTTGACGTAAAATTAATTGTTGTCAGTTAATTTTATGGGTCGACATAAAATTAATTTCCGTGAGATAATTTTATGTGTCGATGTGAAATTAATTGCTGTGAGTTAATTTTATGTATCGACGTGAAAATAATTGCTGCCAATTAATTTTATGTGTCAACATAAAATTTATTCGTGGCCTATGTTTTGACCCAGGATATGTGGGGGAAACATCTAGGCATCCTCCACTCTTATGTTGTGCCAATGCACCTCTTAAATTCCGCCAACACAATTTAATTCTCCCGGACCCTTTTTTAAATTAAGTAACCACATTGTTGGAATTTAGGAAGGTTCCAAAAATGATACCATCATAAATTCCACGATGGTTACATACCTCTCCCCCTATCCTATATATAGGGAGCTTGGGAGAGGGTTTTGGGATGGCTTCAACAAGTGACAAAGCTCTGGTAAAGTATTGTGACGCTCAAAACTTTGGGAAATCTTATCCTCTCCAACGAAGAACGCGAAGAATGCCAACGACAATCTTCCACGCGATTCTTCTTCGACCATCCATCCCTAGAAACCTATCCTCTATAACAACTTCAATGAACTGATGCAGCTCGGAGTTGGGGAAGTGTGGAAGACGTGACGAATGACGGTCTTCATCGTCTTCCTTCCACGACTCCGCCAACGAGTGACAAGCAAAAATTAGGGGTTTTATTTTTATTTAATGTATGAACCTTTTCCATGTTCATCATTTCTATCAAAATGAAGAACGGTGGTTATTGTGCTTCACACTTATGAGAACCTATTGTTACCACCCTAAACGTGGACGGTCCGGGCCAAACCAACATGTCTCGACCCATTCGTTGTTCTTTTTCTAATGACTCCACGATGGCATGGAAAGGTGGTGATGACGACAAAGGCGGTGAACAAAGGCCACGCTCCCCGCGACCTCTGTGAACTACGCCGCCACTGTGGCCCCCTTGCGCGCACCCGGCACCCCACGTCCCTATTGGCGCCCTGCCAGTGCACCTGCGACGCCCTACCGGCGCCCCCGCGGCGCCCTGCCGACTCACCCCCAAGGCCCTGCCGGCACACCCAGCGCCCAGCCGGTGCATCTCGGCATGCTGCACTGCCAGCCCGGCGCCCCGCGCCCTTGCCGACGTCCAGCCCGGAGCCCCGCGCCCTTGCCGGCATCCGGCCCATCACCCCTGCCGGAGGCCTTCTCGGTGCACCCCAGGGCCCCCACACCACCATGTCGTGCTACCCAACGCACCCCTCACGCTGCCCGATGTTCGGCACCTTGCCTGGCGCACCGGCGCCCTGCCTGGTGTGCCCGCGCCCCGTGCGGTCCGCCCGCTGGACTCCCTATCACCAGACTGCTAAACCGTCCCGCAATGCCCCCGCGGGGTCGCTGGTCGAACTGGCCCGGTCTTTCGGGCCACGTTACTGAGCCGCCTACGTGGTGAGTATCGGACCGAACCGCCCTCACGGTCCGCTGGGCCGAGCCCAGTGGACCGGGTCAAAACCTATCGGGATGACCCTCCCAATGGGTTGGGTCAGACCCAGCGAGTCTGACTGGGTCGACCCATACCATGTTGGGCTAGTTTGGGTGAGACCGAGTTGGTATGCCTGGGTCGGACCGGACCCGGGCTCATTACTGGCCCATTACCTTATTGGGCCATATCATTGGTACCAGATGTCCGTTTCACGAACTGTCAGTAGTGACAGTACTCTTGGATCATATCCATCCCTTTGAGTATACCCCATGGGATTTCGAGGTACAGTTGAGATACGACCGGGTTGGTTTGTATACGAAACCAACCGGCCCCCCGAAATAAAGTGGCTAATAACTCACGGATCGGGACGTCTGATTGAAGCGCCGTCTATTGCGTTAAGACCCCTGTGACAAGGCAGTCCTTGTGATACTTCTTAGTGGGACTTTGTGATACTTGGAGTATCGACCAGTGTCTCATGGAGCAGATCCTCTTAGAGGTGAGGATACGGAGTACGGTGACCTTGTAGCTGGCTGAGACCTGATGACTGTTTTTCCGATTTGATTCGGAGTGACTTGTATAGCCCAGTGGGGAGCACAACTTTGTGAGGTGGTAGAACCATGGCGGAGGAGCACTACATTGTGTGGTGGCAGACCCGCGATAATCGACAGGAAGATTACCTATGTAGGCTATGAGGGGGAGCACTATTGTGTGAGGTGGCAGACCCATGGTGGAAGAGCACTACTTTGTGAGGTGGCAGACCCACGATACCTGACAGGAGGAGTACCTCAGCAGTTTAAGGTTAGTGAGTAGCACCTTGGAGTCGTGACATGACTATTTAACTTGATAGAGTAGGAGTTCTCCAACAGCCGTGTTTTCATCATCGTGGACAAAAATCCTGGTTTGAGCTCAGATAATGACCTTTGTGTTTTACTCATGATTGAGATGTATTACATGATGACATAGGTATATGTATTGGCATATACCTAAGTAAAGGTTATCTGTTGAGATCTTCCTTTGTGGTTTATCCTTGTTTTATTTAGTGAGACCTTGAGGTTCTTGGGGTCCATACTATGTTTTGTAACACTCACTACTGCACGGGCTATGCCCGCACCTTGTTGTGTTGGATGCAGACAATGGACAACACTGATCGTAGTTGAGGCTTCTAGAGCTGTACGGTACCCGGATGTGGACTTCACGACGAGACGGTACCCGGAGATGACAGACGACTGTGGAGAGCTGAGGTCTCCATCTGTACATACCCTTCAGGTAGGAACTCCGGACGACGATCCAAGAGCATCTCGAAACCTTCCAGCTGTTTTGTCTTTTTCCTTGTACTTTATAGATCGGCTTGTATTTCATTCCCCCTTTACTTTCAGCAGTACTTTTGTTTTCAGTTTTACGTAGTTTTTTGTTTCCGCTTGTACTTTGGTTTTTTTGTTTCCCTTTCATAAAGGCAATGCATTCCCTTTTTATCGGGATTTACGCCTTTGGTGCTAGTTTCCAGCCCCTGGCCTATGGAAGGCGTGCTTGGGGTAATCACGACACGGGCCTCTAGGACATGTCGTGACAAAACTAGTCTCATGGTGATTTAATTTATAATACTATATATCATTAACAAATTTTCAAGGCATTATGCAAGAAAATCATATAAAAATTCTTATTTTATACACTAAATACCCATGATAGTTTTTCTCATGGGACCTACTAATATATAAAGGGGTTATAAAATTCTAGGTACAACCAATATAATAACCAGTGAAATATATCCATATGATACAGATGAATCAAATACAAATCATAATGATTCTTATGTAATATAATAAGTATTCATGTATAAGTAATCAATAGTTATTTATATATAATTTTTTTGTATATAAATAACAAAAATATTTCCCTTTGAAATATGTAATTTGGTGAACATTTATCTATCATTTTAGAATCTAGTGAATATTCATAATCCCATTTAAAGAAACCTTAGTAGTGGAATGACAAATAATTATCACTATTTTTTATTTTAAATTAAGAGTATTTAAATCTAGAAATAGAAAAAAATAATATATTTATAAATCGTAGGAGAAAAAATATGTGAAATTAAAATCTCAAAAAAATGAGGAATGTGTTACACATAAATTTGTCACATATTAGGGGCATTAACGTTTTTTAATGAGAGGCTTCTCAATCAGCATTTTTTACCACAAAAAAATAAAATGTATAGAAATATGGTCTATTTCACATGGTATATAATATAAGCCACCCCATCCACACAGTGGTCATCCATATATATACAAATTCTCCCTCAAGGATATATTCTAAATATAATACAACAATTACCTTGTTTTTTGGGATTTCGTTATTGTAGTTTAATGTATTAATAATTCATGATAATCATAATAGAATTTGTAGGAATTTAAATGAGAGAGGATACTAGGTTCTCATTGATAATACAATGATTTATTTTTAACAATGAATCCTAATAACATTGCACATTTTGAAAAAAATATTTTTTAGAGGATCACAGAATTAGTAGTAGAAAACAGATTAAAAAAACATACCGTAAAAGGTTTCTTCAAAAATAATTAGAATAGAAACAATTAAATATAAAAATTCAATAGTCATATTATTTAGAGTGAAAATTATATGATAAAAATGCTATATGATTGGAGAATAATGTTAAATTATAGGTAGGGTGGGTATTTATAGAAAATATGGAAGTATTGTTTATGAATTATTAACATAATCATTAAAAATATTGGTCACTATAAAATAAAATTCAATGACATAAAAAATTACTTATTAGGGGTTTTATAAAATATCAAACATGCTTTTTGACAACATAATTTTTCAGAATTTAACACCCTTATTTTATATTACTTTTTCCATGGAATTTGAAATATTGGACAAAATAATGTCTCAAAAATATTAATTTCGTATTTAGACATTGGAATTATTATTATTGGATTTGAAATTGATTTTAGGTCATTAGAATATTATATATTAACAATAAATATTATTTTATATTAGTTATTCAATGATTATATTTTTTTACAGTAGTATTAAAGTTTAATGAGTTTATAATAATTATTGAATCTGTATTTTTATTTTACTTTTACCTAATTATTTTTCAAATCCTAAAATAAATAGAAATTCCCCATTATATAATTCCATATTTATATTTAAAATTTATAATTATTTATTAATGATAAATATTTAATTACAATAATTTTATTTGATAAAGAAATCACATGAAGTAATTTAGTACCATGATTTTAGGTCCAAAAATAGAAAACAATTTCTAATTTCAATTATTTTCATTTAAATATATTTTTACAATCAAAATATTATTCATTGGTTAATATTTAAGGTTATGATTTAATATTAAAATATTTTATGCATTTAATTATACAATTTTATTTTTAATTTTGATATTACTATTATAATGGTTAGATTCTTAATTATCAAATTTCAAATATTACATTTCCTCAATTATATAAACAGTATTCAAAATTTAACAATAATTCATCTACATTTCAATGTTTTACTACTATTTTATTTTCATTTATTATTATATTAAATTAAATTCTATTGTACCTAGTACGCATATATTCCTTTATCGTGTATGATCAATCACATGACAATATTATAATATTTCCACATATTGTTACATGTTTATTTTTAATAGTTTTAATATTTATTTAAAATTTAATTTATTTGGTTTCTGTTATATTATAATTTATTTTTTCATTATGATGATATAATAGAATTATCTCTCTATAATAATTTTTTGGATGAAGTATTTATTCAAAATAAACGAATCTTGAGAATTTCATTCTTCCATTTATAATAATTTTATAATAAATATTTTGGTTGAATATATTTATGTTAACATATGAGAGTAATTTTACATCATTTCATCCTCAAGATAACATTTTGATTCATCAAACCTCTAACTCCAAAATATATAAGAAACAATGATGTTTTATGATTTTCTACACTTGTTTTATTTTTTAATAACTTGAATGGGGTTTTCATTATCAAAAATATTTTTTTAGCATTTAACTTATATTTTGTAAAGTAAATGTGTATGATCTTACATATAAATCCAAAACATTTATAAATAGAATAATTTATTTATATTAGAGGCATTGGGTGTACATGAAAAATTATAATCCCCAATACTAATTCTATATTTTATATCCAAATTCACAATATAACTCATAATCATCAATTTCTTAAAATTTCACATCAAACATATGTGATGATATATTCATAAATGAATGATAATATAAATGGTATTACATGTCCTTACTCTTATTATCAGGTTATATTTCTCCCTAATATTAGTATCCCTAATATTATTTTAAATTAATTTTACAATTTCAATAGTTTACAAAATACGTTCTAAAAAACAATCCCTCATTATCCAATATCAATAATTTAGGATTGGTTGTATAGAAAATTACAATACAAGGAATCATTTAATTTTATTTATATTCTTTAATGGAGTAAAATTTTGTATAAATATTTCACCAATTGATGGCACTAGTCGAATGTTTCATGGATGTATATGAACCTTACTCAAAAAATTGGATATGGATTATATAGAATATTTATAATTTACCTCAATTTAAGGATGATAGTTTGTTCTCAAGTGAATCTCTATGTTAAATAACCTATTAATGATCCTCTTGAATTTAGTAGTGATTTGATGATTAAGATTAAATGTAGTTAAAAATGGTGTACCATTAAATATCAAAATATTATTTACATAAAGTCATATAATATATTAAAAGAGTATATCTTACATTATTAATAAAAAATGTGATGATTTGTTATGGAAATATATAATAAACAATATTGTATTAATTCATTTAGATATCGTAGGAATCACTATAATAATGTGTATTATAGTAGTTTCCATATTTTATATTATAATATGGAGATATTTAATAACACCCATTCAATGTTTTATTTCATGAAATATTTATTTGTCATACTAATCATACTCAAAAAATTCAACAATTTCCCACATCATCCTTTTCACAAATAGTTCTACATTATATCCCTATGCCTGGTTTCAATGTCTAGGAGGAAAGAGGTGATTGGGTAATTGAGTTCACAATATAATTCCATCTTTAGATATGTTACTAATAGTATAAGAAGACCATTTACATTCAGAAATAATCCATATTCACTAATTAAATCTATCAACTTTCCTTTTCCCATGGTTAAAATATTTGTTTTTCTAATATTATTAACATTTAGAGACATCAATATATTTCTTAATAGACATGATCTGGAAATTAGTTAGAAGTGAATTTTTATTTTCAATTTCTTTGTAATTACTTCATCCTTTACCAAATCCTTGAATAATATATCCTTATCTATGCTCAAATAGGATTGAACAACCTGATCCTTCATAAATAATGGATTATCAACATTTATACATTACATGGGGAATGTTTATTTCTGATTCAAATCCCACGAGTAGTATAAGACAACCCTTTTGTCTCATGTTATGATAATTTTATTTTAATAAATACCACAGACTATTTTTTATCCAAATTTATGTCACATATTTATTGGAAAAGATAGTTTCTCTCTAAATTTAAGGGAAATATTATATATTCCATCTCTGGATCATGAAATGGATAGTTCTTATCATGGTTCATAATATTCCATGATTCTATTGAAACACCATAGTCATTTGATTAAATAATTTTACCATTCATTTTCATTAATGCATAATTATTAATAAAAAATGTTTCTTTACTGATGGTCATGTTGATAGAGGTAAATTAATGAATATATTCATTTACTCTCCAAAAAATTATTCAAATTAATTTTACCCTATAAATTTTACCCATATACATATCAACTTGTAAAATGAATTAGTTAATGAAAACATTTTTTAAACAAATAACTACTATTTCTCATCAACTATTTCAATTAAATTTATGAATAATATATACATTGATGTAGGCTCTTCTTCAGTGAAAATTTTCTTTTTTGGTCAACTAATATTACATATATTGTCAACATATAGGCATAAAAATACTATTTGAATCTAAATTTTATATTTCAGTTATGGGATAGAACTTAAACATTATATATTCTAGTGATCTTTAACTACATGTCACATTTGAGGATGTTTTATGTTTAGGGTTTTAGAGAATTATGAGAAAACCCTTTCAATGTATACCCATACATTATGAGTGGTCACTTATACTCAGTATCAATTTAATATCACCCCGAAGAAAATTGTTTTAAAAATAAAACATGTTCTCTTCTAAAGACACCTCATCCATCCTGTTATCTTGGAAAATCCATTTTCCATACCAATCTTAAGACATTTAATATTTTTTAAACCATTTTATTTGACTAAATAAATAATTATGTGGCATAAAATAAATCAATTAGTCTAATGAAAAACATGAAAAAAAAACCAATTAAAAACATTTTCATAAAACTCATTTTCAAGAATAGAAAAATAGTATAGGTGACCTGAGAAATCATTCCCATGTCACCCTTAATTTCAAAAATTATAATCGTATAACTCGTTGATTGACTAACATATTTGTAGTAGCCAATGCCTTGGAGAGATAAATTTGGGCTCACCATTTGAATATGTTATGTTGGTGTCTAATATTTTTCATGATCTATATTAGGCCTCAACCCATTGTATAGGCAATATTGGGTTCAACCTGATTGTCACAACCCGACCCCCGGGGCATGTACCGTGACTACCCCAAGACTACCTTCCATAGGCTAGGGGATGGCGACTAGCACCAAAGGAGTGAATCCCTATAACGGGGAAGACATTGCCTTTATAAATTTTAAACTCACAAAACCAGAGTACAAGTGGAAGCAGACACTATGTAAAATCTGTATAACAAGAGTATTGAAAGTAAAAGGGTGCTAGATTAGAATACCAACTATAAAATACAAATACAACTGGAAACATGTACCACTAAAAAGGGGCACATAGCAGAAAGGTGAAATAATATCTTGGATCATCCTCTAGGGTTCCTAACTAAAGGGTTGGTACAGCTGGCTTCCACAGCACTCCACGTCCGTCGAACTCCACCGTGTACCGATACGTCAAATGGTCCTCCTCCAGGTATTGTCTAGTCCTTGTGCTCTCAGCCACCGTCAGTGTTGTCTGTCGTCTGCATCCAACAAAATGAGGTACAGGAATATCCCGTGAAGGGGTTAGTATAATGATACTCAGTAGGTACCCCAAGACCCTCAAGGTCTCACAATATCCAACAAGGATAAACCACAATGTAATAAATCAATGGATAACCATTACTTAGGTATATGCCCACACATATACCAAAGTTATGAAGTAACCCATCTCTATCTTGAGGAAAACACAAAAGTCATTACCTCAGCTCAAACCAGGACTTTTCATTATCGAATCAACGGCTGCTGGAGAAATCATCCTATGTTGATTACAGTGGGTATGTGGCGACACCGATGCGCTTCTCAATAACCTTGGACTACTGAGGTACTCCTCCTATCGAGTACCGCAGGTCTGCTGCCAACTACCAAGCACTCCGTCCGCTGTGGGTCTACCACCAAAAACTGGGTGCTCCCCATAATAACTTACATAGGTATTCTTCCTATTGAGTACTGCGGATCTGCTGCAAACTACTAGGCACTCCATCCGCCATGGGTCGGTGACCAAATACCAGGTGCTTTCCACTGGGCAAGTCGAATCACTCAGAACCGAATCGGTCAATCAATCATCAGGTCTACAACTACTAGGTCCCTGCACTCTGACTGATCATCATCAAAAGAATCTGCTCCATGAGCTACTGGTCGGTACTCCACGTGTCACGATGTCTCATGTAAATGTATCTCAAAGGAGCTCAACGTCATAGGGATCTCAACGCAACAAACGACGTGTCAATCAGATGCCCGGTCTGTGAGTTATTAGCATTTTAGTCCCGAGGGCCCGATTGGATTCGTCTACGAACTAACCTGACCGTGACCAAACTATACCCTGAACTCTAGTGGGGTATACTCCAAGTGATGTATATGATCTAAGAATACCGACACCACTGACTATTCTTCAAACGGACTTCCTGTGCCAAAGATATGGCCCATGAAGGTAATGGGTCAGTAATAGGCACGAGTCCGGTCCGAACAGGTCGGACCGGCGCGGCCCGACACAGTCCGGGCCGACCCGGTCTAAGTTGACCCAGTCAGACTCGCTGGGTCTGACTCAGCACATTGGGTAGTTCAGTTTTCTATGTTTTGACGTAGTCCAATGGGCTCGGCCCCGCGAACCGCGAGGGCGGTCCAGCCCGGTAGTCGCCACATAGGTGGCTCGGTAACTCAGCCAGGGTGACCGGGCCGGTTCAGCAAGCGACACCGAGGGGCAAGATGTGGGTCGGCTTTGGAGCCCGGTGGCTGGGAGGCCAGCAGGTAGGCCACACGGGGTGCGGGTCGTCCAACTGGGCACCGGAAGGCCGTGGGTTCAACGGGCAGGGCGTCATGGTGCTAGGCAGGACGCTAAGGTGCTGAGCAGGATGCAGGGGCACCGGGTAGGCCGCATGTGGGGCGCGGGGGTGCCGGGAAGGCTGCCTGCGAGGTGTGGGGCGCCGGGCAGGCCGCCGGCGGGGCGCGGGGGCAGCGTGCCGGGGTAGCATGAAAGGGAACAGGAAGTGCCCCGGGGCGCCGCGGCTTGGGGCGCGGTTCGCGGATACTACCGTTAGCGAAACCCTTGTTTGTTGTCCTCATCTTCGTCACATATTTTCAAAGCTGCCATAATCGAACATGAACAAACAAGGGGAGGGTCAGACCTTGTGTGTGCGGCTCAATCCCTCCTCATTACAGTGATAGAAATTGGCGACTCTCATACCATATCTTTATTCAACGAAGAATGAGGTTTATATTCAAATATAAAATAACACCAATCTCCCAACATTTTATATTCCAGTAGTAGTTCTTTGATGTCGCGAAAGGATGGCCATCAATCTGTGGTAGATGATCACGTCCCACATCAAAGGGGTCCGAGGATGAAGGCCGGAGAAGAAGAGCGTCACCAACATTCTTCACATTCTTCATGTTCTTCATTGGGAGGACGATTCTTTGTTGGGAGCTTTCTCCAAAAATCCCACCATAAGTGGATTCCAACCCAAATTAAATAATATTTCTCTTATTATTTTAGGTGTTGTCACGTAATTCAAAAAGGATAATTAAAAGCTAGGCTCCTCTAAATTAAATGCACAAGTGATGTCTCATTGATTTGGGGGATTCCAAGAGGCTCTCTTTATTAAAACAGAAGTGTTGGTACAATTAATTACGTAGGGAGGTTTTAACCAACACACTCAACACATGGCAGCATAAAAATAAAATAAAGTGTTGTACATTATTTTATTATTTTTTTATAAAAATCCAAAAACTAACTTTTATTCCTGACTCAATGTCGTCAAAGTGAATGTCTTCTTAAGCGAAAACTGGCACTGCGAGTTCAATGGTACCCTCAGATTTTCATTCCGAGCACCAGTTCAAAAGTTATAAAAACATGCTCGTACATTTACCTAATGTTCTCGAACAAAACTTCTGAAATTGATTGCGGGCACACTGCGCATCAGAATCATGCATCGTCAGAAATTGTTGGCTCGTAAAATTACAATGTATTTAAAATATTTCCATAGGAAACCCAGGTCTTTACATTCTCCCCACCTCAGGGGTTTACATCCCCATAAGATACAACTCGAACTCAAGGAACAAATGGGGGTACTGAGCATGCATCTAAGCCTCCCACTCCCACGAGCTCTCCTGGACCTTCCCGTGCTGTCAGTGAATGCGCACTAGAGGTATTGACCATCAATGCAGGACCCGCTCTTGTCGATCCTCGATCTCCACTGGGACCTCTATGAATGTCGCCCCATCATCGATGTACATATCCCCATGGACAATGATGTGGGACAGTTCATGCATGTATCTCCTCGGCTAAGATACATGGAAGATGTCGTGCACCTGATGCAGCTAATGTGGAAGATCCATGCGGTAAGACACCATGCCTACTCTATTAAGGACCTGGAAGGGTCCGATGAACCACATAGATAACTTGTTGCCTCTGCCAAATATCTGTATACCTCCTCGAGGTGAGACCCATAGAAATATGTGGTCGCCATCCTCGAACTCCAGAGGCCGCCGTATCCAGTAATCATATGACTTCTGCTTGCTCTGTGAATTCTTCATCCTCTCCTGGATGATCTACACCTTTTTTGTGGTATCTCGTACCATCTCTGGTCCCAGTAGTGCTGAATCCTCTGGGTCTGTCCAGCACAATGGCGATCTACAAGGTCGTCCGTACAAAGCCTCAAAAGGTTCCATACTGATGGTGGAGTGATAGATGTTGTTTTAGTAATACTCCACCAAAGGTAAGTGGTCCTCCCAGCGGCGACCGAAGTTGAGGATACATCCACAGAGCATGTCCTCGAGGGTCTGAATGGTACTCTCTGCATGACCATCCGTTTGAGGATGGAAGGCAGTTCTCAAGCAATGTTGTGTCCCAAAATCCTCATGAAACCCCTTGCATAGTTGGGTTATGAAGCGCGTGTCACAGTTGGATACAATAAAAGACGGTACTCCATTAAAATTCACATTCTCTTGCAAGTAGAGGCATCCCAAGCTCTCTACTGAGTCGTGCTCTCTGATAGGTAGGAAGTGGGCCGACATGGTGAGTTGGTAAATGATAACCCAAATAGAATAATGACTCTTGGATGTACGTGGAAGACCCATCATGGAGTCCATGGATATCACATCCTACTTCAACTCTGGGACCTCTAAGGGCCGAACCTAGCCTGATGGTACCTGGTGCCCCACCTTCACTTGCTGACAGGTGAGGCATCATGAGAAAAAATCTGCTACTGCCTTCTTCATACCTGTCCACTTATGCTGTCGTTGAATGTCCTGGTACATCTTCGCCACTCCTGGATGTACCAATAGAGGGGAAGTGTGGAACTCCCTCAGTACTTACTCCAAAAGTGTAACTGGTACCATGGTATATCCTCTAACGAGGATGACATGCTACCCAAATTCATATAATCAATCAGGTGCTTTATCTATGGATATCTGAGCACATCACATCTCGCAGCCAACGTCCCCATGTTGCACCTCCCTGACTCGCTGAAGTAGTTGGGGAGTGACTGTAAGAGACTGTCGATAGGCTGCTCCACCACTACCCACAAAGGATAACTCTAAGGCATCCAACTGCTCTGTCGCCTCTCCTAGCAGCTATATACTAGTCCTCATGCAGAGAACATTCGCAAAAACGTTCCCCTTCCCATGAGTATAGACTATCTCAAAGTCGTAGTACTGGAGGAACTCAATGCATCGCCACTGTCTAAGGTTCAGGTCCTTCTAAAAGAAGATATACTTGAGAATCTTGTTATCAGAGTACACGGTAAAACATCCACCCATCAAATATTACAACCATATTTTCAAGGCGAAGACCACTACTGCAAACTCCAGGTCATGGTTAGGGTAGTTATACACATATTTACTCAGATGCCGAAGACTACATGTGATCACTACTCACTCATGCATCATGACACACCCCAGTCTTGTCCCTGATGCATCATAGTAGACTACATACCCTATGCCTTCCTCTAGAAGCCTCAAGATGGGGGAACTAGTCAACCTATACCTCGTGTCTTGAAAGATCTGCTGGCATCTCTCTGACCACACAAATGGTTTCCCCTTCTTTGTCATGTCTGATAGTGGTGGTGCAACTCTGGAAAAATCAGGAACGAATCTACGGTAGTATCCATCCCAGACCAAGAAACTTCATACCTCCGTCAAAATCCTCGGTGGCTCTCATGTATGTACCAACTCAATATTTGCTGGATAAACTATAACACCATCCTCTGAGATGACGTGCACCAAAAAGTGAACCTCTCGAATCCAAAACTAGCACTTCTAGAGCATACCATAAATCTAGTGCTCTCAGAGTGTGTCCAGTACTACCTGCAAATGGTAGGCATGATCCACCTCAGTAGTCGAGTAGATCAGTATGTTGTCGATGAAGACTACGACAACAAGATAGAGGTATGCCCAGGGAGAAACATTGGGCCGTAATGACACCTGAAATCCATCTTCTTCAAATCCTTATCTCAAACTCTAAGCTAATGATAACCTGATCTGAGGTCTATCATGGAGAACCACCATGATCCCTTGAGCTGATCAAAGAGGTCATAAATCCCCGAGAGTGGGTATTTCTTCTTCACGGTCACCTGTATCAGGCGAGTATAGTCGACACAGAGCCTCATGCACCCATCCGCATTCTTGGATAACTGAATCGGGGATGACCAGGGAGAAACATTGGGCTAAAAGAATCCCATTCCCTGCAAGTCCTCAAGCTATACCCTCAGCTCGCGAAGCTCTGTGGGATCCATACAATATGATGGAGTAGATATAGGTGCCTTCCCAGGTTATGTGTCAATGTTGAAGTCCACCTCTCTGCGAGGAGGTATTCCTAGAACATCGTCAGTGAAAACACCCGTGTACTAGTACACCGCTAGAGGATGTGTCGGACTATCCAGATCAACTGATCTGAGGGTAAGGAAAGCCAACTGGTGTGTGATCGGCTGCACCCTCCTCCGAGTAAGTCCATCATGTGCTGAAAAGGTTATCTTCTTACCTGTGAAGGTAAACCAGGTCCCATCCATGCGAATACACCACAGTTTTTGGCTAATACAGTCGATTTGAGCATGGACCGTAGATAACCAGTCCATACCCAAGATTACATTGTAAGGCCTTGATGCCACTATTAGGGGATCCCAACCAAAGATATCACCTCCTAGAGTATGCTCTCACTACTGGCACAAGTGTATAATCATCGAATCAGTTCTTGTAGGAGTCTCTACCTGTAAGCATCGAACCAACGGCTCCTCCAGAATCTCCGAGCTTCGAAAGAGGGAAGTGGAAATTAAAGAGTGATTGGATTCCATGTCTATAAGAACTGAAGATAATGTTTAATATCCACAGATCGTACCCCAAATCATCTCCGGAGAACCATGATCGTAGGCCTCAGCTGCTTCAAGTTGTGCTCTACCCGGTCCTCCTGCTCCCTGTGGTCGGGGTGGACATCCTGGTGGTGGCGGCGATAGAAACTCATAATGTCCTCTACCCCCAGTTGCATGGCCAGATCCTCCACCACATCCGGCTAAACCCTAAAGACCCCTCAATAATACATATGCCTCTTCTTAGGAGGTCCCTCAACTATCTGCTAATCGTCAGAATATCGGGCCGGACAAACATGAGCCATGTGACCAAGCCCGCCGTAGGAGTAACATTGTCCGCTCCTGGCATGACTAGCTTTGTCTCCACTCTGGGTGCCCTACACAACCAATCCTGAGTCGTACAGTTGGCCACCTATGGGTCTGGTCATCTTGGAACTCTACGACATCTGTCTACTTCCAGCTACAGAAGACTCCGCTGCAAGTCAGCTAGTGGTGGGTCTCGCTGCTGGAGACTTCTCAAAAATAAAAATCTCCACTAGGAGGGCCCTCTCCATCACTCCCACCTGCATTGGGATGCTGTGGGAGATAACTAAAGTTTTGATACCTCGCCTGAGTCCCTGCTCAAAGGTACATGCCCGGAAAAATGTTTCACGTACCATATCAGTGGAGTAGTGTGAGATGTCAGTGAACCTCACTGAGTATTAAGCTAAACTCATGCTACCCTACAACAAATAAAGTATCTATTGAATCCACACCGCATGAATGATGGATGGTAAAAACTACGCCCGGAACAAGCTCTCGATGAATTCCCATTAAAGTGTCACTTTTTCATGCATCTGGAGCATCAGGCTCCACCATTTGCCTATTTTTTCCTGAAGGAGGCTGGCAGCAAGGATCACCATGAAATCGGCTGGTGTCCCTACCTATCTGAAGACTCTAACCACAGCCTCCATCCAATCCTCATCCACCTTCGGGTCCATCTCTTCCATGAACCTAGGTGTCCTATGGCACTGAAACTCATGAAGCGCACTCAAGTAGCGTGCACTCTCTACTTTTGGGGCTGGTGGCATCGGTGGTCCAATGGGAAGTAGTACCTATGGTGCCTTCGCTATTGGATCAACTGGAGGAGGGCCCTGTACTGAGGCCTTGTCGCTCGGCGGGCCGTCAGTATGTTCAACTCTTGGGGATCTAGCTGGTCATCGACGAAGAGGAATCCTGAAAGAAATAGATGCAACGCGGTCAAAAGACTAAACCTGGTGAGTTGACCTGGTTCGAGCTGACTTAATGAAAATTTTTTAAAACAAACATGCAATCAGTTTCTTTATGTACTAATTCAGAAATCAGTAGTTAGGGTCCTGGTGTATGGATACGTCGGCCGACCGCACCAACACTGGACTCCTTGAACTGAAAACCATACTTAGTACCCTTAACACTATTGAATCACATAAAAGAAATATCAGAGTCCTATGTTCTGCGGTAGAACTGACGTCCTATGATATAAATTTGTCATAACCTAACCCCCAGGACTGTATCGTGACTAACCTAAGCCCGCCTTCCATAGGCCAGAGGAAGAAGACTAGCACCAAAGGCGTGAATCCCTAAAACTGGGAAATCATTGCCTTTATAAAATGTAAACTCACACAACCAGAGTACAAGTGAAAGAAAAAAATAAGTAATATCTATATATCAAGAGTACTGAATGTAAAGGGGGTCCAGAATACAAGCCCAACTGTAAAGTACGAATACAACTGGAAACAAGTACAACAGAAAAATGGAAAAACAGCTAAAATGTAAAAGCTGTCCCTATATCATCCTCTAGGGTTCCTACCTGAAAGGTCTGTACAGATGGCATCCACAGCACTCCACGTCTGTCAGACTCCACCATGTACCGATACGTCGTATGATCCTCTTCTGGGTATCGTCGAGTCTATGCACTCTCGGCCTCCATCATCACTGTCTGTCGTCTGCATCCAACACAACGAGGTGCGTCCATATCTCGTGCAGGGGTGAGTATAATGGTACTCAATAGGGACCCAAAGACCCTCAACGTCTCACAAAATTCAACAAGGATAAACCAAAAATTATAAAATAAACAGATAACTATTACTTAGGAATATGACACACATACAACTAAGTTATCTTGTAACCTCTCTCAAACTTGAGGAATACACATAATTCACTGACTCAGCTCAAACTGGGTATTTCATTATCGAAACCACGGCTTCTGGAGAACTCATCCTCTCTTGAGTACAGTGGTCCTGTCGTGACACTGAGGCGCTTCTCACTAACCTTGGAATGTTGAGGTACTCCTCCTGTTGAGTACCATGGGTCTAATGCCAGCTATCAGACGCTCCGTCATCTATGGGTCTTCCGCAAAATACCAGGCGGTCCCCCTAATAGCCTATATAGGTACTTCTCCTGTCAAGTACCGTGGGTCTGCTGCCAACTACAAGGGACTCTGTCCTCCAAGGGTCTATCTCCAAATACCAGGCGCTCCCCACTGGGCTAGTTGAATCACTCCGAGTCGAATCGGTCAAGCAGTAATCAGGTTTACAGATACATGGTCTCCGCACTCTGACTGATCATCATCAGAAGTATATGCTCCATGAGCTACTGGTCGATACTCTATGTTCCATGAAGTCTCATGGAGAATTATCTCAAATGACAGCCACATCAAAGGGGTCTCAACTCAATAGAAGACTTTTCAATCGTACACACGGTCTGTGAGTTGTTAGAATACTAGTCTAGGGGCCCTGGTTGGATTCCTTTACGAACCAACCTAACCGTGACTCAACTATACCCCGAAATTCATTGGGGTATACTCAATGATACGGCTGTGCTCCAAGAATACCAACACCACTGACAGTTCGTCAAACGGACATCTGGTGCCAATGATATGGCCCAAGAAAGTAATGGGTTGGTAATGGGCCTAGGTCATGTCAGACTCTCTTGGTCTGACCCGACTCATTGGGCGGGGTCAGTTCGCTATGTTTTGACCTGGTCCACTGGGCCCGGCCCGGCGGACCGCGAGGGCGGTTTGTCCTAGTAGTCGCCACGTAGGCGGCTAAGTAACTCGGCCCGGGAGACCGGGCTGGTTCGGCCAGCGACACCGCGGGCAAAGTCACGGGAAGGGTCAGGAGGCCGGTTGCTGGGAGGCCAGCAGGCAGGCCGTGCAGGGCCGAGAAGGCTGAATGGTCACTAGCAAGCCTTGAGTGCATAGGGCAGGGCGTTGGGGGCCAGGTAGGGTGCCGGTGTGCCAGGCAGGCTACTGGTAGAGGTCGACCAAGACGCTGGTAGGGCGTGGGGGCACCGTGTAGGCCGCCAGCGGGGCACGGGGGCACCGGGCAGGCCGTCGGTGGTCTGTGGGGGCGCCATGCAGTGCGCCGACAGGGCACGTGGGCAGCGTGCTAGGGCAGCGCACTAGGGCACGAGAAGCCCTCCAGGGCGCCTTGGGGGTGGCATGGTTCACGGATGCCATAGGGAGCGCAACCCTTGTTCACTTTCCTCATTGTCGTCGACTATTTGCCAATTCGTCATCATCGAACATCAGAAAACAAGGGGAGGGTTGAACTGTGTTCGCGTAGCCCGAGCCCTCCTCGTTATTGTGATAGAAATTGGCAATTCTCATACCATATATTTATTTGACAAATAATGATGTTTATTTTTAAAAAGAAAATAACATCAATCTCCCTACCTTTGAATTTTTAGTAGATGTTTGTTGACGTCGCGGAAGGATGGTCGTCAATCCGTGGTAGACGATCGCATCCCACATCGAAGGTGTCCAAGGATAAAGGTCGAAGAAGAAGAGAATAGCCAACGTTCTTCACATTCTTCATTGGGAGGATGGTTTTTTGTTGGGATCTTTCGCCAACAATCCCACAAGAAGAGGATTCCAACCCAAATAAAATAATAGTTTGCCTATTATTTTAGGTGTTGGCACACAATTCAAAACGGAAAATTAAAATCTCAGATCCTCCAAATTAAATGCACGAGTGTTGTCTCGTTAATTTAGAGGATGCATAGAGGCTCCCTTTATTAAAACAGAAGTGTTGGAGTAATTAATTGCCTAGGGAGGTCAAAGGATCTCCCTCATTAATGAGGGAGTGTGGAGATGTTTTATCCTCCACCCTCAATAGGGGTCGGGTGGTTCCCACCCCTATCATTAGTAGGGAGTTTTTGCGACTGAGGTGGTCCCCGCCTCAAATATTTTTCTAAGGGAGGTTATGGTCGGGTGGGCCCCACCTCCATAACCTCTCATGGGTGGTTAGGGTGTGGCGGTCCCACCACCAACCTCCAAGTGGTGGTTTTAACCAACACACTCAACACATGGCAGCTTGAAAATAAAATAAAGTGTTGTACTTTATTTTATTATTTTTTTTAAAAAAAATCCAAATACTAAATTTTATTCCCGACCCACTGTTATCAAAGTGAAAGTCTTCTTAAGCGAAAATCAGCGTTGCGAGTTCAACGATGCCCTCATATTTCAATTGCAAACACTGTTTCAATAGTTATAAAAACCCGATCATAAATTTACTGAATGTACATGAACAATACCTAAGAAATTGATTTCAGAAACACCGGGCCTCAGAATCAAGTGTCGTCACAAACTGCGGACTCGTAAAATTTCCATGTATTAAAAAAAAGGTTCCACCAGAAATCTGGGTCTTTAAACTGATCTATAATGGGGCTTAAGTCCTCATATATAATATAGGTTCACAAAATCATTAATAAACCACTTGAAAATTTATTTAATCCAATGTGTAAAATTCATTTAGATTCTAAAATACCATTTTCATGTAAAAATTTCACTTAAAATAAAAAACCACACAAATAATAATGAAAAAACATTCATTGGAATGAATTATGAATAATTATTATGGAAACACTGAATAATTAATGCATTATAAAAGCTAGAAATTCCTCTCATTTCGTACATGTAAAAAAATTCGTTTAATATTTGGAAAAATAGTTAAAAGTGTAAGATGAAAAAGATATTTTCAAATTAATATTGGTTAAATAAATCCATAAAAAGATTCATTTTCTATAAAATATGGAGAGTACCAAAAATTTACATTTTTGAACAGTCATGACCACATAAAAAATGCATAAATTGTTTTTAAAATACATGTAAATTTAATAGAGTTATTTTAAAATATAAATCATTATAATATTTAAAATAATGATTATTTTGTAAAAAAGTCCCTTATTTTGAGTGTGAACCAACACTTATGTTCTTTATATTCATGAATAATAAAAATATTTAAATTAGTTTATTTTTAAAGAATCTTTCTAATGTTTATTAATCCTTTTATATCACTTTATGAAATGTTATAACAATTATATAATTATAAAAGTTCACTTTTGACATTTTTATGATATTCAGTACCTAAGTAAAAAAATTAATTTGTCTTTATGTCTATATTCAAAGTGTGCATTAGTCAATCGTCACCAGAATAATAATCATGAAATAATAATAAATTTTATAAATCAATTATATCTTATAATACAATCATTATATATGGTTATTAATAATGAACTGTCTTACAATTATGAAGATGGTAAGTTGTACATATGCATATGTAGAGTTTCCATTTTTAAATATTCATTTAAAAAAAGGATAATATAAAATTAAATTAATGGAATAATAATATTATCATATATATATATTACATATTATTTATAAAAATAATTATATATATATTTTCTCTGTAATGTGGTGTTCAAAAAATAATCATATCGCTTCGTGGAGATGATTGTTTAAACGTAACACGAACAACGTTACCATATTTACATGAATGGAATGGTTACAATGAAAATGATACAATATCTATTCATTGTAATATTAATATTGTTAAAATCATATATAATAATTAATTCCATCATTATAACCATTATTGAGAGTTGTTTTTGGGAAGATAATTGTATCGGTTCATTAGTTGAAGTGTCGTTATACACATGAACAATAATTCTTTTCTTATTTGATGAAAGTATAGATGGATTTAAATGAAGATATTAACATTATAAAATATGATTTTATTATTTATACTATATATATATATTAATTCTTCATATATGAAGAATATTTTATGGGAGTGGAAAATGAAATAATACAGAAATACATGATAAATACAATACAAATTCTTCATATAACCTCATTTTCTTGACACCATAAAACCAATAGGGGTGTTGTTCTTACTAAAATATTAGCATTGGAATTGGGATGGGTTAATCATGAATGGTATTTATTAGATATTGGCTTCAACATAATGGTTTTTATTTAAAAATAAATGGAAAACAAGAGGTTCCATTTTAAAAGAGATGACATTGGCACTCTTCTAATTTCACAAAATATTAAATTTATATAAATTAATTATAAATTAAAAATGGATATAATAAAATATATATTTTATTTAGGATGATTTTGGGTTCAATTCAATTCATATAATTATAATTATTCAATTTTTGACTACTTATAATTCATATCTTTTTTTTAACAATTATTAATCATCTTTTATTCTTATAAGGACAACATATGTTTTTATTATTCAATGGTTAATATAGTTATTATAAAGTTACAAAAGAACCATTAATTTATCATTCATGAAATTTTAATCATTATAATAATTTATATGAATTTGTTTTTTAATTTTATATAATTTAATAAAATAATATTTATTTTTAAATTATCATTAATTTCAATTTGTCCAATATTAAATACTTGTATTTTTCAGAATATTATAAATATAATATATATTTTAAAAAAACATTATAAAACATAAATAAATTGTCAAATTCTTCTATAAAATTTAATAATAACATTATTCATAAAAAATTAATTTTGTTTTATATTTTTTTAAAATTATTTATTTGATATTTCCATAAATTAAATGATTATTACATCCTTATTTTGTAATCCTTTAAATAATTTATTTGTTTCCTAAAAATTAATAATAAATTTTATTTAAACAGAAAAAAATATATATTTCCAAATACTATTTATAGTCTAATATATCGTCTAAATAACCCAATATTAACAGTGTTATATTTATTAAGATCTAAGAATGAAAACTTTGACTTTTCTTTGAAATAAAATACAATAAAGTGATTAATGTAATCCACGTTGTTCCAATGGGTCATAAAATTATTTTAATGAATATTTGGGTTGAAAATAGACTATCCACTATAGTTAGGTAATGTTTTTGGGTAACACAATTTTTTGATAATGTTATTTTTTCCTTAATTACCGTTAACTGTGTGAATATAAATTGCCTAAATTTATGAATCATATTTTCCAAAACTAAAAAAGGCACCTAATTATAAAGTTGGACCATATGATTCAAAATATTTAATATATTTTTCAAAATTCAAAACAAATAATTAGATAAAATTAATTTACAAATAATCCCATAGAGGGAATGAGAAAACATGTTTTTAAAGTGAACCCTTTCAAATGATTGAAATATTTTCATAACCTATTCCAAGTTTTTAATTTATTAAATTTACCTAAATTAGATTAAATGGTACAATATAGATCTATTTATTCTTTAAAATTGTAAATTTTTTAATTTAGTCTTATTAATTATTTATCCAAAAAGTTGATTTTAATTAAATGGAGTAATTATTTTAATATTCCTCAAAACAAGAAACTTATCATAAAAATACTAAAAATTAAACCAAAATAAATTTAAATATTTTAATTTAAAATAAAATGTTAATTTTGAAAAGTATAATTTATTATTTTTTCAAAAAATATATTTAAATCGAGTGATCCATCAAAATGGTGCGAAACTTGTTTTTAGAAAAAACATTTCCTTCATGTATAAAATTAGATCTGTTCTCATATCATGGTTTGAAAACACATAAAATAAATTATAAATATTATATGGAATATTCAATATATATACATATTTTATTAACAAAATTATACAATTATTCCTTGTTTATTTATTATTTATAACACACACCTATCAACATTCAAATCGTTCTTTAGAAAAAATATTTAACTTTTATATGTGTTTTCTTTTAATTTACAATTAATTTCCACCAGAAATTAATTATATATACTTGCATGAACCATATATCCATAAATTAGATAACAATTTTCATTACCCCATTCGAATAGCACGATTACGAATACAAAATTTAAATTATATTATTATGTTTATTTCTTAAGGTTGATGTGGATTTTCATGTAAGGTATCATACATGATTTTTAATTTTTCAAAACCTGGAATTTTAGATTCACCCACAATTATAAATATTTTTTACTCATAATTTACAATTTGATCATATATATGGTTCAACTATTTATATTAACTTTACTTAAATGCCTTAATATAAAAATATTAATAAAACATCTATATTAAAAGATAGATATAAAAGTATGATTCTCTACTAAGATAACACATAATATGATTTAATGTAGGATACCATGGTCATCGATGAGAAAACTAAACATAAAATGTTTTTGGAGAGTGATAGATAATATGGTAATGAAAAAGATAACAATCACAAAACCATAATTATATGATGCGTTAAAGGCTATTCATTTCTCAGTAACAAAATTATACAGATAACTTATAAAAAAAGCTCATATATATTAGGAATTATTTTAATAACTGTAGTATGAAAATAAAGAAATAAGCATACTTAATAACTAGAGTTTCATCGATTAATCAATTTCTAAAATTAATATTCTTTCTATCCAATGGTGGTGTATTTAAAATTATTTATTTACACCAAATAAACTATATTTTACTCTAGAGAATCACATAATCCACAAAATATTCAGAATCCATCTTTTAGCTCTTGAAAAAACAACCAAAACCAAAATTTAATGATGAGTGAAAACAATTATCCAAAAATAATAAATACTTATAATAAAAAATATAATTTTAATCTCCATAACTCAATAGTAATACCTAGATTTCATCATTAACCATTCAATAAATTATTACCATAAAAATTTAACAAATATTATGCTGCCTAATATTGAAAACAAAAAATTATTAAATCACATGGAATTCCATGATATTATTAACATTTATCACAAAATAACATTTATGAAACATACATTTTCATACTAAAAATGTAAATTCCTAAATAATATATTCTCTGATTATGAAATTCCTTTCAATAAATAACAAACAAACCATCAAATTACATTTTCCCATAATGTCAATTTATCGAGTATTGTTTATATAAAATCTCACAATATTCTATTTTCAATAATAATATAAGATTCCCAAAATATTGAACCCCTTCTAAAATAACAATAATTACATAATCACAAATTCATTTCCCAATGTGAAGGTTACGTATTTGATAAAATATATGTCTCAAAAATTAATATAACCATTATCATTCAGAAATATTTTATAAAAAAAATTCTCGTACTAACTAGAACATGAAATAGGCTAGTGGAAGGTTATGTACCCTTATCACCATTGGGTTGTGGGTTCAATTCATACAACCTTATCAGTTTTTATGGGTTTTAACCCATCTGAAGGGTATTAGTTTTACTAATATTAATTTATTATAACGCTTAAAAAACTCTAGAACTATGTAAAACAACCTAAAAATTACCCTTCATATGTTTTTACTAGAATGGTTATCTCATACCTTTCATTTTTGATTCCAAAAAGTAATAACCCATAATTAGATAAAAAAATTAATGTCTCTAAAAATATAGTTAATCAACATTAAATATCAATATATCCAGACTCAGATTGTTTTCTTAAAAATATTAAAAATTATAATTCATAAACATAAAAACCCATTATGATATGTATTACTCCAAAGTAAACATCTTAATCACCAGAAATTTGAAAACCATCTCATATTACTAACAATAAGCACTCGAACTTAAAAATTACATACTATATATTTAAAAAAAATTAAAATTTGTCGATATGTTTAGTTTATTGTTTTATATAGTTAGAAAAAAATCTTACAATGTAAACCCATATATTAAGTAGTTACTTATACTGTGTATCCATTATTTCACCAATGGAAACCCTTTAAAAATATGTTTTGTTTTAAAAAATCCTCATTAATACATTACTAATAAAATTTTTTTTTACCTTAACAATAATAAGACTCTTGAATCAAATATAAATCATGGATTGAGAAAAAAATTTAGAATGATAAATAAGAGATTGTAAATATTTAGTATAGTGAAAAACATGGAAACACATAAAAAATCCCCTTTCTAAAAACTCACTATCATGCATTAAAAGAATCATGAGGTTTCGTTAGGACATCATTAACATATAACACATACATTCACACTTAAAAATGGATAAACCATATTTTCAACTTCAATCTCAAGAGTACCAATTGCATTACGGAGCTTTAAAGTGGCTCACCCTCTGTATAATCCATATCGGGATCACATGTTTTTCATGAGTTATATAGGGGATCGACCCTTTGTATAATCTATATTGGGACCAACTATGATATAAAATGGGTATTAAACCTTTTTATTTAATTAAAATTAACTATATAAGTTATAAACCCTTTAAAAATGATTTTAAATCAATCTATAAAATTGATTCAGATATCTAGATATCATTCTCATCTAAAAATAACTTTTAAAATCTAAAAACCACACACATAATAAATAAACCACTTTTTATGGAATGAATTGTGAAAACATATAAATTATACACTAATTATTTTAATCATCTTGAAATTGGGAAATTCAAATCACACCGTGTTTGACAAAAAATTCCAATAATATTTTTTTCAAATAGTTTAAAGAGTATCATTAAAAGTGATTTTTAACAAAAAATTTGTTTACATAAAACCATAAAAAAGTTAATTTTGATAAAATATGAGACAAATTATGAAATAAAAAATTTAAAACACTCTTTTAAATATGAATAAATTAATAAATATAATTTTATATTCATGTTCATGAATGAGAATATTTGTCCAAGAATATCATAAAAATTTTAAATTAATATTTATATTCTACAAAAGACCATTAAACTTTTTCCTACCCGTCATGTACGTTCAGTATCATAATGAAAAATAAATGAAGATAAATTATTTAGTTTCTTCAAAAACATTTTTAATTTTTATTATTTCTTTTACAATAATTATTACCATGTTAAAATTTATTAATTAATTATTTTTGTTCATGTTAGTCCTTTTAATGATATTTATTACGTGGGTCCAAAATGTAATTGGTATTATTTCTATAGTCAAATTGGTCGTTACTCGATTGTCACTGTAATAATATTCATTAAATAATAATAAAATTTATACTACAATTATAATTTTAAATCCACCTATTACATATGGATATGGAAAATGAATTATGTTACATTCATGGTGATGGTAATCCAGATATATGCATTAGTAACATCTCCAATATTCAATGACTCTTATAGAAATATGGTTCATATAATTATATATTTCGTTAATTATAATATATATATAAATATATATATTATTTTTTAAAAAATACTTATATATATTATCCAGGTAATATGGTGATGAAAAATTAATCCTATCTCTTTGTGGTTGTGGTTATTGCCATGTACGCACTAAAGACATTATCATTTTTACATGCATGGAATGGTACAAATGTAAATATTTTATTTTAATTTCATAATGATAAATATTTCATTACAATAATATATAAACATTAATTATATCATTATATCCAGGATTGAGATTTGGTGAAGGAAAATGAATTATATTTGTTCACCCGGAGGTTATTCGTTTACACTAAAATGATAATTTTTTTCCCTTTAGATGTATATTGAGGTATATATAGAAGCTGATATTAAAATAATAAAAATTAATAATATTTTTGATGATTTATTTTTTAGTTTATCATGGATTAATATGATATGGTGGAATCAGAATCAGAAATAAAATAGAATTAAATGATTAAAACAATACCTCTTCTTCAGATGATCTTGTTTTAATAACATCTTAAGACCAGTAATGGTTTTGTTATGCCTCAAATTAGAGATTTTGATAGTTTGTATGGATTATATTAAGTAATTTTTGAATTAATTTTCTGAAAAATAGGATTTTTGTGTGAATATGAGTGTTGAAGTGGTTCACATTTTAAATATAGAGGAGGGGAACTGTTGCATTTCCCCAAACTATGAAATTAATATAAAATATTTTTATAATCAAAATGGATAGAAACTGATTTATTGTTAATATAGGAATATTTTGGGTCCATTGAAATTTTTCATATGCATTTTCATGTTTTTTGAATATTTTTATTCCTTTTCATTTTTTTTAATCTTTATTTAATCTCTATAATTCATAGAACCACTACATTTTTTTTCGCTATATGATGTTAAATATAGAAAATACGAAAATCCAAAAAAACAATAAATTGATCATTGATGATAGTTTACACAATATAAAATTAATTTCTACTATTATTTTTATTTTCATAAATTTTTTATCATTTAATAGAATATTATTTTAACAAAAGTATCATTAATGAAAATTTTACCAAATTCATTACATTAAATTTTAATGATTTCATAAAAAAGATACATTCAAAAAAATTATCCTAAAAAATAACTAAAATATTAAATTCAAATATATAATTATTTTATAGAATTAATCATTTCATAATATATTTCAATTAATGTGTTTTATATCATTTTTGTTATTTCCTTTATTTAAATATTTATTAGATCCCCAGTTTGAAATCCTTTAACATAAATATTTCATTCGTAAAAATGAAAAATTAATTTCCATTTTTAATATAAAAATATTATCTTTCCAAATACTATTTATACTCTACTATATAAATTCTATTTAACCCTATAATAAAAATATTATTTTTATTAAAACATACGTATGAAATATTTTACTTTACATTAAAATAAAAATATTTAAATGTACTAATGTTATCGAAGTAATTCCAAGAGGTCATAAAATTGTTCATACTATTATTTGGGATGACAATATACACTAAAAAATAAGGAAAAGTGTTTGAGTAATTTTATACTAATGATATATTACTTTGACCCTTTATTAATTGATTTAACCTTAACTATGATTAATTACTAAAGCTACTATTCAGGTTATCCAGAAATTAAAATTCCAATTAAATATATTAGTAAAATCATATTAAAAATATGTAATATATTTTTAAAAATTTAATTTATATAATTGGGTAAAATTAGTTGGAAATTACTCATGTTGATGGAATGAGAAAATAATTTTTAAAAGTAAAAGTGTTAAATAGATTTAAAGGATATAATATCCAATTTCAATGTGAAATTGATTAAAATAGAATAAATTGGATAAAAAATTAAATAATTGACATATTTATAATTCTAAACTAATTATAAATAAAAATTAGCACTATAAATTATTTATACCCAATGCTGTTTTCTGTTAAAATGATTTATTTTTTGCAACATTCATCAAAATAAGAAACTTATCAAAAAATTACATAAAAATTATAAAAAATAAATTTTTATTTTCCATTTTCAAATCATAAGTACATTTTCTCAAGAAAAATTTATAATTTAAAAAACAATATTTACATCATGTGTTCCATCAAAAGAAATCATGACTTCCTTTTTAGAAAAATAAATAATTTATGTATAAGAATTCATTGGTTCTTATATCATTTTTAGAGAAAACAAATTATATAAATGTTATCAAAATTATTTCATATATAAATATATATATTTCATTAATAGAATGAAAAATTATTTATTTTGTATTTATTGATATGAAGCACATTTATGCACATTTAAATAGAGTTTTCATAATAATATTTTCATTTCAAAAATGGTTCTATTTTTATTTATAATAAATTTTTAACCATCAATTAAATATATATAACATTATAAGTAATATATTAATAATTTAGTTAATATTATTCCTTCCATCTGCTCTAACCAATAGGTCATAATTGTAATATATAAATACTAATATTTAGTTGTTCATTTTAGCTTGATGTGGTGTATCATATATGAGGTGGAGTATAATATTTAATTTCTAAAAACATAATATGTCACATTTATGGAATTTAGATATATATCCTCCACCATTTGATTATATTATATAATATATAATTCATAATCATGTTCTATATATTTATCATAGAGTATCTATATATATCATTAATATATTACCCAAAATATTATCAATCTAATAAATTAATACTCTTGTAATATTTATATTAAAAAAGTCCTTCATTAATAATCCCAAAAGGATTTCAAATATATTTTCATTTCCACATCATATATGGAATCCCTCATTTGATATTACACCATTACTGACATTTAGTTGGTAGTAAATACAACCCTGATCAATCATTTAGATGAATTGATCCCCATGATGTTTATAAAAAATATTATTACTTCAAGGTAAATAATACAATTTATTGAAAAATAGTATTGATTTACCCATAACAAATGCGTAACATAGTGGGACTATCAATCTTATATAAAATGACGATATGTTATCTGAAATGTAAAAATATTTAGACTTTAATATTTTTATCATTAATATCTCTGTGATTATTATTTCATTATCCAATTACAATAGATCAATTCTATATAGAATATTCTATATTTTTATTTGGGGTGAAATATTATGATTTTGAGGTGTGATGTTCCAAGGAACAATTTTTCCACTATGAACGATGGTTGAATTAGTTAGGGAAAATTTTCTATTATATAGATGAGCAAAGTTACATGGATATTTTATCTACTTAGAGGGAGGTTTAATTAGTGATGTTAATTTTTTTAAATTATTTTTGACATAATAATTAACATATAATTATTATTATGTTAATATCAACTTTTTTAAATAAAATACATCTAAAATTTTCAGAATAAACTATAAATAGAATGAAATTCATAATTATCAAAGTGTTTAAATTTTTTTGCATGATCATAATATATATTTTTCTTAGTTTATATCCCCAACTATATATTCTTCACTACAAGATAAAGTGATACAATATTACAAGAATTTATTTCTCATTTGTCCAAAAATATCTAAATTAAAACAAGATATCAATGATAATGAATATAGTAAATAGATATATAATATATTATAAATGTAATCTTTGTGGATTCAAGATTTAAGGAGTTATTATATTTTTAGATCATTCTTTATGAGTCTACTAAATTTTCTAGTGAGAACTAATGACAATGTGAATATAAATAAAAAATAAAACCCCGATTATCAAAAAATGATATGTTTTTCTAAAATCTTAATGTACTTATAATATTGATTATCATCTCCAAACCTCGACCTAATACCATAGTCTTCTGTCATTGTTATGTAAAATGAAAAAAATATAATAGTACCATCAATGATTTTTTGTTTCATCAAAATAGAAATATCAGCAGGTTTGTTAATTTACATAATTATATAACTCTTATAAAATTTATTAAATCACATTCCATCCTATTATTCCGAATACACTTTTGAACATAAAGATCCTATCCAATTTATGATTTAGTTATAAAATAATTCAATGAATCATAACCATAATGTTTTTTTCTATATCTAATAACAGTTTCCTTCTATATTAATTACAAAATTAATCTTTTTGAAGTTAAATGATCAAAATCATCATGTATTTTAGACTAAAAAAATATAAAATATAAAACATTTTAGTATATTTAAAATCTGTATCTTTATTTGAATGTATATATACATTATAATGTCGTATCGTGTTACCCATCATCGAAAAAATCTCAGTAACCAGTATCGAACTCAATTATTTATGATAATCATATCTTGACGACAAAATTCATAGAACATAATTAATGGAATCTATAAAATAACAATTTATAAAAATTAAATAACATTTATTGAATCAATGTATAAATATTGAGATTTAATTAGTAATAAATAAAATTCATAACTACATCTGAGTATTATAACAAAAATATATTCTTCTGTTATTTTTTGGAAATTAATATATTGGATAAAGACTTATTATTTTAAGAAATATAATAAAATTTTAAGATGATATCAAACGATATAACCAATTTAATTTAATTCATAAATAATGATTAATAAAATTATATATACATATTTTATATGTTTTGAACATCAACGTTACCGTTACAATATTTTAATTTATCTTTTTTACTTTAATAATAGAATCCACATATTTTTACTCAGTATAAACGAACAATTTATTTCACATCATAGCACCCCCAAATTTTAGAGATTTTTTCGAATTAATTTAATACATTGAAATAATTCACCACAAACAACAATTAAAATATCATTTCACTAATTCAAAAACTCTTTTACTTGGAAATATCATCTTCACAATCATTACACACCACACCAACTTGTCGTGCGACATACACAACACTATGTTTCTATGAAACATCTTTACATATATATATATATATATATATTCTTAAATTATATAATTATAAACTAACCAATATTTATATTTATAGGAATATTAAAGACTACATTTAAAATTTTGTTTCATTTTTCATATAAATAAAACATATTGATAATGAAAATATTGGTTTTTTGTAACGAACTTTTGGTGTTAAAAATTCCATTTTTTGAGTGCATCACTTTTAATAAAAAAATTAATTTTAAACAAATATCTAAATTAATTTCATAAAATAAACATCATTTTTGAATTTATAATGTTGAAATTATCATAAGCTTATTTTTTGGATTTTTATCAGAATCATTATTTTTTTATTATTAGTGAAAAATACAGCTTTTCAGTTAAAAACTGCCTTTCATTCTAACTAATTTTTAATTTTTAATGATATTATTAAATTTTTTAAGGAAAAAATATATAAATATTACATTTACTAATAGAAGGTAATTAAATAGAATAAATTTAACATCGATATTTAATATAAAACATTCACAAAATTTTGAAATTTTTCTTACATTAAAACCCAGTTATTTCTTCCCATCTTCATGACTGAAATTAATCTTAATTTTTTGGATTATGTGAAATGAATTTAAAAGAAAACATACACTATTTTATTCAGTCTAACATTTTTAGTCTAATAAGGCCTTGTTTTTTGACCATATTCATAGATAAAGTGATTAAATTTAATCACTTCGGTTAAGGAAAAACTAATATTAATTATAGTCTAAAACATAAAATTATGGTCCAAAATGACTGATCCACTTGTCCAACACCCATTATAATTCCATATTTCGTCTATAGACCTTCCATTATTTTGTAGGTTGTTTTTATTTATTTTTTTATAATAACATGTACACACCTAACTTGTTTCTAAAAATTCCAAGTGAGTCATTTTCATTCCCAATAAAAGGCCACCATGTCTACCCATTCACCACACCTCTCAAACCCCTTATTTTCATCCAAGACCTTCCCAATAAACATCAAATAAATCATAACATCTACTATGATGCCTCCCTTTTGAAAATATCTTCCCAAGGAAGCCTTTTGGCTCAATCCAATAAGTTTTAACCGATTAGGAGGTAACATAATCTCTTAAGCTCATTTCCTTTAATTTCCCTATTCACCCCTTCACTCTCATTATTACTTTCATGTGTAAAAACATAGGATCCAAAATATAAAAATATACTTTTATGAGATATTTTTGACATAAAATTATACACACCTAAAACTAATGGATATTGAACATATTTTTTCTGTGTATGGTGATCTACTACTTCATGAAATGATGATTATTCATTTATCATTTTCCACCAATCCTGGGGGCCATTAAGAAGGAATAAGCTTGAATGCATACTAAATTAAAACACACCACATGGAATGTATTAAGGATGTGTTTACCCCAAATCCTGGAAGCCATTATTATGAAAACTATATTTATATACGTCATATATTTTTTCTATGTATGTTGATATACATTCCATCATTAAATAATACATATTCTATTTTTTTAACTATCGTCCCATCAAAGCAATTTTATTCATTCACACTTCACAGGGAATTTATAAAGGATGGTTTTAATGAAAGTATATGATATATATGATATATTAATGATAGTGTAATATTGATACATATATATATTTATATCCATATATATATATATATACATCAATTACATACATTCATTCAATACGTTAATAAAAACAGAAACATCGCTCATGCATACATATGACATACATTCCTCATGAATGGTGAATTAAATATCATACATCATTATGATATATATTGTTGAAATATAAATATAATTTATTTAAATTATATTTATATCATGATATACCTTTTCGAGTAATGATATAATTATAAGGACAAACAATATAATAAATTAGGACATCTTATAAGAACAATGAAAATATTTGTAGCCCCCCATGATTTCGTAGTACGTTTCACTTTTAATAATGCAATAACTTTCATTGTATGTAACTTCGACAATCCAACACACTACAACAAATCAAACTAGACGTTATGAATAGTAATACCCACTTTTTGAAATATTATAAATTTTATTTTTCGAAATGGACTTCATTTTTGAATTGGGAATATGGAAATTAGTTTAGGGTGAATTTTTGGTATTTTTCTAAAAACATTGAATTTAGAATGAATAGTGAAAAACAATGCGATATTGATTAAAACCAACTTTTTATTTAATTAACGAATAATTTTTTTAAAATTTAATTTAGGTAAAAATAGATACATAATATCTATATAAGTTCAATGTAATTCAGTAGTGTCATTTTATAATAAGTTTAGATATTTAAATATTTTATAGAACTTCTTACTGTCTTATATCCACTTCCTAGGAGAATTTGAAAATTTGAATAAAACATAATTTTACTGGTTCTGTGAGTTGAATTTTAGAAATCTGAGGGAAATGGTTAACATCAGTAAGTAAAATGTGGTTCCATAAGATGAAAATAATTTTTGGGGAATAATTACTTTTGACATTTATTTACCACGGTTAATAATAAATAGGGTAGTTAAGGGTAAAAATGATATCATATTTACACTAACAGAAGTCCTAATTCTATTGGAAAAGAATAATTTGAACAAAATAAACCTTAGGAGAGAAAGGATCGTTCAAACTTTCACCAATCCAGAGTTTCTTCCACCCTTTCCAAATGATTCAATAAACCCTATTGTTCGAGATCTGGTTGATGAGTTTCCAAATCTTCACCTTTCCTCATCTGAGTTTACGGAATCCTACAACTTGTTGAATCTCAACCCTGTGATTTAGATCAAGAACAAGAGGCCGTAAATGGATTACTTTGACCGATTCATATTTAGATCTTGGTATCTCCATGAGCGAGCAATGGTTGGCTTGCTAGATAATAAACAATTTTTGATTCAGTTTGAGTTAGAGGCAGATCTCATCCAAGCTTGGTCGAGGGCTCCTAGCTAATTCAAGGGATCTATCTTTCTGCTTCTTCGTTGGTCCTTTGACGTTCATATGAATCCTGAATCACCTTCCATCACAGTTTGGTTATGTTTTCCTAAACATTATTTTCCATTTCAAAACCCATCAATTATTCACATACTAGGAAACATGGTAGGGAGATTTCTATGTTCTGATTTTCGTACTAAGGGGGTATTCCATCTGGTGAACCCCAGGGTGTGTTCAGAAATTGATTGCTTCTCTCATACCTTTTGAGTTTGTTTGTATCACTATTGGTGAAGAGTGTCGATGTAAGCAATGATTTGTTTATAAAGATTGGACCGAGTTTTATGGTTCTTGTAGGAGGCTGGGACATTCGGATGAGGTATGTAGAAATGGACATTATTCACGGTTGAGGGAGATCTATCTTAAGGGGAATTATTCTCCTGTTAGAATTTCCAAGGAATCTATTTTAGAGGTGGTCATGGATTTGGTTCTGGATCTAAGGTCGTCAGGTCCTGTGGGTAGAGGGAGGTTCTCAGTTGTGTCTAGTTCAGCTTTCGATGGTAAACCAGCTGGGACTCGTAAAGTTTTTTTTGGGAGAATACATGATCCTCGGGCTTCTGGTGGCAAGAACCATCAGACTAACCAGCAGGTTTGTGAGAATTTTCAAAGGTTAAGGCAGGATGTTGGAGACTATTCTACCTTATTGGATAATATGAATGCTGAAAAGTTTGGAGATGGAAGGGAACCAAATACAGTAGAAGTGGTTAGCTCGGCTAGTGCTAGGGAGTCCAGAGGTTTGGATCCTTTTCCTGCTCCTTTTATATCGTTGCGTAGCATGTTTGACAAGCTTTCAGATGGTATGTTGGCCATGAGACTGGAGGAGGCTGGTCTTGCAAGCGGTGGTGATGGTAAAGAGGGTCTTAAGAGACAGCAGGTTGAAGGCTTGAGGAATGAACCGGTTATGATCTGAGAGGAAGCTGTGGAGGTTCAACAGGATGCTGACATGGGGAAGGGACCAGTTTGATTGCCTGTGGAAGACAACCACAATGTGGTTAGGAGCTCCACATTGGTGGAAAACATGGATAAGAGGTCGAAGGTTATAATGGATGGTGGTTCTGAGAAGGAGGCACATTTCATGGATGTGTAAAAGCTTTCAATATAGGGTGAGTGTCTGACTTTGATGGATAATAACACAGCAGATCAACAGAGGAAGAACATCGTAGGGAGTCCCGATTCGGGTTTGGGGGAGCATGCTGGTAAAAGAAGGGAGATTACTGGGGGATGGAAGGATAATTTGATTGGCCTAGTCGGTCATTCATTTAGAGATGTTCTCCATAGTGGGAATCAGAAACTGGCCCCAGCCGAAGGGCCATTTTCTACTACACCAAGAATACAACCATGGAGAGACTACTCATGCCTTCTGCAGATGATTCAGAATAGATCTGCCTCTAAAAAGAATAGTGAGGTTATTGTGGATTTTATAAAGGGTAGTGTGGTCAAGTGGAAATCAATAGAACAACCAGTACTTGATCATATTAGGAGTTAGGTTCAAAGTGAAAGCTACTAGAGGCCACCAGAATGGGAATCGGCTACGGCTACAGGAGAAGAGGAATCCTGCATGGGATGTGGAGTTGAGAATGGTTTTTATGATGTGTAATTAGGTGTTGGTTGAGTTGTCTGAATTTGTGTTTCTCTTTTTTGAGTTTGTGATTGTATCTTCAGGCAACATAATCCCATAAACCATTTTTTGAAAAAAAAGTACATGCAGGCAGGAACATAGATTAGATTAGGGAATTTATTATTATTTTATTTTGAGAAGTGTTAAAAGTGTTAAATTCAATGATTAATAACTACACTATTTTTATGATAGGGTGACACCTAATATAAATTGAAATATAAATATTCATTAGAAAGATAAAAATATTTCCTACAGAATGTTATTTTATTAATAATTTTTAGACATTAAATAATTTAATTTATATATGACACAATAATGATTCAATAATTACATTATTAGTGGATGATTAAAATAATTGACATTTTAAACATCCAAATAAATGAAACTTGAGACTTTTGATGAATTTCACTAATTTTAAATTTTGATATTACATGATAGGGTTTACTATATAATTTTTTTTCGAATTAATCATTCTTTTATGATTATCACAAAAACCAAATACTAAATAATGTCAAAAGTGACATTATTGAATTTTTTGAAAAAAATACTATATTATTAATTGATATAAAATTCATTAAAATATACGGTTTATAAAAAAGACTTTTATAATGTTATATATATTAACAATGAACAACTTCGAGTTCTTTTGGAAGTTTATAGTATGTTTATTAACCATATAATTAAAAAATACCCAGAGACATCGTAAAGGGTAAACTATTAAACGAAGAGTTTAATCTAAAATATAATGTTAATATGGTGACCTAAACCTATCTAAAACCAATTTGTTGAGAGGTTTTCAACCCATACCTACCGTATCATCTAAATAAATCATTTTCGAGCCATTATAAACCAAAAATGATTATATTATAAATTAATATTTCATGATTTTCCTAAAGTGACCCTCACCTCTCTTATACAAGGGAACTTCCCCTTATCCCAAAATCTCACTTCCAAATCCATTTGGGTCGTACAACCTCTGCCCAATTATCCTTCCAACATTCCTCTCTTCAACTTTGATTCATTACTTTGGTCAGAAAGCCAACCTAGAGAGCCCTTTTGATCAAATTAAGAGGAAGAACCTGAAGAAGAGGTAAATATTTCATCACCTCTTTCATGTTCTTTTCTTCTTCCACTTCTTCTTTATTTATGGTTTCCATTATAAAATAATAAATTCAATAACTTTTATTTAATATAATTTTATTATAAAAATGGCACAACAATATTCATTATTCTATCCATCATACGAATGAAATACTCACCATACGTGCATGCGTACAGCTTACCGTCACCATGTCGTGGTGTAATTTGTTATTAAAACACATAATTATTTGAATTGTTATAATAATGAGTATAACTGATTTATATAATAACTATAAGATGTTAATGATTCTTTATATATGATATACAATATTATTTCGTACGAATTACTAATTAATATATGGATATTGTCGCTCGTGCGTACATACGAATTACTAACTCCACGAACGTGATGAGATTCATTCCCCATCACAATCATTCAAGAATAATTCTCATTTAATGATTAAAAATAATGTTTATGACCATAATATAATTATATGTATGAATAAAATACATATTATCCCTGACAAACATGGCTTACGTAACCAAGAATATAAAGGAAAATGAACCAATTAACACATGTAACTATGATACTACTGAAATATTGTTAACAAAGCTATATTAGAGGATCATATATGAAATAATATTTATGTATATAGTTCCAGTATAAATTAATAAAAATTATTTAACTATTATAAAAGAGGTGAACATACCTTCGACAAAGGAAAATTACAAGGTAAATGTTATTTTTACAATCTATTTATTATCCATGGTTGTTTTATGTACGTATCGACTGGGACCTCTTTATCATCCACTTCCTTGTTTTCCTAAAAATGTATTTTAAATTTTCTTACTATTTAATAGACAATGGGTTAATGTTATTTATACCCTCATTCAATCTTATATGTTTAGAAAAAAATAATTCCATCATTTTCCAAACAGGGTACTTTAGGATATTTTCGAAAAAAATTATGGTAAGAATGTTTTTCTTCACTTATATTGAAGGTGTGGCTATTTTCCGCCGTCATAACATCATTGAAGCTTCCATTACAAGATTATTATAATATTTTAAAAATAAATGTTTTCTTTTATACTTATGTGACTCTTAAATGGTTTCAAAATAGAAAGCGTTTTTTCATTCAAATAGTTTTCATTTCATCTATGTGAACATACATTTATGTATTTTAATTGTGTTTAGTGTTGATTTATTATGATTCAAAAATTTCATATTATATTGAAGGGTTTGTGATATGTTTGACTGTGTATGTGTTATTTTTATACCATTCATGCTTTATGGTTAATGTATTGACATTTTTATGCTAGTTTTAATACAAATTATTATGTTATGTTTCAAAATTTTCATATGATGAATGAATTGTACTTAGTATATGATGGGTGGAGCCCTCTTTATCTCCTCAGTGCATTGGTAGGTCCCATAAGACAATTAGATATGGAATTGGACGATTCCTTTCCCAATTTGATATTAGGTTTTGGCCGAGGTCTAAATCATTTTTAGACGTCTTGGTTGATTCCATGAAAAGATGTTTCAGAATGTCTGACATCGTACATTCCCTAACTATGAAAAATATTATGATTGTTCATGTGATTATTCAACTAGAATAATAAACATGACTATGTTTTAACATGGCATTTTTTACTCAGCTCAAATTCCAACCATAATGTGTTCACGTTTATTATTTGTAAAGGCATGTTTTTTGAATTATTCATCATGCCCAATTTTTATGTTATCATCCACTGTATTTCTTACCCTTACAGAGCATTTGATCTCTCCACTTACTTATGTATCAATTTCCCATGATATGACTATGTTAATTGGGAGTGTCTTTCAGGCATAATATAAGAGGCTACGATGTTTCTAAAGAAATAAATTATTGTTTTATTTCTTTTCAAGTTGTAACGTTGACCTTATATATGTATCGTGTTTCCAATAATACTAAATTGATCGGTATTTCGAGACATGATTCCGTGTATCATTCCAATGTTATGTAATAAAGCACGGACTCTGGGTAACAGGTGTTAGGGAATTATAGTTGGTATCAGAGGAAGTATAATAGAAATCCTGGAAACTAGATTTAGAAAAAAACTGATTATAGAACATTACCCTATGATTGACATTAAGGATTAGTATAGAAGAACTTACTAGAAATTAGGTACTAGAAATATTTTTTGAGTTTTCCATGCAATAATACCTATCCGGATACAAGAAGGAAGAGGTGGATCTAGCACAGATGTACCTAGGAGTAAAACATGAAATGAATGCTTTGAGAAAGACTGAAATGGGAACCTGTACACGCCAATAGGCCTCGCTACACTATTTATTACGACACTCCCGAGGGATATGCATAGGATAATTATCATTTTCTTTACAAACCATTATGAATGATTTTTGAGTATATACCTCCTCAAAGAAAACATTTTTATGATTATTGATTATATCCATAAACGGTTAAATTTATGTTAACTGTTTTACACATTTGGAATTATTTATTGCGGCTCATAACCAAATAAACTATATGCCATTGTATAGAAATGGTTCATAGTGGAAGGAATGGAAACTGTATCAATGCACATAATCCATGTTGGGATTTCCCCCAGCTCAAAATAATTATAGGTGAGCTGGTGAGACAACTAGTGCGGATCAGATTATCACCATACTGAGACAAATCACTCAGGTTATTAATAATTACCTTACCTGTATGGATCATCCTGATCCACAATGCAGAGGATCAATGATAGATCGCTTCATGAGGAAATAACCATAAATATACAATGGGTGTGAAAATCCATTTGTATCTAAACAATGTATAAGTTACATAGAGAAAATATTTCATTCTTTGGGGAGTACCGAAAGGGAAAATGCTGTCATGGCAGTTGATCACCTCACCGAAGATGCAGATCAATGGTGGTCATTAATTAAAAATTCAAAGGAGGATAATGAAGTATGAAATATGGAATGGAGGGATTTTAAAGAGATCATATTAGAAAAATACATTCCTAGTGACCATCAACCGGATGTGGAATTGAAATTTGTGAGTCTGAGACAAAAAAGAGAATGAAAATGTCACAAAGTATGAATCTAAATTTATAAGGTTAGCAAGGCATGCTACAGATTATATATATAACCCAATAAGTAAGAGTGATATTTTCATTAATGGGTAAAAACCATTTCTTCATTGAGCATTAGTCTCACAATCCTTCTCATCATATGAAGTTATTGTCTCATGTGCTATAAAGATATAAAAGAAATTCTCTACGTCTTACAAATTTATAGAAAAGAAAGAGAAGAATAGATCTTCTGAACACTATGGGAATGGAAACAAGGAAATAAGGAAGAATGAAGAGTAGAATTTCCACCCTATGATAATGGTGGAAGGAAGCACCCTGGTTCCTGTCCAAAAGGAAAAGGAGTATGCTATAAATGTGGACAGAAAGGTTGTGTTGCTAGTTATTATAAAAGGACGAATGAAGCTACCAATGTTCAATTCTTAAATTGTACGGATATGGTACATTATGCAAATTAATGTCCTAAGAAGTAGGGTAAAATACTGCAAAAAGGACAAGGGATCAAGAAAACGCTTATACGATCACTACAACTGAGGTTGTTATTCCGAAAGATATGGTGGAAGGTAATTTAATGGTTTCTTCATGTTTATACAATGCTTTATCTGATTATAGATCATAACATTGTTTCATATCTTCCCAATTTTCTAAGAATATTAGATATTTCCAATTTGATTTAACAATGGATCGGTCAGTCAAACATCATAAGGTATGTATCATTCACTACTGTAAATAAGGTCTATACAAATGGATTGGCCAAAACTATTCATATATGTCACTAATTTGGACATATACCAATGGTTTTGGAAAATACATTGGAATAGGTCTCCCTATTCCAACGGTTTCTCAAAAAAAATTAGTATAGGTCCCAAAATCAATGAATCTATACCAACAGTTCACAAAACCATTGGTATAGGTCTATACCAATGGTTCTCAAAACCGTTGGTGTAGTTACATGTATTTTTTATGGAATCTTCTTATAGAGAACATTAAATAAATCTAAATTTTAAATATTTATGATAATAAATATATATTTTTATGAAATTATATTCCCAAAAGTTAAGTTAGGTTAGCAGTTAGGTCGTTCAATCATAAACCGGAGGTACTGGGATCAAAACCAACATAATGATTGCTTTTTGAAATACATCTACCAACAGTTTTATGGAACCGTTGGTATAGATTTTTCATATTACTTATACTAACGATTTTAAAAACCATTGGTATAGACCTATCCCTATAGCTTAAAAGACAATGGTTCTCTAAACCTTTGGTATAGGATATAACAATAGATCAGAGGCTTGTACCAATGGTTTCAAACAATTGGTATACGGTATTTTTCTAGTAGTGATTACAACAATGTTTTATGAATCAGCCACAATTAAGGGAAATAAATGATATTTATCTACTGATCTAATCTTCATAGTCATGATTGAATTTGATATAATCCTAGGTATGGATTGGATTTTAGACCATATTGTGAATATTTATTGTAAGAAGAAAGAAGATACAATTCTTGATAATGATAAGGAGTACCTTATCTTAAAGGAGAAACGTCACCATCTGATTCTTATATAGATCCACCGCCAGTAGCTCTACTAATTTAAATCATTGGGGAGGATGAGAATGGAAAAATTATGGGTGAGGAAATTAATTCTCCAATATAGTATGTACCTATTGTGCAAGAATAAGTTGATGTGTTTCAAGGGGATTTACCTAGACATCCTTCAAAATGAGAAATTGAGTTTTCCATTGATTTAATTCTTGGTTCAAGGCCCATATCAAAGAATCATTATAGAATGGCCACTATGTAATTTGTGGAACTAAAGAAAATACTTGATGAATTGAGTAATAATGGATTCATTCTCCCTAGAGTTTCTCCTTCGGGATCCCATGTCCTTTTTTATGTTGAAAGATAGAATTATGAGGTTTTTTATTGACTATAGAGAGATCAATGATATAACAATAAAGAAAAAGTATCACCTACCTCGTATTGATGATTTATTCAAAAAAATACATTGAGCACAATATTTTTCAATTTTTGAACTTCAATCTGGATATCATTAGTTCTGTGTGAAGAAGGAATAAATTCCAAAAAGGGCATTTTGAACCATGTGCGAGCATTCCGAGTTTATAGTAATGCCTTTTGGAATAATGAATACACCTGCTGCGTTCATGGAATTAATGAATAGAGTGCTCACATAATATCTTGATGGCTTTTTATTGGTATTTATTGATGATGACTTGGTATAATAAAAAATCTACGAAGATCACAAAAATCAGTTGAGCACTATTCTGAAAACCATCAGAAGAAAAGAATTATACGGTAAGTTTAGCATGTGTGAATTATGGATTCAATAGATTTTTTTTCATGGACATATTGTCTCTAAATATTGAATCTATGTTGATCCTTCAAATACCAAGGAAAATTAAGAATTGACAGCCCTGACGAATATAACTTAGGTACATTGTTTTATTGGTTTAGCATATTATTATCGACGTTTCATAATGAAATTTTCCTAGTTGAATAACCCATTAACCAAGCTCACATGTAAAGGGGTTAAATTAGTTTTGAGAAAAGTGTGTGAAGAATGTTTTGAAGAACTGAAGAGAAGATTTTTCAATGCTCCAACCTTCTATCTACCACTAGGGAAGGATGGGTTTGTTATTTATAGTGATGCTTAAAAAAGTACATTGTTGTGTCCTTATGAAAAATGATAGAGTTATTGAATATTCATAACAACAACTAAAAACTCATGAGAAAAACTATTCCACTCGTGATCTTGGGTTGGAATCTGTAATATCTACTCTGACGATATCGATAAACTATCTCTATGGTGAAATATGTGAGAATTATACAAATCACAAGAGTTTGAAGTATATTTTCTTATAAAAATAACTAAACATTACGCAATAGAGATGAATTTAACTACTCAAGCATTATTATTAAACCATACACTACCACTTGCGGAAGGAAAATAAGGTGGCATATTCCTTGAGTAGAAAAGATCATGGATTTTTGAACAAGATGAGATTTGAAAAGTATCCTATATACATGGATATAGTAAAGATGTGTATGGAAATAACCATGGAAGGTAAAACATCAATACTTTTTCAAATGGTTGCCAAACCATCTTTACTAGAAAGGATAACAAATTATCAAACTAATGATTAGGAGTTTCAAAAGAATATCAATGTTTTGAATGATGGGAGATTGAGAGACTTCATATATGAAGATGGAATTTTGAAATTTGGGAAGAGACTTTGGGTTCCTAACATACCTGATTTAAAAAGGGAATTATTGGGTGATGCTCATAGCTCCAATTTCTCTATTCACCCCAGGAGCACCAAGATTATATAAATTTGAAGGAAAATTTGTTGTGGGACTATATTAAGAAGATGATTGCTGATTTTGTGTCAAGACTTATGGTTTGTCAACGAGTAAAAGCTGGAAGGCAATAGCGAGGAGGAGTCATGAAAACTTTTCCCATACCTGAGTTAAAATGGGATGATATTACGATGGATTTTCTCATCGGAATACCAAAAAATCGTAGAAGGAATGATGCAATATGGGTCATTATTGACTATCTTACCATGTCAGCACATTTTCATGTTATACGAGAAGATTTACCACTAGAACGTCTTACAAGAGTATATATTAATGAATTTTTAAGACTCCATAGTGTACCCCTGTCGACAGTTTCTGATCGGGATTTCTATTTTACATCAAGATTCTAGAAAATAGTCTTCATAAGTCCCTGGATACTGATCTTCATTTGAGAACTTCTTACCACCCTCAGACCGAGGGACAATCAGAAGAGACTATTAAAAACATATAAGGCAAGTTGAGATCTTTCTCACATGACATTCAAGGTATGTGGGATCAATATTTACCTCTGATTGAATTTTATAATAATAATAATAACTTCCATTCAAGTATTTTGATAGTGCCATATGATGCATTATACAAAAAGAGATGTCGCACACCAACATGTTGGGATGATGCTGTTGAAAGAAAAACTGTTTTCCCAGAACATGGTGAGGAAACAATGGAAAAGGTAAAGGTTATCCAAACCCACATTAAATCAGCCCAAAGTAGGCAGAAGATCTATACATATAACTGAAGTAAAGAGTTAGAATTTAATGTAGGAGATCATTATTTTTTTAAGGTATCTCCATGGAAGAAAGTAATAAAATTATGTAAGAAGGGTAAATTAGGTCCTAGGTACATCAGACCTTTCGAAATTCTTGAACGAATTGGGGATGTAGCTTAAAATTTGGCATTGCCATGATTTCATTGTAAAGTTCACGATGTGTTCCACATATCACTATTGAAAAATTACATGCTTGACCCAACGCATGTACTCACCTATGTTGAAATTGAACTGGAAACTGATTTTTCTTATTGTGAAGAGCCTGTCAAAATTCTTTTTACTAGGGAACAAGTACTGAGAAACAAAATGACTCGTCTAGTAAAAGTTCTATGGACAAACCATAAAATGGAAGAGGCAACGTGGGAACCAGATGGATTTATGATAAAGAACCACACAAATCATTTTGTGCATCAGAATTCTAGATATTTCGAGGATGAAATTATTTTAAGGAGGGAAGAATATAAAACCCCAATCTTCCATGATTTCTTTCCCTTTGATAATGCAACAACTTTCATTGTACGCACCTTGGATACATTAACACACCACGACCAATCAAGATAGCTCCTTAGAATATTAATAGCCACTTTATAAAATATAATTAATTTTATTTTTCAAAGTGGACATCATTTCTGAATTCAGAATATCGAAATTATCTTTGGGTTAATTTTTTTTTTTTTTTGAAAACATTAAATTTTTAAAGAATAGTGAAAAACATTGCGTTATTGGTTAAAACCGAAATTTTGTTTTAATAATTATTTATTTTATTTAAATTTATTTTAAGTCAAAATAGATACATTATATAAATATAATTTCAATGTAAGTCATTCGATTCATTTTAGAATAAGTTTATATATATGAAAATTTATTGAACTTTTTACCATCTCTTACCCACCACCTGGGAGCATTTTGAAAATTTGCATAAAACATAATTTTACTTGTTCTATGAGTTGAATTTCAAAATTACAAGACACATGGTTAATATCATAAAGTAAAATTTTCATCAATAAGATAAAAATAATTTTTGGTGAATAGTAACTTTTGACTTTTATTTACCACTACTAAATGTAAATAGGGTAATTAAGGGTAAAAATGATATCATAATTACCCTATCCCATGTCATAATTCTATTAGATAAATAAAATTCGACAAAAAACAACATTAGGAAAAAAACTTTATCCTCTTTGGTCCACTTGGATTAGGTTAGGATATTTATTATTATTTTATTTAAAGAAGAGTTAAAAGAGTTAAATTCAAAGTATAACAACTGAACAATTTTTAATATTGGGTTACACATAAGGTAAATTCGAATATAAATATTCATTAGAAAGATAAAAATATTTCCTACATAATAGTTTGTTATTTATAATTTTTAGACATTAAATAATTTAATAGATTTATGATACAATGATGATGTAGTCATTACCATATTAATGAAGTATAAAATTAATTGATATTATGAATATTAATATAAATGTAATTTAAGACTTTTGATGAATTTATATGACATTTTAGGTTTTCTTGTATTTGTTTTCAATGTAATCATGCTATTATGATTTTCACAAAAACCCAAATACAAAATAGTGTCAAAATTGACACAATTGAGTTTGTAAAACAATTACTATATTATTTAGTGATATAATATTCAAAAAAATGTAAAGATCGGAAAAAGAATTAAAAATGTTATATATATTAATAAATAACTACTTGTGCTTCTCTTAGTTGTTTATAGTATGTTTATTAACAATATAATATAATAAAACAAAGAGATATGGTAAATGTCAAATGACTTAACTTAGAGTTAAATCTAAAAGATAATATTAATATGGTGATCTAAACCTGTCTAAAACCTATTGGTTGGGAGTTTCTCAACCCATACACACCATAGGTTCTATATAAATTATTTTTGAGACATTATAAACCGAAAATGATTTTATTATAAATCAATATTTCAAGATTTTCATATAGTGACCCTCACCTCTCTTATATAAGGGCACATCCCCTTCTCTAAAAATCACATCTCCAAAGCCATTTGGCTCGCCCAAAATCTGACCAAATATCCTCCCAGAATTCATATATTCATCCTTGAGTCATTACATTGGTCATAAATCCTACCTATGGAGCTCATTTGATCAAATATAATGGAATAACAAGAAGGGGAGGTAAATATTTCATCACCTCTTTCAAGTTATTTTCTTCTTCCACTTATTCTTTATTTGTGATTACCATTATAAAATAATAACTCTATTATATTCTATATAATGTGATGTTATTATAAAAATATTATAACCATTTTCATTATTCCATTCATCATATGAATGACTAAGTCACCATACGTGCGTACATACGGCTTACCGTCTCCACGTCGTGGTGTAGTTTGCCATTCAAACTATTAATTATTTGGATGGGTATAATAATAAGTATAATTTTTGTAAATAATAAATATAAAATTTTAATTATTCATTATTTATGATATACCTTCCTATTACATATAAATTCACCATCAATATAATGATATTGTCGCTCGTACTTACGTACAGATTACAGTCTCCACGAACGCAATTAGATTCATTCCCCATTGTAATCATTAAAGAATAATTTTTATTTTATGATTAAAAATATTGTTTTTGAACATAATATTAATGTGTATATGAGTCAAATACATCATATCTATAACAAACATGGATTACATAAAAAAGCATATATAGGAAAATGAATTAGTTAACACCTGAAATGATGATACTACCAAAATATTATTATCAAATCAATATTAGAAGATCATATATGATATAATTTTTATGTATATAGTTCTTGTATAATTTATTTTATATTTTTTAACTATTATACATGTGGTTAAAATCCAAGAGATAAATAAATTTACTAGTTTAGGGTTAATTTCACAATCTTTTTATTATCCGAGGTTTTTTTACGTAAGTATCTAATGGGACCTCTTCATCATACACATCCATGTTTTCATAAAAATTCATTTAATTTTTATTACTATTTAGTAGACTATGGGTATATTTTTTTATACTTTTATTTGACCTTATATGTTTTGAAAGGAATCATTCCATCGATTTCCAAACAAGGTACTTTATGACCTTTTCAACAAAATTAAGGTAAGAATGTTTTTTAACTTATACGGTGGGTGTGGCTATTTTCCACTATTATAACATCATCGAATATTTCCTTATAAACATATGAGAATATTTTCAAGTTAAGTTTTTTCTTTTATAATTATGTCACACTAAATTAATTTTAAAATAGAAAGAGGTATTTCTTTCAAATAGTTTTCATTTAATCTATGTCAACATCATTTAAGGGAATTTTAACTTGTTTGAAGTTGATTTATTATGATAAAAATATTCCATATTGTATTGATGGTTTTTTGATATGTTTGAGTGTTGATGTGTTATATTTATACCATTCATGGTTTATGGTTAAAGTATTGAAATTTCATATTCTAGTATTAATACAAATGTTTATGTTATATTTCAACATTTTCATATGAGAAATGTATTGGACTTAGTATGTGACGGGTGGAGCTCACTGTATCTCCTTAGTGCACCAGTAGGTCTCATGAGACAATTAGACATGGAATTGGCAAAGGCCTTACCCAATTTGATATAAGGTTTTGGCCAAGGCCTAAATCATTTTTAGACGTCTCGGTTGAGACCATAAAAAGATGTTTCAGAATATCCAACATTATACATTCCTTCACTATTAAAATAATAATGATTTTTCATGTGGTTATTTGACTAGTAGAATACCCATGATTATGTTTTATTATAGAATTATTTAATCATCTCATATTCCTACCATAAAGTGTTCAAGTTTATTATTTTTAAAGGCTTGTGTTTTTAATTTTTCATAAGCCAAATGTTTATGTTATCTCTTGCTGTCTTGCTTACCATTACAAGACATTTGAGCTCACCCATTTCTTATGTTTCATTTACCTTGGATATGAAAATGATAGTTATGAGTTACTTTTATAGATAATCTAGGAGGTTTGGATGTTTCTAATGGAATAAGTTAGTGTTGTATTTATTTTCAAGTTGTAATTTTGTACTTATGTTTGTATCTTGTTTCAAATTATACTAAAATGATTTGTCTTTTAGGACACGATTCCTTGTATCGTTTCAATGTTATGTAATAAAGAACCAACTCTGGTTAACTGAGGTCAGGGCATTACAATATTAGCCAAAGTTGAACTATAACATAATATCATTAACCAGTGGGAAATATATTGTCAAATTCAAAAAATATATGGTAATATATATTATAATATTATTCTATGAAACATCTATAATATACTTATATTTATTATATAGGAATATTGTATGGTTATAGAGAGAGTCATGACCCATGTTATGTGGATTTCATCTCACATTTAATTTCTATTAGAAAGAATCTATGTTCACCACTGATTCCATTTGTGTGGTGAATATACTAAAACTGATTTTATTCTACTAATGTTTTAATAAAATTAATGGGTATTAACATTCCCAATTTATAATTGTTTTTCCATGTGGATTAACTTATAGAGTTACCAACTCGGTAAACCGTTTTATCTAAATTTTACTTCTATGAGATTCATGTTTTTTAGGAACCTAAACAATTTTTTGAGGTGTATATACTTCCATTTTAAATATTATATCATCAATATACTTATTTTCATGATATATTACTCTTAATTTAGTTTTATTTTTATACATGGAGAGTATTATCCACGGTTATAGAGTTATAATAGTATATTGAGAGAATCTCGTCGCTTTTTGGGATTGTTTATGTTTATACTTAATTGATGAAATATTATTATCAATATGTAAATAAAAAATACAATTTTCCTTATCCCATTTTATGTTAGGATAAATTCATGTATTATTACATATTTTTACACTTTGGTATATAATATAGTTAAGAAATTGTTTTTATGGAAGCCCGAATTTACACTCTCATTAGTTGTAAAACTATGTTTTTTGAAAAGGGGTTCCAAGAATAATATAACATTACATTATAATATCTAAAACAAATTTTTAACATTTTATTCTTTTAAAAATATATTTAAAAGGAATATTATTGTATATATATGAACAAGAAACTTTTCTATCTTTTTTACCATACAAAATTAATGATCTTTTGACCCTATACGACTTGTACAGATTTAGATATCGTGATTTCTTCAAGCTACAATTACATTTTTTTAAAGTATTATCTTTAATAAAATGTTTTTAAAAGTTAATTTTCAAATAAAATGGTTTTCAAAATGTTTTCATTCATTCATTATTTTTTTTAAAAGGTTTTAAAATTTATTTATTATTGTTAAATAAGTCTTCATGTACAATGATATTCAAAACATATTCAATAATCAATTAATGGTTTTCATCATTTTTTCAAATATATCGGTATTTAATATTTTTTATACATATTTCATATGTTTTCATGTAAATTGTTTTCTAAATTAATTTCATATTTTCTTTTTATTTCTTCGACGATATTTTTTAAAAAATGTTTTTAAAATGGTTTTATGTTATCTAAATTTTTTTTCAACAAATAAAAATTATTTCCCTAATGAAATGTTTTAAAATAACATTAAAAATTATTTCCCAACTAAGATAAAATCCATTGTATTTGATCTTGTCTTTTTGGAAAAATTATTCAATATTTCCATTAATATTAGATTTCAAAATGGATTATGTTTGGATGACATGATGTAATTTACCTTGTTACTCTATAACAAGTTATATGTTTTTAAAACCCAATTCTTTTAATGGGTTATGTTTATGGTGAAATTATTATGAAATGTATTCCTTTACATGGGTTATGATATGTTTACATGTTTATTATAACCATTTCCTTTCATAGTTTATGATAAGTTAATATATGATCTTGGGGAAAATGTATGTTGGATTTCATTATCTGAAAAGTGGGACCTATATGTCCCTCCAATTCCATGGGTGATTTTTTATATCACATGTGATAAACTAATATAGTCTTGGGGGTGACCCTTTACAACTATGTTGTCTATGGGAGTGAACCATGACTTCTAAGATGGTGTGATGAGTGAAATCATGCGACTATGATGGAATCATGAGTGAATAATGACTACTATGATAGTGTGGGGTTTGAACCCATACGACTAATATAGTCATTACATCAATTATTTGGAAAATATAGAAATTATTATATTATTATGATTATTACTAAATTCAATGTCTTATTTCTATGGGATGCTTTCATTTATTATGCTCTATATTTCATATAATTCATGTCTTATGAATTAAAAATCATTATTTAGTGATTTTAGTTAGGATATTAGATATATAGGGTATGCTATTATATTTTCAGGATAACATTCTCACAACATTATACTCATATTTATGCTTACATGTCATCCTTGTATACCCTTACAGAGCATTTGAGCTCACCCATTTTATCATTCCTTTCCCCCGTGTTATGGAGGTATGTATTACATATGATATGTATAATAAGGGTTATATTAATGAATAACCTAGTGGGAGATGATATAGATCTCATATAAACTAGTTTTTATGTTTCTAGGTTTCGAAATGAACTATACAGGCAACAGTCTTTAGGCATATATTTTTATAATGTTTATGTATTTCACAAATGCAATGTAATTGGAATGTTTGATAACCGTGGTTGTCTATTGTTGGTATCCACAGAAAAGGTATAATTAACCATTGAAAAATAGGATGACAAAACATTAATGAGACTTCTAGGTATATATAAAAGAATATTTATATGAATTTCTATAATGATATGTATAAGAATGAGTAATAATTTAGGAAGTTGTATTGATATTTTGGTAAAGGACAGAGTGAGTGGTATCCAAGAAATGAATCCCTATATGTAGAATTTATTTTGATGGGGCTCTAGTATAGATTTACCTTGTGGTAAAAACAATTAAATATTATTTGGGATAGACTCAGGGTTATTTGATACCCTACAACATGCCTTAGTGCACACCTAATTTAACACACATGGGGGATATGCTTTGGGTATTCACAAAATCTTCATGATCCATAATAAAGGTTTTAGATATAATTTATCTATGAAAACCCAAGGATAAACCCAAGGTTTCATTGATTATGGAAGGTGTCATGATTTAGATATCCAATAATTATTGGTTTCCATGACAATGTGTCTTTCTGATATGATTAGTAATTCTCACACTATGTTTTAGATATTAAAAAATGGTGACAACTAGAAATGTTAGTATTAATATTGAATTTAATGGATGATTTTTTGATGAGAAGAAATATTGTATAATCATAAGGTTGAATGTTTTTGTGATATTGCCTAATCATTTTTCATGGAACTTAATTAATAATATTTTCCTTAACCAACTCTTGGACTCACCTTTGAATTGAAAGAAGATTTTTATGAGAGTTCGTATAGTGGAGATCATGGAGTAATGAAGATTCACATTCCATTGTGTCACGAATGTGGAAAGAATCACCTATGTGAAAGTATTTGAGGAAAATGATGTTGGTTTGACTATAGAAAACAAGGACACAAATAAAGTGACTTCAAGGTAAAAATGAAGGGTTTGGTTAACAAAATGGATGGAAATGTTTACCACTCTACTACATCGTTGAGGGTTAGGTGTTTTAAGTGTGGGGGAAATGGTAATTTTGGAATCCAATGTCCCAAGATAAATGTTCATAAAATGAATCATCAAGGGGGTGAAAATAATGGTTACATTGTTAATGAGGATGATTCAATGGATGAAATGTGAAAGGATACATGTATTATTGTTAATGGATTAAGGTTGAATTAATCAAAGTATTTATGTATTTGGATTAAAATGGTTTGATTCATGGAATATAAAAGGATTGTTATACATGTGTTTTTCACTAAATATTTATATGTTAATGTTCAATGCTACCTATGGAATGGTTACATGATTAATTGACTATGTGATATTATGTCTAAGGTAAGGTTACCCTTAATAAGTTATTAATGTTATGATAATGTTGTGTGGATAAAGATACATGGTATATTAATAAGTAAATTGGATAGTATTGATTACCATGGAACTATGTAAGGACCTGATTATATATGGTTTATGCTATCACTGATTAATTTAACTAGATTTTTTGATTGAAGGAGAAAATCCAGTATACATTGGAGTGAGGAAGCAAGCATGTTTTCCAAAAAGATTTATTCTAATTAAAGGTTTCAACCTATTCCAAGATAATATATGATTATGTTATTCAATTGCCTAAAATGTGACAACAAATGCCTACTTTTGTTATATATGGTAATCAATGTTAAGCTAACTTCATGACTCACTTTATAATGTTTTGGATATTTCATGTTTTATAAGTGTTATATGGTTCACCATGCATGAAACGATTCTATTAAATGTAGGATGAAGTATTTTTTGAACTAGTTTATGGTGAAAATAATTATTAAAAGGATAATTAGTGATTAACAATTTATCAAGGATTTCCATATTATATATTATATTAGGGTGGTTTTAAAAATGGACATCATGTATTTCGGGTTACAACAAGTCATGTTTGGAAAGTTCGCCGGTATTGAACCAATGACTGAAGGACGATAAGGGTTTCATGCCTACCACAAGCCTACAAGATTACCTAGTTAACATATAATTATTTTTTTGAATAAATATTTATTATGAACTAGTAGTGTTCCTTTTTATTTTTATAGTTTAATGAATGTTCAGATTTTTAGAGACAAATAGTAAGACTTTTTATTCTTTTATAGACCTTAGGAGATGTTAAAAGCATAAATTAGTTCACTATTCATTAAATTTAATTTTTGGAAAATCTTGCTATTTGGTAATGGATGTATTATAAATTCTTCAAATCCTAACCTGATAATAGAATATGGATTATAAAAAGTTATCGTCAATTACTCAACGTTATAAAAGATATTAAACAAAATTATTTTCGTAATACCTTAATTATCATTGAGATAATGTCCTTTTAAATAATCAGAGATTTATGAATTCTAGGCCCCCAACTATACTTTTATCATTAAATTTTATTGTAATTGATGACCTCAATCACTCTCTATAAATATTTACACATTTCCTACTTTCCAATATTCACTCACAGTTTACGTTCTCTTATGTAGAAAGACAGTTATATGTTATATTGGTTCACTATTATGGTTCCAAATTTCCCTTTTTATGGGAAGTTTTAGTAACCATTTTTATGATGATGGTTTCTATGAATGAAACTATGATGTATTAAAACAATGATAACCTAGACGAAATTTGATGGAGAAATTCATTTTATTGGGGGTAGAATGTATCACTCCAATATTTTTGTTGAATTTTATTGAATTAATTTATTCTTTTAATATTTGGACTAAAGAAACACTAAAAATATCTTTTTAGAAATCCAATAAGTCCTTTCACCTGAAATACCGACTTAGATTGCACTACAGACTGTACCAACTTGGATTTTGATGGACAAAACACTATGTTTTTCTATAACATTATTATATATAAATATTTATAATTAAGTAAATTATTTAATTATAAATTAACCATTAAAAATTGTTATAAGAATAGTAATAAATATTTTTCAAATATTTTTTATTGATTATATATATATATATACTTTATTGAAAATGAAAAATTAGATTTTTGGTAAATTCTTATTTGTGTTAAAAATATTGGTTCCTTGAATAGACTATTTTTAAAAATGAAAGTAATTTTAGAAATATTTAGAAATTTAATTTGATAAAATAAAAATCATTTTTGAATTCATAACATAGAAATTATAAAAAGGTTAATTTTTGGGATTATTCTAGAAAAACAAAATTTTTTGATGAATAATAATAAATACAACTTTTTAGTTAAAAAAATATTTTTATCTAATTAATTAATAATGATAATTGATATTAATTGTTTTTATAGTCATAAAAACTATATATTAAATATATTAATACAATTTAATTCATAAAATCAATATTACTCTGAAACTTAATATAAAATCTTAGAAGACATTTGAAAAATTTCCTACATTATACCACCGTTATTTCATATCCTCTGCGGGATTAGCATTAATCATAATTTTTCAACTTATGTAAATTTAATTTCATAAAAATGACCAAAACAATTTTATTCAGTCTAATATTTATATTTTAATAATACCATGTTTAATTTTTCCCAAAATTATTTCTCAGAGTGATTAAAAATAATCCAAGTTGTTAAGGTCACATTAAGCTTAATTAGGGACTAAACCTTAATATTGAGAGCCCAAATGACCGATACACTTATTAAAACCCCATTGGTTTTCCATATTTAATCCATAAACATTTATTTCAATATTTTCTAAATTTTTATTACATTTTTTAATTAAGAACATTTTCACACCAAACTTGTATAAAAAAATTCCACATGAGTCATTTTCCTTCTATATAAAAGGCCACCACTGGTTCCCATTCATCTCACCTCTCAAAAATTTTATTTTCTTCCAATACCTACATAATTTACCTCCACAAAATCAGCCATTTGACCATTAATCATCCCTTGGCTCATAATTCCTCTCAAGGATGCCTTTTGGAAGAAACCAAAAGGAGTTACCCGATTAAGGGGGAACGACTTTTCTCAAGACCATTTACATTACTTTTCTTCTTCAAACCTATACTATATTTATTAGTTTATTGTGTGAATATACCAGTATCAAAAATATAATAGGATTTTTTATACAAATAGTTCGACCTACACTTCCACACACCGCCATCTAATGGATATTGAATGTATTGTTTTTGTGGTTGGCGATAAATTGATTCATAAAATAATGATTGCTAATTATTCATTTACCACCAATCAATGTATCCATTATTATTGAAACTATATTTATATAATTAATATATGAAAATTATTATTTATTAAGTATTTTTTGTTTTTTTACAACTGAATTCTGTTTACATTATATTTGGTTTTATTATAATAATCTATTTAGAGTATGTGTGGACTACCGCCACCTCAAAGCATTGTGATTTATTCCCAGACAACATGGAATGTACTAAAGATGGGTTTAATGAAGTTATATTATATATATGATTTAATAATTCCATAAGAATAATGATACACAGAGAGAGAGATAGAGAGATACACACACACACACATATATATTTCATTTTCATACTTTATTTCAATATTATAATAAAAACAGAAATACCATTCATTCGTATATATAACTTATCATCTCCATGAACAATGTATTCTATCTTGTAATTCAGTATGAAATATATTATTATAATTTCAATATAATAGATATTAATTATATTTATATCATGATATAAATTCTAGAATCATTATAGATGTATAAGGAACAACTATATTAAACATTAATAAAAATGCGAAGAACAAAATGAATATTACTCAAAGTGATACCTTAACATAGAATCATTAATAGAAGGGTTATATAAGATAATAATAAAATTATATAGGGTAATTTACATAAAAATATTATTCTATATAATATTTATAATAAAAATATATTTATTATATAGGAATCTTTTACAAATACATAGAGAGTCATGACACAAGGTTAGGGGATTTCATCTCACTTTTAATTTAATTGAGAACCATATTATGTTCGATACAATTTAATTTTGTGTGCTGTATTTACATCCTAAGATATTATTCTTTTTATGTAATTCTTATGGTTATTGGTAATTACATTTCCATTTTATGAACCTTCTTTCATGCAGTTTAACTTTCTAAATTAACATAATTGGTAAAAAAGTTTTGTAAACATTTTTTTTCTTTGAGATTCATGTTTTCTATGCTCCTAAAAACGTTTTAAATGTGAAGATAATTCCATTTTTTATGATATATCATGAATATAATTTGTTCAATAATATCTTATGAATTGGGTAATTTCATTTTCTTATATGGATCATATGATCTCATCTTATAGAGTTATAAGGGTTTGTTGACAAATTCTCATTTCATTTCGAGATTTTTTTTCTTTATGCTTCCATTGATAAAATATTTTTATAAATTTCACAAGAACATCCACGATTTTCAATATAACATGTTATTTTATGATACATTCATATATTGGAAACTTTTTCTACTTTTTTTTAGTTATGATAATTAAAAATTTGTTTCTATGGGAGACTGATATTACCGACTCATCGGTGGAAAATCATTGTTTTTTGAAAAGTGTATCCTAGAATATTATATAAATATATTATAACATCATAAATAATTTTTTCCCTTTTTATTTTACCAATCTATTAAAGAAAATATTAAGGTCTCATTCATAACAAGGAACTTTTCTACCCATTTTTACCTTTCAAAAGAAAGGTTCTTTTTTACTTTATACAACATATACAAATTTTCAAACCATCATTTATTTTAATCTCTCACTACATATTTTTAAAAGGATAATATTTAAGGAATATTTTAATTATAATTATCAATGAAAATGATTTTCAAAAATTATTCAATGGTTTTTATATGTTTTTAAGAAAAATGTTCTTCATAATATTTTTAGGATTATTTTATATGTTTTGATGTACACTGGTTTACAAATAATTTTTAAGATTCCATTAATTGTTTTCAAAGTTTTTTAAATTAATATGTTTTTTAATTTGTTTTGAATTATATCTTATATGTTTTCACGGAAATTTTTTTCAAAATAATTTTTGGTCTTTTTTATATGTTTTAAAATCTATTTTCAATGCAAAAGGTTTTCAAATTGTTTTTTATTATAAAAATAATGTTTCAATGAAGAAAATATATTTATAACAGAAATTTTTTAAAAGATGTTTCAAAATTATTTCCCAACTATGATAACATCTAATCATGTACCTCATTACTTTATGAGTAAAATATTGAATGTTTCGATTTATATTCTTTCTCTAATGGATTTTGTTATTATTTAATGATGTTATGAAACTCGTTTATTTTTCAGATGTTATATTCTATTGATAACCACTTCTTTTCATCGGTTATATTTATGATGAAATGATTATGAAACCTATATATTTCCATAGTTTATGTAATTTTTTCATTTTTATGACACCCATTTAATTCTATAAGTTTGATATGTTTATTTCTTGTCTACTGGAACATGTATGTATGGTTTCATTATGTGACATGTGGGACCTATATCTCTATCCAATGCATTGGATAATATTTTATATATCGCGAGATAGACTAAGACAGTCTTGGGTGTCAAACCTGACTACTATAATGTCCATGGGAGTAATCCATGACTACTAAGATGGTATAGGGAGTGAACTTATACAGCTATGATTGCAATTGAAGTGAAAAATGACTATAATGATTGTCTGGAGAGTGAAACCATTCAACTAGGATGGTATTGGAAGTGATTCCATGGATATTATGGAAATTACTATATGATTATGTGCTTTCCACTATTCCATGTCTTCTTCCTATGAGATTATTTTATGGATTATGCTCATTATTTCATATTATTCATGTCTTATGAACTTCCAATCATTGTGGCATGATTCCATATTTGATCATTGATATGAAGGGTTAGATCTTCTATTTTCATGATCACATTCACATACCATTATAATCATGTTTATGCATACATGTCATCCTTATTTACCATTACTATGAATTTGATCTCACCCCTTTTATGTTTCATTTTTCCCAACTTATAACGATATGTACTATGTATGATATATCTAAGATGTTTTCTAGTAAAAATAACCTAGTGGGAGATGATGTATCTCTCATATGTACCAGTGTTTATGAATCCATGTTTCCAAAGGCACTATACAAACTATATTCTTTGGGCATATATTTGTATAATTTTTAATTATTCAACAAATTTAATGCAATGTCAGTGGTTGAAAAGTGAGTGTCAATATAAACATTGATTAAAATTTTTACATTGATATATAAAATGTGAGAATGATTTTATATTTACCATCGAACATATGAAATTTCATATAGGTTGTGAATTTTTCTATATTGATAGATTTGGGTATGTGAATTCACATATGTAGAGAATAGCCGTTATTTGAAATTCATATTCACAAAACATTCCTATATGTGGATGAATTCCTTGTACAACCCTTTTTTATTTATCATAAATAAGACATGTAATATATATTTACATTAAATTAATATTATACATTCTTAAACCTCTTAAAATCAATCATTAAAGGCACAAAATGATTCAAAAATATCATAAATATGATATTTTGCAAATAAAAACCATCCCCACCAGTACCACCTACATTAAAAAGAACATTTTCATGATTTTCATATATAGGTGAACAAGATAAAAGTTATTTAATAATTTATCTGAATACCTAACCAGGGTTTCATCACATGATTATATTCTTAGTGGATTTCTATTTGATATGAATATCAGTTATAATATTTATCGTTATTTTATATTTTATATAAATAATATGAAATATGTGTTGAATGAAAATGAAATTAAAAACCATTACCTAAAATCTTGATGAAATAAAAATTGAATGAATATATGTTTTACATGTTAGGTTTTTACCCATTCATTATTAATCATGTTTCTTAATTATTCATTGCATTATCATAAATTTTGTATGATAATTAATCCATGACCAATTATCCAACATTTAAGATTGTGAAATTTATTATGCGTTGGAGAATTCCTTGAAACACCAAACATCACCTCCAAAAATGGAAATGCTTGATGTCACACCTCAATCTAAAGTGTTATTCCTCCTATGACAATGATCCGTTTTATTTTATTACATATATTGAATTTAAATAAAACATCCTCATACTAATGTTTTATAAGATGAAAGACGTAAATAATATTAATTAATTAATTCGATGAGTTTTAGAGAATTTTATGTTTTTAGTTGATGATTTCCTTACCTAATATGAGAAATAATTCTCCCTCAAATAATATTGATGAAAAGTTTAATAAATTTTATTGATATAAATGAAGAACACCATGAAAACGTTCACCAATGTCATGCCTTGGGCTACTCACTGAAAATTGAAACATTAAGAGTTCATAATAGGGAAAAGGAAATAAATAAGAAAAAAATTGAATGGAGGAGTAATATTAATAAAATTTAATATAGAAAAGTCACCTAGTAAAATAAATCATATACTATTGATATGATAATGGTAAAATCTATGAAAAATAACCCCATTTTTAAAAAAACAATTTAGTACATGGAAAAATGATTAAATATTTGTGAAATTCAATATGAAAATGGTAAAATCTATGAAAAAATAGTGTCAAAAAATACCCCCAACAAATTTACTATTCTTTTATTTCACCAGTGAATCTCAATAATAAAACAATGAGTAATAACATGTTACGAGAATTTATATTATAAATAAATAAAGAACATGGATTATAAATGTTCATAAAAAAATTTGTGTACCTCATAAAATATCAATTTTACATCCCACTTTTCAGAATAATAGTCGACCCATGTATTTTACTTTTTCACATAGGTAATTATGAGCATTCTCCTTAATATTTATGATTCTTAATTTTTATTATTATTTAAAAATCATTTTTTTGATCTATCAGACAGTAATATTTTTTTCATTCATCACTAATGGTCACTAAATATAGTAGTGTTATTCTCGTACTAGGATAATAAAGCTTCAATAGATATTCTATAAAATGATCTACCTTCAACCATTTGTAAAGAAAAAGGGAGCATAAAATCATGAGGTCATTACAATAAATGTTTGGACGATTTGAGGGTTTATGTTATTGGGTATTAATGTTATAACATTAAAGATCAATTATGATTTTTATCTATAAAGAATAATTATTGGTAGAAACATTAATGGGAAATAAAAATATTCCCTCCCAAAAGTGACATTTCCCACTCCATATGGACATTGTAAAATTAATGAAAAACATATGAATAATGAATGATGGACACTGTCGATAATTTTTACTACTATTTTACATCATTCCATTTTCAAAATAATATTTTATATTTTATTATTTTTTGGAATGTTTTATTTCAAAAAATCTCACATCTTTTCTTGTAGGATAAAAATAATTTGTAAGATATTTTGAATTTTTATCACCCAATGTCAAAACCCATTTTTTTATTCATTTCTAATTATATGTTTTTAGGGTTTTATAGAAGTGTTAATAGAAAAAATATAATTTCACTAAATAATGTCCTTTCCGAATATAGAAAAATGTCACACCAATAATTGTTCCTAAAAATTTAATACAGATCATCAAAAAACATCCCACACCCAAACAATTAAACACTAAATTGTCTTATATGATTCAAAAATGGTGTTGGAAAAGATAATTTTGTCTTATAATGTGTATTTTTACAATTAATGGAATTAAATAATTCTATAGGAAACACATTTGATTATGTAAATGGGGTTCTTAATGATAAATCCACGATCAATAAATAATTATCTGAATCTTATGAAATATAACATTTCATAATAATATCCATGATAAATTCAATGAATGTTCTAGTTGGTGTAATTCGATAAAATATCTCACAAAATTTGATTTAGATAGAATTGAAATATTCATACACATGATGTAATTTTTATATATTAGTTATTATATTATTATATTATTGTTTTCACAGCTATTCCCATTATTTTTAAAGGAAAATGGTTTTTTAGATGAATAGATACTATAGTTAAGTTGTTGTATGTTTAGTAAAAACTATTTTATAGCTCTTAGAAACTTGTGAATTTAATAAAGATATAATAGGATGCCTTCAATGTTAATCAAACATGAATAAGTCCAACCCTGGTATATTATGTGACCAGGGGTGACACACTATGGCCCCACAAGATTTAGATAATAGTTTGAGAAATGGTGTGGAATAAACTGTTCTGCCACTACCTGTTCAAACTAAGGATCCCAAATAGTTGATGAATTTTTTGATATATATTGATTCTAAACTATACAACATTCCATGTTATTTTGAAAAGAGATTTAGAAATGTACCAATCCCCAATTTAAACCATTTTCTATCCCTAATATTCCCCATTTAACTTATCCATACCTCGGCAAGAAACTGCCCCTTATCCACTCCATCTTGGATCCATTTCAAGGATAATTTGAACATAGATCTTCAATTAAACTCCTTTTATGTTCAGCCTCATCATCTTTATTAGATGATCCCAAATTATTCAAGGGTTTCCTTATATTTAGTGGTTCAACTAAACTATAGTGACTTTGATATAATATTTGGGTATTTTTATATAATATTATTTGTATGTTCCTGCATTTTTAGGATATACACTTTTATTTTCATGTTGTTATGAATTGGTTGGTGTTTATATTATAAGTAATGTAATGTAGTTTAGTGTTGTTTTATTATTTTATGATTTAAATATTATTTCCCATATTTCTAAATGTGTTCTATAATGTAATTTGTGTTTCTGTGAAATTGGGTGATTTCCAAGGTGTTGGTACGTATAAGTATTTCGATATGGTTTAACAAATATACTAATGGGTGGAATTGGTAGCCATGTATTGTGATGGTATGGATTATGGAATATGAGGAATTGTATTTCTTTGTGAAGGACCAAAGCACATATAAAACCTTAGTACCTATGAGGGAAGGATAATAGTAGTATCTTATAGTTCTAGTAAGGTCTTGCTCATGCATCACAACCTATATTTCAATTCAATAATAGGAAAATGATGTCAAATAGATTAATATCATCGGCCAATGATTTTGTACCCCCAAATAAATGGATTGTGCCTATGAACAGATTCTGGTATACCCGATCACTGGGTTAAGATGTTCATAGATACCTAATAACGTATCAACATAAGTATTTCTAATGGTTCATATTCTATGTTTTAACTTTTTCTTCTGTTATTTGTGACCCTTTGTTTCAATTCAAAAAATAAATCATATTTTCAAACCAAAATTGTTATCTTTCATCTAAAACAGGCACTTATTTTTATTATATAATAGATCTATATGTAATTCATACTAGGATCCTTCTAGGAATGTGATAATCCACCTAAAATATTCTTAATGGGTTACTATAGAACATGTTTTAACTAATATAGTAATTGGAGGGGACATCCATGGGAGTTTAAGTGGGTAATATTTGTGGTGGCATATTCATTGACATGTGTTGATGGTGGTGACAAGGTGGCTATTGGACCTCATTCTAAAAGGACACTTTTTTTATTTGGATTGTTCCCTAAATATTATTTTATTATTAAAACATAATATAAATGTATCATTGGATGGGGATATATCACTTGTAATTCCATACTTGTGATAATGATTTTATTTTTATTTAAATGTTATATTGACATTTTTATAGATTTTTATTGATGTTATTATGGTATGAATAATAAAAAAAATGTTCTTTGATTCCCAAGAATATGTTTCCAAATGTGGGAATCCAGAAAGCCATTCAGGCAATAAAATGGGCATAGTTAGTTGTAGTATGGGATAGAATCCAAAATAGATTAATGAATTACTGGTATTATTGTGGGGTTTATCCTATTTGTAGGTTATGTTACTTTTATTGTTTATATATATTGATGTTAGGATATTCTGGTCTTGAGGTTATGGTTATGAGTGGGGTGTCTAACCAAAAAACATTATGACGAGACTTAGGACTCCACGGTATGATTAAAATGTGGTCTGAACCCTCCATGATGTGTGTTTCATAATCAATATTGAAGTCATGGGTACCAATATAGGGTGGGGGGTTTTAATTTGTGTTTTAATTGATGTTGTTATTCTGTAATTAACATTAATATTTTATCATTTGATTATTGTTTCCATTTATTTTAATGTATTGATGGTTTCCTTGTTCGTTTTCCATGATATGGTTATAATAATCAGTCCACAAAGATCCCTTGTGTAGTAATGTGAGGAGGTAGAAGATAATTCTCTATCACTATTCAATCAAATATTAGTTGAGGTTGTGATTTTTATATTTTGAGATCTAGATCATAGAGTTGGCTATAGTTCTACTTTGGTTTGGGAAGTCGAACACAGACCATAAGTTTACCAAAATAATTTTCTCTATAAACATTATCGCATTGATTCTAAAGAATCATGATTTCCTAGTAAGGGAAAACATTATGGGGAAGATTGAGTGGATATTTGATTTCATTGGGACTCTTGAATTTGTTATAGTGATTTTTGAGGAATTCTTGTTAGAAAACCCCAGTAAAATGTGGTTGGAGTCATTAGATTATGAATAAATGTATGAGAATATGGTCTAGATGTGATTCAAGGATACCTGGATTGAGGAGTACATCCCTAATACATTTTCCGTCTCTAAGACTCAGGAGTAACATTTATGGAGAGTGTTTAGAGTCTGAGTATGTAAGCCACTTTTTGGAATTTATGTTCTTTTATCCCAAGTTAGTTTTCAATGAAAACATGAAATCTCAATTGATTGAAATGGGGTTATGGTTTGAATTTTGTTATCATGTAATCCTGTTTATACCAAATATCCATGATTATATGGTTAACCATTCTTCAATGTTATATATTGACAGAGATAGTATGTTATGCATGTCTAACAGGCTTCCGAAATGATCTAGACAGGTGTAGGATCATTTGAAATGAATAAAAAACATCAGTTTTTGGGATTTTAGGGTGGTGGTTTCACTAGGTATTCACCTTGGAATCCTTTATTGGAAACTTGGGTTGATGGATATGTTGTGTGTCATCAGTGTGGGTGATATGGGAATTTTTGGTGCGCAAGCATTCCCCAACATAAGCCATATGATCTATGTGAGATTATGTCTCATATATAATGTCTTTATAATGACCAATTACGTTGAAATATATTTTTACATGATTTCTAAACCTATATATCCAATAATTATAAGACAAGGATCAAAAAGGACAAGTGTATTTGAATTCAATTTTCGTAATACATAAAATGAAACTAAAAATGGAGACATTAATTTATTCTCATTTGTGAAAGACATAAATAAATTTTATAATTTAGAAATACATTGGATGACATGGGGAATATATAAATAAATGGGTGAGATAAAATCTAAATAATATAATAAACATGATAGTGATGAATAACATGTGATTCAAAGGTATAACATGATTTCATAAGAGATAATGTATATGAGTAATGATGTAGAATAATAACATAAATTTCTTATTAATAACATCATGAAATCTTGGGCATATGCAAAAAACATTAAGTTTGAAAAAATCATAAGAAAATGATAACTTTGAAGACAACAACATATGTTATAATGATTCCCATAATGGATTGGGTTTACTGACTAATCCCATACATGACGTTTCATTAGACAAAATCATTACAAAATGCACTGCAAGTCGATATAATTAACATACCACTCTTTGTATTAAATAATTGGATGTGAATACGTGTTTCACATATGGATATCAAGTATATGGAATAAATATATTATTACCTATGGAATCAAATGGGTTTTATAGTGTGGTTATATAACATAATCATAAGAGATTCATCATTAAAGGCATTTGAGGGATAGTCATTATGAATGTATAACCACGTCAAAAGAAGTAATAATAATAATGATATAGCTATAGATTATAGAGACATATATAAATAATTTTTATGTATATAATAACATTAAACAGAAGGAATGGGAGTTGTAAATAGAATGGTCATGACAGAAAAAATGGTGGGTTAGAAAGATACCTTAACGTTTTCCCTGTTCATCATGTGAATAATTATTTCAACAGATAATAAATATAATTTAATTACTTTCATTCTTTAAAAACTTATTATTTTTCATGATTCATTTTATTTTATTTTAACAATGTCATATTCAGTTACCAAACCAATTAGTTTGACGATGTGTATTTTAATGATAAATGAATCATTTCTCCAATATCACTATGGTGTGTTTGCTAATGTAAATAAGACTAATAATTCATTATCTATATAATGTTAATTATTGAATATATGTCGTATTTATACATAAATACTACTTCTTCAAACTATTCAAGAAACATTTGTAAGAAAATTATACTATATTGCAACCATAGAGACGGTAGTCGATACATAATCATGAGAAACACATCCATTTTTCAAAGATCGTGAAGAAAACATAAAACTATGATTGATTTAGTAAAATATGATTTATCTAACACAAATATAATACTATTTCATTACATACTATTACTCATACCATTCTGGTGATGTTTCATTAAATGTTAATCTCATCACTTCCTGAGGTGGTAGTCTTCTGTACATACAAATGACTTTATCATTAATTAAATGAATTATATGGTCAGAAAGTATATGATAATTTTTTTTATAGAGTGGTTAATATTTCATTAATATAATCAATTAAATAAAATTAATCCTTATTACATCCTATGTAATGCGTTACTAAAAATTAAATCTCATCTCTTCGCCAGGCGGTAGTCCAATTTACAAACGAGTGATGTCATCATAAACTATATGAAATGTTAATTTAGAAAGTATATATGAAATTATAATTAAATAAATTTAACAATATCAAAAATTTCACAATTATACATTATATATGTCTTTATATATATTCTTTATAAGTGGTGATGGAGAATTAATTACATTCATTCATTATGTGGTAGTCCACTGTACATAAAATCAATAGTTTCATTTGAAATTTGAGGGAGCGTAAAATGATTTAATTTCATGAAAATAACTACAAAACAACCAAGAATATTATATATACTTTTTTTATTATTCCACCATGGATTAATATGATTCAAGGTGTTGGATTGATAAATCAAATAAATCCATGAGTTAAGGATATAACTAATTCTAGAGATAACTTCTTTTGGCTATCATTAAAATCATTTTAGGGTTATATTATGTCAAAAAACAATTATTATTTTATGAATTCTCAAATTTATGGTTGTTATTTTGCTCTTTCATGGTTTATACAATGGGTTTTTTATTTTTTGAAAGGAGGTGAAGCAGATTTCCTTTTATATGTCGGGGGAGATCAGATCCTTGGTATATTGGAAAAAAATAATTCCACCAATGTTTTTCCAATAAAAAAAGTATAAAAATGGAATAATAATGGAAAATGGATGATATATAGACTATATATTAACATATAATATGAAATATACATTTTTGAGACATTTTTGTTATTTAACATTTTAGTTTAACCCCCGATAAACCCATTTTTATCATTAATGTAGTAAATACAATTTATTGCTTCCACTATAAAATATGGGAAAAATTAATTTCAATTTATTATATAATATCATATATTATGAATCAAAATTTGGAATCTAATTTTTAAAATTCTATTCTTAATATTGGTATATTTTAATTAAAAATAGACCCCATAGATGTGTTGAAAAACCATGTTTTCATGGAATGCATTCTTTAAGAAAAAATGATTTCATATTATCTATCATAAAAGCAATCATTATCATATGAATTTTAATTTTAAATTATAAATGAATAACATATAAACATAAATTAAATAAATCCTGATTAAGGGTTATTTTAACTATTTATATGATGAATATAATAAACTTATAAACTCTTTTTGGAAAAAAGGTTTTTTAATGCGTAAAAATAAACTATCAACTAGATGTAGTATAGATATAATTTATATGTAATTAAATTAATTTATTATAAATAATTAAAAATTATTTTATTTATAAATATTATTAAAATAAAAATGGGAAATATTTATTTGAAAATAAATTATAATTCAAAATAGATATATTTTCACTATTCACCGATTAAGTTTTAGTTTCCAAAAAACAAAAAAAAAATTAACTACAACATAGTATAGATATTAATATTTTAAATAAAATAATTATTCTATAAAAGTAATATTCTAATAGTCATAAAAAATAAATTTTGAATTATTTGCTATGGGAATAGGTAATCCCCCTAATGAAAAAAATGTTTTCCAAAAACACAATATTTATTCAAATTTTTATAATTACATTTTTAATTAGTATATAAACAATGAAATTCAATTATCAATTTTTAGATTTTTTTCTAAATTATATATTCATATTTAGACCAACTAATGTAACTACACGGATATAACTTTTATGTTAAAATTAATATTATTTAATAGAGTACTTTGTTTAATTTAACCGCAATATTTATTTCATTGCATGAAATTGAAGAGATCGAATTTTTAGAAAAAAAAATATATATCATAACATTTCATGGTGTTACCCATTTTTATAGTTTTTTCATCATTTCATATCGGTAGAAACTAAACAAAACCTCGGGGAATTGTCGCTCAGTATGATACATCTGATACATGTGGCCTTGTTATGTTGTGTGTGGTGGCATGGTTTAAACCTATTATGGGGGTGTTAGAAGAAGGTAGATCCAAATACCTGTAGTATCCCCCAATCATTTATTTTTCATAAATTCCTTCATGTAACAGATCAAGAGGCATTTTCATTTGATGCAGACCCTATGATAGTTAGATGTTATTTTCTAATTGTTTCATTCATTGTTAATGATTTGTTTGATTCTGGTGATTCTCAAATGTTTATATTTTATTGGCTTGTTGATATAAAAAATCTACCTATTAATCTAATTATATATGGAATGGATTTTTTTATGGATCTTAGTATGATTATGGAGATAGGTCTTTTATTCCCCTATTTTGTAATATCCTAGTATCATGTTGAGTTGAAACATGATTTAAATTTCCTAGAGACGATACCTTTTTATATGATCCTATGGATGGATTAGAAAATATAATTTATGGAAATTATTAACATCAATCATTAGATAGTGAATTTGGTATCCCATGATGAGAGAAATCGAGTCTTTTAGTCATAAATGGGTCCGTGTTTATAGTGATCAAGAAAACAAATTTCACAGCTAGGATAAAATTCTTGTCAGGTGTCATCTCTCTTAAAATAGGATGATGGAAAACACCATAAATGAATTACCTTCCTTAGTGTATGAGTTCGCTAAGGATCATATATAATATTTCTCAGGTTTAACTCAATAACACTATGTGTATTTTAATATTGATTTGGAACTAAGTACATATCCAAAATCTCTAACATCATATCGCATGCACCCCCACAAAATTGAAGGATAATAAGAGAAATTTGGATGCGATGATATACAAATGGCTTACTCACTTGAAAATATATCATTATACTAATTCACTAATTTTTACAAAAATTAAAATGTATATATCTACTTTTTTTACCTTCTGTAGTGGAATCAGGACATAATTAAGAAAAAATAACTCTTCCCTTGTATTTTTTAGACAATTTTCAATTTAAATGTGCATGGTGGTCCTCTAAGATCATCATTAATTAATAGTATCACCATGTTATGTTGAGGTAGGTAGATGTTCCAAATAAGGCTTTCCAAATCTTCTATGACCATTTATATTATTCAATAATGTATTTTGGATTGAAAAACACTCATATGGTTTGCATGGATTTGTTGAACTCGATGTTCAAATGATACTTACAAACATTTTTTTTGGTGTTTTTGATGACATCATAGTATTAATGTAGTCAGAAGTGGTGCATGAGAAGAATTTGTTTATTGGTATGGGAATTATGTGAGACTACCATGTTTATGCTAAATTTTGAACGTGGAATTATTGTATTATGTATGTTATGTATTTAGGACACATGATCTCATATCTAGTAGAATTAGTTTCCTGACAAAATTTCATGTTATTTAAAGGGAATATGAATGTTATGTATCTTATACCTATATTTTTTTTGGATTCATGGGTACTATAGGTGGATCATTGTGATAATTTCTTGACACGCTTCCCCTATGACAACCCTCAAATGGAAATGGTTGAAATTTATTAGTATACTAGAATGAAAAGACTATTAATAGGATCATTGTAATAGGTTAACCAATTACCCATTATTTTAATTTAGCTATTTCTTGATATGGACACAGATGATGTTCAATAAATTCATTTATGATATTGGGATTCATGATTATACAGGGTGACCAGGTTGTGGAATATGGTTTTTGCTAGCTACAAGCAGAAAAGAGGAATTGTCTCACCCAGACCATGAACATGCAGTAGTGATGCATGGACATAAATCACAATGAGACTATCTCATTAAATAACCGTTTTTGACCAAATAATATCCCAAAATTTTGGATTATATATTTTATTAGAAGTATATTAACATGTGGGAATGATGATGGATTTATTACCTTTATGGGTTTCATTTTGATAATTTATCTCAGGAAATGGAAATGTAGTTTTGGTTCCTTTGGAATGATTCTATCTACATATTCTCTAATGCAGTTCTATTATGGGTGGATTTTATGTTATGTTTTTTCTCTATTTCAAAAAGAATCCATGAAATAATGAAGAAGTATGTTCTATGTCAGTATGTAGTTAACAACCACCCTGTTGGAGATGATTCTGAATTAGTAGACTAGAGATATTTTATAGCAGTACTATACCCATTTTATAAATTATGGGGATGTACCTAGGCTCTAGTTGTTTTATTCTACAGGTATTCCTACATTATGGGATATTCTGTTTTTTCCATGTCTATATGGAATGATGTAATGTAAGACTGTCATCACACTCAGTGGGACATTATTCATGGTCACAAAATGAATTTTTCTAATTACAGACTCCAATTTTGGTTTATCTATTTGATATATGATATATAATTTGTTGTATATTGATATTATACATATCAGTAGGTAAAAATTGATCACCATAATCCTTCATTATTATTTCATTCTCAATGGTTTTGTAAATGGTGTCCATGGATCTTATTATTAGGTTACCTTATATACCCCGATGAAGGACTATGAAATGGAACATTGTTGACCATATAGCTAAGTCTTACAATTATATATAAAGAAAGTAATTGATTCATGTCGTTGATCTAGGTAGTTTAAGAAATCATGATTTTTTTGGTTTCATGGTGTACCATATGCAATTGTAACTAATAAGGACCCCCATATCACCTCTTGGTACTATAAAGTCCTTCGAGTAGAAGTGGTGTTATACAAAAGGAATATAAAAATATTCCATACTAAAAAGAATGTTCATGAAGACAGTAAGATCTGTATTTTGGAATATATGTTGCTATTTCATGTGATCGACTTTTTAGATTGTTTGTAAACCATCATTGGATGGTTAAATTTCCTTTCATTAATTGTTAAAAATCCCGGAATAGTATGGATCCCTTCATAGGTTTAGGTGTTATTTCTATTTTCTCTCTATTCTATACTATATTTTAGTTGATGATACTTTTTTAGAGGGACCATGCATAATTAAAAAGATGACTAACAAGATTCAATCAATTTGGCATTATATGGTGACAACCACACGTCATCATAAGCCATTTGATAATATGAAACTCCATGAACATGATTTCTAGGAGGGTAACACAGATTCGATATTGTGAAAAACACATGGTTCATCTCTATCTATGAAATTAGATTATTCTCATATTGTGTTGTTTAATTTCATAATTTTTTACATACAGGATCAGTAAGGTAACAAACCTCTTTGAATTTCCATCCCAAAAATAATCAATTTATTAAAAATTTCTGGCATGCGGTTAATGAAGTATAACATAGACCCCTCTCTTGTTATAATTTCAGATGATCTTTATATAGAATCCAACATATTAGTGAGTGAAAAACAATTTCAAATTTTGGATTCCTAGATAAAATTTCTTTACATGAAATCTATTTTCTTTATCCGAGCCCTATAGTAGAATGGGAATTTTGATCATGGTATGTGGGTGAAAAATTCAATTGTTGAAGACTAGTACCATGGCCATTTCCCTAATTAGAATTTTTAATTGATATATAAATGTGAAACAGGACATGTGTGGGAGAATTTTCAAATCCACAATATTATATTCAGTTATTTTTGTTTACTTTTTTCTTTTTTTGTTTTATGGTAGCATTGCTATAATAAATAAAGTCACATATTGAGGTTTTAGATTGACTGAAGGTAGATCATGGTTAGTAGAAACCATGATCTAACCCATAGAAAACTATATATCCATGTTATTTGCACTAGATATAATGTACAGTTTGGAACATCTCCCTATGAACTCCCCCAACAGGACATGTGGTCTATGATAGAAGAACTGTGGCCTTTACCTATTAGTAACATCATTTGAGAGATCATGTATCCCAAAAATATATCCTCTATTTATTAGGATTTAGTCACCAACAAAATTAGAACATGATTTGACAGAGCATAAAGATAAACCATGTGGCCTACATATTTGTGGAAGGAAACGTTTGTCCAAAAAAATATCTCCTCAATTTTAATACTTTTTGAAAACATAATTCCCATCACTGGAATTATCATTTACAGGGCTTGGCTCCCCCTCATATCCATTTCTACTTGGCTCGATTTCATGGAATATTTTATCATGGATCATCAAGGAAAATCCATATAAGATGCTACTCTTAATAATACATAACACACATCACTAATTTCTATATTTTACTTCTCATAAGTTTATGTATTTACCGAGATTTTCTTTGATATAATTTTATTTTCTTGTATTTATTACGTTGTAGATGCGTTGATTCTTCTAAAAGATCAGTTATTTCATTTTATTTCATTTTTCATCTGATTCATGGTGTCAGGAATGGGGAATGTTTGTAGTTTTTTCTCTTATTTTATGATATAATGTGCATCCCACTATTAATAAATGATCAATAAAATGGTTTTCATGTTTAAAAAATGGAAATTTTAATAGTGATGGTGTGTGTAAGGATTTTGAAATCATTTATCCAAAATTTTAATGGTTTGAATGTGTATTCACAAATTATAAAGATATTGGTTATGGGAAAAAGTTATTGGTATGATTTTAAAACAGAACAAAGCATTAGGAAACCCTGTGTGCCAATGCAAGTAGGATTCTTATAGATACTAATTTCATAAGGGACATTTCCGAATATAAATAACTTGATTACGATACATCACTATCTCAACAATGTGATAAGGAATACTGCCATGGTCCATTGGGATTGTCCCACCTCAATATCCCATGAATGGGAATTAATTTTTATTCTCTTAATGACCAAGATATGAAATTATGATAAACTAAATAACCTAGAATCTTATTTTAAACCAATTATTCTTTTAATGTGTTTATAATATTTTTCATGTACTCTTTTATCTTTATTTATTTAGAAAATATATTTCATGTTTAAACAAAATTGTTCATATTAAATTAAAAATAGAACAACAATTCATTATATAATTTGAAAACCTAGAACACATGGTTGGATCTTCTTACGAAAGTGATCTCACACCCTATATATACCTAATAGATATATGTAGGAATTTTTTATCATAGTAATAGTGGAGAACTCTATTGTTTTGGAAGTGGATACTAACGCTAATCGATCTTCATTGGATGGTTTCTATGTAGGTGTAATGGTGGGTGTTTGACCTCATTCCGCAGGGAATATTTTTTATATTGTTTTTTAACACCTTTTTATGTATTGGTTTTTCTATAATATAAACGTAACATGTAACTTTTATGTGTCACTTTTACATCTAGGTGGTAGATGATGGTTTTTTTGTTATGTAAATGTTTTATTGATGTTTTAATGGATTTTTATTGATCATATAATATGAAAATATGAAAATATTGTTTATTATATTCTACATAACTAGTTTCCATGTCGTAGGGATCTAGAATTCCATTCGAGCTATGACACATGACCGATCATGTTTCATGATGGATGGTAGATTATGGTTCATGATTGAAAATATTACATATATAAATCTACATTAAATGAAGCTAATGAATTTGGAAAATCCCTTATGAAATGGATAGAAAAGAAAAACAAATCAATATGAATTTTTGAAATTCAATGCAGGAATAATTATAGGAAAATTTAATCAACATCAATCAAACAATTATCTCAATTGATGATCAATTTTTTTATCATCTAAATAAAATATAATCATTAAATTACAATTTACTCAATCCATATCATTACCGTTGAAACATAAATCATTGATTACTGGGTTTCAAAGGATACTCTTATTTCCTAGAGAATTCATTAATAGAAAATAATATAATTCTAGGACAGAAAAATCAACATTAAAACACTATAAATATTGTAAATAACAACATGGAACACAATTTTATTTAATATAAAAATAAATTATTTCTTCTAATGATTCTATATTTCACCTCTTTTTGTAATTTATGTGGCCTATATTGTTCTATCAGCATGGCCCGAAAAAATAAAATCACACATGGAATCGACGAAATCTAAATGACCATGTTATTTAATATCAAAATAATATAGGGTAATTGAGATAAATGACATTGTATTCACAAAATGAACTCATAAAAATTCAATTAAAATAATTATTAATAAAAATAGATTAAATAATAAAAATTCTTGGTATGATCCCACAAGTAGTCCCAATGTTTTTATTAGATCTTTAAGGGTAATAACAACTATTATCCAAAGTATAATTATGGTTGTAGTTAATTTGTATTGAATCTCCAACACTTCTTCAATCCATTACCGACTCTTCATTCCTTGTATATTATTACACCATAGTTAGATTATTCACAATGTTTCCATTGTAAATGAGATAAATCTTTCATGGTTAGTGTAAGATAATGTATGTGTTCTACTATTTCCTGATTTTAACTTTTTAAATCCCTTATTCATTATCCAACTAATTATAAAGGTATAAAACATTATTTTAATAGTAAAATTGAAAAATAAAATGCATTTATTAAAAAAAATTAATAATTGAATAATTGATAATTAGATATTACCCCTCACTTCATGATGATTTTGATACTATTTCATGTGGAAATGAATATTTAATATCATCATAGACACAATATAACAAATTTAAACCTATTTGGGGTTATCTATGAGTTACTCATTTTATTTTTGTTTTTTTCATCATCTTCTATAAAAGGAAATACAAGTGTTTTCAAAATATTAAAATTAAATTTATTTAGTAGAGATACTCAAGTAATTTTCAATAAAAACATATGAAAAAGTTAATAATAATGCATAATTGTTTGTGTTGGGTTGGATTAAATTTTATATAAATTTTAAATTTTCCCTCTTAGATGCGTTTCACCTCAAAATGATAGGTAGTTAGATTTATCTATCCTCACATAAAATTCCAATCCATGGGTGACTCTTCTCCTTCGATGTCTAGGGATAGGTACATTGGTGGAAATACTCCCTTTTAAGGATTCATAGTTCATATTCTAGTTCAAAATTTTACCATTTACTCAAATATTAGTCTATTTTTTTGGTATATCATATGTATGTAATATGATGAGTCTTTATCATCACTATTTCTATCTTCATGGTAGGTTTGGATCTATTTATGGACATGAAAATACAAAATTTATTTGAAAAAATTAGTGTGTTCATAAAACCTATATATGATTAACTCATCATGATTTCCATCCACTTGACCTTGCACCAATGTGTAATCAAACCATGAAAAATAATTTTCATTTGAATATATAATTGAAAAAAAAAAAATATTTTTAATTAAAAATACTAAACCAATATTTGAAAATTTTAAAATAAGAATTCATTGATCAAATTATTCATTCAAAAACAATAAAACATTTTTTTCAGCAGATTCCAAAGGGTGGTGAAAAAGAAACCATTTTATAACTATATGGGCACACTGAGTAACCAAAGTCATACCAACTAACGTTGTGCACAGTCATTCATACATCAATTTATACTTCACACATTATTGTTTTAGGATTCCATGAATTTATAAAAAAATGGAAAATAATAGTGGAATGAGAATAAAATGAAAAACCTTAATCTAAAAAGGCATGGGGCCTAAAATAAAAAAAATGTGAGTTATAATAGAGTGGTATTCATTCTAGGCTTGGTTCCTCATGTTATTTTACTATTCATTAATTTCTCCACAATTAAATTTTTGAAATCATTGATGGACTAATATACTAAACTTTTTGGGTGAAATTTTTTATACATTGGATAAATATTCAAAACACCAAACCTAAACACCTAAAATTGCCAAATATTTTTTTCACACAGCAATAGAGAGTGTAACACCTACCCTGACCCGAATCTACAGTATTCCATTTCATGTTTTAAATAATGAATCGTTTATCGTATGAAAATATTGTTTTCAAAGAGAAGGGATAGAAATATTGTTAGTCAAAAAATATAATGAGTTTAAGAGGATTATAAAATAAAGGATGATTATAATCACAACCATCTTAAGTGCCACTTTTTACTCTTTAAAAATTGAATAAAAACAAATATTATTTATAATGAATGAATTTATGATCACTAATAAAATAACCAATAGGGATTCACCACAATTCAGTCACTCACCATATATATTGTTAGAGATAACAATTAATAAAGTTAAGGATAGAAAGACGTAAAGATAGATATAATTGAAGAGTCACATTAACAAAATTAAATACGACTACCACATAACTGGGTTTCTATAGTGCCACCCTTTATCAGTGCAGAAAAATTTCTAATAAAGGGGTGGGGGATTTATCAATGCTAAAAGAAGTGCTGATAAAGGGATATTTAAACGGTGCAAAAAAAGTGTTGTTAAATGTTACCATTTATCAGCTCTCTTTTTTAGGGCTGATAAAGACACCCTCTTTATCAGCGCTTTTTTAATAGCTCTTATAAAGTAGGGTTTTATCAGCACACATTTTCCTAGCCTTGATAAGTTTTTATATTTCAAACTAGATTCATAAAAAATAATTTTTGGATATATAATAATATTTATATTGATATAAGCATAATGAATATTTTTTAAAATATGTTTCATAGTGATTTGATATGTCGTAGACCAAAAATAGACACCCTAGAGCAAAAATTATGGCAGTTTATAAGGATTAAATACGTTTTTGTGCCGTGAAGAATATGAGAAGGTGTTAAAATGGTCATTGTAGTGTAGGTATAGTTGTATTCTTAGATTTGATATGTTGTTGAGGCAAAACGAACACTCGGAGAAGATGTTATTGTCGTTTCAAATTTTTCAACTCTCGTATCTCCTAAAAACATAGGAGACAAGAAATTCACTAAAACAAGCATAATTTCTTCTACGGTTGTCCGTTTGAGTGCCGCGACTAGTCAAATCAATGATCCTGTAATGAGTGACGACCAAGTATAATCGAAACATTTAGATGATCAGAGGAATGAATGATATATCAGTTATAACACTCCAAAAAAAAGTCAAACTCCAACCATCCATTACATTAACTCCGGGTGTCCGTTTGAGCTCTACCACATATCCGATAGAAGGTATCGAAGATATATACACAGAAGGATGACTGGAACATTGTTCGAGTCAATTCTAAAATCCTAAAATTTCAATAAAACCGCCAGAAGGCCTCCAAAACTCAGTTTATGTGTCTGGTCCACTGTCATATTTTTCTTAAAACGGATATAACTACTGATCTGTGTGTCAGTTCGGCCTGCGAAACCTATTTAATCATAGTTCATTCCATGATCTGGGATTTACTATTCATGGAGTTTAAACATACACCCAGTGCAAAAGTTATTCATTTTTCAATGAATCTGTGATTTTTAACGTTTTTTGAGACCCCATTTCTAGCACATTGGTATAAAAGTATTAATATATAATATTTGTAAATATGTATAATTATACCAGTATATATACATATAATATATATCTCTCTATGTATGTGTTGTATATGTGAATATATGTATTAATTTATTTATAAAAACACACATAAGAAAACATATATTATAAATGTTTTTAAAACAAATATTATAAATATATATTAATATATATAAATTTACAAATAAATTTACGGATAAAATATTATAACTAAATATTTATATAAATAGATATAAATATATATTAATATAAAGATATATATATATTAATCTGACTATATGTATGTATATATTAATATGACTAAATATATATATATTTATATATATATATATATATATATAGATATATATATTAATATAACTAAATATAAATATATATTAATATATGTGTAAATATAATAAATATATTTATATATATTTATAAATAGATACATTAATAAATGAAGAGAAAAACAATATGGTGGAGTGGTAAAGGGTTAGGCTCACATGCAAGAGGTCTCGAGTTTAAATCCTGGGGGAGGTAAGTCGCACGTGCAGGTGGGGGGCATTAACTAGCGTTGTTAAAGGGGGGTGGGGATGGGTGGAGATGGAATGGGGAATGCCTGAGTAGTTGGTGCTGTAAATGGGGGGATTCAAGAACTGCTAAAGCACTCCAAAATTGACAAAAAATTATTTTTTTAAATGTTTTTTATCAACTTTTATCATCACTTTTTAGGAGCTCTTATAAAGGCTCCTTTTATCAGTGCTCCAAAAAGTGCTGATAAAGGACTCTTTTATCATTTCCTTTTTTAACACTGATAATAGGGGCATTTATTAGTTCTTTTCTGAGCACTGATAAAAGGGGCCCCCGTTTATCTTTACCTTGATTAACATCGCTTTTTTACACTGCTAATCGACTTTTCTAGTGCTTATAAATGCCATATTTGTAGTAGTGTTATTCTTAAGATGAATGAATGAATTAAAACCTAATTCATAATAAAAAATAAACCTAACAACCCTAATTCCATTATAATATCCCAAAACTGTCCAACATACATTATACATTATATTTGATGAATAATCATTACATTATACAATAGGACACCTAAAGACCATAATTATATAATTCCTTTGGAGACTTTTACACGTAAACAACTGATCAATAATCGAGACACATCCTATAACACTATTATCTTCATAACTAGAGCCCATATAATTATTGTCATATATTACACATTTCTTCATAACATGGGGAAAGGATACCTAATAAAGGGTTATTATAGATGCTAATTATGGGTAAATGAGAGACATATCCAAATATCATGAGAATAACTTCATGAATACATTATATTAACATTTTTAAACCTTACCCTTCATTTCATATATAAAAAACATAACTCTGGGCCTAAACATGAATTTTTGTAAGAAATAAATCATAATGTAATAAAATATCATTAACCATGATATAAAAAATTTGACATTAAGCAAATATTTTTCTCCAATACATAATCACATAAAATCATTTCATTTGTATTTCAAGGATCTTTTCGAAGACTATCAATGTTTAATGGGCTCACTCCGAAAACTATCATAATAAAAAAGGACCACTTACAATATTATTGTATAGTATCAATTCTCACAAAAAACTAAGTTCACTACCCATTCTCATTCACTTTATCTCATGATATACCAATCATTACCTATGGAATTGGAGGGATATATATGCCCCACCAATTAAGTGGATAAAATCATATATATTAGTACCACAAGATCATAAATAATCATTACATAATAACACATAAAATGAAATATATCCAATATTTATAATAACATAATATATGTAAAAGAAGTTTGTTTTATTATCATTTCATCATTTCACAAAACAATAAGATATAGAAAAAGAAGCGGGTTTGTAAGTATTTTATCAATGCCTAACCCAATGAAATGAATCATCTATCATAAATATCTCTATATTATAAACATAAATCAATAAGTTAAATAATAATAATGGTATCCATGGATTATATCCTCATATTATAATATGTATCATCAAATAATGCCAATGTACATTGAAAATCATTTTCAACGAAAAATCAAATTGAATGTTTATTGTTGAAAATATATTTATTAAGAATTCCACTTTGTTAAAATAAAAAATTCATAATTTTTTTAAAATATAATACAATATAAATAACAATGAAAAATATTTAAATTTTTATTTAATTAAAATAGTGGTCATGACATATCAAATTCTATTCAAACTATACATTTTCATAGAAATATTCATTTCATGTGACCAGAAAAAGAAAAAAAGGAATTGTTTCGGAAAAAGAAATCAAGACTCATTTCGTGAATTGCTTTTAAAATTTAAAAAAGGATAAGATATTATTCAATAAATCATATTGATAAGGTAAAAAACATTATTTGATAACAATTTTAAAATAATCTATTCAGAATAAAATGTTTTTTTTCAACTGAAAGATTGAAATAAAGATGAGTTTTAATAAAAAAAATTAATAATTGAATATATAAAGAGAGGAAATTGAAAGGAAATTGTGTAATATATATAAATAACTATATGATTTTAAATTTATTGAATTTATTTTGAAATATATCATGTGATTTTATAATTGTAATCATAATATTGATTAATCTATATAAATGAATAGATTGTAATATAAAACCCTTGAAACGTTGTACATTTTACTCAAAAACATATGAAATAATAACATCAAATGAAAAATTAAATATCATGAAAACAAATAAAATCATGATATTAAATGTCAAATGGGATTTATATACAACACAATAATGAAAATATGTCCACACCATGATATATTCCTCACCAGTGGAAAATTGAGATAACATTCCTATACATTTAGTCTCAAGTTCTTTAATACACATTTAATACTCATGTATAATAAATATAAATTTATTTTAAATATATTACATAACCATGAATATAAATATGATATATTACATAATTAGAAACTTTAATTAAGTATTTTTTAATTATTCCATGTTAATATCACATATCTGGAAATAAAAAATTTCCGTTTCATGTTTATTTTAATATTTTGTTTTCGTCCACATACATTTATAATTGTTCCATCACCTCCGAAATTATAACCATGATATAAATAGTATATATATTCAGTAAAAAAATTTATAGTATTCTATTAACATTATTGATAGAAAATTTGTTACCCTATACATGGAGATTGTAGTCCATATGTACACAAGAACATTATTTACATTTTCATGATAGAATGATTGAATGAACAGTAAATTATATATTATCATTCCTGAATATTCCTTTCATAAATATCACATATTTTCATTAAAACGTCCCTTTTTACCATCCATGTAAGGTGTTACCTAATGAAATTACTCCTTCAGGAGGTAGTGCCACGTATATACACGTGATGTTATCATATTCCCATATAATGGAAGGTGATGAGATTTATGTGATATAGTAATTACATATGTATGGTAATATAATTAATATCATAAATAACCTATATATCATATATAATTTTAATCTATCATTATATCTAGTTGTGAGAGGTGGTGATTGAAAATCAATAACAATGATTTGGGAGGTGGTTGTCCCCCGTACACATAAATGATTATTAAATGACACATTTTATATAAATTGACATAGTTTTTGGTCATGAACATATAAAAAAATTCTCATTATATATAACAGAATGTCATTTTTGTATGATCATTATTAATAATAATTGAAGGATGTGGGGGAAGAAATAAAATAATAATTATAATTGAAGAGCATTACCACTTCTTCGTGTAACCTCCTTAGTGTTGTATCAAATTTATTCAAAGGAAAGATATATGATCAAAATAATTCTTCATAAACAGAGGATGGATGAAAATTATATATTTTGGTATGTATAGAAAAAACTAGAGGGTTTTTTACATAGGAATATGAGAGGAGAATTTGTTCTCTTTTATATGTGAGGTTTGTAGAAAACCTGTACTTTTTGGAATGATAATGGTGTAGACCCATTTTTCACATTCCAAAGGCTAGAAAACAAAACAGTACATATAAATATATATGATAATGTTAAAATTTGGTTAGATAATATTTTGTGGACAAATTTCTTGAAAATTTTAACTAATATAATTTTAATTTTATCCCCACATTGAGAATATTTTTTACCTTGACTAAGGTTAAGAATTTTTTAAATTTATTCTATTTGTTATTTTTAAGTTTAGTTTTAACTTTCAAGATAACATAAATTATTCTTATCCCATATATTTTAATAATTTTCCAAATTCTATTAATGGAAATTGATATTTTCAATTTAAAATTAAACGCACAAACAAGATGGGAAAGATGTTTTCGAAAGAGAAAATGCTAAAAAAATCAAATATATTTAATATCCAAATTTAATATAAAAAAATTCTAATAAAATAAATAATTCTTATTTATATATTATTTAAGTAATTTAACATTTAAACCCCATTTTTTAAAAAATATAACATATACTCCTTTTAAAAATTAAGGTAGTTTTCAATAAAAACTAGTATTATTCATTACTAATTTAAAAATTATTCATTTTAGAAATATCCAAAAATATCAGAATAAGATTATTTATTAATTATAATATAAAAAAATTAATTTTATATTATAAAATTAATTTTATTAAATTCTCAAATATTGATTTTATTATACATCAAAAAACTATGAGATATTGTTTTGTCAAATATTATTTTGGAAATATATAAATACATTACAAGAAATTATGTATTTTTTATCAATATATTTTTTGAATATAACCCATTATATATAATATTTAAATTTATTATATTCTAATTAATTCCAAAAAAATATATAGATATATAATAATGGAATTATTTAAATAAAATTATTAAAATATTGTTAGGGTTCGTTATAACTTAGTGTTTTGTGTCTCAAAAGATATCAAAGAATTGAGTTATTTTTCCAAAAATAATAATTTATAAGATCTCAAAGTGTCACAGTATGACCACATTAAAATAAATTTAACCATAAAAATTAAAACAATATTAAACATATAGATGTGGAAACTTCTTCATGATCATATTATTATATTTTTTTTTGGTATTTTCCTCAAACTAGTAAATTTCCAATTAAATATAACAAGACAAGTGGTCATATTTCATTGAATATTCTATATATCATAATTAATATCCATTAGTTGATCTTAATATTATTATTTTCCCACCAGCAATATGAAATTATATTTTAGTACATGTGATGGTTCATCTATGTACTTTCTCAGGAAAGGTACATAAAACACATCATGAACTTGGGATTGATCTCGTCGAAGCACCAAAAAATATTATATTATCCCAATATGAACATGAATATCAATGTGACTGATATATGTATAGTGATTAGATTTAAATTCATCCCAATTACTATTAACTACTATCGTATAATATTATTTGAAAAACCTCATAACAAACTTTATGTTTCACATCAAGTCAATGAGTGTCATCACAAAATATCAACCAACTCTGAGGTGTTATGACATGCTGCTGAGTGGTTCTATAAATATCTGCCATTTCATAATATATATATTTTCCCAATATCATTATTTATTATATTTTATTACAATATTTTGTATAACTAATATTATATATATATTTATCCCTATAATAATCCATTTGAATACTCATGAAAATATATATTTTTTGAATACTCAACTGATGGAATACATTTATCTCAAGAACATACCAAATCCATTGACTGTGATAAAAATATATCCTCTAGGTTTTTAATTGTTCTCATGGAAATTCTATCTATTTCTAGATGATAAGTAGTGCTAAAACTCATTTCATAATCAACCATTGCTGTAGAATTCTACTAATAACTGAGTTAATCATTATGTCATAATCATTCACCATTTAGTTGGGTACATCAAGCAAACAAAATACTTCAATAATTTATATCTTGGACATATGATAAAAAGAGATATATTATCCCATATCATTTATGTGTGATGACATTTCAAGGTGATCAACTAAAATCCATAGAGTGTTTTTCCCTTTATACATTTTGGGGAGTCCAATGAAAAAATATATGGTGATTTTTTTTTGATTTCCATTCTAGTATTCGTAAGATATGTAATAACCCCAAAGTCATCTTTCTCTCAGCTATACCATGATGTCATTACATGAACTATGATTTAAAATCTTAAATAACTCCCCTCATAACATTCCTCAATAATTACTATTTAATATCAGTATACATCTTCATACATCAAGGATGAATAGATCATAATGATCTATGAGATTCCTCTATAACCATCATTTTAAAATCTTGTATGGACAAAAACATACATGGTTCCAGAACATTATCTTTCCATCATGATAATTGGAAAAAATTGGATAATTTATAACCTTATTTTGTAGATCTATATTTTCTTTCTACGAAATTTTTATCTTCACATAGATAAATTTTTAAGCCTTAAATTTTGAAAGATATGATTTATCCCATTGATTCATTATTTCAAGATCCATTATCTTAAAATCCAAAACTATTGTATCCTTTTTAGTCCACATCATTGATAAGGTAGTATGATCCTTCTACTCAAAGCGTTGACATGTTGTTCACCTTCCATGTGTGGTAATGCATTGAGCATGAATAATCATTAATTAGTAATAACTATATCATCTAGTTCATATTCATCTCATTATGTGTGAATATATAGTATAACATTTATTGATCTCCACATATATCCCTATTTAATTAGTAAATATAATGGGTCATATATTTAAATAAGTAATTACCATATCGAACTCCACACCATATGTTTGGAAATTTTTCATAGAAACGTTCAGTTATTGAGATGAATAATCTATGAACATGTCATCCAATAGAATATCACACCTCAATAAATTATTGGATTCATCACAATAGATTTCAAAACCCTTCTCTACTGTGTAATAATGTAAACATATGTTGATGGCTAGTCTTCCCTTCTATTTAGTGAAATTTTCAACAAATTCACAGGTCAAGAGCATGTTTTATCCACTATATGTTAACATTTTGATTGGATTATATATTCATCATAAATTCTCCACAAACCGTCCATATTATCTATATAATCCATGAAAACTATGTGTCTTTGTCATTGTTGTTAGTATGTGTCAACATTCAATTGCCTATTTCATTGATGAATTAACAGACATACCCTCTTAAGTGATTATTTGATGCAATGGTGTCTCGGGTATATCCATTTTCATGAACATCAATATAAGATATCCTATGTGATGTTCAATCATGGAAAATTAATGAACGTTATGTAGTGGAATAAATATTTCATCAATACAATGTCTAATATACATGTTCGTGATTGTGTTCATGTCATCTCTAAAAAAATTACGAGTCTCATCAATCAATCATTCTTTTTTACAAAAAGAATATTTTTGAACCATGGTGAAAGTCATTGAAAAATTATTACATTTTCAATTGTTTCTTTGTATGATTCTTCAATTCATGATACTCAATTGGTACCATTCTCTAATAAGTTATTCAAATTAGTGTGGTACCATATTAGCTGTATATTTTAACGTCAACTTCTTTATTTGGTGTATAATAATCAAATTCAACTGTAATGATATAAAAACATCCACTAAATTTGAATATCATTGATGTCAAGATTCTCTCTAACATTCTAAGATAAAGAGAAATTCTGAATGGGGATGAATACCCATTCATTATATGTGATAGTTATTAGAAGTAAATCCTTAATGTCATGTTAATTTAGGATCATATCATTGTATTTAATATCATATATAATATCCTTTACATGAAAATTAATTTGTGAATTATATATATAACCCCAATAAATTCCTACAACAAATTGAATTAAATTATGGGATAATGACATGATTTTTAGATTAAAAATTCCCACATACCTAAACTTGAGGGCAATCATATATATGAGCTGTGAAAATCATACAATTAATAGATTTTAAATAAATTATGCTTCAAAAAAATTATTTAAATATTGATACCCATGGAAAATTTTCCGTTTCATAATAATTTGTATATCTTGTGTTAGATAAGACAATTATAGTTTTAGAGTGGACTGTATATGTATTATTAACTACATCGTTATCACATCCCACATCAAAAATATTGATCACATGAGATTTCTCCATATCACTTATCTTATGATATTTATAATGATGATCATCATCATAAAACATTGGATCTCATAACTAGTTATCATAATTCTTATAATACTACAATTTGAAACATTGTAGGGTTGGTGGTAAATTTTATGTAACTTCCTCTACATTAAAATCATTAACTCACTTCATCCAATTAAATTAGTAATGTTAGGTCCAATAATATCAAAAACCTTACAAGGGGAATCTGAGAATAAAAGAACAAAAAACTTCCCCTTTTGATCTTGTTTTTTCATTAAAAAACACACTTATATCCTTCTCACATAGTAATATATGAATATAAATTAAATCATGCTCAAGAGATAACAATTTTACCAGGTTCACCCTCAATGGGCTAAATCTAAGGACCATACATCAGTGATGTAGCAATGTACTAAATCCACTAAAAGAACACTGATATTAATAAGGTTCAGGATAGATATTCTATGTCCATACTCACTGCCTTTAAAATGTTTAGGGTCTCCTAAATATAATTCCAAGGGTTACTCCCTATCATTGTTCCTCTGGATCACTGCCAATGGTAAGGATCACCTTATTCATCTTCCTTTAGTCACTGTTATTTCATGGGATCCACTCATAGTTTTTAGACATGTACATCCATTTATTTTTAGAAAAATAAAAAAAATGAACTATATATAGATTCTCTGTTGAAGTTCCTATTTCATCCACCGATAAATACCGCTTTAAAATATATGTACTTTGAAACTCAAAATCATTCATGAAACCCTTACTGCATCTTTCATGAATGTTTTCCCTTTTGTGTTAAAAATTTTTACATATGAAAAACTCCTTTATTTTGTGACCATTTTCTCTTACACACAACATCATTTTCTTATGCACAACTCCAATTATTTCATGGAACAAACTTTGCCAAAAATTCAAGCACAATTCAGAGAGATGATTTATTATAAGTGCAGTGATTTTAAAATAATTATTGGGGGGAGTCATATTTTATTTATAGTCATCACCAACCCTATGTTTAATATTCGACATTTCATGCAAGATCTCCTCAAATAGTTCGAAACATAATTTTACATTGCATTGAGTTTGAAAGCCTCTTTCACAAAACCAGATATTTCACACACATTACATTACATTCGTGAACTTCATTCATTTTCCAATTTTTGATTTTATAATACTAAAAAATTCCATTGTATTGACATTCTAAACCATCTCAATATTGGTCCCAATATCTTTTAAAAGAAATCAGTTTCTCCATTTTCTTGATTTTGAGGCCCAAAAAAATTTCAATCCCTAGGAAACATTTACACCTTGTATCTGTAATTGTTTACCCCCTCCTGGCCATCTATTGATTCACAATATTACTTTTTCAACATATATTGTCATTAATATATCTAGAAAACCACAATTGACCAAGAAAATCATCTATTTCAAAAAACACAATCATCTTAAAAATGATTCAATGATACCATGGGTGATTTTTCACAAACATGTAATAAATTTTTTGATGAACAGAAATTCCATACACAAAACATTTAACATTCCCATTATAAAAATTTCCTCCATGATTAATTCCCCACATAGATAATTATTTATGATCATTCATATTTTGATAAATAAATTTACACACAATTTATGTTTGAAGGATAAAGGGAAGTAATAATTGAATAATAATATATTAAACTCATCCCACCCCATAGAGTCAATTTAACCATGTTTTCATATATTCTTGATGGGTTCCTACCATTGATCTACTTCAGCTTCAAAATGATAGAAATCAAATATGACTTTTCCCTTAAATAATACTAAATAATGATGAACTTGTTTTTAGTGGTACTAATCCACACTTCAGAAACAAGGGGGTCATCAGAACCACAATGTTGTATTGGACATTGTCTCATGAAGGACTAAATAGAATATTGTTCCTTCCTTTTTTTTCTTTTTAATGTTCGGAATGATTCATATTTTTTAAAAAAATTCATAAAATAGAGGAAATATTTCTCATTCTTATTCCCATGCTGTTTTTCTGCTCAGAAGGGAAATAATTTCATTATACATTCTTATTGGAGTGTATGTATAATATTTAAGAATCAATATAAATTTACAATAATCATATATAGTTATTATTTACCCCATTATATCCATTCAAATATTTTGGTGGTGGAAAATAGATTACACCACGGCATGGAGACGGTATTCTGTACGTACCCAGGCGCGGTGATTTCATTTTCCATAGGATGGATAGATGGTGAAATAGGGTTGTTTAATAATTAATATAACATATCAATATATGAGTTATACTGATTTTATTACCTCATAATGAAACAACTAAAGAAGAAGAAGTAGAAGAATAAATAAAGTTGAAAGAATCGGTAACGAACATTATGTCTTCTTTGAAGCGCCTCTTTGAAACCTCCCCTTAGGGCACTATGATTGGTCTTTGAAGTAGACCAGGAACTCTAGGATGTTTCTAGGGAAGTGGAAAATATAAATTTTCAGTTTTTGGCCGATCATTAAGGCTAAAAGTTGTGTGAGGAGGAGAGGGAGGAGGTGCCCTTTTATAAGGGAGGAGAGGGGCACCTTTGAAAAAACTAAAAACATTATTTTATTATAAAGTCATATTCGGTTTTTAATAGCTCCAAATTAATTTATTTCGAAGATAAGGTGGGGATGGGTCGAAATCATCTCATCCAATAGAATTTATACATGTTTATGTTTCTATTTTAACCTTATCATTTAGATTTAACTTTAAGTTAAAAAATTTTACTTTTACCGTGTCTTCTTGTTTTCTTACACTACAAGGTTAATAAATTTACTATAACAAGAAAAAAGATCCCCAAGTTGTTTATTATTAATATATATAACCTTATTTAAGTCATTTTTCCAAACCATAGATTTTAAAAAATAAAATAACAATTAATAATATAATATTTGTTTCAAAAACAATTTTATGTCAATTTTGACACTATTTGGTAATTGATTTTTGAGAAAATTATAACAGAATTATTAGTTCAAAAAAAGATAATTAAATCAATACTAGCATGTCATATTAACATAGAAAATTATTGTAATTCATTAAAAGACTCAAATTACATTTATTTGGGTATTTATAACATCAATTATGCCAATATTTCATTAAAAAGATAATTACTTCATCATAATTGTGTCAAAAATAAATTAAATTATTTAATTTATAAAAATTAGAAATAAAATATCATTATTTAGGAAATAATTTTATCTTTCTAATAAATATATTTTAGTAGAATTTACCTTATGTATAACGCTATATGAAAACTGATTTAGTTATTAACCTTTGATTTTAACTATTTAACTGTTCTTTAAATAAAATAATATTATATGTCCTAATCTAATCCAAGTGGACCTAAATGGTCATATTTTATTACTAAGGTTGTCATTGGGCGAATTAAACTTATCCAATAGAATTAGGACATGTGTTAGGGTTATAATAATGTCATTTTTACCCTTAATTACCCTATTTACTTATAACCGTGGTAAATAAAAGTAAAAAGTTACTATTCACCAAAAATTATTTTCATCTCATCAAACCATATTTTAGTCTTTGATATTAACTGTGTCTCTCGGATTTTCGAAATTCCACTCACAGAGGCGGTAAAATCAAGTTTTATGTGAATTTCCAAATTCTCCTAGGAGGTGGGTAAAAGACGGTGAAAAGTTCAATAAAATTTTTCTATATCTAAAATTATTATAAAATGACTCCAATGAATTACATTGAACTTATTTAGGTATTATGTATCAATTTTGACATAAAATAAATTTAAATATAATAAATAATTATTTAAATAAAAAGTAGGGTTTTAAATAGTAACAAAGTGTTTTCACTATTCATCAAAAATTGAAAATTTTCAGAAAAATACAAAAATATCACCCTAGGCTAATTTTGATATTCTGAATCAAAAAATGAAGTCGAATTCAAATGATAAAAATTATAAAATTTTAAAAAATGGGTATTACTATTCATAACGTCTAGTTTATATAACATATCTTTGTTTAGTGAAACTCAGTATTGCGTACAACACACACTATCGTGGAAGGTCGTGATTGCGTGTAATGGAGGCCAAGTCAGGGATACTTGTAGTGCAAGCTTCTTTTGGTTTTGCGTACAACACAAGACATCAATAAAATTAAAAAGAATATTTTTCATAAAATCTTTGGGTGTTACACTTACCGTCTCCAAGAACGATGAGTTACATTTCATAAATCATTATGATATATTATTATAATATAAATGCAATTTATATAAATTTTATTTATATCATGATATTATTTTTTGAGTCAACATATAAGTATAGGTACCACTAATATAATAAATCAAGACACATTTTAAGAACAAAGAGAATATTACTTGATGTGAAACCTTAAAATAATATTGTTAACGAGTGGAAAAAATATGGTCACAATAAAACCATATATGGAAATAGATATAATAATATTATTCTATAAACCATTTATAATATACTTATATTTATTATTTAAAATCATGTACGAGTACGGAGAGAGTTGGGGTAAAGTGTATGTGGATGTCATATCAATTTTAAGTTGTGTGAGGAACAAGTTATGTTCACCATTCATTCATTCTATGTGGTCTATGTACTGCACAATATTTTAATCAATTATTGTTGTACATAAATTTATGTGTATCCAAATTCACATTTTATGATCTTTCCTTCATGGTGTTTGTCTTTCTAAATTTATAAACTTGGTACAACAGTTTTGTCTAAATTTTCATTCATTGAGATTATTATTTTTTTACACCTAAACTATTTTCTTGAGGTGTATATATGTCCATTTTATATTTTATATCATGAATCTCCTTATTTTTATGATATATTATGCATCATTTATTTTCATTTTCTTACATGGATATTATGATGCCATTTATAGAGTTATAAGAGTATTTTGATATAATCTCGTCGCTTCTTGAGATTATTTATGTTTATGCATCCACTACTGAAATATTATTATCTATATATAAATAAAAAACATTATTTTTATTCTAACATGTTATTTCATGATATATTCATGTAAGAGTAACAATTTCTACTATTTGGGATATAATATATTTAAAAAATATATTTTTTAAGGAAGCCCGAAATTACACTCTCTTCAGTTGAAAATCTATGATTTCTAAAAAGGGTTTTCAAGAATATTACAAAAATCCTTTATAATATCTAATATAAATTTTTAACATTTTTCTTTTAAAAATATCTTCAAAGAAATATTATTGTCTCTTTCGGAACAATGAGAATTTCTAATTATTTTTACCAGGAAAAGGAATGTTCTTTTCACCTGGTACGACATGTATATATTTACCCATCATCATTTATTCAATGATCTAATTTTATTTTTTAAAAGGTTAATCAGTAATAAAATGGTTTTAAAAGTTATTTTCAAAGAAAATGGGTTTCAAAATGTATTCATTTTTTCATTAATATTTTTAAAAATTATTTTCTAATTTTTTTAGTCTTATTATATAAGTTTTCATGTACAATGGTTTTCAAAATATTTTCAAGAATTCCGTAAATGGGTTAAACATTTTTTCAAAGAAATATGTTTTTATGTGTTTTGAAACATATTTTATATATTTTCATGGAAAATGTCTCACTAATTTATTTAACATTTTATTCATAATTTTTAAAATATATTTTTAAATAAAAGTCTTTTGAAATGGTTTTATGTAATAAAAAAATAATATTTCAATAAAGAAAGAATATTTTATTAATGTAATGTTTTAAAAATCATTAAAATTAATCCCCAACTGCTATAACATCCATTGGAGTTACAGATTCATTTATTGAAAAATTATTAAATTTTTCCATTCATATTCATTCCCAGAATGGATTATGTTAGGATGACATGATATTCTGAATCATAGTTTTGTATCACATGTTATATGTTTTTGAAACAGACATCTTTTAATGGGTTTTTTAATTGAGGGAATGATTATGAATCCTATCCCTTTCCATGGGTTATTATATGTTTACATTTTTATGATAACCATTTCTTTTCATGGTTTGTTATATATTATTTTATGATCTTGGGGAACATGTATGTATGATTTTATTATTTTAGGGACGGGACCTATATATCCCTGAAATGTAGTGGGTGATGTTTCATATCTCATTGGATAAATTAATATGGTCTTGGGAGTGAACATTGATTACTATGATGACTGTGGGTGTGACCCTTGAATACAAAGATGGTATGATGAGTGAACTCATACTATTATGATGGTCTTGTGAGTGAAACATTGTTGCAATGAAAGTACAGGGATCGAACCCTTACATGTAAGATGGTTATTAAATCGATGTGTTGAAAACAATTGAAATTGTCATATACTAATGATTTTTCCACATTTCCATGTCTTTTTTCTGTGTGATGCTTTTATGGATTATACTCTATATTTCATATCATTCATTTCTTATGAACTACCAATATCTATTCCATGATTTCAGTAATGTTAATTTTATATATAGGGTATGATATTCTCTTTATTGGATAATATTCTCGTAACCATATAACCATATTTATGGTTATAGGTCTTCCTTTTTTAACCTTAATGAGCATTTGAGATCACCCATTTTATGTTTCATTTCCCCCACATTGTGATGATATGTACTATGAATGATATTTCTAAGAGGGGTTATAGTAAATAATAACATAGTGGGAGATGATGTAGCTCCCATATGTACTAGTGATTATGTTTCCAGGTTTCGAATGACACTATACAACCTACGGTCTAGAGTCATCTATTTGTATAATTTTTTTATATTCTACAAATATAATGTAATGGAAACAGTTGAAAATTGGGGATCTTTATTATTTGTATCAGAGAAAAGGTATAATTAACCTTTGGAAACCTGAATGGGAAATCCTTTGTGAGACTTAAAGGGATATTTATATGTATATTTATACGTATTTTTCTAAGGATAAGTATAAGGATGAGTTAACATTTAGGAAAATTTCCTGTCATTTTGGTAAAGGGAAGAGTGATTGGATTCCATGAAATGCATCCCAATCTGGATACATCAAGTGAATTTGGATCTAGCACAAACTTACCAAGGGTTAAAATCGTGACAATACGCTTTAGCGTTTTTTGGGGTAATTTGGTACCTCACAATGGGACTTGATGCACACATAATTTGACATACTTGGGGGGTAGGCTTTTGGTAATCGAAAATTCTTCGTGGACCATCATGAAGGATTTAGATATAAGTTTTCTATGAAAAAGACAACATTAAACCCAAGGTTTCATAGATTATAGACAATTTCAGGACTGAAATATCCTATAAATAATTGTTTTTATACATATGTGATTTTCTTCTATGATAATTAATTCTCACACTATGCTTCTAGTTTTAGAAATTGGTGGGAACCCTATGGAACTGCACTAATGTTTAACGTGATGGATGATTTTCGGATGAAAAAACCTATGGGATAATCACTATAGTGAAATATTATGTGATCAGGACAAATAATTTTATTGTAAAATGATTAACAATTTCTACGTTAACCAAATCTAAGACTCAACAAGGAATTCAATTGAGTTTTCTAAGAGTTCACTTAAAATAGATCATGTATAAATGAAGACTCATTTTCCTTTTTTCAAGAATGTGGAATGAATCACATAAGTTAATTTATTATAGGAACAAGATGGTGTTTCGACTTTGGAAAATAATGACAAAAAAAAGTGACGTCAAGTGAAAAATTAAGAGTTTGGTAAACAAAATGGATTGTAAATTTGGCAACTCTACAACGTCATGGATGGTAAAGTGTTTTATTTGTGTGGAAAATGGTATTTAGAAATTCAATTTCCCTAGAAAATGATCCAGAAAATAATTAGAATGAGGGTGTGAGTAATGGTTATATAGTTGATGAGGATGATACTATAAAAGATAAGTAAAAAAAGAGTTATTATTGTTAATTTATTGATGATAAACTAATCAAAGTATTTATGAATTAGGATTTTAATGTTATAAATAATAAAATATAAAATCACTATTCTATATATGATTTTCACAAAATAATGAAATGTTTATGTTGAATGTTCCCTATGGATTACTGATTTGATTTATTAACAAGGTGATACTTTGACTTTAATTAATGTTACCCTTAATATGTTCATTATGTTTTGATAATGTTATTTAGATAAAGATACGCAGGATATGAATAAGTAAATAGGATAATATTGATTACCATGGACCTATGTGAGGATGTATTTATAGGTGTCTTTTTCTATCACTGATGATGTTTAAATTAATTTTTGATTGAAGGAGAAAATCAAATGTACTTCGAAATGGGAAGCATGCAAATTTTCCAAAAGGACTTATGGTAATTCTGGTTTTGAATGTGTTTCAAGAGAATATATGATTAGAGTATTCACATGTTTGAAATGTGACAACCAAAACATTATTTTTTTATACATGTGAATCAATTTTAAGCTGATTTCATGACTCATTGCCTAATGTTTTGGATATTTCATTGTTGTGAAGGTTTTAAGGTTAACTGTTCATGAAAAGATTCTATTAATCATAAGAGAAAGTATTTGTGAAACTAGTTTGTGTTGAAAACCTTTGTTAAAATAATAATTTGGGATATACTGTTTTTCAAGGATGTCCATTTTATATATTATATTAGTGTGGTTTTAAAAAAGGGAATCATATATTTCAGTTGACAATTGATCATGTCTGTTAATGATTTGGGTCTTGAACCAATGACCAAAGCATGATAAGGGTATCACACCTACCAGTAGACTACATGATGACATGGTTAATGTACAATTATTATTTTTGAATAGATATTTAAGATGAACCAGTAGTGGTCATTTTTATGTTTACTGTTTAAGGCATGTTTATTTTTTTAGAGAAAAATAATTAGGCTTTTTATTCATTTATGGGCCTTATGAAAAGATAAATGAATATTTTACTACATTATTCATTAAATTAAATTTCTATGAAATCGTTCTATTAGGTGAAGGATTTATTATAAATTTATTAAATCTCACCCCAAGAATGATATTTTGATTATAGGAATTTATCAGGAATTATTAAAAGTTTTGAAAGTGATCAAGAAATATTTTTTCCCTAATACCATCATTTTTGATGACATGATAGCCTCTTAAATCATAAAAGATTTATGAATTTGAGGCCCTCAACATTAATTTGATCATTCAATTTTTTTATTAATGACCTAATAAATCCCAATAAATATTTACGATTTTCCTCCATGTCTAATAATCACCCCCGTCATATGTTCTCTTATGTGGGGAAAACCTAGTTAGGAAATGAGCTTATTGGGAGCGGTGAATGTGAATCACGATGACCTAACCCCAACGCCATGGTCAATGCAGTGGCCCCTCCTCCTCCTCCTCTGAGGGAGGGGTCTCATCTAAATCCTTCTGATGATGCTCAGGGAGTCTGGTCCGGGGGTCAAGGTTATATTTTACTTTCAGGTACGGACTATCATCTATTTCTCAACATAAGAATTTCTTCGAAGGTCCCTGGATGCATAAATGGCCAGAACGTGGATCCAATCTTTGTTCACGAATTCAATGAAGCGTATTCAATGTTTTCCATGGCCTTGGAGGCGAGATTTGTGCGGCGATGACCTTTGTTGGAGTTCTTTTCTAATCATGTTAATGAGCCATGGGGATTGACTCAGCAAGTGTCTATTAGGATTTTGGGGCCACAAAAAATCCTCCTCTACATCGCTGATGAGGATGATCTGATTAGAGCCTAGTCATGTGATAGTATATCTATTAATGGTTTTTATTTTCACCTTCTCCATTGGTCTTTTGATCTTCATATAAATCGGGACTCGCCAAACTCGGTGATTTGGCATCAACTTCATGGGTTCCTGCAGCCTTTCCAGAACCTTCGTCTTTTATGGTCAATTGGGAACTCCATTAGACATTTTCTCTGTTGTGATCATCGGATACCTTCACTCTCACACCCAATGGCTGGGTGGATCTGTGATGAAATGGATTTAACACATACACCACTAGAGCTGGTGTGGATCGTGATTTAAGGGGAGTACAGGTATGTTCAATCCATCATCTATGATTCATGGGTCAATTTCTGTTCTTTCTGTCATAGGAAGGGACACTGGGTCTCTGAATTTTTCATGTATGCTAAAAATGGGGGCTGTGCTGGACCTCCATTATCAACTGAGGTGCCTTTATCGAAGGTGGTGAGGGTGATTTATGATCTGTTATAGATGGGAATGAACAATGGGTAGAGGGTATGGAGACTCCTCCTTCTGGATCACTTGATGATCAAATAGGTGGGATGTAGCATGCTGATCTAGTTAGTCTGCCTCATGATATCCCTATACAAGGGATACATGATCATGCTGGATGTATTGAAGTTGACCTGGGGGAAAGTGAGTCCTTAGGTGTTGAGAAAGAGGTTCTTACTACTACATCAGGACCTTCTGTTGAAGAAGTGTTTGGGAGACTAATGTAGGACCTTGGAATTATATTTTTACCTAGTGAGTCAGGAATAGTTGAGCAGACGTGCAAGAGTGCTGAAGGTAGGAAGACTCAACCTGCCAAGGATTACATACACTCTCAAAGTATGGACTGGGATACTTCAAAGATGCATTTTCAATATATGGGTCAAGGTCTAGTGCAGATTGGGAATACTGAAGCAATGGGGAAGAATATATATACATGTGACGATTCAGATGTATCTGATGGTCCAACTATCTTCTTGAAGAACAGCTTCACTGCTCTGGAAGTTGCAGAAAAGATGCATGTGCAGATGGTTGTGGACACATGTTAGTCTGGTAACGACTCCCTTGAACTTGTGGTCTATGATTACTCTACAAGGGCCAATAAGGCAGAGGAACCTGTTAAAATCCAGAATTGTGTCATGAATATGGGAGAAGATCTAGAGCATATCCCATGTCGCATAAATAGTATGCTTCAGAACACTAATCAACTGATGGGTATGAAGGATGACTGTCAAGTTGACATTGAAGTGAACCTTCCTATGAAATGGGGGGATATCTTGGGAAGTGACAGGGAAAATGTGACTCTTAGTTATAGTGACATTGTTTAGGGAGAGGGAAATAGGATATCATATAATGATATGAGTGGTTCCATCCCAATCAAATGAAGACCAAGAAAATATTATTCTGATTTGCCGAAATCAATGACAACTAGGAATGCATCTAGGATGGGTAGGGAGATGGTTACTAAAGTGCGCGATGAAAAATGTCCACCTAAGGTGATTTTATCCACGGAGATGCTGCAACGTAAAAAACAATACCTGGAATTATTCAGGAAATCTGAGTCATCTAAATGGGAGTCAGCTGAACTGGATGATGAGCTATCATATTATGCAGTTGGGAATGGCTTTGGCTTTGAGAAGATGTAAGCAATTATGATCAGTTTGTTTTGATGTATTTGTATTTTCTATTAAAAATTTTTTGGATCATGTTTTTTCTTTATCCGAACCTTTCATGGTAAAAACCTAGAAATATGTTACATTGGATAACCTTGGTGGTTCCAAATTTCCTTTTTAAAGGGATGTTTTAGTAACCATTTTTACGACGTGGGTTTCTAGTAATGAAACTTTGATGTATTAAAAGATTTATAACATAGATGAATTTCAAGGTTGAAATTTATTTTAATGGGGGTAGAATGTAACATAATGATATTTTGTTTATTTTTTAGAATTAATTAAATCTATTGAAACATAAATTAAATAGAACACTGAAAATTTATTTTCATGTATTCAAAAAATCCTTTCACATGAAATACCAACGTGGATTGAGCTACACACCACACCAACATGGCTTGCGATGCACACAACATTGAGTTTTTCAGAAACATAATTATATATATATATATATAATTATATTATATAATTATAACCTAACCATTAAAAAGTGTAATAATAATAGTAATAACTAATTTTTTAAATATTTCTTTTATCATATTTTATATTAATAAACAATATTGATAATGAAAAATATGATCTCTGGTAAATTCATTTTGGAGTAAAAAAATAGATTTCTTGAATGTGTCACTTTTAAAAATGAAATTAATTTTTGAAACATTTAGGAATGTAATTTGATAAAATATAAAAAATTTATTAATTCAAAAAATCCAAATTATCCTAAGGTGTTGTTTTGTGATTTTTTCTTAGAAACATCAATTTTTTTGACGAATTAGGAAAAAATAAAGCTTATTAGTTAAAATCATATTTTATATCTAATTAATTAATAATGTAAAATGATATTATAGATATTTTTAAGGTCCTAGTTAATATATATTAAATATATTAATACAATTTAATTAATTAAAATCAATATTACATTAAAATTTAATGTAAAATCATAACAAACTTTTGAACAATTTTGTACATTAAAACATAATTATTTCATCCTATCTGTGGGATAAGCACTAATCAAAATTCTTCTAGTTCTTTGAATTTAATTTCAAAAAACTGACAGAAAAAATAGTATTCGTTACAACACTAAATAATTTTATGTTTGTCTAACACCCACCCAATACACCGTTACAATATTATACCATTGACGTTAAATTTTTGTGGGAATAATTCTTCACAAGGAAGACTTTTGTCAGAAACAAAAATGAGTTACCAGATTAATTGGCGAAATCTTCTAACAAGATCTTCCCCTTTATTTTAAAACATCACCCCTCTACATTATTTATTACTTTATCGTGTTAAAACACCAGTATCCTAATTATACTAGGATGTTTTTATACAATTATTTTGGCCTACACTTTCACACACATCCATCTAATGGATATTGAATTTATTGTTTCTGTGTTTGGTGATCAACTACCTTGCGAAATGATGATTAGTTATTTTTCATTTACCAAAAATCATGGTATCCAATATAATGGAAAATATATTTATATAATTAAAATAAGATAACTAATATGGCTTAAATATTTTTTATTACTTATTTAAAACACATATATTTACATTAAATTTGGATTTATTATAATAATCTTGTTTGAGTATGTGTGGACTACCGCCCACTCAAAGCGATGTGATTTGTTCACACAACACATGATATTTATTAAAAATGTTTTTAACAAATATATATTATATATATGATATATTCATTATACAATAATAATGATATTTATATATACATTCATATATATATATACATATGTCATTTTCATACTTTCATTGAATATGATAATAAAATTGGAAATATCGTTTATTCTTACGTACGACTTAACATTATCTATGAAGAGTGCATTCCATTTTTAACATAATTATGATATAGATTATTATAAGATACATACAATATATATAAATTATATTTATATAACGATCTAAATTCTAGGATCATGATATAATTATAAGGAACAACGATATAACAAATCAAGACAAAGGCGAAGAACAATGTGAATATTTTCTAAAGTGAAACCATAACATATGATCATTAATAAGTGGGTAATACAAGATCACAATAAAACCATATATGGTAATACATATAATAATATTATTTTTTAAAATATTTATAAAAAACAAATATTTAATATATAGGAATATTTTTTGAGCACAGAGAAAGTCAAGACTCAAAGTTAGGGGATTTCATCACAATTTTTATTTCTCTAAGTCACATGTTTTGATTGCCACTATTTTCATTTGTGTGGTGTATGTAAATAAAATTATATTATTCTACTAATCTAGTAATTATAATTATGGGAATGTGTATTCCCATGTTATGGCCTTTCATTCATGGGGTTCAACTATCAAACATTTCAAAATGGGTATCACAATTCTATCAAAACAGAAATCTTTGATATTCATGTTTTTTATGAACCTAAAGAATTTTTCCAGGTGTATATACATACATTTTTCATGTAATATAATGAATATAATTATTTTAATAATATATTTAGATTCATGTAATTTCTTTTTCTGACATGGAGAGTATGATCCTATGTTAGAGAGTTATAAGATTTTATTTATACGTTATGATTGCTTTCGAGATTATTTATGTTTATGATTTAATAGATGAAATATTATTATAAATATCACACGAAAACTCATTAGTTTTTATATACCCAATTATTTCATGATGAATTCACGTATTGGTTCCATTTTCTACTCTTACATGCATAAGATATTCAAGAAATTGTTTTTATGCAAGCCCGAATATATCCTCTCTATGGTGGGATATCATTGTTTTATGAAATCGATTTCAATGATTATTATACCAATATATTATCATCTCTCAAATAAATTTTTACCGTTTTATATAATTGATCTCTTCAAAATAATCTCTGCATCGCTTTATTAACATTGAAATTCATTAAGTTTTTTACCATGCAAAAGGAATTTTCTCTTGACATCATACGATATATACAGATTTACCCACCGTCATTTCTTCTAAGCTCCCTTATCATTTTTAATGGTTAATATTTATGAAAATATTTATAAATGGTATTTTAAATGATAAATTATTTCAAAAAAATTCATGATTTTTTTTATAAATTTTTATGAAAAAATGGATTTCAAAATATTTTCATAAATATTTTTTATTTTTAGAAGTACAATGGTTTTAAAATAATTTTCAAGAATAATTTAATGGTTTTAATAATGTTTTCAATGAATAAGGTTTTTAATGTGTTTTGAAACATATTTTATATGTTTTCAAGGAAATTTTTTTTCAAAATGATTTCAAGCCATCCGTATAGTTATTTAAATCTATTTTCCAAGAAAAATGTTTTCAAAAGTTTGTTTAATATAAAAAATTTCATTAAATAAATTATATTTTATAAAAGAACTATTTTAAAAGAAGTCTCAAAATTATTTCCCATCTATGATAACGTCCAATCACGTACCTCATCTCTTTATGGGGAAATTATTTGTTGTTTTTATTCATATTATTTCCCTTAATTGATTATTTTTTTGAAAGCATGATGTTATAAAACTCGTCTCTATTTCATGGGATATATTCTTCTGAAAAATGATTCTTTTCATGGGTTATGTTAACGATGAAATGATTATGAAACTTGTATATTTCCATAGGTTATGTAAGTTTAACATGTTTATGATACCCACTATATTCTAGGGGTTATGGTATTTTTATTTCTAATATTGTGAAACAAGTTTGTATGATTTCATTATTTGATAGTTGGGACCTAAATCTTCCACCAATGCATTAAATAATGTTTTATATCTCATGAAATAAACATCTATATTGTTTAGGGTTAACCATGACTACTATAATCTCAATGAGAGTTATCCATGTCGAATAATATGATATGGGGAGTGAACTCATGAAACTATGATGGCAATTTTAGTGATCCATGACTACTATGATGGTATGGGGAGTGAACCCATGCTACTAATATGGTCAACGAAGTGATAAATTTGATTATATGGAAATAATTATATTCTTATTTGTTTTCCACAATTCCATGTCGTCTTCCTATGAAATTATTTTATGGATTATCCTCTTTATTCCATATGATTCAGGTCTTATGATCAACTAGTCATTGTTGAATGACTTCATATTCGATCATTTATATAAAGGGTTGCATATTCTATATTGAGGATAACATTCTCATACCTTTATACTAATTTTTATTCTCACATGTCTTACTTGTTTTCCTTTTTTAAAATTCGATCTCACCCTTTATATGATTCATTTCCCATAAGTTATGGTGATATGTACTATGTATGATTGGTCTAAAAAGGTTCTAGTAAAAAGAACCTAGTGGGAGATAATTTAGCTTACATATCTACTAGTGTTTATGAATCCATGTTTCCAAAGGCATTGTACTAAATATAGTCATTGGGCATATATTTGTATAATTTTTAAGTAATCTAGAAATTTAATGCAATGTAAATGGTTGAAAAGTGAGTGCCACTAGACATATATAGTAGTTTTGACATTAATATATATATTGTGAGAATGATATTATATTTATCTTCACAAATATAAAAATTCACATGGGTTGTTTTTTTCTATATTGATGGATTTGATGATGTGAATTCACATATGTCGAGAATAACCATTATGTGAAATTCATATTCACAAAACATTACTATATGTGGATGAATCCCTTTTTAACCATTTTAATTTATCAAGGATACAAAAAAATAGGTATTTACTTAAAATTCCACGTACTCATTCTAAAATCTCTTAAAATCAATCTAAAAATACACAACATGATTACAAAATATCATTAATAAGATATTTAACAAATAAAAACCACCCCTACCAGCACCACCTACATTCCAAGAACATTGATATGATTGTCTTATGGAGGTGAACATGCTAAAAGCTACTTACTAATTTAGCCCATTAGCTGAACTGGGTTTTATCGCATGATTGTATTCTTAGTCAATTCCTCCTTAATATCAATATAACTTATAATATTTATCAAATTTTAATATTTAATGAAAAATATATGAAATATGAGATGAATGGTAATGAAATTCTAGACCAGTTCCTAACATCTTGATGAAATGAAAAATTTAATGAATACATTTTATAAAATTAAGGTATTGGTCATATGTTTGGTTACTCAAGTTCCATCAGTGTTCATTATAATATAAAAAATGTGTTAGACAATTAATCCACAAACTACTGTCCAAAATTTAATAGTATTAAATTTAATAAGCATTAGAAAATTCTTTGTAACATCAAAAATACCCTCCACAAATAGTAATGGTTGATTGCACACCTCAATTATGAGTGTTTTTCCTCCTAATACATTGATCCATTCCACTAAATTACGTATTGTGAATACAAGAATCTCTAACATACTAATGTTTTCTAATATGTGGGTGGTAAATAAAAATTATTAATTAATCGTTAGAGTTTTAGAGAATTGAAAGATTGTGATGGATGATTTCAATACCCAATATAAGAAACGATATTACCACAACTATGATTGAACAAAAATATAATGAATTCGATTCATATAATTTAGGAACACCATAAAAACATCCACCAATGTCATACCTCGGGAAACTCAATCCCCATTGAAACTGTAAGCGGTCATAATTTATTACAAAAAATAGACAAGGAAAAAATAAAATAGATGTTTTATATTAATAAATTAAAATACAAAAAAGTTATCCAGAAAAAATAAATCATATAATATATAAGAAAATTAAGAAACCAATTACTTATCGATCAAGAGGAGGTATTATCACAAAATATTTCACAACCCCTTTATTTAGTTAAATGGAAACCCCATATATCTTCCATTGAATCCCTATATATATTTTTTATTGAGTAAATGTTTCTTAATTTTGTGTGCATGTGGACCGAATCATATGTTTTAATATTTATCAATGAGACATAGGATTATAACCATGGGTACGCCAATGATATCATTTTTTTGAATTAATAGTGAAACATCACCCTCTAACATAAAGATAAATAATGTTATATAGTTCTTGCTCCCCTACAAGGCCACTATATGTATATGGTGCTATCATCTAATCCATTAATCCATGATTCTTATCCATATTTAATCTCTAATATAAAACTTTTCACATACATGGTTTCACGTAAACTGTATGTCATATTTTTTCAGCTCTACCCGATGCACATTTATGTTTTTTATCCTAAATCATTGTGTCCATTTCTGGTTAAAAATCCAAATTTCCTATGATGTAATTGAAAATCCTATAGTGTATAATTTGAGAATTCTCAATGTATTCTTATCATTCCCTTCATGATCCAGGGAATCCCTATGGTGATTCATTGGTGGAACGAAGTACAAGTGGTGGTATGATGACCCTAACATTTCATTAGTAATCAATATGTTACCCTTATATATGGATAATTTGAACCTCACACAATTATCGTTCTTCCTAATGTATCATTCAAAAGAACAATTTTACCATTATGTATAATTTTAAATCATTCTTTAACTTTAAATGAAATAATTATAGCATAATATATCCCTAATTAAACCATGGTTACCATTACATGACATCTCAAAATCCCAAGGATACATCTAAATAGTTTATCTCTACCTTTAAAACACATGTATTAATCTTTTATTATCCTTACAGAGTGATCTCATTAAATTTATGTTGTTCATAGATTAATGTTTTTCAACTCTATAGAACCATTTCATTGTAATAATCTTACCTATATGAAACACATGAAAAACAAAGTGTAAAATTACATAGCACATAAAAGAGATAGGTTAAAATTATATAGACTTGGGGAACCTTTACATGACCTATTAAATCCTTCTTCCTTATATGTAGAGAACATTTTACACATACTATTACATTATTTAATTCCTAATGGTAATAAAAAACATTAAAATATGTTGAATGCTTCCAAATTAAACAATTTCATATATTTCTATAAAAAATTAATTGACTAAGTGGATTTAAACCAATTTTTAATATATTAATTTAGTAGATGGAAGAAATGATTAATTATATGTGAAATTTAATATGATAATGTTAATTTTTTTCAAAAAATTAATGTAATATAACACCCCCACAAATAAACAATTATTGTCTTCAATCATTGAATCTCAAAATTAAATCAATGAGTAAAAAAAGGTATTAGAATTTATATTAGAAATAATCAAAAAAAATTATTATATATGATTAGAAACACATTTGTGTTCCTTATAAAATAGGAATTTTACATCCCATATTTCATACTAATAGTCGACCCATGTATTTTTCTTTTCTTCATATATAATTATGCATATTCTTCTTTATATTCAAGGTTCTTATATTTATAAATATTCAAACTGACATTTTTTATCTAACAAGAACTAAATTATATTTCCTTCATCACTTATGGACACCAATTATTGTAGAGTAATTATCATACCATGATAAAAATACTATATTAGGTATTATTGAAAATTATCTACCTTGTACCATTTTAATGAAAAAGGCCACCTGAAATCATGAGGTCATTACCATCAATGATTTGATGAATTTGAGGCTATATGGTAGTGGGTATTGATATCAAAAAATTAATGATAAAAGAAGATGTTTATCTATAAATAATAAATCATGGTATAAAAAATAATGTGAAATTAAATTCTTCCCTCCAAAAAGTGAATGTTCCCACTCTATAAGGTCATTGTGAAATCTATGAACAACTTATTATCAATGAATGATGGATACCTAATAATAATAAGAAGAATACTATTCTAGGAAATTAGAAAAACCTAGAAGATCTTCTAGTCAAAAAGACTCAGTGAACCAAAATAGTAGAGTTCTATCTCCAAACATTGTTCTAAATGAAGGCTCACTTCTGGAATTGGAAGGGTATTTCCAACTCTGACACTATAATAATATTAAAAAGAATGATCAGCCCTCATTTCCTAATTTTTTTTTCTATCTCGGAACACAAAACTATTTTTTCAAAAAAATATTTCCACTTATGCCCACATTCTTATTCTGTTTTAGGTGAAAACAAAAATTATTCCAATGTTAGAACCCTATGTTTTTTTTCATAAACATATCTCTAAATGTTAATGTATTTAATGTTTCTGAACAATTCTTTACTTGTGAATTTTTAATTGATGGAACTCATTCCTTCTTCTCCTTTATTTATGCTAAAAATAGACACCAAGAGAGGATTCCACTATGGAATGAACTTACCTATTAATGTACCAATATTAATACTCCTTGGTTTTTTTATTGGGGACTTTAATTCCAATTTAAACAAAAGTGAGGAAATTGGTCTGACTCATGGTTCCATCTCCATGAGAGAATTGAAAACATATATTGAAGAAAACAACCTTGTAAAAATTAATCCCATTGGTTCCAAGTTTACTTGGTATAGGAGGCACTACAATATGGTTGTTGCCTCCAAGATGGACATAGACTTTATTAACGTCCCTAAATTGAAAAGACGAGACTCTATCTCCAGCATCACCCTCAAGAATCTACACTCTGACCATCAACCCATTCTTTTCAATGCCTCCACTAAAAATATAAAACCATCGCTTCTGTTCATAATTAACAATGATTGGTTTTCTATTGATGAATGCACTGATATAATCCAAATGATTTGGTCTTCTATGTTACACATCAATGATTTCATTGGCTGTCCGTTTAAGTTATAAAACCTTAAAAAGATTCTCAAAAGATGGTGTAGTTATACTAACAAACTATTTAACAATGAAATTCTTCTTCTTGAGGATGAACTTTGTCAACTTCAAAACAATAACACTAGCTCTGTTCTCAACACTGATCTATCTCAAGAACAAAATCTTTCGGTAAAACAAAATTCTTTTCTCACCATTAAAGAGAGCATGAGGAATCAAAATCTTAAAGATAAATGGCTATTTGATTGTAACAGGAACACACAATTCTATAACTCACTTCATGGAGTCCGGGAATATTACAAACCTCTATCTTTGTTAAAAGACGGGGAAACCCTCTTAAAATTTAAGGATGATATTCTTAATCATATTGTCTCTTACTTTGAATCCATCACCAATGGTTCTAAAAATAACATTGACCTCATTCTCGAGGTCCTTTCGAAAGTGGTTAATGATGAGGATAATTCTTTCCTTCTAAACATACCACATGATTGTGAAAATAAAGAAACTAACTTTAGTTTGAATCCTGATAGTGCCTGGGGTATTAATTGTTTTAATAATGGGTTCTTTCAGTATTATTGGGATGTTATACATTTGGATGTTTGTAAACATGTCAAATATTTCTTCTCTAATAGTATCATTCCTCGTTGTCTAAATTCACAATTCATCTATTTGATCCCTAAAGTTGAAAAATATTTTGAGATCCACCTTTTTAGACCCATTGGTCCTATTAACACCATATTTAAAATCATCACCATAATCATTGCTAATATACATTCAACAATCACGGACAAAATTTTCTCCTGGATCCAATTTGGATTTACCAAGGGAAGATCCAAACAAGATTGTATTAGTCTTGCCTCTGAGTGCATCAACACTCATAATAATGTTAATTGAGAAGGCTATATCACCATTAAACTTGATATCAAAAAATATTATAATACCAGGGACTAGAGCTTCATCTTCACAGTTCATTAAGGCTTTGGTTTCAATGACCCCTTTATTTCTACAATCAAAACTCTTTTCAATTCAGCCTCGGTTTCTATCCTGATAAATGTTTCTCCTGTGGGCCACATTAATTTCACCAATGGTGTATGTCAAGGTGATCTCATATCTTCCATTCTATTTTCCATTAGGGAGGATTATTTTATTCGTCTCCTTAATCGCCTTGTGGAATAGACTACAATAAATCCCATTCATGTTTCTAGGAATGTGAATAATCCCAACTATCTTTTATATGCGCATTATATTATCATTTTCTTGCAAGGTGATAAAATAAATATTCAAAAACTAAAAAAATGCTCTATCTCACTATTAATGGGTCTCTAGTCAATCTATTAGCTAGAAAAAGTCATTTATCTTCTGTGGAAAAAGCTTCCCTCCTAGCTAAAAAGGTAAAATTAATAGCGACATTGTCATCAAAGAGGGTTCCTTTCCTTTTACATACATTGGGGTTCCCATTTTTTAGGGCATACACCAGTCATCTCATTTTTCTTCCATTATTGATCACGTTTGTAACCAACTATTATATTGGAAAGAGAAATCACTTTCTTTGGTTAGAAGATTATGCATGTTCAATTCCATTTTTGTTTCTAAAATGGTTTTCTCCATGATGGTTTATAGATGGCCTATTGGGATTACAAAAAAATGAATACCTTAATAAAAAATATCATTAGAAAATCAGTACATTGGAATCAAAGCTTGAATCTATCACCTGGATGACTTATTGCAAACCCATTAATAAGAGAGCGATTTATTAAAAATCTAGAATATTTTAATGAAGCCCTTAAAGATAGAATCACATTGGACCCTCTTTACAAAAATTCATATTTTGTATCTTTTCTCAAAATAAAATTCTTGGCATACTTAAGGAAGGGAAATTATAATTCCTCATCTGATCTATCTAGCCAACTGAAAAAGAAATCATTTTCCACCATCATGAATGAAGAAAGATGGATGGTTACGAGGGAGTCCCCTATAAATTTCTGGTTGGATAACTGGACTAGAACCCATTTTATTTCTATGATTCATCCTGACCAAACCCCTACAAACACTAACAACACTATTAGATATATGTAAAATTATCACAAAGATCATATTCTTGAAAACATTATGAACATCCTTAACAACTATCCTTTCTCAATAACTGATGATTTTTTAACTTGGATACATGCCCATATTGGTATGAATAATTCCAAAACCCTTTTCAATCATTTATTATATAATTATGAAAGGGATTTTGATTTTCTAAAATTCTCTGACAAAACATGGATGAAGCCCTCAAGATTCACTCTTAATTGCTGCCTTCACCAAAATAGATCTCCCAGAGATAGATTCCTTCAATCATTTGTTATTCAAATTTTCCCCAAATATAGGAACTATAATCAACACATAGAAGACACTAACCACCTTTTCTTATCTTTTTCTACTGGAACTACCCTCTGGAATTATAATTTTGACATATTTACTACAAATGGTTGATACTTTACTCATTAAAAACTCAACTAATGAGATGTGCAAAAATGAAAAGATCTCATCAAATGAAAAACATCTTCCATGATGTTGTGGATCAGCTCCATCATGTGACCTGGTATGTTGAAAATATTATTACCTATAATAAATCGTCACTCAGTCATAATTTATGTCGAACACATATTCTTATTTCCATATGTGAAGCTACATTGATGAAAAGGGTTCTCTGTAAATACATTGTTCATGACAATATGATTATGTGAAATCATCACATTGATGTAAATTTTTTGCTGCCACATCATACCTTTGATGTGTTTTTCCATGCTCCATTTCATGGTTGGAACCAATTCAATGTTGATCGTGCATCAAAAGGCAATCTAGGTCCGGCAGTTTGTGGCACTATTTTCAAGAATCAATATGGTCAGTTCCTTGGATGTTTAATTGGGAATTGCAGCGTTGCCTCATATTTTGAAGCTGAAATGATGGGTATGATACACGCTGTTTCATTCGCTCAGAATCATGGTTAGAACAACATCAAGATTGAATGTGATTCCAGTACTATGGTTCAAGAAATTTGGAACAATGTAACACACCTTGTGTGGTCAATCACTACTCAAGGGATGGATTAGAGTTGAAGGGAGGCTAACTTCACGGAGGACTCCCTTGCTCCCTTTGGTATGCAAGAGGTGTCTGTCATCATTTATGACTCTCTTCTCTCCCTCCCTCCTGAATGTGACTCTATTGTGCTGAGGGATGCTCTTGGGCTCCACCATTTCCGACCCCCATGAGGGGATATTGTATTCCTTGACCTTTTATTTTCGAATAAAAAATAAACTACTACTACTACTACTCATACCTATCATGAAGCTACTACAATTATTGATGGCCTTTCTAACAAATAACTAAATCAATAAATTACCTAGCTTGACGATCTTCCCACTGATCTTCTCAATCTTCATGAACAAGATTGTAATATGATTCCATCATATAGACTCATGTAATTTTTTTCTTTTAATTTGATTCTCTTATTATCTTTAAAAAAATTAATGATGAATACAATATTCAATTTTCACTACCTTTTTACATTATTTCATTTTCAAAATAATATTTCATATTTTATTAGTTTTTGGAATGTTTCTATTTTGAGAAATCTCACATCCCCCACAAAACCCCTATAGGATAGGAATAAATGGTCATATATTTTGATTATTGATTATCTAGTGTCGAAACCCATTTTTCCATTTACTATATTTATATGTTATTAATTTTTTTATATAAGGGTTGATAATAAAAATATAATTTCAATAAATCAATGCCATTTCCCAACATCAATAAAGGTCCCACCAATAATGTTTCCTCCCAATGTAATTCATATAATCATAAAAACATCCCACACCCCCACAATAAAATAGTAAATTATCATAGATGATTCAAAAATGGGGTAGGAGAAGATAATATTTTATTGTAATGTCTATTTTTAATATTAAGGGAAATAAAAAATTATATCGGTGATAATTTTGTTTATGTAATCGGTGGTTTTTAGGATAAATACTAAATCAATTAAAAATAACTGAATCTTATGAAATATTAAGTTTCATAATAATATCTATGATATGTTCAATGAATGTTATAGTAAGTGGCATTCCCCATGATCTCTCAGCAAATATGCTTTACAAATAATAAAAATTTTCAAAAACATGACGTAATTTTTATCCATCTTATATTTATTTTTTATTTTATTTTTATCATGTAAATTAAAATTATTTTTAATGGAAAAATGTTATTTTTTATTTGGATTGATAATAATGTAATGATGGAATATTATTAGAAAAAACAATTTTCTTGATTTTTGAAAACCGTGAATATAGAATAGTGATATTAGGAAGCCTTCAAAATTAATCACACAAACATGAGACATACCATGGTATGTTTTGTGACCAAGGGATGACACATTATATACCCACACAATTTAGTTCACAATATGAGAAACTGTGGGGAATAAATTGTTCAGCCACCATATATTCAAACTAATGTTCCCAAATTTTTATAGAATTTTCTAATAGACTATGATACTAAACTATGAAGCATTCCCAGTTATTTTTTGAAATGTGTTTTATAAAAGTACCCCTCATATATTTAAACCTTTTTCTACCCCTAATTTTCCCCATCCAAATTCTCAACTCCTTGGAAATAATCTCCCCCTTATACCCTCAATCTTGGATCCATTTAATGTATACATTGAGCCTAGATCTTCAATTAACCTCCTAATGTGTTAATCCTCATCACCATTGTTGGTATATTCTTGATTATTTCAAGGGTTTCCTTCTCTCAAGTGGTTCTGTTAAACTAGTGTGAGTTTGATGTAATTTTATTTATTTTTTAATTTATATTAGTTTACTGTTATTTCATTCTTATGATATCCACCATTCAATTCTTGTTTGTATGAATTGGTTGGTGATTATTTTTGAGGTAAAGGTAAATTGTTCTATGTTTTTATATTATTTTTTTATTTAAATATGACTTCCCCTATTTATAAATGACTTAAAAAATGAAAGTTGTGTGTGTGTAAAATTAGGTGATTTTAAAGGTGTTTGTATATATAAGTATTTTGAAATTGTTTAACACATATATAAATGGGTGGAACTAGTATTCCTGGATTATGATGGTCTGGTTTATGGAATATGAGGACATGTATTGTATTTGTGATAGGAGAAAGCATATAAGAACCCTAGGTACCTAGGAGGGAAGGATAATAATAGTATCTAAGAGTGCTGGAATGGTCTTGGATGAGTATTAGTAGATAAATTACTATGCAACACTAAGATAATGTTGTAAAATCGATTAAATTCAATGGTAATTGAGTTTGTACCACCAAATAAATGGATTGTGCATGAGAAAAGATTATGATATCCTTTATCACTTGGATAAGGTTTTCCTAGATACCCATTAACAAATCTTCATAAGTAACTCCCATGGTTCTTATTCTGTGTTTGAAAATGTTTTCATTTTTTCTTGATCCTTTATTTCATTTCAAATAATAAATCATGATTTCAAACCAAAATTTTTATATTTACTCTAGAATAGGCACTTTTATTTTTCTTATAATAGAGATATATGGAATTCATCCTGGGATCCTTCTTGGAATGTGACAACCCACCAGACATATTCCTAATTGGCCTCTATTGAATATGTTTTACAAAATATAGTTAAGGTGGGGGGGACTTCCATGTTAGTTGATGTGGGTAATTTTGATCGTGGAATATTGATTGTCATGCATTGATGTTGGCGAAATAGTGGGTGTTGGACCTCATTACAAAGGACACTTCTTTATTTGGATGGCTCCCCTCTCTAGTAATTTTTATTTGAACATGATGTAAATGTAACATGGGAATAGTATATGTCACGTGTAATTTAAAGCTTCTCATGATGGTAATATTGTTATGAAAATGTTCTATGGACATTTATATGGATTTTAATTTATTTAATTATGGTAACAACAATATTAACTATGTTATTTGATTCTTGAGGATATGTTTTCAATATTAGGGGATCCAGAACACCCTTTGGGAAATTCCATATTCCAATATGGGTGTTGTGTTTGGATGGAATCTAAAATAGATTAATTATGTATTAGTATTGGATTGGGTTTTATCCTTTTTGTAGGTTATGTTACTTGGGAATGTCTATATATATAATCTAAGATATTCAGGTCTTGAGGTTATGGTTAGAGTTGTGTTTCTAATAAAAAAAATGATATGATGTAGGTTTATATGGTATAATGGGAATGTGGTCTGAACCATCCTTGAGGTGTTATGTATAATAAATAGTGTTTAGTAGGCCCCAATGTTTGGTGGGGTGATTTTAATTGTTTTTTTAATTGATTATGTTATGTTCTAATTCACATTAGTATTTTATCATTTATTTGTTTTTCTCTATATGGTTTAATGAATTGATGGTTCCCAAGTTAGTTTTCCGTGATATGTGTTTAAGGATGTTTCCATAGAGAACGCTTGTGTAGTAATGTACAGAGGCATAATATAATTATCTCTCATGAGTAAATCAAATTTTAGTTCGTGTTGAGGTTTGGGTTGTTTGTGTTATGGATCCTATAATAGGCCATGAAACTACATAGGTTTGGGAATTTTAACAATGGTTATTTCTTTATCACACACATTTGTTCCCTAAACATCAACCCTTGATTCTAGGGAAGCATGAATTCGTAGGACGTGGAAGAACTGGTGGAGAATTTTGAATGGATATTTTATTTCATCAAGACTCTTAAAGTGGTTATAGTGAATTTTGATACATTCATGTAAGAATGTCCTAGTCATAGGTGATAGGAGTTGGTAGTTCATGAATAGATGTTTGAGAATATGGGTTAAATAGGATTCACAGTTACATAATATGAGGAGTGCATCCCTAATACCCTGACCTTATCTAAGACCCAAGAGTTTATAAACCAAAATTATACACAGTCTTTAGTGTTTGGGTATGTCAACCTCATGATGGAATCACTACTCTCTTATCCAAATGTAGTTTCCAATGAAAAGATGAAATCTCAATTGTTCGAACTGGGTTTATGGGATGATTTTTTATCATGTATTTAGGTTTATATTGAATACCTATGATGATTTGGTCAACCATTAACTAATATAGTAGGATGACACAGAGAGTGTGTTAAACATATCTAATAGGCTTCCAACATCGTTCTATAGTTGTGCATGCTCATTTTTAATGAATATGAATCACATGTTTTAGGGATATTATGGTGGTGGTTGCTCTAAGTATCTACCATGTAAAGAAAAATTAAAAACATGTGTTGATGGATAAGTTTTGTGGCATCAGTGTTGGTGATCTCAAGAATATTCGGTGCACAAGCATTGACCGACCTAATCCATGTAATCATTGTGTGATTGTGGGTCATATATAAAGGATTTATATTTCCCAATAACATTGAAATATTTTTTTACATGACTCATAAACCTAAATATCAGATAATTACAAGACAAGGATCAAAAAAGAAAAGTGTCTTTGGAATTCTATGTTTATAATTCATAAAATGTAACTACAAAATGGAAACATTAATTTAATCTCCTTTGTGAGATGCTTAAATAAATTTTATCACCTAGAATTTCATAGGATAACATGCAGAATACAAAATGAAATGAGTGATCTAAAAATTCTCCAAAAGGAAAAAATGTGATAGTTATACATAGTATGTGATTCAAATGTATAATATTGTATCATAAAACAGAATTTATATGAGTAATCATGTACAATAATAACATATATTTATTAATAAAAACATCACGAAATATTGGAAAACTATAAAAAAAAATTGACATAAAAATATGAAAATTATAACTTACAAGACTACATGATAAGGTAGACAGACTCCCATATTGGATTAGGTTTACTTCTTAATCTGATACATGCCATTTCATTAAACTAAATCATCACATAATACAATGGAAGCCGATATATTTCATGGACCACACTTCATATTAAATACCTATATATGATTGCATGTTCCACATATATATATATCAAGCTTATAGAATAAATATATTTTTACCCATGGAATCAAATAGGGTGCATATTCTTGTCATATAACATTATCAAAAGATATTCCTCAATGAAGTAATTTGAGAGATGTCCATTATAATTCTATTATCACATAAAATGAAAAAATAATAATATAGGTACGGATGAGAGAGACATAAATAAATAATTTATAAGTTTTAAATAAAATTAAATATAATGCATGTGTGTTAGAAATAAAATGGTTATAATATAAAAATGGGTGTGGTATAATGATAACATAATATTTTCCCCATTCATAATGTGAATTTTTATATAACTGGATAATAAACATAATTTAATTTTTCCATACCTTAAAACCTTTTTTATGACTCATTTTTTTATTTTTTACCATTTCATATTAAATTTCTCAAACAATTTGTTTTCCTGTGGGTGTTTTAATGTAAATTAATCATTAGTCCAATATCACATTTGTTTGATTACAAAGGTCAAAGAGACTATTAATTAATCATCTATATAATGGTATAAATTACATTAATATCATATTTATACATATATTATACTTTTTAAAACCATCCAATAAATATTGGTATAGAAATTGTACTCCATTACAGCCATGGAGACAGTTGGCTATATGTATGCTTTAGAAACCCATACATATTTTAAAAAATAACGAAGTTTACAATGTAACATTGATTGATTCAGTACAATATGTTTTATATAACATAAATATAATATCATTTAATTACATATCATTACTCATATCATTCATGTGATGTTGTATTAAATATGAATCACATTACATCTCAAGGAGGTAGTCTTATGTACAAAAAAATGATGTTATCATTAAATAAATGAATGATATGGCCAAAAAGAATATGATGAACTTATTTTTTTAGATATTTTAATATTTCAATAATTCCATAAATTATATTAAATTAAACATTATTACCTTCTATGTAATGTGTAACTAAAAAATGAATCACATCTCTTCACTAGGTGGAAGTCTATTATAAACATGGGTGATGTAATCTTATACTCTACGGAATGTAATGTAAGAAAATACACATGGTATTATAATTAAAAGGGTATAATAATATCACAAATTTTGTAATTAAATAATATATAGGTCGATATATCTATTATTGGGAAGTAGTGATGGAAAATTAATTACATTTATTTATGAGGCAGTAGTCCCCTGTACACATAATCAAAAATTTTATTTCACATTTGAGGGAGGGTAAAATGATTGAAGGTCATTAAAATTAAAAAAAACCTTGTATTTTTAGTATGATTTTTTTATTATTTCACCTTGAATTAATATTATTTTAATGTTTTGGATTGATAAATGAAATAAAACCCTCAACTATAGATATAACATATTCTCCAGACAAATTCTTTTGTTTTGCACTAAAATACATTTTGGGATTTATTTCTAAAAAAATGATTATATGATGAATTATAAAAATTGGGGAAGTTATTTGGTTTGGTATTGGTTGATACAATGGGTTTTTTTGTTTTGAAATGTGGGGAAGCTAGTTTCCATTTATATGTAGGGGGAGAGTACACCCTTGCTATATTTCAAAAAAAAATTCCAACCATGTTTTTTCAATACAAAAATTCTAAAATATATAATAAAAATAGAAAATAGATTATATATATTATAAATATTAACATATAATACGAAATATAAATTTTTTAGTCATTTTTTTAATTATCATTTTAGTTTAACTCATAGAAAACCCATTTTTATCATATCTTTAATAATTATTTTTAATGGTTTTCAATATTAGATATAGGAAAAAATTTATTTGATATTATTATAAAATATAATATATTATGAATGAAAAATTTTAATCCATTTTTTTAAATTATATCCAGATAAGTGGTAGATTTAAATGTATAATAAACCATTCAGATGTGTCGAAAAAATAGGTTTTCCTTAAATTCATTTTTTTGGAAAAAATCATATAATATTAACTATTGTAAAATAAATCATTATTACATTCATTTTAATTTTAATTTATAAATATATAATATATAATATCAAATAAATAAATCTTTATTAGGTGTATTTTTAATTATAAATATTGAAAAAATAATACTATTTACAACTTTTTAAAAAAACATGTTTTAATGCTTAAAAATACACTTATAATAAGATCTATTATAAATATGAATTAAATTTTTTTAAATTCATTTAATATAAATTAAAAAAACATATTTAATATATAAATATAACTAAACTAATATTACGAAATATTTATTATAAAATAAATTAGAATTTAAAATATCGACATTTTCACTATTCATTGAATAAGTAATTTTTTCCAAAAATCACCAAAAAATCACTATAAATTAATATAAATATTAATATTTCTAATATAATAATTATTTTATAAAATTAATATTCTTATAGTAGAATTTTTTAATTTTGAATTATTTTTTCAAGGAATATGTAAACCGCCATATAAAAAAACAGTTTTACAAAAAACATGTTTTTCATCAATTTGTTTTTATTTTCTTTCAAATTAGTATATTACCAATGATATTATATTATAAATTAATAAAAAAAATTCATAAATTATTTACTCATATTTAGACCAAGCAATGTAACAATTAGTTTATAATGGTTATGTTTAAATAAATATTATCTAATAGAGTATTGTATTTTAGTTAACCTCTATATTTCATTCAATGTGCATAATAAAAGAGATCTAATTAATTATAAAAAAGATATATCATAAAATCATAGGTTGTTATCCATTTTTATGGTTTTTTATTCTTTTGATATCCGTGAAAACTCAAAAACTCCATGGGGAATTGACGCTCAGTCTTATAACTCCAGATCCAGGGGGCCTTGTTATGTTGTATGTGGTGGCATGACTAGAACATGCTATTAAGGAGTTAGAATCAGGTAGATCCAACTACCATTAGTATCTAATAAAAATATATTGGGGAAAACTAATTTCATGTAATGGATTAATCACCATTGTAATTTGATGTAGAACATCTGATAAACTTAGGTTCTTTTCCTATTGTTGCATCCATAGTTACAGATTTGTTTGAATGTAGGGATTATCAAATATTTACATTTTCCAAGATTTTTGATCTAATAAATTTCTGATCAAAATTATTTCATATGAAATGGAGTTTTTGATGGATCTTAGTAGGAGTATGGAGATAGGTCTCTGATTCCCCGATTTTTTAATCTTATACTAATAGGTTGAGGGGAAAAATTATTTAAATTTTATAGAGATGAGACTTTTTCATGTGATTAGATGGTTGGATTAGAATATATAATTCAGGTAAATTATTGACTTATGTAATCAGCTAGTGAATTTGGTAGTGCATGATGAGGGAAATCAATTCATTTAGCAATAATGAGATCTATTTTTAGGGTAAGATGGACCAACAACTACATATCTTGGCTGGAATTTTTGTCATGTGTCGTCTCTCTTAAAAGATGATGATGGAAAAGACCTCAAAAATTTATTGCCTTCCTCAAGGATTGACTTCCCTAAGGTTCATATATAATATTCCTATGTATTAACTCAATAATTATATGTTTATTTTGTTTTTTATTTTTCACTACGTATATAGCCTAAATATCTTCTGTCATATCGCATGCACACCCCCCCAAAATTAAAAAATAAGATGGTAAATTTGTATGAGATAGAATCTAAATGGATTACTCACTTTTTAATCTCTTCTTAGGCTAATAAAGTGATTTTTAATAAAACCACAGTGTATATATACACATGTTTTTTGACAATCGATATTCAAATATGGTAATAATTAAGAAAAAATAACTCTTACCTCATATTGATGATATATATTACAATTTTCAATGTGCACGGTGGTCCTCTATGATCATATATCATTAATGGTATCAACAAGTTAGTTTTAGATAGGTATATTTTCCATATATGGATTTCCAAATCTTTTATGACCCTTTCTAATATTTTGTAAACCATTTTGGATTGAAATATTCCCATATGGTTTGCATGGATTTAATGAACTCTAGTTCTAGTGATAAATATACTCTTTGGTTATGGTCTTTTTCAATGACAGTGTATGATTACTGTATTTATAATAGGAGAATGAGAAACATATGTTTATTGGGCTTGTAATGTTGTGAGACTATCATAATTTTTTAAAATTTTTAAATTTAAATTTTGGTATTATGTATGTTAATTATTTAGGAAATGTGAGATCATAAAAGGTGGAACTAGTTTCCTAACAAATTTCATCTGATGTAATGTGAATATGAAATGTAAGTCCCATATATGAATATTTTTTTGTTATCCATGTTATTATTGGTGGATCACTATGAAAATTTCAAGATATACTTACCCTACTACAACCCTCGCTTGGAAATGGTTGAAATTTACTTGTATCCTAGAATGAAAAGGGAATTTTGAGGATCATAATTATAGGTTGACCAAATCCCCTTTCTATGATTTTAGATGTGTCTAGATATGGACATATATTCTATTCCAAAAATTTAGTTATGGTATTGGGCTTCGTTCTTATGTAGGTTGACTAGTTGGTAGAGTACGGTTTCAGCTAGATACAAGAGAAAAAGAGGAATTATCCCACCAAGACCTTTAACGTGCAGTAGTGATTCATGAACATAAATCAAAATGTGACTTTGTCATTAAATAAACGTTTTTTACCGACTCATATACCAAAATGTTTGATTATATCTTTTCCTAGAAGTATTTTATGTTAAGGGAATGATGATGGATTGTGTACCTTGATGTGTTTGATTTTGAAAATTTATCTAAGGTAAGGAAAATGTAGTTTTTGTGCCTTTGGAATTAATCTAACTAAATATACTCTAATGAATTTATATTATGGGCCAGGGTTATTTTTTTCGATTTCACATAGAAGCCATGAAATAGTGAAGATTTATGTAATCTGTTACCATATAGCTAACAATCACCCTTTTGGATATGATCATGAATGAGTACAAAAATTATCTTTTATAGCAGTACTCTACCCATTTTATAAATGGTGAGGAGTTACCTATTTTCTAGTTGTTTTATTCTATAGGTATTCCCTACATCATAGGATGATCTATTTTTCCCTTGTCTCTATGCAAGAATGTGATGTTGGATTGTCATCAAGCTCAGTGGGCCACTATTCTTGGTCCCAAAATGATGTTTTCTAATGTTGGACACAAATTTTTGTTTATATGTATGATACATGATATAGAAAGTGTTGTATATTGATATTATACTTATCAATATGTAAACTTTTATCACCATATTCCTTCATTATTACATCATTTTCAATGAAAAGGGAAGTAGTGGCCAAGTATTTTATTATTGGGGTGAATCATAAACCACCATTAAGGAATCTGATATGGAACATTATTTACCATATAACTATGTCTTCTAATTTGTCTACTAAAAATAATTGATTCAAATGATAGATTAGTGATGTTTACAAAATCATGAATTTGTGAGGATGAATCATATACCATATGCAATTGTGTCTAATAAGGACCACCCCATATCACTTCTCATTACGAGGAAGGCGTTCATATGGAAGTGGAGTTATATGAAACCATTATCATATTATTCCATCCTAAAATGGATGTTCAGGATGAAGGAAAAACCTATATTTTGAAATTCATGTTATTTTCCTATGTGATCAAATTTTTGGATTGCGGGGAATCCAACATTGGATAGTGAATTTTTATTTCATTAATAGTTAACAATACATGAACAGGATGAATCAATTCATAGGATTATGTGTTTGTCCATGTTATCTGTCCATTATTGTAGATTGTAGATAGTGAAACTATCTTATTTGTACCATGTATAATGAATAATAGGATTAACAAAATTCAAAAAAATATGCATTTTATGGTGACAACCACGATTAATTCTATGTCCATTGATAATAAGAATCCATATAACATTATTTATATGTGGGTTTCAAGGATTCATAATTGTGACCCCCACATGGGACATCTCTATCTATGACATTATATTATAATAATTTTTGGTGTTTCATATCTTCTTTTTTTTATTAATAAGATTGGTAAGGTATCAAACCACTTTGAATTTACATCACAAATTATATCAAATTATAAAGGAATCTGCGTCTTGTGGTTGATGAAGTATAACATAGATCCCACTAATTTTATTCGTAAAGAAGATCTTGAGATGGTACCCAATATATTAAGTGAATGAAAAACTAGTTCATAATTCCGATTCCAAGATGAAATTTTATTACACGAAATCTATTATCACTATTCATGCCCTATAGTAGAATGACAGTGTAGCTCATGGTATGTGGGTGAAAAAATGAATGTTGAAGTGTAATACCCTGAAAATTTCACTAATTAAAATTTATAATGGATATCTCAAGGTGGAGTATGACACAATGTGAAGAATTATCACATACACAATGTTATTTTTAGGTATTTTTCATTAATTGTTTATTTAATTTTTTTTATCATAGATTTACTACAATAATTTATGTTACATATTAATGTTTTAGATTGATTAAATGTGGATCATGTTTTGTTTAAACTGTTCTCCAATCCTTAAAAAACAATGTAACCATGTTAGTTTCCATAGTACGTTTGTACTATTTCGAATATTTCCCTATGACCTCGCCCAAAATGACATGGGTCCTAGGGTAGAGGAACAAGGGCCTGAAACTATTAATCACATCATTTTTTGGATTTTTTCTTCCAAAATTTTATTCTCTATTTGTTAAAATATATTCACCAACACCATTAAAACATGATTTTAAAGTGTGTGAAGATAAAAAATGTGGCCTATATATTTTTGGAAAAAGAATTGTCCCAAAAACACTATCCTCAATTTTAACACCTATTGGAAACTAATTCCCCCCATTGGACTTGTCCTTCCAAATACATGCCTCCCCCTCATATCCAATTCCACATTGATTGATTTATTTAACGATTTGATCATGAATCATTATGGGAAATTCATATTTGATCATAATATTAATCATCCATTGAATCTTCTCACCTATTTATATGGTTTCCGTATCATATGATTATGTATTGACATTGATATTTTTTCTATAATTTTATTGGTTTGAATGTTTGATTTTGGATATGTTTTCTACCTACCATTGGATCACATTCTGTCTTGTATTTCAATTTTCATCTGATTCATGGAGTCTAAAATGGAAATGCATGTGGTTTTCTGTATTTCTGTAATTTATTGTTATAATATCCATTCAAATATTTTTTAATGTTATATAAAATAGTTTTTTTTTTGTTTTTAACATTCTTGATTTCCAATGTGATGGTGTGTATGAGATTTTAGAAATTATATATCCTCTATCTAAATAGTTGGAATGGTACTTATAGATTAGGATGAGTTGGGTTATGTATGAGAGTTATTGGTATGGTTTTGAAATGGAACAAAACACTAGGAATCACTTTTTACATATGCAGGTAGTATACTTATAGATATCAATATCATGAGGGGATTTTCCGTATGTCAATAACATGGTTATGATACATCACTAACTCAAAAATGTGATATGGAATAATTCTATGGACCCTTGGGATTATCCCCCCTCAATATCCCATTCAAGGTAATAGGTTTATATTCTTCTGATCATCAAGATTTGATATTATGAAAAACCGAATAACCTAGAATCCAAGGGGATAGGAATGGTTATTCTAAATTTTTTATAATTTTTTACTTACTTTTTTATCTTTAGTTATTATGAAAATATAATTCATGTTTTCAATTAAAATAGATCAAATTACATTAAAAATATAACTAATATTCAACTTATAATTTAACTACATGGAACACTTTGTGGGATCCAATTGGGAATGTGATCTGATTTCATTTATATAGATAATGGATATGTGTAGACTGCTTTTTATCAAGGTAAAGGAGTGGAAATGGGTGTGACAGTAGGTACAAATTCTAATAGATCATCATTGGATTGTTTCAACGGTGGGGTGAGGGTGATTTTTTTACCTCACTCGACATTGAATCATTTGATTATAATTTTTAACTCATTTTTTGTTGGTTTTTTCAATAATATATATGTAACATGGGAATTGTGTTATTCACTTTTACATCTATGTGGTGGATGATGGTTTTGTGGTTATGTAAATGTATTATTGCTTCTTTTATGAATTTTTATTAATTATATTATGGTAAATTATTGCTATAATATTTATTCGATTCTAGATAACAAGTTTCCAACCCGTAGGGATGTAGAATTATATTCATGCAATTCCACAAGACCGATTAAGTGTCATGTTGGTTGGTAAATCATAGTTCATGATAGAAATTATTACATCTACAAATAATCTTTATAGTGAAGCATATAAATTTGGTAAATTCATCATGAAAAGGATACCAGTAGTAAATCGATCCTCGTGAATTTCAAAATTAAATGCATGAATAATTCTAGGGAAATTTAATCAACATAAATCAAAAAATTCACCCAAATTATGATCCATCTTATTGTCATATCAATTAAATATAATAATTAAACTAAAATTTTCACATTCCATATCATTATATTTGAATCATAAAACATGGAATATTGTGTTTCAAAAGGATCTCTTGTTTCCTAGATAAGTCAATTAAAGAAAACAATATAATTGTTGGACAGAAAATTGATGTTTAAAATACAAAATAAATAGTAAATATTTACATGGTGATAAATTTTATTGAATATTAGATTGAGTTATTTTTTCTAATGATTTTATAGTTCACCGCCATTTTCTATTGTATATGGGAAATATTATTCCATCATCATGTACTAACAAAATAAATTCACTCATGAAATCTATCAAATATCAAATACCATGTTATTTAACATCAATGTCATAGAGGGTAATTGGGTTACATAATATTGTATTCATATATCTATTTCATAAGAAATCAATTAAAATAAATATTCATAAAAATAAATTTAAAAATAATAATTCTTTGATTGACGCTAGAAGTAGCCAAATGGTTTTTATTGCCTCTAAAAGGATAATACCAATTATTTTCATAAGACTAATGGTGGTTAGAGTTTATTTTGATTGAATCTTCATCTCAACTAATTTCCATCAGAGACTCCTTGTTCCATAAATATTATTACACCACAAATAGATTATACAAAATAATTTCAATGGAAATGAGATAAAACATGAATAGTTGGGGTAAGATAATGTATAGGTCCTCCTATATATTGATTTCTACTTTTAAAACCAATTATTCATTATCTAATTCATCATTATGGTATAAAAAATACTTTAATAGTAAAATGGAATTATAGAATGTAATTTTATTGGAATAAAATGAAAAATTAATTATTGATAATTATATATTCATCCTCACTACATGATGATTTTGACACTATTTCTTGTCGAAACGAATCTTGGATCACTTCATAGACTAAGTCTAACAAATGTTCAACATGTTTGGGGAGCTCTATATGTTACTCATTAAGTCTTTGTTATTTGTCATCATCTTCTACCAAAGGAAATACAATTTTTTCAAAATATGAAAATTCAAATTCTTTAGGGGTGATACTCAAATAAATTTTAATAAAAATTGATGAGAAAATATTAATAAGCTATTATATTTTTTGAGTTGGTTTGAATTTAATTTCACATAAATTGTATATTTCCCCTTGGAGTTAAATTTCACTTCATAATGATAGGTAGTTATGTTTTTCTATCCTCAATTAAAATTCCACTCCATGTGTGATTCTTCTTCTTCCACGTATATGGATAGGTATATTGGTTCATTTTATTCCTTTTAAGGAGGTAAGGACAATGTTCTAGTTTAAAATATTCCCATTTACTCTAAAAGTGATCTTATTTTTAGTATCTCATATGTATGTCATCACTGAGTTTTCGTCGTAACACTTTAGCTCATCATGGTAGGTTTGGAACTGGGTATGGACATGGACACTAATAATTTATTTGGGAAAAATTGTGAGTTCATAAACCCTATATAAGATTAACTCTTCATTATTTCCAACCAATTTAATATGAACCTATAATTAGTCAACCCAAAAAATAATAGTCATTTGAATATATAATAATAATAAAATTAATATTTTAAATTGAAAAAAACTAAACACATTTTTGGAAAATTTGAATATATGATGGGGATGACAAAATTATTGTTTCTCATGTAATAACTCCATCATTTTTGGCAAATTTAAGAGGGTTAAAAAATATACAATTTATTACCTAGAAGGAAATAATAACTAACTAGGTTCATCTCCATTGAGAATTTAAATAGTTGATCAAACATCAATTTATAATTCACTTATTATAATTTTAGGGATTTTATTTCATTATAAAGAAATCAATAATATGAGTGGAATGATAATCAAATGAAAAAAATTAAAATTAAAATCATGTCACCTAAAAAAATATTTTGAGTTATAATAGAATGGAATACATCCTAGGCATGGATACTAATGTTATTTTTTTATGTATTATTTTTTCATAAATTCAATTTTTGAAATCATTGGTGGATTTCTATATGAAATGTTTTGTTTCTAATTTTATATACCTTAGATAAATATTCACAACACAAAACCTAACCACCTTTAATTGGAAAATTGTTGTGTCAACCCTCAATCAAGAGTGTAACACCTACAATGACCCGAATCCACTATATGTAATTTCATGTTTTGAATGATGAAATCTTCATCATATGAAAATATTTTCTCTATGAGAAGGGATAGAAATATATTTAATCAAATAATATAATGGGTTTCATATGATTATAAAATAAAGGATGATTATAATCATTACCATATTAAGAACTGGTTTTCCATCATTAAAAATAGAATTAAACATAGTTCATTATATTGAATGAATTTAGGATCACCAGGACAACCGTTAAAATGGCCACACTATATGTCAGTCACTTTCCAATTCTATTGTATTAGATAATAATTGAGAAATTTAAAGATAGAGAGAGGCAGAGAATGACCGAATGGAAGTGTCAGATTAATAAAAGAAAATATGCTTAATTTGAATGAATAAAATACATCAAAATTTATAGAGAAAAATAAACACAATAAACATACATCCATTTTAATGATAAAAAACGTTCCAACATATATTATAAATAATAATAGATAAATAATAATTACATTATAAAATCGAATACCTAATGATGATAACAATATATTTTATTTCGAAACTTGGACACATAAAACAAATAGTTTATAAGTGAGCAACTTCATTTAACACTATTATGTTTTTAACTATCACCCATATAATGGATCTCGTACATTATACAATTCTTCATAACATATATAATTGATACCTGATACAGGGTGATTTCATACTCTGATTAAGGGTAAATGAGAGACATAACAACATATTATTATAATAAGTTCGTGAAAAAATTAGATTAACATTTGTAAAACATACCCATCATTTAATATATCATAAAAATTAGTCAGGAACTAAACATGGATGTTCTTAATAAATAAATAACAATTTAATCATATAACTTGAACCTTGATATAAAAAATTAGCATTGAACAATGATTTTTATCCTATATATAATCATATAAAATCTTTTTTTTTCAAGTATCAATTTGAATGCTATCAATATTGAATGTGTTCACTCCCAAAACCACCATAATAGAAATGGTCCATTCCCAAAAAAATAATTTAGGAAATACTCCCATACAAAACCGGGTTCACTACTCATTCTCATTCTATTTATCTCGTTATATATCAAATGTTACCCATTCCATTGGAGGATATATAGGTCCCAAAAAAAGTATGATTAAAATAATATATATTTGTGCCAAAATATTTTAAAAAAACATCACATAAGTGCAGATAAAATTAAATGAATCAAATTAAAATTTATAATATCAAATCCTATGGAATTAAATAAGGTTTTATTATCATTTCAACATTTCAAAAAACTGTAAGAGTTAGAAAAAAAAGCGGGTTCATAAGAATTTTATCATGGTCTAACCCAATGAAAACAATCAGGTATCATAACTATCACTTATTTATAAACATAAATCATTCAGATAAATAATAAGAATGGTATCTTGGTATCATAGCCTCATATAATAATATGCATCATCCATGTATTTCAATATATATAGAAAATTATTTTAAATAAAAAATGGCTTGGAATATTTCATGAGGAAAATATTCTTTTTATAAATAACACTTTGTTAAAATAAAAATTAAATTTTTTAAGTAAATGAAATTAAAAATTACAATGGAGAATATATAAATAAATATTTATGGAAAATAGTGTTAATCAGATAGGAAATTCCATTCACACCATACATGTTTTTACAATGATTCATTTCACGTTATTTGAAAAAGATAAAAATAATTATTTCGAAAAAATGATTACTCCTTTCAATTTTTTTAAATTAAGAAAGGGTATGATTTTATTAAATAAATAATTTTTATAAGGTTGAAGACATTATTTGAAAACAATTTTGAAAAAAAATTATTCAGAAGAAAAAATGATTTTTCCGATGGATATTTTGAAATGTAGATGAGTTTTATTAAAAAAAATTATTTTAACTTTTGATAACATAAAGAGATGAAATTGTAAAGAAAATGTGTAATATAAATAAATAACTATATTATTATAAAATTAATGAATTTATCGAGATATAGATCATATTATTTCATCATTGTAATAATACTCATTTTAAATCTCTATAAATGAATAGATTCTAATATAAAACCCTTAAAACATTGGCAACTTTGTATCATAACCCCAAGAAATAATATCATTAAATAAAAAATTCAATATACTAAAAAAATATATTCATGATATAAATGTGAGATGTGATTTATATACACCTCTATAAATAATATATGTTCACACCATAACATATGCCCCAACAAATGAAAATTGAGATTAAATTCCCAAACATTATGCCTCTAATTCATCAATACACATTAAAACATAAAGTATATTAAATATATATTTATTTTAAAAATATTATATAAATATACATATAAAAAATATATTATATTAGAAAATTATTTTTTTAAGTATTTTTTATTTATTTCATGTTGATGTCACAAATCAAGAAAAATACACTTTTTTCTAGTTTGTTTTCATTTTTACTTTTTTGTCCACTTATTTTGATAATGTTTAAATCACCTCTAGAATTATAACTATGATATCAATATTATAATTATTTAGTACATATTTATTTAGGCTAATCCATAAACATTATTTATAGAAACCGCATCACCCTATTCATGGAGATGGTAGTCCACATATACCCAAGAAAGTTATTTACATTTACTTAATATAAAGAATGAAATTAAAGTAAATTTTATAGTATCACATATGAATATTAATTTCACATATATCACATATTTTCATTAAAACCATCCTCATTACTATCCATTTACGGTTTTAAATAATCACATCGCTCCTTGGGGAGGTAGTCCACTGTATACACATGCGAGGATATCATATTCCCGTAGAAATGAATGTGATGAGATTTATTTGATTTAAAAATTATAGGCATCAGAAAATATCATATATATCATACATATCATATATAGAATATATAATTATAAACGATCATTATAGCTAGATGTGAGAGGTGGTGATTGGATATGAATAACATCGGTTTGTGAGGTGTTTGTCCCTTGTACATACAAACTATTATTTAATATCACATTTTATGGATGTGGACATAGTTTTCGGACATGAACATATTAAAAAAATATCAATATATATTAAATTATAATTTTTTATTTTATCCCAGATTAATTAAATTTTAAAGAGGAGGGGGAAGAAATAAAATAAAAAATTTCATTGAAGATCAATACCTCTTCTTCAGGTAACCTCCTTATTATTGCATCAAACATCTTCAATGAATGTCTATATAACATAAATAATTCATCAAAGAAGAGAGTAGGGATGAGAGTAATAAATTTCGTTATGTTTAGGTAAACCAATTTTTTTTATGAATGAAGAGTAGAGGAGATTGTGTGGCCTTTTATATGTGAGGTGAGTGGAACACTTGTATTTTGGGAATGATAATGGTGTAGAAACGTTTTTCACATGCCACAAGGCTCGAAAATGGACCATTATCTATCCATAGAGATGATAAATATAAAATATGGAAAGATAATATTTTTTGGAATTTTTCTGTGAAATGTATAGAAAATATAATATTAATTTAATCTACACTGTGAAAACAATTTTTTTACCTTAATCGAGATAAAGAATATTTAAAATTTTTAATATTAGTTATTATTGAAAATTATGTATAACTTAATAAATAATATAAATTATTATTATCCTAAATATTAAATTTATTTTTAAATTACATTAATTTAAATGAAAAATTGTAATTTAAAATTAGACAAGCAGACAAGGTGAGTAAGTGGTTTTCAATAGACAAGATTCTCAAAAGTATAAATATATTCTATATCAAAATTAAATAAAAAAATGACTTAGATGAAGTAAATTAGTTTAATTGATATATAAGTTATCTAATTTAAAATTTAAACCAATTTTTTTAAAACAGTTCTTCATATAAATTTTTTTTAAAGTAAGGTAGTTTTCAATAAAAACTAATATTTTTCACTACAAATAGAAAAATTATTCTGTTTCGAAATATTCATAAAATTCAAACTAGGATAATTTCGAAATGTTCATATATAAAATTAGTTATTTGTAAGAAAATCATTTTTTTATAATTCTGAAAATTTATTTTTATTAAATTTCAAAAAATTAATAAAAAATATTTTATTTGTGGTATATTATTTTGGAAATATATAAAGACAATATAAAAAATTGTGTATTTTTAATGAATAAGTTTATTCAAAATAAAAACAATATAAATAAATTTTAAAATTATTATATTACAATTTATTAGAAAACATATAATAGATATTTAATAATATAATTATTTATATAAAAATATTAAAAGTTTTTATGGTTCGTTAAAACTATGTCTTCCATGTCTCATATGATGTCAAGGGAATTTATTTTTTTTCTAAAAATATTTATTTATAAGAACTCACAGTGTTAAAATATACCCCCCTTAAAATTAATTTTACTATAAAAATTATATCATGATTAAACTAATAGATGTGGATCATTTTATATGATCATATTATCATATTCCTATGTACATTCCTCTAACAAGTATTTTTTCTATAAACAGTCACCAGATAAGTGGACATACTTCATAGAATATTCCACATATCATCAATAATATCCATTATTTTATCTTCATAAAAAAAATTATCACCATAAATTTGAAATTTGATTTCAGTATATATGAAGGTTCATATATGTACGTCCCCAGGAACGATACATGGAACACATCATTAACTTGTGAAAGATCTAGTCGAAGAACAAACCAATAATCTACTCTAACGATACTATTAATAATTTAAATGGGACTGATATATATATATATATATATTTCAATTACTTTTAAATTTATCCCAAATATACTTTCCTTCTTTTATGAAATAATCATTGAAAGATAACATTACCTGGTTCATGTTTCAGATCATTTTGATGACTGTCACCACAAAATATCTGCCAACTCTGATATGTTATGACATGTAGCTGAGTGGTTCTAAACGTTTCTGCCATTTCATAATATATATATTATCCCAATATATTTATTTATCTTAATTCATTCTGATATATTAGAGAAGTAAAATTATTTATTTATTGATCCACATAAGTATACATTGGAATACTCATGAAAATATATTTTTTAGGAATACTCAACTTAAGGAATGTGTTAATCCCAAACACATTTCAAATCCAATGAATACGATAAAAATATATCCTCTATGGTTTGAGTTGTTCACGTGGAAATTCAATCTATCTCAAAAAGATACATACTGTTGAAACTCATCTTTGTATCATGATGTTGCTGTAGAATTCTCCTAAATGTTGAGTTAATCCTTAGATCATAATCAGACACAATTTATTTTGGTAGTGCAAGACAAAAAAACTTTATATAATAGAAATATGATCCATTTAAATAATTTCTCCTATATCTATAATGTGTGATGACATTTCATGGTTATCAGCTAAAATCCATATAATTTTATTCCCATTAGACATTTTGGTAAGTCCAATGACCAAATATATTTGGATGTTTTTAGATTTCCATTCTAGTAGATATAATAGATGTAACAACCCATAAGACATATTTCCCTCAGTTGCACCTTGATTACATTCCAAGCACTAAGAAATAAAATCAATAATAACCCAATCCATCACATCTTTACAAAATTAATTTTTTATAACAGTATATATATTCACACATCCAGGATAAATAGATCATGATGAACTATGAGTTTCCCCAAAATACTCCACATTAAAATCTAGTATGGACAGAACACATACATTGTTCTAGAACATTATCATTCCATCATGATCAACATTAAGCATAGGAACATTTCTAACCTGATATCATAGATCTATATTTTCCTTATATGAAATTTTAATCTACATATAGATAGATAGTTGATCATTAAATTGAGAAAGATAATATTTCTCCCTTTCATTCATTATTTCTAGATCCAACATTTTCAAATCCAAAACTATAGTATCATTTATTATCCGCATCATAGATAAACTTTTTGGATCCTTTCAACTCAAAGAAATGATCATGTTGTTCACCTTCAATGTCTGGTAATGCTTTGATCATGAATAATAATTAATTTGTTATAACCATATCCACTAGTTCATATTCAACCCATTTTGTGTAAATATATAAATTAATAATTTTAATCACAATATTTATCACTATTTTATTACTAAATACAATTCCACAAATATTTAATTAAAGAATTATCATATCAAATTACAATACCATTTGTTTGGTAATTTTTTATAGAAATATTCAGTTATTAAGAGGCATAATTTATTAACATATCATTATATAGAATACCACATCCAAATAACTTATTGGATTAAACACTATAGATTCCAATCCTACTCCACTATATTGAAATTTAAACATAGGTTTTTGACATGTGTTCCCTTCATTTGAGTGAAATTTTCTACACATTTACATGTCTAGAGTATTTCAGATCCACTATATGTAATCATTTTGAGTGGATTATATAATCATGAAATATATTCTTCAATCCATAAATATTATCTATATAATCCATGAAAACTATGGATCTTCGTCATCATTGTTAGTATATGTCAACATTCAATTTACTCTTTTATTGATGGATTGTCCTAAATACACTATTTTTAGTTTATTTGATGTAATGGTGTCTTGGGTAAATCCTCTTTTTTGTCCCTCAATATATGATATAAAAAATGAAATTCATTCTTGGGGAATTGATGAATATTATGCAGTTGAATAAATATTTCATCAATATAGGGTATAATATATTTGTTCTTGATTTTGATCATGTTCATATCTCCACTAAAAATGATGTGTCTCATCAATCCATCATTCATTTTTTAAAAAATTTATATGTATGAGTCAAGGTGATAGACATGGAAAAATGATTCCATTGTCAATTTTCTATTATAATGTTTTTTTTATTAATTAAACTCAATTGGAACGATTTCATAAGGAGTCACTCAAATTAGAGTGGAACCATTAATCGGGAATATTTTAAAAACCGTCCAGATTTGGTTGATGATAATTAAATTCAATTGGAAATATATAGAAAAAACACCCACACAATTGGAATATCATTAATGTGAAGATTCTGCCTAACCTTCTACTATAAACATCCCTTCTGAATTGGTATGAAGTCTCATTCAATATATTTAATCTCCATCATAATTACATAAATAATGTCACATCAATTGATGATCATATGATGGTTTGTAATGTCAAATATTAGATCCCTTGCTTTAAAATTAATGTTTTATTTAGTTATATAACCCCAATAAATGCCTTTTACAAATTCAAATTAAAATAAGGGATATTGACATGATTTTTAGCATTCACATTCCTACATAACTCAACTAGAAAAGAATCATATATGTGTTGTGATCATCATACAACTAATTTAGTTCACAAAAATAATACATAAAATAATTTTATTTGAATATTTGTACCCATAGAAAATTCTCTAAATCAAAATCACTAGTTGATCTAGTATTAAACAAGATAATAACAGCATTAGAGTAGACTATATGCATACCATTAACTACATTGTTATCACATCCCACATTAAAAATATATATCTCATGTGATTCCCCTTTACACCTTATCGTAAGAGGTTTCCAATGATGATCATGATCATAAACCATTGGATTTCAGAACTAGTTATCATAATTCACATACTCCATAGATTTGAAACAATATAGGGTTAGTGGTTTAATCTATGTAACCTCTTCTATATTAAAATCATTAATTCACTTCATTGAAATACATCAGTAATGTTAGGTCCACTTGGATCAATAAAAATTTTGGTAACCTGGGTATGAATGAAGAAAACTATTTCCCCTTTTTTATTATTTTGACATTAAACAAAACAAACATATCTCATTCTCCCATAGTAATATATGAACAGAAATTAAATGAAGCATGGGATATAAAAATAGTACATGGTTAAACCTCACATGGATACATTCAAAGAGAATACACCGGCGATCTTCTTATATGCTAAATCCACTAAAAGTGTATTGATATTAACAAGGGTTGGGATAGTTGTATTATACCTATGCTCACTCCCTATGTCTCTTCCTTTGGCTCTCTACTAGTGGGAAGGATCACCATCTTCTTCTTATTTCACTCACTGATTGTTGATGGGATCAAATCACGATTTGTTGACTTCTAGGTCCCTTTATTTTCCTAAAAATATTTATCATCAACTATATATAAATTCTCTCTTGAAGTTCCACTTTCATACACTATTGAATATTTAATTTCAACAGATGTACATGGAAACTCAAAATATTTCACGCAATGCTTAATTCATCATCCATGAATGTTTTTCACATTTCATGGAAAATAATATCTTATGAGGAACTATTATATTATGTGAAACTTAAATCATACATGCAACATTTTAGCTTGCATGCAACTCCAATTCATTCACGAAAAAACCATAGTGCAAAATTCTAACACAATTCAGTGATCTAATTTCACCAAATTGATAAGAATCTAAAATTAGGGGGGATCACTTATAATTTATGGGAATCACGTCCCTATATGTAAATTTTATGCTTAATGCAATATCCCTTCAAAGCATGAAAAACATAATTTGACATTTCATTGTGCGTGCAAGCCTATTTCACATAGCCTCATAATTCACACATATTTGTAACGCCCCGACCCCAGCTACCCAGAGTCGGTGAATTACTTCGTAACATTGGCATGATCACAAAAGATCAAGTCTCAAAAGACCGATTAGTTTAGTTGCCTTGGAAACACTAGATACATTCATAAATCTTACATTACATCATAAAAATGAAAACTACAATAACATGGTCTCCATAGTCCACACTCACATCCTCACTGACTATTCTTGCAAATCAGTCATAATACACCTCTTCACATCCTAGGAAAAATAAAACATTGAAAGGGGTGATCTCAAATGCTCCGTAAGGATAACAATATAGCAGAAACTTTCATAAGAAAACATAAGCATTTAAGGCAATGTATAACTAAAACAAAAGCCTTATTGAACTTGAACTTCAGCATAATATGGCAAAAGTAAAATAAAATAATGCCATTATTTACTCACATGGATATTCTACTAGACGAATAATCACATGAAATATCAATAACCACTTTCATAACAATGGAATGTATAATGCCAGACATTGTGAAACATTTTTTCAAGGCCTCGGCCAAGACATCTAAAATGATTAAGGCCTCGGCCAAAACCATAAATCAAATTGGGAAAGGGCCTCGGCCAATTCCACGTCTAGTTGTCTCATGAGACCTACCGATGCCTCGAGTCGCTATAGCGGGCTACACCAGTCACATATTAAGTCCAATACATTTCTCATATGAATAGGTTTAATCATAACATAAATATTCGTATTAAAACTAGCATACGAAATGTCAACAATTTCTCCATAAACTATGGATGGTATAAAAATAACACATCCACAGTCAAATATTTCACAAAATGTTCAATGGAATTTTTGTATCATAAATCAATTTCAATTAAACTTAAAACCCATCAAAGGATGTTGACATGGATGAAATCCAAGCTATTTGAGAGAAATATCTCTCCTTTTTGAAATCATTTAAAAGTCCCATAATTATAAAATAATACATTTACTTTGAAAATATTCTTATAAGTTTGTTAGGGAAGCTTCGACGAAGTTATAATGGCGGAAAATTGCCGCACCCGCCGTATAGGTTAAAAAAACATTCTTACCATAAATTTGTCAAAAAGGTCAAAAAGTACATTGTTTGGAAAATGACGGTAAGATTCCATTCAAAAACATATAAGGGTATAAATTACTTTAACCCATTTTCCATTTAATAGTAAAAATGTTTTGAAATACAATTTTAAGAAACATGGATGTGGATGATAACGAGGTCCCAGTAGATAATTATGTATAAAAAACCTTAGATAATGAAGAGGTTGTGAGGTAAACCCTTACCTTGTACTTTTCCTTGGTTGGGGTAGGTTAACCTCCTGTATAATGGTGAAATAATTGTTATTAAATTATACAAGAATCATATACATTCATATGATATCATATATGATCTTTTAACATTTCTTTGTTAATAATATCTTAGATTTATCGTTGTTTCGGGTGTTAACTTACTCGTTTTCGTAAGTCGTGTTTTCATGGATAGGTTGTATCTTATTCATGTCCAGAAAGATAAAATGTCCTTAAAAATTATTTTTAGATCATCAAATGATAATTATACTTGAATGGATACGACGGAGAAGGACTCTCATCGCGTTCGTGGAGACGGTAGTCCGTAAGTACGCACGAGCGACAATATCATTATTTTGATATTAAAATAATATATAATTGGATAGTATATCATATAAACAGAATCATTATCATGTTATATTTATTATTTACATGAATTACATATCATTATTATACCCATCTAAATAATAATATATTGAATAACAATTACACCACGACGTGGAGACGGTAAGCCGTAAGTACGCACGTATGGTGACATGTCATTCAAATGATGGGTAGAATACTGAATATGGTTGTTCCATATTTATAATAACATCAAAGTATATAGAATATACTGGAGTTATAATTTTAGAATTGAAATATTAAACAAAGAGGGAGTGGAAGAAGAACGAATCTTGAAAGAGGGTGATGAAAACGTTACCTCTTCTTCGGGTTCTTCCTTTTGATTTGATCAAAATGACTCCTTATGATGGCTTTCCAACTAAAGTAAAGCTTCTTGGATGAAGGGAGAGAAGTTGTGAGAGTATTTGGGCAGAGGTTGGACGAACCAAAAGGCTTGAATGTGTGAATAAGGTGGTAGATGTGGAGGCCTTTTATAAGAGGAGAGGAGGGGCTCATTTGGAATGATTGAAATGTTACAATATTATACAATTCTTTTCGGATTATAAAGGTCCCACACTTATATAATTAGTGGCTAAGGTGATAAGGTTTCTAAATCTACCCATCCAATAGTCTTTGGACAAGTGTAATCCTTGTATTGTACATTATCTTTTCATTTTATTTAAATCGTTAAATAATGAGGTCATCGCTGCATCATAATGATGTCATAACTAATTTAATTTATTTAATGTCTACAAATTATAAAAAAAATACTATGATGTAGGAAATCTATTTAGCTTTCCAATGTATATTTATAGTCAAAAATATGACTTGTATATCCCCATGTAAAAATTGTTTTAGTAAAACATTTCATGTTTGTGTCATTTTTTTACTTTAACCTTAAATAAAAGGTATTTATGTCATTTTAATACTAAAGTGGCTCCATGGGGTCCCCAAGTTTACCCATGGATTGTCTTGGTCGGCCATGGCACATACAATGAGGGTAGGACATGATTCAAGCTCATCTCATTTTATTAAAACATTATTTTTACCTTAAACTACACTAATTACCACTAATCGCGATTCAGAACTTAAAAGTTACTATTCACAAAAAATTATTTTAATCTCATTGAACCACATTTTACTTCTTAATGACAACCATGTATGTCGGATTTTTGAAAATCAAATCCCAGAAGTGGTAATATTTCATTTAAATAAAAATTAGTTATTTAACTACCACTTAGTGGTTTCACTATTCATCAAAAATTGATGTTTTTCAGAACAATGCCAAAATTTTATCCTAAGCTATAATTGATTTTCCGAATTCAAAAATGATGCCTATTTTACAAAATTACAAACATATAAGTTTCATTAATTAATTTTATAATTAATTCCATCTATCACAACAAATAGCGTGGTTTTAAGAAACAATTTATATAAAAAGATTGGCAATTGTTTATGTCCAATTTCAATGTTAAATTAATTCTAATGACCACCATTGGATATAATGGTAAAAATGTATTCTAATTATACTTTAAAACACTAAATAGTATTATTTATCACTATAAATTATTTTGATTAAAAAAAGTTGTTTCTATGTATTTTTCAATATTCATATAAAATTAGAAGTTCTCAGAAAAATACCAAAAATTCAACACAGGAAAATATTGATATTCCGAATCCAAAAATGAAGTCCATTTTGATAAATAAAATTTATAAAATTTCAAAAAGTATGTATTACTATTCACAACGGCTAGTTTAATTAGTTGTGATGTGTGTTAGAGCTCGAGGTTGCGTATAACACACACTATTGCATTATTCGAAGGGAAACGTATTGTGGAAGCATGGGGTGTTACATTCTCCCCTCCTTAAAATAATAGCGCCCTCGCAATTTCTAGGGTATTACTGCATAAAAAGACTCGGGTGGTTCTTGATCATAAGTTCCTCAGGTTCCCACGTTGCCTCTTCCATTTTATGATTTCTCCACAAAACCTTTACCAGACGAGTCGTCCGGTTTCTCAGCACCTGCTCACACACATCAAGAATCCTGATGGGCTCTTCGCAATAAGATAGATCGGGTTCCAGTTCTAATTCCTCGTAGGTAAGTACATGTGTTGGGTCGGGCATGTATTTTCTCAATAGTGATATGTGGAAAACATCGTGAACTTTGGAGTGATTTGGAGGCATCGCCAAACGATAAGCTACAACCCCAATACGATCTAGAATTTCGAAGGGTCCGATGTACCTGGGACTCAACTTACCCTTCTTACCAAAACGTATAACTCCCTTCCATGGAGATAACTTTAGTAAAACATGATCTCCCACCTGAAATTCCAAAACCTTTATTCTGCTATCGACATATCTCTTCTGCCTACTTTGAGCTGCTTTGATGTGGTTTTGGATTACCTTCACCTTTTTCATTGTTTCATCCACCAGTTCTGGTCCCACAAGTTTTCTTTCACCAACGTCATCCCAACAGGTTGGTGTACGACATCTCTTTCCGTATAACGCTTCATAAGGTGCCATCTGAATGCTTGAATGGAAGCTATTGTTATAGGAAAATTCTACCGGTGGTATATATTGTTCCCACATACCCTGAAAGTCAAGAGAGCATGATCTCAACATGTCTTCTAATGTTTGAATAGTCCGTTCTGATTGTCCATCTGTTTGAGGGTGATAGGCAGTGCTCAAACGAAGTTCAGTATCCAAGGCCTTTTGAAGACTTTTCCAGAATCTTGAAGTAAAACGGGGATCACGATCAGAAACAATCGATAGGGGTACTTCATGAAGTCTTACAACTTCATTAATATATAGTCTTTATAGACGTTCAGGTGGTAGATCCTCCTGTATATCCAGAAAATGTGCTAACTTAGTAAGTCGATCAACAATGAACCATATTGCATCATTCCTTCTAGGAGTCTTTGGTAGTCCCATGACAAAGTCCATTGTAATATTATCCCATTTCCACTCAGGTATGGGAAGAGGTTGCAATACTCCACCAGGATGTTGCCTTCCAGCTTTCACTTGTTGACAAACCATACACCTCGACACAAAATCAGCAATCTCCCTCTTCATATTATCCCACCAAAAATGTTCCTTCTAATATCTATACATTTTGGTGCTCCCATGGTGTATAGAGAAGTTGGAACTATGAGCATCATCCAACAATTCTCTTTTTAGATCAGGTATATCGGGAACACAAAGTCTCTTCTCGAATTTCAAAATTCCATCCTTATAAACAAAGTCCCTCAATCTTCCATCATTCACATCTTTAATCTTCTTCTGAAATTCTTCATCATTGGTCTGAGAACTCTTAATCCTTTCTAGTAATGATGGTTTGGAAACCATTTGAAAAAGCATTGATGTTTCACCTTCCCTAGTTATTCCCATGTCCATCTTCACTAGATCCAAGAAAATTGGATCTCTTTCAATTCTCATCACATTCAAAACTCCATGGTCTTTTCTGCTCAAAGCATCTGCCACCTTGTTTGCCTTCCCCAGGTGGTAATGTATCGTGCAATCATAATCCTTGAGTAGTTAAAGCCATCTCCTTTGCCTCATGTTGAGTTCTTTTTGTGTGAAAATATACCTCAAACTCTGGTGATAAGTATAAATCTCACATTATTCACCATAGAGGTAATGTATCCATATCTTTAAAGCAAAGATCACAGCTGATAACTCAAGATCATGAGTAGGATAGTTTTGCTCATGAATTTTTAGCTGTCGTGACGCATAGGCAATGACCTTATCATTCTGCATAAGGACACAACCAAGTCCTTTCTTCGATGCATCACTATAAATAACAAACCCATCATTCCCCGATGGTAGAGTCAATACAGGGGCATTGACTAATATTCTATTTAGTTATTCAAAACATTCTTCACACTCTTTTGTCCAGACAAATTTAATCCCTTTACGTGTGAGCTTTGTCAATGGGTTAACCAATCTGGCAAAATTCTAGACGAAACATCGATAATAACATGCTAAACCAATAAAACTGCGTACCTCAGTTATACTTGTCGGTGCTGGACATTCTTGGATTGCCTTGGTTTTATAAGGATCAATGGAAATTCCATCCTTAGAAACAATATGGCCAAGAAAAGAAATCTCATGAAGCCAGAATTCACACTTGCTAAATTTCCCATATAATTCATGTCTTCTAAGAGTCTTCAGGATAATGAGTAAGTGATTTTCATGATCTTCGTGTCTTTTGGAGTATACCAAGATATCATCAATAAATACCACTACAAAGTCATCAAGATATTCCTTGAAAACTTTATTCATTAGATCCATGAAAACAGAGGGTGCATTAGTCAATCCAAAAGGCATTACTGTAAACTCGTAATGCCCGTACCTTGTTCGAAATGCTGTCTTTGGAACATCTTCCTTCTTCACACACAACTGATGGTATCCAGACCGAAGGTCAATCTTTGAAAAGTATTGAGCTCCATGCAGTTTGTCAAAAAAATCATCAATGCGAGGTATGGGATACTTTTTCATTATTGTTATAGCATTGATCTTCTTATAGTCAATGCACAACCTCATAGATCCATCTTTCTTCTTAACAAAAAGAACATGGGCTCCCCAAGGAGAAACACTAGGGAGAATAAATACCTTATTACTCAATTCCTCTAGTTGTTTCTTTTGTTCAACTAATTCCACAGTGGCCATTCTATAAGGGGTCATCGATATGGGCATTGATCCAGGAATTAAATAAATGGAAAACTCAACTTCTAATTCTGGAGGATGTCCAGGTAAATATTCCAGAAACACATCAACATATTCTCTCACAATAGGTACATCCTCTATTTGAATATTCCTTTCATCGCCCTCAGTAATTTCCTTCTCTTCCTCCCCAATAATTCAATTTATTTGAGCTACTGTGGGTGGATCTAGATAAGAATTATGTGGCGACGATTCTGCTCTAAAGATGAGGTGTTCCTTATCATCATCATCAAGAATCGTAACATCTTTCCTCTTACAATAAATTTTTGCATCATGGTCCGAAATCCAATCCATACTGAGGATTATATCAAATTAAATCATGGTTATGACGATGAGATCAGCTGGTAAAGAACATTTAGGTGCTCTAATGGGAACTAATCGACAAAACTTTGTTGCAACAATACTTCCCTTAGGGGTTTTGACCAACAACTCTCTTGTTAAATCAAATTGGAAATATCTAATTTTCTTAGCAAACTAGGAAGATATGAAACAATTCGATGATCCAGAATCAAATAATGCATTTGCTAAACTTGAGGAAACCATTAAATTACCTGCAACCACGTCTTTCGGAGCTTCCACCTCAGCTGTAGTGATAACATAAGCCTGGACTAGATCCCTTGGCCTCTTCTGAGGTAAGTTCCACGGATGCTTAGGACATTCATTTGCATAATGTACCTTCTCTCTACAATTATATAATTCCATGTTGACAGCTGCTTTCTTTCCCTTGCATTCATGATCTTGGTGGCCTTTTTCACCACACTTGTAACATACTCCTTTTCCTTTTAGATAGGCACCAGGGTGCTTCCTACCACAATTATCAGAGGGTGGAAATTCATTTCTACCCTTCTTCCCTATTTCCTTATTTCCTTTCCCAGAGTTTTCAGCAGATCTCTTCTTATCTTGCTTTGATTTAAAGTTATAAGACATAGAGAATTCCTTTTCCGTCTTGATAGCGCACGAGACAATACCTTCGTATGAAGAGAAGGTTTGTGATACTAAATCTCGACGATGAAATGGTTTTAACCCATCAAAGAAATGATCAGTATTACTTCTTGGGTTACGTATGTAATCTTCATCATACCTCACTAACCTTGTAAAGTTAGCCTCATACTTTGCGACATTCTCATCCTCCTTCTGCCTCAGACTCAGAAATTGCCTTTCCCTATCCGCTCGATGGTCTCGAGGAAAGTATTTTTCTAAGAACAGCTCTTTGAACTCCTGCCATTCCATGTTTGTTAATTCATCATCTTCATTTTTGTTTTGAATTAGTGACCACCACTGATCGGCATCTCCAGTGAGGCGGTAAACTACCATGAAAATTTTCTCCCTTTCACTACTCCCCAAGGCATGGAATATTTTCTCTAAGGAATTTATCCATTGCTCAGCTACTATAGGATTTGTACTCCCAGTGAAGGTTGGTGGTTTTTGCCTCATGAAACGGTCTAGCATTGATCCTCCACGTTGGGGATCAGAGTGCTCCATACGAGTAAGGTTATTATTTATAACTTGTGTGAGTTGTCCCAGTACGGTGAGAGCTGATCAGCACCAGTTGTATCAGTAGCTCCACCATAATTATCTAGAGCAGGAGGGAAATCCCTACACAGAGTGCGTGCATTGATACAGTTTCCATTCCTTCCACTAGGCGCCATTTCTAAATAATGGAATAAACTGGATTAGTTTATGAATCAAAATACATAATTCCATACTTCTAAAACACTTAACATAAATTGAACTAATTATGGAAATAATACAAAATTATAAAAATGTTTTCTTTGAGGAAGTATATACTCGTAACCCTTCATAGTGGTTTGTAAAGAAAATGGGAATTATCCTAAACATATCCCCGGGAGTGTCATAACCAAGAGTGCAGCAAGGCCCGTTGTCGTGCACCAATTCCCGTTCGAGTCTAGCTCAAAGCGGTGTTTTTGGGTTTTACCCCTAGGTACAACTGTGCCAGATCTGACTCTACCTGCTCGTATCCAGACAGGGATGTATTGCTCGGAAAACTCACAAAATCTCTACAATACCAAAATTTTTAGGAAGTTCTTCTACACTAATCCTCAATGTTCATCTTAGGTCTACGTGCTCTAATCAGAGTTTGTCTAAATCTAGCTTCCAAGGTTAGTGCTAAACTGTCTCTGATACCAACTGTAATGCCCAGACCCCAACTACCCAGAGTCGGTTCATTACTTCGTAACATTGACATGATCACAAAAGATCAAGTCTCGAAAGACCGATTAGTTTAGTAGCCTTGGAAACACTAGATACATTCATAAATCATACATTACATCATAAAAATGAAAACTACAATAACATGGTCTCCCTAGTCCACACTCATATCCTCACTGACTATTCTTGCAAGTCAGTCATAATACACCTCTTCACATCCTGGGAAAAATAAAACATTGAAAATGGTGAGCTCAAATGCTCCGTAAGGATAACAATATAGCGAAAACTTTCATAATAAAACATAAGCATTTAAGGCAATGTAAAACTAAAACAAAAGCCTTATTGAACTTGAACATCAGCATAATATGGAAAAATTAAAATAAAATAATTCCATTACTTACTCACATGGATATTCTACTAGATGAATAATCACATGAAATATCAATAACCACTTTCATAACGAGGGAATGTATAATGCCAGACATACTGAAACATTTTGTCAAGGCCTCGGCCAAGACGTCTAAAATGATTAAGGCCTCGGCCGAAACCATAAATAAAATTGGGAAAGGGCCTCATCCAATTCCACGTCTAGTTGTCTCATGAGACCTACCGATGCATCGAGGAGCTATACCGGGCTCCACCCATCACATATTAAGTCCAATACATTCCTCATATGAATAGGTTTAAACATAACATAAATATTCGTATTAAAACTAGCATACGAAATGTCAACAATTTCTCCATAAACTATGGATGGTATAAAAATAACACATCCACAGTAAAATATTTCACAAAATGTTCAATTGAAGTTTTGTATCATAAATCAATTTCAATTAAACTTAAAACCCATCAAAGGATGTTGACATGGATGAAATCAAATCTATTTGAGAGGAATAACCCCAATAAATGACTTTTAGAAATTCAAATTAAAATAAGGGATATTGACATGATTTGTAGCATGCACATTCCTACATAACTCAACTAGAAAAGAATCATATATGTGTTGTGATCATCATAAAACTAATTTACTTCACAAAAATAATACATAAAATAAATTTATTTGAATATTTGTACCCATAGAAAATTCTCTAAATAAAAATAACTAGTTGATCTAGTATTAAACAAGATAATAACAGCATTAGAGTAGACTCTATGCATACCATTAACTAAATTGTTATCACATCCCACATTAAAAATATAGATCTCATGTGATTCCCCTTTACACCTTATCGTAAGAGGTTTCCAATGATGATCATGATCATAAACCATTGGATTTCAGAACTGGTTATCATAATTCACATACTCCATACATTTGAAACAATGTATGGTTAGTGGTTTAATCTATGTAACATCTTATATATTAAAATCATTAAGTCACATCATTGAAATACATCAGTAATGTTAGGTCCACTTGGATCAATAAAAATTTTGGTAACCTGGGTATGAATGAAGAAAACTATTTCCCCTTTTTTATTGTTTTGACATTAAACAAAACAAACATATCTCATTCTCCCATAGTAATATATGAACAGAAATTAAATGAAGCATGGGATATAAAAATAGTACATGGTTAAACCTCACATGGATACATTCAAAGAGAATATACCGGTGATCTGCTTATATTCTGAATCCACTAAAAGTGTATTGATATTAACAAGGGTTGGGATAGTTGTTTTATACCTATGCTCACTCCCTATGTCTCTTCCTCTGGCTCTCTACTAGTGGGAAGGATCACCATCTTCTTCTTATTTCACTCATTGTTTGTTGATGGGATCAACTCACGATTTGTTGACTTCTAGGTCCCTTTATTTTCCTAAAAATATGTATCATCAACTATATATAAATTCTCTCTTGAAGTTCCACTTTCATACACTATTGAATATTTCATTTCCTCAGATGTACATGGAAACTCAAAATATTCCACGCAACGCTCAATTCATCATCCATGAATGTTTTTCACATTTCATGGAAAATAATATCTTATGAGGAACTATTATCTTATGTGAAACTTAAATCATACATGCAACATTTTAGCTTGCATGAAACTCCAATTCATTCACGAAAAAACCATAGTGCAAAATTCTAACACAATTCAGAGATCTAATTTCACCAAATTGATAAGAAACTAAAATTAGGGGGGATCACTTATAATTTATGGGAATCGCGTCCCAATATGTAATATTTTATGCTTAATGCAATATCCCTTCAAAGCATGAAAAACATAATTTGACATTTCATTGTGCGTGCAAGCCTATTTCACGCAGCCTCATATTTCACACATATTTGTAATGCCCCGACCCCAGCTACCCAGAGTTGGTGCATTACTTCGTAACATTGGAATGATCACAAAAGATCATGTCTCGAAAGACCGATTAGTTTAGTAGCATTGGAAACACTAGATACATTCATAAATCTTACATTACATCATAAAAATTAAAACTACAATAACATGGTCTCCATAGTCCACACTCATATCCTCACTGACTATTCATGCAAGTCAGTCATAATACACCTCTTCACATCTAGGGAAAAATAAAACATTGAAAGGGGTGAGCTCAAATGCTCCGTAAGGATAAAAATATAGTGGAAACTTTCATAAGAAAACATAAGCATTTAAGGAAATGTACAACTAAAACAAAAGCCTTGTTGAACTTGAACTTCAGCATAATATGGCAAAAGTAAAATAAAATAATGCCATTACATACTCACATGGATATTCTACTAGACGAATAATCACATGAAATATCAATAACCACTTTCATAACAATGGAATGTATAATGCCAGACATTGTGAGACATTTTTTCAAGGCCTCGGCCAAGACGTCTAAAATGATTAAGGCCTCGGCCAAAACCATAAATCAAATTGGTAAAGGGCCTCGGCCAATTCCACGTCTAGTTGTCTCATGAGACCTACCGATGCATCGAGGAGGTATAGCGGGCTACACCCGTCACATATTAAGTCCAATACATTTCTCATATATATAGGTTTAAACATAACATAAATATTCGTATTAAAACTAGCATACGAAATGTCAACAATTTCTCCATAAACTATGGATGGTATAAAAATAACACATCCATAGTCAAATATTTCACAAAATGTTCAATGGAAGTTTTGTATCATAAATCAATTTCAATTAAACTTAAAACCCATCAAAGGATGTTGACATGGATGAAATCAAAGCTATTTGAGAGAAATATCTCTCCATTTTGAAATCATTTAAAAGTCCCATATTTATAAAATAATACATTTACATTGAAAATATTCTTATAAGTTTGTTAGGGAATCTTTGACGAAGTTATAATGGCGGAAAATTTCTGCACCCGCCGTATAAGTTAAAAAAACATTCTTACCTTAAATTTGTCAAAAAGGTCAAAAAGTACATTGTTTGGAAAACGACGGTAAGATTCCTTTCAAAAACTTATAAGGGTATAAATGACTTTAAACCATTTTCCATTTAATAGTAAAAATGTTTTGAAAGACATTTTTAAGAAACATGGATGTGGATGATAACGAGGTCCCAGTAGATAATTATGTATAAACAACCTTGGATAATGATGAGGTTGTGAAGTAAACCCTTAACTTGTACTTTTCCTTCGTTGGGGTAGGTTAACCTCCTGTATAATGGTGAAATAATTTTTATTAAATTATACAAGAATCATATACATTCATATGATATCATATATGATCTTTTAACATTGCTTTGTTAACAATATCTTAGATTTATCATTGTTTCGAGTGTTAACTTACTCGTTTTCGAAAGTCGTGTTTTCATGGATAGGTTGTATCTTATTAATATCCAGAATGATATCATGTCCTTAAACATTATTTTTAGATCATCAAATGATAATTATACTTGAATGGATACGACGGAGAATGAATCTCATCACGTTCGTGGAGACGGTGGTCCGTACGTACGCACGAGCGACAATATCATTATTTTGATATTAAAATAATATATAATTGGATAGTATATCATATATACAGAATCATTATCATGTTATATTTATTATTTACATGAATTACATATCATTATTATACCCATATAAATAATAATATATTGAATAACAATTACACCACGACGTGGAAACGGTAAGCCGTACGTACACACGTATGGTGACATGTCATTCAAATGATGGGTAGAATACTGAATATGGTTGTTCCATATTTATAATAACATCACAGTATATAGAATATACTGGAGTTATAATTTTATAATTGAAATAATAAACAAAGAGGGAGTGGAAGAAGAAAGAAACTTGAAAGAGGGTGATGAAAACGTTACCTCTTCTTCGAGTTCTTCCTTTTGATTTGATCAAAAGGACTCCTTATGATGGCTTTACGACTAATGTAAAGCTTCTAGGATGAAGGGAGAGAAGTTGAGAGAGTATTTGGGCAGAGGATGGCAGAACCAAAAGGCTTGAAAGTGTGAATAAGGTGTTAGAGGTGGGGGCCTTTTATAAGAGGAGAGGAGGGGCTCTTTTGGAAAGATTGAAATGTTACATTATTATACAATGCTTTTCGGATTCTAAAGGTCCCACACTTATATAATTCTTAGATAAGGTGATAAGGGTTCTAAATCTACCCATCCAATAGTTTTTGGACAAGTGTAAGCCTTGGATTTTACATTATCATTTCATTTTATTAAAATCGTTATATAATGAGGCCATCACTGCACCATAATGATGTCATAACTAATTTAATTTATTTAATGTCTAAAAATTATAAAAAAAATACTATGATGTAGGAAATACTATTATATTTTCAATGACTATTTATAGTCAAAAATATGACTTTTATAACCCCATGTAAAAATTGTTTTAGTAAAACATTTCATGTTTGTGTCATTTTATTACTTTAACCTTAAATAAAAGGTATTTATGTAATTTTATAACTATAGTGGCTCCATGGGGTCCCCAAGTTGACCCATGGATTGTATTGGTCGGCCATGTCACATACTATGAGGGTAGGACATGTTTCAAGCTCATCTCATATTATTAAAACATTATTTTTACCTTAAACTACACTAATTACCTCTAATCGCGATTAAGAACTTAAAAGTTACTATTCACCAAAAATTATTTTAATCTCATTGAACCACATTTTACTTCTTAATGACAACCATATATGTCGGATTTTTGAAAATCAAACCACAGAAGTGGTAATATTTCATTTAAACGAAAAATCGGTTATTTAACTACCAGTTAGTGGTTTCACTATTCATCAAAAATTTAAGTTTTTCAGAACAATGCCAAAATTTCACCCTAAGCTACAATTGATATTCCGAATTCAAAAATGATGAATATTTTACAAAATTACAAACATATAAGTTGAATTAATTAATTTTATAATTAATTTCTGCTGTCACAAAAAATAGCGTGTTTTTAAGAAACAATTTATATCAAAAGATTGGCAGTTGTTTATGTCCAATTTCAATATTAAATTATTTCTAATGACCACCATTGGATAAAATGGTAAAAATATATTCTAATTATACATTAAACCACTAAATAGTATAGTTTATCACTATAAATTATTTTGATTAAAAAAAGTTGTTTCTAAGTAATTTTCACTATTCATATAAAATTAGAAGTTCTCAGAAAAATACCAAAAATTCAACATAGGCTAATATTGATATCCAGAATCCAAAAATGAAGTCCATTTTGATAAATAAAATTTATAAAATTTCAAAAAGTATGTATTACTATTCACAATGGCTAGTTTAATTAGTTGTGGTGTGTGTCAGAGCTAGAGGTTGCGTACAACACACACTATTGCAATATTCGAAGGGAAACGTACTGTGGAAGTTTGGGGTGTTACATATTCGAGACCATTCTAGTATTTTATACCTTTTATATTTTTTGATTTTCTAATCCTGAAACATGCCTTTCCAGAAACAATCTAAATCAACTTCAATCTTGTGCGCAACATCCTCTTCCAGAAACACATTTCTCAATTTTACTAATTTTGAGGCCCAAAAAATTTAAAAACCCTACAAAAGTTTCCACCATGTATTTTTTATTTTTTCACAACCCCAAATAATCGATTGATTTATTATAGTTATTTCCAACATATAATTTCATTAATATCACTAGAACATGACAAAAAACCATGTAAACTATCTTTTTCAACAAACATAATCAATTAGAAAATACTTTAATGTTACCATGTGGTATTTCTTTCCAACATGTAATAAATTGTTTGAGGAGCTTCCTTCCCATAAATAAAACTTTTAATAGTACAATTAAAACAAATTCCTTAATCTTTACTTCAACAAATTGAGCATTAATTTATTCCCATATTTTTCTCTCCTTCTTTTTTAGAGTTTCCTTTTATATACTCTTCATTTTCATTTCAAACAATGATATTAACCTGAAACATCGATCTATATTTACACCTTGAGAGAACATCAAAAAACATCTCCAAAAATATTTATCTCCATTAAGAATAACAAAATTTGATGAAACAAATTTAAGAAACTAATGAATTAATCAATAATATAATTAGGTTAGATGATAATGCACAATGAATACATAAATAGACATAAAACATTTACATTATGAACTGAATGATTTATCATTCTTCATCTTTAGTGAAATTAATTTTCTCACAATTTCTATTTGAAGGATATAAGGGATGTAATAATTGAATGATAATATATCAAACTCCTCCCAATACATGGAGTTAATTTCACCATGTTTCCATGTATTCTAAATAAATTTATACCATTAATCTATTTTCAACATCCTAATGAAAGAAATATAAAATGACTATTCTCATACATCAAAATGGAGAATAAAAATATCATTTTTAGTAGTATTAATCCACACTATAGAAATATGAGGATTTGAAGAACCACGAAATTATATTAGATGTTGTCTCATGAATGAATAAATAGAATACTTTTTCTTCATTTTCTATTTTTTATGTTTTGCAGTATTCATATTTAAAAAAAAGTAATAGAAATTATATTATTTCATTCGTATTCCCATGTTGTTTTTCTACTCTAGAGGGAAATAATTTCATTGTCCATCTATCTCAAAATTAACTGGTTCCTTCAGGTTCAATTGATTGAATAAAACAAAAAATAATAATGAAATAAAAATAGCAATAGTATGGAACCAAATAATAATGGAAAATAACTTAATAGAAGTATAAATAATAGAATGATATTTTTATTATATGAGACCTTATATTTTTTCATGGACATTCATAGTAATCATATATTTAAATACTACATGTTTTATAATAATTTTTTTTGAATTTACATTTTATTTCTCCTAGAAGTTTCAATCTAGATGTTCATAAATTTCTATTGATGTGAACTATAGTATGATTGAATGAACATCAATGCACCATTCATGGATTTATTATCCATAGTTTCCTCTATTATAGATCACATCCACCAGTATGATCTGGATAGGGATGTCATTTATTAGAAACCACATGCTCTATCCTATACAAACTTTTCTATACCTTTTCAAATAATTTCTCACACCCTTGGACTTCTCCTCAGAAACAACCATATATTTCTTGGTAAATTTTTTAAATCATAGTTTCTAAGGGATAACTTAACATATCATTTGATACATAATGTAACGGCCTGAAATTATGCTTTTAAAATATTACATCTTATTAAATAAATATTTATAACATTAAAAAAACACAATAATGTAGATTATAATGTTATAGTTCCTTTAGAATCATGTGCACATAAACAACAGGTGCATAAGTGACTACATCAATGAACACAAATTTCTTCATAATTAGATCCCTTTATAGAAATTTCTTAAATGATATAATTATTTATAACCTGGGGATAAGAATCGTAAGATAGGATGAGATTGGATTCTCAATAAGGGTTAATAAGGGTGATATCAACATTACATGTACATAAGATTATGAGAACATGGGAATAACATTTGAATGCCCTCCACCACATATCATAGATCATAAAAAGTGTCCTGGAATAAATCATGATAGTTCATAAGATTTGAATCATATGTTTATTGATTAAAATTAACCATTAGAGAATAACATTATCATAAGACATTGATTGTTTAGAATACACATAAGAATATAAAATTATTTCCTTATTAGTTTAGGACTCCTAGAAAATACTGTCATCGTGGAATGGGATAACTCACGCAACCATCATAGTAGAAATGGTTCACTCCCAATACTATCATAATGGATAGAGTCCCATAATAAATAGAGTTCACTCCCCATTATAGTGGGGTTTATCTCATGAGATATAATTATTTAAACATTTAATGGGAGGGTGATCTTTTTCTCGTATGTCACATAATGAAAACCATACATATATACCCCACAGGTTCATAAATAATTCATCATATTAGAACCCATAAAAATAAATATGTTTCATAAATATTTCATTATAACTAAACACATGGAAATGATATAAGATTCATAATCATTTCATAATATAATGAAATCATAACCCATGGAAAAGAAGAGGTTTTCATTATCATTTTATCATGGTATAACCTATGGAAATGAAACGAGTATCAGAAACATCAGTTTATCATAAAAATAATCCACTACAATGGAATATAATAATTTTATCCTTGGATAGCATGAAAAAACAAATTTTAATAAAATAAAAGGTTATATTTGATAGGAAAATGTTTTGGATGAGAAATAACATGTAATGTTTTCTGAAGAAAATATACATTCATTAAAATCAATTCGATAAAATTAAAAATTCATAAGTTATTTTGGAACTATATTTCATTGAAGATTAGAATGAAACATTATAATGAAATATTTTTAAAAAATAATGGTCATTATGTTTTGAAGTTGATTTCATGTTACAATTAGTAAACTAGTTATTCATTTCACATTTTCTGCAATAAGAAAACGATCCTTGTTTTGAATAATAAATGATGATTATTTTAAAAAAAATTAAATATAAAAAAGTTTAAAAATTATTTTAATTAATATTTTCTATAATTTTCAAAACATTTTTTTAAATCATTTTTACAGATTATGGTTCTTATAGAAAAACAGTTGTTCAATAGAATAAAAAATAATAGACAATTTTAATTAAAAAAATTTTGGACTCTAGAGTTAACAAACAGATGAAAATAAATATAAAAAATTAATTATATATAAATAAATTTAATCTAAATAATAAAATTATTTTATTTAGATATAGATCATATTATTTAGTCATTGTAAGCAGAATCCTCTGAAATCTAGATAAATAATTAGATTATAACATATAACCATTAACACTATGGAAACATTGAATTAGATTCCCCATGAATACATAAAATTAAATTAAACATATAATATCATTTGTATATATGAATTAATCATCTTAAATTTTAAATGGGATATATATACTCCACATAAAAAATTAATGATCATGTCATAACATATGTCACAAAAAAGGAAAATCTTGACAAAAAATCACTTACCATGAGTATCAAAATCCTTTTTACATATTCAGACCTAATTTATAATTTATATAGTTATTATAAATATATTACAAAAACATATAAAAATATTCTATATATGAATTACATATAACCATTTCATTCATCTTTGTTAACAATAACATGTTTAGGTCATGTTTCATGACGTAACTACTTTATTTTTCATGTTTCTATTAATTGTTATTTTTTTGTCGTATTACCTTTATTAGGGTTTCATAATATCAATAATTATTAATATTATATAACTATCATATATATCTAGTATATATGTAATCAATTTAATCTAAAAAATATATATTTAAGTTCAAATACATCATTCATGAAGATGGTAGGAAATACATATGCACATATGTTGTTTCCTTTTTCAAGATTGATAGAATGATAGAATCATAAATAATATATTTTAAATAATATAATTTTATTTTATATATATATATATCATACTTTCATTAATAACTTCATTACATACAACAATTTAATGCATAAATGAATAACATCGCTTCACGAGGAGCTAAAATGGAAAACACATGAGTGATGTTATTGTATTCACACGGAATGAAATATATAGAGGTGTATATGATATAATATTTTCAAAAAGTAAGATATCTTCATAAATATCATAATAAAAAAATAACCCATAATTATATCCAACAATGAGAGGTTGTTAGAGATAATGAACACCATTATTTCTTGAGGAAGTAGTTTGTTGTATACATGCATGCTGATTTTATATACAATTTGAAGGATGTGAAGAAGGATTTATATAATTATTTTAAAATAAAAATATCTCACTGTATTTTTTGATACAATGGATTTTCTATCATCATAGTTTAATAATAATTTATGGATTTGAATGATGAAATAAAATAAAAACACTCATTAAATAGTGATAACTCTTTTTCGAATAACCTCCTTTCTGATATCACCAAAATCCTTCCTATGTTGTCTCTATGAAAAAACATGGATTATATGATGATTGTATGTTTGTAAAAAAGATATATAGGTTATTATTAGATGATAATTTTTCAATGTGTATATAGGAGAGGAGAAGGGGTGTCCTTTTATAACTGAGGGGAGTGACATACTTTTATTTTTGGAAGAAAAAAAGTTGAACCAAATTTATAATAGTAAAAAATGCTCCAAATGACTCCAATTAAGTTAATTTGTCATTATAAGGTATAAATATGATCATTGAAAAGTTTTTGGACAAGTTTTCTGTCATTCTTAACAGATATATTTTTGATTAACTTCTACTAAACTACTTTTTACCTTAAATAGTGGTAATAAATTATAATATATTTACTATTAATTATTATCAAAAATTATATTGAGAATAATAGATAATATAAATTTTTCTTATTCCAACTAATAAATCCAATTTTCTAATTTCTATTCCAAAAAACATAAAATTATAATTAAAAATTAAAAATTCATAATTGGAGAGAATAGAGATTTATAATGATAAAATGATCAAAAGATTAAATATTTTTTGTTTCAAAATTCACAATGATAATTATAATGATGAACTCAATTGAATCAATTGATATATTATTTATCATATGATAGTTTTACAATAAAACTAAAACAACAATGGAACCACATACATTCTTTAAATAAAATTGTAGTATTCAATAGAATCCATTGATTTAATTATTCATTGGAAAATTTATGCTTTAAAAAAAATCCAATCTAATACCATTAAGTTAGTTTTGTCATTATTATGTAAACAATGTGGTGAATTTTATCAAATATATTATATAAATGTTTCAAAAATTTATATTTGGCATTTTTAACAAGTTAAATAATTGTTTCTAGAAAATAGACTTTTACGAGCATATTAAGTATTTACTGAAATTTATTTATTTCAGAAAAATTATATTTTATTAATATAAAAATATTATTATTAATATATAAATCATGGTAATTACAATTCATTTATCCATGTTTAGTGGAATATAAGATGTTTATTATTTAAATAACAATTTCAATATTATATATGATTTATAAAAATTCATTTTCATGTGTAAGGAAAGCAACCAAATAAATTTAATTTATTTAGAAGAATAAGAATTAAAAAAAAAGGGGTGATACCCCCCTCAATGGTTGAAAAATATTATAATGAAAAATATCTTTCATTGTAAATTTATAAAAGAAAAATTTCATCCATGTTATTTGAGATCAATTCCACATATCAACATTATCTTCACTAAATGTATTGTTCTTTATTTGAGTGAGGCAACATAAAAAAGAGTCCATATATATCCTTGGGACTTGGGAAATAATCCTGGGAATATCCAATATATTTGATTTCATAATTAACAATTAAAAAACATCCTCTATAATGGATAGAAATCATATAGTGCACACTTCCTCTTATTCATGGACTCTTCATGGATATCATACAACCATGACTAATATAGTCATAATATTCTTATAACTTGTTTCTTATCTAATACTATATGTTGAACATTCAATGTGTCATGGAAAAACTACTTCATTAAATCCTTTTTTCAAATTGTTCCACTGTGAAATAATTTACCACATGACATATCCATCATCTAGATTTTGAAATCCCGGTTTTATAGGATGGAAGTTGATGCATGTGACATAGAATGTATGTATTGTCTATTTTATCTAAAAGCTCATATCAGCATCCATAAAATCTCTATATTGTACTAGAGGAGAAAACTATATAATAATGGTCATCAAATGACCCTTTTGGGGCCTTACGAATATCTATATTACCATTATGTAAAGTCCATGGGACCCTTGTGCATCCTCGATTGACTCATAAATTTCCATATGAAGAACAATATAACTATTACATATCATTTGAAAAACCTTTTTTTGATTTATATAAGAATGGTTTTCGCTTAAGTAACCTTTTAAAAAATATTTTTACCATTTTTTAGTTTTGGAAAATCCATAGTATATCTCCACACATCCCATTTAAAACATTATGAAACATGTATAAATATGTATATAGCCATATATTATTATCATATTTCCTTTAAATTGTTTATGGATTAATATTATGTGACTAAAGGCAATATTTACACAGTATAAAACATACATATAAATGAAAACGTAAAATCCTAGGTATCCTTACATAAGAATTATGTAAATTGTTAATTCATATGTAGCCATTTACACTACTTATCAAATCATTTTATCAAATATGTACGGAATATTTGACCCAAACACATCGGATCGGTCATTCATATGAGTATAGCATTTTCCAGATATCATAAAGACATATAAACTCGACATTTTATCCTCATTTTCATCAAATAAATTATATAAATATAAATAACATAATTATAATAACCTTGTTAACTACAAGGAGAAAAAACTAAAAAACCATTGAAATTCATTATTAAAATTAAAATTTTTGTAAAGGAAAAATAATGCATCACATATTAATCTTCCTATTATGGTTTGGTGGGAAAGATCATGAAACTATTTTAGATTAACTCTAATGATTTAATAATTCCTTAAAATAAAAAGAATCATCAAATCATAGACATTTTCTAATTCGATGTATCTTTCAACACCCGACCAAATATGGTAATGTTTTTTGGAAAATTCAACCCCTCACTGATAGGCCATTGGAAAAAAATTACTTAACTAAAGTTTCATATATTTAATAAAACCAAATATATTAAAATATATATACATATAACATCTATATATTATAATGTCAACAACTAAATATAAACATATGAATTTCACCCTTGGTAAAATGTTCTTACATTTTTTCCACTTTCTGAATAGATTCTTTTCTACATTGGGGGTTGTGTCGTGAATTGCATACATAAGAGGGGAATTATTATCTTGAGTTTTTAGACTATTCATAAAATAAATATCCATTTTAATGTCATTATTTAATTGATATATATCCTAAATCTTTATATAAATATATATTTTCTTAATATCTATATAAACCACTGATTATTTTATGAAATTAGAGAAGGTATGAATTTTATTTATTGTTCAATGATGGACATTATTCATAGATAGATCAATATAATATTTTTTATGAAAAATATTATCAGTGTCCAATCAATATCAACCTTCGGAAATTAAAACCACACAAACAATGATAACCAATATTTATATACATGGGTAGCTGCAACATGGTAACACATTGGTTTATGCAGTGTAGTCAATCATCTGATTGACCAATATCTACTCCCATAATCATTTAAATGAAGGAAGGATCCAAATTATATAGAAACTAAATCTCCACAATCACCATCCCAATAAACATTTGTTTCAATATAAAAACCATTATTTGAACATTAATTTTAAATATCCCATTATTCATTGTATCCTTCCCATACAATTTAATTTTATTAGGGGTAATCATGTGTGATTCTCATGAATTACACTAATATCTAGAATTATGGAAGCTACATATTCTACAATAGGTCTTAAAGCAGTGTGATTTGGAATGTTTCTAATAAAAATTATATATTATATTTTATTACCCATTATTTCCTAATTATATTTAAGTATATAAATTAAAATAAAAATTGATGTTGATAACACTATTGAATCTTATATTACAAACATTTTCAGCAACTCCAATGCATAGTTTTCATGAGATGGATTAATTTAATTTGACTTTTACACATTGTTTACGGAAGATATATTCCTTATCCTAGTAGAGTCATCTCACATGTAACATTAACTTACTTATAAAACCACTCACAATGGTATAGATTATCGCCATCATATATGATTTCATCCACTTAAAATATAATTATAAATATACTAGTTGTCCAAACATTTCTACAAATTATTATCAACATTCCCTTTTGAGATTTCTATTTTTATTATGCACCATCATGTTATGAAAAATAATAATTGGGATATTCTTTCATGATATAAATATCATCTTTGAGTTGTCATATATATTTTGGTATATTATATAGAATAAAACACTTTGTTTTTTCAATAAATACCTCTACTCCATGATCACCAGTTGGAAAGGTTGGTTTCACATCAATTTGAGATAATATATATTGTTTGTATGTAGGTACTTAAAATAAATAGTATTTTTTAAAGTATTTACACCATATACAATGTTTATTTTATATAAATTATATCTCACTATTAATATCCATTTTATTCTATCATGTATTTTTTCCTTGTAACCAAACCCCTTTCATTTAATTATTTATAATCATCTATTTTGTTATGATTTCATTTTTATTAATTGTTTCAGTTACAATATCCCATGTGATGTTAATATTTAATTATATTAGCACTTTATACATAGATTATACCCCTATGAATTTTTTATATTCTTTAGATATTGTTCTTGGTTCAATATGTGACAAAAGGGGTATTAATATTCATATTACATGGCTTTTTTATATTTTCGTAGATGATTCTTCATTACAAATAATATTATCATATTTATCATGACTATTAAACCTCTAAAAATATGTCATATCTCGAATTTACAAAATATTATTATAAATAATATGATCTGAATCTTTAAGAAAAATATTAATATCCTTCACATCTAATGTTAAAATAGTGTATTGAAAAATATTATGGTTTCTTTTCCCTAAATGTCCAAAAATATACATTGATAATGAGATCTTTTTTGTAGCAATATTTATCAATTTTAAAATTAAAATTGTGAGCCATTTTGGAAATCTCTTTTCCCACAACATATACCTACATGTATATTGTATGTATACTATAATTATTCTATATAAAATATTATATACAATTATTCTCAACATTTTATACAGTATCTTTATATAATAAGGAATACAATAAACATTAAAAAAATTGACCAAGGTATTTTTTAGATATCCCATTTAAAAAAATGTGTTTGGTATATCAATTCATAAAATAAATATTTTATAAATGTTTATAAAAGTACAAACATATTCAGTATAGTAAAATATATAACCATTATTCACTTAAATAATTGTTTTACCCATATCAAAAATATACCTACTGATCCACTCTAATAATTTTATTTGTGGTATATATATAGATATTTTTTTATAGTTTATTCTATGTTCACAAATATATTATTTTAATTAATCACATATTATTCCCATATCATTTAAAAATATCAATATCTAAATGTGTGTATTTAATACTATTTGAAAATTCATTCTATACATTTTAAAAAAACATATTTCTTTTGACCTGTGATTAATGAATAGAAAAACTAGTAATTATAATATAATAATCGTTAAATTTAATGACGTATATAACACCTTGAGTAGAATTCATTCACTTGGGACTATGAAGGACTATGAATCTATAATATCTATATAATGGACTTAATGTAATACGTTTGTGAAATTTATGAGTAATTTTCCCATTTTACCAACATCTGAAACAGCATCTTATTCCATTTATAGTTTATGAAAATACAATACCACATCATAATACAAAAATTGTACATGACTTTATTGACTGATATGACAATGTGTTTTTTAAATTGTATCTTTTCTCTATTACCATTAATGTAATAATGATAGGTGGGATCCCCAAAATAAAAATATATCTAATTGTTCTATGTATTCATTTAGAATCCAAATTAATCTCTAAAAAATGACTCTCAATATATTACATACTCCATAAATTTTGTTACATGTTATACCATCATTTGTATGCCTTGCAAAAAACCCAACGTAATATTATAACAAGTAAATTCATACTTTCATGTAAAATAATATTCCTTCCATATAATTACTATCTAGTTTTATAATATTACTATACTATTTGAATTTTATTTTTCACTATGATAGAGATTTGTATAATATTATAATAATCTACTTTATTCTAATAAATTAGAATACAGTTTATCCTAAACTTTCATGGCCCATATGTGACAAATTTTCTTATTTAACTTATAATTCAATTGAACAATGATTTACATAGAGATTTAGTAACACCTTATATTAACTATTATTTTATTCAAATAGACACAGCCATCATAGAGGATTCAAAAATTTATTCAGTAGAATATTTGATTTCCTATTTTCTTGTATTCTTCTAATTTCAGTATTAAGATATTTGGATTGTGATTTAGAAATCTCATCTAATTTTAATGAATGTATATCTTCAATTTCATTCACCATTTCCACTTAAATGACTGAATCTATAAGTGACATTAAATTTCATTAATTTCATGATTTATTTAATAAATATAAAAAATAGGGGCACAACTCAGGCACTATAAGGTTTATAATCACGTTTGTTAACTAAAAAAGAAAAATATTTTAGAACACATGGAGTTATTACACAATAATCTCATTTCAACAGACCATTTTCATTAAACCTCACATGAAATAATCATGTCCATAGCCTATGAAATGGATGCAGAGAAAGGGGTGTGGTAAAATTCAAATTAAGGGGAAAACATATCATAATATACCATATCATAAAGATGAATTTCAATTTTATTAAATGTTAATTATTTAAATAAAATATTAGTGTCCATATATAATAATCATAAAAAATTATTGGGAAACCTATGATTGTAAAAATATTTTTTAAAAATTACTCTTTGTAAATGGTTTGAAAAGAATTAATAACACTAAAAAACATTTGACCTTGACATAACAGTGTGGGATATTTTAAATGTATTATCTAACATCAAATTATTGAATAATAAGAAAACAAAATTCATTGTGGAATGTTCGATAGGATTATTAATAGTGTGGAAATATAGAATAACCTAACAAATAAAATAGAAATATTAATAATTATAATAAATTACATAGAAATATGAAACAACCTAAGAAATAACTTGGAAATATGTAAAACCATAAATAAAGGAAAACCAATTTGAGAAATTACATTATTCACACACCATAGTTAACATACTCATTATGTTTCCATTAAACAATGTGAGCAACATCATTACCCAAATTCATCTGTGTAAAAGGTACTTATATCCACTACTAAAAATATCATGACATATAAATATAATATAATTGATTTTATGGTTATATAGGATCCCACCAATTTTAATATATAAAAATTGGTTTCACTTAGAATAATCAATTATCATGACTTAAATAATAGAAAGAAAAATAATGGGTTTCATAAGAATATCTAAAAAATATCAAAAATATAAACATAAGAGATGATATGATATAAAAATTATAAATTTATAATATTTATACAAAGCAATAACATATATATGTTGATCAAATACTAACATCATTATAGGTAGATATCATTGGAAAATTTTATTTTGAAAAAATATTGTTTTAAAAAAACCCATTATAATGTTATAAAAGATGAAGTCAAAATTACAATAACAAATATTTTTAGGAATGTATCGAGAATAATTTGAAATAAATTATCATAAATGGTTTCATAAAAATTTCATTTAGAAGAATAATAATCGTTGTTCATAAATAAATAGTGTTAATTAATGAAAGGAAATACCTTTATTAATCTTATAGATTGATATTTAATAAACCAAATCAATGAAAAAATTAATGTGATAAAAATAATAATAGATTAAAAGATAAATATATTCAATTTAAAATAAGAAAGTACTTTTATTTCAATAAATAAAACTATTCTGAGCGGATAACATTTCATGGAAGAGTGGATTCATTTTTACACATGATAGTAATTAATTCAATTAATATACATTAATTTTGATAATAATTTTAACAACGAAGTGGTTATTGATGATGAGATGTAATCTACATAGACAGAAAGAGGAAATGAGTTATAAAAAAAATGAATCAAATTATTATAGAAATTTTAAAAATTAATTTCAAGTAACACATTCTACAACCTTGTGAATAAGAAATTATGTTGATAAAATCCATAAACATTGTTAAAATTTTTAGTCCAAATAAAATAAGGTAAGACAATAGAATAGAAAGTTGAATGTCCTGAATTTTTATTAATAAAAGAAAAAATATACTCATTTGGTGCTATATAAATTATTCCTAGTAGAATAATGTTTATTATAAAAAATATTCATCATGTGGTGATATATTTATAAAAGAAACCCTTAATGTGGTATAGGTTCATTATGCACACATGCCTAGCTTCCAGAATAATAAATGAATAATTATAGATACCTCTTTATAAAACTTATTAATAGAAATATCCTTTTATATGGAGAATTTATTATCAAACAAAATTTTATTATTATAATTTTGAATTAAAGTTTTGTATTATAATAATATCCATACTCTCTATATTTTGGTATTTCTAGTCATCAGTGATAACATGATAAATATGTAATATATCCAATATAGAAATATAATAAAATTTATTATATTCATAATAAATTATTTTAAATCTAGTAATTTATTATCTAATAGTCATAAATGATAGTGTTTTATTTCATTTTTCATGTAGGTGTTTAGATCGACCTGAAAAAGATTATTACATAATTTTATTGGTCATCATGGATTTTAAATTATTCATATTGTAATAATATCATTATATAAAATAATAATTATATGTTATAGTTGTTTTTAAGGATTTACATCATTTATATGTCATGGTAAATTAATAAAAAATAATATGAAAAATGTAAAACAATATTTCATTGTGTTTTTAGTATACACTACATAAGAGAAACATTGTTTTGTATTACATAGTGGATAATAAGGTATAAGTAGTTTTAATGTAATTGATATTATAACAAATAATTATAATAATAATATTGATATAATTATATAACTATGGTTATGATGTCATTCTATTGGGAGGATTAAGAAGAAATTGTTTTTTATTAAGTATACTCGCCTTGTGTCCTTAAACTATCTCCTAGAAGTATTCTTTTAAATGATGGGAATTTTTTAAATGTTAATGATTAAAGTATGAGGAAAGATGGATATTATTATAGAAGTAATAATGGGGACTAATTTTAGGTACATTTATATGGAAAATTTGTTACACGAAGTGGTTTAAGGATCCCCCTTTTACAAATGAAGACGAGGGAATATTTTGGATAGAAAAATTATCATTCTAATATTTTAGAGATACTATTCACATAAAAAAGGACCAAAAGGGGGAAAAATAGAAGGCGATGATTTTTTTGGTTGAGATACCCCAAAAAATAAAATTTGACGAATTTTTTAATATGTTGTTGGTCATTTCCACTTTTCAAATATATTTTTTACATTTTTTTCCTTTACAATGTAAATTATATTTTTAACCATTTTAATTAATTTTAATAGAAATATTAAAATTGATTCTTTTTCTTATTTGATGAAAATATTTTCAGAATTTTGATTCATTTTATGAAATAAAATTTATAATTGTTTGAAATGTTAATTGTAAAAAACTAAAATATCTAATAAAATCAATTTTTAGTAAAAATAGTTTTTAAAAAGGTCAAAAACATAAATATTTGTCTGGATCATACTATCTATTTATAGGACCTAATATAATATTATGTAAAATAAGAAAAATTTATAGATTTTTTAGTGAATGAAAAAACAAAAACATTCCATTAAAATGAATAATTTAATGAAATGAATAGAAATAGCATGAACATATTACTCATGTATTATATGGTACAAAATAATTTTTTAATATGAAATTAATATATAATGAAATTTGTAAAATTATTCATTTAATAAACATTTAAATAATATTAAATTATAAATATTTCATATATACTAATAATTTAATTTAATTTATTGTTTTGAGAATATTTTTTTCAAAATTCATCTAAAAATAATTTATTTTAGAAATAGGATAAAAATTATGATGATATTTTTTTTCAATATAAATATTAAAATAATTCATTAAATTTATATCTTTAAATTATATATAAATATATTTTAATATAATGTCACAGGAAAGTAATAAAATTAATTAAATGAATATTATCTTCATATATATTTTTACATTGCTTTCATAGGGTCGTTACTTCTAAGAATACCCATTAGTTATATTAGGATAATATATTATTAATATTTAGTAATATTTTATTTTAAATGTATCATTTTTTAGATTGATGTTTTGTGTATCAATTTATACATTAAATAATTTTTATTTGAGGAAATGTATTAACATAAATTGTTAGTCATTTCATTATACTGCACATAAAAAAAATTCATACTCTCAATATTTGTTACTATTTAGGAAGAATGTGAATTTACTTTTCCTTCAAAACATCCCAAGGGTCACACGTATATTTTCAGAATTTATTAGTCACTTGTATAATATTATAAAAATGAATGGTTTTGTTAAAAAAAATTATCTTTGATCCAATTTCCCCAGCTTCTATATCCCATATGAGAGATAATGTTCTGATTATATCAGGTTGGATTTCATTAAATGTGAATGGTCTTGTATGTTCTTACATGAAAGAGATACAAGGAACATATCATGTACTTGTTAGATTTCATATGGGAGGTCAAAGTGTATATCAACTTCCACCGCATGATCAAGGACCATTAAGGGATCAATGTAGTCAAAGAATAGCTCCACGTTCTTCATAAATTTAAGATCCTACTCCCATAGAAATATTAAAATGAACTCATTTTCAGCTAAATTTTACTGTATATCTAATTTATTATTCTCTACATATCAATTATTCTATATTATTTATTATCTTATATACTTCTCAACAATTTCAACCTTCTCAATCTATTCTTATATAATGTTAGATCATATTATTTTTTATCACTAACAAAATACTAGAATATTAGAGTCCAAAAACATCTATTTAAAATGGAAACATTTCGTGATTTTTGAATATTAGAATAGAATATATTTTAATACGAGAAATCGTTTTGGTTGAGTTGTTGATTACCCCATCATTTGAACTCTATTAGAATAGATCTCATAATATCCTCTAGAGTTTGGAAAGTCATATATTATTGACAATTTAAATATGGGCAGTAACCACTATTAAAAGTCAATAATATATCCATTAATTTTTGAAAACTACTCTAGAGAATCATAGTAAACCATAATCCCTATTTAGATATAATCAATAGTTGTAATACATGTAGTCATTCCACTTAACATATATATATCAAATAATATTGGTCATGATTGAAAAAAATTTAAGTTGAAATAAAATTTGACGACAAAGTATATTGATCGAATAAAACTCTAAAATATATTATGTATCATAGAAATATTTGGTATTTATTAGATAAAATAACTCAAATAGTGTTCTCAATTTATTATAGGTATTGTCACGAACCGTCTTAGAGGAGAATGTGCCATAGAAACCCCATGCAAGCCTCCAATTTATAAGGGAGAGTGAATTACGTCGATTAGTCATATCAAAAAAATTGGAGGCATTAGTCTATAGCACATGAATGCACACACACATTTCCAAGACACACCATGATGAAATATTAAACAAATGATTAAATGAATACATTCGACTATGATCCCAAAGCTATTATATGTTATAACATAAGGGAAAAGTAATCATGGACAAAATAATCCCACCACATAGATTGTCTACACTAAAGTCCAACTGAATCTGTATGGAGTAAAAAATAATAAAAGTGAAAGGAAAACATTAATCATATACTCTTAGCAATCACTTAAGTTTTCCCAGCTGTAGTTATGCTACACATGCTCCAAATCCTCCTAGGACACCATTAAATGGACCACCATCTACACAATAAACTACATGTGAGGAAATGCTCGTATAGGGGTGAGTATAACAACACTCAGTGTGACACCTTGAGAAAACTATAGAAAATGATCCATCTATGGTTATCCCAATAAATGATGTATTAGTGTAAAACATATATAAGAAGAAAATCCAAAATATACTTAAGGGAGACCCCACACCATCTGAATATCATAACAAACAGTTAGCCATATGATTCTAATCAAAGAAACACTCCATCCGGGTTATCCCAATACATGAGTCTTGTTATCATATGATATAATAAAAAAGGTATATATTAAATGGTATCATCCCAAATAGAAATTAATGTCCAGAGATGATTGTGATACATAGAGAGGGGGTCATACCCAGAACCACTGGGTGACAACATATAAGGACACAACCTTAAAAATTTCTTAATATTGAGTTAAATAATGAATTAACCTTGAGGATCTTTTCCGGTTTAGAGTTATAGAGAATTAAGCCATAACTATTTAATATCAGCATGAATATTAGATTTAGACACAACTACTTAGTATCCATTTTTTTATAAAATATAATATCTTATAAATAAACATGTTCAGTTCGATGTTTTAGACATCAGGACTTTTCCTTGATCACATTATTGTCCCCATTCGACTTCATGTCTTGTGAAAAACATTTCAAAAATTTGGGATGAGAATGAAAATCTTAGTAAGGGATACACAACGAATGTAAGATGTTAGTTTTTCAAAACAACAAAAAACCATGAATAACCTATCATAAGTGACACTTTTCACATTTATGATGTATTAAATACTCTTCAATAAATAAAAGGTCATTTCTTAGCATTCTGTAAAAAAATATTACCATAAAACCCATAGAATGAACACATAACATATAAAGGTAATTTGGGAAATAAATAAATTTAGATGGAATAACCATATGGTAAACTTCCACACATATCACTAAATGGAATAGCCATATGGCCAACTTCCATTCCCAATGCATTGGAGGTTATAACGTTACCACCTGTCCTAGTTTATCACAACACCACCCATTGTATGGTTTATCACGTAACCACCCATCAAATTTCCAAGTACCACAAATCATAACACATACAAAACTTCAAATATAAACATTTCACTAATACAATTTTCTTTGAAATTATAAGAAATAATTTCACGATATTGAAAAAATCAATGCTTCATCAAACCCTTTTCAATTCTATTTAAAACATTTAATAAAGATATTTTTGAATCAATGTGTCCCATACCACATTGAAAATATTAAAGGAAATAACATTTTTGAACATTAATGGCCATATAAATAATTCCTTAGAACCATTTTGAAAACATGGTCATTATTGAGAAATATTTAGAATAATAAATCTTTAAAAAATTTAAAATGATATTTTAGTTAAAGAGTTACTAACCAAATGAGAGATGCTTGAATACAAATAACTATGGAATAACATCAATCAAAGATTATAATATAATGATAATTTGGATATTCATGATATAATATGTCAAGGGGTAGTATATACACCATATAAAAGTGAATTGCTTTATAAAAACAAATAATCCTCAACGGAATGTAAATTGAGACAAAGTACCTTAAAATGATTGTATCCTTAGATTAAGGACAAATCGATGACATAATTATCTGTCAAAAATAATAATACACCAAATATAAGAGGATATTTTCTTTATAATAATCATAGATCATTCACACATATTCATAGCATGACATAATCATGAAGTATAATTTTACCACAAAAGAATAGAAATTGAGTTAATAAGTTCCCTTACAAAGATTCGACAGCCTAAGGGCATCACATAATTTTTTTAAAATGTAGTTAATGAGAAAGAAAAATGTATCTCATCACTTGGACATAAAATTTATAGAAATAAGGATATATATGAACATATCACATCATAAGAATATGTAAATTAACATACATAACAAAAAGAAGTCTTTTAAAGAGGAGGGAGAAACGTTCCCTTTCCAATTTGGTAACATATGATACTATCACCCCATGAAAGAAGGATAATTCAATGAATATGTAAATAACATTGAATTAACGTATATTACACAAATAATACAAACATGGGTAGTATATACACCGCCCAAAAGGAAATAGTGGAAAATATTGCATGAATCTCACGAGAATAAAAAGTGAGATGAAAACCTCTAACCACATTGTAATCAAACGAGCCGTATGAACAAATGTTGGTAACCAAAAAATGAATCACAGAATACCATTAATAAAAATAAAATAATGAAAATATATATCAAATTTAAGTACAAAATACACAACATGTAATAAATAAGTGGCGAACAATGGAAATAACATGGAATTAAATGTGAGATAAGAATCCCCTTACCTCTTGTCCAAATTTACATTCTTGTTCCTTATTCTTCCTGAATTATAAAAATAAGATAATTTCTACTTAATTAAGAACATTTTCATGTTATTATTACTATTATATCAATTATTACCTAGATATACCAATTATTGAATTATTTGAGTTTCTATTGGACATTTTGTCGATGTTCGGAACTTGAGTCAAAAATGAACTTGTTATAATTACAATTTGTCCATGTGATCAAAATTACATTATATATTGAATGATATTAATGATTTATATTTCATATATATCATATATAATATGTATATAAACTTTCATATAACAGTATATAACATTTTGAGATAACAAATTAAAAGCACCGTTCATAGAGATGGTAAGTCGTACATACGCATGGACACTACTTTCATTTATATTTTGTATTTTAATTGAATAAAAACATAATGATACATAGTTATATTATAATTACAGTATAATATGATATATAATTTCAATAACTCAATCCTTTATACATCCCATATTTTCTATGAACAGGTAATATCACTTTCAGGGGGTGGTAGTCCGTACTTTTTCAAATTAAATTATTCCATTTACCCATAATTGAAACTGTAAAGGTATTATATAAATAGAAAATATATAAGAATAATATATAACATAAATAAATATAGTTCCATCATAATGTGCACCATTAGAGGCGGTTGGATATATCAAAACAAAAATTGTTTCGTGAGGCAGTAGTTCACCATCCATAGAAACAATATGTTCTTTACCCATTACATAGAGGTGTGTATAGGTGTAGATCAAATAATTCTCCTTAAAACATCCTTTTATAATGAGTATACTTGTTTTATTAAAAATGAAAGGAATACAAAGGTTTTAGGTTTTTGGAAGAGTAATATAATACAAAATAGCTTCAGAGAAGATGTTACCTTTAAATCAGGTAACTCCCGTGGGTTTGAACAGAAAGGACATCATGATGTGCCTTATGCCTAAGGTTATGATTATAGGTGTAAGAGAGGGATCTTGAGAGATTATTTGGTAAGGTTTTTGATGAGACAAGGGGCTTGAGAGGAGTAAGGAATGGGTTAGAGGCGAGTTCTTATAATAAGGGGGGAGAGGCTAATTAGGAAAGTGTGAAAATATTATTTTATTATATAATGATTTTTTGTTTCTATAGGTCCCAAACAAATTTGATTTGAAGATACGATGACTCAAGGTAGAAATAAAATCATTCAATAAGAACTGGATATGTTTTGGATATTATTTTAATCTTTAAATCCCATTTATTTAAATCATTTATTATTGAAGTAAACATTGTATCATTGTTGTGTCATAAAAATTTTAATTTATTTCTATATAAAATTTATAAAAAAACTACCATGATTTATGAACTATTTTTATATTTCCAAAGACAATTTATAGTTGATATGATAACTTATATAACCCTATGAAAAAATTAACATACTAAAAGATATTAGGTTAAGTCATTTTTGTCTTCACATTATCATAATTAAATTAATGTGTCATTATCACTCTTATGTTACTCCATGGGGACCCAAAATAAACCCAAGGATGCCCAAGGTCTTTTATGACTAATCCAATAAGTTTAGGACAAGAGTTATGGTAGTTGTTTATTATTATGATATTCTATTTACGTTGAATTACCCTATTTACCATTAACCATTATAAATAAAAGTCAGAAATTACTATTTAGTAAAAATTATTTTCATCTCATTGAAGCACATTTTACTTACTAATAATTACCATTTATGTTGGATTTTTGAAATTCAATTAACAGAAGTGGTAAAATACACTCAGCATGTCGAGCCAGAAGGGAATATTCTAACCATTTATAAAAAGGAAATAAAAAGTACAGATAAGGCGGACGAGATCAAAAAAACAAAAGATGTCCTCATCCACCAAACACCAGGTCTAAATATCATAGTATGACAAATCAATACCATAATCAGAGTCACTAGCAGGCTCCCATTCAGATTGAGACATTTCTTGGTTCAAAATCATAAGATGGTTTGTGTCCACCTTCCTAGACATCTTTGAAGACGATCTGGTAGACACATTCCTAGGAAGGTAATAATAATCCTTGTGTGGTCGCCGCTTTGAAGGAATAGAGGTTAAACCCTCATTATGAGTCATCTTTTCCTTTCTACTCAAGACTACTTTTTTAAAGGAAGCATGCCCGCAACTACCACATGCCTAAGAAGGGGTACCAATTCCCCTTTCATCATCAGAAACATTTCCCCATTTCACAAATAAATTAGAAGATTGAGAGAGCTTCTGAATTTCTTGATGACAATCAACATGCTGCTTCTTCTGAGTTTCCTAGTGGAAATCAACATGCTGCTACATCTGAGATTCCTAGTAATAATCAACATGCTATTGTGCATCAATCTGATTAGAGAAATCAACCTGAGATTGATCTTGGATTACCAATCTTGAAGACCGTGCAGAGATTTTCCTATCTGATGTGACCTCTTTATCCAAATCAACCTGAGGGTCTGAGGGGCCACAATTAGTTTTCTCTAGAGACACATCAACCAGCAAACTCTTGCCTTTAGATTCCTGATAATCAGATTTCCCAAAAGTCCTCACATCGCCCACAATGGAAGTTCGATCCTTAAGTGCATCACCATCATAGACAATGAGCTTTGACAAAGCTGCATCACTATTATTTGACTTATTTAGGAAAAGATTTGTGGGATGACCCATCACATCACATTACTGACAAGAAAAATCCTTCTAATACATCTCCAGTGCATTTCCAACAACCATGCATTAACTGCAAAAAAGTGGTTTTTTTCATAATCAACATCAATTTCAATGTTGTCAGAATGAGTAGAAAGAGTTACCTTGTCAATTAAGATAGAACTTAGATCAACCTCCACCAACATCCTGGAAATGTGACCAAACCGAACATCTTCAGTCTCATTATCAAGACGAATAGGAGTCCTAATTGCTGTGGAAATATCATACAAAATCCTCAGATGCCAGAAGACCCAATTAAAACCATGAAGACGAACCCAAACATGAGAAAAGACATTTCTTTCACACGAAACATTAAAGTCCAAAGACCATTCATGTATGTGAAGCCCACTAGGTTTCAACAGCAGAGTCCCAAATCTCCATGCACGAAGCATCAAATCATTTGAAGGAAACAAGAAGTGGACAAAATCATATCCAAGAGAGATGCATTTCCAGTTTGAGAAGCCCCATAAGATTGAGGTTATGCGAATCAAATCATCATTCTTCCATGGTTTTCACCTTTAGGAAAAACAATTCACGCAATCAATGAATTTTACCCAATTTCCATTCTCCATGTGACCACTGCAGAGTTAGATTCAACATGAGCTGCTGAACCCTTACGAAGGATTGAACCATGGAATGAGTCTTTGTACATACCCAAAGAACAAAATCCATCCAGAATTGGCCCTAAATTTTTTTTCTATAATGTATCTACATAAGATTTATAAGTCAACTTATTACCACTGATTGGATCAACCCTAGTATCCCGCATCGACACACTATCCATTAGAGAAGATGACATTCTTGACTCACCAAGGTTTAGAATCACACTCTCAGCAGCCCTATGCAGCGCATCCTCAGATCTCACAAAGAGATCTACAGTCCAACATTTCATATCATCAGATCGATACATGAGGATCTGAAGCCAACCGAGGACAGGCTGAGATGCAAGTATTCAAAGCGTCCAAAGGGCTGCAGGTATTCCCCAAATGACACGGATCATGCATCGCGTGATCAGAATTTTTCGTTAGATCTGATTCCAAATGAGTGTCGGTCTTCAGTGCATCCGTAGCGTTGCCGGAAGCAACCAGATGCCGTGGATCATGAACCGGCAAAGCCATCGACGCTACGCCGCTGGGAGGAAAGAGATTGAATATGAGGTAATGAGGATTGGCCATGGACAAACCATAGAATCCATTATCAAGGGAGGAGGCTCCTGCTACACCAAACAACATCAGAAGTGGTAAAATATAATTTAAATGAAAAATTATGATTTTTAACTACTAAGTGGTTTCACTATTCATCAAAAATTGATGCTTTTCAGAAAAATACTACAAAGTCCGCATAAGATATATTTTATATTCCGAATTCTAAAATGTTGTATATTTTTCAAAATTCAAAATATATAAGATGGATTAATTAATTTAAAAGTATTTCTTGCTGTCAAAACAAAAAACGTGTTTTAATGAAATATTAACTATCAACAGATTGACACTTTTTTCTATCAAATTTCAACACAAAATTAATTCCAATGTCCAACATTGGATTAAATGGTAAAAATATAATCTAGTTACACTTGAAAAAAAAATTAGAAGATAATATAACCATATAAATAAGTTATATTAAAAGGAAATTTTGAATTAAAATACAGTATTTTTAACTATTCATTAAAAATGAATTTTATTAAAAAAATTACCAAAAATTTAACCAAAGTAAATTTTGATGTCCCCCTTCTAAAGAAGAATTTTATTTTTTACAATAGAATATATAAAAGTGAACAAAAATATATTTAATGAGGGTTCCCCATAAAAAGGCGGTAAATCGGTCTTTTAATGAATATTAGAGTATTTGTGCTTAAAATAAGATTCTTTCTTATTTTAAGCCTCTAACTTTTATTGGATAAATGTAATACCATTTAACAAACATTTATATTCATATTGTAGTCAGTTATTTCCATTCCCACCAATACAATGGCTAGTCATTAATGACCATTTAAAATAATATAATATTATTATTTTTTTAGTATGACCCAATGTTGTGGGAAGCATAAGATTTCAATGAAACCCATTGTTGCGTATGGAGTATTCAATCAAACATATAGTGCATTTGAAAGTAAAATTAATATTTAAATCACAAATATCAACAAATACAAAAATTTAATATACTTTATTTTTCTGGGATGTTACATCCTTCACCCATTTTAGAAATTACATCCTCCCAGTTTTAAAATTGTGCATAAAAACTTCACTAAATGTCCCATATTATAAAAAGATCCAATAAATATATCACATTAAAAAAATAAAGAGATGTACAAATGTCACTTGAGACAATAGATAATAGGATTCCATGAAAATATGGATATGGAGGAGAAAACAAACCATCATGTTTTGATGGATAGTGATAGAGAAAGGATTAGGAGAAAGTTGACCACTATAGAATCCCAAACTGGTGATGGGTTAAACGGTCTTTGATTCCCTAGTAGGAAAAGTTAATAGAAAATATTTTTATTTTAAGTTACTTTTCATAAATTTGAGGATTTTATTTATGATCTTAACAAAAAACATAAGGAAACATACATACTTTTCATAAAGAATTTCATTCTTTAATAAATTTCTACCACAAACTCATCTTTTCTCCAAATGATGAGTATTAAAACTGACTTGGTAAAATTAAAAGCACCAGAATCAACATATATAGTATCACATAATCCACAAAAGATGAACTATATATTTCCCCTATCATTAGAAATCAACCAAAACCAAAACTGGTTAGTATGAGATCATATAATCCCTAAAAGGATAATCATTTAAAAAAAAGATTTAATACTCTTAATCTCCAAAATCCAACAAAATATACCCAATGTTCAAGAAATACCATTCAATATACATTTTACATAAATATTATTCATAATAATCAATAACAATTTTGAAACCCAAAACTCAGAAGGATTAAAATCACATAGTCTTCCATAGTAAATCTTAAAATTTATCTCCAAAAACATCTATTACTCTTAAAGTCTCATACTGAAGTGTAATTAACATAATCACATATTCACTATGATAGGATATTCAGTTCCCTAAAAAACCCAAATCACCATATGTTTACTATAAAAACATATATTTTTGAAAAATAATAATTCAACTATTTCTCCACAAATTATATCCCATAGTATTCTATTTTTTTAAGCATATAGTGTACCAAAAAGATAGAATGTCTTCCAAAATAACCTATATCACTTTATAATAAAATCATTTTCTTATATTATGTATGTCCATATGATAAAACATATGATCGCAAATAAACATATTCTTGAACCATAAAATCATTTAACTCAAAAGAATTAGTCATACTAACCAGGGACTTCATGTAGTCCAGTGGTAGGCGATATATCCCAATCACACAATGGTTCTAGGTTCGATTCCCATAGAATTGTCTGACCTGGAGGGTTGTCACATGTTCTACATGTTGTCCATTTTGGAAAAATATACATTTTCAAAAAATTCCCAAAAAATGGAGACAAATTCATCAAAACTAACAATAACATAATTTATACTCATATGTTATCTAATACCATTCATTTTTCACCCCAAAGTATTATAACTGTTTATCACATCTAAAACAACTATGACTCTTTATAATATGCTAACCATTATGGTTATGTCACTTATGATTAAATAAAACCCTATCCTTTAAATTTATCTAAATTGACCTCTGATACCAACTCTATGGACCCGACCTTAATAATTTCATAATCTTGAGATAAATCAAGAATACATATTGAGGATCTTTTCAGGTTTAATTTCTTAGAGAATTAGGCCATAACTATTACATATCAGCATGAATATTACAAGTTTACAATACTAATCAATATCCATTTATTGCACAAAATAAAAAATATTAAAAAGAAACAAGTCAAGTTCCATGTTATAGACAAGATGACTTCTCCTTGATCACATCATTGTCTCTATTACACATCATGTCTTGTGAAAAACATTTCAAAAACATGGGATGAGCATAAAAAGATTAGTAAGGGATACAGAAAAACTAAAAATTGTTAGTTTTCCAAAACGACAAGTAACCCACAAATAACCTATCATAATTAATACATTTCAACTTTATGAAGTATTAAATACTATTCACTAATTAAAAGATCATTTCATAGCATTTTGTAACCAAAATATTACCATAAAACCCATAAAAAGAACACATAACACATAAAGGTAATATGGGAAAAAAAATACTTAGATGGAATAAACATACGGTTGACTTCCACATATATCACTAAATAGAATAGCCATACGACCCACTTTCAAACTGAATGCAGAGGAGGTTATAACGTGACCACCCATAATAGGTTTTTGACGACACCACCAGTAATTTGATTTATCATGTAACCACTTGTAAAATGCCCAAGTACCAAAAATCGCAACACAAAAAATATATCAAATATATAAATTTCACTAGAAATTTTTTATTTGAAATTAAAATAAATCATTTCATGGTTTTGACAAAATCAATTATTTATCAAACCATTTTCAAAACTATTTAAAAAATTTAAAAAATATATTTTTGAAACATTGGGTCACATACGACTTTGAAAAATTTAAAGGAATTAAAATTATTTATCATTAATGACCATATAAATAATTCCATAAAATCATTTTGAAAAAATAATCATTAATGGGAAAATTTTAGAAGAATAAATCATTAAAATATTTAAAATGATATTTTAGTTAAAAAGTTCATACACAAATGAGTGATGATTGAATACAAGTAATTGAGAAACAAAATCAATAAAAGATTGTAATATCAGGATAATAAGGAGATTCATGATATAATATATCAAGGGGCAGTATATAGTCCATATAAAAGTGTGTTGGTGTATAATTACAAATAATCCTCAATGTAATGAAAATTGAGACAAAGTCCCTAACAAAGATCGTATCCATAGATTAAGGACAAATCAATGAAATAATTACGTGTAAAAAATAATAATACACCCAATATAAGTTGATATTAATTGTAAAATAATAATATGTCATTTACACATTTTCATAGCACGATATAATCATTAAGTAGATGTTTAACCCAAAAGAATTGAAATTTTGTTAAAAGTTCCCTTACAAAAATTAGACAGCCTAACATCATCAAATAAATTTTCAGAAAAATAGTTGGTGAGATAAAAAAATGTATCTCATCACTTCGACATAAAAATTACAGAAATAAGGATATAGATGAACATATACCATCATAAGAAGATGTAAATTAAAAGACATAGCACAATGAAGTCTTTATAAAAGGGCAGGGAGAAAGGTTCCCTTCCCGATTTGGTAACATAAAAAACATAGACCCCATGAAAGAAGGATAATTAAATAAACATTTAAATACCTATAATTTAAATTATATTACAAAAAAATACAAACTTTTGTAGTACATACACAACATAAAAGTAAATAGTGGAAAATATAGCATTAATCTCACGGGAATAAAAAGTGACTTGAAAACCTCTTACTACATTGTAATCAAATGAGTCATATGAAAAAAAATTAGTAACCACAAAATGGATCAAACAATACCATTAATATAAAGATAATCATGATAAAATATATCAAATTTCAATACATAACACACAACATGCAATAAATAAGTGGCAAACAATGGAAATCTAATGGAATTTAAACTGAGATAAAAAACCCTATAGCTCGTGTCCAACAAGACTTTTTTTGTTCCTTCTTCTTTCGGAATAATAAACATAAGTTAATTTATTCTTTATTAAGAACATTTTTCATGTTTATTATTTATTTTATATCACTTATTACCTTGATATAATAGTTATTTAATTATTTGAGATCGTATTGGACATTTTGTCGATGTTCATAAAATGAGTCATATATGAACTTGTTATAATTCGAATTTGTCCATGTGGTCAAAATTATATTATCTCCAGAATGATATATATGATTTAGATATCATATATATCATATATATCCAGTATATATATGTATTTATAATAGTACATTACATTTGTATATAAGAAAGGAAATGCACCGTTCATGGAAACGGTAAGCCGAACGTACGCATGAATGCTACTTTCAATTATATGTATTTTTTAATGGAATAAAAATTTTATGATACATAGTTATAATATAATTATATTATAATATCATATATAATTTCTTTAACTCCATCCTTCATACATCCCACGTATTGTATTACCATGTCATATCTCTTTGAGGGGGCGGTAGTCTGCACTTCCTCAAATGAAATTATTATGTTTACCCATAATAGAAACCATGAAGGTATGATATAAATGGAAAATACAGAAGAATAATATATATTATATATAAATATACTGCCATAATAATTTCCATCATGATAGGCTGTTGGATATATTCGAACAATCGTCGTTTCTTGAGGTAGTTGTTCACCGTCCACAAAAACAATATGTTCTTTACACATTAGAAGGTGGTGTGTGTAGGTGTAGTTATAATAATTATTATAACAAAAACCTTTTATATTTAGGATACTGGTTTTATTATAAATTTACGTAATAAAATATTTTAGGAGGTTTAGGAGTAAAATAAAACACAATAACATAAGAGAAGACATTACCTTTAAATCGGGTAACTCCCTTTGGTTTGAACGAAAAGGAAATCTGGAACTGCCTTCATCCACAGGTAAGGATTCTAGGTATAAGATAGGGATCTTGAGAGCGTATTTTGTCAGGGATTGGACGATCCAAGTGGCTTGACAGGTGTAAGGAATGGGTTAGAGGTGAATGATTTTTATAAAGGGGGAGAGGCTCATTAAGAAAGTGTGAAAATATTCTTTTATTATATAATGATTTTCAGTTTCTAAAGGTCCAAAACTAATCAATGTTAATGATAATATGAATCATGTTTGATAAATAACCATCCAATAAGAATTGGACTGGTTTTTCATATTATTTCAATATTTATTATCTTATTTAATTTAATCATTTATTAATGAGGCAAAGAGAACAACATTGTTGTGTCATATATAATTTAATTTATTTATATCTAAAAATTATAAAAAAAACTACCAGGATGTAGGAAATATTTTTATATTTTTAAATAATATTTATGGCTTAAATGATAACTAATATAACCGTAAGTAAAAATTAATTTAATAAAATAAATTTGTTTATGTCTTTTTTGTCTTTACTATAAGTTAATTAAAATAATGTATCATTATCAAACATAAGTTGTTCCAAGGGGTCCCCAAAATATAACCATGGATGGCCATGGTCTACCATGACTCATACAATAATTTTACAACATGTGTTATGGTAATTTTGTATTATTATGAATTTTTTACACTAAATTTCCCTATTTACCTTTAACCGCGGTAAATAAAAGTCAAAATTTACTATTCACCAAAAATTATTTTCATCTTACTGAGCCACATTTTACTTACTAATAATAACCATGTATGTCAGATTTTCATAATTAAATTAACAGAAGTGGTAAAATTTAATTATAATGAAAAGGTCATATTTTTAACTACTAATTAGTGGTTTCACTATTCATCAAAAATTGATGCTTTTCATAAAAATACCAAACATTCAGCCAAATATATATTTGATATTACAAATTCATAAATGATGTCTATTTTAACAAATTAAAAATATAGAAGTTGGATAAATTAATTTAAAATTAATTTCTGTTGTAAAAAAAAGCGTGTTTTTATGAAATATTAACTATCAGAATATTGCCACTTGTTTCTGTCCAATATCAAGGTGAAATTAGTTCTAATGAGCAACATCAAATTAAATGGTAAAAATATAATCTAATTAAAATTTGTAACTATTTAAAAAAAATTATATAACCACACAAATAAGGTAGATTAAATGACTGTTTTGAGTTAAAATATAGTATTTTTCACTATTCATTAAAAAATTAAATTTTATCAAAAAAAAAATACCAAAAAATTTACCCAATGTAAATTTTGATTTCCAGTTTCTAATGAAGAATTGTATTTTGTCAAATATAACACATAAAAGTGACCAAAATATATTTAAAGTGGTTTCACCATCAAAAGGTGGAAAATCTACCTTTTGATGAATATTAGAGTATTTATGATAAAAATCAGATTCATTCTTATTTTAAGCCTCTAAAATTTATAGGATAAATGTAAAAACATTTAACATCCATGTATAATCATATTATAGTTTGTTATGTATATTCCCATAAATACAACAACTATGCATTAACTACCATTTAAAATAATATTATGTTATTATTATTTTAGTATGAACCAATGTTGTGTGTAACATAGGATTTCAAAGAAACCCATTGTTTCATATCAAGTATGCTATCGAACATAGAATCCCATTTAAAATAAAATTAATATTTAAATCATAAATATTAATAAATATGAAAATTTCATAATCTTTATTTTCTTTGGATGTTACATAACATAAACCCAATTTGGATCAAACCACTACATATCTGATCATTTTTTACCAATTCTCAAAACCATACTAATGTAACCATATATATAGATGACAAAATCCCTACTTATACATGTTACTAAAATTCCATAAACTATAACTAGGGATGATAGTGGATCACACTCCAGTATCGTAAAGGGAAAACAATACTCTATTTCAGACTCGACCCTTAGAGGGAATTATAATCTTGTGATATAAAAATAATACAACATTGTTCCCTAGAATAAATGACCAAGTGTTTGCACTAAAACTATACTGGTCCAAACATGGAAAAAATAGCCTAAATCACTTTTGATGCTAGTACACGATGTGTCGTAAGGGGGTATATGGTAAGTCCGGATATCCTAGGTATTTCCCATGTGGATAAACCTCACATGGAATGTAGTATCTATATAAATGACTTGTAGTATAAGTTCACATCATGTAGAGTCCTATAGTTCCATACCCATGTCGCCATTCTATATTAATGTACCCAAGGCATGTTAATATACCTATCTATGTATGACATTCCTTGTTTGTGTATACATAAACAATTTTCCATCTGGCTGTTTACTGATACTCGTGTCTCTATACTATTCAGATCACATTCCAAGTCAACATGTTAGGGTCACATGCCATGTGATAGGGGTCACACACTGTGTAATATTAACATCTGGCTGAACCCTACTTCCATAGCCAGGGGCCCACATGGCATGCAATTTGGGATTACACATTGTGTTCTACTTATTTTATAGATCTACTATTAATCCTCTACATGTCTCGTTCAGTGCTCCACCTTTAATCCAATGGTTGATTGACTACTAAACTGAAGATTTGTGGTCACCCATGCCTCTACAACATCTGAAAATGTGTTATGTCTCCAGATATTCATGGAAATTGGATTAGTCCTCCATTCCTTGTTTCACACCAAAGAAAAATGAAGAATGAGAGATTGGGAGTCATCTGTTCTTAGAATTTCTCCTTTTTTTCACCACACCTCCATCATGTTGTCATGTTACCAGATCTATGATATCATATACATACACCAAGAAACTTGTGTGAAATAATATATTTATTGTGAATAGTTGATTCATGGTCCAAAAGACGAACATTCGTGTTGAACGATAAAAAAGGGGAGAAAAGCACAAAAAATTTTATGAATGAACCTTGATCAATGTTTATGTTGATCTTGATTAATATTCATAAGATAAATATGGAAGATATTCAAATAAATTTTACAAAAAAAACATGCAATAAATGCATCACACAAGGATATCAATATGCAAATGAATCGACTCGTTGATTGATATGTGATTATCAAAAATTATAATAAAGGTGAATTTAGTAATTAGAACACATACCCTACCTTGATTTGGATCGATCATAGATGAAACATGAAGTCATGTTTCATTGGTTGATGATAGCTTCGAAATTGATGTGCGTCATTCCCCGTTCCTTAATCCATCGTCATTCATTAGAAATGAGTAATAGAGATCACTCTCAACGATACTCTATATGTTTGCGGTTTATGTTTCTAACGATGTAATTTTCATATAAGTATACATTTAAATGAAAAATTTCATTGGGTCTCATTATTAATAAAATAAATAAATTATTTTATTCATTTTACGCATACAATTTCTTTTTCTAAAATTACCCATGCCTACTAATATTAAGTCACGACTAGATAAAAACACTATTCTCATTCCAATGGAACCCTCAAATTACTGATCTTGGAACCATTTAAGAGTTATTCCACTTTTTATGGAAAATTCAGGTGTTTTATATTAAATATTTTAATATTTTTAAAATATTTATTCTATTTACATTGGGCCTCATAATCGCAAATTGTCTGAGAAGATAGTCTCACGAATATTCCATATAATATATGAAAATAATATATGAAAAACTGAAGAAGTTACATTCTCCCCAATGTGGGGATTTGCATCCCTAATAATCTAAAACAAGGTGTACTCAAATAAATGAGGGTACTATGCACTAATCTGATCATCCCACTCCCATATACTCTAATAGAAATTCTTGTACTGCCACCAGACATGCTAAATGAATTTATCTAACATAGAGGATTCTCTCATATAGATTTTTGATCTCCTCTAGGTAATCATGGGTAGTCGGCCCATCATTGATGTCCATCTCATCTTAGTAGATGACGTGTGACATGATTAGCTTATACCCTCTCATCTGGGACACTTGGTAGAATTCATGTGCCTAATGAAACATTAAATGTACAAAAAATTGGTATGACACATATTGAACACAACATTGTATCATGAAAGGGTTTATGATCCATGGAGACAGCTTGCTACCCCATTCAAATATCTGTAATCCCTGTAAGAGTAATCCCCGAATGAACAAATGGTCTCTTTCGTCGAACTCTAAATCCCTCTTTCACATATAAACACAAGACATATAATATACTTTTATAGTATTTATTTTATATTGTTTGATATTCATATTCTATATTTTATCTCTCACTAACACTGGCCCCATGAGGTCAAACTCACCATGGAAATTCTAGAAAATGTGGTGACTTGTAGGCTCACCCGTACAAATCCTCGAATGGTTCCATACCAATGGAAGAATGGTGGTTATTGTTGTACACAAACTCCACCAGTGGTAGGTGATGCTCCCAAATATGGAAAATGACTAAAATCTATGATTATATAATTTCCTCTAGAACCAAAATGATCAGCTCAGTCTTGTCATACATCTATGGGTGAAACACTATACACTAGCATAACTATGTCCCAAACACCTCCTATTATCCATTTCACATGTAGTATGTAATGTGAGTATCAGAAACATAAACAATCCTAGATGGGACTCTATTGAGACGAACTATCTCTTTGATGTAAATATATCACAATCCCTCTATAGATCATTTCTCAAGGATAACTAGGATGTGGGATAACATAGTGAGTTCGTCAATGATTACCTAGATAGAATTGTGACCCCTAGATTTGAGTGTTCACCTGTCAAAAATTCCCTAAATTTCCCATCCCACATCTATTATGTAATTTCAAGGGGATGATCTAAACACACTAGAACATGGTGTCGAACCTTCAATTCATGAAAATTAATGCATCATGAAACAAACTCTGTAACTCATACCTTCATCCCCAAACACAAAAACATATTCAACTGGTCCAACAACATCATTCTTATAGATGGAAGAACAACCAAAAGGGGTGTATGAATCTCCCTCAATACAAAATATAGCAATGTCACTATTACTATCGTGCATCCTATGAAAATAATGAAATTCTCCCCATCATTTAAATATCCATTAGGATCATTCCATGTTGATATATGAGCACTTAAGGTCTCATGATTGGAATCCATAAGAAGATCCTTAATGACTCGATGTAGGATGGGAGGGGTGAAAACCATCGACTAGAGTTAAAAAATTCATTCTCCCTCCATAAAGGATAATTTCAATGAGGAAAACTCCTATGATTCCCCATTATGAACTTTAAAATGGATCTCTTGTTGAGTGAATCTTCCACCACACTCCAATTCATATGAGTATAGAAAATCTAAAATTTATAATATTGGATGAACTCTATCCATGACCTCTATATCCTATATATTTATCTGAAAGAAGATATACTTGAGAATCTTCTTGTCATTGTACATTATTAATTACACAACCATCAGGTATTCTCACCACATATTCAATGCCTACACTAGTGATCCTTTCCGTAGTTCATGGGTCATGTAGATTTGGTCATGTGGTATCAACTGGTTTGAACTAGAAGAAATCACCACTCACTACTCCATCTAGACGAAATCAAACCCAATTTTGGAGGAATAAGAGAAGACTACGTACTCGACCCCTTTCTCTGGTAACCTCAATATATGATCACTCATCGGAAAATTTCATTGTTCATGGAATCACTAGTGGAACGTTTTTTTCCACATGAATGGAAACCCTTACCTATTCAAGGATGTAAACATTTCTTCCACTTTGGATAAGTCAGGTAAAAACCTCCAATGGATCCCTTCTTCTCTAATGAGACACCTCAGCTCGGTAACACTCATGGGTGGCTTCCAAGCTAGCACTACATCATCCTTCACTAGATCAACTACAACTCTAGCCTCCATAATGACATGCCGTAAAAAATTAATATCTTAATTTAATAACAGACACTTATAGAGATTCATATATTGTTGGTTCTCTTGGAGTGTGTCTAGAACCATCCTTAAGTGTATCAAATTCTCATCCAAGAATGATGAATACCTTAAGATATCATCAATGAACACTACCATGAACTGGTTAATGAAAGGACATGATATCTAGTTCATGAGTCCCATGAACACTACAAGTATGATCATCACACCAAAAAAGTACCACCAACTACTCAAAGTGATCATAACAAAATTTTATGTCCGTCATCACTATATCGCCATCCTATATTTGCAGTAGGTGATATCCTGATCCTAATTCATTTTTGAGAACCATCTCCTCCATTAAACTAATTAAAGTAGTTATGAATACATGATAGTTGATACATTTTCATCAAATTAAATTGGTTCACATACTAGTAATCCACACATAACATCTGGATCATCTCTCCATTATTGGGAAACATCATTGGGGGTACCCTGGGTGAAACATTGGTTTTCATAGATCCCTTCCTATGAAATTCCCCCAAACATACCATCGTCTCATAAGCACTATGGGAGCTTTCTGTTATGTAGTCATAGATATCATTTCCATCCAAGGGTGTAGATAAATGGATAATTTTAACTCCCTATAGGGAATTAATATGCGAACATACTCAAGAAAGTCATCCTTATACACTTCCACCACTGCAGGAGACTGGGGAATTATAACATCAACTACACCAAGTATTGGGATGGCCATCAAATTAGTGATTGGGTACACCCTCATATACATGAGGTCATCCTATACTGCCTAAATTATCTTTTCATTTAAAAAGGAAAATTGGGTCCATCAATGTGGACACATCTCAAACTTTTCCTAAAAGTGTAATTCGAGATAACTAGTGCATACCAAGAAGGATGTCTTAAGGCCTTGAATATTCTTTTATGATATCACAACCGAAACTCTTTCCTCCAAGATTTCGTTCACATTGTCATCACCAATGCATAATCATTTGGTATCCTTCAGTCGGAGTATCCAAGGACGATGATCAAGTCAATGGTTCAACCAGAATCAATGACTCTTGAATGATATTGGTGGAAACAAAATAATTACTAGTCCATGTGTATATCAATACTAAAGATTTGTTATACAAGATATCATTCAAACATTGAACCATTCTTGGAGACCTTGAATCATATGCCTCAACCGCTTGTAGTTTTTTCCACCCTTTCCCTTAAACTACATACACTTAGCGCAGACCAGCTGGGGTTGGTGGTGGTAACATGAACAAACTTATACCACAACTTGGTGCTCTCCATGTTCATCTTCCATGTTTGTCTCCATACAGATGTGGATTTTCTTCTACCTTGTATACCATGGTGGAACATCCACCAGCTCTCTATAACCCATACAGTGGATCATAATCTCACGGGCAAGTTGTCCCCTACTACGACATGAGTAGAACAACATATCTCGATGTCGAACACAGCTACCATGTGTTCCCGAAAATGTACATCTCATGTGTTGGGTCATCCTCCTATAAAATCTCTTATGTCTATGGATTTGAGTCTTCTATCGACTTCCTACTACCAAACTCTCTACTACTATATTCCCATCGACGACAGTCACCAGTTGTATGTACTTATCCAAGAAACATTCCTACACAAAAAAAACCTAGCACCCTAGCGTAGGTAGGAATATATAAAGGTATAGTCTTATATTATATGTATCTATGAAAACCATGCCTGAAGGTTTGAACCCTAAACTATCAATCATGTCCCATATCCATTGAATATCTATAGGGGTTTCCATGCTTCAACTAATACAGAGATAATGATATTTCATCCTATAAGTTCTTTAAAAGCTCGTAGACTTGCTTGATCTTTATCTTATATGGTTATTACTCTTATATGAATAGGTTCTCAAAATCAATACATAAAACTGTCTCCTCATCAAAATAATGGTTAACTAAATCACACCATCACCCTTCAAAGCATTGTGTATGGATAGCGTTCATGAACACCATAAAATCTATGGGTATCCTAACTAAATAGAAAACTCAGGTCACCAACTCACAATAGTCCTCTCCCACATTTTCTTCTGGATCACCTTAGAACCATAGTTGTCCCTATCAGTAGAACTCATGAAGAGTTCTCATCCTGAGAACCTCATTAACTAGTATTGTGGTTACCTAGTTATTTTCTATATGTGGTGGCATGGATTGTACACCACCTGGTGGTTCTATCTCCCAAAAAATATCTATACTGTTTTCCCATCACCAAGTGAAACATCCTTAAGATAATATGGTGGAATCATATTTGGATATCTATGTTGAGACAACCTAAAATAAAACAAGATACACAATGGTCAAAAGTTTTTATCTGGGATATGAGTCAAGAATGAGATAAAAAACAAATCCGTTCTTATATGATTTATGTGCCATTATATTTAACTACAACCACCATTAAAAAGTTACGAGCTTAAAATAAGGTGATCTGAGTCCTAGTTTATGGAGATATTAGTCATCACACCAACAGTAGTGTCTCTGTCCTACTAGATGAACTGGAACAACATAACACTATTTACCAAAAAAGACCTCATAGATGTTATGTCCTAATGTAGATCCAAAAAATCTGATAAAAATCTATCATGACCTATCCTAGAGGGTCATGTTCCAAGACTACCCCAATCCTACCTTGAATTGGCCATGAACGAGTGACTAGAACTGATTTGGCATATGCCACAAATGGGAGGGAATAACATAAAGTACATATACACACGTAGACATCATCATGAAACAACATGTTGAAATTTTAAAAAATTTATAGAATTCATGCATACAACATACATCCCCCAACCAAAGTACAACTGGATGTAAGGGAAAACTAAATAGGGCCCAATACATACCCACCACAAATTGAGTATGTAAATAATTTCAACTGAAAAATTAATGATTCAAACATGGTCTATGGGTGAGGACTATGCCAATGGTACATTCCTATAAATCACCACAGTTTTTCATAACTCCAGTTATGATCCACCATGTCCTGGTCTTTTAATGACACCATCAAAATGGATGTCGCATGCACAAGACACAACACTTATGGGTGAATCCCATGAATGGGCGAGTATAGAAATACTTAACAGGGTAACCCAAAAAACCAAACATTATGAATAAAGTATAGAAATATAAATAAAATATGTAACACTATACAATATATACAAGAGGAAAAACCACGATATACATAAGAGAGATGCCCCACCATTAGGCGGTCATATCCAACTACCGGCCTCATAATTTTTTAAAAAAGAAACATCTGTTCTAGGAGATCCTACTCCCCGAGTCACAAAATACATATAGAAACTCAAAAAATTTGTATAGATTATTTGATCCCTACCAAAATAGAATATATTGGTCTAAGAATACTATGATACATAAATAGGGGGTCACACCCAGAACCACTGGGGGACACCACAAATCCAATTTGGATCAACCCACTATGTTTTGGATCATATTACAATTATACATCAAACCCCACTAACATGTACCTTTATATAGAGGATCATCACACCACTAAGAGAGGTTATACTAATTCCCCAAACTCGAAATATAGATGATAGTAGATCAGAAACCAGTCTCATAGAGGGATTCCACATCGTTATCAAACACTCAACCCCCAATAAGGTATTACAATACAGTGATGTGGATGTAATGTTTCACTATACCCTCTATGAGAGGACAAAGGGAATGAACACAGCCTATAATTATACAAATTGGGTAAAAGAAGATCCTCATGAACTCTTTAGGGGGGTTCAAGACGTTTCATGAGATGTACATGGCCTATCCATTCATCACATGTCTTGCACGTGTGGGAGAAGCTCACATATCATGTAGTCTCTGTAAACCCAGCATGTTGTATGAGTATACGACATGTAGAGACACACTGTTCATTTATTGTTTTTTTACCCATGTTAATTTCCCAATTTCATGTCTGTGTACTAGTACATGTATTCCATGATTTTTTCTAACTAATTACAAGATTTCCCATATTCAAATTTATTTTTACCCATGTCTATGTACTATTTAGTGTTCATGATGTTTCAACAGAGGGTCACACGCTGTGTGATTATTAACTCTGTGCGAACCCTAACACTATATCCAGGGGCTTCCACACACCATGTAATCTCAAGTTACATACCATGTACTAAAAGATTTCCCAAAACCACCATTATTCCACAATGCTTCCAAACCAGTACACTACCTTCAATCAAGTGGTCAATTCTCTATGAAACTGAATATATAAGAAAACTAATGCCTTTATATCATCAAAAAATTCATTATGTCTCTAGATCTTTTCGTATATCTGATAAATATAATTTTCATCACATCATTCCAATAAACCTGAGATGAGGAGGTATCCATCATGAAGTTTTCTTCATCTCCATATTCGTACCTCTTTCTTGTTGTGCTAATCCGAGATCTGTGATATCAGATTGTTGTGATATGAAATGGGTGCACAATGATCAATTGTTCCAAAACAGTCATGTTTTGTGACCAATGAAAAATTCTGATGATGAATCATGAATCAGGGGACAAAATCAGAAAAACATATTATAGAAATAAACTTTTTTCTATGATCATATCGATTGTGATTCCTTTCCATAATATAAACAATAATGAGATTAAGATAAATTATTCCAAATAAACCCCATAATAAACCTATTTCAAAAGACAATTGATCCACACATTAAGATGTTCGTAGATTGAATTATGATCATAAAAAAATTATGAATTTTGAAATAAACAATTGAAATACATTCCGTACATTTAGTTGGATGGATTTTGTATAAAGAGCGATGATGTGTTGTGTTTGTTGGTGAGATCCTTAAAATTCTATGTGTTTCATTTCCCGACCCGTGATATATCATCGTTCATTGTAAATAATTGATTAAGATATATCTCTTTGATCCTATAGAACTAATGAGGTTATGACGGAAACCGTAGATTTGTGACAAAAGAATATATTTAACGGAAACATGTCACTACATTTCTGTATCAAAAAAATAATTAACATATTTTATTTATTTAATGCACAATAAACCGTTTCAACAAAAGAATCACAGTAGACAATGTTAGGTCATTTCTATGGAAATCATAACATTATGAATCCAAAAATGCCCTAAGATTTTTCACATAGGAAACCTTTTTGTATTTATTCTAAATTTTTAGGATAACCTCACGCAAATGATATAAGAAATTTTAATATATTTCAATAATTTATTTTGGGCACATTATAGCTCATAATCACATGTTTTCTCAGCGCCTTGTATATAAAATAATGCATATAATATATAACAATAATACTTGTAAAATCATATTTGTTATAGGTATGGGTAATGGTTTCGAAATTTTTTAAATATCTATTATTCGCCTATAACATACTAGAATTATAATAACAAGATGTGTATTATATTATCTCCAACAAAATGTTGTATCAGAAAAAGATTTTCATTAGGTCTCTAAAAATTACTATGATATTATGATGGGTATAAAAGAATGATCTATGGGGATCATCTAAATGTTCCTTCTTCAATTATAGTTCTGATGGGACACATATATGGGTTCTAAAAATTATAACTCAATCCTTTACAATGTTGAACACTGGAATATCCACTAACTTTTTATAATTCTATGAATTATATATGTATTTTTATTTATACCTACCAATATCTATAGTTTAATGGAAATTTTATAATTTTATGAATTCTTGTATTCACATATGATTTTAATATTCATTGATCACGAATCCATTAGTGTTTTTTCTTTTTTAAATACACATTATTTATAAGAAATAGTGATATTTCATTCTCAAAGAATCTATACCCTTGATTTTCTTCATAATGTGGTATTATATTGTAGAATTGTAGAACATGTTATGCTTAATCTATATTATTTATTACTTATACTACAGTTTTTACAAAAAAATTTACATTAAGATCTCATGATTAGTATTAATATAACACATCTTTCTATAGACCATATGCAACCAAATATTCAATGTAAATAATAATTTAATAAACAATAGAATGTATGTCGTGTAGTTATTATTATTTGGAATTAATTTAAATGTGGGATAATAATGTTTCATCAAGTTATTCCTAGGAACACATCACAAATCCATCACAGGAAGCCCACAAAACATAGAAAAACCATTCACTCTATAGGATAGTGTAGGTAAAAGTAATGTTACCAATATTTTCTTTTGTTCATCAAAACATTAGTCAAATTTCACTAACCAAATTATAATTATAATTTTCCCATTAACATCGATAGTGTAATTCATATATACATATGATATTACATAAAAAATCAATATTGTCAATATAACTCGAGAAAAAATATGATCTTGGTAACCATTGTCATTCAAGGCCATTGATTGAAAATTTTTATCATTGATAAAACATGTAATATTCCATTATGTTGTAATATATAATATAATAATGATATATTATTTATAAATATTTCACACATTATAATTTTTGAATATAGTTTCTCTTTCATCAGCATCCTTATAATATGTTCATTGTGATCATTCGGGACCATGGATAATAAAATAATATCTCCTATACAGACCCTCAAAAAATAATAAAGGTGGTCTCTAATGACCTAATTCATTAGAAATTTATAAATAGTGGGAGGATTAATAATTCCCAAAAGTATCACTAAATATTCTAACCATCCATACATTGAATGATAATATCCCTTCTAAATATCCTCTATATCAAACCCTAACTAATGATATCAAAATTAGAGGTCAGTGATCTAGAAGAATCATGATCCTACATATTGATTGAACACATCATCTATATGAGGTAGAAAATAATTTTTTCATGATTTTGATATGATTCATATCAAATTATTCGATTCCACTACCAATTTATCCATCCGATATTTTTATGAACAAGATTAATGTACAATATGTTGAGTCAGTAGGGAATATGAATCCAATCATTGATTATATGTATTATTCTTCTCTGATTACTTTTATTCTATTATATACTTTATATAATGGAATTGAGTTAAATTTATTGATCTATGTATGATTTTTATTGAAAAAAACCTTAATCTATGGCGGAAGGAAAATAAGTCCCTCTAAAAATACATCTGCATACACATGTATATAAGAATATCATTATTGATGAATTAATCCCATCTCTTTTAAACTATGATTTCCTCATTTTTGGCTATTATTATCCATAATAAATAATTTTCTCCAGAAGAGTGTTCGTATTAATTTATGAATTGATACTTCACAATAAGGTAATTATAGTTATAAAATAAGATTTACTTATTCTTGATCATGATATGTGTTTATGATGGGAAATATAGTTCATACAAAATATTATTCCACATTAAACCAATTTAATTAGAGTCATATATTTATGATTTTACCATTTTAAAATTAAAATTAAATCATTTTTATATATTTGAGACATTCTCATTTTAGACCGATATATTATTTTTTATTTTTATATAGCAGTTGATTGTGAAGGTAAATCAAAATTCCTAGAAAGTATGTGTGATATAAACGAAATGGATTAACAAGAATAAAAAAATATATTATTAGATCAAAAAAAATAGATATCATGTACCTCACATCTCTTTATTATCATAATCTACCTCAATAGTAGTGACCATTAATTTCACTTCGTATTTCATCATTTTGGGAGGTTACTGGGGTATATTTTCTTTATTTGTATGAGGGGTGGGGTATTGATATTCTTAATTTATAATCATCTTTTTCATGAATAATTATAGTTTGTGTGGATAATTATCATGGGCCTTATTTTGATTAATTTTACTCAACCTCTTGGAATTACACGAATACTTGTGGGAATGATGTCCTTATTTACCATAATTAATGCAATTCCCCTATTGCCTAAGTTAATCACCCATGTTTGTTCCGAATAATTTATTTTATAATGAAAATAGAACTCCCTTTGAACTATGTTTATTATAATTATATCATCGATGATATTCAATTTTCTTTTTCTTTTCTAAATAACTACAAAAATATTTAGTTACTATTTCCACTATAAATTAAAATCAATAAATATCATCATATATATTTATCAATATTATGGATAAATCCATTTGAATTGTTGGATTTATGGAATTAAATTATTGATTTATTATTAATTAAATATCAGTTTTGAAACCATAGGCATACCTCATCAATCATGTGAAATTTTAATCATTTAGTCTAATGGATTCATCACATTTTTAATGAAATTCCAAAATTTCCTACTACATTGTTCCTATAACAGTCTATGTGAAATTGATACTAGAAAATACCACCATTTATTAATCCCATTATGTAAAGTGTATTTTCTCCTTATCTGTGGTTTTGTTAATGAAATTCCATAGTTATTGCTCATTATCATTCAAAAAATAAAATATCAAATAATGATATCAAGATATGTTCAATGGTGAATAAAAAATATATCATATGTCTCATTTCTCCACTTATAACCAAAATTGGGATTAGTAGCCCTGCCAATGTGGGTAGGTGTAACCTTATGAATAACTTCATAGTGATTTCTTCCTTACATGTTCCTCTGAGAAGCTGAACACGATTTCAATTATAACTCAAATCATGAGATAATTGGTTGATCATTTCTATAAGCTTTTTCATTCTATCCACAATGTCCTTATTTTTTCTATGTATAAATAACTACATCTTCCAATACATCCATTGTTAACTCAAAACCTTTGAGTTCCCACCAATGCCTTTATTTTTCAGAATTTGAAAATGGGTTTAATTAAAGTAATTAATATACATATATGTAAAATATAAAAATTAAAATTAAATTTCATTAATGACATGAATACGTTGTCATATGAAAATCTACGATTCAATAAATGTTATCAATAAATAGTATTCTAATTAATCTAGATAAATTTTATAAATAATTAATAATTATTTATAAATATAATTCTTAATAACCTATGAATAGAACTTTTGAGTTTCAAAATATTATTTCAATAAGAAATATTTTCATATATTTTCTGTTTTTTGTATTAAAACAAAAAATACCAAATTTAAGATAAAAAACTATTGGTATATAGATTCCAAATCTAGTATTTGTTTTTATTATCTAGAACGAGATTTTATTTATAGAAAAAATATATAATATATACTACAATAAAATAACAAGTCATTATTATTTAGTTTGATGTTGACGATAGACTAAATCTTGTGGATTTATCTAATTTTAAATAAACTAATCCCCAATGAAACTAAATTAAAATTGAAATTAACTAAACCCCCTATGATGTGAATTGGATTGACCTAATACAAAAATAACAAAATAAAACAATATTTTCATTATTTGATAATATATACAAAATAATAACCCAACCCTAAGACCGAATGGTTTAGATTCATATAGAGTAGTTACAAAAAATATTTATCAGACAACACTTGAAAAAATTACTCCATAATCATAATCTATTAGAAATTTTTCCATATATCTTAGACAATAAAATAATATCCAAAACCTAGGGAATGTAAACATAATGAAGAGGTTGGATGGGATTCATAGTTTGGTAAAAAAAAGTTCAAAAGGAATATGGTCAAAAACAAGAGTAAGGGATAAATAATTTAACATATTTCTGTGATACTCTAGATGATAATTTCGAAACATGATAAATAAATATAATATTATAAAATGATCATTTTTGAAGAATAAAATTTATGGCATGGATCAATATTCTTCTTAACAATAATAATGTTTTTTAGCATGAAATTAATTTGTGGGTTATTATTGAACTACATCATAACATGTAACTAATAATATCAAATATATTGAATGGAAAATGGAATTCGGTAAAAAAAATGATAAATATTTTTAAATGTTTCATTATATACTATATAATAAATAAATGTTGAATAAAATGATAAATACATTAAATATGTTGAATAACATTATAAATAAAGAGAAATCTTAAACAATTTTATAATATGAAATGCTCTTTTCAGAAATTCATTAATATTGTTTTAATGTAATATAACACAAAATTTACACACACAAAATGTGGTAAATAATAGTATTCCAACAAATATTTTAACAAACTCATTATCTCCATTCCTAAATATCTCATGCAGAATAAAAAAAACTGATCCATCTGATGGAATTATTGATCCCCAAATGTTTTTATCAATATATATGTTTTCCTCTAAAAATAAATCATCATCATATCATACAGAACCCTGGAGTAAAGATTTTCTTTAATAACCCTTTTAAAAACATCACATAACAAAAACAGAAGCTATCATATGATTTAAAAAAAAATTAACAATAAAATATTTACTTTGATTAAAACATAACTTCATGAGAAATAAATAAAATATCCCACAAAATAATAAAATTTCATGTGAATATAAATTGAGTTGTTATTTAAAAAAATAGTTTATTTTATTAACAGTTTTACGAAATTTTTAATTAAACCATATATTTTATTTTTCTAAATTTATTTTGATAAATTTGTGAATGATAAATTGTTTATTATTAATGATAAAATATACATGAGTTTAACTAAATAAAAAACATTGGATTTGAAAAAACATGAACAATGATGAGAAGATTTATTCGTAAGAATGAGTGTAATTCATTCAAATGTATTACCATTATTTTTGGAATAAATTTAGTAAAGAATTGGAATATGATGAAAGAAATTAATTTCCACAATTAAAATAAGGAAAAAACATTTAAAATAGTGAAATATTTTTATATAATAATCCCTAAAATTTATATACAACAAATAATGATTATTAGTCAACAATTTAAACAAGGAGTTGATGAAAACCTTACCAATTTTATTATATATGATTCAAAATGACATGATATAATAATAATAAAAAACAATTTCAATATAATAGAATATATTAAAACGATGAATTTTTTTAATGTGTGTGTAGATACACAATTCTAAAAGAAAATTGGCATATAAAAAATAATGTATGTAGGGGAGAAACATTGAGACAATAAACCCTTAATGTGGTCCTAATTATTTTTGGTCATGTGCAAATATTATTGAATAATAAAATTATGCTCTTTATAAACCTTCTTATGAACCTTATTAATGTATATTTCATTAAAAAATCTCAATTTATAAAAATATTAATAAAATGTTTTTTATAGTTATTTCTTATGCGTGCATTAAGTAATAATCAAGGACTACTTTTTTCTTTAACTTTGGTGGCCGAATATAATTTTCTAAATATATAATAAAACCATTACAAAACCAAATAAAATAATTATTTACATAGTAAATTTGGTATGTTTGGTATTAATTTTTCTATATTCATTACTGATTGTGCTTTATAACATTTTTGCATTAAATGGATAGGACAACCAAAACCTGAATATACAATAATTTTTGGGTGAGTATGGTTAATAAATATTTTTACATTATATCATTATAACATAATTATACAATTTTATTTATAAATATTTATTTTTTACATTATTTCAATTGGAATAATTATTTAATTAAATTAATGATTAAAAATTAAAAATGTTACCACCTGGATGCGGTCGTCTTAATAAAATACAATCATTTTTTAACAGTTCTCTATAATGAAGGGATGTAAAAAAGTAATAGTTTTCCATTAACATAATAACAATTAATTTTTATACGTTAAATGTGTTCATTATATAAATTTGGTAAGGATTGGTTAGGAATATAAATAATACTAAGAAATTGTGATTTATTAAGTAATATGCATAATGGGACCTAGAACAATCTCTTGAATGTATCCATGGAATTGATGGTCTTGGGTTTGAATATATTTACCAGTGGAAAGTTTATGTATTGTAGATTTTAATGATTAGAAAAATGGTGGATTTATTGAAATAAATAAAAAAAGGAATTTTGTAACATGATGTGGCAGAAGGATCCCGTTCAATAAGTGAATAAAGTTGTAATTTTGGAATCACTCGTTTCATTTTAAAAAATATAATGTCACTATTCGAAAGAAAAAAAATCAAAATGGTACCAAATGGTAAGGGGTGGTAAGTTTTACTCAAGAAACACCTCAGAAATCAACATAAAAACCTTGTTTTAAAATGTTTTTGGTTATTTTATCTTAGAGCATTAATTTTTACAATTTTTAATTTTAAAGGGATAATTTCTTTTTTATCGATATTAATTTATTTTAATTACTAATAATTAAATTAAAATTTCTAAAAAATATGGACATTATAACTATAAATATAAAAATCAACTTATTAAATAATTGTACAAATTGTGAGAAATGTTTTCTTTAAAATAAATGAACATATTATATAAAAAATGATTTTATGAAAAAGTGTTTTTCAATGATTAAATACAATGTTTTCAGAATTATGAATTTTTATGAGATAAATGGGTTATTAAAAAAATTATAGTAATATATGTGGATTTCTATGTAATCAAAACATTAATTTATCTAATAAAACACTTAAATATAATAATTTCATTAATAGTATTTATTATAAATAAAATATTAATTGTGTTTTCTATGGTTCAAATTATGTAATTAAATTAATCAAAATATCATTAAAATGAATAATATTACTTACTAAATATATTTTTTATTAACAAAAAATATTATTTCCTTTTTATATATAGATAATGAAATAAATATCATCATTTTAGTAAGCCTTGTATTTTGTTACATTAAACATAAATCCAAATTTTTAAGAGAAATAATAAAAAATAAATATTGGAAGCTTTTGGATTGTGTTAATAATAAATTGAGATAATTTTTTTAGATTCAAGTGTTAATATGATTGAAATTTAGTTTAATATAAAAACATAAGTGGAAAACTTAATTATTTTTAGGAAATAAAACACACACATATATATATATATATATCATTTTTCTTAGTTTTTATAGGGTGATAAAATTTACTGATAAACATCAATTTAACATCATTATATATTTTAAATATAAAATAATTATATTATATTAATTTTTCGTAGTTTTTTGAATACATATTTTGGTTTTGTGTGTATTAAACTACAAAGAGCATGAAATTTTTTTAAGTGAATGTATTTACAAGAATCATGATTAAACATGCCAATATATCCACTATCTTTATATGATAAATTTCCAAAATTATATTCTTGATCTCATAATATAACATTTATTATTTTTTATAATACCTAAATGATTCATTAATTATCATCGAATTTTCATTCAATATAATTTCTTATTCTCTATCAACAAATTATTTTTCTCAAAACATGCCAATATATCCACTATCTGTATATGATTAAACAAGGTGGGTTCTGAATCAAATTCCACACATCATAATAAATAAATTCTATTTTCTATAAGAACCATTAAATTGGTAAATATATCCTCTAATTATCTTTGATATTCAATAATAAAATAAATACTTGTATTATCATCTTCTCTATTCGATTTCTACTATTGATTTTAGAAAATATCCTCTTAATGTCACCAATTTTGGAAATACATTAATCATTTTACTCCAATTATTCATATGTAGTTTTTCAATACCATCATATGAAAACATTTCAACCCTGTTCATTAGATATTTTGTATACAAATTTACAAGGGCATTGATGTTTTATAAACATGGATGGTGTTTTCCAATTAAAATGTTTTTCCATTTCATGAAAATTTATGAAATAAGAGAAATATATCATTAATAATGTCCATCTTCCTCTTCATTTTTAAAATGAAATATACCATATATATAAACACCATCATTCAATTATTTTCATCATATCCACGAATTATATTTTTTATTTTTCTTTATTATTGAATTAATATAGTTTTCTTATCTCATATTCTATGGGAATTCCGCGAGACTCATATAATGAATGATCATCTTTATCTTCATGAGAATTTATTATTGGATTAAATGAATATAAGAAATGTTTCATTACATTATTCACAATGCTATAATCATGAACCATTTCAAGAAATCCCTCAAGGTTATATAAATTTTAATTTCCCATTTTAATGTAATTATATAAGAATTCATCATCAACCATATTGATTTTATAAAGTATGTTTATCCAAAAGTTTATATTATCCTAACTTAATTATTTATTTCCCTTATAACATACCTAAAATTTATTTATGTTTTATTTTATAGTTTGAAGTACCAAAATGTTTTTATATATCATTTATGATGTTTATATCTAGATGGATTTTTATCATACCCATCAATATCTGTGATTCATTTGTTTCAAATGATTATCTAACCACTTATTCCAAATAATCAAAATATATTAGTAGATGCATAAAAACATCAAGTACAATTGTATGAAGGGAGGTTAAACTAATATTATTCCTGATAGGATAAAGTTCTCCATCAAACATAGGAACTCTATGTCTATTAAAAAAATTCCAAATTTCCTTATTTAATAGCAAAATATTCTAACATTGTGAACCTCTCTCTAATACCAATTAAACTACCTAGGATTAAATGCTAATCTAATAATGGGTATATGAATAATGATTTCATTTTACTTATTTTTCCACCTATATGAAATGTAATATTTGGGTATACTAAAATATATAAATTAAGGATAACATGTATATAAATAAAAAATGAGAATGAATTATATAAATATTTAAAATGTTTGGATCTGCTAATGATTCCGAACCATTTTTGAAGTTGGTTGTTATTATAAATAGTTGATTCATTAATTGTAGAATATATGATCCATGATTACAATTATTAATGTATAATAGTACAATTACTATCCAAAGTCACACCAATAATCATATATTAATAGTAATTTTAGAAAATATTGAATTTATAAATAATCATATTACTACGGATTCCATGATTCCCAATAAATGATATATTTATGTCATCATTCACAATTTATCAAAATATTAATGTTATAAATTCTAACATGCATCCAAATGGGATATTAAACCACTATTCGCTAACTCATAAAAGTTTATCTAAAATTATTAGTACGTCTTAGTATTGATCGCCATTAGTAAATATATTCTTCAGAAAATCATCATTTATTCTATATGGGTATAGAAATACATATCAAACATTATAGATTTTCTGTAGAATTATAAGAGTAATATAATTAAATAATTTTAATCTCATTAAGAAATAATTCATAGAATATTATTTTAAACAAAATACATCCATATTTTCTCTCACTGAGTTTGAATATAGAGAATGTAGTTCTCTCCACATTTTATTGGAACAAAAATTCCGAACAATGTTCAAAAAATATTTTCTCTCTCGATTAGAATAATCCACCCACATATAATTTATGTGCTGAAACATGGTATCTTATTAATTGGAAACTAACACATCTCCACAACAAGCATTGAACTAATAATTTTCATCTATAATAGGGTTTAAAGACTTGATTCATAATTTAAGTTAAATAAACTCAACATCGTATCCATTTTTTAAACAAGAGAATCATATCATGAAACAATAAACATATAACAACTAAGGATTTTCTTAAATAATTAATTTTACCATGTTATCCTAAAATAGTACCAAAATTAGTTTTTACTATTCATTCAGTACGGAATTATTATTTATGGTAAACATTTATTTTCTAATAATAAAAATAATAAAAAATACCTATTATATATAGACAAATACAACAACATTTAATTTTTCATGTCATTGATCATGAATCATATTTGAAATTTTATTTTGTCTCCAATTTTTATCACCTTAATCATTTATGGATATGATTTTATCATTCAATTCCAAATTAGGAAACGTCATATTTTTTACTTTGTATATATAATGAAATTCAATTACATGTATTAAAATTTACATATATTGATATCATGTATATGGTTATTCTCATATATATATTAATATGTATATGAAAATACATTTACATATTCATTTTATAAAAATTCAAAAATACTATATCATATTATTTTGATACCTGGATTCACGTATATGTTGAAAAAACCTTATGGAAAATCATATGTGTGATGTATTACTTTTGGTATTTAATTTCCTTATATATCATCTTCTAATTATCATGATTGAGCCACCATATTCATGATCAACATAAAACTAAAATAAAACCCTCATAAACATCATAAAATCATTACATATATATTTAGAAGGATTCATAATGGTTATAAACATGGTTTACAATTGTTTTAACCCACCAATAACATTGAAAATCAAGGTAACATCAGTGATCCAGTGGATGAGTCTCCAAACAAGCGAAGATAAATAATGTTTCTCCAGAAATTATAAGGTATTTTTTCTATCACGATATAATGTAATTAAATTATCATAAAGGTTAATTAATTCATTAAAATTTTATATATAATCTCCATGAGGAATCATAACAATGATAGCCATTGGGATAAAAATTTGGTTTACAAATTGGTTTCCTCAAGTAATTTTAGTAGATGAATATTTATATAATTTTTTCATTATTATTTACTATTAGATTACAGAATAAAAATATAATTGTTATTTTTTAGGGAATTATTTAATTTTATAAGAAAACATGAATGTTAAAAAATGTTCTTATATAGAGTCAAAGATAATTACACATAAGACATTGAATTTCCAATCAAATTACCCAATATGACATAATTATAAATACAACATATATATTTATGATGGTAAAATATAAACCATACCCCATTAGCCTCTTCAAGAGTACAATATCTTAATTTTTGTGGAATTTAATATAATATTTTACATTTTCTATGTTGTAAATGTGTTGATAAATTGTGATTACATTCACTATCTTACACTCATGATCTTTATGAGAAATATCGTCCCATAAAAAGAAAACTCTTAAACCTTTCAAGAATACCATAAGGCGTTTAATTAAATAATAATTATGTGTTCTAAATAAAAACCTCTACATCATTAGATTTTAATATATCCTTGGACATGGTATTCAACCTCTCTATTCATATCATTCAGCTGCATGATAATATTAGATTTGGAGAACTACATTACAAATATAATAGAAAATATAATCAAATTTTTCAGGAAGAAAGAAATCCTGCTACAAAATAAATTTATTAATGAAAAATGGGTTAATGAAATAATTGATTGAGGGGTTTAAAAATATGGTAATATACATCATCATGTGCATCCTCTTTAAAAAACATGACAAATATCCGGTAAAATTGACCATAGTATGATGGCCTCCATAATTTATATCTTAGAAAGAGAGTCTGTAACCTGATGTTATTATCAGTAGACATATGTAACAATAATATATATAGTGTACTATAATTCCTCATGTGCCCTCTTTATAGCTATATTGATTATTTTTATTTTATGTAGTAACATATGGGTTGTGATAGTGGTAACCCCACAGAAGAAACTGTGTGATGATTGAATTTTATTTTGAAGATTATTTATATTCATTGAGGTATTGGTAAAACAACACCATTGGAGAGTGTTTTTTCATCCACATGGAATACAAGATACTATGATACATATCCTTTTATCATGAAATCCATATGAGATATATTTTTTAGGTAGAGTATTTTCAATAATTCAATTTCATGGTGGACTCTGCTATTGGGAATAATAAGATCATTACATGTTATATAAAATAAAAAAAGTATGTATTCAAGATATTTTAGATGATCCATCACCGAACGAATGAAATTTATTGAGTTTAATATAAGAATGACTTTTGGAATCTTCTATGGATTATGGATTCTTAACATGTGTGAATTTTGATATAAAATATTCATTAATAGAGTAGATGAAGATAATTCTAAATTTTTATGCAGAGTGTTGGGGGATGTGTGAAGGATTGGTAACTAGTGACTCCACAATATGATGGTATGTAGATGATTATGATGTAACCCTTGTATAAGGTACTATTATATTTCTATAAGCTATGATAATGGATCTAAAGGGAGACACATATTCCAAGAAATGGGTAGATAATCAAAGGTCTATAAAGTTGAACATTGACATGTAGAATATTATATAGAGGCATAGTATGCACATAGATATAATTGGTTTTGTTTCATGATAGATTATCTACAACATGGTAATGGATGAGGATCAACACCATGGTGGTTTTTATAACAGACTTATGTAGTCAATGTGTATATGGGATAACATGGTGATGGACTTTATGATGGTGATACTATGAATCATGTGGATTTGGGACATCGTTTGGGTGATTTCTGATCAACTACAAAAAATGATACCTATTTATTCCAATATGTGAGACTCCTTAATTATATGAAATAAGGGTGTTTATTTAATTGAAGATTTAATTCAAATATAGAGTTTCATAAATAATTCTATCATACAGATACATGTGAATAATTTCATTATTTTATTTGTGATCATAGAAGGAGATAGCCACTCTACTGAAACTGAGTACAATGTATCATCTATAAAAATAAGGGTTTTCTCTGTAGATAATAAATATTTTTGAGGATATGTTATGAGAATATGTTTTAGACAACAATGATTCTTGGTATGATCAGCTATCATTAATTTATATTTAATAGAATAGTAGTTTCTATGACTCTATACATATAGAACCATTTGAGACTCATTATGTCCAGTCATGTCATTAACCACGATGTTTGCATGAGGCATGTGATGTTATTTTTGTTTTTCAAGATTGAAATATGAGTCATATAAAAAAGTTAATTTGAGGTGGATTTGATTTTTCATATCTCAAAATACGTATATAGAAGTTTCTAAAAATAGGATAAATGTAAAACCAATGTATTTTAGTAAATTTCCAATTTTTATGTCTTTTGATATTATAAAATGTTTGGGTTCTGTTTAAGTGTTTTTAGTAGGTATTTAATGGGGTTTGAAAGGAGTTGGGAAATGGATGTGCATGGTCTATGGTGTGGAGGCTCCCATATTAATTTTAGTGGAGTCACACCAACATATAGGTCTGGGATGATTTATGGGGTTCTGGAAAGAATGTTTTGTAGCAAGAATGGTTGTTGTGTATAGTTCTTCATTGTATAATTTGGAGGGCCATTAGATGATTTTAGAGCTAATGAAAATTTTTAAAAGGTGTGTCATAAAGAACATAATATTCCATGGAGTTGTGCATAATACGATGGTTTGTTACTGCTATTTTTGGGATGCATGTGTGATGGATGAGTTGGAAACACCAAGGTATGATCTCAAACCTTCCATCAATTCCACTTTGATTCCCATATTAAAACTCGTAAATTTCCATTAGAATTAGAGTTACTTTGTTTAATATCACTACAAAATTATTATAGTATCACTATATGTTAATATAAGAAAATGTGTTATAATCAATATTTATAACAGCTAGAGGGAATTCATTACCCAATCTAGAAATATAATATAATAATGTAAAAAATGGATGAAAAATGAATTTTTTTTAAAAACTAGACCATCCCTTGCTGCCACATACTCATCAATTTCGTGGAGAGGTAGAATATTATTTCTCATTTCCAATATTCTAAATCATGAAGGAAATGTTTTAAAAGGTTTCTTAGAATTGACATGTTTATTTATTTTCCTGGATGAATGAAATTTTGTTTTTGTTTTTGATATATGGTAATGTTGATGGATTTTGGAAAATGCATTTATTTTTATAATATTAAAATATTTTTTACAATTATGAAATGGTTTTGATGAAATAAATTTTAATGATAAAAATTGTTCAATGGAGTTTTTTCTGGAAATTGATTTGTAATGGAATATATTATTATTGGATTTTCATGGGATTAAAAGTATCAATATGGTCGAATGTGGAATCATCATGGTATGATGGATTATAATCAGAGTGTACCACTATTATTGGAAACACCATGTTTGAATTATGTTTTTTATGGTTCAGACACTATGATTTCTTTTCTTTCCATATAAAAAATGATTAAAAATATCTCAATTATTTTATGTAAATATTGTAACCTATTATTTTCATAGAGGTGTACATCTGTATATCATTGGATGAATAACTACATAGTCATTAGAAACCCCATTCATGAGAACTATGATTTATTTTCATATGTTATATACTTAGATAATAGAAAAGGGGATATATATTATCTTTACCAAATGGAATATTGATCCATTGGGTTAATTAGTGATATTGGCATTTGGATCTTGTTTGGATGGTAGTCGGGGATGTGACTTGATATGTTTGAGTCAATTGGTCCATTTTATTGTCATTTTAAATTAATTGTTAAATTTTTAATCTGAGTTTTTTGTTCTTTATTTATTGGTTTCTATTATTTATTCTAATGAATTATATATAAGGACTGGATGATTATAATTTTGTTTAATGTTGTTTTCTATTATTTGTAATATTTTACCTAAATTATTCCTTAGCCTCTGTAATTTATTTGTGAAATCATGTTACTAATTTTATTTACTCCTAATCCCCTTTTTTGGTAATTATTTGGTATGTTTTTTATGGGAGGGATGGGTGAAATTTGTTGTTTTTTAATGGTTGTCGTGTTGTGCACGGTTAGTGCACTATTTTTTAGAAACATGAACCCTCCTATTGAAAACTATCTATACCCATGATGTGTAGGATTTCATAATTTTAAAACCATTTTATAAATCTTTCTCTCATATAGTAGAAATATTGAACCCGTTTTCAAGGAGGTTTCTTTTTGGAATGTATAGTTTTACTAACAATGTTTCCCTAAAACCAAAACTTATACATATGTGATTTTTTTAATCATAAAATTATTTTAAAAACAAATGAAACCCCCTTTATAGGATTTCAATGGGACCGTATAACCCCTTATTATTTTATTATTCCATAGAGGCTCCCAAGATGTCATTTTTCCCCTCTATACCCTTCTACATGTGAATCTATTCTAGTTAAATGAAATTTAATTTATTCATGGTCTATTTCATCATCACATTCCATTTAAACCTCTATATAACCTTTCCCGCATTGTAAATATCATTTTTTATATGATCAAATCCATACGATTTAACATATTTAATCGAGGTTAAATTGTGGGATCTTAATTCAAGATGTTCATCATTAGAGTTTCCCGATAATGGATTTCGAATTCAGGGTCCCATGATCATGAGGTAGGTAGTTCTGTTATGATGGCTAATATTGATTAACCCTATATTCATATGCATAAATTGAATTTTTTATATAAATTAAATTTCTTCATATTAATTAAATTTATTTTAATTGATTTATCAAAGTACCAATTTGTTGAATCAGGGTTTATGATTTTAATTTTCATGAAATTTTGAAATACCGCAATTACATTGAAATTGCAAGTATAGTGAAATTAGATGGATATTTATTAAATTACGTTTTGGTTTTTTTTACTATGATATTTATTTTATAAAATTGATTATAAATTTAAATTTTAGAATTTTTCTTCTATATATTTTTATAGGAATTTATTGGTATTATCCCCATGAAAGGTTTGTTTTCATTAAATGATTTTTTAACATAAATATAAATGTTAATGTGGAGAATGTGATGAACTATATTTTAAGAAATATTAAAAAAATACCATCATTTATTGTTATTAGAGTTCATGAAAGCCTTGTCAGCTAGTGATTTATTTGGGACAATTATTCCAGCACCACACCTCTAATATGAAGTTTAATTATCTATTTTATTATTAATCTGGCATCATTAAGGTTGTAAACTAATTTTTATATCATTATAAATCTAATAAGAGATTTGAATTAGATACCTGATAATGATTATGATGAACAACGATTTGAAAAATCCTTCTATGGATCTGAGTCTGGTTGAAATGATTGTACAAACTCTCAAATATATAGAACATGTACCACCACCAATTTCTGTTTAAGCTCCAATTTTGGATCCTCAGATGGAGGTCTTACAAAATCATGTTCAAGTGTTCCTTATACAGAATCCAAAAGTGTAAAAATGATAAAATTACACTCATGTTGTTGCAAAATATTTTGGTAGTATTGAATATATTTTTTCTATTCTTTGAAATACATGATGAAATAAAGTTGAAGTGTTCCACCTCTTTACTAGTGAGGCTAAGAAGTATATGGTGGGACATGATGGTGATGAAAAATAAAGAATGAGGTATTATAATGGAAAGATATAAAATATATTTTCACCGAAAACATATATCCATATTTGATGGTCTCATCTATGGATACTCTGTTTTTCAAACAATTTCCTAATGAAAAGACTAGGACTGAATATTCATATCATTTTTATAAGATTAGGAGTTTTATATATAAGATTGTTTAGAATGAGGGGATAAGTACATGATAATTAGAGTTTGGACATAGATAGTATATTCTACCTTAAGGATTGTAGGGGAATGTGACTTCTTATACCCATGTGATGGATAAATCACGTATGGTAAAATGGACATGGATAGAATGTAATGGTATTCGGGTGTATCATATTATCTTAGTAGAATAGTCATTTCATCTAAAGTGAATAAGAAGATTGATGGTTCTTGGGGTGTCTTCTTATACACATGTATCATTGATGGTCAACATTTTACGTCTAACCATAGAGGGAAAGGGATCATGATACCACTGAATCTACTACAGCATGAAATCCTGACCTATGCTAGAGCCCAGTGAAGGTTTCTATGATCACTGATGTAATCCACCCAGTGGATATCGAAAACCCTATGTCAGACCACTATGGACACAACCACCACATCAGGCTAAACAGCCTGAAGAACTCCATCCCCCAGTCTTGTGTGGGACTGGTGGTCCTGCTCTGGTACGAGGAGTTGAAACAGATCCTCCAACACTAACTACTAGAAGGAGGGTGTTACATAAATGCTAAAGATGTCCCATATACCTGCAAAAGAATCTCTAAACTTTGTCTCTCGATAACTAAGTTTTCTTATGTATTCCCTTTCCACACCGGTACCACACCACTTGGCTACCTAATGGAAAATCCCACCTACTTGGATCTCTTTGCGTAGACTCCCTACGACGCTTCCTGCTATGAGTTGAAAGGGTAAAAACACTGGATATTGAACCGCCCTAGACCAAATCTCTAAAATCCCTCACATTGAACTTAGTGTTCAGAGTCTAGTTGATTATATAATATTTGGAATCAACCTAAATATGTTCAACTGAGATTGGATGTCCATCCAAAGACCATCCTCATACTTCTTCACCGGAAATAACTCAACACCCCCAAAATGGGTGTGAATCATTTTATATCTATGAAGCGATAAGAATAATATATGACTGAGTGCGTAACCTACACCAAATTTTTCAGCTATCCGACTTGGTCGGCCATCAAGGTCACTATTTAGAAGTAGTTATAAAAGGTACGATGGAACTCATCTAAAGACATAACTCCCCAGTGTCCCACTTATAAGATAACATCCCAACATCACATGGATGTATCATGTACCATATATATATAAAGAATCTCCCACACCGTGGAGGCATATCCATATGCTCAAAAATAAACATATTGGCATCTAACCATGACTCTGCAGCCTTAAGTCCCCAATCCGTTGAGAAGTTGGGAGAATGTTGCAATAGAAAAACCCGCATCAACTCCCCCATATACATGGAAAGATGTGGTGGTCCCTAGAATGTATGCATCATCCTCATGAAGCCGTATCATAAATATGAATAAACAAAAATATTTGGAATGGTGGTTGGTTCCATGAAGGTCATGATGGAAGGATATCCTGGTAGTCCTTGGTATACTATTTCCGGTGTCTGATCATCACCCTGAACATGGGATACAGCCAGAGAACATCTCGATGGCATGAACATGTGAGGTCATGCACACACTATAGTTCGTTATTATCAAGTACTGAATCTTAGAGGCACATTAAATAAGCAGGAGAAGAAAACAATCTCGTTTTACAAAATAGGGTTATATGCTGTGTATAACCCCAACACAACATCTTCACTTAGGGTTTTAACATGGAACATACCTCTGCCAAACCTAGTCGTGTAACCCCAAAACAGACTGCATCTTCTATTTTAGAAAAGTTGTTTACATTATGGTTACATCCAGCCCAAGTAATCCTTCCCGGATCAAACTACACGGTTCTCTTAGAACAACACTACACGACCTGTACTAGAAAGTTTTCACCAACCCGTGTTGTTGGTCACATGGCTAGATACACGGATGACCAAAAGATGACATGTACACATACTGCACACTGTGTTCATGAATCTTTTTCAAACCCATTTCTCTTCCCACAAGGTTGGTCACACCATAAATGCATACATGGAATGTTCATTACATGCACGACGGGTCCAACAAATATTTCTCCATTTTCATGCCTCTGCTCAAACATCCAGTCACACGGTCAATATCTACCCAGTGTGTGCTATATGAAAAACATTTTATTCACAAATAGAAGGATTCATGGAATGTATTCTTTATCACCCACCATTTATTCTATGGTCTTTGGAAATTTACGCCTAAATACTACTATGGGTCCCCATAAAAACACTAGAACATTCATTAATGTCTAAACACCCAATTTGTCAGTGCCCAGGCTTCCAGCAAATCAATGCATGGAATCATATTCACGTGAAACTTCCAGTTTTCCAATACCTTCTCAAAATAGCAGGTATTCGATAATGGAATCTATCACAACATCATGCATATCTAGAACAACATCAATCGCTATGACATGAAATCAGTAACGCAACCTAAATCGCATGACAAGAATGCATGACATGTGATCTTTATATTGTGACTATATTATACATGAAATCGAATACCCTCTTCTAATCAGGTTACAATAGAAACAGAACCCTAATAATATCAATGATTACAGTAAAATACATGTGAATCACCCAACAGTTAAATCAAATTAACTGTAATAATTGAAAAACTATAAATATTCCAATATTTTAGGTAATTTGTATTTTCCCTATAAATGATTTATCTACTCCCATTCATTGATTATTACCAAATACCTAGCCCTTCCTATCGCTATCTATATGCTCTAAATAGCAATACAAGGAAGAAAATAACAACCTTTCATACCACTTCGTAACACCCTGGTTCTGGGTACCTCCAAAATATTCCTCGTACCTAGTTGGTCAAATGTCCCAAATTTCATTTCCCCGAATTCTAGAGGGTGTAAAAAAGAAGTGAGGACCATGGGTGTGATGGTGGAGAAACTATTCCCTCATTTAATGAGTATGTACAATGGAATAAAAAAATAATCTATAGTAAAATCAATAATAATATACAACAACTAAAAAATGGAAGACTGAACGTAAATAAATAACTCAAGCCCATATATAAATGATGCATGTCACAAATGTCTAGGAAAACAAAAAAATTAGCCAAAATGATAGAAATATAGTACTAAACCACAATAAAGAAATCAAATAAACTCTAGTAGCATCACAAGAATTAGCTTAGTCCAATTTTCTCCAGTTCTATAGAAATAGTACACCTATGGAAGAAGGAAACATACACTTATCTACACCTACAACCAAATAATAAATTTGGGTCAAAATTCATAATACAAATATGATGTGAGAAGATTCCCAGAATGGAAATAACACAAAATTTGGGCCTAACTATTAGTGACTATATATAGCAGGTAATAATTGAAATGCATCAATGAAACTATGAATAAACAAAAGTAACCAACCCTACTATTTCCATTTACATTCATTAAAATGTAATTCTCATCATTTAATAATGTATGAAAAAATTATATCAATATAATACATTATAGGATAGAATCCAAGCATGTTATTTGGCTTAGAAGACATGTCACAACATTAGAATTTACGTTAACCATCCGGGAAGCCCACACAATCCAACCCCTCTTCCCAAGTGATGTAATGAAAAGGAATATACAATATAAGGAAGCACACACCCTAAATTAACTCAATTGTTTTTACGTATAATTAGAGACTCTCTCGGAAGAACTCAACACCAATTACCCATGTAGTCTCATAACTTAATATATAGACACTCTGAGGGATCAATCACAGTCCATCCTCCTCATGGTCTCATAACGTGAAATATACCATACACTCTAAGGTGGCACTCAACATCAATTCCCCCAATGGTGTGATCCTTAAACATGAAATTTCACATAAAAAACTCTAAATTTTGTACTTAATCTATGAAAGATAAAACAAGGTTCAATTTCCTTCACCTGGAATACCGGAAACATGTCTAATCAGCACTTCACCATATACAACTCAAAGACAAACATCTAAAGTCATCAAAACACAAACCATGACCTTGAATGAAGAAAAATCATGATCATTGTCTACTGAATCATCATAAGAATATTTGGATCTAAAAAAATGTCAAAAACGTTCAACCTTGAATAATTCAAGAGAGATAAGAAATTAAGAGGAGTGATTCAAGAAGGACGAGCTAACTGGTGGGATTCTAATGCAAAGTCTAGAGTTTGAATCGGACTATTGTTGGAGAAACAATGGCTCAGATATGATTTCTGGCTCTCAACCACTCCTAGAAAAACCAAGACTAGAAGAAGATGATTCTGGAGATTAGACATGACCTCGGTTCAATTAATCAAGTTAAAGGGAAAGTACATTGCATGTTTATTTAATGTACATGACATGTGCATGCCTCAACTGATCCCTACTTTAGGTGGTCTCTAGGTCACCTCACACGGCTATATCTCAGCCGTTACCTAGACAGTACACATCTACCCACAAAAACCAAGTACACAAAGTGTAGTCGTATGTACAGGTTGTGTAATTACAAAATTTCTAAATTCTCCTATTTTTATAAAAAACAACCAAAAACAAGACCCATACCTGAAAATAATATCTATATTCTTATAATATTGGTCCCACTTGTGTCCTCCATTAGAATGTGGTCAATTAAGGGAGTTAATATTTTGAATTGATTATTAATTTGTTTGATTTGTTTGATATTAATTCTTTTACTGTGGAGTTTATATTTGAATGGAATGTTATTTTTTTAGTTTTCCTGTGCCAAAAATATTATGGGTTCATTTTATATCATGATTAATTTGTAATATAATTTTTCAATGGAATTGATGAAATAGAATTTTTCAATTGGATTTTTCTTATAATCATTAATTCAGAAATAAAAAATCATTCAGATATATTATGATTTTTTAATAATTTATTATCAATATTGAACTATTTTAAAAGTATAGATTGAAAATTGTTTTAATGTGGAAAAAGTATTTTTACAGTACATGGAATATTTTTGTCATTGAACATCATGTTTCAATAGTGATGGTGAGTTATTTTAAATTGATCATAACATTTTAAATGGGGGTTTACTATAGAATGGTTTTTTTAATTATAATTTTAATATAATAGTTTATGTATTTATTGGGGATTTTTATTTATATTATAATTTTTTTGGTGAAGTTATATTGGTTGAATATATGTTTTTTATATTTACAGTTTGTGACCTGGTATATTTTTAATGATAAGTGGAAATTCTATACATTTGGTTGAACTTTAATATTCTTATCTCGTCATCTATGATTGTCTAATTTTTTGTTAACACTATTGAGACTCTAAATATAGTGTTAGATATAAAAACCACTAAATATAAAGAACTTACCAAATATAATCTGAATTAGCTTCCTCCATATTTTCTTCTAATCATTTTTCTCTTCTGAAAATGTAATGCATAGAAAGATGTTATATTGTTTGTTGATCTCTCAAGATTTCAAATGCATCATTTTTTATGTCCATTTCTATTTTATTTTAATGATACAAGTAGGTATGGTGGGAATAAATATTTTTTCTTCAAGTAATATGAAATATTATCCTGTGAATTATTCATAATAGAGTTTATTCAATGGCCCTATATGAATGATATGATAAAGTACATTTCCACTAATGTAAATGCCCTTTATTGGGGAGAGAATTCAATACTAGAGTCTTCTATTCATTTTTTTTATAATTTCGTTATTTATATCCTAATCAAAACAATGATGATTCAATAAAGGGCCATATATATAGGAGAGGTGTTCTCTTCAAAAATTATTCTTCCATTGTGAAATGTGGCATTACCCCTTTTTATAATGTTGAATGGAAAGTTTTTTTAGTGTAAACGATTTTATCATGATAAACCATGGTGAATGACGCCTTATCCCCAATGTATATAACCAATAATAAACTATATAGTACAATGAATATATATTTAAATGCATTGTTATAATTGATGGTGAATGAGTGGAATATTTTTATTGGGAACCAATAAATATATTGATTGGTTTAGGTGTGAATAACTCCAGATTTAAAGACCCACTTTTTTGAATGCTTGAAGATATATTTTTGTATGGACACTTGGGAAATTACCAGATATTTTTTATGTTGACTTCCTAGAAATGGAAATTTGATCTGTAGTTTCAATTGGGGAGACTATCTGATTGGAGACAAATATAGCATATTTTTGTGGGTATTGGGATTTTCTATATAAAAAGAGATATTTTTATCTGATTCACTATTTTATTATGATAGTTGAGATATCATATAACATGAAAACATGATCCTCTATGTGTAATGAGGGATCTACTTTTGGGTATTCTATTTGATCTACATTATTCATTTTAGATACGAATATATATTTTATTGGGTGTGTATTATAGTATCTAATATTTTATTTACATTTATATAGTAGAGAAACTATCTATTTTTTTGATTATATTGATAGTGTTTCCCTGATTAGTTGAATCCAAGGATGATGATCTTGGTTACCCTCTTAAATAATGAAATGATGTTGGAACTATGGTGTTAATTGATACATTATAATATTGTGGATTATATCTGTAGAACCATGATGACGGATTCTCTCTTTTTCATGTGGATTCAATTAATTTTTTTTGTTGAAATTTAGTATCACGAGTAGTTTTTTATTTTGGTGAGATATATAATATATTGGGATCTTGGTGATGTTTTATTTGGTAGTTCATCTCTATCCGTCTTTCTATAATATTTTTAATATATTTTATGTTGTGGGAAGTCCAATGATAGAATTCAATAACCCTATATTCTAATTATAGGTTATATTTATATTTATTTTTAATTATGATATTTTTCTTCATTTTGGATATTCTTCTTTGTGATTACAAGGAAATTTGATATATACAGTTTTTGTGAAAGATAATTTCATGTGGTTTTATCTTAGAGAACCATTTTCTGTTCTATGATACACTCACAACATAAATTAGGGTTGGGTATTTTATTCTTCTCATTGAAATTTTTTAATGATTAGAATCATTTCAAAGAAAGATAGGGGGATGTTAAAAAACAATATAAAACTACATGTCACATTGGTAATTTATATTATTTTCTTTTTTATTTTTCAAGAGTGCGTTTAATTATACATGATTAGTTTTTTTATTTCACTTTATAAGGTAATTTACTCCATTCATAGTTTTTACATTTTCACCATACTGCTAGAGGAACTATGTAGATGTCACATACATAGGTTTTTTTTATGGAAAACAGTTTAGGATGTGTGGTTTAGTCTGAACATTGAAGGGAACCATACATGGGTGATATTTTATGTTTTTTAGGTAAACATGGTATTTCTTCACATGTATCATAATATTTGGGGTGAACCATGTATATATGAGTGGTGATAATATAGGAGTAAACATAAATATGGGTTGTGTGGCATGAAAATGATTCATAACTAGGGGAAACATAAAACCAATCATTGCTATACCATTATTTTTATAAGATAAGTTTTATGGAGTGGAGGAATTTTTTGGTAAACATGTTAAAAAATGTGATCTAGATTATTTAAATTTTCTTTTAGATTTATGAATATACCCATATTTGAATTTATTTTTTTGGGAACCCATTTCCCACATCATTCATATGGATGACCTTTCATGCATAACAAATCTTATACCCTTCCACCCTCTTAGATTTGATCTTCACAATGATAATTTTTATACTATTTTTTAAGGAATATGTATAATTTTATGTATTTTTAACCATTATATTTTATATTATATCATTTTTATAGGTTTCTCAATCTTACATGACTCCTATAGTATGTTATTTACACATTATGGTTCATGGGTGGCCATAATTTTTTATTTTGGGTTTTTTTTTCTTATAAGGGTCATATCCTCCCTTGGTTAATTATTCACTGACAAACGAAGAAATGATGGATTTTGAAGATGACATAAAATCTTATAAGGAAGATGTTATTTCCTCTGTCTAGATTATGGAATTTTTTTCTATTCATAGTAGTATTAAATTTTCTATATACTAATTTTAATCAATATGTAATAATTGTGTGGAGATTTCAGCTTAAATTAATGTGATGTATCTATTTTTTATATGGATTTTCTTCATTCCCTTTATGAATATTATTTTATTAAAAGTTATTCTAAAGTCATTATATTCACTTATTTTAAATTATATTAATGTTTTATGGTTATGACCCAATTTAAATCTTGTAATTAATCAATGCGGTTTATTAAATATGGGATTTAATCCCATAGAAAATTATTTCAAGTGAGTTTTTAAGATAATTTTATTGAAATATGTTATTTAAAATAAAAATTTTTGGTTAAATATTACTCTACATCATATGGAAATTCGCAGGTAGGCCAGGTTTTAACATTGGAATGGTTTCAGAATTATTTTAGGGCCTAGAACCCACTTCAAAATCTAGTTACGGTGGTTTGAAATGTAATTTGAAAACCTAGTTAATACATGAAATAAATCTTTATTATGATTTAATAATATCCATTTAAAGGAATTATAATAATGAATATTTTATTTTTTTATTTATGAAACAAATATATGCCCCAATTTTGTTTTACTAAATTTTTTCACCACATGCATCATGATTTTAATAAAATTAAATTTCACAATTATAGAATTTATGAATGATAAAATTTAATTCCTTTTTGATATTAGGATTTTAAAATAATATAATGATATTTTTTAGGGATTTTTCTACATGAATTTATTTTTGGGGGAATTGTTAAAATATCGATTTTACAAAAAAGAGTAACTTTTCCTTCATTATCATTAAATAAAAATGAATTCAAAATTTATGATATCATTTTTTGACTACAAATAAAGAATAAATATATTACTTATTTAATTTTAATTTTTTTTATCATTGAAATTTTTGTTTGAAATTTTTGAAACCTGTGTATTTCTTTCATAAACATGATTATTAGTTTTGGTTCTACATTTATAATAAAAATTAACAAAGTTACATTAAGTTATGAATTAAAGTTAATGACAAATGATCAGCCATTAGTTAAAAATAATCATGTTAACTTCATGGGAATAATCTTAATATAATATTTTTACATAAAATTTATTTTTATTAAACTATATTTCATTAAAAGGTGTAATTATTTAAAATTTTATTTTTACCCCCTTATTTAATTGTATCATGGAAAATGGAATCAATATTTTTAATTAACATATTGTAATTATGTAGTATTTTCCATTTTCTTTTTTATCATAATTAATATTTACCATGTTAATATCTTTTCACCATGGTCATGATTATAAGGGTTAATGATGGTGTTAATGTAAGTGATTTAGCTTCAAGTATCACTAAAACATGAATATATATGACCACTTGTGTGTATTTCATAACAAAATTATCTTTACACCGAATTTTTTTTACCTTTGTGTGATTAATTATGATGATAATGATATTATATTATTTAAATAATTTAATAATAATAAGAGTTTCAACCCCCTAACTTATAAAAGATTCTTCCCTTACTCACTTTTTAAACTACATAGAGAACCTTATTTACACCAAAATATATGAAAATAACTTCACAAATATAAATCACATTCCCTAGAGGTCATGTTCAGCTCAAAATACATGTACTGGAAGGAATAGTGTGTAATCTAAAGGATGATATCCAAGGAGATATTATATGTTCTAAGTAAAGTTATTTAGTATTATTTCTTCTTGTAACTCATTAAATTATGTTGAAACAATACTAATATATTGACATAATTATATTTACTACACAAAAATTATAATATTTAGATTAAAGAACTATTTCATGTTTCATTTTAATCCCCTTGGAAGGGAAAGCGTCACTAATACATATATATGGTCTAAATCATCTATGTAGTGAAGAATTTCATTTTTCGTCTCCACGTCATTTGTATGGCTATAAATATTTATTTATAAAATATTTAAGATATTATATAATTAATTTTTATTTTGGAATATTAAAATATTATCTCCATTCATTATCTCTCATCCGTTCATAAATTAACATGTTACACATGTGTATGTGCATACTCTTTCATCCATAGATGTCGTACAACATTATTAATTATTTCCTATCCTAAATACTTCTATAAATAAATTTTATCTATAAATATATTATTTATAATATTTTTTATCTTAAAAATCGTTTTTTATTAATATTGTATAAAATATTATTACCCACTAAAATGTTATAACATCTTTTTGTTTAGGATGGTTTTAAAAAACATGTGTATTATATCGTAATGTCATGAAGGAATAAGAAAATATAATTAATGGAAATAAATTATATTAATATATACTTAAAGGTTCATTAATAATAATCAAATGTTGAAATATGCATCATATGAATGTAGTTAAAAGTGAAGAAGCCTCATAATTTTAAGTATAAAAATATCATAATCAAAGAAGATTCATAGAATTGTCACCAGAATTTGACATTTTAAATTATTTCTTCCAAAATTATTTTATATAGATAAATGCAAACATATAGAGATTATGGATAATAAGAATAATTTGATTTTCTATTATAAATTTAATGATGTTCTTTAGGGCGTTATAAAACAAAACATCCCGAAATGGCATACAAAAACTAAAACGGTTTAGTTAAAAAATGATGCCTATTAAGTAATGATATTATATTAAATCCTAATAAAGTGATGAACATGAAATTAATTTTAATAAAGTATGTAGGTTCATCCCAAAATTGATTATGGGAATTGATATTTTTTATATTCCTTATATTAGGATATATATTTTAATAATTAAATATACAAAATTATTTTAAAACATTGTGAAACACAACGTATAATTCTACAAATACTGAAATCCTTTTCAGAAATACGAAAATTTATCTATAAATAATATTGTAATCATAAAATAGTTTCAATGGAGAAATATTTATTTAAAATAATTTATAATGTTTTTTATGGAATATGTTAAGCATCCTAATAATGTATACTGGGTGTATCAAACCATGTGCATAGTAATGCAGATTTCCCTATACCATGTAATGACTTTGTAAATATCGTCATTCCATTTTTAGAGTTATTACCCAAATGTACATCTTTTCTAGAACAACAACCACTTGTATAATCTTTGAAGATATGTATTTCTAGGAAACCCATATAATATAATAATTACAAAAACAATATGATATTATTATATACTTATGCCCAATATTTATAAATGTAAAATATTCTCCTACATATATTTTCCTAACTCTTGTTCATATCATTTATAAATTATTCTAATAAAAATTAAAAATATCACGACTAGAGGAACTCTGAGCCAATGGTTACATTATTTCACATGCACGACATATAATAAATTAAAAACCATTGGACATAATAGATAATTTATTTTTATAAACTAGATACATACATGAATTTAAAATTTCATTATTGACCATAATATATGAAATTTATTTTTATTGTATATATATATTATTCCCTATAGCATAACCATCAAAAATAATGTCTTGGTATGATAAGGGAAATTAAACAGAGGATGGTGTGATATGATATGATCAATAAGGGAAGCAATATAGAATAATATATCATGACTAAATATTTAATAATACATTTGATAAGGATATAATTGAAACACATGAAATTTAATCAATAAAATGACCATATTATCGACCGTGTATAAGATAATAATATTATTCCATATAAATAATCTCATGATGGTTATCAATAACCATTAATATTATTATTAGATAAAAAACCACATTGAATATCAATATCATAATTCAAAATGATTAAATGCATAATATTAGACATTTTAAACATTCCATCGAGTCCTTTGGCCAACACTTTTAAGAAATATTTAAGGCAGCAACCAAATCCCAATCTAGATTAAATGTTGAATCCTACCAATGCATTGAGTAAATATCTATAAGTAGGATAAACTGTCATGTACTAAGTCAATTTCATTCCCCAAATGAAATGGGTCATGTATAATCCAAAAAAATATTACTTAAAAAATATCAAATGAAAAATTCATTCTTACCCCAATAAAAAAAGTATCATAAACCATACGGAATTATATGATGAATGATAAAAAACATTAAACATCATCTATCAATCAAATCAAAAATCATACAAATAATGTACAATTTCGATATAAATATATAATATCTCATGTGGATAATGTGAAAAAAGAGGAATGATGTAGTACATGAGTATAAATACCACAAAAAAATATTAAATATTTTCATAAAGAAAGTATCATATTAAATTTGAAAATATGATTTTAAAAAATTAAAATTTTTATTTAAAATAATTTTCTTTTTAAATAACCTTGAAAAGAACATATAAAATCAGTAATATAATTTGTGGTCAAGATATAGAAAAATTTTGTTCATTACCTACATGTTAACAAAAATATTAATGAAAAAAATTCAAATATAGCCAAAAGGGACTTATTTTTAAAATGGAATTAATATTTATTTCATTAAAAATAAAAAAAATTACAGAATAGGTAAAAATTTATTTATTAAGTCATATTTAAATGTTTTATGTCATTTTTCAATTAATTTTTATAAAACATTGATTTTGATGAAAAATGTAAAATATTAATTTTAAATAAAAAATACATTAATAAATATTGGATAATAATATAGATATAGCTTAATATATAAATATTATATAATTATCTTAATGTATATGGAGAAAAAATCAATCTGAAAAAACTAAAATGTTGTCAAACAAACCCTTAGAATTTTGGTAATTTTTGAATTGTAATCCCCATAAAATAGGTAAAACAAAATAAAACATTAAATACCATTAATAAAATGATATTAATGATATTCCATATGAAATATTATATATATAAAATACAGAAATCAAATATTTGGTGAGTATGGGATATGTCTAACATTTGAAAATGTGAGACAAGAAATGGTTACCACTTTTATTTAAATCATTAATATGTTTTCAAACCTATTAAATTATAATTATTGGTTTATTAATAATAAATTAAATAACCATACACATATATATAATACCGTATATGATTTAATTATTTTATTTTACCATGCTATCGTTGAAAATTCAATGTTAAAGTCATTTTTTTGAGTTATAATTTTTTCATTTTCATTATGTATTATTTTAGTAATATTGGACATTTAATTTGATCGTGGATAAATACATTCTATAATTTCATCCATGGTATTAATATAAAATATATTTATTATATATTAATTTGACTTCGTATTTTAAATTTTAATATTGAAAATGGATTACACTACTCATATGAACGATTGACCGAACGTACACATTGATGTTGTTTTTAAATTTTTAGATGGATGGACCAAAAGGATGATAAATATTAATTAAGATTTAAATAATTATTATTATGTTATATAATATTTATAATAATAAAATCCAACCTTATTACTATCCAAGTAAAAATAATATCATGAACCATACACATCTCTCTGTGGAGGTGGTAGTCCACACGTACGCACATGGGAATTTATTGTGACCCAAGGGAGTTGAATGTATTATATATTATATATTAATTTTAAAATTATATCACAATAAAAAAAATCACTTATATTCATTAAATTTTATCAATTTAACCTTCCATGTGATGCATAATCAAAATCAAATGACATCTCTTCATGTGGTTATAGTCCACCGTACACATGAGCAACATCATCATATCCATTATAAAATGGATATTAAGATGGTATAAGTGATATGATACATATATAATTATACTAGTATCAAAAATATAATATAATTATGATAAATTCATCATTACATCAAAACATTAAATTTTTTATTAAAATATTGACTATATTGGTTAGTGAAGTGGTAGTCCGATGTACTCAAAATCGTTGGTTTCATTTTCCATTTAATTGAAGTGTATATTTATATATTTTTTTCAATAAAAATTATAAAATATAAATATACAGAATATACTAGGTATAATATTTGGGAATATTTTGAAAATATCTGAATGAGTTAAAATAGAATTAAAATGAGAACACATAGTTTAATTTTAACTTTTCTTCAAGAAAACTATTTATGAATAACAAAAACCTTACAATATTAGGATTATTGTATAAAAACGAATATTTGATATAGAGAGGGATTTAAGGAAGTAATTTTTTTATTTATTGGGAAAAAATGTCATTGGGAGTGTTAAGATAAGGGTATATTGAGTGGCTTTCTATATGTGCGGGAGAGGACACACTCAATATTTTTGGAAAGAATAAATTACACCCATGTATTTATAATTATAAAAGACTCCAAATTTTGTAATTATAGAACAATTTTGAATTTAGGGTATAACATTTTCCATCAATTCTTTTTTTGAAAAGTAGTTAGGTAATTTTATGATTTTTGTTTTCAGTCTGACAACTTATAAAAACAATTTTACTTTCATCATGGTAATTAATTATTTAATTTTTCTAATATTAAAAATAGTGAAAATCATGTAAAATTTCACTGATGATATAAATTATAATGTATAGTATTTTAGAGTATTTTTTTGAATATTAAATTTTTAAAGTGTTTTAAATAAATTCAAAATTACACCCACAGACGTGAAAAAAAGTGTCGTATTGAAGATAATATTTTCATAAGTATATAATGTTTAAAAAAATTAAATATGAAATTGATTAATATGACCTAGAATAGATAAATTGAAAGTTATGGTAAATAAATTTTATTTAAAACCATTATAGTATAAAATTTAAATATATAAATTATTTATACTAAAATTAAATTTTCAATTATAATTAAATATTTTCACTATTCATAAAAATTTAGTGTTTTAAAAAATTATCAAAAAGTATTAAAAAGTAAATTTTTAAAAGATAATTACCAAAATGAATTATTTTTCCTCATATTTTTTTTAATAGAGTTAAAAATAATATTAAATTATATGAGAAAATAATAACTAATTCCCAATTTTGGAAAATAATTTTTATTAGAAACAATTTATTTCTCTTTCAATGGGTTCATATTTATTTCAAATCAATATTTAACCATTGAATTTATTTTATAAACATGTAGAATATATAATTTTCCCAATTTAGATAGTCTGATTCATAAACTTCTACATATAGTCTAGGTTATAATATTCATGAGTAAAGTATAATATTTGAATAGAGTGGCACATTTCATTTAGTCAAGTTGTTATTTGTATCTCATGCTACTTAATATATTGAATTTGATTAAAAATAAAAATATCATAAATTCTTAGTTACGTTTTCTTTTAATCATTGTGTTTCTTATAAAAATGGATATCGAACATGATCTTCCAATTATAAAATAACAGGGTGTTGTAAGATTGATGAGATATTATAGTTATAAAAGCATAATTGTTTAATTAATTATCATCTATAAATATTTAACACTTCAAAATAACCATCCATGAATTATGGTGATAGAAAATACCTTGTATTTCAATTTGGAGGAGGAAGTCCACAAGTATGACCTTGTTATACACTCACTTCGTATTTGATGGAGTATGTGATGGATAATTGTACTTTAGTAATAATAATAACATTGTAGTATATTTTGGATAATGAATTTGTTATTTTTTTATGGATACAGCAAATTTAGTGGAGGTAGGAGAAGAAATATGATGAATGTTCTCAGGTAGGAAGATAACATCTTATTCAATATGCATAATTTAGAATCCATAACAAGGATACTTGGAATTGTCATCTAAGAATATTGTAACCTCTAATTAATGGATAGAGGTGTTTATAAGATATTTTGGAAGTGGTTAATTCAGCAAGATCACTCCAATTGAAGTAAAAAATGAAGAGTATATGTTTATATTATAAGGGAAATGAAACATATGGAACTACTAAAATGATTAAAATTAAAAAGGTTAATCCTTCTAAAAAATATTGAAATTTGATTTATAGTCAATAAAAAGGATGTTACTTTAGAAATATGACAATCCCATGAAATTTATATAGGTTTTTGGATTGATTATAAAATAAAAATTTTGGTTTAAAATCTTTTTAAGCCAATTATAATCTTAATTCTGCTAATGAATTTTAAATTATTAAATGGTAATAATTTTGCATAAATTTTTTCATTAGTCTCATAAAATAAAATAGAATTATATTTTGGACCATTTCACTTATTAATTTTATTATTAATTTTTTTTACCTTTTAATAATTTAATAAAATATTATTTTATATAAAATATAATTAATATCATTTTTGATAATATTCAATTAATGTGACTTTAAAGACAACAATAAAACTTTATAATTATAATATGTCTGATATATGAAATTAAAATACAATATATTTATCTATTCAATTTGTACAACATAATAATTCAACCACATTTTATTTCTTTTAATAGTTTTCAAATTGTATATTTTTTCCTACTAATTTAATATATATTATTCCACCATTATATAAGAATCATTGACTATTATTATCTAACCTAAAAATAGAAATAAAATACAATGATAGAAAAAATTATTTCACCATTATAATTTTCATTTATAACAAAAATTATTCTATGTTTACCCTCAATATTATAATTTATACATATTAAAGTCAAAAGATTGGAATTTGGAATTTATCATTTTCATAAAATGTTATCAAGGAACTAAAAAAAAGAAAATTGTCATCAAGTGCCCATAATTTCATTAAATTGATGATAGTGGTTAACTAATTACATTTTTTATAATATACTCAAGTGTTAAATAATTCTAAAGTAATAACCAAAAAATTAATCGTGTTCTACTCGTATTACACATATCGTGGTCACCAAAATTTAATATGATTACTATTCATACTAACCATATATTAATTGGAAATGTGTAATAAATTTTAATCTATTTATTCCAAATTTTTTGTATATTTTTCATTATTCAATTTACATAATAAGAAGAAATTATGTTAAAAATATGAATACAAAAATGTGATGGAAAATGTATTTTAGAAAAAAATTCATTCATAAGCATAATAGTAGTTTTTGAGATCCCATGCCTAGAAACAAATTAAGTTCTTGTAAAAACATTTTTATAACTATATAATATATAAATTTATTTACAGAATTAATTCAATAGTGATTTATTTAATTTAATGCGATAATGACCTTTTCCATGTATAGAAGCAGGTTTTAAGAAAAACATCTCCTTTAAAGTCCAAAGATATTTATTTTCAATTTAGTAAATTGATAAAAATGAATTAATATTTTAGATGTTTAAACCATAATTTTATTTCCAATTTTTTTATTCATATTAATACCCTCTAAACCTATTATTATATGATAATATTCAAAGTAAATACTAATTTTTATTTAGTATATTAATGTTCAATTAAACTCGGTGTTTGATGAAAAGAAATATTTCAAAGAAATAAAATGTTTTTATTGATAAATATGTCCAAAAAATAACAAGGATTTATATTATTCTAAACTGAACATGAATTGTTCACATAATATGTTATCATTATAATATACACAATTGATGATATCTCTATTTAATCACATCCTCAGTTTCTCAATTAACTTCTTTAAATTTTTGATTCCACTAGAAAACATTAACTAGGAATGTATAATTGTTTTATAGTACCTTTTCTGAATGGACCAATACTTTTAACATTTTTTATTTATATAAAAAATCCTCATCTAGTGGTATAATCTCTGAGTTTAGTACACGTTATGGATCATTAATATACACTCATATGAAAGGCATATGGAACATATCATGAATTTGATAGATATGCTGTGGAAATAAAAATGGATAAGCTATATTCTCTAATATATCTAAAATATAACTAGGTATTATATTTTAGATATTTCTGAATTTCAACACGTCCTTCCATGTAGAATTTCACGTAAATAAATTCTTGTCAAATTCAAATTCTATATTTCCCCAAAAATTATAAAATAACATTTTAATTAGATCTGTGATGTGTTGTTATGCTACTTTGTGTATTTTAAATTTTGTATAATTTTTCCGGGTATCTTTGGTCCTAATAGGTTAAATTCTCCAACATAATTCCATAACATTGTAGTTCTACATATATTTTGGTATAGGGATTTTTGACGCAATAGTTGAATGATTGATTGAAATTTAAAGTTGTAAGAAAATAATTGTAAGATGGTGTTGATCACAAACACATTTGAAATAAATTTAAAAAATATATCAAAATGTCCCTTTGGATTTGGGTGGTTAAATCTGTGGGCCATCTAGTTATGGATGATAAGCGTTACTAAAACACAAAATTATATTCAAATCATGTTTAAAACATTACAATTACATCATGGTAAATATCAGATCCTAATCCGATATAACGGAATGAAAAAATTCACAACTTGTTACAACAATATTACTTTGTATTATATAATTATTATAAAGATATAACTCATATTTGTTAATAATTAAATTTGGTGACATCATAAGGTGGTCTACTACAACCAAAAATACACTACAAACATTAATTATTTTTGGTATATTGATGGAAAAATAGACAATGATGTTTTCTGATTTACATTTTTATATTAGTAAAAGTTATAACATCATATTATCCTTATAACTCTTAATGTTTTCCGACAAAAAATACCATTACCAATAAATATACACTATTAAATTTATAGGATTAATGAGAATTGATTATATATGAGACTTATATAATTTCCCATTAATCAAATATGGTATGGGATTAACTTATACATAGTTCATAAAACATATCATTTTATCATAATCAATGTTTAGCTTTGGATTATTTCTTACCTTCTCCAACATCAAAGACTCCGTTATGACCTCTTTAATCTTCACATGGATAGATGGATGAACAATCACTTTTGAATGTTTACATTTCCCCACTTGAATTAATATTTTTAAAAACATTTTATATGATTAATCAACATACATATCCTTTTTAAGAATTTTTAGTAAATTTAAATAATGAAATTAAACATTATTTTTTATAAAATATCTTTTTTGTCAATTTTATAAATGTTCATATAATTTGACATTAGGAATGAATGATAAAAATTGAATTTGAATATAATCCATTAAATATTTTTAATATTGTATATATATATAAATTATGACAAATAATAATGGACTCATATTTTATAACATTTTTAATTAGAAAAACTATTTTTTATATTTAATGTATAAATAATATGTCGATATTTCATACACATTTATGGAAATTAAAAATTTTAAGATTACAAATAAATTACCAAGATAAAAATACTAATAAAATTTTCATTTCATCTTTTTGTAATAAAACTGTCCAATTTTATACATATGATAAATTGTTTACTCATTTTAATGTAAATAGAGTGGAATTTTGCATTCATATCTTTCATAAAATAATATAAAGGTCATAATCAATGAAAAGTGACACATAGTGTTAAATTTTTCAATGAATGGATGATTATGTTTTAAAAAAAATCATCAAAAAATGATAAAGGAAACTGGTTAAAAAATTTCTAATCCATAACATAATGGTTTATCCCAAATTTACACATTTTAACCATACTGAGGTGTTCAGATTTTTACCATGTTTAAATTTCGTATGGACAAAAAATAAGGGAATCTGTTCTAATAAAAATTATATCATAATGTTATATATTTGATCAATTTTATCATGATTTAATATCAATAAGTTGTGTAAATGTATCTTAACAAATGTGTGAATAATGTATAAATTTTCTTTAAGAAAAAAAATTTATCAAGAATAAAAATGATTTTATTTTTATTAAATCAATATAAAAATAAATCATTTGAATTATAAAATATTTGAATGAATATATAATATATTATTTTATTTAAATTAAATGACATATAACGTTTAATTTAATTTATTATGGTAAAAACACATTTCACATGTAAATATATTTTTTCATGAAAACAACTTATTTACTTTCAAATGAGATTTATTTTCATTTAGATGAATTAATAACCAATTGAAACATTTTAGACATTTCTAAACAATACCATTTTTATAATTTAGTTATAATTATTCATATGCATGAATATAATAGCCTAACAAATACTATCAAATTAAATAATAATATTCTAGTCCTATAATGTGGTTCATTTAAAATTGTTGTTGTATATAAAGAATGTTTTCAATGACTTAAAATTTTCTTATAGATACACATATCTTCAAATATCATTATTTTTCATGTTCATTATTCCAATAATAAGTGGTTGGTTTCTTCTTTGGTATCGAAAAAATGATACAAAGGTCTTCATTGTAATGAAATAACATTGAATTATAGGAAGTCCATATATAAATTCTCTCATATTTTGACTCATATAATATCATTTTCTAAAAAAGATTAAATGTTCATATTGAAAAACTATTAACATGTTAGTTTTTATTATTTAAATGGGATTCTAGTTTCTGTTCTTATTCTACATATATCACAACAATGTGTTACATTAATGGTTTAGATAAATTCTTTGAAATGCTGTTTGTGTTATGAGTTGATGTTATAGAGGTATTTTCCTCTTATGGTCCATTATAGTAATATCCACATGATTTTTAATATAAAACCCTTGATCATGAAGATGATGTGTTATTTTATTTCATTAATATTATAGGGTCATAATCATATTGGTGAAAATTTAATGGATTTTATAACACATAAATTCCTAAACAATATCATCGCTAATATGGAATAAATATATATTAGGAGAGGCATATGAAGTTATTAAAGGAATATAAATATTATATTCTCTTTACGTAGTCTAAATCGACTATTTTATTGGTTTCTATGTGTTGAATTTATTATGGGGATGTTCTGTGTGGTCATGGACTCTCACAGAGAATACTAATAGAGTCAACAACTTTTCACCTTATATAGAAATATTTAATGATATATGTCATCCATACTAGATAAAAAATAATAATTTTTTAGTGTGTAAATTAAGGGTATTCCCAAAAAGGTAATTTGATGAAGTGGTTATTGGAATATGGTTGTTTCTATAGATTCTCTCGTGGTATGGTTCGCAGGTATGAAACATCAAGTGATCTTCCCAGAGAATGGTTTTAATACCTATAAAAATGAGCCTTGTGGTTATTATTAAGATGCACCCCCCTTAGCATTATATCCATTTCTGAAAATGATATTTTTTTCCTGAGAGGGTAGTTATGGTTGTCTGGTTTTTAGATGTTAGATGCATAGTTTGTCTCTTACACTCTGGTCAACTAGGAGTTGTGGGATAATAATAATATTCCAAGTGGTTGTCAGTTTAATCATTTATTTATTTACACAATATTCTCATAAATAGATAAGAAATATTTTACATGAATATTAAACATATTTAAAAACCTATGCATAATTATCATTATTTTATATTCCCATTGAACTCCTGAAATCATAAACAACTGTTCCAAAAATGATCTACATCATCTCCCAACATGTTCTTCATGACTAGCAATGTTCATAGACATACAATAAAACCATTCATCAAAACCTATCTAAGGGAATCATAATGTAAGGGTGATATCAAATTCTCATTAAGAGTAAACAAGGGAGATATAAAAATATCATGAGAATAGGAGTTTGAAAAAATGATAGTAACATTTAAAAACTATAACATGAAAATCATAGATCACAAAATTGGGTTATGGAATAAATGTTGGTAGTTCATAAGACATGAATCATAAAAGATTAAAAAAACCATTTGATCATTAAATTTTTACATCACTTTGGATTGTTGAATACATATAATTATAGAAAATCATTTCTATAGTACTGTAGTATTATTACAAAAATAAAAATCAATTGGTTTCACTCCCAAAAATAATGTAGTCATAAATATTTACTATAATGTATTTCATAGTCAAATGTGTCACTTAAAAACATGGTTTACTAACGATTCTAGTCCTATGTGTCCCATTAGATATCAATCTTTACCTAATAAATTTGAGTGAGATATAGGTCCCACCACTACTGCAAAAGCGGGTAGGTAAGCGCCCCCTTATATCAGCGCTAAGCAAAACCGCTGATAAAGGTTACCCTGTATCAGCGCTAAAATATTAACGCTGATACATGGTAACCTTTATCAGTGCTAAAATAGAGCTGATAAAAAGACACTTTTTCAGCTCTAGAAAACCGCTGATAAAGACTCCCTGTTTCCGCGCTAAAATTTTAGTGCTGATACAGTAAGAATTTATCAGGGCTCTGTAGCGCAGATAAAGGGTACTATTATCAGCACTAAAAGAGAGCTGATAAAGGACACCTTTATCAGTGCTAAAATGTTAGCGCTGATAAAATCATAGTGCATTTTTTTATAAAGTAGGCCGCACGGTGCCCTCGTTTTATCGCAACCTAAAGCTCTCGTGGTACTGGAACTCTGTAACTCCCCTATACCACCCGCTAAGATCACATTGCTCGACCTCTGCTGCCCTCGAGCTTCAGTTTTCCAGACCTCCACCACCCGCATTGCTTTCAAGCTTCGGTTTGCCGGACCTCCATTAAGGCATATTTTCCAAATCTTTTTTCAATATTGTTCTCCTCTCTCATTTGTATATCATTTTTGTAACATGATTTTTTATTCTATGGGTGAGTATTATGGATAGACCGATTGATGAAATGGACCATACTTGATGGAAAATGATGTAAAGGGGATGATTCTCATGGGTTTACTAGTTTTCATTATATTTCTCAAGAATATGGTGCTTGATTACTTATATTGTTGAAAATCATCATTGTTTTTTAGTGGGGTTGTTTGAGAAGTTTTTTATTAGTTTGGTTGTGATATATTCCATTGGGGGAAAATGTGAGATGGTTGAGGTGGTAAATCATGCTGGGGGGAAGCATCAACCATTCCATTGTTAAAAAGATGCAATGAGTGGATTATTGTGGGAGATGACATCCTTAGTTGATATGGGTTTTCCTTTTAGTTTCCTAGTGACATAGAATATAGTTGTTAATGATGAAATTGAAAAGGTTTTGGTGGGAATTGAATAACTTCATGGATAAAAATGAAATGGTGGCTATAAAACTATGCTCACCCCATATGTGATGAGTGTATCGGGTGGTTCCCTCTTCTAAAATTCAAATATGTGAGTTCTTTTACGGAGATATAAACCTATGAACACTCTTAATTCAGGAAACATCCAACTATAGTTGATAATACTAGGTTGCCTTAGGTGACAAGAATATGAAGTCCCTATGTTATGAAAATTTGAGATCTTATTTATCTCCCAAATAATGTTCCCTTGATTGTACCTCATGAGATTATAAATAGATTCACTAGGGGATATGCTTAAGAATCTCCTAAGTGATAATCATAAGATCTCTTATTCATATCCTAGGTAATGATACTAGGATTATACCTCACATGACGAGCATGAGATTCCATATGAGATGTGCCAAATAATCCCCTTTGTGATGAGCATACAATCTCTAAACACTTCCCTTAGTAGATGACCTTATGTTCTAACCTGGTGTGATAAGAACACGATTCATTAGTTTATGAATATAGAAATCCTTATGCACTATGAATATATTTTATGAACCAAATTGGTGTAGATTCCTCACAAAAAAAATGTGATCCACCTTGTGTAATGAGCCCAAATATCCAATTAAAATGGGCCCATTCTATGGTAACAATACATATTAGGACATAATCTAAATGAAAACATTCCCACACATAGAGGACCATATTCTCTTAGTGGTCCATACTCTTATTAGTTGAACAAAACCCATACCAGATAGAGTCATATTTTTTTTGAATCCAAAATACACTCATTAGTCTATATCCCCTTTTAGTTAGACCAAAAATGTCTTATCACACATATATACCATACTAACATTATGTTGGTATCATTCAAAAAATCATCTATACAACTTGATGTTAAACTATATCAATTATTTATTATTAGATGTACATTGCACATGGTTGTGATAAATACCCTCGGTGCATTCACTAACCCATGACATGTTGGAGGATGGTTTTAGGGGGTCACTAGACTATAATATACTAACCAATAGAGGGGTCTAAATGGGTATAGGCCATGAAATAGTGTTATCAAATAATTTTATTGTGAGATATGATGGGGTTTGATGTTAGGAACATTTGAGGATTTCAATGGTTTGGTTTAGAAAGTATTTCATTTGAATTCATTGGTATGTTTTGGGTGTACAATTCCTTAGGGATCAAATTATTCTCATAGTGGTTCTTCATGGATAGTGGTTGTAGTCACTTATTTGGGTGAATGGATTTGTTCTTAGTATATTTCCATCTTATGATGTTCTTCATGGTTAGAGGTTGTAGTCTCTTATTTGGAGATGTATGATGTTCTTGGTGAGGGCCACTATCTAGCTAGTGGTGTCGTTGTATATGAGAAAACATCGATATAGTTGGAGATGTATGATGTTCTTCATTTGAGAAGACTCATTCAGATTCCAAGTGGGTGTTTCTATACTATATCTTCTTTTTGGGATTCATGTGTTTCAAGAATTCATATTTTATCTATTTGAAGTTGGTTAGATATGTTTTGATCATTTTGAAGTACAAAATAACCCTATTAATGAAAATAATATATGGTATGGATGATATCTTGTTATGAATTAACCTTTTTCATTGAAATAAATTTTGTTTCCTTATATCCAATGTGAAACCAATAAACTATTCTCAAATATCATGTTTTTTCATCTTGTTTGGGGTATTTTGATTCACTACCCCCTTTTGGTTTCCATTACTTATTGGCACGATCATCAATAATGGTTTCACTTCCACCAGTAGTGAGTATTTAGGCATGATGAATAAATACTAATGGTTAGGCTATATTAATCTCCATTTTTATAAGGAAGTGGTTCTCTTCTACGGTATTTGGAATTCTTGTTTTGTGTACCTGAACCATTAATACTAATATTTGAGATTCTAATAGGATGAAGATGAATAAAGATTGGATGGATGCTAATCGTTTAACAATAGATTATGAGAATGGAGTGAAAGAGTTCATCATGTTTGCCAAGGATTGCGTAAAGGGTCCTTATCAAATCCTTTGTCCATGTTTACTTTGTTGTTATTCTAGACTACATACTCCAGAGGAGTTGGAAGAACATTTTATATGTCACGGAATAGATCATTGTTATAAATGTTGGAATAAACACGGAGAAAAAGCGAATGTAGCTACTGGCTGGGATGAAACTGCGTTTTATGGATTATCAGATATGAATACAAATATGGATAATGAAGAAAAATATATGAAGGATGTGAATACAGATTTCAATGATGATGAAGATCGTATTGAGGAAATGACAAAGGCAATTCAAGATGAACTCTGTGATTGTCAGTAATTGTTGGAGAAGTTAAAGAGTTGTGAAAAGACGCCATTGTATGCGGCTTCCACCAGGTGTACAACATTGTCAGGTGTACTGAAGTTGTATAAATTGAAAGCAGGAAACAGATGGAGTGATGTCAGTTTTACAGAACTTCTTGCCCTCTTGAATGACATGCTCCCGCAAGATAATGAGCTCCCATGATGGACATATGAAGCCAGTCGAATGATACGCTCAATGGGAATGATTTCTGAAAGAATACATGCCTGCCCGAAAGATTGTATATTGTTTCGAAAAGAGAACAAATCACTTACATAATTCCAAAAGTGTGGTTCTTCTCGATACAAGAAAGATAAATCTAATCCTATGAAAGTTGTATGGTACTTTCCAATCATTCAAAGGTTTAAGCGTCTATATGGATTTGAAGAAACTGCAAGAAAATTGTCGTGGCATGTAGATAAAAGAATTAAAGATGGGTTATTACGTCATCCGACCGAATCTCCTCAATGAGAAGAATATTGATCATGAGTATCCTGAATTTGAAAAAGAGCTGAGAAACCTTCGTCTTGCGTTATCTACAGATGGAGTTAATACTTTTGGTTTGAAAACCAGCACTCATTGTACATGGCCTGTTATGTTGGTAAATTATAACTTGCCACCCTGGTTATGCATGAAGCGGAAACTAATCATGTTATCTATGTTTATATTAGGACAAAAACAACCAGGTAATGATATTGATGTTTATCTGGTTCCTTTGATCGAGGATTTGAAGTTATTGTGGGACTCAGGTGTAATGTTGTATGATTCTTATAAAAGTGAATACTTCACATTGAGAGTGATGTTGTATGGGACAATAAATGATTTCTCTGCATATGGAAATTTGTCAGGCTATAGCAATAAAGGAACTCAAGGGTATCATGTGTGCGAAGAAGATACCGAATCAATTAGGTTGAATCATTCATCGATATATGTGTTTCTAGGACATCGTAGATTTCTACCTCATCGACATAAGTACCGATCATGGACTACATCATTCGATGGAAGTTCAAAAAAAACGCAACACCGTATCTACTAATAGTTGATCAGCTATTTGAGAAAGTAAATGTTCTGAACACTATTTTTGTTAAACCATTTTCAAAAAACCTTACAAAAATCGGTTGGAAAAAGAGATCAGTTTTTTTTGAATTACCATAATAGAATTGTTTGTACATCAGACATTTTCATGATGTGATGAATGTGAAAAAAAAATGTATGTGACAGTGTTATCGAAACATTGATAAATTCCCCTGGAAAAAAATATGGAATTAAGGAATGGTTGGATATGGTTGACATGGTAATACAAGAATAGTTGGCTCCCGTGAAGGGTGAAAATAGAATGTTTCTTCCTCCAGCTGCTTATACTCTTTCTAGGGCGGAGAGATATCAGTTTTAGAACTTCTTCAATGATTTAAAGGTTCTAGAGTGGTACTCATCAAATATCAAGAACATTGGGTCAATGAATGATTTGAACTTAAAAGGTTTGAAATCACATGATTTCCATGTTTTGATTCATGATCTAATTACTATAGCATTATGTTTCATTTTTCCCAATAATGTTCGTCATATGTTAACCAAACTTTGATTCTTTTTCAAAGCTATATGTAGCAATGTTTTAGACCTGGGGAAATTTCCAGCTATGGAAAAATAAATTGTCATCATATTATGGGAATTAGAAATGTTCTTCCCGCCATCATTATTTTATATGATTGTTCATTTAATGATTCACTTGGTGAGAGAGATTCGACTTTGTGGACCTGTGCACTATAGATGGATGTATCCTGTTGAACTGTATATGATGATTTTGAAAGGGTATGTCAAAAATCTATGTCAGCCATAGGGTTGTATAGTGGAGCGATATATTGTTGAGGAAGACTTTGAATTTTGTATTGAATACCTATCTGATGTGGAAAGAATTGGTCTCCGGAAATCTCATCACACTAGACACATTGATAGTGAGGGAATTTATGGATGAGAAGTTATGACAATCAGTATTACAGATCGAGAGCAGTCTCATCTTTATGTTTTGCATAACATTTGGGAGGTTGCTCCATATATTAAAACTCACAAAGAAATTCATAGGTAGTTGAATCCATCGAGGGCTGAAAAATGGTTATCAGATACACATAATAACCAGTTTATAGGATAGTTTCAGGACCATATTTTTAAGCACTTGGATGAAAATCCAAATTCAATTTCATTACGTCTTCGATGGCTAGCCACTGGACCAAGTGTGTATGTGTTATCTTACAGTGGTTATGTAATTAATGGTTATACATTCTATACAAATCAACATAATGAAGATAGTACCATGCAAAATAGGGGAGTTACACTATTGGCTGAAGCGATACATGTTTCTGGTAGTAAGGACAGAAATCCAATTTATTCAAATATGTCATACTTTGGCATTATCAAACTAATATGGGAGTTGGATTATATGACATTCCAATTGCTGATTTTTCAATGCAAATGTATTGATAACAAAAGTGGTGTTAAAATAGATGAATGGGGATTTGTGAAAGTTGATTTTAGTAAATAAGGGTACAAAGAAGAAGAATATATAATCTCATCACAAGTGGTACATGTTTTTTATGTTCCAGATCCCGCAAACCGAAAGTGGTCGATTGTTCTGTCATTAAATATGTTGTTAATGACACTCGTTATGCATGGAGTTTCATGTTATCTTTGGTTAAATTTATCCTTCTTAGTATTATGGGAACAACCTAGAGGACCATTTCAAACATGTCAGTAACACTCAGAATACTATTTAGTTATTAATTTTTCATTTAATTTAGTTTATTCTCAGGAGTGCAGCATTAATGTGTTTGGTTGGAGATGATACTTTTGTAAACAAGCAGGGTCCGTTATAGACATTCTTGGGTGTGATTTTACATGCCAAGATGCCTAGTATGGTAATTCAATTTTAGTTAGTTTATGGAAATTCATCGATGAGTGTAGACAAGCACTATTGAACAAGTTGAATAGTAATGGTTCAACTACCCTTCGCTATGCCTCGATGGTTATGAATTGAATAAGAGATTAGGATATGTTTGGTCCATCAAGTGGTGGTTTGTATTAAATCATTTTTAGAGATCATTTTAATCCTCTATGTGTACTCTCTACATATATAATTCCATGAGCCCTATCTTAATACTCTAGGTAAGCTATAAATGTATTGTTCATAATCCATGTGAATGTTTTAGACACTGTTAGGAATATTATGGTGGTTTTGATGTGTGATACAGTTTGGAATCACGGTTTCTTTTAAGGCATGTTTCTTCCCATGTAATGTCAATTTTCGAACATAGGAATGACTTCGATAGACTCATTGAGACTAGATATTTTTCCCTTTTCTATATTTATGTATGGTTTTCCATTTTGGACATACTTATTGTTCTTTATATGAGAATTTACATCTTGGTATAGATTCCTGTTTTGTATTCACCATTCAATTATTTCCCTAGGGTGACCACTCGGTTTTCTAGTTGTTTTCCCAAAGTTCCCCTGAACACTTTGGTCAGGGTCAGATGGAATGTTTAGCCTTTAAAAATCCAAATATTCTGGATGAAGAATAAACATATTCATGTGTTGTCGTACGATTGTTCAAATGGTTGTCTAGATAGAAATGACACAGGAAACCCGTTTTAGACATTAGTGATCATGCTTCAAGATGTCATGAGATTCCTTCTTCTATGGTCATACGTTATAGATATTAAAATTTATAGGTCATCCAGTTATTTTCGCTCAAGGTTAGTTGACCAATGATGGTGAGATGCCATTTTCCTCTCTCTCACCATTTTCAAATAATGATGAACCACTTCATGTCTTTACAGTGTAAGATGGTTTTATTGTAGATGTAGATCATATGTATACATTGAATGGTCTACATAATCAGTTTAAATGGTTTTATTTTATAGGTAACCCATCTTATGGATCTTGTATCTAGTTTAAGGGGCTTGGGTAATCTATGTATTGAAATTTTCGATTAGAATCAACTAGTGACATTAGATAGTATTGCTCTAGAACCATGTGTTAAGGTTACATTAAGTGGTGTGTTGGGAATTTAGAAATGTAACATAGTAGGTGAATAATAAATCATGACCTAATTAGCTTGAGTGATGTTACTTCTACTTTTAGAAATATTATCATGGAAAATATGTTGTAATATATGAATGTTGTAGCATACCGTGTTTTAAACATGATGAAATTCCAAGGGATATTGAATTTTGTCATATGGTGGATGGTATGTTTCTAAAATCAAGCTTCTAAATGTAACCAGTAAATTTGGAAAAATCATTGTGTTTTTTAGACTTCAATAAATGCCCAATGGGTCCCTCAGGTGTATCATTCAATTTTGGTAGTGCAAGACCCCTGAAATGAAATTTTTGGAAGCTTTTAGCAGGGTTCACAGTTTTCTTGAAACCTTCCAGCCCCATCAATAATCATTTGGTCATATATTAGAAGTGAAAAAGGTGTTCCACATATTGCAAAACATTTACACTAACTGTGTGCCTATCCCACATGCATAGTGCCACATAGACATTATCTACACATTATTCATCACACGGTTGGTGCATGGTTTGGAAAAACCATGTGGCCAAACCATGCTACCTAATTTTGAGGGGAAATTTACCATTTTCCCTTAATTAAATCATTAAACCTTTCATTATTTTTTCTAGAATAATTCAATTGGCTTCTCCATCTTTTCCCATATGTGATATCTCCTCCTTCAAGATCTAGAGATCTCGATTTATACTCTATTAATCTTTAAATCCATCATCATAAGAATAAAATGATTTGTAATGGTAAGCTCTTAGATCCTAGCTAATCTATTTTAAGGATCCTCTACCATCTATTATGAAATTTTTGTGAGACTAATTTTGACCAATTTTTAGTGCATTGGTTGATTTCATTACTTTCATCAAAACTGAACCAATTCAATGATTCATATCGGATGTGTGAGATGTCCTTGCTTTTCGTTTGGTGGTCTAGGATCTTTTCTTCTATTTTGTCACATATAAATGATGCATCGTCATTCTTTGTTTTGGAACATTTTAGAGAGTCATCATTCTTTCTTAAAAAAGTATTTATAATGTATTTCCATGTATTATGTGAGCTATACAAATGATGAAACATATCCATGGGACTTTTCTTTGTCATTGGCCACCCCTTTCAGCGTGACACAATGTATAACCAATTTTCTATACCCTAAATGATTAATTACCATATGGAAGATTCATTTAAATTATATTACTTAATTATTATTATGAATTTAGAAAAATGTTGGCCTAGAGTTTTTCCTTGAGCTTCCTACATCACACATTGAATTTAAATTCTTATGTTGGATGATTCATATTGAAATCTATGTTCACTATATTTAGTTGTTTGATAATGTGTATGAATGACCATGTTTCATTACATATTCTATTGATTACATTAATATTAAGATATATTTCCTACATTGATATAGTTCCATATACTCTCAATGTAATTCCATACATTCCATGCCACTATATGAAATTTCATGTGCCATGTCACTTGTCTCTGTAGTCTCTTATGTACGATCTATATGGCATCCATTCACACTTTGCCTCATGTTAATTCATTATGTCTATGGATTTTACATTAAGTACACGAGCATAATACTTCTTACAATTTGAGTGGATTGAAATATATGTTTTTCTAATATTTTTAAATATTATTTTATTACATTGATTTTTTAATGCATATTTCTAAGTAATTATTCATGGGATCCGTGATTATATACAAGTGACTAATGACTTGTGTCATATTTCATATATTTTTTAGCATGTGGATTGAGATATTTATTTTATGTATTGATTTCATATAGATTCATTTCCTTATATTATTATTTTCCTGATATGGATCACTTGTAATGGGATGGGAGAGGACATGGGTCTCGAATAAAGGATTCGAGGGATGGATTCACCATTCTTGGTGGAATATGATTGACTCATTGTAATTGATTCACTTGATTCCTAGGTATGGGCTCTCAATGTTGTTTTTTATACTCATGAGCAATGTCAGTTCCCTATGTTGGAAACTAAGGATATAACAATTTTGAAATATGAGTATTTCATGCCTCAAGAGATAACTAGTACCATATGTGACGAACTTGGTATGAGATCAGAGTAATAATTCATTTAGTGATACATTGGATGTCTTATGAGATTACTTTTATAGACTCTTAGGTTCTGGGTTATTCTGAGGCAAATTTCAAAACACTTAATATTTAATTATATCTCATTTAATGGTCTCGAGACTCCACTAATGGATATGATAGAGTAAAGTAATTCATGTATTATTCATTGTAATGTTCCCTATTTAAATTTTCCCTATAATTTTCTGATGAGATGGATATGATACCTCCCTGATAAATAACAAGATTGGTGTATTCCCCAGCACTTACTAGTTGATTATTTTTTATTTTCCTTTTTATATATTATATCTTTCATAAATAGGCAACTCCTTCAGACGTCTTTCAAACACTGAATTAGGTGATATCGGTCGTGTTTCCACCAAGGATCCTAGACCAATATGAAAATTATTTATTTGTTAGAGATCTATATTTATACCTTATGGAATACAACTATTTATTTTATTCATGAAATGAAATGTTCTAAAACAATGGGTGTTAACATAAAGACATGGTAACCGACATCTCATTTGGGGTACAATTGCACTAGGGTAACAAAAAAGATCTCTTCGGTTGTAGGATTAGGATCTGTCGTAATCATGTTATTCTGTTATGCTTGTATCTAAGAGCTTGGATCATAGGGCTTAGCTTGTTCTTTATATGCTCGTAGAGCTTGTTGTTTTGATTTTATTATTTTATTACATTGTACTACTAATATGATATGTATCATCTTGTACTTTTTTAATCATTATATAATCAAGAATCGTGGTATATTTTCCCTTGGATAGTTTTACTCATTTACTAAATTTATTATTCTATACTTGTTCATTTTTATTGTTACATCTTCCACTATTATCTGGTTATTTTATTATGAGTGAACTAATGTTCTACTCTTATCTCAAGGGTATAGTCTCCCCAATATACCACCATTATACCCTCCTATAAATTTATCAACCAATATCATAAATAGTGGGATGTGATTCAGGCCTCATGGGAATGGGTTCATCTACTGTTCACATAGTTAGTCGGTTTGAGTCATTTCATGTCCTATATATTCCTTTAATGAAATATATACTATTACAAAACTGAAGAGTTCATAAATATTTTTATGAGTGTAATCATAGTAAATATATGATAACATGTTCATTTTTGTGTATATATGTGGTGAATTTATGATTGTATGATAATAAATGGACATCATTGTGATTAAGTGATGTCCAAGAAATGATTTCTAATTCGTATCATTATTCCACATCAATCAATTTTTCAACAATCTTCTACTATAATGACTTACATAATTTTTATGATCGTATCTTTATCCCTTTATGTATTATTGATGCTATAAATTTATTTGGTTAAGAAATACTATTTTTATATACATGGTACATGATTATATTCCTATACCAATATGCTTATCATATTCTCACTTAGAACCATCAAATATGTACATTTTTGTTTATCATTGTAGAGAATATTAGCTCACCCAATTAGTAAGATAGTATTACAGAGTCTATACTGTTTGTTATTATATGTGATATTTTTAAATTGGAGCTTTAATATTAATTATCATTGGTAACTGTTTTTGTGTATTATAGAATAATGTTTTTATAATGTTAATATCCCAATACACTAAAACATGGATTCCCACCACTATTAAACAATTTTTATGATGAAATTAATCAGTGTAAAATAATGGGTTATGTCTGGTTATTTATTATCGTTATAATTGGTTCCCTACTTGTCCTATAGAAATACCACACTTCCCATATTTTCACTACATCTGTGATATTGAATTTCTTTTGCGTTTAATCATTCAATAACTAATGTAAACTAAAAATTATTCACATCATCAATTACTCTGATGTAATATTTTATATTTTCAAAAAAAGTTTCTATCACTATGATAATTATAGAATGACCATTATTTTCACATTTATAACTACATGTATATGTTCAATTGATATTTCTTATTTATTACTTCTTCGTTCAATGATTCTGGATGATATCAATACGAAAATTTGATTGTTGATTATTATTTTTCTACCAACATAGAAAAACCATCTCCCTATAATAGTTGATTAAAATTACACACTTTTATAACCTTGTTTTAATCTATCTTATCTAATCAGTTATATTAGCATTACTCTCCTACTATTTATTATCCTTTCTTCATATTGAGTTCATAAGATTAACATACTCCTTTTGTAAATCATGTTCTTATTCTTAATTTATAAAACCATAGGAATTTATAAGTTCATATCTTATCTATATCCTATAATGTGTAAATTTATCAATGTGTGGATACTATATCTATCAATATATTTTTTGAGATATTATAATTTTGTTTGTTATATCTAGTGGTCTAACTACACACCCAAAGTAGGGGTGATGGTTAATTGGGGGGAACAAAAATTTCACCATACATTTTAAAATATTTAGAAAATTTATTCACATTTTAAGGGAAACATTAAATATATTCTCTGAGTCACAAAAAATGAAATAATATAATATATGGACGTACTATTTTTACCAGGTTCAATTGAAAAAAAAATATTTCATGGAGATCATATATATTGTTTTTGATAAGTGTTTACAATATTAAGAATATCTCACTAATTATCCATGGTCCAAGACCACCTAGTCTCTACCACAAACCAATTTTGATATACATAAAAGAATACTCTCATCATACATGTAAAATTTAGAATATCAAACACATGAAATGGGCACCAATCAACAACTCTCTTTCCTATGATTCCCCATTAATATAAGTATAGATCATTAAGGTAGACATAATCCTAATCTATTTTTATTTTTTATCTGATGTGGGTTGTGAGAATAATTTCTAAACACTTGTTTCTTTTAGAATATCAGATCCCTCAACTAAACTCCAAATAACTACAATGTCTCCATGGTGTTCTGTTGGACTAATTCATAGGTTTAATGATATACAATACACATTACTTATTTTATACCAAATATTAAATATAAATATTTATGTACACCCTAATAAAAAAAATTATATGATGAATGATCTATTTCAAAGATTTTCTATATCTTTATTTCCATGTTCCTTCATTATCTACAATAGGATTTCCATTTTTCTTTCTATATTATAAGTGTATATATTTTTTATTTACACTAAAATTATCAACCTAGTCTTTTTATATAATGCATATATTATATTGGAAAATATAATTAAAATTAAATTTAACAATAATAAACATTTTTGAATTTCCCACTATTAAGTGTATCCTTATGATCATTCTTTATTTAATCTATATTATTCAAATTATAAAATATAATAAGGTATAGTTAAAATTACTATAAATCACTCAAATATGGTGGAATTTGATAATATTATTTCAAAAAATCACAATACATTATTTACATTGTGATATAATTCATCACTGTATGTTTGTTTAGCCTCTCAATATTTATATCCAACCATTTTTATCATTATAGCATAAAGTTACCTTCTATGTACATATGTATAATATATTCTTGAATAAATTAATCTCTCAATGATTTAGTCATGGTTAGGTTGCGATTTCAAAACATACAATCACTAGTAATTAATTTATATTTATGTGAACCTACATACATAAAATGGATATCCTCAATCTTATAGAATTAATATATCTCACCTAAATTGATTCACAGTATTGAATGTATATCCAATGCATTAAGACCTTTTGTTCCATGAAATTGACCCTAGCCCCTTTTCAAAAAAATTACTATTCATAACATAAAATATCCTTCATGATTTGTGAATAATATCAATAAAATAAAAAAAACATCTTAGTTAAATTTTATGACAAGCTGAAATATTCCATAGTCTTAGATCATTTATTCCCCAAATAATATTTCTTAACAAAACATTCATCAATAGATATTTCATATACCAATAAACAATTACTCTTATGAGATAGTTAACTTCATTGCATCATTTAATTCAAAAAATTAATAGTTTTATTCTCTATTCATCAAAAATAATTTGTTATATTTCAACTATGAAAAATAATATATATTCTTAATTACTCAAATATAATTAACTCTTTCATCATGAAAATATTCATGAACCATGAAATTAAATTATTTTTAAGAAACATTAGAACCACAATAGCATGGTAAAAAATTCTGCCATATTCACATTGTTATCATCCCATACATAACATTCATCATAATCTATATTTTCCCAAGAATAAAAAAATGACACCCTAAACAATAGAATATTTCTTAAATTCTTCCATCGCTATGTTTTTATCAAATCTTCGCTAGAATGTAATGTCTATTAAATTTATTTTCCATAAATATCCCCAGTTCAATAATTTTCAATATATTTAGATACATCAAAAAATATATAATATATATATTAAAAGAATTCTATAATCATACATGGTCATTAACTTAGTAAACAAAACAATAGATGTAATTTAATGTTCTAAACTTTTATATTTAAAAAAATTAATTCATTTATTGGTAGGACCCCATGAATAGTTTATAGGCCATTTTATTCCATCAGAAATTTAATAATCCTTTAAGAACATGTTTTATGCATCTAAATATAAAATTTATCAAGATTAGGGTGGGGATTATGAAGATTTTTAATCCATATACTTTTTGGAACTCTATAGAACAATAGATCCCTTTCAAAAAATGAATATTCTAAATTGATTAGTAATTATATATTTTTCATAATCCTATATTTCATTAAAACAAAATTAATTAGGTTTTTTTTAATGTTATCGATTAGAGAATGACCATTAATATTAATTTTTTCCATTCGTTATTCTTGAATAGGATTAATGATTAGTTAAAAGTCAATTATATTATCACACTAGTTTTATGTTGTCATTTATAATTTTACCAATACATTTTCTATTTTTTGTATTACATTCATGAAATATAAATGCTTCCAAAAATACCTTTTTTCGAACTATTTTTCTCAGTGAATTTTTTTTCTTATTTAAAACAAAACAATTTCATCCAATATAAAAGTGTCCCCCAATTTTATATTATTGGTATATAATGGTTCCAACCTATTAAACATAAAAATAATCAATACAAATAAATTTTTTTAATATTAAAATAGAAAATAATAATGATTTTTTCACTTCATATACCTCAAAACCACCAATCTTCCATAATGTATACCATTTTAACACTACATTAAATTTGGGATGAAAAAAATATTTTACAATTAATATATGATCTTATTTCGATGGGGTAGAAAAAATTTTCAACAGTTATTATATATAATGTTAAGGTAACTTCCTCTTTGTGTTAAAACATTAAAATCACAGTTCCAATGATAATTTTGAGGTGACTTAGTTTTACAATCTTCAATTATGAATTGATTTAGAATAAAACATGCATACATATCAATGTATAACAAAAAATTTCTGAAATATTTATTGAAAATTACTCCCCAAAAATATATCAACTCACACATAATGTATATTTATTACTCATGAAAAATTAACATAGATTTGTTTAGTGTATTTTCTATTTTGGCCTTTGGATATTATTTCATCTACATAAACTAACACCATAAACATCTAATCATTTGATATATTTATATAGAGTTTGTGATCAATCCCTTAACTATTATATTCTATGACCTACAATATGATTCAAATTTGGAATATTAAACCTGATTTGATTGAGTAATGCTATAAAAACCACTAGTTAATCTCCATGATTTAGATTGATCCATTCTAATGTAAAATATAATTTGTAGTTGGATAAACATATCAATTAAGACCTCCATTTATATTTTTTATTTTTTCATCTATTTGAAATAGTTAGAACATTTATTATTATTTCACATATGGAAAACTAAAATAGAATACATTATGTTAGATAATAATAATATATCTTCAAAATCAATACCTTCAACATGATTTAACATTTACAAAAATAGCATTTATTTATTTTATAAAACATTAATATTTTAATTAATATTTTTCTTGATAATCATTTTTTTAGATAAAATTATATTTTTTCTGTCTCTAAACAATCTCTCATTATTCATTTTTTATATATACTAGACCATAATTGATGGATTTCACCCATATTTATTAATTTTTCTCTATACTCAAATTATGTTGTTGACAATTTTAATAATATTGAATTTTTATCTTATTATCTCATCATTCTACTCTACATTGTATCATAATTGTATAATTTTTTTTGATAATATTCAACATTTCATTTATCTGATTGAATCGCATGATAACTGAATTCATCACTTTTCAATTCAAATTATACTATTTAAGAATAATTATTTTATTAAATATTTGGAGATCCTACCAAAATTGTATTTCTTTCTTCTCTTTATTTAAATACATATTTAAAGATAGATTCAAAATAATTTTCCATTCATTCATTAACAATATATTATACATTGATGATCATTGATATTTTGTTTAGTATAATTACTAATTGTTGACTATCCTAATATGATACATCCATCAAATGTATCAATATACATTCCCAAGTTACCTTAACTATTTTGAATGAAAAATATTCTTCAAAATATCCTATTGTAATTGAATGAAGGAGTTCATTCAAGAAAATTATAATATATTGTCTTTCAAGCTCACAATTGAGTAAAAATAATGTATAGTAAAACAATTTTACCTGAACTAAAATATTCTAATTGATGATATGTAATGACACTCTCTATTTACATACTATTTTATCTATTGATCACAATATGGTTTCTTTTGTCAACTAACCCATTCTGCTAATGGTTTCTTATTGATGATACTTAATATTTGATTACATGTTTTTCTAATAATTAATCAACCTCATAATATTTTTTAGTCCAATTATTAGATTTTGTAATCTTTTGAATTATTATAGTTTAATTTTTAATTCTTATATGAATATTTGTTATACAATATAATAATTTAGTTTATTATCTCATGAACATTAAACATCATATTATAATTTAATCATTAAACAATAAAATATTGTACCTATATTTATATATTTATTCTTAATCTACTATATAAAAAATATACATTTCAAGTAGATTTATCACAATAGGAACTCTCTACTTCATATTATGATATATATTTTTATCAACTTTCACTGTTTCTCTTATGTGATGGAATGTTAACTGTTAAAAAATTTAAGGAGTTATCCATTCCATGAATGTTTATATATGCATAATATGGTAACATAAGGTATTATCTTCTTCAATTTTAAAAATTATTGTGCATTGCATATTATTAACGAGAAACATACTTTTATAGTCCTACATCCTCTTGTTACAGTGTTACCTGAAATAACGTTGCTGTTACAACCTCTACTATTAAATATTTCCTAATCCTACATCAACTAGTTGAGTAACACATATAAATTAATATGATAAGCTATCAAAATATATTATATATTAATTTTTTCCAAATAATCTCTAATGAATTGGCCTTCCGGAATCGTTATTATTTTAATGATCCATTATTTTCAAAGAACACTATTCCATTAACTAAACTCATTACATTTTTAAAAAGTACACTTTTCTATTTATATGTTATGAACAACGGATATATAAAATCATTATGTTTTAAATATTAATTAACTTTATAAAAATATTATTCATGTTATGAATATCATTCATCAGAATTTCATTATAAGATATATCAAATGTGTTGAATCCTGTGTTGATCTCTTGTCAATATCATAATTATAATCAATGAGATGTAAAAAATCGTATTTTGCATAATAAAATTATTTTTATGTTATTATGTAAAATTTTAATCGATGCCGTTTTATTTAGATCCCAGTAGAACATACAAATCACATAATACTACAACTAAAAATTTATGAAAATATATATACCTAATAATAAAGTATCGATAAAAAATAATTCTCTTCATGTATGAAAAGTATTAAAAAATACACTATTTTACAATATTAAGGGATTCAAATCAAAGTTGGATTTCACATATTTTGAAAATTTTATTGTATTCCCTAATAAAATCCAAATTTTAAATATCATAAGACTCAATGTCTTGGCTCAACTATTTGTCAAAATTTATTTTATTTTAAATAGTTTTTATTTTGATGATTATTTCTTTATGATTGAGAAACTAATCATATATACTTCTTCCCATTGATCATTATTTTAAATTGAAATTTCTTTAATAGTTTTCTATTAAAAAAAATAACTTTTATGAATATCATTCAGTCATTATCTAATAAAAAATTTAGCAAATATTTTTTACCCCTCTAGGGACTTTTATTCTATGATTCTTCTAGATTTTTCCTAAACTAATGTTTTTTTAAATTTAGTTTTATTCTTATATTTAATATTCATCCGCTAAGGAACTTATTTATAACCGAGGTCTTCTATTAATATAAATTACAGAATGATATAAAAAATTGGATACAAACTAATATTATTATGATCTTATATAATCAATCTATAATTCACAGTATCATTATAAATTCCTTGATTCATATCACATAACGACATTACCTTCTGAAGATGATGATTTTACATATCATTTTCATGAATATAAATTTATGGATTCATTATGAATACTATATATTTAATATCATTATATGTTATGAAACCATGTAATTCTATGGTTCCTCCAAATACCAATCAATGATATACCTCTCTTTCTGGTTCATCAATATAACACCCCAAAAATATAAATTAGGAACATTGTATTTGGTAGTGTGCATGACCCACATCACCAAACTGGTTAAGAAATACAATATACCAAGAATTTTTAATATATGATCAATTATATAAAATTATATATATTTTATATCTTAAAAATCATATATAATTTAGAGATACTATGTCGCATGAAATAATGAGTTTCTTCAATGGATTGTGGTGCACGCAAATCCTAGTTCTTCCGAACAAAAATGCATTGTAAAAATATTATTTTTTAATATAACAAGGAATGACCTCGAAATTAAATTAGATGCTTAGAATTGTATTACATGACATGTGAAATCATATTGATGAAAAAAAATTGAAATGAATTCATTGGTTAAAAATTAATTAGAAATGAATATATCAACTAATTGAATATAAAGGTAGTATTTTAATATGAAAACTATTATTATGCTCGTAATTTTTTTATCATAATAAATTAAATTAATTATAATTAGAAAATTATATTTTTTAAAAAATATATTATATATTCAATAAAATATTTTTGACATTTATCCAATAGATTTGATTGACATAAGATAAGAACAATCTCAATATTATACATAAAAACCAATATTATTATGAAAGTGGATTTATTGATAATTAATGGTGAATTTATTTTAAATCCAATTCATGGAAATTTTATAAATATTATATTAAGAAATAAAAATATAATTAAAATAGTAACATTAAAATTACGATATTGTGAATTTATTTTATTTTCATTGAAGTTTTAATTTTTAATTAATAGGGAAAATGCTGAATTTTAATTCAAAAATGTTTTATATCAAAATTTATTTATAAAGTTAAATTATATTTTTATTGGAAATAAAGTTAAATTAGATCAATTTTATATCATTTAATACAAATTATTTCATTGTAATTAATTTAAAATTGAAAATGGATATAGAAACATATAAAAAAATCCCCATTTTGTCTTTAAAACCCAACATTGTCGTGTCGTCTACAATGTTAAATTTACATTAATTTCTTCTACTGTTTTGATTTTAAATTAAAAAAATTAATTCCATATTTTTTAATAAAAACTACTTATATTTTTTTTGATAATTTGAACAATGTTTTTTACCAAAAATATTGGTGAATGTAACTAAAAGTACATACACTGATTAAGGTGAAATTAATTAAAAAAGGTGACTAAAATATAAATATGATGGAAACATAACCTATAAAATTGTCGTGAAAAATTTTTATGATAACATTTATAACCTCTCCAACCTTTTTATATAATTTGAATAATTTTTGGAACAACATACAGGTGTGCCACTCCTCCTCAACTATAAAAACGTATTCAAGAATATAACTCTATCACACCTCTCAAGACACATTGGATTAACATAGATATTCCTATATAACTATATCTAATACACCCCATCAACCTATAATCAAAAAAAATTTCATAAATTCATCCATGGATTCCCTTCGGTTGATATCAACAGGAGTTAACCAAAGGAGATGCAACAACATCCCTCATGCTCTTTAGTTTCATTTCCATTATCTTCTCACAAAACTATTCCTTTTTCTTAAATATATAATAAAGATGGTATCATAAATATTTTAAGATTTTATTATTCAATGTTTTTACATAAACATACAGAAACTCTATATAATGGGTAACGAGCTTACTGTTTAGGTGTACGATGAACTACCACCTCACGAAATGTTGATTGTTATTTTTTTCCATTACCACCTCTCTTAGTGATCATTATGGGGGAAAATATATTTATAAATGATATATATATATATATATATATATATATAATTAACAGTTTATTTATTTTTCTATAATTATTTTATTTTGAATACCTTTATTCATTCGATTATGTGTAAATACGATAGCATCATTTGTGGATGTATAGACTACCTCCCCCTCAAAGTGATTTGAATCGCTAGAAATATATACAGAATTTAAAAATTACGGTTTTAATAAAACTATATAATATATATCTGACATATTTGATACTGTATTAGAATATGAAAATATATTATTTAATTATAATTCTTATCATTCGAAAAAATTTAATGTAGTGTTCTTATGTATGTACGTCCCACCATCTATATGAATGGTGTATTTCTATTATTATCCCTAAATAATTTATATTGTTATAAATACAAATATAATGAATATATCTGCTAATAATTTCATGGGTTAAATTATGGTTGTTTTGAAACTATGATCTATATAAGAAGAGGAACATGTAATAGGTCATAACATACTCAAAAGACTTGGAAATTAACACCCTAAATAGTCAAAATAATGAATGATTATTATCAAATGGGTATTAAGAGATTATAAAGACAAATATTGTTATAAAATATGTTATTTACATACCTAAAAAATTATACATGCGAATAAATACTGCACATAGAAGATAAATAATGGTAAGGGATTTTCAATTGACATTTTTGCATCGTTTAAATAAATATCATATTCACCACATACTTATTTATAGTGTATCGACTACCCATTTTGATATATTATAATATTATTCCATTTATATTCGTGTTATTTAAAACATTTATTTAATTTTATTCTATCACTTACATTACATATAAAATAATTAGTTTTTGAATGGGACACTTCGGGATATTTAAGGTTTTTTCTCCCTAAGAACGTTTTTAATGAATATTTTTGTAAAATCATTTCATTTTCTGATTGTTAATAATATCTAGAAATAATCAAATTATAGTATTGAACAAAATATCTTATATATGGTGTATATACTTCCATATTGTCATATAATACCGTGATTTATTAATTTATCATGATATATTTTGTATCAAATTGATTTATTTCATCTAACGAGAATTCAGTTAAAATTTACACAGGGGAAAATAATTTAAAATCCTAATTTCATTTAAGTGGGATATACTAATACCCAATTTTAATTAATATTATAAGATTATTATTATAATTACATTGATAATATATTGATTTATTTCAACTTTTTTGTGTGTATTTATAATTCATACATGAAATAAACTTATTGATTCATTATCAATTCAATGTTATAATATTTTCAAGGGCTTACATTTGAAATATAATTTCTTATGGGATTAATTACAATTTAATTTACATAAGTTTAATTTATTTTATCATTGTCTAATAAGCTAATTAATTTTATAATCCTCTGGTTAATCATGACCTTTTATAAGTAATTGTACCATTTTCCCAATATTTGGTACAAAATATTTCATAGAATTTTTTTTAAACATCTGACTTAATTTCACTCATTTTCTATAGAACCTATTTTCCTCTAAAAACCATGATTTATTAAAACCAATTTATTGTTTTGGAATTTATTTACTTAGGATTGTTTTACTTGTTTTTATTTGACCATTTTTTTAATGGAATATTATTTACACTTTTTGTTTAAGAAATGTTTCTATGTATTTTACCATTTAAAATGAATTTTGTTTTATCTAGAACAATATATATGGATTTACCAACAAAAATTAGTTTTTTAGTTATTTTTTATGTTTTAATGTTTTATTTTTCAATAATTTTATTTAAAAAAAATTGTCAATGAAAATGATTTTGAAATTGTTTTTCAAAATTAAAGTATATTTTCCTCCTCAATGTTTCTAACATATTTTATATCTATATTAATCGATAACAAAAACCATTTATTTTTTACTCTAGTTGGGCTAATCTTATTTATAAAATAATTATTTTTCATCTAGAAGGATTTCGGTTAATTTTTCTAATGATATTATTGACATTCTCTTCCTTGATTCCTTTTAGTCCCTTGAAGCATTTAATTTCTTTTTATCGTTGGACATTATTTTCCCATAATTATCAATATCATTTTTCATCGATAGGTTTATTTGTTAAACCATATATCATTTTTATTTATAGTTTTTTACATGACATGTTATATAATGAATATTCATATTCACATTATATTATAGGTTTCATTTATTGTTAGTCATTTATGATGATTATGATTGGAAATTTTCAAATTGGTATGGGAAAATTTGAAATGATTAAAAAATATCTTCCTGAAAAGTACATTTGTATAGCTTTAAATACTATTTCCATTAATCAAAATCAATATCCCTTGTTGTAACTTATCCTCCACTTGAGAATTATTTTTAAATTTTTATATTCTATTCAATATGGATATTTCATAAGGAATATTATAAGTTTTGATTATTTAATATGAGTGATACTTCGAATTTGTAGGAAATGGGGGGGGGGGGGGCTCGCTATAGATAACCCATTGATGAATCGGTTGTATCATGAGATGAATTAATTATGAAAAATACTTGGGTGTCTACTTGATATTTTATAATGTCTTCTAAAAGGTATTGATATTAATGGTTCAATGTTCTAAGGAAACATGTCATCCAATAATTAATCATTTTCCTCATATAATTTATATTATTATTCATCCAAGGGGTTTTCTATTGAAATGTCTATGAATAAATTACATTTTTATTTCATTGGATAAATTAAGTGTGTTTCAATTTCATATCATTCCATTTCTATTTTTCATTATCGAGTTATTTGAATTGAATTTGTTTCTAGTTATTTCATTTCTATGTTGATTATACACATACATCATAGTTTGTTGATTACATGGTATCTCTGTTCATTATTTAACTTTTCATAATTATTAATCCCATTGATTCATTATTGATATAGAAATAATATACCCTTCCTGAGTATTTGGTATTTTCCTTATTTTTTCCTTCACCAAGAATCTAAGACATAAACTATGAATGGCATGCCTAGATATACTAGATTGAATAATTTCTTCCTAAAAATATAAAATATTTTATAATTAGTGTATTAATTTGTAATAAATGAATCATGTATGAATCTAGTATACCAATACTACAAAATACATTAGTCCTTTATGGTTTTTTCCTTATAATCATGCCAATGAAATGGTTTAAGACATTAACTCTGGGATCTCTAGGGAAATTCTACAATTGGTGGTATATGAAGATGTATAGTATCATCCTTGGGATCTAGATTTTTGAAAAAAATAATAGATAATATATTTCCAATGTATACTTGTAAAATAATCATTCAAGAATGTCATATATTTTAGTAATTTTTTTATTCTGTGGTTATTATTATAAATACATTCCTGTATGGATACTACTAGTGGAACTGGTTCTAGAACTTATGTATTTAGAGTAAAAACATCGACAAGGTGTGTTATTCCTGACTCGGCATAACATCTTACAAGACAAATCACTTTACTATACTCCAATATTTACACCCTTGGTGGATATTATTAAGACAATTTATATTTTCAGTAGAAACCACAAAAAAGGATTTTGATAATGTGTAAACTCGTTTAGTCCTATGTTTTTTTAAATAAATGATTATTTGACATGTTTCTGATATCTTATAAATGATTATATGTTTTTCTATGACTATTTTGAATCACACTATAATTTATGATTTAATGTAATGACAGACACACAAAGGAGTTAAGATAACATCGAACTTAAAGGACTATGTTGTGGCAATGAGTAGTCAACGATATTTTTAAAAAGTGTAATGGATATAGTGCTTATTCATAATTTGTTTTCCTTAAATTATTATTAACATCATATAACTTAACAAACACAATAACTCACAAAAGAAGAGAATTATAGAGTGGTCTGAGAGCACATATGTTGGAGACCATAGAGAGATGAAAGGACAATTTACCTTAGGAATGTAATATGGAATAATACACCAAGAAAAATGTATAAATTGAATATGTAAATCCATTATTTCTATAAAATAAGGTCATAATGAAAATTATTTCTAATGAAAATTGAAGAATGTGATGGAAGGAAATAAAACTCATCTTGAGGAATCCTTTATAGTTTTTTCCCAAAAAACTAAAAATAATATTCATTAACTATGTCAATGCCCTATCTAGGGGATAAAATATAGACAAATGAACAATATCTATAAAATATAGTTGATTATGTATTTATGTCTTGATGGTGTATTAAAATCAGTAGATTATAGACTATTTTGTAATTAACCTTATTATGATAATTTTTATAATATATATTTTTTGAATTATTTTAATATGGTTTTAGAAAAGTACAACATGTATGGCGGGAGACAACTAATAAAATTTATAAAGGCTATAGGAAATGAACCCTTGATTAAAGGATGAAAAAGATTTAATGGAAACCACTAACCTATGTAATGTCTTGGTTAATGTGTCATATTATTTACCTAATAATATTTTAGAATAAATGATAATGTTTCCCTAGTACTTTAAATATGTAGGTTTAGAGATTATTATCAAAACCATATTATATTTAGATAATTGGAAGAGTCAACTATAATGAATTTTAACTCTTTTACTGGACTTATGATTCATTAAATATTTATTTCAGTGCTTTAGGGACCATGTTAATTTTTTTTATACAATTTTGTTAGGGTAAGGGATGAATTAAAACAAGATCTAACCACAAACCAATGAAAAAAAAGTTCATATGAAATTTAAATGTATCCTTTCATTAAATATAATTATATTCTAATGTAATAAATGAGTTTTTCAACATGAGGAAAAGTATTTTACATAAAAAATCACCTAACACCTTAATTTTTGTTGAACTGATAGCCTTATAAATCACAATGGATTTATAGAATTGAGTCCCTCAACATTATATTCATTGCTAATGTGTTTGTGACTGATGACCATAATCACACCCATCAAATATTTATTATATTCCTCCATATACGTATCTTTAATTTTCACTAACTATATTCTACTTAGATAACAAGTTATATATTATTCTATCTGGCCATAGTACATCTCAATATCTATTTGCTTATGTATTTCATAATAACACTTCTCATGATGTTAAATTTAAAACATATTAAATGTAAAATAATTTATCACAAATATCCAGTTTAATCTATGAGTAAGAAATTTAATTATAGTGGGGAGATGAAATTTAATGAAAATATATTGTAATAACATCATATAGGATAGTGTGTGTAACAAAATAACCAATAGATTAAGGGAATATAATGTCTCAAGAATTTATAATATATTTAATATTTTAAATAAAATTAATATATTTTAATTCTTGTAATGAATTTTACAATGAGTTAGTATATGTCATATACAACAATGAGTCACTTCAATGGTTTTCCTTACCTGAAATATAAATTTTTTTTCTGGAACAAACTTGGAGTTCCAACTTACTTGAACCCTTAGAAAGCCAGTGGAATAGCTCAATGGGCATTATTGTTCACTATGATCTGGATATTGGTGCCCAAGAATCAAAAAAAAAATCATTGGAAAAATTTTATAAACAATTTCATAATGATAATCAACAATTACAGATACACAATACATACCTAAACAACCATAATAAAATGGAATTTTTTTTACAGATTATATGATTATAAATATAATCAACACTAAAAACACTACAATAAAAGGGAGATAATGAATCCATCCCAAAAATCACCATGAAACATGAGGATCATCATCCCCAAACCACCACCACATTACCTACATTGGGATACAACTAGAATCCCAACCCACTATTTCCAATCAAATTTTCATTATAAGTGTGAAACACAAAGAAGTCCACCCACATCCAAAGGTTTCAGTATGTTTTGATCCGGTCCAATATATGATGCCACCCAACAAGGAACATTACATGCAAAAAATATTATTAGAAAAATTGTTATGCATATTTTATATAAAAAAATATTGAAACATTATTATGGAAAACATTTTTAAGGAAAAAATAATTTTTTTATAAAACTAAAATATTATATTGTATTCGGAAGTTGAGTACAATATCACAAAATATATAAAAAATTACTACAGAGAAGAAACATCAATAATTATAGTGGTCTCCAATTATCATCAAGTATTTAGTAAGTATTGTAATCGTTAATCCCACTAAATAAATCTAGACCAATCTACATCTTATCCATCTAGAATACTAGACCTAGTCTTCCCATGTAGATACATTGAATTCTCTTCATGATTAATTTTAATTTGACACATGACATACAACATCACTCCACATACATGTGAAGAAAATATAAATATTCATGAAAAAATCTATATATTTAAAACAAAAACATCTCTCAAATCCCAACACACAAAAAAAACATCACATAATATAATTAGAACATTTTTGACATCTTATTAAACATATTTCACAAATTATAAAACACATTCAATATCAAAAACAAGGGTACACACTTTATTTACAACCAATTTACTCTAAAAACCCCATTTTCAATCAATATTCAAATTAATACCAAACAAAAAACCATTCACAACACACACCCCAATGAGAACCCTCAGAAGGAAAGTGTTAACCATAATAATAATGGTATAATAACAACGAACTAGAAAAAAACTAAACATTTCACAAAACACAATGGAAATATTAATTCCTAATAAAAAAATAATACCCTAGACAATTGAAATACACCATGTGGGAAAGGGACATATTAGAACGATCTCGGTGAAATCCTAGTAAATATGAAAAAATGGAAGTACTAATAGAGGTAGAGGGTTGGTGGAGATTCCTAGGGTGAAGATTAATAATGGGGGGTGGGAAGTTTCTATTTAGAAATAATACTGAGAAACAAGTTAACAATATAATATTAAACAATGTGGATAGTACACATTTTTCCCCAGATGTTTTTCTGAACTGTTTGAAAATGGTGCGCATTGTACTGTCTAATGAGAACATTCCACACCGTTACCTTGGAAAGGGTTCTTGGTTTTAAAAATAGTTCACCAAATGTGTTCCACCTTTTTTTGACCCAAAATGTTTCTTTTTTCCCCTAAATTTAAAAAGGAATCTTAATGGTAAATATTCTATGGCAGAAATAAATATAAAAATACCTACGAATGAAAAAATTGTAGTGAAATGTATCCCAAAAAATTATACATTTCACACATAGAAATTATCTCTAATGCTATATTACATAATAATAATGGATACTCTTTCTCATGAAATGAATTTTTCTACCCTCTCTCATGTTCATAACTGTTGTGTTGCTAATGTAGAAGGACCAATGAAATAATCATCCCACAAAGAACTTTCTCATGACAATATATAAGATGAACTGCCCATTCTAGCATAGATAAATCAGGTTCCATCTCCATATCTTTCCAATTCAAAATATGAGGTGGATCTAGGTTATACTATTTCAATTGGGAGATATGAGAAACTACATAAATTTTTGTCAATTTTAAAGGAAAATCCAACATGGGTTTTACCTTACAGATATGATCAGTGATATCAAAAGGTCTGACACCGTGGATTTATCATTGGTTTCATTCCCTTATGATTGTGAAAAATTGAGGTTCCATATTCATTAACACACAAACACCGATTTAAAAATCCAGATCTAGACATCTCTAATTGGAATAATATTTTTGGTGACTATGTTCTTTAAAAAACCACTTTCTGGTCAGATTGACCTTCTCATATGACTCTTTAACATTGATTGTGCCATATAATGACACCTCAAATGCCTTATCCAAACATAAGTTGTACCACCATGGGTGACTATAAATCACATCAAACAAATCTATTCAAATCGAGGATAGATAACAGTTATAATATAAAAAATCGACCAATCCCAAATGGTTGTCCTATGATCCTCCAAAATAAAAGACACATTCTTAGATCATGTATTCAAAAATATTATGTTCATTCTCTGTCTAATTATCAATTTGAGGATCATATGTCATTCTCAATTTGATCTGTTACCACAACACATTTTGAAGGCCTTCCTAAAAACCAATAGGTAAGACGGGGCCTATAAGAAAAAATAGTTAACATCACTACATAATTCCTCACAACCACTTTAACATATAACTATCCCATATCATCCAAATTCACTGAATATTTCATAAGAATAATTTGTGATTATTTTAGCATATGTTTAACTACTACCCAAATAGATTTATTTCCCCAAGGTGTATGAGGAAAGAAAATAATGATATCAAAATAGATCATGTCCAACATCCATGTACAACTAGGTAGTAGCTAGAGAAAACCAGAGGGCCTCTGGGGATTTTTTTTAATGGATGATAATAATAACACCTTGAATAGTCGACCCACATCATAGTACATCTTCGTACCACCAGGATGAATATACTACTTATACAGGTTTCTATCTTGCATCAACACCTTCCTTATAAATAATCACACCCTAAAGTGACAATTGATTCTTGAAATATCCTTGGGGGGAAATAAACAATCATGAATAGTATCCCCACCATGATGAAACTACATATACTATTACCACTACTCAAAATTATTCTTCTCCTTCTGAATAAACATCAATGGAGGAGTCTACTGATCACTATCAAACAAAGCACCTCCACGATTTTCCCGGGTCACTAGATGAAACTAAGAAAAATGACCAGTCAAAGTCCACTAATCATTGGACTTATAAAAATCATGATCAAACACATTTCTACACAAATAAACTTCCTTAATGTTACCATTATGTTAGGTATAAATGATATTGAAATCACAGATCTTAGTATACTTGACCTTACGACACATCATCAAGATGAAATCCTTTTTTGAGAAAATGTAGGCCAAGCATTTATGATCTGAATAAAAAAAACACCCCCCCCCCAAAAAGATAATGGTTCCACATTTTAAAGGAATGAATCAATTATAATACCTCCATGTTATGGTTGCGTTACTTTTTATCATGTTGTTGTAGTTATATAGATACATATTCCACCACATAGTTATTCGGCATCAGAATGCATCGAAGACCCATAGTTATGGAATCACGATATAGGTTATACCCTTTTCTATGTTCTAAAAAGATCATAATAGGGGAAGTGGTCGATATCTACACAATAACATAAAAGGGTGGCTGAAATAATGGGGCCCATTCAAAAATAACCCCCTTATGGGTGAACACTATCACGGATGAAGATATCCAATTGAAAATAAAAACAAATAAACTATAATAACCTACCTTAAAAAAAACATCTAATCATGAAAACCTTATTTGGGTGCACCATGGAAATAATTTTATGGATTTTTTTTGGTTCCATTGAAACTCCTAATTTTTTAGGGAACATGGCTCAAAAACATAACCTCTTTGATCTAGATGGTGCACATACAAGGCAAGGCATAGATATGATGATCCCTTAGAGTGCCTAGAACAGTCCGAAAATGATTCTTATGCTTCTTCTCGGTCCCCCAATTGACACAGATGTCGTCCAAAAATATAGGGATATAATAATATAGATAAAAATAGAAAACCCTCTTTATAAGTTCCATGAATACCACCATATAATTCATCATATTAAAGGTTATGAACAAAGACTCAAAATGGTCACACCTGCTTTAGAAAGCTGTCTTATAAACATATGCCTCTCTAAAACTGATATGGTGATAACAAGTGGCTATTTCAATCTTGTAGAACCACATTGACCCTTTAAAAAGATCGAAAATGTTATAAATATAGGGATATAGTTACTTGTTCATCATCTTTACTGTGTTCAGCTTTCAATAATCAATGTGGAACTCGATAGATCATTCAACATTTTTGAAAATAAAACCAGGGTACCAAATGTATAGAATCTCTTAAAAAGGAATAATTTGGATTCCAAATCATCTAAATATACAATTAAATATTATTACTTGATGAGGTACATATGATATTGGGTATGATATATCGTTTTCTTAGAATCCAAATCAAGATAGAAATCCATATCACAGTCCCAAAATAACAAAAAATTACATCTAGAAGGGACTTTGGGAACTCATATCCCACATGAGGTAATTCACCTCCAAGTGACCACCCATATTCCTCAAAAAAGAGTGACGATGACTGGAAAATTAAATTATAAATTTCCTAGAGCGGAGTTCTAGCACTACCCGGTCAAGGATCATATTTATTCTGAAAATTTTCGGTACTACCATCCAGGGCCAAAAAAACTCACTAATTGCCTATATCAATTGATTATTCCCTGAAAGATGATTATCCAATACAAACTGAGGATTGAATCAAATAGGTATATATGAAATAATGGTAAATTCCATTCTAGAACGACACCTAACACGATGGTTCCACAAAATGACACCTAAAACCCAACTCTTGCTTTTTTCCAACATATGTTTCCATCCATATCACATACAACATATGGTCAGTTGTAAACATGAGTACATCATCCATATATGAAGAAATAAATAAAACCAATTAACTATTATCAAATATAACAGAAGCAAAATATGATGAAATGATAATGGTACATAAAATTGACATTAGCACTACATCTTATTAAACTGGTGATCAATCCACTTCATGGAGTTGTCTAGTCTTAGCCTCTGCATGAGAGTAACCTCTACCCTACAGCTCTTCCAAGAACTGAATCCTCTCATAAGATGTTCTAGACCTATAATCATAACCTTTGAATCAATATCTCGTTGAATTTTATGGCTATGAATTTGATGAAATCCAACAATAGTCTCCAAATACTACCCCAAATAATAAAGAATATTAGAACTCAAAAAACTACTGATGTGTCCCAATGCTCCACATTGGTGACATGGTTTTGGGAAATATATTATGGTGGGTCATATGTACTCTACCATACCACATGGGTGGAAAATAGAAGACACTGAATCATAAGCTATGGTCAAATACTGCTAGAAAGGGTGGCCTAAATTACCACCTCTATTCATCCCCTTATCATTAATTTTCCTATTCTTCTCTAAAGATACGCCACTGACCGCTCCATTCAGAACCCCAATGGAACCAAATATTACAATGTATTCAATATCAACCTTACAATCTCGATCAACCAATATATCATAAATTTTCATCTTAAAAAAAGTACTAAAAATAGATCTCTATACACAACCTTTTCCAAACATTTGAACCAATGTTTTCTCGTGGGAAATGAATTCAGGTGAAAATAAAACTATATCACCAAAATAGTTGGTGTACACCATCATAGACCAATCTCATTAGGCAAGATCATTTAACTATCAGGATATTCTGTAAGCTAAGACTTTAGGAAAATACTTCTCATTAAAAACATTGTTGATGTCTTTCCATCTCATATGCTTATTATTACCATCTTGCATCAGTATTCCCCACCACCTTGGTCTGGGACCTTATTTCAAGATTGATACAAATATCACCCTAACTACCTCAATGTTTTCAAGGAACTCAAATATCTTTTCTATTTATATATATAGTTCCTCTTTTTTGAGTTTTATTGCTATCTCAGAAAGAAGGACGCTTGATCTTGAGGAACTCTTATGCCTTCCCTTTATCGGTACCTATTTAGTCTTCTGTAACATTAGTTGTAAAAAATTCCTCTCATTTTCCTAAATATTGGATATCCCAAACCATATCTTTAACTAAAACATGAACTATTGGAGAGGGATAACTCTCTCAATACTATTCCCACATCTGTCCTATTGTTATTTAGGAAGGAATTTTTCTTCCAGAAGTAAGGGAAATAAGAAAACACTATCCATCAATACATTGTAAAAATTTATATATATAAAAAAAATAAAGAAATTAAAAAAATAATCAAATCAAACCCATCCGAATGACTAGCCAAATGACTAAACTACTCCTACCACATCTAGTTTCCATATACCTGCTGCAATATGTATGTACAACCTGTGAGAGAATACAAAAAAAATGGTAACATCTCAAGGAGACTCGAGATCTATCATTGGGTGTGCTTCAAAGGAACCATACAGGAAACACGGACCTCATGCACTGAAAATCGTTGTTGTAGTCTAGCCAAACACTGACCAAAATAACTGACTAAAAAAGGGCATGAAATCCTATGATACCATTTTTTCAAGAACCATGACAGAGTTTTATCCAACCTGATTTTTGTACCAAACCATGTAATGGACTAAGGGGTGTTACCAAACCCCATGATATGTTAACTAGTGATCGGGTATCTATAAAATTCATTGGGAATTATATTTACTCGATTTTAGAATCATTATCATCAAAAAATAATAAACATCATATAACTGAACATCCATAGAAAAGATGAAATAATAATGTTCTGATTTTATGTTTACAAAATAAAACATAACTAATCAAGGGTATATATAAATGGAGAGAAAGATACCATCTCAAATAACCCCATGCAACAATATGGGCATCATCCTCATGCCACCACAATATCATCTGAATGGAGAGACCACTAGCCTCGAGAACCACCATGTCTCAACATCTGGCCTTTACCTATGTCAAACATGACTAAGTATACTTACACCTAAATGTGTAAGTATAATGAGAGAAATATCCAAACAATATGCAAAAAAAATATTCTATGCTAATAACATTATAATATAAATTTATATAAATTATTTTATAAATTAAAATTTAGAATTTTTAAATGGAAAATTTTTTAATGGAAATCATTTTTTCAATTTAAATAATGGATAATGCTTACCGTATCCCAATAATGAGTAAAATATCCAAAAAAGAACTATGTTAAGGGTGATGCCTATATAAACTATCTAAGAGTGGGATTCTTAGTACATCGTATCACGGTGAAACATGGAATAGAACCATGCTAACAATATTCCCATCAACAAACTATTAGAGAAAGGAAACATCTAAAATTCAAATGGACTCCCATCATCACCCTGTATTTAGTAATTTTTAAATACTATATCTTTTGGGATAAATCTATAGCAAGATACTTCCGAGCCATCTATAAAAATAATCATTTCCCACCCTACTAGATACCTACGATTCCCTTCATGTTCAATTTTTCTCACATATCACATTCAACATCGTGTCACATAGATATGCTAAAAAATATAAAAATTCTTGATAAATCACTAATTTCACAACCAAAAAAACATGAAAATCTAAATTTCCCAACAAAATATAAAAATTGTTTTCTCAGAATTTAAACATTTTACTAATCCACTAAAAAAATTTATAAAACACATTCATGATCCACAACAAGGGTACACACTTTAAATAAAACTAATTTTATATTGAAAAATAACATTAATGTCGTAAACATATCAAAAACAATCAAAAACACCTTTCTCCCCACCCACATAAATAATAGAACATATCTAAACACACATATAATCATATAAAAATCATCAAAAATGTTTAATCATAGAACCACCTGCGTCAACTATAGAGATTTTTGGAAAATGGCGTGAAACCAAAACTAATCCTTAGGGTAACCCTATAAAAGAATGATTCAGCTCTAAACCTCAAAATTTAACTATAATGATAGTTATATATCCATAAAAATGTATCTCATACCACAACTTATATGTAATACAAAATAATGAAGAATAAAAAACCTAAAAGGGGGAAGCAGCCATTAGAGTTGGTGACTTATTGAGGTTTGTGGAGGAACTACACCAAGTACTCCAAAGAGACAACGATCAACAAGGGGAACAGGGGTGGGTGAGGCTCCTAGGATGAAGAATCTGAAAGGGGGGTTCTTTTGGTGTTTTTTATTAAAAATATAGGTGATAAATATTTTTTAATATAATGTTCACGGACATGGACATTCCACACATGTTTTCTACATTATTTACCAAACTGTGCACCCCTTGCTGTCTAGGAAAACAATTCCACACAATTATCCCACATGGTCTTCAAATAATGCACTAACCATACAATAAAACCATATCCATTAAAACCATTTGTGTAGAAAACCTGTCCGAGTTATCCCATATCCAATGTATGTAATCAATTTTATTGGCATGATTTCTGTGAATCAAGCCTTGAATGACTGATCAATTTAGTAGTATTGGATAATTAGATAGAGAAATGATACTTTAATTAAAAGTGTATAATCTAAATATTACTTATTTTATTTTTTTATACAAACTAACAACATTGAGTAAAACTATAATCCATCTAGTATATTATTTCATATCTTTTATTATACGCTTCTTGGATTCATAGTGAATGAAACATAATAAGGGTGTGCCCAAATTCTTAGTAACAACACAATATAGTAGAAGAAATAATTAAACAATTAGAATAGTAATTATGGAAATATAAGTAATGAGAAATAAATTCCATTTAATAAACTACAAAAGGAAAAATAAACAACTCACATTATGAAACTAAAACACATGCCATTAATCAATTAAATGACGTTAAATATATCCATTTTTATGTCAACAAAAAATCTCATAGATGAATAATAACTTATACTAATATGAACAAAATGATTAATTATTAGACTCCATGCTTCCCAGGTAAATGTAATATGTACTGTCAATTCCATTTACATGTTGGTTTAGCATTCGGGTAAAAACCCATATTAGGTCACTAGAAAACTATTTCACCTCATGAGACTATCGATGCATCGAGGTGAAATTATAAACCATTCCCCATCCTGTGTCTACCAATCTAAAGAGTTATTCTTATGGAATAATAATTTTCCTTATCAAATAACCATATTTAATTATTTATACTGATTTATTAACACATCCCATTTAATCATATAACTATCAAATTAAACACTGAATGAAAAAATTTATACGGTTTAGTCTATAGTAATCTCCATAATTAATGATATTGATTACTATGTGAAACTCAATTCTCAATGATCATATAGAATATAGTAAATCAAGTTGAATTGAAAAATAAATCAATGAAGTGAATGTGAATACTATCCTTGGACAAATCAGTGATAAGTAATCCAGAAGAAGAATAAGGAGGGTATCAATACCAAAAATTCTAGGTGGGGAAAAGTAGAGTGTTTTTTTCATTAATGAAATAAAATAATAACATCTATGAATATTATAGAATAAAATATCCTTTTGTATTTTTAAAAAAAATTTATATTATTTTTTATTGAATATACCATTAAAAATATTTCAAAGATAATCATATTAAAATTCAGAATGGGGATTTAAATAAATTATGGTGGATGAATTTGTATATGTCATATGATGATAAAAGTATATTCCTTTTGTACAATAAAAGGTTATACAATTCATAAATTGGATAAAGATAAGAATATTCAATATAATAGAGTAGTAAAATTAAAAAAGGTTAAAAATGTATTTTAAATATTAGGTTGTAATGAAATAATACTCTTGTAAAACCTTTCTGGGAAACATGGTATTGAATATATTTATGACTGAAGAGCGGGTAATGTCTGGAATTATTAGAAATACATTATTTATTATATTATGAATCAAATAGTATAAATTATTACCAAAACATTATTATATCCAGACATAATAGATTTTATGCAAACTCATGAGTGTTCTTGATATATGGATCATAATATTTATTCAAAGGAAGGATAAAATTACACATTTACAAAAATGCGATGAAATTTTCTAAAAAATATTTTATAATTAGGTAATTGGGATTATTCAATACATTTAATAAATTAAAAAAACATGAATCATGTAATATCATATAAATAATTATATTAATGATAATTATTATAAATTGGAATTATAACCTCCTCGAAAAAGAGATTTGGTTCATAATAAAACATGAGTTCAAACAAGAAAAATTGAGACAAAACATTTTACAATTATGTTAACATTTCAATCATAAATGTGATGAAAGAAGTATCGTAACATGGATATGTGAATAGAAATAAATTTATTTATAAAATAAATATAATACAATATTGGTTTTACATGCACCACACAAAAGGAATGAGCAGCGAATATACCATGTATCTCATAAAAATTAAAACTGAAATGAAATCACCTTATATTATGTTTCCTTTCAAATAAAAGTGTTTTAACCCCACATATAATAAGTGTACCATAATTTTATACATTGTTCATATAATATTCTATCTATATAATTAATTTTATTTCAATTAATATAATATTGTTTACACAACATAAACTATTAAATTTCAGTTTTCTGTTTTTTTTTTGCAAATTCGGTTTATGTGTCAAAATAACTATTCTTGTTACACTATTGTCAAATGGGTAATAATATAACATATAAATTTTAATAACCATGAAATAATTATCATATTGTTTCATTTAATATTCTTATAAAATCAATCATTAAATATGGTTATGAAAATGAGCCAACATTACAATCACAGAGATAGTAGGTCGTACATACGCATGAGTAACAGCCCATTTTTAAATGATCATTGTGGAAATAATGTGTGTAACCCAAATTTTTAAATAATTGTAATTATAAAATATAATATATTATTATTTAACAATATATATTTTTATATATAATTATATCATGTAAAAGTAATCACATCATGTAGAAGAGGGGGTAGTGGACACATCCATGAAAAATGTTATCTCTTTTAAATTGTGTCAATGTGTTACAATGGAGATGATATATATATATATATATATATAATATTAATAAAAAATTATATCATTAATATATTATTAATTTAATATATGTCACATATTTTTAATTATAAAAATTCATTTATAAATTCGGTGTATCATGTCAACGAATAACATCACATTGAGAGGGCGATAGTACACCCTTCCTCAAACAATGTTATCATAAAATGAATTGTATTCAACATGTGTATTGTAAAATGAAAAAGAATGAAATATTAGATAACATATATAACATATATAAAAATATTTAACATCACGATGGACACCGAGAGAGGTGGTAGGGGAAAGTTTATCAATCATTTTTTAATGAGGTAGTATATTTTTGTACTGAAAAACAGTATGATGGTTACCCATTAGATTGAGGTGTGTTTATGTGTAGGTCAAAAACTTATCTAAAAACATTACTTGTATATTTAGGATACTATTCTTTTCTAATCACTTATTATGAAGAGTAAAGGGCATGGAGAATGGAAATTGAAATCAAAAGTACGAGAGAAGGAGTTATCTCTTAGTCGGGTAATTTCTTTTAGTATATTCAAAAAGGATTACTTGGGAAGATTTCTTCTATAAGGTAGGCATCAAGGAAGAGGGGAGAATTTTTTGGGAATCTATTTGGGTAGATAATTTCTGGACATAATTTTCATTAGAGGCTTGATGAATGGGGAGAGGTGGTGTCCTTTTATAGTGGAGGAGGGGTAGAACTCTTGTAAATATTTGAAGAGAGAATTCAACCTGTGTTTTTCAGGATTCTAGTGGATCCAATAATGGATCAGGGTAAATCTAATTTATTATAGTATAGAAATATGGCCATCAAATGGATGTTTTACATGTATATAGGTCTATTTAGGCCTTACATTTATAGTTTAGTCTCTTATTACGATTATTTTAACCTTATTTATTGTAGTAAATTTTAAATACCTTCACGAATATGTTTTGTAAAAAGAAATGCATAGATTATTAGAAATTATATATTTCAGTGATTGCATATATGGAATCCAATTTTCCAAATTTGAATCACAAATGTGGCATAAATAAAATTATGCTTTATCCAACAGATTGAACAACAATGTTGGTTTTTAGAGTAATGATGTCCTAAAGTTCACTATGTTTTTATAATCAATTTCAATGTGAAATTTATTTAAATAAAATTAATTGTATTAATTGGAAAAAATATTATATAATTAAACATTATAAACAAGATTAAACATTATTTATCATGATAATTAAATTAGATGAAAATGTTCTTTTGACATAATATTCTGAATTTTTAGTTATTTATTAAAAATTGAATCTTTATAGAAAATTACCAAAAACATAATCCAAGGATAATTTTTTCATGTGAATTATATATATGAAGTTTATTTTGACATATTGGATCAATTAATATTCCAAAATACTTTTTTAAAATAGGTTCTTCATTAAAATGTGTTAAATTTGCCGTTATAAAAATATAGGGTTTTGTGTGTGAAAAAGGGTTTATTATTTTCTTATGAATATCAAACCTATTAAATGAAGATAAAAAATATTTGTCAGAATATATAACATATAATTTTTGTTATAGTAATTATATAATTGTAATTACATTAATTTTATAGTATAAAACTGCTTCCTGAGAAAACAAATGGTTTAATATTAAAATAGATTGTTTATATTCAGTTGGTTCCAACAATCATTATTAACATATGAATAAATATTATATTATTATAAATCATATTTTTTCATAATTTAGTTATTACTATTCATAAACACATAAAAATGGAATGTTTGTATCAAATTATATCGAGTAATACTATTTTAATAATACATTGTTATTTGGTAAAACTGGGTTAGGATTGTAACTCATGCAATATAGGAAGGTCACTCTTGATTATAATTCACACTAACATGGTGTAACCAGAATTTAAATATATATAATATATTTTAAATATTAAATATATTATAAATTATATGGATATTAAATTACCTTACGCACTTTTTCTCACATGTCATACACTCTATTGATGACATGTTTCTTAGATTAGTTTTTTTGGGCGTCACATTCTTCCCACCTTAGTAAAATTGCTTCCCAACAATTTAAACTAAATCATGGTGGTAGATTGATTAATACATCAAATTTTTGAAATCCCACATCGTGATGATGGTTAATAAGAAAACTTCTATAATTGGGAGAATGGAAAGTATTAAGGTCACATGGAATACAATGTAACTATGTCCCAAACAAGATGAATACAGTGGAAATTAAACAAATGTGTTTATAGGGGAAACATAAATATTTATATCGATCGAATTATGTCATCTATCAAAAAAAATATAATGATCAATGGAAATTTAATGGCCTTCAAGCCATAAATATTTTATGATTTAGAAGGTCATCAGTTCAATAAAAGCATAAGTAGTAAGAAATTTTTTTATTTCTATGTCATTCTACCTAGGTTTTGTAATTATTTTTCTGAAAAAACATATAATGAGGTTTTATTACATGATAGGTTTGAATCTCCTATTAACAATCCAATATTTTGTTATTTCTTTGATCAAATTCTAATTCATCCCATAACTCCTAAAAAATTAATTACCAGCAATGAATTTTTCGTAATGCGTTAATAACTACATGAAAAATTAAAAGGTTAGTAAGTCCTACAATAGAGTGACACGTATTACAATCTTTATTTAATTATATCCCAAAATAAATGTTATTAATATATTAATTTCTAATCCACAAAAATGTTACAACTAGTTTATCATTAATATTCATTCATTGAATATTTTATCTATAACCCAATGAAAATTAACAAGGACATTATGTATGTTAATGGTTGGTGAGAAACCCATATCATCCTTCTATAAAGGGTTCAAGACTCAATCAATTTTTAGATTTGATTGGTAGTCACCAATATTATATGTTGTACTTTTCAAAATTTATATTAATATAATTTCCAAAATATATATGATAGACATCCTTGAAATTATATTAATCAGTAAATATAATCTTAACTATGGTTTTCAATATGACCTCAATACATAAATACTTAATCCACTTATCTCCATATGGATCATTCCATGCCTATATCTTATCCTCCTGGAGAAGAAATTTACGTGGGTATCTTCTAAGTTCCCTACATTTGTGACAAAGAACTATAAATGTTTTTTTAGATAAACTTCGTATCATTCCATTGTACTCTTCTTTTTTCATAAAAAACCATTTCTTTATGTCCTTATTTCGCACACTAAAAGAATTTACATGTTCCATTGATAAACATTCCTAGATGTCTTCTTCGAAAATTCTCACATGTTGAATGTCGAGCATTCCTTTCTATATAGTCTCCACCAATCATGCTCTTATCAACATCCATCATTATATTATTTGTTGTGCTCATGATTTTGTAAATTTATATATTCTTAATCATATTTCGATAAAAATGATTTGGAATAAATAATATATCCTTTACTATTTTCAATAAAAAAAATTTGGTTGCTCATTTTGACAACCTTTACCATCATGATTGATGTTAACTTCAATCCTTAAGGCTCCATAAATTTACATAAACCAGAAATGATACTGTGAGAAACAATAGTCATTATGAGAAAACTGTATAATAATCAATAAAATATTTAAATCATGACACAATATTTTAAATTCTAAAACACCTAAATTTTAACCTTTATTATTCATTATCAAAATACATTCATATTTTTTATAATTGTTTTAATGAAAATGTGGATTATCTGAAGAATATCACCCGGGGGTGTAAAACAAGGTGTGTCGTACGGAATGATGTTGTGTACCAGGATACCATGTGTTAGGCCTCGAATACCATGTTTGAGTTGTTACTCCTATATTGATTTTGGCCAAAAACACATCCAAACAAAGTATCCATATGGTGATTTATATATTAAGACCCATATAATATAGACATCCTAGAAATTATTGGGTTTTCATTTATACGTATCCAGAAATTCTATCTTGGGTTTATGGTCTTTGACATTCTTTTCACTAAATATAGTTCCAATAGTAGCTACTAAACATCCACTGATACAAACTGTAGCGATACAACCCCATATATCATAGAGACAGTTTTTTTATCTAATTCATTTTCATGATTACAAGGATTTAATCCCTAAAGTACTGATCTATTTAGTATTATAGGTAAGATCAGTCTATATATGGGAATTTTATTTCAAATGGATACACTAATTACAACATATTTATTTTTCTTATAGGAAAATAAAAAACAAATATGATATCTCTAATCCAACTTGTATATTCTTGCATATATTTCACACTATGCTTATTGGATTCATGGTTATTAAACATAATAATGGTGAGATAAAATTCTCAATAGCGGAGAAATATAGTAGAAGAAATAATGAATCAATTAGGATAGTCTATATGGAATGGTAAACAATAAGAAATACATGACATTAAAAAAACTAAATAAGGAAAAAATATATTGCAAGGTCTGAAACTATGAAAAAATGACATTATTTAACGATCAGAAATAAAATTAATCCATTGATATTTCAATACAAAATAAAATATTTTAATGATAATTAAAACTTATATGAAATCAATGCTAAATTATTAGATTCCACATTTTATAGGTATATAGAACTAGTACTGTTAAGACCATTCAAAAGACATTTTACCTAATGGTTAAAAACTCATCTATGGTGGCTGGGAAAATGTTTCAACTCATGAAACTTCTAACATATCGAGGTTCTTTCATTAACAAGTCACCAACATGTTTCTACCTCTCTTAAGCATTAATTATATAGAATAATAATATACCTTATCAAATAACCATATTCAATGAGAGATATAGATTTATCAGAAATTATATTTAAATAAAATAACTTTCAAAGTTACAATTTTATGTAAAATGGTGTACAGTTATAGAAATAATAATATCCATAATATGATATGGAAAATTTAGATAAATTCAATGCTCTATGTTCATATTTAATTGAATACTTCAATGAGACTAATCAGATAAATAAAGGAAACTAATTTGAATACTATCCTCTACCAAAAAATAATAAAACATCTAGATGATGGATAAATATGGTATCAACACAAAAAATACAAACAGGGGTAAAATAGAGGGTTTTTATCATTGATGAAATAAAAGAATAAATTTTAAAAATAGTCTGGAGTAAAAAATTCATTTCTTTAGAAAACCATTCTAAAAATATTTTTCATTGAATATCACATTAAAAACATTACAAAAATAATCCTTTCATACTTGAGATGGTGGATTTAAATAAATTACAGTTGATGAATCCATATATGTGTTCTGAGGAAAAAAGAATATTCCTTTTGAATATAAAAAGGGAAAAAATATATCATTTGGAAGGTGACAAGAATATTCATTCGAAGAGACTGGTAAAAGAAAAAATGGGTAAATTTTTCATTTAAATATTATAGGGGAATCTAATAATATTCTTCTAAACCCTTTCTTAAAAACAAGGTTATGAATATATTTTTGACCGAATAGAAGGTAATGTCGGGATATCATTGAAATATTTTCTCATATATCTTATGTATCAACTAGTAAAAAATGGTACTAATGTGTGAATATTTCAGAAATAATATAGGTGATTAAAATTCAATGTTTTTATTAGATATTGATCATAATATCTAATCAAGGGACACACAAACATAACAAATCATGAAAAGGAAATGAGATTATCTCAGTAAATACTTATATCTTGGGAAATTGGATCAAACACTCGATATAAGAAAGGGAAATTAAATGAAGAATATAATACCATGAAAATATTTAGATTCATGATACATCATGTAATGTGGAAATATATGAACCTTGAAAAATGGTTTAGGTGTATAATAAAACATGAATTAAATTAATAGAAAAATAAGATAAATAATTTTACAGATTTGGTACCTTTTGAATCTTAAAACCAATGAAAGGATAATAAAAAAATTTATATGTGAATAACCATAATTTTAATTATATGATACATATAATAAAATCATTTAAGTATATACTACATGAAAAAGTTATGAGTGACCACTATAACATATATCTAATGAAAAATAAAAGTGAGTTGAAATCCCCTTACCTTGGGTTTTCTTTCAGATGATTACCCTTTAAATTCTTGTATAATAAATTTATGATAATTTTATACTTCATTAAGAACCATTTTCATGTTTATAATTACTTTTATTTAAATTATTAACATGTTTTGTTCACAATATAAATAAGTACGTTTATGTCAGATGTTTTTGTCCAAATTTGATTTATGAGTCAAAACAAATATTATTGGTCAACCGTAGTCAATGTGATCATTATATTACATCTCTAGATTAATATAAAATACATAATTAACATATTTTTACATCAATTATAATTTTAAGACAAATAATTAAATATTTATATGAAAATGAGCCAATGTTACAGTCAAGAAGACTATAGGTCGTACATATGAATGAGTATCATTCTCATTTTTTAATGATCAATGTGGAAAAGAAGGTAAGTAACTAAAATCCTTCAAAAATTAAAATTTATTAAAAAATACAATATTATGTAATCATAAATTATTATATATAGATTTTTTATGTAAAATGAATCATATCATATTGAAGAGGTGGTAGTCCAAAAGTCCACGAACAATGTTATCTATTTTAAAGCGTCTGAATGGGTAACAAATGAGATGATATAAATATATATACATTAACAAAATATAACTATATCATTAATATATTACTTATATTTTGTATTTAACTTATGTTTATTTATAACAATTAATTTATACATTCTATTTATCGTGTGAACGAATCACATCAGATTGATGGGGAAGTAGTCCACACTTCCACAAACAATGTTGTCCTAAAATAGAATGTATTCAATGAGTGTATTAAAAAAAAGTAAATATGAATAATTAAATATTAAATATCACATATAAAATATATAAACAATGTTCCCATAATAATATCCACTATGAGGTGTGGTAGGGGGAAATTAAAAAATCATCATTTCGTTAGAGTGTAATTCATCATACATAGAAACAGTATGTTTGTTACACATTATTTGGGGGGGTGTGTATGGGTAGGTTAAAATATCATCATAGAAAACCAAATATAATTAAAATAATGTAAATTTTATCTAATTATTGAATAATAAGAGTATAGTGAGTGTATAATGTAAATGAAACTAAAAAGCATTAGAGAAGGCATTGCCCCTTAATTGTGTATTTTCATATCCTTTATAACTAATGGCTTCTATGGGAGGATCTCGGCCATAAGTGAGGATTTCTGGTCAAGTTTAGGTTTTTTGGGAATCTATATGGATGTAAATTGGCTGATTCTAAGTGGTTTGAGAGGTCTACCAAATGGGGAGAGGTGGTGGCCTTTATATTGAGGAGGAGTGGCACTCTTATAAATATTTGAAGAGAGAATTTCACCCATGTTTTTCATGTTGAAAGTGGATCCAATAATGGACCAATGTCGACACAAGTAATTATAGGGACAAAATATGTTCACAAAATCGATTTTTGACAAATTTATGTGTATATTTATGACTTACATTTATGATTTAGTCTCTTATTATGCTTAATTTAAAAATAATTGTTGTAATTAATTTTAATTACCTTCACCTATAATTTTGGTAAAAACAAAATTTTACCTTATTAGACAATATAGGTCGTTATTATTCAATATATGAAATCTATTTTTCAAAATTTCAATCACATAAGTGGCATAAATTAAATTATAATTAATACCACAAACGATATGACAATAGGGTTTTTAGAGTAAAAATGTCCAAAATATCTTTATGTAATTTTAATCAATCTCAAAGTGAAATATATTAGAATGAAAGAAATTGAATTAATTTATATACATATTATCGAACTAAAAATAAAAAAACATAATATATTCTTATAGATTAATTATAATTAAAGATAGTTTTGAAATAAATTTCAATTTTTATAGTTTTTCATTAAAAATTGAATCTATATAAATAATTACCAAACCAACATCCTAAGATATTTTTTATATTTTTATTCTAATTATTAAGTTTATATTGAAATTTTAAATCAATTAATTTTTTAGAATTAATATTTAATATAGGTTCTCTATTAAATTGTGGAAAAATTTGCCTTTTCAAAAATGAACGTTTTTTGTGTAAAACAAGGGTTTCTATTATTTTATCATATCAAACTTAATGGTTGAATATCAAAAATAATTGTTTGAATATATAATATATATTTTTCATTAGAATAATTATCAAATTTTAATTACATTAATTTATTATGATAAAACAACTTCACGATGAAAAAATTGTTTTATATAAAAATGTTTTATTAATATTAAACTGCTTCCTACATTCATTTTTATTCAATTAATTAATATTATATTATTTTAAACCATATATTTTCATATGTAAGTTAATATTATTGAGAACCACTACCATAATGGCTATGTTATATGATAATATATTAAATAATAATATTTTAATAGTACATTATTATTTGGAGAAATCGGTCTTTATTGTTACTTAAGATATCGAGGAAGGTTGCTAATATGTGTAACACACAATAACTAGGTGTCTCATGAATTGAAATATATAGAATCTATTTCAAATGTTAAATATATCATAAAATATCAAGATATTGTATTAAATTACACTCTTATTGTCACTTGTCATAAACGATATAAAATATAAGGACCTTACATTAGATAATCTGGGAATCGTAACATGGGCACACAATTACCTAAGAAATGGGACACAGTTTTCCAAATTTTCCACCAACCATGATCCACCATTAGTGTACCCAGATGTTTTTTATTTTTCTCAAAAAATACAAATGAATTCCAAGGAAGAAATTTCATAGAATTAACTAAATAGAAAAATAAATCAGAATGAAAACATTGTTGTGATAGTTTTATTTATCAACAATTTATGATTAAAATATTATTATTCAACAAAATGATACTTCACCTACCTGTTAAATTAGCGATTATGAATAGGGTGAACTAATAATAAACCATCCTTATTACATAACATAATCTATAATTTTAGTCAAGAGTACACTTCCTTTCAAATTGAAAATATTTTAAAGTTTAGTGTTTTAGATTATTAGCCTATAATACATAAATAACTTTCCACATTAATATAGAGTGGATAAACTGAAATCAATATCCAATTCATCTAAAATATAAAACATCTCAAATAAATCATGTTTTATTTAGAAAATCATCATAACAATTAACATGGATTCTTCCCTTTTTCATACACATCCTTATAAACTGTGTAAATCATTCAAAAACATGGGATGAAAACTAAATTCTCAGTAAGGTATATAAAAATTATGAAATTAAACAGTATTCCATGAATACTTGTAAACAAATGAAATCATTTTAAAAAAGACATACTTTCACCCCATATATACTTCATTTGTGAATCATGAGATTTCCATGAGATTTACACAAAACATAAAAAATGTAAATAGAGTCATAAGTGTATCATGGATAATTACTTAAATAATCTTGAAACCCTAATTTGATACCTTTTGTTTTTTAGCGTGTGCATCTACCTTACAATGTAACCCTAACGACTACCTTATTGTGTAACCATTATTGTTACAGTTTTAGTAACCATATAGACAACAACTAACATACACATACCCAGTGCATTGGAGGGAGATATATGTTCCACCATTTATCATAATCAATGTCTGAGAACCAACACCTAATCATACAATAGAAATAATTTCATATAAACATTTATTTTAAATTTTGTGAAATAGAGTTTTAAAAGTGGATTTTAGAAGAAAATCCCCATAAAAATATCATATAATTGAATTGTGACTTAATAAAGTTGATGGAATATGTATATACACTATAAATACACAAAAGTATACATAATATAAACAAAATAAATCACACAAAAAATTTCATTACCACAGAAATAATGAAGTATAAGGTTAACCCAAAGAATGGAAATTGGGTTATGAATTATGTTACCCCACATTCTTCTTAATTGAAACGTGTTTAGAACAACTGTATAATGGATAAAATAGTGTTATTAATATTTTAAATAATCATATTCATTTCTATAGAATTTTATGATCATTTTATATCATTATTTCACCCGTTAATTATTAATGTTTTGATCCTTCCATTGTTTTGGGTGTGTTCTTCTCATGATTTCCATGACCCATTTGTATTTGATTTTATTGTTGTATGGAAATTAAATTCTATAAGAGAAATGAAATGGTATTAATATGTTTCTAGAATATTAAATTATTCCATGTTTTTTTGTTATATATTATAAGGATTAATTATTAAATGTGTCTTTAGTGAAATATGTTAAGATAGTTTTGGCGGTTCTTTGATAATCACAAATTAGTTTAAATATACAACATAAAATTAGGAATATATGTTTACTCCAAAACATGTAAGTTGATATATCATATAGTAGAGAATATATTTCAATAATAAAAATTGTTTTATAACATGTTTTGAAGGATGTAACAAAAATTTAAAACACATCATCCAAGATGTCCTTAAATCGACACATCACAGACTATGTTTTTATTTCTACAATATGAGGAACTGTGTCACGAACCAGGTCGGGTCGCCATCCGACCTGACACCCGACTCGGTCCGTAACATGGCCTGAAGGGCGTTCCCGATCCCCACGGGCTGGCACAAGTGCTCGTGTATCAAAAATAACACATTGGAATGATTTTACCAGAAGTAGTAAACACAAAACCACTGATAAGGTAATGTAATTGAGACTGAAAAATAAAAAAACCAAACAGGCCCTTAAACTAAAAATAAATTCAGCGGTTTAAAACTTGAACCAACATCCTAAATAAATGAAAAAAAAAGAAACTCAAACTCAAACTCAAACCTCCAAGGAACCAGAGTGGTGAAACATCCACACGCCACAACACCAACCTGCACGAGAAGACCATCAGCGACCAGAACCACCATCGCTGAGCACGATGTCACAACCTGGAATACACATGAAACAAAGTCTACATACACCCAAAGGTATATGTAGGGTCTGAGCCAAAATCCCAGTAGGACATCACCAAATGAAAAGGTTCCACGTATAAGCATTAAATTTCATATACAATTGCAGGCTAAATAAATAAATGGACACCAAATCTTAACAATGTTAAAGAAAAAGTCTCTATAAGGAAAACACTTTTAAAAGAAATAACATAAATAAAAGAAAACACCCTTGCATAAATGAAAAACTCAAACCATCACAAAAACCCAAAAGCTGCACCGTATGCCGACAGTGGGTGTATAGTAGTCCAGGAGCACCAAAAGTGGGAGAGGGCCTAAAGATATTAGAAAAAGGAATGGGACACTAGAACCTCGCGTCTCGGTGAACAGTATAGGAATCACAACAAACACATGTTCTCGTGCCCGAGCCACTAGACAGGGAAACACATCCATAACATAGTGGTCTTTGATCATCCTCCAATGTTTAGTTAGTGTTGTAAGCGTCAATATAACTATGTGAATCTGGGTCGGGGACACTCCTGAATCACTAGCACGATAGTCTAGTCCACCCACCTAGTACCCAGGATTCCCCTTTTTTTCTCAGTATATTCCAACTTCACATTTCATGTCAAACTCAAATAAATAAAACAAATAGGGTGTAACAAAAAACCCAACACCACACTTCCACACAAACTAAAAACCATTTGACAAAGTACGCACGACAAAGGACTTTACCCAACTCAATTAAAACAATATCTGCATTGATAATAATTTTTTATTAAAAAAATATTAAATTATTTATCATTAATAATTTTTATTAAATCATGTTAAATCATTTTTAAACATATTATTTTATAAGAAACATAACATGACTTTAAGATGAAAAACCAACTCAACCCTCATTCATGACCAAGCACACCCAAAACAGGTTCCAAAAAATGATTCACACCATTAACAAAACTTAATAAACCATTTAATGATTTTATAAAAAACAATTACAAAGGTGACATAAAGCATTGTACACCAAAAATATTTCAAAACTTAATCTACATCACATACACAATCAAATAAATCAACAACATAATTAAATAAACCAGAAGATAAAACAAGACTCTAAACACCAAAGATGCACTCAAGTTCCCTTTTTGAACAAACGCATATGAACACTACACCAGAACATAAATTGGGAAATTTGCGCATTTTCACAAAAGAAAAGGCAAAATTTATAAAAACTCTAGAACAAAAAAATTTCACTTTGCACATATGAAAAGGCTAACTGCACGTGCTGTAAAATAGTAACAATTGACTAAAAATAAGATTTCATCCAATGAACTCACTCACCCATATAAACATACTACCAGTAAAATATTAACACATTAAAAACTTCATGCAAACCAAATTCAAGCCCAAAATAATTAAATCCAAAACATCGCAAATTAAATAAGCTAGAAAATTAATTAATTAATTAATGTTTAAACGCGGAACCACCTACCTAGGGTTTCAAAGACTACAATGCTCGACACAAAATTTTAATTTCTCATCAACTCACCACCACAATTCCAAAATTAGCCATGAAAAAAATATCAACAAAAGCATTAAAAAATATCAAACCAAAGATTCATTACAAAAGACAAAATTTGTTCCATATAGAACAACACTCCAAAACCAAATTCACATGATAAACTTATCTAAAACTTGTTTTCCATTTTCAAACAATTTGAAATAAATTTTCAAAGTTTTGCAATAAGGCAGACACTCCAAAACATAGCCAATCTCTATATTAGAAATCTGACTTAAACATTTAAACACAAACCAATTCAAAAACCCCAAACGCATCACATAATAAAACCAAGGAATACATTAATAAATTTAAACAAACATGTTAAATTAATCTAATGTTGCTGAGGCATGGAGACACCTACCTTTGATGCCGATATTCCCACAAATTGGTGTGAAACTCCTCTAGCACCACGAATGCACCACAACAAAACAAAGAATACCCTAAATCAAAACTCAAACCACAAACATATCATTAAAACTCTAAGAATTAAACTTAAAACTAGCTGGACCACAAAACTGATGAAAAATAGAGGAAACTCAACCTGAGGGGGTAGCTGTCTCCAGACCAGAGATTCACCAGATGGAAAAAGAAACCACCATCCTAAGGGGGTTGTGGTTGTTCGCTGACATGCTGGGAGGTGCCCAGCCAAATGGGGCAGCGCACCAAACCAGTGTGTGGCCATCAGGAGAGGTGTGTGGGGTAGTCGTGACGGAACCGAGCTGCGCCGATAGGGGCGCTGCACTGACTCGGGTCTCACTAGGAAGGGGGGTCGATGCCAGTGACCACTGGAAAAAAGCATACGGGGAGGGATCCAGCCATTGGTGTGTGGGGGGTAGCAGGTGGAGGGGGTGTGGACTTCGGCACGACGAGGGGGTGACCACCATGCGGAACTTCGGCCGAGGATGCAGCCGGTTAGAAAGGGGAGAAAATAGTGAGGCGGCTAGGGTTCGGCACGGGTGACAAGGAGTGGGGAGGGTGAATAGTGATGCACCGGGGAGAGAGAGAAAACGAGGGAGAATAAATAAAATAAATAAAGTGAATATAAAAAGAAAAGAAAGGATAAAAAAAGAAATAAAAAAAGGATAGAAATAGGAAAAAAAGTGGAATTGTAAGCTATGAAAACAAAGCCAACCTAAAATAAAATAAAATTAAAATGATAAAATGAACATAAAAATATAAATTCCTAAAGGTTTAAACAATAATAATAATAATAATAATAATGATGATGATGTTAATATAAAAAAACAATTGGGTATTAAAAACATTACTAATAAAAAGGTCTGCCCGTACACTGGGCTGGTAGCACAGCTTCGCCCATGCCCTGCCTACGCGTCGGGCATTGTGAAGGCAGTGTTCAATTATCAACGCAAAAGCACAGACTAATTTCGTGGTCAACCCACATTCCAACGAGACAATTGTAAAACAGAAACTAAACTTGTGTGATAAAAAAAATTAAAAACTTACCTCGATGCGAAGTCCAGATGTGACAATTCTCCCTACCATTAAAACATTCCATCCTCGGAATGCCATAACTAGAACCAAACCCCAAACAGAATACCATACACCCTTAAGGTTCAAAGGGGATCCCCACAACATCTTGCAAAGAGAGGAAAAAGCATCGTGCTCTGAGAATGTAACTCAAAGACAACATCAAGAAACTCACATAAAGACATTTTGATATGTGGCGCACGTCCCGAAGAGCTAGAACGCCTCCATTTGACTGATCAATGAATGGAAATATCACACCCATGCAAACCAACTTCACAATCCGAAACACCTCAACTACTATTAAACCAAAACCACACCATTTGGCTAGAATGAAAAAACGTGGTCAAACCACGTACACATAACACTCTTATCACTTATCACCATGACATATTTAAAAATAGAAGAAAAAGATAAACATGGGGAGGCCCGAGGGGCTCCCTAGCATTTGGAACTCACTGACGCACGAAAAGAGACTAGAAAACCGAGACAGGGAGGTCCGATCGGACTTCCCTCCATTAAAGAAAAGTCATGCACTGATTCATTCCAGAGACATTCGTGTGAGACCCAATGTGGGTCTCCCAACCATTAGAACTAACAAAAGGTATAATACTTTGAAAATTTCTCGATGGTGACCAAACACCCCACCAAAAGGGGCGGGGAGGGAGGGTCCCAACCACCAGGGCGTAAAACCATATCCTAAAACAAACCAACATCTTCACGACCCTGGATGAGCACTATTCATATTTGAGACCGCTTAACCCAACAGACCCCATAAAGACCACTGAAAGTGATTATATCTGGAGGGATGCAACCCTCAGGACATTAAGGTGGCGAGATGATCATGCCTCCTCATGGCCACGGGAAACCCCACAGACCCAAACAGGTCGTTCGGAAAGGAACAATCATATAAAGCAATTTATCCCTCTGTCACCTTCAATACTGATGACAGAAATAAGGTTGGAGTCCCTTACACTCCCAGGGTTTCTGACCATGCACCAGCTTCACTCCGAGCCCTATGGATGGATCTCTGATGTTTAAAGAATCTCATGCCTTGCAGTCAGGTATTGAAGACTCCCAAGCGGAGCTTCTCCTTTTGGTGCCACATGCAATCATACTGCTACTGAGGCGACGCCATCAGACACAACACCCCATGAAATCCAATTACTCTCATGCTGAACATTCACCCGAACGAGAGGTTAGATGGCACACATGCATCACCACTTGTTACACTAAATGGGAACATGACACAACAAATCGTCACTGAGCAAGATCATTGTTGTTGAGGGAAACAATAGGCTGAGAAAGACTTTAAACCGCTCCTTGAACAACATGCAATTCCTGCAAACAACCATATCAGCTTCATACGATTAGGTCTGCCAAATTAGTAGCCTAACACGAACCTTTTCTTCAACGAAAATAACCAATGACCAGAGGTCATTTAGAAAAATATACTGCCCCAAAAAGTTCGGGTTGCTTCCACATTTTTTCCACCAGAGTCTCCTTTACCATTTCCCAAAAATTGTTGACTATTAAAGGGACTTCACGCTGTAAAGTTTAACCCAACCATGACCATTGTGGCCGATAAAGGAACTACAAACCTTTCATAACATTGGTCAGAACCAATAACTCCGAACCACCTTGAACCTTCCTTGCTAGAATTCCTTTCACCGCTTCCTGGGGAACAATTAGACGTAAAAGTGTCAAACCTCATATTCGATGACTCAGACGACTCAAAGAGACCGAAACTCCCTTCATCTCCCCTCACATATGTCATCCCGCTGTGAGAGGATCAGCTTAGTTATTATTAAGGAGAGGTGGGTTCAATTCTAAAATTCATAAAGAGATTCCCTTGATCAACTCTAGGGTCGAGCAATGGCGATTTTCCCGTGGCCGCACTTCAATCACATGTCAACGCTTTGTGGGGGCATACACTAGTCAAGAAAGAACACCATAGACCCAACTGAACTGGTCAAATGATCAGGACATACTACAAGTCAACACTACACATGCAGTGGGTACCACTACAAAAAATTCCGGAAGCACTTCTCAAAAGGGTCCATTAACCACACGCTTTCTCCCCAACTGAGCAACTTACATATATAAATTCAAAATCAAGACACAAAAAATATAAAAAGGATCCTCGACTCGAAATTCTTAACACAGAACATTTCCAAAACACAAGGACACACCACGCAACCACCGGTTACTAAAACAACAAATTTTTCATTTAACAAAACATTTTTTAAAATAAGAAAAGCTGGTGGGTTGCACAAACACCAATGGTGTCCCATGGGACAAGTACATGCAAGTTCCTATGCCACAGTGGAAGCCACCACATATCCATCCAGGAACTCATCCGCTCGTGCTATTAACCCTTTCTCTTTCCAAATTCACTCATGCATGTGGTTTACCATGAGAACACCAAGGATCAAAACCAATCCTTTCCATTTTTATCAAAACCAAAACATCCAACCCACACATTTCAAACCTCATACCTCATTTTCTTTTTGAAGTGATTTATTTCAAAACATTTTCCAAATAATTTTCTATGAACAAGAAAAATTTACTTAAAAACTAAATTTCCACGAATCCACAACAAAGAGAGGAGAAAAAATGCAGGAGGAAACTAGTGTCAGTGGGTTATTGGAGCATATGGATGGTGGCCATACGCCAATCACACCATTGGCCACAGAGAATATTTTAGGACAGTGTCCCCAGCTCCACAAGGCTTTCCAGGCCCTGCGAGCTCACTAAGACCACTAACGCTACTCCCTTTTTATTTCCCCTAGACAAGATTAACCGCAAGGACCAAAAACTCAGACAAATGTCAACATACTTTGGTAACTTGAGCCCCACCATGAGGTGTGCTAGCCATAAACCTTACTCGTTGCCAGAACGTCGAGTCCCGACAACCTTAACTCAAGTCTACCGTGACCCTATTCTGTATGAACATGACCCAAGAGAGAAACCCTGCCTCTAATACCATTTTTTCACGAACCAGGCCGGGTCGCCATCCGACCTGGAGCCCGACCCGGTCCGCGACATGGCCCAAAGGGCGTTCCCGATCCCCATGGGCTGGCACATGTGTCCAGGTATCAAAACCAACACATGGGAATGATTTTACCTGAAGTAGTAAACACAAAACAACTAGTAAGGTATAGAAATTGAGACTGAAAAATAAACAACAAAACATGGCCTTAAACTAAAAACAAATTTAGGGGTTTACAACTTGAACCAACATCCAAAATAAACGACAACAAAAGAAACTCAAACTAAAACAAAAACACAAACCTCCAAGCAACCAGAGAGGCACAACATCCACATGCCCCAACACCATCCTGCACGAGAAGACCATCGACGACTAGAACCACCATCACTGATCATGATGTCACAACCTAGAATACACAAGAAAAAAAATCTACATACACCCAAATGTGTATATAGGGTGTGATCCAAAAGCCCAGTAGGACTTCACCCAATGAAAAGGTTCCACGTATAAGCATTAAATGAAAAATATATTTCCAGGCTAAATAAATGAAAGGACACAAAATCTTATCAACTTTAAAGAAATAGTCTCTATAATGAAAACAATTTTACTGGAAATAACAAAAATAAAAGAAAACACCCTTGCATAAAATAAAAACTCAATCCATCAAAAAAACCCAAAAGTTGAATGGTTTGCCGACGGTGGGTGTATAGTAGTCCAGGAGCAACAAAAGTGGGAGAGGCCCTAAAGACACTAGAAAAAGGAATGGGACCCTAGAACCTCGCGTCTCGGTGAACAATATAGGAATCACAACAAAATAAATTCTCGTTCATGAGCCACTAGACATGGAAACACGTCCAAAACATAGTGGTATTCGATCATCATCCAATGTTTTGTTAGTGTTGTAAGCATCAATCCAGCTAAGTGAATCTGGACTGGGGCCACTCCCGAATCACTAGCACGCTAGTCTAGTCCGCCCACCTAGTACCCCAGATTTCCCTTTTGTGCTCAAGATGTTCCAACTTCACATTTCATTTCAAAATCAAATAAATAAAACAAATAGGGTGTATCATAAACCCAACGCCACACTTCCACACACACCGAAAATCATTTCACAAAGTACGTCCGACAAAGGAATTTACCCAACTCAATTAAAACAATATCTGAATTGCTAATAATTGTTTTTTAGAAACATATTAATTTTTTTTTATCATTATTCATTTTTATAAAATCATGTAAAATACTTTTTAAACATATTAGTTTATAAGAACCATAACACAGATTTAAGATGTAAAACCAACTCAATCCTCTTTCATGACAATGCACACCCAAAACAGGTTCCAAATAATGTTTCACACCATTAAAAAAACATAATTAACCATTTAATGATTTTATAAAAAAAACAATTACCAAGGTGACACAAAGCATTGTACACCAAAAATCTTTTAAAACTTAATCTACATCACTTACACAATGAAATAAATGAAATACACAATTAATGAAACCAGAATATAAAACATGACTCTAAACACCAAAGATGAACTCAAATTCCCTTTTTGAACAAATGCATATGAACGCTACAACATAACATAAACTACGCACTTTGCGCATTTTCACAAAAACAAACACAAACATTATAAAAACACTAGAACACAAAAATTTTACTTTTCACATATGAAAAGGCTAACTGCACATGCTGTAAAACACTAACAATTGACTGAAAATAAGATTTCAGCCAATGAATGCACTCACCTAGATAAAAATACTACCATACAAATGTTAACACAAGAAAAACTTCATGCAAACTAAATTCACACCCAAAATAATTAAATCTAGAACATCACAAAATAACTAATCTAAAAAATGAATTCATTATTTAATTTTTAAACACAGAACCACCTACCTCGGGTGTCGAAGACTCCAATGCTCGACGGAAAATTTCAATTTCTCATCAACTCACCACCACAATTCTAAAATGAACCTTGAAAACAAAATATCAACAAAAGCATTAAAAAATATCAAACCAAAGAGTCAGTACCAACAACACAATTTGTTCTATATAAAACAACACTCCAAAAACAAATGCATGAGATAACCTTATCTAAAACATGTATTCCATTTTAAAACAATTTGAAATAAATTTTCAATGTTGTGCTACAAGTCAGACACACCAAAACCTAGCCAATCTCTATATTAGAAATACGAATTCAACATTTAAACACAAACCGATTCAACAACCCCAAACGCATCATATAATAAAACCAAGGAATACATTAATAAATTTAAACAAACATGTTAAATTAATCTAATGTTTCTAAGGCACGGAGACACTTATCATTGATTCCGGAATTCCCACAAATTGGTGTGAAACTCCGCTCACAGCACGAATGCACCACAAAAAAACAAACAATACCCTAAATAAATACTCAATCGATAAACATATCATTAAAACTCTTTGAATTGAACTTAAAACAAGCTAGACCACCAGATCTCACGAAAAAGATAGGAAACTCAACATGAGGGGGTAGCTGTTGCAGGACCAGGGCTTCACCGGATGGAAAAAGAAACCACTGGCCTAAGGGGGTTGTGGTTGTGTGATGACCTATTGGGAGGCGCCTGACCAAAGGGGGTAGCTCACCAAACTAGTGTGTGGCTAGAAAGAGAGGCATGCGAGGTAGTTGCGACGGAACCGAGCTACGCCGGTAGGGGGCTTTGCACTGACTCGGGTCTCGTTGGAAGGGGGTCGATGCTGGTGACCACCAGACAGCAGCACGCTGGGAGGGATCCGTCCATGGGTGTGTGGGAGGTAGCAGATGGAGGGGGCGTGGACTTCGGCTCAACGAGGGGGGGGGGGTGGTGACCACCATGTGGAACATCTTCCGAGGATGCAGCCGGTTATCAAGGGGTGAAAATAGTGAGGCGACTAGGGTTTGGCGCGGGTCACAAGGAGGGGGCGGGTGAACAGTGATGCGTCAGGGAGAGAGAGAAAAAGAGGAAGAAGAAATAAAAGAAATAAATTGAATAAAAAAACAAAATAAAGGATAAAAAAATAAATACACAAAATATAGAAATAAGAAAAAAGATTAAGTGGAATTGGAATCTAAGAAAAACAAAGCCAACCTAAAATAAAATAAAATTAAAATGATAAAATGAACTTAATAATATAAATTAATAAAGGGTTAAATAATTATAATAATGATAATAATACTAATTTTGTTAATATAAAAAACAATTGGGCATTTAAAACATAAAAATAAAAAAGACCACCCAGGCATTTGGCTGGAAGCACCGCTTCGCTCGTGCCCTGCCCGTGCATCTGGAATTGTCAAGGAAGCGATCATTTATCAACAAAAAATTGCACACTAGTTTTGTGCTCAACCCTCTTTCCAATGAGACAATTATAAAATGGCAACTAAACTTTCATGATAAAAATAAAAATTAAAAAAATTCCTCGATGCGAAGTCCAGGTGTGACAAAGTGGATATGAAGTACATTGATGAATTTTTTTCAAAAACATTATAATGTCTAAAATATATATGATTCTATAGCTTTCATTCCTCATTGATATATAGATTAGAGTAGATTATATGAAAAGAAAATAATTTAAAATAAAACTCAATAAAATGAACGATGATCTTTACCTCTTGATCTCTTCTCCTTGAGATCATCTATAAGGCCTTGGGTATTGGTGTTTTGGTGAGACCAGTAGGTATTAGATGTGGGAAAGAAATTTATAAAATGGTTTGGGAAGAATTTATAAAATTATCAATTCTTGATATGTGTGAGGGGAAATGGAGTGAGGGTTGTAATTATAATCAATGTGGGGTAGGTTTTAATTAATTTCAATAGACACCTCATTAGTGGTAGTTGAATGACCAGGGGCTTGACCATGAGTTTTTTCAAATGGTACTAGCCACATGAGACACATCATATAATATTTTAATCATAAATAGTCTACCATAATTTTTGCATCATTATTACATTATTATTATATTATTAAACACCAGAAATCATAAAACAATATTTTTTACTATTCACTGGAAATAATACTATTTCAGAAAAATCCTAAAAATACAAACTAACAATTTTTTGATTTGTATAATTTAAAAATAAACTCAATTTTTTTAAAATAATAGTATTTAAATTATTAATATATTTTTTATATTAAATCATATTTTATTTGAAAAATACCTATTTTAACACTATATATCATTTTTATCCCCTTGAAAAATAAATCAAGATAAAATTATCTTAAATATATCAAAAAATATAATTATAATACATTTTAATATTCATAAGGGTCGTATTACTAATCATTTTACTATTCATATGGGTATGTTAGTATTCACTAAAAACAATTTGGTTCTATCTGATACCAAATAACTTACTCCCCACAACTGTAGATGACTATTTTTTGAAATTCAAAACATAGACGCAAAAAATATAATGGCTATTTTATAAATATTTTGTCAAAGAAAAGTTTTATTATTTATGGATTTGGTGATTCATGAATGTCCATTTATTTTTTTGCAGCCTTCGAGTGTTACATTCTCCCCACCTTCTCAAAATTTTATCTTCACAATTTTTTTACTTTTTAAACAATTGAGGGTACCATTCCCTTATAGAATTTTATGATTCCCATGATTCTTCGTCAACAATATTATTTCTCCACAAAACCATTATCTTGTAGATTGCCTTATTTCGTATTACATGTTCTCTTCGATCAAGAATCTGAATTGCATTCTCTTCATAAGAAAGGTTCTCTTCTGGCTAATCTACATCTAGGTTCAAAAGAAGAGATTAATCTGTCACATACATTCTCAACATCAAAAAATGAAAAAAAAATTGTCTAACTATGACAAACACAGGGAAAAAGCAACTCGATAGGAAATATTTACAACATTCTCTAGGACATCATAAGGTCTAATGAACCATGTACCTATATTCCATATCTTACAAAAAAGAATATCAATTTTTCTTGGTGAAATTTTATGAAAAACATGATCACCTACCTTAAAAAAGTTATTTAAACATATTATCTATTTTTATTTTCTACCTATTCTGAGGTATCCTCATGTGTTGTAGAATTATTTTAACTTTCTCAACCACATGCTCTTCTAATTATGGTTCTACCACAACCCACCATCACCGAGATGAGCGAAGGGATGCCGATTTAAAAATTCATCATTCTTTATGTTGAATGAGAGATAATGACCCCAGAGACCTACCTTCAATAGGCCACGAAGAGGCGACTAGAACCAAGGGTATAGAATCACATGTTATATGCACGGTAGTACCCTTTTTATTTTGTAATATTAGGAGATAAAATAGAATATCTCAAATACCACCAAAACTCAAAGTAAAAGTTAATAAAAAATAATCCATTCCCCTACCCATGTCCAAATAATAAGTGCTACAAGTAAAATAAAACTCCAAGGGGACGTACAAATGAAACGAAAAACAACAACAACAATTGTCCCAACGTTCGAACTAGTACGATCCCACACGGTCCTCGATGTCCTCCTAAAAATTTGAAACCTGTTTTATGTAGGTAGGTTGAGTATACAGGTATACTCTATATCGAAATACAAAAGCTCTCGGGCACAAGTGGGGAGACATTCAAATGCCCCATTAGAAAAGGAGATATCCAAAGCACCTAGTAAATAAAACTATCCACCAAAACCTCACCATGGAAAACTCCAAAAATAAAACAATTCTTGTAATTTAATATTAATAACACATCTATATTTGGGTACCCCTCACCACTTTATCATTGGTTATTTAAGATATTCTATGTGTCAATACTTCCTCACCATTTTCACCACAGTCTCATTACCATACCTAGCCCTCACACACTTGGGATACCGAAACCACCAATCCTAACCAAAAACACATGGGCCACAACCACATGTAACCACTCCCGCAGACACCTTGTCCAGAAAAACTACCGCCAAGCCCAAATTCACCTAGGCTCGAACAACTATTGTCGCTCTGAAAGACACTTGTGCCTCATCCCAAAGACACTTTGGAAACAACCTGACCACACACACCTAGACCAACCATCAAAACATACCATACCCAAAAAATCTTGGGAAAAAATGGACCTCAGACCATCACAACCTACCGTAAGAGTCTTGGACTAATTTTGAAAGGGAGTAGAGAAGGAGATAATAACCATTCACTCATAAAAGTGATGGGAAAAACACCCTCCCCCTGAAAAGGGGGTGTTTGTCAAGAAGTGATAAAAATGGCTGGGGAGGGAATAAGAAATAGAATAATTAAATTATACATATAGGTAAACAAGCACTCATCCCACCCTAGGGGTTCCAAATTCATCCCATAAAAAAACATTATCATTACTATTCATTCATAAAAAGAACAACTCGCACAACCAAGGCACAAAACACTCCCGGAAAACAATTACCCATTGAACCCTATATTGTTATCATATTCAAGTGGTTAAATTTAAATAATTCTTCACTATTGGGAAACTAACTAGAATAGCCACAATCCCATGAAGGAAAATGGTCAAGCAATAATTTAAGCATTCACACCCAGTTATTTTGTAAGTCACAATGACAAAAGGGATCTATGAGATACCTCAAAATACAAGAACCAATCGAAGCCCCACCATATGGTCCCACACTAACATAGATCAATAGACCAACTACTACACCACAACAGGACACAACATCCCCATCCATGTCGCCCCACATGAATCAAGAAGAAAAACCACACATATTACCAAGAAAAAGCATGGAAGATTCCAGATTCAAATAATACATTCATTGAGTTCTTTCTTTTCTATATGGTTAACTAGGATGATCACACAATGATTATTGTTCAATATACATCCATTTAATCAACCTAGTTTAAGTGATTAACTGATTTCTATGATAAAGTCATTTAATCATTGCAGAATTAACCAAAAAATAGAGGTTCATTAGTGAATAAGAAAGGACCACCAACGACCATGGTTTTTTGTAGACATAGGCCCATATAAAATAAAATATATAATCATTTATAAAATAGTACAACAACATCATCAATCACACCCCCATTATTCTTTAAATCTCTGTTTATTATCTTCTTTAAGGTTTGGTTTCATCCATCCCCGTAGAAACATTATCATACCCACCCCGCATAATACTCAGTAAAGAGAGACTAAGGAAAACCCCTACCTAGATGATCAACAATTGAAGTTTCTCTCCATGAGACAGTAATTGGGGATTCCCAACTTGTAGGAGAAAAACATCGAGGACTCCAAGAGTGAGAAGAAAAGCTTCGGCACAAGCACGCCTCTTGCCTTAAGAAGGGGGACTACAAACACACAAAGGAGAAGAAGAAAACCAGAGAAGAAGAAGAATGAAAGAATTCTACTGAGATAGAAAGTCATGATACTGATGTTATCAGATATGACAATAATGAACGTCTTTAAAGGCGGATTGTGGTTTCACCACACAGTTTAGTGGTTACATGCGATGGAGTTAATTGACATTTAATAAATCTCATCAGATAGGTGTCCATAATAGACGTGCAATAAAGGATTTCCTTTTATTAGTGGAAAACACATAATAGGGGTGGAACTAGAAAATATAGAAAAAAGGCAGTGGAACTAAGGAAACTCCAAATTTTTTGCTAAGATAGGGGTCGACGGCTCTTGGGAGTTTTAGATATCATTTATGTGCCTTTAATGGATTTGAAATGGGTATAAAAATACTTTTACATCAAAATATACATTGCGGGAGCAGAACTGGAAAAAAAGAAACAAGGATGGGACACCTTCTGGTGAGTCACCATATGTGGATCCACGGTCACGGTGCCACCTCCACGGTGCCACCTTCATGGTGCAATCGTATGCTATGCCACCATTTCAGTGTGCGACCATCATGGTGCCACCCTGTAATTCCCTGAACCTAGTAACCTAGACTCAATGAATTATGACATAATATTGGCATGATTACAATAGATAATGTCTCGAAATACCTATTAGTTTGGTTTACATGGAAGTATTAGATATATACATAAGTTTTATATTACATTTTGAAAAGAAAATAAACAACATTGTGCCCCCTTTGAGCACCCGCATATCCCTTAGAATATCTCTATAGGTAAATGATAATATACTTCTTCACATCCTTGAAAAATAAAACATAGAATGGGGTGATATGAGATTCTTGGTAAGTATAACAATATAGTGGAAACTTTCATAAATAAGCATAAACATTTAAGGAAATGTATCAGTCTAAAACACAAGACTTTTAACATAAAAGTCTACGTAATAAATAAAATATAAATAAAATAATTCCATTTGCATTTTCACATGGATAGAATAATCACATGTAATATCAATAGATAATTTCATAATGATGGAATGTAAAATGTTGGACATCATAACCACATAGTCGAATCCTCATGCTAAGACTACAAATATGATTATGTCAACGCATTGTGCCAAGACACTATTTTGTCTCATGAGACCTACTGATGCATCGAGAAGCTATAGCAGGCTCCTCCAATCACTTACTAAGTCCAATGCATACTTGATATTAAACAATTGAAACATAACATATACATTTGTATTAAAACTAGCATATATAAATGAAAAACATTAACCATAAACCATAAATGGTATAAAAATAAAACATCCATAGTGAATCAAATCCCCAAACCTTTAACAGAACATGGATCGTTGTATCAAAATAAATCGACATCAAACAGTGGTAAAATCCATCAACGGATGTTGACATAGATTAAATCACAACTGTTTGAGGAAAATATATCTTTTTATTTTTAAATCATTCAAAAGTCACATAATTTGCAAGAAGCTGTTAAAATTATATTTTTTTAATCGAAGTGTCCCATACCACTTTGAAACATTTAAAAGTAATTTTAATTTTAAAACATTCAGGTCCATATAAATAAATCATTAAAACCATTTGGAAAACATGAATATTAAGGAAAATTATTTAGAAAAATAAATCTTTAAAACATTTAAAATTATATTTTAGTTAGAGTTACTAACAAAAAGATAGACGATTGAATACAAATAAGTGAGGTAATCTTAACATTATAATAAAATTCGAATAAATGGATTCATGATATACTATGTCAGAGTGCATTATATACACCATATAAAAGTGAATTGGTACAGAACAACAAAGAAATCTCAATAGAATGTAAATTGAGATGAAATCCCTTATAAAGACCATATCTTTAGGTTAAGTATTAAAAATGTCATAATTTTGTGTGACTCATATAAATACACTAGATAAGATTTTATATTCAGTGTAAAACAATCATAGGATATTCACACATATTTTAGTAACAACAACACCAATGACATGGATGGTAACCTCAATGAATGGAAATTGAGTTATGATTAATTTTATCACATTCATAATGATGACTTGAGAATTTAAAAATGGAGTGATTATGTGTATAAAAATTCCATCCACACAAAGGGGAGTGTAAATTAATAAATAAATAAATATATAGTGATTTCACTCAAATTAATGGGGGAAAATAATCAACAAAGTTTGCGTAAAACTCAATGAGTGAAAGTGGAAATTAGAAATTCCTGTACCGGTTTGGTGACATACAAAACATACAACAAATAAAATAAGGATCATACAATGAAGATGTAAATGCCCATAAATTAAATTATATTACACAAGGAATACAAAATGAGGTGGTAAATACCCCCACACAAAAAATTAGTAGTGGTAATATAGCTTGAATCTCACGGAAATAATAATCGATATGAAAACCCCTTACCACATTATAATTAACCGAGTCATCTGACCAAATGTTAATAACCACCAAATGAATCACAGAATGAAATGAATATAAATTGAATAATGATAATATATATAAAATGGTTGTACACAATACACCACATTCAATAAATAAGTGGCGAACAATGGAAATCTCCAGGGATTAAAAGTGAGATAAGAAACCCCTTACCTCAAGTCCGACATGACTCGTATGTTCCGTGTTATTCTTTTAAATCGGGTAACTCCCTTTGGTTTGAACCAAAAGGTTTTATTGAAGTACCTTATGCTTAAGGTATGAATTCTAGGTTGAAGAGAGAGTTTTAGAGATCTTATTTGGGCAATGGTTATATGATCCAAGGGGCATGAGAGGTGTGAGTAATGGGTAAGAGGTGAATGAATTTTTTAAGGGAGAGGATGGACACTTTAGGAATGTTTGAAAATATTATTTTATAATATAATGAATTTCGGGTTCTAAAGGTCCAGTACATATTACATTCTAAAATAAGATTACTATTTTTTGAAATATAATCAACAAATAAGAATTGGACTGGTTTTTGATTTTATTTTTATCTTTATTATCTTATTTATTTCAACCATTCATTAATTACATAAACACAACATCATTATTGTGTCACATATAATTTAATTTATTTTATGTCTAAAAATTATAAAAAATTACCATGATGTAGGAAATTTATTTACCTTTCAATTTAATTTTTGTAGATAAAGTGACAACTTATATAACCCCATGTAATAATTGATTAACTAAATGATATATGTTTATGCCACTTTTGTCAATACATTATATAAATAAATTTAATGTGTCATTATCAAACTTAAGTGGCTCCATGGGGTCCCAAAAACGACCCAAGGATGCCCATGGTCTAAAATGAATCAACCAGTAGGATTATGACACATTTTAGGGTAATTTAATATTATTATAATAATTTTTGAACTTGAATTACTCAATTTACCTTTAACGGTCGTAAATAAAAGTCAAAAGATACTATTCACCAAAAAATATTTTCATCTTATTCAATGAAATTTTTTCTTTTTAATGACAACCATGTAAGTTAGATTTTTGAAATTAATTTCACATATGTGGTAAATATTCATTTAAAAGAAAAAGTTAGTTTTTAACTACTACATAGTGTTTTCACTATTCCTAAAAAAATTGATGTTTTTTATAAAATATTACAGAAATTCAGCCAAAGCTATATTCGATATTCAGAATTCAAAATTCAAAATTGATGTATATTTTAAAAAATTAAAATCATAGATTTATAATCAACTAATTTAAAATTAATTCCCGTTGTCAAACCAAAAAAAACATGTTTTTTATGAAATAAAAATTATCAAAAGATTGACACTTGTTTATGTTCAATTTCAAAGTAAATTTCGTCACAATGACAAACATTGGGTTAAAGGAAAAAAATATAATCTAATTACACTTTGATACCAATTAAATATAATCTAACCATATAAATAAATTAAATTATACGGCATTTAGAATTAAAATACAGCATTTTTAACTATTCATAAAAAACTAATTTTTAAAAAAAAATACCAAAAATTTACCCAAATTAAATTTTGATTTCCCGATTCAAAAAAAAGTTTATTTTGTCAAATATAACACATAAAAGTGGTAAATATTGTAATTATAAAGGTTTCACCATTAAAATGTGGAAAAAATTCATTTTTGATAAATTCTTCTTTTATCAGAAAAATTTAATTTGTATTTATATTATGTATATAAAACACAAAAGAATAATTTTAAAATTATATGGGATATATATATAATTCAAAATTTGGTTATTTCTATTCATAACAGTTTTCTAAAGAGATAGATTGATAGGTCGTGGTGCGATTGAACTCGGTGTTGTGTACATCACACACTATTTTATTATTCATAGAGAAGCGTACCGTGGAAGCATGGGGGGTTACATTATACACTCCATATAGAAAGTGAATCCTCTAAATTTTACAATTGGGTATGAAAATGTCATTGAATGTCCCACATCGGAAAAAGATAGAATTAAATATCATTTTAAAATAAAGAAAGAGATGTACAAAGGTCACCCGAGATAACCCGAACTAGGATTCCATGTAGGAAAACATAGATATGGATGATAAATTATGATTAAGGTTATGAGGTAGAGTGATATAAAAAATGATCAGGAGAATATTAACAATAAGAAAACCAGAAACTTGTGATGGGTTAAATGATCATTAGTTTCCTAGTAGGAAATGTAAACATACAATGTTTTTTTATGTTCCATTTCATAATGTTGAGAAATTTATTTAGGAGATTGACTATAAACATAAAGTGATATAATTACTTTTTATGAAGAGTTTCAACATTTAATAAATATCTACCACTGATTCATAATTTATCCAAAAGATGAGTATTCAAGATAATAAATTCCCACCCGATGCACTGGAATCATCTTCAAGAGAATCACATAATACACAAAGGATGAACTATATATTTTCATTGTCTTTAGAGATTAACCAGAACCCAATGGTTTGAACAAGATCAGATGATCCCAAAAATGGATAATCATTTATAGAAAGAAATACTAATCTTAATTTTCAAAATTGAACAAGCAGTACCCAATGTTTAATGAAGACCATTCAATTAACAATTGTCCTTAAAATCCATCAATATAATTCAACCAATGATTGAACCCCAAAAACTAAGAAGAATTTTGTCACATTGTCTTTAATATTAAATAATAATATTTTTCTCCATGAAACATAATATATTCCTAAAGACTCATACAGAAGTGTAATTAACCAAATCACATATTCTCTATGATAGGATAATCATTTTGATTAATAAACAGAATCTATATATAAAAATAGATTCTACCAGAATAAAAAAAATACATCATTACTCCTCAAATGAAATTCCATAGTATTCTATTTTCCTTAGGCATATACTGTTCCCAACTACGTATACGTCTTTCAAAATAAAATTTATCACATAATTCCCAAATCATTTTCCAATATTAAGGATATCCATTTGATAAATCATAATAAACCAAAATCAAATTATTATTTATCAATAAAATCATTTAACTAAAAACATTAGTCACACTAACTAGGGAATTCACGTAATCCAGTGGTACGTGATAAATCCCAATCGCACTTTGGTTATGGGTTTGATTCCAACAGCATGGTCCGACATGACTGGTTATCACACAGTTTGTGTTTTTTCCATTTTCAAAAATTATATTATATAACATTGTCATAATGAGATATATTCATCAAAATATAGATAATGTAATTTAACCAAAAATTTAATCTCGTACCTCGCATTTTCATCCAAACAATTAATAACTGGTAATTGTCTCAAATTCAAAGATTATATAAAACTAAATGGTTCTTTATAACTATATCTATAAATGAAAATATAATTCTTCCTCAAATATCATTTTCACTTAGCAAACTGCATTGTTACACATACAAGAAAATATTCTTCCAATGTAATTCTATATAAAAATATCGTTAATACCTTTAAACATTTTATCTTACATTTATTTCCAAATTGGGTATTCCTTGAAAAAGAGTTTATCCTATAGAATATGGAATTGACTCGGGTAATTCCATGGTCCCTTACATATACGAAAATTTACTGTAATTGGATTCTTAGAAAAAAATTTATTTTCATCCATTGTACTCTTCATTTTTCCTTGGCAATTTATTACATTATGTCCTTATTTCCCACACATAAAGCATTATTTATTTCATTTAGTTTCTTTAATGGGTGTCTCCTTCCACATTTAATGAATGATGGACATTGAGATTGATTTTATACATGATTTCCAATAATGGAGCTGTTATCATTCTCTGCATTTCTCTTCATTATTGAGTTTTAGAGTTGTTTAATGTATATGTTGTCGATAATTTTTTTGGAAACCTAATTCGACCTAAACCTGATAACTTTTACGCCTTTCAACATTCCATTTAGTTTCTCATTTACATCATCTACAATGTTACTATGATTTCCTTGGAATCCAACCATTGACAAAAACCAGAAAGTAGAGTGTCAGTAACAATAGTTATAAAATAATTTAAATAATATCATGACACCATATTTTTAATCTAAAACACCTTCGGATTAACCAGGATTATTTGTTCTCATCTTATATTAAAATCCTTCAAATAGGATTGTAAAGAAAATGTGAATTTTTGTAATCATATCCTTCGAGAGTTTCAATACCAAGAGTGCAGTAAGGACTATTTTCATGTACCAGGATACCTCAGGTCATGAAAAAAACTCCTTATCATAGATTTCACCCCTAGGTACTTCTGTGCCAGAGCCACCTCTACCTGTTTGTATCCATACATGGATGTATTTTCTTGGAAAACTCACAAAATATTTACAGTAGCAAATTTTTTGAATGTTCCTTTGTACTAATCCTAAAATTCTATCTTATAATAAAAATCTCTATTCAGAGTTTATCTAAACCAAGTTTCCATGATTTGAACTAAGCTTCCTCTAATAGCAATTGTAACGCACCGACCCTTGTACCCATAGTTGGTTCATTATTACATAATATTGGCATGATCACAATAGAACATTTCTTGAAAATCTTATTAATATAGTAGCATTGAATGTACAAGATACATACATCTGTTTTACATTACATTATGAAATGAAGAACAATAATATTATGCCCCCATTTAACACACTTTTATCCCTTTTCCTAACACTGTAGGCCAATCATAGTATACATCTTCACATTGTGGTAAAAATAAAACATGGAAAGGGGTCAGATTAGATGCTCTATGAGGATAACAATATAACATAATCTTTCATAAATAAGCATAAACATTTAAGGCAATGTATAAGACTAAAACAAAATCCATTTAAACATAAAATTAAGTGTAATATGGAAAATATAAATCAAATAATGGAATTTACTTTTTTCACATGCATATTATACTAGTCAAATAATCACATGTAATATCAATAGCTAATTTCATAATGATGAAATGCATAATGTTGGACATCATAACCACATAGTTAAAGCCTTGTTCTAAGACTACAAATAAGATTTTTAAAGGGCCTTGTGCCAATACACTAGTTTTTCTCATGAGACCTACTGATTCATCAAGAAGCTATATCAAGCTCCACCCATCACATGATATGTCCAATGCATTCTTCATATGAAAATATTTAAATTTAACATAAACATTCGTATTAAAAATAGCAGAAAAAATGTTAATACTTTAACCAAAATCCATCAATGGTATAAAAATAACACATCCAAAGTGAAACATATCAAAAAACCAATAAATTACCGGCCACCACGTCATTCGGAGCTTCAACCTCAGCAGTAATGATCGCATAAGCTTGGCCTTGATCCCTTGGCCTTTTCTGAGGTATGTTTCCCTGACGCTTAGGACATTATTTTTCATAATATCCCATCCCCATGAAATTGTAGCATTGAAAATTTGTAGCGTCTATCTTTCCCTTACAATCACAAGCTAGATGACCTTTCTGTCCACATTTGTAGCATACTCCATTTCATTTTAGACAGGCATGATGGTTCTTCATTCCAAAAATATCACAGGGAAGAAATTCAATTCTTCCCTTTTTCCCTCATTCAATATTTCCTTTCACAGAGTCTTCAGAAGATCTCTTATTCTCTTGCTTTGATTTAAAGTCATAAGACTTAGAGAAATACTTTTCTGTCATGATAGCACACAAGAAAATATCTTCGTATGATGAGAAGGATTGTGATACTAATGCTTGATAGAGAAATTTTTTTAACCCAGAAAAGAAACTATCAATCCTAATTGTTGGGTTACGTTTATAATCTGCCGCATGCCTCGCCAACTTTTAAATTTATCCTCATACTTTGCGACATTCTCATCCTCCTTTTTCCTCAGACTCAGAAATTGTCTTTCCAAATCTGCTTGATGGTCACGTGGAAAGTATTTTTCTATGAAAAGATCTTTAAACTCCCTCAATTTCATATTTGATACTTCATCATCTTCCTTTGTGTTTTGAATCAATAGCCACCATTGATCAGTATCTCTAGTGAGGCGTTAAACTGCCATGACAACTTCTTCCCTTTCGCTACTCCCGAAGGCGTGGAATATTTTCTCTAAGGAATTTATCCATTGCTCAGCCACTAATAGATTTGTTCTCCAATTTAATTTCGATGTTTTTTCACTCATGAAGGTATCTAACATCGATCCTCCATGCCTTGGATCAGGGTTCTCCATATGGGTAAGGTTATTATTCCTAACCTGAGTGAGTTTTCCCAGTATGGTGATAAGCTGATCAGCACCAGTTGTATCACCAGCTCCATTATAATTATCTTGAGCTGGAGGGAAATCCCTACATGGAGTGTGTGCATTGATACAGTTTCCATTTCTTCCAGTAGGTGCCATTTCTAAAAAATGTCATACACTAGATTAGTTTATGAATCAAAATTCATAAATCTAAACTCATAAAAAACCTAACATAAATTGAACAATTTGTGGATATAATCCATCGTCATAAAAAAAATTTCATTGTGGAAGTATGTACTCATTAACCCTTTATAATCGTTTGTAAAAAAATTAGAATTATCCTAAGCATATCCTCTGGGAGTATCATAACCAAGAGTGAAGCAAGGACCATTGTCGTGCACCAGTTCTCATTCAAGTCTAGCTCAATGTAGTGTTTTTTGATTTTATCCCTACGTACATCTTGGCCAGAGCTTCCACTACCTGCTCGTATACAGACAGGGATGTATCTCTCAATAAACTCACAAAATCTCTACAATACCAAAATTCTAGGATGTTCTTCTATACTAATCCTCAAATTCTATCATAGGGCGATGTGCTATAATCAGAGTTTATCAAAATCTAGCTTACAATGTTTGTACTAAACTTTCTCTAATACCAATTGTAACTCCCCGACCCCAGTTACCTAGAGTCGGTGCATTATTACATAACATTGGCATGATTACAAAGAATCTAGTCCCGATGGACCGATTAGTTTAACAGTTTTGGAAATTGATTACATACATTAACATTACATTACAATTTCAAACATTAAACACAACATAAATGGTTCTTTGAGTATTCCATTATTCTCTTTATCATAACCCATCATATCAATCATAATACACCTCTTGTAATCATGGTAAAATGAAACATAAGAAAGGGGTGAGCTGAAACGCTCAGTAAGGGTACATAATACAATGGAAAAGGACATAAATATTAAGCATGGTGAATAATTGAACCCACACGCCTTTACCAACAATAAACATGAATACATTTATGGAAATAATTATAGCTGAGTAAATAATTTCATAATAAAAATAAACAAGGGTATTCTACAATTTGAATGACCACATGAACCATCAATATTGTTTCCATAATGATGGAATGTATAATGTCGGATATTCTAAAACATTTTGTCAAGGCCTCGACCAAGATGTCTAAAAATGATTAAACCCTCGGCCAAAACAATATATCAAACTAGGAAATGGCCTTGGCTAATTCCAGGACTATTTGTCTCTAACACCTACCGATGCATCAAGTAGCTATAGCAGGCTCCACCCATCACTTACTAAGTCTAAAACATTCCTCATATGAAAAAGATTAAACATATAATAAACATTCATAAAAGAACTAGGATATGATATGTCATTACATTAACCATTAACCATTAATGGTATAAAAATAGCACATCCACAGTCAAACATATCACAAAACGTTCAATACAATATGGAGGTTTTTTATCATAATAAATCAACATCAAATAAACATAAAATCCATCAAAGTATGTTGACATAGATGAAATCAAAACCCTTTTTAGATAAATATATCATTCTATTTTGAAATCATTTAAAATTCACAAAATTTATAATAGAATATATTTAAATACATTTTTGAATCAATATGTCTGATACCGTTTTGAAACTTTTAAAAATAATTAACATTTCAAAACAATCATGTCCATATAAATAAATCCTTAAAAATGATTTTAAAAAATGGACATTAATTAAAAGGTTTAGAAAGATAAATCATTAAAACATTTAAAATGATGATCTCGTTAAATATACCCTCCCATAAAACCTTAAAAGATTAATTTTGAAAACATTTTTTTTGAAATATGGGTATCTTTGATAAGTATGTCCCAGAAAATACATACACAGGTACAATCTCGGATAATAATGAGATTGAGGAAATAACCAATACCAATTTGGTAACTTACAAAACATAAACCCCATGAAAGAAGTATCATACAATGAATATGTAAATCCACATAAATTAATGTTTATTACAAAATGAATACAATTATGGGAAGTACATACACCACATAAAAGTTAATAGTGGCATTATGGCATGAATCTCACAATAATACGAAGTGAGATGAAAACATATTACTGTAGAGGCCCAAAGATTAACGTACATAGACATTAAAGTACATTTGTGGAATATTATTTACAAAAAAAACAGACACCGAAGGACCGTAATTGTTTAGTGTCTTTGGAAACTTGGAGCATAATATTCTAATCGTGGTGAATGATCTTCAACATCCCCCATAATGATATTCCATTATTTTCTTACCTAAAACAATTCTTTATATCCTTGGGGAATATAAAACATATAAAGGGTTAGATCAAATGCTCGGTACGGGTAATCGTGGATAAAATAATCAAACTATATACATTTTAACATCAAAACATGAACATAACGTTTAAACATCAAAATCTTGAGTTGTGGAATAAATCTTGGCAGTATGTAAGGAATAGATCATAAAGGAACATCAATCATGATAAAATATAATGGTAATAAAACATTTAATTGTGGAAAACTATTAAGCACATGATATGATTTCTATAGTAACCAAGTCATTGCTGCCAAGACCAACTTAGTGGACAGAGTCCCATTCCCAATCGAGTTCACTCCTCGTTCCAGTCCTGTATCACTGAACCATATTCACTTACCATTCCAGCCATGTCTATCTCATGAGATATAAATCCTTACCCAATGAATTGGAGGGAGATATAGCTCCCACCCATCTCATAATGAAATCATTATTATTTGTTCCACGAAATAAACATAAATCATTCATCATAACAAATATAATAAAATGGGTTTTAAAAACATCATCGCATCATAACATTATCCATATAAAACAAATGGATAAAATTTAATAATATTAAAATTGAAATCATGTAAATCATAGATACATTATACTTGAAACATTCACATTTGAAATAATGTCATCTTATATGTAAAATGGGTTTGATAATACACTTGAAATGAATTCTTGAGGAAAATATCCTTTCTTATTCAAAATCATTTTATATTCACAAAATGAAATGAAATTTTAAAAGAAAAAGATTTTGTTGAAAATCGTAATGCAATTTAGTAGAGGAAGCTTCATTTAAATATTTCATTATGAAACCTTAAAAATCCATTCAGGCTGTATAAGTCAAAAAATATTCTTCTCGTACTTTTGTCGGAAAAGTCATAAACTTCCTTATATGGTATCTAAAGGAAAGATTACTTCCATACAATGCGGTAAAAAGTTAAAAACGGTAAAAATGACATTAACATACACTGAAAAAAATTAAGCATTTTATGAATATATTTTTAGAAAACATGGGCGTGGATGATAAACATAACCCCAGTAAATACATACAGATAATTAATCTAGGATAAAAATTAAGATTGAGAAATTATCCCTTAGCTTATGTCTGATATGCCTCGTACGTATCCAAAACATCTGTATAATGATTTAAATAATGTCATTGACTTATTTAATAATCATATTCATTGTTATGATATCATATATGGTACACTGATGACTTTATATTACCCGTTCTTTTGTAAATTCCTTGTTAAAGCAACGTTTTGGGTAAAATCATTTTATTTATTGTACGTGTTTGGACTTGTTCTTCTTGATATTATTATTACTTATATCCTTATTTACTTACTTATAGGATGTAAAACATTATTTATATATCATATATATTCATTATATATATATAATAGATATATAAATGAAACGAAACACACCGTTCATGGAGACGGTAGGTCGTACGTACGCATGAACATTGTTTCCCTTTCTTTAATGACTTGAATGGAAGTAAGTAGATGGAATATATATATATAAATAAACCCACTATCTTTATCATGTCATATGTATCGTTAGTAATCATTATATATACATTATAATCATTCTTTAATGGTTAACATGGAGAATGAATCTCATCACGTTGTGGAAACGGTAATCTGTATGTACGCACGAGCGATGATATCGTTCCCATATTTATTGATTTGTATTAGAGTTGATGATATAATATATCAGAATTATTATGATGTTATAATAACTATATATTGTTATTATTTACACCATTATACCCATCCAAGTAAGGTGGTTGTGAAAAAACAGATTACACTACGGCATGGAGACGTTATTCCGTACGTACGCACGCGCGGTGATTTCGTTTTCCATAGGATGGATAGAAGGTGAAATGGGGTTGTTTCATATTTATAATAACATATAACTATATTAGTGATACTTATGTTATTACTTTATAATGAAACAACTAAATAAAAACATGTTGATGAAGAAAGAAACTCGAAAGAATTGGTAGAAGATATTACCTCTTCTTCGACGCACCTCCTTTATGCTTCCTTTTAAGGCACTACAGTGGGTATTATGAGGAGACCAGAACCTCTATAATGTATCTAGGCAAGTTGAAAATGGAAATGGTCAGGGTTTGGTAGAGATTTATGGCTTAAAATTGTGTAAAGAGAAGAGGGGGGAGGTTCCCTTTTATAAGGGAGGAGAGGGGCACCTTTGGAAACCCCAACAATATTAATTTATAATAAATAAAACCCAAAATAGAAACCACCAAAAATGACTCATATTAGAATATTAGATGATATATGGTTGTAATATCATCATCCAATAAAATTTAGACATGTTGGGAATTTATTTCAAACCTTATCAATTTGATTTATCCTTATTTAACTTAATTAATCTTTTTTGTGGTTATAATATTATTAATTTTTAATTGTTATAAATAATTGCTTGTGTGATATGAATAATCCATAATTGGGTACCTGATGAAATTTTAGACCATATAAATTTCAATTTTTAATTTTTAATTTTTTATGTGATTTTTAAAAAATTTAATAATATGTTATTTTTATAAAATAACAATACTGTTAATTTTGACACAATTCATTTATTTCAATTTACATAAACTCCAAAAAGAGGATATATTCGACAAAAATGTTTAATAGATTCATAACATATCATATTAATCTATAAAATTTGTGGAGAACATAAATTAGTTCATATAATGTCTATTTTAGTATTTATAAAAACATTTATTTGATATTTCTCTTTATAAAACAATTACTACATCATTTTTGTATAATCATTTAATATACTTATTAGTTGCATAAAAATTAAACATAGAATACTATGATGAAGAAAAATATAATACCTTTCATACTAATATTTTTACTCTAATTTATCATCTTAAAATCACAACATTTAAATTTTTATATTTATTAAATTATGATGATGACATATTTGACATAAATTAAAATAAAATAATGTAAATGTACTAATCGGTTTTATAAGGCTCCAAAAGGTCCAAATTTATATACATGGATTATTAGGGTATAGATATACTCTACCAATAATGTTTGGTCATGTGTCTAGTCTTTAGATAGGTATTATTATTTTAATAAAAACAATATTATTGATTTTTCACTAAACAAATAATTTCTACATCATTGATGCATTCGATTTTAAGGTAATAAAATATTTATTAAAAATTAAAAATAATTAAGCATGATAAAAAAAATTATATTTAAAATTAGTATTTATGATTGAATGAATATTCTGTATATCTATATATTAAAAATAATCTAGTTTTTAAAGGTTGAGTGAGACATTTCACTTTCCTTTAAATAAACTAAATAAAAGGTATTAATTAAATAAAAGTGGGTTCCATTAGATTATATTTAGACCAAATAATGATTTAGGGTAAAATTAAATCACCCAATTATATTAGTAAAAGTTTTATGGTAATTTTATAACATTATATTTACCCTTAATTACCTCGATTTACCATTAACTATGGTAAATAAAATTTACCGTAGTAACTATTCATAATGACTAAAAATAAAAAGTAGCTTATTAACATAATTTGGACCTACTGATTTCAAATATGGAATCCATTTTTCCAATTTAAAATCACAGAAGTTTCATAAATCAATTTATAATTAATCCCATAGTTAAGAAAATGAGTTTTAAAAGTAAAAACACTACAGAAGATTGAAATGATTTTACCTGTGAATTCAATGTAATGTCAATGCTAATGACATACATTATATTAAACGGTAAAAATATATTAAATTTATAATTTAAAACCATTAAATATTATAATTGAACAATATAAATAATTATGATGAAAAAAGTTGTTTTTAATAAAAATATAGTGTTTTTTACGATTCATTAAAATATGAATGTTATCAGAATAATATGAAAAATTTATACAAAGTAAATTTTATATCCTGATTCCAAAGAAAAATTTTATTTTGTAAAATTTAAATAATAAATATTTCAAAAACTAGATTTAAAGTGGGTTCGCCATCAAAAGGCGGAAAAACTTCATTTTGTTTAAAAATACTTATTTTACTCGAAAAATTTACATTGTTCTCACACGATGTTCTAGAAATTGTGTAAGATGAATAATAATGTTATAACATTCAAAATGTAGTTAATAATATTCATAAATTCTAGTTCATAATAATATTATCACCATATATCATTGTTTAGTGAAACCTAGTATTGCGTACAACACACGCTATCTAGGAAGGTCGCGATTGTGTGTAATGCATGCCAAGTCAGGGTTGCGTGTAGTGAAAAACTCTTTCATTGTTGCGTATATCATAATCCAACCATATTTCCTTTATAAATTTAATATATATATATATATATATATATATATATACACACTCAATGTTGCGTAGAATAACTACTATCAAACAAACTTGAAATTTTGTGTAACATGAGGCAAGAATAGTGTTGTGTATACTACAAGATAATACGGTGTTGTCTATAGTACATGATAATATTGGTGTAGTGTACAATAGAAGAAGTAAAAAAAATTAAAAAGAATATATCTCACAAAATTTATGGGTGTTACATTCTACCCCCCTTAAAATGAAGTTCTCCCTCAAAATTGGTTGGGATTATATATCGTTTACTACATTAAAGTTTCATTTATAGAATCCCACATCATAAAAATGAATAATAAAACTTAATATTAAAAAGTTATGTATGAAAAAAAATGGATACCCAAATTAAATAATCACTATGTTTCCACATAATAGACTATAGGTGAAAATATGGATATGGAAGATAAATCTGACCGTCATGTTCTGATGGAGAGTGGTAGATAACCTGGCTATGAAAAATCCAACAATCACAAATCCATAAATTTGTGATGATCTAAGGTACTATCTAGGAAAACGTTTTTTGTTTTCAAGATCATTTCCCTAAATTTGAAAAAAAAAATAGAAGAAATACTTAATTGATTTTGGTACAGTCTCATCGTTGGTCATTCCAAGAACAATTTCCACTTCATCTCTTAATGAAATGAAGTTGAATTTTTCATTCGTGAAGTTTTAGTAGATAATGCGATAGAATGATAAGTCATTCCATTTGTCTCAATCATAAGGTTAGCAATAGATATATATATAAGTCCATCTATGGTGAGATTAAGCGTATATGGTTCCAAAAATGGACTTATAATTCATCTCTCATTCTGCTTAATAAAATAAAACTAGTTTATACTAACCAGGGACATCTTGTAGGCCAATGGTAGGCGATAAATGCATGTATCACTTCGGTTGTGGGTTTGATCCCCGCAACCCTATCCGACGTGACGGGTTGTCACCCATCCTACAGGTTTTTCTTTTTCTAAAACTATTCTATCATAACATTTCAGAAATAAAAAAAACGATTTATAGCCATATGCAATACTATCTGATGTCCGACATAATCCATTCCAATCTTTAGACTTATCGAAAATATATCTGTCCAATCTCATAGTAAAAAGAAAATGATTACTAGAATGGTTACATAACAATAACGTGAATACCATCATTTATCCCCCATATATCATAAGATATATCTTGATGGTAACATTCTAAACATGTCAATATGTTAATCACGTATTCTCTTGAAACATGAATTACCATATAACCTTAGTGAAAACATGAATGCTGTCAAATGTTAAAACTTTACAAATACCAAAATACCAAAATTTCTATATAGTCAAACTATGATATCACACTATCCTTATATCCATCATGATCTCATTAATACTTTCAAACATCTCATTATCTCTTAATCCCTTCATTATGGGCATATCATATACTTTCCAGAAATATCTGAATAAACATTCATGGTTATCGGTACCATTCAACATATACATTCTAATACACTAGGAAAAAAGTAGTGTAACAATACTTATATGTTTATTTATTACATAGTACCATTACCTATACAACATAACTCTTGATAAACATAAATAATTCCACTACCATCTTAAAACATTGACTGAGCTTCAACAATTTTTTTATCTCAAATATCATTTGTAGTCTCATCATCATCATCAATATGAATACTACCCATATGACCATGATGATTATCATCATGAGACTTTCCCTTAGGGTATTGGTTTTCATAATTCCCATAAATTCAACATTTAAAACATTTAACCATTGTTGATGTCTTAGAAATACCATTATCCTTGTCCATGGTGTTAACTAAACCCTTTCCTGTGCAATTAATGGATTTGTGTCCTTATTTTCGAAATCCAGAACATCTTCCAGTTCCATTGAAACATTCTCCTTGATGCCTATTCCCACATGATTTACATGAGGGAAATTTAACATTCTTTCCTCTATGATCATCATGAAACTCCATCTTTCTCTTACTTTCCGAGTCGAGATACTTACCAATGTTGAGATTATTGATCATATTATGAGAATTATGATTAGGCATAACAACTATGTTTGGACATCCAAATCCCATTTCATTTGGTTTCTCATAAATAATATCATTCTATTGTTCATAATATTCTCCATTAACAAGAATCCTCTTGTTTCCTACCATTTCATAAAACCCAAAAATAATAGTATGAGAGGAAAAACTCGTACTAGAAAAACAACATAATTATGGGGGAGTACTTTCAATCCCTAACATAATAGGTTTAATTCTATGATCGTTACCATAATTCTAGGACTATAACTTAAATTTATACTCAACCTTAGGGACATCCCTATATATCCCTTAGAAATATCTCTTGGAATATCACTAATGATTTCACATCCTAGTTTCCAAAGGTTAACTAAACATTTCCACAGATACCAACTATAGAGACCCAAAGCTTGACGTACATAGACATTACCTTACATTTTCGGAATACTTAATACTTAGAAAAACCAGACACCAAAGGACCGTAATAGTTGAGTGTCTTTGGAATCTTGGAACATAATCTTCAAATCTTGGTGAAATATCTTCAACATCTCCTATAAAGATATTCCCTTTTTTTCTTACTGTATTCATTACTTTAAATCCTGATTAAAAGAAAACAAATAAAGGGTGAGCTCAAATTCAAAGTAAGGGTAAGCATGGAAAAAATAAAAAAAACTATATACATTTGAATAGAAAAACATGAAGATAATGTTTAAACATCAAAATCATTAGGAGTTAAATAAATCATGGCAGTACGTAAGGCATAGATCATAAAGGAACATCAATCATCATAAAATAGAATGTAAATAAAACATTTAATTGTGGAAAACCATTATGAACTTGATATGATTTCCATAGTATCCAAGTCATTACTGCAAAGATCATCTTAGTGGACAAAGTCCCATTCTGAATCGAGTTCACTCCTCGTTCATGTCTTGTATCACTGAACCAGATTAACTTATCTTTCCAGCCATGTATATATCATGAGATATAAATCTTTATCCAATTCATTGGAGGGAGATATAGGTCCCACCAATCTCATAATGAAATCATTCTTACTTGTTCCACAAAATAAACAAAAATCATTCATCATAACCCAAAGAATAAAATGGGTTTCAAAAACATCATCCCATCATAACATAATCCATATAAAACAAATGGATATCATTTCTTCATAAGAAAAGTGAAACCATGTAAATAATAGAGACATTATACTTGATACATAAACATATGAAATAAAGTAATATTATATTGAAAATGGTTTTGATAAAACACTTGAAATGAATTCTTGAGGAAAATATCCTTTCTTATTAAAAAACATGTTCTTTTAACAAAATGCCATGAAATTATAAAAAAATGGATTTTGTTGAAAATTGTCATGAAATTATGTAGAGGAAGCTTCATTGAAATAATTCATTATGAAAATGTATAAATCCATTCACATTGTATATGTTAAATATACATTCTTCTTGTACTTTTGTTAGAAAAGTCAAAAAGTTCTTTATATGGTAACCAAAGGTAATATTCCTTCCATATAATGTGCTAAAATGTCAAAAAAGGGTAAAAATAAAATTAAACATACATGGAAGATTATTAAACACTTTATGAAAATATTTTTATAAAACATGGACGTGGATGATAAACATAACTCCAGTAAAATCTTACGAAGAATCAATCTCGGATAAAAATTGAGATTGTAAAACTATCCCTTACCTTAGGTCTGATATGCTTCGTACGTATTCATACCTCCGATATAATGATTTAACTAATGTCATTGACTTATTTTAGAATCATGTTCATTTTTATGACATCATATATGGGTCACTTATGACTTTATATTACCCATTCTTTTGTAAATTCAATGTTAAAGCAGTGTTTTGGCTAAAATTGTTTTATTTATCGTACGTGTTTGGACTTGTTGTTCTTGATATTATTATCACTTATATCATGATTTATGTACTTCAGAAATGTAAAAAATTATTTCTATATCATATATATTTAATATATATATATATATAATATATAGATAAATTAAATGAAACACACCGTTCATGGAGACGGTAGGCCGTACGTACGCATGAACACTTTTTTCCTTCCCTTAATGAATTGAATGGATGTAAGTAGATGACACAAAGACACACACACACACACATATATATATATATATATACATAAATCAAGTAGATTTATCATGTCATATGTTTTCTTAATATTCATTATTTATACATTATAATCATTCTTGAATGGTTAACATGGGGAATGAATCTCATCGCTTCGTAGAGATGGTAATCCGTGCGTACGCACGAGCGATGATATCATTCCCATAATCATTGAATTGAATTGGAGTGAATGCTATAAAATATCAGCATAATTATGATGTTATAATAAATATTTATAGTTATTCTTTACACCATTATTCCCATCCAAGTAAGGTGGTGGTGGAAAAACAGATTACACCACGACGTGGAGACGGTATTCCGTACGTAAGCACGCGCGGTGATTTCATTTTCTGTAGGATGGATAGAAAGTGAAATGAGGTTTTATTAATATTGATAATAACATATCTTTATATTAGTGACACTGATGTTATTACTTTATAATGAAACAACTAAAGAAGAAGAAGATTATGAATAAATAAATTTCAAAGAATCGGTAGAAGAGACTTCCTCTTCTTCGACGCACCACTTTTAAGATTCCTCTAAAGGAACTACAATTGGTATTTTGAGGAGACCAGAACCTCTATAATGTTTCTAGGGAAGTTGATAAGGGATATGGGCAGGGTTTGGCCGAGATTTAAGGCTCAAAATTGTGTAACGAGAATAAGGAGGAGGTTCCCTTTTATAAGGGAGGAGAGGGGCACCTTTTGAAACCTCAAAAATATAAATTTATAATAAATAAAACCCCACTTAAAAACCTCCAAAAATGACTCATATTCTAATATTACACGATATGGGGTTGTAATATCATCATACCATAAAATTTAGACATGTTGGGAATTTATTTTAAACCTTATCAATTTGATTTATCCTTATTTAATTTATTTAATCTTATTTGTTGTAATAATATTATAAATTTTAAACTGTTATAAATAATTATTGATGTGTTGTGAATTATCCATAATTGGGTACTTTATGAAATTCTAGATCATATAAATTTCAATTTATAATTATTAAATATTTATGTGATTTTTAAACAATTTAAAAATATGTTATTTTTATAAAATAACAATAGTGTTTATTTTGATAGTATTCTTTTATTTGAATTTAAATAAAATCCACACAGAAGATATATTCGAAAAAAAATGTTCGATAGATTCCTAACATGTAATATTAATCTAGAAAAGTTGTGGAGAACATTAATTAGGTCATATAATGTTTATTTTAATATTTATGAAAACATTTATTTAAAATTTCTCTTAATAAAACAATTACTACGTCATTTTTGTATAATCATTAAATATACTTATTATTTTAAAAAAAATTAAAAAAAAAATCTTATGATGAATATAAATATAATCCCTTTCATAATAATATTTTTAATCTAATTTTTCATTTTAAAATCACAACATTTAAATTGTTATATTTATTAAATTATGATGGTGACATCTTTGACATCAATTAAAATAAGGTAATGTAAATGTACTAATAGATTTTATAAGACTCCAAATGGTCCCAATATCGACGCTTGGATGATTATGGTATAAATATACTCGATAAATAATGTTTGGTCAAGTTTCTGGTCCTTTTGTTAGGTATTATTATTTTAATAAAAACTATTTTATTGATTTTTCAATAAATAATTAATTTCTACATCATTGATGTATAAGATTTTAAGGTAATAAAATATTTATTAAAAATTAAAAATAAATTTCCATGATAAAGAAAAACATTTTAGACTTCAAATTATTATTTATAATTTAATTTATATTTTGTATCACTATATATTAAAAATAATCTAGTTATTAAAGTTTGAGTGAGATATTTCACTTTCTTTTAAATAAACTAAACAAAAGGTCTTAATCAAATACAAGTGCGTTCCATTAGATTCCATTTCGACCCAATTATGATTTAGGGTAAAATATAATCATCCAATTCTATTATGACATGTGTTTTGGAAATTGAATATTATTATATTTACCCATAATTACCTCGATTTATCTTTAACTATGGTAAATAAAATTTACCGTAGTTACTATTCATAATGAAACAAATGATAAGTAGCTTATTAACATAATTTGGACCTACTGATTCTAAACATGGAATTCATTCTTCCAAATTCAAATCACAGAAGTTGCAGAAATTAATTTAAAATTAATCTCGTAGTTAAGAAAATGAGTTTTAAAAGTTAAAAGATTGCAAAAGATTGAAATGATTTAACATATGAATTCAATGTAAAATCAACGCTATTGAAATCCATTATATTAAATGGTAATAATTTATTCTATTTATACATTAAAACAATTAAATATTATAATTTAACCATATCAATTATTATGATGAAAAAAGTTGTTTTTAATAAAAATATAGCATGCTTTTACTATTCATTAAAATAGGAATGTTATCAGAATAATATGAAAAATCGATCCAAAGTAAATTTTTATATAATTATTCCAAAATAGAATTTTATTTTGTCAAATTTAACTTATAAAAATGTCAAAACTAGATATAATGTAGGTGTCCCATTAAAAGGCGTAAAAACTGCATTTTTTAAAAAATATTTATTTTACTCGAAAAATTTATTTTGTTCTCACCAGATGTTCTATAAAAAGTGTAACATGAATTATAATGTTATAAAATTCAAAATTTAGTTAATACTATTCATAATGGCTAGTTCATAATAATATTATAACTATATATCGTTGTTTAGTGAAACCTAGTATTGCGTACAACACACATTATCCAGGAAGGTCGTGATTGTGTGTAATGCAATCCAAGTCAGGGTTGCATGCAGTGAAAGACTCTTTCGTTGTTGAGTATAATAGAATCCAACCATATTTTATTTATACATTGATTATATATATATATATATATATATATATAGACACTCAATGTTTTGTAGAATAACTACTATCAAACAAACATGAAATTGTGTATAACACGGGCCAAGAATATTGTTGTGTATACGGTAAGATAATACAGTGTTTCGTATAGTACAAGATAATCTTCGTGTAGTGTACAATAGAAGACATAAAATAAATTAATAATAATATATCTCATAAAATCTCATGGTGTTACACATACCTTGCACTTTTCATTAGTCGAGGGTAAGTTTAACCTCTTGTATGAAGACTATAGTATGTTATTAAATAATATCAGAACCATATTAATATTTATGATATCATACATTATTCATTTATGACTTTATACTACCCATTTAATAATATTTTCCGTATTATATTAATATTTCACGTAATAATCGCTTTCATTATTGTATGTGTTTTAACTTGTTACTCTTGATTGTATCACTTAGACCATAATTTAAATACTACCAGAATATAAAACATTATTTATATATCCTATATTTTTTGAATATAAATATGTATAATAGACATATATATGAAATTGAAAACATAGTTTATGGAGACGGTAGTCTTTCCGTATGCATAAACGCTATTTCCGTTTTCATATAGTATCAAATTGAAGTAAATGAACAAGATATATGTAAGTACATAAATAATAATATATATAAATATATATATATCTCCATTATCATTATTATGTCATATATTACATACTTAGTAGTAATATATATTTTTATAATCATCGATGAATGGTGAACTTGGAAACGAATCTCATCACGACGTGGAGACGGTATTCCGTACGTACACACGAGGGAAAAAATCATTCTTTTGATATTAAACTAATATATAATTGGATGATATATAATATATACAGAATTATTATCATGTTCTACTTATTATTTACATCAAATACTCATCATTATTATACCCATTAAAATAATAAGTTGTTGAATAACAATTACACTACGACGTGGAGACGGTAAGCCGTACAGACACACGTATGGAGACATGTCATTCAAAGGGTGGATAAAATAATGAATTTTGTTGTACCATAATTATAATAACATCATAGTATATTGAAGATACTTGCGTTATTATTTTATAATGAAACAATAAAGAAAAAGGAAGTGGAAGAAGAAAAGAACATGAAAGAGGGTGGTGAAATCATTACCTCTTCTTCAGGTTCTTCCTTACAATTTGATCAAAAGGGCTCCATAGGTTGGCTTTCTGATCTTACTAAAGCCTCTATGATGATGTTAGGATAGTTTAAATTGTATTTGGGCAGGGTTCGGCTGATCCATATGGCTTTGTAGGTGTGAATTAGAGTGAATGTGGAGTACCCATTTATAAGAGGGGTGAGGGGCACCATAGGAAAAACAGAAAATATTATTTTATAATAAATTCATATTCGGTTTATAATGTCTCCAAATTAATTTACATATAGGATAAGGTGGTAATGGGTTGAAATACACTCAACCAATAGGTTTTATAAATGTTTGGGTCACTTTATTAACCTTATCTTTTAGTTTTAACTCTTAGTTAATTAATTTGACATTTACCATGTCACTTTGTATTTTTATATTATATGGTTAATGGAAATACTATAAACTTCAAATAGATCCCCAAGTGGTACTTTGATTATACATATATCATGATATATGTCATTTGGACGAACCTTAGAATTTTAGGAATATAATATCAAATAATAATATAATATTGTTATTAAAAACTCTTTTATGTCAATTTTGACACTATTGGGTATTTTGTTTTTTATAAATTCATAAATGAATTATTACTTCGATTTCTATTCATATAACCTATACTGATATTTCATATTAACCTATAAAATTATTTTAATTCATAAAAAATCAAAAATTACATTTATTTTGGTATTTATTATATCAATTGTCTTAATCTTTGATTAATAAGGTAATTAATGCATCATAATTGTGTCATAAATAAATTAAATTATATAATGTATAAAAATTATAAATAAAATAAAATTATGTGAGAAATATTTTTAGCTTAATAATGAATATTTTTAATCGAATTGATCTTATGTATATCAATATATTAATAATCATTTAGTTATTATAGTTTGATTTCAACTATTTTTACTCTTCTATGAATTAAATAATAATAAATGTCCTAATCTAATCCAAGTGGACCTAAATCCTAATATTATATTACTAAGGTTGTCTTTGTTCGAGCTAAACTTCTTAAATATAATTAGGAAATGTCTTAGGGTAATATTAATATCATTTGTACCCTTAATCACCATATTTACTTTTAACTGTGGTAAATAAAAGTAAAAAGTTATTATTTTCCAAAAATTATTTTTATCTTATTGAACAACATTTTACTCCTTGATATTAACCTTTTCTCTCAGATTTTCAAAATTCCACTCACAAAAGCGGTAAAATTATATTTTATGTGAATTTGGAAATTCTCCTAGGAGATGGGTAAAAGACAGTGAAGAGTTCAATAAGATTTATATATATATAATTATTATAAACTCACTCCAATTAATTACATTGAACTTATATAGTTATTATTTATCTATTTTAACCTAAAATAAATTTATATAAAATAAATAAATTTTAAAAAAAATTCTGTTTCAAACTATAACTCAGTGTTTTTCACTATTCATCAAAAATTGAATGTTTTCAGAAAACTACCAAAAATTCACCCTAAGATAATTTCGATATTCAAAATCCAAAAATGAAGTCCATTTTTTCAAGATAAATTTTATAAAATTTCAAAAAGTGTGTTTTAATATTCATAACGGCTAGATTGATTGGTTGTGGTGTGTGTTAGAACTCGATATTGCATACAACACACGCTAATGTATTATTCAAATAGAAGTGTACCAAGGAAGCATGGGGTGTTGGAAACTCCGACTCTAAACATTTTCAGTTTAGGTTTCTAATTCTTGTAAATCGAGACTCCGAATTTCCTTGATGTTTAGTCTCCATAATTCAACAGAATTTAGTTTCAAAATTCCATCAAAATAGAATCCGAATATCCTTGTACTATAGAATCTGAATTCATTCTTGCTTAGACTCAGAACATTCATTTACTTTCATTCTGAATATCAGTTTAGGATATTCTTACATCTTTTTAGTTATAAAACTACGTCGTGCATTAATTTATAAACTAACCATTGATTGAGTGACATGTGTACAGCTCCCTCTGAAATTCATGGAAAAATATGACTATTGGAAGAGGGAGCCGACCATTGGAACCATTACTATAAATAGGAACTTATTTGAAAGACCTCGAAAATTTTTGAACTGAACTTTAATAACTATGCCCATATACTGTTGAAGTGATTTTGAGAGAGAGAGAGGCTCTTATAAACTCTCCGGCTTGGTGCAGAATGTTTTGAACTGCTCGTTCAAACTATGCTTCGTGCATATTTTCTTAGTTCAGAGGATCGATTTCCTTAAAATCAGAGACTTCGGGTTGTGAAGTCAGAGGTGCCGATTTTCTTAAAAATTGAGGGATTGCAGGGATAGAAAGACAGATACTGATCTTCGGATTGAGGGCATATCTTCGTTTGGGTAAGACATACTTTCTGGAAAGTATAAATCATGGGACCTCTTATCCAGGGTTGTTGGATACCATCCTCTTTGGGTTAAAAGAGATACTACTTGTTATGTGTAGTATTTTGTTTTATGTTGTGTATTTGTATTGTTGAGAAATTTATAACTTTATTGTACTTCCTGACATTTGTAATCATATTTTTTTATATTCTATATGCTTTAAGGTAGAATCTTATTTGTGGTAAACTTTTGTTTAGATTCATTTCCGGAATCACTTTTCCTGAAATCAAGAAAGTTATTAGAACTGAGAGATTATGTAAATTTTGGTTATTGAAAATTTCCTTATGTATTTTTAAAGTATATAAAATTCACCTCCCTTTTATATTTTAGCATTCATTTCTACATTTTCGATCCTACAATTGGTATCAGAGGGTTGGTACAATATGAATTAATCTCACGATTAGATTCAGAATGGAATTCTCGGAATTGAACTTCCGGATTCAAACTTTTTCAGAATCTGTTTTTCGGACTCATATAGTTTGTATTCAATCATTATTAGAGATACAATATCTAGTTTCTTAATTAGGAAATTTTCTTCTGTTTACAATATCCTACTACTAACAAGTTTGTGTGCTAATGATTTTCTTATGGATGTCATGTCTAAATATTGGTTCTATTGATAATCTAAATCCTACCAGACCTCCTGTTTTTGATGGAAATGATGATGGGTACTGGAGAGATAGGACGAAGACTTTCGTTATAAATACTGGAGTTTATAACTATGAAATGTTAACTGGATATTAGAAAATTCCGGATAAGGAATTGAGAACCTTTACGAATCATGAGAAATCATAATATCAAACAAACATCCAAGTCAGAAATACTTTGTTATGTTCCATTACTAGGAATATATATAGTCAAATATCATCGTCTAAAGCTGCAAACAATATATAGATGAAACTTTAAGATACACATTTTTGTACATCTGAAGGCATAGAGACAAGAAGAGCTATGTAGAGAGATGAATACCATAGTTTTAAATTTCTTTATGGAGAACCTGTAATCAAAGTACATCAAAGGTTTATGACTATCCTGAATTGAATACAATCTATAGGAGAAAAAGGTTTGGATGATTGAGCTCTTACTGAAAAGATTATAGATATCATGAAAAATGAATGGGAGTCCATGAGGATAGATATTGAAGAGAACAGGAAAGTCACTCAGATTTCCTTAGATGAGTTGTTTGGAACTATTCTTCAGCATGAAATCAGAATGAAGAGAGATGCTGAAAATGTTTAGAAGAAGAATGAGAATAGAGGAGTTGATTTTACAACAACTTCTAAACAAGTGAAAGCCAAGATCCCAGAATGGGTAACTAGATCAAAGACAAAGAAAGCCATTATTCATCGAGAATCCAGTGATACAGAAAAGTCTGAGAATGAATTAGCTAATCTTGCTCGGAGAAGGAACAAGATTATAGCTCAAAATAATCATTAGAATAAGTACAAGAATAAAGACTACAGAGATAATATAAATGGATAAGTTACTTTTAATTAATGTAGAAGAATAGGTCACATCAGACCTGGTTGTCCATTATTGAAAAAGAAGGATAAGAAGGAAAGGAATTCAGAAAGGAACTAGAAGAAATTATATCGATCAAAGCACAGGAAAAGCCATAAAGCTAATGATACATGGAGTTATATCTATGGGGACTCATCACAAAGTGAATCTTCTGAATATGATTCATCAGAACAGAAGAATAATGAATTCATTGCTACTACTTCATTCCATAATACATGTCTTATAGCCATGTTACGCTCTTCCAAGGCTTTAACAAATTTATCTCTTGATAAGAATTACTACTCCAAAAATATTACTTCTAATTAAGATACTTCATCCTAAGAAAATTAATAAATTCCTTCATATGAAGATGTTTCTAGATTTTCCAAGTTACCTGAAGCAAAAAATTGTAAAATTTATAAAAATTAGAGAAAGGAAAATACTAGGGTAGAAATTCTTACAAAAGAGATTTGAGATCTTTCTAGAGATCATAGAGATAAAGGAATGCTTTTAGAAAAACATTCTAAACTCATTGAGAATGTAAATTATGCTAAGGAAGAACTTTATAAATATCTTAATAATTCTATTATAAAGATAATAGTTTTCGAGGGAAAATCTAACTATAAGGAAATGATTCCTGAGGATAGAAATTTAGTCATCAAACAGAAATCAGAAATAATTTCTCCTTAGAAGATTCATGAATACTTTACCTCTAAGAAGGATAATTTTGACATGATATATTCTAAAATTAATCCTCAAGGAAACACTAATGGAGTAGGTTATAATCACCATAAACTGGTTTTAAAAAAAATATTTTGTTCCTCCTAGATCCCCTTTTTGCACTAAATGTCAAAGTGGGGGGCATTTGAAGAAAACTATCTCCTTGAATAGAGTTCAATATCATAAGTTTCATACAACTTATTTTTATAAACAAATGTGGATACCAAAATTTTTTCTATCTAACAATTCTGGATCGAAGAAATTTTGGATTCCGAAAGTATAACTCACTTATTTTTAGGAAAATAATGAAGGTACCAATAGCAATACATGGTACATGGATAGTGCATGTTCTTGACATATGACTGGTAACAAAAACTATTTTGAAAGTATTATCAAGGAAAAAGGGGGAAAAGTAACATTCAGGGATAATTCTCATGGAGAAATTATGGGTATAGGTAACAACGTTCTTCTAGGGAAAACATTGATTTCAAATGTTTTATTTAATAAGGGTCTTAAGCACAACCTCATTCGCATATGTCAGTTATGTGCTGAAGGCTACCTTGTGAATTTTAGGAATGATATGTACTTAGTAAACAATTCCAAGAAAGAGTTTATTCTTTCTACCCATAGTAAAGATAATGTTTACACATTAAACTTAGAAGACCATAGGAACCAAAAATTACCTTGACATAGTGAAATGGAAGATCATTCATTGTTATGGAATATAATTCATGGTCCTTGTAACCTTAGGAACATATGAAAACTTACTATGAAAGGACGAGTTATGGATCTAACAGAGCTTATATTTGATTCTTCAAAAGTATGTGATACTTGTCAATATGGAAAGAATCATAAATCAAGTTTTAAATCAGTCAGTGAAGTCTCAACTATAGATGCATTGCATCTAGTGCATATGGATCTTTCTGGTCCTACACAAAATGGAATAATTGGGAAAAAGTATTATGTATTTGTCTTGGTTGATGATTACACTAGATTTACATGGTTCTATTTCCTTGAAAATAAGTATGAAGCATTTTCTTTTTTCAAATGTTTTAGAGCCCAAATTAAAAATGAGAAAAACCTTCCATTGAAAAATATTCATAGTGATCATGGTGGAGAATTTTAAATTTGTTATTTTGAAACATTTTGTAGTATAAAAGGTATTTCTTACAACTTATCAGCACCCAGAACAACTCAACAAAATGGTTCTATTGAATGAATAAATAGAATTCTTCAAGAGATAACTAGAACCATGTTTAGTGAGTATTCTATTGCCAAACATTTTTGGGCTGAAGCTGTAAGTACTTCTTGTTATACTATAAATCAAGTTTTTATTAATCCTTTTTTAATAAAACTCCTTATTTGTTATGTAATGGTAGAAAACCTATACTTTCCAACTTTAAGGTTTTTGGTTGCAAGGTATTCATTCTGAATACTAAATACAATCTTCATAAATTCACACGAAAATCTGATGATGGAATTTTCTTAGGCTACTCCACAACTTCTAATTCATATAGAGTTTTCAACAAAAACACATTTATTGTTGAAGAGATATTACATGTTAAATTTGATGAAACTGATGCTTTTGTTTTTAAACAACCCCAACCTATATCCTGGGATGTGTTTTCAAAAACTGATTATCAAGATTTGAAAGAAGATCCTTCAGATAAGAAAAATGTTCAAGAAGATACTACTGACACATTTACCATAGAGGATTTCTAACCCAATGTTGAAGAAAAGGTTTTAAAAAACCCAAATCAATTGTTTATAAAGAATCATCCCAATGATAGTATCATCAATGATTTTAATCAACTTGTAGGGACAATAATTTCCTTAAGAATGAAATAGAACATATATTATTACTTTCCGAATTAGAACCAAAAATCACTGATAAACCTTTAGGTGATGGTGATTGGATCAAATCCATGAAATATGAGCTAAATGAATTCAAAAGAAATAAAGTCTGGGACACGGTTGAAAGACCTAAGGAACTTCTGTTATTGGAGTAAAATGGGTATTTATAAATAAGTGTGATGAAAATGGAATCATTGTAAGTAATTAATCTAGATTAGATGGTAAAGGCTATAATCAACAAGAAGGAATAGACTATGAAGAAACCTATGCTCCAGTAGCTAGACTTGAATCTGTTCGTATTTTACTTTCCTTTGCAGCATTCTTCAAGTTTAAACTTTTTCAAATGGATGTAAAATGTGCTTTCCTTAATGGTTATGTTCAAGATGATTTTTTTGTTTAACAACCTCCTGGAATTGAAGATAAAAAACATCCTGATCATGTTTATATAATTACCAAAGCTTTGTATGGCCTTAAACAAGCCCCTCGAGCCTGGTATGATAGACTTACATGATTTTTTCTTCAAAATATCTATTTTGAGGGAAATACAGATCCAACCCTGTTTATAAATAAAGATAAGAAAAATGTTTTTATTGTTAAAATTTATGTTGATGACATTATATTTTGTTCAACTCAGCAATCATGAACTGATTCCTTTGAGTATCTAATGAAATATGAGTATGAAATGAGAATTATGGGTGAGTAAACATTATACCTTGGTTTTCAAATCTCTCAAAAACCAGAAGGAATCTATATATCCCAACATAATTATGTTAAAAATATTCAAAAAGAAATTATGGTTATGACAACACCAAAAGTATAAGTACTCCCATCGGTACCTCAAACACACTTGATCTTGATGAAGCTGGGAATCTAGTAGATCAAACAACTTTTAGAGGTATGATAGTAAGTATACATTACTTGATAGCTAATCATCTAGACATAATGTTTTGAGTAAGCTTATGCTCAATATATCAATCCAATCATAAGGAATCTCACTTAATGGTAGTGAAAATAATTTTTCTCCACTTAAAGGGAACCATGGATTTAGAACTATTTTATACTACTGGAAATGATTTTTTAAAAGCTTTTTGGATGCAGACATTGGTGGATGTAGAATGGATAGAAAGAGCACATCCAAAACATGTCATTTATTAAGATATTCATTAGTTTATTGGTACTTCATGAAGCAACACTCAGTATCACTTTCAACTATTGATGTTGAATATGTAGCAGCTGGAAGCTATTGTGCTCAAGTGTTGTGGATGCAACACACACTCACAGACTATGGCTTGAGTTTTACTAAGACTCAAATTTTGTGTGATAATACATGTGAAATTGACCTTAGTAAAAACAATGCACATCACTCTCGTGCAAAGAACATAGATATTGGGCATCACATTCAAATGGATCACACGCTAAATGGAGATATCATTCTTCTATTTATCGGAACACAAGATCAACTTGCTGATATTTTCAAAAAATCATTACGTTTTGAAATATTTGAATACATTAAACAGTAGTTAGGAATGATAACAATAAAGTAATCCTCCTCATTAGCTTCCCATTAATCAATCTCTTTACAGTAATAAATTTTTTTTAATAGGATAAGTACATCTGTTAATGACGTTTTTAAATTTTTTTTTGAAATGTAGTTTTGAAAATTTTTCGTAATCTTGTTTTCAGAAGATTTCGTAATTTAGTTTTCAAAAAAAAATTCGTAATGTAGTTTTCAAAATTTTTCTTAATCTAGTATTCAAAATTAGTTCTTAATGTAGTTTTCAAAAAGTTTCGAAGTCTGTTTTTCAAAATTTTTCGTAATTAACATTTTTCGTAGTCGTTTTTTCAAAATTTTCGTAAAGATATTTTTCGTAGTCGGTTATTCGAAATTTTTTGTAATGATAATTTTCATAGTCATTTTTTAAAAAAAATTTGTAATGTTATTTGTCGGACTTGAAGTTTTAGTAATGAAAATATTTGGACCAGAAACATTCATAATGAAAATCTTCGGACATCAAATTTTCGTAATAGATACTCTCGGATTTGAAAATTTTCTAAGTGAATTTTTTTTCCATATTCAAGTTTTTTTTGGAATCCATAGTTCATTAAGAAGAATATCTCTAAAAAGGAATAATATTCCTAGCAATCTGAATGGTATGACTATTTCATGATTTTTTTGTAATTACATTTTACTTGCTGTTAGTTTCTTTGGTTTTTACAATTTCTTAGATTCTAGTTTCTTTAAATCTGAATGTTTTACTTTTAGAACCTCAAAAGATTAGATTCAACCAAATTTTTCCTTGTGGTTGTCATTTCAACCATGAGATTAGGTCTAAAGAACTCTTAGCCATTGGATTCAAATGTGATGTTCAGCTGTCACTTCATCACCTATATAAAGGGGGCCCTGATGGTTGTCCCACATCGGTTCTCAACTTTGTACCTGTTGATGCTCTGCCCCTCTACAAAAGCCCATTCTGAACTTTTCGATAGTGCACAATTCCGAATGTTGGCAGAAGTCCGTTCTCAAGATATATCTATTATTAAGCCGATTGAAGAATGTAAAATATACAGGGAGATGTTAGTTCATCCAAAATTCATTAATAAGTATGACTCTATAATTTCCAAGAACATCAAGTGAAATAGATGGGAATGTATAGCTATTTCCAATAACGAAGATCGGGATGTGGTATATCCTGATTAGCTTATACAAATCTATGAATCTATTTTCTAATTCAATGAAGAAGTTAGAAAAAAATATCATTTAAGAGTTATGGAAAGACTTATAAACTCTCTTACACCAAGGCTGCTAGCATGGTTGGCTATCTTACGAAGGGGAGGCAGAATTTTTCTCCCAAAAACTTCCAGAGGTTCAATGAAGTTTTTTTAAAGAAAAGGCTATATAATGCCTTGGGCTCAAAGATGTAAAGATATCAAAGATTTCCCATTTTTCTACCAACAATCAGATTCTATATTTATGGATTCAAGGTCTCATTGTACTGAGAAAGGGTGACAAGGGCACCCTGAAGATAAGTGATATGTACATTTTGTATTTTTTGGTAAAACTAAGGAAGATCAACCTCCTGAAGAACATCCTCATTAAGATTGAGAATATCAAGAATGAGAATCTGGGAGCTCATATTATTATGTATCCTTCGTTACATTCCAAGCTGATAGTTTGGTGCCTAGAATCATTCAAGATCCCCTGCTTTTCCAAGACGAGGAATTGCAAGGTGATTCTGATCACTAATGACACTCTCAAGAGAATGACGGTTTGATTCTCTAAAGAGTCAGGAGAGTTCTATGATCTTCCTGATGATAAGGCAGATGCCATTCCAAAAAATACAGAAGAATCTGAACTATCAAAGAAGGCCGGGAAGAAATGAAAGCTAAAGAAAGTTGAAGAAACAGATAAACCCCCTAAGTATATGTAAGTCTTATCCATACCTCCAAAATCCAAGAAGAAAAATCCTACCTAGATGATGTTATAGAAAAATGGAGGGAGGATAAGAAGAATAGAAAATCAGGGGATCCACAGTTTTGTTTGGATCCTGCTGAGGCAAAGGCCTTGAAAGAATATACTACTGAAGAGTTAGGTAAGCAAGATAAAGAGAAGAAGCTGAAGTAGAAGATGTTTGAGGCAGATATTTTCCAATCCCTTTTGAAGGACACATAAGTTGCATCAGAAATATTCTTGTACAAAAATATTTCCCTGTAGAACAATTTCCCGTGACTCCAGGAAATAAACTCATGTCTCTAGAAAAATTCAAAGATAAGGAAGTTGAGAAGGAAACTATGGAGGAAGTTCAGGAAGCTCAAAGCACTGAAGAGACAACTGATCTATTAATGAAAGTAGAATAATTAAATGAAAAGGAAAGTGCTTTCGAAAAGTTATCAATCCGGACATCTCAAGCCGGATCCTCAAAATGTGGTACGCCCACAGATGGTGATATAGGTGAATAAGAGGAAGTGAATAAGTTGTCAGAAGAAGAGTGTCTTAATCATGAATTAATTCTTCCTGACGATGAAGAGGTTGGAGCTGAGAAAGAAAAATATTACGAAGATAAGATTATACAATTATCTGAGAGTGAGCATGAGTCTCCAAATGAGGGAGCAGTATCAAAAACTGTCAAGGGAAAAACAAGTGGTTGTTGATACCCCAACCAAAGATATTCTGAGGAAGAAAGAAGTTACAGGAACCTCTATGATGAAGTAGGTAGTGTTAGAGGAAGAACCATCTCCATGAAAAATGCTTGACTCAGAATCATCTTCCTTGGGACATGATTTTGTTGTTCAGTCCCTAAAGAAGCTGGTGGACACCATTCTGTTCATTCCAGCAATTGATTATAGATGACAGACACTTCAACATAACATGAATCAAAAGACAGACTCTGTATCAACGGTGAAGGATAGATGTGTTAAGATTGAGGCCAATCACAAAAATTTCTTGATTAACTATGATGCTCACAGAAAATCCTGTAAGAATATGACCAGATGGTCTAAGAAAGTCATTTATGATTTGGGAGAACTTGATCAGTTTCAACATTATGTCAAGGAAGCATTTGGTACTGAAGATACCAAAATCAAAAATATTACAGATATCATTCAGAAATAGTTAAATCTTGAATAAAATAATCAGATTTATGAGGTGAATGATCTGAATGGGAAACTGAGTTATTTTGTCCAATGCTGGAAAACTGAAAAGGAACTCCAGATTGAGATTGAAGAAAATATTGTGAAGCAAGATGAATTGTTGAAGGCTTAGGCAGAGATCATGAAGTCTCAAGAGGACATGATCACAACCATAGAAAAGAAAGCTGAGGAAGATCACAAAGAGAGGAAGAAGTTGAAGTCAATCATGATGAAGCTCATGCCCAAGGAAAAATAACCAAAATAGACCCAATTCCTAACTTTTGTTGTATTTTTTTCCTTGTACTAGTTCTTCCAATAGTAATGAAATCATGGATGCAAGTTTTGTTTGGATGTTCTTACTAATACTTCAAGTAATATAATGTTTTTCCATTCCCTCAAACTCTTTTTGAAAATCACAATGGGGGAGAAGTAAAAATAATTCTAAAGGGGAGAAATAAAAATATATCTATGTAAAGAAGAACTATCCCTATGTATGGGAGTGTTTATGTAAGTGGGAGCTCTCATTATGAATATTTCCACATTCAAATGAAAATTATCATTCTAGAAATATAGAATACGATCCTTAGTGTTCCAAAGCCTAAGGGAGAGTTACTTGTATTCACCATTGTTCATATGTAAATGGAGATAAGTTTTATTTTCAATGTCTAGAATATATTTTTATAAAACGTTTAATTCATTTTCATAAGGATGTTTGTGCTTTCCAAAAAGTGGGAGATTGTTGAGTCAAAAAGGTTTCTTCCTTATGACTTTTCCATTTATTCTTTCAAGTTGGAGATTGTTATGTAATTAAGATTTCCTTATTACATCACAATTCCTTCTTTTTTTCAAAATCACAAACACCTTATCTCAAGGAAAATCTTGTTTTACCAATGTTTTACTTCAATAAGGAAAAATTCCCTTCCCCAAGGAAATTTACCTTACCTCGTTTATATTGTTCATATGATTTTATTTCGGAGTGTAAAATTCAGATTGAGGCCAAAACCTCAAAATCTTATAATACTTAGATATGAGACATTCTGTTTAAGACACTGAATTCGGTTTACGAACTCTCATGAAGTTCAACTCCGAATTCTGGATACGAACTCTCAGGAAGATCAACTCCGAATCCTGGATAAGAACACTCATGAAGTTTAACCATGAATTTTGGATACGAAATTTCATGAGGTTCGACTTCGAATTATGATTACGAACTTATGTAAAGTTCGACTATGAATTCTGATTATGAATTCTGGATACATACTCATCTGAGTTCTGAATCCGAATTCTGATTACGAATTCTGGTTATGATCTTTTCCATGTTCTGACTCCAAGTTCTCTAAATACAGACTTTGAATTCTTATTAGTTCTAACTCCGAATTAAGATGAACTCCATCTCCAAAATTTGTAAGTTCAGTTTCCCAATTCTTGTGAATCCAGACTCTGAATTTCCTTGAAATTTAGACTATAGAATTCTCTAGAATTCATGTTTTGAATTCCTACAAAATAGAATCTGAATATCCTAGTACTATAGACTCCGAATTCATTCTTTCTTAGACTCCTAACTTTCATTTACTTTCATTCCGAATATCAGTTTTGGTTATGCTTAAATCTGTTTAGTTATAAAATGATGTCGTACTTTCAGTTATCAACTAACCACTGTTTGAGTGACAATTGTACATGTCCCTAAAAAGTTAACGGAAAAATATGACCATTGGAGGAGGGAGCCGACCATTGGAACCATGCTTATAAATAAGAGCTCATTTTAAAGAGCTCGACATCTTTTGAATTGTAATTTGAAAACTATGCCCACATGCTATTGAAGTAATATCTAGAGAGAGAGGATCTTATAAAATCTCAGGCTTCGTGCAGAATGTTTGGAACTGCTCATTCGAACTTTTCTTCATGCAGATTTGCTTAGTGCAGATGTTAGATTTCTTTAAAATCAGAGACGTCTGGATGTGAAGTAAGAGGTGCTGATTTCATTACAAATCGAGGGCTTACGGGGATAGCAAGATAGATATTGATCTTCAGATTGAGGGCTTACCTGGGTTTGGGTAAGAAAAACTTTTTTGAAAGTATAAATCAAGGGACCTCTTATCCAGGGTTGTTGGATACCCTCCTCTTTGGGTTAAAAGAGTTACTACATGTTAGTTGTAGTATTTTGTATTCCGCTCTTTATTTTATTATTGATGAAAGTATACCATTATTATAATTCTTTAAATTAGTACTCTGATTTAGTTAGATTCTATATGCTTAATTTATAATATTATTTTTTGTAAACTTTTGTTTAGTTTCATTTCTGGAATAACTTTTCATGGAATCAAGCAATTTATTAGAACTGAGATGTTCTGTGAATTTTGGTTATACAAAATTTACATAATGATTTTTAAAGCATAAAATTCACTCCCTCTTGTATTTGAGAATCTCATTACTACATTTTCGATCCTACCCTATTCACACAAAAACAAGTTTGTTTCATCAAGCTCCAAATAACTTATTGAACACAATTGTAGATGACAGTTTCTTGAAATTCAAAACACTATGGTAGTAAAGTTATTTTAAAAGGCTAGTTATAAATATCTACTTTAAAAAAAAGTATCATGCCTTTCAATTTTTTTATAAAACCTTGGGGTGTTAAAGAAACTCATGGAGAGAGGTACTTTATCCTTTTCAATAATTAATATAGTAGAATGTCTTGTGTAATGGTTATTCACAGGAAGAGGAATGTAATTGTTATCATGAAGACATATCACTGAATTGCTGATAATTATACTGGATTGAAAATCACACTCATGAGATATAAAAATTAAGGATAATACATGTCCATTGATTTTATGAATTACCTAGAAAACATGGAATACAACATGATGTAGCTGTAGTGAGAACTCTACAACAAAACTGGAGTTGTTGAGCCCCAGAATCGACATGTCAACAACATGTCCAAGACTAGGATAGTCGGTAGTCATATCACATGAAATTAATAAAAATAAAATGTTGAAGAAATAGTGCACATTCAAAATCGAATAGATATTTACATGGGAAAAACTAAGACACCATATGAATTGTGGAATAGAAGGAAGCCTTCAATGAAATACTTTTGTTCTTTCAAAGGAAAATTTTTCATCTGAAATAAAGAAGGAAATCATGGGATGTTTGGTGAAAATGTAGATGACGGAATATTTCTTGGATATATAATGATTAACAAAGCATAAAGTGTTTCAATTAGAACATGGGGAGGATTTGGGAAAGTCGTGATGTAATGATTATTAATGAAAAAACAAAAAATTATTCAAATAATTCTTATGCTGATGAGATAGAAGATGATTAATAATGTGAACATGGAGTAAATGAAAATATAGAAATATAAGAATCTGTATAAAAATCTAAGGAGTCACATCGTGATGTTTAATTAGAAAAAGAATATAATGTTGAATCCATTGTTAGAGAATATTTATTTGAATCTCAGAGGAAGAATCAAAGAGAAGAAATTGAACAATCCAACATCATTGGGGATTGGAATGATCCCACACAAATGAGGACAATGATGAGTAATGCACAATCTGAATTTCTACCAGTTGTGGAACCATCCACAATTTTAGAAGATACAAAGGATGAATCATGGGTGAAGGAAACAAATGATGTGTCAGACCAAATTGATGAAATAAGACATGGGATCTTGTCAAAAGACCTGAAGGCCACAATTTGTTTAGTACAATATAGATCATTAAGAACTAATATGATGATCATTGTAATGTGATTCGAAATAATGTGTGACTCGTGTGAAATGGATATTAATTGATTGAATATGTCGATATTGTGGAAACATTTTCTATAGTACCAAAACTGGAGTAAATCAGTCATTTTCATGCCATGGAAATCCAAAGAAGATATAAGTTATATCAATTGGATGTCAAGAGAGTATTATTGAATGATTTTCTCAAATAATAATTCTACATTGAACAATCAATGTGTTTTATTCACGGTACTGATGAAGCAACGAATTATAAACTAAAGAAGGCCCTCTATAGTTTGAATCAGGCACCACGAGCATGGTATTCTTGGATGGACACTTATCTGAAGAAGCTATAATTCAAAAGATGAGTAGTATATCACAATATATATGTGAATAATTCCACAAAAGATCAGATAATGGTTCTAGTTTACATTGATGACATTATATTTGGTGGAAGCATTTTGAAATATGTGGATGAATTTTCCAATCACATGAAATCAAAATTTTAAATGTCTATGATTTGGGATCTCACTTATTTCATGGGATTGAATGTGATTCAAAATAAGAATTACACTTTCATTTCCCATGAAAATTATATAAGTGAGCTGCGGAGTAAATGTAATATGCGTGACTCCAAACCAATGTCAAACTCGATTGTGGATGGAAAAAAATTTAGAAATCATAATGATTTGATCTCTTTAGATAAAACCTTATGCAAGAGGTTTATTGGAATAATACTATACCAAAAGGAGTCACGACCTGATAATTTCTTTGCAACTTCCTTAGCGGTCCGATTTTAAAGTAATCCAATGGAAGTAAATTTGAAAATAGTAAAAAGAATCATGAGGTATATTCAAGGTACTTGTAATTATGGGTTATAAATTGCATCAAGAAGGGATAATGGATAATCAGTGCTTTCTAATACTGATTGTGATAGATATGCAATGGATTGAAATTCCACCAGTGTTGGAGAATTATATATTGGAAAATAATGTGTTGTCTAGATGCGGAAGAAGGAAGAAAGTACTTCTCTTAGTACTATTGTAGTTGGGTATACCTTCTCTAAAAAGGAATGCACTCAACTAATTTGGATGAAGTAACAAGTAAAATATATTTCTAATGAGGTGAAACAACCAATGGTGATTTACTATGATAATCAGAGAACAATTGATCTTATGAATTATCATGTTCAACACTCTTGTGCAAAAAAATATTGAAAGAAGATATCACTTTGTCATACAAAATGTTGGTCAAGAAATGAATAAAATGTATCATGTGGAAAAAAAATAGAATGTGACTGATATCCTTACCAAGACACTTTCAGCAGCTATTATTGAGAATCATCAGTTGAACATCGATGTTCTGCCACCTCTCAGGGCATAAAGAAGTTACAAAATTCCCCTTTCCCCTATTATGTTAACTATTTGTAATTTATTTGTCGATGTGATGCTGGTATATTGGGGATATACTATCCAGGGGTGTTTTGAGCTTTTCAATGATCATTTTACAGTGTTTTGGATTTTTTTCAATGAGGGAGAAAGGAATAAACTCAGGATTCGGGACATGTACATGTAATGAATATGTAATGATTCTGTGACATGATTTGAATTCGGTGTTTGGAGGAGAGGGAATACACAATGAGAATTCAGTGTTGGCATAGTAAGATAATCGCTTGGGTGGTGTCTTTAAGAATTCCAAAACATGGGATACCAAATCGTGTTTCCCCTCGTATTCTCTACACAGCCCATTTCTCACATTGACTTAGATTTCTGTATGATTTTATTCTTGCGTTTTAGGTTTGGTTGTGGCTAGTACTCAATGGAATTCATCTAGTGAATTTCAACAAATCCAAAAGGGGGATATTGTTGGAACCATGACTTTTCTATGCAATAAATGTTGTCTTATTGAATTTATTTTCAATACTCATTAGATGTTCAGATTGTTTACATGAAATGGATCATATAGTTTGAGCAGATAACAATATTGAAGGTGGCATCATTTCATAGTGTTTTCCAAATTTTTGGTCCGAAAAATCAGAAAATAGAGAAATGTAAGTTTTTAAAAGGAAGTTATGTGAAATATTGTAGGTGTTTTCTAAACTTGCATGTAAGTAATTTTTCAGATTCAAAATGTCAAAAAATGGAAAATTCATGAGCTACATGAATAATATGTAGTTTCACATGGAAAACAGTTCATGTGTCAAAAACATTTCTCGTAGTATGAGTGTTATTAGGCCACACAGTAGGTTTTGTGCGCAGGGGTAAGCAATTCTTATAAATAAGAAGTGACCACCCTCATTCGATATGGATAAATAATTAAAATGGATCTGAGTTCTGATGCACGTAATGTTACGTGAAAAGGGAGTTGTGCGGAAAATTTAATGTTGTTCAGAAAATTTAATGGTGTGCGGAAATGATAAAGTTTCACGCAAAAGATAAAGTTACATGGAAAAGTTAATGTTGCTACCAAAAATTAAAGTTTTACATGATGGTTTTAGTTGCACGGAATATTTTCCATGTGAAATAATAATCATGCATGCAAAACAATGATACGTGCACATGGTAGGTGTGGAGTGTAATTGTCATTGTAGGCTGATTAAATGTTCTAAATATCCAGTTTTGTGGTTCTGTTCTTTCTAGCACATCATTCCAGGACATTGATGCAAGTAGTGTTTCGTGCTGAAAAGAGACAAAGGCATCAATACATATCTATTGAAGGGACCGTCACATCTAGAAACATAGTGTGACTTCACCTCCAGTAGTGAGCTAGGGGTGTCAACCGAAGTGATATGAGGGAAGCATTGATCTATTGTAGAAGTTTTGTAAAGGAAGTGTGCCTAGGACAAAGTGAGTGTACCTGAACCTTGAAATCCACAACTAGTGATTTTTTTTGGAATTAGTTATGACCAGAAACATGTCAGCGTATTCTACATGGACGTAGATCTTCGTGGTGAACCATGTTAAAGTGTTGTGTGATCTTTTTGCATGTAATTTTTTACATTCTGGTCCCATCAGTCTTAAAGGTTTAACGAGTTCCATTCAACATGGGAAATATATCCTTGTTTTAAAATAAAAATTTGACACCTTGATTCACCACTCCCCTCTTAGGATTTCTTGAGGTCCTACAAGTGTTATCAGAGAGTAAAGGTTACTCATGTAAGATCTATCCTTTGCTGTCATGGAGAATACTGCCAATGACAGGGGAACCCCTCTCTTATATGGAAGTAATTTTTATATATGGCAGAACATAAGCAGATATCATATAATATCCCTTGGAATGGATGTATTCTTTTCTACTGTTCAAGGAATAAAAGGTGCTATTCCAAGAGGTCTTTCTATGATTGATACAGACCGCAATGTTCTTGATGCAAATGCTAATGCTCAGAATTCTATCACTGCATCTCTTTTTGATCATATTTATCAAAAGGTGATGAGTTTCACCTGATAAATGTCTATATGAGATAAACATGAAAATATTTTTGAATGGGATAGCAATTTGAATGAGGAGAAAAATTAAATTCCCACACAAGAGGTTCGAAAACCAAAAGATTCATCCTAATAAGAATTAAAATTACTTCTTCAATCAAATTACAGAAGTAGTGGTATAAATTTGAGGTCATGGAGAAGAAATCAAAGACAATGATATCGTAAATAAAATATTGAGAAGACTTCTACCATTAAACAATGCAAAGATGTTAGCCCTGGAAGAATGAGAGATATCTAAACTATCTATGGATGAACTTCTATATAGTCAAGTGGCATATGATATTATAGTAAAACTGTAAGATTCTATGAATCATGTTATCTAGGAAATGTAAATCAAAGCCATGAAAAAACTGAAAATTTTTAGAGATAGTGGTGGTGAAGATGATGAGGAAAAATATATTCATTCTCTCATTTACATGAAGCTTACAAAGGGAAAAGGTATATATAAAGGTATGTTACTTCTGGCATGTTTTCATTGTGGATGAGGTGGGAAATTTCCCTCTCAATTCCTACTATTTTTTGATCGTGAAGAGAGTGAAGTGAAAGAAATTGAGAAGCCTCGGAAAAGGATTCTCAAAAAGGGAGACTTCAAATCTAGAAAGAAAGTATAGAATAAGTGTTTATTCTGTGAAAAGGGAGAAAATGATATAGAATTATTTGAATAATAAGAAACTGAATTTAAAATTAGAAACCAGGATTCCATGAGGTATACTAATGAAAATTCAAAACACTCGATTGATAGACACATTGATAATCAGATGGATCCTATTGGTTATGCCATTATTAAAATTAAGGATTCCATTTCCAACCCTGAGAATAAATGTAAGATATGCAATAAGTGGAATGAAATGGGGGAAGAATCATCATAATATGTTGATGATCTTGAAGCTGAAATTGAATGACTAGAAGAACTAGAGAGATTACAACAATCAATCATTAAAAGAATATATGACGTTGTGGAACTAATATTTAGAATTGAAGAATATGAAAAGGTATTAAATTACCTTTCATCTAGACAGGAAGTGATTTCCATGATTGTTGAGGTTCTTGAGGAAGAATTTGTTACTCTTAGGAGTAAACATGAGTGTCAATCAACCACAAAAGATGGAAAGAAGAAAACACATTTTGGAAGATTCTTAGATTCATATCTACCAGTAAGATCCATTCATGATTCAAATGGGGTTGAAAAAATCTTGAGTGACCAACGAACCGCTTGCATGGGAAATTGTGTAATCAGATGTAAAGATGACACATCAACTGGTGGAAGTAAATAGTTCCAATATAAAGACAAGATGAAAGTTGGAAACGTTGAAAAGTTACTTGATGTGATGAAAAAGAATCCCTCAAAACAAAATAAATGAAGAAATGGAGATTATCCCCCATGATTCAGAAACTATAGGTAGTCCAACAACATTAGAAAGGAATGAGGATCGATGATAAATATAAGTGATAATAAATTTCCCCTCATAAATTGTCAGCTATGTGGCTATTTTGGCCATAACATATCATATTGAAAAAAGGAAAGGAGCTATTTGAATGGGGATCATATGAGAAGTAAAAAAAAGAGAGGTTGATTTCATATCCTAAATCTTATAGAAGAAATTTGTTCATAGGATACTATTATCATTTTTATAATATTTTATGTAAATCTATTTATGGCAGGAAGACGTATGATAAGATAAATTCATACATCTCTCATAGATGGGTCAATACTCTCCCTTCTGACAGTGTTGTTCTCAATAACAAGTTTTCTCAACTAGAATAATCATATGGTTATAAAAAATGTGATTATGCGGAATAATGAATTGGAAGGCCATCAGTGTCCTTAGCTCAATCCTATATCTCATGGATAGAGAGGAAGAAAATTGAGAAATCCAATCTTATAGAAGTAGCCCTCAATGCTACAAAAAAGTAGCAGTAGCTGTATTATTGATAGTGGATGGGCATCCCATATGATAGTAAATGCTGTACTTTTAAAGAATATTAAAAGGAAGGTTGATGAAACCATGAGGTTAGGTAATGATGGAATTTTGAAGATTAAAGGAAATGGAAATACTTCTCTGGCCAATAGAGAGACAGAGATGAATAAAATTCATTATGTGGATGGTCTATATCAGGTTGATCCTAAAGAGAACAATGTCTATATATATTTTGATGGAGAAAACAATATATGGCCTCGAAGGCTGAGGGACATTAAACAAAAATACATGTAAAAGATATCAATGAAGAATATAGTGATGGATATCCCCTTTCTAAAATTTGAATGGAAAAAGACTTGTGATGCATGCATACAGGGGAATCAAGTTTTTAATTAATATTGGAAAATGAAGAAAAGGGAATCATGCCCTGTTTATCTCATCCATACGGATGTGTGTAGCCAAGTAAACCTTTCTGGAACTCATGTAGAGAGTAACATCATTATTTCCATTAATGATTATAGTTGAATGTATTATGTAATGGTTATTCACAGGAAGCATCAAGTACTTGATTTCAAGAAAACTTATCGCCAAATTGTTCATAATGATTATAGATGGAAAAATAAAAGACTTGAGATATAATAATAGAGGAGAATACACATCACTTGATTTTAAAGAATTACTTAAAAACATGGAATACATAATGAGGCAGCTGAAGTGAGAACTCTACAACAAATTGGAGTTGTTGAGCACTAGAATCGACAAGTCAACAACAAGGCCAGGACAATTCTAGTTGACAATCGTATCTCTCACCATTGCTTGAAATAATGTGTTGAAGCTATATTAAACATTCAAAATTAAACTGATTTTTTCATGGGAAAAATGAAGACACCATTTGAATTGTGGTATGGAAGGAAGCCGTCATTGAAATAATTTTGTGTTTTCAAAATCAAATGTTTCATCCGAAATAAATAAGGGAATCCAGGGATGTTTGGTGAAAATGAAGATGATGGAATATTTCTTGGATATACAATGAACAAAAAAACATAAAATTGTTTCCATAGGCACATGGGGAGGATTATGGAAAGTAGTGATGTTGTGATCATTGAAGACAAAACCCATGATGCTTCAAACAATTCCTATGCTGATAAGATAGAAGATGAGGAGGAATGTGGACATGGAGTAAATGTACTTATATAAATATTGAATGTTGTAAAAAACTATTAAAATTAAAAATGTGATGTTGACTTAGGAGAAGAATTTTAAGTTGAAAGCATTGCTAGAGATAATTCAGTGGAATCTCAGAGGAGGATTTGTAGAGAAGAAATTGATCAATCCAACATCATTTGATAATGGACAGAACCCACCAAAATAAGGACAATGATGAGAAATGCACAATATTCAATTCAATCTGGTGTGGAACCATCCTCATTTGAAGATTCTATGAAGGATGAATCAATGGTGAAGGCCATGAATGAATAGTTTGACCATATTGAAAAAAAATCAGACATGGATCTGGTCAAGAGACTTGAATGTCACAATATGTTTGGTACAAAGTTTATCAATATGAAAAAATATTATGATCAAGGTATTGTGATCTGAAATAATGTGTGACTCATGCGAAACAGATATTCATTGATTGAAGGTGTCGATATTGTGGAAACATTTTCACTTGAACCAAGAATGTAGTCAATCAATCATCTTGTTTCCATGGAAATCCAAATAGAATATAAATTGTATCAAATGGATGTCAAGATAGTATTCTTGAATGGTGTTCTCAAAGAATTTTTCTACATCGAACAACCAGTGTGTTTTCTTCTTGTTACCAATGAATCAAAGGTTTGCAAACTAAAGAAGGCCCTATATTGTTTAAATCAGGAACCACAAGGATAGTATTCATGGATGGATTCTTTTCTAAATAAAATGGAATTAAAAATAATATTATTAGATAACAATATCTATGGAAGGTATTCATGGATGGTTCTAGTTAAATTGATGAAATTATATTTTGTAAAAGTATATAAAAACCAGTGGGTGATTTTTACAATCACATGAAATAAGAATTTGAAATGTATGTGATTGTGTAGCTCACATATTTCTTGGGGTTTCATGTGATTCAAAAGAAGCATTACACTTTTATTTCACATGAAATGTATGGAAGATGGCTACTGAGTAAATTTAATATGAATGACTCCAAAACAATGTCAATTTCGATTGTGGTTGGAACCAAACATAGAAAGAATGATGATGAGATCTCTTTAGATCCCAACATGTACAATAGTATTAGTAGAAGCTTACTATACCAAACGACATCACAAATAGATATTGTCTTTGCCACTTGATTAGAAACCCAATTTTAGAGTAATCCAAAAGAAGACAAAATGATAACAGTAACAATAATCATGAGGTACATTCAACGTACTCAAAATTGTAGGTTATAATTTACAGTAGAAGGTATAGTGACATATCATTGTTTTTTAATGCTGACAATCATGGATATGTAGTGGACTGAAATTCCACCAGTGGTGGAGCATTATATATTGGGAATGAATGTGTGGGTTTGTTGAGGAAGAACCGAGAAAGTATTTCTCTTAGTAATGTTGAAGATGAGAATATCTTCTCTACAGAGGAATGCACTCAACTACCATGGATGAAGAAACAAATTAAATATATTGGTGATGAGGTGAAACTACTAATGGTGATTTAATGTGATTACAAGAGTTCAATTGATCTCATGAAGAATCTTGTTTAGCATTCTTGTACAAAAAAAATTGAAATCAGATAAAAATTAGCATTGGAAAAGTTGGTCTTAGCATGATTAAAATGGACCATGTGGAAACTAATTTACTATGGATGATATCCTGACCAATACACTTTCAACAGGTGTGTTTGAGAAAAATCAGTTGAACCTTGGAGATCAGCCACCTCCAAGTGCATAAGGATGTTACAAGATTCCCCTCTCCATAGTTATGTTAACTGTTTTTAATCTATTTGAGAATGTGATGCAGTTTCTCTTTTGGCTAGTACTCAATTGACTTCATCTGGTGATTAAAAACAATCCCAAAGGGAGACAATGTTTGAACCATGACTATTCTAGGTAAGAAATAGAGTTTTGTTGGATTAGGTTTTCAACCCTCATTGGATGATAATATTTGTTTTTCAGAAAAGGAATTATATAGTTCATGCGAACAATAGTATTTAAGGTCGCGTCATTTCCCAGTTTTTTTCAAATTTTTATTCCTGAAAATCAAAAAATGGAGAAATGTGTGTTTGTAAAAGGAAGTTTCATGCATGATTTTAAGGGTTTGGTAAAATTTCAAGAAAATAATTTTTTGGGATCAAAACATTGAATATTGGAAAAGGCAATAGATGTGAATTAATATGGATTTTCAGGTTGAAAATAGTTCATGTGTGAAAACTATTGTGCGTAGAATGAGTGGTAATAGGCAACACAGTGGGTTTTGTGTGTAAGGGTTAGAAACACCTATATTTAAGAGGTGACCACACTCATTCGATACAACTGAATACATATATAATATCTTTGTTCTGATGCACATAACTGTTACACAGAAATGGAGTTGTGCAGAAATGTTTAAGTTGTGAAAAATAATTAAAGTTGCGCGGAAAAGGTAATGTTACACTCAAAATTTACAGTTACATGGAAAATTTAATGTTGTACAAAATAGTTACAGTTTTGCGTAATGTTTTTAGTTGCATGAAATATTTTCCATGTGAACTAAAAATCATTCACTCCAAAGAAATATCTTGTATGTATAGGGTAGGTGTGGTGCACAATTTTCAGTGAATGTTGATTACATGTTTTGAATATCTAGATTAGTGGTTCAGTGATTTCATGTGCATTATTCTAGGACTTTGATGAAAATAGTGTCTGATGCTGAATAGAGACAAAGACATCAATAAAAATCTATTGATGGGACCACAATATCCATAAATAAGTGTGACTTTACCACAGGCAGTGACCTAGGGGGAGTCAATGGATGTTTACTGAGGAAAGCATTGAGCTATCCATAAAATTTTATAAAGGTAGTTTTCCTGGGACATAGTGATTTTAGCCGAACCATATTTTCCCCAACTCGTCATTTTTTTGGAATTAGTTATGACCAGAAAAATTTCATTGTATTCCCCTTCAATGTATCCCTTAGTGGTGAAGAATGTAAAAGTGTTGTGTGGTCTCTTTGCATGTGATTTTTTACATTCTCGTCTATCACTCATATAGGTTTCACAACATCATAAAAATGTGGAAAAAAACTTCCATATTTTAAAAGAAAAAGGTGACACCTTGGTTCACCCATCCCTTATCAGGGTGTCCTGCAGCCCTATAAGTGTTATCAGAGGGTACTGGTTACTGGTGTTAGATCTGTCTGTTGATGTCATGGAGAATGCTTCCAATGCTAGGGGAATCCCTCTCTTTGATGGAAGTAATTTTTAGATTTGGAAGAACTAAATGAGATCTCATTTATATCCCTTGTAATTTAATTCAACTTTGATAATGTGAAAGGAAAAAATTTACTAATATAATAAGCCTTGTTATGAATGATACAGACATGAATGTTCTTAATGCAGATGTTAAAGGTTAGAATGTTATCACTGCGGCTCTTTTTGATCAGATCTATCTCAATGTGATGAGTTTCACCTCAAAAACATATATGTGGGATAAACATGAAAATATTTATAAAGGAGATAAAAAATTGAAGGAGGAAAAAAATCAAGTCATGTACAACAGGTTCAACGATCTGATAATAAATCCTGATGAGAATGCAGATTTTTCATCAATTGAATTACTAAACTAGTGTGACCAATTCAGAGCCTTGAAGAAGAAATCAAAGACATTGATATCGTAATGAAAATATTGAGATGAATGTTTTATTTTTAAAATGCAAAGGATATGTCCCTTGATGAAATATATCTACCTAAACTATCTTTGGATGATATGTTTAGTCGTCTTGTGTAATATGAGATGATAGTCAAGCCAGAAGATTCTACAACTCATGTTATAAATGAAATGACATTAAAAGACATGGGAAAACTGAAAATTTTAGTATATAGTGGTGGTGAAGATATTGAGTAATAATATATTATTTATCTCATTTCCAAGAATAATTCATAGGGAAAGGTAAATTTATAGGAATTCTACTTAAGGGATGTAATCGTTGTGGAAGAGTTGGGGACATTGCCTCTCAGTTCAAAAGAAAGTTTGATGTTGAAGGGATATAAGTGGAAGGCAATGAGAATCCATGGAAATGGTTATTCAAAATCAGAGACATAAAATAAATCAATAATGTATAGAATAAGATTTTTTTCTATGAAGTGGAAGATGATACTATTTAATTCTATGAATAAGATGAACCAGAATTTGAAACATGAAACCAAGCTTCCCTGATTGCTACAATTGAAAAGTCAGAACCCTTGATCGATAATGACATATATAATCAAATGGATCCTAATTGAGATACCATGATTCAAATTTAGGATTACTTTTCCAATCAAGATAATAAATGAAAGATATATAATATGTGAAATGAAATGGTGGAGGAATCAATAGAATTTGATGAGGAGCGTGGTGCTAAAATAGAACGACAAGAATAAATTTTGAGAGTACATACTTCAATCCTTGAAATAATAGATGATGATGTGTAACTAATGCTTAAAATTTAATAAAAATAAAATTTCATTGATGACCATACATATATAATAGAAGAGAATTCCAAGACTATTGAGGGTCCTGAGGATATAGGTGTTACTCTTTTGAGTAAACATCAGTTTCATTTAACCACAAAATACAAAATTATGGAAATTAAGTTTGTAATATTATCATATGAAGAATTATGGTAATAGCCATGATTGGTTCAGATGGGTTTGAAAAAATAATGATTGATCAAAGACTCCCTTTCACGGTAAACAGTGGAATCAGTTGTGAAGCTGATACATCAACTACTGGAAGTAAAGAGAGCCAGAAGAAAGGAAAGATGAAAGTTAGACACATTGAAAAGTTTCATGAAGTGATGAAAAAGAATCCCTCAGTACAAACTAAAATAAGAACTGATGATAATTCTCAAATAGTCAGAAATGATAGGTAGTCCAATCATTTTCTCAAGGAAGAATGCATGTGGAGAAATATAAGTGAGAAGACATTTCCTCTCAATAAGTGTAAGTTTTGTGGCTATCTGGGACATAACATGTCATATTGCGAAGAGGAAATGAGATATTTTAATGGTGAAGATCTGGTAAGTGAATAATAGAGGTGGGTTTCATACCATACATCATATATAAGTAATATTTTTTATGGATACTATTTTCACTATTATAACTTTGTCCATAATGCAATTTATTTCACGAAGAGGTATTACTAGGTAAATTCACTTAACTCTCAATTATAGTTCAATAATCACCCACCCAGTGGTTTTTTTATCACAAACCTTATTTCTCTTATTAAAGATGAGTATGGGTATGAAGAATATAATTATGTGGATGAATGAATTGTAAGGCCATCAGGGTCCTACACTCAATCCCATATCTCATTGAAATAGAAGAAAACAAATGATAAGTCCAATATTGCAGAAGTATCCCTCAAAGATTCAAAAAGAAAAACCATGTTGATTATTTATAGTGGATTCTTATCCTATAATATTGTAAATAATAACCTTTTAAGAAACATTAAAAACAAGTTTGATGGAATAGTGAGGTTTGGTAATTATTTTTCATTGATGATTATTGGTAGTGGAAATAATGCTCTAGCCAATAGAGAGCTGAATAAGACTGAAGTTCTTTATGTAGACGGTTTATGTCATAATCTCCCCAGTGTGAGTCAACTCTATGACTCAGGGAACATAGTAACTTTCAATAAAAAAGGATGTAATGTAAAACAAAAAATAGGAAATTCTCACAAGAAAGGATATCGAAATGATGGAAACTTATATCATGCTGATAGTAAAGAAAAATCTTGTTATATGTATATTGAATGGAAAAATACTTTTAAAGGTTGAATACGGGGGAACCTAGTCTGTAATTCATTTTGGAAATAAAATAAACGGGAATCAAACCTTCTTGATCTCATCCACACATATGTATGCGGCCCGAAAAACATATCTGAAACTCATGGAGAGAGTTACTTAGTCATTTTTAGTAATTATTATAGTTGAATGGCTTGTGTAATGGTTATTCATTGGATGTTCCATGCACTTGATTACATGAAAACAAATTGTCGAATTGTTGAGAGTGATACTGGATGGACAATCAATGTTCTGCGATCAGAAAATGGAGAATAATACACCTCAATTGAGTTAAAGAATTGCCTAACAACGTGGAATACAACATGAGGTAGCATCTGTGAGGACTCCACAACAAAATGAAGTTGTTGATATCTTGAATCGATAAGTCAAAAACATGGATAGGACTCTTCTAGTTGAGAATTGTATCTCTCATAATTACTAGAAAGAAGCTGGTGAATATGTTGTTCACATTAAATATTGAACAAGGCTTACATGGGATAAATGAAGACACCATATGAATTGTGGCATGGATGGAATAATTATTCGAAATAATTTCATTTTTTCAAAAGCAAATGTTTTATCCAAAATAAAGAAGTAAATAAAGGGATGTTTGGTGATAATGAAGAAAAATGAATATTTCATGGATATACAATGAACAAGAAATCTTATAAGTGCTTCATTAAGTGATTGGGGAGGATTGTGGAAATAAGTGACGTTAAGATCATTGAAGACAAAACTCCAAATGATTCAAATAATTCATATTCTTATGAGATATAATATGAAGAAGAATGTAGATATGAAGTAAATGAAAATATAGATATATAGGAATGTGTAAAAACTCTCAGGAGTAACAAAGTAATGGTAACATAAAAAAGAATATAAAGATGAAATTGTAGCTAGAGAGAATTCAATTAAATCTTAGAGAAGGAATCGAAGAGAAAAAATTGATCAATCCAACATCATTAGGGATTGTACTGCACCCACACAAATGAGGAGAATGAGGAGTAACACCCAATATACATTTCACTTAGTTGTCTAACCATCTACATTTGAAGAAGCTAAAAATGTTCAATCATGGGTGAAGGAAATGATTCATGAGTTAGATCATATTGAAAAAAAATCAGACATGGGATCTAGTCAAGAGACCCGAATTTCACAATGTGATTGTTACAAATTTGATCTTTAAGAACAAATATGATGTGCATGGTACTGTGATCTAAAATAAGGCATGACTAGTGTGAAAGTTATATTCACATATTGTGTGTGTTGATGTTGTGGAAACATTTTATCTAATAGAAATACTGGAGCCAGACATGGTTTTTCTTACCATGGAAATCCGAAGATGATATAAATTATATCAAATGGATGTCCAAACATCATTCATGAATGGTGTTCTCTAAGATAAGGTCTACATCGAACAACCAGTGGGTTTTATTCATGGTACTTTTAAGACAATAGTTTTTAAACTATAGAAGGACCTCTATGGTTTGAATTAGGCTCCATGAGTAAGGAATTTCTAGATGGATTCTTGTCTCAAGAAGCTGGAATTCAAAAGAGGAGAAGTAGATCACAATCTCTATTTGAACAATTTTCTAAAATATTACTTCATGGTTTTAGTTTACGTTGATGAAATTATATTTGGTGGCAGCTTGTGAAAATTTGTGGATGAATTTTACAGTCACATGAAATCAGAAATTGGAATGTCTCTGATTTAGGAGCTCACATATTTCATAGGGTGGTTGGTGATTCAAAAGAAGGATTGCACTTTCATTTCATAGAAAAAGTATTCAAGAAAGATACTGAATACATTTAATATGGATGAATACAATCCAAAGTCATCTATGATTGTTGTTGGAACCAAACATGTAAAGAAACACGTTAGGAAAACTGTATATCCCACCATGTACAATAGGATTATTGGAATCTTAGTATAACTAAAGGTATCATGATCTGATATTGTATTTGAAACATTATTAGTGGCCTGATTTAAGAGTTTTTTATAATAAGAACATATGAAGTCAAAAAAATTAATCCTGAGGTACAATCAAGGTACTCATAATTATGGGTTATACTTTTCTGTAGGAGGGGATAGTGACTTATCAGCATTTTTCGATGCTGATTGGGATAGATATATAGTAGCAATATAGTCCACCAGTGGTGGAGTAGTCTATGTTGGGAAGAAATGTGTTACCAAGGTTAGGAAGAAAAAATAACGTACTTATCTTAGAATTTATGGAGTTGTATATATCTCTGCTACAATGGGATACACTCAACTACTATGGATGAAGATAAAACTGACAGATTTTGGTGATGAGGCGAAACAACCAATGGTAACTTACTATGATAATAAGAGTGAAATTGATCCTATGAAGAATCATGTTCACTATTCTGGTACAAATCATATTGAAATAAGATATTACATTATCATTGAGAAAAGATGAATAGGGTGTGATTAAAATGGATCATGTGGGAAATTATGAGAATGTAGCTGATATCCTGCTAATCCACTGTCAGTAGCTATGATTGCGAAACCTCAGTTGAACATCAGTGTCAAGACACCTCCCATTGTATAAGGTGTTTATAAAATTCCCCTCTCCCCAGTTATGTTAACTGTTTTAATCTATTTGTTGATGTGATGTAGGATTATGGGGAACATATTATCCAGGGAGTGTTTTGAGCTGTTCAGTGAACATTTACTGGTCGTTGGGTTTATTTTCAATTACGGAGAATGGAATAAATTATGGATTCAGAACATGTACATATAATGACCATGTAATTATTTTGTGATATGATGCGAATTCGGTGTTAGGAGGAGAAGTAATACTGGATGAGAATTCGTTGTTGTCATGGTATGAGAATCTCTGGGGTGGTGGATTTAAGAATTCCAAAACATGGTATCCCAATTTATGATTCCCCTCTTTCTTTCTACACTGAGCATTGCACATGTAGTCATAGAGTGTTGGCTATGTTTATTCTTTCTTTTCAGGTTTTCTTGTAGGTTGTGCTCTATTGAATTTATCTTGTGATGGCCAACAAACCCATAGGTGGAGATTGTTGGAAGAACAACTATTATATGCAAGAAATGGAGTTTGTTTTTTGGTTGTTTTCAATCCTCATTAGAAGTAACGAATGTTTTCTGGGAAAGGGATCATACAATTCAATTGGAAAATAGTATTGATGGTGGTTTCATATCCTAGTGGTTTCTGAATTTTTGGTACTAAAAATAGGAAAAATGTAAAAATGTGTGTTTGGAAAGAGAAGTTGTGTGCAAGATTGTAGGTGTTTTGTAAACATTAATGCAAGGCATGTTTTAGGATCAGAATGTTGAACAATAGAAAAGGAATTATCTACGTGAAAAATCATGAGTTATGCATGGAAAAAAATTCCTATGTGAAAGGCATTGTGCATAGAATGAAAGGTTTTTCACAAGACACGGGGTTTTGTACGCGGGGGTAATTAATGACTATAAATAAGAGTTGACCCCCCTCATTTGGTATGACTAATTACTAAGATAAGATTTGAGTTATTATGTGCTAAAATGTTATGCCAAAAGGGTGTTGTACGGAAAAGTAAAAGTTTTTCATAGAAGTAAAATTTGTGCAGAAAATATAAAGTTACCCATAATGGTTTTCTTGAATGAAATTTTTTCCGCGTGAAAACAAAATATTTCACGCGAAAGAAATATCTTGCGTGCTCAGGGTATGTGTTGCAAACAATTGTCAATGTAGGATGATTGCATGTTTGGAATATCCATGTCAGTTCTTCAGTGTATTGAAGTGGATAATTCTAGGACTACGTTTCAATAAATGTCTCATATTGAATAGACACAAGAAATGCAATGAAAATATACTAAAGGGGAGTTCGCATTAATAAACTGAGTGTGACTTAACCTAGGGTAGTGAGCCCTGGGGTTTCAATAAAATTGATCTAAGGGAAGCAGTGAGCTATCCATGAACTTTTTAAAGGTGGTGTGCATTGGATAGAGTTACTGTACCCAAACCTTGAAATCCATTGTTAGTGAAGATTAGTGAAATTAGGTTCTATTTACAACCTATTGGAATATCCTCCTTGGATGTAGCTCTTAGTGATGAACCATGTAAAAGTGTTTTATGGTCTCTTTTTATGTGATTGTTTTCCATCAATTCCCATCAGTCATACCGGTTTTTAAGAGTTCCTACCAACCTAGGAATAAGAACCCTATTTTAAAAGAAAAATATGACACCATTATTCACCCTCCCCTCTCAGGGTGTCCTAGGTTCTTACAATTACAATTCAAAAAAACTCGGAAGACTATCAAAAAAACACACCTAAAATAGTGAAAAATAATGAATGGTTTCTATCAAATAAGTAATAATATATTATGAATAGGGATATTGTTGTAAACTAAGTTAGTAAGACTATTAATATCATTATATTAGAGGATAGAGACCAAATAAAATAAGACATTCAAGGTAAGGGGTTTTCATCACTCTTTTTACATAAATGAGATAAATTCCATATTCAACATATACCTATTTTGAGTGGTTCCTCTACTTCGCCTTTTGATATATTATACCATTAATCATTTTATCATCTTGTCATTTTAAAATTTCGTTAAATGTTATTAGTTCCAAAAAAATATGATTAAAAATAATAAATGTTTCCGGGAAAAAATTGTAATGTTTAAATATTATTTTCTTTTAGAACATTTTTCACTATTATATTTTCAACCGCACTAGGTTTAGTGATTATTAAGATTCGATTGAAAAAAAAATTTATTATTATAAACATAATTTATAATTTATGGTGTAAATATTTCCACAATTTCGTATTATATCATGATTAATTCATTAATTATTATATTTTGATATTCAATTTTAATTTTTACATCCAATGGGACTTCTGTTAAAATTTATCAAGAGGAAAGTAATTTCAAAAACCAATTTTCTTTTTTTGGATTATATAACTACCTAAATATTATTAATATTCTATGATTATGTATATAATATATATATATATATATATATTTATGTATTTACACATCCTTATACAAGATTAAATTTGATACACATAATCTACTAACAAATTTCATCTCACATCAATACTATAAACTATTCTAGGGTTTATGTAAAAATATCATTTTGTATGGTATTTTTTACATACCGTTTTCCATAAACAATAATTATTTTCTCATTTTATAATAATCCTCATAATTTTATTTTCTTATGGTCTTTGATTACATATTCCATGTAATATTACCATTTTCCACATCTTTGTACTTATAATGTTTTATAATTTTTTAATGAAAAACCGACTTCATTTCACTCTTTAATTAAAGAACATATTTTCATCAAAAAGATAATTTTTGATTAAATTATTTTAAAAATGTTTTTAAAAAATTAAAAAAAAAATTAGTAATGATATTTTTACCCATTTTATAATCTAATATTTGAGTCATCTTTCGAACAAGGCATTTTTCTAGCCTTCTTACCATGGAAAAGGTATGTTCCATTGATATTATAATGAATTTACTAATTTACCTACTATAATTTCATCAATACTATGTATGTTTAGGATGATTTTTTAAATATATTTTTTTAATAATTTATTTTCATTGAAAACTATTTTTAAAAAAATTCAAATTATAAAGAATATTTTCATCAAGAATGTTTTCAAAATATATTTTATTTCTATTAATCAATAACAATAGCCTTTTGTTTTTATTCCACAAGGATTATGTTATATTAATTCCATTATTATTATTCACTTGTATAGGATTTGATTGATTTTTACAAGGATAGTGTTGACATTCACTTCCTTGATTTCCTTTTGTCGCTATGGAATTTTAAATTTCTAATGATCATTGATCATTGTATTTACACTAATTATCCATATTATTTTTAATAGATATTCCAATTTCCTATAATATATATAATTTTTACATATGATGTTTACCTTGAAAATTAATGTCATAAACTTTATATTTAACATGATATTTTATGTCTCATTTATTGTTTTTCCTTTATGTGGATTTCGATTCAAATGTCTCGAGAATAATTTTTTTTGATATTTATATTGTATTTTCATTCATCAACACAAACATCACTTTTTGTTACTTATCCACCATAGGAGAATTATTAATAAATCTAAATCATTTATTTAATAAGAATATTTTATATGTAATGTTATTTTATTTGATTATACAAAAATGACGATTTATTTGGATTTGTATGGCATGGGTGTGGCTTGGTTATATATAGATCCTTAATTATTTTTATGTCTCAAGAGATGGATTAGTTGGAGAAAATACAGGGGTTTCTACATGATGTGATAAACTGTCTCACGAATGGTCATGAAGGTAGTGGTTCCATGTACCTAGGAAACATGTATTCCAATATTTATTCACTTCCCTCATTTAGTTTTAATTATTTTTCATCCAGTATATTTTTCATCGACATATCTATAGATACATTTCATTTTATGTTCATTTATTAAAAGGAATGTGTATTAGTTTCTTACCATTTAGTATTGGTTTTTTCCTTTCATAATTATTAAAATGGATGGTGTTTCAAACTATTACATTTCTAAATTTTTTATGATCTTCCTTCTATGTTTTCTTATAACATGGTATGTCAATTAAATTATTTACTACTCAAATTTTTTTATTGAATCATTAATTCAATGGATATATATTGCCCATAATGTGAATTTGTGCTCATCTATATTTTTTTCATTTCCCTACGTATCAATAAACCATTCTATTAAATATATAAATGGATATATAATATGAAATAAAGTTATCCTCAAAATAAATAAATGTTGTCATTACTGTATTTATTTGTAATACATGACTCATTTATTTATCTTCTTTACCAAGAATACTAATCTCATTATCCCTTTATAATTTTATTCCATATAGTGATGATAGTGTAATGGTATTTGAAATCTGCTCTGTGCTCTCTAGGGTCTAGACACTGCAATCATCAATTTCTAATTACACTTCATTTTATTTCACCACATTATCTATATTGGTATCATAAAAATCATTAATAAATTATATTTAAATTCCATACAATATATCTTTCTAATCATTATATTGTTTATTACAAAACATTATATAACGATAAACCCTTGAAGTGAATCATGTCAACAAATTATTATATAATATATCAATCACAAGATTTTGATAATACATTTCAATATAGTATCACCACCTTATTATTTAATGGTTAAGTGTCTTGTATATTAGCTATATAAATATCTTAATTTACAAAACCATAAAAAATTAATCAATAAAAATTCCCTATGGAAACATTCACGAAATGTCACATGATATAAACATTTTTCTAATATATATATTTTAAAAAAATGAATGGGGTGAGCTCAAATTCTATTTAAAGGGAAAGGAAATATCATAAAGTGTTATATTGTAAAAATGTTGGAGAATTTGAGAAAGATATAAATAAAAAAATCCTAAAAGGACTGAGATAATAATCCTAAACCATATTTTATTAGTATAAAATCATAATAATGTTATTGTGGATAAATAAAATTACATACATGGACTGAAAATAAACATTAATAATTAAAAAAATGGGAGGATGATATATATTTTTTTAATAAATTAAAAATATATCGTTATCTAGAAAACATTTATAGTCATGATATGAAATGGTAAAATGTGTCATAATCATAATAATAGGATTTTCCATCCTTGTGAATTGGGATGCTTTCTAACATGTTAACATGTAAATGTGTTTGAATAGATTAACATTATCTCACTCACCATTTTTTAAATACAGACATTAAAACTTCTCTACATGAAAAATTGGGGGATAGTTATTACATCTTCAAGCACATCATTTGTTGATATTGTGACCTTCTTAATTTGGCACATATAAAATTTTGAGGGGATTTTAAATCAATAAAACTAATCATTTGTAAAAAATGATAAATTTTATACTTTTGCAAGCTTCAATTTTGGGTAGATGTTATGCCAATCACACCCACTCTATGTGAACACAGATACATGCTAAACTATTTATGATATATATATATATATACATGTGATTAGATTTAAGAATTTACCTAGTGAATTAGTATGATATATAGGTCTCACCCATATAATCATTAATACATAGTTGGGAATATATAAATAAATCATTATCAATATAAAAAATAACCCATGGAAAGAGAATGTGTTTCATAAAACATTCAAAATAATCACATAAGTTGAACATATTAAATCACATAATATAACAAATATGAATTTTTTAAACAAATAATATCATAATAGATTAAAATGGTTGTTCAAATCACGATTTTTTGAAATATTAATGTTGGGGTTCAATTTATGTGATCACAATAAAATAATAATATATTTTAAAACATTAATATGAAAGTTTTGGTGTATTTTAATTTAAAAAAACATTTGAGTTGGTGAAGTGATTAAACATTGAAAAAAAATCAAATAATGGGCAATTTAAATTTCATAACCTTTTTAAAATAGTTTAAGTGAATATATATTGAACTCTTTCATATTACTTAAGAATATGTTCTAACAGAAACATGATACAATGGAAAATAATTCTTAATGTTTTGTGTAAATAAATTTAAATTTTTGACATTAAAAATTAAAATAAAATAATCCAAACATTAAAAAACTAAAATTTATTATCTAAATAAAATATGGTTAATATTATTAAATGTTATGTTTTTTCGCTGATGGAAAACCCAATTGAACATTTTGAAATAGTCTTATTGAAAACATAAAATGTTAAATTCATGGACAACATATTTTCAGAAAATGAATAAAGGGGTATAAATGAATAATTAGATGTAGGAAAATATTTATTTTCGGATGTGTAAATCAAAAAATTTATGGGAAGTATAAATAAGGTCATGGACGAAAATTTTATTAAAATTAACGTTAATTACACTTAATAAAAATGAATTTGAACAAAACATTAAATTCATTAGGAATGATGAATATAGTTTCATACATGATTTTTATAAAAAGGATGGGTAATATATTCTAAAAAAATAATATTTTATAATTGATAAATCCTTAAATAATATTTAATGTGATTAGTGATCATGTCCCAATAATGATAATTGAGTAATGATAACCCTTAAAACATTTGTTACATTTGAATCAAAAACCTATTAGAGGAATAATCCATATTAGTGTATGTAATTTCATTAATTATAAGAGGATAATGATATGAAATTAAAAAGGGGAGTTATTTTCACCATTTAAATGGAAATACAGTGCATATGTTAATCATACATCAAGGGATTTAAATATTAGACAATGAAACCCTAACTTATTTACTTAATAAGACAATAAAAATCTAAATTCCAATATAACAAAATTATATTTCTTAATAAAATATTTTGTTATAGTTACCATAAATATGAAACATTATATCAGTTATTATATATTATTTTCATGAGTGAATTAATTAGTTATAACATGTTATTACATTCTGATGTTAATAAAAGTAACTATTTTGTTCTTGGTTAATAATTTTTATATCGTTATCCATAATTTAATACCAAGATAAATATTTAAATTAATTTAATAATATAAAAAATATAACTCAAACTATTTTAATCATTTGTTATTTATTCCATATATTCATTGGTTGTGATATGTGAAAATTCTATTCAGAACCGACTAATTTTGGAAATTATAGATAAAAATATGCTTTATCAATAAGTTAAAAAATTAATATTATAAACAATGAACCATATCATGATCAAGATATTATAAATTTATTATTATAATATATTTTCTTATTCCCATAGTTATCCAATATCAATTTTTAAATAATTGTTCACATAGGTGAATAATAGTCCCAAACATGAACATGCGTTAACATGATTGGTCAGTAGGGTTAAAGTAGATTTTCAGATATAATACCATTAAAAAAGAATATTATTCATAATGCATGATTTTTATATTACATTGACTAATATATAACGATTTATACATAATTCAATAAAACTAACTAAAAATTGATAATGATTCATCAAGAAGGAAACAAATCTACACGTACACACATTTAATGTTCTCTTTTCAAACTTCATGAGGGGTGAAAGTTGTTATTAAATATACATTTAAGAATAAAAATTATACGAGATGTTTTTTATATCGTCCTTACAAATTTTGATTATAGCTCTAAAATGAGATAATAATAAGAAATATTTGTATCTTTATGGAGGTGGTTATTCTATAAAGGCACTATCAATATTACATGTATTTTTGAAGTTAAATAAAATTAATAAATAATTGATTGAAAGTAACTACTAAAATATTATTATAATAATGATGAATATTCATACTATTATAATTCTAGTAATATATTTTGAGCAATAATATTAATAAAAAAATATTAAGTTGTAATATCACATACGATAGTTGGGCGGAGCATGAGTCATAAACCTTGTTATCTGACATCCAAAACTCGTAGGTTTTAGACTATATTAGTGAAGATTTATAATTAATATACTAATTATATTAGTGGTCAGTGCATAAGTAACAATATATATGTACTTCTGGTCTATGGGATTATATATGCATTCAGGGAAGGGAATTTTGGTCTATATGGCCCTCAGGGAAATGACAAAACTGTGTCATACATCATAGGAGTACGTACTAGAAGAGGATTTTTGGTATGTAAATTCCCACTTTTAATAAGATTTTTAATGAATATAGGGTATGTAAATGATAATTGTTACCTTAGAACATCCTACTCTACATATTTTAATATTATCAAACCATCCATTCAAGGTGGATATTTTTTTCTATAAATAATACATGTTATAGATGGATAATTCTCAAGTTCTCGGTTATTTAACAATTTGGTTCATGAACTTTACCATGTTTAACTAGGACTATGCGTCATATAAAATGATCCCCATCAACTAAGTAAAAAGGGGGATTATCCAAAAATAAATTAATTAATACGACCTTCAGGCTATTTAGATCATATTGGACTTATGTTTGAGTCATTATATTTTCCTAGGAAGTTCCCATGAAATTTATTTGGTTAAAAAATCTATATTTAGAAAGGGTATTTTTTGTGAGATGGTTATATGGAGTGTAAAATATCAGAGTTTCAAACATGCATTTGAAAGGGTGTACTTTGTTTTGATGGGCGTATGTGATAACTTTTTATAAGAGTGGAAAATGACACTTTTGGAATCATTACAAATATTTTAATAATTCCATAACACTATTAAAAGTTAAATTCATAAATAAATTTATAAATTATCGATTGTGGAGTTTATTTTATTATGGGATTTAAGGATAATTTTTTAGTTGTTTATAAGGATTTTACAATTTCATTTTCAAATTCTTCTGATTTATTTTTAATTTAGGTAACAATTTTATATTTAAATGATTATTTTTTTAATTAAATATAAAACATAACCCATATAAAAAATCATGGATTTCATGAAATAAATAAAACATATTTTTTAACTAATTGACATTCTGAAATTTATAATATTATCCTTAAAATTTATAAATGATAACGTATGGAAACACTGTTTTATTATATCATGGAAGTTTGTAAACTATATATTTCAATTCTTATTTAGTATGGATTACCCAATAAATGGGTGTGAATATATTTTTTGTGATTATAAATTATATATTATTCAATTTTCATCATAGGTTAATTTCATTAATATTATACAATGTTCATTATATTAATAATACAAATCTTTTAAATTTTTTTTTGACATTATAATATTAATTAGAAGTAATTCTAATAAACTAAACTTTTAACCAAAAAATTAAATTGGTCATATTAAATAAAACTATTATCATGAATTCAAATATATGAATATTTTTATGAAATTTTCGTTCTATGTTTATGGATGTTAATATTTTCATTAGATCATGTAACATATAAAATATTTTATTTTGATAAAGTTCAATTTATAGAAAAAAAATATTTATGACTATGATAATTTTTTAATTCTTTTGACTTTTGTGAGTTTAAAATAATAATTATCATTGAAATTTAATTATTTAATAATATGGTAAATATAAACCTTTATTTCATCATGTTATAATTATTTAAGTAGAGTAGCTGAAAAATACTTTTCATTAAATCTTTATATAGTTTCAAAAGCGATGAAAATTGGCTTATAAATAGAACTTAGTACTTTAAATTTAATTATTATAATTTATAAAATATAAATTTATTATAATTTTGTTTCAAAAATATATTTATATATATATTATAATAATTTCATCACAAAAATGACATTAATAAAACAATTAGATTTTATTACAGAACAAATAATTGAGTATTTTAGAAAAACAATTAAAAGACACCATAATATAGAATTTTTGTGGGGAATTAAAAAATAATTTTAATTTATCACATTTAAAATAATTTTTAATTCATATTTTAAAAGAAATATATAATATAAAAACATCTTTAATTGAAAACAATCATTTCAAAATTAACAGATATTTATTATTTACGTTATAAGATTAACAAATATTTATGATTTACCATACTAGTGTTTGGAATAGTTTTTTAAATAATTTATTCTTAATTACATGTGTTTACATTACATTGGTTGAAATTTGTTAAACAAGTTATAAAACATTGTAAAATTTTTAAAGTATCCGAAATCTTGTATTATTACATTCTACCCTACTTAGAAAAATTGTTTACTTTCTATTTTAATTATTACTTAATAATGAGTGTAACAGAGTGTATTGAGACAATAACTATTATTCCAGATACTATGTTCAATTTGATATATAACTTACTATATTTATATTTATTATCATTATTATCTATCATCATCGTTCATTGGTTGTTTAAATCGTAATACTTGTTCCTCTAGAGTATATCATACCAAAAGTTATCTATGTCTCGATGTCAAAAAAACATAAATAAATTCCATAATGTTCAAAAAATTAATTATATTTTAAATAAAAAAATGATATTATCCTCCAGTTCATCAAGTCAAGCACTAAAAAATATATACAATTATCCCAAAAATGATATAAAATTAAATAAAATGAATTTACAACAATTCCAATGATATCAATACTTTATAACTTATATTTTTTAAATTAGCAGATACTTTATTATCTTAAAATTATACATTTACTAATATTGAAATTTATCTAACCTATAAAAATGTATTAATAAATATTTATATCCACAAATTTTTCCTTTCTATAAACTAAATTTTCCTAGTTGTTTATAACATTTAATATATAATTTTTTACCATTAATGAAACTATATTAATGATGTATGATTGGATGTTTCACATAACCCTAATTAATAATTAGAATATATAAGAATATCACATATATATAATCATTCACTAGTAAAAGTAATATTGGGATTTTAGATTAGGTTTTTATTAGGATATCAACCGTATTACCATAGGTAAAACTAGAAAATTCGTTTTTCCCACATACATTCGTATAATGAGAACAACCTAATAATGTATGAAATATTATTTTGTTATAATACATAGTGGGTGTTGAAAAACAATTCATAACATTATCCTAATAATTCTTTAAAAAAATACTACTAAAGAAAATTTTATTCTAATATAGTCAATAAATAGAGTATATGAATATTAAATATCAATGCTAAGATGTCATCTCCAATGCAACCATCATTTAAACTTGTGATGAATTCATGTAAACTATGTCATTCATATAAAACCTAATGTATCTCTTGGGTATACCTAGTTTTATTTCTGTTTTGATCCCTCATACCTAATTAATCTCTCCTAACAATTCACAAATAGTATACAATCATCCATGGAATTTTCCCAAGAAATGTGTAGACAGGTGTAAAGCCTTCGACCCACTCGTCAAGAATTAGGTTGTTAATCTGTTCAATTTTCAAAAACCCTTTCCATCATGATTACCACCTGGTGAATCTATTACCCAAATACTTGATGTTTCTAATATCCATATAGGGTTTTATAACTACTAATACCACTTTCTCAATATATTAAAAATATTTCTGAATATATTTCCATACGTTGAGTCAAAAATTGTGTTTTTTGATATAGTTCTCTAAACTAATAAACATAAATAACCATAAATATCTTAATAAAAACATAATCAAACACTGAAGAAAAATTGAAACCTAAAAAAATCATGAATATATTAACACACTAATCATATGATTTTAATTACACATATCACAATAGTTTCACAACCAAATGTCCTAAAGGTTTAATGTCATGATGATTAGCTAAATAAAAGTATTATTTTACATCACATGGAATAAATTGTCAATAATCATGCTCCTCATGACCATTTATATAAACATCACATGTGGCAATAAACCCAACAACCTAGATAATATATACATTTGGGTATAATCAAACTGTCATTTTTGGTAAAATACATATCAGGATGGACTGATTCATAAACATGAAGGGGGAATATGAAAATTATTTAAGTAAAATAATAAAATTTGAAAATGCCTTTTATTATAGTCATACGACTTTATGGATCTGTATATCTTTATAATTTTATCCTTATGGAACTATATAATAAATTAACATGATTAAAAAATAAATAAAGATAAACTAATTTATTGTGAATAAATGGTATAGAATACGTTGAAAATATTTAGTAATCATGAGAACATGAAATCACATTATAGACCACATGAATTTTTGGTAAAAAAATTTATTTCTTAACCTTCATTTCAAGGCTACTAACAATCCAATTCACACATAATATTTTGAGTAAATCGTGTTGCCTATAAAAGTCACCCTTTTTTGAACCTATTTATCATATACCCTATTCACATGTGAAATATTTATTGTAGTGGCTAACAACATCATCGTCACCATTTTGAGCATAGTGACAGGATTACCTATTAAAATATAAAATTATGACTAAAAATTATGGTTGTCACACTCATCCTTTATGATCTTGGTGACTTTCTGACCTGATCACACATAAAATTGTGACTATAAAATAACATTGTCACACTAAAACAGTGTGAACCTTATAACATACAATCATATTCAAATTATATTTATACCTCATATGATAATATAATTTTACCAAAGTATTGGTTATATGTATTACTATAAAAATTGTAAAAATTTATATATTTGTGTGCTACTTGAAAATCATACAATCTTGAACTCATAAAAACTAGTGGAAAAATAAAAGAAATAAAAAAATAATTTCAATGTATCCCATGAAATCATTATAATAAATCATATAATATAATAAATCTCATTGAAAAGGATAGGAAATATCTTTAAACATGTTGATAAAAAATTAAATCAGGAAAAAATAACCTTCGATGATAAATATACATAAACCTCAAATTCTTTTACAAAACTACTCAAATTAATGTTTTAAAACATCAGTATAAAATTAAATTAAGATAAATTATTCATATGGGAAATTTAAAACCTTTTAAACATTTTATTTTAAGGAAAATTATCCTTGAGATGATATATGGTACAAAAAATGAGAAATTAAAATAATTTAAAAAATTTACATATTAAAGAATATTTGATAATTAAAAAATGAAAAAGAAATATTGTTTTCTGAAAGGTAATTGAGGATAATTTGAAAATTCTTACTATGAAATATTATTTTAATAATTGATACATGAAAGGGATATAAAGGATATCAAAATAAAATGCATATTTGATAATAAAATTATTTATTCTGAATTATAAAAAATAATTTTGAACATTTTGAAATAATATTTTTAAATACCCAAAATGTTATAAGACAATGATACCATTATATAAAAATGAATAATGAGGAAAAAAGGATCATTAGAGAAAAATGAAAATCTTATCCTAAACTTATGGGTTCAAACTGGAGTTATACTTGACCAAAACAGTTCCACCTTGTTTGGAAGTGGATGATGAATAATTGTGGGGGTCTAATTCCATCAAAATCGATAGTTTACCATCAGTATATGTTCATATGATAAATAATAAATTGAATGAATATATGTCATTAAAAATATATAGTAAAATTTTTTAATAAAAAATACCTGTAACATCAAATGACATTCTTGGAATATAATAATACATTGAAAGGATCCAAAAGCAGAAAGACAAAATACACTACGTAAAGTGTATAAAAATAAATGAAATTGAAATAGATGGAGTACGTCCTTAAATTTACTCAAACACTAATCTTACGTCTTCTCAATACCCAATCATATAAAATATTCTCTTCCCTCGATCCCTAGCCATTAATTCATCATGCACACTATGATTCATGTGTGTGGTGTGAGTGATAAACATTTTAAGACACCACCAGTGCATCATTAAAAAAACTGGACAAGATATATACTATAGCGTATGGAATTAATGAAATAAATGTTTAATAAAAAATTCCTTCATAAATGTGTCCAATCATCATATGGTAACCAAGCCTCCATGAAACCTGACACCACATTCTTCAACTCATTTAATATAATTTTTTAATTTTTCATACCAAGACCTTCCTTCAGGGTAATTCTTCATTCCCAGTAATGATGGTAGTAACCATTTGTAGTACTTCTCATCCCATGTGGATGTTGAGCTATATTCATTAATTTATATTTCCACATTATCGGTGGTTTTTATCTTGATTTTTGGCAGGTATCCTCTTGATATGTTATACATACATTGGTAACTAAAAAATGTGTTGAATTCTAACACCTTGACCATAGTCGATGAATTAATATCCAATGTGTTGTATTCTACAGTATCAACAATAATGTACATGATTAGAACCATACCCCATAAATCCATATTTCATATCCCTCATGAAATCATAATGATTCCCCACCAATGGGTTTTCAAAATACGGATAAATATCTAGGTCATCCAGAAACATGTAGCATGATTACATAGGCTATAAAAGACAATAAGAAATATATTTCATTTAGATGAAAAATAGTTCATATCATGATCAAATATTGATAGGATACATAAAATCATATAACAGAAATCTATGTGCGCTCGTGAAAATTCATACACCCACATGAAAATAAATAACATGCTTGGTTTACTTATAATTGACAAATATTCAATGGAAATGTTATATATAAATAAAATAAATTGTATAGAACTCCATCAAAGCATATATTTCATGATAAAAATCATGGTTCATTATTTAATACCCACCTAAATCACGTTCATTTACTCATCATCTTAAAACATAGGCCATAAATTCTATGAACCAACTAAAACTATTTTACTAATAAACTATATAAAATGTCAAATGTAATAATAGATTCTATATCCAGGATAATAAAAAATGAAAATTATAATTATTTATTCTCCATCATGATAATTAAACATTATTTCTTAGAGAATATATATATTTACACTTGTTATGATAATCCCTCTTTATATGATAAATTGAAAGAAATTAGGAATAATTCTTGTTTTTCATTTTCCTAATTGTTGTCTAATGTCATATTAATAATCCTTTAACATTTTTCACAAAATATTAGAATATATTAAATCATAAAAACACCATAATTTTTTTTATAGAGAAATTTTTTTTTTTGTAATTTCTGAACACACAACCCAAAATAGAGGACATTTTTAAGATTCTACAATACATGGAAGAGGAAAAGGTTTATGGATTGAACCAAAAAGGATTCATTATTATTGTACAAGTGAATTCATAGAATGCATAATATTAAGATAATAACCAAAAATGATGTATCAAGGGCTTATATATTTTTAGGAAATCAATATGTTAATAGATCCACACCATTAAATCCCACAAATGAACTTTATCAGTTAATTTTTTATTTATGTGAATCGTGTATATTGATTGTTTAAATTATTTTATATTATGAGAAATGATTTTTCAATGAATCAATTAATTTTTTTCCATGAGTTATGGATTTTTAAATTATAAAAAAATGTTACATGATCAATTTGAATGAATATAAGAAAATGAAATTTTATTAAAAAAACAAAAAAATGGTGTTAAAAAGGGTAACTTGGTTTTACGCTTACAAAACTCATATCCCTCATGTAATGATGATATTATACCCTTAGAAAACTTTTTATTAGTAAGTGTTACTCAAATGATTTTTATCATATACTTATATAATCTTCAGCATGTAAGGGATTCTCTTATACAAATCATGCATTATAATCTCATAACCATTATAAAATTTGGGACACCCTTAATCGTATCATACATAAACATATATATAATCAAGATACCATTTCATATCTCTATTGTTCCCCTTAATAATTTTATTTAATTGATGGGTTTCCATTACATAGTGTATGGTTCAACCGTATATGACATATGGACATTCCCTTTTCCATCTACACCAACCTTTTTTCCATTATTTAGTTCTAGTCTGGAAATTACACATCATATATGAAAAACTACCATTAGAAATACTATTTAAATAGAATTTTACCATTACATGACCATTTCAAAGAATTTAAACCATTTTATAAAACTTCATAAATGATAGTTACCCTTACACAACACCCTAAACCCATAATTATGAATAAATTTAATTAAAATGAATGTTTTTCAAATAATGATACATATAAATTAAAATTAAATAGTGCATTTATTTCCATTTAAAAATTTAGAATATTATAATTATCCTAATATAATTACTTCCCATCAATGTGATGTAGCTCAAGTGGTTTTACTCGAACAATATTAGCCACTATGATCAAATATAAGGCTTCCACTCTTACATCTCACCCTATATCAATTTATGCTTCCATAGTATCATTATGAGTTTGTATATAATCCACTAAAATATCAAATTTCACTAGTCTATAATGCACATGTGAAACTTTTAATATGATGCATCTTGGTCCATATCAACAATTGAATAGTATATTAAATGCGTAAAATTGGGAATATACCTATGAAAATGACAAATGTGGAACACATCATACATTGCTTGATTACATGGAGGATGTTTTATTTAGAATTCCACTATCCTAAAATGATTTATAATATCAAATGGTGATAAAAACCATGAAAACAACTACCCTTCATCGGAAATTGATAATGCAAAAATAATGTTGATAATCAAAATAAATCGTATGCACCAATAGTAAACTCTAATTTTCCACGACATAATTTTTTATTTGTTTGTTTCTTACTCTATAGAATCACCTACAGTTTTCTATATTAATAGACACTCTATGATATATCTTATTCCATTTTAGTGAGAATAAATGCTAATTATCCCTCCTTGTGTTGTCACAGTGGGTGGAGAAAGACCATCAATATAGATCAAAAAATGTTCCATCTAAATCTACAATGATATATCATCATTTCATTCTCCATATAAATATAATAGGAAATATATTCCCATATCTTCTAGTATTATAATAGTCTACCATTACTATGTTTTTTTAGTGGATGGTATTTTGTTCACAATCATTTCTAAGTCCCAATGAATTCATGAAATCACACCAATAAGCATCATATGTAGCATGAATCCATATCATCACATTTTTTAGGGAGATATATATAAGATGATAACATCTTAGATATATATATCTTTCTCTATCTCTTGTACTTACTGAGTCTCTCATATCAGTATGATGTTTTCAACCATCATCAGCCGATTGAAAATCACACATAATGGATCACAAGTCCTTAGTTCCCTGGGGTTGGAGACCCGTACATGACATACATAGACATTACATTAATTTTGTGGAAAACTTAATACATAAAAATAATCAAACACACAAGGTCCATAATAGTTTAGTGTCTTTGGAAACTCATAAAAATAATCTTATATTCATGGTGAATGATCATCAACATCTCCCATAAAGATCATCCCCTTTTGTTTTCTTACCTAAAACCATTCATTATATCCTGGGAAAAATAAAACATAAAATTGGTGAGCTCAAATTCTCAGTAAGGGTAAACATAAAGAAGATAAAACTATCCATAAACATTTGAATTCAAAAACATGAACATAAGATCTAAACATGAAAATATTGATCAAATACATAAATATTGGAATCACGTAAGGAATATATCATAAAGGAACATAAATAATGATAAAATAGCATGGGAATAAAACATGTAATTGAGGAAAACCATTAATAACTTGAGATGATTTCCATAGTAGACAAGGAATTGCTTCCAAGACCATATTTGTGGACAAAGACCCTTTCTGAATCGAGTTCACTCCTCATTTCAGTCATGTATCACTGATCCAGATTAACTTACCATTCCAGCCATGTCTATCTCATGATATATAAATCATTACCCAATGCATTGGAGGGAGATATAGGTCCCACCCATCTCATAATGAAATCATTATTATGTGTTCCACAACATAAATATAAATCATTCATCATAACCCAAAATATAAAATGGGTTTCATAAATATAATCCCATCATAACATAGTCCATATAAAATGAATGGATATCATTTTATCATAAGAAACGTGAAACCATGTAAATCATAGAGACCTTATACTTGAAACATACACATATGAAACAATGTCATCTTATATAAAAAATGGTTTTCACAAAACACTATAATAAATTCTTGAGGAAAATATCCTTTCTTAATCAAAATCATTTTAATTTCACAAAATTCCATGCAATTTTAAAATAATGGGATTTTGTTGAAGAGAGTCATGAAATTTTATAGATTAAGCTCCATGAATATAAGGCGTTATAAAACCGTAAAAATCAGTTAATTCCATATAAGTTAAATAAAACTTTCTCCCTATACTTTTAACGGAAAAGTCAAAAAGTTCCACGTAAGGTAAACAATAGAAAGATTCCTTCCATAACAAAAAGTAAAAGTCAAGATCGGTAAAAATGAAATTAAACATACATGGGAGAATATTAAACACATTATTAAAACATTTTTATTGACATTGATGAAAAATATAACCCCATTAAATACATTCGAATAAGCATCTCAGATAAAAATGAGATTGCAAAATTATCCCATACCTTATGTCTGATTTGCTTCGTATGTATCCGATCCTCGTGTATAATGATTTAAATAAAGTCATTAAATTAATACAGAATCATATTCATTGTTATGATATCATATATGGTTCACTTATAACATTATATTACCCATTCGTTTTTAAATTCCATGTTAAAGCAGCATTTTGGGTAAAATCGTTTCATTTATCGTATGTGTTTCGATTTGTTGTTGTTAGTTTTATTAATCATATACCGATTTAATTAATTCCAGAATGTAAAACATTATTTATATATAACATATATTCAGTATATAAATATATATGATATGTTGATAAATGTAATGAAATACACAGTTCATGGAGACGGTAGGCTGTACGTACGCATGAACGCTGTTTTCGTTTCCTTATTGAATTGAATGGAATTAAGTAAATGAAACATATATGTACATAATCCCAGTATCATTATTATGAAATATAATTCATTATTATTTATTACATATATACATTATAATCATACTTGAATGGTTAATCATGGAAAATGAATCTCATCGCATTCGTGGAGACGGTAGTCCGTACGTATGCACGAGCGATGATATTATTCCCATGATTGTGGAATTGTATTGAAGTCTATGTATAATATTTCAGAATCAATATCACTTTACAATATTTATATATAGTTATTTATTTAAACCATTATACCCATCCAAGTATTGTGGTGGCAAAAAACATATTACCCCACGACGTGGAGACGGTATTCTGTACGTATGCATGCGCGATGATTTTATTTTCCGTAGGATGGATAGAAGATGAAATAGGGTTGATTCATATTTATAATAACATATCAGTATATTATTGATACTGATGTAATTAGTTTATGAGGAAACAAATAAAGAATAATAATTAGAGAAGGAAATAAATTGGAAAGAATCGGTAAAGGATATTACCTCTTATTTGACGCGCCTCTTCTTAACCTCCTCTTAAGGCACTAGGGTTGGTCTTTTGAGGACACAAAAACTTATATAACGTTTCTAAGGAAGTTTAGAAGGGAAATGGGAAAGGTTTGGATGAGCATGAAGGTTCAAAATTGTTTAAAGAGAAGAGGGAGGAGGTGCTCTTTTATAAGGGAGGAGAGGGGCACTTTTGGAAACCCCAAAAATATTAATTTATAATAAATCAAAAACCGGTTAAAAACTTCCAAAAATGACTCATATTCAAATAATATATGAGATACAGTTCTAATCTCATCAACCAATAAAATTTAGACATGTTTGAAATCTATATTAAACCTTATCAACTTGATTTATCCTTATTTTATATATTTAATCTTATTTGTGGTTATAATATTCTATATTTTAAATTGTTATAAATAATTAGTTATGTGTTGTTAATTATCCATAATTGGGTACTTTATAACATTTTAGACAATATAAATTTCAAATTAAAATTTTTAAAAATTTATGTTATTTTTAAACAATTTAATAATATGTTATTTTTATAAAATAACAATAGTGTTAATTTTGACACTATTCATTTCATTCAATTTAAATAAAATCCACACAGAGGAAATATTCTAAACAAATTTTTTAATAGATTCCTAATATGTTTTATTAATCTATAAAATTTTTGGAGAACATTAATTAGTTTATATAATGTTTATTTTAATATTTATAAAAGCATTTATTTGATATTTCTCTTAATAGAACAATTACTACATAATTTTGGTATAATCATTTAATATAATTATTAATTGCATAAAAATTTAAAAAAAAACCTATGATAAAGATATATATAATAAATTTGATAATAATATTTTCACTAGAATTTATCATCTTAAAATCACAACATTGTAATATTTATATTTATTAAATTTTGATGGTGACAACATTGACATCATTTAAAATAAAACACTATACGTGTCATAATCGCTTATATAAGGCTCCAAATGGTCCAATATTCGTCCATTGGATGATTATGGTTTACATGTACATGACCAATTTATTTTTTTCGGGTTTCTGTGCCTTTTATGGTCACTATTAGTTTAATAAAAACTATATTATTGATTTTTTACTAAATAAACAATTTCTGCATCACTATTGTGTCACCATTAATGACAATTATTTAATCCTTACCAATTATAAATAAATTCTAATAATGTAGATAATTTTATTAGATTCCTTCAGACTATTCATGTTAGAAGTTTCATGAAGTTTATCACTAAATTAAAATTATTATACTTACAAGATTTAAGAGAGTGACATGTTGTCACTTTCTTTGGTTTTAATAATAATTAAAGTATTTTAATGGTCAAAAGTCCATAAAATTAATCTATTCAGACCATTAGGTAATATGGGTCGACTTATAGTCATACAATAGAATTTTGGGAGGTTTTAGGGTAATTTTATAATCTTATTTTTACCCTTAATTACCTGATTTACCTTTAACTGCAGTAAATAAAAATTACTGTAGTTACTATTCATAATGTCAAAAAAATAAAACTAAGATATTAACATAATTTGGACCCACTGAATTAAAATATGGAATACATTTTTAAAAATTCATAACACAAAACTTTCTGTAATTAATTTAATATTAATCCCATTGTTAAGGAAACGGGTTTTAAAAGTTAAAACATTGCCAAATATTGAAATGTCTTTACCAATGAATTCAATATAAAATTAATGGTAATGACTTGTATTATATTAAATGGTAAAAATATATTTTATTTATACTTTAAACACATTTAATGTTTTTTATTTGTCTATATAAATTATTGTGATGAAAAAAGTTGTTTTTAATTAAAATATAGCGTGTTTTACAATTCATTAAAATATGAAAGTTATCATAATAATATGAAAAATTTATCCAACAATAATTTTTATATCCTGATTCAAAATAAGAATTTTATTTTTTTAAATTGAACTTATAAACCTGTCAAAAACTAGATTTAATGTGGGTGCTCCCTCAAAAGGTGGCAAAACTGCATTTTATTAAAAATAATTATTTTACCGGAAAAATTTATTTTTTTCACATACCATGTTTTAGAAAATGTGTAAAATGAATATTAATTTTATAAAAATCAAAATGTAGTTAATACAATTCATAACGGCTAGTTCATAATATTATAATAATATATCATTGTTTAGTAAAACCCGGTATTGCATACTACACACGCTATCGAGGAAGGTCGTGATTGCGTGTAATGCAAGCCATGTCAGAGATGCGTGTAGTGAAAAAACCTTTTGGTGTTTCATATAACATAATCAAAACCTATTTCTTTTATAAATTAAAAAAAATCTATTCTTAATGTTGTGTAAAAAAATTCTTACAAAACAAACTTGATATTGTGTGTAACACGGGCCATGAATAGTGTTGTGTATACTGCAAGCTAATACGGTGTTGCGTATAGCGCAAGATAATTTTGCTTTAGCGTACAAAAAAAGATATCAACTAAATTAAAAATAAAAATTCTCATAAAATCTCAGGTTTTTACACTCTACCCCCCTTAAAATGAATTTTTCCCTCGAAATTCGTCGGTGTTATATATGGTTTACTACTTGAAAGTTTCTTTTATAGAAACCCACATCATAAAAAGGAACATTAAAACATAATTTTAAAAAGAGAATTATGAAACATAATGATTACCCAAATTAACTCATCACTGGGTTTCCACATAGGAGAACATAGGTGAAAATATGGATATAGAAGAGAAATCTAACCATCAAATTTTGATGGAGAGTGGTAGAGAACATAACTATGAAAAAAGCCAAAAATCACAAAGCCATAAATTTGTGATGATCTAAGGTACCATCTAATTCATAAAATATAAGAGAACTAGGACAAAAATTTTGGTTTTCAATATCATTTCACTATAGTTGAAAATTTTGAAATAAAAGATATACTTGATTTTGGTACAATCTCACTGTTGTTTGTGCCTTGAACAATTTCCAATTCATCTCTCAATGAAATGACGATGAATTTTTCTTTTGTGAAGTGTTCGCAGATCATATGATAATGTGATATGTCATTCCATCTGTCTCGAACATAAGTTTAGGAAAAGTTATATACATAAATCCATCTATGGTGAGATTAATCATATATGGTTGCTAAAATGGACTTATACTTCATCTATCATACCGCTTAATAAAATAAAACTAGTTTCTACTAACCAGGGACTTCCTATAGGCCAGTGGTAGGAAATAAAGGCTTGTCTCACTTCAATTGTGGGTTCAATTCCTGCAACCTTTTCGGACGCAACCGGTTTTCACCTGCCCTTTAGGTTGTCCTTTTTCTAAAACTAAATTATTATAACATCTCATCAATAATATCGAAAACAACTTCTATCCGTAAACAATAATAACTTATGGCCAACATTATTTATTCCAATATTTAGGCTTATCTAAAATACTCTTATCTGATTACTATAAATTTCATCTACCGAGCATGTGAATTCCTTCATTTGTCCCCCATATGTCATAAGATATATCTTGTTGTTGGTCACATTCCAAACATGTGATTACCTTAATCATGTGTTATCATGAAACATAAATCACTATAGAACCATCGTGAAAACATTAATGTTTTCAAAAGGTAACTCTTTCCACATACCAAAATCCCAAAGATTCCTTATACTCAAACCATGATATCACTTTGTCCTTATATTAGTCTTGAACTCATGAATACTTTCAAATATATTATTTTCTCTTTATCCCATCATTACGCGCATATCATCTCCTTTCCAAAAATATTTCAATCACTTGTCAGGGTTACCGATGCCATATTCTTATGGAAAACCACAATGGACAAATACATAGATATTCCAATATACCATAAAAGTACCTCAACAACATTATTCTTAAATAACAATACACAAACACTTCAATCCATTATCTTCAAAGATTTTTATTGAATAAGTCCTTCCTTGATTTAGAAGTAACCTCTTAGGTTATGGCATTGAGTTTGGTAGTGACCATGTTCTCCACAAACAAGACATTGAACTCCATAATAGTCTGTCACTCTATGACCCCTCTCTCCACACAGATAACATCTTCCACTAAATTTTATGTATTCTTCAAGGTTATTATTCTATTCTTTATAAATCTCAATCTTCATTTATCTATGATCCTCAACATGAAAACTTGCATAAAAGTACATCATCCTCTTATTTGATGAATTAGGAATACCACTAATGTTCACCTTGTTAATCATATATCGTGATGATTGGTTCGGCATAATCACAAAATCAATATTTCTAGGAATTATGCAATTTAATTTCTGATATTCACCAATTTTTCTATAGAATTCTATGTTGACCCAATTATTTCTGGTTCCCTCCATTGACTAAAACCAAAATCCATGGGGTAAGAAACAGTTAAAATAATGGGGAACAAAATAATAATAAAATGTTACTAATGGGATGTCTAACATATCAAAAATTCTTTTATCCATGACACCTTACGTTCACCATAGGTTATTAATGAGTGTCAACATAATTCTAGTACTCTAACCTATATGAATACATAACCTTAGGGACATCTTTAGACTTAACATAGAAATATATCTAGGGATTTCACTAATGTTTTCGTATCCTAGTTTCCAAAGGTTAACTAAACCATTCCATTGATACCAACTGTAGAGACCCATAAGTGACGTACATAGACATTAAATTAATTTATTGGAATACTTAATACATAACAAAAACAAACACACAAGGACCGTAATAGTTTAGTGTCTTTGGAAACTCAGATAAATAATCTTCTAACCATGGTGAAAGATCTTCAACATCTCCCATAATGATCTTCCCCTTTTTTTTATTACCTAAAACCTTTCGTTATATCCCGCGGAAAAGAAAACATAAAAAGGGTAAGCTCAAATGCTCAATAAGGGTAAACATAAAGAATGTAAAACAATCCCTAAACATTTGAATGCAATAACATGAACATAAAATATTAATATCAAAATATTGAGCAAAGACATAAATCTTGGAAGTACGTAAGGCATATATCATAAATGAACGTCAATCATGATAAAATATCATGGTAATAAAACATGTAACTGTGGAAATCCATATAGCACTAGATATGATTTCCGTAGTATCCAAGGCATTGCTTCTAAGACCATCTTAGTGGACAATGTCCATTTCTGAATCGAGTTCACTGCTCGTTCTAGTCCTGTATCACTAAATCAGATTAACATACCATTCCATCCATGTCAATATCATGAGATATAAATCTTTCCCCAAGTCATTGCAATGAGATATAGATCCCACCCATCTCATAATTAAATCATTCTTACGTGTTCCACAACATAAACATAAATCATTCATCATAACTCAAAGAATAAAATGGGTTTCATAAACAAAATCCCATCATAACATAATCCATATAAAACAAATGGATATAATTTCATCATAAGAAAAGTAAAACCATATAAATCATAGATACATTATACTTGAAACATACACATATGATATAATTTCATCATAGATGGAAATTGGTGTTGATAAAATACATGAAATGAATTCTTGTGGAAATTATCCTTTCTTATTCAAAATCTTTTTTTTTCACAAAATTCCATGAAATTTTAAAAGAAAATGATTTTGTTGAAAATACTCATGAAATATTATAGATTAATATTCATGAAAATAAGGAGTTATAAAACCGTAAATATTTTTTCAGGCCGTATAATTTAAAGAAAACATTCTCCTCATACTTTTAACGAAAAGGTCAAAAAGTACCACGTATGGTAAACAAAAGAAAGATTCCTCCAATAACACAAAGTAAAAGTCAATAAGGTTAAAAATGACATTAAAAATACATTGAATAATATTAAAACACTTTATTAAAACATTTTTATGGACATGGATAAAAAATATAACCCTATTAAATACATAATAATAAGCAATCACAGATAAAAATGAGATTGCAAAATTATCCCTTACCATATGTCCGATATGCTTCGTATGTATCTGAGCCTCCTATATAATGATTTAAATAATGTCATTATATTAATACAGAATCATATTAATTTTTATAATATCATATATGGTTCACTTATGACTTTATATTTCCCGTTCTTTTGTAAATTCCATGTTAAAACATTATTTTGGGTAAAATCATTTCATTTATCGTATGTGTTTCGATATGTTGTTCTTTATACTATTACTCATATCCTGATTTACTTAATTTCAGAATGTAAAAAATTATTTATATATAATATATATTCAGTATATAAATATATATGATTGATCGATAAGTGGAATGAAATACACCCTTCATGGAGACGGTAGGCCGCAAGTACGCATGAACGCTGTTTTCGTTTCCTTATTGAATTGAATGGAATTAAGTAAATGAAACATATATGTACTTAAATCCAGTATCATTATTATGTAATATATTTCATGATTATTTATTACATATATAATTTATAATAATACTTTAATGGTTAATCATGGAAAGAGAATCTCATCGCATTCATGGAGACGGTAGTCCGTACGTACGCACAAGCGATGAAATCATTCCCCTGATTGTGTAATTATATTTAAGTGTATGTAAAATATTTCAGAATCAATATCACTTTAAAATAATCATATAAAGTTATTTATTTACCCCATTATTCCCATCCAAGTAAGTTGGTGGTGGAAAATAAATTACACCATAGTGTGGAGACGGTATTCCGTACGTACGCATCCGCGGTGATTTCATTTTCTATAGGATAGATAGAAGATGAAATAGGGTTGTTTCATATTTATAATAAAATATCAATATATGAGTGATACTGATGTTATTAATTTATGGTGAAACAAATAAATAAGAATAAGTAGAAGAAGAAATAAATTGGAAATAATCGGTAAAGGATATTACCTCTTCTTTGACGCGGCTCTTCTTAACCTCCTCTTAAGGCACTAGAGTTGGTCTTTTGAGGATACCAAAACCTCTATAATGTTTCTAGGGAAGTTTTGAAGGTAAATAGGCAGGGGTTGGCCCAAGTTGAAGGCTCAAAATTGTGTAAAGAGAAGAGGGAGGAGGTTCTCTTTTATAAGTGAGGAGAGGGGCACTGTTGGAATCCACAAATAAATTAATTTATAATAAATAAAAACCCACATAAAAACTTCTAAAAATGAATCATTATCAATTATTAGATGTGATATGGTTATAATATCATCAACCAATAAAATTTATACATGTTTGAAATTTATTTTAAACCTTATCAACATTATTTATCCTTATTTTATATATTTAATCTTATTTGTGGTTATAAGATTCTAAATTTTAAATTGTTATAAATAATTACTTATGTGTTGTTAATTATACATAATTGGGTACTTTATGAAATTTTAGACTATTTAAATTTCAAATTATAATTTTTAAATTTTTATGTCATTTTTAAACAATTTAATAATATGTTATTTTTATAAAATAACAATAGTGTTAATTTTTAAACTTTTCAATTTTTTGAATTTAAATAAAATCAAAACTGAGGAAATATTCGAATTTTTTTTAATAGATTCCTAACATGTCATATTTATCTATAAAATTTTTGGAGAACATTAATTAGTTCATATAATTTTTATATTATTAATTATAAAACCATTTATTTGATATTTCTCTTAATAAAACAATTACTACATCATTTTTGTATAATCATTTAATATAATTATTAGTTGCATAAAAATTAAAAATAAAATACTATGATGAATATAAATATAATAAATTTCATAATAATATTTTTACTCAAATTTATCATCTTAAAATCACAAAATTTTAATTTTTATATTTATTAATGTTTGAAGGTGACAACATTGACATCATTTAAAATAAAATAATATATGTTCCATAATAAATTTTATAAAGCTCCAAATTGTCAAATATTATACCATTGTATTCTTATGGTTTACATGTACATTAACAATAAGTTTTTTTTCGGTTTTGTGCCTTTTATGGTCACTATTAGTTTAATAAAAACTATATTATTAATGTGTCACAAAATAATGAATTTCTGCATCACGATTGTGTCACCATTAATGAAAATTATTTAATCTCTAAAAATTCTAAATAAATTTTAGTGATGTAGATACTTTTATTAGATTTATGGAGACTATTAATTTTCTAAGTTTAATTATGGTTATCACTAAATTAAAATTATTATAGTTATAAGATTTAAGGGAGTGACGTGTTGTCACTTTCTTTGGGTTTAATTATAATTAAATTATTTTTCTGGTAAAAAGAACTAAAAATTAATATATTCCAACCATTAGGTAATATGGGTAGTCCTTTAGTCATCCATTACAATTTTGGCAGATTTTAGGATAATTTCATAATCTTATTTTTACCCTTAATTACCTGATTTACCTTTAACTGCATTGAATAGAAATTATCGTAGTCACTATTCATAATGTCAAAAAAATAAAAGTAACCTATTAACATAATTTGGACCCAATGAATTAAAATATAAAATTCATTTGTAAAAATTCAAAATACATAAGTTTCAGTAATAAATTTAAAATTAATCCCATTGTTAGGAAAATGGGTTTTAAAAGCTAAAACATTGCCAAATATTGAATTGTTTTTACCTATGAATTCAATATAAAATTAATCGCAATGACTTATATTATATTAAATAGTAAAAATATATTCTATTTCTACTTTAAAATAATTCAATATTATAATTTAACCATATAAATTATTGCGAAGAAAATTTTTAACTAAAATATAGCGTGTTTTTACTATTCATTAAATTATGAAGGTTATTTTAATAATATGAAAATTTTATCCAAAGTAAATTTTTATATCTTGATTCCAAAGAAGAATTTTATTTTTTATAATTGAACTTATAAACTAGTCAAAAACTAGATTTAATGTGGTTTCACCGTCAAAAGGCGGAAAAACATTATTTTTTCGAAAAATACTTATTTTACCTGAAAAATTTATTTTGTTCACATACCATGTTTTAGAAAATGTGTAAGATCAATATAAATGTTATAAAATTCAAAATGTAGTTACTACTATTCATAACGACTAGTTCATAATATTATAACAATATATCATTGTTTAATTAAACCTGGTATTGCGTACTAAACATGCTATCGAGGAAGGTCGTGATTGCATGTAATGAATGCCAAGTCAGAGATGTGTGTAGTGCGAGCTCCTTTTGGTGTTGCAAATGAGATAATAAAAACTTATTTCATTTATACATTAAAAAAATCTATACATAATGTTGCGTAGAATAATTCCTACAAAACTAACTTGAAATTGTGTGTAACACGAGCCAAGAATAGTGTTGCATATACTGCAAGCAAATACAGTGTTGTGTATAGCGCAAGATAATTTTGGTGTAGCGTACAACATAAGATATCAATGAAATTAAAAATAATAATTCTCACAAAATCTCTGGTTGTTACATTGGGTGACCCTAACACCATTTCTATCACGATGTTTTTCCCCTTGCACATCGGTACTATAGAATGGATAGTGCATACGAGTAGGACACTAGTTCTTGACTCTTCCCCTCTTTCAGGTATGGAATTTAGAAAAAACATCCTTTATGTTCTTCTTCAATTCATTCCTCCAGTCCCATCAATTGAAATCATGGACTATCTTTTTCCCAACAAGGTATACCACCCAAATATACATATGTGAAACCGATGTTAAATATTCTCTAATACAAGTATATACATTGAATCTCTCTTAAATAAATATCATAAATTGATTACCCAAAGATAGCATGGGTATCAGATCACCTCTAGAAAACTATTTAAATATAAAAATACAATTTTTGTCAGTATCCTATAGATATTTTATCTGATCCACTAGAAATGGTGGGACCAACAATAAATATCATTACCTAGATCTATGATTCATCCTCATACTATAAAATAAGCTCATCCACTAACACTACTCCTTTGAATGCTTCCCTCATGATCCATCTCAGTATGTGTCTTATAGTTTATCATATCTGCAATGACATTACCATTATCAATTTTATAAGGAATATTAAAGTAATATTTATGAATATACAATACCGGGTACCTCTGCCTCATGTTGAGCTCTCACTCTATGAAGATATAAAAGATGATTTTGTGGAAATTATATACTAAAAATCTCTTATTAGATAGATAATGTAACAGATACATAAGATCATGTACTAGGAAAGTCCTATTGAGGTTGTTAGTAGGGTAACTCCACAAATGTGGTCATAAATGGTGTTTCCCATAAACCACTATCTTCTATTTCTTCATGAAAACCACTCCTAGACAAATTCTAGATGTGTAATGACCAAATCATTTATTAATGAAAATTCCACTTGATCTAATTTAATATCTAATTAAGGAAAATTGTTATATAAAACATATTCACATCCTTGGTTTTAATTTTTGGGATTTTAAAATACCATTAATAATTCTTACCCTTTATAACATAGAAATTAAAGAGTGACAAAATGATTGTTATAATTATAATGATTTGAAAAATCAGATTTACTCAAACGATGGAACCAATGGCCTCATCTAGTATAATTTCATCATAAAATCCCGTTTTTCAAATCTCGGAAAGGAGGTGGTGTCACTAAGCATTTCTCTTGACCAATCCCAAGCTGCACATCAATACATTAAGCTTCAATAAAACCTCATACATGAGAGGTAGAAGTAAATAGAGATTACCAGTCGAACGATGATATCTGGGCCCCCCTGGAGTCTATCACCATCGTACACATTACCCTTACTTCCTATGCAGGTGCTATAAAGTGGTATGTAAAAATACCATAGACTATAATTATGTTCAATATTTATTATAAATAGTATACATTTATTTCATTATTGTTACTTTGTTAATGGTTTGTAAATCAAAAATAGAATTTTTAGTTAATATTCAATTAAGAAATATTTGTTGAGGAATTAATGTATTTTTTAGTTAAGTAATATTTTAATAAAATATCATTACATAAATACTTTTATTAAATATAATTGATTATATAATTATTATGAATAAAATTGTAATTTTTATTAAGTTTGGAATGCTTTTTTGTTAAAACCCTTGAATTTTCAATAAATTTTAACATTTACTTTATATGTAAAAATTCACTAATTTACAAAATTATTTAGATAAAATTAATATTATGTATGGAATCAGGATGTCGAAATTATCTAATAGTGATTTTTTCTTAATTTTCTGGGGTTGTCAACTATTTTGGTAAAAATTAAATACTATTTAAAAATATAATGTGTTTTATGAATTCATAATGACCAAAGAGTGATGTGATAGAATACTATCAAAGGGATATTTGGAAAATATATATTTTACCATTAATATAATGTGATTTTAGATTTTTTTATGTAATGTATAATTCCTTAGTGGACCCTCCAACACTTATAAAACATTTTAACATTTTATAATTATTTTCTTGAGAGTGTGACACACCTCAACATAAGAAAGCCTAAAATTTTAATATCTTCATATATTAGTCATATATTTTTTTTCCACTTCCCTTTAGAAAAACCCATGGGAAAAAACAAGGGATGTTTTTTGTTTTTAATTAGTTTAATGTGTAGTGTCCAAAACCTAAATAATATAAAATTCCCTCTCTATTCCATTATAACTCACTCAACCACCCATTCCTCTTCACTAGAAATATTTTTAGCTCAACCAAACTATACCCTCATCTCTATATAATCATCCCATTGTGATCCATTTTCCACAAAATCCCCTCTCATGCCCATGCCAAGCCTTTGGGATTACAGTTCCAAGTAAGTGATTTATTCAATTCTTATATTTTTTTCATGTTCATTTATGTTTTCATTCCCTTTTATTTATAATTAAAAATGTTGGTTTAGTATTTCCAACCTCTACATAATTAACTTATTATATTTTAATTCTTCTATACATCTTTCATTCTCATTTACACTCGTAACCATGTTGAAATTTATATAAGAGTTATTTTATTTATCCTATTTCGTCAGGTTTTCTTATCATGTTTCACCTTATATTTCCAAATTCCATAAGTTAGGAAATGTAAATAGATGACCTAGATACATTCCATTTAATGTACATAATATGAGATACCTCATTCTCTATCGTCAACCATTTTTATGAATTTTTCTGGCACGCTGTTATGCTGCGAAAATAGCACTGCGATTTTCCAAGACAAAATCAGTATGTAGTGAATGCCATACCCATTTCTCTATCAAGGATATTATCCTTTATACACACATATATATATTTAATGGTACATAAATGTATGTATTACACATTCATTAATCATGGAATAATGTATGTTGTTGAGTGATTACATTATATTTTCCTTATGGGACACTAATGCATGAAATGAAATGTTTAAAATGGGTGTGACTTGATAGCGCTCCATTCTAATAGGTAAAGAATATTATAATGATATTCCAATCAAATTAGGGTTTACTCATGATAATTAATTTTTAACTAGGTATTACTCATTCTTATTCAAGGGAAATGATTTTTTACTCATTCACTATGAGAAATGTGCCTTGGTTCATGCTAATATCATGTTTAATGTTATTTCCGCATTTCCATGTTATGAAAATAATGATATATAATATCTTTATGTTCATGTTTCTTTGGTGGTCCACTGATATATAAATTTTCTAACATATACTATATACATCATATAATTTCTTTTTTACCATTTTACTAGGTTATATAGATCACCATTTTCTTATGCATGTCCTCAGTTTATCCCATGAAATACTAAGTACGAAGGATTATTGTGGTCATGTAATAGAAGTTTTCCATAAAGATCATGAATTTTTAGGTCCTATATTGTCATTTAATGTTCCTAATTTCCCAAGACACTAAACCATTAGATCCTCAGAGTTGTCTTAGGATCATTTTTATGTAATAAATAATGTTTAAGTTTGTAATAAAGAGTAGAGGTTTTAATGTTAGCATCAGAGGATTAGTTTAGTTATTTTGGGGATCATGATTCGAAAACTGTAGTAAAATACCTAGGGATAAAAACAAGTATAATAAAAACAACCCAAATTTTCATGAGTTTATATTTAGTATTTTATCAAGAAAATATATCCCTGTATGGATACAAATACGTAGAGGTGGTTATGGCATTGATGTATGAAGGCGTAAAACCCAAATACATTTCTTTGGTCTAGACATGAATGGGAACTAGTGCATGATAATTAGACTCAATGCACTCTTATTTACGACACTCCAAGAAGATATGCTTGGGTAAATTGATAATCTTAGTATGAACCATTTTAATGGAATAAAAAATATCCCTAATAATATACATTTAGAAGTATATCATGGATAACAAAGATTGAAATTTATAAATCCATAAGGTAACTAAATAAATGTTATTTATAAGGTATCCCTTTTTTATTTGGATTCATATTTATTTGTTTTCCCAATAATTTCTTTTATTCCAGCCAATGTCCCATAATAGGAGAATTCATTCTATGAACCGATGAGAAGGTCAGTTTGACGATTGTACTAATGTGATGCCCAATATGAGAGGAGAGTTAATTGAAAACATTTTAATGATACTCTCTTAGTCAATTCATGTTTGGAATATAACCACGGGTCAAGAGGAATGTTCACCCCCCCCCCCAAAGAAAAATATTTAATCTAACTACTTAGGAGACAAATTACTCATACTTTTAAAGGATCATCTGATCCCTCAACAGCCGAACAATGGATTAACTCCATTGAGAAAATCCTCTCAATAATTCAATTTTATAAACAAGATATGTTTTTCTGGATGCTTATTTTATGGGGGTGGATATGATCAATGGTGGAAATTGATAAAAAAAAGAAGCTCGAGGTTAATATTTAGCCGTTGTAATGGATGGATGTCTGGAAAACGATTTTTAATAAATATTTTCCACACAACCTCCAACATTAGATGTAATGGGACATCCTTCACCCAAAGAATAAAATATGGTGATTAATCTGAGTGTATGTGGAAAATGTCACAAGGATTTCATGATATGCCTCTGGCTTTGTCATTACCTCTGAGTTCATGGTTGACCACTTCTTTGTTGGGCAATAACCTATCCTATGGAAAGCCCTGGTGATCCATGATTTCGATATCTACGATGAAATTTTCTGATGTTACCTCAAAGTTTAAATAGAGATCGAGGAATCTCAAGGGAATCACTGGGATTAGAATAAGAAAGTGGACTTTAATATTGGTGGTCTATTGGATAAATCTAATGGTGCTATGAACTTTCAACACCCTTCATGCCAAAGGTGTAAAAATAAGCACCATATAAAATGCCTAAATGGGATGAGGAAATGATTTACGTATGGAAGAGAATGTAACATGGACATTAATTTCCGAAAAGAAAAATTAGTTGATGTGATAGAGGAGACAATGCGTTGTTCGACCCTTAATGAGTTTTTCATGGCTTCTTCTGTAAATATCTAGGGATCTTTGCAAACCAGTTCCCTAAAACATGGGTTTTCAGAGGCAACCAACAACTTCTAAGGCCTGAAGGGTGATCTTTTTCCATCACTACCCCCAAAGAGAACCCCAAAATCAAAGTAGTGATTGGTAAAATAGTTATTCATTCAAATATTACAAACATACTTTTTGATTCTGGTTCAATGAATTTTTTTATATCCAACAATTTTAGAAGAAAAATATCAACACCACAAAAAATCATAGAATTATAGATGATTGTGAGAACGGGAAATGGTAAAATCATCGCATCCCAGGAATATAACCCTTCCATATCACAATTTGTGGCTTCAATTTCCTGACAAACCTCGACATAATCGCTCTGGATGAATTGGAGGAAATTATTGGCATGGATTGGCTTTCACTAATATGATCCCAGATAAATTGTCAAAAGTGGGAAATGACTCTCTATATTGAGAATCAACTTCTAATTTTGTACATGTGCAAGGAGTTGGATGAATCATTTTTTATGATGATCATCTCATGTGCGGATATTAATTCCCTATGATCATGTGTATCTTTCTCAGATGATTAATTCTAATGAATCAACCATCCTTGATGACATTCCTACTGTGAGGGGATTCGCTAAATTGCTTCTCAGTGAATTTTTTGGTCATCCTCTTAAAAGAGATGTTCAATTTTCAATGGATCATATCCATGAGACTTTTATAAAATCATTGACTCCATATTTAATGGATATTGTGGAATTTTAGGTGCTATGGATACTAATACCGGAGAATCTGGATTAAGGGATTATATGCCCAAGTGAATCACCATAGGGTGTACCGGTATTTTTCATTAAAAAAGGGATTGGTCAGTGTGAATTTTCATTGATTACCGTGAGCTCAATAAAATCAAGATAAATAACAAGTATCGTATAATACAAATTTATGAAATTTTTGATCAATTATTTGGAGCACAATACTTCTACATGGTGGATCTACAGTTAGGATATTACCATGTAAGGGTGAATAAGGAGGATATAACCAAGACTACATTTCATTCAATGAGTGGGCACTATGAATTCATAGTAATGCCTTTTGGACTCACTAATACTCTAGCAGTAATCATGGACATGATGAATAGTCTTTATAGATTATCTTGTTGAATTTTTTGTATTATTTATAGAAGATATTATAAGTTAACCACCCATAAGAGGTGCATGAGTAGCATCTAATAACTATATTAGAGACCATGTGAAAGGAGAAGATCTATGAAAAGTACAACAAGTGTATGTTCTGGTTGAATGAGGTCTCATTCTTGGGACGTATCATCATAGGAAATGGAATATCTATAGATCCCTGCATTATGAATACAATTGAGGGATGGATGATGTCAACATAAATGATGTATATCTATTGATTTCATGGGTTAGTAAGATATTATTGATGTTTTGTGAGAGTTTTCCCAAGCTAACTCGGAAGGGAGTCAGGTTTTCATGGAGTGACAAATTTGAAATGATGTTTAAGGAGTTGAAAAAGAGGCTTATCAATATGCTCGTTCTCAAACTATGCACAAGTGGAAAACAATTTTTGGTATTTAGTTATACATCAAAGAAGTGAATAGGTTGTGGGATCATGTAAAATGCGAAAATCATTGCCTATTCTTTAAGACAATTAAATGTACATGAGAAAAAATATCCAACACATGATTTGTAGTAAGACACAGTAATATTCACTTTAAATATTTGGAATCATTGCCTCTTCGGAGAGAAGTGTGAAATATATGCAGATCATTAAAGCCTCGATTATATATTCACACAGAAATAGATTAACATATGCCAATGTTGATGGTTAGAGATTATTAGTGACTATAATTGCACTATCCATTACCATCCCATGAAAGTGAATAAGGTGGTGGATTCTCCAACCAGAAAAAACTCAGTGACACTATAATCGATGATAATTAAATAGTATATAATATTGTTATATTTGATGAATATTGACATCGGAATCATAATGAATGGAACATCACTAGTCCTTCATAGATTACTTCTAAACTATATCTTTTATAAAGGTTAAAGGAATCACAAAAGGATGTTGTGGGAATTCATATAAAAGTGGAAACTATTGAAAAAGGAAAATCCTCTAAGTTCAATGTTAATGAAGAAGTAATTATGGGACATGGGTCAAGACTATGTGTTCCATCATATCTGGATTTAATGAACGAAATTTTGGATGATGCACATAGTTCCAATTTCCCCATCCACCCTAGTAAGAAAAAGATGTATCAAGATCTCCGAGTGCATTATTGGTGAGATATCATGAATAAGGATATTGTTGAGTATACATCAAAGTTCCTGGTAAGTCAGTTAGTGAAGGATGAGAGAAATAAGATCAAGGGGATAATTAATCCATTACACATACCAACATGGAAATGGGAGAACATAAACATGGACGTGGTCAATATACTTCAAAAGACATCCAAAGGAAACAATTCAAATAGGATTTATGTGGATCCACTTACGATGAATGTATACTTCATTTCAATTTGGGATGATTTCTCATTAGATCAACTTGCACATATATACATCATAGAAGTCGAAAGGATTCATGGAGTACCACTTTCTATTGTATACAAATGAGATCAATGATTTAACTCTATATTCAGTAAGAGTCTCTAATATGCTCTGAATACTAAGTTGAACATCAGTAAAGGTTATCATCATCTAAATGATGGACAATCTGAGAAGGCAATCAAAATACATGAGGACCTTTTGGGAGCATGCTGAATGGACTTCAATGGAGAATGATATAAACATCAACCTATCGTTGAGTTCTCTTACAATAACAGTTTCCACTCGTGGTTCCAAATGTCTCCTTATAAAGCCCTTTTTGGGAAGAGGTGATGAACACTGACATATTTGAATGATGTTAAGGAGAAAAAAACCTAGGTTTAAAAATGGTCAATCAAATGGTAGAGAATGATAAAACCATCCAAAAACACATTAAAGCTTCTCATAGTTGACCAAAAATATTTGATGACAATCATCGACGAGACCTATAGATTGATGTGACATGCATTGTATTTATCTGCATATCATTGTGTAGAGTGATATGATACATGAGAAGAAGGGAAATCTTAGTGCAATTTACCTTAACCATTTTGAGATCCCTCATCGCATTAGAGTAGTGTCCAATTGGCTGAAACTCCCACTAAACCTATCTCATGTGCATGATTTTTTCCATGTACCACTATAGAGGAATTACATACCTAACCCATGACATGTACTCAATCCAGAGTTGGTACCATTAGAGAATGAACTCTAATATGAATAAAAGCTGGTTATTTTCTTAAATCATAATGAAAATGTTCTACAAAATCAGACAATGCCCATAGTAAATGTGTTTTGGAGAAACCACATGTTATAAGAATAAATGTGGCAATTAGATGAAGTAATTATGTAGAGTTACCCTAATCTATTTTATTCAGGGAAAATTAAAATTTTGTGGGAGAAATTTCTTAAGGTGGAAGATTGTAACAACCCAAAAATGGTTTAATGAAAATTTCACTGAATATAATTAATTTTCTTATTATGTAAAATAATTTTATAAAACATATGAAATTATTTAGTTTTATGTTTTTGGACTTAAATATATAGATAATAATTGTTACCATTTCTAATGTATCTGTTAAATAGTAATCACATGATTAGTATAAATTTTGTTCTTAAAAAAAATTTCCTAAAAAAGGACGTGATAGCCTCATATTGTATAATTACTCCATAAAAAGTCCAGTTGTGAAATCATAGAAAGGTGGTGGAATCACTTGGATTCACTCATGACCAATCCCAAGCGGAACATCCACACAATAAGCTTGAACAGAACTGTTTATGGGAAAAGTGAATCTTAATAGAGATTTCCACTCGAGCGATGTTATCCAAGCCGCCCAAGAGCTTTTGACTTCCAAAAACCCTAACCTTAGTTCTTATGCGATAGTTATAAGGGTTTTTGTAACAAAATCCTTGAACTATGATTATGTGCATTATTTTTGAATAAATACTATACATTCATTATCTTATTGTTAAATTGTTAATGGGTTGCAAGGCCAAAATAGTATGTTTAGTAAATAATCAATTATGAAATATATTTTTCTGAATTAATATATTTTAGAAATAAAAAACATTTTATTAAAATATTATTACTAAATTACTTTTTATTAAATATAAATTACCACCTAATTTTAATTAATACAATTTTAATTTTTATTAAGGTCTGATTGGTATTTTTGTCAAAACCAAGGAATTTCCGATAAATCCCAGTTTTTATTTTAATATTATAAATTAAAATATTTATAATATTATTTACATAAAATGAATATTATTTTAGGAATTATGATTTTTAAATTATCTAATGGTAAATTTTTTATAATTTTCTGAGACAGTCTAATTTTTGGGTAAAAATTAAATACCATTAAAATATTTAATGTGATCTATGACATCATAATGACCCAATAGTGATTTAATAAGATAATATAAAAGGTATATTCTTCCAATATATGTTATAAATTTTAGTTAATGTGATTTTTTATTTGTTTGAATTATTTTACACTGCCTTAGTTGACCCTCCAAGACATATAAATCATTTTAAAATATTAAACTGATTTCCATGAGAGTGTGACATAACTCCACATAAGAAATCATAATATTTTATTATGTTTGGCCATAGTCCTTATAAAATAATGTTATCCACTTAATTTGGATAAAACCATGGGAAAAACAATGGTTGGATAGTGGTTTTGATTAGTTTAATGTGTACTATCAAAAACCCAAATAATAAAGAAATCCCTCTCTTTTCCTATATAAGAACACTCAACCTACCATTCCTCTTCACACAAACCAGTTTTTGCTTGAACAACCAAATAACTAAACTCTATAAAATACTCCCAATGTTCCTTATGCTCCCAATAATCCTCTCTCAAATCCCACTAAAGAATTTGTTATCACACTTCCATGTAATGGATTTCTTCGTTTGTCATTTTTTCCATGTTTGATTTTTTTTGTTAGTCCATTTTACTTAAAATTAAAAATGTTGGGTAATATTTCACACCTCCCCCATACATCACAACTTATTTTCATATGATTATAGACCTATTTGTCTCCCATTAATTCTTCCAATGTACACCCATTACCATTAGAAATTTCATAAGAGTTATTTCATTTCTCTTATTTCTTTATGTTTCATTGTTATGTTACATAACTATTTCCAAATTAAATATGTTGGAACATGTATATATATGACCCCATTACTATCCATTTCATGTAAATATTATAAGATATCCCTTTTTTATCTTATCAAACAATTATTTGAATTTTTATGGCCTGCTGTAATGAAGCCGAAATTGTACTGTAACTTTCCAATAAAAAATCATTGTGTAGTGAATACCATAACCTTGTCTCTATCAAGGGTATTATCTTTTATTCACATATAGATTTTCAATAGTACATACATGTATATATTCCACATTTCATAACAATGTTTTATCATATGATTTTGAATGATTCCATGTTATAGGATCAATGTGGCACACATATGAATTAAATGGAATGTTTATAAAGGGTGTTCCATGATAGTGCTCCAATAAATTGGGTAAAAAATAGTATCATGATACGTATGACAACCCTGCTTTTTATTACAAAAATAAACAATATTTATTACATAAAATTCACTTGATAAAACATAGAAGATCGAGGGGTCTAGTGTCTTTGGGGAATATGATCATTACATAACAACTTAAAACATTAAATACAACATCTTTATTAAAAAATTCCTTTACATGACCAATACATTCCATAGTACTTAGAATTTCATGGTATAACCTAAGGGAATACATAAGAAAATGGTAAGTTATAAATCCCAGTAAGGGAATGATCATGTAATAATAAGATGAATACCATACATGTTAGACAATAGTCATATAAATGGAGCAAAAGAGAAGAATAAACCTAAATTCAATATAAATAATGATAATCAAAACCTGGAAATATGGCAACAACACATAACATGGAATTATCCGGAGCCAAGGCACATTGCACATGGAGCATGAGTAAACCCTTATTAAACATGAAGGACGAGTAAACCCTCATCACACTTGAATTATTATGATTAAACACCCATTTCACATGATGTATCATGAGACTATACTTTACCTAATGCATTGGAGCGCTATCTGGGCGCACTATTCTTAAATATTTCAGTTCATGCATAAGTGTGCCATATGGATTATAAAACATTGAATCAGTCAATATAACCTTTCATTCCACGATAAATTAATGTGGAATAAATACCTGAAACTCATTAAAAATAAGTAAATGTGCATAAATTTCAATAAACTTTATATAGAAATGGGAATGGAATTCACTACACAATGACATTGGCTTCAAATAGCCCAGTGCAATTTCGGCCGCATAACGACATCACATAAGAACTCATAAAAATGGTTGATGAGAGAGGAAGGGGTGTCTCATCATATTTACATGACATGGATAGTATTGGGGTCATATAGATACATGTACCAAAAAATGTAATGGTATTTAGATTCAAGATACAGAAGAATTGCTTGAATTTAAATGAGGAGAGAGAAATTCCTTTCGGAAATTCGGCATAGTAACAGGTTTACATGGGAGGCATTTAATGCAAGAAAGGGGTCTCACATCATTAAAAAATAATGAGGAATGTATGGGGGACCTGAAAAACCATACCCCAACATTTATAATTTAAATTTAAAGGGCATAACTATTTAAATAATATTAGACAAAAATCGGAAAGGAAGAAAAACACTTATTTGGAAGTGTGCTTCCAGTGGCTTGAGAGAAGTTTCATAGAGGATTCTTGGGAGATTGGGAAACCTTTGGAGGATTATATAAAATGGAGGTCAGATGTTGGATTAACAAAAAAGGCTTCGAGTGGGGAGGAAGTGGGAGCATGGATGGGTTTATATAGGAAATGTGAGGGAATGATTTTTTATTTAGGTTTGCGACACGTCACATTAAACTAATCAAAACCAAAAACCAGCGCATAGTTTATGCCCATGGTTTTTTGAAAAGGGATGTGGAAACTAATATTTTATATGTCCAAAGTCCTAAAATCTTAAAATAATGGGGTGGCTTATGTGAAGGTTAGTCACACTCCCAAGGAAAACAATTTAAAAATAAAAAATGTTTAATAAGTTTGGAAGGGTCCACTAATGCTTTGTAAAATAAAATAAAAACAAAAAATCACATTATTTTAATGTTAAAACATATATTGTAGAAACATAATGTTTATAGTATTTTATTAAATCACATTTGGGTCATTATGATGTCATGAAACATATTACATATTTATATGGTATTTAATTTTTACCAAAAAATAAGACTGTCTAATAAAATTATAAAAAATTCACCCTTGTATAATTTCAACATTTTCATTCCAGAAATAATATTAATTTTATCTAAATAATTTTATAAATATGTTCTTTTTCACTTTTAAAATAAAAACCAACATTTATAAAAAATTCTTGGGTTTTTGACAAAAAAAGGCTTTCAAACGTTAATAAAAATTAAAATTGAATTCATAAAATTATATGATCATTTGTATTTAATAAAAATTAATTTAATAAAATAAATATATTATTAAAATATTATGTAATTATTAAAATTCATTAATTCATAAAAATATATTTCTTAGTTGAACATTAACTAAAAATAGTATTTATACATTAAAAACTATTTACATGGTGACAATAATAAAATGAAAGAATATTAATTATTATGTACAAAAATAATGTACATAACCATAGTACTAGGGTCTTGTTACATTAACCCTTATAACAAATTCATAATACCGAAGTGTACGTTGTTCGATGGTGATAGACTCTTGGGGTGGCTCGGATAACATTGCTCGGGTGGTAATCTCTATCAACTTCCACTTCTCTCGTAGGCGGTCCTACTCGAGCTTATCGTATCGAAGCCCATCTTGGGATTGTTCAAAAATGATGTCCAATTATGCTAAATTCTTTTGGAGCATTGACAGATGGACTTCTTATGGGGCACGTCTTCAAAATGAGGCCATCACTTCCTTTGTCTGAGTAAATTTCATTTGTTAAAGCCTTATATTTATACTAATAATGTGATCACTGATCAACAACTATATTAGAAATAGTCACAAATCATAACAGTATTTTAAAATCAAAAAATGTAAAACCAAATAAGATGAAATTTTATATAAACACATTATATAAGGAGACATTTAATTAGATCAAGATGGATTTCCATTAATGAATGTTTGGGTCGTTACAATCACCCCCCTTAAAAAATTTCACCCTCGAAAATTCATTTTACTATACTAAAATAGATGTGGGTAACTCTGCTTGATCATTTCCTCTAATTCCCATTTCTCTTCTTCAAACATGTGGATTCTCCACAACACCTTGACGAGGGGAATTTCCTTATTTCATTGATGTTCTTTCCCTACGGTCTAAGATCTTCTGTGGTTTCTCCTCATAAAAAATATCATCCTCTAACTATACCACCTCTAAAGAGAGTCCACGTGAAGGGTCCATATGTACTTCCTTAAGAGGGATACATGAAAGACGTCATGTACTTTGGCCATGGTAGGTGGAAGTGCTAGTTAATAGGCCACAACCCTGGCATGATCAATAATTTCAAATGGGCCGATGTACCATGGACTTCACTTCACTTTTTTCCAAACATCATGACATTCTTCCATATAGATATAGGTAGAAATACCATGTCTCATACTTTACACTCAAGGTCTCATCGATGGTTATCTTCATAACTCTCTTGTCGACTCTGGGCTGCCTTGATATGCTTCTGAATGGTTTTCACCTTTTCCACCATTTCATCGATCATTTCTTGTCCAAGCAGCATACACACACCAACCTCATCCCAACATGCCGGAGTTTTTCACCTTTTACCATAAAGGACTTCATATAGTGCCATTTGGATGCTCGAGTGGAAACTATTATTATAAGAGAACACAACCAGACGATGATGTTGATCCCATCATCCTTTAAACTCCATTGATAATGCACACAATAAGTCCTCAAGTTTTTTGATAGTTCGCTCGGATTGGCCATTAGTTTGAGTATGATAGGACGTACTGATGTTCAGTTCAGTATTCAGAGCTTGTTGAAGATTCTTCCAAAACCTTGAGTTGAATCTTGGATCTCGTTCGGACACAATAGAGAGTGGTACTCCATAAATCCTTAACATTTTCCTGATATATATCTATACAATTGATCCATTAAAATTCATCCCAAATAGAAATGAAGTATGAAACCTTTTTAAGGCGATCCACAACAACCCAGATTGCACTGTTTCCTTTTGATGTATTCGGAATTCTGGTGACAAAGTCCAGGGTGATGTTCTCCAATTTCTATTCTGGTATGGGAAATGCATGCATCATCCCCTAATACTTTTACCTCTCTTCCTTCACTTGCTGACACACCTGGCACTTTGATATATATTCAAGGATATCATTCTTCATATAATCCCACCAATAATTCTCTCGGAGATCTCGATTCATCTTTGTAATTCCTGGGAGAATATAGAAATTTGAACTATGTGAATCATCCATAAGTTCCTTCTTCAGCTCCGGAGTGGATGGAAGTCATAGTATTTTACCAAATCTCTTAATTAATTCTTCATTAACATTAAACTTCTAGAATTTCCCTTTTCCGATAGCTTCCACTTTTTCCTGAATTCCAACATCATCCTTTTCAGCATCCTTTAACCTTTCTAAAAGTGATGATTGAGCAATAATTTCTCAAAGGAATAATGATTTTCACTTCTATTTGATTCCCATGTCAATCTTCATAAAATCTACAAATATTGGATCCTTTTCAATTCTCATTAATGATAGAATCACTGGGTCCTTTCATCTTAGGGCATTTTCCACCTTGTTCGCTTTCCCAGGGTGGTAATGGATTGAGCAGTCATAGTCTTTGAACAGCTATAACCATCATCATTGGCGCATTTTCTAATATTTCTGTATGAATATATATTTGAGGCTTTTGTGGTCCATATATATTCTACACTTCTCACCAAATAGATAATGCTCCCAAATTTTCAAAGCGAAGATCACTACAGCCAACTCGTGGTCATGTGTTGTATAGTTCTGTTCATGAACATTCAATTGCCTTGAATCATAGGCAATGATGTTATCATTTTGAAAAAACACACATTTCAATCCCTTCATCGAAGCATCACTGAATACCAAAAAAAGATCTCCACTTGTGGGTAAAGTTAGCACGTGGTGCATTGATAATCCACTTTTTCAACTCCTCGAAACCTTCTTCGCGCACATCACTCCAAGAAAAATTCACTCCCTTCTGAGTTAGCTTAGTAAGAGGGTTGGAAAATCATAATAAATTTCTCACAAATCATCAATAATATCCTGCTAACCGCAACAAGTTACAAATACTCGTTATCTATGTTGGACCTGACCATCTTTCAATTGCATCTATTTTGGAGGGATCCACAGATATCCAATTGCTTGTGATGATATGGCCCAAGATGGAGACCTCCTTCAACCAGAACACAAATTTTTTTGTACTTTTCATACAGCTTCCCTTTCTACAAGGTCTCTATTATAGTTCATAGATGCTCCTCATGATCCTCCTTGGTTTTGGATTATTCCAAATTTCATCTATAAGGACTACCAGATATTTGTCGAGGTAATCTCTAAAGACTATATTCCTCAAGTCCATGAAAATTGATGGAGCATGAGTGAATCCAAAAGGCATTACTATAAATTCATCATGCCTATATCTTTTACGAATATAACTCTTGGGGATATCCTCCTTATTCACCCTTACTTGATAATTTTAAGACTGTAAATCCACCTTGTAAAATTGTTGTGCTCCACACAGATGATTGAACAAGTCATCAGTTCATGGTAGAGGATACTTTTTCTTTATCGTGATTTTTTCAAGCTCAAGATAATCGATGCAAAGTCACACTGACTCATCCTTCTTTTTGATGAAGAGGACTGGTGCACCCCATGTTGAAGCACTTGGACGTATAAACCCTTTATCCAGATTCTCCTGTAGTTGTTTCTTTATCTCCTCAGGCTACACAACACCCATTCTATATGGTGTCTTGGATATTGGCAACAACCAGGGTATAAGATCAATTGAGAATTCAACATCTCTTTTAGGAGGAAGACCATGAAATTTCGTAGGAAACACTTCAGAGAATTCCCTCATAATAGGCATGTCTTCTATGATGGTTGCCTCCTTAGACTCAATCATCTGAGCCAGATACGCATGCTCATAGGGCAGTAATATCCATGCTTGAGATGATGGAGCTAAAAAAATTCATCTTTATCCTTTCACTTGTAATGAATAGGGGGTCGATTATCCACATAGAGAGTGATTTCACTTTCACGGAAATTTAATTTGGCTCTATATATGGAAATTCAATCCATGACAAGAATCAGATCAAATTACACCAAAGGGAGTATGACGAGGTTCTCTGGGAAGTTTAATCCATATATTATAATAGGGGAGGACTTATATTCATGGGATGCAATGATTTCCCCATTTTTTGTACTCACCGACATCTTCACATCAATGATTTTGGGTGGTTCTAGGATTGTTCTACTAAACATCTGAGATATAAAGGAATGCATAGACCCAGAATAAAAAGTTACATTTTCTATTCTTGAATGAATAAATAGCGTACCTGTTACCACATCATTTTCGGGATTCATATGGGCAGTATTGATAGAAAAATGTCTCCCTTACTTCCTTGTAGGGTGTTGGATGCCTCCGAAGACCCTTGGCATAGGGAAATGATTTGCATGTTGCTTTGGTTATTTGCAGTTGTAGCAATGAACCATGCATTGAGGTTCAAATGGATTGTTCCTCTCCTCTGTTACACCTGCTGGCCTTTCATGCTGATAGTTAATAGCTATCTGCCCTTCTATTCTACCTCAAAAGAATTTCCTCGTCCCCTTCAGGCAGTTTCCAGGGTGATGTTTTCCATACCTTTGGCATGTTGGGTGTGGGATCATCTTATCACCGTTGGATTTATCCATCGGACCCACAAAATTTAAGTACACCTTACACTTCATATACCCATGATAAACCTGAGATTATTCGATATATATTCCAGCCTTAAGGGCACATCGAAAAATCTTCACATAGTTGTCGAAGTCATGGATCAACAACACATTCAGTATGATAGGTTTCAACCCACCAAAGAAGCGGTAATCCTTGCATTCAGGGGTAACGAAAAAGTCGGATCAGTATCATGCTAGACTTGTGATGTTTTCCTCGTACTCTCCAACTGATTCATTGTCATTCTGTTTAAGCTAAAGGAAGTCCCATACCATCTTAAGTCAGTGTGTGCACGGAAAATATTTATCGAAAAACAACTTCTAGAAATCCTTCCATTCCAATGCCTTTATCTCCTCCTCAGGCTTCGTATTTTTGATCAATGTCCATCACTGATCAAGTTCACCCTCTATATGATAAGCATCCATGAGATCCTTTTCTTTTTTAGAACATTGAAGGATGGATAATATCTTTTCAATGGAGTTGATCCATTGTTTAGTGATTGAGGGATCAGATGATTTATTTAATATAGGAGGCCTTTGTCTTATGAAGTTATCGATATTGACTTGTTCTTTTTTAGGGGGGGGGGGTGAACGTTCCTCTTGACCCATATTTCTATTCAAATATTTAGTTAACTGATAGAGTGGCATGACAAAGTTCTCGATTCCTGCTCCCATTGGTTTGGGAATCTCGTTAGAACAATCAAAACATTGATCTTCACATTAATTTTTAGCATGAGTCCTCATATTATCGGCCATTGGCTGGAATAAAATGAATGTTAGGGGTAACACATAATTTATTTAATAAACTTAACTTGATACAACATAGAATATCGAGATGTATTATGAAATTAGGGATTAGGATCATTACATAACAACATAAAACATGAAATACAACATCTTTAAAAATAACTTCCTTTACATGACCACTACATTTGCTCGTACTTAGCATTGCATGGGATAACCTAAGGACCTGTATAAAAAAATGGTGAGCTATAAAGTCCAATAAGGGAATAATCATGGAATAACATGTGGAATACAACGCATGTTAGAAAATAGGAATATCAATAGAGGAAAAGTGAAGAAAAAACATAATGGCATTATAAAGCATGATAATCATAACATGGAAATGTAGAAACAACAATTATCATGGAATTATCATGAGGAAAGGTTCATTGCACATAGAACATGAGTAAACCCCCATTGCACATGATGCACAAGTAAACCCTCATCTCACTTGAATTTTCACGAGTTAACACCCATTTCACATGACGTATCATGATACTATACTTTACCGAAGGCATTAGAGCGCTCTCAGGGCACACCCTTCTTAAACATTTTATTGATGCATAAGTGTGGAACAAGGATCATAAAACATTGAATCATTCAACATAATATTTTATTTCACAATAAAAGATTGTGGAATACATACATTCAGATCTTTAAACAATAAGTAAATCTGCATAAATGTGAATACCCATTATAGTGAAATGGGCTTGGTATTCACTACACAATGACTCTGACATGGAAAAGCATGGTGCAATTTCGATAGAATAACAACATGACATAAGAACTCATAAAAATGTCTGATGAAAGAGAAAGGGAAGTCTCATAATATTTACAAGTTAGGGAATGTGTTAGGGTCATATAGATACATGTCCTAAAAAAATAATGTATTTTAGATTTATGATACAAAACAATTTCATAAATTTAAATGAGGAGAGAGAAATTCCTTTCAGAAGATTGGAAAAGTAAAGAGTGTACATGTGAGGCATTTAATGAGAGACAATGGGGTCTCACATCATTCAAACATAAAGTGGGAAGTATGGTGGAGGTGTGAAATGATACCCCAACATTTATAATTGAAATTTAAAGGGCATAACATTTCAAAGAATATTGGAAAAAAATGAGAAAGGAAGAAAAACCCTTACTAGAAAGTGTGCTTCCAAAGGCTTGAGAGAAGCTTGAGAGAGGATTCATGGGATCTTATAGAACCTTGGGAGGACTCTATAGAAAAGTGGGCAATGTTTTGACAAACTCCAAAGGCTTTGAGTGAGGATGAAGGAGACGTTAGTGTGGGTTTATATAGAAAAGGCGAGGAAATTCATTATTATTTAGGTTTGGGACACCTCACATTAATCTAATCCAAACAACAAACAAGCCCTTGGTTTTGTCCCATTGTTTTTTTAAAAGGTAGTGAAAAACAATATTTTATAAGGCCAAAGTACGAACTTCTTAAAATAAAGGGGTTTCTTATGTTGAGGTGAGTCACACTCTTAAGGAAAACAATTTAAAAAGACAAAATGTTTAATAATTATTAACGGGTCAACTAATTTTTCAATACACTATAACTCTATATATATAGATTTTTTATAAGTTATTATTTATGTAATAAATCATGTTTATTTTTGTAATAAATAGAAGGGTTGTTATATGATGCATTACATTACCATGAATATCATATCCCTAAATCATGAAGCATATGAAATGAGGTTATAGTCAAACTCCTATTCAGCTCTAGAAACCCCACACCACACTCATATGGCCGTATTAACATTATCGGCTACTTCATTACTAAACTCATAGGTGTTTCAAATATAGATAATTCATAGATAAATTGTCAACAATATCTTACTAATCATTGAAATCTTCTAATCTCAAATCATGTTCTGAGGTTTTTTGTATGATTTTACTACCACCACAATATTTGGATCCATGAAAATATTTCCGCAAAAAACACCTTACCAAAAAATCACTTCCTTCATCTAGATGAAACAATTCCAAAACATTGCTTTAATTTGGTGTTTTTGAAATTTACTCACGACTATCTGAGGATGTTAGGATTACTGGTTTGTTTTCAATGTGTATTTAAGAATTTATTGAACAACAAATATAAGGAAAGAGTAATGTTAAATGTTTAATATATTTTTTAGATATCCATTAACACCATTAAAATAGTTTTATAGTTGAAATGAAATGAATAAAGTCTTGTACATTGCATATCATCTCTTAAATGAAATATTCATGATGTCCTCCCCCCTAACCCACAACTGGTGATATATGTATTGATGCCCAATATTAGGGAATGACTAGCTTCCTATAAACTAACTAGAAAGATCATTGATCATATGTAATGGAAATACGGTCATCACCTTCACTAGGTTTAGCTTCAAATAATCAATGTAGAATTCATTACTTCTATCTAGATTTTTAAAAATCAACATATGTTCAACAAACAATGAAGCGCTAAGGAAATAAATCCCGTATTATCCAAGATATAATGGTGTGCCTTTATATCCTAAATATTAGCTAGATATATATGGTAAGGATTTATCTAAATGGTCTACAAATTAGTAATATGATATATCTTTCCTTAATCACCTCTTTTAGAGGATTTCACATGGGGTTATCTAGAGAAATTTCTTGAAAGTGATGAATTATTGTAGAAAAAGTTAACAGTTCAGTCTCTCATATTGCTAAAATTAAAAACTTACCAAGTTTTCTATGTTTATTCATTGAAGACTCGTGTCTAGAACAACTCTTCATACTCCAAATTCCCATTCTTCGTGACTTATGAACATATATCCCTTTAAGATAAAAACAGAAACATCTTTTATTACAAATTAATGTGATCTCTATATATCATCATCCATTCCATGAAATGAATCAAATAAATTACTATCATTTCAAGATGGATGATGTCCCATGTATTTAATTCCATTCCTATATATATTATGGGAAACCATTACACTAGAATATTAGAAGATGATATTGATTGGTGTAATTAGAATTAACTGTCAAAGTCATCTAAATTTTTCCAACTTAGAAAGGAACAATTTAAAAAATTCATAAATGAAATGGATATGCATCAAGAATCATATATACTGTTATAAGAGTATGTTGGGGTACTTTATCCTACAGTATGGGTGGTGGAATAGGAGCATCCTAGGAAGCCTAATCTAGTGGTCCATATAATCTTCTCCAATGTTGATTCTTTATAATTAATGAAACAGATAAATCATTAATGATTGATCCTAACATGTCTATGAGATCACACAGAGGATTTCCAATGAGTCTACCCTTAGTTAAGTTATAATTTTCCCAACCCAAACCAATGAATCATCCTTTCACCTTAGGAAAACCATCATAACACTAAATCATAAAAGAATTATTTGTTTAGATTATTAGTTCCTATAAATATATATCAAACAATATTGTTAATATATATATATATGAAACCACAGAGAACCTATCCAAATTTGATAACACAAATATTGGAATTTCATTAAAACTAATTTATTGAGTAAAAATTGGTGTGTATATATATACGATATATTATTCTATACACCTAGTCATTAGGAAACAATACACCAAAAAATTCAAAATAGAAACATCAATACCATCATTGATAATCAGAAGTATTTTACCCATGTTCTTAAAGGTACATAGAATATCCATTTCCCAAGTCCAACACAGTTATCTCCTTGTGACCATGTACTTGGTTATTCTAAGTGAAAAAATAGAAAACTTCATTGATTAAAAATTTTAATATTCAAACCTGAACCATCATGTTCCCACTACAATTCCACATGACTCGCTAGATACCACCACATACATAAGAGGCTATAGAGTAGAATCAATGGATTTATTTCTACAAAAGGGGAGACTATAACCTTATTATCATGTATTAAGAAAAATAAAAATATAATAGTATAACAGAAATATTACATGTGTAGAATTCATGAAGACACCAAATAACTATAATATTAAATGAAAAACATGTCATAAAAAATCAATATAATGGATCTCACTATAGAAATTTATACTAAAATATGTCGAATTTAGAAATAATATATGAAAGAATAATATTTATAAAATGAACTAAGATCATCTATATCTCATGTAATATACTTCTATAACTATATATCATAGGTTCCTTTCCATTAATGTGATCCATATTGATGGTGTCAATAATTATACAACAATTCCCATACTGTGAGTGAGTAAAAAAAATCCTTAGAAAACTACTAATGATTCATTAACATATGTGCATATGATATTTATAAATGTTTATTACATGTATTATTTAAATTTTAATTTAACAAAATATTCACACTTCTTCCATGTAATGATATAATAAAAATCCATGAACCCTGGACTCACACACTTCACCATATTTATATTAATCTTTTCAGGGTAATTAAAACTAAGAAAATACATTAAAGTAAACATTCTCACCCAAGTATAATGGTTTTCATTATTTGTAATCCTTCTTGCCTCCCCATAATGGTGTTTTTTATTCAAAAGTCCAAACACGCCACATTTTTTGTGGGTTTTTACTCAATTGATGGTATGTAACACTCAACATGTTTGATCTAATGGTTAACACAATAACCTTCTACATGGAATAATATAACATCATCCAGATCTCATGTATTATTATTCTACACACTGTATACTCTCATTTCATGATGAATGTCTAAGGTCCCATCCATACCACCACAATAAAAATTATTAACCATCACAATTTTATCATTACTCCTCTAAATGATATCATATATCGAATTTTGATTATCCATGTCATGATAATACAAGAATAATGGTTCATTCTCTTATGTAACACAACCAAAAATAAATTTCATATAATGAAAAAAGCAAGGAATAAAAAGAAAACTATTTTTCAAAAAGTAATCAACACCCAATTCAAGTCCATGTACTCATCATCATTGGATTCACACCAATGATTCCATTATCCAAACCAAAAAATTTACTGACAAATTAATAAATATATAACACGATTTAATCAATTATATACCAAAGTAAAAAAAATATTCACAATAATTACATATTATCCTACATGATAATTCTAGAATATTTAAAGGATAGAAAAGTAACTTAACCATTTTATGGTAATCCCTCTATCTAGGATAATATAACACAGAACAATAACAATTTTAATTCTTATTTAAAATAATATTTGGTTATTATGATTTTAATAATACATAAAATTTTCATTGCAATTCTTAAAAAATATTAAATCACAAATATAACATCAAATGTTTTTCTTGAAAACATATATATGTTTTATCTTTTGGAAACACAACACCTGGAATTGAGGATTGAGGTGATATACTTCCATGCCTAGAAATAGATGGAGCATTCAAATTCATTGACAAAGGATTAACTAAAATTGTAAAACTGAACCACCAGACATCCCATGCTTATAATAATAACCAAAAACAAAATTGAAATGGTTTATGTAATTTTAGTCAGTAAATATTTATTTAGATTCACATTATTAAAATTTACAATAAAAATTCATTATTTTGTTTTTATTTCAATATTATAAAAAAATCTAAGACTATAAATTCATTATTTATACAAGTTCCCAATTTTAATCATTTTAAATAATAATTATCTAAGCTTTTAGGATTATGCAATCATTAAAACATTATAGTTCATCATTCTAAATTAATAATTGGGCAAGGTAATTTATTTACAATATAATGGTTTTAGTAGTATTGGTCACAATTATGTCAAATAATGATAACAATTTACCATTATGATACCTTCATGACGTAAATTCTGCCATTAAAAATCTCAAACAACCCTTATAAATAATTTAATAACTTCACATTATCCTTACATAGATAATATGTAACCCTAAATTAACATTTAAAAACTTCGGTATACCCTTAAATAACTCATTTTTATCCTTATGTAATTCCTAGGTAGCCATAAAATCTCTAATGATATCCTTATACATAATTTGTTATTCTGAGGATTCCCTTATGCATCATATGGATTTCCCATTTGTAGTCTATGGACATATCATTACCCTTACACATCATCCCATTTATCTTTACATTATTCCATACATACCCATATATTGAATACAAAAAATGTATTTTACCTTTATAGAGTGCAAAACAATTTATCTTACATTTATTTAAAATGAGAAAAGGTATTTGTTTCTGTTCCTAACCCTTGTAAAATAAGGGATACCTTTATGGAAAACCCTAAAATGACAAATAAGGGAAACATTTATTAAAAAGTACCCTATAATTAAAATTAGTATATATTTAAATTTAAAGAGTGATTCAATAAAATAAATAAAAATTAATATTAAAAAAAATATATTAAAATATAGGAAAGCGAATATTGGAGAGATGCAAAGATATGGACATGGAGGAAAAATCCATCAGAATTATTGGTAGTCACTCTAAATAAACATAGATTTCAAATGACTATTATTATCATATAAGAAGTGGAAATTATTTTGAAATATTATTTCCTTAAAAAATAATATGTAATACATCCTAAAATTATAAATAGTTACAATAGATAAATCATAAATGATAATAGACAAGTATGATTTATTTCTTCTTAATGAAGAACGTTATGTCATGAAAACCCCTTACAACCCTTATAAAATTTGAATAAAAACACATGATAGGAATAAAATTAAATAGGAAATTTACTATCATGATATATAAATTGATAATGATACAAAATGATAATATAGAAATATATACACCATTTAAAAGAAATCACTATATATAACATAAACAAGTCTCAACAGATTCAAATTCGGGAAAAGTAACCCATACATCAACTCTTTTTTAGAAGATAATTCAATAAATTCATGTAGGAAAAAAATGTATATCTTAATAATATATTTTATTACAAATATAAATAATATTATCCCTTTATATCAAATATAATATTTCCTTTCCATGATTACATTAGATAGTTATATTGTATTATGACCTCTAAGTGTTAATAAGATAAAATGTTTTGTGTATGGTTGAAAATATTGAAATAATTGCAATAATTTGATACTAATCTCATTATAGATGAATTATTTATTATATTATATGATATAAATTCTATTTGTTTTAATTTTTCTTATTCCATTCCATATATGATATGGTTATATTACATGAAAACTGAATTGATAAATATTAATTTCAGAAATTTATTTGAACCAACAGTTTATATTAATAATAACATAAATTGCCTATATGTTATTTTTGTAACAGTATAATAATACATATTTTAATAATAGATTATAATAATACTATTTTATATGTTCTAAATTCATCAATAATAAGATTTTGAAGCACTGTTTACAAGATTGGTTAAACCGACCCAAATTTGAACACGATTTAACTCAATTTTCAAGTATTATTATGTAGGTGATTCTGTTTACATAAATTAATTATAAAGAATAAAAATGATATTATTTTGAAAATTAAATTATTTTTAACCATATATCAATATATTTAGATAATGAATGAAAATATAATGAATTTAATATTGTAGATAGATGTCATATTAACATCTAACCCAAGCGATAATAAATGTGACTTCATTATATTCATCTACTACATAGAAAATTGCTAAAAATTTAATGCAATACCATTATCAATAATATTTTTCTCCTTAATATCATGAATTTTATTTTATATTTAATGAATAACAAGTTTCTCTAATACCTAAATTCATACAAATAAGTTTTGTTATACACCCTAATAGATAGGGTGAATGGTAATGAATTGAAACATTTCTCTATCATTTTAAATTATTGTCTCATTTGTACATAATAAACCCAAGTTATTTTGTAACAAAATATAATATAAAAAAATAAATCAAATGGAAATTGTTTTACTTGGATTTTATTTTGACGGATTCTCAATGGATTATATAACAAGTTTTTTTGATATAATTTATTTACTAATACCTTTGTAGTATTATGATAAGAATTAATGATTATCTAACATATCCACCATGGTCAACACCCTCTTACCCTCTTCCACTCAATGAATTAAAGAGGGTTATAATAATATTGTTGAAATTTAGTTTATATTTAAAATAAAAAACATCATAAATGGTCACTAATTAGAAATTTGTTCTACATTTTCTTCCATGTAAATATTTTTATATCATCTATGACATGAACTCTACATCACTTATACTTAGCCGGATCATTTATAAATTTTACTAAGACTAAAGATTTAAAAACATTTAGATAAATAATTACATCTTTAAAATATTATCTACGTCATAAAATTCATCTTCATTCAATTTTATTAATGGTATCTCCATTATTCATCCAATATTCTATGTTCATATATCCCACTTACTCACCATAATATTTATTCATTATTACAATTTTCTAAAATAATTATTAAATTTCAAGTAAAATTTAATTTATATTTTACCTTTAAAAACTAATTTAAATTTCACCATTTAAATATTTTTAAATACTTAACTCCAATTAATATGAAGAATTAAAATTTAAAAGGATAATTATATGTAGATATAATAACAAAAAACATTCCTGTTTAGGACGTCTCTAAGAATATATTTACATTTTTCCATTACCATCATGAATGGAACATTGGTGTTCTTTATGGAATGACTGTTTCATTTCATCAAAACTCATATCCAATCATTTTTATCCTTGTAGTGTGAATATCACATCATGTTGTTTCCCCCTTTTAATTTTGGAACAATGAATTTCTATTTTATTTATTCATTGTATGGAATATATATGACTAATAGGTATATATTTTTCTCAACCGAATATGATATTAACATCCATCCACATCATGGAGGGCATTTACCATCTAGAATTACAGTAATTGATGATAATAGATTTTCGGTGTGGTTTTTATCTCTGTTAAATGAAGACACGAAGTCACAAATAATTAAACATATATCATCTATGAAAAATAATCCCTTAAAGATATCAAAAAATACCCACAATGAGTAAACCAGATCATATAAAACACCAAAACCAAACGAATATCATTTCATAGCATTGTGAAATATTATATTGTGTTACCTCTGTACTACAACAAATACCTCATTTATGAGTTTTATTTTTCCATGGTGCATAATATATTCGAAAGGGAATATTCCAGATATGTAAAAATAGAGTTACCTATAAAAATATTAAATCACTGTAAGGAATAACATAACCATAACATGCATACTTGAATTCCCCATATTTCATATAAAACTAATCCATCTTCAAGAAATCTTTTTCAGAATACATATGTACACACTAGTTAACTCACCAATCATAAAAATATAGATGAAATTTAATACCACACCAAGAAAGACTGAAAATCCAACCTCGAACGAATGGTTTCATCCTTGCTTCTCTTCATATTATCTTTTCCTTATGATCATTTTATTCAAACATAAGGTCTACCACATGAGATTAAATTCTATAAATTTTAATGAATATTCTGTTAAATGGGGAATAATGATTTTATTTCTTAAATTTATAAATATATAATGGGGTAACGTAGAAACTAGTATTTATTATTATATTATTCTGATAATAGCTTCTGGGAATCTCAAATGGTTTTTAGTAATATATTAATTTATTAATTGGAAAAATAAAATAATTTCTATTTGATGTAGAGGATTAGAAGTGTTAATTTTAATTTTTTTGTGTATAATTCCAAATTTCTAGTCATAATTTGTTCTAGATATTGTGGAATAATAATTTCATGGTTAACGGATAATGTGGAAACTATATACCTGGAATGATATCAGGAGATGTGTGGATAATTATGATGTTCTAGATCGATATTCCAGGATATGGTGAAATAAATACATACATTACAATCTTACCTTGATATGAATTAAAAAAATTCATGATATAATCACCCACACATAAAAAATAAATAATAAATATTCAATATCTTAATTTTAAAGATCATTTTTATGATTTGATCTATGGATGAATATGGAAAAATTGAAACATAAAAATTTAATTAAATTTTTCCTCAAATATAAATTTTTCAATCATGTAAAAAATTAAAAAATACATAATGTGTCATCTAAAATCTCACAAAAATTAAATAACATCTTATGTCCACTTATATAGGCCAAGGGAGTTATAATTATTTATAACCTTTGGAAATGGAGACATAAGAATGGGTGAACTCAAATGCCCTAAATGGAAAAATAAATCATGAAAAATCATGTTATAAACCTTGAATAAGTATTTTAGATGGAATATGAAAAAATATGTGTAAATAATATACATTATATAGAGAGAAGGTCATATATAACAAAATATATAAAATATATACCTCAATAATACTAGTTTAGCCCTAATGTAATTCCAAATGTTGGGCATTTAAAACATATCATCAATACATTGTTCTAAGAAACATTACTTTTCATCAAGAAAAAATTCAATACATCTTATTGAATTTCGGATTCATACATAAAATATAAAACATTATTTTCCAATGAGAATTGTCGATGCATTGAGGGTATATTTAATCACATGCTCTATCCATCACTAGATGATGTATAGTTCTTCACTCAATGATTTAATAATACCTTTTAATACCATTCACTAAGGATCTCTTTATTGAATAAAAACATGTCCATCATTATAATAAAAACATCTAATATGAACATATGATTAAATTCAGTTAGAATCAAATAATCTTATATAATATTATCATATTTACTCATGTAAATATAGGGATAACATAATCATAACTGATCTTGAGAATGATGATGGATTGTTAAACAATATATATCAAACATTCAAATAAATTTACATAGTGTGATAACAATATACCATATACTAGTAATTTTCTTATGTGAACATAATACCATAATTTATATATTAAAACCACAAAATTAGAGTTTATTAAAATTTAATTTTTAAACCATATTTATCAATGTTTAATAACATGATCATAATCTATGAGGAAAAATAATGATTATGGTATGAAAATAATATATCCAAATATGTAAGAAATAATTTTATATGGTTTTATGTGGTAGGAAATATATATTTAGAGAAAACAATTAATGAATGAAGAATAATTCAATAAAAGATAATAATGTACTAAATATATATGAATTATGTTCAAGAGAATTAAATAAACTCAACTAAAATAGTTGTGTTTCTAAAAAACTTACTATTGGGGAAACAACTGAATCACTAGACAAAAGAATAAAGGAACATGATTTGGATACTATGTACCATGAATTATAATTTTTATGATAAATATTTATATATTAGTTGGTAATACACCATAAATTGAAATCATGGTGCATAAAATTATTTATGCCTTAAAGAATCAAAATTGATGGCGACAAAACCCTTATAACATTAGACACATCCAAATGAAAACCACCTGAACTATAGGTATTTCAACTGAAAATAAAATACCATGATTATAATTAATACATAATATAATATTTCAAATATGTAGTACATAAAACACATCATTGAAATTAGGAACATAATACCAAATATATCAGAATAAAATATCCATTACCCTATTTTCTTAACATACACGAACATAATTAAACTTTTCGTACAAAAAAACATTAATCTCTATAAATTAATTAATAACCTCAATAATATATATTATCAATTAAATTTTTTATATTGATTTATAAAAATAAATCATATCTATTTTTCAGTGGGTGTTTATAGTTTTGATTATTTGTAATTGTATCAAAATAGTGGTGTTTGTACTCATTATTATTCCAAATATCATCATTAATAGGCCATTAAAGATAATTTTTGTGATTATTTATAATAATTTATAATGAATTACATTTATTTAAATAGTATTTAGTCTTTATCCTAAATGTAAAAAATTATACTAAACATGTTTTGTTTATTTTTGAAGAAAAAGTGGTGTTTAATTAATTATGGTTTTATATTTTTTTAAAAAAATAAATAGAATGAAATAAATTACATATTTACACAAATGTTTTATGTTATAAAAATATATATGTTTTTATAATTATCCATGTTACAAATTATTAGTATTTTTCATGTCGGTGGTTTAACCGACCCAATCATGATCATACCATAATTTAATAAATAATTATAATCTATGTTTGTTGTTATATAATTATAACATAATCTGTATGATCATGTATTCTATTTGAAAATGTGATATATTCTGAATTTAATAATTTATAAAAATAATTAATGGATATCAAAATAGAACAGAATTTGAATGATAGATTATTATCCTAGTTCGTTTATTTTAGATGATTAAAATAATAACGATTTTTTATCATATCATCAATCGAGTTACTAATGTATTATACAAAAAACAAAATAATATCATAAACCTCATATTTATGCTTTACTGGAATCCTAATATCAATCCATGAAATTTGGTGGAATATATAAATCTTCTTATGTAGTGGAGGTGGTAGCCTACACAATGTACACATATATTTTTTCTTAGTGGCTAGGGTGTATGAATAAAATATTATAAAACCATTTTCATAATGAAATTAAAATACATAAATTTCACTAATGTTACAATATTTTTATTTTAAAAAAAATTATAAATAATATAATTAATGAGAAAAAATATATATTTGATAGTACTCACATATAGAACATGATTTCTTCTTCAAAATGATATCCTTATTCTAAATAGTGGTGTCTAGATTATTTTAAATGTATGATAGGGTTATATTAACCTTAATTTGGTAGTTTTACGGTATAAATAACATGGATTGGTGAGTCATTATGTGGTTGAGATTTTACCCTTTTATATGTGAAAAGTTATGTAGTTTTGGGAGTAACCCACACATTTTAAAAAATGTTATTCAATTATTATAGGGTGAAACAAAAAAATATCAAAACGATGAAATTAAAATTAGTTTCTTGAAAATAACCTCAAACATTCCTTTTGGAGACACATTTTAGTAATTTAGGGATTGTTATTTTTACTTTAAGACATTGACACTAAATTATTTTAATAATTGTAATTAATTTACTTCCTTAGTAACAAATTATAATTACCTATATTTAAACTAATCCTTTAAAAGAAATTTTTATATTTTATAAAAACTGGATTTTTTTAAATTTAATTCATATAGGATTAAAAATATAATTTTAAAATAAAAAAATCAAAGTCATGAGAAAAAATATTTTTAAAAAATATTATTTTTTAGCTTTAAATAATTATATAATATAATATTATCTTTTATACAAATTTAAATGAAATATTTTGATTTTTTATTAACCCAATAATGGATATGTATATTTTAGGAGAATATAAAAGAAAATCCACTTAAATATAGTTTATTTTTAGAAATATTTTTTTTATAAAGTGTTGTTAGTATTTTAGGTAAAAACAATTCAACAGGTTTAACAAGTTTGAATAATATTTTGAAAATTTATAATTTTAATCCATAATTGATATTTTATAACAATAAATTTTAAATTAATTTTTATAACACACTCTTGTAATGAAAATTACAAATTAATTTCATCTTTCATGTAAATCGTAATTTTCATCTAAAAACTACCTTTTTGAATAAAGATTGAAAATTCTTATTATATAAATATTGATATAAAAAATCAAATCTATTGTTTTTTTGTTAATTTCAAATTACATAATTTATAAAATAATCTTTTGAAAAAAATAGAAAATATAATTGAATGATCAAATTAATTGGAAAATGACCATTTTAAACCAAAACGGTTACTATTCATATTCTAAATCTTTTAGGAAATAAATTATCTTCATGTAATTATTAATATAGAACATAATTTAATAGAAATCATTTATTTATTCAAATAGAATCAGGGATCTCATAAAAAACAATATATTTTCGTATTATTCATTTTTGTAAAACACATTGATTTTATATCATATTAAAATATTACGTTAATATTTATATGTATATATATATCATAAAGATATTATTAAAATTTAGTCTTGGTAATTTATTGGATATGTTTTAATGGTTACACATAAATATTTATATTTTATTTAAATATATCACAATTTTAAATGTTTTTTCTTACATGTGGAGAAACAATTAAAACACTTTGAATTATTTATAGCCGATCATATGTTAAAATTTCAGTGTGTCACATTGTCACCCCCATAATAAATTATTTTCTCACTACTTAATTCTTATATATTTTTCTATGGAAAAAATTGTTAATCCATACACTGATAGATGATCATTTTGTTGTATATGATGTAGAATGATATTTATCAACAAATAAAATGATAATATATAATTTATTTTGATAGATAAACCATTAAAAATTTCAAATATAATTCTATTTTGATAATAATTTCTATATTCATAATTAATAAAATCTCATAATTTAAATAATAATATACATGATAATCATAGAACTATATTTTTTTAAATTTTAACTCAATAACATCTTGTTTTAAAAACATAAATGACTTATAATTCCATAAAATTTTATGTAATAACTTTTTATCTAATTTAGTAGTAGTAGTTATGTTGGTTTATCTTTGTTCTCTTAGTTTTTAGTTATAGTCTCCCTTCTATTCACTTGTAAATTTTTCACATATTACCTAAATCTCTTACATTTTAATCAATTGATTTTGTGTAACATTATTCTTTCCCGAAAACTTTTCAGTTCCATAAGCTTAATTTCCAGACATAAATAATTTATATTCCCATTCAAGAAAATTTACCCCAATATAATTCTATCATTTTTGAAATAAAAGAAATTGAATCATTTTTTCTTCATCTTATTTATCACACTTCCTGTTGAAAAACTAAGAAGTTATATTCCTCAATTTTTTGGGATGTTCAGCTATGTTCTAATTGTTATTGATATTTCATTATTTTATGTTTAAAATAATCATATGGTTTCTCACTCAAGCTCTAATTATTACACGATTTTCATTGAGCTAATCTACACATTGTCACTCACATCTAGGGATACTACTTGTTCTATCCAAAAATATAAAAAATTAGATAACATGAGTGTTTATTATAATATTTTAATAAAATTAATTTTCAAAAGAAAATTTTATCCCCATTATACCTCATATTATAACAATAAACATTAATCCTATAGTCCATACAAATCTAATTTATCAAACCTAGATCATTTTATATCACTCTCTGTTATAAATATATCATTCTCCATTCAACATAAGTTACCTTGAGTTTTTTTCCCTTAAAATAATTAATTTATTTGAGAAAATTTAGTTCCTAAATTACAATTAACATCCCCAATTATTATTGAAATTTATTATATAAAAACCTGACATATCCTTCCTCAAACAACATTACTGATTCCTATAATCATAAAATCTATCTGACATACCATTCCCAAAACCAATTTGAATCTCTTTAATGTTAAGATACAATGAGATTATATATTCTTCCAATAATTATATCTAAATTTAACCAAAAAATATTATTATCCCTTATTTTATAATGTCACACACTAGTTATTATAGATCATAATAAAAAATGATATAAAATTTTTATGATATGTCATGAATAAATTATCAATCCAACTATTACCAATTACCATTTAACATATGTATTCAAAACCAATGCACCATTTTTTTCAAAATTCTCTATATAGTATACTTAATGGTTATGCATACCTTGAACATGTGTTATCTATTAGTAATCCCCAAAAATTTAATTTTATCAAAATAACAATTTTCAATGATATTAAAAATTAAAAAAATTATGTATGATTAAATTAATAATACATAACAATTATCCATAGATGTTTCACATAATCATCAATAACATTTTCATTATACCCAGTTTTTATAGATTAATATTCACTTCAATAATTATAAGAGATATGTGTATCAAAAATTAATTTATTCTATGTTATAAACCTTAACACCATAAGTAATACTAGTAAAAAACCTTTTCCATAATATTAGATTAATATATAAATTATTTGTCCTTTATTCATGTTGCATAATTCATTTATGAAACATACTGGTTTCTAGATAAATTAATTTCTTAGTTTCACCATCATTATATTTTTTCAAGAAAATACATAAACCCAAATTTTCATTATAACAAACAAATAATTTATATGAAAACATACATTAATACTTATTCCATAAGAATTATTTGAAAACATATGATAGATTTAGATTAACTGATTATTATATTTGATCAATACATGTTCATTTGATATCATTTAGCAAATTACATTCTCTAATAAACTTATATTATATATTTATTAACCAATTCAAACTTTTTTAGAAATAAAACATGATTAAAAAAAGAATATTATATACTTTTCTCAATCTATGATTGATGTCATTGGGCTACTCATCATGCATCCATGTGATGACCAATTGAATTCATAACTTACACTTTTGATGAGATTACCCCTAGGTTCATCTATTCTACAACAACATCTACCTACCAGTATTCTAAGAAAAAATATGTTTCTATAAAATACATATTAACAATCCATTACAAATGCATTTCTAATTTATCTAATATATATATTTATTCATAATGTTTTTTTACCCAAACCCTCAAGTAAAAAATAACATTTTCCATGACATCAAATCATATAAAATTCTAAATTTTTACATAAACCTTTGATTTTTAATAAAGTATATATTAAATATTAATAAATTATCCTTAAATATTATCAGAATAACAAATTTCTTTTAAACAATTCTTTTTATACCATTGGGAAACCCTGAACACAAACTCCATGTTCTCATATTGTAGAGACCCGTATCTTGACGTACATGGACATTACATTACTTTTGCAGAATACTTAGTACATAACAAAAACACACACACAAGGACCGTAATAGTTTAGTGTCTTTGGAAACTCGAAATATAATCTTCTAATCGTGGTGAAACATCTTCAACATCTCCCATAAAGATCTTCTTTTTTTTATACCTAAAACCTTTCTTTATATCCTGGGGAAAAGAAAACATAAAAGGGTGAGCTCAAATGCTCAGTAAGGGTAAACAAAATAAATATCAATCACATCATATACATAAGCACATAAATTTTGGAAATCTTAACCTGCAAAAGAGATCATAATTTCATAACATGGGGTAAATCATGGCAGTGAAATGTAATCACAATAATCATAACATAAAACATGAAACTTTGTGGCATTCACACATAATCATAGAGAATCATTTCTTGTTAGTCAAGACTCATTTCCAAGACTATCTTAGTGGACAAAGACCCTTTCTGAATCGAGTAACCCTCGTTTCAGTCCTGTTTCACTGAACTGGTATAACCTACCATTCCAGCCATGTCTATCTCATGAGATATAAAATCATTACCCAATGCATTGGAGGGAGATATAGGTCCCACCCATCTCATAATGATACCATTCTTATGTGTGCCACAAAATCATAAATCATACATCATTTCATAACCCATGTAATAAAATGGGATTCTTAAACATCATGCCATCATAATCCATAAACAATTGATATCATTTCATCATAAGAAAACTGAAACCATTTAAATCATAGAGACATTTTACTTGAAACATACATATCAAATAACGTCATCTTAGATGGAAAAATAGTTTTAAAAAAAACACTTGAAATGAATTCTTGAGGAAAATATCCTTTCTTCTTTAAAAACATTTTTCCTTTCTTAACATGTCATAAAACTTTAAATTAAAGAATTTGATTAAAAATAAACTCGAAAACTTGTAAAGTAAGATTCTTGGAAATAATGTTTTAAAAATCCATTCATGCCGTATACGTTAAAAAAAACATTCTTTGTACTTTTGTCGGAAAAGTCAAAAAGTACCTCGTACGAAAAAAAAGACAAAAGATTCCTTTCATATCTTTTACTAAAAACTCAATGAAGGGTAAAATTGGATATAAACTATTGTAGAAGGATGGAAATAATATTACATATTGAGGGAACATGGATGTGGATGATAAAATACACCCCAGTAATTACCAAAGTAAAAACAATCTCGGATAAAAGTGAGATTGTGATATTTTCCCTTACCTTAGGTCCGATTTGCTTTGTTCATGTCCGAAGCTCCTGTATAATGGTTTACATAATGTTATTGACTTATTCCAGAATCATACATATTGATATGATATCATATATGGTCATATTATTAGCTTCTTGTTAGTAATATTTCATTGTTACTTGTTACTCGGGTCTTTATAACTTTTTGTTCTTATGCGTGTTTTGTCGAATAAATTCTTATTCTTATCTTTAGGTTATAGATAATTCATTTATAGAATGGTATTAGTGTATTATATACCATATTCATTCATTCAATTCATTTATATAATCATTATGAAATGAAGATCATGTAGAACGAGTCGCATCACATCGTGGAGACGGTATTCCGTACGTACGCACGAGTGATGATATCGTTCCTATGATCATGGAATTGTATTGGAGTATATATATATATTATTTCAGTATCAATATTACTTCATAATAATCATATATAGTTACTCATTACACCATTATACCCATCCTTGTAAGGTGATGGTGGAAAAATAGATTACACCACGGCGTGGAGACGGTATTCCGTACGTACGCACACGCGGTGATTTCATTTTTCCGTAGGATGGATAGAAGGTGAATTAGGGTTGTTTCATATTTATAATAACATATCAGTATGTAAGTAATACTGATGTTATTACTTTATCATGAAACAACTAAAGAAGAAGAAGTTGAAGAAGAAAGAAATTGAAAAGATCGGTAATGGATATTACCTCTTCTTTGGAACGCCTCTTTGAATCCTCCACTTAAGGAACTAAGATTGGTCTTTGGAGAAGACCAGGACCACTAGGATTATTCTAGGGAAGTGGAGAGGAGAAAATGGAAGGGGTTGGCCGAGCTTGAGTGCTCAAATTTGTGTGAGGAGGAGGGGGAGGAGGTGCCCTTTTATAAGGGAGGAGAGGGGCACCTTAGGAATATCTCAAAATATTATTTTATATTAAAGTCAAAATCGGTTTATAATGGTTCCAAAGGGTCTTATTTCGAAGATAAAGTGGGGATGGGTCGAAATCCTATCAACCAATAGGATTTAGACAAGTTTAGGGTATTATTTTAACCTTATCCATTAGATTTAACTCTAAGTTAATTAATTTATCTTTTACCGTGTCTTTTTGTTTTCTTTCACTATATGGTTAATACACTTACTATAACATGCCAAACGAACCCCAAATTGTTTATTATTAATATATATATCCTTATCTAAGACATTTGGCCGATCCTTAGATTTTTAGGCATACAATAACAATTAATAATATAATATTTGATTTAAAAACTATTTTGTGTCAATTTTGACACTATTTGATATATGATTTTTGTGAAAGTCATAACAGAATTATATGTTCGAACCAAGTTGATTAAATCAACATTAATATATCATAGTGACCTATAAAATTAGTGGAATTCATAAAAAGTCTCAAATTACATTCATTTGATCATTTATAACATCAATTATGTTAATATTTCCTTAAAAGGGTAATTACTGCATCATCGTTGTGTCATAAATAAATTAATTTATGTAAAGTCTACAAATTATAAATAAAATATCATTATGTAGGAAATCTTTTTAGCTTTCTAATTAATATTTATAGTCGAATTTATCTTATGTATAACCCCATATTAAAAATGTTTTAGTTATTAAACTTTGATTTTAACTATTTTAACTATTCATTAAATAATATAATATTAAATGTCATAATCTAATCCAAGTGGACCTAAATGGTCATATTATATTCATAAGGTTGTTTTTGGTCGAATTAAACTTATCCAATAGAATTAGTACATGTGTTAGGGTAATAGTAATATCATATTTACCCTTAGTTACCCTATTTACTATTAACCGTGGTAAAAAAAAGTAAAAAGTTACTATTCACCAAAAATTATTTTCATCTCATTGAACCACATTTTACTTACTGACATCAACCGTGTCTCTCGGATTTTTGAAATTCCATTCACAGAAGCGGTAAAATTAAGATTTATGAAGAAATTAATTTTTTTAACTACCACTTAGTAGTTTCACTATTCATCAAAAATTGATGTTTTTCAAAACAATGCCAAAATTTCATCCTAAGCTATATTTCATATTCCGAATTCAAAAATGAAGTCTATTTTACCAAATTCATATCATAGAATTTGAATTAATTAATTTTATAATTAAATCCCGCTGTTAAAACAAATAGCGTGTTTTTAAGAAACAATATCTATCAAAAGATTGACACTTGATTATGTCTGGTTTAAATGTGAAATTACATCCAATGAACAAAATTGTATTAAATTGTAAAAATATATTCCAAATATACTTTAAAACAACTCAAATTAATAATTTATCACTATTAATTATTTCGATTAAAAAAGATGTTTTTAATTATAATTTAGTAATTTTCACTATTCATCAGAATATGAAAGTTATCCGAAAAGTACCAAAATTTCACCTTAGGCTAAATTCGATACTCCGAATCCAAAAATGAAGTTCATTTTGAAAAATAAGATTTACAAAGTTTTAAAAAGTGGTTATTACTATTCATAACGGGTAGTTTTAATAACATTTTAATAGCATATCGATGTTTAGTGAAACTCGTTATTGCGTACTACACACGCTATCGAGGAAGGTCGCGATTACGTGTAATGCAAGGAAAGTCAAGGATGCGTGTTGTGCAAGCTCCTTTTGGTGTAGCGTACAACACAAGACATTAATAAAATTAAAAAGAATATTTTTTATAAAATCTTGGGCTGTTACATTCTACCCCCCTTAAAATGAATTTCGCCCTCGAAATTCGTCGGGGTTATAAATGGTTTACTATTTGAAAGTTTCTTTAATAGAAACCCACATCGTAAAAAGGAATATCAAAACCAATATTTAAAAACAAAAGTATGAAACGTAACGGTTACCCAAATAAACTAATCATTGGGTTTCCACATAGGTGAAAATATGGATATGGAAGAGAAATCTAACCATCATGTTCTGATGGAGAGTGGTAGAGAACATGGCTATGGAAAAGCCAATAATCACAAATCCATAAATTTGTGATGATCTAAGGTACCATCTGATTCATCAGGTATAAGATCACTAGGACAACATTTTTGGTTTTCAAGATCATTTCCCTAAAGTTGAAATTTTGAATTGGAATAAATACTTTCTTTATTTTGGTACAATATCACTATTGTTTGTGCCTAGAAAAATTTCCACTTCATCTCCTAAATGAAGTTGAATTTGTTATTCGTGAAGTGTTAGCAGATCATGTGATAGAATGACGGGTCATTCCATCTGTCTCAAACAAAAGGTTAGCAAAAATTATATACATAAGTCGATCTATAGTGAGATTAATCATATATAGTTCCTAAAATGGACTTATACTTTAAAACTAGTTTCTACTAAACAGGGACTTCCTGTAGGCCAGTGGTAGGCGATAAAGACCAGTCGGACTTCGGTTGTGGGTTCGATTCCCACAGCCTTGTCCGAAGTGATGGGCTGTCGCCCGTCCTGCAGGTTGTCCTTTTTCTAAAACTATATTACTATAACATCCCATAAATAATATCGAAAAAACTTCTATCCTTAAACAATACTAACTTATGTCCAACATAATCCATTCCAATCTTTAGTCCTATCCATAATACTGCAGTCCATTCTCATAACATAGTGAAAACGATTACCAGAGATTTAATACCATCGTTGATCCCCATATATTATAAGATATATCTTGTTGGACACATTCCAAACATTCAAAGGCCTTAATCTTGTACTCTCTTGAATACCCATTGAACCTTAGTGAAAAATTGAATGCAGTTAAAAGTTAACACTTTCCACATACCAAAATCCTCAAAATTCTATATACTCAAACCATGATATCACTTAGTCCTTATATCAATCATGAGCTCATGAATACTGTTAAACATTTCATTTTCTCGTTTTCCCTTCATTATGCGCATAATATCTCAATCACTTTAAATACCACATTAGACCAATACATAAATATTCCAATATTCCAAGATACAACATTATTTTGGAATCCCATTACATAAACACTTAATCATTCCACCACATATTCAACATTGCCAATAGTGATCGCATGTGACTTCCCTTTGTCCTTTGCCTTAAGCGGTTGCTCATGTCGATCATCACTAACCCTTGGATTAGGGCATTTATTAGCATAATGCCCCATTTCCTTGCACTTGAAGCATTTAAGTGTTGGTTGTACGTTCTCTGCAGTGTTTGCTTTATTCACTTCATTAGAATCCCATTTTCCATTACTTCGACACTCAGCTGCTCGATGACCTTATTTTCCACACTTAAAACATTTTCTAGTCCCATTAAGACAATCTCCACCATGCTTCTTTCCACACTTTGTGCATAAGGAAACATTCATCTTCTTTTCACCATTATTCTGAGATTTCTCCTTGAACTCCATCTTTCGTTTCTTGTCAAAACCATGAGATGGATATGTAACACCAACTTCCATTTCTACCTTGATAGCACAATGCACAATTTCTTCATATCTACTGAAGTCTCTTATAGATAATGCCCTTCGAAGACTTGGTTTTAAGCCACTGAAAAATCGATCAACTTTACTTTCAGGTTGGATGATAATGCCAGATGCATACCTTGCAAGTCTTGTAAAATTCGCTTCGTATATACCAACAGATTCATCATCCTTTTGCTTTAGTTCAAGAAACTCCTTCTCCATCTTCGTTCGAAGAATACGAGGGAAGTACTTACTGAAAAAAAGTTCTTGAACTCGTCCCATTCCATGGAATCAATTTCATCTCTTTGCCACGTATTCTTGATAAGATTCCACCATTGATCAGCTTCACCTTCCAAACGATATACTGCTAAGATGTCTTTATCAGTTTCAGAACATTGAAGAACTGAAAATATCTTTTCAGTAGTACTAATCCATTGTTCAGCAACTAATGGATCAGTAGACCCACTGAAAGAAGGCGGACGCTGCCTCATGAAGGATTCAACAGAATGTTGCTCCTTCCTTTGCTCGTTTGAAAGTCCTGCATGATTCATAGCTTGAGAAATTTGTGTGATCATGGCTACAAGATTTTGCATTCCAGCTCCCATATCGTTTGGTTTCTCAGGGGGACAATCATTGAATTGTCCATTGCATTGATCAACACGGTTCCTTCGGGTTCCAGCCATCGTCTAAAATCCCAAAAGAATAGTGTGAGAGGCAAAAATCATTCTAGGGGAAACAACATAATAAAGGGGTAGTACCCTCAATATCTAACATCTTAGGTTAAATTCGAAGATCGTTAGCGCAATTCTAGGACTATAACCTATACGTATACTTAACCTTAGAGACATCCCTAGACATACCTTAGAAATATCTCTAGGGATCTCACTAACGTTTTCGCATCCTAGTTTCCAAAGGTTGACTAAACCTTTCCTCTGATACCAACTGTAGAGACCTGTATCAGGACGTACATGGACATTACATTACTTTTGTGGAATACTTAGTACATAACAAAAACACACACACAAGGACCGTAATAGTTTAGTGTCTTTGGAAACTCGGAATATAATCTTCTAATCGTGGTGAAAGATCTTCAACATCTCTCATAATGATCTTCTTTTTTTATACCTAAAACATTTCTTTATATCCTGGGGAAAAGAAAACATAAAAGGGTGAGCTCAAATGCTCAGTAAGGGTAAACAAAAGAAATATCAATCACATCATATACATAAGCTAATAACTTTTGGAAATCTTAACCTGCAAAAGAGATCATAATTTCATAACATGGGGTAAATCATGGCAGTGAAATGTAATCACAATAATCATAACATAAAACATGAAACTTTGTGGCATTCACACATAATCATAGAGAATCATTTCTTGTTAGTCAAGACTCATTGCCAAGACTATCTTAGTGGAAAAAGTCCCTTTCTGAATCGAGTAACCCTCGTTTCAGCCCTGTTTCACTGAACCGGTATAACCTACCATTCCAGCCATGTCTATATCATGAGATATAAAATCATTACCCAATTCATTGGAGGGAGATATAGGTCCCACCCATCTCATAATGATACCATTCTTATGTGTGCCACAAAATCATAAATCATACATCATTTCATAACCCATGTAATAAAATGGGATTCTTAAACATCATGCCATCATAATCCATAAACAATTGATATCATTTCATCATAAGAAAACTGAAACCATTTAAATCATAGAGACATTTTACTTGAAACATACATATCAAATAACGCCATCTTAGATGGAAAAATAGTTTTAAAAAAACACTTGAAATGAATTCTTGAGGAAAATATCCTTTCTTCTTTAAAAACATTTTTCCTTTCTTAACATGTCATAAAACTTTAAATTAAAGAAGTTGATTAAAAATAAACATGAAAACTTGTAAAGTAAGATTCTTGGAAATAATGTTTTAAAAATCCATTCATGTCGTATACGTTAAGAAAACATTCTTCGTACTTTTGTCGGAAAAGTCAAAAAGTACCTCGTACGAAAAAAAACGACAAAAGCTTCCTTTCATATCTTTTACTAAAAACTCAATGAAAGGGAAAAATTGGATATAAACTATTTTAGAAGGATGGAAATAATATTACATATTGAGGGAACATGGATGTGGATGATAAAATACACCCCAGTAATTACCAAAGTAAAAACAATCTCGGATAAAAGTGAGATTGTGATATTTTCCCTTACCTTAGGTCCGATTTGCTTTGTTCGTGTCCGAATCTCCTGTATAATGGTTTAAATAATGTTATTGACTTATTCCAGAATCATACATATTGATATGATATCATATATGGTCATATTATTAGCTTCTTGTTAGTAATATTTCATTGTTACTTGTTACTCAGGTCTTTATAACTTTTTGTTCTTATGCATGTTTTGTCGAATAAATTCTTATTCTAATGTTTAGGTTATAGATAATTCATTTACAGAATGGTATTAGTGTAGTATATACCATATTCATTCATTCAATTCATTTATATAATCATTATGAAATGAAGATCATGTAGAACGAGTCACATCACATCGTGGAGACGGTATTCCGTACGTACGCACGAGTGATGATATCGTTCCTATGATCGTGGTATTGTATTGGAGTATATATATATATTATTTCAGTATCAATATTACTTCATAATAATCATATATAGTTACTCATTACGCCATTATACCCATCCTTGTAAGGTGATGGTGGAAAAATAGATTACACCACGGCGTGGAGACGGTATTCCGTACGTACGCACGCGCGGTGATTTCATTTTTCCGTAGGATGGATAGAAGGTGAATTAGGGTTGTTTCATATTTATAATAACATATCAGTATGTATGTAATACTGATGTTATTACTTTATCATGAAACAACTAAAGAAGAAGAAGTTGAAGAAGAAAGAAATTGAAAAGATCGGTAATGGATATTACCTCTTCTTTGGAACGCCTCTTTGAATACTCCACTTAAGGAACTAATATTGGTCTTTGGAGAAGACCAGGACCTCTAGGATTATTCTAGGGAAGTGGAGAGGAGAAAATGGCAGGGGTTGGCCGAGCTTGAGTGCTCAAATTGGTGTGAGGAGGAGGGGGAGGAGGTGCCCTTTTATAAGGGAGGAGAGGGGCACCTTAGGAATATCACAAAATATTATTTTATATTAAAGTCAAAATCGGTTTATAATGGTTCCAAAGGGTCTTATTTCGAAGCTAAAGTGGGGATGTGTCGAAATCCTATCAACCAATAGGATTTAGACAAGTTTAGGGTATTATTTTAACCTTATCAATTAGATTTAACTCTAAGTTAATTAATTTATCTTTTACCGTGTCTTTTTGTTTTCTTTCACTATATGGTTAATACACTTACTATAACATGCCAAACGAAGCCCAAATTGTTTATTATTAATATATATATCCTTATCTAAGTCATTTGGCCGAACCTTATATTTTTAGGAATACAATAACAATTAATAATATAATATTTGATTTAAAAACTATTTTGTGTCAATTTTGACACTATTTGATATATGATTTTTGTGAAAGTCATAACAGAATTATATGTTCTAACCAAGTTGATTATATCAACATTAATATATAATAGTAACCTATAAAATTAGTGGAATTCATAAAATGTATCAAATTACATTCATTTGATCATTTATAACATCAATTATGTTAATATTTCCTTAAAAGGGTAATTACTGCATCATCGTTGTGTCATAAATAAATTAATTTATTTAAAGTCTAAAAATTATAAATAAAATATCATTATGTAGGAAATCTTTTTAGCTTTCTAATGAATATTTATAGTCGAATTTATCTTATTTATAACCCCATATTAAAAATGTTTTAGATATTAAACTTTGACTTTAACTATTTTAACTATTCATTAAATAATATAATATTAAATGTCATAATCTAATCCAAGTGGACCTAAATGGTCATATTATATTCATAAGGTTGTTTTCGGTCGAATTAAACTTATCCAATAGAATTAGGACATGTGTTAGGGTAATAGTAATATCATATTTACCCTTAGTTACCCTATTTACTATTAACCGTGGTAAAAAAAGTAAAAAGTTATTATTCACCAAAAATTATTTTCATCTCATTAAACCACATTTTACTTACTGACATCAACCGTGTCTCTCGGATTTTTGAAATTCCATTCACAGAAGCGGTAAAATTATGATTTATGAAGAAATTAATTTTTTTAACTACCACTTAGTAGTTTCACTATTCATCAAAAATTGATGTTTTTCAGAACAATGCCAAAATTTCATCGTAAGCTATATTTCATATTCCGAATTCAAAAATGAAGTCTATTTTACCAAATTCATATCATAGAATTTGCATTAATTAATTTTATAATTAAATCCGGCTGTTAAAACAAATAGCATGTTTTTAAGAAACAATATCTATCAAAAGATTGACACATGATTATGTCTGGTTTAAATGTGAAATTACATCCAATGACCAACATTGTATTAAATTTTAAAAATATATTCTAAATATACTTTAAAACAACTCAAATTAATAATTTATCACTATTAATTATTTCGATTAAAAAAGTTGTTTTTAATTATAATTTAGTAATTTTCACTATTCATCAGAATATGAAAGTTATCCGAATGGTACCAAAATTTCACCTTAGGCTAAATTCGATACTCCGAATCCAAAAATGAAGTTCATTTTGAAAAATAAGATTTACAGAGTTTTAAAAAGTGGTTATTACTATTCATAACGGCTAGTTTTAATAACATTTTAATAGCATATCGCTGTTTAGTGAAACTCGTTATTGCGTACTACACACGCTATCAAGGAAGGTCGTGATTGCGTGTAATGCAAGGCAAGTCAAGGATGCGTGTTGTGCAAGCTCCTTTTGGTGTAGCGTACAACAAAAGACATTAATAAAATTAAAAAGAATATTTTTTTATAAAATCTTGGGCTGTTACACATATGATATAAACACATACATTATATAAATTCCTTGATTGTGGTTGTAAAATCGTGGATATAACCATTCATAAATTAAAAATTAATAAAAAATGTTGACTATCTTAAATCCAATAGATCTTTTATGTTTTGATATGTGTAGAAATATCCAAAAAAACAACTACTAAATAAAATAGAGATTTTATCAATATAACATTTTATTTAAATTATATATAAAATGACATTAGTTGTAAATAATTTTCAGTATATCATATAAATTATTTGAAATGATATATAATTATACAAATATCCCATGTATGAAATTTCAGTATTACTTGGGGAAATGGATTCATAAGATTTTGTGATATCAATTCTCCGTAAAAGGATCACATGATCGAATAAATCATGGTATAAACATTGCACAAATTTTATGGAAGTAATAGGTAAACAACAATAAAAAAAATAAAAAAGAACCCAAGACAATGATATATCAAAAAAATTAAATGAAATCATTTTTATAATTAATATCATTCTTATAATGATGGAATCTATAATGTGGGATATCAAAAAAATTATTTCAAATCCTTTTGGAATGATATAATAATTTCTATCAAAATCATAGACAATATATTATTTGGAATTGTGAATGTAAACAAAAAATACGTAAAATTGTTTTTTATCATGTCATATGTCAGTAGTTTTAGGGGAAATATAATTTTTTGTCCCACATATAAGTTTATTAATCCAATTTATTTTATTATAAGTTTCAGTAAATCCTTTCAAACCAATCTATAAGGATCCAGTTTATAAATAAAAATATTGCTATACTTATAATGAATAATATATAATATAAATAAATGATAAACAAATTATTTAAATCAATATTCATTAATAATTTAAATACATTTCCATATATAATAATTTTTTTATACCACGATCATAACCAATCCTTAGAATGGTGGTGAATGATTAATCAATACAAATTGAACTTACTAATAATCGTATATATTATGATAACTAAATATGGTACACCAAAATGTTTTACTATGTCCATAGGATATCATATATTCATGGTGAATGTCTTCATATCTATATTATTAAAAAATTTAGGTTCACACAAATGAGGATAGTGAGTATTAATATGATCATGATCAATATTTAGAAATAAAGTGGATTGTTTCAGAAGAACCTATCCTATGAAGTGATAAATATTTTAAAAAAGGGTTTATGTGGTAGGAAGATAAATCCCTATAAAATAAATTGATAGATATAAAGTAATATAATGAAAGGATGAAATGAAACCAACTTATATGAAACAAGTTCATGTGAGTGATCATAAGACAGTGAATAAATGTTGTGTTAACCAAAAAAACTATTTCTATGGAAACAACTAAAAAAATAACCTCTTAATTAAGATAAAATTATTTTTCTAGTAAATAACATTAAATAAATTGTGTGTGATAATAATATATCCATGGTTAGTGAATACACTATAAACTAAAACATGGTGAACAATCTGAATATTTTCTAAAGACATCTGAATATAGTCAAACAAATCAAATAAAAATTTAGAAACATTCAAAACCAGACCCTTTGAAATTGTGGTCTTTTAATCAATTTTAAAATACATTTATTCAAAGATAATATATTACATGATATTTCAAATAGTTTGTATATATTACAATAGTTTAAATTAGTTTCATAATATAAATCTTTTTTCAAAGAGGGAAATTTAATATGAAAACCCCAACCTCCTATTCCAGACATTCTAACGACGTATTATAAAATTATATATAATAATAAAATCTATAATAATATATTAACTAATTAATATAATTATATCCATTTTCATTTATTCAAATCCTTAATTTTCATTCTACATTTTTTTCTCCCAATTTTTAAAAATTAGGGTGTTATTGTATTGAATTTTTATATTAGGTTAAAAATATGTGTGCTAATATGTATAATTCCACAGTATTCGATTATTAGTAGTTCATTAAAGGTACTATTAAGGTTTATTTATAATAGTTTACAATGTTAAAAAAAATTATGTTTTTTTGTCCTTATACATAAATATAAAATTGATAATAAGCATGTTTTTATTGATTTTTTATGAATATATAAACTTTTCTAAATTTAAGAACTAGATATTAATATATCATCTCCGAAACAAAAAAAATATTTATTCTCAAATTATTATCTTATTAAAAATTTAATATTTTTTCATATTCATCCATGACATATTTTTAAATATTATAGTAAATATAGGTGGTTAAACATTAAAAAACACGAACACACCCTAGTTTAATTAATGATTATGAAGTAGATTTTTTATTATAAAAATTAAATATAAGTATAATGATATTAATTTTTTTTAATTAATATGATATATCATAATTTGAGTAATTTTTAATAATAATTATAGGTTATGAATACATTACAAAATTTTTCATTTAAATCTTTAATGATTAAATTAATAATGGTTTTTTATTGATAATATCATTAATAGATTCATTAATTTATTATAATTGAACCATAATGATATAATGAAAACCATATTACTCCTTTAACACCATCATGATATCCATTCTTATATGTTTTTGATGGAAAAATAAAGACATTACATCATGGGGGTTTTAGTTTTCACAATGTACACAAAATGATTTTGCTTTTCATATTTTATGGGTTATATTATAACATATACTTACAATTTTTAGGTGCTCTCGAACCCTAATTATTATCATTTCATGGTTTAGTTGTATTTTGGGGTACATATGGTAACATTTTAGACATTTTTAAGCTATATTGGGATTTTCATGTTTGGCATATTGTTTCCCCAACCCTATTCCCTCATAGTGAAAACCATAAAAACACAAGGAATGAGGGTTTCCATGGTTGGTGCATGGATTTAAAATCATTCACCCACTATTTAGAAACCATGAAACCCCAATAGCATTGGTTCGGGCCTAGGGTTTACTATTGGAAATATTCTGTGGGATATCCCAGGAAGTTGTGCGCGTGGTATTTAAATAATCCAATTTAATTTTAAAATTCCTAAATCCTTTTTTATCCCCCTAATGGGACTAAATCTAACTACATCATTTTTTTGGTATTTGGGGATCCCAAGTTCCATTTATGGTTCATCTAAACTACTTTCAAAGAGTATAAAAGTATTAATATCATTTTTTGACCATTTCCTACTATGATTTCAATCCATGTTCTTTATCTATATCTCACTCTTTCTCTTATAGATAGTGTTTATTATACCACTCTGTTATAAATGTATCAAATCCTCATTCTTACGGATATTGATTATATGTTTGATTCTAGAATAATCATTTACAACTTTCATTGTTGGATTACCATTTTGGATGTTGTGTTACATGATTCCTTGATCCCAAATATGGTGTTCTTTTCATTTTATTTTTTTTAATTTATTTAACCCTAAATTCATTGATTTATATTTAATTTATTTCAAAAATATTTTGATAACATAATTTATTTGAAATTTTTTATTTAAAATTTATTTGTAATGAGATTAGAAACAATCGCAATTGCATTAAATTGTGGTGTGTTATGTAGAAAATAATGGAAAATGGTGGAAATGGAGTTGTGGAATTTAAAATTTGAAAATTAGTTTTTTAAATTGAATTGTGAAAGTCATGTCAAATTTTTTTTTGAGATAAATTTATTAAATTGTTTTGATAAAAACATTTTAGATTTATAGAAAAGATGCATTATTAAATTATAACCCAATTTTCGATTTTCAATGGAAATTGGCATATTTCAATGGATAAAAAGGGTTAATTTTAGAATTAACCATTTCAAAAAAATTCATTATTGATTGTTTGTTTATAACTTGAAAGCCTATTTAGTTGGTAATTTATTTGTTAAAAACATTCCATATTAAAATTTTCCTAACAAATTATTGGGACTTTAAAAATTTATCATAAAATTTAAGGTATATTGTCTACCTAGTGGGATGTCAGTTATTTATATTTTTCTTGTGTCGAACGACATTGTGTTCAAATTTCTATTATAATAATATGAGTTTATGAGAATCCCATAACCTGTATAAAGTATTACTATTGGCATATTATCATGTTTCTCATTTTCACTATTTTGAAATATATTCCATTGTTTGTAAACTATAATACACATGCATTGTGAATTTATATAAATTGTTTTATATAAATAGTTTCTTAATCTATTTTTTAATGTATTTCTATAAATTTAAATGTAACAAATGATTTTTTTTATATATTATTTTCAAATTTCATACCATTTTATTTAAAAACTAAATTTTTATTTGGTTAACAGATTATATAATTTATGTATGGAATCATTAGTGAGACCGTACTGGCCTTTTAGCTCTTACCCTACCTATTCCTTCATGTGTTTTTAGATAATCTTATCAATAGTCTGAAAAAGGGTAACTCGGAACATGGAGAAGGTTCATCTTTTTTATACCTGTTTGTGGAGAGATGTGTCAATTTAGACTTGGTTTATCTTACTATTTTATGGAACATCTTGATTATAATATTATTTTATTAACTGTTTGACTTTTTGTATTTTTTTCAGATTTCTATTTTGAGCGTACTAAATTAAAATTGTTTCTTCTAATAGTTTTGTGGAAAATTTTGTTCATTATTTAATTTGTCTGATGCGATGTTATATTCCTCATCTTGTGTGTGTAGTAAATTCACATAGATCTATGCAAAGATTAGAATGGATGTCATGGCCTGCCCCTATGGGCATGTGCCGTGATTACACCATGCCCACCTCTGATAGGCCAAGGGCTGGTGACTTACACAGAGTAGGAATATCCCACTAATAGGAGGAATTTTCCTAGGATATTGTACACTTACACCTTACATCAAGCCATATGGGATGGAGATTAAAAACACTATGAAAATAAAATGCATGCATACCACTACACCGTGACAACTGTGTATGGATGAACGTAAAGGAGTAATGTGAAACCGGGACAGAAACACACGCATGTAAAGAAGACAACTATAAAGTGTGACCTACAAACAATGGAACAGAGGTCATAAAGGAAGCATTTGAAAATACCTTTGCTCCTCTGATCCCACAAGTCACTATACCGTCCGGGTCTTGGGCCTGATCCACCTAGGACTCCACCCAATCATCAACCTACAACAAAAGATACAACACCTGCAAGCAAAGCCTGTGCATCTGTAATTAGAACTATATTTAATTAGGGACATAGCAACAAAAATAAACACACTAAAATGGCATCACCACCAAGAAGGTACAACCATCTAAATATATGTATATGTCAATAGGACATAAAATAATACATACAGGTTTACATGTAAGGGATTCAAATATGTAGTGTATCATCCACTTCTGGATGTATGGTTCCACTCATAGCACACTCGATTCCGGGTGATCCCACTCCTCGAGCTAACAAATATTAAGAACATAGAACAACTATACGAAAAATATCAGAGATAAAATATGGTCATGATACGTCACAACATTTCCCTGAGATGTCATGTATATCTAAGATAATGAGTCTTGATATCGTAACAAAATCCTTAGTCATAGAATTCTGTAGAAGGCATGCTCATTTCGGGAGAACTCACTCCATGTGATAAGAAGTCATCAAAAACCCTCAAAAAGAGGACCCTCTTATTTGGGTCCCACCCAATGATTAAACATTAAGAACTACTGATTAAAATAATCAATTCAGGCCATGGAGGAAAGAATTATATCGATATAAAGATAGGGGGACCTACACATAGGGCTCACTAGGGGATATCCGAGCCCTATTAGAATTTTTATCCTAGATAGGGGATGGGTTCCCTGGTAAATATTGGTCACACCCATGACAAAAACCCTTCCTATGATACCACGAAGATAAGTGAGGACGGACCGGGCCTCTCAGGGATGTACATGCTCCACATAAAACCTGTTGGGGCACTAAGACCCATTGTGTCATTTTTTCTAATTAGGTCACCTATATATGCTCGTCACATAAGAATGTTGAGTCACCATGATCCTCTGGGAGCCAACTAACTTCATAACATGACCCAGTATCTAGGAAATGAATTAGATCATGCATCATATATTCATTGGGAAGCCAAAGGGTATCATATCAATCTCCATGGTCACCCTCTATAATGAGATCGAGTTCTAACATCTATCCTATATAGGAAATTAAATTAGGATGAAACCAGTCTCTTCTGGTCCAACTAAAATTCCACTAAGCCATCTCAATAGTAACTTCTCGTTGCAAGGGTCCCAACACCATAAACAACTTATGGATCAGACTTACGGTTTGAAAGATACATGCATTTTAGTAGCGAGGTTTGTTCATTATCGGGTCCAGTCAGACTGAATTGGGGGGGGGGGGGGATGCCCAAATTAATTGGGTCTACATGACCCAACCCAATAAGGTCCTAGCCCACCATATATGGCCTCACCAAAGGCCATGCACATTGGATCATGGGGCCAGCTTACTGAGCCACTCGGTACACTTCATCCTGGTCTGTGTTGGCAGGCCGACCATATCCAGACCATACATGGAATCATGTCGATTCTCCTTTACACCACATCCCCGATCGACCGACTGATGATCTCCACACATCATTCATTTACAATGTGCCATTAGTTCAATGTGGAACAGTCGAGTCACTAGCCCACTCCACCACAGCCCACACTAACCATGACCTCGGATGCCCCCCTCTCGTGGCCAATCCACCATGGGTTTCTCCAGCCACCACTATGGAAATTCAGCTTCCACTACATGCCTCTTCCAGTGCTTGTTGGATAATGGGATATAACGTGGGCCACTAAATATGAATTTTTCATCCATTATTCTGTCCAGATGGGGTTCTAAAATCCTCGTGTCGTTCTCTTCATCGCCAAGGGTTCAAAACCATGCCACAATCTCACTTGGTTCAATGTTGCTCATATGTTGATATTTCCTACACTGGCTCAATCCATTCTTTACATCCATCATTCCCCCTACGTCATGTCATTTCTATCCTGGATCTATAATATCAGATTTTTTATCTAAGGATCTGTTGGGAAACGATTAATTGATCCCCAAAAGTCATGTTGTAGCCCAAAGGAAGAACATCCATGATGAATGAAGAACGAATGGAGAAAATAAATAATTAAGAAAGATTAACAGATCTAGATCAATGTTCAGGTTGATAGAGGTTTGTTTGTATTAGGAAATATAACTAGGAATCTCTATGATAATCCCCTATTAAAACTATACAAGGGTAATCCCATCGCACCACAACGATCGATCTGCGGGCCAATTAGTTTGTTAATTGGTCTGCAGACCCCATGAAATATCAAGAATGATAAATAACACGATTAAATAATTAATAACCCTACATTATGTTGGATCATAGCAATAAATATATTGAATTTGTGTCACAATGTTGATCCTTGTTCCACCGATGTTTATCACTTTTTCACCACTTGATCGAATCCCAATTTTTGATCTGTCAGTGCTAGTAATAGATAGTTCTACTCTGTGCCTTAGGGAAAATCTAGAGAATTTATTTAGCATTGATAATTATAACTTTGGATTCTAAACCCAATTATTGGGGGAAACACGTTAATGCATTAATGTGTTTCAGCATTATAATTTCTATTTGAAATTACATCACTATGCGACTTCATTTATGAACGTAGTACCGGTTTCTCAATAGTTTTGTCATAGTGCCTCTACAATGAAATACGTAAAAAGGAAATAAAAAATTATTTTTATTTTGTTCGCCTTTAAAAATCAAATAATTATATTGTAATCTCAACCTGCATTGATCGAGGATAGGGTCCGCCTAAGGAAAGCGCACCCTTAAGAGATCAACGATACTCTCATATTTCATGTCTGAGTTACAATTTATATGATATAAGGATTTAAGAAAAGAATAAAATTCTTTAATTATTTAATTTACGGTTATTCCATTTTAGTGTTTTCTTAGTGGAGGCCCACAACCACTACACTGATGTCTCTCCTAGGGTAAAACAACTACTCTAAATGAAATGGTGCCCATGGATTTCTGATTTGGGAACACATTTAAGAGTTATTTCGCCTCTACAAGAAAACTGGTCATACAAACCTTTAAAAAACATAGAATTTTTTGACAAATAATTACTAACACTCTATGACTTTGAATCATATGTATTTTCTGTACCTCAAAAAATAATTTTAAAATTAATTTTATAAAAATAGATCTGAGAAAATTAGAGTCATTATATTCTCCCCTCCTTAAATAATTATGTATTAAAAACCCTGAATTATTTACTCGAAGAAAAGGTGAGGGAACATATCAAAATTCTAAGCCTCATGATCCCATGTTCTCCTCTTAGGATCATCGTGATTCCTTCAGACATTCACTAATAGAAATGATTTTAAATGATGTATCCTCGATCTTCATTTGGCATTTCACCCAAAACACCCCAAAAATTGATGTCCATCTCTCCCCAGATTATGATGCGGAATGTGTTGATGAATGAAACTCCTCACTTGAGACATGTGGAAGACATTATGTACCTGGTCCCAATACATTATATAGCCAAGAATCCCAATACATGGACATATGTTTATATAACCTGAAAGATGGACAACTAACATTGGAGATAGCTTCCCACCCCGACAAAATCTCTATAACCTTCATCGAGGTGAGACCTAAAGGAAAACATTTTTTCCTTATTTGAACTCCAATGGTATCCACCATCTACTTTCCCAAAACATGAGATGGCCCTACAAAAAATTTATCCACTCCTAGAGGACCCACACAACCTCTACAATCCACTTCTACTACCCCCCACAAATGGGAGGTAAAGAGAGTATCATGATTTGGAACAATCATTGATAAAATACCATGGAGTAAAAATATCTCCTAAACATTGATAATGACAAATCCCCTACTAAACTTTATTCTATGTAGTTATAAAGTGGGCCGACTCAGTGATTCGGTCCATGATCACCCTGATGGTATCGAGTCACCAAGATGTACGTGGTAAACCCATCAACAAGTCAATCGATATCATTTCCCACATCCTTCATGGAACCCCATGAAATAGAGGGAAAACCCACTACAAAGCAAATTTTATGAACATAGAGAGGTGAAAACCCCATGAAATTGAATAAAATAATCATTCATATTTTAAATAAATAGGTATTCTTAGATTCAACAAATCATGTCATCCCCATTGTCTTCCTTAACACCCACATGCATATCTCGATGCACTCACCACTCATTGTGTCACTACTACAATATCCCATCTTCCAAAAAGGATGAAAAACATCCCATGTTTGTAATTTACAATAGCGGTATTCTCTATGGGAAACTGACCACATAATGGCTCACATTATGTATCACTGATTTCTGCCTCCCTGACTCATTTTAGTGTATGGGTAATAACCAATGACTGATGATAAAATGGTCTATCTATTTAAATTAAGGATAACCGTAGAGAGTCCAACTGCTCTAATGACTCATTTAGTGTCTTCTAAATTGATTTCGACCCTGATCATATGATTCCAAATTCCCCTGCCTAGGATTATTTACAAACTCCAAGTCGTATTCTTGTAAAAACTCTGGGCATCGCCTCAATCTCAAGCCCCAATCATTATAATAGAATAAATACTTGAGAATCCCATGGTTGATGAGGAAAATGTATCTCTATACCATTAGGTAGTATCTCCACATATTTAATATGAATACCACCACTGCTAACTCCATATTATGGGTCGAACAGTTCTTCTCATAGAGATCAATATCAACCCTCACAAGATTCACTGTAACTCCAGCCTCTGAGGTGGCATGTCCTAGAAACACAAGGACCCTCAAATCCAATACAGACACTTCAAGAGCATTCTGTGTAACTAGTGATCTCAATGTTGGTTTGTGACAATCCTCACGAGTCTCGCATGCACCTACTTGGACACCAAGTACACTAAGATGTCATTAACTTAATTCACCAGGGGACATTCAAGGTGAAACATAGTATCATTATAATACCTTCCTCTTCAAATCCAATATTTGCATCCCCATATCATGGAGCTCTTCATGAGACATTCCAAAAATTTATATAAGTATAGAGGAACCCAGGGTGTAGAGTAACACAGAAGTCTAAATCTCAATGGTGAGGTAATCATATAACATCTTCAAAGTATACATCCTTATCCACTACGACCACTATGATACTTTATGACTCATAAAATCCACTATAATGAGGGTCGGACTTGACAATAAAATATTGATAGTCTATACACCCCCCTCTTCCTGATTCCATCATGATATGTAAGGATTTTTCCTTTTCTGATAACTGGAAATCTAGTTACATCACCATAGAGGAACCACACATGTATCCTAAAACAAGAAATCCAACCCTAAACTATGGATTTAGTCCATACTGAGAATGAAATGGTAAGTCCTTGACCCCACTACCAAGAGATCCAAAAAAACTCACACATCCATGTTTCAGGTCACACTATCATCACTAGTGTGTGTTCATTAGGTCTCATCTAGTAGAAGCCTCTAAATATATTGATCAAGTAAACAGTTTTACCAGAACCACATGGTGTCCAATGAAATTTGGAAGGAACTAAAATCAATAATACATGTTTCTATCAATACTCCAACTAATGTAGAAATGCACAAATCATAACTTCAATCATCCCTGTTGTCATGGGGTCATATTCTTTGATATCTTGAAATTGTCTACTCCACCATCATCCAACTCCCAGAGTCCGGTATGGACCACCTAAAGGTGGTGGTGGTAACTTGTCAAAATTTCAGCCAACTCCTTTCACTTCCCTATCTCTCCTACTATGTTCCATGCCCGATGGATCTCCCATCTCTTGAAATTTTACCTTACATGGTTGTTCATCAACCTACTCTCTGACTAAAACATGAATAGTTTTACAATATCATGTGAGATTCTTCCTTTTACAATACAAATAGAAATCATTTTCTTATGGGAACTAGTGTGCCCCTGGATCTTCTGAAAAAAAGTTTTGTTCTATGGATTATATTGAACACTTGTTATCATTAGGTCTTTATGACCCTACATCCCTTGTAATTACCACCTAAAATTCCTATTATACAGATCGGAACCATATTCATTATTATATAGCTCTAATATTTCCATCTATGACTAAGTCTAGCCACCTATATCCACCAAAACCCCTGGAGGTGGGTCTGCTAACTGGTCATTAGGAGAAACGGGAACCTACTGACTATCCTAATGAAAAATAACTCAATGAATGGATCCCATCATAGAGGCATCCTCAATCACTAGTCTAAACAACCTATTTTATTATGGAAACCCCGTTGGATAGTGTCGTGAAAACATCCTAAGGAACAAAATATATATCATGGTTCCAAGAGTATACCAGGTGACCTAACTCAAGGATGACAAAAACTAGTCCTATTTGATGCTGGTACGTTTATTTCATTGAATTTTTTTGTTCCATGTACCGAGTATGAAAATAGGTTCCCAGATTCCTAGTGTATGGATGCATTGGCTTCCACACCAACACTGGATTTCCTACAAAGAAATATGAACTCAAAAGACATGACATTGTCGCCCTGAACAAATCTCACAAACTTGCGGTTTCAATGTTGAACTGAACCCCATATGATACCAATCTATCCTGACCCATTCCCTAGGGACCATGATGGGACATCCCCAAGCCCCCCATCAATAGGATATGGGATTTTTATGAGCACAACGTATGTAATCACCATTTTGGGTATATTCTTACTTGGAGCTAGTCACTGTCCCATGGCCTATAGAAGGAAGTTTTGGGGTTGTGATGGAACGAGCCCCAAGGGATGGTTCATGATAGAGTATTAAGCATTAAGGTTGGTGTGATCACACTAGAATATTTCATGACCCTTCCCATAGGTACTATAATATGACAACCCTAAGACAGCCTTCGATATCCTAGGGGCTGGTGACTAGCACCGATTAGGCTTATCCCACAAATAGGAGGAATTTTCCTATGATCCTCTACACACTCTGACAACTCCAAGACACATGTGATATATTGTAAAATCACTATGTAAAAAATCAATTATACCACTATAACCCAACAAATGGGTATGAAAAGTAGTAAATAATTAGATTCAAACCAGGTCAAAAATAAAAGCCCACAATAATAGACAAATGTAAAGTCTAGCCTACAAACAAGAGAACTAAACCTATTATAGGAAGCTTCTGGAAACACCTCAGCACTTGTAATCTCACATAGAATTTTCCAGTACTGGTCCAATACCTAATCATCATATGACCCCACCAAAGCATCTTTCAACTTAAAAGACATGACATGTGCAGGAAATGCCTATGTAGGGGTGAGGAAAATGATACTCAGTTGGGGACATCAGAACACAAAGTAAAGGACCATAATGAAAACACCACCAAGATGGTAAAGTCAGCACAACACAGGTATATGTCAACAACACATATATCAATAACATCTAGGTATAATAGTAAGGGATTCCATGATGAAAAATCTCATCCACTACCAGCCATTTGGTTCCGCTTCGAGCACGCTTGATTCCATGAGCACCCACTCATCGATATATATGATAGTAACCATGTTGAAAAGTTCCACCAAATATATCTGAGAGAAAATACAATCTCAATACATCGTAAAGATTCCCTGAGGCTTCGGAACTCAATGAGACAGTGTGTATCGATATCACAACCAAATCATTGGTCATAGGATTCTGGTCAAGGAACACTCATTTCAATAGATTTTTCTCATTGAGCTATGAAGTCATTAGAGACCCTTGCAAAGAGGTCTCTCTTTTTTATGCCCCATCCAAATAAGACACATGGAGAACTACCTGATGTATAGAGATCAGGTCAAGCCATATATGAAAGAATGATCTTGATACACAAATAGGGGGTCATAGTCCCAAGGATCACTGGGGGACATTCTGGCTCTACTGGAATTGTCATCCTAGATAGGGAATTGTTGTCTGTGTAAATATTGGTCACACCCATGTCACAAACCCTATATAATGTACAACAATGGGAAGTGAGGACATACTGAGACTCTCGGTGTAGTAAATTCACCACATAGACCCCATGGAGCACTGAGACATGCAGAGTCATTTTGGCTTGCTTGGTCACCTAGATCCGCTCTTCACACATGCCTTCTATGTTAACATGACCTGTTATAACAAACCTCACTTTAGAACACCAGTTATTCTCTATGAAAGTAATGGGATATTTCATCGTTCCTTCAATTATTTTTCCATGGGTATCTTCTCAATATAAACTATTACCCTCTCTGATGGGATCATGATCCTTCTTTGATCCCTTATAAAAATGCAAATTGAATTCCACTAGTCCCTTTTGGTTCAACTAAAACCCCACACAGCCATCTCAAATGGGCCGCCTTGTCGCATGGGTCCCAACACAGTGAAAGGATAATTGATCAAATTTTGGGTTTAAAAGTTACATGCATTTTCCTGAAAAGGGGATAGTTTGGTTTGGGTCCGGGATGGCCTCTGCTTACCGACCGGACCCAAACTGGATTCATTCGACCAACACAATCTGTCCTGATAAGGTCCAGGCTGACCTGGTCTAGCCTGAACCATTGGGTAGTGGGTCATGCCCATTGGGCCACCCCGCGGCCCAATCCCCTTTGGTCTTACCATAACATGGAAGCTCTCCACATCCCCTTCACACCATACAAAAGTCTTGGCCATCCGGTGATCTCTGCATGAAGTTTGAGGACTACCTTCCACTAGCATGACATGGCACAACCGCACTACTGGCCCTCTCCTCCATTGAATTACCTGCATGTAGCCTCCAAATCCTCCATGGACCATCCACCTTCGTGGATGTCTGACTTCCAACGCTTATCACCGTTAGTTCTAGGGTGTCGAGGAAATGTTCAGAGTTCAACCAGATTCACTCCAGTGGTCCATTAATAAATTTGAAGGCGTTTTGGAAACCTCAGTCTGCACTCTCCATCTTTAGGGGTTCAAAATCCTTCTACTATCACTCCCAGTGAAATATCGCTAGAATGGGGATATATCTTGTCCCGCCTAGATCTGTTCTCCCCCAAAATAATCACACATACATCGTGCATTTTCCATCATATATCTAAGATATCAGATCATTGTGCAACAATTGATCAATTTCCAAAAGATGGGTCGCTGGCCAAATGAAGAATGCCTCTGATGAGCAATGAATCGAGGGATAAAATTGCTAATCTAAAATGATGAATGGACCCCAATTGATGATCGTGTCTATCGGGGTTCATTGATGTTAGAGTGGTCAATTGTGAATCACCAAGGTAGTCTCCCTTTAAATCTGTGCAAGAGAAATTACATCCTCCAACAACAATCAATCCAAATGCCAATTTTTTTATTAATTGATCTGCCTCCATCATGGAATATCAATAATCGAATGAGAGATGATTCAAAGATAATCAACCCCATACTCTAGTCAGATCACTTGTATATGGAGAAATAAGTTGTGTCACCATGTTAATCCTTGTTCCATCAACATTTGTCGAATCTTTATAGCTTGATATAATCCCAACCTCCGATCTATCATCACGAGTGAGATATACTCCTTCTCCTTGCCATAGGAAAAATCCACTGAAATTTTCTAGTGTTATGAATTCTAACATCAGAACTTTTCCCCAATTAATTGAGGAAATGAGTTAATGCGTTTATGTGTTTCATATCTACTATTTATCATTGAAACAGTGTTTCCATTCTGCTTCATTAATGAAAGGAAAATGGGTTGAACTGTCGATGCATCACAAAGTCACCACAGTATGAATCATTATAAGTAAATAAAATATAATTATATAAGTTTTTTTATTCTCTTTTTACAATTCATATAATTAACATTTACCATCGGACAACGCCGGTCGATGTTAGGGTCTAACTAAGTGAAGAACACCTTCACGAGTTCAATGACACTCTCAGATATCCAATCTGAGTTACCATATATGAGTAATAAGGATATGAAAAATATGTTTTTTTATTTTAATTTTTTATTTTTGGTTATTCCATTTTCAGGAATTCTCACTGGAGACCCGCACCATCAAAACCTAAGTCGTGCCAAGGGTAATCCCACTACAGTAAATACAACCGTACATACATATTTCTTACCCGAGCACCCATTTAAGTGTTATTTCTCCTTTTAAGGATAATCACTCACTCGTGCTATTTAAAAACTTATGATTTTGAGAAAGATTATTTTGGTCACATAGGGCCTTAGAATCGCATGTCGCCTACACTCATATTCCAATGATTATCACAACAATTTTATAAATATATAAATAGGAAAATTTGATTTGTTACATTTGTAATTATCATACCATGTTAGAAGGGAGGTTCATGAAATAAATGAATATAAAATTATAATACCACAAATATACCAAAATTATAATATATAAATGCTTCTAAAAAAATTATATTACATATTAATAATTAAATTTCAAATATAATAATTATGGGGAAAAACTAACTAGTATATAAATCTCTCATCCGGGAACTAAAATTGAATGGAAGTTTAATTTTAAATGGATTCCTTATGAAAAATAATGGTGGCCAAAATATATTAAATTTTTGATAGATTTGAAGGAGAATAAAATTCATATAGTATCATGAAAACATTTTACACAGAGGTGGGTATTGAATTTCTTGATATATTACACTTTTATGAATTTATAAATGGTTGTTTGGGGGTTATCCCTTACATTCTCAATATTATAATGTTACTATTAATCTATCATATGCCCAAAAAATGTGTAAAAAGAGAACCAAAATGATATTCAGTGGAAATAACCTAAACTAGTCAGTTTCAAGAACATTAAGAGATTTAGGGTTCCAATTTTAACTTCTTGAATGTAATCTAAATTATTTTTTTTAACTTGATAATTAAACATATGAATTTTTAATTAATTTCAATGAAAAAACAGATGATATTTCAATTTACCTAAAATATTTGTTCTTATTTGAAATTTAAATATATACTTATCAAATTAAATATCCAACTATGTGAGATGTTATTTTTAATACAAGTACGCATAATCATATAAAAAATTTTAAAGAAAAAAAAGATTTTTATGATTTTATATTTTAATATTAACTTATTTTAGACAAAAATTTAATGATATAAGTAATTGATTATGAAGGAATAAATTATATGAGGTATTATAATAAATTCAAAAATAAATCAAATTTTAATTAATTAATTGAATAAAAATAATATATTTAGTTTTAATTATTATAGAACAACATTAATTGCTTATAAAAACATTTCACATATGTATTCAATGTTAATTGAATATTTTAAAATGATTAATATTTTTACTAATATTAATATTGGAAAATACATATGGTCTATAAATTTCTATTTCATTTTTTCTATAAGGAAAATTTCAAACAAATTATATTTTTCATGAAATTTGTATTTTTCAACTAAAAAAAGACATTAAAAAAAGTAGAAAAAATCATAGTAAGTAAATTTTTAATGAGTAACTAAAAACTGATTCTCATTATTATAAATTTATAATTCTAAAATATATAAACATTGTTTTTCATCAAAATAAGTATAAAAAAGAAAATTAGATTTAATTGGATATTAACGTGTTCAAATATTAATTTTTTTATTGTTGCTTCTTATCGTATACCATATAAATGATTGATAACAAAATTTTAATATAAAATTTTTTTTGAGTTACCAATAATTTTCTCTATTTCTAAATTTATTTAATGACCAAAAAAATTATAAATAAAATTCATTTTTAATAGGTAAATTATTTATCATGAAATGAATTTATAAAAAAATAGATATACTACTTTAGTGATTTTTACCATTTTTTGGTAATTAAATTTAAAATATCATTATTAAATTTTACTTTTGTTCATATATTTGTTTTAAAATGACCATAAATGTCAAAATATTATGGATTATGATATTTTGATTTTGATATAAACAAATGAAGCCATGGCCTTGACTAGTAGAACTGAACTGTATAAATCACATTTATTGATGTTTCTGATAGAGATAACATCAATGTGATTTTACCTTGTAAAATATCATGTTTATATTCAACAACTAAATAATGAGTGAACATACTTATGGGGTATTTTCATGATCTACGACATCATGGATGAAACCATGTTCACTGAACTACCCCATGAAAATCTATCCATCATAGACCTTACTCTTATCAAATTAAATTTTGTTACCAATAAATATGTTTTTATAACCTAAACTTATGAATTTATTTATTTTTTTATTATAAATAAATATATTATATTTATCCAATTCAAATTTTACTTTTAAATGATTAAATAATAATTTTCATACAAATTATATTTTTCTTTGATGAAACAAAAATTGTGTTTTTAAGAAATATATTTTCTATCACCATTAAATTTCTCATGAAATCTATAATTTTTAAAAAAATTATTTTTTTCTTAAATAATTATCTTAAATTATATTTGATAAATATAAATGATAATAATGTTTTTTCTGTAAGGAATATTTTCTATAAGGGCAAGAAAAATATTATTTTCAAATAACACGTATTTTTCAATAAATGTTGAATTTCTATATAAAAGTGAAATCTATCATACAATGAAAAATGTTTGCAATTCTTTTACAAATTAACACTTAAAAAATATACAATAGTTATTTCATCAAAAAATATGGAGATATTTAAATTATTTGGTCATAATATAAATATTTTATAAACATATAAAGTGTATTATGACCGCATGAAAGCCCCAAGGGGACATAATAAATACTATAAATGGTGTCCATCTAGAAAATAATAAATTGTGATTAAAATAATAGTTTTAGGTTTTTATATTAATTTTATAAACCCATATTAAATCAACAAAATTTATGTTATATTCATTAGTTTTAAAATAAATTCCATAAATACAAGAATCACTTCGACAACACCATGTCTAATATATTAATTGTTATGGTCAATATACATATAAAAAAACCAATATCCTTATTTAGAAATAATTGGAAGAAAAAATTATGAATTGCGGTTATCATTTCATTTATTATTCAGTATCCAAAATCTATGTTTCAAAATTAATAAACAATTATCCTCTCTATTGGTATATAAACCCAACAAAACAACCATTAATATTCTCAAAAATACCTTTTAACACTAATTTAATATAAAATTCCCTATATATTTCCCTCATAAGGTTACCCATTGTTTTAATAACCTCCATTGTGATGTTTAGAAGAACCCTCACCAGGTAAGGGCACCTCTATTACTCATTATTAAAGAAAAATTTTTAATTCATGTGATTGATTTCAAATTATTCAAATTGTTATAAGTTTTTAAACATATATATTAATATCCTGATGATTACCAATTAATTTGACACCCCCATCATTTCTCTTTTACCCATTCAATAAAACATTATGTACACCTGTTCTGTTTCTAAAATTGTCTAATGATTTTTCATGAAAAGAATTTATTTAGTGAATTCCTGTATCCATTTAACCTCAATGGTATTATCTTATTTTTAATTTTCCTTCATTTAGTTGGAATTCAAATTTATCAAATCAATCATCTTTAATTATGTGATAAAAATTGATCAACGAAATACATTTATTTATTATCTAATTGGATCACATAATCATGTACAATATATGAAAGAGGTAGGTGAACAAAATTATATATCCCAACAATGAATTTAGTAATATTTTTAGATAATTATATTACATTTAAGGTGAATGGGTGGTTATCTTAAAAACATAAATTTCTGATTTCTTGGTTATTGTCCTTGATTCATTTTTATAATGTTATTTTTTATGTTTTTTCCTCATTCCTCTATTGGGTTTGTATTATCATGTTATATATTGCCTCATTATTCATAATTATGAATCCAACCCCTCTTATGTTATCTAGATATGCATTTAGGATCCCGCATACTAATCTATCTTATGTTGTTCATTTTTAGTCCCTTTTTGGGATTTATATATCATCCCTTTTATTATTTACACCCCTATGATATTCGATGTTATTTGATAAGATCCAATAAATATAACATCACGTTTTGGAGTTTTTAAATAATAATTTTTTGACCTTGTTTCACATTAATTTTATATGTTCATAATTTCTTAAAGACAGAAGGACTCTTGAGAATATGGGGTTGGGTGAAGTGTATCAATATATAATGAATCTTCAATTAATTTGTAATTAATTATGGGTTGTCATAGTTGGTATCAAATGATAATAAATTTATTTTGGGGACTTGTAGTAGATAACAATACTAAAATTCTTATGGATAATAATATTCATAGGAAACAAATCCATAAATTTTGTTATAGTATAGATTAAGTTGTTTACCTAAAAAATATATCAATTTCTACATAAAACAAGTGGATGTATCCTGGATAGAATTGTACCTAGGGATAATAGTCATTACAATAGAAAATTGATATAGAATCAATAATAAAAGGGTACACAAAAAATGGCCCTTCAATACACTTAGTTGGAAAATCCTAAATTATTTGCTTTTATAAATTCACAAGTACCTCCCAAACCATATTTATTATAATAAAATGGTTATATTTTTTAGGAAATAGATCATGAATATTATGGAATGAAATCAAATTTTTTTGATTAAATAAAATATTTTATTTCTGATTTGCCCATTAATTTCCATATTTTCTTATTTATATATTAAATAGTTAAAAAAATTCAACCCTAACATTAACTAATTTTTTAGTCAATGTCGAGAAATTGAAGAAAAATAACCAATAATAAATATTATTAGCAATGTAATGATTTCGCATATTTCATAGGGCATGGGATGTGGTGAATTGGTGTAAGTATGTCATGTATGTATATATCACGTGATAATACATAGCATGTAATTTATATGCCCACTCCCTTCATGTTCATCAAAAGTGTCACTTCAAGTCGGCATCATCTCTGCCAATGTATCCCCTGACCAGTGGTTAGCCAATCTTGAAGAGGATGAACTCTTCTTCAGTTCATAATATCTCCAAATCAATTATCTTATGAAACCTACATCCCCTTTCCAATGCTTTCCCATGATCATCAATTACCTTCCACATAGGAACCACTTTACATTTTCAAGGGGATCAATTGTAGTGATATGATTAACTCCTCATCAACATGGTTATATATTGTTCTTCTCTAAGTATTCACATTAGATTTGAGGGGGTTCATGTAATTTAGGATAAATCATTATTCCAATGGTGTGGGGTAGTTAATTTTTATTAATTGAATCCATGCTATAGAGAAGGGAAATAATTTATTCATGTTCTCATACCCTCTTCCCCCAATACACTTCCTATATCTAATAGTTTTAGCCTATTATCAAATGTGAATTAAATTATAGAGTCCAGTAGCTTCTCATCTTCCACCAGAAGATTATGAAACCAATACTTAGCTAACAAGAGTATTATTCCTCTTTTACTCAACCAATGTGCTCTTCAATTCCATGGATTGTGACACAATCCTTTAGTTCTAATGGTCTCTTTAATAATCTAAAATTTAAAAGGAATGGGCCTATGGGTAATGATTGACATGTTATTGTCATAGAATATTTGTAGATAGGTAGAAATGGTTTCAATTATTGAACACAGTTAGAAATAATCAAAATACCATGTTTTTTATATGGAAATCGACTTCTAACATTTCATTCATGGTGACCCAAACAATCAGCACATGTGGATATATAGGAATAACTCTATTATTGTATTGATGGTTACCACCTATAATCAATAAATTTTTTTAAATGAAATCTTGGGTGATTTCTATTCTTCGGTTTTCTATTTATTCTAAATAGGACTTAGAGGATAGGTAAATCCTCTCAAAACATATGAATGAACTTAATACAGCCATGAGTCATAGATCATTTGTGGGGAATATAATTTAATCTGTGTTCATTGAAAATGAAAATGTGTATGATCTTAACCATTGAAGTACATATAGGATTTCATGTGAATTGTGGATCAAAATAATCTTTTTGACCATGGATTTATATGAGAAATGTTTATAAGTTGTAATGAAAAGTTGTTTAGTGGTCATATGAGGACATGGTTTGACCCATGATTAGCTAATCTGAACCTAATTTTAACCATTCCAACTACAATGGTGGGGCTTTTAGTTAATGTGGTCTCTAGTCACTCCACTCTATTACTCATAAATTTAGGTACAAATATAATCCACGACTTTCTTATCTACAATACATATTGGGAGGTTGACCATATTTTCAATCATGTGTTCCTCTTGTCGTGGAAAAGAACAAATCATGATTACTCTTTGTTGGTCTATGATAACCGAATACGAAGGTTAAAAGAGAATCTTCGTTTATTTGAAAATTCCAAACTAACACCCTTCCTGGATATGGATACATCGAAATCTAATATTGAATAGTATGAGAAGGGGATGTAATATCAATGGGATGATGATGTTTTCATCAACCTCATGACCATAAAAATGTTCTTTTGGACCTGCTCCTTCAGTAGGAAATATGTTATATGAATATAAAAATGGTAAATTTTTAAATTGTGGGTGATAAAATAAAACCATATTTCAATATTGAATCGTGCATAGTAATAGATACAATGATCCAAACATCATTCTAGAATAAAAAACATTCACCGACGACCCATAGGTGGTGGGAAGTATGGTTGGGACCCATTTTCAATCATTACATACAGAGGTTAACCCTCACACGTAGGACGGAACCCCATAAGCCACTCTAATATTTTTGACTCCATCCATATGTTGTATCATCTGACATTAGTAGGGAAATTGAAAGGGCTACATATGTGAAATTATTATGGATGGCAGACTCTACACATAAAAATGAATGATCCCCCTGTCCTGATGGGTTTCCAAGATCCTTTTATATCACATCAAGGTACTTCATCCTGCTTCGGCTAGTGGACGACATTCAAGACTATTTATATGTGGTATGTAAACCATATGGGGAAAGTTCCACCACATTATTTCTCATCCAAAAAGTCAATTATCCTTCCATTTTAAATAAATAAATGTCAATTAGCATTTTTTATTTTCCTTATAGTGTTCCTGCCACTATTATCAATCAAAGACTTGTGATGCTCTTCCATAATTAGATACTTGGTGAACAAAAGGGTTCATTCATGCTAGATCCAATCAACACACAATTTCCAATTTCCTTGAATTGTTGGGTGATAAAAATTAGAAATTTTCAGGCACAAATAGATCTATTAACCTTGAAATTAAAAAAACCTACGATAGGTTCGAATGTTGTTTCATCATAAGAGTCTTGAGGTGTATGGGATTCTATGAAATAGTGGTGGATATATTCTTTATATTTCTCTAATTTTGTTGGTTATTAGTCACTTTTATGGGGATGATTATGGATTCTTTAAATCATTTTTGGGATTAATATAGGGAGAACCTCTATCACACATTGTACATGATAATTTTTTTAGATAAATGAATAAATGAATCTCGGATGGGCTTGTCTATCCATTCTAGTGTAAGAAACATGGTTTACCATCGCCTACCTATTCAATGAGGATGACCTTGTTGTATTTCATAATGGTAGTAATAAAAACATTAACGTGCTCAGTCATGTTATGGGTTTTTATTGTAATTATATAAGGCACGTCATCTACAGTGATAAGAGTGTTGTTTACACTAAAATATTAGGTAAAGTGAATGTATTAAGAGGATCATAGATTAATTCTGTTTATCTTAGTGATATTTTACCATGGATTATTAAGGCTACCAAATTACACAGCATGAGATTGGGATTCATCAATTTGATGGTATTATAGAAAAAATAACCACATGTATCCTTTAATTTAAGAACACCTTCCATTCCATTAGGGGGATAATTAACATGGTCAATAGAGTTTTAAACTCCATCCCCATTGTTGTCTTGTTGGAGACAATTTCTCTATTGATGGTTCTTCTCAATATTGGAAAATTTGTGGACTTATTTATTTAGGGTGATCAAGAGGATGAGAGATACCATTGGGATGTATTTAATAACTAGTCCCAAGGTGTTCGTGAGGGTGGAACAAAACTCAAGAGCATCTAAAAACCTATCTCCTAAAAACAAGAAATTATTTAATGGGACGTCTTCAAAGGTATGAAATTTTGGGAATGGTTCACCCCTAAAAAAATATGGAAATCGGTTCAATGTCAAAAGTGGGAGATCTTCCAATATATATAATGCCACTCGTCCTCATATACAGACACTATAACCACATTTGAGGCGGATAGTTGGAGTGGGGTTGATCAAAATTCAGAGTGTCAATTTGTCTGGGAGTACCATTGGATTTCCAGCTTCCCTGGTACCCAAATTTTGACTCCCACAGGCCACATTTTTTCTGTTTCCTACACACAAGATATTTTGACCACATCTCAAATGGATGTGTTCCAAAATATTAGTGTCACTATGAATAGGATTGGATGGGGTTCATGAGATCCCAACCCAGATCCATCTCATCAATGGACTATCATGGAATTTTACATGCTAATTATGGTCATGATGCATGGTAGAGGGGTTTTAGTGTCTATTGACTTATTGTCCAATCCAAACATCCCAATCTATAACCTTAACAATAATGATATCTCAATTGATGAATATGTTCATACAAAAGGGGATTTGATTGCAAAAAATTATATAGTTTTCATAGACCTAATTGGGAGTCAACCTCCCACCTATTCTTTGTGAGTGATTTGGCTACCATCATTTGGAACATTTTCAGTGACTTGATGTTGCAGGATGTGAAGGGTCTTTCTAGGGAATAATTTTGTTTGAAAATATCTCTCAATCAGTAATATCGATGTTTTTTGGTATGATTGTGTTTGTTAAAAATTCCAGATGAACATGACTAAATATTTTTGGTGTTCCACGAAGTATGTTTTAAGGTTGAACATTTTACTAGTGCTTGAAAAAATATTTGTCCTCTAAATAAAGAGTTAGAATTTTGTAAAATGATGATTTATTTTATAGGAGTACACATATCATGGAATGGGACTGGTAGTTCACAAACCACAAAAGAGGTATTCATAATAGTGAAGAAAACTGGAAAAGGGATGATTTCATCATTGTAGTGAAATGCAGACCGTGAAGCACAATACAAAGACCACATAGGTAATATCGTTATTAGGGAGGATCACAATTAAAGGGAGTAAAATTGATAGTGGAAGGTTTGTGGTATGTAGTATGTATGCGTGTTTTTTAAAATTATGTGTTTATTTAAGGAGTTGTGACAGTTTTATTTCATGTAAGAGATCAGCTGCTGCGAAGGAAGGGAGGTGGTAGTTAAACCACATAGGGAAAATGATTTTTAAGAGATGCAGTCTGAAGTGAAGGCTATACCACGCCAAATTGTTTTTTTTTTGAAATTTAGTAGTGGGATTTTTTTATCTATTTCTCTATATAAATACATATCATCCCATAATCACAATGAGATATTTTCATTAGAAAATATTTTTTCTTTGGGAATAGTTTGGCTAATTACGAAAGAATTTTGTGAGGACATCTTTGATGGAGATGAGATTGCGATGCACGATTCCACGAAGGATGAAGTAGTTCATGGGAATAGCCCATAAAAGGAATTTTTAAGGCTCCAATGCTCATAAACTGAAAAGGTTATGTGGATAAGTATCTATATGTGGAAGGGGAGACAGTTTGTTGAAGTAGAGCCTATTCACTGAAAGATAGATAATCTATAGATGTGAATGTAGTCCACTAATGAAAAGCTCATCCATAAAGAAGGTATGGTTAATGGAAAAAATGGTTTCTATACAAAGAATGAAGTGGTTTGTGAAAGATATAAGATCCAATGGAAGTGGACGTATTCTGTATAGGCGTGGATTCTTTTGAAGAACATGTGCTACATGATGCAGCATAATTCATGGAGGAAGCAGACTGTTCAAGAATGGAATTTAATAGTTCATGAAAAAACCTTCAACTAACTAATGGTATGTGTAATTTTAGATAATTTATATTGGTGAAAACAGTTACTTAAATAGATATCTATATTTAATTTAGGATGTATTATTTTATGATAAATAAGGAATCAATGAGTCCATAAAAAATGATTGGATCCCTTGCGGGATCAGTAAGTGAAGGAATGGTAAGATAGTGATCCTTTCAACCAATAGTGATCCAATGAAAAATTCAAAGGCACTATCCCATGAGAATTTAGTGAGTAGTCATTAAATATTATAAATGTAGTGGGATTTGGTATATATGTGATGTATCCTAAACCTTGTAAATTTTCAGGGAGCCTTAGTGGATTTTCCACATTGAACCATTAATATTTTATGTTCCAAAAACATAGACCATTGAGGGTGAACCAAGTAAATGTCATAATGTCTCATCCATGAATTAATAGGTAATCATATATTTGTACTAGAAGATGAGAGAAAAGTGTTTTTTAGTGACGAAGTATAATCTGAAAGGATATTGTTTTAATATTTCATACTTGGCTTCACCCTCTACAAATAAATGTATTTAACCTAATTTTCATAATAACTTGTATCTGAGAGATGGGTTGAAAGTCAATGCGTCTCTATCTGTATAATAAATGAAGGTTTCCAATGACATGGGTATTCCAATCATTGATGGAAATGTTTTTAAATTTTGGAATAATCGGATGTATAACTGCATATTGTCATTATAAATCGATGGTTTCACATCAGTTTCACATGGAATATTTTCCAATATATGCAAATATAAATAGTGGTGTTTTACAAGAAGTTTATAGAAAGGGAATTAGATGATAATGTTAAAGGGATTGATTGGTACTGGGTATACCTATCCAATGCAATATATAAGAAGGTGATGTCACTTAAAACATCACATATTATGTGGGAAAATCTATTAGATATTTATGAAGTTGACTCAAAATTCAATGAAATAGAGATGTTGATTCTATGGATCAAATGTGATTATATCAGAATTCATCCTAATAAATTTGAAAACACACAATCTGATTAGGTGAATTTTTATGAGGAATACATGTGTGGTATCAAAGGAATTATTAAAGATTTAAATATTTTCAATAGTATATTGAGAAAATATCCACCTTAGATTAATGTGAAGGTTTCTTTATTGAAACATAAATATCCAAATGAGCCATAATTGGATAACATCCAGATTAATTTTATTATATATGAAATGGGAAATAATGATAACGATTTTTTCAAAAAGGGAATGTCCAAATAAATTGATTTAAAATTTAAAAGTACCTACCTTTTTAAAATAGTTAGGAGGAAGACAATATTAATGATATCATGTCATTTCTATCTTCAAATATGTAAATAGGAATGATAAAGTTCAATGATAATCTTCCACTTGCAGGCTTCTGATTAGGAATGATAAGAAATTGTATTGCAAAGTGTCCAATTTTTTTTTAATTTGTTGATGAATAAAATGATAAAATTTCCAAAATAATTATTTGGCCAATGAAAACTGTATGAAAATTTGAAAATGTAATTTATTCAACAAGAGTAATCTACATTCAGAAAAAGAAAAATGTTAATATGAATTTGAGGTAGAAGTGTGGGAGTACTGTAATGATGATATAGAATATTCTATGGTGGAACATAAGGGACGTTCCCAAACCAACCAAGCATATGACTGTGATATGGGAGAAGTGGAAGGAATATTATACATTCTCGTTGAAAAATATGTTTCACATAAAGTGATTGATGTTTAGAGATACAAAATAATGAAATCCAACAATGTGGTTTATGATTCCAAATGTTATATATAGCAATGGAAGGAAGAATAGTTTAAGCTAAAAAAAATTGAAAAACTGATGATTTAAATGCTAGAGAGCTAAGAATAGGTGGTTGATTAGAAACTCAAAATCGATGAAAAAAGTTTATCGATAGTATGAATAAAATTGGAAAAGAAAAAATCAATTGTATATAAAATATTGAAGAGGAAGTTGTTAGTATGATAAAAAAATCGAAAAATAAAGAAAAACTCTTTATTCTAGAAATGTAGGACACATGTGAAATAGAAAAAGGAAAAGAAGATTTCAAAAGCCTAGTGAGGTTGACAAAGGATTATTGGGAAAGGAAATAGACTGATCAGAATGATATAGTTAGTATTAGGGCTTGATCGCAAAAAGAATGTAGTAATGTTTGATGTTACATGAAAATCTCATACTATGAGATTAATGATTGATTAAGGAATAAATCCTAATCATAAAATTCAATGAACCTAAGGGATAAGTAGTGGTGCATCATTTCCACATGTGAAAGGAATAAAAATGGGATTTTATTATCGTGGAAAGAAGGGACACTCACAAAATGTATGTTCAGTAGTCATGTGTTACTGAAGGGAACATTATCAACAGAGGTAGCAATGCTCAAATTTCATGATCATTATTTCATTACTACTATTTTTGGTGTGGAGGATTCAGGAACATGGAATGATATTTTTCATAAATAATGCATAAAAATGTGATGAAATAGAATGACTAATGTCATAAGAATCAATTAAATGAATTTTTAAATGAGAAGAAAATGAAAAATCCTTTTGCAGTATTGCAGGATGATGTTATTCCATCATTAATTAAGGAAAATCATGATTACCAATTAGTACAGGGTATAATGTCACTAACATGGATTAGAAATGACAAGATAGTTGAACAAGTGTTTCTAAAGATATTTATTTTAAAACATAACATTTCACTGGAAGATTGATTATTGACAATGGATGCACCTCTCATATGACATGTAATAGAGATCTAGAGACCAGAGATAGGTATGAAAAGGATGGTATCATATGATTTTGAAATGATGGAGTCCTAACGATTTTGGGTTCTAGAAAATCCATGATTGATGGAAAATACAAGATACATGCTGATGTCATAGCTTTTGGATGTATTATTAACAACATTCATAGTGTCAGTCAATATTACGACTCGGTACATTCAGTATACATTTAAAATAAATTATCTATCATTATGGAAAGGGATGGGGTATTTGTTTTGTAGGGAAAATGTAAGAAAAAATATCTATCCAGTGAGTATTAGAAAAGAGATATGATTTATGTTCATGGAAAAAGAAAAAAGTTTTGGAAAAAGAATAAAGGAACCTTGATCCTAACATCCTTGGAATATCTTGTGAAATCTGATGCTTCTCGTAAACACCCTAGGCTATCAAATGATCATAAACTTCTGAGTGATGTTTTCGAACTAGTGAAGATAATTTGAAATCTATTTAAGGAAAAAAAGAAAATGTCAAGAAGGGTTCATGAGCTGGTGCATATTGATGTGTGTGGACCTATTTCACTAAGAGTTATTGATTGGAGTATATGCTATATTGTCTTGATTGATGATTTTAGAAGAATGGTTTGGGTATCAATGAACATTAAAAACATTGATATGTTCAATTACATTACATGATATCAATGGGAAGATGAAACGAATCTAGGCTATAAAATATAGAAGTTAAGAACATATAATGGAACAAAGTATAAAAATATCCATGTCAAGGAATATCTTGAGATGATTGTGATAAGGCACCATGTTTTAATAGTAATAACTATATGTCAGAATGGTTTAGTTTAGATAAGTAATCAAATTTTCAACAATATGGCTATAAAAATGCTCATTGAGGAAGTCCTTCCGAAGAAATTTTTCAAAGGAGTGATGATGTCATATTAAACATGAGATATAGTTTATTAATATCTGAAATAAGTGAAGAATCTATATGACCTATAGTATAAAAAAGATGTCATCACTGATGTACTTTCAATCCTTTAGATGTATGTATTTCATTCAATATAATGAGAAACTCCAGATGTTTTAATCCCATTGATATGGATGGATATTTTTTATCTACTCAATTAAAATAAAATAATATAAATTCTTAAATATGTGGCTGGGAATAGTTTTTTAAGTCCATTAGATGACTATAAAAGAATATTAGAAATATCTTTAGTAAAAACATGATCAGTCATGGGAGGATAGTAATGAAGTGATACAAAGATCAAGGGATATTCAAGTTCCAATGTATGATTCAGAATAAGATTAAGATAATTAAAAGTATGATAAGAATTTAGTATTTGTAAAAAGTTAGATGATAAGAGTTATAATTAATGGAAAACACATATTTCATGATCAGAGAATGACTGTTCATATATGGAGGATGAAGACACTTCAACAATCATCATAATTATTGCTAGTAGAGCCTAAATGTTTAGATGAAGAATCTAGTTATGATAATTTCTTTAAGGTCATGAATGTATAGGATAACCAAATTAAGACGAGTCATACATTGTATATTGTTTCAGAGATAAAAGATAAGAATTTCATTGGGACTGAATGGGAATTTCATGAAAAATTAAAACATATTGTGTGTTAATTTTAAAAAATCACAACTAGTAAGAAAGGGTACCCCCCAAATATAGTGTATCGATGTTGGTGAAAAATCTCCCTCCTTCAGGGCTTGAGACGATCATATTATTCTTAGCTACAATATTGAATTAATGTTCAATGTTTTTCATAGGGATGGCATGTCAACATTTATACAAGTGGTTCTAGAAGTAGATGTTTATATTAATAATAAAAGTTGTTTATCATTTATGAAGGTGAGAATAGATTTTATCCACAAAAAAAGGATCTATATTGGTTGAATGGAGGACATAGAGAATGGTATTCAATCGAAGATCAGTTATTGAAAAATCTCTGTTTCTAGCGTGTTAGTGTTGATAAAAATCAATATTTCAAACATGATAGTAATCAAAGAATGATGGTGCTGGAATATGTCGATGAAATAATTTTTTTGGATCATATAAAGAAAAATGCATGTAATTTACAAATTTTATGGAAAGTGAATTTGAAATGTCAATTCTCGATGAATTAGAATTTTTCCATGGGTTATAAGTGATGCTAGGAAATAAAGACACATTCATTTTTCAAGAGAAATAATATAAGAAGGTTTTGAATTGTTTTGGAAGGGATAATTATGAGGTCATAGAAAATCTGGTATCTACATGGATGAACATTCATGGGGTTATAAAGTAAATTCATTTAATATCACAGAATATAGGTAAATCATTAGTAGTTTATTTTACTAGACAAAAAAAGACCTGTTATTGTTTTTGCTACATACCAAGTAGCACGATATGAAGGAATCCCTAAGGAAAATCACTGTCTTACATTGAAAATCATTATTTGGTATATAATGGTACTCATAGATTTAATTTTGATGTATAATGAAAAATCTAAAAGAGATTTATTGGGATACACTTATGCAAATTGCACTCGTTCTAGAGATAATAGAAAATAAATGTCATGTGGTGAATTCTATCATGGTGGATTGTGAATTTCCTATACATGAAGGAAACAAAATATAGTTTCATTTAGCACTATAGAATCTAATGATATTTTGGCTACTCAATAATGCATTGTATTATTGTATATGAAGTAGTAGCTTGGTGATATTGGAGTTGAAGTTAAGTCTTTGATCATAATCCATTGTTATATTTAATGATCTATATATCATATCAAAGATACATTCTATCACTGAAGGGAAAATCACATGGAAAGAAATTTTCATTTTATCAAGGATAATGCAGAGCAAGGGCATATGAAGTTGGAGTATGTTCCTATATAAAAACATGTTGGGGATATCTTGATAACAACATCAACCAAAGAAGCATTCTAACCAAATAGAGTTGTTATTGGAGTTCAGTCGACCCCCCACACAATATAAATTGTTAATGTGGGACCATCACACCACAAGTTATGATGTGTTTTTCCCAATGTTCTATTATATGTTCCTTACCCTATAGTGGGCCATGATGAAGTGAACATTTCATTCGTTGACATAGAGGGAGAATGTATGGCTATTAATGGGGGTAAATGACTTAATCAATACAATGGGAGAAGCTATTAATTGGAGTAGAAAGATGAGGTGAGGTGTAGCCAATGTTGGGAGTATTCACATATTGGTGGTAATAAATAAAATAATGCTAGAAGTGATCAATAAATGACTCTATATCCTAATATTTAATGTTCATAATGAATCTAAAAGAGTGGTTTTTGTCTAGAATTATGTGATTCATTGGTAAAAATTGAATATTACTCTTGTTTCTCAAACTGAGCATGGATAATGTCGAACTATATTATGTATTGATTAAATAATTGATCACTTTATTTATCATAAGAAGTTAATATGGTATAAGATTGAAGATTCCTTAACGATGTATAAATTGTGAAGGGTTTTCAACAAGCCCAAATGGGGAGATTATCATGAAATAATACCTCAAGGTGTCTATGAAATGTTATTGGGTGTGATTATATTTTTTGTAAATTCCAGATTACCATGCGTGAATATGGATGGTGTTTCTTGAATCTGGATTTTTAAGGTGGCATAGTTTCCTAGTGTTTCAAGATTTTTTTTCATCAAAATTTCAAATTTGGTTTTTGGAAAATAATGATTTCCCACATATGAGTACATAGTTCGTTGAGAAGGAATGATAGTTCATGTACTACATAGGAGGTACTTGGAACAACAATGAAAATTGACAAAGTAAAGGATTCCACATAGTAGCGCTATTGGGATTGTGAATCCTTATATTTGGACCCCGTTGGGAAAAACATTTGTGGGGTGGCATGTGGTTCATGAGATGAAAATGGTCCATTGATGGCATGTAGTATATGGGATGGATAAAAAAATTGCGAAAATAGGTGGTGCTTTGATGAGCCATGAAGGTTTTAGTTCATAGAAGATATCATCTGGAGCGATGGAATAAAGGTAGTATAATGGCCATGGAAGAAAAAACAGTTTGATAGAGAAATATTCCATAGTAAAGGTCATGCCACATTGAATGCTTGAGTGAATGATTTGTGAAATTTCTGATATATATTTCTATATAATGATCAATAATACCATAATTACCTATAATGAGTTTCATCATAAAATATCATTTCTCTATTATGATTTTTTCTATGTCTTAAAGAAGTTCTTGGGGAACTCTGTGAAGGAGAAGAGTTCACGAGGGAGGATTCTATGAAGGATTAAGTAGTTCACTATAATAGTCCACTAATGTATTTTATGGGTATTTGGATCTCACAAAAGAAAAGGATTCTTGGAAATTTAGCGGTTCATTGAAGGAGATAAATTCGTGTAAGTTGAGGCTATCTTTGGAAAGAGAGAATTTCAATGGAAGTAGAATAATCCATGTATGATGAACTCATTGACAATGTAGGGATGGTTTGTTGAAAAAGGTTTCATCCAAGGAGGAAGAAACAGTACATGAAGAAGATATGATCTGTTTAAGTGGAGGCTTTCCCTGGAAGAGAGGTGGTCTGCAAAGAATAGGTGATACATGGTACAATGCAGTTGGACGAGGATGCAAGTTGTTCATGAAGAGAAATAATTAGTTCACAATATAAATTTTTTCCAACTAACAGTATGTAGAAATATAGATTTCATCTATAGGTGAAAAATGGACTTCAATAGAGAATCCTTCTACATATGAGGATGTGTTGTTTCATTTAAATTAATGGACCTTCATGTACATAAACATTGAGTGGATCCCTTCCAATATGATTGAGTAAAGAAAGAGTAAGGAAATGACCATTTTCACCAATAATGAACTAGATGAGAAGATTTAGGGAGTGACAATTGTGAATGAAGTGATAAAACCCTAAATCACATAAAGGAATTGATCTTGGACCTAAAAGTGATCTATCCCAAACCATGTAATTTGGTTGCAAGCTTCAGTGGGTTTGGTACATCAGAACATTGTTTTTTATTCTTCTTCGATGTGACCTAGTGAGGGTGATCCAAGTAAAAATTGATATTCCTCATTCATGATTTCATTTTTGTTCATAAATTGAAACTTTAATAACACCGTAGATTTAGATTTTAATAAGGAACCATGATCTTAAGTGACAGTGTTTTAAAACAATCATACCATGATTCACCCCACTCATATAGAATTTAACATGTTTGGGCTAAACAATTTCTTCATTCTGGAATCTCTAGTTCGAGGGAATGTATGAATGAATGGATTTCACAGTCAATCATAATTAATTTAGGCTATTATATTTTACGGATGTAGTGGAATAGGGTCTTACATGTGGGTCTTTCTTGATATATCATGGATAGGAAGGATATGGAGATGTCTTTGGCCGTGAATCTCATATTGGTAATCATGTGGGGTGGTCATTCTTCATCCTTACACAAGTTTATGGCTAACAAGAGACTCATTTTTTTCATCCCAAAGGGTGTTGTATCCTTAAAATTGGGTTTACTGCAACCCCATTGGGTTGATATTTCAATTGGAAGTCTATGTTTCCTGTATAAATGTATTTATGTAGGAAATGGTCACTATTCGTGATCAATGGGGTTTTTCATTTCATGATTTCAATTTGTGGTGTCGACATAATGAATCTCCCATGGTTGAGGATACTACAAAGATCTTGTGACTACGATTGTTTCGTTCCCATAGATTCATATGATTCTATGTGGAAACTAAATCCCTGTCTCTTCATAGATAAATTCCATCTATGTCCAATAATCCTCAACCTATCAATTTTTTAATTTGAAACAAAAAGAGTCTTATTTCTGATATCATTTGTCAAAAGCACATATTTACATATGGAAAAATTGTCATGAAATTCCTATTTTCATGGTCTTTACGTTCCATAACGTGTATTATTTTTAGTAGTACTCCCTCCCCCCTAAGTGTGTTTGTCTAGGTCATGCTGATGCCTTCATATTTCAATAATTTATGCCACCATTAAATGTTTAGGGCCTCATTCCAATTTTATCCTCGTAAATAAAAGTTATAAATGTTGGATGGGGGAGATTCCCATCCTATGGGGAGAGGGAATTGTGAACATCCTGATAGTAAATTCTCAATTAAATCATGTTTTAAATAAATTCTAAAACTAGTGGTATTCAAAATTCCACTAAATATATATAATTTTTTAAAATATATCATTATTTAAAAATAAATAATACAATCATTTGATAATTGATTCCTTAGTGATATAGAAATGGATAAACACCATTGAAATGATATTATTCATCCTTTAATGATATATGTTAGAGAACTTCATGATGGATGGTTATTGATAATGCGATATGTTATTAAATTCTGGAGATTTGAAAAAAAATATATAAATCCTTAGAAATATACTGTACTATTTGAGTAGAATTAATTCTAGAAAAAAATTCTATTTATACGTTCCTCTCATTTATATATTAAATATATATAGGCATTTCACTATTATCAAAATAGTTGATGAAAATCCATTAGAGAATATGAGGATAATTTTACTATATATTAATGATACACCACAGACATTCTCAATTCTCTTAAAAGTAAATTTCATCACATTTTTTCAGGATAAATCCAATTCTATGAAAAGTGAAAGCTATCCAATACCTTGATAGTTAGGTGGAAATTTTCCAATATTCTACCAATGTTGAAATGCACATTAGCGAATCATAAGGGTCTTATAGGATTGGAGAGATGGATTGGTGAATGTATTTTAATTATGGTTGTTCAATGGAAGAATATAATGGGGTTAAGGAATTTGATCATCCTCTTTGGAAAATATATGGGATGAAGCATATCATGAATTTACAGGGGGTGATAAAGATATTATTTAGTTTCGGGAAGGATAATAACCTAGATAATGATTCCTAATGAGACAAACCCTCAAATTTTATGGAATTAAGTAATTATATAATCAACCATCAATCTATCATCTAGTGATTCAACTATATGGAATGGAGAAATTGTGAGAATAAATGTTGTATAAAAAGGGTTGTCAATGGTAACTAATAATAAAAGCCACCAAGACCATGTGATAATGGGAGAAGATATTCCATCACTACTATAGATATGGATACCGAAAATGATGTTTTAATAGGTATAAATCTTTTTCAATCAATAAAATAAATCATATATTTGGATTTTAATAATATGAATTAATTAATATCACTCATGTATTCATATAAAAATTCAAATAAAAAATCAAAATATAGAGTTCATGATTCTTTGTTAAGATGAAAAATGGATAAATTATTGTATCCCAGGAATATTACACATTTCTTATGCAAGTTTTTGTGATGAATTTCCTGGAAATTATTCTTATATTCCCCTATGTTTATTTTTATGAAAATATATATATGTATTGGCATTCGTTATATAGATTCAACATAAATGTTCCATGGAAGGAAAGAAATCCTTTTATTGTGAATCACCCACTAATTCTATAAATTTTCATAGAGGATTATGAATATTTTATCATACCAATAACTCATCCCTAGAACTTATTTCCATGTGATAAATAATATATACCTTAAGTGATTGAGACTAATATAAAGACAACCCTTCCTGAAATTCCCATTTTATAGGAATTCATTTATGTGTTTCTATAATAATAAATTAGTCTTCCTCCAAGATGAGAGGTTATCTTACTGATCGAGCTCATATCTAGAGCATTACCAAAATCTAATAATCTTTATAGAATATTCATTTTTAATCATTGGGATAAATGAAATAATTTCTAGAGAGTTTTTAAAATGGATTTTTTTGAAATTGATCATCACCATTTCATGAACTTGTCATCTTCATAAACATTATTGATATTTCAGTTTGCATATTCATTGATAATTTTGTGATCCACAAGATCACAATAAAGAACATTTATCCCCTTCCATATATTAATGAGTTTTTTGTGAAGCAATAAGTAGCCTAGTATTTCTCTGATGGGAATGATTGGTGGTATAATTATGTGATTGTTAAGGAGGTTATCTCCAAGACTACATTTTCATACAATATATGCACAATATGATTTCATATATCTTATGTTTTGGAGACAACAATGATCCAACAATATTACTGGAATAAATTAATAGTATCTTTAGGGATTACCATGAAAAATATGTTTTAGTTTTTATAGAATATATTCTAATATACTTGACAAGAATGGAGGACTAAGAAGAGGATTTAGATGTTTTAATAATTAAATTTCAAAAGTAATGGTTATAAAAAGGTATAGTAAATGATAGTTTCATTAGAAGTATGTGCCATTCCAATGGAGCGCTATCAACACTAGAGATATATATTATTCAATCCATACAAACAGTGGAAATTGGGGGATGGCTGAAAACAAAATATGTGATGTAAATACATAGATTCCATTGATTTGGAGGGTACAATTGTTGATTTATGTGAAACCTCCCATGATTTTCAATTCCACTATCAAAGAATTCATGGAAGGGATATAAGTTTCTCTCGACTAATTAAATAAAATAATGATTTAATTCACTAATTTATATGATAATAATTGCATCATTTCTCACATTACCCACAAGTTGGTAAGGATTAATGATCTAAATTGATGTGTTAAAAAGGGAATCGGTTGTGTAGACATGGAAGATCAATATGTGATTGAATATTCCTCAAATAAATTTAATATGCATGACCATACAAACCAATACCCAGATGAATAATTGGTATTAGTGATCTTCACATTAGTGATTTTTTAAAATTACCTCTATGTGAAGCAGCATGGTATATATATGGTTCAAAAAATACTCATGTATATATTTAAATAAAAGAATCTCAATATAAATAATAAAATGTTGGAATAGGTGATCATTTATTATAATTTTCTAATTCATTAACATCATATGAAGGATAATAAATCGACAATGCTCTGAGAAAAAATGATTAATGAAACCCTCTACATGATGAGGATTATAATGGATAAGATCATCTTGTAAATTAAAAATATTAGAAAGAGAATATAAAATGGATATTCAACTAAACATACAAAAACTTCTTCCCGTCCATCGATTCTTGAGTAGATTCTAGTGGCTTTGATAAATGTTGGGTCCTTTATAAAATTAATAAAATATCATGGAATTAAACTTTATTGATGATAAATTAATAAGGTATGGATCTTGTATATGTGTCCCATCAATAATAGAAATAAATAGGGACCTTCAAGATTATATGCACATCTTAGTATTTTCAATTCATCTGGGAAGCATTAATTTGTATAGATATTTTAAGAAAACATCATGTGGTGTAACATAAATTGGGAAATTATAGAGTTTCTAACATAATTCATTCTATTCTAGAATTTCAATAATGAATAAAATAATTCTAATGGTATGATATAATAATAGATCATTACAATATAAAAATGGGAATAAATAACCTTTTATTTTAACCCAGTACTCCCTAAGACCAATAAAGTAAATAATTACATATGGGTGGTAGTTGATTTCAAAAAGAAACCCAACACATATCATTTCAATCAAGGAAAAGTTATCTCCTAAAAAATTTCCCCTAATATAAATTATTGAATTGGTGAGACATTTTGGAGTAACAATCTCTATTGTATATTATTTAGATCTGAGGTTTTATTTTATTATTTAGATTAGCCTTCCATAAAAATTGGATATAAAGCTATGAGTAAACACTTCTCCCCATTCTTAAATGGATTGTTTGTATGAGGAAACAATTAAAACTCTATAATATATGTTGATATCATAATCAATGGATTTCCAAAGTAGTTAGGACCAACACCTTTTGCATGTATAATTCTCATATTATAGTATATTCCATTATAAAATTCAAAAGGAACTTTTATGAGGATTTTTATGGGAATATGTATCAAAGTTCATGAAGATGAGATGAATCTGGATAGAGGGAGCTTGTGGATCCGGATCAAATCCAAAATTAAAAATATAAAGTTTAAAACATTCATCATATGATGAATTTTCTACATTGTCAATAGATAATATATGCCAACTATCATTGATGAGACATAAAATTTTAGGATAGAGATAAAGTGTTAATTAATATTTCAAAATGGAAGAAATTAATGTGGTTTGGTAATATGGTAAATCATATTCAAGGGGTACATAATCCCCTTTTACATCCTCCATTGCTTCATAGAAGTGGCTATCGACTGGCACAACTACATGACCTCTCTTAAATACAAGGGGTTTTCTATGATTCTATATTTATGAATTACAGACATAAACCCTCAAATATATTGAAACCATATGCTATTTTATTATAGAATGAACATCACATGATAATTAGGTAGTGAAGATCTTAGATCATAGTCACATTGTTCTACAATACAAGATATCTCCCCTAATAAATGTTTTGCGGTTCAACCACACGCTTGAGAAAGTAAAATGAATTCTAGAATGGGTGATGAAATAGAAGTACCCTCGTGTATTTTATTATATGAAATGTAAATTGTGAGGGTGATATTTTTTAATTGTAGAATAATTTAATGACCGAAACACTTATAAATGAAATTTAATATATAATTTAAAATTTCTTTTTTAAGAAGTGATGTTATATAGAAAAATGAAATAATATGGTTCTTTCATACACTTATTTGTCCAAAAATATTTAATATATCAGTAAAATTAATAATTTCTTGAATATAGTAATTTTATATTAACCATTATTATTTTTTATGTAAAGGGTTATGATAATGTCCATTTAACCTAGAAAAAGAAGTGATGGACTCGACTAGAAGGTTCATACCCTAAAAAAATAATTAATCAATACCTTTTAAGTATATATATTCATTTGGATTTTCCCTTCACCATGCCAAGATTAAATTCACATACTAAATCACAATAAAAACTATTTACTGAATATATTTAATCTCATCGATATATTTTCTTAAAAATTTTTTGTCAAACCACCCCACAGAAATATCACCATCCCTAACCACACCCATAGTGTTTTTACTGGTGTAATAAAGGTTTAATGTAGAAAGGACAAGTAATATTAATCTCTACATTTGTGTTTTATATGATAATGAATATATTTATCAATTTTTATTATTTGTTTTTAATTGATAAAATAATGATTCTGATAAAAACTTGATTCTAATTGGATGAAATGGAAATTGTTTTTTCGGGAATTATGAAGTTAAAATAAAGGACGGACTTCTGATTAAATAAATAATGGTTAAAATAAATGAATTTTTAGTAAAATATTATTTAAAAATAATCTTTATTAAAAATAAATGGTAATATAATTTTATGAAGTAAACAATATTTTAAAAAAATATTATAATAAAATATTTTTCAATAAATGTATATTTTTTATTAATGTTTTTAAATAATTTAGCGATCCCAAACCAATAACTTAGAGAAAGTGTCTACCTTATTACATTGGAAAATTATTCCAAAAAACACATCCAAAATGACTGAATAGCTTTTCAGTCTTAGTAAACTAGATATATACTTGAGTATTTCATTGAATTTGAATAAACCAATTTGAATGTAACTATATTTTACAAATATTTTAATTATCTCTAGAATACCCTTATATAAAAAATAAATTACACATCTAGGATTATTGGGAAAGGAATAAATATATGGGTAATGTCAAATTCCACGTTAGGTTATAGTATGATGAAATCTATCATAAATTCATAAAGGATAATAAATAAGGAAAAGGTAAATAACAATACAATAATTCATTTTAAATAACACTACTATCATGAATAGATAATGTATAATCAATATGTAATGTTGAATAAAAGAAAACCCAATCCATTTAATTAATAAAATGATAACGATACATTTGCTGGAGATAATATCATGGAAAAATCTCCTGGATAATAATAATAGAGTTATGAATAGAAGAAATTCTTAATTATTTGACATCATGTATCCCAATAACATGATACCTTTACCATTTAGATATTTTACAATATGGTTTAAAACATACTAGTTTCAGGACATTTCAGAATATAATTTTAATCTATAGGTTACAATCTCATTGGGTTTGAAAACTGATTTACTCTCATGATACTAATGATTCCTCCAAGGGCTTTCATTAACAGGTCCCCAATCCATAAATTTCATGTCTAAATAATTCCAAATACATCTAGTAATCTATGTAACGAATAAATAATTTCCCTGATCAAATATATGTATTGAGTAAAGGAAATAAATTTATCAATATTTCCGTATTTAATTTAATATCCATCAAAGTATCACCACTTAAAACATGATATATGTTTTATGAAATAATAATATCCATGATATATAATATGGATATTTAGGGGGAAGTTAATGACTAATGATCATATGGAAATAAATATTTCAATGAAAAGTTAATGACTACAAAATGGAAGATAGAAATTTCAATAATATCATTTGTCAAAATAACAATGAACCATATGGATGAATAATAAGGATGGTATTAACATATACCATTTGTTTTAATAATAATTATTATTCATTAATTAATATATATAGAAAATATATATCAATAAATAACATTCTTTCAGAAAATATTCTTTTCATTCTTAAAGTCATTTTGAAAATATATTTCGTTGAATATCACATATTGAAAAAATTATTAAAAAATATCTTCTTTAAACATCTACGGATAATTCAAATAAATGATGGTGGAGATAGTATTAATTCATTATTTGTGGTAAAAGTGGAAATGATATTAATTTTTCACGACAAATGGTAAAGCAAAATCCTTGTTCATAAAACATAAATATAGTTCCATTCATATTTTCAATAAAATCACAATGGGGGTTATTTTTAAATTGAAATATGTTTCTATTGAAAACAATTAAAAACATTAAACCAGTTTAATTTCTATTGAATAATAATTTTTAAAATTTTATAATATTTTTGTAGATATTTTTAAAAAAAAATTAGAAGGAAATATATTTTTGGCTGGAGAGAACAATGTAGTTATATTTTCAAGAAAATATTATAAGTAACAATGAATGAAATATGTTATACTATTACATGAATATATAATGAATAACCAGATGAGAATAAAATTAATTTTTTTATTACTAAATGGTCATGTAATTTCATTTACCATGTATTCTGGAATAACCAATCGTGATTAGAAGTAAATTGTGAAATAAAACATTAAATTGATCTTACTATTGATGTGAGAATTAATCATTTGATTGATTGTGTGTATAAAATGTATATCCACAAAAGAAAAATTTTAAATTCAAAAAAATATTATGAAAATTAATTATACACACGTTCTTAAAATAGTTATTACAATGAGGAATAATATAACCCAATGAAAAATAAATCAGTTATTAAATTCATTACAACTTAGTAAACTTCAAGTCAAATTAATATAGATGTAATAATTCAAATTGAGACAAAATATATAGTTATATATAATGTAATAATGATATTATATTTCAATGGCGGTGTATAAAAACCCTAAAATTATTTATGTAACATCACAATATCAAAGAATGAAATAAAAATGAGATGAAATTCCATACCAAATGATTTATTTTGATTGAACATGTTAATCCTTCAGTATAGTGGTATTAAATATTTTATAAACATATCCTATAACCATATTAATATTTTTTTAATACCATATATTTTACTTTTATAAAATCTTATTAACCGTTCACTAATAATCATTCATTATTATCAAATTTTTGGTGTTTATTGCCTTGTTTTCTCAATCATTTATCATCATGAATGATATGGTTAATGAGAATATTATATTGTCATATAGTCTTCAGAATAACAATAATTAATTAATTATCATAATTTTAATTCAATATTACTTTGAAAACCAATTGTTTTTTATTGTTATTAAAAATGATGTATATTACGATCATTGAAATGGTAGGCCATACATACTTATGAGTAACATTTAGATTTCTCAATGACAATTATGGAAAGTTTATAAAGAATATATTAATAATAAATAATGGTAATATATATAATATATACCATAAAAATACTTATTCATACAACACTTAATTATTATTTATGAAAATATAGTCACATCTCTTCATGATGTAAGTAGTATACATGTACAAAAATGATGTTATCATATTTATGTTAGTGAAAATAAATGAAATAAAATGACATGAATTTTTTATACAATTATAAATATTTTATTAAGATTATAATTATTTAATTTATATCAAATATATTTATTTATATTCTCTTTAACACCTTCTATGTGAAGCATTAATGAAAGCTGAATCACATCGCTTCGCGAGGGTTAATCTGTTATACACTGGAGCACCATTATCATATTTCATATATAAAATAAGGTAAATCTAAATATATGATATGGTGACTAAATATGTATAAATATGTAATAAATATCATATAAATACTTTATAATGACCATCATACCCAACAAAAATAAGTGGAAATGGAAAAACGAATGACATCAGTTCATGAGAGTGTAGCGCATCATAAAAACGGATGATGATTTCATAACCCATTTGATGGTCATGGATATTTTTTAGATTAATTAAATTTTATTGAAATACAAATTTATATGGAATATACTGATTTTATAATATGATCTTTGTTTAATAAATATTTAAGTAGGTGGGGAAATAACTAAAATCAAATTCATTTTGAAAAATATCACATCCTCTAATGGTATCTTTTTTATATTTTAATTAAATCACTCCAAGGTTCTATGTAATTAAAAAATAAGTATTATAGGATTATTCTATGTAATTTGGGATGTTATTTAGAAATATATATTTTGAAAAAAGTTATTTAAGGTTTGAAGAATTGAGGAGTTGGGGTTGCCTTTTATAATTGAGGGAGAGGACCCACATGGTAATTTTTAGAAATATTGAGTGCTCCAACATTTCTGATATGCCACAAGGATTAAAAATGGACCATTAAATAAAATTTTATGTTAAATGGACTAAATATATCTATAAAATAGTTTTTATGAATATTTATATGTCATTGGTACCATTATTGTTTTAGTTTATCCCATAGTAAATCAATATCTACCCTAAGTGTGGATACTAATTTTTAATGTTTTCAGTGTTAATTTTTTTTAAAAGTTAGTTTAACCGATATAAGAAATTATATTATTATTAAAAATTTAAAAAAAGTATTTCCAAATTCAATTCATGTATGTATATAATTTAATTTTAAATTTAATTTTGCAATATTGACAAGAAAGTACGGTTTTAAAGTAAAACTTTTCAAACATTTACTATGTTTTTATATAAAAAATCAATTTGAAAAGTATTAAAATGAAATAATAATTATTAATTTAATAAAATTAAATAATTATTTTTAAAAGTAATTAAAACTATATTTTATCATTATAATTTCTTTAGCAGAAGGATGTTTTCCATTTAAATTCATTATTCCATATAATTCATCCAAAAATAAAACATCTCAAAAATATCTGAAAACATAACCCTTTGATAAATTATATATTTTCATCTATAAAACCATTTTTAATTTTTTCAAATATTTTTTTAAATAAATAAAAATTAATTTTAAATTATGTTCACATGGTCCGACAAAACCTTGTTTTAGAAAATAATACAATTTTATTGAAGAAATATTCTTTTTCATTTTAATGAATCCTATGTTATTTCTAATGAATAGATAATTAATAAAAAATTAAACAATATATTTTTATAATATATTTATTCATATTCATACATTGTATACCAATAGTTAAGTACTAAATATCATAATAAATAATAAATAATATTTTATATTGTTGTTGGGAAAAATCAGTCTATTGTGTGTTGCAAGATATCAAATAAATTGATTTTTCATGTAAGGAAAGTGAAAATCAATTATTAATTTAACATATTCTATTGAATAAAATGTTATTATTTGATTATTTTTATTTCTATATTATCCCCTCCAAAAAAATGATTTCCTCACAATTTAAACCTGATCTCAGTAATAAAGGGTTTGATATTTGGGTATATAATTATAGAAAAACCCAAAATCCTAAAAAGTGATATTAAAATATCCTATTATTATGTTTTAAAATGAATTGAAAATTTAATTTGACATTACACATAACAAGGATTCAATGTAAGACAACTTTTGTGCAAATTGAAGATATAATATTAGAGGAAAAGAATATATAATTACAGTGGGTTATTTGGTAAATTGATCATAAGATTATGAATGATCAGTCAAATATATAGGGAAGAAAATCAATATATCATTTATTATATAAAAATCCTACATATTCATCTGATATGGATGTAATAGGATAATGTTTTTGACAGAATTTCATTTCCTCTAGTATTGAATAATTCATAAACTATCTATGAATACAAGGACATATACTTTCTTGTTGTGTTTATATTTCCGAAGCAAAATTTAATCATTTGTTATCATTCAATAAATTTAAAATTCATTACATATATTATGAAATAAATATAAAAAATTAAAATTATACGTCGGAATACAGAAAAAGTACTTTTAGCCACTCATAAAACCCAACGAAGAGTGAAAAGTCTTTTCCTTTGTCCCTAAAAATTTTAAAAACCCAATATGGTTAGAAAATTTTTTTTATTATAATAAATTAATATATAAAACGAAAATATAACTCCAATAGTTCAACATTTATATTTTTACAAATTTTTTCACTAAAAACAAATACATATTAACTAGATCATCACGCAAACTAGTAGTAAGCCTGAAACCTTTTTCACCCTTCGATCAAAGGTTTATGCACTTTGGCATTACTGTATGATATTGGTTTTTTCCAAGAATATGAGTTGTATATTTTTTAAACTATATTAATATAATTATTACAATTTTTAAAACACAATAGCAGATATATCCTTAAAATAAAATTAATAATTAAATAATACATTAATATAGTTTTTTGAAAAGAATATATTATTTACAAGAAATGATGATCTTATTTAACTAATTTTAAAATTACATTAATGATATTATAAACCAGTATTAACATAAATAACAGCAGACTTATTTTTATAAAATATAATGGTATTATTCATCAAGTACTATTTCAACTAAAACAAATAATTTCAATTAATTTACCCAAAATGACCTTATTCTTAGTAGAGTATGATAGCATAAAACCTAAAAAGAGTTATTGATGAATTTTAACCTTTCACCATTCATTAACTCATTAATAAGTGACAATATTTATAACTATTATGTTAATGAATAAATATATGATTCTAACATATTCCCAGTTGTTTCATGGTTTTTATAATCAAAATTTTGTATGAAAAGATACATATGAAATTTTACTTTTTTATTCCCAATAAAAAAATATTTTTTATGTTATTTTTACATAGAATATTTAGTGGTCTAGGGTTTAACCTCAGACATTTTTTCCATTATCTATCCAAACACTTGACCGTTTTTTGTATGGAAAATTGGAATTATCTTAATAATATCCCAAGTATTGTCAAACTAGTTGTGCAGTAATTATAGTTTTCATGCCCTAGGTGATGATTAGGTGAATACCAATATGACCTTTTTAGAGTTATTATCCCTATATACAACTATTTTAGAACAACATAAATATATAGTATTAATAGAGGGATGTATTTCAATGAAAACTCATATATTTTTTACCTTAGAAAAACATTAGGGTTCTATTATATACATACCTTCATTGTCTATCATTGGGTTATGATCCCAAATCAATACTTGTTCTAACTCAAATTCTGACGGATTATACTAAACATTCTATAATAAAAATTGAAGTGAACCTGACCATAATATCCTAGAGTTGATGAATGGTTCACTATATCGACATAATGTACTAGGAATTGCATCTTTAAGGAATGATTAGTTTAGTTTCCTTTGTAATTTGATATATACATTTTTTAGACATTACACATGAATGCACATATTACAAAAATAATTTCATTTTTTAGAATATATTTTTTATATATAGAATATCATTGTATATAAAAAATTGTAATCTTAATAGATTCATGAGAATTGAAAAAAAATAAGGGTGATCTCAAATCTTCTATAAGGGTTATGTATAAAGAAACAAATCACGAATCAATAAAAAATTATCAATATTGAATGGTAAATAATAGAACACCCATTTCATTTAATATATTGGATATCATAATGAGATAATATAGAATAAATATGGAATGTTAAATAGATGAAAATATATTCCATTTAATCATTAAATTTATATTAATCCAAATATAATATCATGGATAACATCTATTGTTAAGACCTTTCACAAGGTATTATACAACTATAGGTCACATGCTCATAGGTCATGGAGAATTTTTTTCATCAAGTGACTACCAATGTGTCAAGGTGATTGAATTAACCATCCAATGACTATATATTTAATTTCCCAATAATTAATCATAAATTTAATAATATATTTAATTACAAAATAGTGTGAGAGATCATATTTCAATATTGATATAGGATAGAAATTTATCCATAATTTCCCTGTCAATTAAAAAAATATTTTAATTAAACACCATATGTAAAAAATGATATAAATTTGATGAAATAATTTTATCCATGAGAATGAATATGGATATAGAGGGTAAATTTAATGGCTAATGATCACATTAATTTGAATATTTTAAGGGTAACATGATGACTAAAAAATGAAGCAGGGAATGGAATGTCCCCACTATCCTCAATCAAAATTATCCTACACCAAGTAATTGAAGTATATAGATGGTATTGTAATATAGTTTTTGAGTAATAATAATGTATTCTGTTTCAATTTTTAATTCAAAAACCACAAACCATGTTTAAAAACATAATTTGGAAAAAATCATTTTTATTTACAAAAACAGTTTGAAAATGTTATCCTCTGAAGATACCATTTAATGAAAATTTATTTAAAAATATTGAAATGCATTGTGTTGCATTTGTTGTCAATGAGGCATGATGTTGTCATGGAATGAATGGATGTCAAGGAATGTCAAGATGTGAATGACAAAGGATGTGATGGTGATGGTGATGAATGGAGAATGACCATGGAACTAAGATGCATGTCACTTAGGAGATTCACTTAGTGACATAGGATGTTGTGGTTGAAACATTCTCTAGTTATATCAGACGATTGTAGAACTTTTCTTAATGTTTCAATACTTGTATCGTGATGATACTAAGTTACACCACTTGAAGAATTGATAATGATGGAGCATCATTATATCTGATGATTGATGAGCTGATCTTAAAGTTCCAAGAACCTGTATCAACTGGATACAATGTCACAACAATATCAGAAGACCATGCATTGTCTTAACAATGCATGAGGAGATGAGGAGAACCATCCACAACTCCTAAGTGAATGAAGTGGTACTAATGAAGTCCACGCACTATCACTTAGTGAATGTAACAATCCACTACTCCTAAGTGGATGAAGTGGTACTAATAAAGTCCATGCACTATCACTTAGTGCATGTGAATTTGAAGTTGATCCAACTTGATCTCTGATTGGATCAATGAAGAACATTGAAGATTTGTTTGATTCAGGAGCTTCGGTTGATGGAGACCCTTCGTGAATTTCATTCTTAAGTGATGAATAAATTTTGAAGTGAATTGGAGGAATTCTAATGAAGAAGAAGAAATAAAGAAGAGGGAAGAAGAAATAAAGAAGAGGAAACAAAGTAGAAGAATGGCTGAAGTGGCATTTGGCATTTGAACCATGTTACTTTGTTTTTAAACAAAGTACTTGTTCTATACTTAAGCAAAAAGAGAGCCACCAAGGATGCCAGCCGAGGGTCATCACCCAAGGCACATGTGGGACTCAGGGTCACGACGCCCATGGGGAACCCTCAGGCCAAGGCGACACCCTGAGGCATGGGCGCACCCGCAGGACACCGCATGGGCGCCAGGGGCACACCCGGAGGAACGCATGGTGGGCACATTGCGCGCCCGTGTGTGCATAGTGGGCGCCAGTGGCGCGCCCGAGTGGAAGGGGTGGGCGCAAGAGTGCTCCCGCTAAGAGAACACAGTGCGGGGCGGCACCGTGGAGGGGGAAGTACAACTGAGCGTTGAGCGGTAGGAGTTGTTTGGTAAACCGTGTGGAAACCGGGAGCCGTTTCGATGTGGGACGCGGAAAAATCTCCAGGAGTGGATCCTGGCCGCACAATTGATCGCGCGCTAGATCTCGACCGCACATCTCATCGCGCCACTCCTGTTCAGATCCAGGCCGTTGAAGATTATTTGATCGCCTGATCCAACGGCTCCCCATCCGTCTTCAACCATGAGCTCGCTCGAGGCCACCCGCGACTCCTCCTTCAAACCAGGCACCTCCCGACGACGGATTTTGAGAACCCAACCACCATAAATCGATCCGAAGACACCATTGAGATCGTCTGAGCATAACGAACACATACATGCCTAAAAATGGGTGTGCATGCAACAAATGGTGAAATTGGAGTTCGGCCGAGGCAAAAGAATGTGCCGAGGCCATGTGGAGTTCGTGTTTTGCATGGGATAGAAGAGAAGAGGCCGTGCATGCGTTCTAAGTCGCATGCACGTAGAGGAGAAAAACAAAGAGAAAGAACCCGCGTTGAAACAGAGGAAATATCAAGATTTAGAAAATCTTGAAAACCCGAGATTTTTGGGAATTCGAGAGATATCTCACGCGGAAGATTTGGTATCTATCTGCCTATAAAAGGAGAGGTCGAGGCTCTGTTTAGCTTGCTGAATCTTTGTTGAAGATCTGATGTCCCACGAAGCCTCGGTGCTTAGCGAAGAATAGCCTACATGCACCACTTGCGCAGTAGTGGAGCCCGGATCCATCCCTTGGCTCTGTTAGTTCCGTTTGCGCACACTTGCGTGAAAGGAGAAGAAGGATTCCCTGCGCGCCTTCCCCTTGTGCGGCAGGAATACCCGAGGCCGCATCACTTGCGCTCCCTGCGGCAGTAACATCTGCGCGCCCGAGCAGCCTTGGACTCAAGTGAAACTTGCGCGGCTGCCTTGTCCATTGGACTTGCGCGATTGAAGACAAGAAGAGTGAGAATGCACCTTGCACACTCTTTTTGAGGACGTAAGAATTTATGTGCGCAAATGAGAGGGAGACCACACATTTTTGTGTGTGTGCAAAGAGGAGGAAGTCCGGGCCTTAGTACCATATGTGCTAAGTGAAGAAAGAAGGCCGAGACCTTAGTTTTGGTGTGCATGCAAATGGAAGAACACACCTGGCAGTGTGTGTACTAAGTGAAAACAAGTGAAGGCCGTAGCCTTGGGTGTGTGCAAAACAAGAAGGCCACCACAACTTTTGTGTGCAAATTAAAGATGAGGTCGTATCCCTTGTGTGTGCAAAATGGAGAACCATGTGTGTGTATAAGTGAAGTGCACACATTGAAGAAGATTAAAAGAACAAGGAAGTGTGTGTGCATAGTAAGTCAAGTAGGGCAAGCCCAAGTGTGTGCAAAACGAAGAACAAGTTGTGTGTGCTAAACAAGTGAAGGCCAAGCATACTTGTGTGCAATGTGAAAGAAGTGTGTGCAAAGAGAAAAAAGGCCGAACCTAGTGTGTGTGCACTAAGTGAAGTGAACACACCTAGAAGAAGGAAGAAAGAGAGGACTCTCACACTAAAGTAGAACACACTCTTAAGTGTGTAACCAAATTGAATAAAGTGTGTGAAGTTAGAGAAGGTGTGTGCTAAAAGTGTTACACCCTTTGTGGGTTTATTGCACCAAGAGTAGAAGAAGGGGAGTGCATGCTTACATGCATGCACGTGCACACGTGAACAAAGCTAAATCGGGCTGTGTGCAATTGAGTTGTCCAAGACCAGAAGATCTTGAAGAATCAGAGATTCCATGCATCCAGTGCATGAAGTTGAATTGAGTGAGACTGAAGCCAAGCTAAAGTGAAATATATTATTTGGCTGAGTTTTCAGTAATTGAGAAGACCCTGATCAACAGAAGTGATCAGAAGCTGTGAGCAAGACCAACAGACCTTTTCAGAGGCTGTTGAAGATTCTTGAAGAGAGAAGCCAGGTCACCCTTAGAAGAAGGTGATAAAGCCTGAGCAAGACGAGAAGGCATGTTTATCACAAGTGAGAAGAGGTACATAGCAAGGCCAGTAGTCTTTATCCTAGACTGCTGAAGATACTTGAAGTGCTTAAAGTGAAGAAGAGCTACTCATGTGACTCGAGGAGCCAGGAGAAGCCCCCTGTGAGACTCAGGGTGGAAGAAGTCTTCAGTGGGATTCTGGAGCAGGCCAGTGGGACTCTGGTAACACTGTGGGACGCAGTATAAAGACCCTCATGTGGGACTCAGGCGAGATACAGTGGGATGCTGTATCGACCGTTGTAATTATAACAAGTTATAATGGAGAAACCATGTTGGGGCGTATAACCAAAATGGAAAGGACGTAGGCCTTTGGTGCCGAACCATGTAAATTCTTGTGTCCAGTGCCTTTACATTTACTGCATTACTCGAGGAAAGCCTGAGAGATACAAGAAGAGTGGATCGAGGCTTTAACCAGCGACAGAGGTTTAATTGATAAGGAATCAATTAGTAAAATGTTTTAAGGGATCACTGATTCACCCCCTCCCCCTCTCAGTGATTCACACTGATCTGGGCACTTCAATTGGTATCACAGGGAAGGTTACCTCTAAAAGATCCAAGGGAGTCTTTATGAAGTGCAAATTTGAGGAAATGAGTGACCAGCCTCAAATGGAGATATCTGCCAAGACTCAGAAAAATAGAAAGAAGAAATAGGACAAGAAGATAAAGAAAGCCTGTCCTAGCTGTGATGATGTTGGAATAATGAATGATCTTCAAAATGCAATCGAATATCTTTAGAATACAGTCCCAAAGGAAGTGGCAATGTGTATAGCTACAGGCATCCTTGATCTTCAATAAGAAAAATTACAGCTAGAAGAAGAAGCCAATACAATGGAAGATCAGTTGGCTAAAAGGGTTGGCATAACCAACACTCTCAGAAAGCTGGTGAAGGATAAAGATGAAACTGTTTCTCTTTGCAATGAATGATATGAAGACACTGCTGAAGAATTGCAATGAATCCTTTCTGAGAAATAATTATTTAAAGTAATAATCAAAGATGTTTACCATGCACTAGAGAAGAGGCATAAAGTTTCAATGAATGTCAGAGATTCTCAACTTGAAGACAAAGTAAACAGGGTAAAGGAACTTGAAAATTCATTACAAGAAATGAAGAAGGTGCATGAAGACCAGTTAGAATAGATGAAAGAAAATTGGGAAGGAAGGCTAAGAACTGTTGAGGATGAGAAGAACTCCCTTAACATGAAATGCTTAGAACTAGAGGTGATATTGAAAAATCAGCAATCACCCAAAGCCAAAGCCTCCTAGACAGCTGGAAGAAGAAATGTTGCCACTCAAGTGAGCTTTGAGAAGGATGATTCTAAAATAAAGACATCCTCTAATGAAAGGGAAACATCTTCTAAAAAGAAGGTACCATCCATACCATCTTGTACTCATGCTTCTAAAAGTGTTTCTACTAAAAGTGCAGGATGGAAGAATGAATCCAAACAAGTATGGATGAAGACAGTGAAGAAGGAATTCTCTCCTGAAACAACACAGCAAGTCAATAAAAGTACCCAACAATAAGAAGGACTGAAGATGTCAAGATTTGTGGGTCATTGTTGGTGTTGTAATAAGTATGGGCACTGTGCAAAGGATTGCTGGTACAATCCACTGAATTTCAAAGCACAAAGGAAGCCCATGCCAAGGGGGAGAAAGCCAGAAGAAAAGAAGTAGCATCCACAGGTCCAAAAACATCTGTTTACTGCTAACAGATTTGGATTGCTTGATAACATCTGTGATGTTTGCGAAAGTGGTCAAAATGATGCATGTAAATATCCAACTGTATCCAAAGATAAAAAGAAGAGAAGATCACTAAACCTGGCTAAAATGGAAACCTTGGGAAGCAAGCAGAAGAAAGTTGAAGATGCTCTTAAGAAGGTTTTGAAAAAGGAAAAGAAGTCCTTGGAGTCTAAATCCAAGAAGGGTGATGCATACAGAAGGACCACCAAGAAAACATGCTTCTACTGTGGAAAGAAAGGACACACCATGGATCTTTGTGAACAAGCCATGGAATTGAATAGAAGTAGACTGGACTCAAACAGACAATCAATCAAGAAGAAGCAGAAGGGATTGGTTGAAAATAATTTGCCTAAGAAAGGTGGATTAATAGTATCAAAAGAACCATGTGGAATTTCCAAAACTGAGGCCTCACTTCCAAATGACTTGTTAGTCATATGGCCAAATTAGTTTCAACTTGCCAAAGATCTGCCGAGAGCTGAAGATGATGTTCTGGAAATTGCTAAGGCAAAAGGGAAGAAGAATATTTCACATGAAGATATGTTGAGATCCACACCTGCAGAAACATCATTGAAGATCAAATGTGCAAGTGTGAAGAATGGTGAAAATGGGACATCTCGGTTGAGAGAATCTTCTCAACCTTGTTGTTCACATTGATGAACCAAGGAGGTTCCTTCTTATTCCCTAACCACTTGTATTTACATGTGCTAACATTTCAGGGAATTGAAGATGATGATCATTCTCATCTGGAGAGTGGTTTGGACAGAATGGAGTGCATCCCTTGAGGGGGAGCCAATCTGTAGAAGATGGGATTCTGAGATTTAATACCATCTTGAGAAAAGTGAAGGTATTCCAATCATACTTTCATCCCTTGTTTCTTAATTGTATTCATCATGTCAATTAAGGGGGAGTACTGATTGAAGGCAAATGGATGAAAGGGGGAGCATTATCTTTGCACTGAACATTCTAATGAGTTCTGTGAAGTATGTGCAGCATTTAGTAATTTATTGATATATCTGAAAAATTTCAAACCCCTGGAAGCTAAGAATGATCTCACATGTATAGTAAAATGTGGACAACATTGAAAAATCTTGGTTACATCACTCTTTTTTTCTACACCGGGTTAGCCCACGTAGACTTAGTGTTGATCTACTAAAGGTTCTTTGCTAAAGAGAACATGTGACATCATCCCTCTCTTAGTGTTTTTCAAGAAGATGCTATTCGAAGGGAGGAAGAGATATTTTGGAAGAGAGCCACACCACAACATTGCATTTGATTGCCAATAAGGGGGAGAAAATATTGTCACACATATTGACCCATTCATATGTGCTGAAGAAGTGTACTGACAACAAATACAAAGGGGGAGATTGAAATGCAATGTGTTGCATTTGTTGTCAATGAGGCATGATGTTTTCATGGAATGAATGGATGTCAAGGAACGTCAAGATGTGAATGACAAAGGATGTGATGGTGATGGTGATGAATGGAGAATGACCATGGAACTAAGATGCATGTCACTTAGGAGATTCGCTTAGTGACATATGATGTTGTGGTTGAAACATTCTCTAGTTATATCAGACGATTGTAGAACTGTTCTTAATGTTTCAATACTTGTATCAAGATGATACTAAGTTACACCACTTGAAGAATTGATGATGATGGAGCATCATTATATCTGATGATTGATGAGCTGATCTTAAAGTTCCAAGAACTTGTATCAACTGGATACAATGTCTCAACAATATCAGAAGACCATGCATTGTCTTAACAATGCATGAGGAGATGAGGAGAACGATCCACAACTCCTAAGTGGATGAAGTGGTACTAATGAAGTCCATGCACTATCACTTAGTGCATGTAACCAACCAGAACTCCTTAGTGTATGAAGTGGTACTAATGAAGTCCATGCACTATCACTTAGTGCATGTGAATTTGAAGTTGATCCAACTTGATCTCTGATTGGATCAATGAATAACATTGAAGAATTGTTTGATTCTGGATCTTCGGTTGATGAAGACCCTTCGTGAATTCCATTCTTAAGTGATGAATAAATTTTGAAGAGAATTGGAGGAATTCTAATGAAGAAGAATAAATAAATAAGTGGGAAGAAGAAATGAAGAAGAGGAAACAAAGTATAAGAATGGCTGAAGTGGCATTTGGCATTTGAACCTTGTTACTTTGTTTTTAAACAAAGTACTTGTTCTATACTTAAGCAAAAAGAGAGCCCCCAAGGAGGCCAGCCGAGGTTCATCACCCAAGGCACATGTGGGACTCAAGGTCACCACGCCCATGGGGAACCCTCAGGCCAAGGCGACACCCTGAGGCATGGGCGCACCCGCAGGACACCGCATGGGCGCCAGGGGCATGCCCGGAGGAACGCATGGTGGGCGCATTGCACGCCCGTGTGTTCATAGTGGGCGCCAGTGGCGCGCCCGAGTGGAAGGGGTGGGCGCAAGAGCACGCCCGCTAAGAGAACACGGTGCGGGGCGACACCGTGGAGGGGGAAGTACAACTGAGCGTTGAGTGGCAGGAGCTGTTTGATAAACCACGTGGAAACCGGGAGCCGTTTCGATGTGGGACGCGGAAAAATCTCCAGGAGCGGATCCTGGCCGCACAATTGATCGCGCGCCAGATCTCGGCTGCACATCTCATCGCGCCACTCCCGTTCAGATCCAGGCCGTTGAACATTATTTGATCGCCTGATCCAACGGCTCCTCGTCCGTCTTCAACCATGAGCTCGCCCGAGGCCACCCGCGACTCCTCCATCAAACCAGGCGCCTCCCGACGATGGATTTTGAGATCTCAGCCACCATAAATCGATCCGAAGACACCATTGAGATCTTCTGAGCATAACGAACACATCCATGCCTAAAAATGGGTGTGCATGCAACAAATGGTGAAATTGGAGTTCGTCCGAGGCAAAAGAATGTGCCGAGGCCATGTGGAGTTCTTGTTTTACATGGGATAGAAGAGAAGAGGTCGTGCATGTGTTCTATGTCGCATGCACGTGGAGGAGAAAAACAAAGAGAAAGAAGCCACGTTGAAATAGAGGAAATATCAATATTTAGAAAATCTTGAAAACCCGAGAATTTCGGGAATTCGAGAGATATCTCACGCGGATGATTTGGCATCTCTCTGCCTATAAAAGGAGAGGCCGATGCTCTGTTTAGCTTGCTGAATCTTTGTTGAAGATCTGAAGTCCCGCGAAGCCTCGGTGCTGAGCGAAGAACAGCCTGCGTGCACCACATGCGCGGCAGTGAAGCCCGAAGCCGTCCCTTGGCTCTGTTAGTTCCTTTTGTTCACACTTGCGTAAAAGAAGAAGAAGGATTACCTGCGCTCCTTCCCCTTGCGCGGCAGGAAGACCCGAGGCCACATCACTTGTGCTCCCCGCGGCAGTAGCATCTGCGCGCCCGAGCAGCCTTGGACTCATGTGAAACTTGCGCGGCTGCCTTGTCCATTGGACTTGCGCGATTGAAGACAAGAAGAGTGAGAACGCACCATGCACACTCTTTTTGAGGCCGTAAGTATTTGTGTGTGCAAAAGAGAAGGAGACCACACATTTTTGTGTGTGTGCAAATAGGAGGAAGGCCGGGCCTTAGTGCCTTGTGTTCTAAGTGAAGAAAGAAGGCTGAGACCTTAGTTTTGGTGTGCATGCAAATGGAAGAACACACTTGGCAGTGTGTGTACTAAGTGAAAACAAGTGAAGGTCGTAGCCTTGGGTGTGTGCAAAACCAGAAGGCCACCACAACTTTTGTGTTCAAATTAAAGATGAGGCCGTAGCCCTTGTGTGTGAAAAATGGAGAACCATGTGTGTGCATAAGTGAAGTGCACACTTTGAAGAAGATTAAAAGAACAAGGAAGTGTGTGTGCTTAGTAAGTGAAGTAGGGCAAGCTCAACTGTGTGAAAAACGAAGAACAAGTTGTTTGTGCTAAACAAGTGAAGGCCAAGCTTACATGTGTGCAAAGTGAAAGAAGTGTGTGCAAAGAGAAAAAATGCCGAACCTAGTGTGTGTGCACTAAGTGAAGTGAACACACCTAGAAGAAGGAAGAAAGAGAGGACTCTCACACTAAAGTAGAACACACTCTTAAGTGTGTAACCAAATTGAATAAAGTGTGTGAAGTTCCAGAAGGTGTGTGCTAAAAGTGTTACACCCTTTGTGGGTTTATTGCACCAAGAGTATAAGAAGGGGAGTGCATGCTTACATGCATGCACGTGCACACGTGAACAAAGCTAAATCAGGCTATGTGAAATTGAGTTGTCCAAGACCAGATGATCATGAAGAATCAGAGTTTCATGCATCCAGTGCATGAAGTTGAATTGAGTGAGACTGAAGCCAAGCTGAAGTGAAATATATTATTTGGCTGATTTTTCAGTAATTGAGAAGACCCTGATCAACAGAAGTGATCAGAAGCTGTGAGAAAGACCAACAGACCTTTTCAGAGTCTGTTGAAGATTCTTGAAGAGAGAAGCCAGATCACCCTTAGAAGAAGGTGATAAAGCCTGAGCAAGACGAGAAGACCTGTTCATCACAAGTGAGCAGAGGTACAAAGCAAGGCCAGTAGTCTTTATCCCAGACTGCTGAAGATACTTGAAGATATTAAAGTGAAGAAGAGCTACTCGTGTGACTCGAGGAGCCAGGAGAAGCCCCCTGTGAGACTCAGGGTGGAAGAAGTCTTCAGTGGGATTTTGGAGTAGGCCAGTGGGACTCTGGTAACACTGTGGGACGCAGTATAAAGACCCTCTTATGGGACTCAGGAGATATACAGTGGTATGCTGTATCGACCATTGTAATTATAACAAGTTATAATAGAGAAACCATGTTGGGGCGTATAACCAACATGGCAAGGACGTAGGCCTTTGGTGCCGAACCTTGTCAATTCATGTGTCCAGTGCCTTTACATTTACTGCATTACTCGAGGAAAGGCTGAGAGATACAAGAAGAGTGGATCGAGGATTAAACCAGCCATAGAGGTTTAATTGATAAGGAATCAATTAGTAAAAAGTTTTAAAGGATCACTGATTCACCCCCTCCCCCTCTCAGTGATTCACACTGATCTGGGCACTTCAAATATCTTATTAAAAATTCAATCGATAATTAATTTAAATGATATCCAAAATAGTGGATGACTTAAATAATTTTTTAAAAGTAAAATTAACATTTATTTTTCACCATAATGGTTTTTCATATTCGTTGTTTAGAAAATAATTTGATGATTCCTTTTACATATTTGAGAAAATTCAAACAGTCATTGTTTTGAAAATAGAATATAATCCATTTGATTTATTTTAACGATTCAAAATGTTTACAAATTCATTTAAATTATAATATTTAAAATGACAAACCATTTTGGAAGTCCTTCTTAATGTACATGGTTTCAGAGGAAATTAAATTTCTAATTTATGTGAAAAATAATAAAGGATTTTCGTGTAATTTTTTTTAGTAAACATGATTTTAGGAATTGGAACTATTACATAAAGTATTATTAATACATATAGAAGAATAAAATTAAATATTATTATTTAGAATGTTAAAGAAATTACTTTCAAATGATATTCTCGGATATGTAATCTCAATAAGAATGAGATTGTGAAATAAACACGTAAAATTATCCAAACACTGCTGAGAGAATTAATCAATGTACCAATGAATATTTTCAACTATATATCCAAAAAGGACATTACATATAAAATAATATAATAAAAACTAATTATACACAATGTCATAAATTCTTATAGACAATAAAGAAGTAGTAAAACCTAATGAAAAGGAATTGAGTTATGAGATTATTTACTACATGATAACTCTTATGTATATTCCACATTGACTTAAAAATTAAAATTGAATATCAATATAAAATCAATTATTAATTTATAATGATATTAAATTTCAAATGGTATGTAAATAAACTATATAAATGAAATTTGTTGAGTAACATTATAATATTTCCTAATGAAATTAAATTGAGATGAAATTAGTTACATTACGATTCCTTTAGATTTAATGTTACCTAAAATCATGTGGAGTGCTATTAAAAATGTTATTAACTTATTTCATAAAAATATTTATACTTATAAAAAAATACATTATCCTTTTATGATACATTATATCAAATTAATTAATAATATTTTATTATTTGCATTGTTTCATGTGTTAATTGGCCTATTTTTCAACATTTTTTCATCATGAATGATGTAGTCCATTCACATATTAAATTTTTAAATAATCTCATAATTATAATTGATACATAATTATCATATTTTTTTCAAATATAAAATTTTAATTGAAATGTTGGATTAAAATAACGAAATATAAATTATTTTATTATCTTGGGGATGGTATGTCATATACACGCTTGAGTAACAATATTATTCTTAAATGATCATTATGAACAGGAGTTAAGTACTATTTTAATTTTAAATAATAATCATAAAAATAATATATATTATATAGTTACTTATATCATCCATGTGGTGTAGTGATGAAGAAATAGGCACATCCCATAGTGAATGTGGTAGTTTATAAGTACACGAACGATTTAATCATCTTTAACTAAACATAACGGTGTGAAATAAAATGGATTTAATTAACTTAACAAAAAATTTAAATATATAATTGATATCATAATTATATAATAAATATCATATAAAAACATTAAATTTTTCATCATCACCTTCCATGTGAAGTGTTAGTAAAAGATGAATCACATCACATCGTTAGGCGGTAGTATACCATACACACGAGCAACATTATTGCAACTCCCCATGGAATGTTAAATGTTTTATATGATATATTGACATAGTAGGTATAAATATGTTATAAATATCATATATACATATATAATATATACATCAGCATACCCCGAATAGAGAGCTGGAAATGAAAAAATGAACAACACTAGTTTATGAGGTGGTGGTCCACCATACACATGAATGATGGTTTAATAAACCAATTAATTGAAGTGGACATGATTTAAGGTCATTTATATAAAATAAAATCAATTTATATGATACATTATTATCTTATTATATAATCTTTGATAAATAAAAATGTAAGTATGTGTGGAAAGATGTAAAATAAATACTCTCATTGAAGAACATTACTATGTCATTTGGTATCTTTTTCAGGTTTGGACTACTCATTATATTTATATTTTATACAAATAATATGATTTGTATGAGGAGGAAATGCATTATTGTAAGTTATTTTCATAGGTTATTCCTATGAGAAGTATTTATATGTTGTGAATATATGAGGAGAGAGGTGGCCTTTTATAAGTGGTAGAGATGACACACTCAGTACTTTTGAAAAGAATTGAGTGCTCTCATAGTTCTTTATGTCAAAGCATCCAAAATATAAAAATATATATCATTATAGGTGTAATGGAGTATTTATGGTCATACAATGATTTTTTGAATGTTTATAAGATATTTTTACCACTATCATTTTAGTTTATCCTCTTAGTACATGAATTTTTATATTAAATACCTTGGTTATTTTTTTTCTATTTTCAATATTAATTTTGCAGAAAAATTAAATTGGTCTCTTAACAAATTATAATTCAAATATATTCAAAATAAATTAATAAAATTTCAAAATTATATTCATAAAATTGGGAAAAAAATATTTTTAATTTAATCTAATATACATGATGAAAATGTGGGATTTTAGAGTGAAAATATAAAAAGTGTACTTTTTTATCTTGATAATAAGTATAAAAATGATTAAAATGACCTAAATTTGATTAATTTATTTAAAATTCCAATAAAGTTACTTGAAAATGAGTTCAAAAAACAACAAATTAAAGCATATTTTATTAGAAAAATTAAATTTTCAGAAAACATTTCACTTTTATTTTAAATAATACATGTTTTATTTCTAATCAATATATATTAATAAAAATGAATAAATTATATATTTTCTTGTGTTGTTTAGTCTTATTCATACCATATATTCTAACGGATAGGCGATAATTTCCATATTAAATAATAATATTAATGTTATATTATTCTTAATAACACTGAGTCTTACATTTAACACCTGATATCAAAGAAACTCTCAATTTCATGTCACAGAAGATAAAATCAGTGGTGTGTGTTCCATACAACATTGAATGAAATTTTATTCATTTATAACTTTCAAGTGCTAAAAATACTCATAGATAAAAAATTAATTAGATAAAATTAATACTCTTTGATATCTGAATTTCGAAATTCACCAATAGTGACTTCGTTATAATGTTGAGATACTCCATGAATTTGGGTCCAAATTAATATTGTTATAAACATATGATTTGTGTTATGACATAATAAAATTTACAATGTGATGAAATTTAAATTAAAAAAATTACACATGGATGATATTATGTATTCCCTTTAAAATAACATGTTTGAGGTAAATTTAGTAATTTTATTAGACCTTAATCGATCTTCCAAAACCAGCATTGTATCATATTTTTTAAAATATAATATTTATAATCATTGATCACTTAAACATATACTATTTTACTATTTCAATGAATTTGGATCAATAAATTATATGACAATTAAAACTACTCCACTTTGAATGGAAATGATATAAGGTTTTGGTTTTGATTTCATTATCATATAGTGTCCAAATCCGATTTTGGGAAACTAATGACAAATATCCTATCTTTTTTCAATATAAAACAACAACAAAATCCATTTATTAATCCCCAAAAACCCAAGGATATTAATGTTAATCTACATATATCTCTCTATAACACTGAAATGGTTCCCTAAAGATCTTAAAAAACCCCTCCCATGATATTATAAGTGCCCACTAATGGTATAGGTTCCTCTCATTATCATGTTTACTCCTGAACCATCTTTATTTAATGTATTTTTAATTTTAATTTTTCAATTTGGGATACATATTTAAGTACACCTTTTAAATCAATTATAATTAAAATTAAATGCTAGACTCATTCATCTCTCATTCACCACGTCTATAATCATTTATCCTCACCTCTTATTCTGCTGAAAAATTCATGGAATATTTGATGAAGAAAAATTTAGGTGGTGAATACCAATCTTCATTTGACCTTAATTTTTTCAAGTATGTATACATATCATTAATTTATTTTGGATATAAATTTATATTTCCTTCACTCATTAATATTTATGAATAAATATTTGAAATTCAATATTATGTTGAATTATATTTATGGAAGAATTATGTATGTACATGATATTAATGTGAATAGTGGGAAAAAATATATAACTTTAATGTATAGGTTAATTTTTTATATCATTAGAATATAAGTATGGTGAATGAGAGGTTATCTAAAACACAATATGTTATTATACCATGATTTATGTTTCCTCCACATACTTTTGTTTCCTTTATTTTATCCGGTAATACCTTGTCTTATTTTTCAATATTATGACTACCATATAGATTTTGTAACCTTCATATGAATCTTTGATCACATGTACTACATTACCTTATTCATCCATTTTTTATTCCCTTAGATGGATTTATGGATAACTCTTTTCTAATGGACATCCCAAGGTTTTCTAATACTGATTTAGATGATCCGTGTAATATAAGGGAATGTTTTAGAATTTCAAAATAATGATGGTGTACCCATGTTTCAAGTTAATGTTTTATATATTTAATTATCCAAAAATATTATTCCTAATGATATTCTAATATAATATTTATTATATCATTATTTAATTAATACTTAATTAAGTTGTAATAAAATATCAGTTATCATAAGCTGTTTTATATAAATTCGGGGGCTTGGGGTTTCCTTGGCTGGGGGTGGGATGGGGCTTCTGCTCTTGTTCCACGACGGTAGTGCCTTTGGGACAGTCCCTTCCCCTCAGTCGGGAGAGGTAACTTCGATGTACATCATGGGAGTGGCGGAGTACTTCTCCCCCTTTTCCAATATCAAACTCCTCCACATTTTCCCTTAATGTTTTTTGTGTCCTAAGGTTCCAGATATACATGATGGGTGCCCAAACCTTCCGCTTTCTATCACTAAATTCAATGAAACTTCATCCCACCTTAACCTAACATTAATCACTTTATTTTCTCAGAGAAGGGATTTGTTGTATTCATTTGAAATGTTTCGCTTTGACTCATGGGATTTACAGGATAGGGAAACTATAGGATTGATCGAAAACAAGAACATCATGATCCATTTTTCATCATATAAGGACCCAATTAAATAATGCTCTATCACTCCATGCCGCTACAATGATTCTCAATTTTTCCATTTCTAATGGACCTACAACTTCCACATGAGGCACAATTCTCCTTCGGTTGCAATTTAGGTTAGTCTTCCAAACATTCCATTGCCATTTCAAAATCCTTCTATTGTTAGTATGCCTTGAAATCTAATAGGTAGGTATTTATGCACTGATAGCTGAACTAAATCGGTTTATCATTTTGTTGACCCCTAAATTTGTGTGGATTTTGAAGCCTTAAGGGTTCCCCTATACATTGATTATATTTCAGTATTTGAGGAGTTCCATTGTTAATAGATGTTTTTATATGAATCATGGGTTGGTTTTTCTTCGGATTGCAAATGTATGGGTCACTAATATACTGATTTTATGCATTGATCTTGAATTTCCGGCAGACATGGTTGTGTGGGATCAAGCAGCAGTTTCAACACTTTTGTGACTAGTGAGGTAGTTGGTGTGGAGGCCATGAAAAAAACCTCCTTCTCGAAAAGATAGACATGTGGGAGTACCAAAATTAGTTGTATATGGCTCTGGGAACCAATTTGTAGTGGAAATGGGGGCTATAACTTGGGGAAACCAAGATAAAAATAGATATAACTATCCAATATTGGAAGAGGGTGGTCCCAAGGACCCCTTGGGTTCATCATATGTGGATGTGGTGCGCTCAAGGAGTTGAAAATCTGATAGAGGTCCGACATCAGCTACTAAGGAACCATGTGGAGGTAATTTTATGTGTCTCAGAGCAAGTCTTAATAAGAAGGTTGTTATTATTGAGTGGGGAAACAATTTTGATGCCATGTAAAATGAGGAATCAATTCTGGATGTGAAGGATCCATCTTGGTTTTCCAAAGATGGGAAGAAGGACCCTAAGTCTAGTGATGACAGTTCTAGCCAGTTTTCAGATTATGTTGAGTGTGAGGATCAGATTCAGTGTGAAGGAATATCATGTCCGAGGAGAGGTAGTAACTAAAAGGGAATCTGCATTATAAGAAAGGACTACTCATACTTTCTACTACCGATGGAGACACGGTCAACAGAGAAATTAAAGTAAATGTTGACTGTCAGTTGTACTATTCCTTCTTCGAAGACGGATAGTCGGCTGGGAAAGCAAGATGTCTCCATTGAGAAGTCCATGGAATTGGAAACGATCTAAGAGAAACAAGTGGATGAGCAGGTTCTTACACATATTTATACTGAAGAAGAAGCATCCGGAATGAGGGGCAGTTGTTAAACATAAACCTCAATGACGAGAAGTACACCTTGATTTATAAACATCTTCAGATTTTATTTGGGGGAGGGGGGTCCAAAAAGGGGAATATCAGTCTCGAAGAATATATTCAGGTTTTGGACAAGAAGACATTTAATATTGAATACCATATAAGGGAAGAACTACACTTCCATGTAAAAAACATTTCTTAGAAATTATTTGGAGAGACTAATTATGATAGGATAAATTTGTTCTTCAATAGTTCTAGATTTTCATTTTCTATTTGAACTCATGGTTTCTCACTTTTTCCATAAAATTTTTTTAAAAATAAAAATGTTATTTTCATTAATAATATGTATTACATAACAGACAATAACTGAACATATATGTCCTTTTTGAAGTCTAATTAAATTTCCTTCATATTAACAATTGACTTTTTCTCTTATATAATTAATATTCAAAAATAGGTTACTCATATACACTTCAACTAAATTAATGGCTATGTTTTAAGTAGATACACTTAAATATTAATATATAACCTAAATATATCATGATATAATTTATGATCAATTTTTCATACTAGGTTGTGTACTGAACATATATATTTTTATAAAGTCAAAAATTTACTAGTATTTATATGTTTTTAGATAATTCCTTATATTGTAAGGAATTATGCCTAGATATTATAAGATATTTCAAAATAGATTATAGGTCTTCCAGAGAATTCTGTTCACATATATATAAGTTAAATACAGTTAATCATGGAATTTTTGTTTTGTAGAATATTCCTCATAATATATTTCATAATGATATGGAATTAAGAAAATATTTTTTGGTAATTTATACGATAATTCGTGTTTTCAGAATATAATTCATCTATTTGTATATTATATCTAGTTTGTTTTATAAGATCTTTTATACTTATGTAGATGATATTGTCTTCTCTTTATCACCAACTCAATGGTTTCCTTATCTAAAAAATCAACTAGAATTACTATTAAAGTCCTTTTATTAGTGGAGTGTTCCAAATTATTATTTATACGTGTGCATAGACATCCCCAACACCCCATATTATATTTGGGATATAACATCATGGTGTGACTAGTTAATGTCTCATTTTTACCCTAACTAGTAAGAGAGGTGGGTGGTAAACTCAATGTGATGAACTATTAAGAATTATAGAAAATCTATCCCATGATCTCTTTATAATCATTACACAAGTGTTAAATACCATCCTCATTCACTATGATACCAAATAATATACATTTAATGGCTCTATAACTGAGATTTGTTACTATGGAACTCCGGTTCACAACGTTATTTCTCCTTAGGATCATTTACGATCATTAAAAATAGCCTATTATTGGTGTAGTAGTTCTTTTGTGGAATTTATATGAGATTAGGGAACTCCCACACATTCCACATGCATCCAAATATGTATCATTATTATATAAAAGGTCATTTTTAGGGTATGATTCCTGGTTGTTAGGCACAGAGGTGGTAAATCCCATTTAAAAACCATAGGGAGTGATTGGAAGAATATTTAATTTATTATCTATCTTCACCTAGAAAAAATAACCAGTTTCCGACATTTGGTAATACAATTTCAATTATAATATCAATTTCTAGTCCTATAATGATGCATGTGGGTATGTGAACATGGTATTTCTATAACTACTTTTTTATAGTGACTAATATAAAATAATGGGTGATATCGTGTATAAAGTTTTCAAAGTAGATCTCAACACATTCCTTTTGGGAGAGAAATGAAAACCTTTATAGTCATACATTAAATTAAATTGTCATTTTATCAGTATAATTTATTTCTAGAGTTATGCATTTTTGAAGATACACTTACATGTTTTTATTAGTGATGGTGAATATCAATGATTAAATATATTTCTATCTAATAATGCAGCATCATAATATATATATATATATATATATAATATTTATTAATTTTTCATTATAAACTATGTTGGTCATAATTAGTTTTAATTTCATTTGATATATATGTTAGGGAAATGTGTATTTTTTGTTTTATAGATAACAATATTAAAATATATATATATATTTTATATATAATAACTGAAAATAATATTTAATTATAATGGATATTGATAAAATTTAATATTATGAATACATCACATATTTTCAATAGAATATGATCACTAGAATAAAATTAAAAATTTATACATTAAATGATAAAACAATATTTCTATTTTAAAAAAAAAATTGTGATTATAATATACAATATCACCACGATTCATATAAACATTATCCCAATAAAAATATGTGTATATAATAAAATAGAATCATTTATTTATAATTTTAATAATGAAAATATAACGTTATATCAAATTAATATTTGATTCATTACTTTTGATCATATTATTAATTACATTATTTATTATTTAATTACCATGTTAAAATAGGTTATATATATAACTATAATTTATTTTCCTAAATAAAGGATCTTTTGAAATTCAATCAATTTAAATATAATAAAACATTTTAAAACAAATTGACATCATAGTTCATTAAATGTCTAATTAATATCTATTTTCACAAAATTTATATTGAATATAGGTTTTTTCACTATGATTTAGGAAATATTACATTTTTGGTGGGAATTTTTAATGGTTGAAATTATAAATTTTTAAACCTTAGCCCCGTCTAACTATGCATCTATCTGATAAACAGTTCATACACTCTCTCAGCTCACCATTGGTTTATTTAATTATAATATAAGAAGGAACTAAAAATTAATTCACATGAGTATTTATTATAGAATCTTATAATATATTAGATACAAGTTGAAGTATGGTATTTATTCTCCCATGTACACTTTCTACTAAACTTGTTGTAATTAATTGAATAAGGGAATGTGGTGTCCATTTAAAATTTATTATTTTGTGGAAATTATGTTACATTCATGCCCCCTCATGAGCTCTATATATGATAAAACTCCAAGTGATATTTTAAAAGATACTAAATATATATGGTCATATTTAATGAATTACTGTTATGTTAGGTTTGTTTATATCCTATAATAAATAAATCCAATTTCATTTCTCATTATGCAGTAATCACAAGTAGCTACCTCTTTTTCATCTCTGTCTTCTTCAGTCCTCTTTCATTTTGTTTGTCTCAAAAATAATAAATCATTTAAAATTAAATGTTATACATGATTTACTAATCAATTTCTACTACTATGTTGAATACAATAAGTGCTAATTTTAATGTTAGTGTTTATTATTCACTTTTTTTCATCTAGAAAAAATAGAAAGATCTGTTATAATAGTACTGGATATCACTTTTCTGTTGACATATTAAATATTCAAGAAAACAGAATATTCTATTGTGTAATTTTTTTTGTATATCACATCTCCTCCATAATTTCCCTATTATATTTCCATAAATAAAAAAATTGACACCCTTTTTAATTTTTTGAATGTCCTATTACCATATGAAAAACATGATTCAAGAGTTTTAAATTATGGAATAGAAACATAATTGTTTTCTCTAATAATCCTCAATCCATAATAAACACATAAATGGTCTCATCAATATAACTACAATGATTGTAAATTGTATTACATAAATACTAATGATCACAACCTAAAAAAATGGTATTTCATATGAATGATGGACTCTCCTATGATGTCTAAACTGAACAGCAATCCCTGGACTGATTCTGGTGATATTCTATGTTTATCGTATGATAATGTGGTTTTTGATACTACTCTAAACCATTTTAATTCATTTTCCACTCTTTTGTCATGAAAGTTTCTTGTTAGCATATAGCTCTTCGGATGGATATCTTTTCAGGGAAGGATGTGGATTTTGTTTCCTCAAATAATTAATTTCTATTTGTTAGTCTGTTCTCTTCTCATCGACCTTCAAGTAAATTTTTTTAGAGAACCTTTTAACTAGGATGTGATTTTTTCATATTTCACATTTTTGAACAACCCAAATTAACTAATGTTAATCATATTTTATGATGTCCTATAAAATTTCACATAATAATATTTTGTTTCGGGTTATTATATAATAATAAATTAAGGAAACATATTATTTATCCCTAATATAAAATCTTTTTAATGGAAATATTTTAGGTTCGCGGTGTTTGTTTCTTATATGGGGTGGTTGTGGTTGCTGATTTACAATTTCATTCTATTATAATTTATTTCATTGTATGAATGGAATAATATATATTTTCTGATATTCTATTATGTGTTAATATTCTAAATGAGTAATATTCATTTTACCTCAATCTATATTAATAATCTTCTTTGAGTTTAATTACAGTGAATGGTTATTTCAACCTTTGTATTCCCTATAAATTTGTATTTCATTAATATATTTTTGTAAATGGGGTATGAAACTATACCAGTTCATATATCACATGGTGGAAAATTAATTGGTAAATATCAATAATTCAACGATATGTCATCTTCAAAAATTACTTCAAAAAATTATTTCAACCATAATAACTTTCATATGTGGATCCACGTACTTTATTATTATTATTTTCTATTAATGTATGATGAATAATCTATAAGTGGAAGGGTAAATTATAACTTTTTTATTTTTTCCAACCCCATATGATGTTTTTTTCAATAGAAAGGATATCTATTTGATAAAAAATAACAGCCACATCATCTGTTTTAGGCATATAACGATGAATATATATATATATATATACATTCATTATAATTATAATTATAAAATCAAATTAAACATAAGTTTTATATAAAAATATAAATCCAATTTATATAAACAGTTGAATGAAAATATCAAAAGTGTTATCTACTAAATAATTAAAGGTATAAATTCATAAAACTATTTTTTATATATGGATGTAAAAGAATTATTTTAAATGATCACCTATATGAGTTCATCACTTCCACATAACATTTTTTGGATGTTTGGAGACATTAAATTATCTATCCTCAATTATAAACATATTAGTATGTATTTCTCAGAAAACCATGGAATCTCACGATCAAATTCATTCGAATTACATTTTTCCATCCTTTAACAAGACATCAATATCACCTATTTGAGAAAACTATCCCTCCCTAACCATGGGATTCATCGATCAGTATGATATGAATAAAACTACTAAATTGTAAAAAAATTATTATTTGTATGAAATGCCTCTCTCACATATACATATTGAAAATTTATATAATGAAAAAATGGAATATCCCTTAATAAAAATATTTTGAAATTAATCACAACATATTCCCTATTTAGATCGCTTCATAATGAAATCATAATCACCAAAAAATATTTTTATATTTATAAAAGAATTTTACAGTAATAATAATGTTTGGATTTCATCATCTTGGTGTTCAGATGTTACTACAACATAACCATTAGATATCATTAAAATAGATATTAAATCATACTATAAAATGATATTTTTTATAGGATACAAAAATTCAATAAGTAGAAAAAAAACACTCATGTAATACATTTGAATTAACATTTCTATATCGGAAAAAAAATCACGTACATTCACTATTATTGTAAATAAATTACATACATCATGATGCATCTGATTAGGATAGAATAATTCAAAAAGGATGGTTAAGATAGAAAAACCCTCCAAATGATTATATTTTTAAGATAAAAAAGAAATTAAAGGACATAATCTTGCCTACTATTAATTTTGAACGAATTATAGAAATAATTCATTCACCTAAAATATATTCTCCCATTAAAATATCACATGTCATTTGGGAAAATAGAAAAAATATAAAAAAATTATTAACCATTGTTTACTAAATTTCCCCATTTTTAATAATTGTATATTTTCAAATTTTATCGCTCATTTTTTTAGAAAGAACATACTATTAAAATATAATATATGTTATAACAAATGAAAATATTTGTATTATAGTTTTAAATAAGATAAAAAAATATTAGAACAATGAAATTCACATAAAATAGTAATAAAATAAGAATATATTAAAATTTCAAGATGTTGGTAATTGTTTAATATAATTTAATGTTTGGGAAATATCAATCCTTCTTAGAGTCATTATTATCAACATGATTTATCATTTTAGTTGTTCATCTAAACTATTCTCTTTGTCATCTTCCTCCTCCTTCATATTATTTTGATCCTTTACCTACTCATCCCATTGAATAAAAAATCGTTATAATCATTGACAACATTGGAGTTCTATCAATTATTCACCCAAACACTTTAACTTAACAGTTGTGAACTTTTATAATAATTGATTAAAATAGATAGATATTAGTAGAAGAAAATAAAGTATCTCCCATATTTTTTAACTAATTTAATAACACTTTTTAGATTTCTCATGTCTATTGAAGTGTTTTTTTCAATTTTTGTCAACCCATATTTTGTTTCTATAATAGAACAATATATTTTTAATTTCATTTTAGTATAATGAATTTGAGTGATATACTATTGAATGAAATTATATATAGATTGGACATATTTAAAAATATCAATAATTTCATAAACATTTTTAATTACATCATTGAAAAAATGGAATTCTTCCATTGTATTAAATGTATCATGTTGTGTATTAGTATTTTAATCAAAAACCTCCTCAATATGGGTATTTCCAATAAGTTCTAGTCCAGTCTAAAATTTAATGTCCAATATACGTGACTTTATCTCTTCAATACTAAAATTGGAATATTTTTATACTGATTCTTATTCTAGTTTTGAAATTTAATTATTCTTTGAACTTTATTTAACTGATGATTGAAAAATTTAAAATATTTATTTGATTCATTTACATCTTTTAAAATGAATAATTTTGAGAGGATTCCTCTATAGATTTAACTACTTCAGAAACATTTATCTTTAATATTAAATAATAAAAATAATAGAAAGTGTAATTTTTGTTGGATTTTATTCATTATTAAATTAATACTCATTATAATAAAAAAATTATATTTATTTTTCCAACTTATTCTTTCAGTCTAATATTATTCTAATAGGAAGTATATGGAACATTTTATTCTCTAATAGTAATGTTGTTAATGAATTCCTATTGAATATAATATTTCCTTTCATGTTTAACATTATTTCTTCTTCTTCTTCTCCACATTCATGTTTTTATTAGTATTTTCATAAAGAGATAATTCATCAGTATCTTTGAGACATAATGATGGTCTCCTTCCATGAAATATTTTTTATTTTTCTAATTTTTTCAAATACCTAATAAGACTTGTTTTTAACATTGTCTCTTAAGAGATGTATATATGTTTTAAAATATAATCATCATTCCCAAATTCCTATAAATATTTTTTCGGTATCTCATGATGTACTTCAATAGAATATTTAGAAAATCATTTTGAAAATGTGTTTAGGGTAACATCATTAACAAACCTCAATTTTGATATTTTTTATCTCAAAAGGGATATAATTTTTTTTAATTACTGATTGTTCTATATTTGTTTAATTATATGTTTCTATAAACACAATGGTATTATTTTTATAAAATTCAAGATAAGGAGTAACATTTAATTTGTAATTTTAGATATAAATATTTCAATGTATCTCTCTATATATAATAATATATTTAAAATTCTATCTTTATCAAGAAACAGTGATTACAAATGTCTTGAATTTTAATATTGTTCATATCTCCAATTTAATTGAGAATAAAAATATATAACCACTATTAAACTATACCTCCTTAGGGAAAAAATGAATCATCATTTACAAAAAAATATTTGTTGATGAAAAAAAGAATCATCAACATTTGGATATACAGTGAATCTTAAAATATTTTGTTCTTTTATGGGAAACACATATATATTCCCCATTCAAAATTAATCTAAGAAGATCAAAAATCCATTTAATTGTTATATTTTATGTCCTTCAAAACATATTGAATGAATAATATATTACACCTTAAATTTCACAATAATTTCTAATCTAAAATAAATCTGTAATGATAATTGGATAAAATAAATCATAATAGTTTTTGTAAGAAAAATATATTCTAAAACTATAAAAAAAAGTGACTTCAATAAATATTATTACTTTTCAAACCAAAAAATTTATATAAAAAAATACATTATAATTTCAATCCTAGAAATATCAATTTATTAATCCATATTGATCTTATATAAGAATAATAAATTGAACTAAATAATGAGCATGGAATTTTTTTAAAAAAAATACTGATGAGATAATATTATAGTTCTTATTAAAATATAATTAAATTCCCTAGAAGAATTTTTTATATAAATTTGATTTAGTGATTCAACATCCCAACTAGATCATTGGATTGGATTAAAAATTCATAATAATTAATGATGTCATTTTTATGATTATATAATTCATTTAGTGTTGAAAAAAATAAAAATTGGTTAAAACATTATAATTCATAATTAAAATTCATTCTACAAATTTGAACTTCCAACCGTTATAAAAAAATTACACATTTCTAGTAATGAAGAATTATTCTCTGTAAAAATATACAATCCAAAAATATAAATAAATATTATTTTTATATAATTAAATTTTTTTTTCAGAAATAAGTTTTTAAACAATAATTCCTTCAAAATAGTTAAAATTGGAGATACAGTAAGAAAAATAATGTTCTCACTTATTATTGACTAGATTTTCAATATAATAATATTTATAAAACATGGTTTATATTAATGATAATTATACATTGATCATGACTAGATTCGGATTATTGTATTCAAATCATACGAAATAATGAGTTTTTATAAACATATCAAGATGATATTCAGGTGTTATAATGAATTAAATATTTATATATAATATTTTTTTGTGATCCTAATGGCAATGGTCTCATATATTTTTGTGTTTAATTATCATGAGTGATATAAGAATATCATAGATAATTATGTTTCACCAATCTAGTCAAAATTTATTTATCTATTATTGAAACATCTTCAATAAATTGTATGTTTTTTATTCATATAAAATAATATCATGTGATGACATCTAACTACTATATGTTTTGTTTTTACAATATAAAGTGGAACCATGTGATGTTTCTTTCATGACCAATTAACTATTTCTTCTCCAAAAAATGTTATAATTAATATATTTTGTATTTAAAACAATTTTTGATGCACCAATGTTAGCATCTATAAAAAAATAAATATAAAGATTACTCGAAGAATAGAAATATACCATTATATGAATTTATATCATGAAAAGTGAAAATCAATTAAATATATTTAAGATTGTATTCAGTCATATTTGTTGTAAATAAAACTCAAACATACAATGAAATCATCAAACATGTCCTACTAATTATGAGGTATTATAAACTTATAGCCATCCCTATAGAAAAATATTTATTTGGCTATATTCACATATTCATCATGATCATGTGTCCTATATGTTCTAATTGTAGTACGTAAACACATTCCATTTCCCAAAAGAATTCATTAAAGTAACTCTTTAATTAAATGTTTCTAAGTTAGAAAGCATCATTTATATTCATGAAAATATTCAAAACAAAGTAAAAAAATATTCCCATCATTATAATATCTAACTAATATTTTATAACTTCCAAAATATTAATAATGAGTTTTCTTATGTGGACCTAAAATAATTTCATCAAAAAAAGATTAACAATTATGTTGTCATTAAAAATTATCATCATCATGATAGTCATATTTTCATATCATTTTTTAAAAAAGATTTGATGTACAACATGGGTACTTTTATCTAAATATTCTATTAGATATTTTTATCTTAATAAATATCCCTAGTATGTCTAAACATTTTTATTGAATTTTTTATATACAAAAATAAGTCTTTTTTCTTATGAAACATGCTCATCAACATATGTGATACGAAAAATATATATAAATCGACTAGATAATGTTCAAAAAAAATGAAATTATACAAATTATAAAATTATTTAATACATTAATGTATTTATTTTGAAAATTATAATAATTAATAATATTTATTACTGATAGAGAATGAAACAGTTAATGATAAAGATATGAAAAGCATATCATGGGGGATTAGAGTGATGAAGGCCAATGTAATCACCTAGAACAATCAAATTACAATCAATTGGAAGGAAATCAATATTATAGAAAACTAAAAGCCTATCATCATGGTTATCATTTGATTAAATAGTATGAACTGTCATATTAAACCCATTCCATGTATGAATACCAACATATTAGGGTTAATAATGACATTACAATAACATATATGATAGATAACGTTATAAGGACAATCCAAATGTCCTTTTAAGGAATTAATCATAATAGTAGAATCTGATTGAAATTCGGATATATAAATAGATCATTCCTAATTTATAAAGCACGTAAAGTATTTATAATGAACCCCCCACCCCTTAAGTATCCTCTTAATAGTATTTAAATAATACACGATGATTGAGCCATGAACAACATGAATAACACCACCACCACCCATATCCCCATATAAGAAATGGACAACTAAATTTAAAATATTCTTATAATCAGTGGGTCTCCCTTTCAACCATACTATATGATTCATGCATCTATGAAAATAAACCACTCTTGAGAAAAAATATGTGTCTAGAGAATATAAATCCAGAGTCCGTTTTACAAATCAAAACTACCGCACGAAAAAAAAAGATGATCCATAAACATGAAGCCAATATGTGGAAAATTATTCCAATATCTTTGAAGATTGAAATCATTCTATTTTTTCTCTATTATCCAACAAGAATCAATGGAGAGAATTTTCCACCCCTTGGATTTCCCTTGATCCCTATCATGTGAATTACAAATTTATTATAAGAACTCCTCCATAAACCACATCCTTCGAATAAAATTGAGAAATATAATAACATGAAGCCATAGATGAACAACCCAATCATAATTTAATAATAGTTGAAAAATATATTTTGATTGATGATTATTGTAACACGCTAATTTATATGAAATATTAATAACAAAAACCTGATGATTTTTATCATTGGGAATACAAAATTGTGTATTATCCAAAGAAAAAAATAGAATTTATGAGAAATATATTCACACCAACTTCTACATCCCGTACTATTCAAAATTCTAGATTGGTAAATCATATCACAAAACATGTAGAAATTAAAAAAACATTGTTGAAGATGATATAATAAAACACTTATTTGGATCATTAGAAAAATAGATTCTTTGCAACACTTCCTTTAGCTCCTTATTCAGCACAACATCAGTGAAATTGTGATGGGATAATTACAAACCTGAAGTGATGATCAAGGAAGAAGACATTAAAAAAATAAATAAGAAACCTTCCAATTGATTTTCATGAAATAAATTTCACCATTCCCAATGATATATTCAGAAATCTCAAAATTTTATGTACACAAATCATTAAATTATTGTATAGATGTGATCAATTGTATCCAATAAACCAAAAAATAAGTAGTTCCTATAAATGATCTTAATAAAGAAATACCATAGGGAATCCCATGATATAAAATCCCATACTAGTTTATCCTAAATAAACAACATACATTATCAAATACCATATTAATTGATTCCCCACTCTTGAAAATGCCTTTCCATTGAAAACTAACACGCCCAATGATAACACCCTTCGTTGTGATAATTTCAAATATCATTATTTGAAAATATTAAATAATTATAATCGCTTATTTTTTTGTTATTCATAGAGCTAAAATATTCAAAACATTTTAATAAAGTACAATATTAATAAGATTATTCCTCCCCCCAATTTTTTAAAGTAATGTGTTACAAATCATGATCCTTCCTATAATTTTGTTCATAATTTTTTCATAGTGATGAATTCTAAATCACATTTTTGATAAAAGAGCACCCAAATTGTCCATTGGGAAGCTCCGTTTATACATACCCTTCTTATTTTGAATATTCATAGATCTTATAGATGAAAAATTTTCAGATATAAGGAAACTTCTTCTAATTGTGTTGGAATATTGGCCTGACTTATTACAATAGTCATAGAGAGTCAGTTTGAAATTAATAATAAAATTATAACATATATTAATGAAAAATATCAACTCATATGAAAATAGTATATGATTAATACCTGAAAAACAATACCTCCCTTTTATGTGGTGAATCAAACCATTTTCAAGACACTAATTGAAATTTCTACTAAGGACATCCCAGTCCAGAATAAAAAGGCTATGAGAAATATGGTCACCTTGACTCAATCCCCATAAGGATTTGAAGGAACCAAACCTTTTACACATTAGATTAATGGGGAACCATTGATATGCAAATATCCTAAATAAATAATAACATACCCATTCAATGAAACCCCTTATTCTTAGAAATCTGATGATGAAAGACCAGTCCATCCAATCGTATGCCTATTACATGTCAATCCAAATGATCAACATGATAAAAATCACCATTTCATCAATTTAGATAGTATTTTCCTAGGAATTACAAATTTATCCTTGAATTATCTCTATTTAATAAACACAAGTAATTTTGGTCAATCCTAGAGTGAAAGGAGTTAAATCATTTTTTTGAGAATGGTAGCCTCTTTTTTATAATAGAAATTTCACATTCTAATGATATGAAATTTACCAATGTCATTAAGCAGATTAACTTTATAAATAATATACAAAATGGTATTAGAAATAACACTTTGTAAATTTCCACCCTATAAATAATACATAATAACACAGACCACATAATCTTTTATAATGACCAATGAATTAAAATCAATGGAACATGGAAAACCATCATAACCCAGGGAGTTCTTAGGATTAGTTTACTTAAATGAATAAAAAATATCCTCCTCGCTCAAGATAAAACCTAATCATTGACATTCTTTGTTAGTATAATAATAAGGAATAGTATCGAAGATATGATCTACATTATTCCATTACTGAAATTACCCCTTCTGATGCTACCACTGACCAAAAATTGATTCAGTTAATTGAGACACAACAAAAGGACTTATAATATTAGCATCATTTGTGAATGTATCATTTGTGAGAGAATGATAGAAACATCCATTTAATATTTTCTATCAAATAAATACACGAAATAAATTTTTTTATTTTCCCCTACCATTATCCAATTTGATATTTATCACTCTCTATCAAATTTATGAATATCAAGGATGATATCCTCTAACATTATTTCATCCTAAATTAAATATTGTAGTTATTATTATACAATTTAATTTTTACATGATTTTAATGCTTCTTAATCTCATTCAAAATCATTTCTAGTTAAAATATTGATTGAGTATAAATATAAGCCCAATACTTATGCATTCGTAATCCTTCTTTGATTATTCTATAAAGAAACCCAAGAAAACCCCTGAATTGATGAATTTCAAAAAAATTAAATCAATTCTATGAAACATCCATCTCTTACCAACATCTACTATAGATTAAACCCTTTTTTACCACCTTGGAAGAGAGAACATGAAGAATGGGAGGGCAATTTTATGATAAAGATCAAAATTGTTGAGTGATTAAAGAGCCTATGAAATTAGAGGTAGACTAAAAATTCTATATAAATCATTCAAGTATATTCCAAATTCTAAAATTTCACCATCGATTACTGCACCAATTAAATGTTTTACTTGAATAACACAGGTCTAAAAAAAGATTGGAACAATAAAGGAGTGGATGTCTTTAATCATATTATTATGAAAAATTCCCCACCATTAATTTTATAAAATATAATAATATTTTTAAAATATCCTCAAAAAACATATAGGCAACCCAATATTGAATGCATAAATAGAGGCACACTGATCCGTTCATTATACTAGGTCACATCTAATATAACAAATAGGAAAAATATAAAATCCCCACTGTTATAGTTAGTATAATGGAAATGTGATAACAATAAATATATATTAGATAGAAATTTATATGATCATTATAGAAGATCCATATGTTCATATAATACATATATACATGGAAAAATATCTAAAATAGAAACCTCAGGGTATTCCCTTGATGGATTGTTGAATGAGATTATGTTCCATGATGTCCAGTAAGGACATAATTTTGTTTTGTACAATATTTATAAGGCACTATTTCTTAGATAAGGATCTCATTCCCCACCATTCCACATAATTTATTAGGTCATAAATAATCATATGAATGATCCTTCATGACGAATCTACTGATGTGTGATTTATGTATTGGAATGAATAAACATTTTGCAGGTAGGTAGTTCTGGTCTCTCTAACATAGAGAATCCCGGAACAAAGGATGCTTGAAAAGAATCCTATCCAAAATATCTAAATACATTAAAATAAATTTTACTAAGATCACCCACGTTAGGGATGGGATAATCATCCTTGAATTTGACAGTTCTTGGTAAAAAATAGCTCAGATGACGTCCCACAACTGAATTCCACATTGGAGGTTCCCAGAGCCTGGTGGGATACAAGGCCTGAAGAGAAACTCCCTAAACAACAGATGCTGCCGACATGTAGAAAAGTCCTTTTTTGTGTCCATGGGGATATTATTCACTCACTACCAAGGTGGAGGACCATGGTTTAGTAATTTAAAACATGGGATATATAAGAGAATCAAGATATATAATCATATGGAAGTGAAAAATGACAATAATAAAAATAACTGAAATAATATATATAATATAAATAAATATATAGAATATTATAATTAAATTTCATGTGTCTAGAAATACATAAAATAGATGTATAAGTTATCATACATGCATGCTCTAAAATATTAAAAACGGAATAAAAGACTATACCAATAATCTCATCCTCCAACTTAGTCATCAGTCACTATATCGATCCTAATATAGCATGAAATCGAATTTCTGATGCTACATTCATCCCTATATGAAACCATGTATCCATATATACTTCTCAAGTACTAGTGTTTCTTAGATAGTTTATGAGATAAATTTTAGTTGTCCACTACAAATGGTGTCTAAAAAATATTCCCATAGTATTATAAAAATGACTAAGTAGAAGAATTAAAATTTAAAAGTAAGGAAGTACCATATTATAAACACCCATGTACATATATCATCACTCAACTGGTTGATGAACTTGTAACCAACTATTTAGTTAATTCATTTACTGATTATACAAGTAGGTTTCTTGAGGAATATCTTCAACTGATATCACCTAGTGATAGTAATAGTAGAGAAGGTTCCAAGTATTAACATGAAAACATAATGATTATATTATAAAAGGGTTCTAAATTAAGTACCAATGTATTCTAGACCTCATGGAGCACTAACTCTGTAGTAACTGTATCCTCGATATGGGGATAAGAAACAAAACCATGGAGTATAATCCAAGGAATTATACAATAATATAATCTAACCCAGTCCATATAATACATCCATGGTAAAATGGAATAAGATATGGTTAAGAACAATGTTATAACCAAAAAACCTCCAATCAGAAGAAAATATTTTTTATCCATGGAGTGTATTCAAGGAATCGAGTATACTCATACTTATAAATATGTCAATGTCAACACATATAATCAAAAAAAAATAAATTATTGTTCATTTAATCAATAATTACCTATATTATTAATGTCAATTAAAAAGTTGTAATTTCATACCATGCCTCTCATGAAAGTGATGATGAATTTAAAGACATGAAACCATTAAATCCATTAATATATTCCAATAAATTTCATTAGGTTCATCTTAAACCTCCATTCATAAATGGAAAGGGGTGTTATTGAATGAAACCAACATTCAATGACATTTATTAGTTCATGTCATAGTTGTACAACATTTTTTCCAATTCCATTTTTTATATTTCATCTTGTGAATCACATGCATTTTTGGGTCCAAGTGTTTGGAAACCATGGTAATAACCAATACCAATTAAATAGACAATTTTTATAAGTATTCTTACCTTATGAATGGTTAAGGTAAAACATACCTGAACACTATATCAAAAGTGTTAAAACACTATAACCCCAAACAAGGAATATCACATTATATGGGGTGGTTAAATTTTTTGACATAACCATCAAAAATTATTATCATATATATTTAACAAATGATTACTGAAAAAACAGTGTGATGATAAGGAAATGTAAAAAATGATATAAATTAAGAAAATATTTATTGTCCACCAAACTTTGGATCATATGCCTCTCATAATCTAGTATAAGCCTTTAATTTTTCATCGATTTTAGTAGATATGATGACCAGTTCAATGCCATCATATTGGAAAATATGAACCTTCATCTAAATAGTTTCATTGATAGGAATAAGAATGATCTATAATTAAAAATGAATCAAGAACATACTGGTGAAAATCAAAGGAGATGAAAAACTATTTAATAAATATATGAATAGAATATTGATCATGATTCGTAGTTGAGGAGTGAAAAATAAACAAATATATAAGGGAGGATAGGTGTTTATTGATGACGGAGAAAACAAACCAATTGATTTATTTAATTATATAATTTTGGGGAAAACAACATATTCCTCAAATTTACACTACACATGGTTTGGATGCATGTTTATCCAAATGAAATTGAAAATGTTGATGGGAAGTTGTAGGAATAGTCATTTTATATGGATATCCTGCAAGGATAAGAAAACTGTGCACCGAACTTGTGAAATGGCTCTCTAGTTTGTTGGAAATATTCTGCAAAACATGTTGGACCAACTCGTATAGAAAAGGAAAACTGTGTTACCTTTTCAATATCATTTCCATCCTCAGACAATTTAAACTAATTGTGAGGCCTTCCTTTCATTGTTTAAAATGACCATGTGATATGTGATTAGCCTCTAAAAGGTAGGTTTTGGTATTCGAACAAGCCATAAACACCCCCAAGACCTCTACTGAATCATTATGAATTTGAATTAAGTCTATAAAATATTATTATACAATAAATTAAAGGATCCATACCTTGGTCAAAAACTGGGTTCTTATAGTCTTCTTCTATAAATGATCTAATCTGCATGTTCAGCTTAGAAGGGTAGGAAAACACTACCTGAGAATAACATTGGCCACTATGAATGTATGTCATCCTCCTGCAGCCATGTCTCATCATATACACAACTATTCATCTATAGTTCACATAATAGAGGGAAAATTCTCTTAGAGGTCCTTTATTCTCCCGTTGATGAAGCATATATGATAATCCTCAATTGAATAATTGGAAACTTGTTCAACGTTTGTGGGATAAAAGTATGATATGGGCCAGTTTGATAGTAGTGAAGCTTTGAAACATTGAATACATTGTGCATGGAACAATTCCACAAATGTAGTAGCATTGATTAGGCTTCCAGTGCGATTATCTCTTAAATATAAAAAGAATCGGCAAAGAGATGTGATATATTACTTTTCCATTGTATATGTTTATGTCCTAACCTGGGCGATACCTACAAGAAAACCCAATATCACACCATGAACTCTAGAGGTTATGGATGGAGATCGATATGAAATATATATCTAGAATTAGAGCTAGTTATACACTTCCTGATCAACACAACATGCTCCATAGTCTTTTAAATAACATGAGGTCCTAGGAGGGCATCCCCATCTTCCACTAAAAAGTATAAGGGTGAATGAAATGACCATCAGTACAAGGACACAAAAAGAGAAATCTAAATTGTATCATGGATACTTTTATTTTAGGGGAACTCAATGAGGGGGATATTCTTCTCATAATAGTATAATAAGTTAAGGACATATTCTCAGAGCATGTCTTTTAGAACATGTATCATTCATTATAGTTTTCCATCATTATGAGGGTGAATGGTTGTACTAAATAGCACATGTGTTCTCATAGAATTCTGGATCCTCTGTTCGAACCCTGAAAAGTGACACGTGTTCCTATATAAAATAGTAGTACGAGGGACCCCATGTAGATGAATGATATCAAAAACTTATAATTTTCTTAGATCATGAATTGATAAGGTACCATGTATAATAATAAAGTGGGAAACCTTCGTCAGTCAGTCAAAAACTTACATTACAACATTGATACCTCTTAGATACTTGAGTAATCCCCTTTAAAATAATATTTAAACATATTCCCATTTTCATTCTAGGACTGGATGAAGCAGTAAGAATATATAATTTCTCTAGTGGTCTTCCTTCACATGATTATAGTTGGAATAAATAGTGGTAAATATAACTATCTGATGATTTATCCAAGGCCACCAATACTAGTGTCTCGTGTCTCAATACATTTTGGAGATTCTCGGATGATATTCAAAATATGAAGATTGTGAAACTTGCATCAACCCATCTCTTATATCTATGTGAACCTAGAAATGTCCATTTATACATAGAATTTCATCTTTTTCAATATACTAATCTAAAGGTTGATAATATCTTCAAATACATTCATGGAGATCTAACCATTTCTATATGAAAATTTCCAGAACATCACCTTGTCAAGGTGGGAAGAGGATACTGTCAGGGATGATAAAAAGTTTTCTTATGAGTATCATTATACTCTAGATGAATCATAGACAATAGTACCATTAATTTTCATTCATCACTGGATTCCTATATTTCTCGTGCCTCTATTTTCCAACTCATAAAATCAGCTACAATAATGCCTTTCACGGACGTATTGTCAATCCCAAATCAATAGACTAAAGATATTCAACCCATATTTCTTTATGGTATGCTTGTCATGTTGTTTAATGATACATTTGAGACCATTGTGGTCCAAATACACCTCATATCAATCACCCACAAGATTGTGTCTCTTGAAATGTAAGACGCATAAGAAGAATTATGATCTTAGGGTCATATGTCAGCTAATGTTTCTCATGCGACCTCAACGACCATGATTGGTATGAATAAACTGTATCCTCATAAATCATTTTTTCTCCCATGAAAATGAATTTTGAAATGAAAAACATTGTATAACGTCTTCTAGGAACTAAAATAATCAAAATAGGTGCTGATACATTCCTCTATTTCATGCACCGGAAGGATTTATTGTACGTTTCTGACCATAAGAACATAACACCATTCATTGTAAAACTAGTAAGTGGTGAATCAAGGCATGATAATTCTTATATAAACCATTTATAAAATAAAACTACACCCAATAAAATTTTTAGATCAACATGGTTCATTGGATTTTCCTAGGAATGAACAAAAATCATCATCTATAGGTCAACAGAGATACTTGATTCTAAAATAATATGACCCAAGATGTGAACTTTGGAGATATAGAACTAGAACATATCAATCTTGGCATAAAGCTGATTCTATCTCAATGTACCTAGAACATAATCAATGTGTATATTATAGTCTCTAAAGCAGTGAAAATAATCCAATATTCTCACCAAAAATACTATAAAAAGGAATATATATAGTGGTTGAACACCCTATTAATTATATCCAAGATAATTGTATGTGAGTTCATATGAACGAAAAAAATATCTGGGTACTCATAAAAAACATACATACAATTGAATGTTTTACAAGGTATGTTTGATATTCTAACTTGCAACTAATGATATCCTAATCACAATTAGATAATATATAAGACCCTGGATCCTTAGACATTGTCAATGCTGTCAAATATTTGTGGTTGTGGGGTACTGATTCGTGACCGTATGTCAGTTCACCCATCTATAATCTATGCATTGATGAAGGGTTCCATCATCCTTTTGTTGAAAATCACAGTGAAACCCCACGTAGTGAAAATGTTCCATATGAATTCACTATACTCCAAGTCCTATATCAAAAACTTGTTCTCCTAGATTTTAGAAGGACCCATCATGTAAAAAGGAATGGAACTGTAAGTGATCCAGGAAAAATCATAATCATAATCACTAACTCCCCCTCAATATATAACCTATAAAAATCTTCCAAAAATACTTCCCTAATAAGATATACTATAGGAAGTAATTCAGGTTGATATAATCCCTAATGTTCAAAAAAGTGATTGGAAATCTAGATGGTCACTCTAAGTAGCCCATGATGCTCTAGTCCATCTCTTCTGGCATGGACATACCACTAAACCTTATGTAGAACATTTCTTTCATCTGGCGATGTAAATGATAACCTTCAGTGAAGTAGTCTACAAATGTGTGGTAAGGATACTACAATTAAATCCTATTACTTATGTTGATGTCAGTCATATTAAGATTGAAGGGGTCCCATAGGATAGGGAAACTACCACTCTCAAGGGGCAGTCAATACACTAGTGTATGCCCTATGACCATACTCCCAATGGTGTATCGAAGTTCATTACACCGCAATAATTCTTAATTTCTAGCAAACGACATTCCAATATTGATAACGAGATTAATTTGTGTGAATCACCTATATCAAAAAATGATTTTGCAATATTTAAACAACTAGAATAGTACCCCATATTGTAGAAGGCCATGCAACTTGATCCTTAGGTATCAGAAATAATACATGAATATTACCTGATCTATTTCCCTATAAAGTTGTTGAACAAACATGATCACAATTTATCTACTTGTATTCCTTGTGATCAGGAATCTGGCTTCCATATCGACAAGATCCTCATCAACTAGTTTTATTATAGATACTCCATAAGCTCGCCTAATGTGGTTTATAAAAACATTACCCTAGTAAAGGAGTTAGCTCTGAAACTATTGTACTAAATTATGGCTGATAGGTTCACTAGAATCTTCATATATTCCTAATAAGGCCACATGTCTGATACTACACTGGGTCCCTTTCACATTGAGTCTTCATATTCCCCTGTTGTCCCGACTAGTGAGACACCATGGTGCTACATATATGGGAACTATAGCTACCATTTCCCTAATTATGAACCTCAGTGGAATGATTCATACTACTAGAAGAACTATTTCTCCACTATGGCACTAGCCTTCTATGCCCTGTTTTGTTGCCATCCATCAAGATTCATTCATTGGTAAGTGCTTGAATGAATATTTTAGAAAAGGTAGGAAGGAGGAATATATTCACCAGAGTACATATGATATACTGAAGCCCATCCTCGAAAAGTCTTACTTGATTAATCTCACCATTGACTAGATGTGTTGCAAGGCACTTTAACTCAAAGAAACATGTAGAATGGTACATAAAAGACATGGAACTATACTCAATATATAGGAACTCTCTAGCTCTATTAGCTATCAGAACAAAATAATATAACTGATTATTAAAGGTAATATGTATGTTATCTCATACCATGCCCCAATGATGACCAACATGGATAAATATATCCCACACATGCTTGGCCAAATCATATAACATTTAATCAATGTGCTTTACCCTCTTCCCTATAGAATCCACTAGATACGCCTTTATAGGCAATGATACCACTATAAATGATTCTATATCATGTGTACTACCATCCATAGAAAAAAAGAGAGGATGTTACAACTATATGTCATGAGTCAGATCTTCCATTCTAGACCCAAGATGTGGAGCAACATGCCTAGACTATATCAGACATAAGAAACTATCTTGAACATGTGAATAAATTCCTATATTGGGTACAACAACAAGTGACTCATGTTGATCTCAGGTTGGAATTATCATTAGATTAAGTCATACCACGTCAAGAACATGGTAGTCACCAAAATCCATGTGTATGAAAAATTGTTTTCATTGCGGTATTAGTCTATAAATGACAAGAAAACACTCAGGACAATATTAGATGAATAAAGATAACAACACTATTCGAAGCTAAATGAACTGAAAGGGCTCACTACCCCTATTTTACTAACCCAACTACCCAAATTGATGGCCATGTATTGGTATGTTCCTATGAATAAATTACATGGGCTCTAGTAGATAAAGGATATAAATTTCATTTCCGCAACATTTACCACTAACCATTTATTACAAAATTATATTGAATTAATAGGATCACTCCATTAGCATTCATAATCATGACATAGTGGGATAAAGAAATGAACCATTTCATTTCTGAAGTCAGTTATCTCTCTTCATTCAGAATTTGATTTTTTTATTTATCATCATTCATTTAAAATATTATTTCTATTAGAATGAATTGTGGAACATAATTCTTATCCCTGCGTATAACATCCATTTAAATTACTAAATAATGCCTTAATTTGGTGAATAACATATCCCAACTCATTAAGGTCCACAAAACATCATGAAATTTAATAGAAAATAATAGAATCACGTCAAAAAAATAGAAAAATAATTTATAAAAATCAAAGGCCACTCAATAATAATAGGAATATCATGTAATGAAAAATAGTGTAATGAATCTATATGGAATTGAAATATGAGTAACATATGAATTATTGGCTCCAATGGTTATACATGAAACAATATTCATTTTAATCCAATCATCTGGAAAAGGATAAAATATATTCCTCAATTTGAATTTTAATTATCACCACCAAATAGCATGTGAGTTTCCTAAGGGTGAAATGATAAGAACTATAATTGTAAATAATTGATCTACCATTACAATTTAGGAAACTATAATTTTACCATGAACATGGGTTTCTGATGCCCAATAATCGCTTATAACAAGGTTCCATAGCATTCCAATTCTATTGAATATTTTACCCAAATAGTAAAGCAATTAAGGAACCCCTTTGATAATATTTTTTGACATGTCAAAATAAAATTCCAAGGTGCCTCAATATTGGAGGGCTGCACGGCCTTAAGTGCTTCTCCATAATTTATAGTGGTGTCCAACTAGAAGTAAGTTCCTTTTGTGTGTCCATGGGAAGATAATACCCTCATTACCAAAGTGTAGCTCAATAGTTCAGTAAAATACAATAGGAGATAAATATCCAATGCAGGATAAGTAATCACAATGAAGTGGATAAAGAGAAGAATAAAAATAACTAAAATACATGAGATAAATAATTTAATTATTAATAAATATGATGATGAAATTTCATATTTCTATAAATATATAAAAATGGAGCATATGAAATCATAAAATCATGCAATACTCCAAATCGTTTTTTTTTCATTTTCTGAAAAAAACCACATTATGGGTGAGTGGTATCCTCACAATCCTGAATAAAAAATTTCAAAATCACAACAACACATTAACCGCATACAGCTTCAAAATATAACCCAACTCTGGTTCAGCCATTTGTTACAAGCTCCATTGTAATAAAACAAGAATGTGTCTGAATCAATCCACGTCCCTTTTCCAACTAATAGATTCATATAGTGTGACTAGGTTCTCGAGGCACACAGATAGGTTGTTAGATAAATCTCAATAGGCCCCGGTCAATGGTGTCTACAATATCCATTTAGTGTAATTTAAAATGAACCATTACAAGTATGAAATTATACAAGTAAATAAGTACAATAATTTGAATACCTAGTACCTATTTCACCCCTCAACTTATGTTTGAACATTTAACCAGCTTGTTAATTAATTAATTTTCATTTTATATAAGAATGTCACAGTAGGAATTTTCTGTAATGACATCACCTCATGATATTAATTGTATTTATGGTTCCAAGGTGTGACAGGGTAACCAAATGATTGTAATATAAAAGGGTCTAGTTTGAGATCCAAGGAAACATAGACCTAAATGGCTTCCAACAAAGTTGTATCAATATCTTAGATATATGGGTAAGAGTTTAATAAAAGTTCCATTATCCATCTCATTGCATAATAATATGATCTAACTCAATCGAAGGAATATGTCCACGGTAAAACGAGGTAAGCTATGGTTAGGACAATGTTTATAACCAATGAACCTCATGTATGAATAATCCTTGATGGATCCGAGAATTATAAACAAGTGTCCTATTGGGATTTTGAAATTATCCTATAGTGTTATACTAGTCATTCACAAATAGGAAAGTATTGTGTTCAATAGTGGGTTTCAACCAAGAAAATCAACATCCTTCAATCTGAATTGCATCTCTAATTGATCAAGGTATTCCATTGGGAATCCGAGAATCTACATGATTCTAACCATACAAATAAATATATCATGGTTTAAACACACATCCAAGCACCATATAATTATGTTAATTTAATCAATTATGATACATAGTAGTTAGGCCAATTTACAAATCATAGGTTTATTACATACCTCTCATAAAAGTTACAAGGCATTTCAAGACACTATAACATTTAATCCATTCATATAATAATTAGTTATTTCACTAGGTTCATCTTCTACAATACATCATAAGCAGAAACGGGTTCTGATACATGCAACCACCATTTAGAAACATTTCTTATGCCATGTCGTATATGTACAATAGACTTGCTAATTCAATTTATATTTAATTCATCACGTGAATAAAATACCTTAGGTATGAAAAGTGTTAGGAAACCAGGATACTAGCATATTCCCAAATAAATACTACTTTATTATAATGAGTCCTTCCCTTAGCATGAACATTCTCAATCACACCCAAACAGTGGATCAAAGTTTTCAAAATAGTAAAAACAAAAATATGGAATATCACCCTACATGGGGTGGTTTTAGGTGTGGACACATCCTCTAACAACGAATAACATATATAGAAAGGGTCATTGTGTAATTTCTTAATGACTATAATATGAACATATAAATTCATTAAACAGTACTTGATGTAATCGGTGCAACAACATTATAATTTACAATAAAAATTAAAAATAGTTATAGACCACATTGCTTTGGCTCTTACCACTATCTTAATCCTATATTAGCCTCTAATCTACATAGTTTAATGTAGATCCAATGAATGGATCATTTCCCTAAAATTGGACCATAGGATCCAACATATAAAAAGAATTGATGATATTAAAAATAACAACAAATGAATAAAAAGGAATCAAGAATGTACTATTGTAGATCCATGTAGAGGACTGGTTTCCAAATAAGACTTTTTATGATAGATAGACCTTGATTCCTATATTATGATTTTAAAAGATCACAATAGGAGAGGAGGATGTTTCATAACCACTATAGGAGAAAACTAAATGAGGGTTTCCATTAACATGATAATTTATAGGGAAAACTACAACCCTCTCCCCCCCAATTACCCTTCCAATGGTATTCCTACACGTTTTTTCAAAACATGAACCAAACATGAATAACAAGTTGAAGGAAGGGGCATAGTGCATTGTTAGGATCCACAGTTAGGGAAGCCATGCACCATCAATTCGAAATGGGTCTAAATTTTTTCTATAACATTCAGCATGGATGTGAGACTCTACTCACATGGTCAGGGAAATCAATGTGCCCTATTCCATCTGACTATATAGCCTCGCTTTATTTTAACAAAACATGATACATACCATTTTCGTCTAAAAATATGAGCACCATACACTAAAAATTGAAAAAACACCCATGATACCTACATTAAATAGTCTTCATCAACACTAGATCCATCTAAAAGAATCAGACATGTCATCCGTAGAAGATCATGAACTAGGGTTCCATAGGCCCTAGTCACAACGATTCCAAAAGAAACAAATAGCAAATATTGATCACATATTTACACATAATAAGAGTTCTTGGTAAAGGGGGATAAATTCTAGATAAAGGAATCCAAATCCAAATAACGCACACCCAAAAATGAATAGTGTTAGACAATTGAAAGAAACAATAATCATCATATGGATATGTATAGATTATAGAATCATGTGCTATTAAGGATTCCTTATGGATGTTCTTTTGTTCCTGAGGATGAGGCTCACCCAATGCCTTTTGATGATAACATTGATTTCAGTAGTAAAACTTTTCTTGTCCTTTAAATATATATTTGGATTGGAAAATAATGAATAGAAGGAATATATTATTTTTCAACAATGAAAGATCCATCCTTACCTGCAGTTGAATTCCATAAAGAATATAATATTAAAAATCAATCTCCACACATATTTTCGATTCCATGTTAGGTTCAATCATAAGGTTGGTTTAATCATCAACACAATACTGACCAGAATAATTCTCAATGGATTTAAGAACAAGAGGATTCTAAAATAGAATAAGGATCCTATAAAGATGAATCCCTAGTTCCACCCAAATGATTTTATTCCTTGATTTTCATAAAGTGACCACTAAAAGGAGAAAACATGAGATTTATAAAATAATAACCCTCCCAGATGCATATTCAAATAAAATATAATTAGAAGAAGATATACACAGTGAAAGATCTCATGGAGAAAATGGAAACCACTACCACAATAGAGAGATTCTATGAATTATATAAGATAGAAAAAACATATATACAAGGATAATAATTTCCAAAATTTATGATGAGGGACCAATTATGGTCAATTAAGGCTTCAGTAATTTAACATTGTGTGAGTGAGATGTCTATGAGCCCATTCAATGATTACCATCCATTCATTTCCAAATATATAAGTGGAACTCTTAGAAGAGGGGGTTGATAAACATACCATAACTCCCTAGTGACCAATAAAATAATTTAAAAATCCATAGCTAGAATAGCTGATCCAATTGGGGAACAAGGCTACAAGGAATATCCAAATAAAAAATATTTCATAAGGATACACCAAACAAGGTTATGATGTGTCATAGGGTACTAAAGACAAATCCCCAAATGAGATTTCCAGGCCACTCCCCATCAGACAAGGATGAGCCAACCATGAATGATCCCAGAATGAAATTATAAGAGTATATCCAAGGGACTGTAGAAATTTTTAATTATTGTGGTTTTTGTGAGGAATGTACTTCTTAGAGAAAGCATCCATATTTTCATATCAATCATTTACTTATATCTACAAAAAATGTTTATTATAATTTATTCATTCTTGTTGATACCATAATTTAGTAGTAATTTGGCATTCATTTACATAAATAATTATATCTTCATATTATTTAATTCAAAAAACTCATTTTAATCCAATTATAGGAAGATATTTAAGTTGTTTAACTAATGTAGAATCATTTTTATCTTCATATTTATTAATTTTATATTAGATTTCCCTTGCCTAATATTAATCTCATATACCCCATATGGTTCATTAGGTATATCGTAAGGTTATAATGCCCAATTTTCACATTCATTTCTTATAAAACAACATAATTTGACTGGTTGGTCATCATCTCTAATTATATATTTTGTGGTTTGATTCCATAAGATCAAATAATTTATTGTATAAGTAAAACATCTCCATTTTAAATTGAATGGACTTTTTTGTGGTTGCACTACTAAAATGATTAAATGGTTGATATTCCATCCATGGAATTATCCAACACATGTATAATATCAATTTTACGACATAAAAAAAGAATTTATTTCAAGGACATCGACTGAATAGAAAAATTACTAATTTTTAAATACTAATGGACCAATTTCATAAAAAAAATTCATTATTTTCTAAATAATGTTAATTATTGATAAAAATAATATTACTTATTACTTTTAGAATTTCTATAAAATATTAACTCATTATATTTTAGTTTTAATGTAGTTAAATTTTATTTTTTATTCATAATGAAAACATTACATAAAAAATGATATAATTTTGTATTTTATTTCATCTTTCCCAATACTCATAAGGAATTTTACTATGAAAATGTAGAAGTCAAACATTATTTATAGAAATTATATCAGTAATAATAGAATCTTTAGAGACAAACTCAAAATACTGTTTTCAATCAATAATTTATTAGTAATTTCTTTAAGAAATATTTTTCTTCAATTAGCTAAACCATTTTACATTTTTGTTTAAGGAACTAAGACAATGTGTGTCTTTTTTTATTAGAACGATATTACAAAATAATAATATCAAAACTCATTTACGGGATAATGTTTAATATTATATAAATGTAGGTTTTTAACATTATTACCATGCGGTATAAAATATTAAAAAATTTCCAATTTATTTGAATGAAAATAGAACCATGTGAATATCATGTAATCATCAAATAAGAAAAACACATAGTGTTTTCCACCAATTCTTCCAGTTTATGTTTGATTAAAAATCAGTGTTCCCTAACTATAGATCATTATTGGTTAATATTATCTAATAAATTATTTTCTCATCATATATTTCTTACCATATTTATAATGATCAAAACTTGTTTAGGTATTTATCTTATACTGATGTAAGTCAATCATTAGTCCATTATTAGAATTCATAGATAATTATTCATCATTGGAGTGACTTAACATTATATTCTAAAACTATAATTGTTCTACCATTAAACATAAATTTGGTGGATGATGATTTTTTTCTTCCTTTAGCTTTATGGGGTAAAAATTCTAATAACTTTGGGGAAAATAATTAATATACCTCTATAATTTTGAAGTTAGTATTTATCATTCCAATAGTTCACAAGGTATACATCATCACATAATTAATATATGTTTATGGGATTGTTCTTATTTCATAGAATATATAAAACAGTGGGATTTAATGACTAACTCTAAAAGTTGACATAACTAATTCAAATTATTTATAATAGAGAATTATCCATAAATAATAATTTTACACCATTCACATTTTAATTTATCTAGAATAATGTCGTGATCCCTAAAATATGCATTAAACATATAGTATACATATAGAATATGATTTATATTGTTGTGTCCATCAATTATTCCTAAAATATAAATACAATGGTTTGTAACCCATGAATTATTTTGTGTGGAAGTATTATCACAAAAAAAAATTTGAATCCACATGTGCCCAATTCCCTTAAGTAGAAGAGAAGCAGGTTCTCTTTAAAACATTTCATTATGAAATGTAATGGATTTAATAAGATTTAATGAAAAACTATTTTTTCAAAGTCCTCATATTTGAAAATTTCTGCATATATTTGATTATTACAAAAAGAAAAAATTTGAATGAATATGCGACTTTTTGTGGTAAATCCTATTCCTAAATTTGTTTACTTTTTTCCCAACTATACGCATGGTTTTTTCAAAATTTTCCTTCTTTGAAAACTATATATGTTATAACTTTTTACAAAAGAAGTAGCATCAAAATTACTATTGAAAAAACCAATTATTGTAATTATGAATTGATCAAAAATTATAATTCTTATCAAATTCCGATGCATGTTCAAAAAATTATGAAATATGTTTTGAAAATGTACTATTTCATTTATCATGGACTTTTTTCTGTCAATCATTAACTATAAATACAATAGAAATATTTTTATAATGAAGTGTTATTTTTATATTTATTTCATAAAAACATGGTAAACTATTCTCATATTTCGACGGAAATTTTTTTCTTCTTCTGATTAATATTAATTGAATTTCTCATAATATGTATTAAAATAATTTGATTTTATGTTCAGGTTTGTGAGGCATTCAATAGTAACATTAGACATGTTCTATTAATTGAGCTTAGGAATATTTTCATAAAATTATATTACCATCTTAATATCCATACTTTCATCTGAATAACCACTTGATAATGAATCTACATGACATTCACTCTAGGTTCCTATACCTTAATACTTTTATTCCATTTTAAGTTTTTATATTTCATGATTTCTTTTCATTATTTTCAACATAGGATAATTCAATCTATTTTTCCATGGTCTATTAAGATCATAATAAATCAAATAAGAAGTATATTTCTTGAATCCTATGCATTTTTTATTTAGTAAATATTTATTGTAAAAAATATATATTTCTATAATAATATTCATCTATTTCAAAATATGATAATTTTCACCTTAAATTTCCTATAAAGTATTATAATCTAAAAAAAATTAATTTCATCTTACGAATTTAATATTTTTAATCATTTCGAACTGTCGTACCCTTTTTAGTTTTTTCATACCTTAAACAAAAAATCCCACTGTTATTTTAAATTTTTAAATGTCTCAATATAATTAACTCCCACAATATATAGGGGCCCAAAATATATATTTAATCCTCATCATTTTTATTTGTTTTGTATCATATTTTGTTATCTATTTGATATCCACTCTTTAAACAAAATTTAAATAATTTTCCCAATAATTTCTTTCAAAAATATAAAATTCTCTCAACTATAGAATAACTTATTTATGGTAGTCTCATATCACTAATTTATCAGTCTAAGTGATTCACCAACTATTAAAATAGAACCATAATAATCATCATGATGCAATGTTCTTATGGTATCTAGAACAATTTTTGTTCTGAAATGAATTACTTAATGATTTTTCTAGATATTATTTAATTTCATAGAAAATTATATCTAATAGTAGATATAATTATCCACTGAAAAAAATATTATTATTGACTCTTTAAATTTGATGAACTATTATGTTATCTTATCTATTAAAATTTATCACTATCTTATTTTCAATATGATAATTTATTGTCATCATGAATAAATTGTATAATTTTTTAATCAAAAAGTGATTCATATTATTTCTATTGAACTCTTATTAAATCATATAATATATCAGTTGTCTTTATGGAATTAAATTTTCTAAAATTAATAAATATTATATAACCCCAAAAATTATTTTATGTGCCACATGGTGAGTAGAAGGGAAATTATAAATAAATATATCATTCAAAAATGAAATCCTTAATAGTAATGAATAAAATATATAATATAATTTTAGAAATCGTTTAATGGGATTACATTTCATAAAAAATGATTTACATTATAGATTAATCATAAAATGATAGTTATAATAAAATTAATAGTTATATAGTATGTATTATTTAGATATAATAAAATATATTTAATTTATCATAATATGTTCTTTCTGATGAACATAATTAAATATAATTAAAAACAAGCTGACACACACAAATATATATCTAATTTATAATTCACAGCATAAGGAAAATATAAATATTTTTATTTATTATAAAGTTATAATGTAAAAACCATTAATCTAAATTATTATATGGTGATATATAAAAAACATACAACACATTATTTATTAATGGAATTCAGATTCACCAAAATTGGTAAAAAAATTAATGGAATAATCTTTAGGAATCCATATTATAAACTTATAAGTATGTATCTCTTCCAAATACACCATTAGCCCTTGACCACCCTGATCTAAATACATTTTTTCTGTGTTTTTGAAGCCCTTAAACTGCCTAAATCAGAAAAAATAATCCACTTTACCATTTATATTTCTCAATCAATTTGATAAAAAACAACTATGATTAAAAAAATCAAAATATTTATAATTTAATAATATCCAATGTATACATTGAGGATAAAACATTAAAGAAAAATGAATGTTTACACTCTCAAAAATATGATTTTATAATTATATAAAAAATCTATAAACATTAGACCACATCATAATGAATTCATATTCAGCATGAGAAAACATTTCTACTTATAAATGAATGTATTGATGGTTCTAACCTTTGGTTTACACATTTATCTTGTTCATTTCAATTGTATGAACATCATTAGATATCCTTTTGATGGATCTACACAAGTATTTAATGTACCAAAGAGGATTATTAAGAATCTCAACAAAAAAGCCTCTAAAAACAATATCAAAATAAATAAATAACTACATGAATAATAATTTCAATCAAAATAAACATTCTTACATCAACCATCCAATAAAATTACAAAAAATGATTATTTTGATTTTTCTATAATCGCCCGATGGCCTTCATTTTTATTGATTTTTTGATAATACACCTTTAAAGGGGTGAGGTAGAACCCTTACCTGGCTTGTAAAAATATTTATTATATGGACCATTGGACTTAGAAGAATTCATTTCTCCTAGGATTCAAACAATACATACAACCCAGACTAACTACTTGGAACTGCTCCTCCCCGGCATCTTCATAATTAAATCATCTCTCCACATTCGCATGGTTCTTCAGTCAGGCTTTCCAATTCATGCATATAATTGTCCTTATGGTAGGTTCCATACCCTCTAATACATGTAATCCATTTAGTTTTGGCTGTAGTGAATGCAGCTTGCTTATCCTCCTTCTGATTCTTGTTCTTTGTAGGTTGTCTGGTTTGCATCTGCACTAATGGTGGCATGAAGGCCATGAGGTGGCCTAAAGGCCTTACTAACCCGAAGGCATATGTGGTTAGATGGCCTAAAAGGACTTGGGGACCAAATCGGTGGCCTAAATGCCTAGATGGGGCAATATTCTTTGCTGCTACAGTGGCAAACATTGCATGCTACAATTTCCACTGCAGTACTACAAAGTTCCTACAACAGTACTACTACAGTACCCCCCCCATATATTATCCTTCGTTTGTATTATTTTGATTTAGACATTGTAATTTCAAATGATTGTATAAGACTCAAAAAACAACAATATAGAAATAATTATATGATAAAAAATATTATAATGAAATAAGACATCTATAATTTCATATTCAAAGAATTATATAATGATTTATTTTTATTCAACACACACATATTATATCTTTTAAAACATATTAAATGATGAGTTTTTCTTTAAATAACATGGTCTTTATAATTAATACTTGTTTCGAGAATCATTAAACATAAATCACATATAATTTAGGGTAATATTATAATCTCTCCCACATTTAGTTACGAATAAATATATATTTTAATTTTATAGATGTAACCCTCTTCCAAATTCAAAAAAACAAATCTCCATTACCAAAAATAAATTATAACATATTAATTTCATAATCATATGTTTTAAATTAAGGAACGCACATAAGGAAAATAGTACAATTAAAATCAATAAGAGGTCTAGTACAATTCAATTTTCACCTCTCTTTGAGTTATTATGAATCAAAAGAATATATTGTGTGATATATGGAATATGATTCAAATCATATTTTAGGATTTATATTATTTTTATAATTCCTCATAATATTTCCTCTACCATATTTATAATATTATATATCACATCAAGATTCCATATTTTTCAAATATTCTATTTATAATCAATATTTTATATATTTCTTAATATTTGAAGAAACAATCTAGAATATCTTCAACCAACCTCAAAACATATTATTAAAATCTTTATACATATCATGCCACATAATATCATAAAAATTATATTTAGAAAATCTTAAAAACATTTTTAGATATATTTTAATTATACAAAATCAAATATAGTAAATAAAAACCCTTTGATTATTGTATTGTTCATCCACTATCTCCACAACATATTTCTGAAATCAGAAATAACCCAAATTTGATATCTATAATGATATATAAAATTATATATGATATTCATAGGGATGTATCTTTATAAATAACATATAAAAATTATTCAATTCTAACCAATGATAATGTATCTACATCCACATAGAGCTATATTATCCACCAATCAATAAATAAAATTTATCACCTCTATAAATTTTATCAGCTCAAAATTATGAAATCTATTTAAATATATTCTACCCATGAACTATAAATCAATATATTTGTGATTATTTATTCCATATACACATGGAATAATCATATGAACTCATTTCTTAATAACATTTATTTACCAAATTGTTTAGCATAAATTAATTCTGATGAATCAAAAAAACTATATTTTTCTTTATTATCTAAAATTCACTC